>CM047000.1:91733847-96733847 GCA_025698465.1 Gossypium longicalyx | reverse complement strand
TCTAACCTTCCCTGCAATTTTAAATTTGCAACTAACTCAACATAACAACAACTCAACAAATACAATCTTCATCCAAATCACTTTTGTCTCATAACAATATCACTAATCCTTATTTTATCTAACATTATATCCATTCATACTTTCAAGTAGTATTTAAATATCTTAATTAATTTTCATTCATATCATATATAAACTTATATTAACTTAACTAATATATTCATGAGTTGATACAAAACATAGTCACATAAGCTCCTATACATGCCATATAAACCATTTAAAGTATTTATAACAAAATCTACCGGAAAATCGAGATAGTGTGACTTGAGCATGATGATCCGATCCTTTAACCCTCCCGTTAATCTACAAAGAGCAATAAACATTACAAGTAAGCTAACTATAGCTTAGTAAGTTCGTCAGCTTTAACCATAAACCTTACCAATATTAGTTTCCAAAATTCAAATCATATGGACATTTCAAGTAAGTTACTTTCATCCTGTAAGTCATAATCTCATTTTAAAAATAATTTACTTAATTGAGCTCAAAAATAATGATAACATTATTTACATTTCTTTTTCCACACGTTACAATTATGACTTACCAACTTATCGATTTAAGGAGCGACTTACGATTTGAGTACACTGCGTGATCCGAAGCCGAAGTCTAAGCGGAAGCACGAAGTGCTAAGCGGAAGCCCAAAGGCTAAGCTCAAGCACATAAGTGCTAAGCGGAAGCTTAGAAGCCCATACAATCAAGCTCATCGAGTGAACCTGAAACCCCAAAAAGGGTTAGCGAAACTCATATGAGTTAACGGAAGCTCGTAAGAGCTAAACAGAAAGCAAACACGAGAGTTCGCAACAAATGCTGAATCTCGGTTTACATGGGTAATTTACCGTCAATTCATCCTTTTCACCGAACGATCGTACTCATTTCTTGCGTTTCGTTCCTCCGAAATACTCAGTTCAATTTTTGTAACTTTTGTACATGATTTAATTATTTTCAACAATTAACATACATAAATATTAATCACCATTCATAAAATAACATTGAAATTTAATAATTTAAATGCGAACTTACGGAACAATTTGCGTGAGTTGTAGAGATTTACGGAACTATTTAGGAATTTTCTCTTTCCTCGTTTATCCTCGATTTCTTGATTTGCAGTAAAAATATGAAAAACCAGCTTAAGAAAACCCTTCTATGGTGTTTTTGCTGATGAGAATGCAAAAAATAAAGAGAAATCTAGATAATTCCACTTTAGTCCTAGCTTTATTAAGTAAATTTTACAATATTCCAAATTTGCCCTTAATTCATCAATTTTCCTGCTGATTTCAAGCCCCTTGCCCTCCAGCCCAAATAGACCTTGGGTCTATTTTCCTTTTAAACCCTCTTTCTTTTATCATTTAAGCTATTTAATCATTCCTCATAATTTTACATTTGTTACAATTTAGTCCTTTTTATTCAATTAACTATCGGAACTTTAAAATTTCTTGACAAAACTTTAATACTAACTTATCAACATTCCATAAATATTTATAAAAATATTTATGACTCGTTCTAAAATTTTCAAACTCTCGATACCCCATTTTCGATTCTAATTTTTTTTAATATTTATTTCTAGTACACTATTCGCTATTTTAAAAATTTTCTTAATTTCACATTTAACTTATATTCACTAAATTATTAATATTTTTTCTACTCATTTATCGGATTTAGTGATCTCAAATCACTGTTCCGACACCACTGAAAATTTAGGCTATTACAATTCTCCCCCTCTTAAGAAATTTCGTCTTGAAATTTGTTACCCAAAATAGGTTCGGATATTGTGATTTCATTGATTCCTCTGTTTCCTGAGTTGCTTCCTCCACACCATGTCGATGCCACAACACTTTAACTAATGGTACTTTTTATTCCATGATTCTTTAATTTCCGAGCTAAAATCTTCTTGGTTCTTCTTGAATAAGTCATATCGATCAAGCTGAATTTCTCTATGCGGAATCACATGTGAAGGGTCTGATCTATAGCGTCTCAGCATAGACACATGGAACACATTATGAATCTTCTCAAGCTGTGGAGGTAAAGCTAACCGATATGCTATAGGGCCGACTTTTTCAATAATCTCGTATGGTCCAATAAATCTTGGACTTAGTTTTCCTTTTCTGCCAAATCGTAATACTTTTTTCCACGGCGACACCTTTAAGAACACTTGATCACCTACATTAAACTTTATTTCTCTTCTTTTCAAGTCAGCATATGATTTCTGACGATCCGAAGCAGCTTTCAGACAATCTCGGATAATCCGAACCTTTTCTTCAGTTTCCCGAATTAAATCGACCCCCACAAACTTGGATTCACTCAATTCTAACCAATGCAATGGAGTCTTACATTTTCTTCCATATAAAGCTTCAAATGGCACCATCTTTATACTGGATTGATAATCATTGTTGTAAGCAAATTCGGCGATGGTAAATACTTTTCCCAACTACCACCAAACTCAAGTATACAAAATCTCAACATGTCTTCCAAAAATCGAATTACCCGCTACGATTGCCCATCGATCCCGAGGATGAAAAGCGGTACTAAAATTTAGCTTTGTGCCTAAAGCTTCTGTAGTTTGCTCCAAAACCTCGATGTAAACCTTGGATCTCGATCGAAATAATGGATGTTGGAACCCCATGTAACCTCACAATCTCGAGAGATATACTGATTCGCTTAACTTCTCCGATGGAAAATCCGTTCGATTGGAATAAAATGTGCTGATTTTGTCAATTTATCGATAATTACCCAGATTGAATCTTTCTTCTTCGGGGTCACAGGTAACCCAGATACAAAATCCATCGTAACATGTTCCCACTTCCACTTTGGAATCATAATAGGTTATAATAAACCCGTTGGTACCTGATGTTCTGCTTTCACCTGTTGACATATTAAACACTTTGCTACAAACTCACAAATTTCCCTTTTCATACCAGGCCACCAATACATCTGTTCAAATCACAATACATTTTTATTCCAGGGTGAATAGAATACCTACTACTATGAGCTTCAGAAAGAATATCATTTTTCAAATCTGAATTATTTGGAACGCAAATTCTTTTACGATAGTATAACATACCATTCTCATCAATGTTATACTCTGAATCTTGCTTGTCTCGAGCTATTTGTTTCTTTAATACCAACTTTGAATCTTCATCTTGCAACTCCCGAATTCGTTGGAGAAACACAGGTTTGGCTTTCAATTCCACTATTACAGATCCATCTTCACTAACAGACAAATGGGCATTCATTGACCGGAGTGCAAACAAAGATGATTTCCGACTGAGTGCGTCAGCAACTATATTAGCCTTCCCCGGATGATAATAGATAACAAGGTCATAATCTTTTAATAACTCAAGCCATCTTCTCTGTCTCAAATTCAACTCTTTCTGCGTCATCAAATACTTCAAACTTTTATGATCTCACATAACATTTTTCAATATATAAATAATGTCTCCAAATTTTCAAAACAAAAACAATTGCAGCCAACTCCAAATCATGCGTAGGATAATTCTTCTCGTGTGATTTTAGCTGCCGAGAAGCATAGGCCACCACTTTCCCCGACTGCATCAGCACACAACCTAAACCATTCAAAAATGCATCACTGTATACAAAATATGGCACACCTGATTCTGGTTGAGTCAACACTGGAGCTTTTGTCAACATATTCTTCAACCGATCAAAACTTTCTTTGGCATTCGTCGGACTACACAAACTCAACATTCTTCTGTAGCAATCGTGTCATAGGCGTAGCAATCATTGAAAATTTTTTAATAAAACGGCGATAATATCCAGCTAAACCCAGAAAACTTCGTACTTCCGTTACATTCCTTGGAGTTTTCCAATTTAGCACTGCAGATACTTTATTCGGATCTACTTAAATCCCTTCGGCTGAAACAATGTGACCTAGAAATCCCACCTCATGAAGCCAAAATTCACATTTGCTGAATTTTTCATATAATTGCTTTTCTCGCAAAGTTTGTAACACTATCCTTAAATGTTGAGCATGCTCGGGTTCTGTCTTTGAATAGATCAGTATATCATCAATAAACACAACTACAAATCTATCCAAATAAGGCTGAAAAATTCGATCCATTAAGTCCATAAATGCAGCAGGGGCATTAGTTAAACCAAAAGGCATTACCAAAAACTCATAATGACCATATTGAGTTCTGAAGGCAGTTTTCGGCACATCACATTCTTTAACTTTCAGTTGATAATATCCGGATCGAAGATCTATCTTTGAAAACACGGCAGCACCTTTCAACTGATCAAATAAATCATCAATGCGAGGCAAAGGATATTTATTTTTAATTGTAACCTGTTTAGTTTGCTCGTAGTCTATGCACGATCTTAGAGATCCGTCTTTCTTTTCACGAACAAAGCGGTGCACCCTGGGGTGACATACTCGGTCTAATAAACCCTTTGTCTAGTAATTCCTGCAAGCTGTGTCTTGACTCTTTTAACTCATTTGGTGCCATACGATATGGTGTCATTGATATAGAGCTGTCCCCGATACTACATCAATCACAAATTCAACTTTACGATCGGTGGTAAACCCGATAATTCTTCAGAAATACGTCGGAAATTCATTAACAACCCAGAATCGTTCTAGTTTTGGTTCGGATCCTCGAGTATCAAGAATGTAAGCTAAAAATACTTCATTACCCTTTCGCATTAACTCTCGAGTCAAAAAAAGTGAAATAATTTTAACAACATCATTTGAATTCTCGGGCTCAACAGAAAGTATATCACCGGTCGACATTTTAAATCGATCCGCTTCTCTCGACAATTTACTACAAAGCATCATATTTTGTCAACCAATCCATTCTCAATATAACATCAAATTCTCGAAAGGGTAGCAACATTAAATCGGCAGGAACTCATGACCTTTTATTTTTTGAGTGGACAATTTCGACACACTAAATTTACTATCACCTTTTGTCCTAACGGATTAGTAACTTGAATATCATATTCGGTTGGTTCAATAGACAATTTCTTTTCTAATGCTAATATTGTGCAAATATAAGAAATGCTGAGACACGAGTCAATTAATGCATATACAATAACATCAAAGAGATAGAAAGTACCAGCAATAACGTCTGGAGCCGTGGCTTCTTTTCTAGCTCGGATGGCGTATGTACGTGCTGGTGCTCTAACCTCTGACCGAGCAACAGAATCTTTTGCACTCGAGAGAGTAGCTCTTGCAGCACTGCTTTGACTCGCATGTTTACTTCTCTGAGAAGTAGTCATCTGCTTCTCCTTCTGTTTTTCTTCATCTTTTTGTAACAGAGGACAATTCTGGATAAAATGATCAGTGGCTCCACATTTGTAGCAAGCTCCTATTTTACCTCTGCATTCACCCAAGTGGTATTTTCCACAGTGTTGACATTTAGACCTGGGAGTATTTTGTACACTGGCTTCACTAGCAATTGATCTGATTGATATTCCACGATCAGGTTGAGTTACTCTAGTCTTCGATCGTTCAGGTACCGATGTAGCTCTAATGGAATCCTTCTTAAACTTTTTAATCGGAAGTGCTGAAAATGTTTTGGAGGAGCTTCTTTTATAAGATTCTTTATTTCTTCTTTCTCGTTGCATCTTTCTATTGTACACTTCTTCCATCTTTTGAGCTCGATTGGATAAAACCACAAATTCTCGAATTTTCATACCACCTATCATCATTCTGATTTCATCATTCAGACCTTCTTCAAATCGAACACACATGTCTTCTTCTGTAGGAACAATCTCTCGAGCATATCTGCTAAGGTATACAAACTCCCTCTCATACTCAGCTACTGTCCGATTTCTCTGTCGAAGATCAAGAAATTCTCTCTTTTTCTTTTCTAAATATCTTTTACCAACATATTTCTTTTTAAACTTAACTTGGAAAAATTCCCAAGTAAGTTTATCGGCTAGTACCACAGCTTCTATTGTCTCCCACCAGTGATATGATTCTTCTTTTAACAAGGAAACAACACACCTTAAATAGCCATCTGGAGAACAGGCCATTTCTTTAAAAACTCTTATCGTGCTATGCAACCAATACTCACTTTTCTTTGGATCATCATCGACTGCCCGAAATTCTTTGACCCTAAATTTTCTGAGTTTTTCTACCGGAGTTCTCTTACTTGATTCAGTTATCGGAGGAGGAGGAGGTGGAGGAGCAACCGAGGATACTACTGGTGGTACTGTAGGGGGAGGAGATTGCTGGGTTTGATTCCTTTCCTGCATCCTATCATTATACCACTGATTCATTACTCCAATAATCATGTTTCTAAGTTCTTGTTCTCGCATCAAGGAAATTGGAACATCGCCACTTGTCCCTTGTTCAGATGTCTCTACTCTACTATTTACTTCTTCCTGTTCAGTATGTTCAGGTCTATCCGACATCTTTACAATCTATTAAAAAAAACAAGGGTTAAATTAGATCATACACATCACACTATTACAGATTTATATGGCATGTATTTCTAAACATTTTACGTATCATGTCTATTCCGAGAATCGGCTAAATCGGGCTCTGATACCAAAAAATGTAACACCCCCTAATCTCAAACCGTCGCAGGAATAGGGTTACGAGGCGTTACCGAACATATTGGTTAATTTACAAACAATTCGTGAATAAACAATAAATATATTAAAATTAAATCATTAAACCTCTTTTATGAACCCTCGAGGCCTAAATCACGTATTATAATTAAATAGGGACTTATTCAAGTACTCCGAAGATTTTTCGTAATATAATAATTATTATATTATTTTAAAAAAAATTCAATATAACCCCTTTAGAAACATCTAACCTTCCCTGCAATTTCAAATTTGCAACTAACTCAACATAACAACAACTCAACAAATACAATCTTCATCCAAATCACTTTTGTCTCATAACAATATCACTAATCCTTATTTTATCTAACATTATATCCATTCATACTTTCAAGTAGTATTTAAATATCTTAATTAATTTTCATTCATATCATATATCAACTTATATTAACTTAACTAATATATTCATGAGTTGATACAAAACATAGTCACATAAGCTCCTATACATGCCATATAAACCATTTGAAATATTTATAATAAAATCTATCGGAAAATCGAGATAGTGTAACTTGAGCATGATGATCCGATCCTCTGACTCTCCCGTTAATCTACAAAGAGCAATAAACATTACAAGTAAGCTAACTATAGCTTAGTAAGTTAAATCGACTTTAACCATAAACCTTACCAATATTAGTTTCCAAAATTCAAATCATATGGACATTTCAAGTAAGTTACTTTCATCCTGTAAGTCATAATCTCATTTTAAAAATAATTTACTTAATTGAGCTCAAAAATAATGATAACATTATTTACATTTCTTTTTCCACACGTTACAATTATGACTTACCAACTTGTCGATTTAAGGAACGACTTACGGATTTGAGTACATTGTGATCTGAAGCCCGAAGTCTAACTGAAGCACATAAGTGCTAAACGGAATCCCGAAGGCTAACTGAAGCACATAAGTGCTAAAGCGGAAGCTTAGAAGGCTAAATCAAGCTCATCGAGGTGGCCGAAACCCCAAAAGGGTTAGCGAAACTCATATGAGTTAACAGAAGCTCGTAAGAGCTAAACAGAAAGCAAACACGAGAGTTCGCAACAAATACTGAATCTCGGATTACTTGGGTAATTTACCGTCAATTCATCTTTTTCACCAAACGATCGTACTCATTTCTTGCGTTCCGTTCCTCCGAAATACTCAGTTCAATTTTTGTAATTTTTGTACATGATTTAATTATTTTCAACAATTAACAAACATAAATATTAATCACCATTCATAAAAATAACATTGAAATTTAATAATTTAATCGTACGAACTTACCCAGAACAATTTGCAGTAGTTGTAGAGAGTTCTGGAACTATTCCGGAATTTTCTCTTTTCCTCGTTTATCCTCAATTTCTTAATTTGCAGTAAAAATATGAAAAACCAGCTTAAGAAAACCCTTCTATGGTGTTTTTGCTGATGAGAATGCAGAAAAATAAAGAGAAATCTAGATAATTCCACTTTAGTCCTAGCTTTATTAAGTAAATTTTGCAATATTCCAAATTTGCCCTTAATTCATCAATTTTCCTGCTAATTTCAAGCCCCTTGCCGTCCAGCCCAAATAGACCTTGGGTCTATTTTCCTTTTAAACCCTCTTTCTTTTATCATTTAAGCTATTTAATCATTCCTCATAATTTTACATTTGTTACAATTTAGTCCTTTTTATTCAATTAACTATCGGAACTTTAAAATTTCTTGACAAAACTTTAATACTAACTTATCAACATTCCATAAATATTTATAAAAATATTTATGACTCGTTTTAAAATTTTCAAACTCTTGATACCTCATTTTCGATTCTAATTTTTTTTAATATTTATTTCTAGTACACTATTCGCTATTTTAAAAATTTTCCTAATTTCACATTTAACTTATATTCACTAAATTATTAATATTTTTTCTACTCATTTGTCAGATTTAGTGATCTCGAATCACTGTTCCGACACCACTGAAAATTTAGGCTATTACAATCAACATGGCAAAGTAATTTTCCTATCTATTATCAAGGAAATCACTTTCTATTACTTATGAGAAAGTAATTCCCGTGAGAATGTTACATTCTAAGGAAAATAAATTAATTTTTGCATACCAAACATTTGAATCATATTCCAATCAATTAAATTTCATTGAAAGTAATAAATTTCAATCATACCAAACACCCTCTAAGCTTTCCCCTGAAAATCAAGTAATACGCTTATTTAACTAACAAAATGCACTCTCAAACACAAGTCACTCTCCTTAATTCTATCTTACACAAACCCCTAATATATAAAAATTTTAAGATTGCTAAAATACCAATCAATTACATTCAAGATCCCGCTAAAATAGTCATATAAAAAGGCTTTACAGGTATCATAATAAGTTTAGGATTATTTAGACATTTCTAAAGTAAAGTGTAGGATTATAAGTCTTCAAATCATTCAAGCCAATCCTCACAAAGCAAGGATATGATTTGCTTGATCTAGATCGATTCAATCTTCAAAGATTTGTTCCTCCATAAAATCAATCCTCATATATGGGCCAACAAATGTCCATAATATTAGTAAAGTTATGACCCAACCATTTTTGGTTGAAAAGATTGTTAATTCCAAATAAAGCAAGTAATGCGACTCGAGAAGTTAAAGGCATAGTTGTAACTCTTTGCTCTAATTGTGACAATAACAACTTAAAACAAGGCTTCCTTATACACTAATCAAACTTCAATACATTATGATATGCTCAAATCTCATCAAATCAATTATACTTAATATAATGATACAAATGATTAAAATAATTCTTCATAAAGTCATCTCATATCTTATTATGATTGCATATCATAATATATAAGTAAATCGAATTGGTATTCTTGAAAAGTAACATTACTTAGATCCAATTTTTTCTCCGATTATAATCTCGAGATTAACTATATAAAAATCTCAAAACTATATAAATAAATAGTTAACATAGATCGGTCAAACATGCTAACAAATAAAACAAATTATAAAGTCTTTTGCTACTTTTATTATTTTCTTTTATTTTATACCTTATTATAATATGCATGTATAGGGATTCTAATACGAAACACATTTCAAATTCTAAAATTCGAAATAAATCTAAACAATAAGGATATATCGTTAATTAGAGGTGTAATTGACTTGAATCGAATTTAAATACTATTAAGTTCGAGTTCAATTTAAGCTTTTAGAGTTTGATATTCGGTTTGAGCTTTATCAAATATTTATTTTAAATTCAAGCTTGGCTCAAGATATAATCAAGTTACTCGAGTTTGAGCTTGATTAAGCTCGTTAGAGTTAATAATATATAATAAGAGTAATAACGTAATTTAATAATATAAAAAAATAAAAAACTCGATAAGGTTCACGAGTCGTTCAAGTCGAGTATTATTAAGCTCAAGATCGGCTCGATTGAGAGTTCGAGTTCAATTTTCTTTCAAGTCGGGCTTAAATAATCTATGAGCACCTGTATCTCATTTACAGCACTATTGATAACTAAACATTCAACCTCATCATCATAATAATAAATTAATGATCAGAACATAGAATAATATCGTGCTGGACAAAAGCAAAGGTTAGAATGAGCAAGACAAGAATAATGGCATATATTAAACTGAGTTTGTTTACAAATACAATTCCACCAACAAATACATACTATAAATTATATATATAATCAAAGTAAGACTCAATACAGGATCGAAAACTGTAATTTATCCAAACAAGGTACACACACGATAGTAGAAATGAAGTCATAAATCATTTTTGAAGGTTGAAATTGAGTTATATATTTTTTTAAAGCTAAAATACAATTTCATCACACACATAATAGGTTGGAACCAGATATTTCTATTTAAATGAAATTTCATCAATATTATTATAACATAGTGTTAGAGTTGTGTGACCCAAATTCTAAGAGATTGCTTGCAAGTCAAGTTAAATAAAATATATTTTCTTTCTAGAAGATTTAGTATTTATTAGTATAATACATTTAGCTTTTATTAGCATAGTTTATTTGGTCTACTAATTTAGCCTATAAATAGGTTCTTTTACAACTTTAGAAAATACACCCATTAGATATTAGAACTCATAACATATTTAGAGAATTTTGTGTTTACGTTTTGAGGGTTCTTTGTTTTTGAGTTTTCGGGGTTCAGTTTTTATCTTCATCTTTTGTACTCTTTGTTCTTTTGCCATTATAGTAAAATTATCTTTGCCTATAGTTTTTTATCCTCTTTGGAGGGATTTTTCCACGTTAATTTTGTGTGTTCAATTTTTCAATTTATTCCGCTATTGTTTTTACTTGTTTCTTAATCGGGTCGATCCTAACACATAGCAACTTGAATTTTTAAAAGAAAGGGTAAACTACATCTAAGGTTATTAAATTATTAGTAAGTTTATATTTTGATCGTTCAATTTCAAAAGTTACAAAATGGTCACTGAACTATTTGAAAGTTTTCATTTAAGTTACTAAACTATTTGAAAGTTATTATTTAAGTCATTGGGTTGTTAAACTCTTTTTTTTTTAAAGTTTGATTAGCAAGCTTCAGTGACGATTTGGCAATTGATATAGTGGATCAATACCCATCAACGAGTAAAAAACACATCTTAGATCCAAGTCAATATGATTGTTAGTATCGGAGATCAAAGAAAAAAGTTGTTTGGATTTTTGTTCGCAAATTTGTAACGTTCAAAGTTGTTTCATAAAAAAAATTGAATTGTAAAAGAAAAGGAGAATGAGAGCTTTTGATTGTGCAAACGGTGGACTAACAGAGAAAGCCATACAACAACTATTTTAAAAATCTAATAACTAAAATGAAAACTTTTGAATAACTCATTTACCATTTTATAGCTTTTAGAAATTGAACGACCAAAATATAAACTTACAAATGAGCATAGTTTACCCTAATGTTATTATCAAATCTTCAACTTGGGCCCACTAAATGCTTGAATTGCTATCGAATCTATAAAATTATTTTCATACTAACAGCTATATATATATATATATATTATACATTAATTTTTTTAAACAATTTCATTATAGATTCTGTTCACATTTAATCTTCATAACAAAATGCCTAAAACTATCTATAGTTTCTCCCCAGCCTATAAATAAGGGGATAATGTGCTTCAGCGCATTCAAACCCACGTCCTCCTACATTGACAACAATATTTATATTAGTCGAGTTAAGACTCAATCTGCTATTATATATTAAATTTAAATACAAAATTGTTATTAAATATAATAACGTAATGTTTGAAATGGCCGTCCAAAGTTCGGCCAATGCCCATTGATTTCAAACGTGTCTAATTAACCAAATCCCATTCATAAAACAAACACAATAGACCCCAAAAAGTAATTAAAAAAGAAAAAGGAAAAAGGAATCTTTGATTTTTTTTTTATATAAATTAAAAGGAAACTTGAAATGGACAGACAATTATCACATTACTCATTTGAAAAATAGAAAAGCTTTGGCACCGAAAATTAAGGAGAGAAAGAAATTATATTTGGATTTTATTTTAAGTAAAATTCTATATATAAAGAATCTCCTTTATATATATATATATATATATAGATTCAAACTCAGGAACTTCTAATTAATTATACTTAATTATGGCCGATTGAGTCTTAATTTTATTGGCATCGATATTGTTGTCAGTGCAGGAGGACATGAGTTCGAAGTGTGCTGAAGTGCATTATCCTCTTATTTAAAGGTTGAGGAAGGGCTATGGATAATTTTAAGCATTATATAAAAAATCTATAATGGGATTAATGTTAAAATTTTATACTTAATTGAGAAAAAAAAGATATTCAGGGTGTCCAAATTTATTCCATAGCCTATAATTTTTTGACTTTATGACATCAAGCTAACATTAGAGTTGGTTATGGATCAAATTGAGTTTCGATCTAATTTTTAAAAAAAATTCAAGTTTAGGTCCCTTTTTTGGATAGACCTGTCCTATCTAAGAAAACTTGTTTTGCTGTTTAAAAATTAATAAAATATTTAAAATATCTTCTTATATTAATATCTGATATATTTTATAATTAAATTTAAATTTTAAAATATTTTTATCATTTAAATTGAACTCGAGTTGAGTCTACTCAAGAGACAATCTTTTTTATCCTAAGCCTGGTCTAAGTAGGATTGAGCCTATTGAGTTAAGCAAGCTTTCCAACCCATAGAAAAATCTAGCTAGCACTCAATTATGATCATAAATATTGATAATTTTATATTGGTATAAATCTCAAAACTATACATGAATTTTAATCTGGTGCAATCATATAAATAAAATTTTAATTTTGATTCAATTGTACACTTTTAAATAAATAATTTTATTTATATATTATATAAATATAAATATGTAAACGCAAAATACTTGTATATTACTAATTATGTTAGTAATTAGTGAAAATTAAATTCAGTGAAAATTAAATGTATATAAATATAAATATGTAAACGCAAAATACTTGTCTATTACTAATTATGTTAGTAATTAGTGAAAATTAAATTCAGTGAAAATTAAATGTATAAAATCATATAAAATCAAAATTCATATATAAAATAGAACCCAAGTTGTATCTATTGGTCGGATGTTCACCTTCTCTAAAATTAACTTAAATTCAATTATTGTACCAAAATAAAAATCATATAACATTACACATATTTTGAAATTTATCCTTCTATATTTAATTATTTAATTTTAAACGAAGGGGTCCAAGATAAACAATGATAAATCATTCCTTTTTCATATTTTTATGATTTTTTAAAAGGAAAAAATTATTAATTTGTTCGTAAATACAATTCGGAAAAATATAATAAACACTCGTTGTAAATGATGAAAAATAAAATTTAAGATAAACTATAAAAATAGTTACTTCTCTTAGATTACATCTAAGTCACTTATGTTTGAAATGTTACTTTTTAGTCACTTATATTATCATTTTATACGCAGTGGTTACTCTACCGTTAAACTCTATTATCTCCCTAATGATAGTCCTACGCGACAGTCCAAATGAGTTTTAAATGCCAACTTAAATGTCCAGTTGTTGGAATGAAAATAAGTTTTTAATTATATACATTTAATTTAGACTGTTACGTAGAAAAACTAAGTTGGCATTTAAAACTCATTTAAACTATCACATAAGACACTATAATAGAGTTTAATGGTAGAGTGACCACTTTATAATAAAACGATAACGTATATGATTAAAATGTAATCTAAAACAAATAAAAGTGACTTTTTTTTTATAATTTATTATATATTTACATTATACCGACTAATAAATATTTATAGTGGAGAAGGCACCATTTTAAAGATTTCCCAAGAATAATATATCCATTTCATCCATAATAGGCGCCGAAATTGAAAAGTCAAATTTAATTTTATTAATAATTTTTTATTTAAATTTATTAAGACAAGCAGATAACCACGTTACATTATGGGACCCTAGTTGCCCACAACAGAAAGCCGTGTGCTGCTCAGTTCTTATCTCCCTAACAAATCTCGATACATTTATCGTGAAGATTTTTATATTAAAAGTTGAATTATATTTTATTTTTTTATTTAAAAAATTAAATAAATTAATTTATGTAAATTTAATTAAAAAGTAAATTGATTATTCTATTAAAAGTTTTATCTATTTTTAATATTAAAAACTAATTATTATATGTCAAAATAAAATATATATAACTGTTTGTTTAGTTATTCTATTAGTCATATAGTTTCTAATAGTAGAAATAGATGTAATTTTATTTACTATTTAAATAAAAAGAAAAAAAACGTAACCCAATTTTTAATACAAATATTTTTTTTCAATATTTCTTTCTTTCTTAATAGGTTTGTCTTTGTCATTAAAGTTTCAGAATATTAAAAAAATAAAAAAACTTTTCCATCCCAGGTTTTCTTTTAATTCTCTATAGAATAATCGGATAATAATATTATTATTTTATTAAAAAAACAAACTAATTATTATTTATTATTAATGTATCGAGAACATAAAAACTTTAGAGTTTTCAAACAACTTTTAAGACTTTGGTTAGTCAACTCCAAGAAAAACCTACAACACGTTAGTCAAATAACTTGTGTTTTAAAAAAATAAAAAAATATAGAAAACATATAATTCTTTTTAAGTAAATAAAATTTTGACCTTCAAGTTCTTAGTTTCATGTGAAGTTTAAGTGGCACCATGTTTGTAAACCTTTAAACCTTGATTGGTAATTCAAATACTCGGACACTTAAGTATATTTATTATTATTCACGCACTTTATATTGACACATTTCTCAAGTCTTACAAGTATTTATTTTTAACAATTGAGGCGTCTTTCCTCATAAACTATACAAAATTTTCCACGGAGGTTAAAGACATCAATTGTAGAGGTTTGAATTGACTGTCCAGATTACGACAATTTAAATACTTCTCTCAAAAAAAAATTCTAATAATTAAAGTATGAAATTAAATTATAAAAAAATACCACTAATTATTATTTTTACATTTACACCCATAATGAGTGCCAAATATCAAGTAGATGTATTAATTAAGTTGATTTTTTTCTTAATTCATCAAAAAAATAAAAATAAAAAATCTCCCACTTTCCAATATATTCTTATATACGCTACAAATAAGACCATGTGAAGATCAAGCTTATACTCAAACAAATGCCCCAAGAAAATATCAAACACTACAATGCCGAATCCAATGCGTCCGTACCTTCTTCTATCTCTAGTTTTCTTCTTCAGCCTGTATCATTCAATGGCAGTTTCAGATCCTACTCATCAAGCCCTTCTTCAATGTTTAACCCAATCCATTCCCACTGACACAGCTTCCTCCATTATAGTCTCTAAATCCAACCCTTCATATACTTCTGTTCTACGTGCTTACATTCGAAACGCCCGTTTCAACACTTCTTCAACCCCTAAACCACTCATCATCATCACTCCTTTAGATGAATCCCATGTTTCCGCCGCTGTTATTTGTTCCCAAAAACTTGGGTTTCAACTCAAAATCCGTAGCGGCGGCCATGATTATGAAGGGTTGTCTTATGTTTTTGATAAACCCTTTTTTGTTCTCGATATGTTTAATCTCCGGTCAATAACGGTTAATATGGCTGATGAAACAGCTTGGGTCGGTGCTGGTGCTACACTCGGTGAACTTTATTATAACATTTGGAAAAATAGTAAAGTTCATGGTTTTCCGGCGGGGGTTTGTCCTACTGTTGGCGTTGGTGGTCATTTAAGCGGTGCTGGGTATGGTACTTTGTTAAGAAAGTACGGTTTGTCGGTGGACCATGTCGTGGATGCTAAATTAGTCGACGTGAACGGAAAAATCCTTGACCGGAAAACCATGGGGGAGGACCTTTTTTGGGCTATAAGAGGCGGCGGAGCAGCCAGTTTCGGCGTTGTTTTATCTTATAAAATAAAACTCGTCCCTGTACCGGAGACCGTCACCGTTTTCAGAATCGAAAGATTATTAACTGAAAACGCCACCGATATAACATTCAAATGGCAAACCATTGCTCCGAAGACCGACGAGAATCTGTTCATGAGAATGCTTTTACAACCGGTGACGAGAAACAAGAAAAAAACGGCTAGAATCACTGTAATCGCTTTGTATTTGGGAGATTCCGATAGTCTCGTATCTCTTCTACAAAAAGATTTCCCGGAATTATCCATCGGAAAATCAAACTGTAATGAAACAACATGGATCGATTCAGTTCTATGGTGGGCTAATTTCGATTTAGGTACACCACCGACGGCTTTACTCGATCGGGATCTTAACGACGCCGGTTTTCTAAAACGAAAATCAGATTATGTTCAGACCCCAATCCCTAAATCTGGGTTAGAATCACTTTGGCAAAAAATGATCGAACTCGGCAAAGTCGGGATGGTTTTCAATGCTTACGGCGGCAGAATGGACCAAATCAAACCAGATGAAACGCCGTTCCCCCACCGTGCCGGAAACCTGTATAAAATTCAATACTCAGTGAACTGGAATCAACCTGGAAATGAAGCAGATAAGAATTTCACAACTCAAGCTAAATTACTTCATGATTTTATGACACCGTTTGTGTCTAAAAATCCAAGGAGTGCTTATTTCAATTATAGAGATATTGATGTTGGATCTACTAAAAAATGGAGTTATGAAGAAGGGAAAGTTTATGGAGAAAGTTATTTTAATGGGAATTATGAAAGATTGGTTGATGTGAAGACTGCTGTTGATCCTAATAATTTCTTTAGGAATGAACAGAGTATACCACCTCGATCAAGTAAGATTTAGACACCCAATTTAGCAATTATTTCCCAACATTTATGTATAACATACTTTTTCTTTCTTTTTCTAATAATACAATGTTCTCGAGGGGCTTTATTGGTGATCATTTATTTTATATTTTTCATATGGGCGTCCTTTTCGACAATATGATTTTCAAGGTTCAATTCTACATTCTTCTCATGCAACTGCATCGCGCCTTATCACTATAGTCTATACTTGTTGGTATTATATAGTTTTTGTATTTAGCTTATGTAGTGATTTGTTTTAAACGGGTGAAAAAATTTGTGTAGTAGCTAATTTGATGTAATACATATAAAATGACAAAAATATCCTTATTGTAATGTTTGTCATTTTGTAAAAGGGATAAGGTTTTTTTTTTGTAATTTTTTTAATTGAGTTAGAATTTATAAGTGATATCAATTCAATTAACCTTTTTTATTTTTTATTTTTACTAAAAGGGGTAAAAACTATTCCATAGCAATCAATCTAGTAAAGGATAAATTAGTACATCTTCATGCAACGCATTCAAAGCAAAATTAGGAGGTTGAGACCAAGAGGAAAATCCAATAATCATTCCTCCTCGACACAATAGGTCTCGGATGGCATGAATGACATATAAATCTAGCTGCTATATCATCATAGTACCCTTAACATGATGCAACACTTTTAAATAATTTGTTTCTAACAACACATCACGACAACCATGGATTATCCCCAAACATTATCAGGATTATCTAGTTGACGAGTCATTGAATCAATCCATTCAGACAACGACCCTGAAGATTTGGCACGACCTTGTTTTTTTCGCACTTCAAACCCGCGCTTGGTTATATCATGCATAGACGTATCAACCTTCCTCATTGCATGCAAAAGATCTTTTGAAGAAGATGCAATAGAGTGGCCCATGTGATGGGCCTGGCTCACTAAGGTGTTGTCGTTCTTAATGGTAACAATTGTGTGATTCGATTCTAGTAAGGTAGTAGACTAATAATGACCAGATTGAAATTAAGTGAGACTTGAGGCTCATTTTCGGCTATTTTACTAAATTGACCCAAAAAATTTTAATATTTACAAAAATGACTCAGGTTTAAAAAAATCACCAAAATGACCTGAAATGAACAATATAATGGGGTTTTGGCCTTCTAATGGTCGGCACCAACTCGTATTTTGGACCCATGATTGCTTGATGATTGTATCAGGCTTTAAAAAATTGATTTTTTTGGTTTTGGCCTATTAATGGCCGGCACCAGGGTATTTTTTTTTTAAAACCGTATCATATTGGTATATAAAAATACCAGTATTTAAAAAAAAATAGTTTTGGCCAGTTAATGGCTGGCACCAGACTATTTAAAAAAAAATTCAAATTTTTTTGGTGCTGGCCTATCAATGGTCGGCACCAAAGTACGAGTATTTAAAAAAAAAATTTGTGCTAGCCTGTCAATTGCCGGCACCAGAGTACGAGTGTTTAAAAAAAATTGGTGTTGGCCTGTCAATAGCCGACACCAAAGTACAAGTATTTAAAAAAAAATTGGTCCTGGCCTATCAATGGCCGGCACCAGAGTACCAGTATTTAAAAAAAAAAATTGTTTTGGTCTTCTAATGGTCGGCACCAAATTTTTTTTTAAATACTCGTACTCTGGTGCCGGCCATTGATAGGCCAGCACCAAAAAAATTTGAATTTTTTTTTAAATAGTCTAGTGCCAGCCATTGACAGGCCAAAACCAAAATTTCTTTTTTCTTTTTTAAATACTTGTATTTTTGTATACCAATATGATACGATTTAAAAAAAATACCTTGGTGCCGGCCATTGACAGGCCAAAACCAAAAAAATCAATTTTTTAAAGCCTGACACAATAATCAGGCAATCATGGGTCTAAAATACGAGTTGGTGCCGGCCATTAGAAGGCCAAAACTCCATTCTGCTGTTCATTTCAGGTCATTTTGGTGATTGTTTTTGAACCTCAGTCATTTTTGTAAATATCAAAATTTTTTGGGTCAATTTAGTAAAATAGCCCTCATTTCCCTTACTTTCTCCTACCCTCACTTCCTTGGATCGATCTTTCTCAAGGATAGATTTTGACTCTTTTTCATTAGTCTTCATGATTGGCCCACAATTAATTTGACTTTAACTTGAAACTTGATCAATTAACTCAAATTTAAATCCTATTCAATCTAATTTGATTATTAAAAAAAAGTCCAACAATAGTTTAAATTGAACCAAATATCAAATTCACTTTCATCTAAAAGAACTTCAAAATTATTTAAACTCATAATAACTAAAATTGGAAAACCTAAATGATTTTTATTGGCTTAGGGTGAGTTTGGATAGGTGGTGTGTTTACTTACTATTAGTATAAAAACAATTGTGGCGATGAGATACTGTAGCGATATTATACCGTGAGACAAAAAGTAAGCTAAATGAACCGCACTGCACCCAATCGCCTATCCAAACCCACCCGTAGTCCTAAAATGGTAGAGGAAATTTGCACTGTAATAGCAAACTAGGTGTAAAATAATTTTTTAATAATATGAATGTGGTATCCACCATATTTATTCTTATTGAAATCTATCACACATGGATTTTGTTTTATAACGACTCGTTTTCGGTAAAATCGAAATAGTAGTTTTGGGACCACAAATTCGAGATCATAAAATTTATTTTTAATATTATTTTATGGTCTATAGTATGTTAGAGTTATGGTATAAAAATTTCGTTAAGAAATTTTACCGTTTGTATACTCAATTTGTGAAATAGGATTAAATCGCATAAAGTGCGAAGTTGTGTTCTATTAACTAAAAGTTTCAAATAACTATAAAAATTTAAAGTAAAGGTCCTTATTGAATAATTAGACCATTAGAAGAGAGAGTGGATGTACATGGAGTAAAATCATGAATACTTAAAAGTTGGTGAGGGGTTAGTAAATTGTTGACTAAAGTTAAAGTAAATAAAATAAAATAAAAAAACAAATGGTCATCTTCTTCTTTCTTTTTCAACAAAAATATCAACAAACTAAGAGCTTGGAAAGCTTGAATTTTTCAGCCACAAAGTCCCTTGCATGTAAGTGAATTTGGTGTTTGTTTTTGTTGATTTTTATGTTTTTAGAAACCTTGCAACTTAATCTAGCTAAAGAGTGGATTAATTTGCAAAATAGTTGAAAGGCTAGGGTCTTGCCATGAGAGCATGATAGTTGTTTGTAAAGTTTAATGGAAGAAAATGAATCTTTGTTGTTAAATATACAACTTTTGTTAAATGATTTTTAGTGAAATTGTCAATTGGGGGTTAAAGTGAGAAATGTGAAATTTGTGTGTTAAATGTGTGAATTTGTGAATTATATGGGCTGCTATGAGCACTTATAAAATTCGGCTAGGCTTGGGTGTAGAGAAATTTACATGAATTTCATTTTACGAACCTAGGGGCTAATTTGTAAAAATGTCAAAAGTATAGGGGTAAAATGGTAATTTCTCCATAACATGAAATTTGGATCGAATTAATTATAAATATGACTAAATGTGTTAAATTTGATTATATAGATCAAGAAAAGCAACTTTCGGAACAAAATCGGAGAAAATATAAAGTTGTGGATTAAACAACCGTCATCTCCATGCAAAATTGAGGTAAGTTCGTGGACTTGAACTTAATTTTATATTTTAATTACGAATTAATTAATTAATTAATGCTAAATTAGCTCTTGATATAAAATGTATGCATATTATGGAATTAATGTTAAGGAAAATGAATGAGAAATTTATGAAAATAGATAATTGTACAACCGTCGGTTTATCCGACTAGTGCTGGGCACAATTATCGTTGGTTTATCCGACTAGCGCTGGGCTCACAATTACTATCATCAGTATACCCGACTAGCACTGGGTGCAAATATCGTTGGTTTATCCAACTAGAGCTGGGCTCACAATTACTATCGTCGATATACCCGACTAGCATAGGGTGCAAATATCGTTGGTTTATCCAACTAGAGCTGGGCTCACAATTACTATCGTCGGTATACTCGAATAGAACTTGGTACAAATATTGTTGGTTTATCCAACTAGAGCTGGGCTCATATTTAATACTGTCGGTTAATCCGACTAGTGCTAGGCGCAACTTTTTCTGCGGTTTACCGCTAGGCACCAGATGCCACGTCGCTAATAGATCTTGCGGTAAGGTTACTTGAATTATCAAAATAACTGAAATCTTATTTGGTTAAGTTATAATTTCATACTAATATCGATTGTTTTTTTTTTGTTTAGTTAATAAATGGAACCTATTAATGGTAAATTGATTTACATGTTGGCACATAGTGTGTGAGATATTCGCTTATCTGGTATTAGTCTAAGTGGGTTTGTAACGGCCCAAAAATTTGTATTTATGTTGTTGTGAATTCATGATACAAGTGTGTATCTGCTTCAGTAGTTAAGTGTTCTGAGTGTGTGCGAGAGGTCTTAAGTTTAAGCCTTACTTGGGCAAATTTTGGTTTCTTTTCAAAATAAAGCCTAAACCCTACTCAGTAGACTTCAGTTTAATTATTGGTAAAATATATCAGAATGGGATTGTTGGTTTAGTGGTTAAGTGGAGTGTTGATAAGTTGCAGGTCTTGTGTTTGAATCCTTGCGTAAGCAAGGGTATTATTTTTGCTTGGTTTCGAATTAGAGTTGTATCATAGAAGGACTCTGAGTAGTGGTTGTGTAGTGGGAATTAGGGAGAAAATTAAAGGATGTTAGAGATTATCGAGATTTTATTTTTATTTTCTTTACTTTCGAATCTGTGTTCTACCAGAATCTTTGTTCTTTTTCCTCTCCATTCTTCCCTTACTACCGAATCTCCCTTTCTATTTTCTGAATCTGCTTTTTCCTTCCTCTCTCTTTTTAGCTTCATTCCCGATTCTTCGTAATTACATAACATAGTTCACACGTTCAGCA
This sequence comes from Gossypium longicalyx, assembly GCA_025698465.1. Lineage (NCBI taxonomy): Eukaryota > Viridiplantae > Streptophyta > Magnoliopsida > Malvales > Malvaceae > Gossypium > Gossypium longicalyx. The sequence goes on along the minus strand of CM047000.1, from coordinate 96,712,045 downwards.
AGTGATAAGTGAGTTCTTTTCAATTTATTCAATGAATATTCGTTTGACAAGAGTCACTGTCTGTTTATGTGCAAATTAAGGGGCTGGTGGATCCCTATTGACACGATGGTCGTGTGAAATTGGGGTTACTTAAGTGAGGTAAGGTTGTTAATGGTTTTTGAGAATTGTTTGTTCGTAGCAATTTGGATTAAGTGACTAAAATTACGCTTTTATTGTCGAATATAGATTCTAGAGTGCTCGAGAGTAATTACGTGTAGAAATCAAACTAGGTGGGTACCCGAAAAGTAGGAAACAAGGTTCGACGAAAAGCTAAAAAAGCTTACTGTCGACACTACACGGGCGACGTGTGACGGTACACGGAAGTGTGAGCGACTAACCAGGCCGTGCGCGCAGGACACAGCCATGTGATGGCTAGGCGAGGCCGTATGAGACACACGGGCTCGACCAATTTGGGCCGTGTGAGCTGCACAGGTGTATGGGCACACACGGGTGGATTGCACAGGCGTGTGAGATTCTGGGCCAGGCCGTATGGATCAAGGCCAATTTAGGCCGTGTGGGCCACACGGGCGTGTAGGCCCACACAAGTAGACAATATGAGTGTGTGAGTCGTTTTCACTGATTTGTTGCTAAGGTTGCACGGGTCGCTCAAGACGACTGTGAACCTACTGTAAGGTCGGTAAGTTTACCTAGACCCCTAATTGTATGAGACGACTGAATGACTGTTACACGTAGATAAGTGTTTGAGCATGATAATATTTCACTGAACTGATATGGTATGATCTGTTACTATGAGATAGCATGACATAATTGTATGTTGCATTGCATCGGGTTGGGGTTTGATATTGTTCGTAGGAAGTATACTGAAAGGCTTCAAGCCTAACTTACTGGTAGCTCAACTGCAAACAGCTGACCAGTGCCGCATTCGATACCATTTTGAGTGTAAGGATGGGTGGGTTGATTATATCCCTACATAGAGTGTAAGGTTGTACGGAGATAGAGTGTAGAGGATGGTTGGGTAGGATTTTGTAATTGCATATCTGATACTGAGATGGGCTAAGGCCCTAATGCTTACTGTTACTGCGATGGGCTAAGGCCAAACTGATACTGATACTGATATTGAAAAGGGCTTAGGCCAGACTGTGATTATCTGTTTACTGTCTGTTTGTTTGCATGGGGATTACACACTGAGTTTACGTAAACTCACCCCTTCTGCTTAATCTGTATAGGTAATCCCAAGACTTGATGGATCGATGCAGCGGAGGACTTGATGGTGGCCACACGTATTTAAACTATTTGGTTTCAACATTGGGTATTTAATTCTTAATTATTTTTTGGGTTAATTTTAGATGTAAATTGTGGACTTTCGGGGTCTTTTGCTTAGTTGGTTATTTTTAAAAAAATTTGTGAACTTTTGGGGTCTTTTGTTTAGTTGGTTATTTTTTTTTTATGGATTTATAGCTGCTAAGACATTGAAAAACTCAATTTTTAAAAAGGTAAGTTTTTTCTAAACACGCGATTTACTTAAAACGGCTTTTAAAAGCTTTCGCAACAAAACGTGTAAAAATGAATGACTAGATTAGTAACGAATTTAGGGTCAACAAGGGTCAACCAATAGAAATTATTTTTTTTCGTAGCAACTTAGTTTCAAATGCTATCATGTGACATTGCCAGATTCAGCCATAACGTCTGGGCCGGGTTTGGGGTGTTACAGGGTCAACGGACACAGTGCTGTTACAAGGTTATATGAGTTCAATACGAACTAGTACAGATATGTACGCGAAATACGTTGAAATGATATACATATATGACATATGAAGTCATGGCATGGCTAACTAGGTTGATGATTATGTGTTGGACTTTTGGGCCAATTGAGTTGTGATATGCCTTGTTTTGCTTACTTAAATTGTGGTTAAACGGGTATGAAAAGAAGGAAAGATCGTCAATTGCTTCAATTAGAATTGCTATGAAAGCATGGAAATGTATGAATTATTAGACGATCAAAATAAGCTTAGATACATGCTTGAAAATGTGAATGCATTTAAGTAGGGTGTACTTATGCTAATGTTTTGAGATGGTTTGTTAGTTTATGTGATAATTAAAATTGTGAGGTTAATGTTGTTTAGACTAAGGCCAAGACATGTTGGATTGACTAAAGTGACTTATGATTATAAATTGTAGTGGTAAGCTTTATTTTTGAATTACGAACTTACTTTTTGTTAATTTATTTGTATATTTAGATATCGGAAGCTCGTTCAGGTTGGAAATTGGTGGAGATTTCATCACACTATCTATCGGCTATTTTGGTGTTGTGGTTTTATAATTCTGATTATAATGCCATGTATAGGTCATTTTGGCTAATAGTAGCTTATATGTCTTGTTGTGTTTTTAGCCATTTGATTTGGCTTGAAAATGATATATGTTTTGTTATGCAAACATCTGTAAATGGCTTTATGATATGTGGGGTATGGTTGCCAAGTGAATGTCTTGTTTGTGAATTGGTATTTTGTGTACCAAATGGTTGAAATTGATATATGGCATGCATGTTAAATTTTAGGCACAAAGTTTCCTTTATGTGTTTGACCATTTAGATAGATTTTGGAAGTTTAAATTGGCATGTTTAAAGTAGCCAATTAAGGTGCCTATTAGTATCATGGTTGTGTGTGATCTTATAAGATGTTATAAGCTTTATTGATTGGTTTGGAATGTCTAAATATGCCATGTTTATATGCATATTGAGGTGTTTAAGTTGGTACCAAGTTGGGTGAGAAATATGGCTTGGAAAATAGCCTATTTTCGTCCACATGGGCAGAGATACGGGCGTGCATCTCAGCCGTATGTACGAGTGTATGTCTTGGCCGTGTGACCCCTACACCTAATTAATGTAAATTCAATTGTTCACACGGCCTAGCACACGGGCATGTGGCTTGGTCGTGTGACCCAAGTCAGAGAGTTACACGGGTATGGGCACAGGCTGGGACACGGCCGTGTGCCTCACATCGAATGCCCACATAGCCTGGCCACACGGGCATGTGTCCTCTGCACTTAGGAGGAATTTTGTGGTTTCACGAAAAATTTTCCGAGCTTCTGGTTTAGTCCCGACTTGATTCTAATCTTTATTTTGGGCATCGAGGACCTATATAAGGGACTTTATGATTGATTATGAATGGTTTTTGATTTGAATGTGAGATGAACATAAAATGTCTATTTGTTCGATTATAAGTCCGGTAATGCTCCATAACCTTGTTTCGGCGTCGGATGCGGGTTAGGGGTGTTACATGTTTAGAGTTATTTTAATCTAAACATGTTAATTTAATTTATATTTTGTAATGTTTAATTCTACTTATAGTAATTCGAACTTAATATCTTTATTGTTGTTCATCAGTATAATTGTAATTATATCCATCTCAATAGACTTCCTAGTTAGGTTTTAAAGGAGTTATTGGTTTTTTTTTCTATTTTTTCTATACTTATATTTAAGCTTTTGATTAAGTTAGTGTCACAAAACAATCGTGTATTAATTCAATGAGAAAATTATTAAATTACTAAATGTCAATTTAGGGACTCCCTAAATGCCAACTTGGATGTCATTTATGTGGCAGTCCAAATGTAATCTAGAGGGACATATGTGTCACTTTGTTGTTAAGCTCCGTTACCTCCATAAATGCCAACTTGGACAAGAATAAGTTTTTAATTAAAAAATTTAATTAATTAAAAAGTTAAATTAATTACATTTAGAACTGAAAAAGAAAAACCATTCGTCTTCTTTTTTTTTAGTTTTCTTTTCCATTTTGACCGAAAAACTATTCCCATCCCAGTTGGACATCTAAGATGGCATTTAAAACTCATTTGGACTGCCACATAGGATTGCCGTTAGGGAGGTAATAGAGCTTAACGGCAAAGTGACTACTTCGTAACAAAACGATAACATAAGTGACTAAAACGTAACATTTCAAACATAAATATCTAAAATATAATTTGAGGCAAACAAAATTGACTATTTTTATAATTTACCATCTTAATAAATATATTTGTTAAATTTTTTCACTCACATGAGTGTCCTATAAATCTAATAATTACATAATCTCCTTCCTTCCTTTTCGTTTTCATAATCATATATTTCCCATGTTTTACATAAGTAATGATTTGTTTTCGATTATAAAAAGAAAATTCAACCCAAATTAATTTAAATAAAAAAACTCATCCTAATCTAAAATGATACAAATTATAATTTTGAAATGAGTCAAAGCGATAAAACCTAGAATAGTATGAAGTTATACAATAATTTAATTCCAACAATTAAAATTAATCCAAACTCAAAATAATTTCTACTCAAAATTAATCTCACCCCTCTAATTATTAATGGATCTAAATATAATGTATAGAGATATCCTTATGGAGGCTTAGTGGGGCCTTAGCCTTAGAATTTTTTAATTGAACCCTAATTTCTTTTATTATAAAAATATCATTAAAACTCTTAAATTTTTGAAAATTTTAAAATTTAGTCCCTTTGGAAGACTTTAAATGCGGGCCTTGGCCGGCTGATATTTTTGAGAAGAAGCTTTCAATCTGGTCCTTAATTAAAGACCAAAAAAAGGTCAGATGAAAAGTGACAACCCACGATAATGAGATCCACATGAACTAATACAAACTTGGTGATTACGGCTAGGCTCCACTTTGACTATTATTTTATGGTTTAGGGTAAATATTTGTTGTGCCAAGTTGGCCTCACTTTGTTTTCTCTTCTCTACGTTGCATGCTTGTTATTAAATTAATATAGATAACCATGAGCGGATTGAGGTTTAGTTTAGCAATGCTAAAATTTTTAGCTTCTTAAAAAAAATGTTTTTGGTCACTTTTTAACTTTAGAGAAGTACTTTTTCTCTCAAACTGTAGTTTATTTAGAAATACTTTTATCTTAAAAGTGTTTTTTCTCCCCCAAAGTGTTTCTTAGAAGCAATACTAAACACACCCTAAATATTGGTTTGATTGATACGGTTATTTTTACGTTAAATTGAAGATAGTGAGTTCTAATATACTTAAGTTTATACCAATTTTAAATTTGATCAATTTAAAATTTACGAACTTTATGAGTAATTTAGAAAATGTATAATAAAAATTAAATTATGGCACACCTATTATGTGGGTGAAAATTTTGTGCAACAAATATATAAAAAATTGATATAAAAATTAAAAGTAACTTTGATTGAAATGATAAAATTGAAATGGTGAAAATTATAATGTCTTGTGTTTAAATTTTATAATTTTTATTATTCTTATGTGTTTTTCTAAATTTATCAAAATATGCAAAAAAAAAATTTAAAATAAAATAATTTTTTTTAATAATTTCACAACCAAACTAAGACTAATAGGTAACACTTATTTTTTTATATATGCTATATATACATATATGAATAACCACATATTATTAATCTTTAATAACAATAATTAGTTGTTACTAACATAAGGTGCAATGATTGAATTCCACACCATAGTGATCTAGCTTCAAATCCTGTTAATGTAATTTCTCTTCTCTCGATTTGTAATTTGACATTGTTATCATAAAATATATATAATAATAAATTTAACTTTCAATGTTTACAATTTTTGTCAATTTGACTCTTAATTCTTATTTTGAGCTAAATTTGACCATTAATCTTTCAAAAAGAGTTGAATCGTTTTTTTAATAGAAATGCCCACTAAAATATTAATTTTTTAATGATGTTTGTAACAAACCGTGTGATAGTCCACATGTACTTCTTGTTGCATAACACTATTTGTCTTATATGTAATGTCAACAAATAATTTAAAAATTATAATTCAAAAAAATAAAAAAAATTCATAAAAATTTCAAAGAAATTTGCATGAAGTACACATGAATTTTCATATAGGCAATCGTGTTTAAAAATTTAATGTTTTAGTTGTATTTTCATTAAAAAAGCAACCATTCGACTTTTTTTTTGTGCAAAGTTGATAACCAAATTAAACTCTGTTTTAAAAGGTTAATTGTCAAATTTAACTAAAATAAAAATAAAAATCAAATTGATAAAATATATAAACATTAAGTGTTCAATGTATCACTATGCCAAATAATAATAATTAAGAGTTTAGCTCCTCAACATTGCGAATCTTTTTGGTAGATAAAAAAAAAAAAAAACTAGAACCAATTACAAAAGTACTTCAGTGCCACGATCATTGCCAGAATCTCCTGGAATGTTATTGGACCATAAGGGAAACCTCTCTTCATCCCATACACTCTAAGAGTCTGTTGTACGACCACCCGCTATTGTCTCCTACATAACTTATGGATTCTCAAGACTAGATCCCTGTTCAAATGCCTAGAAGACTTATCTAAAATGGCTTCTATAACTTGAGCGCAATCCGTTTCGACAATAATATCAACCCAATTAACATCCCACGCAAAAAAAAAAAAAATCCATCGTAAATTGCTCAAATCTCAACCTGCTATAAATTACATGTGGGAATGTTTCTCCCAATTCCCCCACGCCATGTTCGAATGTGAATTTTGTGGTTTTGAAATGATTAAATGCTAATTATTCTATTAAGTCAACTCCAAAAACGAGATTATCATGCGATAATATATATATATATCTTGAAATTAATTAATGCGAACGAAAAGAATAGGTTTGAATGTTGAAAATAGAAATAGGAAGGGGCATGTGGGTAGTAGTAGGTGAGTTGGACTTACAATTATTAACGAGTTGCCCCAAATCTTAGCTCAACTCAGATCTTATTGACTCAGTCAAAATTATGCATGGGTCCAATCACTTTGTATTTAGGCAACCATTTTTTCAAATAATAATGATGAATAATCTAAAGTAATATTAATTAATAAGTATATAAGAGATTTGCTATGATGCCCCCCACTCACTATTTTATTTAATTTTAATGCAATTTGGACATTAATTAATCTATTTCACTTCTTTTAAATGTATTTATTTATTTATTGCAATGTTAAATGATTTTAAACATTTATAATTTTTTATCTTTTTAATTTAATTATAAATATAGTTACATTTTATTTTTAATTTAATTTTTTTAAAAATGCCACATGTCATGATATAATTGGTTGAAAGTTTTTTTAACCAAATAAAAAAAATTAGATACTTAAATGAGAAAATTGATATATCGACAAGTGCTATGAGATTGAAAATACTCCTTTTGAAAAATAGAGGTACTAAAAATGAAAATATTATAATAAAGAGATTAAATTAATTAAAAATGAATTATATACGGATCTTTTATGCAATTTGACCATTTATTTTATGTTTAAAGATACATACAACCAAGCATGGTTATTCGAATCAGAGCGAATAGACTAGTTGAAAGGAGAACTGATGGTCTTACTAATACTCAAAAACCTAATGAAGATTTAATCGATGTAAAATTGATTGAATTGATTAAAAATTTTCTTTAAATCGAGTTTAAGCTAAGTTAAATATTTAATTTTATTGTTATGATTTATAAAATGTATTATTATTATTATAGCAACAACCATAATTTTTTGGATTACTTGCCAATCAAATGATACGAATTCTATTCTATTGGTTTTAGATTTCTATGAAAAACTTTGAATTTAAAGTTGAGAATTAAAAAGTAAAAAAAGACTTCATTTGAATAATTGTGTGATTTCTTTTAGAAATTATGGACATTATTGTAACCATATATTTTATTTATTTAATTGAATAAATATATCATTCAATTATAAAATTAATTTAAATTTTATTATTTAAGTCCTTGATTAGATTAATTGGTTGAAATGAAAATCGATAAAAATTATAGATTTTTTTTATAGGGTTAGAATTGAAAATTAAGTGAATCAGTTCGGGCCAATAATTAATTGATAATCGTAAACCCATTGATTTAAAAGAAATTGGGATAAATATCAAAATTATATATGAACTTTAATTTAATATGCAATGTCATACATAAACTTTGATTTTGTACAATTTTATACGTGAAATTTTAATTTGATTTAATTTTTACATGTCGCTAATTAGATTATTGAATTAACATTGTTTCACATTGATATATTACATACACAAATATTATATTAATCCATTATGAAAATAAATGTATGTATTTAATTCTTTAAATGTGCACAATTGAATTCGGATCAAAATTTCATGTATACATATAAATCATAATTTAAGTTTTTTTTTATTAAGTATACCAAATCAAAATTTATGTATCAAATTGCATATTAAACCAAACTTCATGAATAAATAAAAGAAATTGGATAAAATTGGAGTTGTAATTTTTTTTTCCATATGATTTTAGCTTTTTGAAGCCCAATTCCATTTAAGAATCCACTGATTTTGACCCAAATTATTTCTTTCACTAGATTTAGATCCAAAATAAAATATAAACAAATAAAGCCCATGTTCTTCAAATGCTGCTTTTAGATGATCTCTCTTTCACGTTTTGATTTCACATTTTATATATTGAGATGAGATACAGTTATTTTAATTAGTGGCGGAGCTAGGGCCCGCAGGTTACGCTAAAAATGGAAAAATTTTTATTTAAATTTTTTATAATTTATAAAATTTTAAATTAGTAATAGTAAAAATGTATTTTGGTCCTAAAAATTATACAAATTTGATTTAATTCTTTAAAAGTTATAAAGATATAGGCTATTAAAATGGTGAAATTATATATTTACTATCGTAAAAATATACAATTTAATTCCGAACCTCCCGAATAAATTATCTAGTTTCGTTCCTGCTTCTAATTGCATTATTTTATATTTGATCAATAAATTAAAATTCATTTAGATTCTTTAATTAAAATAACATTAAAAAAAACAACTATCTAATGAAAACCAACTATTACAAAAACATAATTAAAATAATAATCAAAATATATTCGAATATAAATCGAAATAAATCTAAAAGTGACCTTTATTAATGCATACCTTTATTTCAAGGGCGAAATCAGAAATATAGTAAGGAGGGGACGGACATAAACTCTCTCATAGGTCGAGTCAAGTACCTACTTAATTTTAAGATTTTTCTTTTCTTCAAAAATTGACTTGATAAAATGAAAAATATAATATAAAATATCAAATTTAAATATTATCATTGTCACTATTAATGTGGCAAATGATATATAAATTTCTCATAATAAAATAAAAGTTAATTTTTAAAGGTGATTTTTATTCTTTTTTTGAATTAAATTTGATCATTAACCTTTCAAAAGACTTCAATTATTTTTTTAATTGAAATGTTAATTAAAATAATTCGAACTTGAAATTAACTCAAAATAAAATGATCTAAAAAATTTAAAAATCGTATCATGTGATAGCTTGATGGTCAGGGTGTTTACTGTCCTAGGTGTGACATGAGTTCAGATTGCGCTAATTGTGTTTGTTGTTCAAACTTTACCCTGTTTTTATATTTTACTAAAAAAAATTAAAAACCGAAAATGAACTCACCTCTCCCGATTATCAATGGGTCTAAATATAATGTACCTTTTCTTTAGCCCTTAATGAAAGACTTTAAAAGCTGGCTGATATTGCGAAGAAGCTTCAATTTGGTCCTCAGTTAAGACCAAAAAACAAAAAAAAGTCAGATGAATAGTGACAACCCATGATAATGAGGTGCACATTAGATCAACCATTGACTAATACATACTTTGTGTTTACGGCTAGGCTCCACTTTTTGAATATTATGGATTTTAAGATTTAGGGATGGAATTAAATGCTGTTAAATTCGTTTTATTTGTTTTTAATTTTCTATTTTTTTGTGAAGAAAAGTATTTGGGATTATGACATTAAGAATTCCCACTTTGTCATTAAATTAATATAGATACAATTTAAGCCTTAATTTGATTGATATTGTAATCGTTACAATAAAGGGTAAATTTTCTAGATAGTCACTCTAAAATTAGCTTATTCCTACTTTGGTCATTCTAATTTTTTTTTGTCAATTTTAGTACTGTCGTTAAGAACGATTCTTATTTAATCACTCTTTCGTTAAAAACCAAACAGAACGGTGACTATGCTACCACGTGTGTAACTTTTTAAAATCCAATTCTATGCCATGGTCTTCATCTTACGGTTTCATGTCATAGTTGGGGCTTTCATAGAGGCCATATCATGTGAATGAATTGGGTTGCTACTACCACCATGGCGACCACCATCCTCATCATCATGCTCAACAACTCCCATCTTGGTATTAGTTTTAGTTAAAGATTTGCCCTCAACACCAACACTCTCTTAAGGCTTATTTTTTCCTCATTTTGAGCACCAACAACATTGAGAGCTTTGGTAGCGTCTTAGTGTTTAATTTAAATTTTAGAATTGTAACTATATTTTATTCAGGTTACAACCGAGTCAAGCTTGGATTGAGATCTTGTTATATATATTAAATATTATTATTTACTTTATTTTTACGATTGAGAATGGAAATAATCTTGCAACCAAACGCCCCTAGAACAAGTACTTATTTAGTGGTGTTATGATACTTACTATTACCGACCCATAACTCAAGTAGGTCCAAATAGGTCTAGATCGGATTCTACATGGTTCGCATGATTGAGCTCGCAAATCGAGCTCGCATGATGTTAAGTATCCACAAGAGGGGCACTTACACTTTCCTACGAGGTCACACATGAGATCGTATATGTAAACGCAGAAACACGTGCATAAACACGTTTTAAGTCTAGGATAAGGTACGTGTTGGCATGAATAGAACCCACCTAAGATATCAGATTAATAAAAAGTAACCATATCATATAAATACATAAACTTACCATCTAAAGAGGATAGAAAAAAACACTCAACAAGTGGCTATATCATTCACACCATTAAAGCAAATAAATCAACCATCTAACACCAGAACTTTGTTCCTACAACTAAACAAAGGGGTCAAAGCAGATAACATGAGACGAAGAGGTTACCACCGAAACTTGACAAGGTTTGTTAAGGACTAAAGAAACAAATAGTTGTTAAGTTGTTAGTAGTTAAAGCAGTTAGTTGCTAAAGTAGTTTTTTGTTAAAGAAGTTGTTGAAGTAGTTCAAGTTCTGTATAAATACAGTATGATCAGTCTCAAAATGTATCCTATTATTTTTTTAGAAATGAAACACATCTTCTTGTTCATCCCTTTGTTGCGTTTCTTTACATGGTATCGAGCTATGGTTTTTTTTTCTCTTTTTGCGTTTCTCTAATGGCGTTGGAGAGTAGGTTAATTTTTCTTGTTCTGGTCCTGTTTCTATAACTTCTGTTGTTGGGAAGCAAGTTCGATAATTTCCTAAGTTTGATACTGTTAAACTTTGTGAGAGCCATTTTCTTTTATGGAAACACCAAATTATGTTGATTCTTGAGGGATATGGTGTGCAAGATTTCGTTTTAGAAACTGTCAGTGTTCTTGCTCAATTAGTTGTTGATACTGATGGGCAGTTGGTCAAGAATTCTACTTATATATTGCACGTTCAGCAAGACAAGTTACTGGCCTCTTGGCTACTTTCAAATGTATTTGATGAAATCTTGGGCTATATCACTGATGCTCGTACTAGCTTTGATGTATGGGCTACAATTGGAAAGAGGTTTGCTATCGAGTCTACTGTCAAGATATCTAGTTTATGACATGCGTTGTATTCTCTAAAGAAAGGCCACTTGTCCATAAAAGAGTATTTGGCAAAATTTAAGTCTATGTGTGATACTTTGGTTGCTATAGGAAGTCACATCTTAGAGCAAGAACAGGTTAGTATTATCCTTGCGGGGCTTTCTGTTGAATATGAGTCGGTTCGAGTGGTGGCTTCAGCCACTTGCCTATCCCTTGATCTGGTGACTAAAATGCTGCTAGACTGTGAGGCACGACAAGCTGAATTCTTGGCTACCAATCCTGTCCAAGCTAATTTAGCCAGTAAACAAGCTCGTGAAGATGTAGCACCATCAAAGAACTCTGATTATCATCATCATAAATAATAAAACCATGGTAGTTTTCAATGACAGAGAGGTTTCCATTGTGGTAGGAGTCGTAGGGGTCGGTTTTCTCACGCTCGCCCCCAATGTGAACTGTGTGGTAAAATCAGTCACATTGTTCAAAAATGTTACTATAGATTTGATGAGAGTTTTGCAGGTGTTCTTGATGAAGGACAATCCATGTCTGTGAATCATCATCAACTTTCTAATTCTAGACAGGTAGGAAAGTCTGTTTCTAGTTGTGCTATGCACCACTGTTGCAAGCTCCTGTTTCTCAAAAATGTGGTGGTCTACCAAGTTGTCATTTTTTAGCACATTCTCCAAATGATGCTAGTCACCTTTGGTACCCAGATTTAGGTGCCACAAACCACATTACTAATGATGTCTCACCACTTAGTCATCCTACTGAATATACAGTATGAGCCAACTTCTGATGGGAAATGGTGCTCCTATTCCTATCGCTCATGTAAGGACCTCATCAATTGGTACTAGTAGTAGGCTCTTACATCTTAAAAATGTTTTACGTGTTCCTAATGTCTGCAAAAATTTGATTTCTGTAGCACAATTTGCAAGGGATAATCGGGTATTTTCTGAATTTCATCCTTCTCATTGTTTTGTGAAGGACATCAAAATAGGGAAGTTTTTGCTAGTGGGTCACATTCACAAAGCATCATATCGGTTTACCACATCACCACAACAAGGAGGTTTTCCTAGTGCTAGTGCTGGTTTTCAATATGCCCATACTACTGAAGTTCATACTAGAGATAGTTCCTGTTCTGAGTTCGACTTGTGGCACAAAAGGCTTGGCCACCCTTGTACAAAAGTTCTTTTTCAAGTTCTTCAAAGTTGTAATATCTCTCCAAATAAATTCACACCACCTAGAGTGTGTGTTCCTTGTTAACTAGGAAAATCCCATAAGCTGGTGTTTGATAATTCTCAGACTGTATATACTTCCCCTTTTGAACTTGTTGTGTCTGATTTGTAGGGACTAGCTCCTCTTTCTTCCGAAGGTTGTTTCTATTATCTGTCCTTTGTAGATGCCTAAAGTAGATATACTTGGATTTATCTTTTAAAGAAAAAAAGGTGAAGTTCTTGACAAATTTGTTCAGTTCTATAAATTTGTGAAAGTTCAGTTTGGGTGCAGCATCAAAATGCTTCAAAGCGACTGGGGTGGTGAGTACAGATCACTAGCTACTGTTCTTGCTCAAATTGGTGTCAAACATCAGTTGACCTGTCCTCACACTTCTAAAAAGAATAGAATTAGACCTTTGGTCGAGACAGGCCTCACGTTGCTTGGTCAAGCTTCCTTGCCAATAAACTTCCCACGTCTATTCTTAAAGGGAAATCTCATCATGAACATTTATATCATACTCTACCTGACTATATGTTGCTCAAGGTCTTTGGTTGTCGCTGCTTTCCATATCTTAGACCTTACAATAAGCATAAGCTTCAGTATCGATCTCGAGCGTACATATATCTTGGTTACAGTCCTAACCATAAAGGCTATAAATGTCTGGATGATAATGGTAGGATATTTGTGTCAAGATATGTGGTTTTTGATGAAGACTTCCATCCATTTGCCAAAACAAAGGCTCCATCTGCAAAGCCCGATCTGTCAATACCCCATCAATAGTCAAGTGTTCCATTATTTCAGAAAATCCCGAATGAGTGGTTTTTTTATATGTCTCCTACTCATACTAATACCGTTAGTGTTTTCGCTACTTGATCATTTAGTCCTGCCGCTGGTACTACTACTCCGATGTCTGATGCCGGTGATGCAATACATGGTCCAGCCTCTTCACCTGTTGGTCGACCTAATTTTCTAGCTGCTCTTTCATCCGTTAGTCAATCTAGTGGCTCACTCGAGGTATTACACAAGCATCTATTTCTACTTCTGGTTCTACTTGTGGTCCTATGGATCAGCCTAGGGTCGTATCTACTGTTTCAGCTGCATCTGGTGGGCTCAACACACATCTCATGCAAACACAGTCTAAGTGTGGTATTTTTAAACCAAAGGTTTATGCTACCAATTTAGACGACCATGAGCCTGTAACAATTGATGAGGCGTTTTTGAGTCTTGAGTGGACTAAAGCTACACAACAGGAGTATGATGCCCTCATGCATTATCAAACATGGGAGTTTATGTCTTTGCCTCCCAACAGAAGAGCAGTAGGCTGCAAATGGGCGTTTAGAATTAAGAAACACACAGAGGGTTCTGTGGCTCGGTATAAAGGTCGACTGGTTATCAAAGGGTATTTTCAAGAAGCGGGGATTGATTTCTATGAAACCTTTAGTCCGGTTGTTAAGCCTACGACAATCCAAGTGGTTCTTTCTCTTACGGTTCAGTTCGGTTGGTGTTTGAGGCAAGTGGACATAAATAATATCTTTCTTAATGGGATTTGAATGAGAAAATCTATATGCTTCAGCCTCCAAGTTTTGAACAACATAACAATGGTCAACCATTGGTGTGCATACTTAAGAAGGCGTTATATGGCCTCAAACAGGCTCCTCAAGCCTGGTTTCAAAAATTGAAAGATTATCTTGTTGCTTCTGGGTTTATGATATCTAAAACTGATGCCTCTTTATTTATTAAACAAAATGGTGACATTCTTCTATATGTGCTGGTCTATGTTGATGACATCATAATCACAAGCAATCATCAGTCGACTATTGATACTTTCGTGGAATCCTTAGATTCAAGGTTTTCTCTTAAGGGCTTGGGAAAATTGAGTTATCTTTTGGGCATCGAAGTCACACACACAGCCTCGGGGCTCTTTCTTAATCAACAAAAGTACATTCGAGACTTGTTGCAACGTAGTCGCATGGAACAGTCTAAAGGCACTTCTACTTCCATGGTGTCTTCTTGTTTATTGTCTGCTCATATAGGGAGCCCTATTGCAAATGAGTCTGAATATAGGAGCATCGTAGGGGCTCTTCAGTACATTGTGATCACTAGGCCTGACATTACCTTTGCTGTTAATAAGGTCTGTCAATTTATGCATAAGCCCCTCGATTCTCATTTCAAAGCTGTTAAGAGAATTTTAAGATATCTACAAGCAACAATTGATCATGGTGTTCATTTCACTACTACTTTTTGTTTATCTATTATTGGTTATTTAGATGCTAGTTGGGGGAATGATCCAGATGATAGACGATCAACGTCGGGGTTTTGTATTTTTCTAGGAAGAAATCTGGTTTCTTGGGGTTCAAAGAAATAGCATGTAGTCTCTCATTCTTCGGCAGAAGCGGAGAATAGAAGTCTTGCTCATGCTACAGCAGAAGTCACTTGGCTAGAGTCTCTGTTGGAAGAACTCCAAGTTCAGCTTGCTGGAAAGACAACTCTTTGGTGTGACAACTCAAGTACAGTAGCTGTATCTGCCAATCCAATTCTACATTCCAAATTCAAGCATGTAGAGCTTGATTTATTTTTTGTTCGTGAAAAGGTGACCACTAGAAGATTAGTTGTTGGTCACGTTCCAGCCCAAGATCAGGTGGCTGATATGCTTACTAAACCACTTTCAGCTGGGTGCTTTACAAAATTCAGAGCTCAACTTAAGGTGGTCAGCAAGCTTGAGACCTTACAAAGTAGGAGATAACAGAAGTGGATTGGCTGGGTGAATGTTAAGGACTAAGGAAACAAATAGTTGTTAAACTGTTAGTAGTTAAAGTAGTTTTCTGTTAAAGAAGTTGTTGAAGTAGTTCAAGTTCTTTATAAATATAGTATGATCAGTCTCAAAACGTATCCTATTATTTTTTGAGAAATGAAATACATCTTCTTGTTTCATCCCTTTGCTGCGTTTCTCTACAAGGTTTAAGGTATTTGAAAGTTTACTTTGCATGTATGAATTCAAGCATGTAAGAATTGATCGGTGCATTTAGTTGAAAAACTACACATCGGGAGTTGCTATATGTTTGATTTACTTTCACTCAAGCCATCATATTTAAATATTCAATTTTAACTCATAATTTTAAAAATTAAAAGATAGCATGTAATTAATAAAGGTATCAATTTTTGGACGTCGTGAGGGTGTTAAAATTTTTTTTGTGCGTAACCGACTCCCAAGCCCAAATTTTCTCTAGATTTCAATGTAAACAAAAAAATTTCTTTTTAAAAAAGTAAGTTATAGGTGAACAATCACACCTAGTCAAAAAGATTAGTGGCGACTCCTATGTTCTTAATTAAAAGCCTAGAGCTTTAAAAAACTAAAGTTTTCATTTTTATAAAAAATCATCAAGCCAATTTTGTTCAATAAATGGTTTCGACAAATATTAGTGGGTGTGAATTTTCATGATTTATTTTGTTGAAATAAATTTTCATGATTTTGCTAATAGATTAATTTTGGTGTTAATTGAATTTGTTTAATTTTGTGTTTTAATTTGTTAAAAATATGATGGTTGTGATTATTTTTTAATTTATGGGGTGTGCCTCGCATTTATTAGACGTTTTACAGGTGCTTAGAAAGGCATTTTGACGAACAACCAAAGAAGACCCAAAATAGGTCTAACGTCCTGATGATGAGCATCAGGATGTCAAGACAACGCGGCACCATTGAAATGGAAAAGTAGAGACGACGTTGCGACGAGACGATATGCCACGTCACGACTTGTTCTCCTATTTGGCAATCACGTTTTTTACTTCAAGTAGGACTACTTCTCTCAATTGGACTCTAATTATTCTAGGGATATTTTCGTATGATTAGAACTTAATCTAAGCTTATTTAAAGGGGTCATTGTATCCTTGTTTTGATATACCAATCAACAAGGGTTTTTATTAGAGGGCGACAAGATGTAGTCGCATATGAGTTTTGGTAAGAGTTTCGTGGTAACTATGGATAGTATTTTATTCTCGAGTTAAGATTTTGTTTTCGGGGTTTGGGTTTGTACGTATAGTACATTTAGGTTTATTTTCTCTATATTGTACTCTCGTTTGTTTACACATTTAGTGAAAAGCCAATACCTCATTTGCCCGTAATTTTTTCCTCTTTAAGGGTTTTCCACGTAAAATATTTGTGTTTGTTCTTCTCGACTTTTACTATCTCGTTGTTTATTCTGGTCGATTCCCAACAGAATTAAACATGAATTTTCATCAATTCAACCCTAAAATTCGAATTAAACATTCAAAAGTAAACATTGTCACCTTTCGGTACAAAAATACATAACTTTTTATCAAATGCATGTACCATATTAAAAGAAAAAAAATACAAATACCATATTAAAGATAAAATATCAAACTTAAGTATCAAATGACATATTAATCTAGATCTATATATAAATAAACACATAATAATAACTAATTAATGAATTAAAAGAATAGGTTTAAATCTTGACATAGAAATAATATAGAAAGGAGCACATGGAATCTAAAATTTTATTAACGAGTTGCCCCCATTTCAAGCACAACTCAGATCTTATTGATTCGGGAATGTGATGAAGTCAACATTATGCATAATCTAAACTAATAGAAATTGTATAAGATATTTGCTTTGATCCCCCCTCACAAATTCTATTTAATTTTAGAGTAAATTACAAAAACAGTCACTTACGTATGGTTTAAATTATACTTTGATCATTAAATTTTAATTTGTTACGAAATAGTCACTAACATTATTAATTTATAACATTTGAGTCATTGAACCGTTAACTCTCATTAATAAACGGTAAACTGACTTAAAACAAAAAATTTAGATCAAATTGCACATCTTAATAACGGTAAGCTGATTTGTGGGTTTGCTGCAAATTAGAAAGGCTTCATTAATTTTAGCAACAAGTTTTAAGCTTTCCCACCTTAGTAAACGTTGTTATTAGTAAATCCTCTTCAATCTCTTAGCTATTGAATCAAATTAATAACCTCTTTAAACGGGCGATGCATTTATATGTGGTTAGTGTAAAAATAGTGGTAGCGATAAAATTAGTTACTATAACAATACTATAGCGTAAAAAAAAAAAAAAACTAAACACACTGTACTGAAAATAAACGCCATCCAAAAAACCCTTAAATCATCAACTTCCGACTCTCCCTTATCACCATTCAATGGTCATTTCGTGCTTTCGTAAAAAAATGTCATTTCGAAAGAAGTTTGCATAAAAGATTCATCATTGGCAATAAAAAAAAACACAAAAGAAAAAGAAAAGAGAGAATAAATTGAGAAGAAAACAGAAGACAAAAAAAAACCCATTTTAGGAGGTGGAAAGCCAAACTTCGGTTTAGATTTTAGGGATTTCTATGAAGTTTTTTTTTTTTTTTTGTTAAATCGAGCAAATGATTGGATTTGAAAATAGATTTTTTTTTTCTAAGATTTTTATTTATATATTATGAATTCCTTCATATATTTTAATTTTTAAAATTTTATATCATTTTTATTTTAAAATTTTTAGGTAATGTAGTAAACGAATATATAGGGATTAGTTGTACAATTTGACCTAAATTTTTCGTCTAATATGATAACTTAACGTGCCACACCAATAATAATTAACGGCTCAGTGACTAATATGTTATAAATTGATAACGTCAATGACCATTTTGTAACAAATTAAAATTTAGTGATCAAAACGTAATTTAAACCATACATAAGTAACTTTTTTTTTAAAGTTTATCCTTAATTTTATAATGTTTGGTTCATGGTACTAAAAGCACATCAAATGCTCAAATTTGGTAAAAGTATCATGGAAGCCATTGCACTAAGAGTCGGATTGCATTTTATTCTCTCCACTAAAAAAAATGGACAAACTAATCCTTGTAAGTTAAATCGAATAGTAAAATGGTCATTCTATTAAAATTTTCATCTATTTTTACCGTTAAAAATTGATCTTTTTACATCATCATAAGATACACATGACACATAATGTGCCACTGTTTGGTTATTTTGTTAGTCAAGTAGGTTTTTAGTATTAGAAATGGATGAAATTTTTTAACAGAAAGAACTAATTTACCTTTTTGTTTAATGTCTACAGATTAATTTATCTATTTTTAAGTAAAAAGAATAAAATACAATCTATTTACAACCCAGAGGTATTTTATTATTATGATTTTAGCTTTTGCAGCCCAATTCCATTAACAATCCACTGATTTTGACCCAAATTATTTCTTCCACTGAATTTAGATCCAAAATATAAACAAATAAAGCCCATAATATTCTAATGCTGCTTTTAAATTCTTTCTTTCTTTCACGTTTTTATTTTTATAATCATGACCCAAATTTAATGTTTTGCTTATTGGAGGGCTTTATATTGTAATTCTACCATTTGGCTAAGGGGTAACGCCATTACGTGCCCCTGGTTATGCCTCTGAGTATAACCAAATGTGTCATCATATGTTTTATGAATTGAGAGAAGTCTGGTTTGAGTCGATAGCAGTATTCAGTTAAAACCCTCTTAATAATGATAACTTCATAATTGAAACTTGATCAAAAAGATAAAAAAGAAATATGCTTTCATTTTTTTCAATCGCTTATTTCTAAAAAAATATTTTTAAAATACAAATAATACATATCGAAATAATTATAATAAAAATCAATTTTTACAAAATACAAATCAACTGATAATAAAAAATTATTCGAACCGAAATCGGAATAAATTAATTTTTTTTTCACGCCTGGACTAAAATTGACTTTTATTTTCTTTCTTCCTTTTTCTCTTCTTCAATGCCATAATTTTTTTCTTTATGGACCCATATTCCACCAACATATATTGAATTAAATTTTCTCACTTTTAAGACTCCCACACACATATTTAAGACTTTCATTAGAGAGAAATATTCGAATTGAACTCCATGTGTTGGCTTGATGATTAAAGTGTTTATCATTACAGGTGTAACTTAGATTTAAGTTAATCTAATCGCATTGTTATTAAAGTCTCATCCTCCTCTTATAATTTATCGATATATTCAAGTCAAAATAAATTATTTTTTTCCACACGTAGAATAAATTTTTTCTTTATGGACCCATATTCCACCAACCTATATTGACCTAAATTTTCCATATATATATATATATATATTGCTACTTCAACTTTCATCATTGACATTGACAATAGTGTATGAAATTTCTTCTCTAATGGAAGTTATAATCAGGAATTTTCAAGGCCTATTACTAGTCCAATAAATCATACTAATTCAACTACCAAAATTAAATTATCTATTTAACTTTATTAATATGTTTTTTTCTTATGATTTTTTCTTATTTTATTTTCTAATTTATTTGATGGTAATTGATTTGTAATATCGAATTCAATAACAGTGTGTTTCGATGAAAAATTTTGAAAATCTAAAGATTTTTAAAATGCTAGCATATTAGATTTATCAAATTCAAAATGCTAATAATTATAATTTCTTTGTTTAAATAAATAATAATTTTAAAAAAAATTAGGTTATTGGATTTTTACGAAATAAATAATATAAAAAATATTTAAAAGCTGTATCATTGTATTTGTAAAATTTTATAAATATTTTTAATAAAATAAAATTTTAAAAATATAAATTAGAATAAAAAATAATTTTGAAAGTTTTGGTATTTATCTTATAGTGAGATCATGTGTATTAAATGAAATAAAATTATAATAAATTTTGAAAAACCACCTCTGTAGATGAAATTTGGAAAGGGAAATCGAGCTACCAAAATCCCCTCTTAAAATTACTAATGAATTTTGGAATTCTCCAATTTTTTTACCCGAACGAGTAAATTTGCTTCTAAATTTTTTTTTAACAATCTCATTATAGGTTTTAATCATATCTTCTTTTTTTTATATAATGCCTAAAATTACTCATAGCCCCTCCCAACTCATAAATATGAGAATAATGCGCTTCAGTGCACTTAAACTAAACCTGCTCATGGGTTGGGCTTGGCTCAAAATTTCGCTCGAAAAGTGAAAGGGTTTGGGTAAAAATATAGGCTCAAAAATATTTTTGGGTAAAAAAATAAGATCCATTTAGAAAACAAGTTGGACCTCGGGTAAGCTTTTTTTTTGCCCGAGTCCGATCTAATCCGGATTTGCAAAAAAAAAATTTGCTATTGTTTTGTTGCCATTTCACTATTATATTGCTATTATTTTGTTGTTATTATTTAGAAATTGTATAACTCTTATTCTATTGTTAATTTTGCTACTATTTTAAAGGGGTTTGTTTGTTAAGTTGTACCTATTTAAGTATTATTTAAGTATAAAGACTTTTTTAATTTAATTTTAATTTTTTTAAAAACATTTATTTTAATATTTTTAGTGTATTTAATGTATTATATTTTTTAAAATTTATTTTTATATAAAAAATAATATTAAAAAATTAATATGGCTGAGTCAAATCGGGCTCGGGTTTTAATTTTTTTATCTGGTCGGACTTGGGCAAAATTTTAGACCTATTTTTTAAGTCGAGCCTATTAAACGGGACTAAAATTTTATTACAACCCGACTCGAACCGACCCATAATCATCTCTAACATAAAATAAACAATTACTATAATCCTTCTTTACCTAGAAATCTATTTGCCTTACCCTGTATCCATTTAGAAAAAAAAAGAAAGGATTTCACTTTATTCAAACTAGATGGATTCAAAATCCACTTAATGTTAGGTTTTACAATCCCTAATCAATGGTGGGTGCATTAAGAAGGTCCACCAAATGGCTCACACCCTTTTTATGAGCTTGACCCTTCCTGGTCTGTAGGTGATTGGGGTCTGGTCCATAGCCATCGATGTTAAAGTATATTGCATTTCTAATAAAAAAATGTGTGTTTAAATTTTGAGGATATTTTTTTAAAAGAGAATTTTGAAAGCAACATTATTGAAAGTAACAAATAGAAACTCTAAATACAAACAATAACCGAAAAAGAAAAATTCCCCATATTAATTCCAGCAGACAAGCGTACACGCCTCTTATAAAGACAGTAAACAAATTAATTGCACCCACTAACGTATACGCCACACCCACTTTGAACATTCCTTCACCATGTCTTTCATTGAATGTCTACTAATTATTCATCATAAATCGATGTTATTAGCTTCCTAATATATTGTTTGTGAAAGAAAAAAGAAAGGAAATTAATGGTATGAAAAGGTTAAATCCCAATAATGAATTATTTATGTTAATAGGTTAAAAAGGATTTTTTTTAATGAAAGGAATTGAATTGGTTCATAGATTATGTGCCTAGAGAAGATAATATAGAAGTTGATTAAATTACCAAGTTGACTTTTGATAGAAAGGAAATATTACAGTTATATGTAGCTTCTCTAATTTATTTCTAGTTCTTTGTAATGTTTACTTTCACCTAAAGTTTTTTTTTTTAGCTTTAAATTATCTTTTCATGTTTCTTTGGTTTTAAAAAGTTATTTGTTAGTCAATTGAATTTTAGTTCGGTTGGTATGTGTATTGTTGCTAATGCAAGAGGATGTGAGTTTGAATGCGCTGATGTAACACCCCAAAATTTTAAGAATTTAATTGTGAGAATTTATAATAATTAAATCTCTATATCAGTGGTTCTATATTTTGCTTTTGTGTTTAAGGTCTGGAGTTCAAGTCGGTGCATTAAAAGTTTTGTTGTTTTGAAATCAACCCATAAGCACGTGTTACCCAATTAAGTTCCATTTGGTGTGAAATTGTAACAAGAATGAGCCTGTTGGTTCATTGATTAAATATCTATTTGTATTTAGTTTGGTCACAAGTTCAAATCCCATAATTGGCAGAGTGAATATTTTAGCTAAGTGTGGGGAAATTGATTGGAAGTTAATAGAATTTTTTTAAAATTGTCTTTTGTCTTTCTTCTTCATTTGTTTTGTTTTTGGTGCTCCTTCCATCTTTCTTTTATTTTATTTATTTTATTTTTATTTGTTGATCGTGGTCGTCAGTAGATACGATTTAGTTGAGATTACATACTATAAATCGCATCGATAGAAAGGGTATCGGGTAAGTCTTAGCCAGTCAGTTGCCTGCATGGTTTTCCTTTTGTTCTTCGTAAGTTACTTTAAGTTAAGAATTGTGAGTTCTATACGAATCGTTGATAGAAGGTTGTTAATTTTTCTATTTAGGCAGAAGTAATGGAAGTGGTGAACAGTGACATGCCAATTCCTAAGATTGCTGTTGATTTTACAGCAGGTATTGAGTTAACTGAAGATTTCATGTTGAAACTTTCGACTTGGGTTTTAGGAGTGAAATTGGGAATGAATTTTGAAAAAGTAACTTAATTGTTTAATTGAATGCTTGTTTTAGACTTTGGAGATCCTTCTTGTTGTTGTTGCTTCCAAGTCTCTTTAGGTGTGTACCGAAAACTTTACTTTGCAAGTTTCGGATCACCAAAAATGGTGGCTGTCGACGCCATACGGGTGTGTGGTAGGCTGTGCGAACGGCCGTATAACTCACTGTTTATTGAATTAAGGCCACACGAGCAGCCACATAGGTGTGTGACTAGGCCGTGTGTGGCCATGCTAGTGCAGGGTTCACACGGCCAGGGACATGGGCGTGTGCCCAGGCCGTGTAACTCACTGTTTGTACTTAAGAACCACATGGCCAGGGATACGGGCATGTGCCCAGGCCATGTAACTTACTGTTTGTAATTAAGAACCACACGGCCAGGGACACGGGTGTGTGCCCAGGCTGTGTAACTCACTGTTTGTGCTTAAAAACCACACGTCCAAGGCACATGGGAGTGTGCCCAGGCCGTGTGGCAAGATGTTGGACCCAGAAACTGTTTCTGAGGCCGAGAATGATGCTAAAATTTGACATTTGTTTCCCAATGTACGAATGACTAAAATTGTCTATATAAAGACTATCTGATTCACTGAGATTGATCTATAGATGACATAATTGAACATGCACTTAATATCATTCTGTCATTTGAACTGTTTGGGTTAATTTTGTAATGTATTGGGATGACTAAACATGTGTTACGATAGTTGTATTTTGCATTGGTATGGGGTGAGATGCTGTGAAAGAAGAAGAAGTCTGTTCTGAAATCGTGGCTTTGCGACTAAAATTATATCTGATTCTGGCGCTTGTCGCGAACTAAATTAGTAGCTAAGTTGCGTTTTTATAAAAGTATCAACGAACACTTGATGGTGTACATGGTTGGTTGGGTATTGAATGACCTTAATGGTAAGTTGAGATGGCAGAAGATGGTGTGTAGCGGGTGGGAATAGGAAATTGCATCTGAATCTAATTGGTACCACATATGAACTGAAATTGCATATACGTATACACGTAGTTGGTCTACTCTGAATCCGAATTGCAAATACTCCTGAAATGAACTAAATATCTGAAATTGGAATTTCACATTGACTAAATTCTAATAGAATAAATTCCTTTTGCGCACTGAGTTCACATCTCACACTTTCATTTATTTGGTTTCAGGTGGTTCTTAGTCTTGATCGGGTCAGGGTCGCGGAAGCTCGGTCAAACTTTTTATCTTTTCATTAAGCTTTACTAATAGGGATTGATGTTCTACTATGCTATGGAGTTTATGATGACTATGTGTTATTTTTGTTGTGATGAATGTGATGTATTATATGGTTTAGTTTGACTGTGTTATGAACATATGAAATTCCAGTACGGATGATGTAACTCTCCAAACTTGGTCTGGACGTCTAGACCGGGTTTAGGGTGTTACAACTGAAGCGCATTATTCTCCTATTTATGAGGATGAGAGAGACTATGGATACTTCTAGGTATTATGTAAAAAAAAACAGATATGATCAGATCCTATAACGAAATCCCATATCATCTATCATACTAAAATAGATTCATGTGTATTTTTGAAATATTTTAGTTCAAAATGAGTTTAAATTTTACAAGTGTGAACATTAATTAAATGTTTCATTATAGATCAATATTATTAAATTTTCAAGATATTTTTGTGAAAAATTTAATATATTAAAAAATATTTAAATTATTATACTTTATTTTTAGTTAAGTAAGTTCCTATCCTATTATTTTTAGTCAGAAAAGTCATTGATTTTAATATTAAAGTAAAATTATTTTAAATTTCAGACATTTATAGTTGATGCAATAGAAATTATATACACTTTTAACATCAACATAAGATTTAAAAGAGTAATCAGAATTTTAAAATATTATTTCATCTTACTTTCAAAAAATATTATTTTATTTTTATATAACAAATTATTCTCGTCAAGTTTACAGTTAAAATTTTTTTTTACTTTAACATTAAAATTATATGTTAGAGACTTAGTTAATTACAAAAATAGTATTAGGACTTGTTTAAACAGAGTGTAATAGTTTAAGGACTTTTTTAATATATTAACCACAAAAAGAAATTAATGATATGAAAAGGGTAAATCCTACTATGAATCATTTATGTTAATAGGTTAAAAAGCTTCTCTTTTTTCAGTTCTAAATTATCATTTTATGTTTCTTCGGTTCTATTTTTTTTCATTAAATCACATCATGTATCATGTTTATATACTATAATAAGGTTCATTTACATATTTTTTTATGTTTTAGTTATAATGAATTCTAAATTGTTTTAGAAAATAAATTATATTATTTTGAGTTTTTTTTTTAATTTTTATGTCTTTTATATAAAAAATAGAAAAATTATTCACAATGTACAGGGACTAAAATTGATCAAATTAAAGTATAGAAACTACATCCACAACATTCGCAATATATAAGGACTAATACCACAAATTAACCAAAAATATTATTAAAAGTTTATGTAAGAATTAAATGAGGCTTTATATTATATTATGAATTTAAAACGGGCCAGGCCCAAGCCTTGAATATTTAAGCTCAATCCCGGACCATAGTTTAAACAAGATTATTTTTACCCAAACCTATTTTTGAGGATTAATATTTGCCAAACCCTTTTAAATTTCAGACAAGCTTTCGAGTTTGGGTGAATAGCCCGACTCATAAATAAGTCTGTAGTGTAGCTTAGCTAAACAACTTGCACGACTATTTAAAAATACTAAAACACTGTCGATTAAGTTTTAGCTTAATTGGCATGGCATGGGCATTGTTGCCAATGTAAGAGAATGTGGATTCTTGTGTGCTAAAGCATATTATTCTCTTATTTATGAGTTGGGCAGAGGCTATAGGCACTATGTAAAAAAAAAGAAGATATAATTAGAACATGCAAAAATATAAAAATAACTTTAAAGTGGATAGTAAAACATTATAACAGGAAGAGAAATGAACTTTTAACTAAGATTTAAACAAATATTCATATTCATATTATTAAAATCTTTATTACTAAATATTTATAAATTTAATATATTAATAAAAGATTAATATAATTTTTTGTAATAAAATATTAAAAATATTAATTAGAATTTGAAATTATTATCCATGTTAAATTTTATTAATGAAATAAAATTATAATATTAAATACTTTTAATAAAATATTAATATGTATATTTCATAATATTGAAAATTATAATATTTAAGATTAGTATTCTAATATTTTTAAAGGAATAAATTATATTAAAATCATCCTAAAAATAATAGTTTTTAGGCACCAATAAAATAG
Organism: Gossypium longicalyx; assembly: GCA_025698465.1. Lineage (NCBI taxonomy): Eukaryota > Viridiplantae > Streptophyta > Magnoliopsida > Malvales > Malvaceae > Gossypium > Gossypium longicalyx. The sequence continues at coordinate 96,685,640 of CM047000.1, read as the reverse complement.
TGCCACAGCATTAAATTTTAAAGATAACAAATTATTATTATATATTCGTCTATATCTAATACGCGTCTATATCTAATATCTACTTTTACATATTTTTATAATTTTTTTCAATATTTTTTTTTATTTTTGTGCAACCAATTAGTACTTTTTTTGTGTAATTCTTTACATGTCATTGCACATAACTTTGGTAATTATTTTACTTTGAACCCACAATCTCGAATGTAACACCCCAAACCAGGCCCAGACGTTATGGTCGAATCTGGTAATGTCACAAGGAATGAGTTTTGAAAACGGTGTTGACTTGATAAACCATTCAAGTTTAATACCACAAGTTCGTTCACGAATAACGTTATTTAATTAATTAATTTGCCAAAGCACTTATTACAGAGGAAGTTTAATAAAATCGCCATATTTTAGAAACCCAATTTGTTATTTTTAGGAAAACCTCTTTTTGCGTAAAAACTGTCAATTTCATAAAACAATTTATCAATCATGTAGAAAATTAGCAAATCAGAATCAACAGTTTAAAAACTCAAAAACAAAAGTCCAGAGAGTTCCAAAAATTACAAACTCTCAAAATGATTACCAAAACATAAATAAAACCATAAATTGCTAATTTTAAACCATTTACAGTCAAGTGGTCACCGTTGAGTCTATGCTGCACTAATCTTCCTAAGTCTATGAATTACCTGACAAAACAGACAACAATTGTGAGTTTACGAAAACTTAGTATGTAACCCAACAGAATTAAGCATGCAAACATATAGAATTATATGTATAGTCAGATACAGATACAAATTCAATTTCAAATTCAGATAACATATTCAGTTTCAGATATGCAAAATCCTACCCCCATCCTCTACACACCAACTCCGACCATCCCATCATACCATGTGGGATTAAAAACACCCACCCATCCCTACACACCACATTGTGCCATTAAGACACATATCAGATAATATGCAACCAAGCTGCCAGAATAGAGGCGATTAACGCCGAACAGAATACTTTCTCGTCATATACAAATCCCACCCCAATAATAGATACAGAAATTCAGATATAGATATAACAAATTAAACATGCTCAACATGCTTTATACAAATAACAAATATACAAACATCAATATAGTCAGACATACATTTAGTATCCTACTTAGATCAGTCTATCAGAACATCATAGCTTGAAACTCAGGGTTTAATTAGCCCTTACAGACCCTACAGTAGGCCCATAGTCTATCGGAGCGACCCGTGCGACCCTAAAGAAATTTTCAGAATTATGGGCCCATACGCCCAGATTGGCCTTTGCCCGTGTGGCCCACACGCCCAACACAACCTAGCCCGTATGGCCCACACGGTCACACTCATGCCACCACACAGCCGTGTGCAGCACACGACCATGCCTTCGTCAATCATACGGCCATCCACACGGCTGTGTGGTGTCGAGAGTTGTTGTTTTTGACTTTTGTCAAAACTCAGTTTTTTGCGTTTCGGGTACACACCTGGTATCGGTTTGATGCGAAACCACTCTTGAGCCTTCTAAAACCTAAAAACAGCATATCCAAATGCCCAATTAGCAGCCAATTTATGAATTGACACAAACCCGAAGTAATGCTTAAAACTTACCGAAAACACAAATAGACACTAACGCGATTTAGGCTGTTGGAATAAACCTTCAACGCTTACCACCTTCTCATACACCACAAATTGCATAATTTAACCTTTAGCATACACACCAAAATGCCAAATCAAACTATAAGGCCCTACCCGATAGTCGTAAAACAAGGTTACAGAAACAAAATCTAACTTACTAGAATAATAGGAAACACCGAAACAACGAGAATTTGGGATATGAGACAAGGATGCAGAAACGCAGGCAAGAAAAGGAAAAATGAAAAAAAAATGGTAGAGAAGAGAGGCTAACATCAGAATGTTTTGGGGAAAAGAGAGAAATTAAATTTGAAAAAAAAAAAATAAATCCCAGATATGATCTGATAACATATCCCCATATTTTCTCCCACTAACTTATAACTTCCTCAGACTTTCAGTTCAATCGAAACTCTATCAGACAACCGAGCAAAAAATTACACCCATGCTTGCGCAGGGATTCAAACATAGAACTTCCAACACACCACCCTTTTACCACTTGAACCAGTAAGCTCATTTTAATAGAAATTTACAAGTAATTTAATATAAGCCTACTGAATAAGGATAAGGCTTAGATCCAGAAATTGACAAAATTGACAAAAGTATGACTTAAACCCAAGACCTCTCACACACTGCCAGAACACTTAACCACTGAAGCAGATACGCAGTTTATATAAAAATTATATAAAAACAGAATAAGAATATTAAGGCGTTACATCAAACCTCGAACTCGAACCCTAAACTTTAAACCTTGAAGCTCGAAGAATGTGGTGGAAAGGGTCCATAAAATAATTTCTCTATGGATGAGTGTATAATAATATTTTTATGTTTTTAAAATTTGATGATGTGGCAAAATTTTATTGATACTTAAAAACCTTAGTTTTTAAGATCATTTTTATCTAAGTTATTCCCTATTTTTAAAAATTAAAATTTTATTATTAATATAATAACTTTTGGCTTTATTCAACTTGATTTTTATATAAAAACTAAGTTAGAAGTGCGTTTTTTAAAAGAGAAATTCATTTTTAAGATGACAGAAAAAATCTTGAACCTCGAGGAATTTCAACCCGATTCAATTTAATAGAATCGGGTCTTTTTTTTTTAAATCGAGTTTCAAGTAGAGGCATAATAAGTCTAATTCTTCCATCAATGAAGTCGGATTTAGGATAAACCCGCTTCGCCCGACTTCAAGATAGTTATCAAAACACCCTCTCTATATAATATTAATTTAAAATATATTACAATATATTCTAAATTAGAAGTGGAAGTCAAAGTCATCGACAGAAGGACATACATTAGTGAAGGTTATTTCCTACGATACTTCCCACTTTATCAAATCACATCAGAAGAAACTCGAAGTATTAAAAGCTACATGTCAAATATACGTTCATTCAATGGAACATAAAAAAATCCATATATTTATTTAAATTTTATACGTGTATATATTCAAAAATTTTCAAAACATATGTTTGATATTTATCGGTTGAAAGTTTTTAAATAAAATAAATAATTAGAAACTTAAAATTTATTTCAAAACATTATTTGTATGAAAGGAATAAGAAATATAATGGTTAGGGGTGTAAAAATTTTAGGTAAAATCGATTTAACTCACCAGATCAAATTAATTTAATTAATTGGTTAGTTAATAATTTTTTAGAAGTTTAGTTAACGGTTAATTCGGTTCGTAATTGGTTAATTACCCGAATTTATTGAAAATTTATATATTATATATATATATATTACATATATTAAATTCGGTTAATTTTTTATATATTTTATACTTGTTTTAATAATTGAATTAATCGAAAAATTTTAGTTCAGTTAATTTTTTTGAAAAAATTTCAATTTGATTAAAGGTTAAAGGTCTAAAAATTTTGATTAATTCAGTTAATACTAATTCGAGTTAATTAATCCATTAAATATCCCTAATGATAATTACATCATTAAAATATTAATAATATAAAAATATATAAAATAATATAAAACTTCTTTAATTTTACACCGTGTAACTCAACCCACTATTTATGCATTTTTAAAAGTATTAATCAGATAGAAATCTATCAAAAACTCAATTATTAGCATGTTTATGAGAAAAAAAAAAATTAGACCTTTTGTTGGATTCTTTGCCATGTGAATCCTCCATTCTTTAATGACCCCATACTAAAAGTTGAGTGTCTTCTCCCCTAGGTGCTGGCAGGTGTATGACCTCTTTCATTTAGATCAAGAATTGGTAAGTCTACAAACAATGGTGGAGCCACATATATGACTTTGGGTATTAACGGTTAAATGTTTAATTTATTTACGCTAGTTTCTTTCCCAATTGATTCAGGTTCGAACCCCTTTTTTTGGCGAAATTATAAAATAAAAAGGAAACTAGCGTCAATTGAAAAGGAAATTAGCGTGCTAACCATTAGACTTAAGTTTATTTTTTGTTCAGTTTTTACCTCAAATAATATTTGTTGGATGAGAGAAAGAAGCTTGAACTTAAGACCTCTTGATGGGGAATAGCACTTAACCACCTTATTTAATTTTATTTCTCAATTTTATATATATATATATATATATTTCGAACTCAACTTATTTATTCTTTATTAGCTTATACATTTACTCAAATTTTTTTATTATTAACTTATTTAACTTTATATTTTTTAACACATTCCTATTTTAGATTATATACAATAATTAATACTCATAGTCAATGTAACACCCTAAACTCGTATTTGTCACCGGAACAGGGTTGCTGAGTATTGTCGAACCTATAACTCAATCAATCAAACATATCATGCACATTGATAAAACTCTAGAACGTCATATTTTTATGTGCTAATTACATGTTTATTTTGAGTATGAACCTACTAATTTGGGTTATTTTATGGCCTTTTATCTTTTAAGGACTAAATTGAAGGCAAAAGTAAATTTGTGGGCAAAAAGCGTGAATTTAGAGATAAAGTGGGCCAATATGAAATATAAGGAAAAAGGTGGTGACAAAAATGCAAGTATGGAAGATATAAGGGTAAAAGTACAAAAGGAGAGATTTTATAGCACATGATTCTATTTAGTGTTTTATTATAATTATTAAGAATAATTATTTAGATTTAAATTTAGGATTTATTTTTATTTATCTTTAATTATCTTTATTTATTTGTATTTATCTTTTAGAATTTAATTAGGAATAGGCTAAGTTTCTTAGTACTATAAATAGGAGATGAAGTGACACAAATTTGGTCCATCTTTTGCCGTAAACACTTTATCCCCCATAAATCTAGTCTTTTTGTTCTTTCCATATTTTCTTTCAATAAAAATTCTCTTTCCATTATTTTTATTTGATTTTCCCCAAAAATCAAGAGCCAATAAATCTAATCTAGCCAAAGGTTGTCAAAATTCCCCAAAACGGTTCATGAGGCTTAGAATCTGTGCCTAGCCTTCTCAACAAGGTATTCATCGCTTCTCCGTATTCCGGGGCTGACGTTTCTGTCCATGTCCCTTAATATGTGATCTTTCCAACTTGGGTAAGCAGCGGCCGCTTTGTACGTTTTGGGAAGGTTGCACAATCAGTTCGCTAGCTTTCTACGTCAGAGGTTGATAAGTCCAAAAGACAAAATGGCGTGGTATTCACCATTGGAAAGTGATGATCTAGCAGAAGATAGTCCCACAAAAACGATTATTAGCTAGAGTCAGGTTCCACCAAATCTTAAGTCTAAATTCTTGGAGCTGGTGGTCGTAGGCGTCCTCTTCCACTATAATTAGCTTATTCTGCTTGAGAAGGATCACTTAAAAGCCAATGATTGGATTTAAGGCGGATGGAGACAACCGGAGGTTGGAATCTCGCCACATAAGAAACTCTCTATTTTCCTAAATTCTGTTTACTTTTATATTCTCCATTTTAATTTTCGTAATTTCAATTCGACTTTCAATTCTGTTTTTATTTTATTTTTCCATATCAAAACTTTTAATTTTGTTCTTTTTATTTTTTTCAGGAACGCAGGTTTTCTTGGGCACGATTCTGCCCAAGATTTCGAGAAATAAGCATTTGTGCAGTCCGGTCCCTGAGGATTCAACCCTACTTCTCATTTACTGTTCTTTTTCATTATTTTGTAGGAAATAGGATATTTTTTGTACTCTCAACGACCGCATCAAAATTTGGCGCTGTTGCCGGGGATCGGAAACGTACTAATCTTGTTTTTTTTTGTTTCTTATGACCAGATCTGCTCCAGGTACTCTTGCGTTTGATTCAGAGATTGAAAAGACAACGAGAGCTAATCGCAAGGAAACAAAGCTAAAGAAAAAGTAGTCAGCGGTGGTTGGGACTCAAAGTAATCCATCACTAGAAATCAAAATCGACGACGAAGCAGAGTCTAGGGTTAACGAAAACCTTACTCAAACATTTGAAAGTGAAAAAGTAGAAGTCGATTCACCAGAAGAAGTGATTAACGCCAGGGTTAATGAAAACCCTAATTTAGCACATCAACCAAAGGCTCAAACGATTCGGCAACTACCCGAAGCCCCTGCAGAACAACTGCAATTATGCATCGCGTATCTTACTATGGATACTGATTTTGAATTGAAGTCAGGCTTAATCCAACTACTGCTAACTTTTCGTGGGTTGCCAAATGAAAACCCCCACAAACATCTGAAAGAGTTTCATATGGTTTGCCTTAGTATGAAACCTTAGGGGGTAATTGAGGATCAAATCAAATTGTGTGATTTTCCTTTCTCCCTGGCAGGTTTAGCTAGGGAATGGCTATTTTATTTACCTCCTAGATCTATTACAACTTGGGCTGATCTTTCTCGTTTATTTCTCAATAAGTTATTTCCAGCATCATGAACAGCTAAGTTAAGAAGAGAGATCGTTGGAATAAGGCAAAAATAAGCAGAGTCTTTTTACGACTACTGGGAGCGATTTAAGAAGTTGTATGCGAACTGCCCACAACATGGTATAACAGAGCAATCTCTCCTCCAATACTTTTACGAAGGCCTGAAACCCGTGGAGATGAATATGGTAGACGCCGCTAGTGGAGGAGCGTTGGTCAACATGACTCATCAGCAAGCAAGAGACTTGATCTCCACGATGGCTGTAAATTCTTAGCAATTTTGAGCCAATCCTGAACCCCCTAGAAGGGTTCACCAGCTAAGCAATTCTGCTATTAAGGATAGGCTTGATAGACTTACTAATATTGTGAATTCTCTTATTGTAGAAAAAGCAAAACCAGCCCGAGTATGTGGAATATGTGCTACACCTGAACATACAATTGATGCATGTCCTAGTCTGTATGATGATACTATGGCTCATTTAGATGCTGTAAGAAATTTCCCTAGGCCACCACAAAGGCGATACGACCCCTACGCCAATACCTATAACCTAGGATGGAGGGACCATCCTAACTTGAGTTATGGGGCCAACCCACAATATAATCAGCCATACCAAAATCATTTTCCACAACAGCCACGAGATTTAGGTACTTCTCTAGAAACTATGGTTAATAAATTAGTAGCTAATGTCCTTGATTTCCAACAGAAAACTCTTAATTTCCAAAAAGAAACGAATGCATCTATAAGAGAATTGACCACATCAATTGAGAAAATGAGTTCTCAAGGTAAGCTGCCATCACAAACAGAACTGAACCCGAGATAACATACAAATGTAGTGACGTTGCGAAGTGGAAAGGTATTGGAACCAATTCCTGGTAGAAATCTTTGCCAAGAAATCGCCTAGAAAAATCCCGAAAGTGACGAACAGGTTCAAAGGAAACCCCAATTACTGAAAATTCAACCTCCATTTCCAGAACGATTAAATCAATGTCGAAAGGGTAAAGAAGACAAGGAGATCCTCAAAACATTCAGAAATGTCGAGATCAACATACCACTGTTCGATGCTATCAGACAGATTCCGCAGTATGCCAAGTTCCTTAAAGAATTCTGCACCAACAAACGAAAATTAACAGGTAATGAAAAGGTAAGTGTTGATGAGAATATATCTGCAGTGTTACAGCGAAAAATGCCAGCGAAATGTAAAGATAGGGGCATGTTTGCAATACCATGCAAAATAGGCCATTTAGGAATTAAGAAGGCTATGTGTGTTCTAGGGGACTCCATAAATGTCATGCCTTTTTTTTATTTATGAATCACTTAACGTGGGTTTTTTAACAAAGACAGATGTTATCATTCAGTTGGCAGACAGGTCCATTGTGCATCCTGAAGGAGTCCTCAAGGATGTATTAGTCAAAGTTAATGGGCTTATCTTCCTTGTAGATTTCTATGTGATAAAAATGGAGGAAGATAACGCTCCTGGGTCTTTAGACATCTTGTTGGGGCGACCTTTCCTTAGCACTGCAAATACTAAGATTGATGTATGAAGCAGAACCCTCACGATGGAGTTTGACAGGGAGATTGTGAAGTTTAACGTTTATGGCACTATTAGTCACCCAAGTGAAGTCTTGGACGTAAACCGTGTCGACATAATTGACTCATCAGTAGAAAAAACTTTTGAGTTATCTTATGGAGATAAATCTAAAATGATGTTTGATTATTTTGAATATGTTAATAAATTATTGGCTCCTATGGATACTAAACTTCTACCTTCTGTTAAGCAGGCACCAGATCCGAAATTAAAACCACTTCCTGAGCATCTTAAATTCACATTTTTAGAGAATGATGAGACCATTACGGACTTAAAAAGGATCAACACCTTGGAGGAAAATATGAAACCAAAGAAAGAGGCGCAAGGACGATTAAACCCAAATATGGTGGATGTGATAAAAAAGGAGAATTTTCAAACCCATACGAACAAAAGAATTCAGCTGGAACAGCCCCAATACTAGTTGAGGCGTCAAGCTAGCGATGTTAAACAAGCGCTTATTGGAAGGCAACCCAATTTTTATTTTTCTTTATTTTATTATTTATTTATTCATTACTTGATTTTATTTTATTATTTATTACTTTATTTTGTTTGGGTGATAATTAATTTCTCTTCTTTTATCTAGGTACACTGACGCGAAAATAGGGAGAAAAAGGAGAAAAACTAAAAAAATTGGCATGAAATAACCCTTATCCTATCTCTATTCCAACTAAGAATAGCGCATCCTTGCTCCTGACTACCCACAACATGCAACCAAATATCAACCCTTCAGCCAAACACTCCACCTATACACCTCCAAAACCTAAAAACTTATTCCATTTTTCACCCAAACTCCCACCAACCGCCTCACCTTTCTTCTACCCCTCCACTGCCGATTTCTCCAACACCATGGTAAGAATCCGAAGCCGAGCCGTCGCTGAACCATCCTTCACCGTGAACAGTTGCCGGAGTCAATTTTCGGTGCCCTAACACATCAACTTAGCCGATGAACGCCTTTCCCTCCTTCCTCTCCTCCACGCGACGCCAAACATTCTTCTCATTGCATCTTTGCATAAACGATAGTGACGACACGGGGAGTGTTCTAAACTCTTTCTTTTCATCATATTTTTTAATATTGTTTTTCATATCAAGGACAATGTGTTTTAAGTAGGGAGAGGCATTCCTCATTTTTCTATCGTTTTATCTGCTACTTTTACTGTTGTGTTATTGTTGCTACTGCCTTATGCTCGTTTCTGCCCATATTTATTTTTTAAGAATATTCTGCCTCTTTTCTTGCCCAAGAATTTGACCATGACTTGGCCACTGTTTGACCTCCATGCATGATTCTTATCTACTGAGTTAATTATGATTTTGCTTGATAGATTTCATCTCCACTATTTTTTTTCTTTTGGTTAAAATAATAATTATTAATAGAGTTAACACTATTTTGCTTTTAGTAAATTTGATTAAGTCTAAATGAAAAAAGAACACTTAATACAATTATATGTTTAAAATATGTTCATGACTATTAAGGTGGTTGCTGAAACTTATTTTTGACACTTGGTTGTTGCTCCTAAGTCCTCCAAAATTAAAATTTCGTTTAAAAATAATAATGTTTCCGTGGTTATGAGTACAGCTTAAGGCGTGACTAGCTGAGTAACCGGGATAGAGTGTTTGGGTTGTCATCCTATTTCGCGTCAAAAAGGTTATGTGACGTGTTAGGTAAAACTCCGCTAACTGGAATTAATTTTTAAGAATATGTTGGGTTAAGTAACCGGGGTGAGGTGCTTGGCTGTCATCTCTCTTCGCGTCAAAAGGTTCGATATGTTCTTAAGAAAAATAAAATTTAGGAGTATGTTGGGTTGAGTAACCGGGGTGGCGTGCTTGGCTATCATCTCTCTTCGCTTTAAAAGGTTCAATATATTCCTAAGTAAAAATAAATAAATTAAATTAAATTAAAAAAAGAAAAAAAGACATATTAATAAAGTGTGGGGACTAAAGGTAGAAACAAATAAGGTGTCTTGATAGGTGTGGTAAATTACCTAATTTTCATGAAATAATCCAAGTCGGTCTTAATTTTTGTGTATGTTAATTGGAATACTTTTTCACTTTTACTTAAAACAAGCTAAGGGTTCTATTTATTTTTCATATGCATTTTGACTAATTTTTATAAAACTTTGGAGTAGTATTTCTTTCATGGCAGGATTTAATTTTCACAGTGGACATGAACCATACTTGAGGGCAAGCATGGGCTAAGTAGGGGGAATTTGATAAAACTCTAGAACGTCATTTTTATGTGCTAATTACATGTTTATTTTAAGTATGATCCTACTAATTTGGGTTATTTTATGATCTTTTATCTTTTAGGGACTAAATTGAAGGCAAAAGTAAATTTGTGGGCAAAAAGTGTGAATTTGGAGATAAAGTGGGCTAGCATGCAACATAGGGAAAAAGGTGGTGCCAAAAATGCAAGTATGAAAGACATAAGGACAAAAGTGCAAAAAAAAAAAAGAGATTTTATAGCACAAGACTCTATTTAATGTTTTATTATAATTATTAAGAATAATTATTTAGATTTAAATTTAGGATTTATTTTTATTTATCTTTAATTATTTTTATTTATCTTTTAGAATTTAATTAGGAATATGCTAGGTTTCTTAGTATTATAAATAGGGGATGAAGTGACACAAATTTGGTCCATCTTTTGCTGTAAATACTCTCTCCCCCATAAATCTAGTCTTTTTGTTCTTTCCATATTTTCTTTCAATAAAAATTCCCTTTCCATTATTTTTATTTGATTTTCCCCAAAAATCATGAGCCACTAAATCTAATCTAGCCGAAGGTTGTCAAAATTCCCCAAAAAGGTTTATGAGGCTTAAAATTCAAGCCTAGCCTTCTCAACAAGGTATTCATCGCTTTTTCGCATTTCGGGGCTGATGCTTCCGTTCATATCCCTTAATAGGTGATCTTTTCAACTTGGGCAAGGAACGGCCGCTTTGTACGTTTTGGGAAGGTTGCATAGTCAGTTCGTTGGCTTTCTATGTTAGAGGTTGACGAGTCCAAGAGACAAAATGGCGTGGTATTCGCCATTGGGAAGTGATGATCTAGCAGAAGATAGTCTCACAAAAGCGATTATTAGCTAGAGTTAGGTTCTGCCAAATCTTAAGTCTAAATTCTTGGAGCTGGTGGTCGTAGGCATCCTGTTCCATTATAACTGGTTTATTCTGCTTGAGAAAGATCACTTAAAAGCCAAGGATTGGACCCAAGGCAGATCGAGACAACCGGAGGCTGGAATCTCGCCACATAAGAAACTCTCTCTTTTCCCAAATTTTGTTTACTTTTATATTCTCCATTTTAATTTTCGCAATTTATTTAATTTCACAATTTCAATTCGACTTTCAATTCTGTTTTTATTTTATTTTTCCATATCAAAACTTTTAATTTTGTTCTTTTAATTTTTTTCAGGAACGCAGGTTTTTTGGGCACGATTCTTCCCAAGATTTCAAGAAACATGCATTCGTGCAGTCCAGTCCCTGAGGATTTGACCCTACTTCCCCTTTACTATTCTTTTTCATTATTTTGTAGGAAATATGATATTTTTGGTGCTCTCAACGACCGCATCACACATTTCTCAATCGATTCAAAAACCATTAATAATCATTCATATGGTCTCTAATACGAGCCTTCAATGCCTAAAATAATCATTAAAATTAGTTTGGGGCTAAACCGGGTACTCAAGAAATTTTTTGAAAAACATATAAATTTTTCAAAGAAACAGGAGACACACGCCTGTGTGGCCAGGCCGTGTGTCTCACACGGCCAAATGACACGCTAGTGTCCCAGGCTGTGTGGCCGTTCGAAATGAGGCACACGACCGTGTCCCAGCCCGTGTTCTTACCTGTGTAACTCTCTAACTTGAGTCACACAGCCATCAACAGGCCAGTGTGCTAGGCTGTGTGGACAATTTAATTTTTTTGAAAATTAGGTACACGGGACACACGACCAAACCACACACCCGTGCACATGGCCGTGTATCACACACGGTTGAGACACACGCCCGTGTCTCTGCCCGTGTGGACGAAAAATAGGTCATTTCAGGCCACTTTTCTCACCCTAGTTGGTATTTCACCTACAACATCACCCAAGCACATTCACAAGCAAATTCATAACTCTTAACTCAATACTAATACCAATTTTTATGCATGACATGTCATGACATTTATTCAACATTCAACTTACTCATTTTATCACATATTTGCTTAAATATTCTAAACCTAATGTACCATTTCAATAAGTTTAAGTACACACACCTACCAAGCAATTACCAAGATAATCAATTTATTTAAACCAACATTCCTTTCAATATAGCATCAAACTTCAAACATGTATTTACAACTATTAAGACTTACAAAAAGAATCATGTCATCTAAGCTCAATACACAAAAGAGACACTACTTTTAATTTGCATCCTAGGTACATGCCAAAACACAAAAAGAATACGTCACCAACATTGAGTATGGGATTCCTCCAGGATGCCGAGTCAAATTCTACTATTTATCTAACCTACAACATATAAATCAACTTATCATTAATAGGTTCCATTTATTAGCTAAACACAATTCCATTCTCCATTATATGAAGTTCTAACATAGTCAAGTACGATTTCAATTTTCTCAATAATTCAAGTACTTTATCGTAGATCAGTTAACAATGTGGCACCCAGTGCCTAGCGGTAAACCACAAAAAAGGTTGTGCCCAGCGCTAGTCGGATTAACCGACACCAATAAATGTGAGCCCAGCTCTAGTTGGATAGACCAACAATATTTGCACCTAGTGCTGATCGGATTAACCGACGATAATTATTATGAGCCCAGCTCTAGTTGGATAAACCAACGATGTTTGCGCCCAGTGCTAGTCGGATTAACCGATGGTTGTGTGCCCAGCACTAGTCAGACAAGCTGACAAAGATTGCGCCCAGCACTAGTCGAACATTTCGACAATTATACAATTGTTTACTTCCACAAATTCCTCATTTATTTTTTCCTTACCTTAATTCAATTATATTTATACATTTTGTATCATAAACAAATTTACCAATACTCAATTTAAATAGTAATTAGAAGTAAAAATTAAGTTCGAGTCCATGAACTTACCAAAATACGATGGATATCTACTCAGTGGTCTTTTCCTTTCCTAGGTTGATACTTGCTCTATTCTTCTCGTGATCTATTTTTAACAATTTAACTCAATTAATACCATTCTTGTTTCTACTAATATTAATCAAATTTATATTATAACATTCTACTCGTTTCTAGTTATTGTTAGCCAATTTCATATCACAACATACTTTATATACATAATGGACTTAGCAAATAAGTCCCAAATTTTCCGGCATAAGAATAGTCTACTAAAACAGTCCCTATATCTCACAAAATTAACAATTCAAGCTATGTTATTTTGACTTAACAACATTTTAGTCCTAAGAATTATTATCAATAAAATCACCACTCAATATGACCAATTTAGTCTACAAAATTTATACTCAAATCATCATATCAAAAACATTTAATATTCAACAAAATAACATCAAACCCTTAAATTTTTCATCCATGACAACTCTCAAAAGTTCCATTCATTCTCTAAATTTCAACATGAGTAAACTAATTCATAGCATTATTTCTTCAAAAACATGAATTTCATGTAAAAATAATCAAATTTTACTCATGCAATTTCTCCATGGCCGAATGGCTCTCCCCCCTCCCCCAGGCGCGAAGCTAGAGGGGCTGGCATGGGCCCTGGCCCCCCTAAAATGTAAATTTATTCTTTTGGCCCTTAAAATTTTTTAAAAATTTTAAATTAGTAAAGGTAAAATTGCACTTTGGTCCCCCTAAAATTATAAAAATTTAATTTAATCCTTTACAAATTATAAAGATATAAACTATAAAAAATTAAAATTTTATCCGGTCCCCCTAACAAATTGTTCTGGGTTCACCCCTACCCCTTTCTTCTTCTATATTTCGACAGCTAAGGAAGAAAATAATTTTTCTCTCCCCCCATATCTCCTCTTCACAAACTATATCTCTTATTTCTTATTATTATTCTATTTTTCTTAACTTTATTTCTTTCCTTATATATTATATTCATAATATACTAATAAAGTAGATTGAAACCATCCACTAATTTATATGTATATTCAATATGGTTTATTTATTTAGTAATTCCCTTTAACTAGTTCTATATATAAAAAAAAAAATTAGTAGAAGCTCCTATTTTTGTTTCTTATTTAATTTAATCTCTTTTTATACAAATTTCTAATTGACATTTAATTCACTCTTATAGTAAGTCCCAAAATATATTAACGATATTTTTTATCCCTGTTCACTAAAGCGGGATCTTGGAAATATGTTTTTCGAACACCCCTCACTTTCAGGTCATTAGAGTCAAGTTTTATTATTAATATTTTAATTCGTTTTACCCCTTTTCTAATTAAGTCCTAACTCAATTAAAACACATTGTTTTCAAATTAAACTCAGTAATCAAGTTTCGTTTTAGATTAATTAATATAATAATACATAATTATATCATTTTAATACTTTAATTAATTACTTATGACCCTAATTTCGGTACCCGTTTCAAACCCTCAGTTTATTTACAACACACAAAGATAACATTATAAATCGAGACGTGACCACTTTTGGTTTTCACAAATCTGATTTTTCTAACCAGATTTTTAGGATGTGACACATAAAAACAATGGTGGAGCCACATATATGATTTTGGGTATTAACAATTAAATGTTCAAATTAGGTCCAATCTTTTAGGAGTTACTCACATAAATGTTAAAATTTTCAAAATGTCGTATAATGGCTTAACTTCTACTACAGTGTTCAAATGAAAGATAAACCTTTTTAAAAGTGTTCAAATAAGGGCCAAATATTTTCGAAAATGCTCAAATAAAGGTTTCTTAAACGTCATATATCAAGTTTCAAATTATATTATTATTATTTTTACTTTTTAAGAAATATCTAATTCAATTATTATGTGTTTTGTACTAACATGTCACTATTCACTTGAAAATGCATGAAAAATCTATTATTTGAACTGAAAATTTTTCATGTTTTCTTGAATATCATGAAATTAATTGTATTTAAAATTAATTATGATATATAAGGTGAAAAACTCATTCGATAAATTCAGTATTGTTTGATAAATTAAAAAATTAATTAATATAATTTTTAAAATTAAATAAAAATATGATTAAATTATTTAAAAAAATATAATTTATAAAATTTTATAAAATTTTATAAAATTTATTACCTTCGTAAAGTTCTATAAACCATTACAACTACACTGTCCATTTCATCTATTTTATAGGGAAAACACAGTACAACAGGAGACATGAAGTGAGATGCTAAGCTAAGCTCATCCCTCACAATCCCAACCACCATTATTGAGCAACATAAAAGTAAAGGGGACAAAATCATTATTTAAACATTGACAAGGCCATCACAGGGTGCAATCATGTAATGCTTGTCCGCTTTATCATCATCATCTATCCACTCTTCTTGTCTGCTTTGGTCTTTGGAAGGGTTCCAAAAACTCTGTCCCACAATGTTGTAGTTATGCCAAAGCCCTTGTTTTGAATCCTAAAGTGATGGTTCAAGTGATATTTCTGCAATCAAACCAAGCATCTATTTGTTTAGCCTCTTATAAAATCTGTTTTTGGGTATCTGATTTTAATTTCCATGGGAAAATCAAACAATATTTGATGCATGTGATTTAGTAAAAAAAAAAAAAAAAAGTATATATTTGGGACTAAAAGAAAATTTTGGGTATCAAATTAAACATTTAAGCTAAACTTAAATGCTTAATTGGGATAAAAGAAAAAATTAAATACCAACCTAAATATTGAAGTCAAACTCAAATATCAAATTAAACATTGAAATTAAATTTGAGTACTAAATAGTATATTAATCCCTTTTTGATCCTTTTACTATACTCAAATTTGGAATTTAATCCCTATTCCCTTTACTTTTATTTAGTTAGCTTAAATGATTAACATTATTATATATTCTAACTAAAATGCTAATGTAGATTTTTCTTAAAAATGCGCTTTCGGGCACAAAAAACAATTTGAAAGGAGAATTTTTTTAGGAAAAAAAAATTACATTAACATTTTAATCAGAATAATCAACAATGCTAACTATTTGAATTAAATAATATTATTATAAACATAGAAAACTAAATTATGTCAAATGAAAAATTAAACCTCAAATTTAAGCGAAAAAAAAGCCATAACAATAATTTAATTGAATTTTTATAGATAATAATTGAGGAAGGATAAATTAGCAATTCAAAAGGAGTCTCATACCTTAAGTTTTTTGATAGATTGTTTGGTAGGCTGGCCATGGTGCACATAGTAATGTATCATATCATATATTACATACCCAATCAGTCCACCTCCAAACAATGCAGGTCTTGTGGAGAGAGTGAATAAAATTCCATACAAGTTCCAAAACTGGTACAAACAAATTAAGTCTCATTTAAAATTTAAAATTTCATCCATATACTTTAAAGTTTTGAAAATGAAGTATTTTTACTTTTATGATTTAATAATCTCAATCCTACGATTAGCATTATTTGTATTTACTGTCAATTTACCAACTTCGCACATTAATTAAGTTGTCTTAATAGAACATGATAGGGGCATAGCTAGGGGAGTTGGCAGGCTCCCGACCCCCCTAAAATGAAATTTTTTTTATTTAATTCTTTAAAAATTTTAAAAATATATACTATTAAAATGGTGAAATTACAGTTTAATTTCGACTCTCTAGAAAAAAATTTTAACTTCACCCTTGAAACGTAACATATCACTGATAGAAAATAAATATAATGACAAATTTTAACGAAAACTATCAACTATGATAATTCAACTAATATTTAAATTATCTTTAAACCTAAAAGTCTCAATCATTACAACTTAAATTATCTTTTGAAACTTTAAATTTTCATTTTTTCTCTTTGACCCTTAAAAAGTTGGTCACTATTTTGGGCCACGGATTCCCTTTTATTAGCTGGAAATATAAATTTCACCGTCAAATTTTTTATTATATAATTTTTAACACTACTTGACACGTGAAGAAATAACTAATATTTTATCAAACTTTACTTATCCCGATGTTTTCAACGTCAAAATTAACATGGGACCAACTTGTTTTTAAATTTCATTATTTTTAAATTATATTTGTTGGTAAAATATATTTATAAAAAATTTAAGTTAATTTTAGTTGAAATTATTAAATTAAGAATTCGAATCTCATCGTAATTTTATTTTATTGAAAAATATAAAAATATCTTTGTATTAATTTTTATTATTTTGTATATATAAAAAAGTATTTTGTAATGTTTTTGAAACTATATTATAGTCGAACTGGTTGAACAATTGATTCTTGATCTAATTAGTTTGAAAGATTTTAGGTAAATAAATTATTAAAAAATAAATAAAAAAAGAAATATATACTAAAAACTAATTCAACTGATTTTTTTAACTCGACTCAACCAATTCACGAATCAACCAAATTTATACCTCTAATTAAATCGGTACCCCCACTTATCCAATTCAGTGTAGATAATATTAATATTTTAATAAATTATCAACAGAGATGGTGTCTAGTTGACTCGTGACACCAACTCAATTAAAAGTTTTTTTTTTTTAATTTTAAATTACTAATTATAGAGGTGAGAGCCCTAAACCCATGCAATGTATGTAGGGATGATTCGGTTGGATTTTTTAGAATTTCTGAATTCACTCGGTTCTATTTTCGATTTTTTTATATTAATTTTTAGTTTTGAATTTTTAGACTTATTTTGACAAAATTAACTTTATATTATTGCTTTTAAATATTATTTGACAAAATTTAAAATATTTTTTTATAAATATTTCTAAAAAATAATATTTTTTCTTAATCAACCCATATATGAAAAGGAAAACAAAAATTAAAGTAATGCATATATATATACATACCATTACAGCTAGTATAGCAGCTTCTGCAGGTGGAATAACAAGCCTTAGCCCATCCATAGGGTGCTTATGGTGGCAGCCATGGATTAGATAGTGAAAAGTGTTTGCCCTTCACCAATGTTGTCAATGAATTACTACATATCCTCCCATAAAATATGTAGGCATGTGTATGTGCATTACAAGTAAGTCCAAGAGAAAAAAAAGAAAGAAGAAAAAGACACTAACCAGTAACTCGTTGTTTCAATGTGGAAAAGGAATCGGTGGAAACAGTATTCCAAGAATGTCCAAATGAAACTTCCAACAACAGACATTAAAACAACTAGGGGAAGTGTATGACCCATTGTGTAAGAGATTGAGATGAACCACATTGCAACCGGCACCCATATCAATGGTACTACCCACCACACTGTCCGAGTCAGGATCTGTTTCAACCACAATTCACAAACTATGACTAAACTCGGAAATAACCAAAATAAACCCAGCTAAATTTGGGTAATGCAATCATCAAAGTATTTCAAAGGATGAAAGTACCATGGAGGCTCTTGTTGTAAGAGTCAAATTACATTTTATTTTTTTACTGAAAAATATTGAATAAATTAATTTTTCTATTAGATCAAAGGGGAAAGATTGGTAAAAACACCTCCATCAAATCACTCTTGAAAAAGCGAGGACTTTCATCTGTCACAATAGGTGTATGAACCCATTCCTGGTAAGCTTCTCCAAGGTGACCAACCTGCCATTACCAGTTTATAATCAACAAGTGAAGATGTTATTAGCTTATGTTTCCTTTGTCATCATGTTTGTACCAAAATATAAGAAAAGCAAAACCGAAAGTTGTAAAAAAAAAAAAAAAAAACCTGGAAGACAAGGGGTTTGTTCAGATCAACAGTGAACTCCTTTCCAGCCATATCTTTGAAACTGTCAACAAACACATTAAATCCCACGATTCAGTAAAAAAGAAAAAGAAAAGAAAGTTACCCAGAACTTGAAATAGATGAAAGAGACATGAAAAAGCAGTACCAACCCTAGAGACTTATGGGTTGGATCAAGAGCCAAACCCAGGAAACTTTTTCTGGGAAAACAGGGTACTGAAAGGAACTGTGAACTGAAGTGAAGAGAAAGGAGGGAGAGATGAAAGGGCAATATTTATAAGAGGGAATCTCTGCCATATTGATAACTTTTATGTAACGTATTGTTAATTAGTAGGTAAGTAAAGTTCCAATGAGCTTCTAATGCTCCTGCAATTAAAATTTCCTTCTTATGGAAATAAGGGTTCTTTTTTTCTCTAATATTTCTCTCGGAAACTGTAATTTCTTGAATAACTTATGGAAAATTAGAATTTATCTACTCATAAAGGATTATATTTTAGCGCACTTAAATCTACATTGTTTTGTGTTGACAACAATATCTATATCGATTAAGTTTTAACAATAAAAAAATTCAAACCATAATCAAAGTTTGAGTTAGATTATGTTTGATAAATTGAAAAACTATGTGATGAAAGAAATAAGTACAGAAAAATACATTCTTAAATTTAAGTTATAAGATTTATTTGGTATATTATTAATTATATTATTTGATAAAGCATAATATAATCTTTAATGAAATAAAGTAAAATTGAATTTATTCTTTATTAAGTGATAAGTAAATCCTATCTACTTATCATTTTCTACACTATTTAACAAAGGTGAAGGTAGAAACTTTTGTTAAGGGGGCTAAAATTAAATTGTAATTTTTACGATAGTAAAAATATAATTTCACTATTTGAATAACTTATATATTTATAACTTTTAAATGATTAAATTAAAATTTTATCATTTTAAGAGGGCCAAAGTACAATTTTATTTTTGCTAATTTAAATTTTTAAAAATTTTAAAAGCTTAAATAAAAAATTTTCTATTTTAGGGGGTTTGGACTCCTGCCACCCCCATATTCGCCCCTGCTATTTAAAGAAAAATTCTATCTAGTAGTTTCCAATTGTGGGTTTTTAGTTGATTAAATTTTTTCAACACTTTATAATATAAAATTGATTTAAACTATTTTTTCTTGTTACTAATGGAATGAAAAATGCTTAAATATTAAATGGTAATTTGTTTTATGGGAAAATATCTGCACACTGCCGTTGAAGTTTTTAGACTCTACAAATAAAGTTAAAAAATGTTAAAAGAATAAATATTTAAGAAAAGAGAGGCGTATGATAATATCTTAACGTTGAAAAACTAGTAAAATAGTAACTCGGGATAGAGCAAAATTTAGTTCTTGAAATTAGCAACTTTTTGTAATTTGATCCCTAAATTATTTTATTAATATTTCATATGCATAAGTAACTCAAGTTTGATGTAATATAAATTATTAATATAATACATTTTATATATATGGCCGAAACAGGATCTTATAAAATAATGTCATTATGTCATCACATCTCATCGATAAATATAACGCAAAATTTTATATATTATCATTATAGATATAAAAACAATCACTTTCCCGCTCGTGACACCTTTTTTTTTTTGGTTTAATTTACTGATTGGTACTTAAATTAAATATATTTTTTTATTTTAGTATCTAAATTTTTTTATAATAATTTGTACTTAAAAACTATTTTATTTAAGTAGATGTTTCTGTTAATCCAACATTTATGTCTATTTTATAAAAGAAAAAATGTATAATGATTTATTTGGTCCTCTAACTTTATTAAAAAATCATTTTAACTTTTTATAATTTTTGTCTTTTTTAAGCCTTGAATTTGTGTTTTTGTTAAATTTGCCCAAAATGGAATGAAAAAGTTATCAACCGCGTGTACGTCACATAAGCAATTAATTAATCTTAAAAAATTCAAAAAAATATTTTTAAAAAATTATAAAAATTTTAAAAAAATCGTCCTATTTTAAAAATATTCAAAATGCAAATTGAATCATTAACTCGATTGGCATGGAAATTGTCGTGAGTTTGAGTGTGCTGAAGTGCATTATCCTCCTATTTATGGATTGAGGAGGGAATATGAATAATTCTAGACCTTATGTCAAAAAGAGCATATATATTCAGAAATTGTCTTAACATTATACAAATTAAAAAAGTTCTCTTTTCCATTGATTATTGCAATTAAAATCTTAAATCTCAATAAAAATAGAATAAATGAATAACCAATCTATTTTTTTTTGTACATAATAACCAATATGATATAAATTACTGATGAACAACAAATACAAGAATATATGAAGATCAACTTGAAAAACTCATGGCTACTTCTTCAAACCCTCATCTTGAACTTCCCCATTTCTCTAGCATACCTTTCATGCAGAAAACAAGCACATAACCACCGGCAAGTGAATATAGAAATCAATAAATTGAAAAGCATTATATAGAGACTAACCAAAACCCACCCCATCCTCGAGCCATAAAACACAACCCCAAACATGAGTTAGCCCTAATCGAGCCTAACCAAAGATTTTGCAAAAGAAGAAAAGGAGAGAACACAACCGTTTTGGATTGGTTTGAGGACCAATTGACGATCCCATTGAGGAAAAGCTTCCTTGGATGGTGAAGAGCATCATACTAGAAAATGAGACCTATCTGACGACAGATCAAGTTTCTTTTTATTCGATTTTTGTGAAGATTTTGGTTTGGGTTTGAGGAAATCTAAACAGGAAAACATGAGTGGAGGACAAGGAGCATCACTTTAGAGGCTTCTGATAAGTGGAGGCCGAATGGCTAAAGAAAGAAGAGAGAAAGATGGGAAATAAGAGAAAGTAAAAAATAAATAAATAAATAAAGAAGGTAGGAAAGAAAGGAAACGAGAAAAGAAAAAAAAAAAAGGAATAAAAATGTATTTTTTTATATTTTAAAAATTTTAAAAAATTATAATATTTGTTTTTTAACAAAAATTTTAAAATGATTTTAATTATTTTTTTGTTTTTTTTAAATTTTTAGTAATTTTTCTAAATTTTTAAAAAACTAATTAATTACTAACATCACATACATGTGAATTGACATATATATGCCATGTCAGCAAAGTTAACTGCTATTAACTTTTTTTTCATTCGTTTTGGGCTAATTTAACAAAAGCACAAGTTCAAAAGTTAAAAGAGGCGGAAAATTAAATAGAGGGCTAAAATAATTTTTTCTGTAAAGTTGGAGAGCCAAATAAATTATAATGCCAAAGAAAAATGCTTAACCTACAAATTGATACCTAAACTATGATGTTTTTATCATTTTGGTATGTAAACTTTTTTGTGATCACAATTGGTACCTAAACTATTTGTTTTCCTAAGTTGGCACCTTTGTTAGTTCAACTGTTTGACAAACCATTAAATCTATTAAAAAATTTTGACATGTGACAACAAAAGACAAAATATATCATTTTTCGCATTACTTTTTTTTTCTTTCTTCTTCCTCTCATCGGGCTTTTTCTACAAGTGTGATCATTTTGGCTTTGTGATTTTGATCAAAGTTTTCAGAACGACACCAATAGTCGAACCAACCGGGTGTCGAGCTCCTAGTTTGATCGATTCGTCCGTTTCAATTAAATAAATTATTAAAATTTTATCAAATGAAATAAAAATATTTTAAATATAGAGAAAACTTGTTCAAATAATTGTATTCATGTAGTATTTTTAATTTGATGTATTTTTTTAAATTTCGATTTAGTCACAATTTAATCTTTTTTTCATTGTAATATCGTACATATCTCATGTGATATTATTAATTAGTTCCAAATCATACGTATTGTATGTTATTTTTTAACACACTTATTTGTTCTAAATACGTGATTTCCACATATATACGTGTATGATAAAATTTCTCATAATCTCTCTTTTAATCTTTAAATTAAAGAAAAAAAACATGCTCAAATCCATGTCCTCTATTACCAACCGAACTAAGACATTTTCAACTCTTGAATCGAAGAAAAATATGTTTAAACCCACATCCTCCTTATTTCTATAATAACAACCGTACTAATTGAACTAAAACTTTTTCGACCCTTAAATAAAAGAAGAAAAACATACTAAAACTCACATTCTCCTTCTTGATGTAATAACAATTATATCAATTAAACTAAGACTCGATCCAAATTTACTTTCAAGAGAGACTCTCCTCTTTTTGCTTACTTTTTTTTTCCTTGAAACCATACCCCTAATTTAATTTTCTTTTTCTATCTTATCAAACTCCCCCCTCCACTTAACCATGAAAGCCTCCCCATTTTTTTTTTTTGTCCTTTTCTGAATAAAATAATCAAAATATTAAAAGCCAAAAAAATCAAAACTTTAATTATAATGGGTAAACTGTGTAAATAATCACCAATTTTTATTTTGGTCATACAAGTTTAAAATTTTTTATTTTAGTTACTAATATTATTAAATTTTAATATTTTGATCACTACTGGAGTGCTGACGTGACCTATTTTTCAAGCATAATAACAAATTTAGTGCTCTAATATTTACATGTTTTATCAATTTGGTTTTAATTCTAAAAAATCAACAAATTTAACCCTCAACTTTACATATTATAACAACTTAGTCTTGATTTTAAAATTTTAAAAATTAAAAAAAATTAAAACTTCATTTTTTGATAAAAAATAAGATTTTATAAAAATGCATACCAAATTATAAATAAATGAAAATCCATTTTCCTCTTTTTCTAACATGATATATGTATTAAAATGATAATTTTATAAATAAACTATTTAAAAAAACCACAAACAAGACTTAAACTAAATTCAACTCTTTCTTATTTTTAATTTTAGTTTATAAATAATAATTTATTTATTATACTTCTAGCCTTGTTCCTTAGTTCTCACCATATTTGTCGAGCGTTGGGCCCCGCCTTTGCCTACAACCATCGACACCAATAACCCTTATTTCAAACTCATCAATTTTCATATCCTCCGTCATTGTGTCATTGAACTAGGAATCAATTGTGGAGCTGACAACATGGTCTTCCACCTATTGGGTCCCCAAAACCTTATCCTCATCTATATATATCCAATCATGCTGATCACCTTTAAGCACAACCTTAAATGCAACAAACTCATTCTGAGCAACAATCTAAAGACATCATTCTTACCCTTTTCGACCTCAGGCCGTGGTATTTGATCCAACCTAAACATGGTGGTCGTTAATGTTAAAAAAAGGGAAAAGCTCCCTTTGAACATAATGTGTGCGTGTCTGATGTGGATATGTCCCCATCGTGTGTATAAGTACTAACCCCCCTTAATTGTACCATACCAAAAAATATTATAGTAAACTACACCATTAATCACTAAACCATGGGTAAGTTTTTGCTTTGGTCACTTAACTATAAAAGTTACAATTTGGTCACTAAAGTTTTCAAAATTGGTTTTTTTTTTTTTTTTGTCACATGAGTGCTAAGTGGCACATTTTTAGTTGGTATAATAATTTTAGTCCTCAGCTTTTATACTTTATGTCAAATTTACCCTGATTCTATATAAAAATTATAAAAAACACTCAAAATTATTTAAAAGTAGAAAATTTTATATGAAAAGATTGTAGAAAAATAAAATCTTGAACATGTTGTTGAATAACTAATATGTAAGAGAGATAAAGAAAATTATCATTCAATAGAATCCAATAACAAATTAAAAATAGAACAACACTCCAAAAAATGTTAGATCATTACATGTTTCTTTAGTGTTTCTTGGAACCAAATTAATAATATCATCAAGTTGAGTCTCATGCCCTTGAAAAACATCCAAAACTGATATTATAGAGGTTTGTTAAATCGAACTAATGTCATTTTTAGCCAATATATATATACCACAAAATTTTCTTTTTCAAACTCAATACAAATTTTCAATTCATTCAATTTTTTTTCAAAACTCAAATTGTAAAAATAAATTATATTCTGATTTTTTTCTTTTCTTATAATGAAAAAGCTATGTCAAGAAACAAAATAGGTAAAAAATAGAGACCTAATAATTTTGCTTAATGTTTTTATTTTTTCTATAGTTTTTTAAAGAATGAGTATTAGATATTTCTATACAAATAATACAAAAAGAAAATTTGGAGGTTTTAAAAATAATTTTTCCCTCATTTTCTCTCACTTTGTATATTTTTGAAAATTTTATCTACTTTTATTTAATTTTTAGAAATTTCTAAATTTTAAAAAAGAATTTCAATTTTTATCATTTTATAAATAATTAGGTCAAATTGATAGAAAGTATAAAAATTGAGGACTAAAATTATTATTATAAATGTGTGAGTGACCAAAAAAAAAAGAATATTAATAAATTGTAACTTTTATTAGTAAACGACCAAAACAAAAACCTAGTCATAATTTAGTGAGTAAAGTTGAAATTTACCCAAAATATTATAGGCGACAAGGGGATCTTTATTTGATTAGAAATTAATATCTGGTTTCAAATGATTTGATCGTCTTTGTCTACTTGTCATATTGGCGCGTCAAAGACAAAAAGACACTTCTCTTTTTTCTCTATTTTCAATTTTTGTTTTTAAAGTAATTAATTTTCAAAGTAATCTAATAAATAATGATGAAACCTATATTTTATTTGATTTAGATTGAATGATAAATCATTGTTTGTTGCTTAGTTACTTTTCAATTTTCTTTTTGGACTAAATTGACATAAATACTAAAATATTTGTTGTTATTATTAAAATATTGGGGGTTACCCATTATTATCCACAAATTTATGATGTTATCATTTGTGACACGAATCAACCAAAGACCCCAATAATTTACATCATTTTCTAAATAAAATGCAAACAAATTAGATTAAGATAAGTTTTTCAATGAATTTTATTCTTAGATATATAGGTTTTTCAAGTTGATAATAATGCAAAAGATGATGATTTGAAAATTGCTTATAAGAAGCTTTTTCGTTTCTATTTTTTATTTGTTAGGTTTCATAGGAAAATTAGGCTTCTTTGTTGAGAATGCTATTAGCACGATCATGAATAAAGTTTATACAAATCACAAATTTATTGACTTTTGGGGGTTCTGAGTTTTTGGTTTATTAAAATCACAAATTTACATTTAAGTTTATCAAGATTTATTATATCTGTTTACATATAATTATAATTATAATTAATTATATGTGTTTGAGGATTAAATTGATAGAATTTGTAAATATTGAGGATTAAATTTTTTAAATTATTCAGAATTAGGATCAAATTGATAAAATGTGTAAGTATTGAGGACTAAATGTGTTATTATACCAATTAGAAAAATGCTACATCATCACTTCTATTAACTATTTAACAAAGAGTGACCAAAATAAAAACCGTCTAAAATGTTGGTGACTAAATTGAAAATTTCCATAGTCAAGTGACCAAAACAGAAATACGCTAATAGTTAGATGACTGATTCTATAGTTTACCCTATTATTAATTAGTAAGATTTTAGATTGTATTTTAATAAAATATACAAATGTAATTTTATTTACTAATTTTTTTTAGAGATTAAAATAAAATTTTATCATATATTAATATATAATTCTATCATTTTTGAAAGGATTAAACAATTTTTTTTTTATATTTTAAGGATTAAAGTGCAATATCACTATAGATTAATTTGTAATCTTAATACTTCTAATGGGACTAAATTGATTCTTTTTTCATTCTTAGGAGGAGCTAAGGCCACTACCAACCCCCTCCCCCCTAACGTCACCACTAACCTCAACAAATATAAAGGTTGTGTTATTTCGAATCAAATTTGTGGCAGTTAAGTATAAGATTTTTTTGTATAATTATAAAAATACATGAGAATCTCGACACTTATAATTATCGAAGTGAACACAAAATCATATCATCATCACTAACATATGTTAAGTGCAGTGATAAGGGGTATTGCATTCTCAACGGGAAAATATAGATTCAAAGCTTAATGATAATATTGTTGAAAGGTATAACCACGAGTCCTAAAAATTAATCTCATGGACATAAATATACATTGATTATACCCCCAAAAAATCATCATCACCAAATGATTGGACTTCAAATTCTTTCACATTTCTATTAAAAATAAGAGATCTGAACACTTGCAAATGTGTTCATGAGTCGAGTGGCCCGATCCAACTCACATTGACCTAGGCTTGAGTTTATATTTTCAATATCGACTTAATCTATTTTACTATTTATTTAAATAAAAATATTTTTTTATGATTTTTTAAATAGTAAAACAAGCCTTTTAAACGAGCTTGCTTGAGCCAAACTCAAACTCAGGCTTAAATTTTTTTATTTTTTTTTTTAGAATTGAACTTTATTTCAACTATACTTGTTCAAGGCCGGTTCACCTACTTAGGCTCGAAGGCCTACTCGAAAAATGAGAGGG
Source organism: Gossypium longicalyx (assembly GCA_025698465.1). NCBI lineage: Eukaryota > Viridiplantae > Streptophyta > Magnoliopsida > Malvales > Malvaceae > Gossypium > Gossypium longicalyx. The sequence continues at coordinate 96,658,336 of CM047000.1, read as the reverse complement.
TTTAGACAAAAACACATGGATCAGAAAATGAGCTTGGTTAAAATTTTAGGTCTGTTTTCTATATGGGTCGGGTCTTGGGCAAAATTTTTTTAGCCTCTGTTTTCTATATGGGTCGGGCCTTGGGCAAGATTTTTTTAGCCTAAGCCCAGCCCTGCCAAAATATATTATGTTATAAAAAACATTATATTAATTATATATGTTAAATAATAATTATATTTATTTATATTTATATTAAATCACTAATGTAATAACAATTAAACTCATTACCCAAAATTTAAAAAATAACTTATCCAAATAAATAACCTAACCCAAAATATAAAATTTTAAAAATTATATTTAATACAATAAAAATATTTATAATATTTATTTGTGTTATATAAATACTTTTTAATGTGTTAGAAAATTTTTATTTTAATTATTTTTAGTGCATTTAGTGCATTATATTAAAAAAATTATTTTTAAATAAAAACTAATCTAAAAAATCAAATATGGGCAGGTGGGGTCGTGTTCGAATTTACCTTTTTCCAATTGGGCCGAGCTTGAGAGCAAATAAATAAACTCATTTTTTAGATCGAATTAAGCCAAGACTTAGAAACTTGATCTAAATACTTTGTATGAATTCAACCCAACACGACTCATCAACGCCTCTAATCCCAAAATCCGATTTTTTTTTTCTTTTTATAATTCAAAATTACAATAATTTAGTGAAAACAAAAGGTCTGATCAATTAGGCAGGCCTCTGCAACGGCCAAAAAAATAAATTAAATAAAACCATACAGGCTGTGAATGACACGTTTCTGTAGTAAAGTAACGGCATTCGATTTATGGCTCAACAATAAATAAATCTAAAAAATAAAAATCTGATTCCGAAAAAAATTGAGAATCAAATCAAATTATGATGGTAATTCAAAAAATTTAAAAATTTCGGTCGAATCGAACTGAACCGATATATTATGTAGTTCAATGTGAGAGTACGATCCTCAATGTCATCATTGTCGGAAGATCCTTTTCTATAGGATTAAATTTTACAATTAGTCTTTGTACTATCCATAAGTTGTAAATTTAGTTTTTATATTTTAATTTGATTTTTTTGTTCATATATTTTTAGAATGTTAAAATTTTAGTTCAAATCAAATGGTTCTTACTAAATTCATTAATTTTTTTTTTATTTTCAAAATTTTGATGTGGCAAATATGTTGTGACATGTGAAAGTCATGTCAGTTTGTTATTTTCACGATTACTCGAAAAAAATTAAAATTTTGAAAATCGAAATATATAGCGACTAAGAATGATTCAATTGAAAAATATTGACTAAATCTATAATTTTATGTATAATACATGACTAATAATAGATTTAACTAAACATATTTAGCTGTTGTTGTTTGATCAGGACTAAAATTGACCAATTCAAAAGTATAAAGACTAAAATTGATCAAATTAATATATAAATACTAAATTCACAACGTATACAAACTACATGGTCTAATAACAAAATTTGACCTATTCTGCTGTGTTTTTACATTTCCATTTGCAATTTATTAAACCAGCCAACCGACAAACCATTAGACATGATATTTTTATATACATATTTAGAGTTTAGTTCTTTTTATTATTATTATAAAATCTCGAGAAAATAAATAAATAGTTTTCAAATAATAGGGATGAGTATTCTAGCATAGAAGAGATTTGTATTGTGATATTTGGAGATTATTTATGACCAATCTATGATGTATAATTGTGAACAGTGAAATCACATCAAATTAAATTAAAATTTTTTAATGTAATTTAAATTTTATTATTTAAAGAAATCGAATAATACTAACTTTAAAATATTTTAAAGATCTCGGTCTTTATTTTTACTTTAAGAGGATAGTTAAAAACTTTTTTATATGACTACTTATGGAGAACGCGATTGTAATTGATTTGTACTTTAGCAAGCGTAAACTCTTATATATGATATGCCTGTTCTAGGTAGAACATAACTGAGAAAACAATTATCATTATTCATATAAGGATTTGTACTCAGGTGCAAATTTGTAAGTAAACTCAAGTGAGATGGCAAAGCCAACAAAGAGGTTGAAGGCACAGTAATGACAAACCAAGGACATGCGCCTCTATTGACCACGAATTGGTCCCTACGAATTCCTAAGAGCATAAACCTTAGAAGGAACTAACAATCTTGGATAGGATACAAGGTGAAGAAGAGGCTCTATCCTCAAGTATGAGCTCATGTGTTATCTATACTCTGCCTAAATATTATCCTAAGCCTACAAGTTTCCTCTATCTGACTTAAGCATAGGACAACACCTTGAAGCACAAGCTTTGGCACCCCTTAGCGCATAATCTCTTTATCTCATCTCTGTCTCAAATGATTGAAACAATTGGTGCCATGAATCCCACTATTGAAGCTAACACCCCACTTTTCGATGTTAAAGATGACTTTCGAAGACCCCATTGCACGAGCCTCACTAATGTCCGTTACCAAACTTCTTGTTCACCCTTCTAATACCTATTGAAACATCTCATATCGACATATCGGTGCTTACTCACAGCTTTACCGTGACAAGGCATTACCCTCACTAACTGCTTGAAAGTTCAGCTAATGTCATCTCCGACCAAGCTTAACTCTAGATCTTAATCACCTAGAGCATGCGTAGCTAAGGGCACAATCAACTATGGAGGTGGAACTGCTCCAACTCAATTAACAAAACTCAGAACGTACCATGAGCATTAACAAGCTATTTAACCCTCAAGGCAAGCAACTCCTATCTACCTTTCTTCATAGCAATGTTGACATTTTCGTGTGTCTGTTGTAAACAATCTAGGGATAAACATGGACATCATTGTCCACTCGCTTAATGTAAACCCCAAAGTGATGTCGATTAGACAAAAAAAAAAAAAGACGTAAGTGCGATAGTGGGAAAATCTTATTGATATGAGAATAGGTGGCAGATTCATTTGTGCTTAAAAAAAATATTTAATTTTAGATTTGTCCTTACTCAATTTTAGATTTAATCGAAATATAATGTGTTTATTGGATTAAAAAAAGGTTAAATTGTGCTTCAAGTCCCTTTACTCTTCAATTATTTACCCACTACTTTTCAGATGTAAAAATTCAAATCTAATATTCTATTAAAACCGGTTTCATTACAACATCATTTTTCTTGTTGTATGGTTACCGAAGTTAGTATTTCTTTATTTCAGATTGTGAACCCAATGAATTTAGAAGAAAATGTTTAAGGAGGTTAACTATTGGATCAAGATTTTGAAATTTAAAAAATTGAGAAATTAAATACCTAAAAATAAAAATAAAGAAACTAAATTTTAAATTTAAAAAAATATAGGGACTTGTAGCATATTTTAACCTAAAAAAATCACCATATCATTTTTATTATTTTGTAAATGATACTATATGATCTTTTAAGATATTACTGAGGGATTCTGTTGTACGTATCAGAATAAAAAAAAAAAAAACACATATAGCAAAATTTCTGAATTTTGGCTGCCTAGGGATATGCACAATTGATGCTTTATTGTCAGTCTAGCCAATTCCCAATGATTAAATAATTGCTACCTACCTCGAGTCAATAACTCAATTTACCTACATTGCTGATACACCACGTTCCCTTCCCATTGTCAAGGAATTGAGGTCTCCTTTGGATCCCATTTGGCTTTGTGAGTATTTTGTCTGCCCCACCTCACTAGTTAATTAATGTAAGTTATAACTAGTTAATTAATGTAAGCTAGATCAAAATGAAAGAAGAAACGGTTATTCAGTTAAAATTTTTATTCATTTTTACTGTTAAAAATTAGTCTTTATACGTTAATATAAAGTACACGTAGCATTTCACGTGTAATTGTTTGGTTATTCCGTCAGTTGTGTTAGCTTTTAACAATAAAAATAGATGAAATTTTTAGAGTAAACTATAAAAATAGTCACTTTTGTTGGCTTCAGATTACATTTTAATCACTTATGTTTGAAATATTACGTTTTAGTCACTTGCGTTATTATTTTATTATGAAGTAATCACTCTGTCGTTAAGTTTCATTACCTCCCTAACAACAATCCTACGTGGCAGTCCAAATAGGTTTTAAATGCCGACTTGGATGTCCAACTAGGATGTAAATAGTTTTTTCAATCAAAATGGAAAAGAAAACTAAAAGAAAAAGGAGATGAATGGTTTTTTTTTTCCAATTCAAGGTGTAATTAATTTAAAATTTTCAATTAATTAAATTTATTTAATTAAAAACCTATTCTTGTCCCAGTTGACATTTAAAACCCATTTGGACTGCCACGTAGGATTGCCGTTAGGGAGGTAATGGAGCTTAACGACAAAGTGACCACTTCATAATAAAATGATAACGTAAGTGACTAAAATATAACATTTCAAATATAAGTAACTAAAATATAATTTGAAATAAACAAAAGTGACTCTTTTTGAGTAAATGTAACAAAATATAATTACTTCTAATACACAAGTCTCCATTTTTTTTTTTACCAAGAATTTTTTTTTTTATTCATTGAAGAAAGGGATATTAACATTAGATTAAATTTAATAATAAAAACGATGAAAAAAATCATGTATTTTCTTTAATTTTATATAATAAAAAATATAATAATATAAACACCTTTATAATAATATTATTATGCAAAAAAATATTATTTTAAGAGTATTTAATAATAGGACACCACAAATTTAATAAATTTAATAATAGCTCTAGCCTAAGTGTGAAAGATGGAGTTGATACCTCCAAAGGCACCACAAATTACACAACTACGACAGTAGGAGAGCTACAAGAACAACTTGCTCTGTTAGTAATGAGCTTTAAAAAGCAATAATAGCAAAAGGCAGAAGGAGAGTTGCTTTCAATGAGACAAATTCCGACGAAATGAAAAAGGAAATAAATGCCATAAATATGAATGCCCATTTAATGTCACTTGGAACGATGAGTCAGAATGATGATTGTGATGATGATTGGATTCAGTCCAATTTTGCCAATTTGGAAAGAGCCCCAATACCATCTTTTTGGTAAAAGTAGGCCCGTTTTCAAAACTTCCCAATCTGGTGCAAGCTATTATATGCTCCCAGTTTTAATTTTTAAAAAAATTCGGTTAGAAAATGATTTTTTTACATAGCAAAAAATAAAAATTTTAAAAATTAATTTAATTTTTTTGATATTTATAGTAATAAGTCCTAGACTAAATTTACATTTGTGTTTTTGGATAGAATGATCATTGTCATTCTCGGCTTTTAACCAAATGATATTTTTTATTATTCTCGTACTACGAACTGTTTCGAGTGTGGGCTTAAAAGATTCGAATCAAACACAAAATTAGAAATAATTTTCCTTTATTTAATGTGAAAATGAAAATTCTCTTCTCAAATACAAACTGATAGAATCATTATTTCAAAAAATATATTTAATTCTTAGAGAATAAAAGTGTCTTTATATTTAGGCAAAATCTGAAAGTTGTATAAATAGCCCTACTAGTACCATCTATTTATAGGAAAAGAGGGTAGAACATTTGTTGCATTGTAGAAGTTTATTTCAATTAGAAAAATAAACTCTTAATCTAACAAGAGTATAGGGGGCGATAACACTAGTTAATATTACTAGGGTTTGTCGTTCACCTCTTTAACATGAGGGGCTTTTGGGCCTCTCCATATCGGGTCCAATTATAAGTATTTCTCGAACTTTTAACCCAATACTTTATAATTTGATCTAACCCAATATTTGTCTTTCTATTTCCTTAAAAAACTTTAATATATTTTCTTAACCCAATTCTAATTCTGTTAAAATCATAAAACTTTACCGTAAAAGAATTTATGACAAAAAATATATAATATTTCTTCATTTAATTGTTCATTATGACCAAATGATTTATTTTCATTTTCGAACTTCATTTAATTCGAAAAACATAAATTCATTTTTAGGTAATTTTCATTTAGGAGAAAACTATATTAATTTCCAAATGATTCTATTTCTCCATTTTCATTTTTATTTTGGAAAAAAACATAATCATCTCCAAATGTTTCCCATTTCTCCATTTTTGCCTATTAATTATAAACTCATTTAATTACGAACTCATTCCACTATAATATCGTGTCTAAACTCTCACCAACCACAAATCATTATGAAAGCAACTCGATCAGTGCTTGTCCAATGACCTTATCATAAGTATGTTACCCTCATATAATATTCTTAATCTCTTTGGGGTACTATTCGTTCTCCCAATATGGTTATATCTTATCTCATGGTAACTATTATATCTTCTTTCATAAAAAGTCAATTACCATCAAATAGTTATCAAGTCATCCATCACAAAGATGAACGACCCATGACCATATTTAATTTTCATCAACCATGTAATGCCAATGAGAGGATATCATTTACTCATGTCCCGGGCTATGAATTCCACTGTTGTGAATGACCCTACATACTGTAGAAGTCATACACCCAACGCACCAGCTTTTGATTCCTTATCTATTCAAACTAAGTTTTTTTAATTACATTAAAGTGTACGAATCATGCATACATAATCCATCATCCGCTCAGGATTTAGGTATGTCATATTATGAACGTTACCAGTGAATAAGTCTATAAATAGATTCAAAATATATTCTTCTTGGGTCCAGTATGATGTACTATTAGTCCAGTCGGTCACATCTATGTCTCTATCTTTTAGAGTCATTCGCTCTGATACCCAAGATAAAACATCTTCCCTCTTCCCTTTAGACTTGATAGACAACATATTAGTCTTTCAATCGGTTTACACATTTCCAATTAAACTAAGGACATGTTTAGGTTTAGCTACTAATATAAGCTCATTTTTTATGTTTTGTTAGCGCTAAATACGAGTTATTTACGCATGACTAATAAACTATATGCTAGTTTGATCTGTATTATGTAAATATGATCTATTATTTGCTAAGCATGGACTGGATCTGTTATAAAAAGCATGTATTTCATATACATATATGATATATGCTAGTTTTGCATGTGCATTGGGGTGGAAAATATGTTTATGGAGGAAGTGTAAGTAGTTTAATTTATCTGCCGTATCTGGTGGCTTAGCCACATGTATATCTCTTTTTGGCGAATTACCGCATATTGATTTGGCAGTTTTGCTATAAACATTCTAAAAAGTGTCATTCTGACACTAAGCGGTGTGTGGGGTTGGATGGGTCTTTAATAGCTTATATGGTATGTAAGTAGGGATGGTCGGAGATGGTGTGTAGCAGATGGGAGTAGGGCTGTAAATCTGCATATGTATGGTCTGTTTCTGCTCTGTTATAAAATATGTCTGAATGATATTTGAAAGCATGTCTGAAATTAAACATGTGCTTCTATTTTTTTATAAGTTACACACTAAGCTTGAAAGTTCACCTTTGTCTATTTACTTTCAGGTAACCCTCAGACTTAGGACTAGTCGGTGCAACGGGAGCTTGGTTAAACATTTTATGTTAATTATGCTATTTTAAAGTCTGGTTTACTCTGTTTTAGTTTTGTTGGACTGTTTTGAACATTTTGGGGTTGTTTTGGTTTTGGACTTCTATTTGTTGTTTTAAGCCATTTATTGTTTTTAAATCAAAATTTCAATATCAGCAAAATGTTGGATTTTCAAAATACGACTCGTGCTTTCCCAACTAATTTTAACTAAGAGTTCCACTGCAAACAAGAGCGTTTTGTATAAATTTAGTCGACAGAATTAACAAAGTAAATAAGAAGGATATTTTCACTTAAAATAAACCAGAATAGTTTTCGTTGAAATCTGACGTTATTTGTACAAGCCTAAATAATTTCTTGGTTTTCAAAGAGTATCATGGTAGCTTCTCTAGATATGACCGTAGCATATAGGCCGGTTTTGGAGTGTTACAATAAAAGTTCAAAAACAAGTCGAACTCGAGTTTTAAGTGTTGGATTTCAAGCTCGACCCATATTTTAAATTAACTTTTTTTCGCCGAAGCCCATTTTTTTGGCATCATACTTTTGTCCGAACCCTCTCATGTTTTGAGCAGACTTTTGAGTTTGGATACATAACTTGACCCTTGAATAAGGAATTCATTTAAAGTGTATTTGGATAAGGAATTACAAAAATTTAGAGATTTTTAAAATGCTAGCATTCTAAAATATTGAATTTCTCTAGCAAAAAATTGAATTTCAAAATAAAATTTAAAATTTTCATATTTGGCTAATGTGATACAAGTGTTCAACAAAAGAAGAGATAGGAGTGGGGTAGTGGAAACAAGGAGGTTGATTCACCTAGACAGACAGAGAGTCGAAGTTAGGCAAAAGCAAGCAAAGGGAGTTGGGAAGGTAAAGAAGACTAAGAGCTAAGGATAAGTGCTGAAGGTCGCTAGAAAGGCAAAAGATCCATTCTTTATCATTCCCTAAGGTTTTTGTAGAGGGAAAGCCTCATGTCTAGTAGTTCCATGTCACCGATAGTATAAGTGGTGGCTTGCTCGTGCGGTCGACTAGGTGGGACGCCAATTATCATCAAGCGCAGTACTACTCTAACATTCCCTTTGTTGAGGAAGTATAAGATTGTTATGCCTCGGCGGTCTCCTCTTAAATATAAGAGCATTCTCACTAAAAAAATTGGTGGTTACCTAGTGATCAACCAAGCGAAATGAAATAAAATTTAGGTAAATTTGAAGAATGCCAAAAGAAACCCATATAAAATTTACGAAATGAAATTTGTTCTTCAATCCTTAGCTTAATTTATTTCTTGATCGACTAAATCAATCGCTGCTGAAACTGAATTATTATCTTTTTACATTCTTGTGTTTTTATGAAGTACAAAATAAGCATTAATTATTTTGATTTGAGTTTTTATATCAAAGAAAGAAGAACTTCTTAATTAGTCTTGTCGTTTCTTTAAATTGATTCATCTCTCAATTATATTTCTTCCACTAGAATGTAGAAGGTTAAATAATTATTTGTAATTTTTAGGATTAATTGGAAAATTCAATCAATTACATTCTTAATTTGAGATATGTGTATATGAATTAATGACCTATATTTGAACAAATTCTGATTCAATTGTATGGTTAAATGGATAATTCAAAGTAACGGTTATGTTCATAATCCGAGACAAGTGTACAAGATACAAACATTAAGGCAAGGAATTGTAATTGTAAACATATAAAATGGAAAAGGCTTTAAAATATTTATTCTCAATAGAAAAAATTCTCAATCCTTTGAAATTCATAAGTTGAACAATGAAGTTTGCTCCATTAAATAATCTATGTCCTCGTTTAATCACTTCATAAGCAAGCTAAAGAAATAAAATCTAAGTCGATTGAGTCTTAACTTGATTGGTATGAACATAGTTGTTAATGTAGGAGGACGTACATTTGAGTGTGATGAATAGTATAATCCTCCAATTTATAGGTTAGGGAAGGGCCATAGGTAGTTCTAAGCATTATGTTAAAAAGAATAAATTGTGTAAAAAAAATTAAAGGTAACATTTTGAGTACTTTTTTTTAATATTTTCTGTTTTACAATTCATGTTCGGAATTGATAACTATTACTCCTAACAATCAAGGGCGAAAGGAGGGGCTAGTAGGGACCCTACCCCCTAAAATGGAAAATTCCTTTTTTAGAATCCCAAAATTTATAAAATCCTAAGTTAATATATTATAAAATTATAGTTTACCTCCAAATGTTAGAATTTTGATTTAGTTCTTTTGAAACCCATAATAATATAAACCAATACAAATAAAAAATTATATTTTAATTCTTATAAAAATATATAATTTAATCTCTATCCCTTTTCTAACCTCGCTACTGTGGTCCAAAGTACCAACAATTTGGTTTTAGTTTCAAGCAACAATAACAAAAAGTAAAAGGAAAGAAGTCAATTCATTCATATGGGCCAAAGAAGTTAAGAAAATTCAGAAAATTAAATTTCGTTTCAACTAATTCTATAGGTTCATGTGAGAACTAAGCACCTCAATGAGATGATGGCAATGGCGGAATGCTTTGTTCATTTTTGAAGAAATTCTCAGGGTCTACCATGGCTTTCACACTAGCCAATCTCATGAAATTATTGTTAAAATACTTAGTCCCATAAACCTCCGCAACACCAAAATCCGTATCATTGCTTCCATTGCAACCAATATCAAGATCTCTATAGTTAAGAAACGCCTCCCTAGGGTCACTACTAGCATATTGAGCCATTGCACCGTACAATCTCCTCGACATTTCAACGTACCGCTTGGCTGCACCGATCCCTCCATCGGACTCCGACCAGTAAACTGTATATTGGACCTTAAAAAGGTACCCACATCTCTGATGAACCACCGTTTCAGTCTCTGAAATCTCGTCCATTCGTCCACCGTGAGGGTTTAGTTGCACGAAAATGTTCCCTATGTCCATCAACATTTCCCATAACAACACCAGCCCCTGTTTGGGGATCACATTTTTGTAGTAATCAGATTTGGTCTTGAAGAACACTTTATTCTCCACCACACGATTAAGCAATACATCAATGGAGGTCCCATTGGTAAACCCGGCCCAAAAAAGGGTCGATTCGACCCAACTCATTTCGATACAATCATTTTGTTGTAAACCCAATTCGGGGAATTCCTCGTTCATCAGATTCATAAGTTTTCTACTTCTTCCAAGGAATTGGCCAATCAAAGAAACTCGAATTGTTTTGTTTCCATTGCCAATTGTTATTGGTTCAGGTTGAAGCCTTATAAACAAATGTTTAGGCAGCTTAGGTGCAATATGTTGCCAACTATATGCAACATCCGTGGCACCTTGGTCCAATGTCCTTTGCACTTTGAAAACAGTGACCTTACGGGGAACATGAACCAATTTGATCTTCCATGAAAGGATAACACCAAAGCTAGTTCCACCACCTCCTCGGATAGCCCAAAACACGTCTTCTCCCATTGATTTACGGTTATGTATCGTACCGTTGACATCGATTAAACAAGCATCAATTACATTATCGATTGAAAGTCCGTATTTTCGTATCATATTCCCATATCCACCTCCGGTAAAGTGTCCACCGATGCCAAGCGTAGTACAAACTCCCGATGGGAATCCATGGACTTTACTTTTCTCAGCTATCTTATAATAAAGTTCCCCCGTCGTCGCCCCGGCTTGAACCCACGCCGTCTCGCTTGTGATATTGATCCTTATCGACCGAAGATTGTACAAATCGAGGATGACAAACGGGATGTCGGATTTGTACGATAAGCCTTCGTAATCATGGCCGCCACTTCGGATTCTTAATTGGATACTATGGAGCTTGGCACAAATGACAGCAGCTTGGACATGGGAGGCATGTCGGGCAGTTACAATAGCCAAAGGTTTTGATATTGTGGAAGATGATATGATTCTAAGGTTATTTGCACGCAATTCGTATAAGTATTGAAAGGAGGAATTGTTGGGAACGTATATAGAATTTGTAATTGGATTTGAAGTGTTGGAGTGTATTGGAAGACATAAGAGGAAATTATCAAGAACTGAATTTGACGTTATGGATGAAATTGATAATAGGAAAGATATTGAAAGGATCAATAATTTAGAACTTGAAGAGTCCATTTTTGTTTTCAAAGAATTCACAATGGTGTGTATATAAAGAGTAGAGGCCTAGAGGATCAATTTTCCAAATGAAGCCAAATCTAGAATACTTTATTTATTTAACTCTTTAGCATATTACATGTTTATATCATTTTAACCCTTTTCGTGAAATATGAATAATAAAATTCCAAGATAAATACATATTTTTTATGAAACATTTAAGTTACAATCTCTCTCAATTATACTTGTTCATTTGTTGGGCAAGGTGGTCTACTCGAAAAGTAGAAGGGCTTGAGTAAAATATAGACTTGAAAAAGAGTTTGGACAAAAAAATAATGCATGTTTTCTAAAATCTCGAGTAATCTTTTTTTGCCCAGACTTGGCCCGAATTTGCAAAAAAAAAAAAAAAAAAACTGTTGCTTTTTATTATTATTGTTTTTCAATTGTTTTGCTATCAATTTGTTGTTATTGTTTGAATACTATTTTAGAGGTATTTGCTTGCTAAGTTACATTAATCTTAGTGTTACTTAAGTAAATTTTTTAAAATTTTTTTTCCATTTATGTTAATGTTTTTAGTGTATTTGATATGTTATATTTTTAAATTTATTTTTATATAAAAATAATAGAAAAAAATTTTAATAGGGATAGGCCAGACCGGGCTCAGATTTTAGTATTTTTATCCGGACCAGGCTTGAGCAAAATTTTAGACCCATTTTTTGGGCTGGACTAAAGCCTAAAAAACGTGCCTAAATTTTTTACTTAACTCGGCTTGACTTGACCCATGAACAACCCCACTCTTGATCCAAATGTTTGCACAAAACAAGGACAAAGCTAGAAGAGGGCCGGTTCTCCTCCACTAAAAATATCCATTTTGTCCTTTTAGAAAATGAAAGGTTTTAAGTTTATTATTAGTACAATTGTGAAATTTATAGTTTAATTTTTTGAAAAATTGTAAAATTCTACATTATTACAATGATAAAGTTACATTTTTAGCTCTTTCAAAAATTTATAATTCAAATTCGACTCTTAACTTTGCTCCAAACAAGATAATTTTGAATTGTTGAAGTTGTCCACTTCAATCTCTAATCAGGCTCTTAAAGTAGAGGATTTTTAGATTATTTTGTTCAATACAATTTTGATTCAAAATCCTTCATGACTTGATCTTGAATGATGATATCCAATTTAATCTTTAAGATACAATTTTAATACGAAAATCTTCATGACTTTGAATCTTGAACTGATTCCAAATGTCATTCTTATTTCCACAATCAAATTTCAATAATAAATTTAAGGAAGGCCCTTAGAATCAAATTTCAATATTAAATCTCAAACACTTGCAACAAATTTCAACAAAGTATATTGGGTTCTCCGCTTAGAAAGGTATTGGTAGAGAATAATCGAGCTATCCAAAGAAGAGAAATCGGATTCTATGATATGACAAAGGGATAGGGACACATCAAGAGCTTTAATTTGCTACAAGCTAAGTTAAATAAGAGCATTTGGCTGGATTTGCTTGAGAATCAACTCATCAACAATGGTCGAAAAGTGCAATTCCATTCAACAATTCAAATAATATCCGCTGTCGTTTGGGTAGTCCACACCAAATCGAACATCATTTACATCAAGTAAACCCATGCAGCTAAGAGAATCGACAAGCCTATAGGCTGATTTATGAGTATAAACAAAGTTCAACGAATTAAAATACTGAGTTTATCATGGGTAAATTTAGAGATTACAAAATAGCAATTTGATTCAATAATTATATCTCTAAACACCATGTTTCGTGCAAACTCTAAGCATTGTGATTAGACCTCATCATGGGTCAGATTATCTGTCCAGGTTTAAAGACCTACTTGAAAATTGAGAGGGTTTAGACAAAAATATAAACCTGAGAAATGGATTTGGAAAAAAATAAGACCTGTTTTCTAAATTGATCGGGCCTCGAGTAGAATTTTTTGGCCTGGCCTAGCCCGACCTGAATTAACCTAAACTTTCTTTTATGTTGTTGTTTTGCTGCCATTTTGTTATTATATTATTTTTATTTTATTGTTATTATTTAGATATTGTATAATTTTTGTGGTTTAGATTCGGGGTTTGGGGTTCATAGCTTAGGGTTCAATATTCGGGGTTCAGGGTAAAAAAATTCTAAAATTATGTGTTAATGACATGAAAATTTGTTGAAATATCATTAAATTATTAAAAAGGACCATGAATAATGTAGTGGGAAAGTTCCATAAAATATTTTTGTCGAAACCATCCTTCGATTAAAAAAAATATTATTTTAATAAAAAATGGGGGAATCGACTTTTGAAAAAACAGAAATAAGGGAGTCGCCACCGATCTTTTTGTTTTGGGTGTGATCGGATCTCCTAGGAATTTGGTTATTTTAATAAAACATTTGCGATTTACTAAAAAAACGACGACTGGTCTCTGAAAATTTTAGAAAAGCGGGCTCGAGAGTCGGTTACGCATGAGGAAGGGTTAGCACCCTCACTACGCCCAAAATTGGTACCAAATCAATTAAATACTGTCCTTATGTCTAAAAAATGTTTTTGGAATGTGGCTCTTTTTAATAAAAGTTGAATAACCCGAGTTGATTGTCAAAAATCTTTTTGTTTCGACGTCCGAAAGTTTATAATTTGAAATTAACAAAAGGATGCCCAGTTATTTGGTTCAATGAAAAATCGAAACCCAGCACGGTAGGGCACGATTCCTCGAATTTCCGAACATCGAACATTGCCTCACCTTAGAAAATACGAGTGAAATCGAAGGGATCTTCGATTGTTTTGTGCAAATGAAAAGCGCAACCCAAACCACGATAGGGCTCGATTCTCAAACCGCCAAACATCGGACATCGCTTCGTTTTGAAAGGTTTTAATAAACATGAATGAAAACTTAAAGGAATATTCAATTGTTTTGAACAAACGAGAAATCACAACCCAGCACGATAGGGCATGATTCTCGAACTATCAAACATCGAGTATTGCCTTCGTTTTAAAGGATTTTTAGAAGACATGTGTGAAATTTTGAAAGGATATTTGATTATTTTAATCAAAGCGGGAAATTGCAACCAAAGACGTTTAGGGCACTATCCCATGAATTACCAAATATCGCATATCGCCTTTGTTTAAGGGATTTTTAATAATTTTGAAACTAGCTTAAAACGCATTAATTCGATTTGAAATAAAGCGAAATTGATCACAAAATTTGGGTTTTATAAAACCACATTTCAGAAATCAAGCGGAAAATGACGATATGGGGTAATAGGCACATACGAGATGCAATCAATTAACAAACTAATAATTAAATATAACTAACCAAAAAAATGCAACCCGATTACAATAATGCATGGGGAATAATTGATATAATAATACAATAACGAAAATGATAACGATCACACAAGCAAAACAATACATACAATAATATGCCAAGATAATGTACATAGCATGATATAGAATAACCAATCGAAGATATAAAAGTAACATAGCAATTAGAAGCCAATGTGCTATAAAACGGTTTTAAAATAATAACGAATAAATGGACCTATATATATAGGTTGACAAATTTGCATGAAAACTAGGGATAGCTATATGATTTTTGGAATATATATTATAGAATAAAAATTGGAATCAAATTGCGTGTAAAATGTTTTAGGCACAAATGCATTTAAAAAAACAACAATGTGCATAATAATTTAAATAATATATATAATATGAAGAAATAATAATTCATGGTAAGGTATTACTCAAATGATAGATTTTTTATTTAAAACTTATGTATAAAAATAAATATATGTGAAATTATATTATCATACATACCATTTTACTTAAAAATATTTTAAAGAGATATTAAATAACATACTTGGTTAACATAATGTGGAGACACATTTTTAAAATAACAATTTTATGAGTACAAGGATGGATTTTTCAAAACAGTATCATATGTACATATAGACATGCAAATTAAACATAAATTAAGAAATATTTTAAATAATTTATGTATATGAATATATTAACAACACTTGTTAATAAAGTATTAAAACAATGTAATATAAAAGAACTTTACAATATACAAAACAATAATTATTATAAAAGCTAAAAAGAATGATTAGTATACAACATATATAAAATATTCAAAGAAATAAGACACATGATGCGAAAAAAAAAACAATCTAAAAATAATTATATAAATGTAACAAACAAAATTATTAATATGGATTAATGCATAAACATATTAAATATATTTTAAATTAACCAATTGTACAATTATAAGACCAAATTAATACTGCAATAAAATAGGGAGGATAATTTGCAAATAAAGTAATCATAACATGGACCAATGCTCAAAGCGCATAAATGTATGGGGACTGAATTTGTAAATATCCCGCGCCTACAATGCTGCAAGGAGCCGCGGATCAAAATGAAATAAAGCACAAATTAGTAGGCCAAATTTTGAAACACAAGGTAGGCAAATTGAAGCAAATTGAAGGTGTGCGCATGAAGGGAAGGATTTGTTGCGCAAATTCCCCATTTTGAGTGGTAGTGCGCAGATTGGGTCTATCAAATGAGTCACCTCGTGGACCTCACTCCATAAAACTGTGCCATTTTATTAAATGGTCATTTAAGACCCCTTTTTCTTCTATTTCTTTTCCCCAAACGCAGCCCTCATTTTAGATCAAAAGAAATTCCAGCCTTTAAAATAAAATTTTTTAGGGTTCCTTCACTTGACTGCCAAACCACCATGATTTTAGGTGATTACCAGTAAGCGAGACGTGTCCAATCTTGCCGTTAAAGGAACTCGACCAGATCTAAAAGGATTCGGTAAGTATTTTCCCTTCTTTCTTCTTTATTTAAAAAAAAAAACTAGATCTAATACTGTTCTTTAAGAAAAATGAAACCAAAATAAATAAAAAAAAAACTTAATACCATCTGACCCTCGTCTATATATCAAAAATTTCGAGATATCCGAGACTTCATCGGTGTCGCTTCAAATACTTCTTTTTTTTAAAGCTAAAATTACAAGAAAACGAGAAGAAAGACCCAAGGATGAACAGACTCAGAAATCACCTTTTCTTTTCTATTTGTTTGCTTCGTATTGCTGGTGAATATGTTCGTGTTTCTATTGCGTTCGTAAATGTGCGTAAAAAAGGAAAAGGTCCTTTACAATCGGAAATCAATAGGGCTTTATAGCCGAATAATCGAAAGAAGAAATAAAATACAAAAAAAAAAAATTCTATTGGCTGCTACTCTTGCTGCTTTTTTTTTTTTTTCTTCGCAGTAGTGAAATGCGTGGCGCGTGTACGGGGGCCGTGTGCTGGCGTACAGAGGCTTGGCGTGGTCGCTGGAGGCGTCGTACGGCACCTGCGGGTTGCAGGGGTTGCTGCGGCGCAAGCAGAAATGGGGTGATTTAGGGTTTGCCTTGGTTTAGTGTTTTGGGCTTATCGGGCCTTATAAATTTGGGCCAGATTTTAAAATTGGGCCTGGGTTATGTAACTGGGTTTGGGGCTGTTGTATATTTATTTATTTTGTATTTATTTTGGGCTTCTAGTGAGCCCGGGCAAATTGGCCCTTTTACAGCTGCCCCTCTTTGCTCATTGTCGTGGAACGAGAATAGAGCAAAGACTATAAATGGCCAATTTTGCCAGGGCCTGCTGAACTTCGACTTCTTGGTGCTTCTTTTCTTCAAGTAGCTTCAGTATGCTCCACCGCAACATCAAGGAGGCATGATTCGTGTGTTTTTATCCTGCTCCGCTGCAACTTCAGGGAGATAAGGATTGTGACTTTGATTTTGCTCCACTGGAGACGAGATCTGCAATCGTCAGCCTACTCCACTACAACTTTAGGGAGCTCGGGTGATGGTTTAAATCTACTTCACTGCAACATCAGGAAGTCTAGATTCACTGTCTTTGATCTGCTCCACTGCAACTTCAGGGAAACGAGATCTAAAAATTCAACCTACTCCACTACAACTTTAGGGAGCTAGGTTAGTGACTTAAATCGCTTCATCGCAACTTCAAGAAGTCAAGATTCGTCATCTTTGATCCGCTCCTTTCGCAACTTCAGGGAAACGAGATCTAGAATCTCAACCTACTCCGCTACAACTTCAGGGAGCTAGGTTAGTGACTTAAATCTGCTTCACCGCCACTTCAAGAAAGCAGGATCTGTAGGATTCACCAATGTCACTACACTGTCTTCCAAAGACATGATTTGTAGAATTGGTTTCCTGTATCAAGTAATTAGGATGCTATGATCGAGATGAATCAAATGTCCCTAGCTAGATGTGGTGCTTATGTCAGATAATTAGAATGCTATGATCAAAATGAATCAAGTGCTCCTAACTAAATGAATGATTATGAATGTAGAAGTGCTATAAGTATCATTGCTCATGATTCGTCCGGGTGTCATCATTGATGTGCTATCGCGTTTTCTTACTTTAGCCGTTATCTCGCTTGGAAGATTTGAAGAAATAGTCCTAATTTGGATTTCTCTTTTTCCCATATTTTCCAACCTTGAACCTGATTTGTTCTGACTAGTGGCCCTGTTTGAGGTCCTTGTACTATTTAGGGACTTTTCCAGAGTAATATGCATAACATCTTTTATGTAGATATTATATGTTCAAAAATCGCGATTTCAACAAAACTACTCAAAAGAAATTATCATAATGGACAAATGGCATTTTATTAAGCAAAGTTTGATATGCATACATAGGATAACGAATCTAGTAAGGTGCGAAAAAATGAGAAAAAGATGCCCCAGATATCGCAGCACAAGTTTCACTATTCTAATTTCTCAAAGGTTCCTTGAACCAAATGTGTGTTCGGAGATCCGCATATTTTGTTAATGCTCCAAGGTGTAACGTTCTTTCTGTCTTGTTGATTTTGGAAGGACAAGATTGCCATATGCCCCATATTCAAAATTTGAGCTGCCGTTTTGGTTTTCAACTCTAAAGCCCCTTTGGTTCCAAAGCGCCCTTTGCGGGTTTTCACCTTGGCCTCTCCGTTTTTTTTTTATTTTTTTTTTGTTTTACAATGATATTTCAGAGCGCCCTTTGCGGGTTTTCACTCTGGCCTCTCTTTCTTCAGGCAAAATACTTCTTGACCGAATCTGAGTTCACAGGATTGGGCAAGTTTCTACCGTCTATCTCGGCTAGAATCAATGCTCCTCCAGAGAAAGCTTTCTTCACCACGTAAGGCCCTTCCCAATTAGGCATCCATTTTCCTCGAAAGTCCTTCTGTATGGGAAGGATCTTTTTCAAAACTAAGTCTCCTTCGTGGAATTCTCTAGGGCAAACCTTTTTGTCATAAGCCCGCGTCATTCGCTTTTGGTACATCTGACCATGACGGATAGCTCTTAACCGCTTTTCCTCAATTAGGTTCAATTGATCATATCGAGATTGGATCCACTCGGCTTCTTCTAACTTTAATTCTGACAACACTCGAAGAGATGGGATCTCGACTTCGATTGGCAATACTGCTTCCATCCCGTAGACCGAGAGAAAGGGTTGCCCGGTTGAAGTTTCGATCGACGTTCGATAAGCAAAGAGGGCAAATGGTAACTTCTCATGCGCGGTCTCAGAGGTTTTGGTCATCTTCCCCACAATCTTCTTAATATTTTTATTGGCCGCTTCCACTGCCCCATTCATCTTTGGGCGATACGGCGACGAGTTGTGATGTCTGATCTTGAATTGACTGCAGACTTCTGCTATCGTACTATTGTTCAGGTTTAATGCGTTGTCAGATATAATCCTCTCCGACATTCCATATCAACATATAATTTCCTTTTTCAGAAGCTTGCTCACTGCCGACTTAGTCACACTAGCATACGAAGTAGCTTCTACCCACTTGGTGAAGTAGTCAATAACCACGAAGATGAAACGATGCCCATTGGAAGCTTTCGGCGATATTGGTCCAATCACATCCATGCCCCACATAGAGAAAGGCCATGGAGAAACCATGACATGCAACGGTGAAGGAGGCACATGAATTTTGTCTCCATAGATTTGGCACTTATGGCATCTCTTGGCGTAATTGATACAGTCTCCTTCCATAGAGAACCAATAATACCCGAATCTCATAATCTGCCTGGCCATTGTAAAGCCATTAGCGTGTGTCCCACAGACGCCTTCATGGACTTCTTCCAAGATTTTCTTAGCCTCTATAGCATCTACACATCTTAGTAGCACTTGATCCTTTCTTCTTTTGTACAATATATCCCCATCTAAGACATAGTCGACGGCCAATCTTCTCAGCATCCTTTTGTCATTCTCACTTGCCTGGTCTGGGTATTCATGATTCTTTATATATTGCAATATATCGTGATACCAAGGGTGAACATCTTTTCCTTCATTTTCTTCAATATTGTAACAGTGGGCCGGAACTTCATAAATACTCATCCGGATGGGTTTGACATCCTCTTGTTTGTTCACCTTGATCATGGAGGCTAAGATAGCCAAAGCATCAGCCATCTGATTTTCGTCTCGTGGAAGGTAGTGGAAGGTAATGTCGTCAAACTCTTTAACCAATTCAAGGACCAGTTTTTGATAGTCGATCAACTTGGGGTCTCGGGTCTCCCATTCTCCCTTGAGTTGATAAATCACTAGTGCAGAGTCTCCATATACCTCTAACACTTTAATCTTGCGTTCTACAGCTGCACGGACTCCCAAAATGCACGCCTCGTATTCCGCCATGTTATTCGTACAATCAAAATCCAATTTACCAGTGAATGGGTAATGATCTCCGTTTGGGGATACCAAGACGGCCCCGATCCCATTGCCGATAGCATTTGATGCCCCATCGAAGTTTAATTTCCAAGGAAGTTCTTCCAGAGTGCCTCCTTTGGTGGTATCAACACACATTAGATCTTCATTCGGAAATTCGAAGTTTAAAGGCTCGTAGTCTTCCAAAGCTCTACTGGCCAGAAAATCTACTATTGCACTTCCTTTCACTGCTTTTTGGTTCACATAAACTATGTCGAATTCGGAAAGCAGAATCTGCCATCGGGCCATCCTTCCATTCAAAGCTGTTGACTCCATCATATACTTTAAGAGGTCCAATTTTGATATGAGCCAAGTAGTGTGATACAACATATACTGCCTCAACCTTCGAGTTGTCCAAATTAGGGCACAACACAACTTCTCTATCGGCGGGTATCTTGTCTCACATTCTGTGAACTTTTTACTAAGATAATAAATGGCATTCTCTTTCCTTCCTGACTCATCATGCTGACCTAGTACGCACCCCATGGAGTTCTTGAATACTGCCAAATACAGTATCAACGGCTTATCGGGGCTAGGTGGTACCAGTACCGGGGCGTTGGATAAGTACTGCTTGACCTTGTCGAAAGCCCTTTGGCATTCTTCATCCCATTCACCCGGGTTATGTTTCTTGAGGAGGCGAAAGACAGGGTCACATTTCTCGGTCAATTGTGAAATGAACCGAGCAATGTAATTTAATCTTCCTAGAAAACCTCGAACCTCTTGCGGTACGCGCGGAGATAGCTCTTGTATGGCTTTGACTTTGTCTGGATCAATTTCAATTCCTTTCTCGCTAATCACAAATCCGAGTAACTTTCCAGACTTGGCTCCGAAGGTACATTTGGCTGGATTGAGTTTGAGCTGAAACTTCCTCAACCTTAAGAACAATTTCCTCAAGACTTGTATATGCTCTTTCTCCGTCCGAGCCTTTGCGATCATATCATCGACATAAACTTCGATTTCTTTATGCATCATATCGTGGAATAGGGTTACCATGGCCCTTTGATAAGTTGCCCCTGCATTCTTTAGTCCGAACGGCATCACTTTGTAGCAGAATGTCCCCCACATGGTTACAAACGTGGTCTTCTCCATATCTTCGGGATGCATCTTGATTTGGTTATATCCGAAAAATCGTCCATGAATGAAAATAAAGTGAGTGTCCGCCGTGTTGTCCACTAGGTGTCAATATGAGGTAGTGGGAAATTGTCTTTCGGGTGGCTTTATTCAAATCTCTCGTAATCCACACACATTCGCACTTTTCCATCTTTCTTAGGGACGGGGACGATGTTGGCTATCCATTCTCGAGTATTTTACCACCTTCGAGAATCCGAAGCGTCAAGCGCTTTCGAACCTCCTCTTTTATTTTTAGCAAGACATCGGGCCTCATTCTTCAAGTTTTTGTTGAACTGGCTTACATTCTTCCTTTATGGGAGTCGTGTCCAATCCGGGCATATCTTGGTACGACCATGCGAAGACATCTTTGAATTCTTGAAGTAGACCAATGAGGTCTCGCTTATCTCAAAGTAGTGATACATATTTCGATCTTTGCCTCTTGTCCTTCTCCTAAGCTCACAATTTCAACTAATTCTTTGTGAGGTAGGATTTGTTTCTCGTCTTGTTCTACCATCCTCAACAAATCGGGAGATAGGTTACAACCTCGGTCATCTTCAAAATCCACGAAAATCACCTATACATACATCTCGTTCGAAAGGAAATTACGAGTCGCTAGCAGTGGTGTCACTCGTATCATTAATATCCTGGGACTCATTATGAGGAGAAAAGCGATTCAAAGAATCAAAAGAATTCGAAACATTTATTTGCATGGTATGATTATGAATGACGAATGAAAGAATATTTAGAAGAATGTTTCAAGAATAAAAGAATCCGAAAGTAATCATTCGTATGGTTATGAAATTGAAAGGACGAGAACATTTGCTCAAAATGATAATAACCGTGCATTTTATTAAAACAACACTTTTAAACATCAGCCTATTTCACAAAAGATTCTTATCACTCATAGGCCTAGAGCAATAAGTGTGTTTTGGACATTACTCTGAATTCGTTCTAAAAACTACAGGAATCTCTTCCACAGTCCAGTTGTCCAGAACACTTCCAGGCGTGTAGGGGCAAATGCCAGACAAATTTCTTTCTTCAGTTTCTTCTTCAAATGTGGCGTTGATGTCCAAGCTTTTCAACCTTTCTTCTATGGCTTTTTCCATTGGCGTGCCACTCTCAGGATGAATGACTCCTCCAGACACAAAAGTTTTCGATAAATAGGGGAATATCATTGGCTTCCACTTGATTTCCTTCCCCGTTAATCTAGCTCTCCTTCTTTCTTGCTTCTTTTCCAGCTCCGCTCTCCTTTGTTTCGCGTCCGGCTTAAATCCTAGGCCAAAGCGGTCTCTCTTGTCTTTCAGTATTGGCGTTTCAGTTCTTCCTTGTAGATGTCTCTCGAGTCCTCTTCCGGGTAGGGCCCCTTTTCCAAATGTCAGCTGGAGGCTCATCCTCGTGGTTTTGGACAATTTCTGCACCAGAATTTTGCTTCTCTCGGCGATGAATGTTGCGTTAACAAATTCCAAAGATCGAAATGAGCATTCGATTGCTTCGTCATCTGTCTCCAAATAAGGCGCCTTATTGCTCACGGTTGCAATAATATCTTCTTCAGCCTTAATCGTTATCAATCTTCCCTCCGACACCAGCTTCAATTTTTGATGTAACGAGGAAGGCACTGCCCCAGCTGAATATATCCAGGGCCTCCCCAATAAGCAATTATATGAGGGCTTGATGTCCATTACAAGAAAATCTACTTCGTATGTGTTTGGTCCAATCTGAAGGGGTACCTCGATTCTGCCCATCACTTTTCTCTCCATGCAATCGAATGCCTTCACGATGTTCTGGAAATCCTTCATGTGAGAGCTGTCTATAGGTAATCTATTCAGTGTAGTCAATGGCAGGACGTTCAGGGCGGATCCATTGTCAATTAGTACGCCTGGCAGCGTATACCCTTTACAGCGTGTGGTGATATGCAGAGCTTTAGTCGACCCCATGCCCCCGGGTGGTATCTCATCGTCATTAAAGAAGATGTAGTTATCGGCACTGATGTTGTTAACCAAGCGGTCTAACTTGTTAACGGAGATATCATTGGGAACATACGTTTCATTCAAGACCTTCATTAGCGCGCGGCGATGGACTTCCGAGCTCAGAAGCAAAGCCAACACTGAAATGCGGGCTGGTTGTTTGCGCAGCTGTTCCACCACACTGTATTCGCTATGCTTTAGGAATTTTAAAAACTCCTTGGCCTCTTCTTCGTTAACTGGCTCGTTAACAGGTTTGGTTGCTTTTTCTTTCACTTTCTCGACCATCTGGGCTTTTCCTTTTGTGGGTTGTGTCTCCTCATTCGCCGCATCGTAACGTCTCCCACTACGTGTATAGGATCCCTTGTCCTGATCCTCTCTCGAAGCTCCAATCGGACTTTCTTTTCCCGGTATTGTCACACTGCAATCATAATTCCATGGGACCTTTTTGCTGTCTTTGTAAGGGAAGACTGCAGGTCTTTGGATTATGACCCTTGGTGGCATTTGTACCCCAGCTTCATCCATTTTAGGTCTCGAAATGATCACCACTGGATAGTTAGGTGTTTGATTCTGTGCCGTCGGTTTGCCCTCCGATGCGCATATATCTCCCTCTACGGGGTTTTTAGCCTCTTCATAAAACTCAATTTCCCTATTGTCCATCATGTTTTGCATTAGGGCCCTAAATTCCACACAGTCTTGGATTTCATGCCCCACTTCATCGTGAAACTCGCAGTAGTTTCTCTCTTTTTCAGACTCTTCCCTCGAATCCAACGCTATCAATCCTCTCTTGGCCATCTCCTTCCATACCCGCTTTAACGGGGTCCTGACTTCTTCTACCTCGTATTTAGTTTTCTTGTCCAAGCCTTCACTTATCCCATTCACTCCTTGACTGGTATGATCGGGGAGTGGGTTTCCTATTACATTGGGCGTGGCTGGATCGTCAAATCTCACTATCCCCACCTTGATGAGTCTTTCGACTACTTTTTTGAATGCAGTACAATTTTCGATTGAGTGCCCGGTAATCCCCGCGTGGTATTCACATTGGGCATTTGTGTCATACCATTTGGGATACGGGGGCTGCAGTGGCTCCAAGTAGAAAGGGGATACCACATGAGCGTTGAACAAGTTCTGATATAATTCCCTATACGTCATGGGTATAGGGGTGAATTGTGGCCTTTCTGCGTTCTTCCTAGCATTGGATTCTTGTCTTACAGAGCTTGGTTGATTGGTAGTCACCATTTTAGGTTGATTTACGGTAATTGACTTGGATTGCCCCTTGTTGAACGTACTCGTGTTGTTCACTTCATTGTCTCTCTTCCTCGGGGCTAACTTCCTTATGCTCTCTCCTGATTCTATCTTGCCGCTCCTTACAGCATTCTCAATCATTTCCCCCATCATCACTATGTCAGAGAAGCTCTTGGTGGCGCTTCCTAACATATGCGTGATAAAAGGGGCTTTCAAGGTGTTAATAAAGAGCATTGTTGTCTCTTTTTCTAGAAGTGGCGGCTGAACTTGTATGGCCACCTCTCTCCACCTTTGTGCATACTGTCTGAAACTTTCATTTGACTTTTTCTCCATATTCTGGAGAGTGATTCTGTCAGGGGTCATGTCCGTCACATGACTGTATTGCTTCATGAAGGCCTGTGCCAGGTCCTTCCATGAGTTAATTTTAGAGCGGCTTAATTGGTTATACCACTTAGCCGCCGCCCCGACCAGACTATCTTGAAAACAATGGATTAACAGCTGGTCATTGTTAACATATCCTGTCATTCGCCTGCAGAACATAGTGATGTGGGCTTCAGGGCAGCTTGTTCCATTGTATTTTTCAAATTCGGGCATTTTGAATTTAGGTGGAAGGATTAAATCTGGAACCAAACTCAAGTCCTTGGCATCAATCCCTTGGTGGTGATCTGCGCTCTCCATGGCTTTGAACTTCTCCTCAAGCCATCTACACCGTTCTTCTAATTGTTTTTGTGAATCCATCCTAGCCTTTTCTTTATCAGCCACTTCATCTAAATCGAGAACAGGTGGATAGTTTGGGTTGTTGACAAAATTAGAGCCCGAGCCGGTTTAGAAATTCATTGGTATTGAAGCTCTGGCCTGAACCTGCTGAGGTATGATCGTGACAGATGGTTTTGGTAAATTAATTTCGGGCTTCATTGGTACGTGTGTCGGAGTGAAGCCAGAGGGGTATTGGAGATCCTCATTAGTTTCTTCAACCTTATCCATGGGGCCCTTTCCCTTATCTATTCCTCCCAATAGCAATTGGGATAACTGGGACATCATTTCTCTCTGAGACTCCATCATTTGTTCCTTCATTTCTCGCTGAATCTTGGCTAGTTGTTCTTGCATATGTGACTACATTTGTTCTTGCATGTCCTTTTGCATCTGCTCTAATTTCTCGAGTCTCTTATCCATTGATTTCTTTCTGGTACCGTAGGGGTGCGTAGTTGGTTGGTTTTCGTTGGTTTCCAGGTTACTGAAATAATTTTTAATTAATTAATTAGAAAACTCTTATGGCTTTTAATGCATAATGATATGATGTAATGCAGATGCATGAATGCAAAGGAGGCATCAATTTTGATTCAATTGCCCTTAGAAAATTTCACTTAAAAATAAAATCTTTTACATAAAGTCGAGTTACAAATAAAATTTCGCTCTAACGCTCATGGATAGGCACAACTTCTTATAGTCAGTCTTTAAGCTATCTAGATCTTCTTCGGCCTTGGTTTTTCCTTTCCTCCACTTCTCGGCCTCTAACCTCTGAACATCAGCGTCTAACCTTAAGTGCATCTTCTCTTCCTCCAGTTGTTCAATCTTCTTCCCAAGCTCCAAACTCTTCTTCTCAAAATCTTGTCTTATAATCTCCAATTCTGGCGGGGCGATTTGTAATTGTTTCCCAATAGGTCGAGCATTCTCCAAGCTTGGCCTAGGAATATTATCGTTAATCCTCTTCTTAAACCTCTCTCTATACTCGGGCGTTACCATAGAGCCGACGGCTAGCCTCTTCATCGAACAGGTCTGTCTTTAAGCATCCGATAGCTCCCGGAATTTCTTCTTATAGTGAGCACCGCTGAAAGAAAAATCACTTTGAGCAAGTCCGTGGGTTGCAGGTACGAACTGCCTCGACTTATATTGCCTCAACGCGAGTAATGGAGTATACCCGATAGCTCCCCAAATTCCTAACAACGGTACCCAATCAAAGTTACCGCATCGGTACATGATCTCATCAGGAACCATCCAATAAGCTCTCCACTCAATATCCTCCTCCTTGAGGTTCTAAAGAATGTCCATCCACTTCTCTTCCGAGATATCCTCTCTCCTTTGTATAGCTGCCTCTTCTTTTAACAGGGAATAACTTTCGGAAAAGACTCGATAAGAAACCTTGTCTACCTTCCAAAAGTGGCCATGAAACCATACCAGTAAAAGTTGAGCACATCCAATGAATCGCCCCTCACCTGTCTTACGACATGAGCTCAAAGATCTAAATGTTTCTGCCAATATTGCCGGTACCGGTGTGATTCCCTTTTCAAGGCGATCGAATAAGTCAATGACCGCCTCGTCCACGTACCTCAAAGCCTTAGGAAAGATGACTAATCCGTAGATGCTTAAGGCAAATATATCGACCCTCTTTCTTTCATCTGGATGCGTCAAGATCAAATCTCGTAAATTTTCCCAAGGGATACATTTGCTATCTCCCTTTTCTTTGAATCCGAAGCGGTGACCCAAGGCTCGCTCATCCCGTAAATGCTCATCGTTTCTTCACAAAAGTCGACCACTTGAAAAACCGGGCATAAGTCTTTCGGACTGAATTTTTGGACACCGAGTAGAGTAGTGTATTCCTCCATGGTAGGTACTAAGTCCACTTCTCCAAAAGTGAAACATCTGTCTGTGAGAATTCCAAAACTGCACCAAGGCTCGGAACAAATGCTTATCCACTCTAATGTCTAGCAGGTAGGATATGTCACCATAACTTTGGTAGAACAACTGCTTGGTCCCTTCATCCCATTTAGCCCAAATGTCTCTCAACTCTTGCAGCTCATTCTGTACTACATTGACGCGAGTGAAATCCGCAACTCTGAGATATATCCTTCCGCCAAGCTATCCCCTCTCTCAGATTGTAGCTTCTCCGACCATGCACGAACAGCTGCATTATCCTCGACTTTACTAAGAAATTCATTCTCCATGTCAAACTTTCTAACTTAGTAATTGAACACGGGTTAACACCTCCTTTAGTATGCAATGTCATGCAAAAAGACAAACAAAACAAAACACCGGTTAGTATCAAATAATAGCGATAAAATGCAAGCACATAAACAATAATTTCAACACAATATACGGGTAAATACTAAGGCTTGATGCGGCTTCACCCCAGGACAGCTCCTAAGGTTGACTGTATGTAGTTTGGTTCTAGAGTAAGGGTACCCGAACCAGCAGATTCCTCAATCCTCACCCATTATAGGCTCATATAGATCGAGTTCGATTCGGGGGGATACATTTCCCTATGACCATGCGGAGATGAAAATCTCACGAAATCATAGGTACGGATGCACCCCGGAAGCAATCCACTAGCCCATGCGGAGGTGAAAACCTCACGAAAGCATAGTTTCTTGCTCCCACTTAGAAGGTGTGACCGCAGTGGCCATGCAATGAAATGCAGTACTATTCTACAGGACCCACACCAAAACAATCATACAATCGAATGCAAACGAAAGATACATGATTTTTAAAATATATTTTTGGTTTTTTTTTTACAAAAGGACAGTAAATAATCGATTTTTATGGCTCGACTCTCAACCAGTCCCCAGTGGAGTCGCCAAGCTGTCGAAACCATCCTTCGATTAAAAAAAATTATTATTTTAATAAAAAATGGGGGAATCGACTTTTGAAAAAACAGAAATAAGGGAGTTGCCACCGATCTTTTTGTTTTGGGTGTGATCGAATCTCCTAGGAATTTGGTTATTTTAATAAAACATTTGCGATTTACTAAAGCAACGACTCTGGTCTACGAAAATTTTAGAAAACGGGCTCGGGAGTCGGTTACGCATGAGGAAGGGTTAGCACCCTCACTACGCCCAAAATTGGTACCAAATCAATTAAATACTGTCCTTATGTCTAAAAAATGTTTTTGGAATGTGGCTCTTTTTAATAAAAGTTGAATAACCCTAGTTGATTGTCAAAAATCTTTTTGTTTCGACGTCCGAAAGTTTATAATTTGAAATTAACAAAAGGATGCCCAGTTATTTGGTTCAACGAAAAACCGAAACCCAGCACGGTAGGGCACGATTCCTCGAATTTCCGAACATCGAACATTGCCTCACCTTAGAAAATACGAGTGAAATCCCGAAGGGATCTTCGATTGTTTTGTGCAAATGAAAAAGCGCAACCCAGCACGATAGGGCTCGATTCTCAAACCGCCAAACATCGGACATCGCCTTCGTTTTGAAAGGTTTTTAATAAACATGAATGAAAACTTAAAGGAATATTCAATTGTTTTGAACAAACGAGAAATCACAACCCAGCACGATAGGGCATGATTCTCGAACTATCAAACATCGAGTATTGCCTTCGTTTTAAAGGATTTTTAGAAGACATGTGTGAAATTTTGAAGGGATATTTGATTATTTTAATCAAACGGGAAATTGCAACCCAGCACGTTAGGGCACGATCCCGCGAATTACCAAATATCGCATATCGCCTTTGTTTAAGGGATTTTTAATAATTTTGAAACTAGCTTAAAACGCATTAATTCGATTTGAAATAAGGCGAAATTGATCACAAAATTTGGGTTTTATAAAACCACATTTCAGAAATCAAGCGGAAAATGACGATATGGGGTAATAGGCACATACGAGATGCAATCAATTAACAAACTAATAATTAAATATAACTAACCAAAAAAATGCAACCCGATTACAATAATGCATGGGGAATAATTGATATAATAATACAATAACGAAAATGATAACGATCACACAAGCAAAACAATACATACAATAATATGCCAAGATAATGTACATAGCATGATATAGAATAACCAATCGAAGATATAAAAGTAACATAGCAATTAGAAGCCAATGTGCTATAAAACGGTTTTAAAATAATAACGAATAAATGGACCTATATATATAGGTTGATAAATTTGCATGAAAACTAGGGATAGCTATATGATTTTGGAATATATATTATAGAATAAAAATTGGAATCAAATTGCGTGTAAATGTTTTAGGCACAAATGCATTTAAAAACGACAATGTGCATAATAATTTAAATAATATATATAATATGAAGAAATAATAATTCATGGTAAGGTATTACTCAAATGATAGATTTTTTATTTAAAACTTATGTATAAAAATAAATATATGTGAAATTATATTATCATACATACCATTTTACTTAAAAATATTTTAAAGAGATATTAAATAACATACTTGGTTAACATAATGTGGAGACACATTTTTAAAATAACAATTTTATGAGTACAAGGATGGATTTTTCAAAACAGTATCATATGTACATATAGACATGCAAATTAAACATAAATTAAGAAATATTTTAAATAATTTATGTATATGAATATATTAACAACACTTGTTAATAAAGTATTAAAACAATGTAATATAAAAGAACTTTACAATATACAAAACAATAATTATTATAAAAGCTAAAAAGAATGATTAGTATACAACATATATAAAATATTCAAAGAAATAAGACACATGATGCGAAAAAAAAAACAATCTAAAAATAATTATATAAATATAACAAACAAAATTATTAATATGGATTAATGCATAAACATATTAAATATATTTTAAATTAACCAATTGTACAATTATAAGACCAAATTAATACTGCAATAAAATAGGGAGGATAATTTGCAAATAAAGTAATCATAACATGGACCAATGCTCAAAGCGCATAAATGTATGGGGACTGAATTTGTAAATATCCCGCGCCTACAATGCTGCAAGGAGCCGCGGATCAAAATGAAATAAAACACAAATTAGTAGGCCAAATTTTGAAACACAAGGTAGGCAAATTGGGCGCAAATTGAAGGCTGTGCGCAAGGGGAAGGATTTGTTGCGCAAATTCCCCATTTTTGAGTGGTAGTGCGCAGATTGGGTCTATCAAATGAGTCACCTCGTGGACCTCACTCCATAAAACTGTGCCATTTTATTAAATGGTCATTTAAGACCCCTTTTTCTTCTATTTCTTTTCCCCAAACGCAGCCCCCATTTTAGATCAAAAGAAATTCCAGCCTTTAAAATAAAATTTTTTAGGGTTCCTTCACTTGACTGCCAAACCACCATGATTTTAGGTGATTACCGAAGTTTAGGCGTGCCCAATCTTGCCGTTAAAGGAACTCGACCAGATCTAAAAGGATTCGGTAAGTATTTTCCCTTCTTTCTTCTTTATTAAAAAAAAAAAAACTAGATCTAATACTGTTCTTTAAGAAAAATGAAACCAAAATAAATAAATAAAAAAAACTTAATACCATCTGACCCTCGTCTATATCTCAAAAATTTCGAGATATCCGAGACTTCATCGGTGTCGCTTCAAATACTTCTTTTTTTTTTAAGCTAAAATCACAAGAAAACGAGAAGAAAGACCCAAGGATGAACAGACTCAGAAATCACCTTTTCTTTTCTATTTGTTTGCTTCGTATTGCTGGTGAATATGTTCGTGTTTCTATTGCGTTCGTAAATGTGCGTAAAAAAGGAAAAGGTCCTTTACAATCGGAAATCAATAGGGCTTTATAGCCGAATAATCGAAAGAAGAAATAAAATACAAAAAAAAAAAAATTCTATTGGCTGCTACTCTTGCTGCTGTTTTTGTTTTCTTTCGCAGGTACGAGATGCGTGGCGCGTGTACGGGGGCCGTGTGCTAGCGTACAGAGGCTTGGCATGGTCGCTGGAGGCGTCGTACGGCACCTGCGGGTTGTTGAGGTTCAGCTGCGCGCATAGCGAAATGGGGTGATTTAGGGTTTGCCTTGGTTTAGTGTTTTGGGCTTATCGGGCCTTATAAATTTGGGTCAGATTTTAAAATTGGGCCTGGGTTATGTAACTGGGTTTGGGGCTGTTGTATATTTATTTATTTTGTATTTATTTTGGGCTTCTAGTGAGCCCGGGCAAATTGGCCCTTTTACAATTTTCTCGAAAATCAGTACACTTATATGTGTATGAAGGCATATCCTTAAAGCACCTTTGCAATATAAGGAAAAAATATTTTTAAAAAAATCAACATATACACTTGTGTCAATTTACAATCGTATCCAACACATACATCCCAACAAAGTAAGATAACTTAAGCTTTGACTCACATTCAGGCAAGTATCAAAATATTATGGTTAAATGCTGTTATTAGTTTATGTACTTTGTAAAAGTTTTTGATTTAGTTCTTGTACTTTAATTTGGTCATTTTTAGTCCCTGTGTTTTTTAAATTTTAAAGTTTCAGTTATCATCAAATGATAATTGTTAAATTTATTAAGTTAAGTTTTGTTATTTCTAAAATCTGATGCGCCAAACATGTTATCATATGTGTAATAGTATGCCTATTTGTTATTTCCACATATAATTCACTAAAAATTCAATTTATGAATTAACGACTATCATTTGCGACAAGATTGAAAATTCAAAATTTGCGACTTAGAATGATCCAATTGAAAAATATGGACTAAATCTACAACTGTACGTATAGTTCAGGACTTGTAATTGGATTTAAACAAACATATTTAACAACCATTGTTTGTGTTAGGACTAAAATTTTCAAAATTCGAAAAGTACAAGGACTAAAATTGATTAAATTAAAGTACAATAACTAAATTCATAGGGACTAATAACAGAATTTATCCGAATATTATCCCCTTCTCTATATATAACATATAAAATAATTTGAGCATGCCCTTCAATAATCAATCGGATAAGATTAAGTTACAACACAACTACCATAGCTGAAAGTTTCCCATTTATGTTGCAGACGAAAGGCAAATCAATATAAGAATGTCTCCAATAGTCCACCTTATATTTTGGTACTCTTCTATGGTGCCTTCACCTTTATTAATAAAGTTATTTTTTTCTTGCAAAATTAAATATTTTATTAAAATCCCTATAAGGGGAGGCTACTACAAAAATTAACACCCTACAGCAAAATAAATAAATAATTAATTAATTAAGTTGCGGAATTGATTGAGTTAATGTTGAGTTGAAATATTCAACTCCTCTCGGCTAACCACATGATGAAGGCAACCGAACTGCCCAAGCATCATATAGCCATATTTGTTTGAGCAGGTCAAAGAGTAAATTATTTTTCGTTTTTGTTCAATCATTTTGCGTGATTGCAGCATCTAAGTAAACATGTAAATCCTGTAAAAAATAAAAAATAAAAATGTAAACATCAGTTTTCTTATTTATAATATTAAATTGTAAGCCGATTGAGTTTTAGTTCGATTGATATGGCATTAATGTTAATGCAAGTGGACATGAGTTCGAGTGCACTGAAGCGCAATATCCTCTTATTTATGGGTTAGAAATGAGTTATGAATAGTTCTAGGCATTGTGTAAAAAACTAGATATGATCAGAACTTTTTTTTTTTTTGGTATAATAAAAACAAAAGTTACATATAATGATTCATAGGAGAGTTGTCAATAGAATTATCATCCTGCAAAATTTCTTTAATCCTCAGAGGGGGTTCCTCGAAAATATGCAAAGATTCGTCACTCGATAAAGCTAATTTGGCCAAAGCATCAACTACCCGATTGGTCTCTTTGGGAACATAAGTCAATTGCCAATTCTCTTCAAAAGCCAGGATTTGTTGAATCCTCCTTATCAGTGAATTTTTTGAGTTGCCAAACTTACTTTCGCTGATGGAAGTAACATTCTCAAGATTATCCGATTGAATAATAACCTCATTGTATCCTTGTTTTTGAATAAGAAGTAGTCCATCCAGTAAGCGCCATAATTCAACAATCTCTATTAAGCATTTCCCCAGAAAGCGATTATAGCCTAGAATCCATTTCCCTTTGCTATTACGTATCACACCACCTGCAGCAGAGAAACCAGACACAATGTAAACAGCACCATCTGTATTAAGAAATACATACATACCTGAGTTTTGACGAACTGGAAACTGCTTCTTTTGCAAATCCAACTCTTTGCTGTAATTATAGAGAAAGTGTTTCTCCCAGCTGTAGGAGACTTTGATAATATCCTTCGGCCTCATACTAATTCCTTGGAAAATAAACAAATTTCGATTATTCCTGATGCGCCAAAGGATGATCCCAAAGAGGCAAGCCCAAGATGCAACACTTGACCTATTTGTAGAAAGAAGTTGCAAATTCGAAGTAAGCCACTCCAAAATATTGCCAGAAAAGAAATTCCTAAGCTAATTATTAGGAATGATCTGCATCCAAATATCCTTTGCAAAGGAACAATCTCTAAGAATATGTAGAGAATCCTCCATAAAATGACTACAGAGATGACATGATCATCTTGCGCAATACCCGTCCTAACTCTCTTCGAGTTAGTTAAAAGTCTTTGTTTAAAAATTAACCAAATGAAATGTTTCACACGATGCGGCCCTGAAATTTTCCAAATCATGCTCCAACTCATCTCCTTCGAAATGTCAACCAAATTAAAAATTTTAAGTTAAAATAGATGATATGTCGTTTTCGTTCATGATTTGATATAGGATTTGCCACAAATTTGATGAAGTATTTAACAAAATAAAATATTTATTTCTTGTTTCCATAAATCACCTTCCTAATAAAGTAAAATTTATTAATTACACATATTGAATTTATTATTATATTTTAAAAAGTACAAACATTTATTTAACAAGCTTTAAATTGAAGGAAAAAGTGTTTCAAACACATTTGAATTCACATTCTCCTAATTATTACAATAATAATAAAACTAATTCATTTAAAACTTAATCGGCTAAAAATAATTAACTAATGAATAAGCATTAATAATTATATCTATCATCCCTTAACGGGGGAGAGTGGGAATGCTTTGTTCATTTCTAAAGAAATTAGTAGGATCAACCTTAGTCTTAATATGGACCAACCTATTAAAATTACCCTTAAAATATTTGATCCCATAAACCCTCCCTTCCAAATAGCTTCCTCTATCATTATGATTGACACCCAAATCAATGTCTCTATAATTAAGAAATGCCTCCCTTGGATTCTTGGACACAAAGGGTGTCATGTACCTATGAAGCTTCCTTGTCAACCCTATGTAACGCTGTGCTGTTTCAGCCCCACCTTGGTTCCAATTCGCTAAGTATTGAATCTTCCATAAATTGCCAGCTCTGTGTGGAAATGGAGTCGCTGTGGACGCAATCTCAGCCATTCTCCCACCGTATGGATTGAATATCATTTGCGCCGGCTGTAATTCGATCATTTTTTCCCAAATACCTTCCAATGCAGTCTTCGGGATCGGTTGTTTTACGTAGTCTGATTTCCTTTTGAGATAACTCAACGACGGGGTTCGGTTCAATAAAACATCGGTTGGGCTATCGATGGCGATGTTGGTCCAAAAAAGAACCGATCGAATCCAGCTTGTTTCGATGCAATCCGATTGAGATAAACCGAGTAAAGGCAAGTTCTCGTTCATGATTGAAACAAGTGTCTTGGAATCTCCTAAGAACAAGGAAATGAATGAAACCCTAACGGTACTTCCACCGGTACGAGTACTACTATTTACGACGTCAATGACGAGCCTAACGAAGAGTTCTTTAGGGAGTTTAGATGCAACATGTTGCCATTGATCAACAATGTCGGTGGCATTATCTTCCAATGTTTTCTCAACCCGAAAAACAGTAACTATTTCAGGTACATGGACCAACTTAATTTTATATGCAAGTACCACACCAAAACTAGCTGCTCCACCACCTCTAATAGCCCAAAACAGATCTTCCCCCATTGATTTTCTATCATGAATTCTACCATTAACATCAATGAAATAAGCATCCACGATGTTATCAACTGTTAAACCATATTTTCTCATCATATTACCATAGCCACCTCCAGTAAAATGACCTCCTACACCCACCGTAGGACAAACACCAGCTGGGAAACCATGTGTTTTGCTCAACTCAGAGATTCTATAATAAAGTTCACCAAGAATTGCTCCACTTTGAACCCAAACAGTCTCGGTTTCCATATCTATATCAATGGATCGAAGGTTGAACATGTCAAGGACAAAGAAAGGAACAGTGGCAACATATGATAAACCATCATAATCATGTCCACCACTTCGGATTTTCATTTGAATGTTGCCCTTTTTGGCACAAATAATGGCAGCTTGGATATGGGATTGGTGTAATGCAGTGAGGATAAGGAAGGGTTTGGGTGTGTAGGTCTCATTAAATCGAAGGTTTCGAATGTAGGATTGTAAGACTGTGGCATATGAAGGGCTTTGAGGTGTGAAAATGGCTTCACTAATAGGGTGAGATGGATGTGAATTGTCTAAAAGACATTGAACAAAAGCTTCATGGACTGAATCAGAATTTGAAGCTGAAGTTGCAAGGGATGAAATGGAAAGAAGAAGTGAAACAAGAAGAGGCCATGAAATTGCCATGTTGTTGAATTGTTTTGTGTTGAAGTGAGAAGATTTAAGGAATTTATAGGGAAGTCTTTTTGGGTGTAATCAACTTGTAAGGCATTATACTAAATAAATTATTTAAAAAGATAGGTCCAGACCGAATAGTTTGACCTAGAAGATTTCAAATATGGAACGTAAATGTTTGGCGTTTTGACATTCATAATATTACGTAAAAATGTCAACTGTGTGTGTTAGTGTTGGCGATGGCAGCCATTAACAATAATCTTGCTTATATATATTCCATCACATGTCATGCTCACGTATATGCTAATGCATGTTGTAGTTATCAGGTTAATCGTATTCTATTTAAAAATAGGTAAATTAATTTCTATATATTAGGTTAAAAAGTAAAATTAGTCTTTTTCGATAAAAAAATTATCCATTTGTATTACTAAAACATGACATGACTGATAGAATAATCAAACAGTAACACGTGACATGTCACGTGTACTTCATGCTAAAGTATAGAATCAGTTTTTAATCCATTTTTAATGATAGATTTGGATGAAATTTTTAACAGGAAGACAATGTTACTCTTTGATTTAACGTATAGAGTTTAATTTATTCATATTTTTAAATAGAAGTAAAATATAAAGAAAATAATATGACAGCAAAAAAATATATATAGAGACTTAAAAGTTGAATAGTTCCCACCTATTAGTTGATGTAAACCAGCTTAATTGAAAAACCCTTTATAATACAATTTATTGATTTAAAAAAATAATTTTGAATCATTTGTAAGACTTAACTCGCAACACCAAATTTAATAATAGTATAATAGATTTAACACGCTCCCGTAATAAGATTGGGGCCTTCTCATATACCTATATTCCATTATAGTTTTCATTTCCGGATTTATCTATCCAATCAACTACTCTATCATATTTTTTAAGAATGTGTCGAAAACGAAGTTTTTAACTTTGACATAAAAATTAACTAATCAAACATACTAGGCTAACATAATTTTCACAACTAAAGTATTATTATATTCCAACTCCAATTACTTAATACCAAACGTGGATGCCATAATTTAAGGAAAATGATTGTAATCTTTTATGTATGTTTAATATAAAATATAAAAATAGTATAAATACTTTATCAGCATTTCGCATTAGGATTACTTCAATAAATTATAAAATTATCTTAAAAAATAAGTTTATAATAATAAATTTCTAATATTAGACATCTATACTTAGGAAACCCTATTAAAACCATATGATAAAATAATTATAATAAAAAAATACATATTACCTAACCTTATCTAAAAATTAAATGATTTACTTTATCTCAAAATTAAATGATGTATTACCAATTAAAATAATAGAACATGTATTTTATCTCAAAAGGAAATCATAGAATTTTAGGTTTCAAAATCAAATTCTATGTTGGGAAGAACCAACCTCACCCTTCCTCCCTACTTATAAAAGATCGTTCTATTTTGAAGCATGTCCAAGCATCACCATTAAAGATTGACACTTTCTTTTCTTTTTCTTATATGTCAAAAAAAAAATTGTATTAAATTCGCATTTAATTAAGCTGTTGTCATTAATTAACATAATCAATGAAGCCCCTCCGTTAAGGGTTTCAGGCATTGACCAAGTTGACTGTTAAAATAAATTGGTGGACCAATCAAATGGTGATAAATGGCAAGCTTCGGTTTAATCTAATATTTTTTCATAAAAAATGATTAAAAATCTTTAAAAAATTATAAAAAATCACAAAAAATATAAAAGAATAAAAAAATTAAAATTGATATGAACTTATTAAAATTATAAAAACATATAAATATTATAAAATATAAAAATTCTAATAAAATATAAAAAATTAAAAAAATTATTTAAAATAAAAAATGTATTAGAGTTCTTAAAAAATTTCTTAACAATTATAAAAGTATTAAATTGGTATAAACTTATAAAATAAAAAATAAAAACTTGAACTAGATCGATTAGCCTAAAATTAGCAAGGGTACCGGTCTAGGGAAAGGCATTAGATTGGTTGGCCTGAGAACCGGGCAGTTGAACCGTTTTTTTATTATTTTTTTAATATTTTTTATCAAGCGAAAATTTCAACATCCAACTATTACCATTTGTCAGAATAAAATATTCTGACCAAGTTTTTCAGAATCGAACCAGTCAGGAGACTAATATGCCAATTCAAATGATTTGTCTAATTCAATTAAATAAAAATAAAAAAATTAAATATTCTAAAAAAAATCAATTCAGCCATCTGGTTTTCAAGTCAACTGGTATAACGGCTTTATTTGAATTGATACCTTTGTCGATTTCGGTCTAAGCGGTCCAACCGACTGATCTAGTCCAATTCAATTATATATATATATTTATAATTTTTATAAGTTTATATCAATTTTAATATTTTTTTATAATTTTATGATTTTTATAGAATTTTATTAGGTTTTTATAAATTTTAAAATATTTTAAATATGTTTTATTACTTTTATAAATTTTTATGATTTTTTTAAAAAAATATTATAAATTTATATAAATTTTCATAGTTTTAAACTTGTCACGAGCCCAAAGCACCAAGTAAATGCTTAAGAAATTAGAATACGACACCATCTAATAACATTCTTTCTCGTGGAGAAGACCCTACACAGATTTCCACCAACTCAGCAAAGCATGCAGCAAATAGAGTGGCCGCCTAAAAGGACAAAGCGCTACGATCAACAAAGGAGAACTAGTAATTAGATCTGAGCATGTAAATGGGCAAGTCAGGGCAACCCCAAAGTCCATACAAATATTATGCCGTGTAGGAATGACCATTCTTCAGCTTAGCCACCTTTAGTATAATTTTCATTATCAAATATATCGGAAGGTGCTTCGGAGTGCTAATTCTAACACCTCTTAATCTCTTTTTAGTTTGCAGGTTACCCACCACACAATCTATTATGACTGCATCAACCTACCACAAAAAGGCATCACCAAGCATCATTTATTAAATTGGGGTTTTTGACATTTAACATACAAAATTGGTGTCTTATTAATTCATAATACCAGTCGATTGAATCTTAATTCGATTGGCATTAGTATTATTACCAGTACAGGAGGACATGGGTTCAAGTGCGCTAAAGCACATTATCCTCCTATTTAATGATTGGGGAGGTGCTGTGAGTAATTCTAGGCATATAAAAAAGAGTAGATATTATAAGAACTGATAATGGGATTAATGTTAAAAAAAAAACTCGTAATACCAACTTAATAAAAAATTTAATATTAGTATAATTAAAAAATTTTAAAATCAATTACCTACATACTCTAAAATGAAACTATCCTCCTAAGAATTAGATTTGAGTATAATTATCTCACCTCCCGGATACTTCAATTACATTCAATTCGGTAAGACTCACAAATTATAATGATTACTCAAATATGTCATCACAATATAATTACACACAATTACACTCAAATCCAATTACTAGCTCAAAAATTTTCTTCCAAAAACAACACCATGAACCATTAGTTTCCTTGGAGAAAACCTCTACTATATTTTTTCAAAGAAATATTAAAAAAAAAATACCGGTCCTTAAGCAGCACACGCATGTTCTGGGAGAAAAAAGAGTACACGCATACAATTTTTATATTATATAAGATAAAATTCTTTGACTTTTGACTAAATAAATAAATATATATCCCTCTTTTTATGTAAATATAAATAGTTTAAGATCAATTTTTTGAATTTTGACTAATTAATCAAGTATTTTTCTAGAAAAACTAATTACTATTTTATTGTATGATTGATTAATTAATTAATTAATTTTTTTTATAAATTATAAAAGGAGGATAAAACTCTAATAACAATACAACTAATATGATTCGAACTCAAATCACATTTAAAGCGATAAACACCTTTATTATTAGACCAACAACTAATTAATTATGCTTCAAATGTTATGAAAGTCATATTTCCCTTGAAGGAAAAAGAAAAAAAAAAACGTACATAGCTTTCGATTTGACTTGAACAAAGTCAAAAAACCATTTTAGTTTACCTACAAACTAAAAATTTATAAAATATATAATATTTAAAAGTTTCAAGGATATAGAGACATTGAACATTTACCCAAAAAAAAATTTAACTAAATTATTTCGAAATAACGCAATTGAATCTTTGAATGTTAAATTTTTTATCAATTATATCTCTTGATTAACTCTTTTAATCATTAACCGTTATTTTATTGACATGATCGTTAATAGTCATTGAGTCAATTGTCGTAATACAAAATTTAAAAATAAAATAAAATAAAATTCAAGTCCGACACTTAGACATACATCTATTTGTCCAGGTTCATTCTGGATTAAAATTTGGGTATCTATGTGTTCAAATTCATTATTGACATAATAATTAAATTATTAGAAATACTAAAATTTATAATAAAAAAATATGAAAAGTAAATTTTTGTTATGAATATCTGATTTAGTGGATATCCATCAAAATCAAGATAAGTTTTCATTTACTTTAAATTCTAATAGTCATTAGAATTAGATCTCTATTTTATTTATACTTCTTATGCCTATAAATAGAGATTTTGAAGAAGCATTGTAATTATCCCATTGATAAATAAAATACACTCTCTCTTTTACTCTCCTATTTTCTTTGTCTTTTTATTTTATAACACGTTATCAGCACGATTCTATTTTATTTTATAATACAATCACTCCAATTTTGTTGCTCAAGTTATTGTTGATTGCCTTTTAGAGCTACTATTATTTCAGTCTTCAAGTGGAGCCTTCACACTATGGGTAATCATTATGCAAAGAAATTTATATAATCATTATGTGGCTGATAACGATGATGTTAAAAATCTTCAGGTATATTTTACTATAATTTATTTATTAGATTATATTTATTATAATTGGAGACTAATCATGACAGAATGAATAGATAGATTCTAATTTGAAATTCACATATGTTTGTGACAATGATTATGAAATAAAGAATCAATGGAGCCATTTAGAAGTTTGTCCTACTAGATTTGTTGCATTCCCCGAAGTGAATGCAAACATAAAGTAAATAAAAGATATAATCATGGACCACTAAAAGTGGGAATATAGTAATAAATAAGAAAACAATGAGAGTTCTCAAGATAACTCTTCAAAGGGTAAAGATAACTTATGTTATCAATGTGATATGAAATATTATTGACCACATATGTGCCATATGCCCAAATATTTTGTTTTTCTTAATATTCTTTGAGGAAGGATATGAGAATGTAGTAATGAATTCTGTCATTACAGATAGAAAATATTTATCTTATTTGGTATTGAAACAAACAAATATTATTCCAATATTTGATAGTATAAAATTAGTTGAAGGCTCTAGAAGAGCTATTAAGTATTACCTAAAGGTACAAAATTTGTCATTGATGATGTTTTATTTTCCATTAAGTCTCAAAGAAATTTATTGAGTTTTAAAGATATTCGTATTAATGGATACCATATTGAGATTATAAATAAGAAAAATATTAAATATCTATATATTACAAATGTTGAATGTGAAAAGAAACATGTTTTGGAAAGACTATCTGCTTTTCATCATGTTTATATTATACATGTATTAGTACAATTGAGACACATATTACTACAAACCAGAAGTTTGTAAAACCACATACTTTTACTATTTGCCATGACCGGTTAGGCCATCCCAAGTCTATTATGATGTGAAAATTAATTGAGAATTCATATGGACATTCATTAAAAAACCAGAAGATTCTTTAATTTAAATAATTCTCATTTGTTGCTTGTTCTCAATGAAAATTGCTTATTAGAAACTCACTAGCTAAAGTTGAGATTTCATGTCTTACATTTCTAAAATGAATACGGTCCCATTCATCCACCATTTGGATGGTTTTGATACTATATGATTTTGGTAGATGCATCTACAAAATAATCACATATGTGTTATCAACTTGCAACCTGTCATTTGCAAGATTGCTTGTTTAAATAATAAATTTCAGATTATACAATTAAGACAATTCAACTTGTTAATACTGATGATCTTATATCTTAATCTTTTATTGATTGAGTTTGAAAAAACTGTTGTAAAAGTTTGTTATTTATGCGCATAATGGTTTAGATAAATTATTGATTGAATGCCTCTGGTTAGTATCTAAACCATTACTTATGAGAAATAAACTTCCTATTTCAACATGAGATTATGTTGATTTATGTGTTGTACACATCAAGCCAATAAGTTATAAATACTCCCCATTACAATTGGTTTTTGGTGAAGAGCTAAATATTTCTCATCTTTGAATTTTTGTATGTGCGTATATGTTCCAATTGCTCCACTGCAACGCACAAAAGTGAGTGAATCCTCAAAGAAAGTTGGGAATATATATTAATGATGAGTCTCATTGTATTATTATATGTTTTAAATGTATTGGAGATTCAATTATGACATAATTTGTGATAACTATTTTGATTCAATAGTTTGAGGAGAGAAATAATAACTTATAATGAGTTAGGGAGGAGAGTAATTTGAACCAGAAATTGAACAAGGATAACTCATTACAAGTTCTAAATGTGAAAATTCTCATAATAGAAAATAATAAACTTCGATAAGTTATGTCAATTCGAGAAAATGTCGAACCGATAATAAAACTAGTCGATAATAGTTTTGTATGCACTATTATTGTTGAAATAATGAAATAAAAGGAGGATCTTGAATAAATCTATTGAGAAATATAGATATGGAATAAATTGGTCAAAATAGAAAGACACAACTCAAGTACAATTAAATTCGTGGAGTTTTTAAACCAGTAGTCCAAATATATAAAGGTATAAAGCCAGTGAGGGTACAAATGAAGTAGTTTTGCAAA
The DNA here is from genome assembly GCA_025698465.1 of Gossypium longicalyx. Lineage (NCBI taxonomy): Eukaryota > Viridiplantae > Streptophyta > Magnoliopsida > Malvales > Malvaceae > Gossypium > Gossypium longicalyx. The sequence goes on along the minus strand of CM047000.1, from coordinate 96,615,525 downwards.
AGCGGAATAAAAATATAAAGTTTTTCACTAAACCCTGGCATTGATTATGAAAATATAAAATATTTTTTTGTGGTGGATACAATAACCTTTAGATATATTATTAAACTGACAGTTCATAAAAGATTTAACTTGCATCTAATGGTTGTATAGTTATTGTTACAACCTCTTATGAATCACTATATAGTAAATTTTATATTAAAATCATTGAAAGATTTAGAATGCTAAAAGCATATTGAAATTCTCAGGAAATTGTTCATTTATAAAAATTGAAATAATCTGAACATATGTGGTAAATTAGACTGAGTGAATAGTAGTTGAAAGAGGATTATAAGATGATCCAAAATACCTATTTATATTTTTATAGAAGAATTGATAAATCATAATATATACATATTTTTTTATCTTATGCTTGACATATTTTGGAAGATTTATCATAAGATTTAGTGAATTCGATGCTTCTAATCCTTTAAATTCATGTTTTACACTTAGGTGAGCATAGGAAGGCGAAAAGAGCAAGAAACGGGCCAAAAACGGACAAAATAGGCTAATTTCAGTATTCCACGCGGACTAGGTACTCCCGCATGCCCGTGTGTCATGGCCGTGTCGACATTAAACCAAGTCAGAATTGCACACGGCTAGAGCACTTTCACACGAGCGTGGTACACAGCCGTGTCCTTATTAGACCTAAGTCTAATTCTATTCAAAAAAGGTTACTTTGGAGGGTTTGGAAGCATTCTAAAACTTATATAAACACCCTAGAAGAGGATTAAAGAGGACACGCAAAGTAGAAGGCAGAAAATACTCAAGGATAGCCATCAGGAATCAGCTCAGAAGCAGGATCTACTTCAAGACTGAAGATCCATTCAATTTCCTTAGAAGTTCTTTGGGTTTCTTTATGTTTTGTTGTTTTCCCAATTTTGAGATGTTTTCCATTATTATGAACTAAACTCCTTAAATACTTAAGGGAGATGAAACCTAAGACGAATCTTATTACTATTTGAATTATATGATAAATACTTGTTCTTATTCTTAATTGTGAGTTTTAATCCTTGTTTTGATAATCTAAGATATTAGTTTAGGTTTTTGATGTGCTTATTTAGTGGAGCAAAAGCCCCTATTTAAGAGTAGATCATTCATGATTAAGCAGAGTTGCATGCAATCCTAGAGATAGGACGACATAAATCTGTCGGATTAGAGTCAAATCTAATAAGGGAATCCATAGATTGAGTTAATGCGACAATAGGGGTTTTAATTAGAAAGAGATTTCAATTAATCAACCTAAAGTTAGTTGTTTTTAGTCTCGAAAGAGTTATTAACATAAATCAGGGATTTCTACGGATTAAGTCAAATGAATAAATCGTCTAGTTCAGAAGTGATAAGTGAAGTCTAGGTGGATTCTTCCTTGGGTATTGTCTTCTCCATCGGTTTTCTAAACAGTGTTTTCCACCTTTTATCTCTGTCGTAATTTTAGTTAATTAGATAATTAGTCTTAATTTAAACATTCACTTAATTGTTAGGCTAGATAATAAAAAAGATAGTAATTACTAGTATTTTTAGTCCTCGTGGATACTATATTTCTGGTCTCACCATAACTATACTACTGTACGATAGGTGCGCTTGCCTTAGTCGAATTTTTATTTAGTTTCACGACCATCAAGTTTTTGGTGTCGTTGCCTAGGACTAAAATATTAGGAACGCTTAATTTTTATTACTTTAGCCATTTTTACTTTTATTACAATTTACTTTTTGTTCTTAGTTTAATTTTTCTTACTAATTTTCCTTTTGTTTACTTCTGGCAGGTATCTCTAGTTTATGACTAGAAAGAACCTGTCAGGACCTTTACTTTTTGACAGTGAGATAGAGAGCACAGCTCATAAAAACCAAAGAGAAATAAGGCAAAGTCTACAATACATAGAGGAAGGGCACGAGGACGATACTAATACTATTAAGGAGATGGCTGAAAATCAAAATAATCAGCTACCTCCTGTGATTGCTGCGAATCCAGTAAATCAAAATCCTACTCCTCGTACTATGTATGATTATGTTAAGCCTACTTTAATAGGAACTGAATCGAGTATAGTTAGACCTGCTGTTGCTGTAAATAATTTTGAACTGAAACCTAACACGATTCAAATGATACAATAGTTTGTTCAGTTTGATGGTTTGCAGGACGAGGATCCAAACACTCATTTAGCAAATTTTCTCAAATTCTTCGACACTTTTAATATCAATGGCATTTCTGACGATGCCATTCGCCTTCGATTGTTTCCCTTTTCATTGAGGAATAAGGCTAAACAGTGGTTGAACTCAATACCACGGGGGTCAATCACCACTTGGGAACAAATGATCGAAAAAATTTTACTTAAATATTTTCCGTTGGCTAAAACGGCTAAATTAAGGAATGATATCTCTTTTTTTGTGCAGATGGATTTAGAAACACTTTATGATGCATGAGAGAGATACAAGGATCTAATGAGAAGGTGCCCTCACCATGGGTTGCCCCTTTGGCTACAAGTTCAAACTTTCCACAACGGCTTGAATCCCTCAACTAGACAAATAATCGACGCAGCTGCCGGTGGAACCATCAATAATAAGACACCTAAAGAAGCTTATGAGTTCATAGAAGAGATGTCACAGAATAATTATCAAAGGTAAGTTATAAGGACAAAGCTGACGAAAGCAGTCGGCATTTTTAACATCGATTCAGTTACTATGCTTTCCAATCAGGTAGACCTTTTGAATAGAAAAATTTATGGTTTACTTAGTTCTACACAGGTTCATCTAGTAATGCAGTGCGATGCAAGTGGAGGTGGAACAAGCAATCTAGAATATCCATCCTACGACCCTAACATGGAGAACGAGCAAATGAATTATATGGGTAATAATCCTCGACCTCAAAATAATCATTATAGTAAGACTTATAATGCAGGTTGGAGGAACCACCCAAATTTCTCATGGGGAGGCCAAGGCAATAAAGACCACCACCCTCTCCAGGCTTCCAACAACAACCTTACCAGCAAGAGAAAAAGCAGAACCTTGAGGAGATGATGACAAAGTTTATTTCAGTAGCGGAGACTCATTTTTAGAACACTGAAACTGCACTTAAAAATTAACAAGCATCAATTCAAGGGTTCGAGAATCAAATAGGACAATTGGCTAAGATGATTTCAGAGAGACCACCAGGAAGTCTACCTAGTAACATCGAACCCAATCCAAAAGAGCATGTGAAAGCAATAACATTAAGAAGTGGGAAAGTGTTAGCTGAATCTAAAAAGAAGCTGCCACCAGAAGCTGATAGAAAAGAAAGTAAGGAGGTAAAACCCAAAGATAATGAAAAGCCGGTGTTGAGAGAATATAAACCACCAATCGCATACCCAACAAAGTTGAAGAAAAACCGTATAGACGCGTAATTCGATAAATTTCTTGAACTTTTTAAACAGTTACATATTAACTTACCTTTTGTTGAAGCTATCTCGAAGATGCCTACATATGCAAAAATTTTGAAGGAGTTTCTAACTAATAAAAGGAAGTTTGAAGAATTGTCTACAGTGGAACTCAACGAGGAGTGCTCAACCATACTCCAAAATAAATTGCCAACCAAACTGAAAGATCCAGGAAGTTTTACTATTCCCTGCTTAATTGATAGTTTAAATGTTGAAAAGGAACTAGCTGATTTAGGCGCTAACATTAATCTGATGCCTTACAAAATGTTCAAGCAACTTGGCCAAAACCTACTAGGATGAGTATTCAACTAGCTAACAGATCTGTTAAATATCTTAGGGGTATTATAGAGGATGTACTTGTAAAAGTAGATAAATTCATATTCCCTATCAATTTTGTTGTGCTTAACATGGATGAGGATGTTGAGGTGCCTTTAATTTTAGGTCGCCCATTTTTAGTCACTACTAGGGCGATTATTGATGTGGGAGACGGTAAACTTGTACTTAGGGTAGGAGACGAAGAGATTATTTTTAAAATTTATGATGCCATGAGATTTTCTAGGGAACAAGATGACTCCTATTATTTTATTGATTCTATTAATCATGCTACTCAATATTCTTTACAGGAAATCGTACATAAAAACACGTTGAAACTATGTATTGCCCAAAGAGAGGAGGTAAATGATGATGATCCTGTAATAGGTAAGATAAAAGTTAAACTAAATTCCAATCAGCCTTCACTGAGATAGAAGAGCTACGAGGGTATGGAGGTAAAAAATAAATTAAAATTAAAGCCCCCTGTTGAAGAACCTCCTAAATTGGAATTAAAGGAACTACCAAATCACCTAGAATATGCATTTCTTTTAAATAATTCCACATTACCAGTGATTATTGCTTCAGATTTACAGCCAACTAAAAAGGACGAATTACTTCAAGTATTGAAGGAGCATAAAAGAGCCATAGCTTGGAAGATTTTTGACATAAAAGGGATCAGTCCTTCTTTTTACACACATAAAATTTTAATGGAAGATGAATATAAACCCTGTGTGCAATCTCAAAGACGATTGAATCCTAACATGAAAGAAGTCGTAAAAGCTGAGGTAAATAAACTTCTAGATATTGGAATTGTTTATCCTATTTCTGATAGTTCTTGGGTGAGCCCTGTGTAAGTTATTCCTAAAAAAGAAGGTATGACTGTTGTTGCTAATGGGAAGAACAAACTGATCCCAGCGCGAACAGTCACGGGATGAAGAGTTTGCATTAACTATAGGAAATTGAATGATGCCACAAGAAAAAATCATTTTCCCTTACCATTCATTGATCAAATGTTGGAAAGATTATATGGGCATATGTATTATTGCTTCCTAGATGGACTGTCTAGTTATTTCCAAATCCCAATAGCTCCTGAGGACCAAGAGAAAATGACATTTGCATGTCCATACGATACGCTTGCTTATCGACGAATGTCTTTTGGATTATGTAATGCTCCTGCTACTTTTTAACGATGTATGTTGGCCATTTTTTATGAACTCGTGGAAGACATTATGGAGGTATTTATGGATGACTTCTCATTATTCGGTAACTCTTTACATCTTTACCTTAAAATTTTAAAACGATTTCTAATGAGATATGAGGAAAAATGTCACTTCATGATTCGTGAAGGGATTGTGTTAGGCCACAAAATTTCTAGTAAGGGAATCAAGATTGATAAAGTAAAAGTTGAAACTATTGAGAATCTACCTTCCCCTAATTCAGTTAAGGCTATTCAAAGCTTTTTAGGTCATGCTGGATTTTATAGAAGATTTATTAAATATTTTTCTAAAATAGCTAAGCCTTTAACGAATTTACTAGAAAAAGAGGTACCTTTCAATTTCAATCATGAATGCTTAGAAGCATTTAATACTCTTAAGGATAAATTAATTAATGCCCCAATTATAGCTGCACCTGATTAGAATTTACCCTTTGAACTAATGTGTGATGCGAGTGATTTTGCAGTAGGTGTGATTCTTGGACAGAAAAAAGACAAGCACTTTCAACCAATCTATTATGCTAGCAAAACTTTGACAGACGCACAAGAAAATTATACGATGAATGAGAAAGAATTGTTGGCTATGGTTTTTGCATTCGATAAATTTAGACCATATTTAATATTATCTAAAGTTGTCGTTTACACTGACCATTCAGCTCTTCGATACCTCCTTACTAAAACAGATGTAAAACCTCGACTAATAAGATGAATTTTATTGTTGCAGGAGTTTGATTTAAAAATTCAAGATAAGAAAGGAGCAGAAAATCTTACCACAGATCATCTATCTAGATTAGAAAACCCAAATCACAAGGGACTTGACAAACATGAGATAAATGACTCATTCCCTGAAGAACAACTCTTTGCTATAACTGACTTTGAGGAACCTTGGTTTGCAGACATTGTGAATTATTTAGTTGCTAATGTTACACCAAAAGGGTTGACACATCAACAAAAGAAGTAATTCTTCACTGATGTGAAAAACTATTTTTGGGAAGAACCTTTTCTTTTTTGTATATGTGCAGATCAAGTAATTCGAAGATGTGTTACAAAGTCAGAAGCAATTAAAATTTTGGAACATTTCCACTCAGGATCGACTGGAGGACATTATAGTGGAACTAGGACCGCACATAAAACACTCGAATTAGGTTTTTATTGGCCTACATTATTCAAAGACACCAACAGGTATGTTACTTCTTGTGATAAATGCCAACGTATAGGTAATATCTCTAAACGTGACGAAATGCCCCAAACGTACATACTTTCATGTGAAATATTTGATGTATGAGGTATTGATTTCATGGGTCTATTCCCTAACTCATTTGGGAATAAATACATTTTAATAGTTGTGGATTATATGCCTAAATAGGTGAAAGCCCAAGCCTTACCTACTAATGATGCTAGAATGGTGGTGAATTCTTTAAGAAACTTTTTCTCCTGATTTGGAACACCTAGAGCAATTATCAGTGATAGGGGTACTCATTTCTGTAATGCTCAATTTGATAAAACCCTTAAGAAATATGGAGTTTACCACAGAACAGCTACCCCATGCCATCCTCAAACTAGTGGACAAGTCGAAGTCGCTAACCGAGAGTTTAAACGTATCTTAGAAAATACTGTAGAATCAAATAGGAAAGATTGGGCAAAGAAAATAGATGATGCTTTATGGGCCTATATAACTGCCTTCAAGACTCCTATAGGAACATCTCCTTACAGACTTGTTTATGGGAAGAGTTGTCATTTACCATTTGAACTAGAACATAAAGCATTCTAGGTTATAAAATTTCTGAACTTTGATCCCAAACTTGCAGGTGAAAAGAGATTGATGCAGTTGAACGAGTTAGATGAATGGCGAGCTAATGCCTATGAGAACTCACGATTATACAAGGAAGCAATGAAGCGCCGCCATGATGCTCGTTTAAAGCAACACAAGCAATTTGAAGTTGGAGATCTTGTCTTATTATACAACTCAAGGCTGAAATTGTTTCCTGGGAAGCTTAAATCACGATGGTCAGGTCCTTTTATAGTCCAAACCATTTTTCCATATGGCACAGTAGAAGTAAGTCACCCAACCCAAGATACTTTTAGGGTAAATGGACATCATCTTAAACTTTATAACAATGAGGATTTTAAAAACAATAGAGATGAGCTACAGCTCCGTGAACCTGCCTAAACGTACCCACAAGGTAAAGTCGAGCTTAGACTCTAAATAAGTACTTTTCGGGAGGCAACCCGAGCACTAACCCCACTAAGTAACATTAGTTTGTTTTTTCTATTTTTTTTATAATCTAACTGCAGGTATTCTTGGCACACACGGCCTAGCACACGGCCGTGCTTTAGGCCGTGAGATCACTACAAGTAGGAGACACGACCGTGTCCACAGCCATGCTCAAACAGGACAAATATTTTTTCCAATACAGGATGATACATGGGCTGCGATAAATAGCCACGGCCGTGCAACACGGCTGTGTGAACCACACGGCTAAGGGACATGGGCGTGTCCTAGACCGTGGTGAAACTGCACTTTAATTTCCCAAAAAAATAGCAGAGGCACGGCATACATTAAACTACCATGGCCGTGCGAGGTGGCCGTAGACGTCACACGGTCATGACCACGGGCGTGCTTGAGGCCGTGTGGGAACTTGCACAAATATTGAAACATTCAACAAGTCAGGATAGAACACGGGCTTATGCCACGGCCGTGCCCGAAAGCCGTGTGCAATCCTGATTACTAGACATGGGCGTGTTGGACTTACCACCGGCGTAGGAGAAACGAATGAATCACCACATGGTCGTGCGATGCGACCGTGTGGCCACAGGCGTGTCCACAGGCCGTGTGCGATACTGACTTCAATCATTAGACCATAAGCACAAGTTATATACACGGGCGTAGTGTACCAAACACGGGTGTAGGAGAAGTAAAAGAACATGCATACGGTCGTGCACGAAGTTATATACGTGTCGAAGGAACCGTATCGATACTGACTTAAGATTTCACGAAAAACACAGGCTAGAAACAAACCACACGAGCGTGGACCACGACCGTGTGGTCCAAAATAGGGCCTGCACGACCGTGGTCCCCTTTATTTCTTCTCCTAACCCTAATTTTCTCCCCATTTCCTATTTAAAACCCCACTATCATTATTTATCAACCTTTCCACTATTCACCTTTTCCACTCCGACCACCATTCTCTGACGAACTTTCAGCGACAAACATCCCACTCCCCCTTTTTTTTATTCCTTCCTCTCCTTCCTCTTCCTTTTTCCATCCTTACTCAACCCCATATCCCCCTCTTTTTCTTCTTCCCTCACACCACGCCCCAACCAGCATAACTCGAGCCACCCACACCACCTTCTTTCGACCACCACCCATTCCGGCGTCGGTTCACCTTCTTTCCCCCATTCCTCTAATTTCTTTTAGTTGCTTATATTTTATCTCATTTATCTGCTATTTTCTTTTATTCTTACTATTTTTTATATTATTCTTATTATTAATTTTCTTTGTTTTAGATTCATTATTATATTTCTTTGGTTATGTCTGTTTTTTGTTTCACTCTTATTCTACCTTCGACAATGCTGCTTCTAGTTAATTTTGGCAGTTTATTACTTATCGTAGGATTTTCTTTCTTATTCGCTTATTAGGTACCATGGGTTGACTTGTTAGCTTAGTTGCCACTTTTCTTTGCTCTTATTATGTCCACTTAGATTTATATGCTCTTAATTTAGATTCACAATCTGTCCAATTTTTATTTTCGCATGTTTGGTTAATGGTGCATATATGACTAAATTTCCATCTTATTATCTCAATAGAGTCTTCTAAGTCATATTTTTATCTTATCTCCTCCTAAACTTCTCGATGTCTTTGATTAAGTGTTAATTATGCTGATTCTATTCATGTTGAAATGCTTTCTCTTTTCAGGCACACCATGACAAACACTAGAGGCAAGAAAACTTTCGTTCCCGCCTCTAAAAAGCGAAAAGGATCAGGTGCGACCTCCTTGAGTGCCACCACTGAGATCTGCCATTCATTCCTCCAATTTCCACCAGGGCCCCAGGAAGAACTATTTTAGATTTTACGTGCTCGACCCCTTGGTGTCAATTGGGCCGTATTAGAACAGGTCCACCTAGTTGATTATGTCTGAGCTGTCCTCGCCACCGCTCCATGAGACTTCTTCTTTGACATCATCGAGCCGTCGTATCTTGAGTTTATGTTAGAACTAAGCTCAACGTTTCAGTTACAAATAGTTATGGCGGAGTACGACGACCCAGGAACAGTCCAATTCCGTATTGGCGGTCTAGTACGACAGTTGAGTGTCCCAAAATTTAGAGCTACCTTGGGACTCTATACAGACGATTTTATGGAGGCCGAAATTTTCCCCACCTCCATCGACACATCCATTATATACCTTGATCGTGTTGGGCAGCCCTCATGCCTACTACAGGCATCTATGACCCCAGCCGCTCAAAGGCATCAACTCTAGCTCCAGCTCTGCACTATCTCCACGCCCTTTTGGCACACACAGAGAGACAAGAGAGCACTAGCGTCGTTAACACTCACGACGCATACTTCCTGTAGAGCGTGAGGCAAGGGTGTGTTTTTGATCTCGTGTACTTTATTGCCCTTGTTTTCTGCCATCAAACAGAGCGACACCGAAAGGGGGTCATCAGCATCGGCTCGTACGTGACTCGACTAGCTCGATACTTTGGGCTCTTAAACACATCGGTGCAATCCTCATCACTCATACTTATCGACCAGATGTCCCCACAGGGCATCCAAAGTATGCTCCATATGAGGATGATAGAGCGTCGTCGTGGGTTCGATCCTCCTCAATACCGACTTGTACGAACTATCGATAAGGATGACGTCGAGGATATTACTTATAATATTCCTGTATTTCCGGAGGACCTACCTTCTCAACCACCACTAAGTCACCGACCAGTTCATGCAGCTGCTTCATTATTTGAAGTTTCTGACCACCTGAATCACTTTGAACAATATTGCACTTAGCGATTCGACAGCGTCGAGGCAACTCTACAATAAATTTGCCAGCATTTTCACATATCGCCTCTAGCACTACCACCTCAAGATTCAGCTGCCGATGAGGACCTTTGAGTCCATTTATTTTTTAATTTGTTTCCCTTTTTATTTTATTTTCATTTTTGCATTTAATTTTGTCTTTATTTTTCATGTTCTTAAAATACTTTTATTAGTATAGTTTGAATTTTCTTTTATCTAGCCGTTTCATTATAATTAACCATAACAACCCTATCAATATAACTCCCTAAAACATTAATGATGGCATCGCAGTTTCAAAAGGTTCAGTCGATTAGTGCTACTCAGGAATATACAAACAATCCTCCACGACTGCCATGTCTTGCTCGACCACGACCATAGCCATCACGACACTGACCACTACGATAACTTCTTCGTTGGGCGCTGTGATTGTGGAACCCAACCTCTACCACCACCTTCACCTCTGTCTACATGTCACATACACATCACTTCTAATATCTTTAAACCCGTTTTCGCTCTTTCAAGGATTATATCCGAATTCAGGGCAGTTTCCCTTCTCTCCCTCTCTTCTGATATTATGCTTATATTATTATTATCCATCGTCGTACATTGAGGACAATGTACATCTTAAGTGTGGGGAAGCTATTTATATGTTTATTAGAAAATCCCTAAATTTTTATCTCGTTCTCAACTAATTTTCTCATACTATTATTAGAGTGAATTCTAATTAATTTATAATTTCTATTAATGTGTTTTAAATTTAATCATAGGGAACTGTGCATTGATTGTTTAAATTTTAAAGGCATTAGAGAATCAAGCATAATAAGTTGACTTTTGAGAATCAAAATTATTAGGTTGTTTCCCTAAATTGAGGTGTTATCTTGAAGTTCTGAATTCACAGGATTGACATCAAAAGCCATAATTTGTGAGACCTTGAGCCTTTAGAGCATATATCTTTTCTTGCTCATTTTTATTGTTACTCATGAGTGTGTCAACATTGATTTGTTATTCTAGAACTTGCTTCGATTATGCATGTCAAGACCACACCTTTGATTTGATATACTGAGATGATAAAGGCACTTAGGTTTTAACCGACTTACCCTATAAAAAGCCTACCTATACAATTGACCCTTAGTGAACCCCTTTTAAGCCTTAACCATTGTTTCTTGATTTCCCCATTAATGCTAACCCATAACTTAACCTTTTTTAATTCCTTAAGAATCTTTCCCTTTTTACTGACTCCCTTTTTATTGAGATTTGATTTGATTAGTTACCTCACTATGTTCATTCATTTCAGTTGCTGAATTATTTCTTATTATGTACTTTCCATTATTATACTTGTTCTTATTCTTAAAAAAAACATATATTAATTCATGTAATTACATATTATTCCAGTATGAGCTTAGACAAATTAAAGTTATTATCTTGAGAAAAAGCTCACGTTATTAGTATTAGGTAACTTTAATTCTGGCACTTGGTTGTAATTTAGTAATTAGCTTTATTATTCTAAGTTTGGTAACTTATTAAATGAATCTCGATTCTAACCCTCTTTTTCAGCATTTATCTACACCTTTAACCCAAGCCCCATTACAACCCTATTAAAGAACTTTTGATTCGTGTATCATCTCATTTATAATAGTGGAGATTTGATTTTCATGTAAGCTTATGGTAATAACTTTTCATGTTTGACTATTGAGTGCCTAATTATTGAACCTTTAACACTTTGAGTTGTTTGAGTGAATCTTTAGTGAGGATGTCAACCCTTGTCGATTTGGAATTAAAGGTAATTATTTAGATAAAGGGGGATACCTATGAACTTATGATTAAAATGTTCAACTTGGATTGTGTGAAACTTTAATGTTCTTTTAGTTAAACTCTCAATATATGATTACTTGTGGTTTACTTCCATACATTATTGTTGAGAATTATAAGTTGAGAAGAATTTATTTTAATTGAGAGTTGAGGATTTTGCTTGAGGACAAGCAAATGCTTAAGTGTGGGGATATTTGATAAATCATAATATATACATATTTTTTTATCCCATGCTTGGCATATTTTGGAAGATTTGTCATAAGATTTAGTGAATTTGATACTCCTAATCCTTTAAATTCATGTTTTATATTTAGGTGAGCATAGAAAGGCGAAAAGAGCAAGAAACGGGCCAAAAACAGACAAAATATGCTAATTTCGGTGTTCCACACGGACTAGGTACTCCCGCACGCCCGTGTGTCATGACACACGCTCGGGTGTCATGGCCGTGTCGACATTAAACCAAGTCAAAATTGCACACGGCCTGAGCACTTTCACACAGACGTGGTACATGGTCGTGTCCCTGTTAGACCCAAGTCTAATTCTATTTGGAAAAGGTTACTTTGGAGGGTTTGAAAGCATTTTAAAGCTTATATAAAAACCTTAGAAGAGGATTAAAGAGGACACACAGAGTAGAAGGTAGAAAATACTCAAGGATAGCCATCAAGAATCAGCTCGAAAGTAGGATCTACTTCAAGACTGAAGATCTTCATTCAATTTCCTTAGAAGTTCTTTGGGTTTCTTTATGTTTTGTTGTTTTCCCAATTTTGAGATGTTTTCCATTATTATGAACTAAACTCCTTAAATACCTAAGGGAGATGAAATCTAAGACGAATCTTATTACTATTTGAATTATATGATAAATACTTGTTCTTATTCTTAATTGTGAGTTTTAATCCTTGTTTTGATATTCCAGGATATTAATTCAGGTTTTTTATGTGCTTATTCAGTGGAGCAAAAGCCCCTGTTTAAGAGTTGATCATTCATGATTAAGCGGAGTTGCATGCAATCCTAGAGATAGGACGACATAAATCTGCCGGATTAGAGTCAAATCTAATAAGGAATCCATAGATCGAGTTAATGCGACAATAGGGTTTTTAATTAGAAAGTGATTTCAATTAATCAACCTAAAGTCAGTTGTTTTTAGTCTCGAATGTAATGACCCAAAATTCACGGGGACTGGAAAAGTGAGTTATAGGGTCTCCGTCTTAGTGAAATAAGTTCGAAAATAATTATTAGGAATAATTGTGAGCCTAGTAATGTGTTTAATTAGGCTTTAATTAAGTGAAATTAGCTCAATTTAGTGTAAATAATAAAAAGGACTAAATTGAATAAAGAGTAAAAGTTTAATTATAGATTAAAATAAAATAAAAAGGGCCAAAATGGCAAATATGCCATTTACTATAGAATGAGGGGCATAAATGTAAGATTTTTCTTACTTTATTAAATTATTATATTATATAATTATTATTTTATTTAAATTATAATATGAATTATAGATAAATAAATAAATAAATCTAGTTCTGTGTAGGGTGATGAAGTATACAAGTGTATTGAAATAATAATTAAATAGGTACACTTGTAATATATTTAGTTATTTACTTAAAATTTAAGTAAAAAGATATTATTATTATTATTATTATTATTATTATTATTATTATTAAGCTATAAATTATATTAATTATTATTATATTATGAAATAAATTAAGAAAAGATAAGTGTAAGGTAAAAATAAAAGACAAGTGTATTAATTTAAATAAGTACATTTGTATTATTTATGTATAATTAGTGAAAAGATATTTTATATTTATTATTAATTAGTAAAAGATATTTTTTAGATGTTTATTATTATTAAAATTATTAATTATATTATATTATGAAATAGATTAGGTCAAGACAAATGTAGGGTGGATATGGGATACAATTGTAATATATACATTTGCTATTAAATAGATATTTTATAATTATTAATTAATTAAATAGAAAACAAATTAAAATAAGTAAAATAAATGAAATAATAAAAGAATAAAAAGAAAGACAAAAGAAACAAAGGAGAAAAAGAACAGAAGCTATTTCGAAACAGGAGAAAGGAAAGAAAGAAAGAAAAGAAAAAGGAAAAACTAGGGTTTTAAGGTTTGAAGCTTTTAAAGGCGAGTCAATTAAGTTCTTTTCTCTTAATTTTGATGTTTTAAAAGCTTTAGAACAAAGTTTTGAAAGTTCTTAGGTTTTTGAACATAGTTCATGTTGAACAAAATAATGAATTAGGGATATAATTGAATGAATTTTAAGTTAGAATTGATCAAAGGATTAAATTGTAAACTAGGCTATAAGTTTTATATTGTATGGATTAAATTGAAAAAATTTCGAAATTAGGAAAATATGCTGAAAAATTAATAGTTAAATGTAAGTATGGAGGAAATTTGAATAGAAATAAAGTATGAATTGAATTAGAAAAGTAAGTAAAATTAGTTAGGATTTAATTGGGAATAAGGTAGAAATTGATTAGAAATTCAATTATTTATTTTAATTAGTGTTGTAATTAATAGTATAATTATTTTAATTTTCGTAGCTAACAAAGAACCAGAGATATCGGCTCAAAAGGGAAAGGAGAAGATTACCAAGGAGTAAATCAAGAATTTCAGGTTTGTATTACTATAATTCAAATTATTTATTATTAAATATTAATTTTAAATTTATTTGTTTTATAGTAAGTAAATATTGAGGTAAGTAAATTTATTGAATTGAATTTAGAAAATTGAATTGAATGAGAAATACGTGTTAGTATTACTATAATTTGAATTTAATTATTATTAATTGTTGAATTTTAAGTTAATGTGCATGGTAAGTATTAGTATTGAATTGTATGAAATTAAATTGAATTGTGGTTATATGTGAATAATTGAAATGCATATTGAATTGAGAAAGTGTATTGAATTATGAATATGTGAATTGAAAATTGATTGAAAAGTGGAAAATGATTGAATTGAAAATGTGAGAAATTGCGATTGAATTGAATTGAGATTTATATGTGATCCGGAAACCCTATTAACTAGTCGGGCTGAGTCGGATATAGTTGGCATACCATAGGATTGGAAGAGTTCAGGGATACTTCGACCTTGAGTCGATGAGACACTGGGTGTCACTATATTTCTTCGAATAGATTCGATGAGGTACTGGGTACCAACTTTACTTCAACTAGGCCGATGAGACACTGGGTGTCAATTTATTGCTTCGAACTATCCGATGAGGCACTGGGTGCCATATTGGTGTGTTTGGTTGGATCTGTGTATCCGCTAAAGTCCGAGTAATGTTAATAGGGTGAAAAAAAATTGAAATGTGAATTTGAGGCATTGAAATGAGAAAAAGAAATTGAATTATGAATTGAAATTGGAATTGGAATTGTGATAGAAAGAGAAAAGTATGAACTAAATGTTCACAAGTGATTAAATTCAAGTTTGTGAAAAATACATTGATTTATGAATAATTAAATTGAATTGTTATTATAAAATGATGGAAAAATAATAATAAAGTATGAATTAGTATAACAGAAATTAATTGTTATGTATTTAATATTTATGTTTTATTTTTTTTTGCTATAATTTGAATTATGGTAATACTACTAAGTATATCTATACTCAGCGTACGGTTATTTTCGTGCGCAGGTTAATAGAAATCAAGTGTCCTGGTTCAGCATCCAGAAAGATCCCGACTCCGACAAGAAAATTTTGGTGATGTATTTCTTCTTTTTGTTTAAGTGGCATGTATTAGGTGGTTGTACATGAGTCATGTATATATATATAGGTTAAATGATCTTGTTGTAATTAGATAGTTATGCAATTTTGGATGATAAGTAATTTTAAAGTTATAAATTAGTAAATTTGGTATTAAATTTTGAAATGAAATGAAAAATATGAATTAGTTCCTTGTATGTTAATAATTTAAAGTTTAAGTAATAAATCAATGGATTAAGCGTAATCTAATAGTGTTTAAGATGTAAAATTCTTTGGTTGAAATATTGGTATTGGTTGGTTACTTTTGGTTTAAATTTGCAGGGGGTTTTAAGTAAAAATAAGAAGAAATACTGTCGAAATTTTTATAAAAAAAAACAATTTACGAAAAATTTTCTGAGATACTCGAACAAGTCCCGTTCTACTTTTAATACGTGTTTTTGGGCTTCGAGAGTCCAATATAGGGGCTTAATTATTTGTATTACTATGAATGTTATATTAATTGTGAATTATTCATAAGTTGTCTGATATGTCCGGTAATGCCTCGTAACCCTATTCCGACGACAATTTAGGGTTAGGGGGTGTTACATCGAAAAAGTTATTAACATAAATTAGGGATTTCTACGGATTAAGTCAAGTGAATAAATCGTCTAGTTCAAAAGTGATAAGTGAAGTCTAGGTGGATTCTTCCTTGGGTATTGTCTTCTCCATCTGTTTTCTAAACAGTGTTTTCCAACTTTTATCTCTGTCGTAATTTTAGTTAATTAGATAATTAGTCTTAGTTTAAACATTCACTTAATTGTTAGGCTAGATGATAAAAAGATAGTAATTACTAGTACTTTTAGTCCTCGTGGATACGATATTTCTGGTCTCACCATAACTATACTACTGTACGATAGGTGCGCTTGCCTTAGTCGAATTTTTAGTTAGTTTCACGACCATCAAGAATCATGATAAAGTTTGCTATGATTATTGCTGAAATTTCTGAAGAGATCAAAATATATTTTCTCAAAATTTTCCCTCACTCATGACTTTCAAAAGAATGGTGATATAAATGCTTAGCAATACATTCAAATAGTCATTTGAAAGACTAGTATCCAAGATTGAATACGAATAATATGAGAAAGTATGTGATGTTTTCATGAGGAGAAGTAAATACGCACTGTATTTTTTTTCCCTTAATCAATGTTTTGTCCATTAGGTTTTCCTAGTAAGATTTTTAATGAGGCAGTATATTATGCGTATTAAAGATATGTGCTCTTTTTCCTTCATTAGGAATTTTTTTTCTCACAGGGTTTTTATCATAGTAAGGTTTTAACGAGACACATTATCTACCAATAGACATCCAAGGGGGAGTGTTATGAATATCTTATTAAGTGGATGTCCATCAAGATCAAGATAAGTTTTGATTTACTTTAAATTTAAATTCTAATAGTCATTAGAATTAGATCTCTAGTTCATTTATATTTCTTATGCTTATAAATAGAAACTTTGAAGAAGCATTATAAGTATCCCATTGATCAATAAAATACGCTCTCTTCTGGTCTCCTAATTTTTTTTATTCTTTAACTTCTATCATTTTATTTTATAGCAATTTAAAAAAAAATATTTAACATTTTTAAAACCATAATAAAGAACGATAGTTTGACAAAATGTTTAAAACCATTACCTAACAATTATCCGAAAAATAATATGAATACTGACAAAAGACTATAATTTATTAAGTGGATTGCCTTCTGAAACCAAGTCGTATAATTTTTCGGTAAATTATACTGGTTAAACTATTAGTAACTTCAAAAAGTTGTAAAATGATCACTAAACTATTCAAAAATTTTCATCCAAGTCATTGGGCTATTAAAATCGTTGTTATATGACCATCTTTGTTTGCACCACCTACATCAATAGAAAGCTCTCCTTCTCTTTCTCTTCTATAGTTTAATTGTTTTCATTAAACACCATGAACCTACGAACCAAAATCCGAACAGCTTTCTTCTCTAATCTCCAACAATGATCTTTAGAACGACTTAGATCTAAGTTATGTTCTTCTACTCAGCAATGGGTACTAATTCACCATACAGATTGTCAAATCCTCACATGGAGCTCACCGGCCAAACTTTAAAAAAAAAAATTAACAGCCTAGCTGCTTAAATAAAAACTTTCAAATAGTTCAATGATCTTTTTGTAACTTTTTGAAGTTAAGTGACAAAAATGTAAATTTACTAATAGTTTATTGACTTTAAGTGTAGTTTACCTTTTATATCGGATCACACATCAAACAATATAACAGGCAAAAATAACAAAAAAGAAATGAAAAATAACACTTCAATCTTGTCACTAGTCACGAGAATATGTCCTCTAGGCCAGGTTGCTAAGTTGTATATGTATTAGACGAGAAAGGATTGTATGGAACTGTAATTTCACGTCATCCCTATCCCTTTCCAATAGGAGTATGACAAATCAGATATTTTCTCATAATTTTCATTGGACCCATTAGATTACTAAATTTCAAATCCCAATACCCTTTTTGGCTTAGATAGTATTCTTGTGATCCAGTTAAGGGTCTTCTTCCTCACTCCCAAATTATGGAATTGGATAGGTTCCTGGAAGTTATTTGCAAAAGTATATCTCTAATCGTAAATAGTTAAATGAACTGCTTACCATCAATCATAATTTTGTGCACCTTGTGACCATAATTCTGCCATCCATATTCCGAATTTGCCACACTACATAGCACCCACTCTCCATGTCAAAGTCATGATGATCAAAGCACACACGATCTGCCTCGCTCCTTCATTAATAAACCTGTATTTTTTTCCCAACAAGCGATCTTGCATAGTCGAATCAGATCTTTCACTTGTCTAATCACCGCAACCAAACCCAAAGAAATCGTTATCAAACAAGACTATTCCTATGGCACCAGATTGACCACAATGTACATGCTAAAGCAGTTGCTATACTTTTGGTTCAATCTCATTTGTATTCTTACATATATAATCTGTAGTAGCCAATTTTGGCCCAGACCAACAAACACACAAAAAAAAAACCAAACAAACTAAAATAAAAGTCCCAAAATAAATGTCCATTTACAAAACCCAAACCATCCCAAGCCTAAACCCATTTCAGACCCAAAATCCTAGAAACCCTAAAGCCCAACTAGCCCATTAAAAAGAAAACATTTCAGCAACCCTAGCCACCAAGCCTTTAGCCACCGCTCCCCACCAGCAAGGCCACCACGCGCGCCGTTTCATCGCACCACACGCCTCCTCCATGCGCGTCTGACACCTGCAAAGAGAGATCCACACGCAAGCAATACAAACAATGAAGAAAATGACAAAAAAAAAACAGAAAAACAAAACAAATGTGGACAAAAATGGATCTTAGATCCGGCTATAAAATCCAAAATCAAAGCTTTGTATTTTTTTACGCACACTAGCAAATCAGAAAAGAAATAAAACTGAAGTTTTAAAAGGTTTTGCTTCTTTTCTTTCTTTCTTTCGTTTTCTGTTCATTTTGTTTTTTATGTTTATTTATTTATTTTCCTTTTTTAAAAAATCTATTTTAATAAACAAAGAGGACATAGATTAAAAAAAAGGCGTACCTGGGTTGTGCTCCACCGCCGTACGCGGTGGTCACCTCCGTCATCGACTGGCAGCCATGATGAATAGACGGTGGCCTTGTAGACCGGATGTGTGGGGGGTTTTTGAAAGGAGAGGAGAGGAGAGTGTTTTTTTTTTTTTTTTTTTAGTGTGAGGTTAAAGTGATTTTTTTTAAATAAAAATTAGGCTTAAATAGCCCCTGAAACGACGTAGTTTCATTTGGCCTCCCCAGACGCCAAAACGGCGTCGTTTTGGGGAGGCTGACCCGAACCCGACCAACTCTACAAAAGGGATCCGCGTGTTTTTTATTTTGGGTTATTTGTAACCCTGATCCCCCTGCTTTTATGGCGCTTTTCAATTAGGTCATTTTTGCTATTTTCGTTTTTTATACATTTTACCTTTTAATTTTATTTAGTTTTCAATCAGGCCCCTGACCCACTGACACTTTGAAAAAGACATTGTCTTGGAAAAGGGGTTAAATTTCTTATTTAGTCCCCGTGTATTTCTGCGCATTTGATTTTAGACCTTCGTTTTATTTTATTATTTAATTCGTTTGTTTTATTATGGTTTTTACTTTTAATTTCATTTCTTTTCTGATTTGGTCCCTAATCTGTTGGACTTTAACTTCTTTTTAATTTGTTGTTTATTTATTCATTTTAAATTTTTATATATTATTTATTTTAAGCTATTTTATTTACTTTAATTTTTTTTATATAGTATTCATTTCAAACTACTTTATGGTATATTATTTTAAGTTATTTTATATTTTTATTTGAAGTCTTTTGCATTAGTTATTTTAAATTTTTTTTTCCTCATATTAATTATTTTAAACATATACATATATTATCTATTTTAATTTCTCTTTTTGTAAAATTTTTTTTATTATATTTTTTTTCTTGCATGTTTATTTTAAGCCTTTCACATGATATTTTAAAATTTTTTTAAAGTTATTTATTTTGAACACTTTATATATTATTTTATTTTATGTTAAAAATACTATATATGTTAATTATTATAAATTGTTTTATATTTGTTACTTTAAATTGCCTTTTTATTTTGAAATCATTTCAGGTATTATTTATTTAGAACTATTTCATTATTTTAAATTGTTTTATATACATTTTTAAACTCTTTTTATTTATTTTAAAATACTCTATTTATTATTTATTATAAGATTTTTTCCATATTACCTATTTTATACCTTTATATATATATATGTACATTGTTTGTTCTAAAATTTATGTATATATATCATCTTTTCTTAAATTGTTTTATATATTATTGATTTTAAAAAATTTATTTTTTACTTTATTTATTTTTAAACTTATTTATTATCATTTTAAATAGTTTTTACGTTTTATTCATTTTGATTTGCTTATACTATTTATTTTTTAGATTGTTATATATGTTTTTTTATTGCTCCTTGATTACTAATGTTAGCGTTTAAATAATGTATGTTGAGTGATTATTGTCATTTTATGTACCATAATTCGTTCACTTGTATTTTCATATTATTGTTATTCATTTGTATAATGCTGTGTTCATGTATCATTTTTCCATGCTCATTACTATACTTTTATTTCATATCATCGCCCCATGAATCAAACCTCATTACATTTATCCAATAAATCTTTTCGTTTTAATCCAAACAAATAACGTACGTCGTTTAAATATCGTATTCGCTATTATTCAAAAAACAAAAAATTCAAAATAAGGCAATGTTTCGCATTTTGGAACATCGAGGAATTGTGCCCTAACTTACGGGGTTTCGATTTTCTCGTTGATCCTAAATAGCCAAATATCCTTTTGAGTTTTAAAACACACGGAATTCCAATTAAAATTAAAGACAAACTGGCGCTCGGGAGTTCATGGTATCGTGTCCTAACTTACGGGATGTGATACTCCGATATCTCGAAACGAGAAAAATCTTTAGCAATCGTTTTTAAGATCGACATTAACAAAAAAGGATCGTATTTCAAATCTATTCTCGATTTTCAACTTTCGACATTGAGACTTTAACTAATCAATTTGGTACCAATTTTGGGCATGTCGGGGGTGCTAATCCTTCCTCGCACGTAACCGACTCCTGAACCTGCTCTCTCGAGTTTCGTAGACCAAAAATGCCGTTTTAGTAAACTAAAATGTTTTATTAAAACAAAGGTGATCCGATCACACCTAATAAAGATCAGTGGCGATTCTCGTTTTAATTTTCATTTTCAAACAATCGATTACCGTTTTCAAAAAAATGGTTTCGACATAATCCATTCTTTAATCTAGTCTCTAGTGTTGAATACGATTAGATTAGATATTTTCAATTCACAATTAGACTCAAACTAAACTGCCCTCGCAAATAGTCAGTCCTACCCTACATTTTGAAGGAGTCAAGCTTCCATAACCCTTTCCAAATTTCCTTAGACCAACTCATCCCAGTGTTGTCTACCTCAGTCCCCTTTCCACTAAGTGACATAATCTTTTAAATTATAAAAGAATTTCTTCTTTTTTTTTAAATGAACCAACATGTCATAGACATCATTACTTGTCTTAGTCCTTATTGTTGGGAATCATCATCAAATGGAAAATGTATAAAGTAAAACAAATTTTAATATATGTATTGAAACTAAAACAAATTAAAAAGTTAAAATACAAATCAATCGCGGGTACTTTTTAAAGAAATAAATAATTAATCATAAAATAAATATACATATAAGTCACCCAATTTGATGAGACATGTTTAGTTTTAATATGTATGTATGTATGTATGCTATAGATGAGTTCTATTTAATTCTTTTTAATTTTTAATTCGTCGTACTTTATATAGTTTGATTCAATATTACAGTTGTTGGATAATACGACTCTCATACACACGTGAACACACATATGTATGTAAAGAATCAAGTTGTGGAGCAAGTTGTGTTAATTGTCTGCTACAACTTGATTATGAATTGGTAGTTAAAGATTAACACAAATTAAAAGTGAATTGATATAATTAAGGTTTATTGGACTTCACTTATTAAATAAATTATACATCAAATATGTGTAAGTATTCAAATAATTAATTTTTAATTGATGATGATTAACTAAAAATTAAGGTTAATAGGTAAAAATTACATATTAGGGCTAGGATCTTTATACCAGACATAATTGCTCATCAGTAAACATACATTTTTTAAGGAATAACTAAATTTTTTGATATTTCATTTTCATAAAATAAAGCGTCATTTGAAAAATTAAAATCACA
Source organism: Gossypium longicalyx (assembly GCA_025698465.1). Classification (NCBI taxonomy): domain Eukaryota; kingdom Viridiplantae; phylum Streptophyta; class Magnoliopsida; order Malvales; family Malvaceae; genus Gossypium; species Gossypium longicalyx. The sequence goes on along the minus strand of CM047000.1, from coordinate 96,593,175 downwards.
AGACTCAATGATTTCAACATATCAATATATTTAGATATGTTTTCGCGTTTAGTTTTTGTTCTTGATGATTTGACAATCAGATTTTGATATATTAAGTTTTACATAAGATTTTTTTATGATTCTAACTATAGTTGTTCGGACATGTATTTGTATTTATACTATACTTGTGACGATAAAATTACAAGACTCAAGAATTTCAATATATTAATGGATTCAAGTACACTTTTACATCTAATTTTTGTTCTTAATAATTTGACACGAAAAATAAATATTATATATGATGAGTTAACATGAAAATAATTAGTATATTTTAATCATATTATAGTCAAATTCTGATTCATGTAGAACTCATTTAAAGCAAGAAATCTATTGGTCATTATCCTCAACATCAAATACACTCATCAAACATTTCTAACAAGAAAGATGTTTTTGAAATTTTAGTATTAACTAAATAATATCCATTGAATCTGTTAAGTTGAATTTTGGTATTCTCAACATCTATTGCAATAAACATATCATCGTATAATTAAAATGATTTAATTTTTTATTAAGTGAAATAATAAATCGATATGGCATTATACATATGATACTATGTTTGTTGTATAAAATTTTGAAAAATAGCAAAATTTATCTTATGGCATGTTTGAGAACCATGATTTGGTTCAAAAAATTAAGATTTGAAAATCCAAATTCTTTGTTTGGATAACGAATAAAAAAAATTGATTTGAATTTGGGTAAATCCAAGTCGAATTTTATAAGAGTTAACTTTTTAAAACTTGAAACTTTCAAATTCTAAGATTGATAAACAGACTCTCTTCTTTCACATTTTCTTCAAAACTTAGACAATAAATAAATAATTTTATTTGTAATAACGAAAGTCAAGGTTTTCATAATCGGATTGGAGAGCGAAATAGTTAGAGAACCGGTTTTTGGTTCAACAGGTTCAATTGGTCTGACTGATTCAATTGAATAAATTATTAAAAATAAACATTAAAGAATAGAGAAAACTTATTCGATTTTTTCGACCAACCAATTGATCTAATTCCTTATTTTGGACTAGTACCTCGGTCATTTCTTGGTCCAATTGGTTTAACCGGACAATCTAGTCCAAATTTAAAAATAATGATGAAGTTTCATGCATTTAATTTAATACAATATAAATATTTGAAAATTTCATTTATACTATAATTTCCACAATTTTAATTTATAAACCCCTAACTTTTAATTTATTCCTAATTAAGCTCACTTATTTAAGTACAAATCAAATTATATAATTTTATCTCGAACCAACCGCTCCTTTCTTTCTCAGGACCTATACTTCGATCGGTTCTCGGTCAAACCTGTCCAGTTCAGTTCAAACAACAATGTTCAAAATCCTTCTAAATAATTAAATTTTAAAAAGTGTTTTTATGACTTAAAATTAGTTGAAATCCAAATATAAATTTAAATTATCGAGACAATGAATTTGAATTAATTCAAAACCTTGATTTTTAAAATAGTTTAAACCCAAACAAAAAATTTGAAAATAATTAATACATAAATCATAAATTTTAAAACAAAAATTTGAAAATCCAAATTCCAGTTACCAAACGTTACCTTAATGAATTTAACAGTTACCATTTGATTAAGACTAAAATTCAAAACTCAAAAAGTAAAACGACTACAAATGACCAAATTAAAATAGAAAGACTAAACTCTAAACTTATGTATAATATAAGAATTATTAACGTAATTATCTAATTTTTATAGGTTTCAATAATAATTGTTGTTGTTAGTATTTGTTGGTAAAATTGAAAATCTTTTTCGTGAACATTTTGAATTGTGCGTTACTTGTCATAAATGATAAGAAATCCTTTAACTCAGCCTTTCTATCAATTAAATAATTCTAATATTTTAATAACAAAATGTACATAATGTAATTAATCAACTTATTGAATGTTTTTGTATGTCTGCCTTTTAAATAGGCTAATTTTTTTTATTTAAATAAGTCTTTATGTATGCTAACACGTACACTATTCTAAAATTAATACGTATTTTGTAGTTGTGGGTTTGTCTGTATAATAATGTAAATATTTTTTATGCGAACCCCTATAAAAGTACAAACCCTCCACGCATGAACTCACGTAGACGAATTGTACATGCTACTACTATTGAGGTAAAGAGTTCGGATCGATTTCAGTTGGGTAACTGAGTAGCAGATCTTGGCTAACAGCATAACACAACTATTGAATATATAGAATATATAAACTGAACCGATGAGGTGTTGGTAAGGAGGATGTGTTCAGAGTTCTAAGATTTTATTAGGCTAAGTCTCGTGGGTTTTACTTAAATAATTAGTAAGTTCATTTAAATATATTTTAATTATTAATTGGATAATTTATTGTAAAAATTAATTATAATTATAGTTATTTAGATGTACTTATTATAATTTTATTTTTTTAATATTTAAATAAGATTAAATTATTTGTCCAAGTTCAAACCTTCAATTAAATATTTAAGGAGAGTTTGGATAAAATTATTAATCTCGAAAAATGGTGTTGAGCAAAAAAAAATAAACTTACTTAAAATATGGGTTAGACTTAGAGCTTCAACATTTAAGACCCAAATTCGACACAATTCATTTTTAATATTTGAGTATATTGTTTTGTTTTATTTTTATATAATACGTAAATTATATAGCATAAAAATTAAATCCATAATAAAATATAATTTCTTTTAATAAAAGTAAAAAATATACAAATCATCTCACAATTTTTTTAAAATTTTACATGGTATTATATATATATATGGATTTAGTTTTTTATGTATTATAAATTATATTATAAACAAGTTAAGGTGGACTCGAACAGTTCAGACCTTAAATATCTGACAATAACTCATATTTTAAATGAACTTAATTTTTTATAGATAAATATTTTTACACTATTTTATTCCATAATATACCGTTTAAGTTGAGCAAAGTTCTAAAGATTCGAAATAAAATAATACAAGGATATATATCTATAAAACTTATTGATTGCATATCCCATAAGTTAATCACACTTATTTTATTCCATGATATCTATAAAACTTATAGATGAATATCTTTATATTATTTTATTCCATAACATGATTTTTAATTTGACCTTATTTGATTCTTTTTAATAGTATAGGGACTAAATTGATCCATTAAATAGTAGAGGGATTAATTTGATCAAACCCCTATAATAGAGGGATCTCTCAAGTACATTCACCTTTAAAAGAAATGAAAAGTTCATGTTCAAACTTATTTGAGTTCAGTTTACATAGGTTTTCAAACCCAAATCAATGGTTGAATCGGTTAAATCAATGGTTCAATTCGACTAGTTTGTTCGACTCAATTGAATAAATTATTTTTAAAAATATCAAGAAAAACCGATTTAACTGGTTCTATTCAACCAACTCAACTCTTTCTTTTAAATCAATACCTCAATTAATTCCCGATCCAATTAGTGTAATTCGATTCTGAAAAGTCTTATTCAAAATATTAATTCTATTATCAAATTTTAATTCGAATCGGATGAATGAATTACAATTCACCTTATTCAAATCCAGTTGGACTCTTCCCAATTTAAGCCCATCACTCTAACCCAAATCCTCATCAATCTCAGCCCAAATCCATCCATCCACCCAAGCTACCATACAAAAAAGCTAACCATGAAGAACCTATCCTTTTCCAAGTTCATTCTACTCTCATTCCTTTTTTGAGGTTGCCAACTGTTCCATGTCCCACCATCGACGCCAAGGCTACTGCATGCGTGGCGTTTGCAACAGGCAAAGACACTAAGCCCTCTGCCGTATGCTGCAGTGGGTTGCAACAGCTTGCTCAAACTGTTAAATCAGTAGATGATAAGAAAGCTGTCTAGTTTGTGTGCTAGTTTTTTGTTTAGTTCCTAGTAGTTTTATTTAGTTAAGAATGAACTTAGTTTGCTTATGTTTTGATGTGTTTAGGTGCTGATTGACCTAATCAGCTTATGTGCAAGCAAAGTTTTGCAAGTTACAATGTTATTAGTGGGAGTAGTTAAAAGTTTGGCTGTATTTGGTATTGGTTTGACTATATATTTTGTATTTTTAAACAAATGGAACACAGATCAGCTCAGCAACGTTTTTGCTGTTGTTTTTTGCTCATTTTTCTATGTTTCTCTTTGAAAAATGCCAACAAAAACCCATCTAGACTATGGACATACACCAATAAAAAGAATTATTTTCATACTATAAAAATCATGACAAAAATAATTAGTAGAGATTAGCAGGGGAAACTCTTGTCATTTTTCAATTGGAAACTCTTTTTTAAAGGGAATATAAGCATTAAAATCTCAGCATATTAACAATACAGAGAGGACCCCTGCGAATTGCTATAGTCAGCCCCTTATAGCTGACAGACATAACATACATAGATGAAACTAACCACAAACCGAAAGCAAATTAACTTTTCTATTGATCCCGGCCTTGGCCAAACGATCAACAGTCCCATTTGCTTCTCTGAGAATTTCCATAATATCTCTACTTTGACCCCTGCAAAATACCAGAACTGAGTTGAATGATACTCCTTACACAGCTTTGGGCATTCCACGGTGATCTGAGCTAGCAAACAGCAACAACACAATCACTTTCCTCTATCAACTTATGCCTGCCTGACCATTTACAAGCCGAGGATATGGTAAGGGCTTCCTTAATAGCCAAAACTTCAACTAAAGCTGGATCCGCAAGACCAAAAGATTTAGAGAAAATGACTAGCGAGGAAAGTATCCCACCAGTCCCCGCTGTACCATTATTGCCTACAACACCCGCATCTACATTGAATTTAACAGCACCGCAGGGAGGAGGCGTCCAAATTACCCTCTTAGTGTCGTTCTTATGTGTCTTTGGTACACGAAAGTTCTGAGGGGTACGAAGAAAGTCATCCAAGGAAACCCCGGTTGACCCCCACTTAGCACGGAACCACCGGCCCAATCTAATCAAGATGGACTCAAATAATTCTTGTTGATCAAGAACCTTTCCGGTGAACATCATCTTATTCCGAAAAATCCATATACTCCAGATAATGGCAAAAAATGTCATCCAATACATTTTAATAATGCATCGAGGGAATGCACAAAAGGAAGAACGATGGGGCATCTTTAGGCCACACGGACTGCAGCTGCCAAACCACACGAAAAATAAATGCTCAGTCATTTCCGGTTCAAGGTGACAGAATGGGCAAGTTGTCACTCTATCCCACATCAATAACCATACAAAGAACTCAATTTTTGGGGGAGCATATCCTGACCATACTTGTTTCAATATATTTATCAATGTGCATAATTAGAAAAATAGTTAAATACATAAATGAGTAATTACATATTCGACAACACTATCATATCTAGAATTACACTGCTATAATATTCAGCCTTGAAGAGGACTCGAATTTCCACACTCGAGATTTTGAATCTCGCGTGTCTACTATTTCACCACCAAGGCATCTTGAAAGTGAATTGTATTTCATGAATATGGTATCTATCTAATGCTATGTATAGAATATATGACAAAGGTAAAGTGTTGGAGTATTTCTATTGATCGGTCATGTCGTATAGGCCCTAGTCGAAGATCCAATTGCTTCGATTTGAAGTATCCGGAGTATGTCTTATATATATTAAGATTAATAATGACATCAAAATCCTATTTTCTTTTTTTTAAGACATCAAATAGTTTTTTATACAATATCTAGAAGTACCCATAACTCTTCTCCAACCCTTAAATAGGAGTATAAACGCGCTTCAACATACTCAAACTCACATCTTCCTCTACTAGAAATAATGTTAATACCAATTGAACTAAAACTCAGTCCACTTTTTAATTTTAAAAAGTGTCATTTAGAAATTAGTGGCTTAATGGACCCATCTTGGCCAAATTCATAAATTGAGCTTAGCATAGTTTTGCCTTCATGAGCATCCTCCATCCTTGATTATTCACTCAAAGGATCCCATTGTCAAAATTTAATTTTATATTTTCCCCAACCTCGTGATATTATGATTTAAAAGGTGCTTGAAATGTTTCATGGAACAAGTAGCATATCATCTAGTGCTAGCTAAAGTTTATGAAACTAAAATTTGCAAAAGCCTATGCCTAAAGATTAGATTGCTACAACGGTGCATATCATCTAAGTCCCCATACTTTATTTTACAAAACAAATACCGGAAAATGAGGAAAACATTTCTCGTAAAATATTTTACTTGGAACAAACACAGCCTAAATTCATTAAGCTATGGTTTTTTTCAAAATCTGATGCACCAAACATACTATCATTTGTGTAATGCTATATCAATTTATTTTTTTTTCACATTTTACTAACTAAAATTCCAATTAATGGATTAATGACTGACATTTGTATCAAGACTGGAATTTTAAGATTCGAAAAGTATAGGGACTTAGAATGATCCAATTGGAGAATATAGATCAAATCTATAACTATACACATGGTACAGAATTAGTAATTGAATTTAACCGAATAAATTTAACTGCTACTGTTTAGGTTAGGGCTAAGATTTCAGAATTCGAAAAATATAAAAACTAAATACATAACTTTCACAAAATACAAAATTAATAGCAAAATTTAAGAAAGAAAACTCAACATAAAATCAAGTCAAACAGCATTTTGAAAAACAAAAAACACAAATTTTGTTTATTCAGATATACACTATGACGTAAACTGACTCAATCCCATCTTCATTCTTTCTATTTTTATAATTACAAACAAAATTGCGACCTTTTCACTCATAGTTTTTGCTTGTCCAAAGTGCAAAAGGAAATTTGACTTTTAGCTATATGTTAAAACGTGACCACAACATTTTTTTCAAACAATAAAATCATTTTTTTTTATAAACGAATATCTTATAAGAATTTTAACTACAGTTTCATACAATTTAAGGTGATTATTAATGTATTATCTTTACAATACACTTTTATACACGTTTACTAGTAAATCTTTCGAAAATTGTAGGATTATAAGTTAATACAGTGAAACTTCAGTATTTAGTTTATTGGTTTTGGGTGATTATCTATAAACTCTTATTGTGAGTTCGAGTCATAAGGATTGTCTACGTGCAGTGTGTGCGTGTGTGATAGTTAAGGACTTATTAAGGTATTCTTTTTTGTGAATCGTACACAGCTTTTAACGGAGTAAAAAATAAAATCCTCCTTCGAAAAATAATACTTTCTGTTGTTGAAGGGTCAAATCGGCATTCTCGAAAACGACACTTCAAAAATCTCCCCTAGATAAGCCAATCCCCTTCAACAAGATCCTACCAAAGAAGTGTAAGTTATATATATAAAAATATATGCAATAATAAAATTACATTTTCAACCTAAAATACTGTAATTTTGATTCCCTTAAAAGAAAATCTTTGACTTTGTATTTGTTAATACTAACCACTTATTTATTTGTTAAATTAATATAACACCTTTTACACCACCTAAGAGGTCAAGTGGCCTTTTCCCTAACTTTGGGATAAAAAGTTTTTCCTTAAAAGAAAATCTTGCATTTCTTCTTTCAACTTGTTCCAACAAATACTTGCAAGAAATGCGTATATAGGGAGAGGAATCCATTTATATCAGTATAAAACTTAAGTAAATTTACATATATTTGTAATTTTTTATATAATTAATATTTTAACAATCCAACCGTCATATTTCATATTCCATTCATACAGATCATGCATGTCAAGTTTGACATAAATTAAATTTTTCTGACTATTCATTTTATGTATAAAAAAATTTTCAACCGTTACATATATATTAATATAAACAATATTTTATATCAATATGATTGAGATATCAGATTAATTAAAAAATTAACATGCATTACAAGTACAAATATATTAATAAATTCAACGATTTAATCATTAAAATATTAATCGTATAAAAAATTATGAAAGAATATAAAACCACTTAGTTTTACATCATTTTTGTACAAATATAAATAGATCTCTCCCTATATTTATCGATTACAATATTAGATAAAGAGATAACAGTAGATAAACCCATGTCTACTTTTCAAACAAATATCTACAATATATTTTACTACTTATTATTTTTTTGAATAATTTTATTATAGGTTCTTTTCATATCTGCTATTTTTGATATAACGCTTAAAACTACTCATAGTCTCTCCCCAACCCATAAATAGGAAGATAATGCGCTTCAGCACACTCAAACCCACGTTCTCCTATATTGACAACAATATCCATACCAATCGAGCGAAGATTTAATCGGATACTATTTACTATTTCTTGGTGAACGGGACAACTTTCTATCTTCTTCAAATGCAATTGATTATAAAAATTATTGATTTTTCCAAGAAAAGATAAGAAAACAATTGACTATATATATTTTTATAAGAATTCAACATTGCCTTGATTTCTTGACATAAAATAAAGTGGACTAGTTTGTTTCCCAAGAATATTGCGTGTTAAAAAAATCTTAAAGTTACATATGAATTTTATATAAATTTTAATTTTTTTAATATTAATTTAATTTAAGTTTTTTAAATTATTAATATAATTATTGATATAGTATCATTTTAAGTATATATATTTAATATACAAATACTGAATCAAAATTAAAATTTTATATATATATTTAAACCACAATTAAAGTTTCATATGTACAATTATACTAAATCAATATTTATGTATCAAATTACAAATCGAATCAAAATTCATATATGATTCTAATATTTATCCCTAAAATCATTTATTTAAATATGGTAATTCTTCTTATTTTCTAGATGGTCAACATTTACATGTCAATTTTTTTTTATCATATATAGGCACTATTTTTATAATAGTTAATACATATTTTCATGACAAATTAAATCATTATCAAATATGTCCATAACATCTTGATTCAATAACAAGAGCATTATATTGTAGGTGTTGGGGATCGACCCGTATAAACAACGAAATAAGAACGAAAAGAGAAAAAGAAAATTGGGCATACATATATTTATGTGAAAAACTCCTCCAAAGATGATAAAAACCACAGGCAATGAAGTTTCGACTTTTCACTGAATGGGTAAACAAACGAGAGTACAATATGGAGAAAATAAACCTAAATGTATTAAGCGTACAAACCCAAACCCCAAAAATAAAGCCGTAACTCTCATAGAGTTTTCTCAAAAGAGGTACAAAATTCTCTCCATAGTTACCACGAAAAGAAAAGTTCTATAGTACATCTTTAATTGTCACCCCCAAAAGAAAAGTTCTATAGTACATTTTTAATTGTCTTATAAAATTGGCCTCTTAAAGCAGAGATACAAGGCCCCTTTAAATAGGCTAAGTCTAAAGGACTAAAACGACTAAAATATCCCTAAAGTAATCAGAGTTCGACTAGGAAAAGATAGCAGAGTTTAACTGGGAGAAAAAATCCAATTTATGTGGAAAACAAGTCACAACGTCGCAACATCCTCATTCGCGTCGTCATGACTTCGTCCGTCATCGCAACGTGTTGCAACGTCAGGAAGCTTCTTATTATGACATCGTCGTCTATTCGGCCAAAAATACGAGGCACACCCTACAGTAGGCATGAAAGCTTGAGTTTAATTCCAAGCAACTTCGTTCCCTTGTCCTAGTTATCAGAAAATATGGTTATCAAATATTTTCTTTCAATAAATATATATATAATTTCTTTTCTTATTACCTTTAATTTGAAACCAATACATAATATTTTCTTGGAAACAACTTCATACATAAAAGTCGTACAACATAGATTAGATGCTTTTCTCGCAAGTTTACGCATGAATTTGCATATCAAACTCTACAACTCAATATTATAAGTTAGATCAAATGGAACGACTCATTCCACATTGAATACGGCCTATATCACATAATTTAAGTTTTATTCCGCTTTTTAGTCATTTCAATTAATATTAGTTTTTATTGATGTACTGATCCATTCTAATCAACAAAGGACAAGTTGTTTGAGGGAAGTCAAATAAAAAAAATAAAAATGTGAGGAGTTAAAGTGTAATTTTACTATTATACTAATTTGTAATTTCATAAAAGTTGAAAGGATTGTATAGATAATTTTTTATTGAGGGCAAAGCCACGGTTGATTTATGATATTTTAAACCAATTTTGAACATCTATTACTATATTTAAGTGTTTTATTGATTTGATATCACCCTCAATCTGGTCATCAATTCAGTAATGAATTTACTAAAAGCCCGTCATTTTTAATAAGTAATTGATATTATTTTCAAGATAATTCTGTCTTTTCATATAAAATCTAAGCAAATAATTTCGCATAATGGAATTTGGGCCCAAAACATTATGATATTTAATTTTCTAACTTTACCGCTTTAACCAAAAACCAATTTTTGTTATTACATCATTTTTAAAATTTGTTACATATATTTTTCACTAGCATCGTGAGCAAAATTTATTTTAAAATATTAATAAATTCTAAACGATATACCAAAACATAGGTTTGCATAGTGGAACAATTTTAAAAAAATATCTGCTCCTCCCAACCGATAAATAGGAGGATGATGCACTTCAGCACACTTGAACCTACATCCTCCTGCATTAATAACAATGCACATGTCAATCAAGTTAAGACTCAATCAACAATAATTCTTTTTAAAAATATCATTTGAGAACAAAAATAAATAAGCAATATCAGCAATTTAAAGAAAAAACATAGGTTTGCATTAGTGGATGTATGTCTAATAACATAAAATCTTCAAAATCAACTATAGTGGAATAATTTGGCATTAGTCAAGGTGTCTCCAACAAAATTAAATCTTCAAATTCAACTATAGATGGAATAACTTGTAGCTGCCAAAATGGAATTACTGAGCAAAGTAGCATATAAAAAGTAGACTGTGGATACATCAATAAAAATAATTTTTCAAGTTGCAATTATATTAAATATTATCATTAAAATTAATTATTATAAATAATGTAATTAAATAATTAAGTTAATAAACTAAATCAAATTCTCGTAATTAATTTGATTGTCAAGAGATGTTCACTTAAAAAATTTACTCGAATTCGAATTTTTAGGAAAACAAATAATAAGTATTTACTTAGACAGCGTTTTTTGAATATAATGTTTTCCCGTGTTTGTGGAACTTGAACTTGATGGTTGAATTATTCTCAAGATTCAATAATATATTACTTAGGTCACTGTTACTTGCAAACTTAAACAAAAAATTTAGCCTAGTTTATGGCAACAATATTTATATTGTGAAAGGGCGTAATAGTTGTGATGGAGAGTCATAACACTTACATCTGTTTACCATTTCATTTTGATTCTTTCATTGAAGTCAATGCTTGGTTGAGAAGCTTCACTAGGGAGCATCAATGGCGGTTTTCAATCTACTCCTTGTTGTGTTTCCTTTCTTCTGTTTGTCAATAACCTCTCTTGCGGCGGACACCATTCGTGTGAATCAATCCATCAGAGATGGTGAAAACGAAACCCTAATTTCAGCGAACGGGACTTTCGAGTTGGGATTTTTCAGCCCTGAACTATCGAGTAATCGTTACATAGGAATATGGTATAAGAAGATATCTCCTAAGAAAGTGGTTTGGGTTGCCAACAGGAACAACCCTATCAATGATACAAATGGAGAATTGTTACTTGCAGAGCAAGGAAACTTGATCCTTATGAATGCTACCGGAGGAACTGTTTGGTCTACTAATTCACCAAGCTTAGCTACTAATCCAACTGCTCAACTTTTAGATACTGGAAATCTTGTTGTCCAAGGCAATGGAAATGGAAATGTTGTGTGGCAGAGTTTTGATTATCCGACTGATACATTTTTACCAGGCATGAAGCTCGGGATAAACTTGGTTACTGGCATGAATCGAAAGCTAACAACCTGGACGAGCATCAACGATCCTTCATTGGGTGACTACACGTTTGAGATCGATCCTGATGGACTGCCTGAGTTTTTCCTCGAGAATGATTCGGTGATGGTATACAGGACTGGATATTGGAATGGTATAACGTTTAGTGGGATAATCTTTCTAGGGCCGAATCCGGTTTTTACAATTGATTTTGTTTCCAATGAGAAGGAGATCTATCTCAAATATGAACTTAAAAATAAGTCGGTTCTTTATAGGATGGGTGTAACCCCAGATGGCACCATCGAGCGGTTCATATGCGATGATCCTGCCCGAGGATGGAGGCCGTATTTGAACGTAATGACGGATACATGTGATCAATATAAAATATGTGGTGCATACGGTAGTTGCAACATCAAGAACTCCCCAGTATGTAGCTGCATGAAAGGGTTTGTGCCTAAGGATCCCAATGATTGGGAAAAAGCTGATTGGTCACACGGATGTGTCCGGAAAGTCCCATTGACTTGCGAAAGAGGAGAGGATTTTCTCGAGTACCCCGGAATCAAGTTGCCAGACTCGAGGAAGGCTTGGTACGACCGGACCATAGACCTTAAAGAATGCAAGAACCGATGCTTGAGGAATTGCTCTTGCACTGCCTTTGCAAATCTTGATGTTAGAGATGGAGGAAGTGGATGCATACTTTGGTTTGGTGATTTGATTGACATCAGGGAGTATGAAGAAAATGGACAGACTATTTATGTGAGGATGGCTGCCTCTGAAATAGGTACAATATTTTCAAATTTATATTTTATATACCACAATTAAAGTTGTCCATGGACAAGGTGATCTGTTCTGCCCGGTCAGTCCAACTCGATTTAGATTAAGCTTGAACAAAAAAATTTCGTCCTAGAGTTGGTATAGCTTAATTCAAATTTAAATTAAATGATTTTTAAACAATTTTTTTATTTAGAATTAATTATTAAAGTATATAAATATTAATAGGGAGGGATCCACTTACATAGTGTAAAACCAAAAGTAGTTTTACACACTTCCGTAACTATTTATATAATTAATATTTTAATGATTCAACCGTTGAATTTATCAATATTATTGTACTTCTCATGCTTGTAAATTTTCAAATCAACCCAATTTCTCTATCATATCGATCTAATTTATTCTATATATTAATATATATTCAACGGTTGAATTTTTTACATAAATTAAATAGTTGGAAATTAATTTTAAATATTAATCATATAAATAATTATGATTATGGAAGTACGTAGAATTACTTTAATTTTTACACTATGTAAGTGGATCCCTCCCTATTTTTAATATTTATTATTTTTTAAACAGCGGTATAAACTTTTAAAGTGGGTCAGACTTAAACTTAAGTCTGAGTTTTTTTTAAAATCAAGTCTGAACTTGTTCGATCGATTCCATGATCACTTCTATTCCGTACATATAACAAAGATACCTTGTTAAAAAAAATTGTATATATTTATTTTTAAAATCTTTTAATGAGGTGGCATTGTCGATTTACTAAGTTTATCAAATATAAACTAATATACTTGGACTTTTGTTTTCAAGTACATTTAAGTGAGAATTTTTGCAATTTAAAATTCTTATTTGACTAGTTAATAAGTCAAACATTAAGAATGGATTTGAATGAACAATTTTTCAAAATTTTTGTTGATTTTAAAATACACTAGATCAAAATATCAATGTCTAATTACACTGTTTAGATAAAAAAAATTTGAAAAAAATGATATTTTAAATAAAAAATAGAGAAACAAATAAAATAAAATCAATATTCAACAAAAAATACATAATATTGGTGTACTCATGGGTTGGACCACTCGTCCAGGCTTGAAGTCCCGCTCAAAAGATGAGAGGATTTGGACAAAAATATAATGCCCGAAAAATGAATTGGGTAAAATTTAAGGCTCGTTTTCTATACGGGACGGATTTCGGGTAAGATTTTTTAGCCTGAGCTCGGCCCGTCCCAAATATTATTATGTTATAAAAACAATTATATTATTTATATATGTTAAATAAAGATTATATATTTATACTTATATTAAATCACTAATTTAATTACAATTAAACCCATTACTCAAAGCCTAAAAAAACTTATCACTAAACAACCCAACCAAAAATATAAAATTTTAAAAATTATATTTAATAAAATAAAAATATTTATTATATTTATATGTATTTTTTTAATATAATAAAATATTTATTATATTTATAGTAGTGTTTTTTAATATAAATATTTTTCAATGTATTTTTAATGTGTTAGAAAATTTTTATTGTAGCGTTTTTTTAGTGCATTTTTGTGTATTATATTTTTAAAAAATTTTATTTTTAAATAAAAATTAATCTAAAAAATCAAATATGGGTGGGCCGGTTTGGACCTGAGTTTATGTTCCTTAACTAGGATTGAGTTTGGGTAAAAAATAAGTGAATTCATTTTTCTAGTCGAGCCTAACCCAAGCCTAAAAAATTAATCTAGATATCTTGCACGACCCATGATATATATACTAATGATGAATGACACTTTAGTTTGATTTATCCTATTTTGCCCTTCGAGCTTTTGCTTTCAATATATATATATATATATATGTATATATTTATGTGTGTATTATATTTAAGTGTATAACACAAGTCAATCAAATATCAAATAAAATTTATAAATATCAATTTAAACCTATAATAAATTTAGAAAATTACATATCATTTCAACTAAAACTTCATTTAGTGTTCTTTTATCAAATTTTTACAAATATAATTTTTACATAAATTTTTCGTCAATATCATTTATGTGCCATAATCTAATATATAATACAACAAATAATAATTTAAATTGGAATGGTTGTTATGGCAGAGGCATTTAAGCTTTCCAAAGGAAAGAAAAGGTTGAAGATGATTATAATCCCTATTACTACATGTGGTGGAATATTTGGGATTTGCTTAGGCATTTTCTTGATCTTAAGGATGAAGAAACTTAATAAGAAAGGTAAACTTTCTCTTAAACACTAACACTAGTTTTGTTTGTATTTAGGAAAAAGGATTGTATGAAATAGGGACATTACATCATTTTCTATTCCTTTTTAAATATTTAATGATATTTCAATAATTTTTCTGTGTCATTGATACATAATTTTGGTTATTTTTTAATCCAAACCTCAAACTCAGAACCCCGAATTCAAACTCAAACCCAGAACTCGAAACCTTAAATCTTGAATCTTGAACTTGGCCTTCTAGTTTAGGATTTAGGGTTTAGTGTTCGAGTTCATAATTCAAGGTTCGGGCTCAGGTTCTGAGTTCAGGGGTTCAAAGTTTAAGTTAATTGCCAAAATTATGTATCAATGACATGGAAAAAATTGGTGAAATGTCATTAAATAATTAGAAAGAGATATAGGATGACGTGGCGCCCTTGTTTCATACAATCCTTTCTCTTGTTCGTTTTGCTTTTTGAGTAGTAAGAGTATTATGGGCCGCAATTTATATCACAGTCGTAATGATAATGTTATAACCGAGTTTGATTTTTCTTTACAACTCACATGTCATTTAATCGAGCAAATCATTGTCACACACAACACAGTACTAATAAGTGATTTCAACAATTTGATTTCATGAGTATAATACGAACACCCTTAATTAATAAATCAGATATTAAAATTTGAATTTGAGGTTACTTGGAATTAATTGTTTTGTGGTTAATCTTCTTTTGACAAATGATTCCTATGGTTTTTAGGAAGCACACAAGAAGTCCTAGAAGAGCAAGAAGACAACAATGAAAGAGGGAAAGGAGATTTAGAAGTACCATTATTTGATTTTCAGACAATATCTATAGCCACTAACAATTTTTCACTACAAAATAAGCTCGGACAAGGTGGCTTTGGAGCAGTCTACAAGGTATCTCTGTCCAAGAAAAAACATTTTTTATGGTTAGACTTTGTTTATCATTGAAGCTGAATATCACTTTCCAATCTAAATCATGAATTTAAATTAAAAAAAAAAAAACAGTTTTTGAAATCAAACATTAATTTTAAACTGGAATTTTAGCAAACAATAACTAGTATATATAAACAATTTTTAAATAGTTTTCAAATTAAATCTTGATTTTAAATTGGGATTTTAAACAATTTTTCAACTTTATCTTTTTTATCCCAATTTCGTACTAAAGTTTTTCAAATTGATACTTAAGTTTTCTTTTATCCCAATTAAGTACTTGAGTTTGGCTTTCAATGTTCAATTTAGTCTTCAAGTTTTTTTTTTTTGTCTCAATTAAGTATCTATAATTTTTTACTAGAGTACGTGTGCCAAACATTTATTAGGCCACATGATGTCGTTAGGCCTAAATACTAAATTAAATATTAAAATCAAACTCAAATGCTAAACCGAACATTGAAACTAAATGGTATATTAACCCAAATATATATATATATATATATATATTGTTTTATCAAAGAAACAATAATCTAGAGATAAAAAGGAGTTGCAAATGTTGGGATTCAATCGCTTACTTATTTAAGACCTAAATACAATTCTACTATATTTTTAACAAACAATAATTAGTATATAATGATGTTTATGTTTGGAGGAACCAATCGAGGTCAAAACTTCTGCTTGTTCCTTTGAACTCACCTCCATGTATGATTGCATGAACTAAATACGATTAATTTTCGAATTTTACATAATAATTTGCTCAACTTTGCAGGGAATATTGGAAAATGGACAAGAAATTGCTGTGAAAAGGCTTTCAAAGAAATCAGGCCAAGGAATTGATGAGTTCAAGAATGAAGTGTTGTGCATCTCTAAGCTTCAACACCGCAACCTAGTCAAGCTTTTAGGGTGTTGCATTGAGCCACATGAAAGACTTGTGATTTATGAGTTCATGCCAAACAAGAGCCTAGACTCCTTTATATTTGGTTAGTTTCATTTTTTTATTTATTTATTTATATTTTTCATGTTGATTTTATGGTTTATGAAAATTAATTCTTTCAGATTTTGAAAATTACCTTTTTCTAACAATATATCTTTAATGTTCGAATTTAAGTTCCCTTCCTGAAAGTATAATTTGTCTTAACACCGCATAGTGACAGATGTTGGAGCAAGAGGGCCTTTGGTCCCCCCCCCAAAGTTTGAAAAAAAATTATTATGCCCTTTGAAAATTTTGAAAATTTTAATTAGACCCTAAATTTTTATTGAAATTTCAGTTAAGTTTTCCAAAAGTTTTGAAATTTTTATTTAAAATTTTTAAACTTTTTAAAAAAAAATTCATTAATTGTTTAAAAAATTTTAAAATAGACCCCTAAAATTTATTATATATTCCGACATTGTTACTTTCACTGCATTCAATACTTGTTGGTAAGTTTGAATTTTCAGTAGTATTTTGAAATTAATACAATGCAAGTAACATGAATATTATATTCGGCAGATGAAAGGCAAAGGATATTGCTAGATTGGCCTAAGAGATTCCAAATTATCAATGGAATTGCTAGGGGACTTCTTTACCTTCACCAAGATTCAAGACTTAGAATCATACACAGAGATTTAAAAGCTAGTAATATATTACTCAATTATGAAATGACTCCAAAGATTTCAGATTTCGGCTTGGCTCGAAGTTTTGGAGAAGACGAGATCGAAGCTAACACGACGAGAGTGGTTGGCACATAGTAAGTATTTCAATCATATTTTCGTAAACCATGTATGTTATCGTTATAAATTTCATTAAATCGAATAAAAAAATTTATGCAGCGGTTATATGTCTCCTGAGTACGCGATCGATGGCTTGTTCTCTATAAAATCTGATGTATTCAGTTTCGGAGTTTTGGTGTTAGAGATAATAACTGGAAAAAGAAACAGGGGATTCTCTCATCCAGACCACAAGTTCAACCTTCTTGGACATGTAAGATCAATTAATTGTCCATTTAATTATAATTTGAGTCCCCCTACTATACTAAAAGTTACAAATTAATTAATATCTATCTACATTAATTTGGCATAATTTAGTTTTTCTACTTTTATAATGTTATTAGTGTGTTTAAATTGATAACACCATAAGTGACATGATTTTCTTACAAAGCTAATATATTATTTGGTATCTGAGTTTTGTTTCAATATATAATTTGATACCTAAGTTTTTTTTTCTCCCAATTTGGTACCTGGGTTTTAGTACTTGAGTTTTTCTTTGTCCCATTTAAGTACCTGAGTTTAGATTCAATGTTCAAATTGATACCTAAGTTTTTTTTGTCCCAATTAAGCACATGTTTCTTTTTTTTACATGTGTCAAATATTCATTGGACCACAAGACATCATTTGGTCTGAGTATCAAATTGAACATTGAAGCTGAAGCCAGGTATCAATTTGGGACAAAAAAACTCAAATACCAAATTGAACATTAATGTCAAATTCAGATACCAAATGGTATAATAATCCTTCTTAAAATTACCTTAAGCATTCCCTAATATGAAAATTTATTATTGATTGAATTTCGTTGTAGTCTTTGTTATAAAAGGTAGAGGAGCTAACAACCTCTAGACTTAGTGTCAAGATTCTTGTATTGTGTGACACGAAAGCTTGAGTTCAATTTCTAGCATAGGAGAGGGACTAAAAATAGAATTAAACCATTAATTTTCACTTTCATTATTATTTTTTTAATAAGATTTTTCGATATTGTGTTCATCAGGCATGGAAGCTTTTAAACGAAGGGAGGTCATTGGAATTAATGGATGAAAAGGTAAGGAGTTCAAGCGAAATATCCCAAGTGTTGAGATCAATACAAGTGGGTCTCCTATGCGTGCAACAATGTCCAAAAGACAGACCAGACATGGCAACCGCAGTTTTGATGCTGAGTAGCGACAACATTCCTTCATTACCTCAGCCTAAAGAACCAGGCTATTTCGCTACAAGAATTGTCCACCATAACAGTGACCCTTCTTTCTCGACCAATCTCAGCCCTCCATCTAATTCACTGTCCATAACATTCCCAGGACCTCGTTAGTAATTTATCCAAATCTGCATTTTAGAATATTGGGTCTTTTTAATATATGCATATATATAATTATAACTTTTAATTCATTGATTTATTTAAGGTTTTTTTTATATACCTCAAATATACGGGTTCAAACTCTCATATTATCTTCCTCCTCTCGTTGTTTGGGGTTTATGTTTTGTAGCAAGATGTACAAAAAAAAAATAATACTTTTAAATGTCATTATATGTTCCATAATATTCTTTTTGTCCAATTTTTTTTGAATAATCTTATTATAGATGTTCTACAACTAAAACGCTTCATCGAGATCATACAGAAACCTAAAAGATCTCAAGTAAAATGAAATTCAACATCATCATCATTATTCTAAACGACAGAAGCCTCCACTTTTACTAAAGGAATGACACTTCAATGGCCTCAACGTTATAGTCCCAAAGAAGTCCATTTTATACATTTATTTTCAATTAGGAGGCAATTGTTATACCCCAGCACCATCAAATTATCCTATTACATCCTAATCAAACACTCATATCTCTATACCTATCTCTCTACAATCACCTTATATATAGTAAGATACCATTCTAGTGGAACCCATGCCGAAGCTCCCCCTCCTCCATAAAATCCTTCTCCATCACAAAGATGAAAGAAAGCTCCAAAGGGCCTACTAAATCTATGTCAAATCCCTTTGAAGAAGCCTCCAAACTCATGAAAACCTCAGAAATCACCATTCTCAGTAGCTTTCTACACTATCAATAGTGCGAACCACCTCTACTGTAGCGACTTTCTGTATCTCCTACAATGTGAACCGTCATAACAAGTCATCCCAACTTTTGTATTATAAAAAATTAATAATTTAAATGTAATTATATGTTCCATGCTATTCCCTTTACGCAATTAAATGCTCTTATTTTAGTCAATTTTTTAAATGTTGACTTTTATTGTTTTAAAAAATTTAATTAATTAAATTTTATAATATATATACCTTCATGTCTTTGAGCCAAGCCTAAGCAAACACAAATGGGTCCATTAGGTAGCTTTAAGCCTAGCAAAGGCAACCAGCCCACATACATTGGCCAGGCCACCAAAGCACACCCAAGGGGTCTAACATCATAGAGTACCATTACCCCTTCTCTTCTTATACATTGTTGAGATTTTTACAAGTCTTCTCTTCTTATACATCATGGATCTCCATCTCACCCATGGATGAAATTAAAAAAGGGGTGCTTTCAGAGGCTGAATTCAGAAATATTTTTAGGGGATAAAATTGATTTATAAATTTTTGAGATGTCAAAGTGTAACTTTATCATGTATTAATTTATGATTTTATTATTTTTCAAGGGACTAGATAGAATTTATTTTCATTTGAGGGGGCAAAGTACAATTTATCCTATATTAATTTATATTTTAATCATTTATAAGGCTAGAAATGTATTTCTTTTTATTTTGGGGAGCAGTGCTTTTGTAACACCTCCTAACCCTAAGCTGTCGTCGAAGCAGAATTACGAGGCATTACCGAACATATCGGATAATTTACAAATAATTCTTAAATAAATAACAAACATGTTATAATATAATCATAAATTCATATAAAACTTTTGCCAATTGACTTCATTTTTTTCTCTTTAAAAAAAAAAAAACTTAATATAACCCCTTTATAAATATTTAACCTTCCCTGCAATTTCAAATCGCAACCAATTCAAAACCAATATTACAATCCATTCAATTTCTTATTCAAATACATCGAAACATAACTTAAACATCAACTTAGTAATTTACTAAATAAACATTCGCATATATTATTTAATTTAATAAACTTCATTCATTCTATTTCAACTTGTTGCCAACTATACCAAATATGTTATGATAATTCTATTTCCATTTCATTAAATCAAGTATCAAAATATCATTTTAGTATCAATTATACCATGTATATTATATAAATTTTCATACCATTTCATTAGTTTAAACACCAAAATACCAAATATCATTCTTTACAACAAAAATTATATAGCATTTTAAAGTGACCAAATTAACACCTATGTACACGTCACTTTTACCAAAAGAAGAATACTTCACCGAGTTTTGCGCTGGAGTCGGGACCGCCTGGATGCTGAACCGAGGCTCTGAATACCTATTAACCAGCGCACGAAAACAACTGTACGCTGAGTATTTCATACTCAGTGGTATTACCATAATTCAAACTATAAACATAATAATCATATCATTAAATCATATAACTTTATTTATTTATTTATTTATTTATTTATTTATTTATTTATTTACTTATTTATTTATTTATTTTACTAAACCAATTCAAATATAAATTTGTCATTCTCAATATATTCATATAATTCAATTTAGCTAATCAACAATTGAAATCATATACATTCATGTTGAGCCATTATCCATCTCATGAAGCATTGGTTAATGCTTTCCATTCTTATACTCACATTCAAATCACTTTTTTTTTTATTCACGTTCCATTTTCACATTTCTTTTAATGGCTCAACCAATTCATTTTATTCAGTTTAACATTTCATTTAATTACCCCTATTAACAGACTTGGACTTTTGCGAATACACGGATCCAACCAAACACTCTAGTATGGCACCCAGTGCCTCATTGGATAGTTTGAAGCAAATAATTGACACCCAGTGTCTCATCGGCCAAGCTGAAGTAAGTTGGTACCCAATACCTCATCGAATCTATCCGAAGTAATATAGTGACACCCAGTGTCTCATCGACTCAAGGTCGAAACATCCCTGAACACTTCCAATCCTATGGCATGCCAACTATATCCGACTCAGCCCGACTAGTTAATAGGGTATTCGATTCACTTTCTCAATTCAATATCACTTTCAATTCATTTACGAATCAATTCAATTTCACTTTTCATCAATATACAATTCTATATCAATACTTATCCATCATCAATTCAATTCCTTTTCAGTTTCATAATAATACTTACCTCATAATTTACTTTCCATACATATAATTAAAAATTGAAAATTTAATAAAAAAACTTGAATTATAGTAATACAAACCCGGATTTATTCGGTTACTCCTCGAGAACTTTTTCTTTTCCTTTCGATACCAATGCCTCGGGTTCCTTGTTAGCAATCAAAGCTTTAAACTTTAAACCCTTAGTTTTTCCTTTTTCTTTTCTTTCTTTCTTTTCCTGCTCTGTTTCGAATGCCTCTGTTTCTTTTTTTTTCCTTTGTTTCATTTCTTTTATATATATATATATACTAATTAATAATAATAATAATTATAATAAATATCTTTTTATTAACAAATATTTATATTACATTTATCACCTTTTAATTAATTTGTCATATAAAAATCTTATATAATAATTATTTATCTAATAAATATATTTTACTTAATAACAATAAATAAATAATAAATATCTATTTTAATAAACAATACATATTATTACACATTTATTTTATCTCCACCCTACATTTGTCATAATTCAATTTATTTGATAATATTAATAATAATTATAACAATAATTTAATAAATATCTATTTACTTAAATAAAAAGTAATTAAAAATTTATGTTACAATTGTATACATATTATTATTACATTTGTATATTTTTATCACCATCCACTTGTCAAAATTATACTATATTTATCATATAAAAATCTAATTATTTTAAATTGATTTAATAAAATTTTATAACTAAATTAAATATTTATATAATCATTGTTTAAGTAAAAATCTTAGATTTTTACTCCATTTTGCCGCCTCATCTTCCCAAATAGGCTTAGTTGCCTATTTGGTCCTTGTTATTTCCTATTAATCTATAATTAGACTTTTACTCCTTATTTAATTTAATCCTTTTTTCTAATTACTATTAATTAAGCTAAATTCATCTAATTAAAACTTAATTAAACTTACTACTAGACTCATATTTACTCCTAATAATTATTTACTAATTTGATTTATTAAGACGGAGGCCCGATACTATACTTTTTCGGTGCCAGTGAATCTTGGATCATTATAGCTTTCCCTCTTATATTCAGCCATGGGTGTTCTACAACTAAAACGCTTTGTCAAGATCATACAAAACCTACAATATCTCAAGTAGAATGCAATTAAACTTCATCATCAGTATTCCAAACGATAGAAATCTCTACTTTTACTAAAGGAATAACACCTCAATGGCCTCAACGTTATAGTCTCAAAAAAGTCCATTTCATACATTTATTTTCAATTAGGGGACAATTATTATACCCCAATACCATCAAATTATCCCATTACATACTAATGAAACACCCATATCTCTATAGCCATTTCTCTACAATCACCTTATATATAGTAAGACATCATTCCATTGGGACCCATGTCGAAGATCCCCCTCCTCTGTAAAATCCTTTTTCGTCACAAGAGACCTACTAAATATTTGTCAAATCTCTTCAAAGAAGCCTCCAAACTCATGAAACCCTCAAAAATCACCATTCTTAGTGGCTTTCTGCATCCCTTTTAATGTGAACCGCCTTAACAAATCATCCCAATTTCTATATTATAAAAAATTTTATTCAATATTTTAAAAGCTAAAATATTACATAATAATTACATATTTTTAAAATCAATTCAAACCAAACCCATATCACCTTAAAACAAAGCAATTTGCTTTCTAATTATATTTGTAAGTAAACTTTTATCTTCTAAATTCTTAATTCTAAGTCTTAATTTAGTTGGAAAAGTCAACCCATGTGAAATTTCTTTGATTGCTTCCTAAACCTAACGTGGGGCCACCCCTAACCTATTTGATTTAGATATTTATAGAATTTTTAATTTTGTTTAGTTTTTCTAATTATGTACCCAAAGAAAAAAAAAACATCAATTGGACAGAATTTTAATATTCAATTCCCTTAAAAAGAGTTAGGCACTTTATTCTTCACATGTTTGTTTATCATCAAATTGAATACATAAAATGATAATGTCAACTTAATGTGATCCATTAAATACTCTTACATATATAGAAATATGAAGAAAAAAAATTCTTTGAGAAACTGGGGATGATATTTATTATATACTACTATGGTTCCTCATGTTTAATTTTGAGTTAAATATTTGTTTATATTAAATTATTGATTTAAAAATTTTGAAGGTATGTCGATCAAGTTTTAGTTTGATTGGCATAGTTTTTGTTGCTAATGTAGGATAATATAGGTTCGAGTGCACTGAAGCATATTATTCTTCTATTTATGGGTAGACATGTTTATGGGTTAGACTATCCACCTAGACTAGAATATCTGCCTAAAATTTAGGAAGATTTAGGTAAAAATATTAGGCTCGAAGAATGAGATTGGACAAAAAAAATTAGACCCTTTTAAAATATGGATCAAGCTTAGACTTAAACATTCAAGACCCGAACTCGACTTGGTCCATTTCTTTGATTGCTTCCTAAACCTAACATGGGGCCACCCCTAACCTATTTGATTTAGATATTTATAGATTTTTTAATTTTGTTTGGTTTGTCTAATTATGTACCCAAAGAAAAAAAAAAACATCAATTGGACAGAATTTTTAATATTCAATTCCCTTAAAAGAGTTAGGCACTTTATTCTTTACATGTTTGTTTATCATCAAATTGAGTACATAAAATGATAATGTCAACTTAATGTGATCCATTAAATATTCTTACCTATATAGAAATATGGAAATTTTTTTCTTTGAGAAATTGGGGATGACATTTATTATATACTACTATGGTTCCTCATGTTTAATTTCGGGTTAACTATTTGTTTATATTAAATTATTGATTAAAAAATTTTGAAGGTACGTGGATTGAGTCTTAGCTCGATTGGCATAGATATTGTTGCTAATGCAAGAGGATTTGGGTTAAATTGTGCTTAAGCGCATTATCTTTCTATTTATGGATAGACCTGCTTATGAGTTAGGCTACCCGCTCAAGCTCGAAGGCCAATCCAAAATTTAGGAAAATTTGGGTAAAAATATTAGGCCCAAAAAATGGGATTGGAAAAAATATTAGACCTATTTAAAATATGGGTCAGCTCATGCTTGAACATTCAAGGCTTGAGCTCAGCCTGACTTATTTTTAAGTTTATAATACTTTATATTATGTAATTTAGAACACATTAAAAAAATCTATACAAAATATATAATACTACTCTAATGTAAACATTAAAATAATATTAAGATCACTATATAAAAAATTCAATAAATAAAAAAATATAGAATTATTAAATATTAAAATAATATAATATAAATATTTTAAAAAATAATATGGGCAGGGCTAAAATGAGGTTGGGTTAGTCTTTTGCAAATATGAGCAGATTTGGGCAAAATTTTAAACCCATATTTTTTGTCGAGTTGGGTTGGTCAAAACTAAAATATGTTAATATCATGTTTAAGCCTGACCCGGCCCGGCCTATAAACACATCTATTTATGGGTTGGGGAGAGGCTATGAGTAGTTCTAAGACTTGTACAAAAAAAAGAGCAAATATAATCAGAATCTATTATAAGATTATTCAAAAAAAATTGAAGGTTCAAATATGTTTTAAATCTTTATATATTTCATATGTTTGAATTTTTTTTTAATTTTCAGACCTTTAGTTTCTCAACATTTTTATTAAAAAATGTTGGTTCTGTTATTATCACTAATCAAATTCTTCTATCAAATTCCAAATTCCAATTATGTTAAAAGTCCAAATTTCAAATTATGTTATTTAGACTAACTAATGACATTATAAAAGTAGAGGGATCAATTATGTTAAAAATTTAATTTTCAGCATACAAATAGAAATTTGACCATTGCCTTATAATATTAAAAAAATCAAGCGAATTCCAAAAATTATGTGTCAAACTCTAAGACCCTTAGATTTGTTTGGTCAAAGAATTTTGAACATTTAGAGATTTTTAAAATGCTAATATTTTAGATTTGATCAATTCAAAATACTAACAATTATAATTACTTTGTTTGAATAAATAATTATTTAAAAAAATATTGGATTTTCATGAATTAAAGAATAATTATATTAAAAATAAATAATATAAAAAATGTTTGATATGTGTATCATTATATTTATAAAAATAAAATTTTTAAAAATATATATTACTCGCATATTTTACCTAACTAAATAAATTTATTTTTAGAATTTTAAGAACCTTATATAAATGAAATCCCCACACTGTTAAGGCATTTAAATTATATATAACCACAATATTATAATTAAAAAATTAATAATATTAACTATTTAGATTAACAAATAATATTATAAAAATATAAAAATTAAATTATAAAAATAAGGTTAGATAAACAATTTTAAAAATTATCAAAATATATAATCACAAAAAAAATCCCTAAACTTTAAGGTAAACAATTTTTAAAATTTTTAAAATGTTATATTTTAAAATGCATTGTTTCAATATGCTAGTATTCTTTTTTTTTTTTTTTGAATAAATAGTTTTTTTTTAAGAGTATTGCAATTTAATGAATTTAAAAATAATTATAAAAGAAAAATAATTATATTAAAAATAAGGTTAAAATATGTCATAAGTTCAAGTACTTTTCAAAAATTCAGAATTTAATTCATCTAGTTTTTGGATTTTGAAATTCAAATCTATTAAGGAGAACCGACTACTTTGAGAGAAGTCTTCGAAGTATCGTCTACCAAGCAAGCAGTTGGTAGAGCTCCCAACAACCAAAGGTATTGTCTCTTGGGAAGATTTTGTCTCTCCATGCTTTGTAGAAAGCCAACATGTCGTAAGTGATTGCCCTAAAGGCTTAGTTGATAGAGTCGAGAGCGCCTTGATCATATCTAGGGGTGTCCAAACAGTCAGTTCAATTATTAACCAAACTGAATTAGTATTAAACTGAATTAATCGAAATGTATGATCCTTTAACCGTTAACTAAATCGAATTTTTTTTTTGTCTTGAAAGGTAATCTAATTAATCAAAATTTTATTTCTTGAAATACTACATGATTAAAAACACTACATAAGTCTTGAAATTTACACATAATATTCATTATTATGTTCAGTTAATTCGATTAATTACTCGATTTCAAACCGATTTAACCAATAACCGGAATTCTAAAAAACCATTAACCAACATTCGACTGATTAATCGAATTAGATCAATTCAATCGATTAATTCGATTTTAACCGAAGTTTGAACACTCTTAATCATATATGGGCATTCACCCTCCCACTAAGGGGACTTGAACATACATCTCACCTTTGATATGATTTGAACTCCAAACCTATATTATATAAGTCATCTTTCGAGAAAAACAACACTACTAAAAATATAAAGACTAAATTTTAAATTTATAAAAATTACGAAAGACTTATGATATATTTTAATAAAAGAAAAGTTCTTGGATCTCAAAACTATAATTAATAAATAGAATCATCAACCGACAGCAAAGGAGCGGAAGGGGTAAAAGGGAAATTCAAAAAAAAAAGGTGTTTTGTTTTGTTTGACGTTGTTTTGTAAATGTTGGTGTTGGTACTTTTTAGGTGGTGATGGTCTCAAAAATAATGTAATAACGTGGCAGTCTCCTAGAATGTCCTTTTTGGTAAATGGGTCCGTCCTTTCCAACACACTCGCATCTTGTCGGCTGCCATTTCCATTTCTCATGCCCTTTTTCTTTCTTTCTTTTTTAAATTTTTTTCATTTTTAAATATAAAAATAAGTAAATTATACTGATAGTCACCTAATTATTAATAAATTTTTTTATTAGTCATCTAACTATGAAAATTTATAAAATAGTTATTTAACTATTAATAAATTTATTTTTTTATCACTCAACTATTTAATTTTGTCTTTTTTTATCATCAGTTGGCTAACAACTGGGGTGTTTAAACGGTTAATCGAGATGAACTAGTATTAATTGAACTTTTTAATTCTTTAATCGTTAGTCGAATCGAATTTTTTTCAAAAAATTAACTGGACCGAAATATTTCGATTAATTCGGTTGGCTAACCAAATTAATCAAAATTTATATTTTTTTTGTTAAAACAAGTATAAAACATATCAATCAATAAATAAATTGATAATGTTCATTTGCTACATATAATTTGTATTATTAATTATTAAATTTGGTTAATTACTCATTTCGAACTAAATTAACCGATAATCGAACTTTCAAAAAATCATTAACTAACCGATTAATCGAATTAGATCAGTTCGGTCGGTTAATTAGGTTTTAACCGAAATTTGAACACCCCTAGCTAACAGTGATAGTTTTTAAAATTAGTATAATAACAACTTTAAGTATCAACATTTATACATTGGGTCAAATTAGTCATTATTATAAAAAAATCTAACCCTTAATATTTACATATTGTGTGATTTGGTCTTTTTTTGCAATTTTACTTTTCTTTGTAATTCTTTCACCTGAAAAGCTAAATTTGATTGAAAGTATACAAAATATGAAAATGCTGAAAATTTTAAGATAATAATTTTCATCTTTTCTCAATTTTTTAAAATTAACCATCGATGTCACAAAAAAAAATTCCCCCCAAAAAATACCAAATTACTATTTTTTTTAAGAATCAAGACTAAACTGGCATAATTTATAAATATTGATGGGTTAAGTTGCTATTATGCTAATTTTAAATGTTGCCATTATTAGTCGGTTGGTGACAAAAAAAGACAAAATTGAACAGTTGGTAACTAAAAAAGAAATTTACTAAGAGTTGGGTGATTAATATTGTAGTTTACCCATATAAAATCTTACTAATACAAATATAACATAAATTAATAATCACAATAAATACTAAATTTTGTCACACTTACTATATGGGTGAAAAAAATGAAAATTATATTCATAAAAAAAATTAACAATACTTAAGCATCTCGTTTTTAATTATTTTATTTAAGCATTTCATATAAAAATAGTGAAAGACAAAAACATCACTATATTAATATTCATTACTTTATAAAAACCAATTTTAAGTAATTTTCTTAATCAAATTAGTGTCGAGTTGACCCATGACACCAACTCAGTCAAGCACGTTATATAAGTATAGATATTGATCTAATTATGATTTTCAGTCATCTACTTTTGAAAAAACTATGAAGTTAGTCATTTTACTTTAATTGTCAATTTTTAGTTATCATATTTTACAGAAATTGACAAATTAATCCAATTGAATAACATCATTAAACTTTTCAATTAAATCATTGATCTAAAAATTAATAACTCGATAATTTATATGCAAATAATTAACAAAAATTACAGATAAACCATTTGTATGCAACATATTTGAAAAAACTAGCGATTCAAGTTTATGTATTCACCGATAATTCGACTAACTCTTCAATTTTGTAAAATATAGTAGCATTTTAACTCACTTCCATTACTAGCATTAGCTCAATGGTTATTGTTGTTGTTGCAAGTTCAAGGTGTGTTACATTCTTCCAATTTAGTCCGTCACAGAATTGAGAAGTTTATAGATAATTTAAGAAAGACTCGATATATCATTTGGTATTTGATTTTGACACTTCTTTTTAATATAATATTTGTGTTTTTCATCAAATCTAATATCTATATTTGACAAAAGTCAGTCAGTTTAGTACCCAAAAGTAATATTGTTAACTTTTTAATATTTAATTTAAATTTTAAGGTTGATTTCATGGAAATTAATTGTTTACATTATTAAGTTTGAATTTTCGTGATTTTGTTAATAGAATTTATGTTGATTGCGAGGTTGTTTAATTTTATATTTAATTTGTCAATTATAGTCTGATAGTTGTGAACTTTTTCCAAGTTCTGCAATTGATTTAATGAAAATTAATTGGTAATATTACTAGTTAATTACAAGGGCGAAGTCAGAAATTTTTGTTTAAGAGGCAAAGTTAAATTACAAATTTTATGAGAGCTTAAATGTAATTTTATCATTGTATTAGCTTATAATATTATTGTTTTCATAAGAACTAAATTATAATTTTATTATTTTTGAGAGTCAAAATATAATTTTACCATATATTAACTTAAATTTTACATATTTTCATTTATGGGGAAGCCATGCCTGGCTCCAGACGTTGGCCCTAGTCAATTATAAATACAATTACTGCATTGAATAAATATATATATAATTATGCCTTTGAAAAAAAATATTAAACTAAGTACTAAAATAAAGGTGATTATGGTCGGGTGGGTTTGGGTCAGGCTTTAATAGAATTTTAGGTTCGGGCACAACTAAAAATTTTGCTCAAACCCGGCTCAGCTCAGTTATATTAATTTTTATATAAAAACAAAATTAAAAAATATAATACATTAAATACATTAAAAACATTAAAATAAATGTTTTCCAACAAATTGAAATAAATTTTAAAAATTATTTATACTTAAATAACATTAAGATTGGTACAACTTAACAAGCAAATACCTCTAAAATAGTAGCAAAATTAACAATAAAATAAAAGTTATATAATATCTAAATAATAATATTAAAATAGAAATATAACAATGAAACAACACTAAAATAGTGACAAAACTATAGAGAAAACAGTCGAGATAGTAGGAGGTTTTTTTTGCCCAAATTCATTTTTCGAACATATACTTTTACCCAAACCTTCTTACTTTTCGAACGAGTCTCGACCCATGATCAGATGTATACTAAATGGTGGATTAAGCTTTTAGGGAAAAAAAACATATCATGTGAGATCTAAAAAATAGAGAATAAAGAATAAATGAAGTTAGTAGTTAAAGTGATTAACCTAAAAAATAAAGAATAAATATGTAGGAAATGCCTATTAAATTTTTTAAAAAATTAATTTTATTATAGTTTCTTATTATATATGTTTTTTATACAATGCCTATAATTATTTATAGATCATTCGCAACACTTAAATAATAAGATAATGTGTTTCAGCATGATGTCAATCGAGTTAAAACTCAATCAACAAAAATCTATTAATTAATGAAAAAGACAAATGAGGACAAATATATATATATTATTTTTATAAATATAATATGTTGGTATATTGGTAAAACATTTGATTTGGTTTGCAAATTAAGAGTTTATTATATATATATATATATTATAAGGTTGGAAAAGTATATAACAACTAAAATATTTGTTAGTGTACCAAAAAAATGAAAATATATATTTAAAAAAAAGGTGAATTGAGGTGGCAGTGTGTTGTCAATTTTGTTAGCAACAACTCCTATGATTAATTGGTACTCTATTGTCCACCTTCATCTTGGACTTTATTGGATTCCTTACTAATTAATTAAATAAAGGTGAAAAAAAAAAGGTAAATTATATGTAAGAATATTAAATTATTAATAAGTTTATGTTTTGATCGTTTAATTTTAAAAAGTTATAAAATGATTTGGTTGTAGAATTGTCTATGTATGACCTTCTTCACTCTCATCCCTAACACCAACCAAATGGGTAAACTTCCCTCCTCTTCTACAATTTAGGTTTTTATTTTTATTTTTTTATTTTATGAAACAACCTTAAACACCATGAATCTGCGAATAAAAATTCAGCTGGTTTTCTTCTCCGACTCCGACATCGACCATCAGATGCACTTGGATTTGAGATATGTTCTTCTACTCATCGATGGGTATTGTTCCGCCATACTGATTATCACTGGACTTTATAAAAAAACTTAACAGTCTAATGACTTAGATAAAAATATTTAAATACTTCTGTGACTATTTTTTAATTTTTTGAAATTATGAGTATAAACCTTTGTAACCTATGACATTGCCCATCCTCCAAATTTATAATAATAAAAACAATTATTCGCAGGAAGGAAAATATCATTGTCATTAAAATATTAAAATAATTTTATATTAATATTAATAATTTTAAATTTGACATTTTCTTAGTATATATATTATATATACTATATATTAAACACTTGAGTTGATATTATGAATTAATTGAACATTAATTTAATTAGATAATAATTAAAATATCATAATTTATAAAATAAATTATATTTTCCCCAGGTGATTTTATCTTTTCATATCAATTTATATAAAAAAATAAGAAAATATACATATATAATATGATTTGAACTCATGGCATTAACGTTTTCGACATCCATATTTTATCATTTCAATTAAAGTCTCATTTAATTTTTATTTTAATTTTTTATAAATTAGTTATTACATAATAATTATGTTTCCATCTACATCGTGATTGTGTCCTAATCCAAGGGCGCCCTACCCTCAATTGAAAATTTATGTTTTGGGCACTTTAAAATTTTAGATTTATAAATTAATACATGATAAAATTATAATTTAACCCCTTAAAAAATAATAAAATTTTGATTTAATCTTAAAAATTATAAAATATAAGTCAATATAATGGTAAAATTATATTTTATCTCTCATAAAAAAATATATAACATAATTTCACCTCAAAATAAATTTCCGACTTCACCCTTGGGGTAATCTAGTAATTACTTGCATAATTTATTATTAATTAAAAATAATTAAATAAGTTGATGTGAAATTAAAGTATCTTAATTCAACGTGAAAGCATGAATGTGGAAATAAAAATAAAAATAAAAGAAAAAAGAAAAGAAAAGAAAAAGGTCACGGTGGTTGTATTGTAGAAATAAATTAGACTACATAGTCCCACCATCATCATTTATGTCTCTATTTTATGGACACCTTATTCCCTATTCCTATATGACCAATTGCCCCCCCATTATTGGTTCTTATTAATTAATTAATTAATTAATTAATTATTAATTTATTTGAGTCGTTTTCGATAGGTAAAACTACAGTAGAAGTTTCTGTATTAGAAGTCGGGTTAAATTTTGTCTTTTATACTCAAAAACTGAATAAATTAGTCCATGTACATTAGATAAAAGAGTAAATTGATCATTATGTTAAAATTTTTATTTATTTCTACTGTTAAAAACTGGTCTTTAGACACATCATGTAATATGAAGTATTGGCATGACTAACAGAATAACTATCATGAAATAAATTGAAATGTTGTCGGTAAAACTATCATGGAAGCCATTGTACTAGGCATGAGATTGCATTTTCCTCTCCCTATTAAAAAATTGAGCAATAGATAAAAGAGTAAACCAATCATTTCTGTTAAAAAATTAATTTATTTCTACTATTGAAAATTAGCATGACTAACAAAATAACTAAACAGTGATCGTGGTGTGCCACATATATCATCATGCTAACGTACATGAACTAATTTTTAATAGTAAAAATTGATAAAAATTTTAACAGAATGACCCTTTTACTCTTTAATTATACAAGGACTAATCTACTATTTTTTGAATAAAAAGAATAAAATGCAATTAAATTCTTAGTACAAGAGCCTCCATTGAATTTTACCTATATAATCAAATTTAAACCCCAAGTCTCAACCTCTTGTTTTGGGTAATCGGTTCATCGAGTGACACATGTCACCATTGGACAAGGAGAAATTTCCGCTTAAATTTTAGTATTTTACAATTTATTTTCTAATTTTTATTCATTTAATTTAAATAAAAAATATATATTTAGAACTCTTCATCTCTTTATAATTCAAACGTACGCGGATGAGTGTATGACCGGCTGCTACTCTTTCCCTTTCCTCTGTTTCGCTCTCACGTCTTCAATCATCGTGGGTGGTTTTTTTTTTTTTTTTAATTAATTTATTTTGGCGTTTACTTTTCATTAAGAAATATATTTTGCATTTGTATACTTGCATGTATTATATTATATTATATATATGATATTAGATCGTTTCGTTGATGATAGTAATAATCCTCTCTTCCTATTCTTGTTTTTCTTTTTAATTTTTTTCTTTTGGCTACCTTCAAACCATTTGAATGTTCGTTTTATTTCCATTTTCAGGTAAAATTCTTTGTGTTTTCTGCCATTAAAGGCTGCTTTATCTTTTCTTGAGAACGATCAAATTTCGTCGATGGGTTTATGTTGTTGTTTGTTTTCATGGGTGATTTGGGTTTCTAACTTGATTTTTTTAACTGGGTTTGTTTTTTATTAAGGAAAAAAATAAAATAAAACGATTGATTATCAAATTATATGTTTTATTGTTGTGTTAATATTTATTTATTTTAATTCTAGTGCCTTGAATAGGCATGCTCTGACAAAGAATAAAAAACGAATTTTTATTTCTATTTTTTGTCATCTATTTGATTTTTTTTTCTATTTTTTTTGTAGTTAGAGACTTTAGAATTGGGGTATGAAGAAATTCCTGGGTTTTCGTTTTGTGGTTTTAAAATTTTTTTATAATAGTAATAATAATTTTGCTAGTCAACATTTTGTGCTGTTTTTTTATTGTTGTTTTATAAATTCTATGGATGCAGGGCCCATTTTTTTGGAATTTTGTTTTACCTTGTTTTTTTTTTCTTTATTTTGGTTTTTGGATCTCTTAATGTTTCAGAAATTTGTTAATTCTTTTTTGTTTTAGTATTTGCAGCAAATTTGGCAGAATATTTCCAAGTAAGGGTGTTTGGTGGATCACTGAAATTTAGACATAAATTCAGGTTCTTGCCAGTTTGAGCACAATTCCTAGGAAAGCTATTTCCAAATGCTAAATTTTGCCAGAGGAAGAAGCCAGACAAGGTCAACCAGATCTATGCCTTTTGCTGGTAACATTTTCTCTCTTCTTCAGTTCTAACCCAATTTTCTTTGTTTAGTTTTATGATTTATACTATTTTTCATCTTCTTCTTGTTCATGCCATTGTCTTGGGACTTAATCCTGCCATTTTCATTTAGAAAGCTTTAAATTTGGAAAAGAAAAAAAATTCTTATGACAAACCTCTTGAAATTTCATTTTACCTTTTTACTTTCAAAATCCTAGTAACAGTTTGTTACTGAATGTAGAAAATTGTAATTCTTTTTAAGTTTACAATTTAAAATATGCTTAAGTTATTCAGAATTTGGAAGTGGATTTGCTTGTATCTTAATGCTTTTACAATGATTTCTCTGAATTCAAAATTGTTGTTTGTGTCTTGCATGTAGGCATGGAATACCATGATCCCAAAAGGAAGAGCAATTTTGTAGGAAAAATCCTTATGGCTGCTGCCCTTACAGCTGTTTGCATCATCATGCTCAAGCAATCTCCCACATTTGGTACTCCAAGTCAGGTATCTTCTTGGTTCAATCTCTATTTCTTCAACTTCCCTCTTTATTCTGCCGTGGTGCCTGCTATTTGTTCACTTTAGAATATCAGTTATCAAAAGATTATTCTGAATGTTTGTCATGCTGATTTTTTGTTAACTTTGATAATTGAAGTATTGCTATTGTTTTTTAACCATTTTTTAAGATAGTTGTTATGTATGGATGTATATTTTCTGGGGTTACAAGAGCAGTCATATCAGGACCCTATGCCATTCTTCTTAAGGATTCATTCTTGCTTGCTGTTGGCTTAGTTTAATCAAGCTGTCAACTTGATTATGGATGTGTTGTTTTCCCTTTGCATATGGTTAATATCATCTTCACTTCTACATGATGAAAAATTATAGTTGCTGCTACTTCATATGGAAACTTGGAATCAGTACCGTACTCCTGTTGTTTCTGTAGGAATGGCTGTTTTTAGTTATTTAACTTTTCAACTTCTGACAATTTCTTTTTTCATTTTTGACTTCTTTCCAGTTCTCCCGACATGAAGAAGGTGTAACTCATGTTCTTGTAACTGGTGGTGCTGGCTATATTGGTTCACATGCTGCTTTACGACTTTTGAAGGAGTCATACCGTGTAACTATTGTGGTATGTTTTTAGTTTAGGAATGTAGCTATCTCCTTTTGTAATCTTTCACAGCCTGTGCATAATTATCTGGATTTTAAAGGAAGAACTTATCTCCTTTGTAGGACAATCTTTCACGTGGAAACATAGGTGCCGTTAAGGTTCTACAAGAGTTATTTCCAGAACCAGGAAGGCTTCAATTCATTTATGCTGATCTGGGGGATGCAAAAGCTGTATCCTTTTAGTGAAATTTATTATGATTATTTTTTTTAAATGATCAAATTTAGGCTTTAAAACATGGATATGGTTTATTGTTTCCTTGATCCTATGTTTTAGGTAAATAAAATATTTTCAGAAAATGCATTTGACGCTGTAATACACTTTGCGGCTGTTGCATATGTTGGGGAGAGTACACTTGATCCTCTCAAGTAAGTCTCCTTTTTGATTTATGATCAACATAGTTAATATAGGTCAGATGAGCTGTGAAGTAGGTTGCTCAATCTGCTGTTTTATGCTAAAAGAAAACCGGTAATTTGACAAGAGCTGATTTAGTTGAAGAGCTTTAATGTGTCCTTTAGTGCTCTGAATGAGTGCAGGGAGTATATACTTCATCTGCGTCATTGATGGGTGCCCTTTTTTCCCGCCTAAGGTTGTAGTCTTGTTTACGAATTAAATGGCTCATATTCCGTTCTCTAAGGTCAACTCAATTCAACTAATTAAGTTTTGTAGCTGCAGTTGCCATGATTTATGAAAGCACTAGAAAGGAAGCTAAAAGCTTTCTCGGCACTGAATGAGCAGTTTAGAGGAGCTATTTTGGGTCGCTAGATTTCCCAAGGAAATTTAATTTGGATTCATTTTGTTTAGGTGTATCTGAAGATGAGCTTGTTTTACCAAGTATGCTTGATAACATCCTGACATCTATGTAGAAGGCCTTTAGAATTGTCTACTGCCCTTTCTTTCTCTTACCTAACTGTTCAAAATGAAAAAGAAATTGACCTTGGAATGGAGGTCTGCTTGTTGTATCCTTTCTATGTGCTTTTTTCTAATCAACTGTGCTAGTCAGCCACAACCTTTTTGCTACTTTTCAGTAAACTACTGGCACTGCCACTGATAGCATCATATACATGTCCCTTTCTATTTTCATTAACTCCTCCATGACAAATCATGATGTTTTCACACGCTTGTTTTGAGGAAAATGCATCAGCATCTGTTGTAACTTTTCTTTTGAGTATTTAGGGAGAATTGAATACATCAATGTCGATTAAGATTGGCTCCTAAATCTGTGGTTGTGAAATGTTATTGCATGATTGACTACTTAATATTATTTGAAACTTCTCATTCTGTACTATTTAAACTAATACGTTCTGTACGGTGTGTTTGGCCTTGATGTGCAGGTATTATCACAACATTACTTCAAACACCTTGGTGGTGTTAGAGGCAATGGCTGCTCACGGTGTTAACACTCTGATATACTCTAGTACATGTGCCACATATGGGGAGCCTGAAAAGATGCCAATCACGGAAGAAACCCCACAGGCAAGTAAATTTGGTTTTATGCTTAGTTATTGCTTGAATTTTTTGTTTGAGGCCAATAAACTAGAGGACAGACCTTTATCAACTTGTTTTCAAGGTACGTATGGTTATAATGCAAGGCAACTAACATTTGTTTTGAACCAACTCAGGTTCCAATCAATCCATATGGAAAAGCTAAGAAGATGGCAGAAGATATCATCTTGGATTTCTCCAAGAATTCAGACATGGCAGTTATGATCCTAAGGTTTGTCTATTTGTTTAGAATCTTGGTAATGCATTTTAGTTTTTCTTGACACGGTTTTCATATTTACTCCTTTGTTTTCTTTATCTAAACATGCGTAACTTTTTGAGCTTAATGATATCACTTAAGTCTTCCAAGTCTTCAACCAAAACTAAGTATTTATATTTGCTTGTAGATTCTTATGCTTTTTTGTATACTTGGAGGGAGTTATTCATCATGTTGTGATATTTTTGCCTGCTAAGACTAGCTAAGACTAGCATATATAAGACACATACTTTGAAGGTTTAAGCTGCATTTGTAAGTAATTGTAACAAGGGCAATCTGTAGTTCAAGATTATAGGTCAAATAAGCTTAGAATGTTGCTTATTCAGATGGTTATGATAAACAATATGGGATTGCTGAGATTTATAGACCCCAAAGAACTTGTATCATGCTCAATGTGTAGGGATCTAACCAGAAATTCCTGGTAGTCCAACAAATTTCCATTGGTTACAAATTCATATGTTTTTGGTGAACATCTTTCAGATACTTCAATGTGATTGGGTCAGATCCTGAAGGAAGATTAGGTGAAGCTCCCAGACCTGAGTTGCGTGAGCATGGACGAATTTCAGGTGCTTGTTTTGATGCAGCTCGTGGTATTATGCCTGGTCTAAAGGTATTCTATTTCTTTAACCACTTTTCTCATCTTTAGTGATTGCTTTGTATTTCTAGCTAAACTTGAGGTCAAGAAGTGGACAATATAGTGCAGCTTATATACAAGTTTATAACTAGAAATACGACTAGCTATATTTCTAGTTATTGCAGTTTGAGGGACCTTAGCAAGATATTGAACATAAAAAAATCGTGGAGATCTTACTGAAAGTTCTGCTGTTAATTTTAAATATAGAGAGCAGCAGCAGCACTTTTTTAAGGCTCAAGCAATCTATGCAGATGTAAAATTGGATAATTGTGAGAGTTTTACCCTCTTCAAATGGATGGCCTAATTTGGTCTCAATCAAATTGATAATGGCCTCTGTGCGAATAACAAATAGAGATGTTCAAAACAAGTATAAATAATTCTATGGTTCAATAGCTGCCATGGAAATTTTGATGAACATTTATAATGTGTACATTTCATCTTTTCCTTGAAACATGTTTGTAGATAATGACTTTGCAGAAGCTGATGTTTTGGGTGTATGATATGTATTTATATATATATTCCTGCTGAGATCATCAGCTTTGCAAGCATCTTTCTAAATTCTTTAGGCTGGTTTTTTAGCTCATGAAAGATTTCAAAGACCTGGACTGAATGGTGATCTGTCATTTCACATGCTCAACAATGATGCTTCTTTTTTAGGTGAAAAAGGTCATCTAATGTATATGATAAAGTGAACTGTGAACTTTTTTGTCACAACTGTACTTTTCAATCAAGTATGTGCTATTTGATGTTTGTTTTATACTCATTATAATGTCATCACACCTGTCGGTCCACATGTTTGCAATATTTTCTTTATCTTCAAAATGATTTCACTGCAGAATGGAAAAGATAAAGTCTTGATGTGTTTTTGTAATTTGGTATTGATTCATCACCCAAAATTTCCATGAACCACTTGGGGTGCATCTTTGCTAATCCAGTTTTTGGGTTTCTTGTAGGTCAAGGGAACAGACTATAACACACATGATGGGACTTGCATACGAGATTATATCGATGTTACTGACTTAGTCGATGCTCATGTTAAAGCTCTTCAAAAGGCACAACCCAGTAAAGTAGGAATCTACAATGTTGGCACCGGAAAAGGTAGATCGGTAAAAGAGTTTGTAGAGGCCTGTAAAAAAGCAACAGGGGTAGATATAAAAGTCGATTATCTTCCCCGCCGACCTGGTGATTACGCCGAAGTATTTAGTGACCCAACTAAGATCAGGCGTGAACTGAACTGGACAGCTCAGCATACCAATCTCGAGGAGAGTTTAAAGACTGCATGGAGATGGCAAAAGGCGCACCGTGATGGATATGGAGCCTCTTAGATGAGGGACTTTCATGATGTTCACAACATTTTATAACAAACGACTAGTGCAGATCTCAGATGGCACCGACTTCAGCAGTGTTTCTTCTGTTCTATCCGTTGCATAGAAGAGGGGAGGAAAATTTTTTGAGATAAAAATGATTTTCCATTGCTATTTCATTATTTGATCATATGTATTTGAAGCCAATAGTGATAGTTGAATAACATGATGGCCAGGCTCAGGTATAGCTTTTATTATTCATTCATCTGCTCATGTTATCCTTGCTTCATTCATTAACCAGTCGGTTCAAGAAGGCTGCCATTGTGCCTACAGCTAATTAGCAAGCCCATGGAGTCTTACAAAAAACTTGAATATTAATGAAGGGGATTGAAAAATAAATAAATAAAAGAAAAAGAGCTTGATGTACTAACTTTTTTTATTAATACATATAATGATAATTTTTTGGTATATGGAGTTTGAGAATTATTTGATATATTAACTTTAGAAAAGTTTGATTTGCTTTTTTAGGCTTTTAGATCTTAAATGATTCAAAATCTCTTTCGTGTTATCCCATTTTTTAGGCTTAAAATTGGTCTAGCACTATATTTTTTTTCTTTAATTTGTAATGTTTTATATTATGTAATCTATAACACATAAAAATTAAAATTTTAATACTATTATAATGTAAAAAAAAAAAAAAGAAGTTAAGATCACTAGCTATAAATTTTAAATAAATAAAAATGTTAAATATTAAATTAAAAATAATATAAATATATTTTAATTTTTTTAAAAAATATGGGTGGGCCTAAAATGAGCTTGAATTAGCTATTTACAAAAATGGATAGGTTTGAATAAAATTTCAAGTTCATATTTTAGATCAAGTTGAGCTTGAGTAAGCATAAAGTGTTAGTATCATGCCTAGACTTAACTTGGCCTGACTTAACCCATAAACACCTCTAATCTAGACTAGGGGTGAGTATTCAATTGAGTCGAGTCAAAAGATTTCGAGTTAGTTGAGTTGACGAATTCTATTTTAAGAACCAAACTTAATTTGAATTTTTTTGGGGTTGAATCGAGTCAAAAAATTTTGAGTTAAGTCAAATCGAGTTAACAGATCCTATTATTTATACTCAATGTTCCGTTTAACATAGACCTATTATTTAACTAGTAAACGAATCACAAGATTATTTAACTACATAAACAATATAATGGTTTTGCCTTTTAATTTAATGGTTTTGACTTTTAACTGTAGAAAAGATAAACACTTATCAAAGAAACATAGTTTTGCCTTTTCTTATTCAGATTTTCGAATAACTCGAATTGTATAATTCATATTTGAGTTAAACAAAAAAAACTTAATTTTTTATTCGAGTTAATCCGAATAACTCAATTAACTCAAACAACTCGAACTATTTAATTCAAATTTAAATTTTTTATCAAATTTTTTTTAAAATTTAATCAAATTTTACTCAGACTAACCATTATCCCTGAATTTAAAGAATCAACAAGCTCCAGAACAAGAAATTTCTCAAACCATAAAAATGAACTTAGAAAAGTATAAAAAAAAGAAAGAAAAAGAAATGTAAAAGACTTTGGCCTTAATTATCTTGTATTTAATATTCAAGAATATTTTATTACTTTAGATGAGGATTTATGGATGATACGATGAACCTTTTGACAGACAACAAAATTCGAAAATTAATAGATCTACCTTGAGATTTGAGAATGTAAACCTATAGACTATAAATGGATTTTGAGAAATAAATTGAAGTCTCACAGCTCAATTCATAAATATAAACCCAGGTTTATAACAGTAAGCTTTTGAGTGTTAGCTCGATTAGTATGGATATTATTGTTAATGCAAGAGGACAAGAATTCTGTTAGGGATCGATCCGATTAAGTAATGAACAAGTAAAAATAGCG
This sequence comes from Gossypium longicalyx, assembly GCA_025698465.1. NCBI lineage: Eukaryota > Viridiplantae > Streptophyta > Magnoliopsida > Malvales > Malvaceae > Gossypium > Gossypium longicalyx. The sequence continues at coordinate 96,551,978 of CM047000.1, read as the reverse complement.
AAAGAAATTAAGAAATTGAACACACAAATTTAACGTGGAAAAACCCCTCTAAAGAGGATAAAAAATCACAGATAAATATAATTTTACTATAATGGCAAAAGAACGAAGAATACAAAAGATAGAGATAAAAACTAAACCCCAAAAACAAAGAACTCTCAAGACGTAAACACAAAATTCTCTAAATGTAAGTTGTAAAAGAGCCTATTTATAGGCTAAATTCATAGGTCAAATAATAATAAAATAATTTAAACTAATCGATTGAAACAAATAAAAAAGTTTAACTAAAAAAATTATTTCTCAAATTTGACTGAAATAGGAGTAATACTCACCATGTTCCTATTTATAGGTTGTGAAGTAAAAAAGACAGATATGATCAGAATCTATCATAACTCGCCATAAAAAATTAAGGGAAGTAAATGTAATTTTTGGCACGAGGATCTATAAGCTAATCTCACTACATTAAAAGACTAACATTTTGAAAAAAAAAATATATAATATTAAATTTTTTTATAAATTTATAAAATAACTAAAAAACACGTCTAGAATGAATTGGGACAAATCAGTTGTCTAGATGCATTTAGATCTGGATAACCATATATCTAAGTTCATTCACGATGTAAAAACTTTTTTTATTAATTTTTTATATTTTAAAATTATATATATATTTTTAATTTCAAAATAATAATATATATAACATGATATTTTATAAAAAAAAATAATAATATGTAAACTTGTTAAAAAATACATCTTAAATAAATGAATCTCCAGTATCTTGATCTGCAACTCAATTTTTTCTTTTTAACAAAACTCCTCAAACTTTATTAATCAAAAATTAGAAAAAGACAATAAGATAGAATATCCCAATATATTTCAGAAGCAAAATAAATGGCAAGTTTTTGAGCTTTCATATTTCGGGCCTCAATCTCGGTTGCCCTTTTTTAACTATTATTTTTGTGAAATCAAATTGATTTTATATTCTTATTAATAAAAATTATTTTATAATATTTTCCTTCCAAAAATTAAATGATAATTATTATGTTTAATATTTTATGCAAGTCCTTTTATAAAATTTTTAAAAAAAATTATCTTTTCAAATATATTCACACAAGTAGATGTAGTAGGTTCTGTTACAAAAAATGTTATAAAAACTGGATTAATAGTCAGATCAGTTAGATTATTGGTGATCAAATTAATTCAATCGGATTAGTAGGTATTGTTACTGAAAATGTTGTAAAAACCTTAAATATGACGTCTCATCTAATCGTTAATGGGATTTGATCTTCGAGATTAATTATTTTTAGGTACATATTACTTCAATTTTTGGAGTGCAACAAAACTTATTGTCATCTGTATATTTGTAAAATGAACTAAAAAAATAAGCATATTTGTAAATGAAACACTTTGTCTTCTAAGATTGAAAACAAAATCATGGGGAGTTATGATTTCACATCAAAATAAATTGTTTGATACACTTGGGAATACATGATTTGCCCATCTAGTTGAATCCAAAGATGTATAAACCTTTCTATACATTTACAATATTTAAAAGGTTAAAAAATTGGTAATGTATAACATTAACAATGGTGCATAGCAGGTAAATATAGAATAGAAAGTTTGTTGTATTTGATGAAGCAATGAATTTGAATGGATTATACTTATATCTAATAAACAAACAAACCCCCACACCATCTTAAAAAATTAGCTGAAAAAAAATACCTTTTGAGTTAGTTCCTTTTGGATCAGCACAACTCAAGATCCTTTGTGTTTCATCTTCTCAACCATGTAACGTTTCTTTTCGCCGAGTTTTTCCCCCATTTTCTTCCTAAAATCACGCAGTTTTGCCCTCCTCCCCATCTTCGGCCCCCAATCATTGTCATCAATGTCCTCAGTCGGCCTTTCTAACTCTTTCAAAGACCTGCTATAGAATGCGGGGTATGAAGTTTCCGCTCTATTCTGCTGCCCTGATTCATGTAGTTCATCAGATGGGGGATACGGAACTCCTAGATCTTGCAATGACCTCCAACTTCCACAAGGAGAAAGCGTGGGGCACGAGCTTGATGATAGTCTACCTGAGGATTCCATCGATCCTCCCTGAAGCAAATCCTTGCTTTCTAGATCATAATATGAGTCTCTCTCTCTCCCACTATTTTCATTTGCTCTCGATTCAGTAACATGAGGACCTGGAGCTTCACGCTGTGTTTTAATATCAGAAGATGATGACGAGTCATGATTGAGCCATATATATGGGGCAATATTCCTAGGGATCCAATCATCTTTTTCTGCCATCATCCATGGAATGTATGCACTTTCACAGTTTGGAAGCACCATAGTTTCCCGTATAGCAGCCTACACAGATGATGGAGGCATAAGCCAAAACTCACTAGTCAGCTTTCATTGGATTAGTGCTGAATCCAACAATATAACTTATGCTTTGTGGCTAACAGATATTATGTTCACTATAGTTTGAAAAAGTCGTGACTGGCTTTGTAAGATGATGCATGCAAGTCATCAAAATAATCTATACAAATAATTGGAAGGGCAAGTTTGCCCCCAAAATAACTCAAACAATATGCATAACAATAACTATACCATCTTCAATCTCCATATCCAAAATAATATATGAAAAATATTTGATGTTTAAAAAAAATGGACTAGCAGTTCCAAAAGGATACGATATTATGGTAAAAGTACCATAAAGGCCCCTATATTAGGAGTCAAATTGCATTTTACCCCATTTACTTAAAAAATGGGCAAATTAGTCTCTAGCAAACTAGTTCTTTCTGTTAAAAGTTTTATCCATTTCTATTATTAAAAACTGATGTTAACAAAATAACCAGACAGTTACAAATGTCATGCCATGTGTACCTCATTCTGACATTCAAGGACCAATTCTTAATAGTAGAAATTAATGAAACTTTTAATAGAATGACCAGTTTGCTTTTTGATAAAATGTACAGAATAACCAGACAATTACATATGACGTGCCATGTGTACCTCATTCTGACGTTCAAGGACCAATTCTTAATAGTAGAAATGAAAGAGATTTTTAATAAAATGACCTGTTTGCTTTTTGATAAAATGTAAAGAATAACCAAACAGTTACACATGACATGCCAAGTGTACCTCATTCTGACATATATTTTTAATAGAATGACCAATTTATTTTTTGATATAATATACAGAGACTAATTTGCCCATTTTTTGAGTAGATGAGACAAAATACAATTTGAATTTGACTCTTAGTACAAGGACATTCATGGTACTTTTAACATGATAAGATATGTAGTAAACACTAAAAAATGGCATTGTGGTAAAACAAAGTACTCCAAGAACTTCCTATTTGCTTAACTAACTGCATACTAAAAAGATAAATAGTTGGATAAATTTCAGCAATGAAGTAACAAAAGTTTTCTCTTAAAACACTAGGGAAAATAAGGTGTATTTGTCAAACAGTCTGATCATAAGCCTTTTTCTTTTCTCTGCATGGGAGGGGTTGAAAAAAAATCTATTTATATTAATGTCTATTGCTTAAATGAGATCAACATAATGGAAAAATGAAACTATAAAAGTAAATAAAATTACAGTAATAAATAGAAAATTTTAAAAAGAAAAAATACACATGTAAACTTTATTAAGCAAACTAAAGGAATAAAAATGAGATAATAAGATATATGTTTGTCTTAAAGCAATATGTCACTATGTAAATATTAAGTTCATACCTTAAACCGGTTGATCAAGAATAAAGCAATGTGTCCATTAGTAATCTTGTGATCCCCGATAGAAGACTCCAGAACAAACTCTATATCAGGCATTGATGTGAAGCCAAACCATAACTGATCAGAAGGAGGTGGCCTTATATATAAACGCAGTGTTCCTCGAAGGGATGCAACCCGTACTGACAAAGTCAAAGGCACCTCCAATATGAAATATCTATTAGTTTAGGCACCAAAACACACGCACACATACACACATATTTCTTTAGAGTAACAAATACTAACATAATGAAACATCCATATAGCAGCAGTTTATTGCTTACGTTAAGCTGTGATAGAGTTCATATACGAAAACCAGCTAAGTTTTGTTAAGAACATAATGGCATGACAAATCACCATGTTAATAATATCTGAACTATCCACTTGAGATCAAGGGGCTGAATCACAGGTCTCAACAACAACAAATTAATCATATTGTTACTTCAGCAAATATTTTGCCTACTTTCTAACATACATGATCTGAGGTTTAAAGACAAAAATTAAAAAAATCGTCCACCAAAATTCAAGAATCATTGTCCTATTGTAAGGAGTATTTGGTTAAAAATCCTATCATTTGATGGTTTACTCATCTTCTTTCTTGTATATTTTATGATTTTCTGCTGGCTAATAGCCTCACTAGTCAGATTCAGAATCTTAATTTTCAAGCATTGCAAGAAATCAGCCTTCATTGCCATTGATCAGAAACCCCAAAAGTGCAAACTTCCACACAAAAGTGCTATTGCCCTTAAATTACCATTCACAACCACCTAACTGCCCCATAGCTGCTTCAAATTTGCTCACACTTTTTAAACCATTCCATTCATAAACGTCTGTTTCCTACAAAATCAGGTAGAACTAATCGCTCTCATGACTCCTAAAGTCTAATCCAATAGCAAATATACTAACTGCGGCCAGAAATAATTTCAGCCAGCCTGCCCTTCAAATACAAGAACCTATATGATCTATCTAACATTATAATAGTCATTACTTATGTTTCTCGATCAAACTGAACTAAAAAAACCTGTCACATGTTTACTTTCTATTGGTAAAAGATTTTAAACTTGGACCCATTTTTATTTCATATTTGAAAATGAAAAAGAAAATATGAAGAATATTTCTATAAATTCTGAATGATCTAGTTTCACACACATATTTTTATAAGTTTTGATTAATTAAAATATTTAATATGATATATGTTAAAGTTGAAAAAAATATGATACAAGCAAAGCCAGCATGTGACCATTACAAGAAGTTATTTCAGACCTTTCCACCACATTATGTATGGATACAATCAATCAAATTAGTAAATGTCAATTTTTATCTGACACAACCATTTTCAAAGTAGTAGCATCAAATAAAAGATGAACTCCATCTTCAAATGAGTAACTTTAAGGGTTCACCCAAGCCCTTAAAGGTTATTTTATCTTTTATTTGCTTGTTAATTTGTTTTTGCTGCAGCCAGAATAACACTACTATGCAATATAAGTTGCACGAACACTCAACAATAACAAAATATCTGTCTATACTATTTTGCCAAGCATCAACAGACGTAGCAAAACCTTGACAAAACATCTAAAACACCAGAGGAACACCAAAACGTGAACAATCCTCAAGATTCACAAAGGGAATGGGTGGCTATCTGCATTCTTGAGTTAGCACCAGTTCTGAAACCAAAAAGGTTTTTTCTTTTTTTCAAATGATTGTGTGAGAAAAATAATTGCGATTTGGAGGCTTTTCTTCAACTATAAGTATGACATGGGGAAAAAAAACTGACATCCGTTACTTGATTGATTGGACCTATTTGTGATGTGGACAGAGGGATTATTTTGATTCCCTTTCAACATTGATAAACCAGATTATTTTGATTCCCTTTCAACATCGATAAACCAGCAAGTCCATCTTCTCCAACATCAACTCCTTCAACTCCATATTCTTTAGCAGCTGCTGCATCTTCTTCCATTCCAACTATCACATAAACTTCTACCTAACAATTCACCTCTAATTTGATTCTCAACTGAGTGGAACATCGGTCGAGACCAAATATTATATTGTTGTATACTATTCTCCCTCTTTCATTTGTTCCTCTTCAAATTTTTGCGACTTCACCGTTTATCCACATTGTGTCTGGAATAACATTCATTTTAAATTTCTTAATTTATTGGGAACTATAAAATACATATCCAGACATTTTAGGGCAAATCCATGTCAAACATAAATATGATATAGCTGTGTCTGAACTTCATAACATGCAACTAAAAGCTTTCTATCTATGATATTCAGGAACGAGCCAACTTAAGAGATACTTCAGGTAACATCTATAAAAGATATTCAATTTGCAGGCTACCAGACCACTCCATATCTGTGGGTAAAATATTTTCTTCTGCAATTAAAATGCTACCATCATCAAGGATGTGAGTTGCACCTGAATTACTTCTCTTATCACATCTAACAGAACATAAATGAATCTCAACATTTTCATTTTTGTGGGATTCCTTTCTCTAAAGAAACCTTTGCTAACAAAATAATATTCAAATTTCTTATTTTATGTTCAATAAGATAGTATTCAGATGTAGAAATGATAGATTATGTTATTCTATATTCAACTGAGAACTAGAATAAGGGTTCCCTCTAGATTCTTAAATACCAAGTTTAAAGAACTTTGACTGGCAGATATAAAGTTCCCTTCTTCAATTTGCAAGAACTATCTATTTTTCAGTAAAATTCTGCATGGATACTTTCATAACCATTGAATGCCATTTTTATGCACTTGTTTAAGCTGAAACACCTATATGTACAAAGAGATACACACACCTGTGAGACCTGTTTGGCTACGTTATTCACGGCAGACTTCCATCGAGACATCAATGTACCCTTAGAGCCTTTTACACTATCTGAAACTCAATGAAAGTAAATCAAAAGATGAAAATAGCACATTTATCCTAGACAAATTAACAGAAGGAAAAAAAAATGTATAGAATCGATTTAGAATTTATAATTAGATGAAATATGTTTAGCTACAGAAAAGGGTGCATTTGAAAGAAAAGCATCACCTTTGAATAATAAAAAAAAAAAGAGGGAAACAAAGTGAAATGTTGAACTTGTTGAGGTGAAAAAATCAAGAGTGGAAAGAGGTGTAAAAGTAGCCCAAAAATCATGATGCATACATTCCTCTCCAAACTACTGTAATCATAGATCTACTAAATTTAGATGGGTTAGAAGATAAAGGAAACTAACTAATAAAATTTAGTATAATTTTACAAATACATCCCTAAACTTCAATGAAAAACAAAGATATAAAATTGTATTATTTTAAAGTCATCTGATTTCTTTCCTTGGCTGAAATACAAACAAAACAAAGATAATCTCCAGTTTAGGCTAAGAACCACTTCATTTCTATCCCATTATTTCTTTCTTTACGTCTTTTTCCATGTCAGACTGGGGGATAGTGAATAAAGTCAAAGTACCAGCCATAACTGCTCCTTGAGCTATATTTGGAATCAAACAGAACCACAAGATTCAATATAGTTTTAGGCAACTGCAATGGAGCCATAGAAGCAGATTTCAGAAAGACACATGATGGAGATGCAAAGTAGAATTTAGGGATTAACTTACATGAGATTTTGCTTGTTCCTAGGTTGTATTTATGACCTTAATTCTAATATTCTATACATCTAGGATTGTATTTGTTACTTCACATTAAAATTATGGATTGGTATTTAGTTTGGTTCTCCTTATTCGACTAGGTTTTTGTTTTAAGTCAAGCTTGTCAATTTTCTATTTGATATTAAAGTATCTTAAGATCTACTAAGAATAAGAGTTCTAGTTCTTTTAGCATTAGGCTGGGTAGGAGACAGTTCAAATAGTTCTCTTTCTTTGGGAAGACAGATTATTTTGAACCTTTTTTCAGCATCATGATACTGTGAGTTGTGCGATACAATCAATGTTAGGTGACTCCTAAGGAACCCAGCATATGATGCTTGGGTTCTTAGTCCATTTTATTGTTTGTCTGATACAATCAAAGAACTGTAGATTTGAAGCTTATGAGTCGTTTCTTTTCTTTATCCATTTTTTACTATTTTTCTTTAGTATTACTAAGTATAATTCAACAATAAACATGCGCCCCGTCCTATCAAATCCTACCAAAGCTGTCCTACATTACTCTCCTCTCACCTTTGAATTGAAGCATGAAATCTTTCCAAGGGAAAATTCCTCAAATCAATCAGTTATGGCTAAATCCCTTTGAATGATTCCTTCATGGTTTACTGAATCTGAAATGACAAAGCCGACCACTAGGCTAGCTACTGTGGGTTACCTTATAAGTAGATATCAAGAAACCAAGAGAATAGGCATCTCATACACATAGTCTTCCTACCTGTTTCTCTTAATAAAACGTCCTATACCAAGAGGGGAATCATTAATGGCATGATAGAAAGAGAGGACAACTCCAGGAAAGAGATTTGGAGTCAACAAGGCCTTCCAACTAGGAATTTTTTCAAGTTGTGATGTTCCAGTAGACAGTTTTAGTTTTGATCTTTGCCAATTTGTGTCCAAGAACTTTAAATATAAATGGGACTCCATTTTTTTGACAATTACTTAATAATTGAACAATTAACAAACCTTATGCAAGTGTCATGCAGATCTTCTGAGCCATGCTGATTGGGAAATGCATAAAAGTTCAGTATCATTATTATACTAACCAATTTTAGGGTCGACCATATCCTCTTTTGGAAGATTCAAATGCTTTCCAAAATGCTCAAATCCTTCGAGAAGGTCCGACGACATATCCTCAACAGAATTTGATTCTGAAGTTGTATCCACTATGCCTTTCTGAAAATCTTGGTCACGAACTTCAAGTCTTGTTTCAACACGTAACAGAGCTCCACCAGAATATTCCATATCAACCTCAAATGCCGATACCTCATTCATGTCATTGCCAAGAAGCCTCATCGCATGGATATAAGGTGGGAGATTCCCAATGTCTATGTTGGTACAAACGACTTCACCTATGTAATTAGGGGTCCTCATATTGGACAATGTTCTCTGTTAATCATAAAAATAACCACAAGTATCATCAATTTACATTGAAATACTTTCCAAAAGAACTAATTACAGAAAAAAGTAGCTGTCAAAATGACCATTGAACATCTAAATCAAAACATCAATGCAGTAAAAGTACACACAAGAGAAATGTAATCTTCATTGATGACCAAAATACTGGCCAAAGCATTCGCCATCCCAGGTAATGTACTAATAAAAGAAGAGGTTGAGTCAAGAAACTCAGAATACATACCTTTAGAAACAAAATAGGTTTTCTTTTTGCCTTTTTTGGCTGAAAAATGAACCACATAGTTGAAGCAAATTTTTTATTGGTAATAAACAATGTCAATATAACTATACCTAGCAGCAGAAAATATGTTCCATTTTATACTTAAGGAGGGTGGACTGAAATGAGCAGAGTAGACGTACTCAAAATGCAACTAATAAACCAACAAAAAACATGATGAGGCAATATCATGCACAAGAAAGAAAGAAAACGAAAAAAAGAGAAGAAAAGAAAAACATTTAACTTTGGTGACTGTCCAACCTGAATCCGTTGTTGAAGGGAACTTTTCAAGTCTGCACTGCCTTTGATATCAAAAAAGATTCGAGAAATTAACAAGTTCCAGCAAAGTATTCCTTCATCGTAATTAAGCCTGTCTAGTTCAGAATCAGCATCAGAAATAACAGAAGCACAACTTTGACTTGCTGAACGAGGAAAACCTTGTGGCAATGTAAATGGTATATTTTCTTCAGTTGAACTGTTAGACATCTTGCCTGACACTGAATCTTGAAATTGGTGCTGTTTCTCAAAGGACTTTCTCTCTTCACGGGTGGATTGATTACCCGAATTTCCCTTTTTTTCTGAACCAGATTTTGAACTCTTTCTTGACAGTCTTTTCCAAAACAATTTAACTTTTGATATTCCATCAGACTTGCTTCCCTTCTCTATTGGCTCAGCACTGAAACCTAAGGAGGGCCTCATAAATGAGGAATATCCAGCGTTTAGCAATGCCATATAAGCTTGGAAGTCCACATTCAACTTGGTGAACCAGTTCAGCTTTTCATTGTCCTCACATGAAGCAAGACGAAGACCTCTGCACCATGACTCCTTTTCCCAGGCAGTATCTAGATAAAGGTAAATGATTTTACTTGCATTGTAAATTACTTTAGTCTTGCTCTCAACTTTTATTGGATATCTCTTGGCCCTGTCAAATCATTAATACAAAGCAAAGAAATGAAGCTAAGTCAAATGTTTTGAAAGCACATAACTAGATCAATGTATTAAGGTATATCAAATTATGTTACATGGACTTCAGTATCAGTATCTGAAATTGGTATGTGTCCGTGTCCGACTTGTCTTTTGTTTAAAATTTTGGACTTGCGGAGCAAAAAAATCCAAAATTATATACAGCTACTTGAAATGTCTTATAACAATGTCTCAAATAAAGATATATAATGCAATCCTTATATAAACAAACATGTCTATTTATACATTCCTTCATATGATTTCATTTAAAATATTTTTATATCGTTGTATTCATATTCAAATACAATGGTTTTTGTTTTTTTTTTAAATTCATTATTTTTGCCAGAAGTACTAATTCTTTAATAGCCATAACTTCAACTTGGACCCCAGTATCAGCTGGTACAATTTGTATGTTCCATCAAACAATTTTCCATTTTATCTCTAATTACTACCCAACTTTAGTTCAAACAATCAAGATAACTAATGATGACATTCAAGAGAAGTTAAATATTCAAGACACAAAGATTACAAATGGAAAAGTTGAAAGAGGACAAGAGCATTGATATCTGAATCAAACTATAGAAACGGTGGACCAAACTCTGTCATCCTCCTACTCGAATTAGAGGAGTACAAAGGCCATGTCAACTTTTGTGATGGAGATTCGGAAAAATACTCAATATCCAATACTACCTATGGAAAGTACGAAACGAGTAAAGCAACCATTATCAAAAAGTGTAACAGAAGTATCAAATCAGAACGGTATGGCATGATATGAAGGTAACAAAGCAAGTCTGGCATCTATAATCTTCAAATGAAAATGATGTTATGTAAATTTCAGGGAACGGGGGAAAATTATCACTGATGTTGACATAGAAAGTTTAGTTTTGTCATGAATTCGTTTGAAATAAGAAAAGTGTTGATATAATAAATACATGGACATTGACAATACCATTTCCTTGTGGGTAAACTAGTAGCAGAAACAGCCTGAATGATGCAGCCCTTGAGGGGAATAATTGTGCAAGAAGAATCAGAATTGGCCAAAGTCAGATAACCATCTTGGATTTTAGCATGTCTTCGAGAAGGAGAAACCTCCACCGTCTCCCTTTTTCTCTTCTGCTCCTTCGTTGGAATTTTCCCTGGTTCAAGAACCCAAACAATCCCCTAAGGCAGGATAAAAATGAATTTAAAATCCCAAAAAAAACTCCAAAAAAACAAAATTATAACAACAACAACATCAACAATAATAATTTAAGCAATAAAGGGGATACATACACACCTGCAAGTTGCAAATGGAATCAAAGGAATCTTGGGGATTACGAACTGCTGCATCTGCTGCATGAGTTTCTTTTTTGATCCTTTGTTTAATCTTACGATTCAATAGATTCAACACAAACAACACTACCAACACTTCAAAACTCAGAATTGCACAAATCCCCGCAACAAACCCAACGAGGAACCAACTCAACATCCTTTCTCGATCCTATTTATCTAATGTTTAATTCCATTTGCGTCTATTTTATTCCTTTTTTCTTTTTGAGAGAAAAAAAAAAAACAAACTATTCCTTAAAACTTTTTTGAGAAAAAAATTAAGAAAAAAAATAGTAAATTCTAAAGGAAATTGTCTTTCTATACTACATTCTCCTTAAACTATTCCTTCTTCTTTTCCTTGCTCTTCCGGAATTAATGCACCATTGCACTCTATTCAATTTTTTTTTTAAATAAATTGGAAAAAAGATTGACCAAGCGTTGTCAGTTATGAACCAGCATTCATTCGATGTATTGAAAAAAAAAAAAACACAATATATTTATGAGAAAATAAAATAACTTGAAATTCTAATATCCGCATGCAGATAATAAAATATGCATAATAAAATTAAAATATAAATATCGATTGAGCCTTAGTTCGGTTGTTATTATTATCGGTTCAAGAAAACGTGAGCACGAACGTGCTGAAATAAGTTTATCTTCCTAGAGTTGAGATAAGTCAATGGATAATTTTAAGCATGGTATCAATTTAAAAATTATCAAATACTTTCACAACTGAATTAGATTTTTAAAAAAATTAAAATTAAAATATTATATTAAAATAAAATTTTGATTTAAAATAAAATTAATGTTTTACTTATACTAAATAGCATGGTTCAAATTTAATAAATAAATTAGTGCTCGATAAACTCGTGACACTAATTCAAAAAGTTAAATAATAGTACTTATAACACAAACTATTTTTTAATAAAAAACTGGTATTGTTAGTATTGTTCGTTTTTATTATTTTATATTATATTTTTTGTATTTTTATATATTTGGTCAGTTAATTGTCGTTGGAAGGAGTTGTATCTGTTAAAGGCAGTTAGTACAATATTAGATCTGTTGATGGCGGGCCTGAAATTTAAGAGAATTTCGGTAAAAATGTTAAGTCCGAAAAAATAAGTTTAGACAATCTAAAAAATGAGATTAGACGCTAAATTTAAGCTCGTTAAAATATGGGTTAGTTCGGATTTGAACATTCAAAGCTCGAACTTGGTTTAACCCGTTTTCTAAATTTTCAATATATTTTATTATGCTTTTGTATATATTAAGTAATTTATAACACAAAAAAAATATTAAATTCATAGTAATATGTAATACTATATTGTAAACATTAAAAAAATGGTATGCCTATATAAAATTTTAATAAATGAAAAAATATATAAATTTATTAAATATTAAATTAAAAATAATATAATTTTTTTAATTTTTTTAAAAATTAATATAGATGTACTTAAAATGAGCTATGTTTAACTATTTACAAATATTGACAAGATTAAGGTAATATTTAAATCCATATTTCAAATTGGATTAAGTTTAAGTAAACATAAAGTGTGTTAATATCATATTTAAGTCTGACCGAACTTAACCTAACCCATGAGCACTTCTAATTATCATATTGAATTCTGAGCCTGAACATTCCTTTACAAATTGAAATTCTTTTACAAATTGAAATTCATTAATTTAAAGATGATTTTACCTTTTATATAAAAAATTTAAAAATATTAACACATAATAAGATTTCGATACTCATTATTTAAAACAAAAAAATCATTAAATCCTAAAATATAAATATTAAACCCGAAAAAATGAATGATTCATTTTTTCCATTTTGATATTTAATTTTTTTTACTTCAATTTGGTACCTAAAATATACCCCCATTTAAAAATTTTGACAGTAAATTAAAAAGCACCACATGACATATTTATATTTATATAAAAAAGAAAATATTTCTTTTATTAAAAATATATACACATTAAAAACATATAAAAATGAAAATAAATGCATAAAATATTTTAAAAAATATAAATAAAATCTAGAAAAGAAATATAAATTATAAAATAAAAAAATATATGATAATTGAAAAAAATAGTTGAAATTAAAAATATTATTTAAAATCGTTAAAAATGATTTAAAAATTTTTAAATAATATAAGAATAATAGAAATTTTTTAATATTATTTCTAACATTTTGAATATTTCTACAATTTTTCAATTTTTAATAAAATTTAAATACTTTTTACATTTTTATAAATTTTACAAATTATTAAATATTTTATTTTTAAATACTTTTTAATATATTAATAAATTCTAAAATACTTAAAATACTTTTAAAATACTATTATTAATTTTAACTAATATTTTAATTATTTTATTTTTTGAATTTTTATAAATTATTTTTATATTTTTAATTTGTATATATTTAATAAAAGAAAATATTATTTAAAGTCTGTAAAAAATTGATTAAAAAATATAATAGAAGCACACCAACTTAAGAACTTAGTGTACTTTAGATAATAATTTGAGGAAAAAAATTTAGTATCAAAATGAATATACTTTAACCATCAAATCATGAATTAAATATTCAGTAATTTATAGTTCTACTTCTAATTGTCAAATTGATATTGTTTTAAGTATTTATATTTTTGGGTTTAATATTTTTTTATTTTAAATATTAATTAAAATTTATAATTTATTATTGATTACTAATCTTTACTATCTATATTTGAATTAATTTTTATATATAGATACTCAAGATTAATAATTAATAATTATAATTAATTATAATTAAGATTTAAAACAAACAATAAAACTGTTAAATTTTAGAATATAATATTAATTCGATAATATTAAATTAATTTATAAAAATTAAAATTTAGTAATTAATTTAAAAAATAAAAATGTATTTAAAATATTTATTTAAATATTAAATTAAATTATAATAAACTTAATAAATTAAAAATCCTTTTTATATATAAGAATTTGAACATGTTAAAAATAAAAGATAGTGATAATGGATTTATTTTATTTTAAAAATTAAATATATATTATTCTATTTTAGCAATATTAAACGTTAAAATTTTAAAAAATAAAAGTTAAATTAAAAAAAACTTCTTCCAATTCTAAAATGTACGAAAAATAAAAAGTATAAAAATTAATTAATATAAACTTTTAAATATTTTTAACAATTTTATTCAACATTTAAAATTATTTAATTTATAAAATTACCACTTCTCTTTTCTTTTTCTTTTTTTCATTTTCACCACACAAATAATTTCTTCTTCTCCTCCTTTTAATTTGAACTACTTGTTTTGGAATGGGACAAAAATATCAAAATTTAAACTTTTGAAAATTAAAATATTTGTTTTTTTAGTATAAAAATTTTAAGAATTCCGAAAGAGGCGGCCAAACCCCAAAAAACTCTCGTACCAGTATTCGACATGGTGATGCCGGCTACACATTGCGTACGGGACATGGTGGTCATAGTGACGGAGAAGACGACAAGTAGTGGCAGAGCCTGGAACTTTTGGAGCTGATGAACAGGAACCGCAAGAAGAAAATTAAAAACATATTAAATTTTCAGGCGATTTGGAGCGGCGGAGGAACTTTCTTTTTGGTGTATGAAATCGCCAAATTTGAACGTAGATCTAGGGTTTTCAAGCCTTTTTTTTATGTAAATATACCTGGATAAATGAAAAGACGAGATGGAAAGGGAAGATCTGACAACCTTTGTTCAAATACCATTGCCGGCGATAATGAGCAACAGTAGATCGCTGGGTTTGGTCCTAGAATCAGGGTTATGGTGAGATGGAGAGAAATGAGAGAGAAAATTCAAAAAAAAAAAACATATTTCAAACACCAAACGGTGCGCGTCGGAAAGTAAAGGGAAATTAAGAGAAGTGTTTATGTTTTTATTTTTAAAATTCGACTATCAAACTTCAAGCGACGATTCGATAATTTATACTATAAATTAATATCTATTAATAAGTAGAAAAATATACATTCAAATAAAATTGATTTGAAAAAAAAATTATTTAAATTTTAATTAATAGATTCATGACGTTTAAAATTATTTCATGAAAAATTTAGTGATTTAAATGAAAACTTTTAAATAATTCAGTAACTATTTTATAACTTATTGAAGTTGAGTGACCAAAACCTAAATTTGTTGATAGTTCAGTGACCTTGCATGTAGTTTATCCTTCTTCTTTTTTTTGTTGGATTCAAATTTGATAAGGATAATGACAAGATTTACCTTTGACTTCAATAAATTTGTCAACATGATACTTGCACTTTTAATCTGTTCGTTTTGGCATGTATACTTTTTTCATCTTATCTTTTTGATACTCTGAATTGATGTTGTTAAAATATATCTCCTATTATCGCTAAAAGAGTGACATATGTCAGTCCACTTGTCTTAATATACATATAATTGATAAAAAAAATATTAACTGTCGAAACTTTTTTTTTTTTTTGAAAAAAGGGGGCTAACTTTAAAGCGAAAATGGAGTCGCCACCAATCCTTTTTATTTAGGTGTGATCGGGCCACCTTGTGATTGATCATTTTAATAAAACATTTCGATTTATTAAAACAACATTTTTGGTCTATGAAAAACTAAAAAACGGATTCAGGAGTCGGTTACGCGCAAGGAAGGATTAGCACCCTCGTGACGCCCAAAATTGGTACCGTATTTGATCAATTAACGTCCTACTGCCGAAAATTTGAAAAGATTTTAAAATACAATCTTTCAAAAACGTTTAGATAACTTAATTGAATGTCGAGATTCTCTCATTCAGAAGGAATAAAATATCATGTCCAGCACGATTGGATACAATATTTCAAACCCTCAATACAAGATCCTTTCGTAATTTCCAAAACTCATGCATTTGAAATTTCAAAAGGATATTTGGTTATTTGGCCAAACGGGAAATCGCAACCCAGCACGATTGGGCACGATTTATCGAATTTCCAAATACGAAATATTACCTCATTTTAATTTGAGAAAACATGAATGAAATGCCAAAAGGATATCCCGTATCTTAGTCGAATGAAAAATCGAAACTCAGCACGATTGGGCATGATCCCTCAAACTTCTAAACACGAAATATTGCCTCGTTTTAGTTTAAGAAAACATAGACGAAATTCTAAAAGGATATTTTGTATTCTAGTCGAATGAAAAATCGAAACCCAGCACGATTGGGCACGATCTCTCAAACTCTCCAAATGCGAAATATTGTCTCTATTTAAAAAAAAATTGAGTTTAAGTAAAGGGATACAATCTATGTATATTTAAAATCAAACATTGGTTAAAACGTGAAGGTAGTCGTACTTGGCGAATAATAATAATGCAGATAATACAATAATGAATAACATGAAGTCATGAATAAATAAATGAACAAATAAATATATAAAAAGATAGCAATGAGAACCAAACATGGTAAAAATGAAATAGATAAAATAAATAAGGATAATAACTGACAAAGCAAAAAAAAACTAGTGGAAAGTTAAAAAAAATGAGGATGAGCATATAGACATAGGGATAGGGATAGGGAAACTTTGAATAAAATGGATTTAAAAAAAAAAACAAAAGTATAGCAAAAATAATAGTAATAACAAAAATAAAAATAAAAATTATAGAATATAATTATAATAGCAAAATAATAACAATAAATATAATAGTAGTAATAATAAGGAATATAAATAATAGCGAAATAGAAATATAAAAATAACCATGTCAATAAATAATAATGGTAATAATAACAACAATAATAATATTAAATAATCATAATAAATATAATGATAATAAATATAAAATCCAATTTAAGTAATAAAACAGCTAAAACACTCGAAAAGGGACTAAATTTAATTGAAAATCGGGGTTTTGGGGCCAAATTGGAAATAAAAAAGGGAAGGACTGGATCAAAATGCGCGCAAAGCAGGGGGGACCAAGAAAACAAATATCCCTTCCCCTTAAAAGCACCGTTGCTTGAAGGACCAAATTGAAATCACCGTGGAACCATAGGGCGAATTTAGAAATAAAAGAACTTTAATTGTAAACTCATAAAAATGCAGAGGGGCTAGATGCACAATTAGCCCCTCCCTAGAAAACACGCGGATCTACAGGCCGAGTCGGGTCGCGCATACGGGCTAAGCCAAAACGGCGCTGTATTAAAGGGCCTATAAATGCCAAATTTTTTCTAAAAAACTTCATTTTCCCTCTTTCTTTTTTTAAAAAAAAAAAACAAAGCTCATCTCCCCTTTTTTCTGCAGGCCCGAAATCCGGCCATGCTCCAGCACCGCTAGCCGCCGGCCACCGTCGCCGAAGGTAAAAAATTCCCTTTTTGTACTTTTTGATGTATTTGTTTATATATATATAAATGAGGGGGAAAATAAATAAATAAAAAAATAAAACGCAACCCACACTTGTTTTTCTTTTCGATTTCGCTCTGCTATATGATTCTCTGTTTCTGATTGAAATTGCTCTTGGATTTTGTTTGTATTCTGTATGTATATTCCTCTTTTCCTCCAAAAAAAAGACCCCCTCTACAATACATTTTCAAGGCTTTTATAGCCGATTTTACAACCTATTTTGCTTGTTTGTAGGTGCGTGGTGGGCGTGGACTCTGACGTGGAGGTGGAGTGGCGCACGACGCGGAGGGACGCTCGACGTGCGGCGTTTGGAGGCTTGTTGTTTGCTAAAATGGCACAAAAAGGCTGCTAGGGTTTCCCTTACCGAAAATGTGTTGGGTTTGTGGGCCAATTAGGCCGTTTGTAAATGAGTATTTAAGGTTTGGGGTAATGTTTTATTTTTTAGGTTTGGGTCTACTTTTATTGGGCTCCTAGTAATCTGGGCCGGGTAAATTTTGGGCCTTACATTAACATTAGTAATAAAAAGTATTCAACCTGATAACGAGACACTTAATTGCTCAATCAACGATGATGTATCACCGATAATTCACATTAATGAACTATTAATATTTCAAGGAAACTTAACAATTGTACACTTTTGGCCAATCATGATTAGCTATAATAATTACATACGAGAGCTTAAAAAAAGCAATTTTTTTCTTTTTAAGTACTCATTAATTTTAAAAAATAACTAAAATAAAATTTAATAAAAATAAAAAAATCAAAATTCAATTCGAAAATCAAAATTTTCATAATTAAAAATATTAATAATGTTAACTATTAAACTTAAATTATAAATAAAAAATTAATAAAAAAATAATTTTAATTTTTAAAGTACAAGGATTAAATCTTAATATTTGTCAAAATATAAGGACTGGTGAAATATTTTGACATGGTAAAATACTAGTATATATTGCTACAAACTAAAACTACTCTTAGAAGTTCTTGGGCCTCGACCCAAGAACAGTATAGTTTGGATTAGTAGATTTACATAGCATTTTTTTTCCGGTAAAAGTGTCAAGGAGAACCTTGTATTATAAAAATTGTATTAAATTACTTCATTTATTATTAAAAAGATTAATTCAATGTCTGTATCATTAAAAAGAATCAAATTAAAATAGAATTAACATTTACTATTCTAAAAAATATTATTTACTGTTTAACAAAGTTAAAACGAAATTTTTTGTTTGAAATTAAACTGGAATCGAGATACTTTTTATACTGTAAATATTTCTATTATAATTTAGACTCTTTTTAACAGTATAAAGACTAAATTGAAACAATATCTATAATACAAGGATCTTCTTAGTACTTTAACGTTTCTTTCCTGCTTGGAATTTGATATTATTAATAAGGCAAATGAATAAATAAATATAAAACTTTTGCTCCTCAATCGTCTCTTTTGATTCTGTGCTTCATTTTCGTTGTTTCTCCGTTTGCTCATCCACGGCCGAGAAGTAAGCCACCTCTTCTCTTTCTACAAGATTTCAGTTCCTTTTTCTGTATATATATACATATATATATATATTTCATTTTTGCTGCCATTGAAAAATTTGGCTACCTTAAAGTGTATAAATCTGTATCTGGGCTTCTCCAAGTTTCTCCTAGAACCGTTAGTTCTGTTTCAGCTATTATCTGAATTTTTATTTTTTGCATTATTTTGCTCATGGGCTTTGTCATTCCCTATCTTGTTCATTCAGTTTGTTTTTCTTTACTTGTATATGTTTAAAAAGCACTATTGGCTGAATGGCGGAGAGTGCCGTAATTTAAACTAAAGTCATTTCGTTTGGATTTGTTACAAGTCCAAAAAGCTAGATTTTTGCAGGGAAACTATTTCATATAAAATTAACCCAACTTGTTGTGGGAATTGTAAATACTGATTTCCATGTTGGTTTGGTGTAGGCAATTGTTGTCAGATATTCTTTGTGGTCATAATACTTGAGGCCATGCCTGCTACAAAGAAGGTTGCTTTACATTTTTCTGCCTGCTATAGGTTTCTTTAATTCTAGTGGTTCAGGGTTTTCTTTTTCTTTTTTAATTGTTTTTCTTTCTGTTTGTTAAAATTTTTGAGGTGTGTGCTATGAAATTTTGTCTACATTGAATACTTTTGTTTCTTTAGAAGAATATTTCTCGTGTTGAATATATACTAGTCAGTGTTTTTATAATGCAATTGAATATCCGAAAAGTGTAATGAGTCTAAACTTGCTGGATTACCTAGTAAAATGGATACCTGAGATGATGGAGACTCATTTATTAGTTCTTGAATTGTTACAAATGTGCTGTTATTTATTACTAAAGACATGCTTATGGGAATTGGTGACAAAGAAGCTTAGTTGGGTTATTTTTGAAAATTGTTAATGTTGGTGAAGTTTAAAGAGGTTTATTCACTGCAATTGATGCATGTGTGAGCACTAGACAAATGCCAATCATTCTCGACTTCCTTTCACCAAGTTTATCATGGCTTTGAGCTTGAGGACAAACTCTTTCTCCAAGAGGGGAGTATTGTTGTGGACACTTAGTAGAAGTTGTTATTGGTATGTGGTAGGACTCCTAAAATAGTTGTTTCCTGTAGTACGTTATTTAGTTTGAAATGACTTTCCTTGATTATTGTAGTAAGCAATCTTTATTTAAAGAGACAATGAATAAAACAAAGGAAAGCAGAATTTTTATCAAAACCCTAAAGAGATCTAGGTCTCTCTCTAACGAGTCCTAAGGTTTCATGCTCCGTGTGATGAGTCTAAACCGTCAATCAAAATGAAGGAAAGGCAATTAATCTCGAGTTCCGTATCAATCATATTGTGAAACGATCCTATTCTTACATATCCATAACACTCAAAGTCTGTTTCTATATTTGGTATAGATAGACTCCTGGGAAGATTGTGTATAGGCTGTGAGATGATGATATCTACTTTTTCCAAGTCTGGTTCAGTGTCTAAAGGTTTTAGGCTGCAGATTTTGAAATCTTTGGTTTCAGGTTTGGTTCAATGTCAATGGTCTTAGATTGACTTGGGTAGGATAGAAATCCAATGGTCTCAGCAAAGATCTTGGATGGAGATGAATTTTCTTGACTTTGCTCCTTTATATGGTAATCCCTCCTATCTTCTCTTGAATTATTCCGCTGAGCCACTTCAAATTCTATTTTTTCCTTCAACAGCACAGTTTTGTTGAGGAGTGTAAATGGAATTTGATTCACTAAATTTTTGTTCTCATGGCTCTTCACCTAACATGCACAAGATTTTTTTTGCATGGTTCTATTATCACTTGGACTAATTCTTCTAGATTCTGATGTAGCCTCATGTTAGTGTTGTATGATGCGTAAAAGCAAAATCCGGTAGTTCTGTCCATTTCTTTTGTATTGCTCCTCTATATGGTATAGGGTTTTAGAAACGAAGTCATTGGAATTGTTCTTAAGTTCGTTTTTAAGTTAGCTAAGTTTTTGGACTTTGCTTCTTTAAAGTTTTTGGACTTTGCTTCTTTAGTTGAGTGTATAAGGAATTAGTGACTGAATAAATTTTGTCGTGTTTCATTGTTTTCTTCTGTTGCTCTTTTATATTTGTTAGATGTCCTAGGTCCTGATCCTGTTTATACAGAATCTTATAAATCTCATTCCTGGCTGAAAATTTTCAGTTACTTTGGAATTATTAAACGATTTGACAAGTATTCAAAAAAGCACCTGGTAAGAAAGTCTTTTCTTTTCTTATTATGATTATTATTTTATTTTTAAAAATATAAAGATATGCAAATCAAGTGCTTTTATGTGGTCGCAGGTCATGTTTGAAGATGGTGATGTTGAATTTCTGGATCTGTCGAAAGAGGATTGGGAGTTTATCACTTTGTAAGGTCAATTTTAGGTAAGTATTGTTAGGAATTTATACAAACATGAATTAAGATCAAAACAAAAATTATAGAAATCAAATTTCCGAGCAAGAATCTCATTACGATTCTGTTTAATATGATATCAGCAATAACTACAAACTGTAGGATTCATTTCTTAGATCTTTGTAGAGTATCGACCAAGCCACAAAGCAATAGTTACAGCTAACTGTAAGCTATGCACGTCCAGCATCTAATGGTGATCCAAACAAAACAATGAGAACATCTCCGAAAAGAGAGATCGAGTTATTAGGTACATTAATGCTAGTTAAAATGTTTCCTTCAATGTGTAGAGTTTCACCAAACAATTTGGCAGCCACTAAGACTCTTAGGAAACCCTTTGTCTAGTGTTTAGTGACAATTGGTAAACAATGACAATCTTATAATTCTTTTTGCAATCTTCATTCCAAGCACTTCACACTGTTAGTACAAAAACAACAATCTCAAACTTATTGATAAGGAATTACCTATTAATATAAAATAATGTATACTATAGTATAGCATATATCTTATAGTCAGTCTGGTTGACTATGAAGGCATACGCTAACAAGTACACCACATAGAACTGCCAGCTAAACACTTACATTGCCATAATCATACCTATAACTGCTTGCAGTTCCAATTTAGCACATATGAAATAAACAGGAATTTGTACAACTGTTTGTAGATAATCAGTTTACTTGCCATCAAGCTAAGTTTCAATATCATAAAAATGATGGGTTCAGAAAGTTAAATCTCTGCTCTTGTCTTCCTGTTTTCTATAAAGATAGTGAGAATCTTATATTTGTTAGATGTCATAGGTCCTGATCCTGTTTATACAGAATCTTATAAATCTCATTCCTGGCTGAAAATTTGTTGTGTTGTGAGGTGACATTGTATTTGGCAGAATCTGGATATATCTCTTATTAGATTAATAGCTTGTTGTAAATTTATGTCTGGAACGGAGTGTCTCGCAGTTAAACAATTCCTTACTAATAAAAGTTTAAAAATTGTACCTAGAATTCCTTACTAATAAAAGTTTAAAAATTGTACCTAGAAAAATTAAATGGTACAATGAATTATGTAAATTTTTTTTTTGAAGGTAATAATCAGATTGGGCTTTATCATAATAAATCAATAATACAAAAACATAAAACTAGAGGAGAAACAAACGAAAAGGAGCCCAGATATTAAGCTTGGCCCGAACGAAACAACTATGAAAAATAAAGAACTGAAAACCAAACCTAATAGCAAAATAACAGAAAAAGAAGGCCCAAAATTAAAGTTTGGCCCGGAAAAATAAAAAACAAAATAAAAATCAGAAGACTATAGAACGGCATTAAACACGCCATTTCTCTGCTCTATCAGAAACCGATCTGTTGCCGTCTTGTCTTTTCATCTGCCATTTCTTCATCAAGACGCTTCCATATTTTCAAGGAGAGCTTTTTTCCACTGAATCCGTTGATATCTCATTTCAAAGTCTCCATATTTCATCTTCTTCCTTTCATATTCAGTCTGGTTCTCTCACCTTATCCCTTTCTTCCTGCTTTTCTGCAGATTCAGGAACGCTTCCTACGAGGTAAATTTCCTTCTTGTTCTTCAACGTTTCAGTTGCTAAAATATGCGCTAGACTGCTTGCTATTGGTGGAATATATTCAAATCTACAGTTCCTATATTTTAACAATAGCTGTTGAATATCATGAATATAAGCACCTACCAGAGACTTATCTGGACTTTTCACCTTAGGAATCTCCTTCAATGATGATTTTTTGCCATTGCATGTCAATGCCGATTTGGGTTGCTTTACGGCACGCGAGTGCCTCAGCACTCAGCAGCGAAGGCTAATGCAACTAGTTGATGGATCTCCGAACACGATT
Organism: Gossypium longicalyx; assembly: GCA_025698465.1. Classification (NCBI taxonomy): domain Eukaryota; kingdom Viridiplantae; phylum Streptophyta; class Magnoliopsida; order Malvales; family Malvaceae; genus Gossypium; species Gossypium longicalyx. Next base: position 96,528,494 of record CM047000.1, on the reverse strand, counting down.
AAAGAACAGTACCTTCACTATTTCTGGCCACAATCCCCACTGCCGATTGACAAAGTCTCCCATCATATGCTGCATCAAAATTAATCTTTCAATTGTAAAATTTTAGGTATTCATTTAGGGACTAATGGTGGAATTAGCCTATAAGCAATTCTTAATTATATTTTACATTGGGCCTAGGATTGACAGACTACAAATATGGGTCGGATCTTCAGCCCTGACATCTGAAGGGCTTAAATTGTAACCCGAAGACTTATTTCCGCTTTTCCTTGGTAATCCATTCACTAAAGTTGTGTCCTTTGGGTTTTGTCTTGCAAAATTCTCCATTCCTTAACACTGCTCTCACGGATTTTTATTTCTTACAGGAAATAATAGAAATGGGCTCCAATGACTCAAACCAACCAGGTCTCGTGATAACTGTGACTGGATCCATTCGCTCGTTTCTTCTCTCAGCCTCCAATGACCGTCATCTCTCTGAAGAACTTCGAGAACTCGCTCTCAATCTTTCCTCAGCAGCCAATGCACCGTACAAGCAGATCCGAAGCATATGGATAGAATCAGCTTTTGACTCCAGGCCCGGATTGATTTCTCTTTTTTTCGGATCTAATTTTGTTTTCACCAGTCCTAACCCTAGAGAGAAGGTAAATTGGAAACGATTTAGATTCTAGCATTCTAGGTCTATCATGGTTGCATTTTTAAATAAACTTGTGCTTTTTTTAAAAAAAATTGAATTTGTAGAGCGAAGAATTGAAGAAGAGGTTAAGGAAGCTTAAAGAACTAGCGGAGAGGAAAGAATATCAAGAGCTTGTTAAAGATATCACGCCGAAGAAGGATCTCACTGAGCCTTTCTCTACTTCTAAGGATCAAATCGGCTTTGGTTATTTTCTTTGCTTATAATTCTCATATGGTTTCTTGCAAAATTTCAAACTTAAGTAATTAAAGGAACAATCAAACTGTTGTAGAACTAACTTTAAATATATATATATTGTTGTTGCAAAATTCTTTTTCGTAGTTAATTTCAGTGATGTATGCATGAACAGGTTTACATGTTGCTCTGACAATGTTTACTGGGTATTTGGTTGGTTATTTTGCATTCAGAGCGTTGTTTAACCACAGTCCTATCATGGTACTTTCAGATTACCAACCTCAAATTTTTAAGTAGTTATGTCATGGCCTCATGGGTGCCTTAGTTTAGATTATTTAGCATGGACTGAAGATGCTGATACTGTTCATTATATTTGCAGAATTTTGCTGGAGGTATTCTTGGATTGGTGTTTGGCATGCTTCTTGAAACATTTTTGTTCATTATTAAGACATCAGAGCCTAACCTTAAATCGCCGTCCTCAACTTCGAGATTGAAGAAAAATCAATAGAGTAGTTAAAAGAGGTTGGTTGTGTTTTCTTTTCTTGCTACCTATTGTCCATTATAAATCTACGAGTATGTGAATTTAAGACTGTAATTCTATTATATTGTAATCATGGGGCATTTTATTTTGATGTTCTTTGCCGTGAACAATATTACAAGGTAAAGGATGTGTAGGATTATTTTTCTAACTTTGTTGAGAGCAGATGAATAAGAGATCAATTATATCCATCTTTAATTATGGTGAAAATTACAAATTTTGAATTGGCATATGTGTTAATTTGGAATTAACAATTCGTTTTCTTCAAGAGACATAATATTATTTGGATCTAAAATTGCTATAAATGTGCTAGTGCCGCATGTATACAGAATTGAAAATTAGGTTGATATTAAGTGATAATAAATGAAAAATAAGTACATGTTAACGCATTCACATGTTAAGGATTAAATGGAAATATAGACATATACACACATAATATGGATTTTAACTTTCAAAGATGATCTGAAAATGAAACTGAAGATTTTATGGAGAATTTGATCTTTTTAAAACGAATATATATAGCAAGTTGTGGCGTAGCTAAGATTTGATTGCTAAGATTTGATTGTAGTGCTGGAGAGACCTAAATTCTGGGTGGATAAGCTAGCTTGAAGTTGGTAGGATAGAAGCCAATGGTTGAGCTCTTCAAGTTGAACTCACCCATGTCACATCTTTTGTTCTTGTAATAGTAATTGGCATATGAATATTGTCATTCTCAAAATGTATGTGGTTCTTTTTAATTCCTTCCAGATTTGACTCTAAAAGTGAGAAAGACTGGCTAAGCCCCCAAAACAAGGTATGTTCACTCAAATTTGCTACTGGAATCCATTTCTTTAGATAGAAATATCAATAAACATTTTCAGAATAACATGTAAGCCTGTTCATGCACACATCACCGGAATTAACTACGAAGAAGAATCTTGCAACAGCAATATATATATTTGAAGTAAGTTCTGCAACAGTTTGATTGTTCCTTTAATTCCTTAAGTTTGAAATTTTGCAAGAAATCATATGAAAATTATATTCAAAGAAAATACTAACCAAAGCCAATTTGATCATTAAAAGTATAAAAAGGTTCATTGAGATCCTTCTTCGGCGTGATATACTTTAACAAGCTCCTGATATTCTTTCCTCTCTACTAGTTCTTTAAGCTTCCTTAACCTCTCCTTCAAATCTTCGCTCTACAAGTTTAATTTTTTATTAAAAAAATACAAGTTAATTTTAAAACGAAACCATGATAGACCTAGAACAGTAGATTCGGAGAAGAGAGAAATCAATTCGGGCCAGTGTCAAAAGCTGATTCCATTCATATGCTTCGAATTTGCTTGTACGGTGCATTGGCTGCTGAGGAAAAATTGAGAGTAGGTTCTCGAAGTTTTTTAGAGAGTTGACGGTCATTGGAGGCTGATAGAAGAGATGAGCAAATGGATTCGGTCACAGTTATCACAAGACCAACTTGGTTCGGATCGTCGGAGCTCATTTTTTTTTTATTTACTGTGAGAAATGAAAATCCGTGAGGGAAGTGGTAAAAGCTTTACTACTCCAGGAGTGGAGAATTTTGCAAGACAAAATCCAAACGATGCAGCTTTAGTGAATGGATTGCCAAGGAAAAGCGGGAATAAGTCTTCGGGTTACAATTTAAGCCCATCAGATGTCAGGGTCCGACCCATATTTGTCGTCTGTCAATCCTAAAGCCCAATGTAAAAGATAATTAAGAATTGCTTAAGGGCTAATTTCACCATTAGTCCCTAAATAAATACCTAAATTTTACAATTGTCTCAGACTTCAAAAACATTTTAATTGAATCCTATAATTATTAGTATCATATTGATTAAGTCCTATCCTTCAATCAGCTTTGGTGTTAGCTATTAACTCAGATTTGATGTTAAATTCAACCTGTTGGATATGTGATGGCATTTAAATACACGTGTCACCTTCAAATAATTGAGCACAACTTTATGAGTTCAAAAGTTTGAAATCAAAGCCTTTTGATTGTTAGAAGCTTTGTCTAAAATTTTAAAAAAAAATGAAAGATTATTTTAATTAAAAAAAGAAACTATTATAAAATTTAAAAAATTATGGTATTCTAGTCTTATCCTAATTAGTTAAGTTAATTTTGTACGTGATTCATAAACTTTGATTTGATTGCATTTGATTTAATTTTAATTTATTTTAACTAATATTTTTATTTTAAATAAAATATATATTTTAAATATAATAAAAAATTAATAAAAATTAAAATTAATGTTTTGACATTAAATTTAAAATTTAAAATTTAAATTGATAAATTTTAAATGCATTTACACTAATGTTTTAGATAAGTTTGCAGCTGATCCTAAACCTTTAGGAATTTATGCATGAATTGAAAGGGTTAAGAACAAAAAAGAACATAAAGTAATCATGGTGGGCTTCTTATGCATCTATCGAGAAACAAAACTCATGATTATTATCTCAAATAAAAGGAATCAACTAACACTCTTTCCGAAAAAATTCATCACAACAACAAACACATTATCAACAGCCAAATTCTAATCCAATATTATTGCAACAATATTGAAACATTTATCTACCAATTATTATTGACCTTTAATAAAGCTGCGTCGTTTGGGTTTTGTCTTGCAAAATTCTCCACTCCTAGTGTAGTAAAGCTTTACCACTTCTCTCACGGATTTTCATTTCTCACAATAAATGAAAAAAATGTGCTCCGACGATCCGAACCAACTCGGTCTCGTGATAACTGTGACTGAATCCATTCGCTCCTTTCTTCTCTCAGCCTCCAATGACCGTCGTCTCTCTGAAGAACTCCGAGAACTCGCTCTCACTCTTTCCTCAGCAGCCAATGCACCGTACAAGCAGATCCGAAGCATGTGGATGGAATCAGCTTTTGACCCTAGGCTCGGATTTATTTCTCTCTTCTCCGGATCTAATTTCGTTTTCACCAGTCCTAAACCTAGAGAGAAGGTAAATTGGAAACGATTTAGATTCTAGCCTTCTAGGTCTATCATGGTTGCATTTTTAAATTAACTTGTGCTTTTAAAAAAAAAAAAATTTGTAGAGCGAAGAATTGAAAGAGAGGTTAAGGAAGCTTAAAGAACTAGCAGAGAGGAAAGAGTATCAAGAGTTTGTTAAAGATATCACGCCGAAGAAGGATCTCACTGAACCTTTCTCTACTTATAATGATCAAATTGGCTTTGGTTAGTATTTTCTTTACATATGATTTTCATATGGTTTCCGAAGAAGGATCTCACTGAACCTTTCTCTACTTATAATGATCAAATTGGCTTTGGTTATTTTCTTTGCTTATAATTCTCATATGGTTTCTTGCAAAATTTCAAACTTAAGTAATTAAAGGAACAATCAAACTGTTGTAGAACTAACTTTAAATATATATATTGTTGTTGCAAGATTTTTCTTCGTAGTTAATTCCAGTGATGTATGCATGAACAGGCTTACATGTTGCTCTGACAATGTTTACTGGGTATTTGGTTGGTTATTTTACATTCAGAGCGTTGTTTAACCACAATCCTATCATGGTACTTTCAGATTACCAACCTCAAATTTTTAAGTAGTTATGTCATGGCCTCATGGGTGCCTTAGTTTAGATTATTTAGCATGGACTGAAGATGCTGATACTGTTCATTATATTTGCAGAATTTTGCTGGAGGTATTCTTGGATTGGTGTTTGGCATGCTTCTTGAAACATTTTTGTTCATTATTAAGACATCAGAGCCTAACCTTAAATCGCCGTCCTCAACTTCGAGATTGAAGAAAAATCAATAGAGTAGTTAAAAAGAGGTTGGTTGTGTTTTCTTTTCTTGCTTCCTGTTGTCCATTATAAATCTACGAGTATGTGAATTTAAGACTGTAAATACTATTATATTGTAATCATGGGGCATTTTATTTTGATGTTCTTTGCCGTGAACAATATTACAAGGTAAAGGTTGTGTAGGATTATTTTTCTAACTTTGTTGAGAGCAGATGAATAAGAGAACAATTATATCCATCTTTAATCATGGTGAAAATTACAAATTTTGAATTGACATATGTGTTAATTTGGAATTAACAATTCGTTTTCTTCAAGAGACATAATATTATTTGGATCTAAAATTGCTATAAATATACTAGTGCTGCATGTATACAGAATTGAAAATTAGGTTGATATTAAGTGAAAATAAATGAAAAACAAGTACATGTTAACGCACTCACATGTTTCAAACACCAAACGGTGCGCGTAGCCAAGTAAAGGGAAATTAAGAGAAGTGTTTAAGTTTTTATTTTTAAAATTCAGACCGTGAAACATCAAGCGATGATTTGATAATTTATACAGTGAATCAATATCCATTAACAAGTAGAAAAATTTACATTCAATTAAAATTGATTTTATTGATTAGGGATCGAATAAGAAAATTATTTGAATTTTGATTAATAGATTTATGACGTTTAAAGTTATTTCATAAAAAAATAATGTAGAAGAAAAGTGGAATGAAAACTTTCGATTTGTGCAGATAATGCGAACAAAAGAAAACCATACAACAACGATTTTAACAATCTAATGGCTTAAATGAAAACTTTTAAATAATTCAATAACTGTTTGTAACTTTTTGAAGTTGAGTGACCAAAACGTAATTTTGTTGATAGTTTAGTGACCTTGCATGTAGTTTATCTTTTTTTTTTTTTGTTGTATTCAAATTTTATAAGGATAATGACAAGATTTACCCTTGACTTTAATAAATTTGTCAACATGATACTTACACTTTTAATTTGTTCATTTTGGCACGTACACTTTTTTCGTCTTATCTTTTGATACTCCGAGTTGATGGTGTTGAAATATATCTTCCCATATCGCTAAAAGAGTGACATATGTCAATCCACTTGTCTTAATATACATATAATTGATAAAAAAAAATATTAACATTGGTAATAAAAAGTATCCATCCTAATAACGAAACACTTAATTGTTCAATCACTGATGATGTATCACCGATAATTCACATTTATAAACTATTCATATTTCAAGGGAACTTAACAATTGCACACTTTTGGCCAATCATGATTAGCTATAATAATTATATACGAGAGCTTAAAAAAAGCAATTTTATTTTACTTTTTAAGTACTCATTAATTTAAAAAAAAACTAAAATAAAATTTAGTAAAAATAAAAAAAATCAAAATTTAAATCGAAAATCAAAATTTCTATAATTAAAAATATTAATAGTGTTAACAATTAAACTTAAGTTATAAATAAAAAAGTAATAAAAAAATAATTTTAATTTTTAAAATACAAGGATTAAATCTTAATATTTGTCAAAATATAGGGACTGGTGAAATATTTTGACATAGTAAAATACTAGTATATATTGCTAGAAACTAAAAGCAACTATACTTGAAGTTCTTGGGCCACGACCCACGAACAGTATAGTTTGGATCTAGTAGATTTACATAGAATTTTTTTTCGGTGAAAGTATCAAGGAGATCCCTATATTATAAAAATTGTATTAAGTTAGTCCATATATTACTAAATAGATTAATTTAGCATCTGTACCATTAAAAAGAATCAAATTAAAATAGAATTAACATTTATTATTCTAAAAAATATCATTTACTGTTTAACAAAGTTAAAACTAAATCTTTTGTTTGAAATTAAACTGCATTCGAGATACTTTTTATACTGTAAATATTTCTATTATAATTTAGACTCTTTTTAACAGTATAAGGACTAAAGTGAAACAATATGTATAATACAAGGATCTTCTTGATACTTTAACCTTTCTTTCCTTCTTGCAATTTGATATTATTAATAAGGCAAATAATGAATAAATAAATATAAAACTTTTGCTCCTAAATCGTCTCTTTTGAATCTGTGCTTCATTTTCGTTGTTTCTCCGTCTGCTTATCCACGGCCGAGAAGTGAGCCACCTCTTCTCTTTCTACAAGATTTCAGTTCCTTTTTCTGTATATATATACATTTTTTTTTCATTTTTGCTGCCATTGAAAAATTTGGCTACCTTAAGTGTATAAATCTGTATCTGGGCTTCTCCAAGTTTCTCTTAGAACCGTTAGTTCTGTTTCAACTATTATCTGAATTTTTATTTTTTGCATTATTTTGCTCATGGGCTTTGTCATTCCCTATCTTGTTCATTCAGTTTGTTTTTCTTTACTTGTATATGTTTAAAAAGCACTATTGGCTGAATGGCGGAGAGTGCCGTAATTTAAACTAAAGTCATTTCGTTTGGATTTGTTGTTTTACAAGTCCAAAAAGCTAGATTTTTGCAGGGAAACTATTTCATATAAAATTAACCCAACTTGTTGTGGGAATTGTAAATACTGATTTCCATGTTGGTTTGGTGTAGGCAATTGTTGTCAGATATTCTTTGTGGTTATAATACTTGAGGCCATGCCTGCTACAAAGAAGGTTGCTTTACATTTTTCTGCCTGCTATAGGTTTCTTTAATTCTAGTAGTTCAGGATTTTCTTTTTCTTTTTTTTTTTTAATTGTTTTTCTTTTTGTTTGTTAAAATTTTTGAGGTGTGTGCGATGAAATTTTGTCTACATTGAATAATTTTGTTTCTTTAGAAGAATATTTCTCTTGTTGAATATATACTAGTCAGTGTTTTAATAATGCAATAGAATAGTTTGAATGTGATTCCTATGGTGTCTGAGATGTATGTTATTAAAAAATCTCTCTTCTTTTTCCTGCTCTAATGGTTCTGAATTTTTGTTTTAAACTTTAGTGGATTTACTTTTTACAGTTTTTCTTGGGATTTGCGATATTGAAAGTGCTTCGATTAGATACTTTTTTTGTTTTTCCTTGTCATTGTTAAGAAGAACTTACCTGGCTATTTAAGAGTTAAAACGTTTACTTGTATTAATCTTAGTCAGTACATTGTGGTTCTGTACATTTTCTACTGTGATATCTAATTTTCTGTTGGATTTTTATGCAATTAAATTGATTGTTTATTAAAACCTTTTGTTGTACTAACTTGTATTAAGGTTTTTAATCCTTTATATAACTATGGATATGTTTATTAACCTTTAGACTTTCTCATTGACCTTCCTGTTTCTTATATAGTTTTTTGGTAAAATGTCAAGAAAGCTTGTGATCTAGTTTTCGGTTATTCTATTGTGTAGAAAATTTTCAAGATATGTTGAATTTTCTTATTGGATTTTCCCCTTTACCAGAGTTCTGATTGCAGTCACATTGGCTATGCATTCAACAAGTTGATGAAGCAAATTGGACATCCGGTTGAGTTTGAACTGCCAGATTGCTTTAATAAGTGGAAAGACACGCCATACACCGTTATAAGGCGCAGTATCCTTTTCACATAAGTTTGTAATTGATCTTCCTCCACAATTTATGTTTATCATTAAATGGCCCATTTCATGCACTACGACCTTTGTCTTGTACTTTTCATCTTGTTTTTCTAAGAGGTATGACTTTACTTTGAGCTTAAATGTCAGTTTGTTTTTTTATTTTGTTGGTTTAACAACTTAAGACATATATCTCACAAAGAGGATTAAAAGGCGCCTGGAGGATGATGGAATTTTCTGTTCTTGCACATCATCATCACCTGGTTCTTCTGTGTGTGGCAGAGATTGCCACTGTGGGTAAGATTTGTCTCAGTTTATCAGAATTCATGATTGAACTACATTATAAATGATTGTTTTTGGATTTTAAAGCATAAACATATTACATTTTTCTGGTTTGCTTTCACATTACTTTGATTTATCAGAAATTTATTGAAGTGAATTTCATGTTAAGCCTTCAATGATATGTTACAGTTAGATTAGAACCCCATATCAGCACATGACTATTGCACCAAAATAGTTGTTGTTAGAAGATGCTTTTATCTTTACTTATATTCTTTTATTTTACATTATACCATGTGGGAGGTCTGATTAACCTAGCTTTATGGATTTGTAGTGGGTTGAGTTTGGGGAAATTTCTGCTCATGTTTTATCATCTTGGTACATACAAGTGTTATCATACTATCATTGTGCATGGTCAAGATTGCTGGAATTTTTTGCAGCAGCTAGATAGGTGTTTGGGAAGTGATGGTTTTTTTGGCAGTAGCATCCATTGATAGGATTTTGAAAGTATATGGTTCTTATAAACTACCTTGCTCGGACCTGAGTTCGACACTTGTGCTGACACATTTCTGAACATGGGGATATTTCCCTTAAAGAATCCTCCAAATACTTGGAAAAACTTGGGAAAATCGAACATACCTATCTCAGGATACATACCTATATCCAACATTCACACGAGTTCAAGTAAACCTAGCTTATAAATATTTAGTATGTAGATAACTTTTTTTTTTTTTTTGGGCGGGGGGGAGGGGTTTGTGTAGGTAACTCTCTTTTTTTGGTGTTATGGACATCAGCCTAATCTACTGTACCAGCAGAGAATTGAGATTTACCATGAACGAACAAAAACAAGAGAAAATAATCAGGCATTTTCATTGAAATTAATACTGTTTGAGAACTCGCTGTCGCTGTTACCTTCATGAACCAAATATAATATTTTGTGGGCTTAGGCATAACATGCCATTTGGTAATTCGTTATGCATATATTATGACGTATCTTCTTACTCTGTAGAAATAGTATGGAGTTGTGTATGTAACTTTGTTGCTTCATGCAGGATGCTACTGTCTAGTTGCTCTTCTGGCTGCAGCTGTGGGAGTTCATGCCTCAATAAACCATTCCAACACAGACCTGTCAAAAAACTGAAATTGATTAAGGTATAGTTTGATTTTTTTTTCTGTTGTCTTGATTGAATCTGTGTTTTGCTGAAGCTTTTATCAGAACCATGTCTAAAGGGAATAAATAGTCTTTTCTTTATTGCTGACACCTTTTAAGATCTGTATACTGGAAGGAGCCAATGTCTTCCAAAATAACGGCTAACCTTGCCTATTTAATCGATTTTTGGGGGAAGAATATAACATGGATTTGTTTGCATGACACTGTTAACAAAAGTTCTTGTGTCCATGTGCCAAGAGACAATTTGTGCATTTTGTTGGAAACCGGTCACTCTCAATTGTCGTTTGTTGTTTGTACACTTTGAAATTTGAAGTTAAATGGGATAATATTTGTAGACCGAGAAATGTGGAGAGGGCATTGTAGCTGATGAAGATATCAAGCATGGAGAATTTGTAATAGAATATGTCGGGGAAGGTATGCAACTCTTGCTCTATCCACTGCAGTTGCTATCCCTATTCTAAGCATCATTTTTTTTCCCTCGAACATGCTTGTAAATTTTTAAATAGTATTTTGTCAATGTAGTTATTGATGACAAAACATGTGAGGAGAGGCTTTGGAACATGAAGCATCGTGGAGAAACCAATTTCTACTTATGTGAAATCAATCGTGATATGGTAATTGATGCCACATACAAGGGGAACAAATCCAGATATATAAACCATAGTTGCTGCCCCAATACTGAGATGCAGAAATGGTTCTCTACCTACCCATATTAGTACACTTGCATTGATATCAAGTGATATGCTATTCTTACACTTTTTTGTTTATTTTACCTTTCTCAGGATAATTGATGGTGAAACAAGGATTGGCATATTTGCAATGCGAGATATAAAAAAGGGGGAGCATCTGACCTATGATTATCAGTATGAGTGCTTGCCTGACTCTCTACCTGTGAATAGAAATATGTTTGTTGCATTTCATGCACTGATAATAAAATCTGAAGTTTTAAATCGACCCTTTACCATATAAAATGCTGAAGCCACTGGTATTGGTTCCTTTGACATTTGTAGTCTTTGTACAATCTAACAAATTTAGCAGGTTTGTTCAATTTGGTGCAGATCAAGATTGTCACTGTGGTGCCGCTGGCTGCAGGCAAAAACTTGGGGTCAAACCTAGCAAGTCGAAGATGTCATCAGATGCTACATTAAAGCTAGTAGCATGCCAAGTGGCAGTGTCCTCTCCAACATTGAAAGCTGTGCTATTTGGAAAAGAAGTATGTGTTAAGAGGCTTTTTGACACTATCAAGAATAAAAGATGTGATTTAAAAATGCCTTTTCTATTTACTTTGTGGTTATAATTTAATTCTATCTTCTGCAATTTGGTCACGGACAGTTTTAATTGCTTGCCGATATTGTCAGTTTCGGTTGCATTTGTGCTGTTGTAGAAAATGCAATAACTTGGAATGGTGTTTTCTAGGCTAGTATGTATGGTTGTGTTGTATTGTGGAAAAGGTGATTCTTACAAAATGCTTTTTGTTTGTCGACTTTAGAAAGTTTTGTTTTTTAAAAGAGAAAAAAGAACTGCATAAGATCTTACTTTTACGTTGTCTTTATTGCATATTTGACAAAGACTATTGTATATCAGCTGTTAAAGATTTTCTGATTGTGCCTGGCAAACATTATTCAGTAGAATAGAATTACAACTTCTGTGTTGTGTCTATTTTTGCTCTTGACGTAAAAACAAATTTTGTATGCTATTTTTCCAGTTATAATTGAAAATCCCAGGAACTAAAATCTTTCTTGATTTAGGAATAACTAGTGTATTAATAGTTCCTCTTATGTTACAACACTGTAGCTCTATGGATGCATTTATTTTCAGAGTCCAGCTCAGTTTATTTTAGTTTTTTTGAAATTTCAATTAGTTTATATACCTCTTTCAGGAAGGGCAGTATCATCTCTTGGAGTTTCTATAATACTATAAATTGATATACCAGAGCTCTTTATTCCCAAGAAGAACCTTAGAAGTTTTTTCCCTTTACTGATCTATTCACTCCTTAGCTCTCTCCCTCCTAGTTCCTTGGATTCTTTTGTAATTTTTGGCTTTTCACATCCATGATGTATACATTATGACCTATTGTTATTCGATTTTGACTAAGTTGTTTTATTCTTTTTGGTTATGCGTTGTAGTTTTGAGCATTCATTGAATCACTTATTTGGGTGTCATATGCATATTGTAGACTTTGGCAAAAACTTGAACTAATTGTCCCTTTTTCTTTTTTTTGGATTAACCAGAATGGAGGTTTGCCTGTCGGTAAGTGAATTATTCTTTATGCTCTCTTTATGTTAATATTTTATGGGGATAAAATGTTTGAAGCTGGCACTTAAATTTCAGGAACTTCTCAGCATGATTATAATCAACGACAGTTACGTTTTCGGTGTTGCATTGGTGAAGTGATAAAAATATCTCGTCCAATAAATGATAGGTAAATATGAAAATTTTGACTTTTCGAATATTGTGTTAGGTTTAGTTGTTAAGTGATGTGTACTTATGATTGATTTCTTTTTTCAAAATTAGTGATAATATCATAACGAAAGCCAAATTTGCTTTGAAGAACTTCAGTCAGTTTTGTAGAGAAGGAAAATTCACTTCCATATGTTTCAAGTGAGGAATTCAATAGGGTACATAAAGAAGTTACTTGTTGGCTTAGAAAGAAGATAGTGGGAAACTAGATCAGAGTTAGAATCTGCTACCTTAGGAAACTAAATATTTACAATTTGCCCTTCCAGTTTTCTGGTTTCCATGAAGTTTGCAGCTGTTTTATTTAAGTATGGCATGGTTTATTGCAATAATCACACCACACCCATGAATTTTCTTCAAGCCTCCATTCGTTGTTGTAGGATGACCAATTTGCATCCTGATTATCAATCTATTTTGTGTGATCCCTGGAAGCCATTGTGGTGGTTTCAAACTAGCTGATTGTCCTTTTTTTCTCTAAACATAACACGACATAAGGTCTCTTCCCTCTGTGCTTCTAAAAAGAACTTTTCCAGTAGGAGGAAGGGGCTTCCTATCAACTATCCTTCCTTTTGTTTCATCAAACTCAACATTAATCTTGCCGAAGTTTTGAAATTTCTATCACTTTCCTCAGTTTGCTTATGATAGTCATCAAGGTTTTTCCATTCATAATAATTAAACAAATCTAAATCCTGCCAAACCCTTAAGAACATTGAAGTACTAGGTTAGACTACCTTCTTCTTGTCGAGCCCCTCCAATCTTTTCTAGTAAATCATAAATTTGGAAATAGTTGTTGAGATCAGAATACATCTCAACCACATTAACCTTGAATTTCTTTGCAGTGGAATAACACATTTGATTCGCACTTATCTTTTCATCCATGGTGCCATGACCATTGGAATTTTCTCCCAGATAGCATATGTTGGGTCCATCTTCTTGGGAGCTTAAGTCTCACTGGTAAGGTATCCCATTTTCCCTCTTCCTTGGATATACATCTAGATAGATTGCAGCCGATATGGAAGGTTTCTCTCATGGAGTCAAATGGTGGTGATTTGGACAAAATGTGATTCATTTTGATACAATCAGAGTAGGATTGTTTTTTAATAGAGGATACTAAGGAGGTTTCAGGCATGATAAAGAGATATGCAGAGACTAGAGATGCAGGAATTATTCTATTTCAGACAAAAAAGCAAATAGTTCAGCAATAAATTAAAGGTTGAAACCAAAAAAAAGAAAAAAAGAGGCCGAGTATTGGCTCTAATACTTAGAATTAATGGTTTGTCCACAACAATACTTCTATTTTAGGAGTCCTACCACATACCAAAAACAACTACTAAGTGTCCACATCTCAAGTGTTCGATCAAATGCTAAAAGGAATGTATATCATGATTGCTGGTAATCAATTTGGTAACTTCATGGTAAATACGAAGGTAGACCCTCTAACTAAACAAAACCAAATCATAGCAATCTCTACCTATCCCTCTTCATTATCCTATGCATCAAACTCTCCTACACCCATCACGAGATAGTGATCAGAACCAACTGCACTCCCTTATCTTATTCATTAATCCTTTCTAAACTCATATCCAACAACCCGTCCTTTCCTTTAAACCTGATCCTGAGAACTTCAATTTTATATCCGAAAAGTGTAATGAGTCTAAACTTGCTGGATTACCTAGTAAAATGGATATCTGAGATGATGTAGACTCATTTCTTAGTTCTTGAATTGTTACAAATGTGCTGTTATTTATTACTAAAGACATGCTTATGGGAATTGGTGACAAAGAAGCTTAGTTGGGTTACTTTTGAAAATTGTTAATGTTGGTGAAGTTTAAAGAGGTTTATTCACTGCAATTAATGCATGTGTGAGCACTAGACAAATGCCAATCATTCTCGACTTCCTTTCACCAAGTTTATCATGGCTTTGAGCTTGAGGACAAACTCTTTCTCCAAGAGGGGAGTATTGTTGTGGACACTTAGTAGAAGTTGTTATTGGTATGTGGTAGGACTCCTACAATATTGTTTCCTGTAGTACGTTATTTAGTTTGAAATGACTTTCCTTGATTATTGTAGTAAGCAATTTCTATTTAAAGAGACAATGAATAAAACAAAGGAAAGCAGAATTTTTATCAAAACCCTACAGAGATCTAGGTCTCTCTCTAACGAGTCCTAAGGCTTCAAGCTCCTTGTGATGAGTCTAAACCGTTAATCAAAATGAAGGAAAGGTAATTAATCTCGACTTCCTTATCAATCATATTGTGAAACGATCCTATTCTTACATATCCATAGCACTCAAAAGTCTGTTTCTATATTTGGTATGGATAGACTCCTGGGAAGATTGTGTATAGGCTGTGAGATGATGATATCTATTTGTTCCAAGTCTGGTTCAGTGTCTAAAGGTTTTAGGCTGCAGATTTTGAAATCTTCTGGTTTCAGGTTTGGTTCAATGTCAATGGTCTTAGGTTGACTTGGATAGGATAGAAATCCAATGGTCTCAGTAAAGATCTTGGATGGAGATGAATTTTCTTGACTTTGCTCCTTTATATGGTAATCCCACCTATCTTCTCTTGAATTATTCCGCTGAGCCACTTCAAAAAGTTCTGTTTTTTCCTTCAACAGCACAGTTTTGTTGAGGAGTGTAAATGCAATTTGATTCACTAAATTTTTGTTCTCATGGCTCTTCGCCTAACATGCACAAGAGTTTTTTGCACGGTTCTATTATCACTTGGAATAATTCTTCTAGATTCTGATGGAGCCTCATGTTAGTGTTGTATGATGCGTAAAAGCAAAATCCGGTAGTTCTGTCCATTTCTTTTGTATTGCTCCTCTATATGGTATAGGGTTTTAGAAAAGAAGTCATTGGAATTGTTCTTAAGTCCATTCTTAAGTTAGCTAAGTTTTTGGACTTTGCTTCTTTAGTTGAGTGTATAAGGAATTAATGACTGAATAATTTTTGTCGTGTTTCATTGTTTTCTTTTGTTGCTCTTTTATATTTGTTAGATGTCCTAGGTCCTGATCCTGTTTATACAGAATCTTATAAATCTCATTCCTGGCTGAAAATTTTCAGTTACTTTGGAATTATTAAACGATTTGACAAGTATTCAAAAAAGCACCTGGTAAGAAAGTCTTTTCTTTTCTTTTCTTATTATGATTATTATTTTATTTTTAAAAATATAAAGATACGCAAATCAAGTGCTTTTATGTGGTCGCAGGTCATGTTTGAAGATGGTGATGTTGAATTTCTGGATCTGTCGAAAGAGGATTGGGAGCTTATCACTTTGTAAGATCAATTTCAAGTAAGTATTGTTGGGAACTTATATAAACATGAATTAAGATCAAAACAAAAATTATAGAAATCAAATTTCCGAGCAAGAATCTCATTACGATCCTGTTTAATATGATATCAGCAATAACTACAAACTGTAGGATTTATTCCTTAGATCTTTGTAGAGTATCGACCAAGCCACAAAGCAATAGTTACAGCTAACCGTAAGCTATGCACGACCAGCATCTAATGGTGATCCAAACAAAACAATGAGAACATATCCGAAAAGAGAGATCAAGTTATTAGGTACATTAATGCTAGTTAAAATGTTTCCTTCAATGTGTAGAGTTTCACCAAACAATTTGGCAGCCACTAAGACTCTTAGGAAACCCTTTATATAGTGTTTTGTGACAATTGGTAAACAATGACAATTTTATAATTCTTTTTGCCATCTTCATTCCAAGCACTTTACACTGTTAGTGCAAAAACAACAATCTCAAACTTATTGATAAGGAATTACCTATTAATATAAAATAATGTATACTATAGTATAGCATATATCTTATAGTCAATCTGGTTGACTATGAAGGCATACGCTAACAAGTACACCACATAGAACTGCCAGCTAAACACTTACATTGCCATAATCATACCTTTAACTGCTTGCAGTTCCAATTTAGCACATATGAAATAAACAGGAATTTGTACAACTGTTTGTAGATAATCAGTTTACTTTCCATCAAGTTAAGTTTCAACATCATAAAAATGATGGGTTCAGAAAGTTAAATCTCTGCTCGTCTTCCTGTTTTCAATAAAGATAGTGAGAATCTTATATTTGTTAGATGTCATAGGTCCTGATCCTGTTTATACAGAATCTAATAAATCTCATTCCTGGCTGAAAATTTGTTGTGTTGTGTTGTGAGGTGACATTGTATTTGGCAGAAACTGGATATATCTCTTATTAGATTGATAAATTGTTGTAAATCTATGTGTCTTGAACGGATTGTCTCGCAGGTACTGTTGTTAGAGAAGAAATGCTAGCGAAAAGCCCGATAGACCAAGAAAATGACCGGATTTGACTGCATTGTTACAGAGCAATGTCCTTGTAGTGCTTTTCTTTTTTCTGCATATTGAGATACTTACCATTGTCATTTCTCATCTTTCAAGTGTTCCCAAATTTGCTGTATCAAAGGCCGAGAAGGGATGTTATGTTTGTCAATAAAGCAACTAATGGTATGGACCCATTCATGATGGTTTGATCAACTAAGGCAATCTCTGTGTTTTGGCTGACTTTTATTTAATGAGGAATGGTTCTCAATACAATAATAAAGGAGAAAAATAAAATCAAAACCCCAAACAAACAAACAAAAAATTCTAGCCGAAAGATGAGTTCAATAAGTTAAGTTGAAGCATCAGAAACAAAAGAATTAGGAGCCCATCAGAAAACATCTTCGTCCCTTAAAAAATCCAGATCTTAGGGACCATTATCAAGCAGCGAACATCGAAGTCTAATCTGACGGATCAGTCCACCACTAGTCTCTCTCCACCGCGTCATCAGCGAATGAAGGCTTGTTTCTACTCTGCGAATACCTTTAGTAGTAAGAAGATGTGCCATACCATTCCCCTGTCTTGGTGTATGTAGGAAAATACATCTGCAATAGTTTTTCTTTTGCGCTACATGTAATAGTTACTATTTGGCGATACTAAAGAATTGTTAGTATAGAATGTGACCAATTCTTTCAACCAAATCATTGTATTATTATACATAATTGAATAAGGTCATTCCTCTTAACTAAACGGGTCATTACGTAATAAATAATTTCTTTTCTTGTTTTGGCATCAAATTTGAATTAAACAAGACAAATCGAAGAGAAGAGTCTAAACTAGAAAATGGTAGACTGTCTAATCTCTTCGAAGATAGATGAAAGGTTTTCTTACAGCTTTGAGTGGCTATTATTTTGATTTGGACCATAAATGAAGGCTCCTAATTACGATATATGTTATATTTTAAAATGTTAAGACTAGTTGTGCGTAAACTTAATCAAGGTAATTGTTACCATATTCTTTAGATATACTTGTCAATATATTCTACAAGTCCAAAAAAAAAAAATTCATCCTCTTTTAGACATCAAGATCATTTCATAAGTAATTTATTTTACTAATTAAAAATCATCAAAATATTATTTTTTTATTAATATTACTATATATTATAATTAAATTTAATTCAAAATAATGATCATTTAAAGAGATGAAATTGAGCCAACCCATATTTGATTAAAATAATGTATTATTTAACCTCATTCAAATTCATTAGTTATGTACCGATTTTTATTTTTTATTTTTGCCAAAAGTTATATACCGATTACTACAACAAAATTAGGGAAAGTAGACGAAAAGACAATTTTTTTATATTATATTGATATTTTCTATTTTATTTTTTTTATTCTATTAGTATCAGATTAGTATCCTATTTTATTAGTATTAGATTAACATTAGTTAATGATCCTGTGAATCTTTTCTTTTGTGATTAACTGATGGTGTCAATCCTAATCCTATGTTCATGGACCGAAAAGAAAAGGAGTTCAATGGAAAAAGAATTGCTCCATCAACATTACTTCAACCAACACGGGTGCTACAAGTGAAAGAGATGAACTGAAATGCATCAATATAATAACATTTAGGTTGAATTTTAAACACTATTAAATTTAAGTTCAATTATATAAAAATATTTAAATTTAAATTTAAATTAAAATCTGAGATTTGATCTTTATGCTTGAATTTTTTTATATAATTCCGCACTTGAACGTTTATAATATTATTAGTTAGTGTAAATATTTTATTTTAATTAAAATGTTGACATTAATTTAAACAATTGTTAGCATCATTGTTTTTTTTTTTTTAAATTCAAGTCTGCCATAATGCCTTTATTGTGACATGATTATCGAATAAATTTTTTTTAAAAATTTTAGAATATTGATAGTGTTTACAATTAAACCTAAATTTTTTATTTCAAGAGGTAAATTCTTAAAAATAAAAATTCAAAAACTAAATTCCAAATATACAAAAAATTCAAAAACTTAATACATATTGTAACTTTTAAATTTTAACTATTTAGTCCAAAATAATTAGCGAAGTAAGAAACCATACTAATACAATCCAAAGTAAAAGTCAAAATGTTATAAATGACTTACAAAATATATGCTTTTTCAATTTAATTACTAAATATATTAAAATCATAAAAATATTTTATTAGTATTAACAAAAATTCTTCAGGTTTTATAGGCTAAATTGAATTTTATCACTAAATGCTATTCACCCTTGACTTGATTTGACCAGAAATTTTGAGTATAAAAGTATAAATTTAAATCACTATATTAAAACAATACATAAATTCCTCAAAATTATAAAATCACTTTAAATTATTAAAGTTGCATGAGACTTTGTTATTAAAAAATAAATAGTATTAAAATAATTAAAATATGTATAAATTTATTTTATATTACAAAAGAAAAAATATAAGATTATACATTAAAAAATAGGATTAAGAATTGATACACCAACAATGTATTTTTTTTATTCCATAACTTTAAAAAATTGTCATGTATCTTCTTCTTTTTTAAATATTTATTTATTTTAATATTTTATTATACCCTTATAAGCACTAACAATCCCCTCACCTTTATTGTGAAATCTAAAAATTACGTGTACCAAATATTTTTCCTTAAAAATAAAAAGCAAAATTTATCTTAAATATTATAACTATTTAACTTTTTATAATGAAAAATATTAGCAGCATAATTAATATTGAATACATCTATTTAATTGACTGAAGAGCTAATAAGGTTATTAGACTAATAAAACTCAAAAGCAAAATTGTTATCAAATTCATCGTACAAAATTACAATTTTTTTATTAAAAAATCAAATTAAATAAATATGAAAATGCCAATCACAAAAGATAGTCAAAATAAAAACATTAGACGACGCCAAACACAATTTTTTGTATTTTTATAAATTCATTTGAAAGTTTAAAATCAAATTCCAAAATTTCTAGGACGGAAACCGCTAACAGTGTAAACAATCACGTTAAGCAACTATATCGATCTCTATACTAGAATTTAAATTATATTTTTTTCTCTCTACTCAATATAAATAATTTAATCCTTATATTTTAGATTAAATAACAAATTAATCCTTTTTGCTAAAAATTTCATCTTTTTATACCCCTAAAATTTAACTTGATTGACCAAATAACAAGACAATGACACTTGACATGCCAAGCATGAGTCACTTGACATGCCAAGTATTACTCATGCAATCCATTTTTAACAGTAAAAATAGATAAAATATTTTTTTTAAAAACTAATTTACTCTTTAATCTATCGTACAAGAACTAATCTATCCATTTTTGGGTAAAAGGACAACGACTCCTAATACAATGACATCCATGATTCTTTTATCCGTAAATCTTTGTACAGAGCATTACAAAACTAATCTAAAATAATCATCATATTTGATTTAATAGAAAGATATTATTAATGCATGTTTATATTTCTCTTGTATGATTAATCATGATATATGGGTTTCTTTCTTTTGGTAAATAAATGAATCAAACAACCCACGATTATCATACATTTCATGCAATTATTTTCACAATCTTCTATTTTTGCTTTTCTGTGTGTGCGAGTTTCATGCATAACACACAGACACAGCAATGACAATAAATCAAATCAAATGTTATGAATGCCTATGATGTTAAAATTATTGATAACTACAACAAGCAGCTTGTTTCTACATCTAAGAAAAATATTTCCTACCAGATCTCGTAGACCGAGTCGGTTACAGTCACCATTAATGAAATAAAAGTATTCTCCTGTAATTCCACTTTTTCATCAACACAAGAATCACTGTTAAATTATGAAAAAAGAAAAGTATATCACTAGAACACATTAAACATGCATTGTCTCCTACATAACTTCAACATCCTAATTTTCTTGGCGAAACAATTACACCATGTTTATATAATCCTAATCCTTTGTCGACATCATGAAAAACAATGCCAACTATACACACAATGCATGCCATAGATGTCATCTTCATAGCAAGAGCACCCTAGAATGCAGGACGAGAGAAATGAGGTGATCTTTAATTATGTACACTACTGCAATTCCCTCCAAGGACATGCAGTGCATCGTAAAATATTTATAAAGTTAGTTCCGTGTACCAGTATGTGTTGTCATCCGCTTGTCTTGTAGTATCAGCTATGTCCGTGGTATACTCCCCTTCTAGAACTAGGCATTGGATCATCTGATAAATTTCAAAGAACTAAGATTAACCGAAACGGACAATAATTCACACAACTGAAGCTGTCAAGTTTATGCCCAAAAATGCAAAGGGATGATATAGAAGAAATGGATCATCTGATGATAATTCACTCAACGATTTGAACCTTATATTCATGCACTTTTGACAACCTTGACAGCTTTTTAAAATTTGATAACTGAGTTGATGTTACCGACTTATCTATATCTTAAATGCTAATTGTAAGTATATTGACATAAATGCTAGCATAGCCCATACCAAAATGTCAAGAAAAGGACGAACCACATAACTACCACTAGGAATGTTCAAATTCAAAATCAAATTAACTCACTACTATAATAATTTTAAAAAGAAATGTTATAAGAAACAAACGGAAGGGAACAAAATCATAGCAGCAACAACTAATTTAAAACCATTCGTCCAGTTACTATATTTAGCCACCATCCAGATAAAATCAAACATAAATTACAATATCACATAGAAGAAAAGGGAAAGGAAATTTTACCCTCCTCATCTTCAGAATCTCCATTCTGGCTCGTGAAGAATGGGGTGAGGTAATTCCTATCTATTTCAGAGAATGATGCCGCACTGCAGGTTATAAAATGGTTTTAAATAAAATAAATAAATGAAACTAAATGATTAATTGATAGATCCCTGATCACGATTGGAAGTAAAAATAACTGCATATTACCTTCTGTGGAACTCTTTCAGTTTCATCCTCAACTTATTCCCTGTTGTTTCATCTTCCTCACGAGATGTAGGAACATATCCATTATTACCCTCAAAGCCCTGCATGAAATTATTGATTTCTATTACTGATGCTAAATTCACTCACAACTGTTCACCAATTTCCATTTTTTTTTTTAAATATTCACAACAAAACACAGCCATCATCATGATGGCAGCAGCAGTTTCCTTATTCAACATTTTTACTTGATTCTCATCAACTAACACTTCAGACAAAATCTGCAATAAACAGGCAAGGAAAATGCAGCAAAGTCTCCAACTTTCTGAAATAAAATATTGAATTCCCCCTCTTGTTATGCTGGCTACTGCCAACATGAAGTTGAGTGCTTCAAAAAAATTGGAAGAAGGTCCAGCGTGATTAAAGGGCCTTTTATGAGAAGGATCATTTCTCCACAGACTTTTGGATTACATTATTAAACATGTACATAGAAACACACACCACATTCCTAAACATACAAAACAGAGGGGAAACACACACGCACACATCCCTAGACATACAAAACATATTTACTACAGGTGGGAGTTTATTGTAGAACACTAATTAAGTAATAGATAGCATAGTTTCTGTGGAGCTTACTTCTCCCAAGTGGGCATCATGGCCATCCCCCACAACTTGCAGAGCTTCTAGCATCGTACCTGTTGAACCTCCAATTAACAACACCTGTCACATTTAGGGGGGAAAAACCAATTAGTGAAAAGATAATAATCAACTACCACATTAAGATTGTGATATATTTATAACTCTTGAAATGAGTACGAATACAGAAGATGCAGCCATCCACAAAACATTGCACCCGCAAGGTGTTATGTTAGTTTAACACTAGTTGCAAACTAGTGGTGAGATCATACCTTTTAACATGCTCATGAACTATAGTATATCACTAAAGCAAGCTAAAGAGTCAACTAAAAACACTTAAATAAAAGAACAAAACCAAACTGCTTCTGTAACTATTAAGAGATGATGATGATGATGCAAACAAATTCACTATATTCTGATTCAGACAGTATGAATGTTTTGAAGGTTATCGGATAAAGATTTCAAAGCAGAGGAAGAAGTCACTGAATTTCTAGTGAAACAATAATGCATGCTGGAAGTAGCATGAATTTGAGAGCCATATTTACTTAGAACAAAACAACTAATATACAAACCTATTATGCTAACTACTCTCGTTACAAGGATTAACCAACAATGACGTGACTATCACTTCAGAATTAGATGCATAGTGAAGGTAGCATAATTAGTGCCAACATTAGCTTTATACAGTTCACTATCAATATTAAATGTCAATTTCTTCTCCCAAGTTACTGGAAGGGAAAAGGACCATAGAACTACAGAATCAATGCTTTCAGTTTTCTTTACCAGGAGAAGGTGAACATTTCAAAAGATATAGTATTGCATAGACTTGTAAATAAGCATTGCCTTCACATAAAAGCAATGAGCACTGAATGGATAACCAAATATATCACTTAGAAAAGCTAAATTTCAAAACAAAATTCTTAAATTAAAGATATGACTTTTCTACCATACCGTCAAAACAACTATGGCAGTTGTTGCAGTGAATATAATCTGCCCGTGTCCTTCTTCAAGATCATGAACAGATTGCAGGGCAAGGGCAAAAGCCATTGCTCCTCGAAGTCCTAGTCAAGTAAAAAATAATTTAGTTTCTGGAAAGGAATATATCCAACTACGACGGAACTAGGATTTTTCTTACCGCTGTAGCAAAGTGCTTTTTGGTGCTTCGAAGGTATTTGCCGATGTGCAGGACGAACCAAATTGATCAGATACGCACAAGAAAAGACATTAACAGCCCTAAAGATTTAAATACACAACCTCATTAATTACTCTATATAGGTCCATTGACAATAAATAATTTAAATTTTGAAAGATCCATAAATCTTTAGTTTTGAAGGTCCATAATATCATCATATATAGCTCTTACCTGGCAATTGCAATAAATAACTGACATGATAATGAAGCAAGTCAAGGAACAACCATGAGACCATAATTTAATTCAGCCACCAAACCTAGGTTCATAATAATCATTATAATACAAGGATACAATTGAGAAAAAGATAAATCCCACATGCGACCAGCTGTGCTTTTCCATGGCAATATCAAAACCCATGTATATAAATCTGCAAAATTGCACAAAATGATTTTGCTTCACAATGGAAAAAGTTATGGCATGGACAATAAATTAAATCAGTTCATATAACCCAAAGATAACTCCCTTATGTAAATGTCTTACATGAATGTCTCAGCCAATGATGATATTAAGTGAAAAAAGTCAGATACAAAACGCTGAGAATTTTCTGATAAATTTGAGAATGTGTAGTGCTTCATCACCTAAAAGAAAAAAAAATGTCCATCATGCTGCATCAACATGTGATGTACTACTACTCAATCAACATTGTAGCTTCAACTTACAATTCCTGTGAACAATATCGAGACAATACCAGAAAGACCAAGACCTTCCGCAAGCATGTACCTAGAAACACAACATATTTTCATAATTAACTGCCCGATGGATTCATTAATGATAAAAAGGTGGGAAAAACAAAGATCATAAAGAGTTGACAAAATTGCTTACGAAAAGTAAGGAAAAAGGACAAAAAGACAGCACTCCAAGTTTTGAAGACTGCAGAAAGTAATAATGAGATGTCATGGTCAGGAATTTTCAAAATATTTGAATCAAAATACACTTCATAAAGGAACCAAAAGGTTGCAATCCGGTACTTACTTGTCAATATCTAGTCCAGCATACTTAAAGAGGTTCTAGGAGTTAAGGGTTAAAAGTACACAACATATAGTTTATGATATAAGACATGGAATCTAAATATAAAAGACTGACAAGGAAGGATATTAGAGCAGAAGTAAATCCAACTCCTACCCCTGCATAACAACATGGAAAACATCTTATCTTAGTCATTGTGATTAAAAGTGCATAAAAATATTGAACAGGTAGAATGATCAATGAGTAACAGAAAATAAATGCATGGACAAATTGAGATAAAGCATTTTCTTTCATTCTTTTTACGTAGTCTTCCATTTTTCCCATGAGGTGTGTTCGTACTCTCTAGGTTTCTTGCTAACCAAAATGAAAAATGATAACGTTCACCAGTACATGGCATCAGGCATCTGTTGGGATGAAAAACTATATTACCGTACTGCATATTTAGTCTCTTCATTCTTCACTAATATAATTCAAAATTATGTTACTAGATTGAGTCAAGTTTTAGAAGGTTTTAAACATAGGGCCAGAAAATTAAGTCTTTATTTTTGACAAAGCAATCTATCAAAAGATGGAGGATGAATGTAAAAGCCTTTTCATGTTTCTTGCACTTAAATCCTATTTTATATAAGATCTGTGTTAGCATAAGCCCTACTACAAGCCAATCACAATTTTCTATATTAAAGATTATGATTTAAGTTAATTGAAGTTATTATTTATCCATAAGTAAAATTATTAAACATTATAAATAACTTATGTAGATAAAGCCCATGAGAGCCACTGGCCTTTTTAAGAAATTGTAAACAAGCTACATTTATGATATCTTTATGCATTAAAGCCGAGTTTCTAAAATGTCCTTAGTATTATCAGGACAAGCATTTACAATGCTCAAAGATTGATACATGTTAAGCTTTTATGCATAGTGCATGCAACCATTCTAATGGGTTGAAGCATGGAGTGTAATATGTGGGTGTATACTAGTTGACAAAGTATGCTGAATGTGATCCACTACAGGAGTTCCATTGCTATTTCGTATTAGTGTCTATAGAAACACTATTTTGTCAATAGTGTAAACAATCATTTAACCTGTTACACTAACTCATTTTGTTTGCTAACTTTCATCCTTTGATTACATCATTAATTGGTCCAACAATGAATGTCTTTAGTAAAGTGATTTTGGACATGACAAGTAGCATACAGACATCTTGACCGGTCCAGAGAACATTCATCACCCCAACTAAGAGGGGTATATCTCTAGTTCTTAGCTTAAGTTAGCCAGAAGTTTTAGGCCAAGGCGCTATCTCTTAAGGGTTAATACAGTAGCTGCCTTATCTGGACATATGATCAAATTACATTGAGATACTGTATATTGAAAGGCTTGTCAAACCACTTTAGCTCTCCTGTCATTTGGTGGCAATGATGCATTGCCAAATGCTGCTTGCAGTCTACAAATGATCAATAATTAAATTTCTAGCCGAATTGATTTTGTTTATTACCTTGTTAGGGACCTAATTGGCCACACAAACAAAGTTGATCATAAAGAACTAGGATTTGGTGTAATTGATGTAATTAAGACTTCTTTGACACTTAAGTTAATTGCTCAATTCAATGCAAGGACTTGAGCACAAATAAACCAAAAGTTTATTTGCACCCAACCTAGCATTAAAAGCCTTGTCTAGCTACACACATAGAGAGAGCTTGGCTTTGGCTTTTGTTCTGTTTTCCGGCCATACACTACTATAGGAGAGAAAAGATTGCTTTCTCATCTTTGAAGGTAGAAAAGTTCACCCATTAAGGGAGATCAATTGATGCTAAGGGTTTTTGAAAACCGAGGCTATTAGTATAGCTATTGGTCAAGTATGATCCTAACCTTGTGAAGGTTTCCCAAGCCACCTGTGTGGATCACTTTTAAAGGCAAACACTTGAATGGCCTTGGTTTGAGACAATCGGGCTCAATGTGCAAGAACCTGAAGAGTTCAAAATCAACAACAAATCTCAAAATTCCTACTACAATTAGGAGGGCATTCTGATTTTTTTTTTGGGGTAGGATTGATTGAAATGACAGAAGACGGTCCAAGGAGGAGCGTGCGCCATAGATTTTACTTATTTCTAACATGAATCATATAGTAAAAATTTTTGCATTTCAATCTATGTTGCAACCAAACACCTTCAGAATGGTATCAGACCTTCCTTATGTTGTTTTAATCAATCATGTGTCTAATTATTACATTATTTGAATTTTGTCGAGTTTTGTCTTTATTTGTTTTTGCATTGCAAATGTGGAAATCAAGGGATGTTGACTATGGTTTCATAGAGATACTGTAGGAGTAATTTGTGTTGATTGGTGATTGGTAGAGATATTTTAGAAGTAACTTGTTAACTAGTGTTTGTTATAGATATTTAGAAGTAACCAGTATATTTTATGTTAGTGCCCATTATTCAGGCAAGATACCATGCTTTGTGTTAGTTTCCAGTTTTAGAATTTTTAGCATGTATATATAGAGGCTACTGTAACAAAGAAAACCGATGATTGTTGAGGTCACTTCTGAAACAATTAATCGTATACTGATAACTAAGACATAAAAACCTAAACTAGAGTTAAATTAAAGATGACAAAAAAAGCAGCCATTTACCATGAATTCACTTGCAAGACGAAGTTTAGCAAATTTTTTTTTTCCATTTAAAAGGAATTATTTAGTACATAGATTATAATGTAACAGAGATTAATGAGAGTATATATATAACAAAGATACACTATGTACCAGCAAGACCAAAGATTAAGACAGACCTGCAGACATAGAGCCAACAAAGGTCTCAAGAAACCTGACAATCACCATAAAGAAGTTCTGCCCAGACGGGTCATTACTTCTTACAACAGACATTGTTCTGCATATAGAAACAACAAATGATTTAGAAACCGAACTAACAATTCCCACTACAAAGGACAAATGCAAGTACTCAGCTTACCTGTACAAAGATATTGCCATCTGCAAAGGAGCATTTCACCCAGTAAATAATGTGCACGCGCAGCATAATATATTAGAAACATGAAACAATGAACCATCAATAGAATGCTACAAAAACTTACAGCATCATTTAAGACGGATTCCCCAAAGACCAAAGCATAAAGGTTCATATCAGTGCCAAGCTCCTACAATTAAGATATTACAGATCGATCACATAGCTCACGTATTTACTACTTAAACACTAGTGTTATAAATCCTCAAGGGGCAAAAGGGAGAAAAAAGGAATTTTGATATCTCACAGCCACTATACCTACAACTTGACAGTTTGTTGGAAGTAATGAAACAGGCAGTAGCAAAAACCCTTCGAAAAACTAAAATTGCCATACATATTTACAAAAATTAAGCATCCAATGAATTAAAAAGCAAGGGAGTTTAGGGGATAAGAATATATTGAAGATCTTTTTGTATGTAACAAAGTATGGGTTACTGAATAAAAGGACAGTTGCTCAGCAATTATATTATTGCTGAGTTCCTATTTGGTTTTTGCTTTTGATGCTTGCCTTTTGCAGGAACAACCTAACTAACTAATACAAAAGAAACACTAATATTTGTTAATAATTGAAAACTAAATTTGCACTTTTTTATGCGAATAAGAATGCATGGTTATACTTTTGAGAAACAATTATGATATATTAGTGTTGCATGTTAGTTATTCATTCATTCTTACTCATAATGTAGTTTCTTTCTCTGTTCCCTTTTGCTTTTTACCCGTCTTTTGGGAAGCAAAAGCAAATGGAAATTTGTAAGACGCAAAAGCAGCAATTAAATGGAATCTAAATTAAATTAAATCAATTTTACCAAAACAAAAATAAGAGGTATAGTGATACATCAATGAAGAGAATACAAGTTAAGCTATATCACAAAAAAAACACACACACAACTGAGTAGGTCAGTGTTACTATTGTTTTTGGATCATTTGAATAATTACTATAACTCTTCACTGATTTGCAATATATGGTGTTGGAGGAGGTATATGCCATGACTATTAGCATAATTATGTTTTTGTATAGTCTTAACCCTCCTAAAATAGGTAGCCAAAATGGTAAAAAAACAAAACCTGAAATATGGAAAGAACAGTAACAGGGTCGGTTGCTGATATAAGAGCACCAAACATTAGGCATTCAACAAAAGGGAGTTTGTACATGAGGTACATAAGACCACCAAGATACCTGTAACATGAGAATTAAAAAGTGGTGAGAAAAAGAGATCTCTTGCAGCACACAAAGACAGATATTTCTGCACTAAAGAAATACTCACACTAAAACTCCAGTAACAACTGAAGCTATAAAAGTTCCAAAAATAGCAAATGTGACAATGGCTCCAAAGTTAGAGAAGAAGGGTTTCTGCCAAAAGGAGAGAAAAGGGGATGAGAATTACAGGGAAAAAAAAAACAATATGCAAAAAACACTAAGTAATAGAAAGAGAGTTACTACTACTTACAGGTGATAGGCTAAACCCTGACTGAGTGCCGGAAAGGGTAAATTAAGGAAAACAATTAGCTACAAAACCCAACTTGAGAGATAAGAGAATGTGCAGACAGAAATGTTAATATCAGTTGGGTAGGAAACAAATCTTCAATTATCTAAGAAATGCAAGGATATAAGATGATTGGAGGTAGCAGAAACAGGAAGAAGAACTCCTCATGGAAATTGAACCACGCCCTGCCCATAACACCAAATGAAATCAGGGTTTCTCAATTTTATCACAGAAGATTGAAATTGAAAACTGAGAAGAAATACTAATCAAAACAAGAAGAAGAAAAAACAAAGAAATGGAAAACCTGATGCTTCTTTCAGTGTCGGAGATGTTAGCAAGTCCACCAACAATCAAACCTGATAGAAACGCTATTATCTCTCTGACTAAGGAATCGAAAGACGATATACAAAGACAATCAGGAAGAAGTAGACTAACCAATAAGCAAAGAAGCGCTGGCCTCGGGAAGGTAGTAGAATTTGTGGCGGCGAAGAACATGGCCAACGACGAAAGAAAGAACAAGCATCATAATCTGAAGGAGAATCCCCACTCCGGCAGCCTGCTGCTCTTGCCCCGGGCTCCCTTTCTCCGCCGTTGAATTATCCATCCTCTCAATTTTGATAAAACGAAGACGCTTCACGGGGATCAACGATCAAGGAACGCCTCCGACGACCGCCTCGGCGACGGCAATTTTCTTTTCCGATGTTACCTTTTTCGACGTCTTTTTCCTTAAATTTTTATTTGTCTTTTTTAACCCTAGTTGACAATAAATTTATTAAGACCAAATGTGATAGTCGAGGTTTTTTTATTTTAAATATATATTAAATAAACCATTGGGTAAATTATGCTACAGGTCACTTAATTATGCTTAACTTTCTTTTTTATCACTTATCTAACAAATTAGGTAAAAACACCTCCCCGGTCCCTTTCAATTTTAATATTGAGCAAATGAGTCTCTCTCAAAAAAATTGGAGCATCCTATCAATTTCGAAAGTGAACAATTAAGGACAATTTATTACAATATTAATTGTATTCCATCAATTATATGCAATTTTGATTGGTATAATATTAAATTTTATTGTGTAAATGTTGCGGGCCCAAATTGTTACAACTAAATTGATATAATGTGTAAATTTTGTGGGTTAAATTTGTTAAATTAGAACCAAGTTGATAGAAGATGTAAATTTTGAGGGATAAAATTATTATTAAACCAATTAAAAATTTGTACAATTGAGGAAAAAAATCATTAACATAATTATTAATAGTCCGTAGTTGCTCGTAATCAAAATTGAGAGAGATTAAATTGCTTTAATTCTTTTAGGGGCCAATTTGTTTAATATTAAAATTAAGAGGGACAAGAAAGGTCTTTACTAAAAAATTACAAAATAGTGCCCAACCAGAGATGACTTAGTTCTAAATTTGGTATAATACCAAATTCAGCCCTCAATATTTACATATTATTTCAATTTACTCCTAATTCTTAAAAAAATTGTTAAATTCTCCCTTTTCTTTTCTTTTTTTTCCTTTCACTGCTATTCTTTTTTATATTTCTTCTTTCCTCCCGATCATTTTCTCTCTTTTTTTTTCTTTTTTTTCTTTTTTCTTGCTCACCTAAAATAATTGTCATCTTCATCTTCATCTTCACCTTCACCTTCACCTTCACCTTCACCTTCACCTTCACCTTCACCTTCACCTTTACCTCCACTGTGTTGATGTCTTTTTTGATGATCAATGGCACCACTAATTTTAACTTTTTCCTTAAAAGGAAATTGATAAGATGAGATTAGATTCTTTAACTGTTGACGCTTTTCATCAAACGCGTATTCGGAAAATTTGGATTGTGGGATCAATTTATTTTTAAATTAAAATGTTTATAAAAATTATATAAATTAATACATAATATTAATTCTTGATAAATCGGTGTATATGATTAAATGTAAAACTATTACAAAGCTATTAAAACAATAACTAAAAGAATAAAATATTTTTTTGAACATGTCATTATAAGTTTTGATCATATTTAATCTTTTTGGCACAATACTTAGAACTATCTATAGCCTCTCCTCAACCCATAAATAGGAGTATAATGCATTTCAGTGTACTCAAACTCGCGTACTCCTACATTAACAATAATGCCCATATCAATCGACTTTAAGACTCAATCGATATCTCTTGAAGAAATTTTAGACTGAGTGTAAAAGAGAAAAAGAGAACTTTGAGAGAAAAATGATGGACATTAAAAGAAAAGAAAATAATTAAATATTTTTAAGGTTTTAGTCAGCGAAGAGTCATTTATTTTTATATAAAATAATTATTTTTTAAAAAATGCCACTGTTTTTTTTTGTTATAATAGTGGTTTTATTTTATATAGCTATTATTGGATTGATTTTTTTCTTGATGAAGTTGTAAATCTTGGTTGGATTTTAGGGTAAGTGATAGAAAATTGGTTTAATTTTATGTTAATTTTTTAGAATTATGATTAAATTGATAAAATGTATAAATATTGAAGATTAAATTTATTATTATGTTAATTTTAGAATTATCATATTAGACTTTTCATCATAAAATTAATCACAATTAAATAAATTTGGACAAAAAAATAAATTATAATTTTATAATTTTTCATAAATGAATGATGAAAAAATAAATTTAAATATATTTAAGTGACCTATAATGTAATTTATCCAAAATTATTTTTAGAAAATAGATTGAATTCAAATTTATTTACAATAAAATAGTTCAAACAAAGAGAGACAAAAACTCAAATGATAGGAAAGGGGAGAGAAAAAGTGATCAAATTCACTAAAATATTAGTATATTTACATTTTGGTCCCTCAATTTTAAAAAGTTACGAAATTGTCATTAAATTATTCGAAGGTTTTAATTTAATTTACTAAGTTGTTAAAATTGTTATTGTACGGTCTTTTCTATTCGCATTGCCTACATCAATCAAAAGCTTTTTTCCCTTTCTTCCTCCATAAAATAGTTTTGAATATCATGAATTTCCATACCAAAACACAAACAACTTTCTTCTCCAATATTCAACGCTAACAATCAAATTGACTTGGATCTAAGGTACGTTATTTTACTTATTGATGGATATTGATTTATCGTATTGATTGTCAAATCATCGCTTGAAATTCGCTAACTTAATTTAAAAAAAAACTTAACAATTAAATGACTTAAATAAAAACTTTTAAATAGTTCAACAACTTAAATTAAAACTTTTGAATGGTTTGAGGATTATTTTGTAATTTTTTAAAATTAAGTGACTAGAACATAAACTTAGTAATAGTTTACTGGCATTGGATGTAATTTACACAAAAAATTTTATCTCAATAAGAAAAAAAATAATTATTTTTTTCTTTAATTAAAAAAATTAATTAAAGCGCATTCAAAAAAATATATATCTTTAAAATTGTCATGAATTAAGTTTTTTGACTATCAATTTTAACCGTTAAAGTGTAACAATTTTTATTTTATTTTTACCACGTGTCATGTGATACTTATGTGACGTGGTGAAAGTTATATATTCTCTTTTAAAATATATAAAAAAAATAAAAACATTAAAATTTTATTTAAAATCTATAAAAATATATAAAGAGAAAAAAGGGTATACTGCTTTAATACTCACTAAACTTTTTCGTGTGTTTCTGTTTTGATCATTAAATTATAAAAAAATTTAATTTAATTATTAAATTATTTAAATTTATTTTTTTAATCATTAAATTACAAAAAGAGTGATGACGTGGATTTTTAAATTATTTCGTTTAAAACAGTGGGTCCTATCATATTATCACAAATTTTTATTTTTTTCTTCTTTTTTTTTTCCTCTCTTTCATTCTTTAATATATTTTTTTCTTTTTCGCTTTTTTTCTTTTTTCTCCTTTACAGATATAATTATGTATACCACTGTCATAAAGGAAACGTTGAGATGTTTCAGTTGCCATCATGAAATATTTCCTTGCACCTAGGAAGCGTACTCTCTTAAAATGAATTTTTTTTTATTTAGAATATTTATAATTTATAAAATTTTAAATTAATAATAATAAAATTATATTTTGACCTTTCAAAAATGATAAAATTTTGATTTAATCTTTTAAAAATTAAGATGTGGACTATTAAAATGACGAAATTATATTTTTACTATCATTAAAGTATATCATTTAATTTTGGCCCCGAAAATATTTCTTAATCCAACACTGCTTCAAGGTGAAAAACTTTAACATCTATGAGTAAATGCAAAAAGAAAAGGGATCCTAAAATAAGGACGATTTAACATTTCGTTTGAAAATATGTTGTTGTGATTGAAAAGCGTAGTAGAAAATTGATGCGAGAAAAATATGATTTTAATTTTTAGCGTTCTCTATTGTTGTCAAAAAATTTGTGGTTGAATGTGAAAATATATTTTTTGGATGTGATAATAAAAAATTAAAAATTAATTAAATTATACGATATTTAAATAATTTAATATAATAGTACGTGAAGTATAAATTTTAAATACTTTTTAAGTATTTAGTATAAATTGTTTGCAAAATTAATGATTAATAAAATATTTTTAAAACTTAAATATTAAAATAAAAGATATATAAATATAAATTAATCAAATTTCTTATATACATTTTAAATGGTTGATATAAATAATGATACTTTGATAATTTTCACTTTCAAACGCAAAAGTGAAAATGACATTAATTTTAACTTTTGTGTTTGAGTGAAACACCACTTTTTTATTATATTTTTGACCCAGAAGCTAGGTGTTCATTATTTGTTTGATAAAAAAACACATTTGAAACCTCAAACGCAATGAAGAACACGACCTAAATACATTAATTCATAATTTTAGTAAATTTTTTTCCTGAATCCCAAGCCTCGAACCCTAGACATCAATTCAAACCCTGAATACCAAATCCTAAATTTAAACTCAAACCTTGAATCATGAATCTCGAACCTCAAACTTAAAAGGTTCAAGGTTCGGGATTTAAGGTTCAATATTCAAGATAAAAAAAATTACCAAAATTATGTATCAATGATATGAAAAAATTTGTCGAAATGTCATTAAATAATTGAAAATAAACCATGGATGATGTGATGGGAAGAGTATAAAATAATTTCTCCGTTATGGCATAATCATCGCCATATATAAAATATTGAATTCACCGCATGTTAAATATTTATTAGACAACATGAAAAATTAGCACGATTTATCATAAGTATCATTTTGTGTAACAAAAATCAAACATATGTACCAAAAGAATATATTTACCCTTTTATTTCTAAAAGAATTTCTTTAAAAAAAATCGAAAGTTGAATGCTTTTTTCTTGATTTGGTTGAAAAGTCAATTTAAAAAATTAATTTAAAGGATTGTAAAATATTGATTCTAAATTTAAATAAATAAATAAATAAAAACTGATTTGATCTTCTTGACATTAGCATTGAAGATGACGTTACGTGACTTCCAATGCACTGAGCTTTGACAACAGATCATTGGGCTTTATTATTGATATTGTTGGTATGTATGGGTATTTATTTATTGGGTAAATTACATAATATGTCATTAAATTATTAATAAATTTATATTTTAATCATTTAATTTAAAAATCTACAAAATAGTCATTAAATTATTTCATTCCCTTTCTCTTTTATAATTTTTTTTTTATAAAATAACTTTGAATATCACGAATTTACAAACCAAAATTCTAATATCATTCTTTTTCGATCTCCAATACTGACTGTCAGATCAACTTTGATATAAGATTTGTTCTTCTACTTGTCGATTGATATTGATTTACTGTACCGATCACTAAATCGTCACTTAGAGCTTGCTAGTCGAACTTTTTTTAAAGAAAAAACCTTAACAACCAGTAACTTAAATAAACACTTCCGAATAGTTCAGTGACTATTTGTAACTTTTGAAGATGAGTAACAAAAATATAAACATACTAATAGTTTATTGACGTCAGATGTAATTTATCCTTAAATTTATTTAGTATATAAATTTTATGAATTTAATATATGTATTGTAATTTTGATTTTTAAACAAAACATTCTATCGATACGAAACTCGAGAATAAATCACGTTGTTGTAACGAACGTGCTATTTAAGTATACTCAAATATTTTTTTTGGTTAAATCACTATTTGAAGATTGAATTAGTAATTTTTCTTACGTTGGAGCTTAGACTTTTTTCTTTCAAGTTAGGTCTTGAATTTCGTAATTGTTCACATATTGGGATTTAAATTTTTTTCCAAGTTAGTTATTAGGCGTAGCAATTGTTTCCATACTGGAACTAGAACTTAACAATTATTTTCACACTGGGGCCTGAATTCTAAGGTTTTTAAACGTTAACTTGGATGGAAATAAGTTCAAGCGCAAAATCAATTACCAAATTAAAGACTTAACTTGAAAAAAAAAAGTTTAAACCCGAAAAAAGTTACAAAGTTAAAACCCAAAAAATAATTTAAAATTTATTAATTTTCTGTATGGAACTGTAATATCTGAAAATATTGGAATATTATTCATGGAATTCTCTAGAAATATTTGAATATACTGACAAACTTGACCATTATTAATGGATTTACTAGTCTTGACTATTATTATTTTCACTAGAGTTATAATATTTGAGGAGAAATTGTATTTTAGATCATTAAATTATTAGTAGGTTTATGTTTTGGTAATTCAATTTTAAAAAATTACAAAATAGTCATTAAATTATTCGAAAAGTTTTATTTTAGTCACTAAATTATTCATAAGTTTTTATTTAAGTTACTGAATCTTTAAGTGTTTTTAAAAAAAGTCTAGCTAGTAAGCTTGAAACGACAATTCGATGATTGGTTCGGTAGATCAGTATTCATCAACATGTAGAAGTACATACATTAGATTCAAGTCGATCTAATGATTAATGTCAGAGATCGAAGAAAATAGGTATTTGGATTTTGGTTCGCAAATTCATTATTTCAAAGTTGTTTATGAAAAAAATAACTTTTTGTTTAAGGAATTAAACCCTCTGACCATCACGCCAACGCACGAGGTTTGAAAATAACTATCTTAATTCGTGATCACGAAAATTTTTAATTTCTACTTTATTATTTTATATTTCCATCCTTCTAAATGTATTAACATCATATTATTTACTAGCTTTGTAGGAATACCTTCATTTTTCTTTTTGAAAATTGTATGAATGCATATTTCTTGTACTATTTTCAAAATCAGATTAGATTGGTGTTTATATCAATTGGACTAAAAATTAGTATAGATATTAATTCAGAATAAGAAGTTGCACCGGTTGATCTATAAATTGATTTCTTTTTAATTTATATATTTTTAAATAATTTATTTAATTGAATCAAATAAATCGTCGACAGTCTACTCAATTCGACCATTACAAAAATTTAACTTTATTAATTAAAAAGAAAAGGATAAATGTGAAAGATAGTGACAAACTCGACCATTATTATTTAATGGAGAGAAAATGTGATATCAACGCTTCAATGCCTAAATTTGGACCATTTTGCTTTTAATTTAAGCCATTAAATATAAAGTACACGAAATGCCTAAATTGTTGCTTCTTCAATATATCATGTGCTCACGGGTATGTTTTAATTTCATTTTTTATTAAAAGAAAAAACTTCACCTACAAACAACGATGATATTTGTACAAATAAATATTAAATAGTCTAATTTAGGTTAAATTATAGGGCTGGTCACATTTCTATGCTTAAATTCAAAATTTAGCTCCTGTATTTTGATTTGTTATACTTTGATCTCTCAATTTTTTTAATGCCATTAGTTAGTTCAAATCATTAACTATTTCGGTCATGTTTTAACCGGAATAATTAACAATGTTGATTATTGAGATTAACTAATGACATTATAGAAATAAATAAAGAAACTAGGTTATACTAATTTTAAGCACATGAACCAAATCTCATAGTCGAGCATAATAGAGGGACCGAAATCATAGTTTAACCATTAATTACAATTTAAACCTATAATGGAACCCTTTTTTTGTTGCTTGAGTCAGCCAAGTCACAAACCAACAATCAGTCCATCAAGCTTCTATGGAGACCAGCCCTTGGCCTTCACCCATAGGGACACCCAAGTCTGTTGACAGCTTTGTACATAACTGCAAGTATATATATCATCATTTCAATTAGAATTGAGAATAACAAATAGTAGAATTGGTCATAAGTTGGAATGGTTTATAGGGATTAATTAAATAAATTATTAAAAATTTTAAAAATAGAGAAAATTAGTTTAATTAAATTTTTAATTCGATTCAATCATTTTAACGAATTTGTATTAGTTAACGGTCAACCAATTCAATTTCAAATTTTAGATTAATATTTCAACTGATTCGTGATCTGACCAACCCTCTCGTCTAATTTTGAAAACAGTATGAAAGGAAAGAGGGGAAAGAAATAATCCACCTGTCTATAAACAGTAGAATCACCGTAAGATTTTCTTAATTCAACCACATACAATGATGGACTTATCTCAAACACCTGACAGTAAAAAATAAAAAAAATAAAAAAAAAATTATACAAAGATGTTCGATTAGAGGTAAGCAAAGGGCATGGACCTCATAAATGGTAAATTTATAGGAGTGAAAATTTACCTCAGCTGCAACTGAAAGACTGCCAACACATTTCTGGCCTCGGTGTTCTCGTGTTGCTTTCAACTAAAACAAAGAAGGAATACAAAGTTTATGACTATTATATGGTAGACATTCTTATGATGAGACATACCCCAAACGAAGACACCACAATATACTAATTTACGGTAAAAGTATCATGAAAATTTTCGTGTTAAGAGTTAGATTGCATTGTACTCTATTTACTAAAAAATAGATAAATTAATCCATTTATATTAAATCAAAGAACAAATTGATCATTTTGTTAAAAAAATTCATCTATTTCTACTATTAAAAAAATAACATAGCTGACATTATAACCAAACAGTTATATGTGTAATGCTACATGTACCTCCTTCTAACGTAAAAAGATCGGTTTTTAATAGTAGAAATAGGTGAAATTTTTAACAAAATGACCTGTTTGCTCTTTGATCTAACATATAAGGACAAATTTATCAATTTTTTGAGAAACGGGATAAAATGTAATCAGACTCTTAGTAAAAGGGCCTCTACAGTACTTTTACCACTAACTAACCCTTCTGTTTTTCATTTGGACTCGAAATCCCATTTCTGTCACAATATCTTGAATTCTTGCAAGCAAATCTTTAGCTGAATGATTGGATGTAAATCTTATCTTCCTTTCAGAGACATCCTGTAGATAGAAAAAAAAATTGTAAATTGGAGTGATAAAATAGTGACCGAACTGCATAAAATTTAAACTAGTTACCTCCTTCTCAAAGAAACCAGAAAGGTCTAAGTAGGATGACATTCCTATCAACTGAAAAGCATTAATGAGAGTGGGTGATTCAGGGCTCTTATTTCCATCATATGCCTTCATCAAAATAATGACTATTAGTTTATGTTCAATAGCTTGCAAGTGGAGGACTTGTTAAAAGACAATTTTTGGGAAGCTCTCACCATTTCAGACATTGAGAAAGCTTCATCATCAACGTATGTATCTTCTTCGTCATCATCAGGTACTGCTGGACTATAATCTTGTTTGAACCATTCATCATTTTTTATACCTACCATTGTTATCCTGGTATTAGGGTTCGGATCAAGAATCCTTTTTATCATGTTCCGAGCACCGGATGATAACCATTTAGGAATCCGAGTATCCCCTTTGAAAATCTGTCAAATTCCATAGTGAATTAGACATTGGGGTTGATAAGAATAAAATGGTAAAAGTAGACTAAGAGTTAGATTGTATTTTGCCATTCTATTAAGAGAATGGGTAAATTAATCCTCACATTAAATCAAAGAGTAAATTAGTCATTTTATTAAAAACCAGTTAGACTGAGGTACATGTGACACGTTAGGTGTAACTTTCTAATTATTTTGTCAATCACGCTAGTTTTTAACAATAAAAATGGACGGAATTTTAACAAAAAGGATAAAAAAATACCATGTAAGCCCCTGTACTAGGAGTCAATTTACATTTTTTCCTTTCTACTCAAAAAGTAGATAAATTAATTCATATATGTTATATTAAAGAGAAAATTAATCATTTTGTTAAAAATTCCATCAGTTTTCACTATTAAAAATTGGCCTCAGTACGGCAGCATAAGGTACACTTGGCATGCCACGTGTTACTGTCTAATTATTCTATCAACCAAGTTAATTTTTAACGGGACAAATGGATAAAATTTTTAACAGAAATGATCAATTTGTTTTTTTATTTAATGTACATGGACTGATTTACCTATTTTTTAGTGGATAGAGTAAAATACAATTTAATTTCTAGTACATGGGCCTATATGGTATTTTCATCCAAAAAGATTAGTTTACTTTTTGATCTAATCTATAAGGATTAAATTATTCATTTTTTTAAATAAAAATGATAAAAATACAATTTAACTCTTAAGGTAGAAGGTATCATAACAAAATCATTAAAAATGTATGTAGACCTCGAATACCTTCTGATAGAGAACTGCAAGATTCCGATCATCAAAGGGGAGGTATCCGGTGAGAATTACATATAAGATGACGCCACATGACCATATGTCTGAGGTGGCACCATTATACCCTCTATTAGCAAGAACCTCTGGTGCAACATAGTTAGGACTTCCACATGTTGTATGCAATAAGCCATCCTCCTGATATTACAAATTGAACTTAAAATTAGAAGCAAATCCATTTTTTTCATGAATTTGTTGTCTGGAAGCGCAATTTATTTTACCCTAATATGTTGAGGCAATGCACTGAGGCCAAAATCAGATATCTTTATGTTCCCTGTTGCATCAATAAGAACATTTTCGAGCTGAAATATAGCAAGAATAGATTTTAGCAGATTAACTATAAAAAACAAGAGAAAAGAAGAAAAATTGGTATGACATATAAAAAAAATAGAGGTAAAAGTATTATAGAGGATCTTATATTAGTTGTTAGATTGCATTTTGTTTTCGATCTACTCAAAATATAAGCAAATCAATTATTATACATTGGATTAAAGAACAAACTGGTCATTCTGTTAAAAAAATTTTATTCATTTTTATTGTTAAAAACTGGGTCAT
This sequence comes from Gossypium longicalyx, assembly GCA_025698465.1. Lineage (NCBI taxonomy): Eukaryota > Viridiplantae > Streptophyta > Magnoliopsida > Malvales > Malvaceae > Gossypium > Gossypium longicalyx. The sequence goes on along the minus strand of CM047000.1, from coordinate 96,488,175 downwards.
GTATGTTAACATGAGGTACACGTGGCACGTCACGTATTACTATTTAATTATTCTGTCAACCGCGTCAGTTTTTAACAGTAAAAATAGATTAAATATTTAACATAAAAAATTATTTTGCTCTTTAGTTTAATGTACATCCAAAAGTACTTTTACCAAAAATATATCTAGAGGACATGAAATGACCTTGAGATCCCTGTGGAAAACACCTTTGTCATGACAATAACCAACACCATCAATTAACTGCTGGAACAACTTCCTTCCTTCAGCTTCAGAAAGCTTCCCATTGGAAGCCTGTGATACAGAAGCAGCCAAGTAATGTAACTAATTTAATATTTATTGCAAAAGAAACCCCAGAAAATCAAAGTCTCTTACAATTTTGTCAAACAGCTCCCCTCCAGTTGCATATTCTAGGACCATGTAAATTTTGGTTTTGCTTGCCAAGACCTGCATATATGTTTATTATAAGCAAAGGCATCGCTAGAGTCATGAGAAGATGTCGACTTAGCTATAGAGATGAGCAAGCACACACATTTACAGCTTCTACATAATTGCATTATCATTACTTTGCTAATCTCAAGTCCCATTTCCTAAGAGTAAAGAGGACAGTGATGAATTAACACAGAAGTTGAACCCAAAAAGCTACCTTGGGTGCATTTGGGAGTTTGATGAAGATTTAATAATGGTTAAATTATGCTATTAGTCCCTATACTTTGTGAAAGTTATGGATTTAATCTATGTATTTTAATTTGATCATTTTTAGTCCATGTATTTTTAGTTCATGTACTTTTCAAAATTTAAAATTCCAGTCATCACCAAACTATAACTATTAAATTCATTCAATTAAGTTAATCTATTTCCCAAATATGATGTGAGAAACATATTACCATATGTTTAATATCATGTGAGCTTGTAATTTTTACATATTACTCACTAAAAATGCAGTTAATGAATTAACGACAGTCTTTCGTGCCAATATTGAAATTTCAAACTTCGATAAATATAAGGATTTAGAATAATTCAATTGAAGAATATTGACTAAACCTACAATTGTACACATAGTACAAAACTAGTAATTGAATTTAACTATATAGATTTAACTGTTATTATTTGGATCATTACTAAAATTTCAAAATTAAAAAAATAAAGGAATTAAAATTAACCGATTCGAAAAATATAGAATCTAAATTTGGTCAAATTAAAGTATAAAAACAAATGCACAACTTTCACAAAGTATATGGACCAATATCAGAATTTAACCTTTAATAAATGGAACTAATACTTGTTTGTCTTCGTTATCAGTAGATATCAGTAGATACAACTCAATATCAAGTACAATTAGCACGAAGCATCAATTTGAACTACATAGCTACGCATTGGATGCTTTTGCATATACTTATACAATGCAATCTCATCTCTCTCTCTGATTTCCTTCTTTGTTTTCAAAACTTTTCGCAGAGAAAAATATCTAACACTTAATTTTGGCTTCCTATATCATGTGAAATCTAATCATGGCATTGTGGGATTCAATACCGCTGGCCATGGAGCACAAAGCACAAAGTCAAGAGCAGGACCAGGCCAATATTAGCCAGAAATGGCCCTCATTTGATTAGTCACGATATTATATGTGATCACTCGCGCTCGCGTTTCTCTCCCTCTCATTCACATTCCATACTAATTAATAACACCAAACCACATTTATGGTCCCATTCCCCTTTGACATCGACTTCACTCTCAGAAGCATAATAAATTAATAATACCACATATCCACACATATATAATAATATAAAAAAGGAAAAAAAAAATCTTAGTAGTGATGAGAGGTGACGACTGGTGTGATCAACATCATAATAATTTCCCTTAATCTTAAACAAATTATATACTAAACTTGATAAAAAATTTACTCTCCAAAAAGCAAAGACAAATAATCATTCAACTTTAAACCTTTTTTTTTCTCATTATCATGATCAATCAGTTGATTAGAGCATCAATATCCATGGTTTCGATTAAAGGGGAAAAAAAAGCAGAATAACGAATAACGATAATACCTCGTGTAAACGAACGACGTTAGGATGTTTAAGCAGCTTCAAAGTGGAGATTTCTCTCTTTATCTGCAAACACGATTCGTCAAGGATTTGAAATTTGAAACCGCATTGAACAGGAGATCACATACAAACATAGATTGAAAATTTGAAATGAAATTAGAGGGAAATAAGAGAGACCTGATCGGCGATTTTGAGTTGAATGAGATTGGACTTGTCGAGGATCTTAACAGCAAAAGGGAGAGATGAGTGGAGATGCTTAGCTAATTTAACTTTAGCGAAGTTCCCTTCGCCGAGAGTTCTCCCTAACTCGTAATTCCCCAATCGGAGAATCCTTTCATTGTTGTTGTTCTTCTTCTTCTCCACCTCCTCTTGGGTTCTTCTTGTACTGCTCATTGGTTCCTATCTCAATCACGCCATTGAATAAGAATGTACGAACATCTACATATATTATATATATATATATATATATGAAACCGTTAGAACTTGAGAGTTGAAACGCTCGTCTCCCTCGTGGAAACTAAACGACAGAGAAATGTGAAAGACATGAATAACTGGTGGTGGGACTTGGGAGGCAATAGAAACTTGAAACGTATAAGAGAAAATTGAAATTAAAAAAGATAGTCTGAAATTACATTTATACCCTACTCTTCAAATTCATTTATTGGGAATTATCCTAATCCTAAATGCTCGCAGTACAAGGTTATGCTTGAATCTACGTTTATCTAATTATTACCATAGCAAAGTTAAAGCCTTAATCGGTGTTCACTAAAAACTGTGGAATTCACTCAATTATAGTTTTTTCTGTGACTTAATTATGAAAAGTTACAAAATGGTTACTCAATTATAGGGGTGAGTATTCAATTGAGTAGAGAGTTGAATTTAGTAAAAAAATTTCGAGTTAGTAGAGTTGACGAATTTTATTTTAATAACTGAATTCAATTTGAATTTTTTCGAATCGAATCGAGTAAAAAAATTTTGAGTCGAGTTAAGGAATCCTATTATTTATACTCAATGTTGCGTTTACATGGACTGATTATTTAACTAGTAGATGAAGTATAAAATTATTTAACTACATAAATAATATAATGGTTTTAACTTTTAACTTAATGAGTAAACATTTATCAAAATGACGTAATTTTGCATTTTAACTAAATGGTTTTGACTTTCAACTTTAGAAAAGGTAAACATTTATTAAAACGATGTAGTTTTGTCTTTTCTTATTCAAATTTTCGGATAACTCGAATTGTCTAATTCATATTTGAGTTAAACCGAAAAACATAATTTTTTTTATTCGAGTTTATTCAAATAACTTGATTAACTCAAATAACTCAAACTATTTAATTCAAAATTTGAATTTTTTATCGAGATTTTCAAATCGAATCGGATTTTACTTACCCCTACTCAACTATTAGTAAATTTCTTTTTTGGTCACGTAACTCTATCCAAATAACTTGATTAACTCAAATAACTCAAACTATTTAATTCAAAATTTAAATTTTTTATCAAGATTTTCAAATTAAATCGGATTTTGCTTACCCCTACTCAATTATTAGTAAATTTCTTTTTTGGTCACGTAACTATTCAATTTTATCTTTTTTAGTCATCGTAAAACTGGAAACACCCACAAATCTATGATAGTTAGGTGACCCAAAAAGACAAAATTAAATAGTTGAGTGATCATTTTGTAACTTTTCACAGTTAGATAATTAAAAAAAAAAACATAATTGAGTCACGCAGTATACTCTTAAAAAATTTGTAATTAATTTAATTTGAGTTTCTTCTTACAATAAATTATTATTCTTTTCTTGAACTTAATAAATTAAGAATTTTAGTTTGGTAAAAATACACAATCAGTCCTTATATTTTTTAAGAGTGATAGTACAATCACAATTATTATTATAATCGATACATTTGAATAATTACTACTAGAATCAATATTACAATGCATAATCAGACTAATAACTTGAATATATCCATACTTAAATTAAAATAAATCTAAGCTGGCCTATACATAGTTTGACTTTTCTTTTATCAAAGGGATAAGGGAGAAAGGGTTGTCGAAGTTTACATTTGAGATCCGATATCAAGAAGAACTAAAGTAAATAAGTCATTTGCCACTACACCAATGACTTGTTGACTATATTAGGATTAGGGTGCCAAATCTCTTAACATCCAAACTTTGCTATTAAGTAATGGACAAAAAAAAGCCATTTGCTATTAAATCAAGGTTTCATCGACTAAAAATGAAATTCTCTTATTTTTCGATTTAAGAATCTCAGTGCAAATATTGTCATTGTTATTATTTTCTATCAAAATTTGTCATCAATACACTTATGTAATTATATTAATTTCAGAAGTAAATCATTATGAATTTAATAAGTAAATTTCGAACTATAAATTTTAAATCGAAAAATAAGTAAATTGATTTATTTTTTGAACTTTTTAATTATAGAGTTTAAATCTCAAGGTTAAAATGTGTCATAAGTCTTCTTAAATTTGGAATTTAATCCCTGTATTTGAGGAATTTAGTCCATTTTATACTGTTAAAATTATTTTATTAAATTCAGATTCATTACAACTCTATTTTTTTAGTTAAATGGTTACCAAGTGAGTTTTTTTTTTTCAAAATTTGAAATTTACATGGACTAACTTTATGGAAATAAAAGTATAGGGATTAAATTCCAAATTTATTAATAGTACAGGGACTTATGGGCATATTTTAACCAATCTCAAATTTCAACAAAAACACAGAGACTGATGGAAAGTTTTGACCTTTTAGTTGGTGACGTAAACTCTATTATTCTCATTACATGCTAATTGCCAACGTGCATAACGTGCAGTGCAAGTAGACTCTTGCCTCTTGTTGACTTTAGTATATGATTTGAAGACTTTTTTTTTTTTTAATCTCGTTACGTGAATATCGAAGAAAACATGAATTTTAGTACGAACGAAACAAGGAAGGAATTGAAAAAAAGGGTAAATTACGCTAGAGGTCACCTAATTATATTTTTTTCTTTAGTCATCTAACTATGAAAAGTTATAAAATGGTCGCACTATTTAATTTTGTCCTTTTTAATCACCAACTGGATAACTCAAAAATAAAAACACTAAATAATCCAAGACAAATGGGTGACCAAAACAGACAAAATTAAATAATTGAGTGATCATTTTGTAACTTTTCATAGTTGGATTATTAAAGAAAAAAATCATAATTGGGTAACTACTAGTGTAATTTACCCAAATAAATTATAAGAATATTAAATCTTACTTAAAGCCAGCTAAGGAATCTTGAAAAACAAAGAAAAGAAGTAAGGTGGTAGAGTGCATGTCTTATCAAGCTTAATGCGTATACTTTGGGAATAATTAATGCGTGTAACCCAATTTATTTGATGCTTAATGGTAGAGAAACAAATACAATTACTTATTTAGATTAAGGGATGTTATCATACTCACTTTTACCTATCCATTACCCGATTGGATTCGGGTCAGATTCTACACGGTTCGCACTTCAAGCTTGTATAATATTATGAGTTCATGTGTAAGATACTCACATCCTTCTATGAGGTTGCACGATGTGGGTTTGCATACCATAACATAGGCGAACCCACATCGTATAAACACGTGTTAGACCTAGAGTAAGGTACGTACTGACATGCATGGAACTTACTTATGATATCACATCTATAAACAATAATCATATCATATAAATACACAGTTCCGCCCATCTAAATGATACACAGAAACACTCAACTAGGGATAAATCTCAAAATATATAATAAAAAATTTAACTCTTAATTTTTTTTGTCAATTTGATTCTTATTCTTTTTTGAAGTAATATTTGATGCACCTTCAGAGCATAAGTCTCACGCTCTATCAATGAATAATAACATGACATATCATCATTAAATTAAACAAAAAAATATGGAGGACCTGTAAATAAATACTAATAATGGAAATAGTGACTAAAAGTCTAAAACGTTAAAATTTTAATTATGGTAGCATGCATGGCAATATGCGTGTATTCTATGCTACTTTTTTTGAATTTTTATGAACTATTTTTTTTTGAATTTTGAACTTTTTTTAATTTTTTGAATATTTTATAATTTTTAAATTATTTGTTAATGTAGCATATATAACAAAATATTTTTTAGCATGAAGTACATGTACACTACCATGCGAGTTGCCATACCAACAATGTTAAAAATTTAATGCTTTAGTAAACATTTCCATTAAAAAAAAGATTTGACTATTTCTGAAATGTTGAGGGCCAAATTTAGTTCAAAAAAAGAATGAGGGTCAAATTGACAAAATATGTAAATGTTGAGAGCTAAAGTCATCATTATGCCATCTTAAAATTATATATAAACTTTGAACTAATATGAAATGTCATACATAAACTTTGATTTTGTATAAATTTATACATGAAACTCTAATTTTAATTTAATTTTCACATACATATAATATTGTTGTCCATTGGACACTGTTTTCTGTTAAGTTATGTGTAAATAGCTTACATGATATTTATTAAACTAAAACACAAATGAAAAAATGTGTATTTCTTTTTATTTTTTTAAATATTTTAAATATATTCATTTTTTTGGTTTAATAAAATGCCACATTAGTAATTTTTACACGATTTAATGAAAAATAGTGTCACATAGATATTGGTTTTGTGACATGTGAAATTTGAATCAAAATTAAATTTTTATGTATACAATTGCAAAAAATTAAAGTTCGTGTATGGTATTTCAAGTTAAATCAAAGTTCATTTATGATATTGAGATTTTTCCCTTTAGATTATCTGTTCGATTAATTTTGGTGAAAATAAAAATATCAATATTGAATAAATTAATTATAATAATGAGATTGAATATTGTAATAATAAGATTAAAATCGATAATGTGATATGTGTTTGGATTTAATCATAACAATAGCAATGAGATGTATTTAAGTGAAAAAGGAAAAGCAGCATTAAGGACCTTATAGAATTTCTTCATTTAAAATTATGAATTAATAAAAACTTGAATAAATCTTTTATTAGAAAATAATATTTTGTGTTTTGTATTTGTTGTGATTATTGTTTTTAGTTGATGATATTAATAATCATAATAGTTGTAATTTTATTTATTATATAATAAAATTATTAGTTATATTAAATTAAGATAATTTCATTTTTTTTAAAATTATATTAAAAAGTGAAAAAATTTAGACATAACCAGCCCTCGTTTACACAAATAAATAAGGAGGATGAAGAGAAAAGGAGGAGGAAGATATCAAAATTGAGCAAAAATACCTTCCAACGATGAAACATTTTAACCACTAATGCTCCACTCCCCTCCCAGGGTGAAAATATAAAGCTTAAATATTGTTGACCTGAAACAGCTGCTAAATAACAAGTTAAGTGCTGGAAGAAATGACTGGGGGAAGTTAGTACTTCTGCAAGCATTGCAAAACACATAACAAAAATATGTATACAAATATTATTTACGAAGTTCGGTTTCCCTACGTTTGTGAAGCTTAACCCAGTGAGAAATATCTCACTTATCTTCAAACACTTATAACAAGTGAACCTTAACTTTATCACACTCCATTGACAATTTCTTCATTTTTGCACCTTTGAAGACTAGTACTTTCACCATTAAATTCATCTATGTGAACTTAACTTGTAAAACCACAACACAAAGGTGTTACAATCATATGCACTCACACAAATAATGTTCCTCACTTGGACAAATTATGTCCTCTCAATAATCAACACATAAACCTATATAATCCTATCAATTATATGGAGTTTCCAGGACTTGCTAACATAATGAAGATCTATCACAATCCCTATTAAACAACAACAAAACTAGCTGAATACAATATAATAATAACAAACAAGGACTGTTGGCAAATCTTCAACATTCCAATTCAATTCAACTTCCTCGATCCAATGGATTAGATAGATTCAATTCACATCTCTAAACTTGCTTCTCAATATGATCTTCATTAATGGGTTAAATATAATCCATAATCTCGATATAACTCAAAAATCTAATTCAACAAATTACCAATCACCTAAATATGAAAAATTGTCACACCAATGAATAAGAAAGTAGGTACTCCTTACAAACCCATAAATTTAAAATTTGTAAATTTTTATATTAAATAAAAATTCATTTCAACTTTTTTTTTTCTCAAAACATCTCTTCCACCATCCTTCTACCTAATTTTATTTTTCAAAAAAGTTGTTGAGTAATAATAGCAAACATAATATTATTTTATTTCCAAATTGATGTTTGTGGTGATTTTCCATAATTCACGTCCCCAAGGCAAATTTAGAGGAGCTGGCAGGGGCCCCGACCTCCCAAAATGTAAAATTACTATTTAGACCCTTAAATTTTTTTAAAAATTTTAAATTAGTAAAGGTAAAATTACACTTCGCCCTCCTAAAATTATAAAAATTCAATTTAATCTTTTAAAAATTATAAAGATATAGATTATAAAAATTTAAAATTTCATTCGACCCCCCTAAAAATTTATTCTGGCTTTGCCGTTGCATGTCCCCTAATTTTATCCCTAAGTTTTGTCATGTAAACAATGCATTATATATAAAATTGAAAAGAGTATATATTGAACTCTGTATATTAGTCTGATGGTTCGAGTGTTTACTGTCTCAGATGTAGTTTGAGTTCGAGTCATTCTAACCATGTTGTTATTAGGGTTTTACCCTTCTCTTATAATAATTACATAACTATTTATGTGGTGTAATAATTAAATACACCCGTAAAGAAATTAATACATACGATTAAAAATGAGAAAAATGAGAAATCAACGTTATAGTAAAACGAAAAAATAAACTATATTATTTTTGGAAAAAAAATAAATCAGAATATTAAAATAGTATAACTAATATATTCCAGTAAAAAAATTATTTAAAATATACATTCAACCATATTTAATTTCAATAAAATGTGAAAGTTGTGTAATCGTTGACTTGAATGCTTGCTCCCTTCTTTGAATTGAATGCATGGAATGCATGAAATTTGACTAATATAAAGTATTTTATACAACTGTTTATGTTTGGGGTAAGGTTTAAGCGTAATATTAATATATTTTATGTTTATTTAAATTCGGTTTGATCTGAAAATAAATTTAAAATTTTGTTCAAATCTGTTCATATGTGCAAAAGATTAACCCAATTTTATATTAAGTCCATCCATATTATATTTTAAATATTTTTTAAAAAATATTTATATTATTTAATTTTAAAATTAGTAATTTTTTTATTTATTGAAATGTTTACATTAGAGTAGTATTATATATTTTGTATAGGTTTATTTTTTTAATGTGTTATAAATTACGTAATATAAAGTATTATAAACTTAAAAATGGGTTAGGTCGGGCCATGAATGTTCAAGCTCGAGCTTAAGTCATATTTTAAACAGGCCTAATTTTTTGCCCAAACTCTCTTAAATTTCGAGCCTAGACGGGTAGCTCGACCTATGAGCAGGTCTAATATTTTGTAATTTATTAATATTTTTTTGTTTGAAGGAAAAAGAAATGCTAATTACATGGATGAGATTTAAACACGTATACAAGAACATCTTATAAAATATGCAATGGTATAGGAATATCTTATAATAATATTATAGATAGATAAACCAATTATATAAAATTATTTAGTATATTTTCATAATTAAAAAAACAACTTTTCAAGATAGAAATCGAGGATATGAAACATTCACAATATAATCTTTTTTTTAATTAAAAAATTGATATTTTCTTGTATATTATTAATTAATTCAATTTTATTTTATTTTAGATATTTCTTTTATATTTTAAATTATATTGATCATAAAATGTTATACAAATTACATAAAACATTAGCAGTGTTAATTTTTTTTGTTATGCTATAAAAATATTGTCAGTATTAAGGAAAATTCATGTTAAAAAAGAATTAAACCCCAAATTAAAAGAAATTAATTATTTTCAGTTAATAAAATAATTAATTAAATAAATGAAATTAAAAGTAATTGAACATATAAATTACAAAAAAAATCATATCATCTGTCATATGGTGATCATACATTGATTATTTTTGTCACTTTCCAACGACTATTTTTCTAGCGTGGCCTTTATTTAAAGATTTCATTAAGTGAGATTCTATGTAATTTTTCTTAAATCAATGTTGAAATAAAAAAAGAGAAAAAAAATCAATTTATTGTTGATCATGCTACGTAGGATTTGCATTAAGAAACGTGAGTTTACCTTTTAACCTAATTCAACTGATTTCAACACTAAAGAAAGAGAAAAATTGATTTCCAAATAAAAGCAATGTATCCGATAATTGGTTTAATAGGTTTCACGTCTCTAGCACAGTTTCCTAATTTTTGACGTGGCTTAATTAAACGACTACAATCTCCTCATTTTTATCTTTTAACCACAACCGTTGATTTAAGAAAGAATCTCATGACATCCCCTTAGATGTTATCATTTTTTACTACCAAATATGTGCCTTAAATTAAGTAACCTCCAAGGTGATATTTTATTGTAGTGGGATCTCATAAGATTATTTTTAAATCAACCGTTGTGATTAGAAGACAAAAACGAAAAGACTTGTTGCGGCCATTTTTAAAATTTAGAAATTAAAAAAAAAATCATCTTGATGTTATTTTGAAATATAGAAATTTTCGATTTAAAAAACGCGAGTGTTTTAAATTAAAATCAAAGTCGCCACCAATCTTTTTGACTAGGTATGATCGGTCACCTGTAAAATCATATTTTCTAAAGAAAACTTAAAATTCCTTAAAAAAATGACAATTTTGAGGTCAGCGTTGAAATCCAAAGAGAAATTAGGTTCGGGAATTAGTTATAGCACTCCTACAACGCCCAAAATAGGTACATTGCTAACCACGCGTTGCCAAAAAATTCAAATTTAGAAATGCGAAATCTAATATTTAATTATGATCCTTCTAAGCATTCACATGTAATAAAATAATTTATTTTTCGAGTGAATTAAATTTTGAAATAAAATGATTTTCGATATTTTTTAGTGTCCATGAAAATGTTTAAAACTCGTGAATTCACTCGGCTCGAAAAAGGGTATCCTATTGTTAGTACCATCAATAAACTCCATCCTAAAACAACAAAGGATTTATCAATTCAATTAACTTAGGGACATTACCTCATTATTTTGAAAATTAATAAAATCATATTTAATTCAATATATTCATCAATTCAATATTTTGATTACTCAATTATTAAATTTTCTGATTTAATTACTAACATTTTTAAAATTAAATATTTTGATCACTCTCTGTTAGTTGTCATTAAATAATGACGGAAAGTTAATATGGACTTTTTTTATTAGCCTAATAACCAATGTAACCCTTTAATATTTACATATTCTATCAATATAATCTTAAATATAAAAAAAATCAACAAATTTAACCCTTAATATTTACAAATTTTAATTTTTTAAAAATTTTAACCCTAAAATATAAAAGAAAAAATCTCTATTTGGTAAACTTTTTTTTTCTTTTTTGCAATTTTGGTAAAGCTCTTGAAGCTACTGGATTTTCCTACTAGACCTCTAAGTGAGTTTATTAAAAAAATATTTTTTTATAAATAATATTATAATTTGAATTGAGTTTAACAAATTTGTTTTCAAATTGATTAGTGCGTTTAAGTTTTGGAGGACCTAATTAAAATTTTCAAAAAATTTAGAATTTTAATGAGATTTTTTTAAAAAAATTGAGGGGCCTAATTAAAATTTTATAAAATTAATTAGAATTTTCAAAAATTTGAAAGCCTAATTAAAAATAAAATTTTCAAAAAATAAAATTCGAAGGAAAATGCATTTTTCCAAAAATACCCTCTTGCCACCATTACCGTCCGCCCTCAAATTGACCAAACTCTCAGTTTACTCCTTGAAAAAAAAAATCTAATGATAACATCTTATTTAATCAATCTTTGATATATCATATTAAATAGCTAAGGAAAAGAAAAAAAAAAAGAGAGGTTTTTCTAATCAAATTCAATCTTTTCTTTTAGTGCTTGAATAACTTTGTTATTTTATTTTATTTTATTTTACAAGTCAAATGGAATTACTGGTGAGACTCGAACTCAGACTCGAACTCTAATATTTGACAGAATATTAATGAGTACTCAACCAACTGAGTCAATATGTGAAAAGGTGAGGGACATCCTTGAAAAAATTGAAGGCAGTAGAAGATACAATAATGGAAACTTCAAAAACATACACAAAGGGCAAAAAGAAAAAGGGGGTTTAACTCTCGAAAAAACGAAGCTCTACCATGAACTCTTGATGCTTTGGGGAATACCAAGCAATAGCCTTTGCGGAACAAAGGACCTGCAATGCATATTCAATTGCAAACACTGGTTGGTCTGCTTGTATGTGCCAACCTTTGTCCTTGAAATCAATCACAACCCCTGAATCAACTCTAAAACTGAAAGGCCCTGCAATCTGAGCAAAATGCATATAAAGAATTTTACAGCATGAATTAGAAACCAGATATAGGGATGGCAAAACTTGAACTATCGCATACATTTCAAACCGATCTGTCTCGAATGGGGTTTTTAATTTCTTTCTTTGATTGAACAGTAAATGCAGGGTGGGTGAGGCAGGCGTTTGTTTTTTTTCCCTGTTTGAAAGGTGGGTATGGAGCAGCTGTGAAATCTACTTGTGTAAACCTGCCCCCAATGTTTAAATTACTATTTTACCATTACATATATATTTCACTTTTAAAAGGATAAGAATATAACAATATATTATAAACCCTGAAATATTTAGATGAGATATTCTTAGATTAATCTTCAATGTCTCAATATCTATATGTCTAATGCACATTGAAAGTACTGAAAATAACTAATAAATGTCAAAGAGGAGAGGATGAGGTGGAGCGGTTATGGACGTATCAAACATCCATGGTGGTAGTAGTAGTATTCAAGTTCTAACATCCTCGCAGTGGGACAGGGTTGGGGCAGAGCACACTAACAATGAAGTGGTGGTGGATTTAACAATATCAGCTCCGAACCCGATTCATTACTATCCCTACCCAGAAAATGCCTAAGAATTCAAATTGGTTATTGGAAAGCCCCGGTTAACATTGAAAAGTAAAATAGCCAGAAATGCCCGGGACAACCAATGGCATTCACAGCAAAGCAAAGTAGATAGTGTTATTAACCAAATATCAGAAAAAATTTGCTGCCAATCATTTTTTTAACATCCTAAATCGAAAGGGTCGAGATTATTTCAAAAGACATACCTGCTGCTGAAGTGAAAGGGAGGTAGTTGGGCAGATCATTTTAACTGCTTCTGGACTAGGCTGGTGTGAGTTCAAAAGATCTTGAGCTAATCGCGTGGCACCTGAAAGGAATTTAGAACCAGAAGGGAAATCCATGCGAATGTGAAATCTTGTAAGATCAGAAACTAGCCGTTGGAAGTTCCCGTGCTGGGCCGTAAATGACACGGATGCAAATATATCCCCTAGAAGAGTAGATTTTAGAGTTGGATTATGATATGATAAGTGCTTAATATCTTCAGCATCTTCAACTAATCTGACCGAACTCTCCCCAAAATTCGCACTCAAAGCAGCACCTATGCATATAAAACAAGGAAACTTTTAGTATTTCACAATAGCTGTAGTTATCGATATGGAATCATTCATGAAATGAACAATTCCTGCAAATAACTTTGCAACAAATGGATTGACTATATGATAAAATCAGAAGAAGTAATAAGTACAGCACATGGAAAGAAAAAAAAATCCCCCTCCACTATAAACATCTAACATACAGTCAATTCAGGGAGTCAATAGGGTATATCTTACCAATGGTTCCTGATGCTGAAACATGGGGATCTGAAAGGAATATGTCATATGGTTGAACCATCTTCAGTTTCTGAGCTTTGCTTCTCCAAATGTCAACATTCTTCTCGTAAGAAAAGGCACATTTAGCAGAAACGCCAGGAAATAGAGAAGCGGGGACTTGAGCAATGGGATCACCTTGAAATTGCTTTGGTGACCCATTGTTATGGTGTAGGCACAAATGATAACTGAGACCAGAATCCAATGGAAGAGAAGCCAAATCAATTGCCATGGAGAAAGGCACATCCCAGTAAGTACCAGTCTCTTTGTCCACAAAGAGAGCAGGCCAAGCTGCATCCACTGTCAAATTATGATGTGGAAACTGCCAATGACCATAAAATATGAGGAAAAAAAAATCAGAATATTTAATGTTGTCATTGCCAAGGCCTGAGCCTAGGCATGCCTATACCTTGCACTTTAGCACTAGACAACAAAAGTACCTCAGATCCTTTCGAGCAAGGCCCATTTGATCAGACTCAGGCCTAGTGCGCCTATGTGCACTTTTTTTGTAAAGCTTTAGTCATAAAAGAAGCTAGACCGATCAAATTTAGCTTTAATTTTTCACTAGACATTGTTGAGGGGACCAACTCCTTCGGGAAAAATCTTCGAAGTGTTGTCCATCGGGCAGCTGGACCCCCAACAATAGAAGATATTGTCCCTGTGTTGTGCTGGGGTTTTGTCTCCCGCCTCCACAAAGTGTTGTGTATGGTTCACGAAAGGAGAGTGCCTCAAGGCAATGGGCCATTTGTGGGCACATGATAAAACAGCCACCAAGGGGACGAGAGTGTCTTCACTCTTGGTGGGGTTTGAATCCCTGACCTATGGCATATAGGTCATTGTGGGTGACCGTGCGCCTATGTATGGCCCATTGCCTCAAGACACTCCCCCTCCATGAACTGGACACGGCTCTTAACAAAGGTGGGAGACAACACCTGGCATGACCTGGGATAATACCTTCGATGGTTGGGGGCTCGTCGGCCGCCTAGGGGGCGACATTTCAAATACTTCTCCCAAAGAATCGACCCCTCAACAGCTTCTCCCAAAGAATCGACCCCTCAACAGACATGAACCATAAGTAAATCATGCACATTGAAACAATTGCCTGTTTTGTATATAATTACATATACACCTCACACATATACACATTTAGTTCACTTATGCTAGCCTTTTTTCGCACCTTGTGCCTGAAGCAATATAAGGGCTCTAGTGCCTAGAGTGTGCCTTGCGCCCTATATGATATAATTAATGAGAAAAGCACTAACCTTATGATGGAAAACAGCTTTCTTTCTGGGAATGGAAGAGGAATTATGAGCATAATATGAATCAGAGCTTAAAAGCAGAGTGTCATCAGGGGTTAACAACACTTCGGAAGAGAACCCAAGGGCATACAATGACTTATCAAGAAAAAGCTTCCCAATTGATTTAAGGTCACGCTTACGCACACCATCTCCACCTCCATTTTCCTTTAAAGACGACAAAAACTTACGCAGGTTGAACTGACCAAGCAAAAGAGCAGACCAATTCTCACTAACAGGGATGCTCAATACTCGCTGAATTGTAACCCCAAGGTGATGGGTATAAGAGGGAAGGAAAGGGGCAGCCATGAACCGTTGCATGAAATCGATTTGGTTAGGCCTGAAAAGTTTAGTCCCTCTTGATAAACCCAAAGGTAATGCCTTCCCTGGAACAGCACGCGCCGCTCCTTCAAGGGTACGAGGGGTGGAAGCGTCCAATTCCCATAATTCACCGTCTATTGCCCATCGGAGCTTCTTCATTGTCGCCTCAGTCACACTCACACAAGCCCAGAAAAACAGAATCGAATCGATATACTAATTTCAATGCTTGGTGGCTGCTAATGCTAGTAATAATTCATGATAATCTACTTTTCCTGGCCCTTTCAATTTTGAATTCCCGTTCTTGTTCTTCTTCTTAATTGGCTAAAAAACAGAGGCAAATGCTTTGAAAATAACGGTGCAGAAGCAGCCCTTTACGCTTTAAAGTTTAAACCCTCTTCAGGAAATGGTTACAGCAGAATCTTGTAGAAAGGTCTAATTTGGTTTTAGTCCCTGTATTATTCAGAAATTCAATATTAATTTTGGGTTAATACGATTTTTGGGGTCTGAAAAAGTTGTTCTCACATTAGGATTTAAACCCTTTTTTTTGTGTAAGTTAATCTTTAAACTTGTCAATTATTCTCACATTGGAACCTGAAAACTTGGTAATTGTTCTCACATTCAGCTTAAACTTTTTTTGATCCAAGTTAGTCATAATATTTCCTTGAAAACCCTAAAATTTAGGGATTAACTTGGAAAAAAATTAAGCCATAATGTGAGAGTAGTTGTCAAGTTTAGGCTCGAATAATGATTAATCCTTTAATTTGTTTAGCAAGTTTCACTAGTATAAAGACGGTACAATTACAACTATAAGACCATACATGTATAAATTATAACCCTTCAATTTTACCTCTCGATCACCATTTTACCCAATTGAGAAATCTAATCCAATTTATCTCAAGAGCTCATTAGATTAAATCGAGCTAATCGAATTAATACTCAATAGGATCTCCTCTCAATTTTACCTATTTATATAGTCCCCTAGAGTTATCAATTCTAAGTTTTCAATTTCATTCGATTTAGTCTAAATTTTACGATCTAATTCCTAAACCTTAAATTAATTAATTAACACTTCAATTAATCAACCACAAATAAAATCATTTCATACCCATAATCAATCCAAGAAACCCAATCATTTTCATGCTAAATCACACAAAAAATAATGACAAAAACAAAATCAGGTTTAGAAATGCTCAATAGAACCGAGAAAAATCTTTGAATCAACGAAAGATTTGAAGTGTTGAATCCATGAATATTGTAACCCAATTGATAAAACGCGAAATCAGAATAGTAAAATATGAGAAATCTATTGAAACACTAAAACAATTGCAAAAGGTATAAGAAAATTGACCTACAAGTAATAATTTTACCCTCACTTTGACTTAAGGTTTGATGAATTGAAAAATGCCCTTTAGAAATTTAGCCTCGTTAGGGCCAGTGTCGCTACATTCACATCTTGGTGTCGTGACATCAACAACAAACTACTTCAATGGGTGCTTTTGGGATTTAGTGTCACGACAACAACCTTTTAGTGTTGCGGCCTCGTCCTTAGGTGACTCGACTTCTATAACTTTAGAGATTGTGGTCGGTGTTGCAATCTCAATAGCTCAATGTTGTGACCACATAGGTAGGTGTCGTGACTTCAAAGATAGTCCACTCAGATGTGTGATGTGATGAAGTTCAACTCCTCGATTGATAATAAAGGCATCAATGTCGGGACAGCAACACCTTGATGTTGCGACATTGGCTCCAACTTAGGCTCTTCTCCTCATTTTTCTCATTAACCAAGTGCCTGAAATAAACTTAACTTTAAGACTAAATTTCATGCCTAAACTTGTCATTTTATTTCAAAAAGCATAAAAACACAATAAAAATTAAAATTAAGTATGAAATCTAATAATTAAAGAAAAGTACTAAAAGATGATACAAAATACTCAATAATAAGCTCTTTTAAGTGTTTAAAGAGCTTAATTTGATGTATATAAATACGACAAGACATTGGGCTTAAGTATAATATTAACCCGCTTTATACTTGTTCAAACCTGACCTGGCCTAAAATATAGGTCTAAAATTCTGCCCAAACTCACTGCAATTTCTCAAAATTTTTATCACCCATACATGCATTTCAATAGCTTTAAACTCAAATTTTGATACACAAAAGAGTTCACCCTCTGAAATGTATCACCTTTTTTTTTTTACCTTATAGATTCAAATCTTTTGAACACACTTGTGGTAATTGTAGAAGGGAGCATAATTTAAATTTTTTATACATAATTTAAACTTATTAAATTCACGATACAAAAATCAAATTTCTTCTTTAAACACTCACAAAATAATCCCAACAAATTTAAACCGAGTCACAAGCAGCTTGATCAATTGGATCGTTTCTTTTTGGATTCCTATACGAAGCTTTTGTAGATGTGTTTCCGGGTATTCTTTTATCATTTCGTCCAACAGGAAGAGTTCCTCTACTTCTATGAATTGTTCTAGAATACTCTTTTCTTGAATATCATTCAAAAAAGTTTCGGATTGCCTAGTATCCCACCAATTAGTAATCCAAGATTTCAGACTTTTATTAAATGAGAGAGAGATCCACCAGGGCAAAAATACTATAGATGCAAGATATAGAAGGGAGTGAGAAAAAAATACAAAATAAAATAAATAAAGAGAGGGTTTACTCTCAGATACCTAGCTAGATAAGTATGTATTATGTCGTTCTACAACATTTGAAAGTATTGAAAAGCTTTAAACATTTAAATATTAAAATTAGAAATCAATTTGTATTGTACATCCATCTATTGTAAGCTCATTGCAAAAATTCAACTCTCAATTTAATTAAGTAAGAAAAAATCATTACCATTTCACTAAACTCCCAAGAAAAATAGAAGAAGTAGGAGGAAAGTACTTTGATGGAGAAGAAGGAAGATGAAGAACGGCACAAGGGGGGCAAGACTGCTGAGAGTTGGAATGTCTTACGAAAAAAAATTTCTGTAAGACATTTTCCTTAAAGGGATAGGCATTTTACCCGTGATTGTGAAAACATTTTCCCTATATAAAAAATTTTCAGTCAAACAAACACCAAAAAATTCGAAAAATATTTTCCGAAAAATATTTTCCTGACAAATAAACACACCCTTATATATATTTTATGCTATCTGATAAATGATATTTCTAATGCTATGGGCATATATATATATATATATATATATATATGAAAAGAAAGTACAGCAAAAGTCTCATAGTAAACTATAGGTAACAAATACATACACATAATGGAAAAGTTATAACATTTTTTCATATTATAAAATTATCTTTTGAGATCTTTAATCTTGTTGCATTTTAGAATTGTTAGCATATACAAAAGGACTATTAAAAAAAAGAACAAATTGCACATATAAAACTTGTACATGCAGTAATATTCTATTTAATTTTAAATGTTTGAAGTTAATATTCATGCAATTCTAATTTTTAAAATAATTTTCCTTTATTTCAATTTAGAAGTTATACTTTTAATTATTTATTTATTTATTTTATTTTATGTTATGAATGTTTGATTAATGAATAAATGGCGAGTATTTAGTATTCCAATAGTATATATTTTTTTTTGTAATTTTTTAAAAAATTAATATTTTTTTAAATATATATATTTAAATATTTTACTATACTCATTAATTTTTTAATCCTAATTTTAATTTAATTTTAATCACCTAATGAATGCTAATAAATTTATTTCAGATATATTTTGACTAGATAGATAATCTATTTAAACATAGTATATAATTATGTTAGAAATATATAATATACATAAAATATAATAATTATTTTTCATATTTTTATATCTAGATTAAATCACATTAGTAGTCACTTAACTATGATTTTTTGATTATCGAATTATAGAAACTTACAAAATGATCACTCAATTATTAGTAATTTTTTAAATATTTATTTATTTTTAATATTTTACCATACTCATTTTATATTTTATATTTTTTTTTACTTATAGAGTTTAAAATATTTATTTATAGTGTAACACATGTTAACCTTTTGTAAAAAAAAAAAATTAAACTTTAAGTAAAAAATATAAAATATAGTATAGTTTTTAATTTTACGTTGTTAGTTAAAAGAGGAATGAATCCTACGTTGTTTAGGAACAAGCTGCAAATCTATTTATGAGTTTATATATAAACATATCTCGCATCTCACATTGCTTAAAAAAAAAGAAATGAGACTTTGGGTCAATATAAACATCTATTTTATAAGTTTTATTTACACATTAATTGGTGGTAAAAAAAAATAGTGCTGCCACTTTGGGTTTTTATAAATTTTTATTCTCGTAAATTTTCAAAAAATTAGTCTATTTTTATAATATTTAAAAAAATAATATTTTCTGAAAATTTAGTTTGAGCACAGATAAAAGCGCGCCCATGTCAGCCTATTTTTGTTGACAGGGGGTAAAATGAGTTCCCGTCAATGCATTTTTCTAAAATTTTCACGTAGGTATGTTTTGGGTTTTTTGACCTATTTTGATAAATAAAATTTTAAGTAACTCATTTCTATAAATAAAATTCGAAAGGAGTTTTTTTTGTAAATACTCCTTTTATTATCATATACCAATATTACCATTTAATGTCAAAGTACTCTTTTATATTCACATGTGTCAACCAACAATAAGAAAATGCCACTTTTCAACATTATAGCAAAGACAATTAGGATTGTTCATTTCCCACTTCAATTATTTTAGTGTACTCATATGATATAAAAAATTTTTAAGATAGGAATTAAATTGTATATTTTTATGATATTATAAATGTAATTTTATTTTTTTAATAGTTTTTATTTTTATATTTTAAAAAATTAAATTAAATTTTTATCTTTTTTGATATTAGTATAATTTTATCATTATTAATTTAAAATTTTATAAATTATAACGAGATTTAAATAGAAAATTTTCTATTTTAGGAAAACCGAGACCCCTACTAACCTCTTAATTCTGCCACTGCAATTTCTCAAAATTTTTATCACCCATACATGCATTTCAATAGCTTCAAACTCAAATCTTGATCCCGTGATTCGTTTATATATATTTTATGGTATCTGATAAATGATATTTCCAATGCTATGGGCATATATATATATATGAATAGTAGAGCAAAAGTCTCATGGTAAACAAATACATACACATAATGGAAAAGTTATAACTTTATAGCAAAGCTTTAGGCTTGAACTATAAGATAACATGAAGAGCATCGGCATTTCCCCCCGTCCCATCATTCCCCTTTTACTCCCACAGCTTGAACATCGCTATAAAATATCCCGCCTCAACCATCGCTTGCCTCTTCTTCACCTTGACGGTGCCGGCCGGTCACTCTTGTTGATGGCCTCTCTCAACAACCACAACCACAACCACAACCACCATTTCCGCCACGCTGATTCCACTGCTTCTCCGCCTTCCTCTGCCGTAGCCAAGATCTCTCATTTGAAGGCCGTTGTTTTGGGTGACGCTCCTGCTTCTGAAGAGGACGACATCGTTCTCCCTAGCCATGACTTTTCTCGTCAGGCTCTTGTTCCTTCTCAGCAAAAGGTTTCTTCTCATTGTTCCTTGAATTGAATATTGCTTAATACTGAATTGTTATATGATCATGGCTTTTACGGTTTAGCGTTGATCTGAGTAAATTAGCTTATGATTTGGTTACGTGATTGTTGTATAATTGGCAATTCTGTGGGTGATATGAGATCAGTACCTGGAAATGTATAAAGCATCGATAGAAAATCCGGCTGGGTTTTGGTCAGGCATTGCATCATCGGAGTTTTACTGGAAACAAAGATGGGGAGATCAGGTTTACTCTGAGAATCTCGATGTGAGGAGGGGGAATATCAAGATCGAGGTCTTTCATTCATTCATTCTCTTTTAGTGTCTTTTTTTTTGTATTGTATTCTTGTTTAGTTTAACGTTTGGGTCTATGTAACTGTAATCTGTTCCTTTTGTTTCTGGTCTTTACCAGTGGTTCAAAGGCGGCATTACCAATGTGTGTTACAATTGCTTAGATAGAAACATTGATGCTGGACTTGCAGACAAAATTGCTCTTTATTGGGAATCCAATGAACCTGGCTTTGATGCTACTTTAACTTATTCCCAACTACTCCAACGAGTTTGCCAGGTCTCTTTCAGCTTTTGTGTTATTCGCTGCATGTTTTCGGTTTTGTTAATTGGAATCACTTTTGATTTGTTGCATCTTGTTTGCAGCTTGCTAACTACTTGAAAAGTGTTGGTGTTAGAAAGGGCGATGCTGTTGTTGTTTATTTGCCTATGTTAATGGAACTCCCTATTACTATGCTTGCATGCGCGCGCATTGGTGCAGTTCACTCGGTACATGACTCCTTTTTTTGCACATGAAAAAGGATGAACGTTGTCAAACAAACAATAAGAGATTACTTTGCTAATTTCTTCTTTATCATTGGACGAATTCCCACCCCCATTGCACTTTCAGGTTGTCTTTGCTGGGTTCTCTTCAGAATCTCTTGCCCAACGAATTGTGGACTGCAAACCCAAAGTTGTTATTACTTGTAATGCTGTTAAAAGAGGTCCTAAGACCATCTTCCTCAAGGACATTGTTGATGCTGCCCTTATTGACTCTGCCAGCAAGGGGATCTCTGTAGGTTGGTAAAATTTAAGAAATCATTAATTTTTTGAGCATAGGTTCCTCCATAGCAATTCATGCGTATTTAGACTGGGCAAATGGAACCCATTTAATCTCATCAACTTTTGCTTAGTGCTATACAATGGACCACTTATCTTTAACCTAAATTTTATTTTCTATATAATGAAACTTTTAGTACAACAGTATTTCTTTGCACTACTGTTCCTTCGCATTCATTCAGTATGTTTTAATATCCAAAGGGGAGGTGGTTGCCAACTGCCCTCACATAACTGATGGAGAGTTCCATGTGTTTGTCAGACCTAAATTAACATATCCAGATCTTTAGCATCATGTAGAGCATGATGTATGCTTAACAGGTCGCTGAGTCTTTAACTTTTAGCTACGTTGCTCTGCTGATTACTATCACCAGTGACACTAATGTGATTATTTTTATGACTCGTATGCTCTCTATCTATATTGATATCTTCTTTTGTGCAGATGTGTGCTTAACCTATGAAAACCAATTGGCACTGAAGAGGGAAAAGACTAAATGGAAGGAAGGAAGAGATATATGGTGGGAGGTTAGTGTAAAAACAGAAAATTATTAAACTTGGATCGTTCCTGGTTTCAATAACCGTAATTTTACAATGGAGTGACATTTTCATACCTTTTCTAGGATGTTGTCCCAAAATATCCAACTTCTTGTGACGTTGAATGGGTGGATGCAGAAGATCCCCTTTTTCTGCTGTATACTAGTGGCAGTACCGGGAAGCCAAAGGTATATTTATTTTGATTGGTTGAAATATTTTACATAGTTTCTCATTTTCCTTTCTTATGCTCTAATATGAACTTTCAAAAGGGTGTACTTCATACAACTGGAGGATATATGGTGTACACAGCTACAACATTCAAATATGCATTTGACTACAAAGATTCTGATGTTTACTGGTACTTTGGACACTCTGCACCCTTTTGCTCTTAAAATTTTATAAATTCTTGCTGTTTATAATTCTATTGTTGCCAAGTCTTTGTTAACATCTTTTGCTTGATTTTAGGTGCACAGCTGACTGTGGTTGGATTACAGGGCACAGTTATGTTACTTATGGACCCATGCTTAATGGAGCTACAGTTCTTCTGTATGAGGGGGTAAGGGTTCACAATTCCTATTCGACATGGATAAAGAAATTATAAGCTTCCAGTATTGGCAACTAGTCTAGTTTTATATACATCTGGCACACGGATAGTGTCTATGTTGTAATTTTTGGTTCCCTGAGATTGTCATTGAGGACTAAGGAGGCAAAAGAAGTGACAACTAATTTGGATTAGTTAAAACATGTTGGAAGAAACATAGTGGTGTATGGAAGGTTTGACAAGTCATGGTGTTTCTGAAAGTTTATCTAGAAAGCAACTAGGTTTGACAAGCCATTAATAAGCACTAACTGCCAGATTGTTATAGCATTTAAACCAAATATTTTTGTTAGAATATATTATAGATGTTTCAGTAGATAGCAACATGTCCTATTGGAATTTGCAGGCCCCAAATTACCCTGATCCTGGACGATGTTGGGACATTGTTGACAAATACAAGGTGTCCATTTTCTACACTGCCCCTACCTTGGTGCGCTCTCTCATGCGTGATGGTGATGAGGCAAGCTATTTCTCTAATCTTGTTTATCTTGGGTTTGGGATGTTTATCAGAGATTTTTTGAATAAAGAGAGCCCTTTGTTTCTATTTTGCTTCATTTATTTTTTATATTTGATACTCACCTTCATAATTTCCACAGCTCCAATCTACTTTTGTCTTCAATTTTCATTCAATATTGCTGTCTAAAATTAAGTGGGAGTAATAAAGAAAGGAACTTGTTTGAGTTTTGCAAGAATTCAGTCATTTTCTTTGATTCTGGAATGAAAGTTTACTTGCATGATCTACGAGACTTTCCTTTGGCCTGCAAAGATCATTTGTTTTGTTTGGAGAAAACCATCGCAGGAGTTCTTCTTGATGTATTTCCAAATTTGTATTGATAATCACTATTGCTGACCATGCAGTATGTTACACGCTACTCAAGGAAGTCCCTTCGTGTCCTTGGAAGTGTTGGCGAGCCTATTAATCCAAGTGCTTGGAGGTTCTCAACTTTATAAGTTTTCTTTGTATTTTTTGCCTCTTATCTCTTTTTATATATAAACACACTGTTTCTTACCTAAAAGGGTCCCGGTTACTATAGGTGGTTTTTTAATGTAGTTGGAGGGTCAAGGTGCCCAATTTCTGACACTTGGTGGCAAACAGAAACAGGTGGCTTTATGGTAAGTACTTTTCTTTTTTCATGTTACATATTTTGGGAGCATCTTCTCTGGAAATATTCTCATAACTATTTTTCGCTTGGAAATTTAGTTGATTTTTCTCTGCTTTACATGATATTTCAACTTTTGATCTGTTTTTCTCGTCTTAACTGGCAGATTACTCCTCTACCAGGGGCCTGGCCACA
The DNA here is from genome assembly GCA_025698465.1 of Gossypium longicalyx. Taxonomy (NCBI): domain Eukaryota; kingdom Viridiplantae; phylum Streptophyta; class Magnoliopsida; order Malvales; family Malvaceae; genus Gossypium; species Gossypium longicalyx. Next base: position 96,463,526 of record CM047000.1, on the reverse strand, counting down.
GAAGCCTGGTTCTGCAACCTTTCCTTTCTTTGGAGTTCAGGTTTAACACCCTGCTGTTATATAAAATTAGTATTTTTCTTTTCCTTTTCGTTAATCTCTTCTTATTGTATAACGGCAGCCTGTCATAGTGGATGAGAAAGGAGTTGAGCTTGATGGTGAATGCAGTGGTTACCTGTGTGTGAAAAGCTCATGGCCTGGGGCATTTCGAACTCTGTATGGTGACCATGAGAGATATGAGACAACATACTTTAAGCCATTCCCTGGATATTATTTTACTGGTGATGGATGCAGCAGGTATGTTGGTATAACCCTGAATTTGCTGTTTCATTGGTTTGCATTTTTTACTAGCATAGAGAATTTGATTCTAAGCCACCCCTATACTTATATCCATTTATTCTTTGTTGCGGTTTTCATTTCAGGGACAAGGATGGGTACCACTGGCTTACTGGAAGAGTTGATGATGTTATCAATGTCAGGTATTCCATTCTAAGGTAAAAGTACCATGGAGGCCCCTGTACTAGGAGTTAGATTGCATTTTGCCCATTCTACTAAAAAAATGGTCATATGAGTCTTTGTATGTTAGATTAAAGAGCAAATTGGTCCCTTCTGTTAAAAATTTCATCCCTTTGTACTGTTAAAAACTAGTGTGGCTAACAGAATAATCAGATGCCATATGGTGTTTCACATGTAGCTTATATTGATGTACAAAGACCAGTTTTTAACAATAACAATGGATTAAATTTTTAACAGAAGGACCAGTTTGCTCTTTGATCTAATCTACAAAGATTAATTTGCCCATTTTTTGAGTAGAGGGGCTAAAATGCAATCCAACTCTAAGCATAGGGGCCTCTATGGTACTTTCACCTCCATTTTAATAAAGTTCCTCAGTTATCTGGAAACTAGCCAGCCTGTTCAATGTTCCGTATCTGCTTCTTTTATATTGCCTGTCAGTGATATTATCTCAATGTTTGCAGCGGGCATCGCATTGGCACAGCTGAGGTGGAATCTGCTCTAGTTTCCCATCCTCAGTGTGCAGAAGCTGCTGTGGTTGGTGTTGAGCACCAGGTATGCTAAGGTCTTGATGCATTTATTTTAGAATTATATATCAAGTAGCCAAGAGACATGCTTGTGGTCCATAATCCTAAGCTTTCATTTTCCGTTGCTCTTAGGTTAAAGGGCAGGGCATATATGCCTTTGTAACTCCAGTGGAAGGCATTTCTTACAGTGAAGAACTCAGAAAGAGCCTTATACTCACCGTGCGAACTCAGGTTTGAATTTATTCCTATGGGTTGCTGCAAAAAGACAAACTTAACCTAACGCACCTTACTTGATGAAATTGTTGATACCAGCATAATCTTGGTCTGCTGACAAACTAGCAAAAAAGGAAAAGAAAAAAAAATTGTTGCTTGCTTATGCTTAGGAGCTCTCATATTTAACCTACATGATATGTAGAATATAAATATGAAACATGTAATGGATTAGTCCTTGTTTCTTTTAAGAGATGATCTACACCGTCACCATAGACATATTAGTTGGTGAATGTATATTGGTGAATGTATATGAGAAGTCCCTCTATTATATGGACTTGATCAAATTTGTCCCTCTACTATTAAATAAATCAATTTAGCCACTGTACTATTGAAAAGAATCGCATAAGGTCAAATTAAAATAGCGTTTCATTTCTTGTTTAACAGAGTTAATATTTTGAAAGTTTTTATAGTTCTGTAAATGAAATCTTTTTTTTAGAATTGAACTATAATTGAAAAAAAAAATAAATTTCAAAATAATTTTTATATATTAAATGTTAACTTTGTTACAATTTAGACTTATTTAATTCTTTTTAATAGTATAAAGATTAAATTGATCCAGTCCCTATAGTACAGGGACCTCCCAAGTACTTTAAATCCATATTAGTTCCTAGTCAGCCTTGCACTTTTGGAAGTGTGGTCCTTGAAAAGACGTGGAATTTAGATGTTTGCTATGGTCTCAAATAGTTTTCAAATTTTGTTGCTTTGACCATTACCATTCAGTTGAACCAAAAATTTAAACTGTAGCCGTAGCTACCGGTTTCCTTACATCCCGAATAGTTAAACATTGGTTAGTTAAAAGGTGTATGTGGGTGGTTTGCAGATAGGAGCATTCGCGGCACCTGACAAAATACACTGGGCACCTGCCCTTCCAAAAACAAGGAGTGGGAAGATAATGCGGAGGATTCTGAGGAAAATCGCGGCCAGACAGTTGGATGAACTCGGAGACACAAGCACACTGGCCGATCCAGGCGTAGTAGACCAGCTTATTAATCTTGCTGATACCTGAAACTGAAACAGAAAAACACACTAAAGTACCTGGTCAAAGAACCAACTCAATCGCGCACTTGTTGCTGGATATCATTCCCATTTCGACAGTGAGTTCAGTATCTTTCTGGCTCTTTCTTTTTATCTTGATGGCTTATATAGCTTCATCTAGTTTGATTTTTTAAGTACTTAATTTGTATCTTCTTTTTTACTCATCTTTGGAGGTTGCTTCATCCATATTGATATCTTTATTTTCTAACCCCCCCTCCGGGCCCCGGCCAACCGAATCTTTGCATGTATGTAAACTAATGTACATTTGTACTCTTTCAAAAAGAATATAGTGATATGATAATAATAAATTAATAAATGAGGCTGAAATTTCCTGCCCTTTTCAGCTGGCCTATATGTAATTAGCTTTGTGAACAGTTGTGGATCATTAATATTACATCTTAATTCATGAAGTTGGATCAATAAGTTTTTCATGTTTTTGTCATAAATGTAACTGACATGACGAATCTACCAGACAATCTTAATATAAAATCTTCTATTCTAGTTGCCAAAAATGCCTTCATTTTAGCTTTAGCAACAATTAAAGATTTAAGGTACCCACAAAAGTAGGAGAAATTTACTATGGGTAAGTGTTAATTTGATGATTTTTAATTTTTACATTTTTGAATTTTAAAATTTCTGTCTTAATCAAATGATAATAATTAAATTCACTAAGTTTTATTATTTTTTTAAAAACAGTAAATATAGTATGTCAACTCGTTGTTTTCATATATTACTCCCAAAAAGGCTAGTTAATGGATTTAACTAGTTATATGCGTCAAGATAAATTTTAAAATTTAAGAAATATCAAGGATTAAAAATGATTTGATTGAATATAATTCCTTCAAATTCTACTGGGTTTCAAGAGGAGCATTTATTTCATTTTATCCCCACATTTGAGGAAGCAATTGTAATTGATGTGGCGGTAAAAGGTGTACTGGATGCAACAAATCACACAACAGTTGTATTAAAAAAGAACACCCAACCGAAACCTTTAGGCGAAGAGGTTGGAGGCAATCCAAATATTCTCGAAAATTGTCTAAATATGAAGAGCAATGGGGCGGCCAGAAAGGAGGGTGGAAAATAAATAAAACCTTTAAAAGGTCCAGGTAATAAATTCAGGACTTCCGGAAACTCGCGAGTTTCTTTCGTTGAATCTATGAAGATGGCAGTGGATCTTCTTACGTCAGAATTGGATGGTTATGTTGATAATGATTTGTCGATGGCAGAAGGAAAGCGACTGGATCATTCTATCCATGATCGATAGTAAGATAGTTTCTCCTTTCCTTCTTTTTTAATTTTTATTATGAATTTTTCTATTCTATCTTGGAATGTACAAGGTGTGCAAATGTTAATCTTCCGAGAGTATTTCAAGAGTATAGCAACCAATATAAGTCGGATATAGTCAGTCTTCTTGAGCCTAGAGTTAGTGGGTCTAAAGTCGATACTATTATTGCTAAGTTGGGTCTGGAGAAATCACATCGAGTGGAAGCGATTGGCTTCTCTGGTGGTATTTGGTTAGGCTAGAAAAAATCTATTGATGATGAGGTGTTGGGTAATCATCCTCAATTTATTCTGGTTCGCATTTGCTCCTCCACTCTCAATCGATTTTTATTGCCTTTGTGCATGGTAGTCTTGATAAGCAGAAAAGGAAAGTTTTGTGGAGGGATCTGAGCCTTTCTATTCCAGTGGGGCAATGTCCATGGTTGGCCATTAGCGATTTTAATGCCATTCTCTCTTCGGAAGATAAAAAAGGTTGAAGATGCCCGTTTTTTGGTGAATTTATGGATAAGGCTCAACTACATGATTTGGGATTTCAAGGTCTTCCCTTTACTTGATGTAATCTTTTTGAGAGACTTGATCGGGCTTTGGGTAATTAAGCTTGGATGGAGTCCTTTCTAAATTGCTTGGTAACTCACCTCCCAAGAATTAAATTGGATCATACGCCGCTTTTACTTAATTTACAGTCAGCCTCTAATTTTTTTAAAGGTCGTCCCTTTCGATTTTTAGCTAGATGGTTAAAGCACCCGAATTTTTAGAATGTGTAAGGGACAATTGGAGATTTGATGGAGACATGACTAGAACGTTAGCTGATTTCATCGATAAGCTCAGGAATTGGAATAAGTGCATTTATGGTCACATTAATCATTGTAAAAGGAAGTTAATTCACAAGCTCTCCAACATATAACGGGTCATGGGCTCTACTAGGTCTAATTTTCTAGCTCAACAGGAATTGGAGGTTTGGGAGGAGCTTGATAATAACTTGCATTATGAGGAGATGCTTTGGAAACAAAAATCGAGATGTGAGTGGTTAAAGTTAGGGGATCGCAACACCAAGTATTTCCACAGACGTACAATACAAAGAAGAAATTTCAATAAAATAGTTGCTTTGTATAACTCAAATGGGGAGTGGGTTTCTAAATCCGAGGCCTTCAAAACTAAAGCAGTTAATTTCTTTCAAAGCCTCTATAGAGAGGTTCTAGGACCATTGGGAAATATGCCTCCAAGTACCTTTTCGGGACTTGATCACAAAGACATCGTCTTTCTTGCGAGATTTGTCACGAATGAAGAAATAAAGACTACCTTGTTCAATATGGCTCTACTGAATGCATCTGGCAGTGATAGTTTCCACACTTTATTCTTTCAGAATCAATAAGATAATTTAAGAGGAGTTATTTGCGAATGGGTCAGGAAAACTCAGAATTTAATAATACCCTTAATATCTTAGTTCCAAAAGTTTCTAATCTTAAACCTTACGCAATTCAAACCCATTAGCTTTTGTTCAGTGTTATATAAACTGGTTATGAAGCTCATTGCGAACAGGTTTAAGAGTACATTTTCGAAGCTTATAATCCAAGAGCAAGCGGGGTTCATAGTGGGGATAAGTTGTAACAGCCTAAATTTCAGTGCTGTCGGAATAGTGATTCGAGATCATTAAATCCGACGAGTGAGATTAGAAAATTAAAAATAAAATAATACTTAGAAGTCGAGTGAGGTATTAGAAATATTTTTAAATAGGTGAAATTAAAATTTAAAGAGAAATTATTAAATAAATTGAGTTGAAAACGAGGTATCGACACCTCAATTTTATAAAACCGAGCCAATTCTCACTCGTCGGATTTGGTAATCTTGAATCACTGTTCTGACACCACTGAAATTTAGGCTAGTACAACTAAAAAAGGCAAGAATTAACTCATTTGATGCAAAAATTATGAAAAATCAGCTTAGAAAACCCTCCTATAGCATTTTTCGCTGATGAGAATGAAGAAAAATAAAGAGAAATCTAACTATTTCCTATTTAGTCTTATATTTATTTAGTTAATTTTGCAATATTTCAATTTTGTCCTTATTTCATCAATTTTTATGATTTCTCTCTGCTTATGCCGCCAAAACTATCTTACTTGGGCTATTTTTCTCTTTATGTTCTTCCTTGTTTGACAATTGAGCTATTTAATCCTTTTAACAACTTTTACACCTTTTTCAATTTACTTCTTTTTATTTAATTAACTACTCAAACGTTAAAATTTCCTAACGATATTTTAATACCACATTAATAACACTTCATAAATATTTATAAAAATATTTTTGGCTCGGTTTTATAAAATCGAGGTCTCGATACCTCATTTTCAACTCAATTTATTTAATAATTTCTCTTTAAATTTTAATTCCACCTATCTAAAAATATTTCTAATACCTCACTCGACTTCTAAGTAATATTTTATTTTTAATTTCCTAATTTCATGCGTCAGATTTAGTGATCTCGAATCACTGTTCCGACACCATTGAAATTTAGGTTGTTACATAAGTATTATCAATAACATCGTCATTGTTCAGGAAGCCTTACATTCCATGAGGTCCAAAAAGAATCTCCAATGGATGGCTTTCAAGATTGATTTGGAGAAAGCTTATGATAGGGTGCGTTGGAACTTTGCAGAGTAGCGGGTATCCCTTCTTCTTTAATACATGTTATTATGAATGCTATTTCGACCTCTATCATGCAAGCCCTATGAAATGAAGTTCTAACTTTTAAATTCAAGTCGGTAAGGGAAATTCATCAAGAATGTCCTTTATCATCTTATCTCTTCGTTTTATGTATGGAATGGTTGAGACACTGTTTTCAATCGGCCATTTCGTTTGAAGAGTGGAGTCCTATCCAATTATCACGCACGGAGCCAAATCCTTCTTATTTGTTCTTTGCAGGTGACTTAGTGATCTTCAATAAAGCTGAGTTGAAGTATAGTGGTCTTCTCAAAAGGTTCTTGGGTAATTTCTGTGAACTCTCGAGTCATAAGGTTAATGCCAGAAAGACCAACGTCTTTTATTCCGCTAGTGTTAAGGAGGAGTTAAGGAGAAAGATTAATAATACTGTAACAACTCGGTTTAGACCTTAATCGGAACAGTGGCTTCGGAACCACAAATCCGATGTAATAAAATTATTTTAATTTTATTTTATGTGTTTATAACATATTAGAATGCATGTGTAAAATTTTTGTGAATTATTTTTTTTACTGATTGGTTGTCTAATTTGATAAAAAAAACTTAATCGCGTAAAATGCAAAAGTGACTTTCTATCGTTAAAATACTAATTTGCTATGGCTTATTAATTGATAAGTACTTAAAATTATATTTGGCCACTATATAGGTAAGTGGACGGTAATAAACCACCATTAAAAGGTTTTGTTATTAAATTACAAAGGTTAATTTGGTAATTGGCTTATTAATATGAATTATAATAAAACAAAGCCACATTACTGTTCATCTTTTCCTCATTCTCTTCAACCGATAATAAAAAAAGAAAAAAAGAGTATATGGAAGCTAGAGAAGAGGCCGGCTGCATGGAGTGGAAAAACCGTGAAATTGTTTGCTTAGAAGCTAAAATTTTGAAGGGGCAGGGTAACACTTCTAAACTCTCCATTATCTATAGCTTTTTATTGATAAATTCTGGTTAAATTGTTGTTTTAATTTTGACCGAATGTGTGAGGGAAGGAACAAATTGAATTGTTATATCGGTGTTGGGAAATATTAGCAAGCTTTCCTTGAATATTTTTTTTTTATTCTTTAGTGTTTGATAATTTTTGGAATCTGTTAAATTGCTGTCTAAATTTTACCCCCATTAATATTGTTAATTGCTGCTCTGTTTATGCTGTTCGGTGGAGGTATAAATGCTGTTGAATATTGCAATGATAAGTATGTTTAAAAAAAGGGTGTATGTATGCTGTTTTATGGATTGCCGTTTGGTGTGTTAAAGCAGCAGTAAATTGTTGTTTAGATGTCAATAAATGTGGTCTGAGTGACTTTAAATTATGTTAATAATGGTTGAAGTTGCAAATGAATAAATGGTGATGTATTTATTATGTCTGGAATTTGAGATAAGGAGTGTTTGATGCTGCAGATGTATGACCGAATGCCAATTGATGTGTTAAAGGGGTTAATGCAATCATTATTGAAGTTATTAAATGAGAATAAAAGCAGAGTAAATGCTACAGAATTTATGTTTTAAGTGTTAGCTAATGAGTTAGTTATATGGTGATAAATAGCGGTATGTTTATATCATTTGGGTGGTTTGTGGATTATTAATTAATGTTAATTAATGTTGTCCAAATTGATGTCAGATTAAGCTATTGAAGAGTGTAATTAGTAATTAATATGTACTGCATCAATAAGTTAACTGTTAATTATTATTAAAGTTGGTTTTACTGGATTAATTCGGCTGCTGTAATGCAGGATTTGAATGCTGTCTGAATTGATATTAAGTACTTAATTATACTGCCATATTTTGTATATTAATGTTGTTTATTAAAGAGTAACTTAATGTTATCCAAATATGTAAATCTTTAAGACTATATAAATTCCTACTGTATTCATGTTGTCCACATTGGAATGAATTGGATAATGGTTGTGTTTTTGTTGACCATTTGTGAGGAATAAAGATGTTTTTTTTTTACTAATTGTAATTAAATGATAGAATGGTTTGAGTTTGAACTTGAGTTGATATTTGAGTTAGTTAATATATTGATTTATATTATGTTTTAATCGTGAAACAAATAGATCGATTATTAAATCGGGGAAGAGAGAAGGTTGTGGAATAATCATCTACGACTTGAGGTAAGTCATAAGTAAATAAATGTTGTTAAATTGAAATGTATATGTATTATATATGCTGAATTGATTTGTGAATAAATATATGTATATGCCGAATGGTAATGCAAATGTATGTAGTAAGAATAAGTTATATATGTATATATGTTATTATGATATTGAATTGTTTGAGAAGCAGAATATATGAATACGAGAAAGTTCTGATAACGTGACGATGTCCAAAAAGCCTCGTACAAACCCTAGAAATAGTAGAGGATACATATGTCATGACATTGGATTCCGAGATATGATTTCGTGTAAGACCACGTCTGGGACGTTGGCATCGATTTGAGATATCGTGTAAGACCGTGTTTGGGACATTGGCATCGATTAGAGATTTTGTGTAAGACCGTGTTTGGGACAGTGACATCGATATGTGATTACATGTAAGACCACATCTAGGACGTTGGCATTGTACAATATGTGTGTGCGAGTAAGACCACGTTTAATACGTTAACATCGATATGTGATTTCGATATGTGTTTACGAGTAAGACCCTGTCTGGGACAGTGGTATCGATATGTGATTACATGTAAGACCACGTCTGGGACGTTGGCATTGTACAATATGTGTTACTATCTGAGTATCCTATTTAATTCCGAATTATTCAACAAGCAATGTTAAGTAAAGACCGAATACGAAATCGAATTAAAAGGTTCAGGTATGTGTTAGCTAATGTATTAAAATTAAGGTAAGTTTTGGTATTTGAAGTAATGATATGAATCATGTTATAAAGTTGGTTATATGTATATTGAATGCAAATCTATATTCGGCAAAATGATATAAGTATGTGATATTAAAGTGTGAAACATGTGTATAAATATATGATTTATGGTACGTCTGAATTGCATGTGAATTTAGAAATGGTAGGTGAATATGTTTCTAATGACGATATGTGATATATTATTATGAATGAAAGAAATGTATAAATGAATGTGTGTTATATGTGCTAGTTATATGACCTTGTGATTTTATGATTCAAATATGAGAAATATGAAACAAGAAACATGATTTTGAGATATACTGTTTTAATTTGAAATTTTGATATGAAATAGATATCGAGACAATGGAGTTATAATGTACGGTTTGTATATATGTAAATTGGCTTAGTGATATTGATTTATAAATATTATTGAAATGAATTATTTGTTTATGGTTTATTAAGCTTTTAAAGCTTACTCTGTGTGTTTTTCCTATGTTTATAGAGTTCGGAGACTTGCTTAGGTTGGAAGTTGTAGGAGACCTCATCACACTATCCAGTTTTCGTTTCGATAAATTAATGCTTTGAGATTAGGTTATGTGACATGTATAGGCTAGTTTTGATATATTTGGTTTTGAAATTTGTATATATATGTATATATAGTCATGCAAAAATGGCTTGTTTAAGATGTTAATGTTGTGTATATTCGGTCAAGTCTTAAGGTTATTATGGAAGTATGTTTTATGGTATATATATATGTGTGGTATTTGGTTATATGGTTTGGCATTAAGAAATGCTAATGAGGATGAATAATCAGCCATGAAAGTAGTTCTTTTTGTAAGTATGAAAAGTGTTATGTTTTGAGTATGCTTAATGGCCACTTAAATAGACAGAAGAGAAATATTTGTTATGATATTAAGTTTGAGATAGTATATTAGCTTCAAATGTGGGTGATGGAAATGTTGTGACTTATTGAGGTTGAAATTGATGTCCGAATGGTTGTTTATTTGAATGGTTAGATAAATGAGATTTAAACATGATAATTTTGTATGCTAAAAATGGATAAATTTGAATTATTATTTAGGCTCAAATTGGTATATTTAGCTTATGAAATGGATATGTACAAAGGGATGATGTGATATATGCACTTGTATATGTAATGAAATATGCTTAACCATAATTTATGTATTTGATTATTATTAAGGTGGTGATTATATGGTTCGAATTTTGTAATTATGAAACATGTACAATTTGGTTTTGGTATTTGATAGCTTGGTTTCGAATTTTTAAGTAAGCAAATGCTATGAAAATGGTTAAATATTGAAACATAGTTTGTATAAGAGAATGTTCGATAAAGCATGATTGTGTTTGAATATGTGATTCAAATATATGAATTTGACTTGTATGAGTAAGAGGTCAGTTATTAATTTATTTTCGAAAAATAACTTTTATAAAGGAAATTATATTACAAGGTGCATGATTTGTAATGACTGTCTGTTCTAAATTGTGTTTTGATCGGTAATGCTTTGTAACCCTGATCCGACGACAGATACGGGTTAAGGGTGTTACAAATACCTTTGGTTTTTAAGAAGTTAATGATCAAAGACATTATCTGGGGATTCTTCTTTTTCACCAAAGAATTACAAAGAGTATTTTAGATTTTTTGGTGGAAAGAGTTCGTAATTGCCTCTCAAGTTGGGATGCAAAAAGGCTCTCATTTGCGGGGAGGGTCACTTTAGCACAAACTGTTTTGCTTTCTATTCCGAGCTATCATGCAATCTATCCCTAAAGGTATCTGTGATTCAATTGAAGAAATGGCAAGGCAATTTATTTGGGGTGCTTCTTATGGGAAAAGGAAAATAGCTTTAGTTGGATGGGACAATATTTGTCAGCCTAGATCAAGGGGAGGTCTCAGGATTCGTCGCCTATACGATCAAAATAAAGCTTTTATGATGAAAATTGGGTATAGTCTTGTTACTAAGACTGAAGCCTTATAGGTTCGGGTCCTCAAAGCAAAATATGGTTAACTGAAAGTATGCTTGCTTGCATCATGAGGAGTAGATGTTCCTTCATGTAGAAATCTGTTGCTAAAGTTTGGCCTTTGTTACGTAATAACATGATTTGGTTAGTGGGTGATGGACACACCATTTGCTATTGGGCTTGGGTTCCTAACATGGGTCCTTTAATGAATCATGCCCTTGGACATGCGAATATTATTCCTGATTGTAAAGTGTCCAAGATGAGAATGGAAAATGACATGTGGAACCTTGATTTGTTCCAAGTATGGTTATCAGAAGAAATAGCAACGTATCATTAGTGTCCCTCCCCTAATGGAGTCATCTGAGCTGGATTATTTATCTTGGACTCGAACAAGCGAAGTCTTTTCAGTCAAAAGCGCCCATGGGATGCTTAAGGAGGTGTGTTGGAGTCCAAGGGATGACAATTGGAACATTGTCTGGAAAATACCGGGGCCTTAAAGAGTTAGACAGTTCATCTGGTTGGTCTTAAAAAAAAAGGCTCTTAATGAATTTTGAAAGAGTCTAGAGAGGGATTGGACAAGATGAGTCATGCCACATTTGCAGTCATAGTACTGAGGATACTTTACATGTTCCTAGAGATTGTCTGTTTGCTTAAGATATTTGGAATCAAGTTATTCCATCTAATAAAAAAAACAGTTTTTTAATGGCAATCTTTTGGAATGGTTACTTCCAAATCTGCAAGTCTAGTCGGATAACAGCATAAGAGAGTCAACATGGGCTTGCTTCTTCGAACTAATTCTCTAGTGCATATGGAAGAATCAAAACTTGTTCACCTTCCAAGGAAAATCTATGAATCCAGAGGAAATTATTAATGTCTCTTATGGCTGGGCGAAACAATTTTATTCAATCCACAAGAAAGATTTAGTGATGGAACCGCAACAGACTCCTATTCAACCGAGATCAGGTATGTGTTTTTCCCTCAATACTCAATATTGATAGTGTTGTTCACTCTTGTTCTGGTCTTTTTGCTGCAGGTGGAGTAATTCATGATGGGAAAGGAAATTGAATCTTGGGGTATAATCATTACTTGAGGAAGTGTTCAGTCTTTTTTGTTGAGCTTTGGGGCATATTAAATGGTTTAAACCTATTCCAAAAGCAAGGATACAATGAAGTCATCATCTAATCTATTGTTGCCTGAAGGGTCAAATTCTGCTCTGGTTAAGCGAATCCGTCGAATTCTAGCAATTGAAGAAAAGTGGTGCTTGACATATGTCCCCAGGGAGACTAACAAGATAAGGTTTGCACATATTTGAAGTTTCCCATATGGAGATTCAAGAGGTCCTAAAAGAGGAAAATACTAGAAACAATTTACTTATGAATATGTAATATTTAGCTTAATTCACCAAAAAAACAAGATTTGATTGAGAATATGGATTGAACTTACAACTTTACACATAGTACAATACTAATGGCATAATTTAACTACTACAATTTAAGTTGAACTACATTTTCAAATTTAAAAAAAATGTATGACTTGGGTACATTACAAAAATTAATAGTTGCTTTTAACCAAAAATTATTATTAAAAGTTATATTTGAAGAAAAATGATGCATTTTTAAAAAAAAAATGGTAGTTCTCTTAGTTATTTTTCAAAAGAAAGTAGAAATAGTTTTTTTTCAGGTTTTTGAAAGACAAGTAAAAATAGTGAATTTCTAAATAATGTTCCTTTTTTTTTTTATAAACATGAAATGAAATTTGAAGACATAAATATATTGTTTAATTTTTAGATTATAATTACATTGTCCTCATTTGTAATTTCATGAACTGAATTAACATCTCTAAACTCGAAGCAGTCAAAACTTATGACAATTAGTATAGAGTTTTTTAATTGCAGATGGAGTTTGCTGATAGATCATGTAGTCAATATGGTAAAAAAGGGGCTCATAAGCAACGTTGTTCATTAACATTCTCATTTCCTACTTGAACACATCTAAATAAAATCCATGGTTTCCATTTTCATGAAGACATCAAGTTTCAACTACACTGATATTGCTATGTAGTATTTTTAGAGGATCAACACCACAATAATAACATTTTCTATTTTAACTTCATGATTAAGGGGTATTATAAGTGGTGGGTTTATTATGATAAAAGAAGATTCATCTAATATATATACATATATATCACTAATATAAATTATTACTTGGCTAAAATATTTTAAGAGTTTCTATATTTCTCAAATAAAATCAATAACTTAAAAGTAGTGATTCAACTTATATGCTTATTTAGACATGAATGCCAAGATATATCATTTAAAATACACAAATTCTTTTTAAAAAAATTGAATATATCCATATCGAAACTAAATATATATACAAATCATTAACATGTCAAACCAAAACATAAATGAAAAGAACAAACTACAATTAAAGACCAGTATGACAATGGAAAGAACTATATATATATTACTATATGATATTATAGAGATCTAATCTGTCACAAAGATCATAAAAGGCATGCTTCACTATGGGGGTGGGATATGCTCTTGAAATCTCTCAAAACACAAAAAAAGTATGCATGATTAAATGATGTAACATTTGAAAAAAAAAAAAAAACCTTTTGCCAGTTGTAGCTGCACCCACAATATTGATACAAGATGATATAGCTGTATAATACAAGCGTATACCTTTACGAATCAAAGCCTCTCCATCTCTTCAGGTAATTCATGGATGTCTTTGTGCACCAGGCGGTGCTGTTGGCCTCGGCAATTGAGCATTAACAAAGTTAGGGGCCTCCACGTATGGGCTCTACAATGTCAAATGGTTTCAAACTCAGAATATACATATACATATACATATACATATACATATACATATATAGCTAAACCATGCAAGAGCAGCAGCAATACGGATGAGTAAGAAAAGTATTAAAACTTAAGATCAATATTTGCCTGCTTCCAACATTAGAACCCAAATTCTACATTGTGTATGCTTTTAAGATTAGATTTTGGAATCCTCTCCAATTGATGGATTTTAAATATTATACATGGGTAAAAGTCCCATGGAGGCCCTTATACTAAGAGTCGGATTGTATTTTGCCCCCTTTACTAAAAAAAAAAGGGCAAGTAATCCTTGAACTTTAGATCAAAGAGCAAATTGATCCTTCTGTTAAAAAAATTATTCATTTCTTTTGTTAAAAACTGCTCCTTGTATGTTAGAATGAGTTACACGTGATGTAGTTTGGTTATTCTATCAGCCACATCAGTTCTTGACGGTAGAAAATGATGATTTTTTTAACAGAAAGAACCAATTTGCTTTTTGATTTAATGTACAAGGACTAATTTACCTAATTTTTTAGTAAATGGGGCAAAATGTAATCTGATTCCTAGTATAGGAGCATCCATGGTACTTTTACCATTATACATGGCATGGTAGAACTAGTTACAGCCTTGTGAAAACTTAAGATCAATCTTAGATCCTTTAAATGCAACCCCAGTTGTCCAAATTATAGAAAGAAAAATAATTTTCAGTGCATGACTATATCTCAGTTAGGTAACAGCTAGTCTTGAACAACAATAGAACTAATATATCAAACCCAAAGCAAGAGCTATGGCCATCATATGGAAAGAATTTATCAATAGCATAATAACCATACCTGTGGTGCCAATGGAGAAGGAGATAATTCTTCCCGGGATGAGGACTTTGTCGATACATTTGGAGAACCACTGTTATAACTTGGCTCAACTCCATCCAATTTATGTCTTGCATTATTGCCTAGCACAGGATCACTCTCATTTCCATTTGTTGACTTGACACTCTATATTCATAGCATAGCATTTCCAAGAAAGCTCAGAATAATTGAAGAAAATGGCAAGATAAGAGGGAAAAAGTCAAAAAAACATGAAAAACAACATGCATAGGCACACCTGGAAGATTTTACCAAGAGTTTTCAACCCTTTTGCTCGTGCTCGAAGCTCTTCCTTTTTGCATTTTTGATCTTGGAGAACCTAAAACAAAGGTTTGATAGATTACAACAAAAATACAACAAATATCGGTAAAAGTATCATGGAGGCCCCTATTCGAAAAACAGGCAAATTAGTCCATTATGTTAGATCAAAAAGCAAATTGGTCTTTCTGTTAAAATTTCATCCATTAAAAACTGATCCCTATATATCAGCATGACGTAATGTGTTATTATCTGTTTATTCCATCAGCTGCACCAATTTTTAACAGCACAAATGGGTGAATTTTTAATAGAAAGAACCAATTTGCTATTTAATCCAATGTACAAGAACCAATTTGCCCATTTTTTTAGTAGAAGGGGCAAAATGCAATCTGACTCCTAGTACAGGGGCCTCCATGGTACTTTTACCAACAAATATCCAAACCAGTGTTATTAAGAGCCATAAGAGACTGATGAACCAACCATTTGACAAACATGAGAAAGAGTAGCTTCTATGTCAGCTACATTAAGCTTCCATAATGAATCAATCATCAGTTTCTTGTGAGATTGCATGTACTCCTCAAGCTCTTCCTCACTGTAATTTCCTTCTGCACTAAGCTGCTTCTTCATGTCTTCCTGCAGCTGAAGCAAAGCAATTGCACCTACACTCACAAGGGAAGAAAAATAATTAAATAGCACAACTGATTTATTCTTGAAATGGATTGAAAAGATGACCCACCATTGAAGTTAGCAGTAGAAAATCAAACGAATTACTAATATAGGTGAATGTACCTGGGAGATCCCTGTATTTTAGTTTGATCAAATTAGTTCCTATATTATTAAATGGATCAATTTAGTCTTTTTACTATTAAAAAGAATCAAATAAGTCCAAATTGGAATAGAATTAACATTTATTGTTTAAAAAATATTATTTACTGTTTAACAAAGTTGATATTTTTAAATTTTTATCTTTCTGTAAATGAAATCTTTTGTTTGGAATTGAACTGCAATTAAAAAGAATAATTTTCAAGACATTTTTTATACAGTAAATGTTAACTCTGTTACAATTTAGACTTATTTGATTGTTTTTCATAATATAGGGATTAAATTGATCCATTTAATTATAGAGGGACTGATTTGATCCAGTCCCTATAATACAGGGACCTTTCAGGTACTTTAACCTACTAATAAATCATAATTATTGTGTACAAACCATTGAAGTTTGCAGCATTTACTAACCTGTTGCTGCTGTTACTTGGGATTTAATAAAATGACCTTTGTTTCTAAACCATTCAGCAACGAAGGGTACACCCAAGTATATAGCTTTCTTTCCAAGTTCCTTTGCTGCTTGTCTTGCATAGATGTAACCAATTGTATTCAACATATCAACACCATATGCTGTAAAACATGTATGGAAAAATCTATCACAACTCAGAATAAATTATATGGAAAAATCTATCACAACTCAGAATAAATTATACAAAAGAAAAAGATAATGAGAAAACAAAAAATACAAAGCAAATGTGTCTATCCTAAATTAAGAATTGCTGAATTGCTGGAAAATAGATATACAAGAAAAAATACACACACACACACATACACACCAAGAGAACAAGGCATAGTACCTGCACTAGAGAGTCTTGATACTTCAGCTTCTGCATGATTAACAAAGTCCGCTTTGTTTCCTTGCACATATTGATTTAGTCGATCTTTCAATAATTGTGCAAGCTTATCTTCTCTTTCCTTCTGAACAACCTGTAGAAAAGCATTTGCATAGAAAGTGATTGGTACATTGAAAGAGTGCAAGCAACGGTAAATATTTGTACCACCCCTTAAAAAGATTTTGTTTTACTTCACACTGGTGCTACAATACTGAAAAGTCAGAATAAATTTAATAGGAAGTGGTGAAGCCAAGGGATAATAATAATTATCTTTACAAAATGCCATCAAAATAAAATTTCATCATTGCACTGAGAATCATCATCTATATTAAGTTGATCAATTTCACATTGAAAAAGAAAGAATCGAGACAAATATATCATGTTTTACTCCCACAGCTTAGGATTGAACAAAAATGTGAGACAATAATGTACTCAAACCTCTCCAATTAGGATTGAACAAGGTTTTGTTTACCATTGACTATTAGACAATTGTACTAAGTTGGAGGCCCATGTACAAGAAGTCACCTGCAATTTGAGGTCTAGAAGGGTCATATGATTTAACCTAGTTATTTAATAAAATACTTCTTTTTCATTTAAAATTGATAAAGAAAAAAGAACAAGTAACAATTACCGCTTCCTTTCTCTTCCAAAATTGGTAAAGGGGGAAAAACACTAACAGACCAAGACCTAAATCCCTTTGAGTCTTTTCATAAAATAATTAGGACCACAACCACAACCCCAATCCAATGTATATATAAAACAGAAGACATGAAATGGATGTATGTGTCACCTAGAAAATATCAGATGGTTTTGGAAAACTTGTCAAGTCAAAATTAGTTTTCCCCTATCTAAAACTCTACCGTATCTATGAATTACAACAAATAAGTTGACAGAGGTGAGATACATGGCAGACAACCATTTATCACCCTTAAAAATAATAGCGGCAATCTAACCATCTTCTTATCCTATAACGAACATAAATCAATTAGATGGCAAAAGATGGGATAGAGAACCCGTTGATGAATCCGCCTGTCTCCGAGGTATCTATTCTTTTCTTACTATAATACCTTGTTTTGACTGTATCGCACTATGTATCATTTAATAACCGAATAGATCCCCTATCTTTGGTTCAAATCGAATTTGAAATGGAGGAATTTCAACCATTTATCACCCTTAAAAATAATAGTGGCAATCTAACCATCTTCTTATCCTATAACGAACATAAATCAATTAGATGGAAAAAGACGGGATAGAGAATCCATTGATGAATCCGCCTGTCTCCGAGGTATCTATTCTTTTCTTACTATAATACCTTGTTTTGACTGTATTGCACTATGTATCATTTAATAACCGAATAGATCCCCTATCTTTGGTTCAAATCAAATTTGAAATGGAGAAATTTCAAGTATATTTGGAACTAAATAGATCCCGCCAACACGATTCCCTATACCCACTAATTTTTCTGGAGTATATTTATGCACTTGCTCATAAGCATGGTTTAAATAAATTGAAGATTTTTTTGAAAATCAGGGTTATGGTAATAAATTCAGCTCACCAATTGTGAAACGTTTAATTCTTCGAATGGATCAACAGAATCTTTTGATTAGTTCTGCTAATGATTCCAACCAAAATCCGGTTTTTGGGCACAACAATAATTTGTATTTTCAACAGTAGGATTTGCAGTCATCGTGGAAATTCCATTCTCCTTATGATCAATATCTTACTCACAAGGGGCAGAATTCACAAAATCTCATAATGTACAATCAATTCATTCAATATTTCCTTTTTTAGAGGACAAATTCTCACATTTAAATTATGTGGTAGAGGCACTAATACCTCATCCCATCCATCTAGAAATCTTAGTTCAAGCCCTTCACTACTGGGGAAAAGATGCTTCATCTTGGCATTTATTACGGTTCTCTCTCTCCTGCTTAGTTCACTGCAGTAAATGCTTCTGTTTGTAGTTTAATTTCTCTCCTAAAATTTCATATACCTTGTACCTTATTTCTAACAACTTATTTGTCCTCCACAGACACAGCCAAGTGTAGTCCTGCATCAGGTTTGAACCAGTTTCTCTTTGATAAAATACTTGATCCCCCGAGATTTTCATGCCTAGCCCAGGTGAAAGTGCTATGAGTCAGTTCTGAAAACTATCTTGCATTAGAAAAACCTATTCCAATTCTATATTCAACAATTGGGGAATTACAACTACTGCAAAAGACAATTCACTGTTTATTGACATAAGCCTTTCTTTGCCTATTACTTCCTTCAATCACTCACCCTGTCACAATTGAAATTCTTAGTAAAAGTCTATAATCTACATGCTTAGATTAGTATTTTTACCTTCATTTTCTCCTGCACCTTTTTAGCATCAAACTGCTCCCCCTCTGTGAAAATGTCTAGTGAGGCCATTGATGCCATAGCAAGTTGTCCTATATATTCCTCAAAAAGCTCACTACCAAAGAGCATTGCAAATATTGCTGCAGGATCAATAATTGCTTCACTGCAAGCAAACAAAACCATCAAACAAATAGAATGGAAGAATATTATATTTCTTTCAATTTTCTGATTAAAAATGTGTATGATCCTTGAAATTCATATATTCATAGAATAAGAATAGGGAACTGACGTTGAGATTCCTGCTTTCCCATGAGCATCATATGCTTGTCGTTGTGCCGGATCACTTAATACTTGGTAAGCCTCTCCCAACACCTGAATAGAACTTAAGAAAATAAAAATTCTCAAAAAATATATATATATATATATATCAAGGTCATTATTAGACTCAATGAAAATAGTACAGACAGAGTAGAGCAGTTAGCACCTAAGACTTATAATGTTCAAAAGGCTGCCCATATAATTGTACATTTAAACAATTTCCATCTTCCCTTTTTGGGTCCTTTTTAGGATATGATGATATGGTTTTAATAAAAGTTAACCTCAAATAATCAGAAATGGCTTATGTTTGCTGTTGTTGGTCTTCTACAAGAACACTAGGATTAAGATACATGATCACTATTCTTTAGCCAAGCAGCTTTAAGGTAGTGTCCGGTATGATTTGCAATATTACCATGATAACCTAATCACTATTACAAGAGTGATCTCGCCCCTGGAGATTTAAATCACCATTTTTGGATAACAATCATTAATTAAACAACTAGGAGTTAAAGATCATTGTGGTTGGTTTTATAATAATTAAATATTATATTGTTGAAAGCACCAAACCAGCAATGAATATCGTAATAATTACACAAGTTAATGGTTTTAATATTATTCAAATAAAAAATTCGTAATAATTTATTTATTTTATAAATTATAATGAAGTACCATTAAATTATTAAGTTAACAAATATATTTATTGATAAGTAAATTAATATTTATAATTATATAATGTAAGAAAACATTAGAAAATAAAACTATATCTATTAAAATCACATAAAAAGAAAACAAAAAAATATGTTATATATAATAATAAAAAAGTTAAAAGAAAACTCTACATTCAGTTTGGAAATAGGTAAAATGGATATTGGTTTGAAAATACAATAATTATTTAAATATATATATAATTTTGAGAGAAAGTAAATTTTCAATTTAAATATTAAATGGTTAATTTTGGCTATAGTAAATTTAACATAACACTTCACTTCGGTGATAAAAGTTTCCCACCCTATTAGATGGGAAATAGATTACCCTCCAAGACAATAATCAGATCACTCTCAGTGATCTAAGATCATTGCCACGTAAGATAATTGAGCACTTACCAAACATGATGATCTATCCCCATGCGTAGATCACCATGGTTTCTGGAGTGATCACCCCATCCCAAACACCACCTAAGTGATTTAATAACAATCGCACACAACTAAGAATTTCACGGCAGGATGATGAAAATGGTTAATTCTGGTTCAGTCAAGATAATAAAATCTGTAACAGGTCAAGGTCGAAAAAAGAAGTTGTGCTGAAATTTAACTTCATTTTGATGTTTAAAGCAGAATTTTCTATCTTGAAGGCCACAAGCACACAACTGAAGCAGAAAGCAGATAAAAGGAACCACGGTTTACACAAGAGTATAGTATTCAATTTCACTCTCCAAGCAGAGGCCTGACTAGTTATGCTCTAAAAAAAAAGGTATTAAACAAGTGACATAAACTTTGCCAAGGTTAAACAACAAAGAAAACAATAAAGCATTATTTAAACTATCATTTTCTTTCTCCATTTCTTTCTTGTTTAGGTGTTGAACATTTAAAAATGTAAGGACTTGCCTGAAAATTCTGAGCTGCTTGAGGATCATTAGGATTTTTATCTGGATGGACCTGCCGTGCCTACATACAATAAAGAAAGTGAAGAGTAATCATCTGAAGAGCGTTATACTGTTTCATCCCAAAAAAAAAGGGGAAAAATACTAGAACTGAATAAAAAATGTAGCATGAACAGGGAAACTTGTAACGGAACCTCTGAATTTACAACCAGATAGAACCAGAAACGGATCTACCAACATAAAATCATTTTAAAAAAAAGCCTGAAAAAGATGATCCAATCTAATAAAATACAAAAAACAAAAAAAAATACCTTCATATAATAAGCTTTCTTGATTTCAGACTCGGTCGCAGAAGGGCTGACCCCTAAAATGTCGTAGAAATCAGTTTCTTTCACCATTGCCGATCAAGAACTCAACTTCGCAACAGTTAATCAATCAAATAAAATTTTCAAAAGAGTGAAAAGGAAATAAAAAAGGATTTTGGTGTTCGATCGGAATAAAAATTTGAAATGGAAGAAAGAAAAATAAAAAATGAAAATGAAAAAACAATACGAAATCGTTGGAAAAAGAAAAGGGGAAAAATTGGAGAAGAAATATTCCAAAATCAAATGAAATCGCGTATTTGGCGTAACTCCACGCGCAGGTTCACACCTCTCATCGTTGACTATTGCCGATTCTGCCCGCGGCAGCTTAGTCACTTTCATTTTTATTATATTTTATTTTTATTTCCTTTTCTTTTATTCTTGGGTTAATTCCAACAAAGCCCCTCCAATTACGAATTGAATTTCAAATTGGTATCTGAAATTTAAATGTTGCAATTGAACCCTCAAACTAAAGGATTATTTTCATTTAACCACTTCAGTCAGTTTAATTGTCAGCTTTTTTTAAAAATTTTGAGAATTTAGCTTTTCCTTTAATTTTATTTTGTCATAATTTAGTCTTTGTAGTTTACGGACACATGAACTTCAGCTCTTTATATTGCTAATTTATTGCATATAATTTGTTGCCCGCATGATTTTTTTCTAATTTAATGCATATAAATTGTTGAATTGTTTATTCTCACGTCATCGATTTAACAATGTTATCCAATTGGAATAATTTTTTAGTTTTTTATAGTACAAAGACCTAATTCTGACAAATTAATCCATATGAGTTTGACATATCAAATTCAATTTGGTATTTAACATCAAAGTTGATGGCTAGATTGGTAAAAATAGTGATAAATCTCAAAATTATACATGAACTTTGATTTAATGTGTAAATTATACACTTGAAAGTCTAATTGTAGTTCAAATGTATACTTGAAACTTTAATTTTGATTTAATCATACATATTTAAAGAGATAAATACATCAATTTATTTTTATATTAGATAAATATAATTACTTACGTATACAATATATAAACATAAAATGATATTATATTAATAATTGTGTTAATAATTTACGAGAATTGGATCAAATCAAAATTTCATGTATACAATTACGCATTAAACTGTAGTTCATGTATAGTTTTGGCATTTTAAAAAATTAAGGGCTAATCTAAAAGTAGTCCATAGTTTGAGGGTATTTATTGCAAATCACCCTTTGCTTTTAAAATATAAAAAATAAATAAAAATTCGGGTGACCTTCTTAGGTCCACAGGCCCGGTCCGACTCAGCCATGACTCGGCCTTGGGGATATCTTCAATGAGAAAATAGAAATTTAAGTTTAAACTGGTCCAAGTTCTTTTCAAAAAAATAATAATAGAATTAATATAATAAAAAAATTCGATTAAATAAAAAAAAGTAGAATAATGTTGAAAATTATTGCAAGGAAATAAAAAAAGAAAGTACAATAATGGAATTTAATCGCAGCGTGCAGGCATTGATTCAATAAAGATAAAGACAAAAAGACCAATACAGAAATGTGTTAGTTGTGTTTTTCATCGGAGAGATCAAAGGATAGAAAAGTAAAAAAAAATATATTTAATTCACTTTATCTCGAGACTTCTAGGAGATCGTCCTTAGTTAAGAGTGGATTTGGACGAACGATGCGTTTACTTGTGATTAGTATAAAAATAGCGGCGACAGTAAGATTAAATTCTATAGCGTGAGACAAAAAATAAGTTACCGCACTCAATCGCCTATTCAAACCAATCCTAAGAGTACCAAGTTCTCATTAACAATGATTAAATCTTAATTTTTTTTAAAATAATTAAATTTTTAAATAAAACAAATAAGAGTTAAAATTTTAAAAGGTTTAATATATAATTTGATACTTCAATTTGATATTTTTTTAATGTGACACTTGTGCAGGCCCGGCCCTAAGGGTAGTTTAGGAGTGCTGCTGTCTAAGGCCCCAAATTTTTTTTTAATTTTTAATGTGGAAAAAAATCTTCAATCTTTTAAGCTTTCTTATCGATACTTCATTGCAAGTAAAAAAAATATAAAAGCAGCTCCAAATTTTTTTATTTTATTACTGGTATATGTTTTTTATTTTATTGTATTACATTTTATAATTTTTTAATAAGGACCCCAATTTATTATTTCGTCTAGGGTTTTAAAAATGTCAAGAACAGGCGTACATTTGTGTTTCTTTGTCTAATGTGGTATATTTATTGAAGATAATAGGATTTTTTTTGTATTGAAGATAACATTAAAAGTTAACACTGTTATTTTTTTGTATAACTTTTGTCAAATATAAATTTTAGATTAGACAAAAAAATAGAGGTACTACGTTACAAAAAAGTGTTAAACTCAGATATCAAATGATATATTAAGCCTTTTTTAAACTAAAAATAAAAAGATTAAATTTTAAAAGTCTGAAGCGTACAGGGACCAAGAGCATAATTAAACCAAGTCCTTTTTCATGGTGCAATTGTATTCTGTTTTACATTTTCATTCCCAACATATTGCTTGGCTTCTCTGAAGGAATGGCAAAGTATGGTTTCTTTGTCCTTTTCACTGTAAGTATCCTTTTTGCATTGGCTTTTAAATGCTTTACCATGAAAGAACTGGTACTGATCACATTGTATATATTTTGCATCCACGAACTGTTTGAATAAATGACTTAAAGAAAGAGTTTTACAACTGCTGATAAGATACACACTGCATTTAGAGTTGCTACTTGTTGGTGTAGAACACCAATAACAAATTGGTATTGTCATCTTTGGACGCGGTTAAAGAATCGAAATATTTTTATGATTTTATCTCCCAACTCTAAGGATGCCTCTTAAAACTACTAAGGAGCAAAACCATGGCCGCCGATGAGCGAGAGTGCACAGCTGAGTAGCAAATGTGGTTATGATTTTTGCTTTTCAATGGTTTTATGATCTTTCTAAAGTTTGGAGATGAAATCTTAATAACGTATCGACTCTTCAATCACAAGAAAGCCTCTATTCTTTGAGAGATATCTAATTTCTTAAAACATAATATGAATTGCCATCATTATTAATCCATTTGAGAAACTTTTACTTTGTTAAATTTAGAATTGTGCAAACTTCGCTTAAAACCGAATTACCTGATCGAATCGAATTAGTTTAATTAATTGATCGATCATTGAATTTAATTCGGTCGAAAGTTGACTAATTTTTTTCTTATTTCGATCATCAATTAATTTGGTTTAAAATTGGATAGTCAACTAAAATTAATAATAATATATTATGTATCTAGAAGACTATGACTATAATCACAATATATTATAGATAAGTCTAATATATATTAGGGATAATATATAATTTGGTCATTGAACTTATCCATTTATACCTAGTTGGTTTCTAAAAAAAAAAATTTGACTTATTTGGTCCCTGAACTTGTATTCCGTCAATCAAGTTGGTCCCTCCACACTAACATTGTTAGTTGGTGTTAACATGACATTTTTAGCCAATTTAGTGGTGTCACATGACAGCCTCTCAAAACATCTAGTGGTAAACATAGTTTATATTTATGTTTACCATGTGACACTACCGGATTAGCTAGCAATGTTAGGTACTAACTTAGTTGATGGAATTCAAGTTTAAAAATTAACTAAGTCAAAAAAAATTTAAAAACCAATTAAGTAAAAATGGATCAATTTAAAGGCCAAATTATATATTAACCCTAATTTCAGTTAATTCAGTTATTATTTTTTTATTTACTTCCTTTGTGTAGCATCACGATTCTTAATTTTTATTTTTTTATACAATGTCTAGAACTATTTATAACCCTTCTTCAATCCTTAAATAAGAGGAATACATCTCAATACACTCGAACCCATATACTCTACTCAATTAATAGTTATTAGATTTGAGTATTAATCAAACCAATCATTATTAAACTTAAACCCAAACCCTTTTCACCAATTGGGTTTTCCTTCAAAAGTATTTTTCAGAGCCCAAAGTCCACTTTGTCGAGGTACAAGGAGGCTGTTGGTTTTGCATCGTTTCTGCTGTGGAGGTTTACGTTCGGTGTTCCCAACACTTTTCTTGGCTTCTCTGACGGGTTTCTTGCCCTTTTCATTGCTTCGAATGTCGCCTTGAGTTATTGGTAGGACAATAATGTCATATTATCTGCATGATGTTGGAACACAACTTAACAATAATAGCATGAGTTAAAATGTTTAGTGCTGGATTAATTCATGAATATGGGTGTTTTGTTGTGTTAATTGAGCTATTTCGGTGTTTTAGAAAGAAAAAAAAATGATGTCATCTTACTTAGTTTAATTTCCTTCAAATATTATATATTCATTCAAAATTAAGTATAAATATTGACAAAGTTTATAGAAAGTCATCAAGAGATTTAATACAGTTATGTTACTCAAACTCGGGTTTAAGTGTAAGATATGAGTATGATTAGTTTATTGTTCAATCTAATTGTCAACAATAGTTGTAAAAACTTCGATCTAATTAGTCAATTCAATTGGTTGAACCAAGATCAATTGATTTGGTGGTTCAATCATATAAATTAAACTGAAAAAAATAAAGGATCTCTCTCGGAAGAACCTCTTCCTCGTCTTCTACCCTTGCTTTATTCTGAGTCCCAACTCAATTATTAATTTATCAAAAAAATCTTTATTTTAACAAAGTAATAAATATTAATTTAAAGGTATTTTTGTCTTAACCAGTTCATTTAGTAACATTTGGTTTTCATATCAATTCCTAATTATATAATTATTTTTACCCACATTGTGTGTATGCCATTATTTTATTGATAATGCTATAAATAATTGGAATGCATTTAATAATCTTAACATAATATATTTACCTATTTAAATTTCTTTTTATTTATAATTTAAACTATTATTTTATTTTAATCCCGTACATATTGTATATGTTTTATTATTAATCTCAAATTTTACATTTTATTATCTATTATATGTTATTTATAAACACATACGTGTTCTAAATACATGTTTTTCACATGTATATACTTATGATAAAAAATTTTAGTATATATAAAACGTAACTGAATATATTTCAAACGCATATTAAACAATGATTATGGTTTTATAAAAAAATAAATTGAAATGCTCATTGAAACGTATATTATAAGTTATTATCATATCTGTTCTTTTTTATAAATGCCTAGAACTATCTATAACCACTTCTCAACTCTTAAATAGGAGAATAACGCGCTTTAGTGCACTTAAATCCACGTCATCCTGCACTAACATCAATACCGATACCAATCAAGGTAAGACTCAATCGACGAACAATTTTAGAATAGATACATAATAAGCAAGAAATTTAATTTGTGAAGCGTGGGCCGATTGTCCATGGGCCAAGTCTTTTACATGATTGGCCCATTACAACATTTGCAAAGACATTTAACCGACAATATTAAATAGAGCTATCTTAGTCAGTCATTGGATAAGTTTGTTTCAACAAATGTCAACTCAAGTAGATACATTACTTAGTTCATAAGAATAACTTAACATATGCTGCTCTATATTCATTTTTAATATCTCGTTTAGAGGTGTTTATGGGACGAATTAAGTAGGATTAATATTTGAAAAATCAGAGCTTTAACATAAAAATAAGAGTAAATTATACTTAAAAGTTATTAAATTATTAATAAATTTATGTTTTGATCATTTAACTTCAAAAAGTTATAAAATAATTACTGAATTATTTGAAAGTTTTCATCTAAGTCACTGGACTGTTAAAAATCGTAGTTGTATTCAAAACTCTCCTTCCCCTCTTCTTTTATAGTTCAATTTTTTTTAAATAAAAAAGTTTTGAACATTAGAATCTACGAACCAAAATTCAAACAATTTTTTCTTCGATCTTTGACATTAACTATTAGATCGTCTTGGATCTAAAGTATGTCTTTTTACTCGTCGATGAATATTGATCTACTGTACTGATTGTCAAATTGTCACTCGGAACTCGTTAGTTGGATTTAAAAAAAACACTCAACAATGCAGGGACTTAAATAAATACTTTTGAATAATTTAGTGACTATTTTATAATTTTTTAAAATTAAATAATTAAAACATAAATTTACTAATAATTTAATAGCTTTGAATATAATTTACCTTAAAAATAAATAAATTTGAATGAGTTGTGATTTGACTCAAAGCATGAACAGCAAAACATATGGAATCCATATCTTGATACCACATACACCTAAGCAATCAATCAACCATAAATTAAGGCAGATAAAGTGAGGAACAACCAGCACAGCCTATGGCTATGGATGCCAATAATTTACATTTGATGTTAACAGTAAGATGGACATGGCACATTAAAAACTGGGTGTTAACCCTTAACTACCCCCTCTCTGCCTCTCACTCAAATGGATCATGTATATTTGTATTGGAAAATGACTCTTAACCACATCCAACTGCCCCCTCAACCAAGCAACCTACCCAAGCTTTGCCAAGTGTTTTTTTAACTGAATTGGATCAATAGATTGAAGAAGATAATTTGGTATATCAGTTTGAATAAAACTATTAAAATATTGGTTTTGTCCTCCTCTTTATGCAATGCCCAGAGTAGATCTACTAAATTTGATAGATTGGGTTAGTTCTAAGTTGAGCCAGTTCAATTTAAGTTTTGAAATTTTTGAATCATTTTGTGTTTTTTTGGATCGAGATATTTTGAGTTTTGATAGTCAAATTCGGATCATTTTGAATTTGAATCAAACAAATTTAGATTATAAATATTTCACTCTATTTGTGATCGGTTATAAAGTTAAATCAAGGTTCAAGGCTTTAATTATAGTGAAATTTTCAATTCCATCATTATGTTTTTGAATGAAATTTAAATTTAAGGACCTTAATAAAAACATGGTTTACATATAGAGACAGTGAAAATGGGGCATACCCCCACACATTTATATTTCAAATTCAAATGTCATAGTACCTAATAATAATAATTCAAAATGTCTTGAATGATTGGTTAACTTTAAATCCATCAAAAGAAAAAAAGGAAAAAAAGAGAAAAAGAAAATCACTTTAGCTTTCATACATTTAAAAGCAAAAAAAAGATGTAGTGATAAGGAAAGCAAGCATAACTTTTATTTTTATGGATAGTGGTCCATTTGTAATGCCCTTTAAACTCTTCATCCCTTTTCCTTAGATTATAAAAAATATTCTTAGAATTGAATCGATAGTTGAATCGATTAAAATATTATTTTTAATTTAATTTTTATTTGATTTTAATTAAATAAATTATTAAAATTTATATAAAATAAAAAATTAAAAATTTACAAAGTTGATTAAATTATTTTTGGCTTAATATATATAAAAGTGTTTGAACTGGCAACTTGTATCTATTTAGTACTTAAGTTTTTTTTTTTTACTTAATTAGTACCTAAACTTAAAAGTCGTACGTTAACTTAATACTTTTTTTATAGGTACCTAACTAACAATGTTAAAATATACTGATGTTGTATTGATGACCAATAGCATAATAACATGTGGTAGCCTTATATTTTGACATGTGGCAAAAAAATTTTAAAAATAATTTTTTTAAATCTTCGTGTCAAAATATTAAACTATTAGTTGTCACCATATTATTAGTTGTTAGTACCACATCAGCATGTTTTATCGGTATTAGTAAGGTACATAAGTTGCTTTCCAAGTTTTAGTATTGGTTACATCCAAAAAAAAAATTTTTACTTATCAAATAGATATAAATTGTCATGTTTAAGTATCTCCATATATATTATCTCCTTAATATAATATTTCGGATGAATCAACTTTGGAGTTAACATTGCCATCCCTTTTCTTTGGACTCTGCCTATCAGTATCAACAAAAAAAAACAAAACTAGCATAGTGAAAGGGATATATATATATATGTGTATATATTGTATGTAGAGAGGTTATTTCATATTTGACCACCAAAATTTTCAAGGCAAAAACCTATTATTGTTCAAAATTCTTTTTAATGAATTCGCTATGCAGTCCACTCCATGTACCAACCTGGATATCATCTCAAAAGCTAGTAATGGACACCACAGCTAACTTAGATCTTGAGCTCTTAGCTAAACACCTAATCCTTCTTCCATTAATACCTTTTTTTTGGAACCAAAATTAGTATCATCTCCAAAAATACATTCACAGTATATATACACATATATTTACATATGATTTACTAATAGGGGTAACTGATCTCCTCCACAAGTGGTGGTCATTATATTTCCTCAGGTAAATATACATTCAGACCAAGCTATTTACTTTTGCAGGAGAAGGGTATTAACAGCTAAAGCAATGGTTTGTCTCTTTAATGTTCTAGCCCTTAGCTTACATACAAAAGTCAAGGAAATTAATTATATGTATACCATAAGTTGGTGACACCTATATTGCCAAAGAGCTAAAGAGATTTACTTTTTGAGTACAGTGTAACAAAGCCTTTCTCTTTAGTGAA
Organism: Gossypium longicalyx; assembly: GCA_025698465.1. Lineage (NCBI taxonomy): Eukaryota > Viridiplantae > Streptophyta > Magnoliopsida > Malvales > Malvaceae > Gossypium > Gossypium longicalyx. The sequence continues at coordinate 96,433,676 of CM047000.1, read as the reverse complement.
CAAAAGAACATAATGCTTTGAAAAACTTTTGCTTTTTCTTTATGATGATGCTTTTTTTTTTTCTTTTTTGGCCATTGGATTCTTCTCTTTTTTAAAAAAAAAATATGAAAGACCCTCTTTTTAAAACTTGTAAAATGCTTTAAATTTTGTATCTTTTATGTTAATGTGTTGTAGTTTATGAGCTAGCTCACATTATGTTGTATCTTTTTCTCTGAAACCAGGAAAAAAGCTGAAGAAGAAGAAAAGAAAAAAAAAAACTAGTCGAGTTTTCCAATGAAGTTCAATCTTTTCATTGCCTTCTTTGTGTTTGTGTTATTGCCTCAACAAAAATTTGTTCAAGTTGTGGCAGATTTGGATTCTGATAAGCAAGCTTTACTTGAGTTTGCTAATGGAGTCCCACATGTGAAGAAACTGAATTGGAATTTAGCAACACCAGTTTGTACATCTTGGGTGGGGATAACTTGTAATACTAATGGAACCGATGTGATCGCTGTTCGGCTTCCCGGTGTCGGACTTTACGGTACAATTCCAAGCAACACCATTGGTAAACTTAAAGCTTTGAAGGTACTTAGCCTTAGGTCTAATAACATTAATGGTAGTCTTCCTTCTGATATACCTTCTATTCCTTCTTTACAATGCTTGTTCCTTCAACATAACAACTTGTCTAGTAAGTTCCCTGTTACTTTTTCTCCAAGGTTGAGAATTGTGGATTTTTCTTACAACTCCATATCTGGTACTATACCAAATGTTGATCTTCCTAGTGTTAAAGTTTTGAACTTTAGTTATAATAACTTGAGTGGTTCTATTCCAAGTTCTTTCAAAAGGTTTCCTTCTTCATTCATTGGGAATCCGTTGTTATGTGGTTCGGAACCTTTAAAGCCTTGTTCCGAGTCCGTGGTCTCCCCTTCACCTTCCCCTTTAACTGATTTTCCGAGCCCGAAAACGGGTTCTCAAAACCAACATGCTGCATCAAAGAACAAACTAGGTGTTGGCTCTATCATTGCTATTGTAGTAGGGGGGTTAGCATTTGTGTTCTTATTGTTAGCAGTGATCTTTATAAGTTGTTTGAAGAGGAAACATGGTGGGAGTAATGGTATGTTGAAGAGTAAAATCTCTCAAAATGACAAGCCTAATGATTTTGGTAGTGGGGTTCAAGAAGCTGAAAAGAATAAACTGTTCTTCTTCGAAGGGTGTTCGTATAACTTTGATCTCGAGGATTTGTTGAAGGCTTCGGCCGAAGTTCTCGGTAAAGGAAGTTACGGAACAACGTATAAAGCTGCTTTAGAGGAAGGGACACAAGTTGTGGTGAAAAGATTGAAGGAAGTTGCTGTTGGTAAAAAGGAGTTTGAACAACAAATGGAAGTTGTCAATAGGGTCGGTCGACACCCAAATGTGGTACCGCTTCGTGCTTATTACTATTCAAAGGACGAGAAGCTGTTGGTCTACAATTACATGCCGGCTGGTAGCTTGTTCGCACTCTTGCATGGTATGTGAATTTATTTACCTTTATGTACAAGTAAACTGGTTGTTTGTGAATTTGTTTATGTTTTTAGGCTTATTTATGTGTTTCCAACCATGGCAGGGAATAGGACTTCGGAGAGAACTCCATTGGATTGGGATACGAGAATGAAGATTGCTCTCGGAACTGCTAGAGGGATTGCGAACATTCATACGGAAGGTGGCGGTAAATTCACCCATGGTAACATTAAGTCCTCGAATGTCCTCCTCAGTGATGAACTCGAGGCTTGTGTTTCCGATGTTGGCTTGACCCCTTTAATGAATGCTCCTTTAACCACGTCTCGTATAGTTGGATACAGAGCTCCGGAGGTGATTGAAACACGCAAAATAACTCAAAAGTCTGACGTGTACAGCTTCGGTGTCCTGCTCTTAGAAATGCTGACTGCAAAAGCTCCCCTCCAACCTTCGGGGCAAGACGACGTGGTTGATCTTCCGAGATGGGTCCGTTCCGTAGTGCGGGAAGAATGGACCGCCGAAGTATTCGACGTGGAATTGTTACGGTTCCAAACTTTCCAAGAGGAAATGGTGCAAATGCTACAGATTGCACTAACATGCGTGGCGAAAACACCGGACATGCGACCGACAATGGACGAAGCCATTAGAATGATAGAAGACGTTCGACAATCCGAATCCAAAAACCGTACGTCCTCGGAGGCTGAATCAAACATCCAAACACCATGATTTGCAGCAAAGCAAAAAACATGTTCTCTTTTGGATTAAATTGTTCAAATTCTCTAGTCTTTAATGTTGTTTGTCTAAAAAGAAAAAAAAAAATCTTTGAGAGAATAAGCTTTTTTTTCCCTTCATTTTCTGGGAAAATTTCATGAACTTTTGACTTACAAGCTGTTCATCAATGCTATCAATCAAGTATAAAAAGTTCATATTCATTGCAATTAAGTACATCATAATATATACACAGGCAACTATAGTAAGAACTTTTAAAATGAGAATCATGAGAACTAAAATGATTGTAGCTATAAGCCTTTGATTTTGTATTCATCTTACCTTATAAAAATAGAACCAGAAACACCCATTTTTTTCTTTTCACTGTGTAATAAAATATTAGGGTTTCAAATTTAAGACAAACAAATCCCTGATACCCAAATTGATTAATCTTAATAACTTTAATCTCTTCCTTTCCATTTCAATTTTTTTCTCAAAAAAAATTAAATTTAAAAGTAAAGATTATTCAAAATATTTTCACCCTAAGATTTCAACTATACCGTAAAAAAATTGGGTGTTATTAGTTTTATTTTAATAAGGTAAAAAAATACAAAATTAAGGTTTAAAAACATTTATTTTGATTGAATGACTAAAATTATTTTGATTCTCATTTTAAAAGTTTTCACTATAGTTGCCACTTAGGCTTAGTTCGGATGGGCGATTGGGTGCGGTGCAATGCGTTTAACTTAGTTTTTGTCTCATGCTACAGTATCGTTACAGTATCTAATCTCACCGCTATCGCTGTTTTTACACTAACCGCAGGTAAGCGCACTGCCCATCCAAACTCACCCTTAATCTATATATAATATAAAACCAGCTCCTTTGAGGGCGATTGGAATAAATAAAGTTAAAATCATCCTTCTAGTTTATTTCTTTATTTCTACATATAAATACTTTGGTCTTTTGATTATTTCTTCATGTCAGGGAAAGCGTGCTCAGCTAGACGAGTTTTCTTTAGAATTTTCAGAAAACGCTTTCAATTGAGCGAGCTTGACGAGCTGTCACACATTATCTCCAAAAATAATTTATTTTACTAAAATTTCAAAAAAACCGGCTTATTTGTACAATTAACATTTTTTTTTTGCTTATATGGCCTATTTAACCCAATTCAAAATATATTCATAATTTATATATATAGCTACAATTTTTTTTTAATAATCTCCTTATAGATTTTGATCATATCTGGGTTTTTTTTTCACAATGCTTGAAACTACCATGACCTCTTCTCAATCCATAAATAAGAGGATAATACGCTTTAACATACTCAAACTTGCGTCTTTCTGCATTGGCAATAATGCCTGTAGCAACTCTATCTATATCTATATATCTATAGATTTTATTTCAATGGACTAAGTGATGAAATGTAATAAAGGAAAAATAGATATAATTATTTAACACAATGCTAAATTTAGGTGTTAGTTATTTCCTTAAAATGAACTCAAAATCCTATATTCTCGCTTCACATCCATTCTTTTTATTTCTATTTCTCGTTATTTGCTCCAATTTTCTTTCTTTTTTTCTTTTCTTTTTTTCTCACTTTTCCCGGTTGTAATCACATGATTTTATTCAAAATGCTTTGATTACAAAGAACATCAAATCCCAAAAGATCCCAAGGTAAATGCTCTTTTTCTTTTCTTTTTTTTTTTTTTTTTGATTCATAAATGTAATCAATGTCAATCATGTTCATGTTGATTTTTCATCCTTAAATTCTCCATTGGAGAATGAAATAAACAGCTCCCATTTTCATTAGGTGGCATATTGAAAGAGAATGGGTTATTTTGGACAATGTTCTATGAAGAGAGGGAACTCTAAATCAAATGTTTTTTAGTAATAAAAAAAATGATAGGCTATATCAAGAGATTTGCAGGGTTCATAGCAGAGTTCTTTTTTTTTTGTTCATAGGATGGTGATGGAACAGGATGGATATTACTAAATCCATCATTTGCCTTGTCTCATCCTTTGTATAAGTTTTTACTCATATATTTTTAAGTTAAATGGATCAAGGCAAACAATTACCATAATCACATTTTAAGAAAATCGAGTAATATTTATCGTATTTGCAGGGGCCTGCTGTAACTTCATAAATAAGGTTCAGTTGGGCAAATGGGACATTGTTGGAGCAAGGTGAGTCCTTTAAAAAAACAGTCTACAATCAAATAAATAGAGAAGGCTTTTGGTGTAAAATTCTGGTGCCTTTTTTTCCCCCACATTTTTACAGGCTGCAGCCACTTCTGAAAAGCTTCTAAGCATGAAATGTCCTTTGAAAAAGAGTGTTGTTTTTCTCTCCTCTTATTTGTTTCATTCATTTTAATCAATCAATTTTTACCTGGATAATGTAGCAAAGATAAACCTTCATTAAGTGCATGTATGTTGAACAATCCTGAATTCCGAAACAGCAACGATCCCATCGAGTGCACCCTGCAACGGTATATCGATGAATATGTTAAGACAAAAGTCATTGCTAAATAGGCCTGCAGTTGATAGTAATGCCTTTGATTTCTTATAGGCATTGTTTTAATTAGTGTACCAACCTATACATGTTTCTTCTCCCATATGGTAACCTATACATGTTTCTTCTCCCATATAGTACTCTCATTGTTAAGTGTTCTTGTTGATGGAAAATATGGTGTGTATACATACATACATGCATACCTACATATATATATACATGTTGGTGGTAAATATGTTAGGAGAAAAGTCATGGCTAAATAGGCCTGCAGTTGATAGCATATGCCTTTGATTTCTTATAGGCATTGTTTCAAATAGTGTACCAACCTATATATGTTTCTTCTCCTATATGGTACTCATTTGTTAGGTGTTCTTGTTGATGGTAAATATGGCGTGTATATACATACATATGCATATATATATGTTCCATGATCCTTGTTGAATTGATTGTGGCACGCAGTTCTTGAGGATCTTCAAGTGTCTGTACGGAGACTCGAAGGACGAAGAGGAATTGTATTCGGAGCTTACCAGCAAAAACGTTCACATTATAACTACCATACAGAGCTGGGAGGAAAAACTAACAGAGGCAACCAGAGATGGAAAGATAGTAAGTTCCATAATGCCATTTACAAGCAAAAGTACCATTGAGGCCTTTATATTAGTAGTTATATTACATTTTGCCCTTTTTACTAAAAAATTGATAATTTAATCCCTATACGTTAAATCAAATGACAAACTGATCATTCTATTGAGAATTCCATTCATTTCTACTGTTAAAACTTAGTCCTTATACGTTATTAACAGTAGAAATGGATGAAATTTTCAACCGAATGATCAGCTTGCTCTTTGAACCTATATATAAGAACTAATTTGTCCATTTTTTTAGTAGAGAAAGCAAAATACTTGAGTGATGATCATTCTATTGAGAATTCCATTCATCTCTTAGTACAAGAGCCTCAATGATACTTTTACCTTCATTTACGTCATTTGATCCACCATGTCTAAAATTTTGTAATGCATACATACTTGAGTGATGGATCCATTGATATGTGCATGCTAATGGTGAACTTGGAAGGTACTATAGAAAATGCAATGATTTACCATTTAGAGCCACTTGAATTTCTTCTCACTTTTATCATGGTCTAATTTTTCTCTTGAATTTTCCAACAGCTAGTTGCAAATTTCAGTACACCATGGTCAGGTCCTTGTAGATCGATAGCACCAACCTACGGTGAACTTGCAGATAAATATCCTTCTCTCATATTCCTTACCGTGGATGTCGATACACTTGCAGTAAGTGAAAATCAATTTTTTTTCCCTTTCTTTAGAGGTCTAATTATGGTTTTAGTCCCTCTACTATTAATCCTGTTTAATTTTATAAGATAATTATTTTATTTTAATTTGACATAATTTAATCCTCTACATTTATACAATCAGAATCAATCATTATAAGCATTAAATTGATTTACTCTCTGAATGTGGATGTTAAGAGAAGATTCGAGAGGAGAGGAGAGAGTTGGAGTCTAGTTAGGTGAGAAGGAGTCTTAACCCCTTTTCTTGGTGCTCAAAAGCCTTTATTGAGTTCTCTCTAATAGTTCCCAAGGTATCATGTGTCGCTCACGTATTGATTCCAAACCCCCTTGTAAGTTAACTGGTCTACTAATATCTTGTCATTGTAGATTGCTTTAGGTAGGTCTTAATGTTTGGCCTATCATGATAGGGGAATAAATACATCTGACATGTGAATGACAAGTATCCTATCCATTTCAAATATGTGGTCTCGATAGTTTGGGCTCACAAGATCTTGAGTCATAGGCATGTGAAATAGGCTCCAAGGTTTAAGTATAACAAACTCACACAGTTTTTTATAAGGTGAAACTTGAATTTAGACAATCAATGTCCTTAGACTTTGACCTTATTAGCACAATTAAGGCTTTATTCGAAAAAAATACTATGGAGGTCCCTGCAATAAGTATCAAATTGCATTTTGCCTCCTACTTAAAAAATGAATAAATTAGTTTCATAAATTAGATCAAAGAGTAAAATGATCTTTTTTGTTAAAAAGTTCATTTATTTTTACTATTAAAAATTGACATGCTAACAAAATAACCAAACAATGACATTAGTGTGTCATGCGTACCTCACGCTGACATATAGGGATTAGTTTTTAAGAGTAGAAATAGATAATTTTTTTAATAGAATGATCAATTTACTCTTTAATCTAACGTATAAGGACTAATTTACTCATTTTTTGAGTAGAGTGAGCAAAATATAATTCAACTCTTAATATAATGGCCTCTATAATATGCTTTACCGGCTTTTATTGACCCTGCTTTTATATAGTAAATCCAAATTGTTAACGGTATTAACTACGACTTGTTGATAGTAATGATTGAGTTTTCTTGGACCAACTAGTAATATAATTAGGTAAACGTATCGAATTATGCCAAATTATGTTAATGACAACAATCAACCATATTATCAATTTACACCAAATTATATAATAAAATTAAATCTCAAATTTCAAACACTGCTAAAACATGATTAGACCTTTTCAAAATCTTTGATAACTTTGTACGATGAAACCCCATTTTTATTCCTGAAATCTTGATAACTATGATTAAGCTATTTGCTGCCATAATGCAGGAGTTTAGTACATCATGGGAGATAAGTGCTACACCAACATTCTTTTTCATAAAAGAGGGAAGGCAAGTGGACAAATTTGTGGGTGCTGACAAGGTACAACTCCCAAAGAAGATAGCAGCAGTGGCTAATGCCACCAGGGTTTGACTGTTGGCATCATTTTCCCATAAACCACCATCATGGTGTTCTTTTTTATTTTATTCTATTTTTTATTTTTTTATTTTTTTGACAGTTCTCAGCCTTATCCTTTCTTCCCTAGTTCTTAACCCTTTGGATAGCTCTGTTAGTAGAAAAGAAAAAGAAAAAGAAAAAGGAAACGAAACGAAACTATATCTCTTGAATATTTATATTACTTCTTTGTTTCTTTTATATATGTGTGTTCAAGAGTAGTAAGAACTTTCATATTATAAATTTTGTTTGAATTTTTAGATAATGCTTAGGTATAAATATAATGAAAGTCTTTTTATTAGGTGTCTGATTGTATTTTATTCATTGTATTAAAAAAACGGATAAATTAATTTTTATTTAGATAAAAAAATACAAAGTAGTCATTTCTATTAAAATTTTCATCATTTCTACTATTAAAAAACTGGTATGGCTAACAGAATAAGTAAACACGTGATGTGTCACTTATAACTCATATTGACATATAGAGACATTTTTTAATAGTATAAAATTTTTAATCGAATAATCAATTTACTCTTTGATCTAACGTATAAGAATTAATTTATCTAATTTTTAAATAAAAAATAAAATATAATCTAACTTTTAAATAAAATCTTTTATGATAATTTTATCTGTTGGGAGCTTTTTTAAATAAAGGGATATATGTTTATGTTTTGAAGTAGGGTCTTTTTTTTTTTTTTTTCCTTTTTAATGTTTCTAATCCTTATTCACTCTTAGCTTTTATAAAGGACGTGGCTTTACAATTTCAACTTCAAAACATGTACATAAAACACATGCAAATATGTATGCATAGTTAAAACATGCCATACCTCCATGTATTTTTTTTATAAATTTGGAATTTAAATTTTAAATTTTTAGTTTTAAGGATTTAATTAAAACATTCTAAATTTTATAATTTAGGTTCAATTGTTAACGCTGTTAAATTTTTTTATTAAATTTGTTAGTGTAATATTTTGAAATAAAAGAAATATTTATTTAGTAGCTATGTAATTTTTTTTAAAATAACATAATAAACCTATTTAACAAATTAACTTTAACACTGTTAACACTTGGACCTGAATTTTAAATTTTAAAAGTAGAGGGATTAAATTTCTAAAAATAAAAGCAAAAAGATTAAATCTCAAATTTATGAAGAATACAAGAATTTATGACATATTTTAACGATGCATATATAGGGAAATTTATGGTTTTGGTCCCTCTATGCTCAAATTGAAATTTAATCTCTATTTTTTTTATCAAGGGAAGAGATTATCCAAATTTAAATCGGTAATTTGATGTTAACAAATACTTTCATTTAGCATAATTTAGTTTCTTTATATTATTAATTAACTCAAATAATTAACAGCGATTAAAATACTTACACGAGCTTTTCTTAAAAACACAAAAAAAAAAAAAAAATGTTGGTTACTCTTTAGGAAAATGCTTCCCACTAACCATCCCCATAATGCTTACATGAATTTTTAAAAACACCCATGGCGTTAGCTATTGAAATTAACTATTAAAAAAATTGAAGACTAAATTATGTGTAATTAAGGAATAAGTACTAGATTCTAAATTCGAGCATTAAAAAAGAACCCAAAATCATAATTTGCCTTTATATATACACACATGAGAAGTAAAACCTTTAATTGGGTTTTTGCTATATATTTCTGTCTTATTATCATTAACCATGTAATTAAGTAAATAGGAAATAATCTAAATAATCTAGGTGACACTAAAAATATTTGCTTTTCATATGAGGAAACATTAAAACAACATCAAGTTTGTCTGGTGTTCTCTCAACAAACATGTTTAAGAGCAGACAGCAATGTTTTAACTAGAGAAACAAACATGACAAGATAAAAATACGAAAGTTCATAATTGACAATTTGGGCAAACATCAAACTTAAATGATAGAACAGATGCCTGCTGCCGGTGGAACAGCCATCTGCAGTCACTTGGGAATAGGAATAGTAGGTGAACAGGGAACCTCCGAAGTCGATATCAAGCATTTCTGTTAAGAAATGAGGCTGCAGGCCTCACATACGTGAACCCTTTGAATGGATTCTCCCCGAACGTTGGGCTAGCAACCGGAGAATCATGAACTGGCATGTTAGTCCAGCACTCCTCGAAATTCGCAATACATTGGCTCCCGGCAACTTCAGGGAGAAAACTTGGCCTTATCTGTCTAGCTTCTAATTTCTTCCAGTTAATGGACTTGAACCACTTATGCCGTTTGATCTCCTCACTACCACCTTGTCCACTGCCAAGCCGCTTGCTTGCATCTTTCTGCAGCAGCTGTAGGAAATAAAAAAATTCATTTATATAAAAAATTCCACATTAATTATTTGAAGAATCAACCTATACCATGATTTGTCATCTAGAGGCAAGAAAAATTCAAACAACCGAATCACCAGGTGGAGTGATTACAGCTAGATAAGTATTGGACTTTTCAGAGCATGGAACGGTACATTAAAGGCGTAAGAAACTGAAATTACCCCCTTGAGGATTGAGTGTGCTTCACTAGACAAAAATGCCGGCAGCTTTATCTTTTCCTTTATTATCTTATCCTGTATCTTCTGTCTGTTTCCACCACTAAAGGGTGGCTGCAAAATAGTAAACAATAAACAAAAATAAGCTAAGCATGGCAAAGCGATGAATGACACGCACTCAAGATCATAAATCAAGAATACCAACCTTCCCAGTAAGCATTTCATACAATAGAATTCCCACACTCCACCAATCAGCTGCCTTGTCATGGCCTTTGCCAAGAACAATTTCTGGGGACATATATTCCAAAGTTCCACACATGGAATTGGATCTTGTATTTTCATTAAATTCCTTTGCCAGGCCGAAATCAGTCAGCATAACCTGGTAAAATAGAGGTAGCACCAACCACCATGAAAGTAGTTTAGAAATCAATCAATGCAATCAATGTTAAAAATGAGTCAGCAATGCACAGAGTCGAACAATCATATGCAATCACATAGGTTGTGACCACCACAGAAACCAACCATCAGGTCACATGCAAATACATACAAAACACTATTTTGGAGTTTGAGAACCTCAAATTCTGGTATAAGCATGAAAAACAACATTTGCACCCACACACAGCATTTTGCAAATGCTTACATGTCCCTCTGCGTCTAGAAGAATATTCTCAGGTTTGAGATCCCTGTGCATTATACCATTAGAATGGAGATGAGAAACAGCTGATACTATCTCTGCAGTATATATGCGAGCCAAATCTTCCCTGAAAAAGAAAATGAAAAATGTTGGTCCACTCAAAAATTTTAAATTATAAATACAAATACAAAAAACTGTCACAGCTTACAATGCCGTACCTGAATAAGCCCTGGCGATAAAGCTGGAAGAAAAGATGCCCCCCGTTAACAAAGTCAAGCACAAGGTACAGTCTATATTTGGTCTGCAGGAAATGTTAAATGAAGAAATTAGCATATATACTAAGTATGGGAGTACAAAAAGTTTGGACTGCCAAAATATACAGCTATAGCATGGCAGCATCTAAACTTGTGAATACCATAAGAGAATAAAGCAACCAGAAATATCAAAACATTATTCTGCTAGAACATCATTACCTGGAAGGAGTATCTGAGCTGCACAATGAAGGGATGATCCACTTTTGTTAATATATCCCTCTCAGATTTCATGTACTCAGCGTGATTTTTCTCCATAATCTTATCCTTGCGCATGACCTTCATTGCATATATGTCTGAGGTATCATTCCTCCTTACTTGATAAACCCTTCCAAAAGCACCTTGGCCAACAACCTTCAAAACTTCAAAATCTTTCAGTCCTACAGACTGGTGTTGGCTCTCTACAAGACCATGAGGGTTCTCCAGAATAACATCATCAATTGATGGTTTCCTAAGCTCTTCTTGAGCCTCTTCCCTAGCTCCTTCTACAAGTTCCAAGGAATCCCCTATTTCACGTAATGTAAGCTTGCTATGTTTCAATGACTGGCTAACATAAGTTGAGGGGCCAACCAAGGAGTGGGAGCGGCTACAGATGACAGCTGGATCATCATAAAGCAGTTCATTTGATTCAGTTGCCACAATCAGATTTTTGGGATTCTCTGTGCTGATTTCAGTTGAGGCTTGAACTGAAGCAGGTCCAAACACATCAGAGAAATCAAACTCAAGATGATCAGAGGTCGGGGTATCAGGTTGTCCGGTGGAAAAAAGCAACTGATTCTGGAAGCCTTTGTGCAAGCGGGACCCATTTAAACTAGATAAGTGTGAGGAAACCATGCTGCTTTTAAGAAATGACGCAGATTACTTTAAAAAGCCTTTGAGGCTATAGTTGTAAAGATTCCAAGATGCGAATAGATGAAGAGGGGCACCGTACAATGGCCTTAAACAACTGAAAGTTAACGTATGCAACAAGGGTTCCGAGGAAACTTGGAAGCAAGCAAGCCAAAATCCAGAAGAGAAAGTCGTTCTTGTTTCCCGATTGGCAGGAAACTGTGGATGCGACAGTGCTTCTTGAATTCATTAAGATCTGGTTCGCAAATCTGCAGCCCAAGGCGACACAGAGTCAGTTCCAGCTATAAATGGTAGTCTTATTAATCACCTTAACGTAGTATGAATGTCGGGGAAAGAAAAGCATTAATGCAGAAGAGGCAGATAAATTCTTTAAAAAAGGAAAGAACAAACGAGAACATTCAACTGTGTCTTAGAACAACATGCAAAGAAGTGGTGAACACTGGACTTTAAGTAGCTAAAATGTATACTATGTTGCAACATTCAAACACTGTAACAACCCAAATGAGCTTAAAACTAATGCATTACCACATCTTTATTTGACAAACACCACCTCTTTCGTTTCACTGTTTTAAAACTGAAAATAAACCTCACCAACTAAAATAATTAAAAATTTCTACTTAATGTCAATATTCAACTTCATGTTACAAGTGCAACAATAAGGCAAAATTTACTTCAATAATTGCTATATGTTCAAACCATCTTCCTAAATATTCACTTCATCATTTATAATACTCAGTTTTTATCTGATTCATAAGATACATTTTTATCTAACAATTAGGATACACACTAAGGCAAGTTTTGTTCCTATTTTATTTATAGCTCAAAATTCATGTCAACACAATGCTTTACCTTAACCCAAAAGTTAAACCAGAAGAAAACTCTGCTTCACACATAGTATTAGATAATTCAGTAACATTTATGTTGAGGGGGATCAGCTCCTCCAGGAGAAGTCTTCGAAATGTTGTCCTTGAGGATGCCGATCCGGTCCCGTTCCCGAGGCACTCCCCTCCATGAACCGTACACGGCTCTCGGTGGAGGGGGGACAAAACCCTTCCCCAGAGACAATAAGAGTCGGCCTCCCCGACACTTCGAGGACTTCTCGCAGAGGAGCCGATCCCCCTCAACAATTTATAATTTAATGTCAATTTTGACCCTAATCAAAACCCAACCCAATTAACCGAATCCAAACCAACCCAACCTGACAAAAACGCAAAAAGCCGAACTAGCACAACCCAATCCCAAAATTACCCGAATCTGAAATCATCCTAACATTAAAAAAAATCAAACTCAAATAACCCAAATCCAAAATGAACCGAAAAAGTAAGCCTAAGTTTCCTAAAGATAACCCAACCAGAAAAAAAATGAGGACCCAAAATGATTCAAAAATTTTAATATCTGAATTAACCCCCAAATTGACCTATCAAAACCTATTCAATTTGACAGTCTATATAATTCAACATGAAAAATATAAAATTTAAAGAAAAAAAAAACCAGAACGAGATCTGTGCAGCTCAAAGGGCAATCATAAACGGAGATCCCAATGACGAATCGGAAAAGCGATTCAAAGTTCAATATTAGATTTTCGAACAAAAAAATAAAAAGAAACACCACTAACCAAAGAAATAACAACAATACGAAGAATTTTATATAAAAAAAAAACTGTAAATGAAGGGAAAGGAAAAGGAGAAACCTTTAGTTGACTGCAGAGGCAACGCAGAGAAGAAGGCGTTCTGTGAAAAAATGAAAAAGAATATAAAATAGGAGAGGTGGCTCGAATTAAAACTGCTTTGATTCCATGCGAATACACGTTTCGATCTGCAATTACGTGGCAGTTTTTCAATGGTCCATAGAGAAAAATTTTAATTCTAACATATGCGGCTATAAGTTTTTGGGAAAAGCACTGATTAGACTTTCTGAAATGACATTAATAAAAGTAATATTCTCTTAGCTCAGTTAATATTCGTATTGTTAGCATTATAGAAATATGTGACTCTGAATATGTTGAAACACATTAATATAATAGTAAAAAATTAATAATATTGTTTGATTATTTAATTTTAAAAAAATACAAAATAGTCACTGAATAATTTGAAAATTTTTAAATTATTGAACTATTCAAAAGTTTTTATTTAAGTTACTGATTATAATGGGTCTTGTTAGTGAGCTCTAAGTGAAGATTTGATGATGGGTAAAATGGATTAGTAATCATCGACGAATAAAAAAAACATACCTTAGGTCCAAGTTAATTTAAAGGTCAGTATTAGATATTGGAGAAGAAAGTTATTTGAATTTTTTATTTGCAAATTCGTAACATTTAAAGTTGTTCCATGAAAAAAAAATTATAAAAGAGAAAAAGAATAAGAGCTTTCAATCGATGTAGGCAGTGTGAACGAAAAAAACTATACAACAATGATTTTAATAGCCCGATTATTTAAATGAAAACTTTCGAATAATTCAGTACCAATATTATAACTTTTTGAAGTTGAGTAATATATATTAAACTTAAAATTATAGGGTTTTAAGTACGAATCCCATCATGTGCAATAAAAGAACGGTCAAATGTTCTGCTAATTCCTTACAACATGTGTCAACAAATATTTGGAGTTTACCAAGAAAGATTTTATTGAGGAGAAGTATTGAAGAAAAAAAACTTCTATGATCATTGCATAGATCAGAGGCTATATTGCAATATATTGAAGTTGGTAACCAAGATTTATAAAAGGGTAGGCTTGTTGTTAGGATATTATTATCATGGGATATTATAGTTTAGTAATTTGATTTTTAATGGGATAATGTAAAAGTTGAACGTTGATAATGGCAATATATAACGATTGCAAAGTAAAAGAAAGAAAAATAAGAACATATAGATTATATGTGAAAATCCTTTCAAGAAAAAGCCATGAGCAAAGGAGAAGAAAATTTACTAATGTCGAATTCAAATCATACAAGAGGAGTTTAGACTACATTTTATTTATAGGTTGAAAAACTTTATTCTAATCAATGTCAAATAGAAGCAGTGTAACAAGGTTAAAACACCTTATTCTAATCAATATCAAATAGAAAAAGTGTACTTCTATATGTATTACACTAGTACAGCCTATATCGTACCCACAAATCCCCTTATTTTGCCACAGTTTTTTTAACAAGAATTTAAGTCATATAACTCTAACAGATATTATAGGATATTATTATGGGATATTATCTCTTAGTAATTTGATTCCTAATGGGATATTATAGGACATTATTATGGGGTATTATATTTTATCAATTTTTTTTCTTTCATCGTTCTAAATGACTGGCAACGAGTCTTCTCCTCCTCTTGGTTTTACCGCTGAGCAATGACAGTCTCTTCCGGCGTTGTTCTGTAATAAACAATCAACTTCCACTCAGTTGAATTGTAAGTCCAAGAATAATTGGATTATTGATATGGGGTGTTCAAATCATGTTACGGATGATCTTATATGTTTGACAAATGTGAGAGATGTTGTAGTATGTCCCGTAGGACTCCTTGATGGCCAAACAATAGTGGCTACCTAAGAATGAATGGTTAAATTGACGGATAAAATTCACTTCAAACACGTTTTTTACGTTCCTAAATTAAACTGCAATTTAATTTTGGTTTCCCAGTTGAATGATGATATGAACTATTTTGTCCAATTTTCTATTAACATATGTGCTATTTAGGACCTTTATTCGAGGAAGTTGATGGGAACGGGTGAGAGACGGGATGAATTTTACTACTTCTAGTAGGTTTCTATAGTCAAAGCGGTTTCGATTGAAGTTTCATCCTCTTTGGAACTTTGGAATAGAAGATTGAGTCACCTTTCCGAGAAAATAGTAAAATTACTTCCTTATGTTAGTAACTCTGAAGATCATTTGAATAAAGCATGTGAAATTTGTCATCGTGCTAAGTAGACTAGAAATAGCTTTCCAATTAGTGAACAGAAAGCCACTCATATTATTGAGTTGGTTCATTTTGATTTATGGGGCTTTTGTGACACTATCTCATATTGTAGATTTCGTTATTTTTTTACATTAGTTTGATGATTTCTCTTGGGCTGTTTGGGTATATTTGTTGGCTAATAAATATGAGGTTTTCAAAGTTTTCATGTCATTCATTGTTATGGTTAGAGGTGAGAAAAATTCGATTCGACTCGAAAAAATCGAAAAAAAAAAACTCGAATTTCAAGTTAAACGAATCGAGTTATTCGAGTCAACTCGAATTTTTTTCGAATTTTTAGTTCGAATCGAGTTGAGTTTTCGAATTCGAATAATTCGAATAATTCGAATATCAAACTATAATATTTTACATTTTTACCCCAAACTCCCAAACCTTTTTACTTTTCTCTCAAAACTTTTACTCCTTCCCACTTTCCCCCCAAAACTTTTACTCTCCTCCCATCCCAACCCCCTAATCTACCCAAAATTCATTTCCTACCAAAATTTTACTCTCCCATTTACTTTTTCTCAAAATTTTACTCCCCAAAACCCCCAAAACTTTTTATTTTTCCCCAAAATTTTTACTACCTCCTACTTTCCCCCTAAAATTTTTACTCCTTTTCCATCCCACCTCTCATCTACCCCAAACCCATCCCCCCCCCCCAAAATTTTTTTTTAATATTTTCCCTCCAAAATTTTACTCCCCCATTTACTTTCCTTCAAACTTTTATTCCCCAAAACTTTTTTATTTTCCTCCTAAACTTTTACTCTCACCCTTTACTCTCAAATAAAAAATCAAAATTATTCAAAAAAATCACTAGACATAAATAGTAATAATTTTATTTATATATACTATTTATATTATTAAATTAAATTTCACATTTTATATTGTTTATATTATTGAGTTGTTTAGTCATATTGAATATTTATATTAAAATTGAATTATCAATTATGCCATAAAATATTCGTGTTAAAATTTTATATTGGTATCAATTTCACATTTTATCTTTAAAATAACTTTTATTAAAAAAATCACATTTTTACATTTAATATATTTTTTAATTCCAAAATACATAGTGACAAGAATCTGAAGATAATTGAAACAACTAAGCAAACAAAGAAGCTAACCCGTATATAAAAGATTAATAAATAAATTATGAGGTGATGAAAGTTAATAAAAAATTTGATTAAGGTGGACAAATTTTATTATGGTAGGTAACAGTGGTTATAAGGACCCAAAATTATTTTTTTAAATTTAACTCGAACAAATATATTCGATTCGATTCGATTCGATTCGATTCGATTCGAATTTCATCTCACTCGACTCGATTCGAGAAAATTTCAAATCAAATTAGGATGATAAAATATGATTCGTCAACTCGATTAACTCGAAATTTTTTCATTCGATTCGATCGAACGCTCAACCCTAGTTATGGTTGATCTCAATTTTCTTAACAAATTAAATGTGTTAGAAGTGATAATGGGACGGATTTAATTGTCTCTAGGATTATTTTCTTGCAAATAGCATTATTTTCAAACATTTTATGTCGATACTCCTCCACAAAATAGGAGAGTGGAGAGGAAACATCAACATATTTTAAATGTAGCCTGTGTTTTTTTGTTTCCAGAAATATCTGCCTATATCTTTTTAGAGGGAATGTGGGTTGGTTGCTTCTCATCTCATTAATCGAACTCCTTCACCTCTACTTCATAATAAAACACCCTATGAAATGTTGTTTGGTAGCCCTCCTTTGTTCGATGATTTTCATGTGTTTAATTGCTTATGTTTTGCTGATAATCAACGTTCAAAGGGTGATCTAGGTCTTATGTGTAATAGTGATGTTGCTATATAAGGGTGTGATAAGACTTAAATCACTTATTGTACAAGGTTAAATGATATTGGATTATCTCTTTAGATAAGACCTTACAATTATAAGGAAACCGAATTGCATAAACAAGTACTTTATGTTGATTGTTGTTATTACACAATGCCACTCACAGTTGCCACTGCTCTTAACACAACTCCTCTATTTTTGCATTTATTGACTTTGTTGTTTCAAAAACTATAAAAACTAAGAGAAAACTTTGAAAGATATGGAAGATGATAAAGGATTATTGAGATGTATTTTTTTTGTACATATAATAAATACATATGTTAGTGACTTAACTTTTAACCCAGTTTGTGGAGTTTTTTAATCATTTTATATCAATGGAATAAAAATTTCGGACAGAATAATTTTAAATAAATAAATTGTGAAGCTTATGAATTATTTATTCAGCTTAAAGCATCATTTGGTCCTTAAAGTATACTATTTTTCTTACTTTGGTACTTCAATTATTTTTTACTTAGATTGATACTTGAAATTATATTTTGTTATAGGTTCATTCCATTACCATTAAAAAAAACTCATTGCCGTTAAAAAAAACCCATTACCGTTAAAAAAACTGATTGAAATGTAGCCCAATTACAATATGCCACATGACACTTCAATCCAATTAAAAAATGTCACATGACATCCATATGTAATAAAAATAAAAATAGATTAAAAATTATAAAAAATAAAAATAATTTAACTAGTAAAAATATAATAGATAGAAATTACCTTTTGACTTTGACTAGTGTTGACGAACCATTGATCAATATTGACCGAACGTTGACCGGGTGTTGAACGACCACTGACCGGTAATTGACCTAGTAATGTTTTTATATTTTTATTTTGTAAATTATTTTAGAATTTTCTATAATTTTATTTTTTTTAAATCTATTTTTATTGTTAATACATATAGATATAGATGCCACGTTACACTTCTTAGATTGAAGTGTCATCTAACACATTCTAATTGAGCCACGTTTTTAAGCCTATTTTTTTTCTTTTCATAGTTTTATAATTGACTATTATATTTCTTCTTTATGTCGCTAAACTTGAACGGATTTCAACATTAGACACACACAAAAAAAAAAAAAAGCCTCCAAATATAAAGCTTAGATGTTTCTTATTTCACCTTCACCTTGCAATGAACAAGCTGTGAGAATGTCCACCAACTGACCCATTAGCTAAAACTAAAAATGGATAAAGCCCCATCGAGTAGACAAAGGCATGTCTTGCCTTTGAATCGTGTGCCTTTGTGCAAGGAATTTAGGACCATCTTGAGCAGTAAAATAAGACAACACATCTATCAGTGAAAGATTGGTCTTTGAATTGTGTGCCTTCAGTACATATATACATGAAATTATTATAAAAATTCATGTAGATTATATTTCATATTTTTATTTGAAAAATAAATAAATTAATTTTTATATATTAAATCAAAGAGTAATTTGATTTTTTCTATTAAATGGTTAACATGTATCTCGTGTTTTTGTGTACATAAACCAATTTTTATAATAGAAATGGGTAAAATTTTAATAGAATGATCTTTTTATTATATTTTTAATGTAGATGAATTAATTTACCCATTTTCTATTAAAAAAGGCAAAATACAATAGACTTTTAATAGAGTAACCTCCATGGTATTTATATATATACACATATATATATCCCAACTCTACAACCACGACTAGAATAGTGGTTCATTGTGGATACGTGGATCGGCCATTATTTTCAGCTCCCAATCTCTTTCTATATAAAAACCACACCCAAGTAGTCTCATAAGCTCTATTTAGAGCCACACAACATGGAATTTACTTGTCTTTGTCACACTAGAACACACCCCATCAACACCATTATCAAAAAGTTCCCAAAATCAAGCCAAATGAGCTACCGCCGTCGTCTGTTAAGTATACCATCGTCAGCTATTGGAGGTGTGCAAAGCCATGGAGTAGTAGTTGGGTGTATGGGTTGGGATTCAGGGTTATTGGCTAAGAAGAAACAAGAAGAAAAAGAAGAGTGGATGAGAGATGAGAGGGTCAGTGAAAGGGGCAAAGGAAGGAAGGGAATGGTGGAGCTGTTGGAATGTTTGGAAACTGAAGCAATTATGGGAGAAGACCAGGGAAGGGACCCTATGGATTACAATAGAAGAGCTCAGATATTTGATACCAGTTCCAAGGTTTTTCAGGCTCTCAAGTCTCATCAACAACAGTCTTGATGTTTTTCTCATGTATTAAAAAATAATAATGTTTCATTCATGATTTAACCCCTGAATTTTCCGTTCATCGTTCTTGCATCAACGGTTCAAGATCACTCCGCTTGGTACTTCTCTCATTTTCATTTGGAAGTAGCTCAACATGGTTTAGTTTATTGGTAGGATCGAATGCACGTTTTAGGACTAGGCTATCAAAGCTATTAATTAGCTGATTCATATTTCGAGTCACACCAAACTTAAGCAACCATATAGTGTTGATAGGATTAATGAGTCCAACCCTACTCGATTCATGAACAACCACCCACATTGGAACTTTTGAATAAGTTTTCAAACTATCGACCATCGATAGCCAAAATGTGGCACTAGCATACTGGCTACTAGCAAGTAAGTTCACCTATTAAAAAAAGGTTAATATACTATTTGGTATTTGAGTTTAGCTTCAATATTCAATTTAGTACCTAATGAATATTATGACACATATGCTCTAGTAAAAAACCGTAAGTACTTGATTGGGATAAAAAGAAAAGCTCAAATACCAAATTGAACATTGAAGTCAAATTCAAATACTTAACTGAGACAGAGAAAAACTCAAGTAGCAAAACAAAAAAAAACTTAGGTACCAAAATGAACATTGTAGCCAAACTCATGTACCAAATTGGGAAAAAAAGAATTTAGGTGCCAAATCGAAGATTGAAGCCAAACTCAACTCAGGTACCAAAATGAACATTGTGGCCAAACACATGTACCAAATTGGCAAAAAAATATTCAAGTACCAAATTGAAAATTGAAGCCAAACTTAACTGCCAAATAGTATATTAACTCCCCCCAAAACCAAAGCTTCCGCAACATTCATCCAACAACTTGCTCTTTCAATGCAAAAAATTATATTTTGTAGTTTTCTCGTTACTAGATGGAGAACATGAACTCTAACTTACTACCTAGAAAAACATTAACTCCATTCAAACATCATGAGTTGCTAAAATAAGCAAATGAATTTCAATAATGTTTAATTCAATTATTTATACCATTCATTTCCCTTTTGATTTACATTCCAATCAGAATCTCAACTAAACCTCTTTATGAATGCATGAATTCATAAACTCAAGTAGAAATGAGACAACAGTTCAAACTGAAGGTGAAAGGTTCAAAACTTCCCAGTAATTGATGCCAAAGGCAAAGAGGCTTGTTCTCTTAACAATAAACCACAAAAAGTTACACTTCATTATTATTTTTATTCTTTTCATGATTTGTTCATCAGCAAACCTGATAGACAAAACCGCAATGAGTTGCAAGATGTCCCATTTGCTTCTACTCCGACTCTGGTTTCTCCAGAAAGGTCTTCTTCAACCAATCAAAAGGCTGCCGAAATTGGAATGAAAAGTTTTCAAACATTAGCTAATGATTCACAAACCTGTAAAACAACTGCAATCTCTAATCACAGCTTCAATGACAGGCACAACTCTACACACCAAGTTCTCCCCCTCATAAAACAACCAACCACTTAATTAATCAACCAAATATCACATCTCAATGAGTTTCATTTAATTGACCGATTGTTTAAATCAAGCTCAAACTACAACCTTTATAGAACATACATTCACAAATGTAAACCAGTCATATATAACCCTTTTAAGTATTTATAGATCAGATGTTTACAAGTGTTTTAGAGGGGAAGCTGTGTGTTGTGGTCCACAGAAACCTACAAAGTATTGTCCACTTCAACTTAGTGGGCCTCAATTTTTCCACAAAAAGGTACCTCACAAGTTAAACTGGTGTAAACACTTAAATCCCAAGACCAATTCTAGTATACAACCATTGCGAGATTTATGACCTCTCCCTAGGATCATGACACTATGCATACAAAAAACCTAAACAAACAGATTAACATCTAATTGGAACCATGATATCATAGATGATGCTTTTGGAGAGACAATGGTGTTACATCAAAAAGGGCAATAAAAAGTAGGCACAAGAGACTTCCATGAGGAGAAAAAACAGAGCATTAGTTAAAAGTATCAAAAGCGAGAACGGGCAGAAGTATATAATGACATTAAACAAGAGTGCTTTAAAGCAATCTATGTTCAATCAAAAACACATTAAACTAAACCATACCTAGATTTAAAAGCCTAAAATTAAACTTATATGTTATTGGTTAAGGGGGAAAATGTTTCTATTATTCCAAAAATACAGGATGATTGAACAAATATTATCAATTCATTAAAAAAAAGCCATATTTGGAACATATTGAACCGAGGCTCTTTAAAGCTGGAGTTTTGAATCTTCTAAGGTCCAGTTTCTCATTTTACACTAATATGGGCGAAAAATGGATTTTTTTTAATCATACCTCTACTATTTAGCTTCAATTGAAGCAAACATTTATTCCAAGGTCTAAATTTCAAGGTAAGCTAAACACGGATACAGATCCAAAAAATAATTTAATACATATAGAAGGGGAAGTCCGATGATAAACAATGACATCGATTTTTCTATGGATCTAATAGCAATAAAGAAAAAATGATTGAAAAGAAAAAAAAAAAAAAAGAAACCTGAATGAGCCAAAGAGCGCCGGTAGTGGCAGCGACGCCCCACATGGCGGCAGCTTGAACGTCGGCGGGCTGTAGACGTTGCCCAGGCTTAAGGAACTTGAACAAAGCCCTTTCTCCAGCCATTGCTTAATCTCTACCGAACCCGATTTCAAATTAAAACCCTAATTTTTATTTTCTTTTTGAAGTAAATAATGATCCGTATCTGAGCTAGTGTCAAATGTTTGAAGTTCAACATTTTAAGGCTTGCTCGCTTTCAATCTTTGTCCAGGGATTGTTTTGGACCCTACGATTGATTCTCTGATTTTCTCATCAACGGTGGATATCAGCTTGACACCCGCGTCCAATCTCTTTTTCCCATGTCACCTCCCCTCTTTTACTTTTTCTTTAGGGTTAATATAACTTTTTAGTCTCTAAACTTGACAATTATGTCCACTTTGATACTTGAATTTGGCAACTATGTCCACTGGCAAGAGTATCTCTTATCTTTCTTAACAATGGCTGAGGGGATTCGATCCTCAGTAGTTTAAAACTCGTGGCTAATGTCTATCACCTTAATGAGTTTAACAAACACGAAAGATTACATTAGGCTCACTTCAGTAGATACAGCAAAAAAAAAATACAAATGTAAAATTTACCTAATTGTCAAATTTAAGGGCTAAAAATCATATTAACTTATTTTTTATTCTATTAAGAGTAATTAATATCTCTATTTTGTTACTTATTTTTACTTTACATAATCTCCATAATCTCCTTTTTGTATCGATATCACATATAAAACTACTCATCTTTGACTTAAAAAACAAAACTTTATTTTACAATTAACATCGCTTTTGGTTTCACATAGGTTTGATGATAGGTCGGGTCAGATTACTGTAAAATTTTAGGTCTATTTTCTAGTCTCAAGTCCAACTTAAAAATGAGTCTAAAATTTTATCTAAATTCGATCCATAATTTAGTTTAATTTCACATTGTTTTGAAATCTAAAAATTAAGCTTTTTTTTTAGTTTAGTTTAGTTTAATTTAATTTGATTTTGTTTATTTTTTTACAATTAAATTTCTCAAAATTTCTTTTTTAAAATAATTATTATATTTTATAAATTTAATTGGTTTTGAATTCACTTTTAATTGTTTATTTATTTATTTTAATTTTGCTTGAAATTTTGCCATGAGATTATTTTTATATGATTTTTTATTGTATGATTATTTTATTTTTATTTTGTAATTATCTTTGTTACTATGTTTGATTTTATTGTCGAAATTTAGTTAAATGTTGATAATTTGATATTTATTTAAATTTATGACTATTTTGACATCACTTTAGATTGAGGTAATCTTCCTCATAATCGGTAGACTAATGGAGCCTAAATCTAGAATAATTTAGGTTAATTAGAAGCAGCTGTAGACTCGAGTTCCGGTCCGAAATTTTTTTTATTTAAACTCTTTATAATTTATAAAATTTTAAATTAATAATAGTAAAATTATATTTTAACCTTAAAAAAATAAAAATTTGATTTAATCATTTAAAAATATAAAGATATAAACTATTAAAATAATAAAATTATATTTTTATTATCATAAAAATATATAATTTAATTCCGATCTCCAAAAAAATTTTCTAACTCCATACTGATTAGACGCTAAAAGAACTTAATAAAAAAATTAAAAGTTAAGGTGATATTGTCTTAGAACGAACGTTATAAAGATTTTAATCTTTCTTTACACGTAATTATACTCTCAAACGTAAATTTATTACGTAAACCGAGCCTAATCTTTTAAAATTTTCCTTAAATCCTTTTTAAGTTAATTTTAAAGCGATTTCAAAGGTGATTAGTCACGGTTAATCATGCTAACTTAGAATTAGTTAGCGATGACTCATCTTTGACCAAAAAAGAAAACATTTTAAGCCTTATTTTGCATTTGACACTGCTTTTGGCATAAGTTTTAGGTCAAAAAGTTGTGTTTTGTAGTAAAAAATATTGTTAAAAAAGGTAAAACATTTTGATGTGAAAATCATATTAAAAGAGTATTTAACTTTTCTTTTCTTTTCTTTTTTTTTTACTTTTAAAAATTACTTTTTTAACCACAAAAACAAATAAGTCAATAAAGAGCTTTTATCATCCAAAACTCAAGAAAAAAAAAGAAGCTTTTATTTGCTTTTCAAAAAGCATTTTTTAACACTTTTTAAATATAACTTTTTTTTTTTTTGCTTTTGATAATGTCGGGATAAACTCGTGTAAGCAACAAAAAATAAAAGTAACGAAAAAATTGAAAAGATCGAACATACAAATTTTTTGTAGCAAAACCCTTACGAAGAGGATAAAAAACCATGAGTAAAGATTATTTCACTAAATTGACTAAAACGAAGAGTATAAAGATGTAGATAAAAACTAAACCTGTAAATAAAAACCCTCAAAACTTAAACATAAAATTCTTTGAAAGCTTGTAAAAGCTGATACCTAAACGTGTTATGGGTTAAATTTTTCTAGGGTAGAAAAGTGTTTATTTATAAGCAAAATTTCGTGTACAAATTTGACTATAACATATCTAGAATAATCAGAGTTTAATTAGGGAAAGAAATCAGAGTTTAATCGTAAGAAGAAAATCAATAAGCTTTGGGAATACGTAGCCACATCGAGACATCCTTCATCGCGTGGTTGGGACGTGACGAATCTTCTAGTCGTGACATGGTGGTCACATCATCGAGAGGACGCTTCTTCCTCGTTGCGACATTACACACTATTTATGCTGAAATACAACGTATACTCCATAGTTAAAATTGTTAAATTACCCCTTAGACTCCTTTCTACTAACATATATATATATATATATATATATAATGAGATATGTTTGAAAGAAAAAAGAAAGAAAAAAAATTAATGTTTGGTAATTACATTTTTATAATTTTTCTTTAAAAGAAAAAAGTTCATCTTCGATGAATAATATATATTCATGTTGAAACCCTAATTGAGTTAGTGTTATGGGTCAATCGATCATGAAATTGGTTAACAAAATTACGAAAATACCCTTATATGTATAAATAAATTATATTATTATGAGGATATTTTTATCTTTTATAATTTTAAATGGGCCTAAATGAATATTTTTCTATTTTAGGGGATCGGGGATCCTGCCAGCCCCTGATTTCGCCACTAAATTTAGCCACTGCACTCTTTTTGATTTAATACTTGAATTTGAAATGACAATATAGCTGAAGGACTTCTAATAAATTGGATTATGTACTATTTTAAAATAAAGAAATTTACTCCAATATTATACATGTGGAATGTCAAATAAGCAAATAAAAATGTTAAATTTAGGGTTGTAAGGTTTCTAATTAGATTTTGGAGGTGTAAGATTTTTTAACACTATTCAAAAAAACGGAGTGAACATCACTTTTTTTTTTTACTTACATGACTTCTACGTGGCTTCAAACAAGATGATCCCGTGAGCAATTTTCTTTTTAAATGCTACGTAATCTAATTTACTTAAAGTTTTTTCATGAAGTTATCGATTGGACTTCAACCATTAAAATTAAAAAAAGAGGAGATTGGTTTTTGAAATTAAAAGTAGAATGATTAAATTTTTAATACGAGACTATCTACTTTATACAACGTATTTTTTAACTCATGATGTTGTAATAATCGATGTCTTGAGGAGTTAGCAATAAAATTTGACCTTTTATTAAAAAATAAATAGATTAAATCTCAAACATGTAAAGAATATAGGGACTGAGAACGAAATTAGACCTTTTTGTCATTCCTTTACTGACCTCATGTCCCCCAAAAAAGCAAAAGCAAAAGCTACGTGTCATACAATTAAGACCAAACATCTACTGATCTCTCATGTATTTTAAATATATATATTTATAATCACGTATGTCATCATCTGTTTTATAATTTAAAATTAATTTTGTTCGAATCAAGAGTAAACTTAGATAAAGTCTTCTCAATAATAATGGTTTCAAAATTCGAAGTTGATTCAAATATTTTTAAAAAAATTTAATTTCACATCTCTCAACCATTTATTAGTAAAATCATATACAGTTATAGATTATAGAAGATATATATATATATATAGCGAAGGTATTCATAGGTTATATCGATCTTGAGTATAATATTAACACACTTTATATTTATCTAAGCTCAGCCTAAAATACGAGTTTAGAATTTTATCTAAATCAACTCATATTTGTAAATAGCTAATCCAATCTTATTTTAGGCCTTCCTATATTAATTTTTAATTTTTTTAAAAAATATTTATATTATTTTAATTTAATATTTCTTTCATTTATTAAAATTTTATATATAGACATTTTAGTTTTTTTTTAATATTTACAGTAAAGTATTATCTATTACTATAAATTTAATTTTTATATGTTATAAATTATATTATATATATATAAATAACATAATATATGATATTATACACAGAAAACGAGTTAGACTTGAGTCTTGAATATTTCAGCTCAAATCTAACTCGTATTTTAAACCAGTCTAATTTTATTATCAAAATTTATTTTTCAAATTTAATATTTTTATCTAAATTCTCTCGAATTTACGTGGAATCTTCAAAGATAATTTTTTGCAAATCAATCTAACAAAGATATGTTTAATTATTGTTGAAGGTATTGCTCATTCTTCACGTTCACCTTCAATCATTATTTTAAAGTATATTATTTAATTCCATTGAACCAATAATCCATTTACATCTGCCTTGGGAAACCATCCTAATATAATATTTTAAAGTTCCTTTGTATAAAGTTCTTTTACCTTGAATTTTTTATAGTTTTGTCCCTTAAATTTAAAATATAGTTTTTTTATATTTTGATTTGATGTAATTTAACTTTTGTTGTTTTTTTTTATTATAATTCATTAGTCATTAGTGTGGAGTATGTCTCACATTTCAACATAAATAGTGTGTGATGTCGCAACGAGAAGGAGCTTTTCGTCCCGACGAGTAACTGATGTCACGATGAGAAAATAAGCTTCGTCCCGACAATGTGACCATACTTTGTCACGATGAGAAGAAAATCACGTCGCAGCGTGGCAATGTGTTCCTCAATTTTCTCACTTCATTCAGTTAAATACTGTTTTAGTTTCCTTCTCAAATTTTGATTAATGTAGATTATTTTAATATTACTTGACCTATAAATTTAGACTATAAGTAGGTCTTCTATAACTCTAGAAAGATTAACCCATAACACGTTTAAGTATTAGTTTTTATAAGCTTTCAAAGAATTCTGTGTTTAAGTTTTGAGAGTTCTTATTTTCGGGTTTTGGGGTTTAGTTTTTATCTCAATATTTGTACTTTTCGTTTTTGTCGATTTAGTGAAATTATTTTTTCCCGTGTTTTTTATCATCTTTTGAAGAGTTTTTTCACGTCAATATTTGTGTATCCTCTTTATTCAATTTTTCTTTTTTTCTTATTCGTTCTTGGTCGTTGCTTACATGAGTTTATTACCAACAATTACCTATTTTAATTAAAATACTAGTATGAAAATGATGTTTTTAAGAAATAACTAATAACATTATAAAAGGAGAGAAACTAAATTATGCCAAATTATAAAGATTAAATCTCAAATTTGAGATTTAATTTAAAGACCAAAACCATAATTTTACTAAAATTCTATTAAACTAAGCCTTATTGGATAATATGTTTGGATAAAATCAAGTTTAAATGGTTTCAACTGAGTCAAATTTTTTCAAATATGTTTAATCATTTTCAAAATAGTTAGAATTGCTCCAGGACAAAAAGTATCGATACTTTTTGTCTAAATATCAATATTCTACAAGATATCGATACCCCTTTGTTAATCGATACCAAATTAACATTCTGAAATTTGTAACCTTTGCTAGGTATCGATCTAGTATCGATATTCTACAAGATAAATCTCCCAGGTATCGATATTCCTGCTCCAACGGCCACTAAAATCAACATTAATTACAAAAAATATAGATACCATTTTAATAGGTATCGATACTCGTTACTGCAGGTGAAATTAATGACTTAGCATTTCATCCTCAACGACTATATTCACTTCTACAACAACCACAACAATTGGAAATCAATTAAAGAGTATAAATACCATCTTCTAAAGGTTTAGCAATAACAAGAGAGATGTGCAAAGCATCAATTAAAACAACTTAGAGTTTAATTCTTACATACCTTTTCTTGTAAACACTAGTGAGCCTTCATTGTATTCATTTAGCTTAAGTGTTCTTCTTTGTATTTGTGCTTAATTGGCAAACATCCTAATCTTGTAAGGATTGTTTCTTTGTTTGCTTATTTGTTTCTCTTTGAGAGAGGGTTAATTCTTAAGGTTTTGGTAGAAACCTTAAGCGAGCTCTATTTTAAGTTTTTGGGGGATAAATTTTAAAAGAGATTGTAAGGTTAAATATTGCCCTCAAAGGTTGCCAAATTAGTGAATTTGAGAAATCCTTAAATGTAATAAGCTAAGGCAGTGAAGTAGGCAATTGGGGCCGAACCACTATAAATCCTTATGTTCTTTGTTGCATGTTTTTAATGGTTTCCACTAAAATTTCTCAAAGGCCAATTCAACCTCCCTATCGACGATTTCGAGTTAATCCTTTTGAGCTAACAATTTTTTTACTATTTGTTGCATTATAATCACTTTAATTAATTAAATTCCATAAAAAAAATTACTCTTAACTTTTTTTTTATAGGACTAAGTATCTTCATCTGTTTTACAGTATGAGCCATAGTCTAGTTTGGATCAAGAGTAATATTCAAGTAAAACCCTCCTAATAATGTCAACTTTGAAATTCAAATTTGATCCAAATACTTGAAAAAAAAATTCACCTTTATTTCTTCAAATCACTTGTCAGTAAAAATATTCAATCTAATTAATAATATACAACAACTAGTACCACTGCCTCAAAGTAAAGTTGGCATCGGTATTGTTGCCAGTGCAGGAAGACATGGGTTTAAGTGCCCTAAAACGCATTATCTTCCCATTTAAAGGTTAGGGAGGAACTATAGGTAGTTCTAAACTTTGTATTAAAAAAATTCAAATATTAAATACAAATATATGACTTTTCTATACTTATTTTAAGATCGAAGCATGACTCGAAATAGAATAATTTTGGGTCCCATATTTTCAAACATCAAACAAAAATAAGTGCAAAAAGACAAATGGTCCCCCCTAAATATCAAGATAAAATACTTACCTTTAAGTCTCCATTAAATTGATAGCTAAGCTGTATTATGGTTATTAGATTCCAACTTTTTTTTTACGGTTTTTGCATATTATGATTGATCAAATTTTGTTATTAGTTTTTTTATTTTTGCGTAAATTATAGATTTAGTATTCGTATTTTAATTTGATCATTTTTAGCCTATATACTTTTCAAATTGATCAATTTTAGTCCTACTTTTTAAATTTTAAAATTTTAGTTCTGACCAAACGATAGTAGTTAAATTTGTTTGGTTATATTCTACTATTAGTCTTGAATATTGCGTAAAGTTATAGATTTAGTCCAGTTGCTATATTTTTTGAATTTTTGAAATTTTAAATCTTAATGCAAACGATAGTAGTTAAATCTATTAACTAATTATTTTTTTTAGTAATATGTGGAAATAGTAAGTTGGCAAAACGTTACACATGCAGTAATATTTAATAGGTTAAATATGCTTTCAGCCCCTATACTCTTCGTACATTTAAAATTAGTCCTACTTTTTTTCAAGGAATTTAGTCCCATTACTTTTTAAATTTCAAAATTCAGGTCTATTTGCAAGCACTATTAAAATTCTTCTGTTAAATTCAAGTTCATTACAATGCCATGTTTTTTGTTACATAGCTATTAAGTGAGTAGTTTTTCTATTTCAAAACGTCTCACTAGTGAATTTGACAAAAAAAAAAAAACAACTTTAATGGTGTTGACAATTGAACTTGAATTTTAAAACTTTAAATATAGAGGGACTAAATTCCAAATGTATGAAGAGTACAAGGATTTGGAGCATATTTCAACCTATTTAATATCTACAATTTGGTCAGGATTAAAGTTTTAAAACAGGTAAAGTACACCCAAGGTCACTAAACTATTAGTTAGTTTACGTTTTGGTTACTTAACTTAAAAAAGTTACAAAATGGTTAATAAACTATTCAAAAGTTTTCATTTAAGTCATTGAACTATTTGAAAGTTTTTATTTAAGTCACTGGGCTATCGAGCTTTTTTTTTTTAAAAGTCCAACTAATGAGCTCCAAATGACAATTCGATGATTTGTACGGTGGATAAGTACCCATTGACGAGTAGAAGCACATACCTTAGATCCAAGTCGATTTGATGGTCAATGTCAAAGATCGGAGAAGAAAGCTGTTTGGATTTTGGTTTACAAATTTGTAATATTCAAAGTTGTTTCATGAAAAATAACTGAACCGTAGAAAAGAAGAGGAAGAATAGCTTTCGGTTAGTACAGACAATGCGAATAAAGAATGCCTTAACAACCCAATGACTTAAATGAAAACTTTTGAATAGTTCAATAACCATTTTTGTAACTTTTTGAAGTTGAGTAACCCAAACGTAAAACTTAATAATAGTTTAATGACATTAAGTATAATTTATCCTTTTAAAATTATGAAAATATAAAAATGACCTTTCACTGTAACACCCCTAACCTGTATCCGATGCCGGAACAGGGTTACGAAGTATTACTAGACTTATAACTTAAACAATCATACATTTTATAATCAATTATCATTCAAATAAAAAATCATTTAAATACATTCATACAGTCCCTAATACGAGCCCTTGAGGCCCCAAATAGACATTAAAAGTAGTCCGGGACTAAATTTAGTATTTAAGGAATTTATAGAAAAACATTGAAATTTTTCAAAGTGCAGGGGACACATGCCCATATGGCCAGGCCGTGTGAGAGAGACACGCCCGTGTCTCAAGCTGTATAGGCATTCGAAATGGGGACACACGGCCGTGTCCCAGCCAATGTCCTACCCCATGTAACTCACTGACTTGGGTCACACGGCCAACCATATGCCCGTGTGCCAGGCCGTGTACCCTTCGAATTGGCCTCATATGCCCGTGTGCTAGGCCATGTGAAGCTACTGACTTGGTTTCTAAAGCACTATCAGGGGACACACGGCCGTGTCACCTGGCCGTGTGTAACACACGACTGAGACACACGCCTGTGTCTCTGCCTGTGTGGATAAAAATAGGCCATTTTTCAAGCCATATTCCTCACCCATATTGGTACCAACCTATACATATCAATTTACATATAACCATGACAAAAATAAACACTTAAAAAAAACCAATATCAAATTTATATAATGTAATATCCACACATACAACATGATATCTATAAGCAAAATAAATGACCACTTTAAAACATATCAAATATACTTCCAAAATATACCTAAATGGTCAAACTCATATATGAGGCATTGTGCTTAACTTAGCATGCATATACATTCTCAATTTCAACCATTTGGTACCTTAAATATCAATTCACAAAACAAAGCATTCACATAGCAATTATACACAACATATCATAAGGCCATTTACACCTATTTACATATCAAAACATATAGGCCACATTAGTCAAAATACCTATACATTCCATTTAACCCAAAATATAAAGTCCAAAGTACCAAAATAAGAGTTTGATAGTGCGACGCGATCTCTGACAACTTCTAAATCGAGCGAGCTTTCGATCATTATAAAACACAGAAATTAAAATGGAGTAAGCAATTAAGCTTAGTAAATTCGTATGATTAATAAATACAACTTACCAAATTATCCACAATTTAGGTAAACAAAAATAAAAGCATAGATGCAACTTAATTTGGCCCAAAGCTTATCATACAATCACAATCATGTTAGCCATGTATTTATATATAAAATATAAATCACTTCTCGTACTTCACATAAATACCTGTATTAGTTTGAATCGAACTCATGTAATCTCAAATCATCACTGTAACCGTTGAACCATTTGGAATACTATCGAATACTCGGGTATCTCGCACACTAAGTGCCAATACGTGGTCAAAACCACCTCTATCTCATATCTCATTTAGATGCTCACTCTCGAGCCATCACTAGGTCTGTTCACACAAGCTGTCAGTTAAGACGTAGCTACACGATGCTGCTCACACAAGTTGTAAAGTTGTAATAGCCTAAATTTTCAGTGGTGTCGGAATAGTGATTCGAGATCATTAAATCCGACAAATGAGTAGAAAATATTATTAATTTAGTGAATATAAGTTAAATGTGAAGTTAGAAATTTTTTGAAATAGCGAATAGTGTACTAGAAATAAATATTAAAATAATTAGAAATAAAGCGAGGTATCGAGACTTTAAAAATTTTAAACCGAGCCATAAATATTTTTATAAATATTTATGGAGTGTTAATAAGTTAGTATTAAAGTTTCGTCAAGAAATTTTAAAGTTCCGATAGTTAATTGAATAAAAAGGACTAAATTATAACAAATGTAAAATTATGGGAAATGATTAAATGGCTTAAATGATAAAAGAAAGAGGGTTTAAAAGGAAAATAGACCCAAAATGTTTTGGGCTGGACGGCAAGGGGCATGAAATCAGCAGGAAAATTGATGAATTAAGGGCAAAATTGGAATATTGCAAAATTTACTTAATAAAGCTAGGACTAAAGTGGAATTATTTAGATTTCTCTTTATTTTTATGCATTCTCATTAGCAAAAACACCATAGAAGGGTTTCCTTAAGCTGGTTTTTCATATTTTTACTGCAAGTAAGTTCAATTCTTGATTATTTCTTGAAATTTTTGTGTTTTTATGACTTTTACAACTAGGTCCACTTGTTGAATTCATTAGTTTTTGATTTTATGAAAGAAATTGGAAGTTTCTATGAATATGTGATGGAAGTATATGATGATTTAGCATGGAATTAGAGCTTTAAATTGTTTATATGCTGATTTTATTGAAAGAATTGAATAGAAAGTGAATGTTTGGGACCTAATGGTGAAAGAGTTTGAAGTTAGGGTTTTATGTGAAAATTCTGAATTTAAATAATTGTGAGATAACTTATAATTTCTAGATAAAGCATTAATTTGGAAAAATTATCTTCATTGAGGGGTTAATTGAGTAAGGACTGAATTGTATGAACTGTGAAATTTGGGGCAAAAATCGAAATCAACATTTGCACTAAAACAGTTTTGGACAGCAGCAGTAGTCTAACTTTGAAAAATCACCAAAAATTGTAGAAACCGAATTATGGAATGAATAAAATATGAAATTAAAGCTTATTGAGTCTAGTTTCTTATAGAAGAAACGGTGTAAGCAATGGAATTATAAATCATGAGATATAATAGATTTTGTAAGACAATGTCAGAATGAATTCGGGTTCCCCTGTTCTGACTTTGAAAAATCATAAAAAATTTAATAAAAATAATTAGGGACTTAAATTTATATTTTTATAATCCTGAATGAGTCTATTTTCAAGAGAAACAAACAGAAAAATCATTTGAATCCTGTACGAGAAGATAATTAATTTTTAGTGAAGAAGGGTCGGAACTGTCAAACAGCAGAACAGGGGAGACTTCAATGAATAAAATGTATTAATTGGCCCAACCAAAAATTATAAAATTTTTATGGTAAGAAGATATGTGAGTCTAGTTTCAGGGAAAATTAGTGGATATTAATTTGGAGTTCTGTAGCTAAAGATAAAAATAATTTAGGGACTATGACACGGATGGACAGCATTAGAATATACATAAGTAAATAAGGAAATTATAGATAATATTACTTATAAGCGGGTTGAAGATGAAGTCAATACTGATAAGTGAATGATTTTACAATGATAGATCGAGAACCCGAAACAAGTCGAGGAAAAGAAAAAGTAGCTGATTAGTCCCTGAACTTTCACAAATTTTGCAAATCGACCCAGGTAAGTTCATATGGTTGAAGTTTAATGATTATATGTTAATTTTATGAATTATATAATGTATGATGAAATATATTTATTGATGAATAGAGAATAAAATAATAACCCGAAAATCGAATAAATGATCAAATTGAGCGTAACGTCTGATTTGAGTACTTACGATCGATGATAAGTGACAAGTGATAAGTGGTAGCTTTAGCTACACTTATCCGATTAGCGACAAGTGATAAGTGATAAGTGGTAGCTTTAGCTACACTTATCGATCGGTGACAAGTGATAAGTGATAAGTGATAGTTTTAGCTACACTTATGATCGATCAATGACAAGTGATAAATGTGATCGAGTGTAAGACAGTGGCGGGACTATGACTTCAAAAAGTGATTAGTGATCATACGCAAGACCATAGTTATACTATGGCAAAGTGAAAGTGAAGTACTCAATTTTCTGTAACCGTTCCCTAATTTGGTTAAAGAATGATATGTGACAAATGGGCCCAAAAGAATTAAAGGAAATGAATAAGTGGTAGTAAGTTTATACAAGGGAACTCACCAATGATTGTGGTTGACAGGTGAACTTAATAATTGTGTATATTGTATAAGTGTATAAATATTTGGTAAGATTTATGTTTTACGCCTATGAACTTACTAAGCTTCTATAAGCTTACTTGAGTGTATTCAATGTCTCTTGTAGATTGACGTGGAAGTATACGGAGGATCGGATCAACACAAAGAATCACACTATCCAGATTATCTCCGGTAGCTTTTGTAAATTTTCTTTTTGATTTATATGGCATGTATAAGGTTTGATGATTATATAAATGCTAAGACTTGTTTAATGAATATACATTAAAGAAAAAAAATGATAAATATGTTAAATAGTATGATTATAGTAGAAGTATAATTTGGTAGCAAATTGATTGAAATGAATTGGTTGGTTGGATTAGTCTCGGTTTTAAAATTTGCAGGGAAGGTTAAATATTTATAAATGGGTTATATTGAACAAAAAAAAAACTTTGGGATTTTGCGAAAAATTTTCTATGGTTTCGATTTAATTCTGGTTTGGTCTCGAAGTATGTTTTGGACTTTGGAGGCCCATCTAAAGGACATCATGACATGTTTTAGTAAATGAATAGTATTTAACTTGTATTAACGAAAAATTAATCTGGTAAACTCTGGTAATGCCACGTACCCTATTTCGGCTATGAATACAGGTAAGGGGTGTTACAAAAGTAACCACAACACATGTCGAAAACTCAGCCACCGGAAGGACGTACGAGACTAGCACCCAAAACACGATAACCTTTAATGACATGTCATTTGTATCCTATCTATTCCTAAGGTTCAACCGGGATCCAATCCATAAGTTGCTGAATCTTCATCGAGTATTTCCGTAGAGTTGTGTCATTACAATTATAATAATAAAGCATTTAAAACACATATAATTTAATGCTTATTAATATACGAACTTACCTCGAATTAGTACGAAGAAAATCGACCAATCAATGCAACTACTTTATCTTTGCCTCGATCTAATTTTGAATGTGGCTTTTCTTTATCTAAATAATCAAATTTAACTAATTTAATTCTCAGTTCATTCAATTTAATCCAAAATTTATATTATGGAAAAATTACCATTTTGCCCTTATTTGACAATTTCATTAAAAATTTCTTTACAAAAGTCGTTTAACTAACAACAAAGATTTATTTTTTTCCATTAAACTCTAAAAAAAACTAGCATGCTCTCATAGTAAAACCCTAGACTTTCAACCATTTTGCAAATTAATCCTCTAATTAGCTAGGTTAAGCAACAACGATTCCAAAAACATAAAAATCAACAAAAATGAACACCAATTTCACTTACATGCAATGACTTTCCTTAAGAAAAATTTTCAAGCTTCCATGGATCCTTTATGCTGAAATTTTCGGTTGGTATATGTGTGAGGAAGATGAGTATTTCGTTTTATTTTATTTTTATCATTAATTGACTAATTATCTAATTACCTTTACCTAACTTTAAAATTTTCATAAATACCATGCCATGCACATCCACTATCTCAATTAGTGGTCTAATTACTAAATAAGGACCTCCACTTTAAAGTTCTATAGCTGTTTAACACTTTCTGCTAATAGAACCCAACTTTTGCACTTTACGCGATTTAGTCCTTTTTCACAAATTAAGCATACAAAAGGTAAAATTCCTTAACGAAATTTTTATACCATAATTCTAACACGCTGTAGATATTAAAATAATATTAAAATAAATTTTACGACCTCGAATTTGTGATCCCAAAATTAGTATTTCGATTTCACTAAAAATGGGCTGTTACATTCACTGTTAGAAACTTTGATTTAGATTGGTAGGATTCTGTCTAATCTTTCAATGACTAAATCAAAGTGAAAATACTAAATTCACAACTTACATAAATTACAAGATCTAATGGCAAAATTACAATCCTACATATATAACAAAAGAAGGTTATTTTACCTATTTGACCCCAAAAATAATATTTACAAAAATGACCTTGGTTCAAAAACATTCACCCAAATGACCTAAAATAAACAGTAAAATTGGGTTATGAAAAATATATTGTCGACACCACTTTTTTTAATTAAAAAATGATTTTTGAAGTTTTGGACACTAGATGGTCGACACTTATGTATTTTTTTCAAAAAAAAATTTTGGGGTGTTGGCACACTAATGGCCAGAACCCCTTTATCTGATTAAAAAACTAACTTTTTTTTTGGGGGGGGGGGTGTGGTGCTAGCCAACAAATGGCCAAAATCACCCAACAAAAAAGATTGGGAATATTGCAACATAACCCTCCTTGTTTTCCCATCTTTTTTATTTCCCAAGTTTAATTACATATTTTATATTTTAAAATAATATTGAACTACTTGTCATTTTTTTTAATTATTGTTGCATCACTCACATTATTATTAAATTTAAAAATTAATTTAAAATATATTGAACTACATATTTTATAAATATATTACTTGTTATTTTTTAAAATAAAAAAACAATAATTTAGCAATGTTTATTTGAATTATTATAAAATATTACTGTCACGTTATTACTGTTAAAAGTGAACATACGATATTTGATTTAACAAAATTAACGTGATTAGAATAAAAAAACCATATATTGAACTACTTTTGATTTGAAAATTAACTAGTTTAGTATCAATTACTGTCATTTTGGATACTGTATTTAGCATTTTAATATATATTTTCATAATTATAAAATTCAATATTAAAATTAATAAATAGTTTTAAAATACGTTTGAAGTTCTTAAGTAAT
The DNA here is from genome assembly GCA_025698465.1 of Gossypium longicalyx. Taxonomy (NCBI): domain Eukaryota; kingdom Viridiplantae; phylum Streptophyta; class Magnoliopsida; order Malvales; family Malvaceae; genus Gossypium; species Gossypium longicalyx. The sequence continues at coordinate 96,396,132 of CM047000.1, read as the reverse complement.
ATATTAAAATAAGATAATTTAAACAACTTTTTATCAAAACCACCTCCAAAAAAATTATCATATTACATTTAAAAATAAATATAATTTTTTAGGCTTAATTTATTATTTATACTTGAGTTTAACAACAATCAAGTTACATTTAACAAAATAAAAACAAAAATTTAAAAAAAATCATGAAAATTAAAATATGATGAGAAAATTCAATCATGAAAATTTTAAATTTTATAACCCAACTCAAGATATAAAATTTTAAATTTTAAATTTAATTTTTAGTGCATTTAGTGTATTATTTTTTTAAAAAAAATTAACTTTAAATAAAATTAATTTTAAAAAATCAAGTGTAGACGAGGCGGGTTAAGTCCAAATTTATTTTATTTTATTTTTTAAAATTGAACCGTATTTGGAAAAAAAATAAACTCATTTTTTAGGCTGACTGCCTACCCCAACTTCATCCCTAATAATATCTATTCAAATTCGAGTCAAGTTTCAATCAACAAATTTTGAGCAAGCTCGATAGTTTGGTTCGATTACAACCCTAATGATGAAAAAAAGGCAAGGTTCTCTTTTGTTTGGTTTGCATGTTATATCAACAGCATGGGGTCCCTGAAAAATATGAGTTTTCAAACTTTTAATGGGGGAATTGAATTTTTTGGGGGATTTCTTTGCAAATTAAGTGAACAAACAAAAGCTGAGAATTAGACATGTGGGTCAGACAGACAGTAAATGAAAAAAGAAAGAGCACAGACTATTTTTTGCTGCAATAAAAGGACAAAACTAGTTTCATCATCAAAACAAAAGTAAATTTGCATATATCAGACGTGGATTTCAATTACAATATAATAGGATGGGTTGAATTTCTATTATTGAATTAAGTTATTTTTTTTGAAAAATTATAAAATTAGATCGAAATAATGAAAACGTTTTCATCTAGCGTATTGACAAAAAAACGTTTTCAGTTGGAAGCGTTTTCTACTGATGTGACAAAAAGAGCTTTCAGCTGGAAATTTTTTCAATTAATGTGGCAGAATGCGCTTCTAGCTAAAAACGTTTTTTTGTTAATACGTTGAAAATGCTTCTAGTTAAAAGCGTTTTTTTGTAAATCCACTAACGTTTTTGTTATTTTAGCCTAATCCCGTAATTTTTAGAAAATACAAGCTAATCCAATAATTTTTTTTTATTAAAAAACAACATTTTGAGAAAATTTACTCGTAGGATGGCATGCGGAATTTTTACGCCTAAATTCCAATTGTAAAAGCTTTAAATAGGGGCAAGGGTACTTTAAGAGTTTTTTTAGAATGTTTTTAATTATAAATTTTGATGTATTTGTGTTAAACTTATTCATGAGTCGGGCTATTAGATTAAACTTAAATGTTGATTCAAAATTTAGAAAGATATGGATAAAAATATTAGGTTCGAAAAATAAATCTGGACAAAGAAAAACATTAGACTTGTTTAAAATATGAATTGAGCTTGACCTTAAACATTTAAGGTCCGAGCTGCTTGACCCGATCCATTTTTTATGTTTATAATAAATTATATTATGTTATATATATTATATAATTTATGCTAAAGGGTCAAGAGAACCCTCAATAAATTTTTTTTTAAATTAGTCATTATGAAAAAGAAGTGCATCCAATTAAATCTTTAGTGATATAAAAAAATTAATTGACCCTTTCTGTTAGCGAAAATCGTCAATTGATTGATTTGATCATAGTAATAGATTGACGTGACATATAAATATTTTTATATATAATGAATCGTAACTATTTATCCAATTTCATTTTGGATAAGTGAAAAACTAAAAAAAATAAAAAAATATAAATAATTATTAAAAAAATCTAAAATATATATAATAGAATATGGAAAAAAAATTCAAAAGCTATCCTATTCTCCACTAGAATTACATGAAAAATTGTAGGTGGGAAAAATGTGTTCTAAGGACATGCACTTCCTCAAAGAACATCACTACACCATCAAGCCACCCAATTACAATGTCTCTATAGCTATGAGGCAGTCCCTAAGTGCATGCACTTATGTAATTTGTGAATCAAATTATATATCTGGATATGACATCTCTTGGATGACCAACATCTCCAAAATCTTCCGTCTCTTGTATCCATGGTAGTTAGTATCATACTGGTCTTATCAGTTGGTATGTACTGTTTCGATTTTAAATCAGTACCAAATGATTTTTGTTTTGTTCCGATTAAAATTTAGTGTATTTCAACCATTTTGATATGTTTCAACTCGTTTTGGTTAATATTAGTTTGTATCGGTCCGTCCTAGTCGGTACAAAATTTTGATATTTTAAATTAATTTTTAATTTTTTTATCTTAAACACTTTTTTTATAATTATATTTAAAATTAAAAGCTATTGAATTAAATTATTGAACTTAAATAATAATTTTAAAATTTATATTTACATATAAATATATTTATATGGATCAAATTGAGATATATTTGCATGTATATATAATATATGATAAATTTTTTTATCAAAATAATATATACCGGTGGGTGTACCGTTATTTTTTATTGTTGAGGTTGGAAAATATTTTTCAACTCAAACCATGATTTAAAAACAAAAAAAAAGAAAGTAAATAAGCAGTTTTTTAAACCAAAGCTTGATTTTAAACTTAGATTTTATCTCAATTCTAAAAGACAATTTGTACCTCCTGGCTTTGAGAAAGTGTTTTCAATGAAATTACATTTTTATCCCCTCATTAAATGCCGTTAAAACCACAATCATCTCCATTATGTTGAATGTATCTATTTCTGCCTTACCACCTTGTTTTTTTTTCAATTTAATTTTTATTACTTATATTTATATATATTGTCAATATTTTTAAAGATAAGTAAATATTTAAATATATTTATTCAAAAAATTATTTAAATATAAAACATATGAGTATTTTCTATAACACATCATTACGTTTTTTACATTTTAATAGTTATATATATACACACGAAGATAAAATGATAATTTCATATAATGAGACGGGGTGGAGTGTAGTGAGATAAACAATTATCATAATCATTCTACACACATTATCCAAAAGAAAATCTACCCTACCTTGCATCACTTTTCAAAATCAATCTGCTCCATTTGAAACAAATTGGTTTAGAATCTATCGAGTGATTCGAACATTGCCATCACTATATTGGTTTACTCAAGGACCATTCCAACACGCCTAGATTTCCTTGTCAAGACCATTCGTTCAAGTCTTCGTCGGCAATGCATATTTCATACCCCATCCTCCTTTGGGCACTTGGTAACATGAGGAATGATAAAAAAGACACCCGTGAATGACTCTTTCGCTCTCTATCGTCTGGAAGGTCACCAGGTTATCAATGTTTCGAGAGGCCTACTTCCACCTTACCTCCCGTTCTCCTTGAAAAATCTTGGTTGCTCATCTTTGCAAATAAACTATTTGTTCCCTCCAAGATAGTCTTGCTTACCCACTTCTATGAACGAGTCACTCGTTCTTCAAGGTAACTATTCTTCTATTGAGAATATGACTCTTAGGCTTCCAAATCTCACTTAAATGTAACAACTTTATACTGTCATTTAGAAGGAATGACAGAATAAGTTGCATCATGAGTATTCTCCCCATGCGCTTTGCAATAATGGCAACATCTCAAAGCATGGAACTCTACATTAAATACGTCACAACACGATGAAGAAATGATCGATCCTCAAGCATTCTAACCTTTATATTATATTCAGTATTCACTTTTGCACCTTTAACATCCTTGCACACTTATCTCATCTAAGTCTCCACGCTATAAGGTGAATTAGACTTTCTCAATATCACCACATTCTCCTCGTATGTTCACTTTTGGTGGTACATCTAAATGTACTTGTATGGGAACAAAAATTGTTGGACATTATTATTATAATTTAAAATTGATATTACTAAATTGAAATTGTCAAAATTACCCCTCCAATGAAATTTAAACAAATTGGCACACTCCATTCTCCCTTTCTTCCTTACCGGACCAATCCACGATCATCATCATCATCTCTGATTCAGAAGAATCGAAGAGAAAAAGATGTTCAATTTCTTGAAAGGAGTGGTGGGCGGATCAGGGGGAGGTTTCTTGGTCTCACTTTCGCGGCACTTCCAAGGTATTCTTTTTTTCTGAATTCTCCATTTACTGTTAACCATCGAATCAAATTCAATCTTTAATCACATTGCCTAACTCATAATCACATTGGATCTTGTACTTGAATCCACTTATTTTTAATACGTTTTTCTTCCAGGATGATGGATCTCCTGTGTCTATATTTTCTCTTTCCGGTAGTAATCCGCAGGACGGCCGTTTAGCTGCTGGTCGGAATGGTGTCAAGCGTCTTTGAACCATTAAGTATAATTTATCCTTTTAAAATTACGAAAATATAAAAACTGGCCTTTCACTGTTGGAAACTTTGATTTGAATTGGTAGGATTCTGCCTAATCTTTCAATGACTAAATTAAGGTGAAAATACTAAATCTAAATTCACAACTTACATAAATTACAAATTTTAATAGCAAAATTATAATCCTGCATATACAACAAAAGAAGAAAAGCGAAAAAGTGAAGACGTTTGACATCAGCTTTCCATCATTGATTAAACGTCATTTTGCTTTTGTCAGCAATTAACTTCATCAATGCATTACACCCCCTTTCCTTACAATTTCCCTTGACATTCTTCCCCCTTTCCTCATTTCTCATCTCTTGTACCTTTTTTCTCCTCTATTAAAGGCTTCTTATGATCTTATCCCTTCTGCTCCTTTCACCTACATACACACATATACATATATCTATATACATACATACACTTACTAAGACTGGGAGTGAGGCAACAAATAAAAGCCATAGAGGAGTTTTTTTTTGGGGGGTGATAAGAACTATGGATACTCTTTATCCATGGCCTGAACCTGAAACACTATCAAGCAACAAGAAAAGGGTAATACAAAAACTTGTGGAAGGTCAAGAGTGTGCTACTGAGCTTCAAGTTATTGTACTCCACAACAAGAAGCCCCCTCAACAAGCTGCGGAGCTTGTGCAAAAGATCTTGTGGTCATTTAATCAAACACTTTCTATGCTAGCTGAAGCTGGTCATCATGATGAAGTGATTTCCCAGAGTCAGGCAACTTGTAATGATGATTGTAAGTCTCAAGATTCTAGTGAGAGCAGCAAGAGATCAGTTTCAGCATTCGCTAAGGATAAGAGGGGCTGTTACAAGAGAAAGTAAGAAAGATTCTTTTTTTTCCCCAATAACCAAATAATTAAATAAATTGTCATCTAGTTATTTGATGGGTAAATTATAAAAATAGTCATTTTTATTTGTATTAGATTACATTTTAGTCACTTATATTTAAAATGTTACGTTTTAGTCTCTTACGTTATTATTTTATTACGAAGTGGTCCACCGTTACTTCCCTAACAGCGGTCCTACGTGGCAGTCCGACCGGTGTTAGGGAGGTATTAGAGTTTAACCGTAGAGTAATCATTTCATAATAAAACGATAACATAAGTGACTAAAACGTAACATTTTAAATAAAAATGACTATTTTTATAGTTTGCCCTTATTTAATTTTGTATTTTTGTCACTAATTGTCTTAATTAATTAAGTGTTAATTTTATATATTTTCATTATTGAATGATAAAAAAAATCATAATTGAGTGCTTTCCATCGTAATTTATTTTAAATATTAACCACGAGATATGGTAGAGTGGTTGATTATCATGTTTCTACTCATGAGAATATAGCACTAATTCTTCCATAATTATTTTTGGTATTAATTGGATGTTATTTCTGTAGGAGGTTTGCTCAAACAAAGATAGTGGTGTCTGATAAAATAGAAGATGGGCATGCATGGAGGAAATATGGACAAAAAACTATCTTAAATTCTAAACATCCAAGGTAAACTCATTTTTTGTTTCACTAATTCATTTACTCATCAAGTTAATGAAAGCAAACATTTGAGATTTTGTTTAATGTGATATTAAAAATACAAATGGAATCCCTTAAAACTTTAACTTAAACTCAAACCTCAAACTCGAACTTAAATTTCGAGTTTCGAACCTTGATCCCAGAACTTGAATTTTAAACCTAATTTAAGATCAAGGTTCATAATTTAGGATTCGATTTTAAGATCAAAATTTAGGGTTTGGGGTTCAAAATTTAAGTTTAGGATTCGAAATTTAGGTTAGAGTTCGAGATTTAGGGTTTGAATTTTAAATTCGGAGTTTAAGATAAAAAATTACCAAAATTACGTGTTAACAACTATAAATGATATCATGGGAAATTACGTTTCTCCTTAAAACAAATGAATTTTTAAGCCAAAATGGGGTTTGAATTTGGTATTATATTTTTAAGCAACGACAACTACTAGAAGAAACCTTTTTGGTGTTATTTAGCTCAAACTTTTTCAACAATGCTAAATAATTCCTAATCCAAGTTATTTAGGGACGGCACCAATGGGTAGTTACAAGCTTGGCTCCCTCAAAATGGTAAATTATCATTTTAGTCCCTTGAAGTTTTTAAAATCATTATTTTAATGATAAAAACTAACTTTGGCTCTCAAAAAGATAGAAAAAGTTTTAGCTTAATCTTTTTAAAATTCTAAAATGATAAGCATATACAAAGATAAAATTGTACTTTAACCCTTTTAAAGTTTTATAATTTAATTTTGATCCTCTAAAAATAAAATTCTGGCTTCTTCCCTGAAACTATTCCTTATAATTTGGTCCATTTGTGATCAACAGGAGTTACTTCAGGTGCAGTCACAAGCATGATCAAGGCTGTAGTGCTATCAAACAAGTTCAAAGAATGGAAGATGATGCCCAAATGTACCACATCACATACATTGGTACCCACACTTGCAGAGACCAGCACTCATCTATGGCTACACCACGAATCGACAGTCCGAGTCCGATATTAAAACTCGAATCCGAGGAACAAGCGACGACACCAAGCGATGTTACGAATTTGGATTCGATGACCATGTGGACGGATGTAATGATGGGTGGTGTTGGTTTTGAAACTGATGTGGTGTCCAACATGTATTCATGCACTGAAATCACTTGTCTGGATTTAGAACCTGTTGAGCTTGAAAATGGTTTGCAGTTTGATGACACTGATTTTGCTTAGTGAAACTTTGGCTTCTTTGTACAGTTAATATTATAAGCCATGTTCCCTATTTGTATTATGTAATCGACGGTCAAATTATGTTGTTAGTCCCTGTACTTGAATGAATAATTTGATATTCAGTTATTTTATTTTAAAAATTAAACTTTATTTTTTCCTTTTTAAATTTAAAAATTCAAGTCTTCCAGAGGGAGCCTCAATTTTTTTGAGGGTCGGAATTAAATTGTATATTTTTACAATAGTAAGCCTATATCTTTATAATTTTTAAAAGGCTAATTAGTTTTTTTTCATTTTTGGGGGGCCAAAGTATAATTTTACTATTACTAATTTAAATTATTAAAATTTCTAAATGGTCTAATGGACAATTTTTTATTTTAAGGGGGGTCAGGCCCTGCCAGTCCCCTTGTCACTAATGGACAATGCGTTTACTTGCAGTTAGTGTAAAAATAGCGATAGTACTGAGATTAAATACTATAACGATACCATAACGTGAAATAAAAAGAAAGTTAAGTGTATCGCTCGGGAAGGAAATGCCTATCTAAATGGGCCCGTAAGCTAATAAGTAAAGTCATTGTAATTATTTAGTTTATGAGTTTCTTTTGCTTATTTGGTTTACATGTTATATCAACACCAAGGGTCCCCTGAAAAAAGTATGTAACTTTCAAACTTTGTTTGTGGAAACTTTTTTTTTTTTTTGTGTGTGTGATTGTAAGACATCCTTATCCAAATAATAGTATTAGTTGGATTTTACTTTGGATTAAGCTCAAATTTCTATAATTGAATTCGAGGATAAGTTCAAAAGTGAATTAAATAGTGGGGATAAAATTAGATATTTTGAGTTAAAATATCTAAATTGAATAAATAATTCTTCGTGTGGACCAAAAAAGAAAGTTTTCTATTTGGCCAAATCTTGAAAGGACTAAAATTGAACTCTTAATTTTAAGTGGAATTAAAAGAGAAATTATACCATTTAACTAAGGGAAGCCAAAACTCCTAATTAGGGGTGAACATTCGGTCTTTTTGATCGGATTGGTCAAAACTTTTTGTTAAATCAATTTAATCGATTATAATCTACAAAAGAACGATTCGACCAAATTAAAGCTCAAGAACCAACATAATCGAATCGACTTTAGGTCGATCTGTTTGGTTGGTTAACTAACTTTAATTATTGGACGTGAATAATATATATTTATTTTATAAATTAAAAATATATTTTAAATAACTAAAAATATATTAAATTAAGTAGATTTTTTTGGTAGGGTCAGTTTGAAAATTTAAAAAAATGATAACTGACTGAAATAATCAACAAAACAAAACTCATGACCAAAAAAAATGTCCAAATTGAAATCGATTAAACCGATTGAGTTGGTTTAGTCGATTTTCTTTATTTTAACCAAAAATTGCTTTCCCTTACTCTTACCTAAAGGTGTTCGTGGGTCGGGTTCGAGTTGGACCTAAATATGATGTTAACACACTTTATGATTGTCCAAGCCTAAACTGTCCTAAAATATGGGCTTAAAATTTTGTCTAAGGCCATTTGTGTTTGTAAATAGCTAATCCAAGTCCATTTTAGGCCTGCCCAAATTATTTTTAAAAATATATATTTATATTGTTTTTAATTTAATATTGAAGGATTTTATAAATTTTTTTATTTGTTAAAATTTTATATTTAGTTATCTTAACCTTTTTAATGTTTACACTATAGTATTATATATTACTATAAATTTAATTTTTATGTGTTATAAATTACATAATATATAAAAAAATTAATATAATATAAAACATTACAAACTTAAAAGCGAGTTAGGTCGGGCTGGTTTGGACCTTAAATGTTCAAACTCAAGCTCAACCCATATTTTAAACGAGCCTAATATTTTTTACCTAAGCCCATTTTCCAGGTCTAATATTTTTTTCAAACCCTCCCAAATTTTGGGCGAGCCTTCAGACTTAGACGGTAACCTAGCCCATAAACAGGTCTGCTCCTACCTAAACCTGCTCATAGGTTGGGCCACCCGCTCGACTTAAAGGTCCACTCAAAAAATGAGAGGGTTTGGGTAAAACACAAGGCCCAACAATGGGGTTGGGTAATTTTTTTTTGCCTCGGCCCAGCCCCGCCCAGCCTGAATATTATGTTATAAAATAATGTTATATTAATTATATATGTTAAATAATTATTATATATATTTATATTTATATTAAATCACTAATCTAATAACAATTAAACTAATTGCTTAAGACCTAAAAAAACTTATCCAACTAAATAACCCAATTCAAGATATAAAATTTTAAAATTTATATTTAATATAATAAAATATTTATTATATTTATGGTAGTGTTTTTAATATAAATATTTTTTAATGTGTTTAGAAAACTTTTACTTTAGTCTTTTTTTAGTGCATTTAGTGTATTATATTTAATAAAAATTAATTTTAAAAAATTAAATATAAACAAACCGGGTTAAGTCCAAATTTATTTTATTTCATTTTATTTTTTAAAATTAGACCGTATTTGAACAAAAAAATAAACTTGTCGAAACCATTTTTTTTGAAACGGGGATCGACTTTGTTTGAAAATGGAAATTAAAACGGGAGTCGCCACCGATCTTTATTAGGTGTGATCGGATCACCTTTGTTTTAATAAAACAATTTTTAGTTTACTAAAACGGTATTTTTAGTCTACGAAACTCGAGAGAATGAGTTCAGGAGTCGGTTACGTGCGAGGAAGGGTTAGCACCCCCGACATGTAACAGCCTAATTTTCAGTGATGTCGGAACAGTGATTCGAGATCACTAAATCCGACAAATGAGTAGGAAATATTATTAATTTAGTGAGTATAAATTAAATGTGAAGTTAGGAAAAATTTTGAAATAGTGAATAGTGTACTAAAAATAAATATTAAAATAATTAGAATCGAAAACGAGGTATCAAGGCCTCGGGAATTTTAAATCGAGCCATAAATATTTTTATAAATATTTATGGAGTGTTAATATGTTAGTATTAAAGTTTCGTCAATAAATTTTAAAGTTCTGATAATTAATTGAACAAAAAGGACTAATTGTATCAAATGCAAAATTGTAGGAAATGATTAAATAGCTTAATTGATAAAAGAAAGAGGGTTTAAAAGGAAAATAGACCCAAGGTCTATTTGGGCTGGACGGCAAGGGCATGAAATCAGCAAAAAAACAAGGAGAATTAAGGGCAAAATTGGAAAATTGCAAAATTTACTTAATAAAGTTAGGACTAAAGTGGAATTATCTAGGTTTCTCTTTATTTTTCTGCATTCTCATCAGCAAAAACACCAGGAAAGAGTTCCCTCAAGCTGGTTTTTCATATTTTACTGCAAGTAAGTTCAATTCTTGATTATTTCTTAAAATTTTTGTGTTTTTGTGACTTTTACAACTAGGTCCACTTGTTGAATTCATCAGTTTTTGATTCCATGAAAGAAATTGAAAGTTTCTATGAATATGTGCTGGAAGTATATGATGATTTGACATGGAATTAGAGCTTTAAATTGTTTATATGTTGATTTTATTGAAAGAATTGAATAGAAAGTGAATGTTTGGGACCTAAGTGTAAAAGAGTTTGAAGTTAGAGTGTTATGCGGAAATTATGAATTTTAATAGTTATGAAATAACTTATAATGTTTAGTAAAAGTATTAATTGAGAAAATTATCTTAATTTAGGGGTTAATTGAGCAAGGACTGAATTGTATGAATTGTGAAATTTGGGGCAAAATGGAAATCAACATTTTGCACTAAAACTGTTTTGGACAGCAGCAGTAGTCTAACTTTGAAAAATTACCAAAAATTGTAGAAATGGAATTAGAGGATGAATAAAATATGAAATTAAAGCTTATTGAGTCTAGTTTCTTATAAAAGAAATAATGTAAGCAATGGAATTGTAAATCATGAAATATAATAAATTTCGTGAGACAAGTTCAGAATGAATTCGAGATCCCCTGTCCTGACTTTAGAAATTCACCATAAATTTTAAAAAAATTATTAAGAGTCATACTTTACATGCATGGATTCCTTATTGAGTGTATTTTTAAGAGAAACAAACGGTATGGTCGTTGGAATTCTTTACAGGGAGAAATTTGGTTCGTAGTGTACAGAGGTTAGAGTAGTCGTATTCTGAAACAGGGGAGATTTCAATGAATAAACTGTATTAATTGGCCTAACCAAAAATTATGAAAATTTTATGGTAAGAAGATATATGAGTCTAGTTTCAGGAAAAATTAGCGGAACTTAATTTGGAGTTCTATAGCTCCAGATATAAATAATTTAGTGACTATGACACAGATGGACAGCTTGAATATTCACATAAGTAGATAGTGAAAATTATGGATAATGTTACCTACAAGTGTGTTGTTTATACTAAGGATGTGGATGGAGAGGAGGAGGAGGAAATATACAAAAATATATGAATGACTCGTGTATAAATTGATCACATGCCTGATTATAATCGATAAGTGTTGAATTAGAAACGATATAATGTTTTATTTGGAATATTTATTATGAAATTATGATTATCGCTATAATATAAAAATCGAACTTGTGAGTTTATATAACTAAATTTAGTGACCATTTGTTAATATTATTTTATGAATGGTGATTAATATTTATGTATGTTAATTGTTGAAAATAAGTAAATTATGTACAAAAGTTATGAAATTGAATTGAGAATTTTGGAGGAACGGAACGCAGAAATAAGTACAATCTTTCAGTGAAAAAGATGAATTGTGGTAAATTACCCAAGTAAACCGAGATTCAAAGATTTGTTGCGAATTCTCGTGTTTGCTTTCCGCTTAGCTCTTACGAGTTTCGTTAACTCATATGAGTTTCGATTAACCCTTTGGGGGTTTGATTCACTACAGTGAGCTTGATTAGCCTTCTAAGCTTCCGTTTAGCACTTATGTGCTTCAGTTAGCCTTTGGGCTTTCGTTTAGCACTTATGTGCTTCAGTTAGCCTTCGGGCTTCCGTCTAACACTTATTTGCTTCAGCTAGACTTCGGGCTTCAAATCATGATGTACTCAAATCCGTAAGCTGTTCCCTGAATGGATAAGTTGGTAAGGCGTAAATGTAACATGTGGAAAAAAAAATGTAAGTAATGTTATCATTATTATTATTGAGCTCAATTATGTGATTTTGTCATTCAGAGATTGTGTTTGACAGGATATGTTAGTAAATTATGAGTATGTGAATCAAAATGACCGAATTTAAATACCTAATGAGGTTGAGCTCATTCACACGAATTTGTCATTTGAAATCGTGATTGACAAGAAGAAACAGTGAGTTGCATGCTTATCAATGGTTATACATAATTATCTGAAAAACAAGAAAAATGACGGTTATTGATATATGAAAATGTGAGACATTGATATATGAATGTGGAATATGTTTGATAAATGTGTTCATTCTTAATTATGGAATTATGTACTTCATGTGTGCTATTTGCATAAAGATGATATTTCAAATACTTTGGTGAGTAAAGCTTAAATATGAAATAGTATGAAATCAAGACAAGTTGTTATGAAAATATATTTAAATTATCTGTAAGTGTTTTTGTAGTCCTCGTTAATGCCTCGTACTCTATTCCGGCAACGGATACGGGTAGGGGGTGTTACACGACATGCCAAAAAATTGATTAGTTAGTGTCTTAATGTCAAAAATTGAAAATCGGGAATGGGTTTGAAATACGATCTTTTCTATTAATATCGATTTTAAAATCCTTGAATTAGCTCAAAACGACTGCTTAAAGATTTCCTTGTTCCGAGATATCGGAGTATCACGTCCCGTAAGTTAGGACACAATACCATGAATTTCCGAGCACAAGGTCGTCTTTAATTTAAATGAAAATTTCATGTGTCTTAAAATTCGAAAAGGATATTTGCGATTTAGAAACAATAAGGAAATCGAAACCCCGTAAGTTAGGGCACGATTCCTCGATGTTCCAAAATGTAAAACATTGCCTTATTTGAAAATTTTCATTTTTTTTTTGAATATTAGCGAATGAGGCGTTTAAACGACGTATGTTATTTGTTTGGAGTAAAAGTGGAACGATCCATATTGGATAAAACATTTGAAGTTTAATACACGATACGATGACATGAGATAAAACTATAGTAATGTGCATAGAATGATAGTGCATGGAATAGTAATATATGAATAAAATATTACACAAGTGAATGACAATAATATGAAAATATAAATAACGAATCATAGTACATGCAATAGCAATAATCATACAATATTTAAATGATAACATCGATAAATAAGGGCCAATGAATTAAATGATAAAAAGGTATAAAACAAATTAAAATAAATAAAGTGAAAACAAATTAAAATAAATAAAGTGCAAACAAATTCTAGAATGATAATAAATGAGTTTAAAATAAGTAATGCAAAAAGGTATTTTAAAATCCATAACCACACAAAGTAGAAATCTAAAAAATAAATAATTTTAAAATAGGTAATACGTATATATACAAGGGGTAAAATAATATGTAAAAAAAACTAAAATAAATAATAATAAAATCATTTGAAATAAGTAAAATGGGTTTAAAATAAGATATATAAAATAATTTTAAAATAAGTAATATATAAGTTAATCTAAAATGATACATAACAAACAAAAAAAAATATATATATATATATAATATGTAAAAGAATTAAAAAGGAGACAATATAAATATATTTTACAATAATAGCAGTTCGAAGGTATCAAAAAGGTTGTTTGAAATATGTATTGTACAATAACTTAAAAAGAAACAATATAAAATAATTTAAAATAAATATATAACAAGACGATTTTTAAAAGGATTATAAACATATAAAAAGGCTTGGAGTAAACTATATGTATACATATATATAATAGGTAAGGAATATAAAATAAATAATACATATAAAATAGACCAAGATAAAATATATGCATAAAGCAAGTTAAAATAAATAATAAGAATTTAAACAAATAATACATTAAGATACGTTGGAATAGATGTAAAGTAAATAATACATAAAATATTTGAAATAACATATAAATGAAATGTTTTTTTTTTTTAAAAAAAGGTTAATAAATGGATTAAATAAGTTTAGGACATGGTTGAAAACAAGTTGAAATTTGGGGTATAAAATTATAAATACTGAAAAATTAATCAGGGACCTAATCAAAAACCAAACGAAATTTGAGGGTTAGAATAAAAAAAAAAAGAAAACAGGAACTAGGGCCCGATTGAATGGAGTTGTGAATGAAAAGGACTAATCGCACAAATATCCCTTTTAGGAAAAATTCACAACTCCCCCCACTACACTCACGGCACCGTTTCAAATAATAAAAAAATAAAAAAGGGTTCTTTTTTTCATTCTCCAGATTCCCTTTTTTAATTTCAAAGAAAAAATCCAGAAACTCTTTCCTTCTTCCCCTTTTCATTTTCATTTCTTCTCTGCTAGGGTAATGCACCCATCATCGCGCCGCCACCAGACCGCCTCTCCTCCACCTTGGACGGTGGTCGGAGAGGTGCTAAATGGCCCTTTTAGCCCTTGATCGCGGCAAAAAAAAAACAAATAAAAGAGGACGCTTTGGTCCTTTTACCAAATTGACGCAACCGTCAAAGCCGAGACCAAACTTTGAAAGGTTTTGAGGCCCTTGATGCCGGTGAAACACCCTTGGCGACGGTGGAGCGTAGGGCCACTCAGGTAAGTTCATTCCTCTTCCTTTTTTTTATTTAAAAAATTTGTGTTTAGAAATAAAATAAAAGAAAAGAAACAAGAAACGAAAATATCTAATGAAAAATTGAAGACCTTCGAAGTTTCTGTTCTGCCTTTGTATTTCAGTGTGCGTAAAAAAAATCAAATTAGAATCATCGGGCTCTTATAGCCGATTAAGGTGACTATCCATTTTACATTTTTGTCGTTTTTGCTTGATCTTTCTCCTGTCCATCTATTGTTTTCTCTGTCTTCATATTTACTCCTTGTTGCAGGTGTCAGAGAGGCGTGGGATGCGTGGATGGGGCGTTCGAGGAGTGCGACGAAGAGGCGAGGTGGCCAATGGTTGGCCAAAGGTTCGGCAGTAGCATGCTTGGGGGCTGGCTGCTGTTGTTTTCTTTTCTTTGTGATGGGCTAGGGTTGTTTGTTTTTTTTGAAATGTTGTTGGATTAGGGTTAGAAATGGGCCTCACTAGTTTGGGCTTGCATTTGGTTTTGAAATCTGGGTTGGTTTGGTTGGTATGGGTTTTAGTTATTATTTTTGCTTATTTTCGTAGGCCAAAATTGGCTAATACAAAACTCATTTTTTAGGCTGACTGCCTACCCCAACTTCATCCCTAATAATATCTATTCAAATTCGAGTCAAGTTTCAATCAACAAATTTTGAGCAAGCTCGATAGTTTGGTTCGATTACAACCCTAATGATGAAAAAAAAGGCAAGGTTCTCTTTTGTTTGGTTTGCATGTTATATCAACAGCATGGGGTCCCTGAAAAATATGAGTTTTCAAACTTTTAATGGGGGAATTGAATTTTTTGGGGGATTTCTTTGCAAATTAAGTGAACAAACAAAAGCTGAGAATTAGACATGTGGGTCAGACAGACAGTAAATGAAAAAAGAAAGAGCACAGACTAATTTTTGCTGCAATAAAAGGACAAAACTAGTTTCATCATCAAAACAAAAGTAAATTTGCATATATCAGACGTGGATTTCAATTACAATATAATAGGATGGGTTGAATTTCTATTATTGAATTAAGTTATTTTTTTTGAAAAATTATAAAATTAGATCGAAATAATGAAAACGTTTTCATTTGGAAGTGTTTTCAGTATATTGACAAAAAAATGCTTCCAGCTGGAAGCGTTTTTTTACAAATTCGCTAACGTTTTTGTTATTTCGGTCTAATCCCGTAAATTTTAGAAAATACAAACTAATCCAGTAATTTTTTTTATTAAAAAAACGACATTTTGGAAAAATTTACTCGTGGGATGGCATGCGGAATTTTTACGCCTAAATTCCAACAGTAAAAGCTTTAAATAAGGGCAAGGGTACTTTAGAGTTTTTTAGAATGTTTTTTGATTATAAATTTTGATGTATTTGTGTTAACCTTATTCATGAGTCGGGTTATTAGATTAAACTTAAACATTGATTAAAAATTTAGAAAGGTATGGATAAAAATATTAGGTTTGAAAAATAAATTTGGATAAAGAAAAATATTAGACTTGTTTAAAATATGAATTAAGCTTAACCTTAAACATTCAAGGTCAGAGCTGCTTAACCCGATCCATTTTCTATGTTTATAATAGATTATATTATGTTATATATATTATATAATTTATGCTAAAGGGTAAAGAGAATCCTAAAAAAAATCAATTTAGTCATTATGAAAAAAAAAGTGCATCCAATTAAACCTTTAGTGATGTAAAAAAATTAATTGACCCTTTCTACTAGCGGAATTTGTTAGTTGACTGATTTGATCGTGATAGTATGTTGACGTAGTATGCAAATATTTTTTTATTTATATAAAATGGATCGTAATCATTTGTCCAATTTCATTTTAAATAAGTGAAAAAGTATAAAAAATCAAAATAATTATAAATAATTATTAAAAAAAATCTAAAATATATATAATAGAATATGGAAAAAAAAAATTCAAAAGCTATCCTATTCTCCACTAGAATTACATGAAAAATTGTAGGTGGGAAACTGTGTTCTAAGGACATGCACTTCCTCCAAGAACATCACTACACCATCAAGCCACCCAATTACAATGTCTCTATAGCTATGAGGCAGTCCCTAAGTGCATGCACTTATGTAATTTGTGAATCAAATTATCTATCTGGATCCAACATCTCTTGGATGACCAACATCTCCAAAATCTTCTGTCTCTACTCTTATATCCATGGTAGTTGGTATCATACCAGTCGTATTACCGTTTCGATTTTAAATCAGTATCAAATAATTTTTGTTTTGTTCTAGTCAAAATTTGGTGTATTTCAATTATTTTAATGTGTTTTGACTTGTTTCGATTAGTATTGGTTTGTACCAATTCGTATCAGTCGATACAAAATTTTAATATTTTAAATTAATTTTTATTTTTTTATCTTAAACACTTTAATTTTTTTATAATTATATTTAAAATTAAAAGCTATTGAATTAAATTATTGAACCTAATTAATAATTTTAAAATTTATACTTACATATAAATATATTTATATGGATCTAATTGAGATATATTTATATGTATATATAATATATGATCATTTTTTATCAAAATAATATATACCGATAGGTGTTCCGTTATTTTTTATTGTTGAGGTTGGAAAATATTTTTCAACTCAAACCATGATTAGAAAACAAAAAAAAATGGTAAATAAGTAGTTTTTTAAACCGAAGCTTGATTTTAAACATAGATTTTATCTCAATTCTAAAAGACAATTTGTACCTTTTGGCTTTTGTGAAAGTGCTTTCAATGAAATTACCTTTTATCTCCTCATTAAATGCCATTAAAATCACAACCATCTCAATGTACGTTGAATGTATCTATTTCTGCCTCACCACCTTGTTTTTCTTCAATTTAAAACATATAAGTATAAAACACACGAGTATTTTCTATAACACATCATTACATTTTTATCATTTTAATAGTTATATATACACACATGAAGATAAAATGATAATTTCATATAATGAGACGACGTAGAGTGTAGTGAGACAAACAATTACCATAATCATTCTATACACATTATCTAAAAGAAAATCCACCCTACCTTGCATCACTTTTCAAAATCAATTTGCTCCATCTGAAACAAATTGGCTTAGAATTTATTGAGTGATTCGAATATTGCCATCACTATATTGGTTTACTCAATGACCATTCCAACACGCCTAGATTTCCTTGTCAAGACCATTCGTTCAAGTCTTCGTCGGTAATGCATATTTCATACCCCTTCCTTCTTTGGGCACTTGGTAACATGAGGAATGACTAGAAAAACACCCGTGAATGACTCTTTCGCTCTTTATCTTTCGGAAGGTCACCAAGTTATCAATGTTTTGGGAGGCCTACTTCCACCTTACCTCTTGTTCTCCTCGGAAAATCTTGGTTGCTCATATTTGCAAAAAAACTATCTGTTCCCTCCAAGACGGTCTTGCCTACCCACTTCTGTGAACAAGTCACTCATTCTTAAATGTAACTATTCTTCTATTGAGAACATGACTCTTAAGTTTCTAAATTTCATTTGAATGTAATAACTCTATACTGTCACTTAGAAAGAATGACAAAATAAGTTCCATCACGAGTATTCACTTTTGCACCCTTAACATCTTTGCACACTTATCTCCTTCGAGTCTCCACGCAATAGGGTAAATTAGACTTTCTCAACCTCACCACATTCTCCTCGTATGTTCACTTTTGAGGGTAGATCTTTATGTACTTGTATCGGAACAAAAATTGTTGGACATTATTATTATAATTTAAAATTGATATTAATAAATTGAAATTGTCAAAATTACCCCTCCAATGAAATTTAAACAAACTGGCACACTCCTTTCTCCATTTCTTCCTTAACGGACCAATGCATGATCATCATCATCATCTCTGATTCAGAAGAATCGAAGAGAAAAAGATGTTCAATTTCTTGAAAGGAGTGGTGGGCGGATCAGGGGGAGGCCAGAAGGATCTACCTTACAATATAGGGGATCCTTACCCTTCCGCTTGGTCCTCTTGGTCTCACTTTCGCGGCACTTCCAAGGTATTCTTTTTTCTGAATTCTCCATTTACTGTTAACCATCGAATCAAATTCAATCTTTAATCACATTGCCTAATTCATAATCACATTGGATCTTGTACTTGAATCACTTATTTTTAATACGTTTTTCTTCCAGGATGATGGATCTCCTGTGTCTATATTTTCTCTTTCCGGTAGTAATCCGCAGGACGGCCGTTTAGCTGCTGGTCGGAATGGTGTCAAGCGTCTTCGAACTGTAACTATTCTTTTATCATTTGAATTGCTTTCTCCTTGTTTATGGCATTTGCGATGATAATCCATTTAGTATCACTATGTTTTTGTTTTATATGAGAGTGCATTTTAGTGATCGAGCTAGATTAGATTTTAAGGTGTTATTTCTTCTAAATTTATATTTGCTTTCAATATAAAGCACACCCTTTTTGGCTTTCTCTTTTGCTTTTTAGAAGCGTAAAGCGGTTAGTAAAAACAACAGCCAAAAGTTTAGTCTCACTTGTGTTAGAATAGTTGCTGGATTCTGGACATTGAGATGGTATTTTTGATCCTTCTATAGGTGAGGCATCCGAATATCTTGTCATTTCTTTACAGTACTGAGGTTGAAACTGTTGATGGTTCTGGTACAAAAGTTACCATCTATATTGTCACAGAGCCTGCTATGCCATTATCTGAGAAGATCAAGGAACTAAGTTTAGAAGGTACACAAAGGTATATCCACTTTTCTAAATTCCGTGCTCGTCTTTGCTCTTCTTTTTTTGTTGATTCCGAGAATGCATAACACGTTTTAGTTTCTGACATTGGAATTCACCTATGCCATATTTGAAAAGTTCCTTTCCTTTTTTATGCAATCATACATGGGAGATTGAAAACACTGTATGTTGTTTAAAACCTTAATAATTTTGGGGTGTGATTTCTTTGTTGGTAGAGATGAGTATTACGCCTGGGGTCTGCACCAAATAGCTAAAGCTGTGAGCTTTTTAAATAATGACTGCAAACTTGTAAGTATTTCAAACTAGGGCTGCAAGTTTAGACCTTTAGTTGTTGAAAGTTGAAAAATGCTTAGTTATCTTAATAATAATCTGTGTGACAAATTTGTGACTCTAGATTTAGCATCTATCTGACGTGATTGCTGGAAAAATGTCAGTGTTGCATTAACATATGTTAAGAGATTGACACTTTGCATAAGCCATTCATGAATTCTGTCACCCATGTATTTATACAAATAGACACATAATTTCTGAGGTAAACGAAGGATTTTTTTCTTGCATTACTACATTTAAAATAGACTGAATATGGTTCGGTGGATTTAGCATAAAAGAGTCATATTGAGTGCTTGCGCTTTTTGTTCCCATCATATTTATCAAACCAATCATCATTTAAAGATAGACAAGTTGTTCCTATTACTATTATTTTCTAATTTTATTTTTCTTTGGATTTTCTTTTCACTCTAAATGTAGTACAATCATGCATACACCGATAGTAAGGTGTTGACTGGAATCATTTTGAAATGTAATGCATTTACAGAAACTATGCCACCCCGTTTGCATGAGAAGAATGTGCCAGCTTTTCTCTTTAGTCCTTTATGATTGCAGAGTTTGAATCTTATTTGTTTATTCAATGTGCTTGCACTCGGGTTTGAGTGTTTTTTTTGTTGCTGTGTAGGACATTGATCTAAAGTGTTTTTGTAGAAGCTGCTGATAAGTCTGGATTTTTAATCCCCCCTTATCTCTTTCAAGATCACTCTTTTGACTAGCTTTGGATTGTACAGGTTCACGGCAATGTTTGTCTGGAAAGTGTTGTTGTAACGCAGACCTTGGACTGGAAGCTACATGCATTTGATGTTTTATCTGAGTATGATGGGACTAGTGGAACTGCTACAGGACCAATGCTGGTAATGCTTGTGTTTGGATGTCAGCAAAGTGTTTGAGTTATTTTTGAATCTCAATGTGACATATATTGTTGCAATCTTAAAATTCGTGTAGGTTTTCTTTTACTGAATTCTAAATATCTTTTTATACAATAGCCAAGTTTTTTTCTAATAGATCATTAGAGATGCAACTTATAAACATAACTCTTGAATTCTAAATATCTTTTTAAAAAATAGCCAAGTTTTTTTTTGAATAGATCATTAGAGATGTAACTCATAAACATAGTCCTTCCTATTTAGTTTTATTAGTCATTAGATTTTGGCATTGGCAGTATATTCATGTATTAAGTTCAGAATAATTGCAGGTTATCTATTTCTTTTCTCAGCTTAAAGTTTTCACGATTGAAATGTTTCATTCTATTATTGTACAAAATTATGTTATGTGCATATTTATCAGAAACTTTTTCTTTCTTTTTTGTCAAAACTGCGTGTGCATAGGTAATTGATTCTTTGTTTGTTTTAATCAGCCATATGAATGGCTTGTTGGATCACAATACAAGTCAGTGGAGCTGGCGAAGTCTGACTGGGTTGCAATCAGAAAATCTCCACCATGGGCTATTGATTCTTGGGGTTTGGGTAAGTTTTTATTGTTTCTTTTGATATATTGGTGTAATGAATTACATGAGGGTGGGTCAATGGGTGATCACTTAATTTGTGCTAATTCTTTGATCATATTTCTTGCCACATTGATCTCTTGGGTGTACTTTCCTTGTAATGTTTCATTTCAAGAAGAGGATACTTCTTGGCATGGGTATCTTTTGACTTTTGTTTGAGTTGATACTGGTTATTATTCTTGTCTCTTAGATGCCTGTGTTGACCGAGAATGCTTAGCTTTACATCCTCTTTTCAAATTTCACAAAAAAAAATTCAACTGTCTTATTGATACACTGTGCATTACAATGACATTCAAAAAAGTATATTCATATATGCTTGTCTAAAGTGACCGATGGAAAGAAATGCATGATTTGGTTCAATTTTAGTTATTTTGCTGATTTCTTTGTTTCTTTTACCATGCAATTCTCTATACAATCTGAACATTTTTATAATTTGATAGGATGTCTTATTTATGAGATTTTCTCTGGCATGAAGTTGGGAAAAACTGAGGAGCTGCGAAACACTGCTTCTATACCAAAGGTTTGTAGCTCTTGTTCTGATATTGCATGTAATAAACCATTTGAACCCAGATGCCTGCAACATACTTCAAATTAATGTCTAATATTAGTGTTTGTGTTCCTGAGTACTCATGGTGTATGTAGGGCGGTGTTGATCCTTTGCAAGTTTCTTCTCATATTTATCTGACTACTTTCTTGTCTCACAGTCTCTGCTTCCAGATTATCAGCGGCTCTTGAGCTCCACACCTTCACGCAGGTTGAATGCATCAAAACTTATAGAGAACAGTGGTGAGTGGCTGAGTGCCCCCTTTTTTGAGTCTATTGTAGTTTTGGCAACAGTCTCAGAAGTCCAATAAAGCAGTTTGCTTTATAAGCATGAGATTTAGTCTTTAATTCTTGACTGACTACACCTAACTATTGACCTCTTTGGAGTGTCATAGACTGTTCCTTCTTTTTGCAACATAGTAAATGTGTTATTTCTTGGTTGTAATGCAGTTTTTTGGGTCAGTGGGTGGTTCATTTATTATCCTTGCTAAGTTAATCTAAACCATTTTAATGGATATGTTATCTTCATTTTGTTATATCTAGGTTTTGGTACTTTTTAGTTGACATTTGATTCTACTTTTTGAAAGACACTTGAAAGTTTCTATTCACTTTTAGCCTTTTATTTTTGGTTATTACTACTTTGAGTTTGTGGGATGCATTGGAAGATAAAAGAGAAACAACCCGTTGATTAAGTAGATAAAATAAATGTTCTAAAGTGTTCCATCTACCCCAAGAAATAAGACAAATGATGATCTGAATTTGAGTTGTGAGAAGTCATCCAAAATAAGGTGATGCAAATGGAAGGATTTGAGTATGACTTGTGGTAATGAAGGCAGATGGTTCACTTGAAAGTAATGTTGGATGCTTTCTGCTTAGAAACAGGGATCTTTTCTCATTATTTGATAGTTTTTTTTTATTCAGAAGGTTCCACATGGAGCTATCTGTTTCATGAGGCACTTCTTTTCATTTCTCCTGCTTTATGTCATCTTATACTTTTTTCTATGCATGTAAGAATACAATCTTTTCTGTATATTTTCACACCACCAGTATTTGTTTCTAAAGTTCTTTCTTCTGTCTTGTTTTCGCCTTGTGGCAATACCACATTCTATAATGCTTTTTTCCCCCAGAATATTTCCAAAATAAGTTGGTGGACACAATACATTTCATGGAAATTCTTAGTTTGAAAGATAGTGTTGAGAAAGATACTTTCTTTCGCAAGCTTCCTAATTTAACAGAGCAGCTTCCTGGCCAAATTGTGTTGAAGAAGGTACTTATTTTGAAAGTCAAGTGTGATAAGTCAATTAAGACCAATCTTCTATAACTTCTTTTTTTTTTTTTTAAGATATAGAAAATCATCCACAATTTCATGACAATTTATGATTTCGTAATTTTCTCTGCAGTTATTTCCTCTATTAACCTCTGCCCTTGAATATGGTTCGGCTGCTGCCTCTGCTTTGACTGCACTGTTGAAGATTGGTTCTTGGCTTTCAGCTGAAGAATATACCGTGAAGGTCAAACTCCTGTTCATTGCTGTTTACTTTATGCTTATAGAAGTCCAGTGTGTGTTTAATCATGTAACCTTGGCTGACTGGATTAGGCTTCTCGTTCCAGGTACTGCCTACAATTATAAAACTTTTTGCTTCTAATGACCGAGCCATTCGAGTTGCTCTCCTACAGCATATTGATCAATATGGAGAATCTTTATCAGCTCAAGTTGTTGATGAGCAAGTAAGCAAATCATGGCAAAGTAATTTTCATGTTTCTCCCTCATTTAGGCAGATTCTTGTTGCTTAACTCGGAACTCCTGATATTATAATAAACTTTGACTGTTCATTTCAATTTTTATAACTAGGTCTACCCCCATGTTGCTACCGGATTTGTGGACACATCAACAATTCTCCGGGAATTAACTCTTAAGTCCATGCTTATAATGGCTCCTAAGGTACATTAATTTTATTGCTGGCAGCAGCTGTGTTACTTGATCCTATTATTTTCCTAATGTGCCTCTGTCAGTCATATATTTGACAAGTCAAAGTAGACACATGTTTGTGGATATAATCCTCTAATTATAATGAAGAGCTTACAAAGAAACGAATATAGTCATCTTGGGCAAACACCAGCTTCAACCCTTGAACCCAGGAGTGGGCTAACATAGGGTGGCACGAATCTTTTTTAGCAATGAAGAAAATTGTGATTGTTCTAATGGAAGGAGGTACCTTGGTGCAAAATGTTACAATAGATATTTATACTTCTGTCATTTGTTTTTGTCAAGTTTGACTGTTCAGTCTAAACCTTGAAGGTAGTGAATTCTTTCTAGAGTTATATCACTTTGAAGAGATTCTTTCTCATTGCCAGCTATTGGTGCAATTCTGTTGGTTGACTTTCTTGATGTTGACATATTTAAGTTACTCTTTTGCTCTTTACAAGCTCGCAATGCTATTCATTTAGGGTATGCTTGGTTCAATGGAAAAGTGGAAGGATGGAAAGAGAAGAGTGAAAATGGAAAGAAAATGACTTTCTTGATGTTGTGTGCATTTTCATAGGATTATGTATTTTTAAAATTTTGCATTTTGTTTCCTCCCATTTGCCTACTCTACCAAGCAATGTATTTAAAGAAAGTTACTTTTTGTTTTCTTTTTCCATCTTTACTACCAAGCACACTAATAAAAAGAAATATATATTTTCAATATTTCTATATTTCTAATCTTTTAATTTTTTGTCTTCCTGATTTTCTTTCCATGCTGCCAAGCCAAAGTCTTAGTATACGAGGAAATGTTTAGGGTTCATAAACTTTTCACAGCTTGACTTTATAGTTAATCAAAAGATGGCTGGAAACAATTTGGAAATTGCTTTCCATAACTCATTGTGCTCCATAGAGTGGTTTGGGAACGCATTCCCAGCTAATCACTGCTAAAATTAGGACCTTCACATGAGTGTCAACTGTCAACACAAGAATAGAAAAATTGAAAAGTAAATTCCCTGTTATATGCCACTGGCCTCACCTATTTTTTGAATGTCAACAAAGGAGGACGACAATGTGTTGAAGGTCTTATTGTGTACAAAGTCCAATGGTTTTATTCATGTTGAAAGTATCTCCGGAACAGATTATGTCAAAAAAAACCCAAAAAAACTCTAGGCTGAGTTCTGCACAAACTTGTGATTTTAATTCCCATATGTTTCCATATCCTTTCCATCTTTCAATCTTGTTTCATTCTCCATAATATTGAAGCTTTGTGAAAATTTTCTATTTTTACTGTAGATTTCTGATTTCAACCTTTTCTAAGGGTTGTTTTTTCTTCTCATTGCAGCTTTCACAACGTAATTTGTCAGGCTCCCTATTGAAGTATCTTTCGAAGTTACAGGTGTGATTAACATAAAGTTTTCATTTAATTTTTTGAGCATTGCTCCCATAACAAAATCATTTGCTTCATTATGTTCTGTACATCATGGCAATTTTGTGCAGGTTGATGAAGAGCCTGCAATTAGAACAAATACCACCATATTACTGGGAAACATTGCAAGCTATCTAAATGACGGGGTTAGTAGGTTCTAGGCCAATCCTCATGTGTTTTCATTATCTTACATTTACATTTGAGATATTACTATTTGGTAGCATGATCCTTTCTTTCTCTTCCACTTTGTCTGTTTCCTTTTAAAATTTAGTTAACTACCTGAAAAGTGTCTTCCTTTGCCCTAAAATTGCAGACACGGAAGAGAGTTTTGATTAATGCATTTACAGTCCGTGCATTGCGTGATACCTTCTCTCCTGCCCGAGGAGCAGGTATACATGTGTATTGCTAATGTCTGGTATTCTTGGTTTTGGAAATGGTTTCTTTGATTTTCAAAGCAATTATGTTCTTGGTTTTCTAGGTGGCATCAAACTAATATGAAACTACATTATGGCAGGAGTTATGGCTTTATGTGCCACCAGTTCTTATTATGATACAACTGAGATTGCAACTCGGATTCTTCCAAACATTGTTGTACTTACCATTGATCCTGACAGGTTATGTTATTGTTGATCAGTTAATTTATTTCTGCCTTTTTATTCATCAGTGTGCATGAGAAGTGTGCTCTCTTGTATTTTAAATAGTGATGTAAGGTCAAAGGTATTTCAAGCAGTTGATCAATTTATGCAGATACTGAAGCAATCTAATGAGAAGGTGAGCTTTTAGATGCTTTTTCCTCTCCCACTTCTTTTCCTTTAAATATAGGCAAACGTGACCTGACTACTACGCTGTGCCATCAAGGACAAAATTAAATGATACTCTTATATCATGCATTTATCTTTACCTTTTGCTTCTTTTTATTGCTGATTCTAATGAAATCAACTTGAATTTTACATCCTCAATGAAACATTTTGCAGCTCTCGGTTTATAGATTTTTAATACTAAACAATGATTTGAACCTGGCAAAAGCTTCATGCTATGATGCTGCAATTAATTGATTTGGCTGCTTACATCCTTGAATTATTAAATTTTAATTCTATGGTCTTCATGTTTAAGCCATTTGCTGGCAACCAGTGTATGGCTATGTTTGGATGGTAACATCAAATTTGACGTGCTTCAAGCATGTAGGCAACATATAGTAGTTAGTTACGCATACTTATTTTTTATTTAAAATATATCCTAGTGCTTCTATGGTCTATTTTTCATACTTATTTATTCTTTCTATGGTCTATTGTCTTTGTTATGTTATTTTATTTTATAGTGATGCTTTTTCTCTGTGATTCTTTATAGAGTAATGCTGGAGATAGTGCTCACGCTGGAAGTTTAGGGCTCTCATCAATGCCGGGAAATGCTGGTTTATTGGAGTAAGTTGACAATTTTTACCGTAGGGGGGTCGTATTGATTGCAATCTACCACAAGAGGAACCTGGAAAGTCGCTATGAAAAATTTTTAGATTCCAATTTGTTTCATTGGAATATGGTGCATTGTCAGCTAGCTTTGTTAGTTAAATCATTTATAAGGGCAGGTCTTAAAAATCTTGTAGTTGGGTTACGTTTGTTCTTTTTACGAAGGGTGTAGGTTTGTTGTTGATGACTAAGATTATGACTTTGCAGATGGGCCATGAGCTCCTTGACTCTTAAAGGTAAACCTTCGGACCAAGCTCCAATTGCCGCTTCCAATTCTGTCCGACCTGTGACTACCACTACTGCTGCCAGCTCAGGTATTTACTTTTGGTCTTTACTTTTGCTTGATTATATGTGGTGTTTTTTTGATAAAACCCATTTCATTGACAATCTTAGGACTAATAGAAACTCCAAGTATGGCACCAGTCCGTGTAAGTTCCAGTTCGGACTTTGCCGATGCTCCCGCACCTCCATCCCCTACTTTAACTGATGGGTGGGGTGAAATCGAGAATGGCATTCATGAAGAACAATATAGTGACAAAGACGGATGGGATGATATCGAACCCCTCGAAGAGCCAAAACCATCTTCAGCCCTTGCAAACATTCAGGCAGCTCAGAAACGTCCTGTGTCACAACCTAAACCTCAAGGTAAATATTGTTCATTCAATTATAGAATTTAGGAGTTAAGTTTCTAGTTTTAATGCTTATTGTTAAGTTTCTAGTTTTAATGCTTATGGTCCAGGGCTGGAAAAATACAAGAAATGAATACAAATATCTTATGCTTGGAGAATTTCATAATAAATATTTTAAATTTAGTCCAAGTAGTGTGTAAATAACCGTAAGGATAAATTACACCAATGTCACTAAACTATTAATAAGTATACTTTTTGGTTACTCAGCTTCAAAAAGTTACAAAATTGTCATTGAAACATACAAAAATTTTCATCTAAGTCATTGGACTGTTGAAATCGTTATTATAAGGCTTTTTCTGTTCGCACCGCTTGGACTTTCCCCTTCTATTCTATAGTTTAGTATTGTTTCATGAAACAGTTTTAAACGTCACAAATCTACGAACCAAAAATTAAATGATTGTCTTCTCTGAACTCCAACACTGATTGTCAGATCAATTTGAATCTAAAATATGTTCTTCTACTTGTTGATAGGCACTGATTAACCATACCGATCATCGAATCGTTGCTTAGAGCTCATTAGCCAGATTTTGTAGAAAAAGAAACTTAATAACTTAAATTTTCGAATAGTGACTTAAATAAAAACTTTCAAATAGTTCAATAGTCATTTTGTAACTTTTTGAAGTTGAGTGACCAAAATGTGAACTTACAAATAGTTTAGTGATATTGAGTGTAGTTTACCCGAACCATGAATGCTTGAAGGATTTTCTTTGATCATCATTTCTCATGTATATTAGTGTAGATATAGTGGTTTGAATCTTTTTTTTTTTTTTTTTTTTTTTGAATTAGCAGCTACAAGTTTGAGATCAAAAAGTACAGTGAAGGCAGTGGCGACGAAAGACGAAGATGATGACTTGTGGGGTTCAATAGCGGTTCCTACTCCGAAAATTGCTTCAAAATCATTGAAAGTTAAAACAAGTGGAGCAGTTGAGGATAATGATCCTTGGGCAGCCATTGCAGCTCCCCCTCCTACGACAAAGGCGAAGCCGTTATCGGCCGGAAGAGGGAGAGGAACTAAAGCTGCTGCGCCCAAATTGGGTGCACAGAGGATAAACCGAACATCTTCATCTGGGATGCAATAAAATCACAAGCCATATTAAACAACATAAATGATGAAAAAGGAAAAAAAATATATAAAGTTTTGTACATTTTTTTATTTATTTTTTTCTCTTATGGTGACTGGTTTCACATTAAAATAAGATCGAATCTTTTGTCACAAAGTTGTAGTTGCTAACAATATATATTATTTGATTTGTAATATCATTCTTTTTAATCACAAAATCTTGGCTGTTTGATTTAATGTTCATATTATGCAGGTAAGAGAAACTAGGCTTTGGAAGACTCTCGGATTATATAGGGAATTATAACAAATTCGGTTAGTCGATTTCAAATTTCTAAGTCAAATTTCCTACCACTCGAGTTTGGATTAATTTGATTATATCATTACTCACCACTCACTCTAGATTGCTTCTTCTACTTCTCCTTCTCTTTCTCCTTCTTATTATTATACACTTAGTGTATTTAAGTTTTGAGAATTCATTATTCTTAAATATTTTGCTGGTAAAATTACTATGAAAATTCTTGTAGTTAAAGTCAGCTTACGTTTTGTCCTTTTTACTTAAAAAATGAGTAAATTAATTTATATATATTAGATCAAAGAGCAAATTAATTTTTTCTATTAAAAATTTTGTCCAATTTTATTATTTAAAACTAATATGGCTAACAGAATAATCAAACAGCTACATTTGACGTGCCACGTACAAGGATCAATTTTTAATAGTAGAAATAAATAAAATTTTTAATAGAATGATTGATTCTCTCTTTCATCTAACATATAAGGATTAATTTGTCATTTTTTTAGTAGAGTCGGCAAAATATAATCAGACTCCTAGTATAAGAGCCTCTGTGGTACTTTTACCGCTTTTGCTCATCTTTAAAATTATCATTTTTTCTTTTAAATTATTTTAATATATATACACTAAAGCGAATAATTATTTGGTAGATTGAAAGTGAATTTTTAACTCCACAAGCGAGATTAAAATTTTGTCATGTGTTTTAAGTTATATTTGAATTTTTTTTAAATAAATAAAGATATGTGGCAGAATTTTAATTTTGTATTTAATAATTTTTTTAAGAATATATTTTAGTTATTAACTCACTATCATACCCCACGACTATGAGAAATTTGTTCTTTCGTTGGCAATGTGGGTTTCTATAGTTGTTTTATCAAAGACTTCTCCAAGATTTCACAATCACTTTGTCGCTTCTTGGCAAGGCATTTGAGTTTGATCAGACATAAAAGGGCGCATTCGGTACTTTGAAGCAAAAATTAATTTCTGGTCCCATAGTTTAACCATCAAATTAAGACTTTCCATACGAAATAATGTGTGACACAAGTAATTTCAGTGTAAGACCCATCATTAGACAAAGAATTGGAAAGGAGCCACACATAATTTATCTAGCCTCAAAAACTTTAAATGTAGTAGAAAGCAACTATTTGTACTACTAAAAAGAACTAGTTTTATTTTATTTTTTAACTAGTTTTTAACCCTACTTGAAATCAAAGTAATTTTACATGAAAATTGGATTAATATCATAAACTTTATTCGAGATAAACTATTAGTTTTGAAAAGGAAAATGTAAAATAAAAGATTCACATAATGATTATTTTGCCTTTCAATTTTATATAAAAAATTATTTTAATTCTCTATTTAATTTTCCATTTCTTTTAATATTTGAATTTTTAATTTTTGCTAAATAACCCTAACATGGATGGAAATTTAACGCTCATTAATTTTACTAAAATAACATACATGTAAATTGACATTTAAATAACATATCAACATTTAATTAATTTTACTGATAAATTGTTGAATGCTGAATATTATTTTGTTCGGGTTGTTTGTTAATATAATAGACCTAACAATTGACAATTCCAAGCTATTTATTTCCTTAATAGTGTGTACTTGGATCATATCAATAGCTTTTACAGTTTTTAAATCATTTTAAATTATTTTAAATTCGAATAATAGACTATTTTGAGTTCATTGTAAATTTTATCATCCTAGTTAGCCATTCAAAATGAGTCATTTTGTATTATTTGGTAAAATAATTTTAAGTTATTCTAAATTTAGATTATTTCAAAGTTTAGGTTATTATGATTTCAAGTTAAATGAGTTTAGATGATTGATTTTTTTATACCAAAATTGGATTGAATTAATCAAATCAAAATTTCAAATTATGAACCGAATAAAAAGTTTAAAATGGATGGCATACATGGGGTGGGAGAATTCACTTAAGCATGAAAACACATAACCAAAGATGCATGTAATCATCACTGCATATGCATGGGGAGCTCATCATGTATATACTGTGATTATCATCACAGGCCCCTTGTCCACATTACCCACAACTCATTTTCATACACAGTATCATGCACCCATCAAAATTGCTAATCAAACTTTAAATTTATATCGCAATTGAAATATAAGAAGGGTTTATAACTGTTTGATTAGAATCACCCTAAAAGACTTTTTAAATGATAAAACAAAGTCCATCTTTGGTTATGTCCCTCTAACTTACAAAACTGTGTCTACAACCTATGGTACTACCGGCAGCTGCGAAAATCTCATGAGAACATGTTAAGCTCGGATACGTCAATTGTTCGTTCAATCAACTTGCAGTTGCAATCTCTCTGAAAACTCGGTTCACATTGATACTAAAGGAGGGAAGTCATTGTTATCTCTCAGTTGGAATGGTTCTGTGATAGTCCTGCACTACGGGGTTACCAGTTAACAAAGGGGAAAAATGAAAATCCATGAATGGCTCGAGTTTTCTATGATGCTTTACCTGTCAAACTCGCTTAAGTCCTTTTGCTTTTCAATTGGAAGCACGCATAACCTGGATTCTGTCAGCACAGGTGGAGGTGAATATGTGTCCGTTGGGGATGAAGACTCATAAATGTTACCAAATTGGAGAACCGGTAAGAACTGGGAGGGATTCTCAGCCTGTGGATTCTTTGGTGCAGGTGGAATAGATTGATGGGTTATCATGGCCCTTTCGGTGGTTGGAAGATGAGGGAATTGTTCGGTCGAAAGGTCAAGATCATGACTGTCACCATTTCCACCGTTGTCTCCAATGGGATCAGTTTCTTTCGGAGGGTTTTGCACCAGACCGGGATTAGAAGACACGTAATTTCTAGTACTTATGCTTGCTTGCATCTTTCTATAAGACGGATGGTTCTGCAAAAGATATTCAACCATCTTAATTTTTCAGTTCAGGTCATCAATTAGCAAACAAGTAGATCTCTCATTTGAAAACAACATACCATGTCAGGGAAAAAAGTGCCCGTTCCTCTAGACTTCGTCGTACCATATGTAGCAGCTGGTAACTGAAGCGCACTAGGATGAGAGTATGGTGGTCTTGGGATAAATACATTCGTGCCCTTACGGTAATAACTGTTGCGTTTGCACCTAACAAGCCGCCGTAAGGCATCCCACGCACTGTATCTATGTGTCTGAGAAGATGATGACGATGATAAAGCAGTTGGATGGTACGGAAGGTTCAATGCATAGTTATGATACCATTGGCTATAGAGTAGTCCATTATAGTAACTGTTATAGTCTCCACTAAGATCACAAACTTCGGATTTTCCAGTACCAAAGGCATGCACAGGAATTTGTACATCGGGCCTCTGTCCTCTCCCGTTCCTATCCAAAGTATTAACAAAGAACTTTTCGAGTGCCATACCCATGTTTTCACCTGGTAGCATCAGGATTTCGCTGAGCCTTTGGGCCCCAAAGGAAAGGGCACATCTAATTCGATGGAAATTACCTGAAAGGGAAAAACACACATGCTTAATGATTTTGGTAAAAATTCAGAACTATCAAAACCCTGTTCACTTTTTGGAAATACCTTTGCTTACGCTTCGGCCTAGGTTGTTGCTTTCTTTCAAAGGATCAATGATGTTCAAATACTTGACGGGAAAAACGTTGGGCGCAATCTCAAGTGGTTGCATTGAACCGGAATATGCTACTCTGCAATGATTCAAAAAGTCCCTACTAAGCAAAAGTTCATCTCCATCATTTTCCGGACTCTCAGCTGCAAAGATTACAGAAATGATAAGTGAACCAATTAGATTTATATGAACCAAGAATAATGCACTACTTACCCACAACTGCTGGAAGGGAAGATACCAAAACCGGACCACTTAAACTAATGCAGTAATTTGCCCAATCAAATGTGCTATAGTAGTCCAAAAACTTATAAAGGACCTGTAAACAAATTATAGAAAGATCTCATTGTCCAAGTTTTTGCAGACAATAAGGGAAAATGCTAATCAGGAATAACTTACCGCTAATGGACCAAATAAGGATGAATGAAAGACATTAATGATATATAAAATCATTGTTTCTAATGCATATGTAGAAATCAAGCCATGGTGTGCACCAAGGATCCGGCTCTCGTAATAGCACCAGGCCTTGATCAAAATAATACTGCGTTTGAAAAGATGATCTTTTCCAATTAGCTGGTCAACCTGAAAAGCAAACAGTTCAAAAGAAGTCATGTGTCAATTAAACTTGCCACCCTTGATATTGCTATAGGAAATAAGGCATGGAGAGTGATGGAGATGGGATTGGGGATTCCTGAAGGCTGCAGCAGTAAACTTAAGGAACAGTGTGGGAATAGGTGAAATGGGAGAATTTAGACTAAATCCAAAGCATTAATTTCTATTAAATGAAAACAAACAAACAAATATAATTGTTAAAGAAACATTAATTTATATTAAATCCGGTAAAATCTTAAGGATTTAGAAATGAATGAAATATAAGGGGGAAAAAAAGAGGAAAAGCTAAAATTCACTTCTGTCGGTTAATAGTGATATGGAAAACAAAAAGGATAAAACGCCACATACCAAACAAAGATCATCAAACTACTTAGAATTTAATGCCAGAAAATGAAACAATGTACCATTTAGAATTATACTTTTGAATAATCTTTTGCATCATGTGAATTATATGAATTATGATTACCACATCCACAATGTTTGGAATGGAAACGGATTCTAAACATATCAATGTTGGAAGGATTAGATGATACCTTCTCCAGAAAGCAAAGTGCAGATAGACCAGCCGTTTGATTGAAAGAGATGTCCACTGGTATGTCATTCACAGTGCATTTTACTATTTTAACCTGAAATCAAATTCCAAAATAACCGAAATGAGCTCAAGATGATTTTAAGCCATATTTGCTGCTTACGTACAAATACTAATATGCAATAAATACCATTTAACTGCACGGGAACAACGACAAAGATGCAGCTGAAAATTTACTAGCAGCATAATAGCACAAATAGAAGTTGGTGCCAAGTGTCCAACAGCATATGACTTATGTGGTTTTATTCAATATCAGTTAAGCGCCTAGTCGTTTGCTAGCCTAATTTCCGTTATCTACATTACAGGAACGTCTTTTAAATTTTTACACGTGACAGAAAGTTATAAAGGGTGCTACCTTAATCGATTAGCATTGGGATGCAGTTTCGATAATATGTCCAATAAAAGCGAAGTTAAGGAAAGAAACAAATCAGATGAAAAACACAATCGTTTAGATGTACTTGATGACAGCTGCCATTATCTAGTTCATACACATGAAACGATATCAAGCTCATAAATGGAATATACTACACAAGTTTTAGATCCAAGGCATGGGGTCATCTCTTACGTTAACTTGCTAACCTATGACGAGCAATCCTACATATCTCATTCTTAAATTTCTCATACCTCTGGGCATCTTTCAAACTTGGCGGCAACTAAACAGCCATGGGACAGCAAAGGAAAATGATAAGTGCCAAATTCAAGAAAGATGTAAAGTAACAAAGTGGAAGTTAACTATATCTTTAATTGAATTACAAGGTATCACAAAAACAAAGAAGAATAGAATCAATCAGAAAGAGTTATACCTGTGCACGAATATATTGAACATCCTGTACTAGAACCTCAGAGTTCTGCTGGTTATCTTGTAAGATACTGCAGATATATCTTGCCAAATTTTCCTCCATATTTTGATGACTAAGAGCAGTCAAATCAATATCTCCATCAGGAAGGAAGGTTTTCAACGGAACTGAGCCAAATGGGAACACCTGAAAAGTGTGTGGGACGGTAAAAGAACTGCAATGGAATGAAAAATGTAAAGGTATATAATTACTGAAACGAACTGACCTTGACCACTCCAATGATTATTTTCTTTTGAACCTATAGAAGTTACTATGGCTCATACCTTGAATCTTATCAATACCACTTGAGCTCGGCCAAGTGGCGGGAGTCAACCGCTTTAACACCCATAAGTTATAGTTGTTATGCATTTCCTTTACCATTTGCCACGTCTTTATTACATTTTTATAGGAATATGCACCTTTCTTCACTTAGATTTGCACTTTTCTATTTACATCTCAAGCCATACAAGGTCATGGTGCCTTTGGAGCAACTTATACATTTATCAGAGCTGATAAAAAGCTTGCACATATGTGTATGCCTTTAATCCAAATGTGCTTCGCAAATGATACTAAAAGGACTGCATATTAGGTTCCAGAACCGATGCCAAATTGTGTTAGAAGTTAAAGAAACAAATAGCTATATGACTATGTCCAACCAAAAAACAATCTTGAGACGACACTACAATTTTTTAAAACATTGATGCCTATGTATATACAAGAGTTCTTAGAAGATGGTTCAGTATCAAATCCCTCAAGGCAGAACACCGATTGGATCCCAGCACTTGAATCCAAAGCTATGCAAGCTGCCTTTCTCTTACTAAAAGATGGCAGACCATAAAACTTACACACTAATTAGCATTAAGAAGCTAGTGAAATCTTATTCAAAAGACTGAACAAAATAAGTCTTAGTTTATTATGATTCTAAAAGATCACTGTGATTTTGGGTTTCACTTTTGGTTGCATTCAGGCTACAACTGTATGAGACAAGAAATATTTGTCAGATACTCTCTGCCTTTTAAAGTATCAAGTAAATTACTTTGATATCCACGCTCACAAGCAGAGTATATACATGCTCAGCACTCACTGCATAAAAGAACCCAGCAAAATTTCCTCATAACATGGTTTCACAGCCATTGGTATCTCTATTCCTGCTAAACATTAAAATGGGTAAAACACATACCTATCAAGCAACAAAACATAGATAATAAAAAGCTTGAAGAGAAACATTAAGCATTGAAACCAAAAGATGTTCCTAAAAGGGCATTTGACAGAGCAATCTTTTATGAAGGCACCGATTTCAGAGGCTAGTTTATTATGCTTCAATGTGGAAAACTTTGGAATTGAATTTCCCTAGGTGTAACGTTCACATAAAAGTCTTCACTCCTAAAAAGGCATTTGACAAAGCAAGAACCAACAATTTCTAGAATTTGTCCAGTTATACAAGGAACACCAACACACAGAAATGAGACCATTTTACACAACCAGGGCTAAAAATATGAAGGAAAATTAAGTTTACCTCAATTCCATAGTAACCTTTGATTAGCCTCTGAAAGTAAGCAATAATATTTTGTCGATTTTGTTCAGAAACCAAAGAAGGTTGAATGATACAAAGTATCTCCTGGGTTCTTTGCTCAGACAACAGCCATAATTCAGTATCAATTGACAATGGATGGGGATTAGATGAAGAGAAAGAAGAAGAAGAGAAGGATAAAGAAGATGAAGGTGATGAAGGGTGCGGGAGAGGGGAAGAAGATGAAGTAGAAGACAA
Source organism: Gossypium longicalyx (assembly GCA_025698465.1). Classification (NCBI taxonomy): domain Eukaryota; kingdom Viridiplantae; phylum Streptophyta; class Magnoliopsida; order Malvales; family Malvaceae; genus Gossypium; species Gossypium longicalyx. The sequence continues at coordinate 96,359,888 of CM047000.1, read as the reverse complement.
AGACAAAGAGGAAGAAGGTGACACACACTCTTGAAAATATTCCATTCTGAAACAAAAAAAGATCAGCTTTCTCTAAAACAACCTAAGAACATTCAACATTTCAAATGCTCCATCTACAAAATTCAGAACCAGACCAAAGAGAAAACCAACATCTACAAAACTTTGAAATTACAGAGAAAAATTGAAGGGAAAAAAAACTGATGGCATGGTGTTGAGAAAGATGATGGGACAAATAAAGGGGTTTTAAGGAAAGCCAAAGAACATAAGAATGGCAGAAGAACAAAGACAAGTTTTCCGGTTAAATGATAAAAAAGACATCAAGAAGTGTTGACAAAGTAGAAGCATGTGCAAAGATGGCACAAAGATGAAAAGAAAAACAGCCACAGACGTAGTTGAAACATATGTTGCAAACTGGTTTTGACATCTAGTGTGTACCCCTGAAATCTTTTTGTCGTCTTCAGAATGACTCTGGTAAGCACAAATATGTTTATATAGAATCAAAATTGGGGTGTAACTGAAATTGTAAGCATAATGTTGGGACTGTTTGGTAACATGAAAAAAATTCGATTTTTGTATTAAAAAGAGACATAGGAGAAAAATAAGGAAAATTATCTACCCCTTACACAATTAAAGTTGTAAATTTCATATTAAAATCATGAGTTGACATATATAAAAATTATATAAATCTTAGGTGCATTCATGATTAACTCTTCCAGCGCTCCCTTAAAAGATTAAATTTTGATTCTGGTTTTTTTAAGTATTGTATTTTTTATTAGTGTTTAATAAATTTTGCTACTTTCCAAATATATAAAAAAAAAAAATTTAAAAATTTTAAATACACCCTTATCTGCTTGAATTTGAGTAACATATCAGTTTCTTTACTGATTAGACTAATCCTTGTGTGAGTGATTAGGGAACAGATATATATGTACCATTAGAGATATGCTCATACAAATTAGTAAAATTAATCATTAAATTAAATAGAAATGTGATAAAAATCTTATTCTATTTGTATAGGCTAAAAGCCTCACTATCAATCTATATAATAATTGAAGAAATAAGAAATTCGAAAAGTCAACAGTATTAGGTCCTTTCACAAAAAGAGAAATATGTGGCCAAGACCCTTCAAATATGGAAATAAATAGAAAAAAATCTCCCTTCACCCCCATTAAAGGAAGCACCAAAAATGGGATTAGAAAAAAAAAGAGAAAAATAATGTAAAGGATAAAATTAAGGGGAGGAACAAAAGGTGAATACAACTTGCAGTATAATAGAAAGTATCAAAATAAAGCAAACACCATATGGATTTTTACCAAGTTGCTGAGTTTCTCTTAACAAAAAATGTATTCTTCGTCATTAATGAGACAAAGAGAGAATTGGTCAAAATGTTTAAAAGGTCATAATAATAGGTCAGCATATTGTCATATTAGAATAAAAACATAGCCTACATTAATTGCACAGTTAAAGTATTCTTAACCATTTCTTCTTTTTTGGCCCTTAATTATAATTAAGTCAAATTACATGGTTAACTATAAAAGTAAATACCCTTTTTTATTACTAAATATAACCATAAATTGCATTTATTTCAATGGGATTCTCTGGTGTTAGTAACAGCTACTTGTCTTATTTGTGAACAAGTGGTATGGAAAATGCAAAAAAAAGAAACAAAAATTTGTACCACTTCGTCCACTTTCAATTTTTTTTAAAATCCTTTTGAGTTTCTTTACTCTATTCTTAATTTTCCGATCGATTTAATTTTAATCATTTGAGAAATACGTTTCATATCTAAACTTTTCTTAATCTATAACCGATAATTTCTAAGAATTTATTCAATATACGTGTCATTTGATTTAACGTAAATTAAAATACGGGCATGTTCAAATGATCATAATAAAACGTATCTAAACTTTTCTTAATCCATAACCGATAATTTCTAAGAATTTATTCAATATACGTGTCATTTGATTTAACGTAAATTAAAATACGGGCATGTTCAAATGATCATAATAATAAACCAAATAGGCTAAACCTCGACACAACTACCATGCTACTTTGTTCCCCTCCCAAAGGTATTAGCATAAATTGAAATACATAAACTAAATGGGCTAAGCCTAGACACAATTGCCACAATACTTTGTTGCCATCTCAAATAAGGCATTAATATAAATTGAAATACTAGTGTGTTCAAATGATCATATTAATAAATCAAATGGATTAAACCTACACATAATTGCTACAATACATTGTTGCCTTCCCAAATAAGGCATTAACTTAACTTGAAATATGAGTGTGTTCAAATAATCATATTAATAAACCAAATGAAATAAATCTAAACACAACTTTGACACTAATTTGTTGCCCTACTAAACAAGTCATTCACCACTACATACATGTGTATGTGTAAATACTTGTAATAATAGCATATGCTAGAATTTCGATTTTATATCATATTTTAAAAGTAACGATCAGAATCAATTAAGTTAAACCCAAAATTTGAAAATTTGTTTTATTTATTTTTTGGTTCACTAAATTTCAACATTCTACTCACAAGAACCTATTAAATTAAACTCCAAGTTCGAAGACTTGTTTTATTTACTTTTCTGGTCCACTAAATTTCAACATTCCTAGTCACAAGAATCAACCGAGTTAAACCCAAGTTTTATTTACTTTTTTGGTCCATTAAGTTTCGAAATTCCTACTCACAAGGATCAACTAAGTTAAACCTCAAATTTGAAAGACTTGGGTTATTTACATTTTTGGTCCACTAAATTTCACTACTCACAATAAACAACTAAGTTAAACCCCATGTTTGGACCACGTTTCAAGATTCCTACTCAAATACTCAATGAAATTCAGCTCATACCAAAAACTCAATAGGCTAACACAGTAACAATGTACTAAATCTAAGCTAATATACCGATTCCAGGAGCTAAAACAGGGAATTTTACATCTTACATTAACACAATAACAATGTAATAAATTTAACCAACACAAATGACATTATGGTGAAAGGTAAATCGGTGCAAAGTAAAGCAATGAGGATTAAGGAACCTAATCAAATAAGCAAAGTATGAATATCAAAATCAAAGGGACATTTTTGTTTATGAATATCAAAATCAAAGGGACATTTTTGTTTGTGTTTTTTTATGGGTACAATAACACTAATTTGAACACAAAAACATCAAGCTATTACAAATTTGAGAGCAAATTTAAAGTATGTTACCAAAATGGTTTTCAGGGGAGAGAGAGAGAATCATTTACCTCAAGGAAGTTTCCAAATTGGTTCTTCTTTCTCTATATTGCTTTGCTTGAACACTGTTTCTGCTTTTACAGCAATGGATTCAGGCAAGAACAAGAACAATAAGAAGCACAACATCTCTGATTCTTTGTCTCAATCTAAAGCTAAAAAAGACAAATGCTTGTACTAATCAATCAATGATCAAAAACCCTAATCCTTTCTAAAAACAGAAATGGAGAAGGAACCAACACCTAACTCTCCCCCTATATTGGGAGGGATGATGACGTGGCATTATCCTATGAGATCAAATAGTAAGAAATGTGCCATGTGTAAGTACAATAATAGTAAATCCTAAACATTGATATGATCAAGACTTGTCAAAGAATGTTCATCCTATTTTATTTTTTATTTAATTGTTATTAAATAATTAAAATTTATTAAATTAAAAAATAAAATTAGACCAAAAGGAAGTTCATCGTTCAACAATAATTTTAAAAAAAAAAAAATTCACTTTGCAGTTTAGGCCGATGTTTATTTCATGTAAAATAAAATATTAATGTAAAAAAAATTTCAATCACCATAAAATTATCCCTGTAAAATATCTTATTAATTTTTTTTCCGTAAAATATTTTTTAAACCGATAAGACTTTGTTCACATTAACACTCTCATACTTGACCTGAACATCGGGTCAAAGGACCAGGATGTTACATTCTCTATTATATTCTTCATTTATCAAATATTTTCTTATAAACGTTCATAATTTTTAAATTTAGTCCATTTTTATCGTAAAAGTTCAATATTCATTAATTAATCATATCAAATCAATTTTCTTTCTTGTTACACTTTAATCATATAATTTATCTCAATATTTTGTTTCGCAAATTAAATTTCTATATATTTTCTCAAGTTTAACAATTTAGTCCTTATTATCATAAAAATTTCATATTTCTCCATAATTTCACTTTTACAATACTTTATGCATATTTCATCATCTCATAACACATTCATTAGACTTTTATCATAATTTCTTTATTCACATATTAAATTGTTTCACACTTAAATGTTTGTATATTTTTCAATTTAGTCCCTATTGCAATGTAATTTATTTTTCACCATATAAGCACTTTAATAAAATAATTCATTATAATATCTTATTTCAAATAACAAATTTTCATGCATACTACTTCTCTTGTTTTAATTATAAATTTCACAAAGTTTACAAATTAATCATTAACATCATGAAGATTCATTATTTACTATAATTTCACCTTAATATCACTTCGTAATCAATTCACTACTTATCATAAATCTCAAATGTATATTTTTTTAATTGAAAACAACTTTTATGAAATATTTTCAAAAAATCTATCAAGTAATAGAAAATATTTTACACAAATTCATCCAAACACTAAAAAATATTAGTTTTTTTTTCTAAAAAAGTAAGTCATTTTTCTAAAAATTATTTTCAAGAGGTCATTTTTCAATGGAATAAACGGAGTCTAATTTTCAAAACTCAATGTAATCGAAATGACCTTAAACATTGTAACATTTAAGAATATTGTTAGTTAAAATATTAATAGATAGCGAATATAAAAATCATTTCATTATATTTAAAATCATTAATTTCTATATGTTGCTTAAATATTTTAAATTTTTTTTGGTGAAAAAGTAAAATAAATAAACTAATTACATAAACTAGACCAATCCCTCCAACGAGGAGGTCTCAAACAAGCATAAATCATAAGTTCTATGTTGGACCAATTTGACCAAATGATCAGCACCTTGATTATCCTCTCTAAAAATGTGTCTAATGATCAGTTCCCTACTTAAACATTTGAATTGAACCCTTCAGAAGACCTCTCCTAGATAGCCAAAACCGCTTCAAGACAATCAATTAGAAGAGACAGCCTCTCCAGAACACCCCATGACTCAGCGTAAAAAACAAAGCAAATTCCCCAATTATTTATTAAATCTAAGAATCCAAGCTCCACCTCGATCTTACACTATTCCTCCTGCCGCTGCGAAACCAACTTCCTTCTGGACGGAACCAAGTAGCAACTCAATTAGAAAACATATATACTTTTTCTTTTAAAAAATAATTAATATTATTATAATGATATTTTTATGTAATCTTTAAATAAAAGAATTAAAAAACACATATCTAAATGTTAAACACAAATTTAATAAGATTTAATACAATTTCTTTATCCTCTCCACCTATAATTATTATTATTTTTTAAAATTACATAATTATTTTTTCACTTACGGTTTGTATAAAGTCATCAAGTTATTTCATCATTTCATCATTCCTACTTCAGTTATTAGAGAAACAAAAATCAAATAAGGCAAAATTAGAGCAAAATTAATATTTATTGTTTAAAAAATATCATTTCTTAATTAACAAAGTTAATATTTTTTAATTTTTTATATTTCGGTAAATAAAATTTTTGTTCGAAATTACTCTTAGGATTGACAATAAATTAGTCTCCAAAAGTTAGACAAATCCACAAATAAAATCACATTAACAATAGAAAAGTAAAAAAATAGCAATCTATGGCATCAAACCAAAATTTGGCATCATAATTCAACTCATCCTTGAACACAAGCCAATTTTTTTTAAAGTCACAACAGTTCTAATAGAATCCATCATTACGACCACTAAACTGGATGCCTAACTAAACCAAAATAAATTTGAAAGAGAACCCTCACAGAGACTCGACCTTGAGATCCCAAACCTTAACATTGCTATTAAACCAAGGTCTCATTGGAGAATAGGAGAAATACAGATTGAATTATTCGGACAATGACACTATTATTGGATAAAACCTGTTAAAAGGAAAAATGCAATTTCAGCATCAAAGTCAGGATGATAACATTGAAAGGGAAAATTTGACATATTAAATAATTGGTAATATGCAAACTTTGTATATGAACCATGGACCATCATCATCCATAGCTCAAGATGCAATGAACTTAAATCCAACCTTTAATCACACTATCAGTCCAAAGGCTATGACTTAAGCAGACTGCAAGCAAAGATATCATCTCTCAATCTTGCATGTGAGCCTAAATCCTAAAATATGCAGTTCATCTTCAAATCGCATGTTTTCGCAAGTTAATCAAATGATCCAGGCAGAGCTATGAGCTTAAATCATAACCTTAATCTAATTTTTTTGTGTAATCTTTAGCTTCTCATTGTTTCCCTTCTGTCTTCCCTCAATAAAAGCCGATAGGCAACCTAAATATCGGAACAAAACTCAGGGGATAAGATTTCAAGACAAAGACGAACAGAAATGATTACATGTTAACTCAAACACAAAGAAAATAACAGACATTAGTTTGACCATTGTCTCGATATTTTTCCTGGTATTATATAGAATATAACAAGCACATGTGATCCCAAACCTCTGCTACACCACACAAACACACTCAAAGGAAGAGAGCATACCGACCGTGAATCTTTGATAAGAACTTGGTTCTTTTTTCTTTGGTAATCTTTCTCAGTCGTGTTAACCTGCATATTGAATACAATAATATGATAAACAAAATCTAATATATATTTACTCCAAAGAATGAACATGATGACCAACAACGAACTATAATAGAACCATGTAATTTCTACGGACTATTTGTTGAAAATGCTCTGATACATTGTTGAAAATAAGAATTCCTTTACCTTGTCCATTAACTTAAGTATTTACATTGATATATATACACAACTATGTTGAACTACTCAAGGAAATACAATCTTCACAATAAATAGAATAAATAAAATCCCAATACTTTAGCCTTAAGAAATCAGATCACCCTTGATTAACAAGTCTGTCAATAGTCAATGGTCGACACTATTAACTGACCACCGCTAAATATACACCTTCCATTCAAATTGTACAGAGGAAAAATGTACAGAACAGATTTCAACACATGTTAGTAGCTAAATCGAAACAATACTGAAAAACAAGGTGGTGTATGATTCATATATAGGATATTTTGCAGACAATAGTTATCAAAACGTAATATAACTAGACCAACCTTCAAACTTCTAACCATGCTGCATGCAACCAGAGAAGATGCAGCAACCTAAGAAATCACGAAAATGTTTTCAATATGGACACAACATGAGGCTAAATTGAAAAATAATGCCTTTAGTAAACCTCAATCATATTCAAAAGATAAACGGTCATTAAAAGAACATTTGGAAAAAAATTTACAGTGTTGGACACAGACCTGTACCTGACATTCACAAATGAATGGAATAAACACCTCTAATCGGCAAAAATTTATTAAGCTTGCAAAACTTCGTAAAAGCTAAAGCAAGAGCGAGGCACTTAGACCTGGTCATAAACCTGACAAAAACCATCACAGTTCAAATACTAATCTTATCATTATCAATGTTCAGTTCAAGCATCTCTAAATGAGCTAGAACGAAAGCTCGTAAAGAAATGGATTTGTAACCTTCATGAATTTGTCACCAGAACATACCTTAATAAAAATGGCAATATTGCTTCAAAGCAACCTTATATTCTCCCCACAGCATTCAAAATTTCAAATGAAACAGGTTTTTGTTAAAAGATGCCATGAATTTTGCACCACAGAAGGAATCTATCTAAAACGCGCTAATGCACGTGATAGAGCAGCGAGTTCACGGTCCTCCAATCGGTGTTGAAAGTGAAACAAAATCAGCAAGAATTTTTTCACTATGACATTAACAATCCAAAGGATCAATATGCCAAACTTAGATAGAAATAGGCTTCACAATTTAAACTGTCGAGGAAGACGGCTACATTTGGTCTGCAATCTCAAAATCTCCTTTGCAAAACCTTGATTACCTGTCAACAAAAGTCCATCCAAAATCCGATTGAAAGATAATCTTCGAGGCATAAATCCTCTATCAACCATCTCAATCAACAGCTTCCCAGCCACCACCATATCATCAGATTTCTTCCTTACAAACATTGAACTTATCAGAATATTGTATGTATCCAAATTTGGCAAGCAATTCTCACTACTCATCTTCTCAAACAACTCCAAACCTTTTTCAATCTCAACGGCATCACAAAAATATCGAATCACGATATTGTAAGTCTGCACATTCGGTCCACAATCATTATCCCTCATCATATCCATATATTCCATAGCCTTTTCCCTTTGTTCTTTATGACACAACCCCCTGATCACCACATTAAAAGTTATCGAATTCGGCACATAACCCTTCCTCAACATCTCCTCAAAAACCGAAATGGCACTCTCTACACTGTCTTTCTTACACAAAACTTGAATCAAAGCATTGTAAGTTGCAACCGAGGGCAATACGCCTTTATCAACCATCTCATCGAAAACTTTTCGAGCCCTTTTAACCTCTCCGACAACACCAAGACCATGAACTACAGTGGTATAAGTAACAACATCAATTTCGCACCTTCTCTTCTTCATTTCAAGAAAAAACTTCCAACCCTCTTCGATTTGACCAGCTCTAAAATACCCTTTTAGCATTATGTTATAACTAGTCAAGTTTGGACTCAGACCCTTCTCCACCATTTCTTTTAAAGTATCAAGAGCCTTATTTGTTCTCTTAATTAAACACCAACCATTTGCAATTGTATTATAACTAACAACATCAGCTTGAAACCTTCCTCTAAGTATTTTAAAAAAGTTCCATGCTTTCTCAACACGTTTAGCTTTACATAGAACATCGAGAATTGTATTAAAAGAACGCAAATCCTGAAAACAACCATGTTGATGCATTGACAAGAAGATTTTAAGTGCTTTATCGGGTTTTCCAGCGGCGACATACCTTTCGGCGATGATGGCGAAAGTTTTGGGAGTGGGATGGAGGCGGAGAGAGCGCATACGGTGGAGGAGGGTGAAGACGGTGGTGTAGTTGCGGAGACGAGCGGCGACGTCGATGGCGTGGTCGAAGGAGGAAGCGGAGTGGACGTAGGTGGGGTGGTTTTGGAGGAGGATGTCGAAGAACTGGAGGGCTTTCGGGCCGTGGTTCCATAGATGTTTAAGGATGGTGTTTACTAAAAGTGGAGTCCAGTGGATAGATGGGCAGATGAGAGACTTGATTAGGGACTGTCTGTTGGTGGATTTCAAAATGAGGTTGGTGAGTGCGGAGGCGGTGGCGGTAGCGGTAGCGGTAGCGGCGGTGCTCATCGTTTTATGCGGCGGGGAATTGCCGATGGCTGTTGCTAACGCCAAATGAAGAAGGGGCTTTCAAGGAACTAGACCCAAAGAACATTTTCTTTTAGGTTAAAATGTGCTATTAGTCCCTGTACTTATTCAGAATTTAAGATTTAGTCCCTGTGCTTCAAAAATTAAAAATTCAATTCTCCTATGTTTTCAATTAAAAAATCCTAGTACAATCATCATCATTGTTGTTATTTTTTGTCAAAATTTTATCAACTTAATATGTTTATTTTTTTGTTAATTATATGTAATGTTATACGAATACAATAAGTTGATAGATTTTAACAAAAATATTAATAATTTTATCGATATGATCGAGTTTTTAGATAAGAAAAGTAGGAGGGGTTAATTTTTAATTTTTTAAGTATATAAATTAAATTTTAAATGGTATGAAAGTACATTTTGACCTTTCTTTTAGAAATCCAAATTAGAGAGTGATTACCAAAAGGGTTTAATTATGCTCTCAATCACTGTATTTGTTAAGACTTTTGAACTTTAGTACTCTATTCTTTTTCCATGAAGAGTTAATTCCATAAGATGTCCCCAAACTATAACTTTCATTCTAATTTGGTCCTTAAATTTCAAAATGTTATAATTATATCTTCAAACTATCAATATTATATCATTTTAATATTCCACGATGTGTTCTAAAAATTTAAAATTTAATTAAAAAATGTTTAAATTTAACAAAATCACTTAACAATGTTATTTACAATCGATAAATCTATAAAATTAAAAGTAGATGGACTAAATTTTAAAAATACAAATAATACAAAAACTGAGGCCAGAATTATACGTTTGCAGATGGTTTTTATTTTTATTTTTTTTAAATGAGACCAAGTTCAATCGGACTAAAAAATCAACTAAATCAATTTTTAATATCTTTTATTAAATTTTTTTTAATGATTTTATTTAATTGAATCATCCAAACCAATGACTTAATGACCTAAATGAGTTCAGCCACTAATCCGGTTCCGAAAAACTTTGATATAACTAAAAAATGCCTGTCCTTACTCTTTTATTTTTCTTTTTTAGTGCTGTCTGCAGTTTTCATATAAATGATAGGGATTATTGTTCCATCTGCAGCTATAGCCCCCATTATGGAAAACTCTAAAGCAGTTTCATGGGGTAAACTTGATCAAAGGCATAATATGGTTTTCATAACATATATTTACATCATGTGTGCATGTGTGCATGTATGCATGTACATATTCCGTTTCTTTACTTTACAATCCTTGGTCACTGCAATGGCAAAATGATGGTGCTGAAATGGATGTTAGAAAGAAAACCCCAAATTACCATTTGGATAAATCAAATCTATTGTGGTCTTTGCCCCCATACATATATAGGATCATAGTTGCATTTAAGAATAAAGTTTATTTATGTTGTTGCTAAAAACCAGCAGTCAGGTTATGCTGCAAGTACCATTCCATGTCTCCAATGAAATCGAGGCAGACTTCCATGGTCATGGTCAAAGGACGCATCAGATTTCCAAGGAATTATACTGATGCTGAAAATTCCGAACCATAGATATGGGAATCTATGTATGTAGGAGGAGAGATGCTTGAAGCTCAAATAGCTCAACATTTTTCTTATCTTACCGTGCTGAGCTCATTTATGGAGTTAAACCGAAACTCAAACAAGCTCATACTGAAGAGTCGAGAAGAAATAGACAAGTTCCTTACCAAGTTGAGTTCAAGCAAAGCATTCGACTTTGAGTGTGGAGTCAAGCTCAAGCTTCAACTTTGATTGGGGTCAATCATACCCGAACAACCCACACTTCATGGATAAAACAGTTTCATGTCAAATAAAGAGCAATATGTCAAATGGTAAGAGATGTTTTAAGAACAAGTGAAGCAGAAACAATGAGATTCCAACTAGTTTTCTCAACAATTCATAGCTTAACAAAAATGTGTCTGACACAAATAAATTTTGATCAAAAACTTCCTACACAACTCCAAGTTTCACATAAGTAACCATTTTATAGCAAGACAAAAAACAAAAATACAAATCGATTCGAAACTCAAAGAACCTTAAGCACGAGGTGGATTCGCAGCACCCGGATGAGAAGCTTGACCAGGCTGTCCAGGCTTTGGCATGTCATCCTGGTAAAATAAAAATCACTTATTTAAGAAACAATGAAAACAAGCAAATTAACATAGAACAGGCAATTAGTGTCACAGAAGCAAACCGCTCAAAGACCCAAAGTCAAAAGAATAATAACATCTAAGTAAGAGATTTTCCATCTTATAATGATCAGCATGCCATGGGAAAAGGCAACTGACAAAGTGATTCAGATGGATATTACATATGAGGGACCGATTCATCCCTAAAGCACTTAAAATTTCGGCTAAAGGGGCATTACATGCAGTCCCTAAATAAAATGCAAAGAACCACTATAAAGATGCTCATGGATCACCATTTGAAAAGTAAGACTCTCTAGATTTCGGGTGTAGCCAAATTCTAATATCTCCCAATGACTTCCACGTATCTCTTAAATAAGTTTTGAGGCATTTTCTGCCCCAGAATGATCAATAATCAGCAGAACGAGCAGGGTTAAGTCCTTTAAGAATTGCATGCTATAGAGTACTACGGAGAGTTCTCCAAATGATGGCCAACCAGCAAAATGTTTCCAATTCTACCCTGCCTATGAAGGACTCCAATATATCAGTATTACTAGATCCAAGGTGTGTTACATCCCATAATGATCAATAAGTCACCAAGAGAGGCAACAGACTAAGTAATTCAAATAGCTATTAGGTATCAGGAACCGATTCATCCATAAATCACTAAAAACTTGTAAGGGGCAGATGTGTATCTCCTATCACACTACTCTAACAATGGACATAGGTTGATATATATACACATAGGATTTCAATAGCACACATTCTACCGACATCCCTACACTACACAATAACAAAAGCATACCCTTAAATTGTATGCTTTCTAAGCTTTTATCATAGGATACAATAAAATGATGAACAAACAAGGCAAGCAATGGGGAACTTCTATTCACATCAAAATAGAACATTGTAAAAAGCATCAAATAATTGGTTATAAAAAGACATACCCTGCGTCTAATGAAGCGCTGGGGAGGGTCACGGTTCCTCCTGTTGGTACGGGATCGGACCCTCACAACATGAGAGTGGATCGCACACGAAACACAATATTGCATCTTCACGTACAGCTTAGGCAGAGTGTAGGCTACATAACATTAACCAATCAATCACCAAACAATAAAAATCCAAATATATGCATAGAATAAGAAACTAAGTTCAAATATAATTAAGAAAATGAAATGAAATAAAAATATTACTGTCATAGACGCAAGCTTCCTGGACATCTCTGACAGCAGCTTGCTCCACAATGTTCCTCACAAGAAATCTCTTGATCGACTTATCCTATTACATTTCAAACCCCGAAAAGAACTTCAATAGAAACATATACATGGGAAAACCTAGGGAGACACACAAGAAAACCAGATGTGAAGTACCTTGGGACAGCATTTTCCACAGTTAGAGCAGCGGATGAACTTGACGTGGCCACGGCCGTGCTTGTTGCGGCCACCATTCCTACGCTTGAATGTCTATAAAAAAAGCATTCAATTAGAGAGATCAGTATTGTGAAAAAGATTTAAGCTTTGGTAAAAACCCAGATGCAGAAAATAATGATGAAACTAAATCTAACCATTGATTGAGATTTAAGTGTAGGCTCTCTGCTTCTGCCGGCTGACCAAAGCTTAGACTTTTGGACAAGAAAATGTTGCTTTTATAGGCGAAGGATCTCTCCACTGAAGTCTCAAAACCCTAAATTCTTATTTAGTCCTTTGTACTTTTTTGTTGTTTTGAATTGTACCCCAAAAGTTAAATTTAAGTAGTTTCATTTGAAATAAAGGATAATATAAATTTTAGTCCCTGAACTCGGAAACCAGTTCACTTTGGTGCTGTACCCTTTTTTTGGTTCACTTTTGTAGTTGAATTTAGCAACTTAATCCATTTTAGTCCCTAAACTTAGATTCTATCAAAATTTAATGATATAATTGGATCTACCGATCAAACCAATTGGACCAATAACAAATTGGTATATTAGTTCAAACAAAATGGTTAAACCGATTGGATTGAAAACTACTCGAAACCTAAAAATAAGAATTTTTACTATTATTGCTTTTTATTTTATAAAATTACTTACATATATTATATATTTAAAATACAAAAAAAGGCACCGGCGGCCAGCGGCAAACAGCGGTGGTCGTCGCCGGAACTTGGCCAAAGGAGCAGACCTACAGAGAGAAAAGGAGATAGCGGTTTTGTTTTTTGAAGAAATGAGAGAAAATAATTTTTTTTAAGACTTTTGTTATTTATATAAGGCCATAAACGGCGCCGTTTTGGTGCCAGTGCGCATGGGCCAAAACAACGCCATTTTACCACAGCTCGTGTGGGCGACCCGACCCGACCAGAAGTCCGCGTGTTTTCTAGGAGGGGCTAATTTCACTTTTAGCCTCTCTGCCTTTTTATAGTTTGCAAATAAGTTTATTTTGTTCCTTTTAATTTGGCCCCATGGTTTTGTCCCGATTTCAAATTGGTCCCCCTGGTGCTGTGTGTTTTGGAAGAGGGGGAAATTTCCTTTTTAGCTCTTTCCTCTTTACCCGCGTGTTCGATTTAGTCCTTTTACCTTTTATTTATTTCGAATTCGCCCCAAAATCCCGTTTTTAATTCAATTTAATCATTGTTTAGCTAATTTTGCTATTTTGCTATCAAATTGATTAATTTGACTTATTTTAATATTATTATTATTGTATTGGCTGTTTATTACTATTATATTATTTATTATTAGTATTATTATGTTCATTATAACCACCATCATTATTATTATTGTTTTTTTTTTTGTTATTATTATTAGCATATTGTTGTAATTAATGTCTTATTATTATCTTTATAATTATTGCTATACTAGTATTCCGGTTGTATTTAGGTATTAACATATTGTTACACTTTTAATCATTATTTTCTACTATCATTAATATGTCGTTTGTTTATTATTTTTTTAACACTATTATCGTTATTATCTTTACTATTTTTAATATTATTACCATTATATTTTTTATTATTACTATCATTTTTATTATCCGTCGTATTTTTAAACTATTTCTTTCAATATTTTATTGTACATGTTTTTATTTGTCCATTCTCGATTTAAAATTAAATTTGAATTTGAATTTTCCTTGTTATTCCATTTTTTTTATCTCTATATTATTTTATTTATTATTATTTTTGTCTAGATTTTTCAAGTAAAGGCAATATTCGAAACTTGGAAATTCGAGAAATCGTGTCCTAATGTACTGAGTTTTGATTTTTTTTCTTTTGATCTAAGTAATCGATTATCCTTTTAAATTAAAATACATGAGTTTTAAATAAATTAAAGGTAATATTCCGTATTTAGATCTTCGAGAAGATTGTACCCTAACTTATTGGGTTCCAATTTTCCTCGTTGAATCTAAGTAATCGAGTACCCTTTTTCAATCAAAACGTATAAGCTTCAAATAAAAGTTTATTCTTAGGAATTCGAGGTGTTGTGTCCTAACTCACTGGACATGACATTTTGTGTCTCGAGATAAGAATTTCTAAAAAAATAAAGGCAATATTCTATATTTGAAATTTTGAGAAAATCGTGCCCTAACTTACTGTGTTCCGATTTTTCATTTGATTCAAATCATTGAATATCCTTCTTAAACTTCACAGCATGAGTTTTAAAAATAAAAAGACAAACTCAGTTTCGAAAATGTGAAATGTCAAATCTTAACTCACTGAGTATGACATTTCATTTCTTCGAAGTAAGAGGGTCTTAGCATCCGATTTAATTTATTCAAGTGTTCTTTTTAGAAGGATCGTATTCTAAAATCTTTTCAAATTTTTGACATTAAGACGTTAATTATTCAATTAGGTATCAATTTTGGGCGTTACAATGGTGCTAATCTTTCCTCGTGTGTAACCGACTTTCGAATCTTTTTTTTCTCGAATTTCGTAGACACAAATTATTGTTTTAATAAATCAAAATGTTTTATTAAAATGATCAATCTCAATGTGATCCGATCACACCTCAAAAAAAGATCAGTGGCGACTCCATTTTTATTCTTTAAGTCGACTCCCGTTTTTCAAAATAAAAAATAGTTTCGACATGCATAATATGAACATAAATTTTTATTGAATTATTTTTAAAAAATCATATAATTAATTTAAATTGAAATTATTTTCATTTTAAATTCCAGTTATTTCAAGTCTAAATTAAGTGAATTTTTATTACTAAATTTGAGTTTAAATTGAAGAAGCTGGTTTTAAATACTGTAAAAATAAAATAAAAAATTATAAATAAATAAATATATTAAAAATTAGAAAAATTTTTAATAATCTCATTATAATACCTAAAGCTACTCGTAACCTCTCCTCAACTCATAAATAGAAAAATAATTCACTTCAACACACTCGAACCCAGATCTTTTTGTATTGACAACAATATTCATTTCAATCGAATTAAGACTCAGTCAGCAAGAATTAGATTTTTTATTAAAAATAAAAATAATAAAAACAAAAAATCCGATATTTCAATTCCCAAATTTGAGTTTTTTCACCATAGTTCAAAATGGTTTTAGCTAATTCCAATTATATAAATTCAACCATTCGATACGAAAATTTGAGAACTTTAATAAAGGAACAGTAAGTAAACTTCAGGAACTGAAAACAAACAAAAGCCATTTGAAGAAATTCACCAGCAATACAACTTTTTTAAACAAAACTTTTAACAAATAATACAACCAGAGCAGCTGGTCCAAGATGCTGCATTAACCCACTACTTCCTATGGATCAAAAAATTCTAATCCTAATGAATTCATTAAAAGAATTGAATTCAAACAAATAGTACCTTCCGATGTCAATAAAGGTTCGGTCAGCCTATTAACAATCCAACAAATAGGGCAGGGCAGGTTGCAGACGAGAAACACTTTTCATGTCATAATGTTCCACTGCTTTCACTGGTGGAAATCGAGGGTCCTTCAGATTTCACTGACTGGGAACCACCGCTACTGATATCAAGCCCCTGCAATTGGCCTAGAGGATCCTGTTGCATCATACCGGTAAAGGCGTATGAATTCGTGGCACCTACCACGGATGGATTAGTTGTCAATGTGTTAGATTGTAAGGGCTGAAATGGTGGCATTTGTATGTTTTGGGTGTCAATTTGCATATACTGAGGCTGGGGAGGGAGAAAGGAAGATTGGGTGTATGGTATATGGTGCATTCCCAAATTGAATGTGTTTGTGGGTGTCGTTGCTTCTCCAGTAGCAACCTTGAGTCCCTCTACTTCCTTCTTCAGTGCTTCGTTCAGAGCTGTAATCGGAAACAGATAATGGGAAAACATGACTAAATATCTCGATGCAACTAAACTAGTTCGATTCCGGTTTGTATTGTATCCTATCATTGAGTAAATATGGTATAATAAACTGCTTTAACTTGTGTAACAAATTAGCATTTCCAAGATGTGCCGAGTATACACTTACAATAAGCATGCAATCTTAGGGAGAATTGGGTAAATAAAACAGTCAGGATGAGATATACCATCACGTAGTCGAGCCTGTTGATCCATAGCCTGTAACCGAAGCTTAAGTTCGGTGTTCTCAGTTGTCAAGCCTGTTACATCTCTCTGGAATTAAACACGAGCTATTAAAATTCAAATTTTAGTTTAAAAAAACAAAAGACGAGAGTAACATAAGATGGAACGTATCCTCATTCGTTTAGTTGATAGAAAACCCCAATTGCGAAAAAGCAATTTATTTGATTACAAAGTAGAACCCCCAAATATTGTAAAAGACACTCACCCCCGTAGGTTGATAGAAAATACAGTTCGTTTAGTTTAAAGTAAATGTATTTTGTATCGAAACTAAGGGATGCTAACATACTTTTCCTTGGTTGTTTAATATGTAGATATGACATTCTCATTGGAAGGAATGCAAATAGTAACCATAAACGGGCTCCAAACCTGTGCAATGAGAGAGGTAAGTGTTCAAGAAAAACCTGGAATAGGGTTAGTTGTGCAGAAAGAGTAGTTGCTTCCGTTTGAAGTGTTTGGACTTTTCTCTCCAGTTCAGTTATATATCGAGCTTTCCTCTCCTTAGAGCGAGCAGCTGACTGCCTATTTGCCATGATCCTACAAAATTTATGTAATTTCTTAGCAGAATCCTGCGTGTGAACCCAAGCTCACCACACAATCCAACATTGTCAAATCTATGAGGGGTTGAGGGGCGTTGAGTGGAGAGATCAGATTGCTCTAGCTCAGCCACATCACTAAATGCTTATTCATTTAAGACAAGATACACCTTAGCATTAATATATGAACAAAACGAGTTTAGAAGCTTTATACACTAAGAAATATGAACCAGGAAAGGTTATAACATTTGCAGACATAACCTTACTAGACCTGTTATTGCAAGTTCCAGAGTTTGGAAAGAACAGCTGATTTGCCCAAAACTCAAACAAAACTAACGGCGGTCAAATGTGCAGAAAAAGAGAAATATCACACCAATACGTTTAACTGAAAAATTTTAATAGTGTTAACGATTGGACCTAAAATTTTATTTTCGAAAGTAGGGGACTAAATTTCTAAAAATAAAAATAGAGCGACTAAATTCCAAACGTGTGAAGCATAGGGACTGGGAGCATATTTTAACCCAAAAAAAGCCAAAAACATACTCTATAAAAAAGCAACATAAATATAGATGACCCCATGTAATTCACTTGAATTTATTCTTAAAAATGCAAACTTTTAAGAAGTTCCGCAAAACTGAACTTCCTAAAATAACAAAAACTTGCTTCACCAAGGGGTGTGAAAAATCAACTGAACCACTACGACGTTAAGAAAGATTGTCAACAAAACAACTATATGGACGAGGGCTATTCACCCAAGGAACCCATCCGGGTTCAAGCCTTCAGGGGAGCAAGCGGTAGGCCTTTATTTAGGAAGCTCCCTTTGGACATAGTGCATGCGTGTGTGGTGTGAACATGTCCTTACCGTGTGTGCGTAAGTACTAACCCTCTAATTGTACAGTACCAAAAAGAAAGCATGCATGATCCCATACGAGAGCATCTACAATAGGAAGGGGAAAACCCCCGTATAATTTATATCACTTAGATCATAAAAAATCCATATATTTCATTAATTCTACTTGGTACTAACTCATATGACAAGGGATGAGCTAAAAGCATGCATCATCCTTACAGATGCACCTAGAATGGGAAGGGGGAAAAGTCTATATAATTGACATCAATTATATCATAAAAACCCGTATATTTCATCAATTAGATCATAAAAAATTCATATAATTCATTCATTCTACTAAATACTAACTCATAAAACAAGGGATGAGCTAAAAAGCATGCATGATCCATACAAATGCACCTAGAATTAGAAGGGGAAAAAACACTTACAATTGATGCCAATTATATCATAAAAACTCATATATTTCATTAATTAGATAATAAAAGTTCATATTATTGACATCAATTAGATCTTAAAAATTTTATATATTTCATTCATTCTACTCAATACTAACTCATATAACAAGGGATGAGCTAAAAAGTATGCATGATCCATACAAATGCACCTAGAATTGGAAGGGGAAAAAACACTTAAAATTGATATCAATTATATCATAAAAACTAATATACTTCATCAATTAAATCATCAAAGTTCATATTATTAACATCAATTAGATCATAAAAAATTTCATATTTTTCATTAATTTTACCAACTCTGAATTTCATTCAAACACTACCCTCCCCTCAATAGGAAATGTTATTTTCAAGTTCCAACTCTGAATTTGCTTCCTAAAGTGCTCGATATCCCCATGCATGCGCACCCAAGAAAAGAGAAAAAGTCAACTTCACTAGTACGATATAAAAAAAGAACAATTCAACAAGACAATCATAATGCCATGAAAAAATAAGGATAAAACCAACCACAAAAAGCCGCAAACTTTATAAACTAAAATACAAGTTGCTATTACTTTCTTCTAATAGCTTCACGCAATAATCTATCGAAATCAAACAAAAAACACAAACTTCCCACTAAAAGCCATAAATTTCAAACTTCTTTCTACAACTCCAAATGACCCAAATCCCAAATTCACTTTAAAAAAAAAACCCAAAAAAGTTGGAGTAAACTATAAGTAATTCCCAAACCTTTTGGCTCTCTTTGGGTCAATATTCCACAATTCAGCAAGCTTATCAGGAGGCATAGCTTTCTTAGCTTCAATCAACTCCATTGTTGAGCACCCATCAACTGAATTACTATACCTATGCCTTCCTTTCCCATCATTCTTCTCTCCCTTCCCGGACCCACCACTGATTTCCTCTCCTTTCTGATTCTGACCCGACCCACCACTCGAAGACCCGGAAATCCCAGACCCGGAACCTCCTCCTTCGTCCGGTCCCTTCGATGATCCTCCCAGCTTCTCGATATCCACGTAATTGTAAAACAAGTCATCCTCGGATCCCAACCCTTCGAAAGTGTCGGAGCCGAGATCCAATTCGTCCGGGATCCGGAATTGGACTTCGGAATGGGCTCGCCTGTGGTGGGAGCCACAGAATGGGGTAGAGTTGGGGAAAAACAACGCCGTTTGGGTGGTGGATGATGCATTTGGTTTGGAGGGAATGGGTGGAAGCGGGTTCGGTTTTAAAAGCGGAGGATACTGCATTTTGGTGTTCCTTTTGTTAGATTTGAGATCTCAAAGATAGAATAAAATGTGAGTAAAATAAAAATAGCTTTACTGTTTTAAATTTTAATTTTCTTTAGCTTTCTTCTTCTAGGAAAGAAAAAATTATGTAACAAATTAGGGCTATATCCATTCGGTTCGATTAGGTTTTTTAAATTCATAATTTGGTTTGATTCGGTTTAATTTTTAATTTTTAATAAAATAAATTTTATTTTTTTAACTTTTTAATATTATTTGATAAAATTTTAAGTATTTTTAATATTTTAAATATAAAACATTTTTATATAATAAAAAATTTAAAATTAATTATATATTAAATAAAATTCAATTCAATTTTAATAACCACTATTTTTAAATTTGTAATTTATAAACCATCTAAATATTTCGATTCACCTCGATTTTCAGTTTAATATTTTTTTTATAAGCCTAAGAGAAAAGACTAGAAATTTTTCTAAACGATGCCGTTAGTTGCTCCCCTCTATTGGATGGAATTTTTCGTTTTAAATAAATCATAGCTTAATTATAAAACAATGCAAGATTTTGGGACTTAAATGGAGTTCTTGAATAAATATTTTTAATTTAGATATTTTTAATATTAATTTTTTTTTTGTAAATTCACTTTAATAAGTTAGATTGTATTAGATTATTTCAATTTTTTTAAAAGGAAAATTCATTAATTCATTCCATGAATGGATTATACAATTTAGGAAAAAAACCACAAATATCTGTAATAAACGGTGAGGGATAAATTCCATCAACACCACAAAAGTTTCACCCTCCGCATCAATAGAGCATTATAACATGTTGATATTGGACATGTCACAACTCAAGAACGACATATCTAGAGTAATTGCAAGCACTTCATACAATATAGAAATTAGTCTCGAATGGTCCAAAATGGCAGGTAAAAATCGGCAAAAGAATCGAGCATACACTAAACTGGAGGGGGAGGCGACAAAACCATCTATAAAACCGCTTTTAGAAGCAAGACTACATGCATAAACAAGACTAATAAAATGTGATACAAGTAGATGTGAGCGTTCGATCGAATTAAATTGAATGAAAAAATTTCGAGTTAATTGAGTTGATGAATCTAATTTTATCATCCTAATTCGATTTGAAATTTTCTCAAATCAAATCGAATGAGATGGAATTTGAATTAAATCGAATCGAATATATTTATTCGAGTTAAATTAAAAAATTAACTTTGGGTCCTTGTAGCTATTTCCACCCATCACAATCAATTTTTTTTTATTACCTATCATCCCTCATCATTTATTTATTAATCTTTTATATACGGGTTAGCTTCTTTGCTTGCTTAGATGCTTCAATTATCTTCTGATTCTTTTCACCATATATTTTGAAATTAAAAAATATATTAAATGTAAAAAAATGTGATTTTTTAAAATAAAATTTATTTCAAAGATAAAATGTGAAATTGATACCAACAGAAAATTTTAACACGAATATTTTATGGCATAATCTATAATTCAGTTTTAACAGAAATTGATAAAAATTCAACATGATTAAACAATTCAATATAGATACTCGATAGAGTTGATCCTCGAAGCTTCCCCCAAGTTGATCCTGGTGAGGTTATTATTCCCCTCAATCTCACTTCCTTGTTACAATTTCATCTATTTTTTTCTTTGCTTAGAAATCTAAGCTTGTTTATATACTGGGTCCATCCCTCTAACTTTAAAGAAGAGTCCTGAATGAAACAAGAAAAAAATTTGTTTAGCAGGTGATTGATCAGAGAGAGCAAGCGAATTAGTGATAATCGCAGAAGCAGAGAAATCTGTGAGATCTGATAATGCTTAGGATATACTAATAAAAATAGAAAACAAATCTATGAAGATTGAGAGCTTAATTAAACAGTTGAAATTTCTAATACGAATTTGAGTTTTCCATTTAAAAGTTTTGAAAGGAAAAAAAAAACCTTAATTCTATAGGATTGGTTTGTTTCTATCTCAGGTATAAATCTATTAAAGCTATTAAACCTGCACACTAGGGTTATCCTCCCCAAGACAAACGATGCAAGGTTTGGTACCCTAAAAAGAATTTTTTTTGTCCTTTTTTTTCATTTTAATTTGGATATTGGCATTTATTGTTTGTGAATTGGATAGGTGTGCATAAAGCATTAATGATTATAAAATATGTTGAAGAATGCTCCGTTCTTTATATCCCTAGTACTATTATATTTTTATGAAGTGAGTTTTTTCTCTTCTTTTGATATTTCACTTGTATATTTCATTCAATGATAGGGTCTCTTTCAAAGTTTTTAAACAAGATTGAGAGTATCTGAACAAAATGAAATCTGGTCTAATCTGTTTAATCCTCCATGGAATATGCTTTTATGCTTTTATGCTTTTCCTCTTTTAGTAGTTGTTAGTGCATAACTATTGTTGCACTGAATGTTACATCATTAGTGACTAATGAATAGCTAGAAACATCTACAGCTGATGAATTTGCACTATTTGACAAAATCTTTTACTAGGTTTGTTGTTACCATTGTTGAAAATTTTGCCTAGTGATGTTATAGCTCTTGGGGAAACAATTGCTTTCATTATAGGCACACATGTTCTGTAGTTCATATATGATTATTATGAATATTTCCAGGTATGTATATAGAGGATTGTAGACCAGAGATTGTACCACATGTGATCAGTGCCTTAAGATCCATGAAAAGCTGACAGAGAAAACTGGTTTTAGATGCATACTTCGTTCCTTTGAAGATACTATGAATACAGATTGACTCTAATCACCCCTTCTTCCCTTTATAAAGATAATTATTATAGAAATGTTCAACATTTTCTCTTCATTGTTCCATATGTATGTGAACCACAAATTTTGTCCATGTAACACCCCAAACCCGACCTAAACATTATGACTTGATCCGGGAGTGTTACGAAGAAGAGGTTTTGAAATCAATCTTGTTATGTCAAATTTCTTGTATTTAATTGTTGCTAAGAAAAATTCACATTTTATTAAACATATCTTTATTCACATTTTATTAAACATATCTTTACTCTCGTTATGAAACATTGTTAATTTGCTCTTTTAGAAAACTTATTTTGCAGCGGAAGTTTGATATTATCAGAGTGGAAAACCGAGTTTGTGTTTTTAGAAAATAATTTGTTTGTGTAAAACCATGATGTGGTCAAACTTTGCAGTATTAAAGTCCAAACACAATCAAAACCAATTTTAAAACCAAACAGTCTAGAGAGTTAAACCAATTTGTGAACTAGCGGTCACCGCCGAGACTCTGTCGCACCGATCCACCTATGCCTGAGGATTACCTAAACAAAACAGACAAACAGATGTGAGTTTTTGGAAACTCAGTGTGTAACTCAACAAAGATAATCATACAAATATACACAGAAACTCATATGCAAAATAGATACAGATACGGACTTAAGTCCTTAACAGAAACAAATGTCAGAATCAGATAATTAGAACAGATATACAGAATCCTACCCTTATCCTTTACACACCATCTCTGACCATCTCATCACACAATATGAGGTATAAAACACACACTCATCCCTACACACCATATAGTGTCCATACGACACATAACAGAATAGTATGCAGCCAAGCTACCAGAAAAATAGGCAAAAGGCTGCCATATAGAACACTTCCTCCACATATACAAATCCCACCCCATATACAGATACATATATCAAATAACAGATATACATAAATAACATGTCTTGCGTGCTCATGTGCAGATATCATACATGCTTATACAGAATAATCAGACATACATATTAGTTTTTCCTACTTAGATTAGTCTATTAGGATAACAAATCACAGGCATTAAGGTTTGGTTAGCTCTTATCGACCCTACGGAAGGCCCACAGTTGATTAGAGCGACTCATGCGACCCTAGGGAAAATTTCAGAACTTTAGACCCACATGTCCGTGTGGGTCCACACACCCAAAATGGCCTTGCCCGTGTGGCCCACATGGTCTGGCCGATAACCTATAAGCCCAATTCAGCCTAGCCCATGTGGCCCACACGACCACACACTCGCCTGTCACACGACCGTGTGTCGCACACGACCCGTGTGGCGTCAACAGGCCCTTTTTTTTTAACTTTCGCCAAACTTCGATTTCTTGTATTTTCGTTACACATCTGGTTTGGTTTTAATGCCACTGCGATCCCGAGCCCACTAGAACCTAGAAATCGACATTACAGGCTCCCAAAATTAGTCTTAATCCTCAATTAAATCGAACTAAATAAACCGAAAATAGTAAAATTTAAGGGTTCAACACTTACCCAATTCCCTAAGTGATTTCGACTACGATTCCGCGAGAGGCGAGTTTCGTTCCTCACGATTCACTACTGCCAAAACCCAGAAACCACATTAATGAAAGAATAGCAAGTTAACAATAGCTTTGAAATTTACCCCAAAACTGCAAAACCTCACCACCTCTACTTACCAAACCTCATGAAGAACACTAAGGTACAATAACTAAACTAAGGGATTGAGATAGAATCCAAAAGAGAAAAGAAAGAAATTTCTTCTCAAAGAATAAAAAGGAACGTCAAAATAGAGGAAAATTTTGGGAAAGAGAAAAAATTAAAAATTAAAAATAAAAAATATTCAAATAAACTAACCCCACTCCATCCATTAACCATTTATCCCATAAAATCCTACCCCTCAATCCACATGATTTCAACTCTACCCAAACTCTATTAGACAACCGAAACAAAAATTATCATCCATGCTCACGCGAGGATTTGAACACTTAACCTTCAGCAAGCTAACTCCTTACCACTCGAACCAGCGGGCTCATTCCAATATGAGTTTACCAAAAATATAATATAGGCCCACCCAACGGAGATAAAGTTAGGGTAAAAAAAAATAACAGAATTTTCCAGAGAGTAGGACTTGAACCCAAGATCTCAAACACACAACCAATAAAGCAAATGCTCATTTTGTATTAAAATTCTCAGAAATAAAATTAAGAAATTTAGGGTGTTACAGTCCATCATTGAATGATTAGAGGTAGAGACTATGATTTATCATAAATTAATAATACAAATATATGGCTTTTCAGCTTGGGGTAATTGCAAGTGTTTAATTATCAAATCATATTACCAGTGAATCAACTGTTTTTTGTCTGTTTATTGCATTTTTTTCCCTTCAGTATATAAATCTTGTTACTTATTGATTGTAGTGGAATTGTAAGAATAGTGAGATTGATATACCAAGCTTGTAGAGAAAATAGAGTGGAGATGATCTAGTCCATAAATTAAGGGTCCAGTTATAAGCATAAGTTAATTATTGTAGGAAATTCTTTTACATTTAATTCAATTTTTATCAAATTCTAGAAAAAAAATAAATGCATTAAAAACACTCTTTTTCTTTAACTGTCATCTTAACATGATCAAGTTATTATAAGCATAGGTATAATGACATGATAGAATGCTACATAATTGTAACTTTTTCATGCTGTAAAATTTAAAATATAGATTATGACATCATGTAACTTTTTGTTAATATATGAACATTATGTTTGGATGTAAAATATAATTCTCTGGCTATTTATTATTTCTAATCTTTTGCTGTTTAATTTAGAGGATAATTAAATTATTTGTTTCACTAATGATATCCTAGCACATTAAATATGCAATATAGTTTAAAAATAATAAAGTAAGTTATATATTATTTTCTAATACTATATATTATTATTTTTATTAATTCATATTTTAATAATTATTGTATTAAGAATGTTATTAAATTATATTTAATAATAATTCTATTAAAATTTGATAACAATAATTATTTACCTAAATTTTTTTTACTAAGGGTACTTTGGTCATTTCAGTTTTTTTCTTATGCTATTACAAAATCTTTTTCGTTAAAACTAAACACAATAATACTATTACAATTCTATTCAATTTCATTCAATTAAATAATTAAATTACTGATTACAACTCTACTCCATTATAACCCTATTCCATTTCAGTGAACTAAATGTGCTATCAATGTCAAGAAATTAGTCAAATTTATTGGGAGAGACACACTATATTGCGATGGAGATGGAGAAATATGGATTGGAGAAGGGAGTAAATCAGATTTAAAAGTAAACCTTTTTATTTTTTAAAATTATAAATAATATTTTCTTTATTTTTTTCAATGAATATAAAAAATTGTATTATAGGGATGTGATAGCTCTTGATTGGAGGAAATTTTTTTCCTTATCGGAGTTAAATTATGGGGTTAAGACTAAATTAAAGTAATACATTTGACCAAAAAAAAAATATATGCCATTTAAAAAAAATTAAATATAGTTCAAAGGGTGATTTTTTAATTAAGTCATTTTTATAATGAAATTCAAAAACTTCTTCTCTATAATTTCTCATTATCATCAAGTGAGTCTCAACTCGAATTCAATTTAATGAAGAAATTAGTCTATACAATTATATATAAAAGGAAGGTCCTAAGGTCGTCTACAATAGACACCTATCCATTTCTTTTTTAACTTAAGAACGTTATGGATGAATTTTAATTTCAATCTCTTTACTTTTTAGATTATAAGGATGGTTAAATTTCAATTTGATCCTTATATATTCGTTTAAATTTGAGATTTAATCTATATACTTTAATTTTGACATTATTTGATACCTCAAATTTTATACTGTCATTAGTTAGTCTAAATACTTTATTCAAATTCAAGTATGTTACAATGTTATTTTTTTGTTACATGGATACCAAGTTTATTTTATTTTATTTTTCAAAATGCCGCATCAACACAAAAGAATTCTAACCGTGTTAACAAATGAACCTAAAATTTCAAATTCGAAAGTAAAGAGACTAAATTCCTAAAAATATAAGTATGGAGATTAAATTCTAAATATACGAAAAGGACAAAAACTTTGAGCGAATTGCAACCTTTAAATTTCTACACTATAATTTAGTAAAAAAAATTAATAATTACCCCAACACGAAGTGTATAAGAAAACCATATTAAAGTCGATTTGTTACTAATTTCTTACAAATTATTTATTTTATATATTACTAAATTAATTTGTTTTAATCTTAAAATTGTTAACATTCTCAATGAAGGTGCAGGTTGAGTATTAGCTCGATTGGCATTAGCATTCTTGCCAGTGCAAGAGGACGTGGGTTTGAGTGCGCTGAAGTACATTATGCTCCTATTTAAGGATTGAGGAGGGATTATGGGTAGTTCTAGGCATTGTATCAAAAAGAACAGATATCAGAATAACCTATAATGAAATTAATGTTAAGGTAATTAACTCTTATTATATTTTTCAAATATAAAATTAATTTGATAAATGTCATTAATATGCGTCTTTTTTTAAACTATATTTTAAGCTTAGCAATTTAACATTCATTAATTTTAATATTATAATTTTAAAAGTTAATTCAATTAAGTAAAGTTTTAAATAAAGAGATAATTTATTTAAAATCAACTTCATATTTAACATATAAATTTTTTTTAAAAAAGGTATGGAATAACTTAGAAAAATTAAAAGGCAATGAGTAAAAGAGTAGTTTACCCAAATTGTTAATAAGTGACTCGGTTCCTCAAATAGAGAGTGTTATGTGTCAAAAACTGTAATACGAACATGACTATTTATTTCATTTTTTGCAACATCAAATGGCTATAGAATATACTAGTTTGGATACTCATACGATGCATGAACTGATTATATGTATCGATTAAAATAATTTCAATTGTTTTATAATTTTTTATAATGATGTTTTAAATAAACATTAGTTTAATTTTTTTTAAAAATGTATATGTAAATAATATATAAATTGCTTAATTTTTATTCCAAATATAATTATTTGTATGATATTTTAAATACATTATATATATATTGAAAAAAACTATTTTAATCACTTTTTAAACATTTAAGTAAAATTTCTAATAATTTAAAAAAAAAGTTTTAAATCTTTTTTAAATATGTTTGTTAAAAAGTTTTATTTTTTAATTTTTTTTAAAAATAATATGAAAAATATATAAAAATAATTTAATTTAAAATTGTAAACATATTAATTAAAAATATTTTCAAAATATTAACAATATTAAAATAATTTTTTAACCAGTTTTAACTTTTGAATTTATTAAAATGTTGGGAGAGCAACACAAATCTCGAACATAAATCATAAAACAGACATGAAGAATATAAAAAAAATATATTAAAAAAAATTAGTAGGAAAAGAAAGAAATCATAGCTATGTCTATTAGATAATTAATGTATGATGGAGATTTTGTATTTTTATATTTATTGATTTTAAATTTTTAATTAATTAATAATTATACATGATAATGTTATATAATGACAAATGGTAGAATATTAGATATGCCACGTAAGAATATTTATTCGAAACATCAAATTGCTATAGTATATGTAAGATTTCATTAAATTCATAACGAAAAAAAATTGGTGAAATAATTATATGGGATTTTTTTTGAATAATTTCATTATAAGTTCTTATTATATTTATTTTTTTGACATAATGTCTAGAACTACCTATAGTTAGAGGTGTTCATGGGCTGGATTGGGCCCGGCTCAAAAAATAGGCCTAAAATTTTGCCCAAACCTAGACTAGCCCAACACGCTTATATTAAAATTTTAATATAATTTTTAAATATATATAATATACAAAAAATACTAAAAAATTAAAATAAATTTTTTCCAATAAATTAAAAATAAATTTTAAAAAATACGTATGCTTAAATAGTACTAGGATAGATGCAACTTAACAAGTAAATACTTCTAAAATAATAACAAAATTGACAATAAAATAAGTGTTATACAGTATCCAAATAGTAATAACATAGTAGTGAAATGGTAGTAAAATAGGGAGAAAACAACAAGAAGATAGCATTAAAACAACAGATATTTTTGGGTCATTTTTTGAATTTGGGTCAGACTTGGGCCAAAAATGCCTTACTCGAGGCCTGACCCATTTTTTAAACGAATCTTATTTTTTGCTCAAACCTATTTTTTGGGCTTATATTTTTGTCCAAATTCTCCCACTTTTCGAGCTGAGTCGAGTGGCCTAGCCCATGAACAGGTCTACCTATAGCCCCTCCCCAACCCATAAATAAGAGGATAATAGCGCTTCAGCATACTCGAACCCACGTCCTCTTATATTGACAACAATATTCATACTAATGGAGTTAAGTCTCAATCGGTCAAATAGGATAAATTTTGAATGGAGTATAAAATTAGTATAAAATTAGATTTTATTTAATTTTGAACAAAAGAATAAAGTCATTATCTAAATAATAAATATGAGAATTGTGCTTAAATGAATATGAATTGCTTCAACTTTTTAATTATAGAAAGATTTGGTGCTAAAGAATAAGAATTTAAAAAAAAAAAAAAAACTTTATTGCTCTCCATGAATTAATTATATTTATTATTTTATTTTATCGAAAATTCCTTGGCCACCCTTTTTTTTCTCTCTTTATATTGTGCTTGTCATTATTTATCTTTGAAAATCTAAAAAATAAAGCAACGAAAAGACAACTAAAGCTAATCTTAATTTTATTTTCATTTAATATTTGTCTTATCGAGATCAGAGTTTGAAAATTTAAAATTATAAATATAGAAAATTTAAAATATAAAATTAATACTCGAATTTATTAATTTCTTCTAGATTGATATTTATGATTTTTTTGTCCTAAATTAAGACTCAATTTTTTTCGTTCACTATATTAGTACCTGATACTAACAATGTCAAGTTTTTACTGATGTGACAACGTTAACCACTCACACACCATCATATATCACTCCTTTTGGCTTAAAAAACTGTTCCGATTAATTATTTTCTATTTCATTTTCTATTTCTAAAAACCTTTTTATTTATTTTTTTCCTTTGAAATTTCTTTTCCCCATAGTCTTCTTCTACCTCTTTGGGTGCTGCAATTTTTTTCCTTTTTTTTTTCGTTTTTTATCTCTTCATCTTCTATCTCTATTCCGTATGTTTTTTTTTTCCTTCAAAAACCCCCCAAAGCAGCATGGGAGAAACCATCCAACACACCTTTGTAATGCCCTAAAAGAAATCGACAACCAAGGTCCTTTTCCACTTCAACTCCCAAACATTTGTAGTCTTTCCAACATATGTCCTTATAATCATTCTAGGAAAGATTGGTGTTTCCATGTAATGTGTCGTTGAAAGAATCTTTTATGTGTATATCGTAGGTTCTTACTTCATACTTATCACCTTTGTTTCGGCACTTTGGTCCTTCCCATCTCTTACAATCATTCTTTGTGCTACTCCCATCATAGATGCGTGAATCGAATTTTAACCAATCTTTCAAAGTTGTAAACTCCCATCATCAAGCAACACTAACCGACCATTTTTAAAAATTAAAAATCCCTCTAAAAATTATAAAAAAAATCTTTAAAAATTTCTAAATATTATTTTTAAGCAATAAATAAGTAAAATAACAAAGAAATTGAAAAGATTAAACACAAATATTTTATGTGGAAAAACCTCTTCGAAGAGGATAAAAAATCACGAGTAAAAAATAAATTCACTAAAAGAGCAAAAACAAAGAGTACAAAATATGGGGATAAAATTAAACTTCGAAACCCGAAATAAGAACCCTCAAAACGTAAACACAAAATTCTTTGGAAGCTTGTAAAAACTAATACCTAAATGTGTAATGAGTTATTTTTCTAGGGTGGAAAAATAATCTATTCATAGGCTAAAGTTGTAGGTTAAATAATATTAAAATAATCTAGACTAATAAGAATTTAAGTGGGAAACTAATAATAAAATAATCTATACTAATAAGAGTTTAAGTAGAAAACTAAAAAATAAAGTTTAACTGGGAGAAGAAAAACCGAAAAATATGAAACATAACTCCACAAATCTCTATCTTAAATCATATTTCCACAACACCTTTTTTTCCAAAGCCCACCATGGGCTTGTCTTAAACTATGCAGGATATTAACCAACTCGAAGTTGTGCTTAAAAGCTGGAAGTCTTCTAGTCTTTGACTTATGCACTACTAAATCAAACTTACCCGAGTCTGATTTCCACGAATGCAGTACCCTATCTTTTCAAAACTTGCATTCAAAAGAAAACTTCTTTTATACGAAATGGTCATACCTTTTTCCCTCCTATGACCAAGTTGTCTCCACTTCAAATGAGTCGACTTCGACTCTTCAACAAAAGAGGGACATCCTATTTCACTGGTCACTGTTGATCTTTCCAAAACATAAAGACTACCAATCTTTTTACCTTTCATCAAAACGAAAGCCCCACGGGATACCTTAATGCCACTTGACTCGATATTAATTTTATAATCCTTCGAGTCCAAAATTCCTAAGGAGATGAGATTTTTCTTTAAGTCAGGCACATGCCTGACATCTGATACTATCCTAATTGTCTCGTCGTGCATCCTGATCTAAACAGTACCAATACTGATTGCCTTACTGGGTGAACCATTCCCTATGTGCACAACTCCACCTTCAACTAAACTGTATATGGAGAACCAGTCCCTGTTGGGACATATGTGGAAAGAATAACCCGAATCTAGGATCTACTCGGATGTAAGCTCGGAGTTTTCACTTGTTGACACTAATAAGAAATCATCACCCTTGTCATTGGCCAAATTAGCACTAGCTAAATCTTTCTTGTTACTCTTAGTAGCCCTTCTATTTCACAATTTGTAACAATTTGCTTTGATGTGACCTATTTTTTTACAATAGCAACATCTCTTGTCTTGCTTCATTGATGCTACCAAAACCAAGGTTTGCCTATCTGACTCGCTATCTGTACCAAACTTATTGTCTATTTTGTCTTTGCTCAACAGATGACCTTTCACATCCTCGAATAAGAGATTATTTCTTCCATAAATCAGGGTATCCATGAAAGACTTGTATGAAGGGGGTAAAGAGTACAATAATAACATAGTCTGATATTCATCGTCAATCTAAACCTCAACGTTCTTTAAATAATTTAAAAGTGTAATAAATTGACTGATGTAATCTCTAAAATGCTGACCTTATTTCATGCGGAATGTGTACAAGCGTTGGTTCAATACTAATCGGTTAGTCATAGACTTAGTCGCGTAGAGGGTTTCTAACCTTTTTCATAGGGTGAATATCATTTTTTCTATCAAAACCTCTTGCAACACATCATTTGTTAGACATAATTGAATCATTGATAGAGCCTTTTATCTAACCTATCCCATTTTGATTTAACCATGTCTGCAAGCTTCTTCTTTGTAAGGACCTTCTCAAAATCACCCTGAATTAAAATTGTTGTCATCCAAACTTGCCACTGATTTAAATCTGTGATGCCATCGAACTTATCAATATCAAACCTTGTTGCTATAATCTTTGAACGTGTTGATTGCGGAAATCGAACTAACTCTTGATACCAGTTTGTTGAGGATAAACTTGGTTTAAGCAACAAACAAGTAAAATAATGAAGAAATTGAAAAGATCAAACATAAATATTTTACGTGAAAAAACCCCTCCGAAGAAGATAAAAAATCACGGGCAAATATAATTTCACTAAAACGGAAAAAATGAAGAGTATAAAAGATGGAGATAAAACTGAACCGCGAAACCCAAAATAAGAATCCTTAAAATGCAAATACAAAATTCTCTGAAAGTTTGTAAAAGCTAATACCTAAATGTGTAATGAGTTATTTTTCTAAGGTGAAAAAATGACCTATTTATAAGCTAAATTTGTAGGTAAAATATTATTAAAATAACTTACCATAAAGTTTAAGTGGGAAACTAAAAAATAGAGTTTAATTGGGAAAATAAAAAAAAATACGAGACATAAACTCCACATATTTACAATTTTCCTGAAAATTTTTCAATCCTTTTACCTTAATCCAACCGAGTTAAAGACCAAAATTACAATTACAATTAATAATTTTTTTATATTAATATTGATAACTTTAAAATTAAATTAAAACAAAAAATATTCTTTATTAAATTATAACTTGAATTGATAATTATCTAGATTCGAATTATTTAAACTTGAAGTTATCTCAAACATGAATCTTTTTAAATCAAAATAAATTTAAATTCGAACTTCTAAATTTGAATTATTTCAGTTACAATTTTTTTTTCAAATTTATATAATAATTTTTAGGTTTATTTTTTTTTCAACTTTCTACTTATGATAACCTCTTCCCTGTCTCTTTCTATGGCCCATTTTGATATACAATGATCTAAATCTTCTCTATCTGAACAAGCAATGAAATTCCAACTATTTCTAGAAAATTACTAACCAATAAATTCTGATAATTTTATCCAAGAAAAAAGAAAGTAAAATCTGATAAAAGAAGTTGAATGAGTTTTATCTCGATTAATATGGGTATTGTTATTAATGCAAGACGACGTGAATTCAGTTACACTGAAATACATTATCCTTCTATTTATGGATTACGGAGGAAATATAATACAACCTAAATTATTAAAAAAGAAAATTGATAAAGAAAGCCCAAAATCATTATCATTATCTTCATAGTCCCATATTTGACCTTCATTTTGCAGCCTACTTTTTTTTATTACTTTTTTAGGCATGTTAATTTAGTGATGATGATCTTATGGAATTCAAAGAGTTTCAACTGAGTCATAATGAAAACCCATATATTATTTTTGGGTTAATATATTATTTGGTATCCGCGTTTTGCTTTGATATTTGATTTAGTACTTGAGTTTTTTTGTCTTAATACGATACTTGAGTTTGACTTTAATATTTAATATGTTAATCATATCAAATGATATCATGTGTCCTAATGAATATTTGACATGCGTGCTCTAGTAAAAAAAATAGATACTTAGTTAGGACAAAAAAAGTTTAGGTATCAAATTAAACATCGAAAACCAAATTCAAGTACTTAAATGAGACCAAAAAAAATGGTGACATCTATTTAAAGATCTCATTATAGTGGGATCTTTTTAAATCAACAATTGAAATAAAAAGGAAAAAAAAAATCAATTTATTGTTGATTACGACACAATTTTACCTTTTAACCAATTCAATCAATTTCAACACTAAATGAGAGAAACTTATTTTAAGAGAAAAGTAACGTATTTGGTAATCGATTTAATATATTTTAAGTCACTAGCATAATTTTCTAGTTTTTGACGTGGCTTGATTAAACGACTACAGTCTCTTCATTTCTGTCTTTTAACCATAACAATTGATTTAAAAAAGATTCTCGAGATCTCACTGTAATAAGATCTCACCTTAGACATTACCGTATCAAATTGAGAAAACTTAGGTACTGAATCAAATATCAAAGCAAAACTGAGGTACTAAATAACATATTTACCCTAAATTCTTTTTGCACTTTCCTTTCACCCATCCATACAACTTATGAAAAGAGTGAAGCCACCCCCCCCCCCCTCTTCCCTCTTCTTTCCCCTTCACTTTAAATCATCAAAGAAAAGATGCTTTTTAATGGCGTGTCTCTGTCATGGTAGGAATCCTGACAGACAAAGCCATAGCTCAAAAACCCCACATATATCTATCAATTGTGAATTTCATCGCTCAAATATACAAAAACTAATAAATTAATCCCTTTACTTTAATTGATTTGATTTTAGTTCTTATTACTTTACAAAAACCGGAAAGTTAGTCCAACCGGGTGTAACGCTGTTACACCTTTTATTATATCGCAAACTTAAAAATCAACAGTTCAACAATTTACATGTAAAAAATTTATAAATATTAGCGGTTTCAACAATTTGTATGTATATGACCAAAAAAACAATGTTTATTGACAATTGAATTAACTTCTCAATTTTCGTAGGATAAACAAATTACGGCAAATTAAAACAAAGGACTAACTTTTAAGTTTTCATATAATAGAAGGATGAAATCCGAATTAGACCATTTATATATAAGCCCTCAGTTGCTCTATATATCACCATCAATTTCATGTTTTTCAGCTTTTAATACCCTTCAACCACTCAAAGGAAATTGAAACCAAAACAATCAAAAAAAAAAAAAAAGAAGAAAATCAATGAATTATTTTCTTTCAATAAACTTTATGGTTCGATTCATTGAAGAACAACCCTATTTGCTTATGTTCATCAACAAAGCTTAAAAGGGTATATTTTATATATATATATATATATATATTCAGCTCATAGTGGCTTAATTTGGGTTGTAGCAATGGTGGCTCCGCTTTATCACCGCCCTCACCGGCTTCTCCTCGACAATCGCACCAAACCCCGTAGTTCTTTCACCAACGAAGCCAATTTCGATACCAACATGGTGATCATCTTAGCAGCTTTGCTATGTGCGTTGATATGTGCTCTAGGGCTAAACTCGATCGTTCGTTGCGCGTTACGGTGTAGCCGGAGGTTTGCTTTCGAGACTCCCGACGAGACTGCAGCGCGCTTGGCAGCTACCGGGTTGAAAAAGAGCGCGTTGCGGCAAATTCCGGTGGCCGTGTACGGTTTTGAGATGGATTTAAAGGCTACGGATTGTCCGATTTGTCTCGGTGAGTTCATGGATGGAGAGAAAGTTCGGGTGTTGCCTAAATGTAACCATAGTTTCCATGTTAGGTGTATAGATACTTGGTTGTTGTCGCACTCGTCGTGCCCGACTTGCCGACAATCATTGCTTGAGCCGGCGGTGACTTGTTCCGAAGCTGCACCGGTGGTGATGGAGACCGGAATCCGGCAACATGGGAATTCATCAGGGGGACATGCTGATGTACTTGTTGCTGATGAGGTTGGTTGATATCCTTGTATGAAAATAGTTCTTCACCATATAAAAAGCTGCTTCTTTTTTTTCCTTTTATTGTTATTTCACATTTATTATGTGAGTTCTTAATTTATGTACATATTCCAGTTAATTGAATGGAAAACAAAACTGGTTTTTAGTCCCTTTAATATGTTAAATTTTGAAATTTAGTCCCTTTAATATGTTAAATTTTGAAATTCAGTTTATGTATTTTAATTTGTTATAATTTAATCATTCTTTTAAAATGTCATTAGTTAATCCAAATTATTAACACAAATTGTAGCATAGTGAATAGACCGAGACAACAATATAGTGAATAGACCGAGACAACAATGTGACCTACATGTATAGAGATTTAATTCATGATGCAATTTCTTTGTTGCTAACTGAAGATTTAAACACAAATTTTTTGTCACTCGATTAATGATTATGATCTTTTTTTATATATTTGAGAAATTATATATGGAAAGAGAATTTTGTATTTATATAAAAAAAGAGGTCCTTTCAACTTTCCATTTTCTTAAAGTTATACCCAATTTGACATATTTTTGTTCTGGTTAAATTTGGCTATTAGTCTTTGTACTTTATTAAAGTAGTAGATTTAGTCCCCATTCTTTAATTTGCTTAATTTTAGTTAATGTATTTTCAAATTGGTCAATTTTAGTTCTTATACTTATTGAATTTTAAAATTTTAGTCCTAACCCAAACAATAAAAGTTTAATTAGTTTAATTAAATTCAATTACTAGTCATGTATTATGCGTACTGTTGTATATTTAGTCCATATTCTTCAATTGGATCGTTCTAAGTCCCAATACTTTACAAATTCTGAAAGTTCAATCTTGATGCAAATGATATTCATTAATCCATTAACTAGATTTTTAGTGAGTAATACGTGGAAATAACAGGCTGACATGGCATTACATATATGATAATATGTTTGCCACATCTAATTTTGGAAATAACATAACTTAACTTAATGAATTTTAATAGTTACTATTTGGTGATGACTGGAATTTTAAAGTTTGAAAAGTACAAAGATTAAAACCGATCAAGTTAAAGTACAAAAATTAAATCACACAGGGACGAAGCCAGAAAATTTTTTAGGGAGGTCGAAATTAAATTGTAACTTTTATGATAGCAAAAAAAAAAAAAAAATTACCATTTTAATAGTTTATATCTTTATAATTTTTAAAGGATTAAATCAAATTTTTATTATTTTTAAGGGGCCAAAGTACAATTTTACCTTTACTAATTTAAAATTTTTAAAAGATTTGAATAAAAAGATTTTTATTTTAAGGATGGACGAGGCCACTACCAATCCCTAACTACGCCCCTGAAATCACAACATTCATAAAGTACAACTAATAGTAGAACTTAATCGATTTTTTATCAATGATTTTTGCAAGTGAACACTTGGATTTTCCTTATTTTTCTTGATTTGAATATTTTTTTATCAATGATTCTCAAAGCACTTTATTTCTTAAAAAATTAAGTAAAAACATAAGTGTAATGGAGCTATTCACTTTAGTATATAGGCATATGGAACACAAGGAATCAACAATTTGTGCTTGTGGAATAGAATCTCTCTCACTTCTTCAAAGAAACTCATCATTTTCTTTACTCTGTATGATCATCCTTCTACTTAAAAGGGATTTTACATTTATATTTTTTTATTTTAATATTTGTTTATATAAATGCGGGCTTGCAACATGATTTTATCTTACAAAATAGAGGTGATCATGGGTCGAGTCGGGTTGGGTTCGAGCCAAGCCTTAATAGAATTTTAGACCTATTTTTTGGGCCCGATTTCGACTCGAAAAATGAGCCTAAAATTTTGCACAAGTTCGACCTGGATAAAAATGCTAAAATTTGAGCCTAGGCTAGCCCGACAGTATTAATTTTTTATATTATTATTTTTATATAAAAAATTAAAAATATAATACATAAAATGCACTAAAAATATTAAAATAAATGTTTCCCAACAAATTGAAAATAAATTAAAAAAAATTATTTATACTTAAATAACACTAAGATAGGTGCAACTTAACAAGCAAATACCTTTAAAATATAAAACAAGAGCTATACAATATCTAAATAATAACAACAAAATAATAACAATATAATAGTGAAATAAAAAGTAGAAGGTTTTTTTCTCAAAAAAACTTACTCAAGGCTCGACCCGTTTAGAAAATTAGCCTCGTTATTTTGCCCAAACCCTCTTGAGTTGGATAGCCCAGCCTATGATTAAGTCTACTACAAAAGACGCTTTGTAAATATAAATTTAATAAATGATAATCTTAATTAAGTCGACTCACCCCTAGATGTAAAATCATTTATCTAAAGTCTAATCTAAACAAATAATTCAATCATTAAATAGATGTGATGTTAACTCAAAGATATAAAAAGAGATTATAAATGATCGAATATCTTAATTTACATAGTGTCACATCCAAAATTTCTTATCTAATCTTCTAATCTTTAAGATGTTGGTGAAGACACTCTTTTTAATGAGAATCATTCGTATAAATTGGACCACCCTCCCATCCCTAATGTCTTATTTCTTTGAGATTTTTTCCTAGATTCCAAGGATTGCAACAAAGAATTTGTCTCTTGGGTCACTATAAGGCTTCATTTATTTTTCACATAAAGACATGGTCACCAGCATTTCTCAATTATGACAACTCCCACACAAAAGAACAAAAGTACTACAGTTTAGTACACAAATCCAATCTTTTCAAATAAAATTGAATGGTTTATTACAATTGGTTACTGGTTTTGTAATGTTGTTGTAATAAGGTCAAAAGCCTTCCATTTCAAACTGTGTTTTGTTGGTGACTGGTTTTTATATGCAAATTTTGTGGTGGAGATTCATGTTGGTGGAGATGTCCACTTGTATTAGAACCGTTTGTTTATGTTTGTCCCATTCAAGTTTTAACACGTCTTTTCATGAGTGAGCTTGATAATTGGTTAGTAGGTTTGCTATGTTTTTGAACATGTCCTATCAAGTATGTGAATCAACATAAGTTTAGACATGTTCCTATGTTTTGAGATATACGGTGTCATTACCACTATGAAAATCATTTGAATGACCTTGCGATCTTCATATGTATAATAACTTTGCTTTAGGATTTAATGTGGGAGACTAATCAAAGCTTAAAGGAAATCTTCAAGAAGATCAACTGTCGTAACCATTTTTTTGAAAACGGTGATCGATTTTGATTTTGGAAATGAAAACGAAAAAAACGAGAGTCGCCACTAATCCTTTTTGATGAGGTGTGATCGGGTCACCATAAATTAATCATTTTAATAAAAGTTAAGATTTACTAAAACGATAATTTTTGGTCTACGAAAATCGAAAAATGAGTTCGGGAGTCGGTTACGCACGAGGAAGGATTAGCACCCTCGATACACTCAAAAATTGGTACCTAGTTGATTAATTAGTGTCTTAGTGTCGAAGATTGAAAAACTTGAAAGACTTTGAAATACGATCCCTCAAAAAAAATGCTCAAATATTAAAGACCTCCTCGTCTCAAAATATAAAATGTCACATCCAGTAAGTTAGGACACAACATCTTGTATTTTCGAGAGCGAGCTTGCCTGTTATATAAAATTTGCGTATTTTAACTTATTAAAAGGGTATTCGATTATTTAGAGTAAACGAGAGAAATCGAAACTCAGTAAGTTAGGGCACGTTTTCTCGAATTCTCAAATACCGAATATTGCCTTTATTTTAAAACAAATTCTTATTTCGAGGTGACAAAATGTCATACCCGGTAAGTTAGGGCACAACACCTCTTACTTCCAAGAATAAGTATTTTTTAAAACTTGTATTGCGATTTTTAAAAGAATATTCCGTTATTTAAATTAAATGAGAAAAATCGAAACCCAATAAGTTAGGGCACGATTGTTTCGAATTACCAAATACGAAATATTTACTTTTATGAAAGAATTATTTTGGGTTGAGTAAAATTAGTATAACATAAGTCGTAATAAAATGGGATAATAAATAGTGCGTAAACAAATACAAGTTTTGATATTGATAGACATAACAGAATAACCATAGATGCAGATGTAAAGGATTATGATAAGAGCAAAAATAAAAATAAACAAATAAAAATAATAAATAAGCTAGGAAATATTCGAAATTAAAAGGAACTAGTAATAAATAAACAATCATTATGTAAAACTAAAAAATGATAATAATAATATTAATAGTAATAATACAAGTAATAAGTATTTTAAAGTTTGGAATGATGTATGAAAAGGTATATATGTATGTGTATATATGAATAAATAAATAATATATAATATGAGTATTGGGTAAAATATAATAATAATAATAATATAATAGTAGTAATAATAATAAGGTAATAAATAATAACGGTAATAATAATAATAATATAAGTAATAATATAAATGGATACATAGAGAATATATATAATAACATAATAATAGCTATGTAAAATTAATTAATCTAATAACATGATGATAATACTAGTAATAATAATAAGGTGAAAAACAATAATAATAATACATTAGTAAGAAGAAAAAAATATATTTGTAATAGCAATAAATAATAATAATAATAATAATAATAATAATAATAATAATAATAAGTTAATTAATTGGTAATGAAGTAATAAGTAAATAAATATAAAAAAGAAGGTATATAATATAATATCTATATGAAATTATTTAGTTTAATAATAAGATGATAATAATAGGGATAATACTAAAATAAAGGTAATAATAATATGTTAAGTCATAATAATAATAGTAATAATATTTAAAATATATATATATATAAAAACAGTAGTGAAAGGATATGTCTATAATAATAATAATAATAATGGATATAGTAATAAAAATGGCATTAAAATAAAATAAATATAAGTATAAATATAATGATAATAATAATATTAACAATAATAATAATAATAATAAAATATAGCAACCAATAATAACGATAACACATTAATAAAAATAACAAGAACATGTTAGTAATAACAAATTAATGAATTAATAATAAAATGAATAAATAAATACAAAAAAAATATATAATCATAATAATAATATTAGCAAATTAATAATAGTAATAATAAGCTTAATAAAAAACGATACAATAATTACATTAATATTAAAAATAATTAATTTGATGTTAAAGGTATGAAAATGAATAAAAAGGACTAAAAATCGAAACAAAACATAGTTTTGGGGCTAAATCAAAAAATAAATAAAGGGAGGGACCCATTTGAAGTGCGCGAATGACATAGGGGACTAAAAATGAAAATTTCCCTTCCCCCAAAACGCTGCGCTTTAATCGGGTCCAAAATATAGACGAAATAAAATCAAAGGGGCGAATTTAAAAGCATAACAAACTTAATTATAAAATGATAAAAAAGCGGAGGGACTATGCGCATAAATTTCCCGTTTCCATAAAAACACGCGGATCCCAAGGTAAGACGGGTCGGGTCTTCGGGTCGTGCTCAAAACGACGTCGTTTTGGGGTTAAAGGGCAGCCTCCAAAACGACGTCGTTTTGGGAGGCTATAAAAGGCCAAGTTCTTTTCAAAAAAATTCATTTGTGCAACTGAGAGAAAAAAAAAAGGGGAGAGAGGGGAGGGAGGCGATTTCCAGCAGCAAGGCCGGTCATCATCCGGTCGTCGGACCACCATGCGCCGCCGTCTCCGGTCACCGTGCACGGTGGCCAGAAAAGGTAAATTTTTTTTCTTCTTTTTTTTTAAATTATTTTTTATTATTTCTTTTTATATATTTGTAAATAAATAGAAGTAGAAGGACATAAAATAAAAAAAATGGCAGTAAATAAAAAGATTGACGAGATCACCTTTTTCTTCCGATTTTGCTTGGTTTCTTGTTATTCTCTGTTTTATGCGTTTGACTCAATGTTTTGCCTTTAAAATCTTGTGCTATATTATTGCTCAAGATTGTCTAAAACAAGGAAGAAAAAAAAATCCCCCGAAAAGATTTCGATTTTGGCTTTTTAAAGCCTTTTACATTATTATTTTTTATGTTGTCCTTTTCATCTTAATGGCTGCAGGTACAGAGGCGGTGGAGGTGACCAGAGTTGGTGGCCGGTGCTGCAGTGGGCAGGTGGTGGCAGAGGCAAGTGGGAAGGTTTGGTGGCTGGCAGCTTTAGGGTTTTGTTTTCCTTTTTTCTGATTTTTTTAATGTATTGGGTTGTGTTATTGGGTTTGGGGGTTATTTGGGTTTAAAATTTTTTAGGTTTGGGCTTTGGGGGTTAGAAGATAGGTTTTGGGCTAGGGGGTTAGAAAATAGGTTTTGGGCTAGGGGCCAAACGGGCTTGTACATCAACAATGGTCCATTCATCACTTTTCAATAACAACTCTTTAGAATAAAGTTATATTTTGATCGGTCACATCAAGTTAACTCGGATATTTCATGACTTGACAATCCATCGAAGGTAGTAGAATTTGTACTTGACGAACCCACAACATGCACCAAACTCTTTATAAAAGCCTTTTTCTCCATCAAGGAAGGCAAACCATCCATTACTACCAAAACTCTGCTCATGCTTTGTTAGACATCTGAATACACCATTAGTGGCTCTAGGTACTACCATGGTGTAAACCATTTGTAACCTCTACCACCAAACCTTGCATCAATAATTGACATCGGTTATTAGAAAGAGCAAAAAACCATGTCTTTACACCCCCACCCCTCAAAAATAACATATTTTCCAAAGCCTATAATAGACTTAGTTGCAACGCCAAACAAATTCATCCCTCCATTCATAGAGCCTTAAAAGGCTGGAGTTGCCAAGATTCTCTTGTCTATGATGAACCATACGACTTATGGTTCCCTCAGTTAGCTCACCAAATTCGTGGGTGTGATTCTTCTTAAGTCCTGATATTGTTAGAAATTTGTCGTAAAAGTTTCATCACCAAAATTCCATGGTGAAGAGTCCTCGTATGCCTACTATTCAAAAATATTGAGAGCTGCAAGCCTATAATGAATGTCTCTGGGCCTAGTTGTATGCATGCATCCTAGAAAAATGTTGGCCTTTGATCATTTCATCAAGATAATAAAACTTGCTTGGATGGAGAGTTAGAAGCTCAACAAGAATAAGAACCCCTCCTACACTTAAATCAAATCTTTATGCCCCAAAATAGTTTGGATTTGGGGCAACAACAATATCACAATCCCTTCACTAAGGATGAAAGGAAGACACTACAACTAATTATGGAGGTCACTGATCTAGAAACTCAGAAAGGAGATCTTTTTTCCTATTTATTAGCTACACCCATCTTAATTCCTTGCAAGAACAAATCCTATAATAAGTTATAATAGAAAGAATCCTTACATCACCTTCACTAATACAGTCAAACCATAAAAAAAAAGAGTATTAAAAAAAGTACCTTTTATGCCCGAAAATATCAAGAAGGAGTGAATTGGTATTTTAAAAATCTCTACAAGCTATTCTAAAATAAAAAAAAAAGAAAGAAAGAGAGAATAGCTTGGACACTTTAATTTATAGTGATTCGGCCCAATTGTCTATCTTCACTACCTTCGCTCTCCACCGCTAAGGATTTCCCAATTCATTACTAGAATTGATACATTTCAAGGAAAATGTATAACTTTTGCAATCCCTATATTTTTCACAAGGCTTAGATAGAATGTTCCCTCCTAGATTTTATGGCTAAACCAGAACCTTTCCTAGTTTTTGTGGCTTAACTAACCCCCCCAATTTACAATTGGTGATATGAAAGAGAGTAAACAAAGTGACCTCAACAAGGTGTGTGTTTACAATAATTAAGCTTTCAATACAAAGATATGTGAATGATAAAAGATTTGACACTAAGGTCCTAGAGAATATTTACAAGAGAAACGAATAAATAAATATTTGAATATTTTTCTCTTGATCTTGATGCTTGGATATCTCTTTCTTAAGTTTTGAAGTATATTTTTATCAAAGTACAAGTTTGTGGATGTTTATGGCCATTGGGAATGGATTTTTATATGTTGAAAGCATTAATTTCGAGCTTAAAACTATCCATGCAATGCATGTCTCAAGACTTGGTAGAAAAATAATTGTTATATAGCCGTTGGCAGGCCATATCTCAAGACATGAATAATGTGTCTGGAGACAATCTGCCAATTATCTCTAGACATATTGCACATGTCTTAAGACAGGCAACTCCTGAAGAAGATTTTTGCTTTAAAGTTGTCATGTCTTGAGACATATAGCTTTATGTCTTGAGACTTGCATTCCAAAGTCTCTTAAATACATTTTAAACACCTTAGAACACTTTGGTATTGTCCCAAAAACATTTCAATAAATTAAAACACATTTAAAACATATTTTTTAGTATTTTGAAAGTATTTGAAAAATGTTTTGAAAATATTTGATAAAATATTCAAACATATTTTCACCAAATGATTTAGGACATATAATGCATATAAAATTTATTTTAAATGTTATTATATCAAAAGCTTCAGACATAAAAACTAATAGTGTCAATTTTACAAAGATAAAAGGTACACCACAAAAGACCACATTCACCTAAAAAATGCCATTGAAACAACTGTTAGAAAAAGACATTTGAAAAGGTTCATGAAACAACCCGCTTGTCATCAGAAAAAACAATGGCGTGAAAACCTTGGTAGAAACCTAAAAGGTTTGAAGACCTATATTATTAACACAAGAACTAGGGAAGTCTTAGATTGCAAGCTCACGACAACTGCTCCTCTCAAGACATTTGATTGTTATTGAGCAAAGTTAGATATCCTGATGAGAGAAGAGAAAGGGATTCCTTTAGAGGTTAACTTGTGAAAAAGTGAGCTAATTTTCTCCTTCACGTCATTCAATCGAAACCTCCATA
This sequence comes from Gossypium longicalyx, assembly GCA_025698465.1. Taxonomy (NCBI): domain Eukaryota; kingdom Viridiplantae; phylum Streptophyta; class Magnoliopsida; order Malvales; family Malvaceae; genus Gossypium; species Gossypium longicalyx. The sequence continues at coordinate 96,315,116 of CM047000.1, read as the reverse complement.
CTTTCTTTCTTAAGATAAATGTGTGTTGATCCCCTAAACAAGAAAGGGGGAAATTGACAAAAGGCGAGGCACTAAGAAGTAGAAGCAAAAATTAACCTCACTAGATTAGATAGACCTTTTCAGTTCCCCTCATTATAGATTCTCTCACCTTTTCACCATGGAAAAGAGCTTGCAAAGGGAAAATGAGACTCTAAACTAAAAGCAAATTACCAAAGAAAGTATGCCTTCCTTGCGAGGCTGACAAGCTAAACACGAAAATATCATACGTAGAGTTACCACTAATCATTTTTAGGTTAGATGTGATTTGTCACCTATTGAGTTTATTCATTTTAAAATTAACCTAAGTAAGACTTAAGGAAAATCCTAAAAAAGAATAAACTTAGGTCTATGTTACTAGATTCTGATTCAGGAGTACGATTATGTGTAGGGAATGATTACCACTTACATAACACCTTTCATAAAGGACAATATGACATTGGTCCCTTGTTTTTCTTATTTGGTCCTAAATTTTCAATTAAATTATTCTATTATTAGCTTTAAAAACTTTATTGGCTTTGATTTACAATTTTTCTATTATTCAATTAATCATAATTAAAAATTAAAAATTCTCAAAATAAATCAAATGTCAAGTATCAAAATCTAATTAAATCATACAATAGCTCTAATTAAAATAGGTGTTGCACCATTTGTAAACCCTGTTCTTGCACTATGGCCAGTTTAATTATACAATAGATAAATCTATATAAATGTTAATTTATTATTTTTTAAATAGTGATATGAGTTTTTGGGTGGGTTGAGGCAAGCTCGAGCTTGAGCCTAGAATTTTTTTTAAATATAGGTCTCGATCCAGCCCGACTCATGAACAGGTCTACCCATTAATACCACTTATTTTTTTTGATATTAATGGAAATTGCTTTAAGCCCAAACAGTAGCCTTTTTAACCATCATAAACAATATTAAATAGACAAATTTTTAAGTAAAAAATATTTTTAAATTAAAAGACAAAAGCTATATTTTTCTAATTTTTTGGGTTGAAAATCAATTTGAAAGTTTTATTAATCCTAAAGTTCAAAAAAAATATAATTAATTTAAACAAAAATTATATTTATCTAATATTATCACACATATTATCTAAATTAATCCTAATCAAAACTCTTAATTATCCTCCTAAACTTCTTATTCTTAAAAACTCTAATTATTCTAATATATCTAAAAAAATAAATTTTCCTAAAAAACCTAAATCAAATGCCATTCTCTCTCTCCTTATTTTATTTTTTGTTTTGTTTTTTTTTTTTAAATTAAAACTTCAAATTGGGCTTTTATAAACTCAAATACAAAAAAAAAAAAAAAACAATCAGTCCAAAAATAAAATAAACAAGAGCATGGAATATGCCCAAGTTAAATAGGCCCGTATCAGAAAAATGAATCTAAAAGATAAGAAAAATCTAGACTAAAATAATTATAACCGAAGATTTGCCCAATCAGAGAATCTTGACGCCTGTCACTCCATTAATCTGTCATTTCCGTTCTTCAAGGCAGTTTCGTTTACGAGGGGAGTTTTAATCTACGAAAAAACGCTCCATCTAGTCATTTTGAAACATTTTCCCTTCTTTCCTTTCATCTTCTCTCATCTTCAATCTGGTTCTCGCTCACTGTCAATTACTTTCTGCTGTTCTGCATATCGAGGAACTCCTTCAACCAGGTATATCTCTTCCTTCTTCTTTAAGGTTTCTGTTGCTAGTATGTGCGCTAAACCATTTGCTGATCTTGGAGTATGTTCAAATCTGAAATACTTAGATCTAGATGTTACCTAATGAATATTGTGAATATATGCCTCGATCTGCGATTTGTCTTGCCTTCTCGCCTTACATTTTTTATTATCGATAGCGAATCCCCTTCAAAGATAATTTCTGACCATTTCATTTCGATTCCTATCTGGATTGCTTTTCGGCAAACGATCGCTTTTGCGGCGAAGGCGGAGGGAACTTCTTGATGAATTTCTGAGCAAGAGAGGAGAACAGCCCCTTGTCTGTTTCTAACTATTATCTCTGAAGCCGATTGGAAGTGTCTCGCATCATATACTCCACCAAAGTTTATTTTCACTCCCTGTCCCGGTGGGTGTTTCCATTTTCCAACATTCTTTAAGTTTTTTGAATTTCTTGATTCGACACCATCTAGTTCTTTAATATAGTTTTTGACAAAAACTGCTATCTCCTGACCATTTCTTCTGACTTTATCATGGATTCGAGTGTTTCTGTCACCCCAAATTGCCCATAACGCACAACCAATTAGTCTGTATTGAGAGGGAGAGTATTGAGCAAAGATCCATGTGAGCTATTGTATAAGCTCTAGATTAATATTCTGTAGAAGATTTGGGATTGCTAATGCACTCCATACTGATACTGAAATAGGGCATTCGCGAAAAAAATGATCCATAGTTTCGACTTTTACACCACAACGGGGACAATTTGAGTTGTTGACTAGCTTCCGGTGCTGCATGTTTACTTATATAGGCACGTAATTCTATGAGAGTTTCCAGATTGTAATTTTTATTTTTGTAGGCAAATTTAAAAGCCATATTTTTTTTGTAAAAATCCCTGTAGATGGGTTGTAAAGCGTAAGCTCTAGAATCCAAAATCTGTAATAGTTTGTAGGCACTCCGGATTGAAAACTCTCCCAAAGGCTCATCGCTCCACACCATGAAATCATCATAAGGCTCTCTCGTCACAGGGATACGGAGGATCCTTCTAGCTTCTTCTTCTGGAAATGTATTAATAATTAACTCTCTTTTCCATTTCCGTTCATCGCTACTGATCAAATCGGCAACTTTAAAGTCTGTCATAATAAAATCAACTGAAGATAATCTAAATTTAATTGTATCTAGAATCCATGCATCGTTGATAGTTGAGATGTTCAAACCCGTACCCACCTTCCAGAAAGGCCTTTTGCAAAAATACCCTTAGTTGCCCATATACTTTTCCATACATAAGAGCTTTTATACCCAAACATGAATTTAAGAAGTCATCATTCAGGAAATATTTCACTTTAAAAACTCTCGCAACTAAAGAATTTGGATTGTTTATTAACCTCTAGCCTTGTTTTGCTAAGAGTGCGATATTAAATTGAGACATATTCCTGAAGCCCATTCTGCCTTCTTCTTTAGGACGACACATATGTTTCCACTGGCACAAGTGAATTCCTTTTTTCCCATAACCTTTCTGCCACCAGAATTTTGCAAAAATGCTTTCAAATTCTCCACATAATGAATTTAGTAGAAGGATGTAAGACATAACATAGGTAAGTATTACCTGAAGGATTGATTTGATGAAGATTTTCTTTCCCCCTTGTGATAGTAGTCTACAACTCTATCCTTTAATTTTCCAAGAAATCATTTCCTTAAGGTTTTGAAAGGACTCCTTTTTCCTTCTGCCAACCATATTAGGAAGCCCCAAGCACTTCTCCAAATTTGTTGAAACTCTTACCCCTAACAACTCTGAAATTTCTTCTTTCATGACTTTTGTTGAATTCGAGCTATAAAATATTGTTGATTTTTCAAAGTTGACATATTGACCTGAACATCTTTCATATTCCTTCAGTATTTCTTTCAGTATCATTGCTCCCCTATTTATTGCTTCACCAAACAAAATACAATCATCAGCAAAAAGAATATGGGAAATCTCCGGACCTCTTCTGCTAGCCTTTGCACCTTTTAACAGCCCTTCTCCCATTGCCAATCTCATCAACGATGAAAGATCCTTATTGTGAATCCCATCTATAACGTTACATCCTGTAGAAAGCCCCATTTAACTCTGTTGTAAACTTTGCTCATGTCTAGCTTCACTGCCATATATCTTTTTGTTCCTGTGTGTTTCTGGCGAAAAGTATGTAGGATTTCATAAGCTAGGAGAACATTATCTGAAATTAGTCTTCCGGGGACGAAAACACTTTGTGCATGATTAATACATCTCCCAATGATTTCTTGAAGACGATTTGCTATCGTCTTTCCCACTATTTTGTAAATAACCGTACACAAGCTAATGTGTCTATAATTAACTAGTGTTTTGGGATTTGAAGTTTTGGGAATAAGCACAATATCCGTTTGATTGAAAGATTCAAAATTTTGATCATAATTTAAAATTCCCAAGAAGAAAGTTTCGACATCTTTGCCTACAATGTGCTTGTACCTTTGAAAAAATAATGCTGGAAAACTATCGTGACCTGGTGCTTTAGTAGACCCCATCCCTTTTAAAGCTGTCTTAATTTCTTCTAAAGTATAATGAGACAACAATATTGTATTTAAAGCTAAAGAAATACTATTTTGAATACCCGTTTGAAGATGAGATGGATCCCCAACTCCATTTGACGTAAACAACTTCTAAAAAAATAAAGTGGTAGCCTCACTAATTTCTAATTTATCAGTAGTTTCCTTTCCACCATCCATCTCCAGCCTGGATATTGTGTTTCTCCATTTTCGAGCTGAGGCAAACTTATGAAAAAAGACTGAATTTTTGTCCCCTAATTGCAACCAATTTGCTCTTGCCCTTTGTTCCCAGTACATTTTATCTTTATCAATTTCCATATTAAGATGGATCTTAATATTAATAATCTTTTCCATCGTTTCATCGTCCCTTTCTCTGTCCATCAGAAATTCTAGTTCCGTCGTTAATTTTTTCTTGAGACCCTCTCTACCTTTTCTAATTGTGCTTTCCCATTTCTTCAAACTGATTTGCAACCTCTCCAACTTCTCCATTAATGTGCCTGTAGATGATTCCCATGATCTCTTGATATCTTGCTCAAAAGATTCTTCTATGGTCCACCATGCCTCAAATTTGAATTCAGGACTTACCGTATGAATGTTATCAAAAATTATATTTAGAAGAAGAGGACAATGATCCGATATTGAGTGGGGTAAATGTTGAATGCCCCCAATGGAAAAAAGATTCATCCATTTTTCGTTTGCCACTCCCTTATAATGTCTTTCTCTGATGTTTGTTTTCGGAAAATTCCCCCTTTCCCAAGTGAACCAAGCCCCGGAGTATCCAATGTCCATTAGTTGACAATCCTCTAGAGTCGCACGAAATGCCTCCATTCTTCTCCGCTCTGTTGGTAGGCCTCCTTTTTTTTCAAAGGAGTACAAGATTTTATTAAAATCTCCACATACTAACCAGGGATGGTTTTGTTCTTCTCCCAACTTCCTTAACAAATTCCATGAAATATTCTTGTTATTTAAATAGGGTGAACTATAAAATCCTGTAAACCTCCACTCCTAGTGGGCATTTTCCTCTGTTAACATTACATCAATATGGCTTTTTGAAAAGCTCCTCAATTGAACCGTGATTTCTCCTTTTCATGCTAAACTTAATCCACCGCTAGAGAACCTTCTGCTTCAACGTCAATCCCATTCAAAAACCCACAACTCCTCTTAACCTTCTCCATTCGCTTCTTGTCAATTTTTGTCTCTATTAAAAAGACCATTTGGGGATTATGCTGCTTTAACAAATGTCGCAGCTTCCGTACTGCTTGTGAACTCCCCAAGCCACGGACATTCCAACATATGTTTTTTCATTGCGTCCAGTCTACATGCCTTCTGGCAGCCGCCGATTCATAAAATTTAGGAACATCATCCTGTTTCAGATTTCCAACGCCCTCCTCTGAGGGATCTTCAATTCGACCATTTGTTTCTTCATGTTTTGCTCTTTTTGCTCCATATGCATTTGTGACTCTTGTACTACTGTTACCACTATCAGCTTTCGAATATTTAGTTAATTATAAATTCCTAAAAAAGTTAATTATAAATTTAGTCCTCTATTGAATATCAAATATTCAATTTAATATTTACAATCAAAGCAAAATTCAATTTAGTGTCGTGAGTGAACCAAAAATTTAAATAAGTCCAAATTTTATTTTTGAGAACTTAAAGACCACTTGCTCTGAAATTCAAATAAAAAGATTTAGACAAAATTAGTTTCTTTTTTATAGAGGCTTCAGCCTACGCTACAAACAAATAATTAATGGGAGGAAAAACAACAACATCTTATGATAGGGGAATCAAATTCAACACAAATAAAATGAAGATCTCAAGACAATGAAAGTAACCAATAGAATGAGATTTCTAAAGAGTAAACTTAAGCACCTTTGAGAAGTTGGGAAAAACTAGCAAAACATATTGAAAAGAGAAAGAGTACCTTGAGCACTCATGACATGAGTGACGAGCAAAAAAATCATGACATGAACGAATCACAAAGAAAAAGAACAAAAAGCTAAAATAGATCTTGATGAAATACTGTTAAGAAATAGCTCTGATACTATATTTGAGATTCATGTCAACCAAGAAAGTAGAAAAACAAAGAGAAAACAAGATAGGAAAAAGAGACCAACTTATTTTATGAATTGGAATCTAATAATACAACACGTGTAAGGCCCTTAATATTTTATTTCCCTTTAGTTATTAATAAGTAAATTTATGATACTTATTTAAGTTTTCTAAAAATTTAAGTCAAACTTATTATGCGATTTAAGTGAATTATGTTGGTTAAAAATATTACTTTTACTTTTTCAATTAATTACTGATTTATGATCGGAGTGAACTTTAAAGAGATCTTACACGTATTTAAAATTCGATTCTCATATATTTTCACAATAAAAAACTAATATATTACATTAATTTACACCATTAACATAACATATAATATCATCAAATTCTTAAAAAAAATAATTAATTTCCTAATTTAAATGTATATCATCATTCATATAAATAATATTGCAATCATTAGCAGTAAATATATTTTTTATTATACATATTTCACCTTTTATGAATTTGTTACATTAATTGTTATAAATACCATAATAAAATATAAATACCATAATTGTATCCAGTAATGACAATGAGCTTGATATATATATATATATATATTTATAAGATAAGCAGATGGGTTATTTGCAACATAAATTCCTTAACCTTTTTTAAAAAAAATTCAGAAGAACTTTCACATTTTTTATTTACTAATTTAGTCCCTATAATTTTATATTTATTCTTAATTCAGAAATAATTTACTAATATTATCTACATTATTCCCTATATACTTTCAATTACTTAGTAAAATTGTCTTTTCTTTTATTTATAAAATCTTACTTTTATGAAATTAATATAAATATTTAATAAATAAATATATTTTAATTGATGAGTTGAAAATGTAAGAGGCCAAATATATTCGTTTTCATGACAATACAAATAAAAAGTTTCCAATGAGTCTAATATTTTATGAATATGGAAGACATTGGAGCAAATTAAGACAACTAAGTACTTAAATTGTCAATGCCGTCCAATGCAATCGACAGCATCAATTTTAAAATATTATGTCTGAAATGCGTGGTGGTTTCACCCAATCAAGCGAGTAAAGCCAGCAGATGACTTGGTAGCTTATCCTCGTCAATCTTATTCTACATTCGGAGAAATTATTTTATTCTACTACATTAATTATTTAATGATATTTTAATAATTTTTATATTATTAATATATAATTTTAATAAATTTTTTATTTAAAATTTTGAACCTCAAATTTTGATTTTAAAACTTGAACTTAAATTTAAATCTTGAATTTTAAACTCAAATTTTATGCTTAAAATTTAAACCCTAAACCTAAAGTTTTTTGAGATTTGAGGTTTATATTTAAAGTTTAAATTCGAGATTCGAGTTAGAATTTAAGATTAAAAAATTAATAAAATTATGCGTTAATGACATAAAAATTTATTAAAATATTATTAAATAATTAAAAAGGGAGCATAAAAGATGTGGTGAGAAAGGTCTATAAAATAATTTCTTTTATATTTGATTCGAGAATGTCTAATTTATCGGATATTGATTTTTATTATTTTTATTTTAGTGATTTATTTAAATCAACTTCATTGGTAACTACTATTCCAATAAAAAGTGGGTTCCCGAAGTAGAGTGTAGACAAAAACATTTCAAGCTAAAAACACGGTTTCAAACTGATATCTGATAAAGACATTATTACAAAACTGTGTTTTGTCTCTATAAAATGGTTATGTCTGATCTTTAAAATCCCTACTCAAACCCCAAAAATGGACAGCATCCTCACTTCCATTACAAACCCATTTTCAACCTTAAACCCACAGTTGCTATCCATAGTCTTAGGAGCTTCATTTGCTGTTTTCATTTGCTTCAAATTCATATTACTCTCACCACTTTCAGGCAAAAAGCTTCCACCCGGTTCATTAGGTTACCCAATCATTGGAGACTCCATCAGCTTTGTGAAGTCACAAAAGCAAGATAAGACCCAAGAATGGATTCTGAACCGGGTTAAGAAGTATGGACCGGTGTTTAAAACCTCGATCTTGGGTTCGAAAATGGTGATCATGACGGGTCAAGTCGGGAACCGGTTCGTGTTCAGTGGTGGTGCTGATGGTGTCTCGTTTAATCAACCGACATCGGTGGTTAAGGTGCTTGGGAAGAACAGCCTTTTTGAGATGTCGGGGTTTAGACATAAGCTTATCAGGGGTGCGATTGTTAACTTTTTGAAACCGGAAAGTATTCAAAGGTTTGCTTCCAAAATGGATTCGCTAGTCCGGCAACAGTTATTCAAGGTAGGGTGAACCAAGTTGGTTCGAACCAATGATCTTTTGTTGAACCGGTTCGATCATATTGGTTATGGAAGTTAAGTTTGTGTTGCAAGTGGTTAGAATGAGGTTGGTTTGTTTTTCGCTATTAATTTTCATAATTGAACCGATGAATTTTATTGACATTTAGTATATAATTTTTGTTGAATCGGTTTGATTATTTCGATTATGGAAGTTAAGTTTATGTTGCAAATGGTTAAAGTGAAGTTGGTCGGTTATTTTTATAATTGAACCGATTGATTTAATTGACATTTAGTGTATATATACTTTATTGTCGATGGGTTTAAGCTAGGAGCGATACCAATAAGGATATAGAGGCGTAGCTAGGGGAACAGGGAGCGGCTTTGGCCCCCTTTAGTTAAGGGGTAAAATATTTAGTGCTCTCTCTTATTTAAGGTATGATTCAAACTAGCTAGGTTTTAGGTCAGATTAATCTAGCAGGAGTCGATTTGAATTTTAAAATTTTGGTTTCATTTTGGGTTTGGATTTATTTCGGGTTTGTATTAATTCAAATTCGAACCATTTTAGAATTGAGTCATTCTAGTTTGTCAGTGAAGTCATTTCAAATCAATCGTTCAAATTATTCTGAGTTGGAGTTATTCTTGGTTTGAATAATTTTTTGTTCTAGATTGAACAGTTCAGGTTTTCGATCTTTTATGATTAAGTTAAGGGTAAACTACATTAGTAGTCACCCAACTATGATTCTTTTTTTTTTTTTTTGTCATCAAACTGTGAAAAGTTACAAAAAAGTCACCCAACTATTAGTAATTTTTTAGTCATCCAACTATTAAAAATTATAAAATTATCACTCAACTATTCAATTTTATTTTTTATGGTCACCCAAGATTAGTTGGCTGGTGACCAAAAAAGTCAAAATTGATTGAATGATCATTTTATAACTTTTCATAATTTGGTGAGAAAAAAGATAAAAAAAAATAGTTGGGTGACTTTTACTTTCGTTTACCATTTGAATTTGGATTAATGAAGATGAATTTTCGACTTGTATGGAGAGGTTATTAAAACTCTTCTCAATGACCCGTTTAACACGGATACAATTCGTGTTAGCCCATCCCCTACACATAATATTGTATAAAAAAATTAACCCAATTCAATCTTTGTAATAAACAGGAACTTCAAGGCAAGGATTCAATAAAAATCGTGCCACTAATGAAGAAAATAACATTCAACATCACATGCAGCATACTGTTCGGATTACCCGACGGTGACTTAAAAGACGAACTATTAAAAGACTTTACACTCACCGTCAAAGGAGTATGGGCCATTCCATTAGATTTCCCGGGCACTGTGTTTCATACAGCCATACAAGCACGTCAAAGGCTTTGCCAAAAGCTTTCAACAATGGTGAGGACAAGAAAAAAACAAGAAGATGAAGGCAATGTGGACACTGAAGATGACAACATCGTATCTTGTCTCCTTGCTTTGAGGGATGAAAATGGACAACCTTTGTTGGAAGATGAAATTATTGATGTTTTCCTATCGTTGATTATGGCTAGCCATGATACAACTGCCATTTTGCTTACCCTTTTTGTGAGACATCTTTCTAGGGATCCAGAGGTTTCTAGCAAGGTGATTGAAGGTATGTATTTGAAGATTTTACTTTTATTTTTTCGGTTTAGATTGAACTCACATTGTTTAATTCAATGTTTTAATAATCAAATCGATAATCGAACTAATCAGATCATCGATTTCATGTTCAAGTGGTTTGCTTGTCGGTCCAACAATCTAAATTAAACTTTTTTAAACATAAAATTTATAATTTTATCTTGATTTTTTAATATAAAATTTTTAAATCACCTTCAAAATTAATAATATTTTTTCTTATTTTTACGATTGGGTGGAAAGCTTGGACAAGCAAAAAAAAAAAAAAAATTCTATCTTGCTTGATTGTTATCTCTAAGTATTTAACATTCTTCGACACTATATTTTTATTGTGTAGAGCAAAATGAAGTACTTAAAGCCATGAAAGAGAATGGTGGAAAGCTAACATGGAGTGAAATACAAATGATGAAATATACATGGAGAGTAGCTCAAGAACTCATGCGGGTCAATCCCCCAATGCTAGGCAGTTTCAGGCTAGTCACCAAAGACATCACTTTTGATGGCTATCACATTCCCAAAGGATGGCAGGTATATATATACATTCATTGAGATAAAAGAATCATGGATGTTGTTGTATCATAAATCATATTGTATTTCGATTTTTATATTAAAAAATAGATAAATTAGTCTTGTATGTTAGATTAAAAAGTAATTTAATTTTTTTAATATTAAAAATTAATCCATGTACGTCAGCTGGAGATACACATGGTATGTCATGTATCATTGTCAAGTTAGTCTGTCAACCACGTCAGTTTTAATCGTACAAAGGGATGAATTTTTAAAAAAAAAAGACTAATTTACTCTTTGATCTAACGTTCTAAGATTAATTTATCCTTTTTTTAGTAAAAAGGGTAAAATATAATCTAACTCTTAGAATAAAATTTTCCATCATACTTTACCTTACATTTATTCATACCTCCGCATTTGCAACCCCTTCCCTTATTCTTGGGTTACAATCACTTTAGTCATAACTTATTGTTTTGGTAAAGATATTTTGGGTGGCTCCGGGGACTCACATGGACAACAACATATTCAAAGATCCGGAGAAATTTGATCCATCGAGATTCAAGAGCTCGTCGAAAGCGTTCCCTCCGTATACTTACGTACCGTTCGGAGCAGGGCCTCGGGTTTGTGCTGGGATCGAATTCGCTAGAGTTGAAACGTTGCTGATAATACATCATCTTGTAACAAAGTATAGTTGGACTGAAATGATCCCTGATGAACCTATAATTCGGGAACCAATGCCATATCCTGCCATGGGACTTCCTATCAGGCTTTACCTCAAAAATTGATGTATAAAAGTGGTAGCTTGAGTTTTTTTTATGATTAATAGATAAAAATCACTACAGTTTGATTATTTATTATTTTTTAATAAGAGTTTTTAATGATAGCAATCTGTAATCTATTTAATATCGATATCTAATACATATTTAAATATGAATAAATATTTTATCCTTCAAAAAAGGTACAACCTGAACAAGACAAAAATCTCATATTAGCGATTGTGTGACTCGAATCCCATTACTAAATAAATACAGTGGCTAAATAGGTGAATATGTGGGAGCAAAAGATTCTATGGTACAGAGCATGCAGCACAAGATGGTAAGGAGGTTGGTGGCTAGTAAAGACTAAAAATGTCACTATCTTTAAGGTCATATTCGCTCTCATCTATCTTCGGTGTGCAAATGAGCTCCAAGCAAATTAACTTTGAGTATACAATAAAGCCAATGACTATTTGCGTTTTGCATTGACGAGAATAGTCCACTATGCACTGAGTAATGTTTAACAAGAAACTCAATTTCTACAAATGATTTCTACAGTAATATTTTATAGAATAATCTAATAATATTAAAAAAATGAAGGAAGGAAATAAATAATATTAGAATTTGTTGTTGTATTTTCCAAATGAAATCTTATTTTCATATTTCTTTATAAAGACATCTTTCGTGTCTTTCTGAATAATAATATTTTTAAAATAAATACATAATTATTCATTTAATATTATAACTATTCAAATAATATTATTTATATAGTTATAATTTTTTTTCAAAGAAATAAATAATATAATTTTTTAATTAATTACACTTAAACGATTAACAAAAATTGTACAAGAGTGGGAGAGCTCTTGATGGTGCTGCCCTTGGCCAAAGAGACAGCCGGTATCGGTGAGAAAGCTCCTTCTCGAAAGTACAAAACGAGAGAGAAAAGCAGAGGGACTTAGAGAGTTCCATGTGCATAAGTTATTATGAAAATTCCAATATCTTGGGGCAAACAACATTTTTTTTGTAAGAATAGATAGAACTTCGTGGTTGACTGACCTGTGCCTAGTCACATTTACTCTTTTTGCTTTTATAATATCAATGCATGCACATGGTAATGGTTATGGACATTCTACCATAGGTCCATAAACTAATGCTAGCAGCGGATTGTAAGAGAGGAGACAATTCCAATGAACAAAAAATTACAAAATACTGCAGATTAGTAACAATAACCTAAGGGGTCCCTGAAATTGGAAACCGGTGAAGAGGAATCCGGCAAACTGAACTATAACATGCAGAAGGAATCACGAATGTAAACCGTAAAACAAAAACGAAAGAGAACAAAAACCGGATTCTTCTTCGCCAGATAACCCCTTAATAAATCTCAGTTTCTTAAGGAACAAGTTAAAACTCATCCCGAATCTTGGCTTTCTGAGGGGCATCTGATCAATTCCAATATATTAACTACCTCAGACATATCTGGCCGATTTGACGGTACTTGTGACGTGCAGATTAAGCCTAGTTTCATTACAGGAATCGCTTCCTCTACTGGGAATTTGCCTTGCAGCCTTTCGTCAACACATTCTTCCACCCTGCCTTCTTCCAATGCTCCTCGTAACATGTCGCAAAGGACGACGACATCGTCTTCCATGTACTCAACAGGTCTCTTCCCAGTAACCACTTCAATAACGAAAACACCGAATCCATACACATCGCATTTCTCGGTTATTTTCACGGTTCGGCAGGCAAACTCGGGTGCCATGTAGCCAAGTGCACTTTGAATTTTGCTGCTTAAAATGTAGCGGTCTAGCATAGGCAACAACCTTGCTAGGCCAAAATCTGCCACTTTAGGTTCACCTGAACCATCGATGAGGACGTTGCTCGACTTTATATTGTAGTGAATAATGTTGGATTCGTGCAAGTGAGCCAAGCCTTTCGCTGTCCCTAGAATGATACGGAACCTGTTGTGCCAAGAAAGGTAATTTCCACTCGGTCCTTCATGAAGACGTTTGTGTAGACTTCCACCGGACACAAATTCAGAAATGAGAAGTTGCAGCGATGGAGTCCAGTAATAGCCCTCGAGCGCCACAAGATTATAGTGCCGTATTTTCCCTAGTTTCTTGACTTCCCTTTCGAATTCTTCTTGTGACTTCACAAGACTTGAGACAGTGAGCTTCTTGATTGCCACCGCGCGTCCATCTTGCAAAACTGTTCGGTACACTGCTCCGAACCCACCACGCCCGAGCTCACAGTCCTTGTTGAGCATAGCATGTGCTCCTGTGCTAAAGTCAGGTTCACCAGAAAACATGACAAGTTTCCCAGAGTTGGCATCGGTAGTAGGGCTACGGCTAAACTCGTCCCCAGCAGAAAAAGCAATGGGCACTGCAGAGTGGGATGTTGATGACTTGACACGGAGATTAAGAACAGTGACGGCAATGACTCCAACAACAATGAAAGCAGCTGCACCAATAGCAATAAGGGCAGATATACTAAGAACTATCCTTTTACGACCGACATTCGGAGGTAACTCATCAGAAATGGAATCAGAAGTGGTGTTAGGATTTAGTACAATCGGTTTCGGGAGAACTGCAGGGCAAGATTTGTTAACCGTGGAGCCGCAAAGTAAGGGATTGCCGAAGACAGCCGTAGGCGATATGGTGTTGAAAAATCTACCAGCAGGCAGTTCTCCTTGTAAATTGTTGTGGGAAATGTTGAATGATAAGAGACGGGGAAGATTGGCTAACTGCTTCGGCAACCTTCCCGCAAGGTCGTTGAAAGACAAGTCCACGTATTCTAGGTCGCTCAGTTTTCCGATTTCGGCAGGGATCGGACCACTCAGGTTGTTTTGTGATATGATCCTACAAAAATTCAACAACAAAAGAAAGTCCAACACTTAGTTCTTAAGAAAATACATTGTAAATTCAAGATACCTTGCTGAAAAAGCTTTAACCATGTTTCCAACATCAAACATCAACACAAATGCAACAGATTATCCATAGAACATAAAAGGTTTCAATTTTAAAGTAACTTTTTCAATGAAAAATAGTCCAAAAACTCATACAAGCTTTGAACAAATAGATTAAAATTCACCTATCAAAAGCTTATATGAATATAATGAACCACAAAATGAGCTAATCATACTCAAAGAGAAACTTACAAAGTCCTTAGCAAAGTGCAGTTCTCAATTGATGAAGGAATTTTTCCCTCTATGAAATTTGCTTTGAGCCTAAGATCCTTAAGGGAATAAGATCCTCCAATTTCCGTAGGAATGCTTCCATTAAGTTGATTTTGACTCAAATCAAGAACTTCTAAGGCCTTCAACTCTGCAACAGTTCCTGGAACAGGTCCAATGAGAGAGTTTCTAGACAGATTCAACAACTTCAAGCTGCTTAAAGCACCGATATCGAACGTTAATCCCCCGGAAAATGAATTCTGAGATAAATCCAGGACTTGAATTCTTTGAAGGTAGGTTCCTAATGAAGCTGAAATGGGGTTATCCACATTTGCACCAACTTTTTGCTCCGAAAACAAGACTTGGTTCGGACCGGATTTAAAAATCCATCCAGGAAGATCACCGGTCAACGAGTTCTGGCTACTATCCAATGCCAGAAGGTTCATATTGTTTTCCATTGATGCAGGTAAGCTACCATTTAAGCTATTAGAAGAGAAATTCAACACCTTCAAGAACTTAAGTTTTCCTATAGAATCAGGAACCTGACCAGAAAATTTATTCACTGACAAATCCAAAGTTTGGAGACTTTCCATTTCACTGATCCATTCAGGAACCTCACCAACAAATGAATTCACACTTAAATTCAGATAAGTACACAAGCTAAGCTCCTGCATTGTCTTAGGAACTGACCCAGAGAACAAATTCATGCTGAAATCAATTGATCTTATCAACAAACAGCTTCCAATTTCATCAGGAACTTGACCAGTGAACCTGTTGTTACTCAAATTAATGGACCTCAAATTGTTCAAAGCATGAACCCCTTTAGGAATTTCACCTTCCAACATGTTACAAGACAAATCCAATGTCCTTAAACCACTTAAACCCCAAATTCCAACAGGTAATGACCCTGAAAACCGGTTCATGGACAAGTTAATAGCAGCAAGTGTAGCACAAGAACCTAAACTCCCTGGAATCTTACCTGAAAACTGATTATTTGCTAAAGAAATGTACCTCAAAGACCCACATTGTTTAAAAAACTCATCAGGGATGGAACCTGTAAGAGAATTCTCACTCAAGTCAATGGCTATGAGACTTTCAAGCTTTACCATGTTGGGACTTATGGTTCCACTGAGGTTGTTGTTGGCTAAAGAAAGCTTCCTTAAGAACTCGAGCTGCAAAAGGCCACGTCCGATCCGACCCGAAAGAGAGAACCCGTCAAGGTTGAGCTCAGTGACCCGGTTTGACCTAGGGTTACACTTAATACCTTTCCAGTTACAAGGAGTGTCATCGTCTTCATTCCAAGATGAAAGCTTTTGAGTTGGATCTTGAATGTCTGCTTTGAAAACTATTAACCCCAAAACATCATCATTTAAAGAAGGGCTTAAAGTTAAAGATCTCACTGGGAATGAAGCAATAACAGCTAAAGAAACAAGCCAAAACAAAACAAAAGTTAAAAGAGATTTCATCTTCATCATAATCTTCATGTCCATATCCATGTCCATGTTTGCTCTTCAGCATTACAAAAACTCGATTTTTTTTCTACTAAGCTTCAAACAAAAGCTGGAGAAGCCATAACTATGGGGTTGAAACTTCAAAAAAGAAAAAGAAAAAGAAAACAAAGAAAAAAGCTAAGAATTTGGAAGCTAGAAAACAAGAGAGGAAATGTTTAGTTTCTTTGAAATATCAGCATTTTGAAGAAAAACCCATTGGTGAGAGAACCACCGCCGGAAGGGTTCCGGTGAGAGTCGCCTCCGGGAAATGAAGTAGAGAGAGGGAAGTGAAGACTGGAAATGGTCTGTTATTGTCAGCTTGTGTTTGTTTTTTCTTTTAATTAAATAACGGGAAAGGGTCAGAGAGGGTAGATAGATTGGTGGGGGAATTTAATGAAGGGAGAGATGAGGGCACGTGGCGGAACATAATAGGTTGATAATAACTACGTGGCAGACACGTAGTCATAGTCAGTGAGGGACTTTAATTTTTATAATTTTAATTTAATTTTTATTGGTTTTTGAAATTAAATGTCGGGAAAACGTGATTCTTGGAATTGACCCAACATTTTCGTTGTTTTCTAATTCATGGAAAACGGCATGCATGTATTCCAAAACCAAAGCCAAAAAAATATCTTTTTAGTCCCTATATTTGTACACAATATGTGATTTAGTCTTTATATTCTAAAAAGTTAAAATTCAATCCTCTTACTTCTTTAATTTAAAAAATTTAGTTCAACCATTATCGTTGTTGATAGTTTCTATCAAAATTTGCTAACTTATCATGTTTATTTTATGTCAATATAAAGATAGCTTAATCAAAATTTCAAATTGATAAATTTCGATAGAAAATATGTATGATTTTAATGACTGAATAGAGATTTTACATAATAGAAAAAAGAAGGATTTAATTTTTAACTTTTAAAGTGTAAGGACTAAATCTTAATTTTTCTCAAATTATAAGGACTTAAAAAATATAATTACTCTATTATTATTTTATGGTCAACTTAAAGTCATGTAATCAAAAACAAAATATCCACTTTTCACTTTGCTTCTAGCGAAACATGATCGAAGAACCTTAGAACCCCGAATTTAGAATTGAAAGCTTTACAACCTCATATTTAATTTTTTTTTATTTGCTTGTTTCGGTCTTCCCACGATGTAATATTTGTTATGTGTGTAAATTTTTTATTTTTATCTTTAAAAAGTCGCATAATCCATTTTAGATGAACTTCTTCAACAGTATTATCTATTGGGCTTTGATTATTAAATCCAAAAGAAGAGTATAGAGGCTAAATTCATTGGATTAAAAGTAGATAGATCAGATTTCAAATGTTAAAAAGTATAAGGGACCAGAAGAATAAAAAAAACCAATGCTATGTTATGTTATGATGGATGTTCTGTTTTTTGTTGCCGTTGCCATATTCTTGGTGAGTTTAGTTAGAAGGAATTTTTGGGTATAATTTCAGTATGTACTTCCTTGTTTTTTAAGTTATTTAAGTACCAATATGGTATAAACTAAATAAATATTAAAAAAAAACCTACCACTATGGTTTAATTTATTGATTATATTGATTAAATTTTAAGTTAAATCGAGTTTTTTTTCTTGAAAATTTAGATTAAGTTTGAATATTGGAATTAATATTGTTTGGAGGGCTTTAATTGAACAAGCATTGATACGAGCAATGAGCACTAAGAGTGTAATTGCGATAAATAAATAAAAATACAAGTAAGTTGTTTACGCAGTTCAGTTTTTTTATGATTACGGAGCTTTGTCTAAAGAGATAATCCAATACCTTTCAACCTTGTACAACAAGTGGTATAAGTCTTAACACATACCCGTTTAACAATCTCACTTTTGCATCTAAAGATCTAGATTACTCTCCTCTAAGTTCCCTCTAAAAACTTATGTTGTAAATTAATGGCCTTTTTGGATGTGCGTCTACCTCTAGCATAGTGCGTTTAACTTTCTTTTTGTTTCACATTACAATATTGCTACATTATTTAATCTCATTGCTATTTTTACACTAACCGCAGGTAAATGCATTACTAATCCAAATGGGCCTTAAGTAGAACACTACTTTATACTCTCAATGCACTCACAATTACAAATTCCTTAATGAACAACAGATAAGTGCTAAAAACTCTTTAACACACAACCTATACAAGTCTCTTCAATATATAATCATCAATTACAATCAGTCTTTCCTATTAAAATGCTGCCAAAACAATATATACAATACTCCCTCCTACTAAAATTTGTTGGCTTCTTATTTTTTAAATTTCTTGTAGATAAATTTTAAAAATTAAAAATAAAAACCTTCAATGAAATAATTTTTAAATATATTTTTTTATAAAATTTAATTAAATAAAATATTTAAAATAATTGAGTTTGACTTCATTTTAGACCCATTCATGGGTCGAATCATCCGGCTCCGCCCGAAGGCCTGTTCGAAATGTGGGAGGGTTTGGGTAAATATATAGGCCCAAAAAATTGGCTTGAACAAAAAATAAGGCCCGTTTAAAAAACAGACCGTGCCTCGAGTAAGGGGCCTCAGGTAAGGTATTTTTGGCCCAGGCCCAGGCCCGGCCCGAATTTGCTAAATGAAAAAAATTTGTTTTTTAATATTATTTTCTTATTATTTTCTCCCTATTTTGCTACCATTTTACTATTATGTTGCTACTATTTTGTTGTTATTATTTGGATATTGTATAAAACTTATTTTATTGTTAATTTTGTTATTATTTTAAAGACATTTGTCAATTTTGTTATTATTTTAGAGGCATTTGCTTGTTAAATTGCATATATTTTAGTGTTATTTAAGTATACATCTTTTTTAAAATTTATTTTCAATTTGTTGGAAAATATTTATTTTGATTTTTTAGTATTTTTGACGTATTATATATATTTTAAAATTATATAAAAATAATATAAAAATTAATATGGGCAGGCCGAGTTGGGCCCGGGTTTTAACATTTTTATACGGGTCAGATTTGGGCAAAATTTTAGACCCATTTTTCGGGTCGAGCTCGAGCCTAGCAAACGGATCTAAATTTTTAGTTGAGCCCGACTTGACCCATGCATACCTCTACCTCATTTTTAACATTTCTATTAGGAAAGAGGTAGTATAATAATAAAGTCCAAGATAATGCAGAGATATTTAAGATAAATATTCAATTTAGTTTTGATTCAGTCTCTTTATTAAAAGGGATTCAATTACTTGATCTATTCTGACTCAATCTTTAAAATATGTTGTTTCAACTAGATCAATCTTCAAAGATGGGCTCTAACACGTTAAGCTATCAACAAGAATTATAATTTAAGAATTTTGTTCCAAATGATTACCAACAATAAATAATGCAAATTATGTGGGTTTATGTAGTGCGAGAGGGGAGTGGGCACGTACCACTACACAAAGGAAGCGCAATTCCATCGATTTTCGATGATAACACGTTTTCATAAATAACTTCATTTGTGTTAAACTTATGCTTTTATGGAATCATAATTCAATACTAAATTCGAACATATAATTTTCGAAATTTAAAAACAATATGATTTTAAAAAGGTATCAATTTTTGGACGTTGTGAAGAAGCTAATATCTTCTTCACATGTAGCTGAATTTTGAATTAAAGCTTCTTTTTTTTTTTTTCAAAGTGTAGGCCAAATAATTGTCTTTTTAAAATAATTTGCAAATTTTTTTTCTTAAAAGGTGATTTTATAGGTATTCGATCACACTTAAACAAAATATTGGTGGAGGCTGCTGTTTTCTTAATAATAACACAATGCTTCCTCAAATATCATCAAGCCAATTTTATTCAAAAAATAATTTTAACATATATTATGTTATTTTTTTAAGTAAATTTTTTAAAAGATATGAATAAATTAATTAATTTCAAATTAATACACTATCATATTAATTAATATTAATTTTATTATTATAACATAATAATACTAATAAATCTTATTCTAATGTCAATTTAGTAGTATAATTAACAATAAAAAGTATTCTCATCAGTTCAAAAGTTCCTCCAAACTCATGTTTATATATATATATATATATATTATAGATTATAGTTTCATAAATTTTACAAAATTTTAAATATTTTGAAATAATTTTTATAATTTTTAATATTAAAAAAATAATATTATTTTACATGTTATGAAATAAAAGAGAAAATAAAAGAACAAGAAATAAGAGAGCAAAAGGTAATTTATTTATTTTATTAATAGGAATATTTACAATGTTTCTCCAAATTCTATATTTATAGACATAAGAGTAAAAATAAAATAAAACGATATTTTTAATGAATATTAAAATCCTAAAGTAAATCAAACTTATCTTGATGTTGATAAACATCAGCTTAATAATAAAATATTTATAGCATTGCAAAATTTATAATGTTTACAAGTTTTTACATTTTTAATTTTTTTAAAAATAATTTTTTGATTGGTCAACGACTAATTAATGTCAATCAGCTTGGTCAACTCACCACATCTTCAATCAACATTTCACATCATTGATTAACGTGCGACATCATTAGTCAATGTGCTATGTCATCGTTGACGTTGCATATTCTCATTGATAATTTTTTTAATTTTTAATGTCGATACCAAAATAAGTAACAAATTAAATTTCAAACGCCCAAATAAAAGGATAAAAAATTTTAGGTACTAAAATAAAAATTTAAGTATAATTTAAAGGTCAAATTGTGAACAAAATTAATATGATGTATTATTTGGTTAGCATCTTTTGATTATTATTATTAGTGACAATTACATGAGCCAGATGCAATTTCAATTATTAATGTAATTTATTTTATTTTATTGATATTTTTTAACTAAAAGTGACATCTTTAAAGTTTTTTAATAGCACTTTAATGAAGTCAAATCATAAAAATTTCAAGTTAAGTAAAGATATTTAAAAAATAATATTTTGATCTTGTTTTTGTATTTAAAGATATTTGATTTGAAAAGAAAATTACATTAAAAAGATTTTTGTTGATTCTTTTCATGTTGGAGACTTTTATCGAGTTGAATCAAGGGAATTAGATATTCAAATTGATTATAATTACATAACTCATTCTGTGTTTATTTAAGAAAAATTATTGTTCCAATTTTAGATATGAAATTCAGAAAATACTTAACCTGCAAAAACAAAAGATTTATTTATTTTTTTAACATTAATCTCATTATAAATTCTTATCGTATCTGCTCTTTTTTGATACCATGTCTAAAATTACCCATGGCCTCTTCCAATCCTTAAATAGGAGGATAATGAGCTGAAGTACAAACTCAAATCCATATCCTCTTGCACTAATAATAATGCTGTTGTCAGTCGAACTAATACTCAACCGAGATAAAAAAAAATAATTTTGTAACATGGAAATTCCACCTACATATCCCTCTCTTGGTCATATCTAATATTATAAGCTAATTAAAGTTGAAACATGTCTCTCAGCTGCTATTATATTTAAAAATATGTATTAGGTGCACTTAACATATCTTTATAATTTCAGAAGAAAACAAAGCAATTTATTCCTTAATATTTGCACTTATACTGATATCCTTTTTACCTTTAAGGATATATGCTCATAATTCTTACTAAAAATATGAATTGGAATTAAATAATATTTATTAGCACATTTTATATCTTCAATCATCTATCATGGAATAAATAATTTGATATTTGAGTTCAACAGTGGTATTTGTGTTAATTTTTTTAGTCCAATTAGGTATTTATATTTGACAAAAGTTATATATTTAAGTACATAAAGTAACGTGTTAACGTTTTAATGTTTAATTCGAGTTTTAGAGTTGATTTGATGAAAGTTTATTGTTAATATTATTATATTTGATTTTCTTTAGGATTTCGTTAATAGAATGAATTTTTTATTAATTGTGAATTTGTTTATTTTGTTAAATACAATACAATATATGTTATTTAATTCGAGTTTTAGCGTTGATTTGATGACAGTTAACTGCTAAAATTATTAGCTAATTATGAATTTTCATCAACTCAATTCTAAAACCTGAATTAAACCTTAAAATGTAAGCATTGTTACCTTCAAATACCATTACACTCTAATCCTGTAACACCCTAAACCTGACATAAACGTTATGACCAAATCTTGAGGAATTACATAAACTTGTTTTAAATTCTAGATTTTAAACTAGAAAAATGTGTTTTTCGAAAAAAATGTTAATTTTAACAAATCTCTTGCAAATTTCAAGAATATACGCATAGGTCTTACTTACTTAGCAGAAAATAGTTAATTTATTACTTAATTTCGCATCGGAAGTTTCAAAGTTGATAATTTGTAAAATACAATTTCAAAATGTGAAACTGAATAAATTTGCAATTTATCAAAAGCATAATCCAGTAGAAAACCCAATAAAAATCGAAAATGAAGTCCAAAATATTTAAACAGTCTAGAGTTAGATTTAAAAACATAAATTGACTCATTTTATTAACTAAGAATCCAATCCAAGCACTTGCATGCTACCCAATCCTAAATTTGTTGATTACCTGAGAAGATAAAAATATAGAGTGAGCTAACAAAGCTCAGTGTGCAACTCAACCCTCGACAAATAATAGAGTTCTGAT
This sequence comes from Gossypium longicalyx, assembly GCA_025698465.1. Classification (NCBI taxonomy): domain Eukaryota; kingdom Viridiplantae; phylum Streptophyta; class Magnoliopsida; order Malvales; family Malvaceae; genus Gossypium; species Gossypium longicalyx. The sequence goes on along the minus strand of CM047000.1, from coordinate 96,292,335 downwards.
AGTCAAACATAATTCCATAGCTGAACAAACACAGATGGCATGGCAATTTTATGCAATGCAACATAATAGACAAATCAGATATTGATGGCATGGCATATCATGCGATGCATCATATTTCACATATCAGATATAAATCCTACCCCATCCGTTACACACTATTTACGTCCATCCCTACATATTATTTAAGGTAACAAATACCTATCCAACCCTACACGCCAAATAAGTGATCATATGTCACTATATAGAAATGTGTAGTCAAGGCTACCAAAAATAATGTGGTAATCCACCAGAATCAGATAAGTGTGGTCAAACCACCAGAATAGATTTATGGTTAAACAACCAGATAGGGCAGATTATTAAACTGCCAACACTTCCTTCGTCACATAATTATCTCACCCTAATGCACGTGTTGAAACATAATACATACTCAAATGCTCACAAATGAACCATGCTTTAATAGATCAAAAACATGCTAACAGAATACTTAGATTTATAGATCAAAAGCAAAATTTATACTATAGACATGCTTTTAGATGTTACACATATAATATCAGTACCACTGATTTCATATATCAGAATCATATGTATCATATAACAGATCCTATGAAATAGCTAGCCTCGAAATGCGCTTCAAACATGGCCCCAACTAAATTTCACTAAAGATAAGCCCACATGCCTGTGTGGAGTCGACAATGAGTTTTTTAACTTCGCGTCGTTCACTAATTTTTGAGAATATCGTTGCACGCATTATTGTTTCGCGATGACCACACAACTGTAGCGACTCCAGAACCTAAAAACGACAACAACTTAGTTGATTAAACCATCAGTCGCACTAGAACCAAACACGCATTAAACCCTTATTCCACTAGGATACGTGACCAAAGTACGCTTAGGCACTCAACCACTAACAATTCTACACTTAACAACCTCTATCGAAGGTGTTCGGCCACTTACTTGCAAAAAGGAATGATACCAACAACACTCAACTTGTCGACGGAGTAATCGTTGCAAGATCCACTGCTAAAAGGACCCATAAAAGAATGATCAACATCGAATGTTTAAGAATAATTAAAATCTCCTAACATTCACACGAAACAGAATTAATCTTACCATAAAAAAAATACACATATTGACCTACACCGAAATGAAAAACACAATTCTTTGTTCACAAACTTGTCACAATAACGATATTGCTAGAAGAATAGTGACAAAAACGTCACGACAGATAGAGGCAAATAAATTGAGGGAAGTAGGACGGTTGAAAGGAGAAAACTTAGGGATATTTTTTCCTTTTTTTTTTAAAACAAATAAAATAAAATATTTATTTATCTAAATCATATCAAATTTCTCAAGCGACACAGACAGAGGGAAATAAAAAATAATTTCGCTTTGCATGCACGGGATTCAAACATAAGAGCTCTGGTTAAAATAAAATTTTATCATTAAACTAAAAAACTCATTCTTGCTAATAATTGAGCAAAAATAATAAATAAGTTAGATATTCAAAGTAAGAGGTTGGAACAAAAATTATTAAAAATTCAAGTAAAGAGATTTGAATGCAAGCCATTAAGCACACATAATTAACACTTAGCTACTAAGTGAAATTAATTACTTGATATGATTTGGAAATTGAAAAATTAAGAATTTTGGGCGTTACAATCCCATAAAAAAATGATAAAATTTTGATCTAGTCAATGAGAAACACAAAATAATTAAACCTGGTACGAAAACATACTAAATGGCAAACACTGATCACAACCTCCCAATCGCATACTATCCCAATGGAACCCTCACTCCTAAAGGAGAAGGAATAGAAATACTTACGCACAGATGTGACCATAAGACTGAACACTTCTAAGCACTCACTACTGACACACAAAATCCTGATATCAATGCTCGAACAATAAAAAAGGCAACAAGAAAAGTCACAAACGTACAATATGGTAACCGGAAAAAAAACGAATGAGAGTACAGTAAAACAAAAGGAGGAAAAGGAAAAGAAATGAAAGAAATAGGAGAAAATCGAAAGATGGAGAGAAAACTGGGAAGGGGACGACAAGAGAAAACCTCTAACTAAGCTAAAGTTTGATTACTGAAGTAGTAAACTCATTCTTGTTAATAGATGAGTCAAAACAACAGATAAACTAGATATTCAAAGTCAGAGGTTAGAACAAAAATAATAAAAATTTAACGAAAAGGATTTTAACTCAGGATCTCAAATACATAACTAAAATACTTAATCACTAAATCAAATTACTTAAAAAAAAAAATAGGGGAATTACAATAAACCAGTTCAAGGGACCTCAGAAGTGCCCAATGCTATTGGCACTGCGTCTCTCCTTGCTGGTTTCAAAAAGAGAATGGTTGATGACCTCTCTTCCTTTATTGATTCACACAACCGCATCATTATACGACTTCAAGCTAAGATCGAGGTGATACAAAAGATCAAGGATCGAGAGAATGCCATGCGAAATGACTTGTTTACTCTCCCAATGGACCAATGATTTGACAAATTCTTTTATCAAAAAGAGGGAGTATATGCTTGGAAGCTGCTATTGATGTTTTTTTTGTTTCTGCCGTGTCTTTCTTCCTATTGAAAGCTTGTAATCAGGGACTATTGAATTTTTATAATCACTGAATAAATTTGCATTATTGCACATTTTCTTATAGTCTTACTTAGTTTGATGGTTAATCCGTTTAATTATATCCTAAATTAAGAATGATGGATTAAGAGAATTGTGCTGATAGAGAATCATTGGTGTAAGTTTTTGAAGTGATAGTTTATGTGTCAATAGAAGTATTCACTTCCAGTATCACTGTGTCATATTTGAAAATTCATAATTTTTGAAACAAAATCTTTAGATAATCTTTAGGCTACGCTCTATGTTAATATTTTGAATATATTCAATCACATCAATGAGATCTATCCATTTAAAGGAATATATCTCAAAGGTTAGATTGAGTTTATCTCCAACAGTCCAAGTTTCTTAGTCCAAATTACTTTGGTTATTATTATTATTATTATTATTATTATTATTATTATTATATTGTATTTATGCTTTTTTTAGTTGATTAAAAATGGGAATTGAATTGTAATTAACCTCTTAGTATTGTTAGCAAGACTTGTATTAATGCATTCCACTTTGAACATACACTCTCACGAATCCAACTTTCTCGTTGATGAATCATATAATAATATGCAATTTTATATTTATCAAGGGCAATCTGAACCAAGTTCTGTGGAGTTCCATATGCAAACTTCTAAACTGATCTCCCCCGCAGGACCGAGGAATCGGAAAGGGATTAGAAGAAAATCCATAGGCGGAAAACCCTCGACTCGTCCTGGAAAATTCTCGGTCAACGATTTTAACCTAAGAGAGCTCATTCCTTTTCCAGATACAAGATCATACAAATAATATACCTTTGATGAGCTTGGGGCAATACAAGTTATCATGGCTATATTCCCAATGTTTTCAACACTCTTGTTGAGGAGGAAGAGAATACCGTCCTCTTCGGCTTGGAGAACAAGGAATTGTTCGTTCATCCCCAACGAGACGGACAATGGGGTGTTGTACCGAAAACGCCTTCCGGAATCCCAATGTTTGCTACTGAAGTGTAGTGACAATTGTTCAGACGAGCCGACAAGATTGCAAGCTGGAAGCGGGCATGCACATGGTGCATGCGTGCAGTTTTCTTCGTGATCATTTTTCCTTGTATAATCTACAGTTTCACTGCAACCATATTCTTTGTTGCAGCATGGTCTTACATCTGGTTCAACAATTTCCTCCATGTCTCCATGCACTATGCCCTTACTCTTCGGAAAATTCACCACACATAGCTGCAGAAATGATGAGTAACAAAGTTCCAAACATGTCTAGAGTTTCTTGAAGACCAGAAAGCTCATAACTTCTACTTCATAGAAGGACCAAATGATTAACAGTTAAGTTTAATCCAAATGGAACATTTGAAACATGTTTAATGCAATGACCCTATGTATGTAGATTTGGTTGTCACCACAGCATACACTTACATAAAAATTGGTACTGTGTGGGTTAAAGAACTCTCTTATGGGAGAGAGCTCTGGTTCTAGGCAAGGAAAGTGCACCTAGGGTGACTGCTTTGAGGGGTTTATGGTTGCCAAAAGAGGACACTAAATTTGATATAAACGGGCACAAGGTAATGACCAAATTTTGATACTTAATGTAACATGGGGGTGACAAACAAATTCTGATGCTCATGGTGACACGGGGAAATGTCTGAACCCCGGTCACTGGCTTCATGCTTCCACTTAACTATTATATCCTCCATTTTTAACAACCAAATCAATTTCACCAATTTTGAGAGGGGAAGAGATAAAGGAGAACAAAGAAGCAAATTTTGTCACATTTGAATGCTATATGAAACTGTCACGAATGCGGTGCAATATACATTTTGGGAGCACAAAATTTCAAGTCTTTTCATGGAACTGTAGAATCAATGATGAACAATAAATGACAAGATGCAGAAATGGTTGAAGCGAACAATGAACCAAAAAAATAACCAAAGGAAGCACCATTGTGTGGCTGCTTTATAGGAAGAACTATTACCTCCTCCATGCTAAAATCCTCGTTCATTTGTTCTTCGTCAGCCTACAAAATCGAGAAACAGAATTAAACTTAGTCCAAGAAAATTTTTAATTGTAAAAAGATTAAGACCTTTCATCTCAATGCATGCTAAACATCACATATAAGTCATCAATTTTAATCCTCAAACATTTACTTGCGCTAAGAATTGCTTTTAAGTTGGTTGCCTTAGGCTCTTAGCTAATAAACAGTTTGCCGGCTAACCTCCTAGCTTCTATTACAAAGGTCATCTCACCATACTTGAGCTTATGAAAGACTCGAGCTTTGAGGGTGTAACAAAAAGAGAATTTTTAATTAAGCATTTTGACAACGTGCTTGAAAAATTCCTTTTCAAGATAGATTCTTGAGACTTACCTATTGGTTACATGACCCTACAAGGTATAACATATAATGTAACCTCATAAAGATAGTAAAAAAGGATCCCATCAATTCAAAACAACATATACTGTAAAGCAAAGGCCTTACGGTGCAGTTTACTATCCTGAACCTTTGGTAGAATATTTTAGCCTAAATAAAAAAAAAAAAATTCATTTCTCAAAATAAAATACCACCAAGAAATGCCAAAATAATTCAATGAACTTACATATAAAAATCAACAAATTCGAGCTTCAACTCTAATCATTTGATATCTACCACCATATCAACCGTATCTTTCTATCTATTCTTCATTATGCAAGATTTACAGTATTATCCAAGAAGAATGAATTCATATCACATCTTAACTATCTATGAACTTTACTTTTCTAAAAAAAAACCGGAGAAAGTTTTTAAAAACATTTATGAAACATATCTGTACATTTATCACAAAATACCTGAGTCCTCTCCTGCTCAAAAACGGAATTGTGCTCAACTCCCATGCTCATTTTTCCACCCGATAGGCCTTCCACTTGGATTCTATATTCTAGTGATTCCATATCATGGCAACCCTCCCTGCTAATCACCTGCCGAGCAGGAGACTCAATTATTTCATAGAAATTGCATGTATGATGTATAGGGAACGTGATTTTACCTCTCCACACCCATAACCACCAAGTTCTCTTTCTCTCTTTTCTCTTTCAGTGATCTCTTCCTCTCCCCATGAAGATAAACACGGAATGACAACAGGTGCAGAAGACCCAGCTCCCTCAATTGATATGCTCTCATAATAGAACAGCTGAGAAGCAAAACAGATTTAGCAATGATTAATCTTTATAGAACTAAAGCGAGAGAGTTCTATGCCAACCTGGAGAAAAAGAAGGCATCCACCAACAGCACGCTGCTTCCCTTGACGAAAGCGAGATACCTCCCGAACAAGCCGATCAAGCAAGAACTTTCCCCAATTATACTGGTGCACAGCATCCATATTAATTAAGAAGTGGAGGAACGATGGGCTAACATCTAATCTTGCTGTTGGGGATAAAAGTGTACCCAATGCGTAAAGGATAAAAGATCTCTTAAAATCCTCTCCTGCTTCTGGAGCAGCCAACCGTTCTTCAAGAAGTCGCACTGAAATCCCACGATTAGTAGCATTATAGAGGTAACGCAAGTCCGCAATCAAGTCATCAGGACCTGAATTCACCACATCCTTCCCATAAGCTGCTAGTCCCATCACATGCTCTACATCTCTTGGGGATAAAGGAATGCGCTCCCCACATATCTCCAAACTGCGCCGTGCAGTGTTAAACCTCTCCAACAACCAAAGACATAAACTACGACGTAGGGTGCGGCATCTCAAACCAAGTAGGCTACCAAATCCCATGCTCTTCACTGCATCCTTTTGCTCAGATGTCAGGCGCTGTAACACATTGAATAAGCGGCCAGGAGAGCATCTCGTGACGAGTTTAGTCTGCATTACATAACAACAAAACTTGTTGGATGAACAATAAGAAAACAACAAAATCACCACAAGTAAAATGCTACCTGCTTCCTCGGTTTAGGGATACGAGCCGGAGCTGTGCTCAAGTAATTATCCCACACTTCACGTGCACGTCGAGTGTATTTTTCTTTCTCCTCAATGCTCATTAACTTCCAAGCATCCGATGCAGCCTTTGTAGCCTAGCATTAAGAAAATAAACCGCGAAAAAGAAAAAGAAAATATTAATCTACTTGTCGTGTTGCAAATCATTCTATAGAATCAGAGCCACTGTATACTGATTTCACGAGGACCAAAATACTCACAGCTTTAAGGCCTGAAGATTCAGGATGAGAAGCACTATACTCCTTGATAAATTCCCGGCTAACATATACAAATTTACAAATTAGTACACTCGAAATAACCCGCAAACTATCACGAAATTCTGCATTAAATGAACCAAATTCTACCTAAAATATACCCAAGAACATGCAGGACGAGGAGCAGAAACTTGCTTCTTTTTCTTCTTTCTCCTCTTCTCTTCTGACATAACATTCTCTTCATCATTTACATTTAAGATTGATACATCCCCTTCATTTGGGACCTAAAACAAACGTTGGTATCCAAAGGAAATCGCAGCAAATAACCCAGAAAGTATATGAATTTGTTCTTTCAATCAATGAAAATGAAAATGTAAAATAAAAAATCCATAGCAAAATTTAAAGGCTTTTTTGTCCCAAAGAAACAGAGTGAACTAATAATCCTTCAATGATTCACCTAAAAAAAAAAAACTCACCTGAAATACTGGGATTATAGAACAATCCACAACTTGAGGTGGATCAGTTAGGCTCATGGCTTTTAATCCTTTTTCCCACACTGCACCTTCACTTTCCTGTCGTCTTCCTTTTCTATTTTTTACAATTCTAAAGGACAAAAATGGAGCTTGCAATTTTTTCTTTCTTTCTTCCTAATTTTTAAAATAAGTTCTTTAAGTTTCACCGCTTGCAAATATATAGGTTAAAATCTGCTTACAGTCCCTATACTTTTCCTACATTTATAATTTAGTCCCTATATTTTTATTTCTAGGAATTTATTCCATCTGCTTTTTATATTTCAAAATAGAGGGGGTTAAATTCCTAAAAATAAAAGTAAAGAGACTAAATTTTAAATTTAGGAAGAGTGCAAGAAGAGTTCATGGATTTGTATTGATAACTCTCATATCTAGAGTTGTTTTAGTATAATTTTTAGCATTTAGATTAATTTTTAGTGTATTTTATAGTTTTTCAGATTAATTATGTTTTATTTGATTTTTATTATTCTTAGAGTTAGTTTGGATTTACTTTTTATTTTCTTCTTTACATTGTAGGTTTCGAACCAGGAATAAAAGATTTAGAGTATAGAGTAAAAAAGTAGTGAAGAGAAATCTTTCGTTCTATTGAATTTCTATGTGGTGGAGCATAATCTTCAATTTAGAATTTCCAAACAGTAAGCAATCCACTCCACTACAATTCTGCATTCGGTGGAGCAGAACGATTAAAAACCTACAAATAATGGGTGACATGATTTAAGAGGAAAGAGGGGAAAAGAGTAAAAAGATCAACTTGGAGGCTAAGAAATAATTCTCTCATACTAAGGGAAACTTCAAGCTTGCAAAGACGAGAAGAAAAAGAGATCTGGAGCGCTCGGTATCAATTCAGTAAATATTTTCTCTAGATTATTTCTTTTTACTTTTTATCAACGTAAGTTTGTTTTGAATTTCTTCTTGTGTTGTTTTCTCAAATCAACATGAACTAAACTCTCTTTTCTTGAAATGATAATGGATCCTATTTCTTAGTTAATTAATTATTTTCTCTTCAATTATTTTGATTTATATAAATTATTTATTCACTCATGTGTTTATTTAATCTGTTCCTATTATCACTAAGTTGCATTAATTCGATAATCTTGATTTGTCTTGGAAGAGAAAATTAAGGTAAAGATCTTGACTGAATAGATTAAGATTAACTTTAGTAGTGCCAACAAACAAGTTAATCTGCAGCTAGGATAGGAATATACTTGATGCCCTAATCAACCCAACGGGTTTGATTGTATTGACTTCACTCAACTTGCTTAACATAAGAATATAGTTAGTGGGGAAAATGGATTAACTTAACTAAATATTGTAAGCGTCTAGTTAATGTCATTGAATCTTAGTTTAGTAATTACATAAGTTGAACAATTGAGCAAGAGATAATTGATTAACTAAAATAGGTGAAGTTATAGTTCCAAGATCATAAAATTGATTGAGAAACTTAGTAATTTTTATTGTTTTAGTTTAATAAAATCTCTTTAATTTGCTTAATTTAGTTTTATTAGCAATTAAAATTTATTTTCTTGATTCGGATTAGATAAAACTGAATAGTTGGTACATAATAGCTTAGAATTTGATCCTTGTAGGAACAATATTTTCTTATCAATTTATTACTTGATTAGACACGTGTACTTACGTAACAAATTTTCGCACATCACGTGTATAATTTAATTAAAAATTACTTAAAAATTGTAGAAATTGTAACTTATTTGTGGGTCGGTTGAACAGACGGCGACATCATGAACAGAAACTTCCCAATGTTGCGACGAAGGTTGATGACGTGATGACGTGAATGGGGACATTGCGACATGGCGACGTGTTCCCTACATAAATTAGGTTTCTTCTCCCAATTAAACTCTTTTATATTTTCCCAGTTAAATTATGATTACTCCAAACATATTTTAGAATGATTAGACCTTTAATCTTAGCCTATTTAAAGTGGTATTGTATCTATGTTTTGACAGAGAAATTAAAAAGGCAATTAAAGATGTAGTACTACATGGCTTTTCTTTTGGGGGCGGTAAGATGTAGTCACAGATGAGTTTTAGTGAGAGTTTTCGTGGTAACTATTGAGAAAAATTTGTTTTCGAGTTAAGGCTTTATTTTCAGGGTTTGGATTTGTATGTTTAGTATATTTAGGTTTATTTTCTCTATATTATACTCTCGTTTGTTTACTCATTTAGTGAAAAGCCAAAGCCTCATTTGCTCGTGGTTTTCATCCTTTTCAGAGGAGTTTTCACGTAATATTTATGTTTGATCTTCTCTGATTTTCTATTTTATTGTTTATACGAGTTGATTCCTAACATTATTGTATAATTATACTAATATATAAGAATTCATCGATATATGGAAATAGAAATCTAATTAAAAGTTGTAGAAGGCATCTTTTTTATTATGCAAGGAAATAGAAATCTACACAGAACTTGTACAAATCTTGTGTAGATCCAAAATCTAGAAACTGAAACTTTAGAAATTAACATAAAGCTAAAAAATATTTATTTTAAAAAGACTCTATAACATTAAAATGATGGATTTGTAGGAAATGCCATCTTTTATTTCAGCTCCAGCATATGATCACTCCTTTTGGGCCACTGAGTTAGCTTGCTTCAGCTGCTTGTCATAAATAAATAAAAAAAAGCAATGTGAGAGTTGTGCATAGGAGAAGAAAAAAAAATGGTTGAGCTGAGTTAAACCTGAAAGTAGGGTTCAAGCTTGGCTTTGAAACTGTTATACTCCTTTCGCAGCTCCAAGATGCCAGCTTTTGTCCTGAATATGCATGTAAGTCATCACATACATACATTTTCAAATCATACATATAAATATATTATAGATGTAAGCAAAGAATATTACCCTTCTAGGTTTCCTTTCCCCAAAACTTGTCTTGTTTTGTTGACCTCTTTTAGTACTTTATTAGCACCAACACTTCATTAAAAATGAAAGTTTTCCATTAGAACAACGTTGATTAAGCTTTTTTCTTTTTAGAGATTCTTGGAAATTTACCTGGCACTGCTGCCCTTGAGCTGATGCAGGATTTTGTCCACTTTGATTGAATCAATAGGGATAATTTTCCTTCATCAATTATGTTTTGAAGATTAGCACTCTAGTATTATTCATGTCATCACTTAATCAATGTATGCTTGTTGATATGTGATATCATCGGAAGTGGAGAAGGAAGCGAAGGGTGAAGAAGCAAAGAAGAAAAAGGTAAAGAAAATGGAGTCTGGAGTACCCCCTTCCTAGAGGGTCTTTAGAAATATATAAATAATGGGGTTTATCAGATCAGATTTCGAGTCGGGTTATTTTTACTATAATTGTATAACAATACTTACATTGCTTCCTCAATAGTTTCTAGAAATGCAGTGGAGTCCCTGAAGTACATGGTAAACACCTCTTCAACAAAGTTGGGGTTATCTTTACCCTCTAGCTGCTCCAGTTGAGAAAAGTTTTCGTCTAAAACCTCCTGAATACATGTTTAACATAAAAACATCCTTAATTTTGTCAAATATAGATGCATGTTTTGATGTAAAGAGTAAATCAAACCTCATCAAAGAAGGATTGCCTCATTGCAGCGATTTGTTGATGAACATGTTTACTTTCCATTGAAGAAATTAAAACTAGTGAGTTTTGATTTGGAAGCTACTTGGTTATTCAATAATGGCTACCTAAACCTAACTATATATACCCATAAAATGTTTTGCTAAGAGCTGACAGATGTTTAAAAATGAAACATAAATGTTTTAAAAAATTTATTACTTCAGATTTTCCGTATCTACTTTGAAGATTTTGGAATTAATGAATTAGATTCGGAAATTTACCATATACGTCTTTTGTTACTATTTAAAATTTTAATCATAATGTTGATTGAGTCTTTAACTCGATTGGACCGATTGAGTCTTAGCTCGATTGATGTTGATATTGTTGCCAATGCAGGAAGGCGTGAGTTCGAGTGCGCTGAAATGCATTATCATCCTATTTATGGGTTGGAGAGGGGTTAGGGGTAGTCCTAGGTATTGTATCAAAAAGAATAGATATGATTAGAACTTATAATAAAATTAACCGTTATGATAATAACTTGATGAAAATGATTTGCTCATTTCTTATGGAGTTAAAAAACTCTACCATCTAGGGGCATAGCTAAAGGACTGACAGGGGTCTTAGCCCCCACTAAAATAGAAAAATTTTCATTTAGGCCTTTTAAAATTTTTAAAAATTTAAATTAGTAAAAGTAAAATTACACTTTATCCCTTTTAAAATGATAAAAAAAAATTGATTTTGTCCTTTAAAAATTATAAATATATAGACTATTAAAATAATGAAATTACTTACAATTTAATTTTGGCCCCTCTAAAAGAATTTTCTAGCTTCGCCTATGCTACCATCATTGTATCAAATAATAATCAGTACACAAATTTGAATCTAAAACCGAACCTTGGCCCCTATATGAAAAAAAAAATTACAATTTAGTCCTGTAGTAATTTATTAAATTATACGTTAATATATGGTTAAATTGTACTTTGACTCCTAAAATGAAAAAAATGTTTAATCATTTAAAAATGATGAAATTATAAACTAATACATAATAAAAGTATATTTTGACCAATAATAATTCATAACTCAATTCTGACCCGTCTTAAATAAATTTCTCAATCCATCCCGATTTGCATATATATATATATATATATAAAAAGAATGTCAATATCTTGTTAACTATTAATTTTGAATATAGTTCTTCATCTTCTGTTATTTCAATATCATCATATATCTAAGGGCATAATTAGAGGCCTTAGTCTGTTTGGTTAATATATTTATATTACTTTTAGTCCCTTCTAATTATCAAATATTCAATTTAAATATTTTTAAAACAAATATTTTTACCTTTTACCCACAAAATTTTAAAATTTTAATTCCACCCTTCAACACTGAATTCATTTGCTTCGCTTTTGAATCTATCTAACATAATTTTAAATAATTACGACATAATAAAAAGCCCTTTTATTGCGGATTTACATGAGGAGGGAAAAGCCCTAACAATAACGCAACTAGCACGACTCAAACCTAGGCTACACTTGGGGCGGTTAACACCCTGACCATCGTGCCAACACGCTGGGTTATTTTTAAAAGCCATTTTCAATCTCTATTTAGAGCATCTTATTTTAGGATTTGTTTGGACAACACAGAGTAATTGAAGAAAAGTGTAATTATTAGGGTATTGATTACACTCTCTTGTAATTACAAAGAATTGTAATTTCCTAAGCGTGTTTAATTGACATAGTGTAATTACATCGTAAATCCTTATGCCATGTTTGATAGTACAATTTGTAATTAAGCAGTTACATAATTTATATTTTTATTTAAAACTATATTAATTACTATAAAAATTATTATTATGATAAAAATAATTTCTAAACAAGTAACACAAATTAAAACCAAATCATCATATGTATTATGTTAGTATAAAAAAGTAGTTGATAACACGATTACTAACAAAAATAGTAAGAAAAATAAATACATATGCAAATTTATCTAATTGTTCTAATACATATTTGTTGAGTTATTCCCCCTTTAATATTGAATATATACTCTTTATCATCATCTATTAATCTTTGACTGAATTATGAGTTATCAAGATCTTCTTCTTCCATGTACTCTACAAAGTATGGGTTATCTCAATTCCACCATTAGTTAAAGTTATGAAATATGCAACATGCTATTATGATTCAACCCCCTTTTTTTTGGTGAAAAAAGAAACTTACAAACCTAAGTTACTGAATTGGAAAATAGAATACAAAGATTCTTCTCTTTATCAGCTTTGATGAGCGCTGAGACTGCTTCTGGGGGGTTTCAATTATATAAATTGAGATGTTTGGAAAGCCACCTAGTAATTAAATTTAGGTGTAATTGCTTATAACTACATATGGTGGCATGATTGGGTAACATTGTAATTAGTGGATCCCACTGAATTGAGTGTAATTGAAGCACCCCATTATACTTTCCAATTTTTAGGGGAAGGATAAGAATTGGAGTAATTACATATCCAATTACCTTATGGTTTTTCGAACACTCATACATGATTTAACTTTTTAAAAAAATTATACAAGTTTATGTTGTGAAAATTATATTATAAGCATGGACATGTAATGAGTGTTTGGGATGATTATGTTAAAAAATTTCCAAAGTTAAATATTATAAATCTTAAAAAAATTATATTATAAAAAATACTTTGTATATTTTATAAAGTTATAACAAAAAATTGCATTATTTAACTCCTATAAAAATTTTAAAGTTTAAAGGCCCCTTTAAATAGGTTAAGTTTAAAGAGATAAAATGATTAAAATATCCTTGAAGTAATCAGAGTTCGACTGGGAGAAGAAGTCCTGCTTGACTATCAAAATGCGGCTGTATTACTTGAGAAATACGTTGCGTCGTTGTGACATCCCATGCATGCTCGTCACAATGTCACCCTCTCTGTCAATTAGAGAACTAGTTGTGTCATCACTACGTCTCGACGTCCCTCGTCGCGACGTTGCCCAATGTCACGACGTTGGTGTCCTCCACATCATGACGTTGTTCCTATTTCATCTCTGTCTTTGTTAAGTGCCTGCAAATTGTCCGATAAAATGCGAGGTACACCTGCACAAATCTCCACATTGACTCGTATTTACAATATCTTCTTCTCCAAGCCCCATCACGAGTTGAACTCGTTCTTTGCAAAATGTCAACCAAGCTCAAACGGTTCTCAAATTTGGAAATCGAAAGACTCATAGTTTTCAAATTAATGTTGTATAATGCAATCAGGACCCGTGATACACGAATGGACGTGTGCTTCACAACATAAGAGAAAACATCGAGGAAATCCACACCCTCCACTTGATTATCACCCTTTGCGACCAACCTTACTTTAAACACTTAGCTTTATCTGAAATTGCTATAATCAGAAATATGTGATTCCATCGAATTTCTCGATATCAAGATTGCAGAAACGTAACATTACTCTGGTACCAATTTCTTGTGGATCGACCTATATAAACAATGAAATAGAAAATGTAGAGAAGATCAAACACAAAACCTACGTGAAAAACTCATCCAAAGAGGATAAAAACGGGCAAATGAGGCTTCGACTTTTCACTAAATAAGTAAACAAACGAGAGTACAATATGGAAAAAATAAACCTAAATGTACTAAACTACAAACTCAAACCCCGAAAACAAAACTCTAACTCTTATAAAGTTCTTTCAGAAGGGGTACAAAATTCTCTTCATAGTTGCCACAAAAATTCTCACTAAAACTCATCTGCGACTACATATTGTCGCCCCTAAAAGAAAAGCCCTATAGTACTACATCTTTAATTGCCTTATTGAAATAGGGATACAATGCCCCTTTAAATAAGCTAAGTTTAAAAGGGCTAAAATAACTAAAATATCCTTGAAGTAATTCGGGTTTGATTGGGAGAAGAAGTCATCTCCGTTGTCGCAAGGTTAGTTCTTTTTAAGTCATCAAATACTTCAGACTTTTATGGTCAGTAAAAACATGACATTTCTCGGCATATAGATAATGTCACCAAATTTTCAAAGTGAATACAACTATGGCTAATTCTAAGTCATGTGCCGGGTAATTTATTTCGCGTGGTTTAAGCTGTTAGAAAGCATAACCTATAATTTTTCCGTCCTGCATCAGAACACAACCCAAACCATTCAATGAAGCATCCTTGTAAACAAAAAATTCTTTCCCGGATTCTAGTTGAGTCAACATTGGTGCCTTTGTCAACATGGTTTCAACTATTCAAAACTTTGCTGACATTTTTCTAACCAAACAAAACTGGCATCTTACTGTAACAGTTTCGTAATCGGTAATGCTATTATCAATAATACTCTAGAGATATTTTAGTATGATTAGGCTTTTAATCTTAGCCCATTTAAATTGGTATTGTATCTTTATTTTGACAAACAAATTAAAAAGGCAATTAAAGATGTAGTACTACAGGGCTTTTCTTTTGGGGGCAATAAGATATAGTCGCATATGAGTTTTAGTGAGAGTTTTTGTGGTAACTATGGAGAAAATTTTGTTTCCAAGTTAGGGCTTTATTTTTAGGGTTTTGATTTGTACGTTTAGAGCATTTAGGTTTATTTTCTCTATATTATACTTTTGTTTGTTTACTCATTTATCCTTTTCAGAGGAGTTTTCTATGTAATATTTATTTTCGATTTTCTCTTCTTTTCTATTTCATTGTTTATACAGGTTGATTCCCAACATTATTGTATAATTATACTAATATATAAGAATTCATCGATATATGGAAATAGAAATCTAATTAAAAGTTGTAGAACGCATCTTTTTTATTCTGCAAGGAAATAGAAATCTACACAGAACTTGTACAAATCTTGTGTAGATCCAAAATCTGGAAACTGAAACTTTAGAAATCAACATAAAGGTAAAAAATATTTATTTTAAAAAGACTCTACAACATTAAAATGATGGATTTGTAGGAAATGCCATCTTTTATTTCAGCTCCAGCATATGATCACTTCTTTTGGACCACTGAGTTAGCTTGCTTCAGCTGCTTGTCATAAATAAATAAAAAAAACAACGTGAGAGTTGTGCATAGGAGAAGAAAAAAAAAATGGTTGAGCTGAGTTAAACCTGAAAGTAAGGTTCAAGCTTGGCTTTGAAACTGTCATACTCCTTTCGCAGCTCCAAGATGCCAACTTTTGTCCTGAATATGCATGTAAGTCATCACATACATACATTTTCAAATCATACATATAAATATATTATAGATGTAAGCAAAGGATATTACCCTTCTAGGTTTCCTTTCCCCAAAACTTGTCTTGTTTTGTTGACCTCTTTTAGTACTTTATTAGCACCAACACTTCATTAAAAATGAAAGTTTTCCATTAGAACAACGTTGATTAAGCTTTTTTCTTTTTAGAGATTCTTGGAAATTAACCTGGCACTGCTGCCCTTGAGCTGATGCAGGATTTTGTCCACTTTGATTGAATCAATAGGGATAATTTTCCTTCATAAATTATGTTTTGAAGATTAGCACTCTAGTATTATTCATGTCATCAACTTAATCAATGTATGCTTGTTGATATGTGATATCATCGGAAGTGGAGAAGGAAGTGAAGGGTGAAGAAGCAAAGAAGAAAAAGGTAAAGAAAATGGAGTATGGAGTGCCCCCTCCCTAGAAGGGTCTTTAGAAATATAAAAAAAAATGGGGTTTATCATATCAGATTTCGAGTCGGGATATTTTTACTATAATTGTATAACAATACTTACATTGCTTCCTCAATAGTTTCTAGAAATGCAGTGGAGGCCCTGAAGTACATGGTAAACACCTCTACAACAAAGTTGGGGTTATCTTTACCCTCTAGCTCCTCCAGTTGAGAAAAGTTTTCATCTAAAACCTCCTGAATACATGTTTAACATAAAAACATCCTTAATTTTGTCAAATATAGATGCATGAATGCATGTTTTGATGTAAAGAGTAAATCAAACCTCATCAAAGAAGGATTGCCTCATTGCAGCGATTTGTTGATGAACATGTTTACTTTCCATTGAAGAAATTAAAACTAGTGAGTTTTAATTTGGAAGCTACTTAGTTATTCAATAATGGCTACCTAAACCTAACTATATATACCCATAAAATGTTTTGCTAAGAGCTAACAGATGTTTAAAAATGAAACATAAATGTTTTAAAAAATTTATTACTTCAGATTTTCCGTATCTACTTTGAAGATTTTGGAATTAATGAATTAGATTCGGAAATTTACTATATACGTCTTTTGTTACTATTTAAAATTTTTATCATAATGTTAATTGAGTCTTTAACTTTATTGGACCATTTGAGTCTTAGCTCGATTGATGTTGATATTGTTGCCAATGCAGGAAGACGTGAGTTCGAGTGCGCTGAAATGCATTATCCTCCTATTTATGGGTTGGAGAGGGGTTAGGGGTAGTCCTAGATATTGTATTAAAAAGAATAAATATGATTAGAACTTATAATAAAATTAACCGTTATGATAATAACTTGAGGAAAATGATTTGCTCATTCAACCTCTCTTATGGAGTTAAAAAACTCTACCATCCACTAAAATGGAAAATTTTTCATTTAGGCCTTTTAAAATTTTTAAAAATTTAAATTAATAAAAGTAAAATTACACTTTAGCCCTTTTAAAATGATAAAAAAATGATTTTGTCCTTTAAAAATTATAAATATATATACTATTAAAATGATGAAATTGCTTACAATTTAATTTTGGCCCCTCTAAAAAAATTTTCTAGCTTCGCCTATGCTACCATCATTGTATCAAATAATAATAATCAATACACAAATGAGAATCTAAAACAGAACCTTGGCCCCCTATATGAAAAAATTACAATTTAGTCCTATAGTAATTTATTAAAGTATAAGCTAATATATGGTTTTATTGTACTTTGACTCCCTAAAATGAGAAAAAAAATGTTTAATCATTTAAAAAATGATGAAATTATAAACTATTACATAATAAAAGTATATTTTGACCAATAATAATTCATAACTCAATTCTGACCCGTCTTAAATACATTTCTCAATCCATCTCGATTTGCATATATATATATATAAAGAATGGCAATATCTTGTTAACTATTAACTTTGAATATAGTTCTTCATCTTCTGTTATTTCAATATCATCATATATCTAAGGGCATAATTAGAGGCCTTAGTCTGTTTGGTTAATATATTTATATTACTTTTAGTCCCTTCTAATTATCAAATATTCAATTTAAATATTTTTAAAACAATTTTTTTTCTTTTACCCACAAAATTTTAAAATTTTAATTCCACCCTTCAACAGGGTGTTCATTTGCTTCGCTTTTGAATCTATCTAACATAACTTTAAATAATTACGACATAATAAAAAGTCCCTTTTTTGCGAATTTACATGAGGAGGGAAAAGCCCTAACAATAATGCAACTAGCACGACTCAAACCTAGGCTACACCTGGGGCGGTTAACACCCTGACCATCAGGCCAACACACGGGGTTATTTTAAAAAGCCATTTTCAAACTCTATTTAGAGCATCTTATTTTAGGATTTGTTTGGACAACACAGGGTAATTGAATAAAAGTGTAATTATTAGGGTATTGATTACACTCTCTTGTAATTACAAAGAATTGTAATTTCCTAAACGTGTTTAATTGACATAGTGTAATTACATCATAAATCCTTATGCCATGTTTGATAGTACAATTTGTAATTACGCAATTACATAATTTATATTTTTATTTAAAAAATATTAATTACTATAAAAATTATTATTATGATAAAAATAATTTCTAAACAAGTAACACAAATTAAAACCAAATCATCATATGTATTATGTTAGTATAAAAAAGTAGTTGATAACATGATTACTAATAAAAATAGTAAGAAAAATAAATATCATATGCAAATTTATCTAATTGTTCTAATGCATATTTGTTGAGTTATTCCCCCTTTAATATTGAATATATGCTCTTTATCATCATCTATTAATCTTTGACCGAATTATGAGTTATCAAGATCTTCTTCTTCCATGTACTCTACAAAGAATGGGTTATCTCAATTCCACCATTAGTTAAAGTTATGAAATATGCAACATGCTATTACGATTCAACCCCCTTTTTTTTTGGTGAAAAAAGAAACTTACAAACCTAAGTTACTGAATTGGAAAATAAAATACAAAGATTCTTCTCTTTATCAGCTTTGATGAGCGCTGAGACTGCTTCTGGGGGGTTTCAATTAGTTGTAGATCTTCCTTTTCTCCAAAAGCCAGTTTGGCCATAAGATCAGCACTTTGATTTTTCTCCCTAGGAATGTAGCGTAGTAGCCAACTGCTTTCTTAAGATACAATGCGGTGTATCTTTCTAACTAGAGCAGAGTGCGAGGTCTTCAAGGTACTTTTGTGAATAGATTTAACTACCTACAAACTGTCAGATTGAATTACAGGCTTGGCATCGCCTCTTCGCTGGATGGGTTTTAGGCCGTCAAGAATACCCCAAAGTTCTTCATCAAGGATCGAGCAAGTGCCTAGGTACTTGTTGTAACCTAGGATCCACTTTCCATATTTGTCGCGCAACACTCCCTCTGTAGCTGCAACCCCTAAGTCCACTCAAATGGCACTATCTGTGTTGAGGTAAGTCCATTCTCCTGCCTATGGTTCTCCATGGGTTGATTCGATTTCAACGTCCATAACATGTCTACTTGCTAAAGAGAAATACTTGGCCCAAGACACTGTCAACCTTTTTTTTTTTTTTTATGTTATACTAATGTGATGTTGCTAATATGAGAAATATTTTTTAGAACAACAAATGTCTTCTCAATCACATTTCAAAGCCTTAAATCTCTTAAATTAAAGAGTTCATGAGCTATTCTGGCACCATTCTTTAAAATGATATCACACCCCATGATATAGTGCAAGAAAACTTTTTCTATTTATGTAATTAGGATTACCTTATAATATTTTGGTTCAAAGTCCAAAGTCTATAACTTTAATTATAAAAATTATATAAGCTGAGATGTTTGGAAAGCCACCTAGTAATTAAATTTAGTTGTAATTGCTTATAACTACATATGGTGGCATGATTGGGTAACATTGAAATTACTGGATCCCACTGAATTGAGTGTAATTGAAGCACCCCATTATACTTTCCAATTTTTAGGGGAAGGATAAGAATTGGAGTAATTACATATGTAATTACACCTAAATCCAATTACCTTATGGTTTTTCGAACACTCATACATGATTTAACTTTTTAAAAAAATTATACAAGTTTATGTTGTGAAAATTATATTATAAGCATGGACATGTAATGAGTGTTTGGGATGATTATGTTAAAAGATTTCTAAAGTTAAATATTATAAATCTTAAAAAAATTATATTATAAAAAATACTTTGTGTATTTTATAAAGTTATAACAAAAAATTGCATTATTTAACTCCTATAAAAATTTTAAAGTTTTAAGGCCCATTTAAATAGGTTAAGTTTAAAGAGCTAAGATGACTAAAATGAGTTCGACTGGGAGAAGAAGTCCTGCTTGACTATCAAAACGCAGCTGTATTACTTGAGGAATACGTTACGTCGTTGTGACATCCCATGCATGGTCGTCACAATGTCATCCTCTCCTTCAATTAGAGAACTAGTCGTGTCATCACTACGTCTCGACGTCCCTCGTCACGACGTTGCCCAATGTCACGATGTTTGTGTCCTCCACATTGTGACGTCGTTCCTATTTCATCTTTGTCTCTGTTAAGTGCCTGCAAATAGTCTGATAAAATGCGAGGCACACCCGCACAAATCTCCACATTGACTCGTATTTACAATATCTTCTTCTCCAAGCCCCGTCATGAGCTGAACTCAATCTTTGCAAAATGTCAACCAAGCTCAAACCGTTCTTAAATTTGGAAATCGAAAGACTCATAGTTTTCAAATTAATGTTGTATAATGCAATCAGGACCCGTGATACAAGAACGAACGTGTGCTTCACAACATAAGAGCAAACATCGAGGAAATCTACTCCCTCCACTTGATTATCACCCTTTGCGACCAACCTTAATTTAAACACTTAGCTTTATCTAAAACTACTATAATCTGAAATATGTGATTCCATCGAATTTCTCGATATCAAAATTAGTTGTCGTCATCCTTGAACAGGTCGATTGCAGAAACATAACATTACTTTGGTACCAATTTGTTGTGGATCGACCTATATAAACAATGAAATAGAAAATGTAAAAAATATCAAACACAAATTTTACGTGAAAAACTCATCCAAAGTGGATAAACACCACGGGCAAATGAGGCTTGGACTTTTCATTAAATAAGTAAACAAAAGAGAGTACAATATGGAAAAAATAAACCTAAATGTACAAAACGTACAAACTCAAACCTCGAAAACAAAACTCTAATCTTATAAAGTTCTTTCAAAAGGGGTACAAAATTCTCTTCATAGTTGCCACGAAAATTCTCACTAAAACTCATCTGCGACTACATATTGTCGCCCTTAAAAGAAAAGCCCTATAGTACTGTAATACCTCAATTTTGCCCGGCCCACTGGAAGCCAAGGCATAGTCCAAAATATCAAAAAAATAATAATAAAAGTTTTTTAATAGTCCTTTTACAAATGTTAAAACCCAATAACCCACCTAGACTTAGCCCGTACCAGGCCTAAACCTACCCATTACAAGACCCGTGACCCAACAAACCGTGACCCTACCCAGCAGGCCCACTGTTACTACCCAAAACCCCAAAGCAGTCCCGTAGCCCAAATACACAGATTCATCAGCCCAACTTAACCCAATACCTAACCTGACCTAACAGATCTAAACCATCCCTACCCGTTACAGACCCAAACTCTCAGAGGCCCAAAATTTAGAAGCACTCGGCTAGGGTTAGAAACCCTAGCCCTCTCCTCGCGCCGCAAGCACCAAACGAAGGTCCCCCTCATCTCCGCCGGAGATCCTGTGATTACCTGTAAAAAAGGAAGAGAAAACAACAAAGGAAAGAAGCAAAACACGGGCAAGAAATAGGAAAGATTTTTATACCAAATTTGTATCGGTTAACAGTGGCTATAAAGCCCAGATCTAAACATTGTAAAAGGAGGATGAGTTTCTTTCGGTTTTAAACACACATGTACAAATAGTATAGAAGAAATAAAAACTCACGGCAAATCCAAAGGTTTTATTATTTTCATTCTCTATTATTTCCTTCTGTTTTTTATTTTATTTTTATATATACATGTATTTTTAATATAACAGACGATCCAAAAACAGATTTGAAAGTCAAAGGGAAAACAGTTCATTTTTTTAAGTTGTAATACACAAAAATACTTTTTAAAATAAAGAGGAGAAGTACTACCTGTGTTTCGGTTGCAAGAGGAAGGACTTTTCGCCTTCCGACCGCCGTGCATGGCGGCGTGTGGGCGCGTGGAGCGGTGGCCATCGGTCGTGGTTAGAACTCAGGCCAGAGGACTGGGGAGAGGGTTTCAGAGTTTTTTGTTTTTTTTAATGGGGTGTTAGAAATGAAATTTAAAATTAAAATTTAACTTATATAGGGCTCAGGATCCGACCCGATCCAACCCGGAGGGTCCGCGTGTTTTAAGAAAATGGGATATTTATCCCTTTAGTCCTTCCGTCTTTTTCATCTTTTAAATTAAGTTTATTGCAATTTTTAATTTTTGCCCACTATTTTTATTTTGGTTTCAATTTGATCCCCGACCCTTTTAAACACAGAATTAAAACGCTGCCGATTTGGGAATAGGGCATTTTGCCCAATGAGCCCCTTTCGTTTTACGCGTGTTTTAATTAGGACCTTAATTCAGATTTATTTTTTTTAAAACTCGCCCTATAATTTTATTGAACTTCAAATCTAACCCTATATATTTATTTTTATTATTATATATATTATTATATATTGTTATTTGTTTTTTTTAAACTTATTTTTATATTATATATTATATATTATTTTTTTACATATATACTTTTATATTATATTTTATATATTATTATGTCATTTTTTTATTATTATACATTGTTATCTATATATTATTATCATTAAAGGTTTTTAACTTGTATTATATACTTATTTTTATTTATATGTTAATAATTACTTTATTTATATTCTATTATTACACATTTTATATTATAATTTGTATAATACGTATATTTCATCATTAATTACTTATTTTATATTATTCTAAACTTATATTTATATATATATTATATAATTATTTCATTATAAATATAAATTCTTTTACATAATTTATATTTTATACATTATTTTTCTAAACCAATATACTTTATATTTTTATAATTATTATTCTTATAAATATATTTTTTATATTATATTTTAAATTTATTATTAAACATCACATTTTTTATATGCATTCTATTTATCAATTATTTATATTATACATATATTTTAAAAACTTATATTTTTATTATTATTATACAATATTTGTTTTTACTTTAGAATTAATGTATTATTGTTATGTTATGTATTTTATGTAATATCTTAAACTTTTATAATTTATTTTCAAATGCATATTTTTATATACATGTAAATTGATATATTGTATTATATGCATCATTTCATTTATTAATCCATTCATGTGTACATTAAATTATTGGATTGTATATTTTATATTTTATGAAGATTCTATTTATCCATTTTCTATGCATGTCATCTATTTTTACTCATACATATTTTACACATTAATATTTACCATGTTTTTTTATATTTATTACTTAATGTTTTATTTATGATATATTGTATATAATTAGTGCATTTATTATGTTTTCTTTTTAGGTATATTCCTATTTGCTTAGCATGATTATTTTTATTATTCTATTTTGCCCTCTATATATAGTGATTGCATTTGTATAAAGTGTTATAATATTTTGTAATATATGTTATTTGAATATCTATATTTTGTAATACAAAATTGTCACTCTAAAAAGTCATTTAAAACAATATTTAAAATTTTTATAAAAATAAAAGCAATGCTTGATGTTTGGAAACTTCGAGAAAGGTAGTGCCCTAACTTACTGGGTTGCCACTTTTCTCGTTGAGTTCAAATAGTCAAGCACCCTTCTAAATTTTTTTTAAAAGATTTCAAAATACGAGCAACTGTCTTGAAATTTCAAAGCGTTGTGTCCAAACTTACTGGATATGACGTTTTGACGTCTCAAGATAGGGATTTTAAAAAATGGTTAGCTTAGTCTCGAATGTCTTAAAATAGTGCGTCCTAACTTATTGGATGTAATAATTCGATTCGCTTGGTACAAGTGAACCCTAATTTTCAAAATCAAAATATTGTAAAGAGGATTACATCTTAATTTTTTTTTTAAATTTCCGACATTAAGGACATTTTGATAATCAATTAGGTACCAATTTTTGGGCGTTACGAGGGTGCTAACCCTTCCTCGTACGTAACCGGCTCCCGAACCCGTTTTCTGATTTCGCAGACCAAAACTAATGATTTTAAAACAAAATATTTTAAAGGTGATCCAATCACACTTAAAAAGATTGGTGGCGACTCCCGTTTTCGTTTTTCAAGTCGAACCCTATTTTTTAAAAAAAAAACCTCTTAAAAAAATGGTTTCAACAAGTACTACATCTTTAATTGCCTTATTGAAATAGGGATAAAATTCCCCTTTAAATAGGCTAAGTTTAAAAGGGCTAAAATAACTAATATATCTTTGAAGTAATCAGAGTTTGATTGGGAGAAGAAGTCATCTCCGTTGTCGTAGGGTTAGTTCTTTTTAAGTCATCAAATACGTCAGACTTTTATGGTCAGTAAAAACATGGCATTTCTCGGCATATAGATAATGTCGCCAAATTTTCAAAGTGAATACAACTACGGCTAATTCTAAGTCATGTGCCGGGTAATTTATTTCGCGTGGTTTAAGCTGTCAGGAAGCATAAGCTATAATTTTTCCGTCCTGCATCAGAACACAACCCAAACCATTCAATGAAGCATCCTTGTAAACAAAAAATTCTTTCCCAGATTCTGGTTGAGTCAACATTGGTGCCTTTGTCAACATGGTTTCAACTATTCAAAACTTTGCTAACATTTTTCTAACCAAACAAAACTAGCATCTTTCTGTAATAGTTTCGTAATCGGTAATGCTATTATCGATAATGCTCTAGAGATATTTTAGTATGATTAGACTTTTAATCTTAGCCTATTTAAATTGGTATTGTATCTTTATTTTGACAGACAAATTAAAAAGGCAATTAAAGATGTAGTACTACAGGGCTTTTCTTTTGGGGGCAACAAGATATAGCCGTATATGAGTTTTAGTGAGAGTTTTCGTGGTAACTATGGAGAAAATTTTGTTTTCAAGTTAGAGCTTTATTTTTAGGGTTTTGATTTGTACGTTTAGAACATTTAGGTTTATTTTCTCTATATTATACTTTTGTTTGTTTACTCATTTATCCTTTTCAGAGGAGTTTTCCACGTAATATTTATTTTCGATTTTCTCTTCTTTTTTATTTCGTTGTTTATACAGGTTGATTCCCAACATTATTGTATAATCATACTAATATTTAATAACTCATCAATATATGGAAATAGAAATCTAATTAAAAGTTGTAGAATGCCTCCATTTTATTGTGCAAGGAAATAGAAATCTACACAGAACTTGTACAAATCTTCTGTAGATCCAAAATCTAGAAACTGAAACTTTAGAAATTAACATAAAGCTAAAAAATATTTATTTTAAAAAGACTCTATAACATTACAATGATGGATTTGTAGGAAATGCCATCTTTTATTTCAGCTCCAGCATATGATCACTTCTTTTGCGCCACTGAGTTAGCTTGCTTCAGCTGCTTGTCATAAATAAATAAAAAAAGCAATGTGAGAGTTGTGCATAGGAGAAGAAAAAAATGGTTGAGCTGAGTTAAACCTGAAAGTAGGGTTCAAGCTTGGCTTTGAAACTGTTATACTCCTTTCGCAGCTCCAAGATGCCAGCTTTTGTCCTGAATATGCATGTAAGTCATCACATACATACATTTTCAAATCATACATATAAATATATTATAGATGTAAGCAAAGAATATTACCCTTCTAGGTTTCCTTTCCCCAAAACTTGTCTTGTTTTGTTGACCTCTTTTAGTACTTTATTAGCACCAACACTTCATTAAAAATGAAAGTTTTCCATTAGAACAACGTTGATTAAGCTTTTTCTTTTAGAGATTCTTGAAATTTACCTGGCACTGCTGCCCTTGAGCTGATGCAGGATTTTGTCCACTTTGATTGAATCAATAGGATAATTTTCCTTCATCAATTATGTTTTGAAGATTAGCACTCTAGTATTATTCATGTCATCACTTAATCAATGTATGCTTGTTGATATGTGATATCATCGGAAGTGGAGAAGGAAGCGAAGGGTGAAGAAGCAAAGAAGAAAAAGGTAAAGAAAATGGAGTCTGGAGTACCCCCTTCCTAGAGGGTCTTTAGAAATATATAAATAATGGGGTTTATCAGATCAGATTTCGAGTCAGGTTATTTTTACTATAATTGTATAACAATACTTACATTGCTTCCTCAATAGTTTCTAGAAATGCAGTGGAGTCCCTGAAGTACATGGTAAACACCTCTTCAACAAAGTTGGGGTTATCTTTACCCTCTAGCTGCTCCAGTTGAGAAAAGTTTTCGTCTAAAACCTCCTGAATACATGTTTAACATAAAAACATCCTTAATTTTGTCAAATATAGATGCATGTTTTGATGTAAAGAGTAAATCAAACCTCATCAAAGAAGGATTGCCTCATTGCAGCGATTTGTTGATGAACATGTTTACTTTCCATTGAAGAAATTAAAACTAGTGAGTTTTGATTTGGAAGCTACTTGGTTATTCAATAATGGCTACCTAAACCTAACTATATATACCCATAAAATGTTTTGCTAAGAGCTGACAGATGTTTAAAAATGAAACATAAATGTTTTAAAAAATTTATTACTTCAGATTTTCCGTATCTACTTTGAAGATTTTGGAATTAATGAATTAGATTCGGAAATTTACTATATCGTCTTTTGTTACTATTTAAAATTTTAATCATAATGTTGATTGAGTCTTTAACTCGATTGGACCGATTGAGTCTTAGCTCGATTGATGTTGATATTGTTGCCAATGCAGGAAGGCGTGAGTTCGAGTGCGCTGAAATGCATTATCATCCTATTTATGGGTTGGAGAGGGGTTAGGGGTAGTCCTAGGTATTGTATCAAAAAGAATAGATATGATTAGAACTTATAATAAAATTAACCGTTATGATAATAACTTGATGAAAATGATTTGCTCATTTCTTATGGAGTTAAAAAACTCTACCATCTAGGGGCATAGCTAAAGGACTGACAGGGGTCTTAGCCCCCACTAAAATGGAAAAATTTTCATTTAGGCCTTTTAAAATTTTTAAAAATTTAAATTAATAAAAGTAAAATTACACTTTATCCCTTTTAAAATGATAAAAAAAAATTGATTTTGTCCTTTAAAAATTATAAATATATAGACTATTAAAATAATGAAATTACTTACAATTTAATTTTGGCCCCTCTAAAAGAATTTTCTAGCTTCGCCTATGCTACCATCATTGTATCAAATAATAATCAGTACACAAATTTGAATCTAAAACCGAACCTTGGCCCCCTATATGAAAAAAAATTACAATTTAGTCCTGTAGTAATTTATTAAATTATACGCTAATATATGGTTAAATTGTACTTTGACTCCCTAAAATGAAAAAAAATGTTTAATCATTTAAAAAATGATGAAATTATAAACTAATACATAATAAAAGTATATTTTGACCAATAATAATTCATAACTCAATTCTGACCCGTCTTAAATAAATTTCTCAATCCATCCCGATTTGCATATATATATATATATATATATAAAGAATGTCAATATCTTGTTAACTATTAATTTTGAATATAGTTCTTCATCTTCTGTTATTTCAATATCATCATATATCTAAGGGCATAATTAGAGGCCTTAGTCTGTTTGGTTAATATATTTATATTACTTTTAGTCCCTTCTAATTATCAAATATTCAATTTAAATATTTTTAAAATAAATTTTTTTACCTTTTACCCACAAAATTTTAAAATTTTAATTCCACCCTTCAACACTGAATTCATTTGCTTCGCTTTTGAATCTATTTAACATAACTTTAAATAATTACGACATAATAAAAAGCCCTTTTATTGCGAATTTACATGAGGAGGGAAAAGCCCTAACAATAACGCAACTAGCACGACTCAAACCTAGGCTACACTTGGGGCGGTTAACACCCTGACCATCAGGCCAACACGCGGGGTTATTTTAAAAAGCCATTTTCAATCTCTATTTAGAGCATCTTATTTTAGGATTTGTTTGGACAACACAGAGTAATTGAAGAAAAGTGTAATTATTAGGGTATTGATTACACTCTCTTGTAATTACAAAGAATTGTAATTTCCTAAGCGTGTTTAATTGACATAGTGTAATTACATCGTAAATCCTTATGCCATGTTTGATAGTACAATTTGTAATTAAGCAGTTACATAATTTATATTTTTATTTAAAACTATATTAATTACTATAAAAATTATTATTATGATAAAAATAATTTCTAAACAAGTAACACAAATTAAAACCAAATCATCATATGTATTATGTTAGTATAAAAAAGTAGTTGATAACACGATTACTAACAAAAATAGTAAGAAAAATAAATACATATGCAAATTTATCTAATTGTTCTAATACATATTTGTTGAGTTATTCCCCCTTTAATATTGAATATATACTCTTTATCATCATCTATTAATCTTTGACTGAATTATGAGTTATCAAGATCTTCTTCTTCCATGTACTCTACAAAGTATGGGTTATCTCAATTCCACCATTAGTTAAAGTTATGAAATATGCAACATGCTATTATGATTCAACCCCCTTTTTTTTGGTGAAAAAAGAAACTTACAAACCTAAGTTACTGAATTGGAAAATAGAATACAAAGATTCTTCTCTTTATATCGCTTTGATGAGTAATGAGATCCATACAGGGGGTTTCAATTATATAAATTGAGATGTTTGGAAAGCCACCTAGTAATTAAATTTAGGTGTAATTGCTTATAACTACATATGGTGGCATGATTGGGTAACATTGTAATTAGTGGATCCCACTGAATTGAGTGTAATTGAAGCACCCCATTATACTTTCCAATTTTTAGGGGAAGGATAAGAATTGGAGTAATTACATATCCAATTACCTTATGGTTTTTCGAACACTCATACATGATTTAACTTTTTAAAAAAATTATACAAGTTTATGTTGTGAAAATTATATTATAAGCATGGACATGTAATGAGTGTTTGGGATGATTATGTTAAAAAATTTCTAAAGTTAAATATTATAAATCTTAAAAAATTTATATTATAAAAAATACTTTATGTGTATTTTATAAAGTTATAACAAAAAATTGCATTATTTAACTCCTATAAAAATTTTAAAGTTTAAAGGCCCCTTTAAATAGGTTAAGTTTAAAGAGCTAAGATGATTAAAATATCCTTGAAGTAATCAGAGTTTGACTGGGAGAAGAAGTCCTACTTGACTATCAAAATGCGGCTGTATTACTTGAGGAGTACGTTGCGTCGTTTTGACATCCCATGCATGCTTGTCACAATGTCACCCTCTCCGTCAATTAGAGAACTAGTTGTGTCATCGCTACGTCTCGACGTCCCTCATCGCGACATTGCCCAATGTCACGATGTTGGTGTCCTCCACATTGTGATGTCGTTCCTATTTCATCTCTGTCTTTGTTAAGTGCCTGCAAATTGTTCGATAAAATGCGAGGCACAACTGCACAAATCCCAACATTGACTCGTATTTACAATATCTTCTTCTCCAAGCCCCGTCACGAGCTGAACTCGATCTTTGCAAAATGTCAACCAAGCTCAAACCGTTCTCTAATTTGGAAACCGAAAGACTCATAGTTTTCAAATTAATATTGTATAATGCAATCAGGACCCGTGATACACGAACGAATGTGTGCTTCACAACATAAGAGAAAACATTGAGGAAATCTACTCCCTCCACTTGATTATCACCCTTTGCGACCAACCTTACTTTAAACACTTAGCTTTATCTGAAACTGCTATAATCTAAAATCTGTGATTCCATCGAATTTTTAGATATCAAAATTAGTTGTCGTCATCCTTGAACAGGTCGATTGCAGAAACATAACATTACTCTGGTACCAATTTGTTGTGGATCGACCTATATAAACAATGAAATAGAAAATGTAGAGATGATCAAACATAAATTTTACGTGAAAAACTCATCCAAAGAGGATAAAAACCATGGGCAAATGAGGCTTCGACTTTTCACTATATAAGTAAACAAACGAGAGTACAATATGGAAAAAATAAATCTAAATGTACTAAACGTACAAACTCAAACCCCGAAAACAAAACTCTAACTCTTATAAAGTTCTTTCAAAAGGGGTACAAAATTCTCTTCATAGTTGCCACGAAAATTCTCACTAAAACTCATCTGCAACAACATATTGTCGCCCCTAAAAGAAAAGTCCTATAGTACTACATCTTTAATTGCCTTATTGAAATAGGGATACAATGCCCCTTTAAATAGGCTAAGTTTAAAAAGGGCTAAAATAACTAAAATATCCTTGAAGTAATCAGAGTTTGATTGGAAGAAGAAGTCATCTCTATTGTCGCAAGGTTAGTTCTTTTTAAGTCATCAAATACTTCAAATTTTTATGGTCAGTAAAAACATGACATTTCTCGGCGTATAGATAATGTCGCCAAATTTTCAAAGTGAATACAACTACAGCTAATTCTAAGTCATGTGCCGGGTAATTTATTTCGCGTGGTTTAAGCTGTCAGGAAGCATAAGCTATAATTTTTCCGTCCTACATCAGAACGCAACCCAAACCATTCAATGAAGCATCATTGTAGACAAAAAATTATTTCCCAGATTCTGGTTGAGTCAATATTGTTGACTTTGTCAACATGGTTTCAACTATTCAAAACTTTGTTGACATTTTTCTAACCAAACAAAACTAGCATCTTTTTATAATAGTTTCATAATCGGTAATGCTATTATCGATAATACTCTAGAGATATTTTAGTATGATTAGACTTTTAATCTTAGCCTATTAAAATTGGTATTGTATCTTTATTTTGACAGACAAATTAAAAAGGCAATTAAAGATGTAGTACTACAGGGCTTTTCTTTTGGGGGCAACAAGATATAGTCGCATATGAGTTTTAGTGAGAGTTTTCGTGGTAACTATGAAGAAATTTTTTTTCTAAGTTAGGACTTTATTTTTAGGGTTTTGATTTGTACATTTAGAACATTTAGGTTTATTTTCTCTATATTATACTTTCGTTTGTTTACTCATTTATCCTTTTCAGAGGAGTTTTTCACGTAATATTTATTTTCGATTTTCTCTACTTTTCTATTTCATTATTTATACAGGTTGATTCCCAACATTATTGTATAATCATACTAATATTTAATAACTCATCAATATATGGAAATAGAAATCTAATTAAAAGTTGTAGAATGCCTCAATTTTATTTTCCAAGGAAATAGAAATCTACACAGAACTTGTACAAATCTTATGTAGACCCAAAATCTAGAAACTCAAACTTCATAAATCAACATAAAGCTAACAAATCCTTATTTTAAAAAGACTCTATAACATTAAAATGGTGGATTTGCAGGGAATGCCATCTTTTATTTCCGCTCTAACATATGATCACTTCTCTTGGGCCACTGAGTTTGCTTGCTTCAGCTGCTTGTCATAAATAAAAAAAAGCAAGATGAGAGTTGTGCATAGGAGAAGCAAAAAGAAAATGGTTGAGCTGAGTTAAACCTGAAAGTAGGGTTCAAGCTTGGCTTTGAAACTGTCATACTCCTTTCGCAGCTCCAGGATGCTAGCTTTTGTCCTGCATATGCATGCAAGTCATCACATACATACATTTTTCAAATAATACATATAAATATATTATAGATGTAAGCAAAGAATATTACCCTTCTAGGTTTCCTTTCTCCAAAACTTGTCTTGTTTTGTTGACTTCTTTTAGTACTTTATTAGCACCAACACTTCATTAAAAATGAAAGTTTTCCATTAGAAAAACGTTGATTAAGCTTTTTTTTCTTTTTAAAGATTCTTGGAAATTTACCTGGCACTGCTGCCCTTGAGTTGATGCAAGATGCTGTCCACTTTGATTGAGTCAATAGGGATAGTTTTCCTTCATAAATTATGTTTTGAAGATTAGCACTCTAGTATTATTCATGTCATCATCTTAATCAATGTATACTTGTTGATATGTGATATCAACAGAAGTGGAGAAGGAAATGAAGGGTGAAGAAGCAAAGAAGAAAAAGGTAAAGAAAATGGAGTATGGAGTGCCCCCTCCCTAGAAGGGTCTTTAGAAATATATAAATAATGGGTTTTATCATATCGAATTTCGATTCGGGTTGTTTTTCCTATAATTGTATAACAATACTTACATTGCTTCCTCAATAGTTTTTAGAAATGCAGTGGAGTCCCTGAAGTACATGGTAAACACCTCTTCAACAAAGTTGGGGTTATATTTACCCTCTAGCTGCTCCAGTTGAGAAAATTTTTCGTCTAAAACCTCCTGGATACATGTTTAACATAAAAACATCCTTAATTTTGTCAAATATAGATGCATGAATGCATGTTTTGATGTAAAGAGTAAATCAAACCTCATCAAAGAAGGATTGCCTCATTGCAGCGATTTGTAGATGAACATGTTTACTTTCCATTGAAGAAATTAAAGTTTTGATTTGGAAGCTACTTGGTTATTCAACAATGGCTACCTAAACCTAACTATATATACCCATAAAATGTTTTGCTAAGAGCTGACAGATGTTTAAAAATGAAACATAAATGTTTTAAAAAATTTATTACTTTAGATTTTCCGTATCTACTTTGAAGATTTTGGAATTAATGAATTAGATTCGAGATTTTACTATATACATCTTCCGTTACTATCTAAAATTATTATCATAAAGCTGATTGAGTTTTAACTCGATTGGACCAATTGAGTCTTAGCTCGATTGGCGTGGGGATTGTTCCCAATGCAGGAAGACATGGGTTCGAGTGTGCTGAAGCGCATTATCCTCCTATTTATAGGTTGGAGAGGGATTATGGGTAGTTCTAGTCATTGTATAAAAAAGAGTAGATATGATCAAAATTGATAATAAGATTATTAAAAAAAATTGTTATCATAATAACTTGAGGAAAATGATTTCCTCATTTAACCTCTCATATGGAGTTAAAAAAACTTTACCAACCAAGGGCGTAGCTAGGTGGGTTGGCAAGGGTCCCGCCCTCTGAAATGAAAAAATTTTCATTTAGGCCCTTTAAAATTTTAAAAATTTTAAATTAGTAAAGGTAAAATTACACTTTAGCCCCCTTAAAATTGATAAAAAATTTTATTTAATTTTTTAAAATTTATAAATATATAAGCTATTAAAATGATGAAATTGTATTTTTACTATCATAAAAATTACAATATAATTTGGCCCCCCTAAAAAAATTTTCTAACTTCTCTTATGCTACCATCATTGTATCAAATAATAATAATCCATATACAAATGTGAATCTAAGACAGAACCTTGGCTCCAAAATGAAAAAAGTTGCAATTTAGTCCTGTAATAAATTATTAAATTATATGCTAATATATGGTTAAATTATACTTTGACTCCTTAGAATGAAAAAAAAATGTATGTTTAATTCTTTAAAAATAATGAAATTATAAACTAATACATGATAAAATTATAATTTGACCTATAATAATTCATAATTCATAATTCATAATTCAATTTTGAATTCTCTTAAAAAATTTCTCGATCTGCCCAATTCGCATATATATATATATATATACACACATAAATAATGGTAATATCCTGGTTCTAACATTATATCCATAGGTTACTATTAATTTTGAATATAGTTCTTCATCTTCTGTTATTTCAATATCATCATGCATCTAAAGGCATAAATAGAGGCCTTGGTCTCTTTGGTTAATATATTTATATTATATTTAGTCCTTTCCAATTATCAAATATTCAATTTCAATCTTTTTAAAACAAAACTTTTACCTTTTACCCATAAAATTTTAAAATTTTAATTCTACCCTTCAACACTTAATTTCTTTGCTTCGCTTTTGTATCTATTCAACATAACTTTAAATAATTATGGCATAATGAAAAGCTCTTTTTTCTTTTTTGGTGAGTTAGGAGAGGAGGGCAAAGCCCTAACAGCAACGCGACTAGCTTGACTCAAACTCAGGTTACACCTAGGGCAGTAAGCACCCTGGCCATCAGGCCAACACACGTGCTTGTTTTAAAAAGCCATTTTCAATCTCTATTTAGAGCATCCTATCTTAGGATTTGTTTGGACAACACAAAGTAATTGAATAAAAGTGTAATTATTAGGGTAGTGATTACACTCTCTTGTAATTACAAATAATTGTAATTTCCTAAACGTGTTTGATTAATATAGTGTAATTACATTGGAATTCCTTATGCCATGTTTGATAGTACAATTTGTAATTACGTAGTTACATAATTTATATTTTTATTTAAAAATATATTAATTACTATAAAAATTATTATCATGATAAAAATAATTTCTAAACAACACAAATTAAAACCAAATCATCATATGTATTATATTATTATAAAAAAGTAGTTGATAACAAGATTACTAACAAAAATAGCAAGAAAAATAAATATCATACGCAAATTTATCTAATTGTTCTAATGCATATTTGTTGACTTATTCCCTCTTTAATATTTAATATATGCTCTTTATCATCATCTGTTGATCTTTGATCGAATTGTAATAGCCCATTTCTTTGATGTGTCGGAACAATGGTTTTGGGGCCACAAATCCGACGTGTAATTCCATAAATATTATTATTTAATATTTACGAATAATATATGGTGTATTGATAAAATTTGATTTATTGATTTTTGGTTAAAGGGAAGAACAATTAGGTTCAAGTGGTAAGACCCTAGAGTTAAGTGGTTTTAAAAAATGAGGTATTGGGACCTCGTTTCTATAAATCGAGTCGTACATATTTTTATAAATGTTTACGGAATGTTATTAAGGTTGTATTAAAGTTTCTTTAAGAAATTTTAATGTTTAGATAGTTAATTAAATAAAAATGACTAAATTGTAAAAAGTGCAAAATGTAGTAAATATAGCATCTTAGTGATTTAATAGCTTGATTATTAAATTAGAAAGGACCAATGTAGTAAATAGTCACTAGTATTGACATTGGACGGCACTATGTATTAAAATTATAAAATATTATATGTTTTAATGGCAAAAATGGTAAATTTTAAGAAATTAAAACAAAAATGAAAGAAGATTCAATTCACCATGCCGAAACACCATAGGAACTCAACTTGGGAGGTTCGGTCATTGTTAATTCTTGCATGTAAGCCCATTTTAATTCTGTTTCTTGTAATTTTTATGTTTTTGAGATCGTTGCAACTAGGTTCAGCTAGCTCGTACCTTCGTTTTTGAAACTGTTAAAGATTTTGAATGTTTCCATTGATGAAACTTTCTGATTTTAAATGTTAAATGATAAATTTTAGGTATTATTTGTTACTTATAAGTATTTTGTTTAGTGATTTTGATGAATTTAACAATTAGGGATTAAATTGTTGAAATAGTAAAAATACAAGGACTTGGTATGAAATTTTTACAAATTTTGGCTGTAATGGATGCTATTAACATTCAGCTGGTATGAATTTTCAATAAAATTAGTTTATTTTCATGATTAGGACATAGGGACTAAATTGAATAAAAATGAAAAGTTGAGTGTAATTTTGTAAAAATATTAAAAATGACTAAATTGCATAAAATGAATTGGTTTTATTATCTAAATTAATGAATTGAATGAAATTATTAATTTAGATTAAGAACGAATGGAAAATCGAGGAGAATAGAAAATTACCGAATAGCCTCTTACTTAGTCATTGCTGCAATTTAGCCAGGTAAGTTCGTGTTACATGTAATATGTTATATTAAATTCTTGATATTTATTTTAATAATCGTGGTGATTATAATTATTGAATGTTGGTTTTGAAAATTAATAATGTAACGACCCAAATTTTAAGGTCATCGAAAAATTTAAATTTTTGAGTCATAATTTCCGCAAATAAATTCATAAATATTTATTAGAAATATTTACGAAGCTAGTAGTGTAGTTAATTAGACTTTGGTTAAGTGAATTAGCTTGAATTAAAGTTAAATTAGTGTAAAGACTAGATTGAATAAAGTATGAAAGGTTAATTAGAAATTATAGGAAGGTCAAAGGACTAAATTAGAAATTATACCAAAAGTGACAAGTGTGTGGTAAGTATAAATATATGTGTATTAATTTAATTGGTACAATGTGTGAGTATATATGTATTTACTTATTATATAAGTAAATAAATAATTATTACTAAATATAATATTTAATAATATAATAAAATAAAGAATGAATAAAAGAAATAAAATATAAAGAAAAAGGAAAAAGAAGGTCACGAATGAAGCAGAAAAAGAAAGAAAGAAAAAGAAAGGAAAATTAAGCTTTTGAGGTTTGAAGCTTAAGTGGTAAGTCAATATGATCCATTTTCTTGCAATTTTGGTGTCTATGGAATCCTAGGAAGAAGTACTACTTGAGTTATGTTGAAATTTAGAAAGTTATTGAATTTTTAAATGTTGATTAAGTTGAATAAATAGAAGAATTAAGTGTTAATTTGATAGAAATTCAAGTTAGAAGTGTGAGAAGGATTAAATTGTAAAGAGAAATATAAGTTTGGTAGTAGTAGGGATTGAATTGAGAGGACTCTATAATTAATGTTTTATGCTGAAAATTTAAGAGTTTTAGAATGGTTATGGTGGAAAGACCTAATTGGAAATATAGTAAAAGTTACATGGAAAATTAAAGAGTGTGTTATTAAATAACACATATTGATAATTTTAAATGTTAAATTTTATGTAGCCAACGTAACACCGGAAACGTCATTGAAAAAGGGAAAGGAGAAAGTGAAAGAGGATATCGAGTAAACTCGAGAATTTCAGTTTGTATTTCTATAAACTATGCTTAATGATTTATTACAATGTAATTGTTATTCTCATTATAGAATGTATAATGAAAGGCATAATAAAACTGTTACTGTTTCTGTATTATAATGATATGATGTGAATACCCTATTAACAGTATCGGACTAGTCGGATATAATTGGCATGCCACAGGATTGGAAGTGTTCAGGGATATTCCGACTGTGTGTCGATGAGACACTATATGTGTTGATTCTTGTGGATATTCGGATTCGTTTCAAGAGGTACTCTGTGTACTGATTGTGGATCAGTATTCTTTGCTACTATTATCATTACCCTTACGGTGTATTCCGGCTTCGGCTGATGAAACACTGCATTTTATCCTCGGAGTGTGGTTAGATCCGTGTATTCGTTCGGGTCCGAGTCATGTTAATAGGGGTAAATAAAGTACTAAAGACTGAATGTTATCGTTTATACGACTTTTTTACGATGTTGAATGACATTGAAAGATATGAAATATTTATGAAACTCTTTTCTTACATGAAAAGATACGAATTGAATTTGGAAAGGCGAACTTACTAAGATTATGAAAGTAAAAGTTTAAGATAAAATATTTATACAAAGTTTATTATTTGTTTAAGCATTAGTTTATAGAAATACCACTGAGTGTATACTCAGCGTACGGTTTGTTTCCGTGCGCAGGTTAGGTACAAAGTAGATAAGATCTCAGCATCTGAGCCAACTCCCGAACTCAATACTTGGTGATGTATCTATCTATGATGATTGGCATGTACCTAGGTTGTTTAATGTTATTCTGGTTATAAGTTATGTTAATGAAGAATGATAATAGATAGTTAACAGTTGTAAGGAGAATACTATAATGTATAATCTTTTGAATTGAATACAATGGCACATGGGTGCAACTTTGAATGGTTTAGTTTAAGGCATTATTGAGTATATGTGTTAGATTTTAAAATGATAGTTTAATGAGTATTAAGTGTGTTTAATTATATCTGGATTGATTGAATGAAGAAATTTTATAGTACTTGTTGTCTACAAATTGCAGGGTTGGTAATTTTTAGAATACAAGGTTCATTTTGAGTCCACATGGTTTGTCACACGGGCATGTGACCAAGCCGTGTGAGACACACGGCTTGCACACAGGCGTGTTGTTAGGCTGTGTGTCCCTTGCACCTAAATAGTTACAACCAAGTTAGTCCACGGGCGTGTGCCTTGGTTGCCACTGCCGTGTCTTAAAGTCAGTTTAGTACACAGGCAGGCTACACGGGCGTGAGCCATGGCCCTGTTTAAAAGTCAGTGTTGCACACAAGCTGAGGACACGGGTGTGTTAAGTCGGCCACACGGGCATGTGGAACTGTTTAAAGGACAAAAAATTTGAAATCAAACGAGAGATTTTCTAAGCTTACAATCGAACCCCGATTTATTTTAATTATATTTAATAGGTACTATGGGCCCATTAAAGCTATGGTTGGGTGTGTTAAATTTCATTTATTCATGACTTTAGTATAAATGTACTGAAATGACCGGTAATACTCTGTGATCCTGTTCCAGCAACAGGACGGGGTTAGAGGTGTTACAAATAATGAAATTGAGTTGTATTTGAGATGATATATCGGACCTTGAGTCTAGCAGGCTTCGTGTTGGTGATTTATATCAAATTTTGTGCCTAGCAAGCTTTGCTTCAATGTTTTATATAGGTAATTGGTACGGTAAATATTGTTTCAAGTATCCGATGTTGTTCAATTTGGTTCAACAGGCAAGGTATTGGTTAAAAGCGAAAAGGTATGTAAATGAAATAAATGATGATTCTTTAGTAATGATATGGTTTATGATGAAATGTGCAAATGAAACGAGTAAGAAAGGGTAATGAAACAGTAAGTTCATAATTGAGATGTAGTATGATGATATAAATCTTGTGGCTTTGGTACAGCTTTATATTTCTCTTATAAGGTTCATATTTGAAATGGAATATTATGTTTAAAGCTTTTACGAGCTTACTAAGCATTCAGTGCTTACATAGTTACCTTTCTTTTACTTTATAGATTATCAGAAGCTTGATTAGTTTGGAAGCTCATTAGAGATCTATCACACTATCCAACGATTATATCAATATTTTTGATGTGCTGGTCATGGTTGTAACACCCCAAATTTCGTAATTTCAGCTTTTGGAATATTTGCTATATTTCTGCCCTTTTTTTGACATAAATATATGTCTGCTTATGTGATTAAGTGCTTTGGGGTGTGTTGGGGAGGTCTCAAGTTCAAGTCTAGGCTTAGGCTAAATTTTGGTTCTTATATGAATAAAGTATGGCTTTTGGAATGGGCTTATAAGAATTTATTTGTAAGAATATGACAGAATGGGCCTGCTAGTCTGGTGGCTAAGTGGTGTGTTGGTATGATGGAGTCTGGGGTTCAATTCTCTGCGTGGGAAAATGGAGGAGTTTTTTGCTACAAATTTTGGCTAGGAGTTTGAGTTTTAGTAAACTGTTGGGTAGGGGAGTAGTAGTAGATTTCAGGGTTATCTGGTTAGTTTTTGATTCTTTTCAAAAATCCTCTCCTACTAAAATTCTCTGCAACTCCCTCTCCACTTTTCTCTTTGTTTTCTTTTTGCTGAAAATCCCCCTCTTGTGCTGTCGAAATTTCATTTATACTATTTCCTCTCAATTTTCTCTCTTTTCGATAGTTTTGCTTTCGTCTTTGGAGACGCGCTTTCGGTAAGTGTGGAGATACGTTCTGTTTCGTTTTAATAAACGTTGGGTTATTAAGAGATTGTTTCCTGTTTAGGAGACAATCAAGGTTCTGTGGATCACTAATCGACATTCTAAACAGCAAGGAATCGCCGTTTTTCGTTTAAGGTAACTTTGTCATTAACTTTCGAGATTTGCCTGTTTCTTAGTAACTCAGATTAAGTGATTAAAAGGGTGAAATCTTGTTCAATAATAAGTTCTGGAGTGCTCAAAGTTGCGTTAGCTTCGGATCGATACCAGGTGTGTACTCCGTTTACATAGAAAACGAGTTTTGACGAAAGCCAAAAAGCTGTCTATCAACGCCACACGGGCGTGTGGACTGCCCATGTGGTAGTCTGTGTTGTGATAGACGGGCGTGTGACTGACGAGCCAGGTCATGCGCGCGCCACACGGAGGCGACAGACACGGCCGTGTGAGGCTGGCGAGGCCGTGTGCGAGGCACGGGCATGACCAATTGGGCCATGTAGGCCACACGGGCGTTTGGGCCACACGGGTGAACCACACAGGCGTGTGGGATTTTGGGCCAGGCTGTGTGACCCACACGGGCAAGGCTAATTTGGGCCGTGTGGGCCACACGGGCGTGTAGGCTCACACGAGCAGGACACACGGACGTATGAGCCCAAATTGTTTGAAATGTTCTATAAGGTTGCACGAGTCACCCAAGTCGACTGTGACCTGACTGTAGGGTCGGTAAGCGTTACTTAGACCCCATACTCTGATTAGTTACTGGATTGTATGCAAAAGCATGTGTATTTGTCTAATTTGTGTATTTGTTCTAACTTGATGATGGTATGATCTGATATCTGCATATAAGCATGCCATATTATTTATGTTACATTGTATTGGGCTGGGATTGTTGTGAAGAGAAGGAAGACTGAAAGGCTATTAGCCTGTTATCTGGCAGCTATGCTGCATGTATCTGATATGTGTCGTTTTACGGTACCATTTGGTGTGTAGGGTTGGATAGGCTGATTTTATCACCATACTTGGTGTGTAGGGTTGGGTGGGTCGATTCTATCCCTACATGGTGTGTTGAGTTGGACGGAGATAGTGTGTAGGGTTGGTGGGCATGTTTCTCTGATAATCTGATCTGTTATGCACGCGATGTCTGTATGGGCTAAGGCCCGATTGTTCTGATTATGTATCAGAGTAGGCTAAGGTTTACACCGATTCTGAAATTGGCTAAGATCGAACTATCTGTATTCTGTTACCTAATTGTATGCATGCTGTCTGTGGGGATGTACACACTGAGTTTGCGAAAGCTCACCCATTTGTTTATTTTATCTGTCAGGTAATCCCCAGTAGTAGATAGATCGGTGCAACGGAGGGCTCGACGATGACCACCGCTAGTCATATGTTGGTTTTATGAGTTACATTCTATTTTATTTACTTTCATTTAATATTTATGTTTGGGATTATTTATGTATTTAGGCTCGAACTGTGTTGGGTTTATATTGGGATTTTAAATTCTTAATTTTATTGACTTATAAATGGTGACACCACAAATACGTTTTGGAAACTTAACCTAAGGTTTCGTATAAATGAATGATGTCATAACTTTCGCGATAAAGAAATGTTTTCAAGTAATAACTTGAATAGTGATTTCACGACTTAAGTAAAGATAATAAACATAACGAATTTTAACTTGCTAAAGTTTTATAAAAGCACTCTCATGTGATGCCGCCAGATTCGACCATAACGTCTAGGCCAGGTTTGGGGTGTTACAAAGGTTATAATGGCATGTATAGGTGGACTTGTATCTAATGTTTAGTTGATGTTTATGGCAAGTAATTTTGCTTTCGATTTGTGGTACTTATGGTATTTTGATGCCTTGATGGTTGATGTTTACAAGGTCAAATTGATGTGTGGTTTTATGACCAAGTTGGTTAGTGTTGGCATGTTTGCAATGTGATCAATTAGGGTATGCTTTGATATGGAATTTAGTTAAGTATGTTTGGATGAAATATGACTATCTAAACACAAAGATAGGTATGAATACTTGGTTGTGATGGAGGTGCCTATATGACATATTGGTTGTGTGGTTAAATGACCTATTGGATTGGTCTTATTATGCATGATTTGGGTATGTTTTAAGGTCTTGATTATATGTGCAAGTTGCATGTAGGTTCATGTTTTGAATGGGTGAATGAAATGGCTTGATTTTGTCCATTTTCTTGTCCACCCGGCCTAAGACACGAGCATGTGTCTCATTCGTGTGTGTCACACGACCCTGTAACACGGCCGTGTGTCCCTTGTTGGTTTTAAAAGTTTCTTATCGAAAGTTACATGGCCTAACACACGGCCTGGCACATGAGCGTGTGAAGCCATTTCGAAGGTTACACTGTCTGGCACACGGGCGTGTGGCTTGGCCATATAACCCAAGTCAGAGAGTTACACGAGCACGGATACAGGCCGGGACACGTTCGTGTGTCCCTATTTCGAATGTTACATAGCCCGAGACACGGAAGTGTGTCTCAGCCGTGTGAGTCCACGGTCGTGTGACCCTTGCAGTGTAAATTTTTCTAACTTTTTCCTCAATGTTTCAAATGTTTCCAGTTTAGTCCCAAATCATTTCTAAAGTGTTTCTAAGGCCTCGAGGGCTCGAAAAAGGGACTATATGCATGTGTATGAATGAATTATACTATGGTTAATGACATGTTTGGAAATGAATGTTTAAAGTTACGTTTTCACGGTAATACTCCATAACCTTATTTCGGCGACGGATACAGGTTAGGGGTGTTACACGAATTATAAGTTATCAAGATCTTCTTCTTCTATGTACTCTAAGAAGTATAAGTTATCTCAGTTCCACCATT
Source organism: Gossypium longicalyx (assembly GCA_025698465.1). Lineage (NCBI taxonomy): Eukaryota > Viridiplantae > Streptophyta > Magnoliopsida > Malvales > Malvaceae > Gossypium > Gossypium longicalyx. Next base: position 96,249,821 of record CM047000.1, on the reverse strand, counting down.
GGCCAAAGTTATGAAATATGTAACATGGTATTACGATCCAACATTGTTTTTTTAATGTTATACTAATGTGATGTTGTTAATATGAGAAATATTTTTTAGAACAATAAATGTCTTCTGAATCACATTTTGAAACCATATTTCGAAGCCTTGAATCTCTTAAATTAAAGAGTTTGTGAGCTATCTATGGTATTTGTATCTGGCACCAATCTTTAAAATGATATCACACCCCATGATATGGTGCAAGAATTTTTCTATTTGCGTAATTTGGATTACCTTATAATATTTGGGTTCAAAGTCCAAATAGTCTATAGCTTTAATTATAAAAAATTATATAAACTTAGGTGTTTGGAAAGCCACCTAGCAACTGAATTTGGGTGTAACTGCTTATAATTACATATGGTGGCATGTTTGGGTAACATTGTAATTAGTGGATCCCATTGAATTGAGTGTAATTGAAGCACCCCATCACACTTCCCAATTCTTAGGGGAGGATGAGAATTGGAGTAAGTTACACCCAAAGTCGGTTACCTTATGGTTTTTCGAACACTCATACATGATTTAACTTTTTAAAAAAAATTATACAAGTTTATGTTGTGAAAATTATATTATACGCATGGACATGTAATTAGTGTTTGGGATGGTTATGTTTAAAAATTTCTAAAGATAAATATTATAAATCTTAGAAAAATATTTTATAAAAAAAAATTTAGGTGTATTTTATAAAGTTATAACAAAAAATTGTATTATTTAAATCCTATAAAAATTTTAAAGTTTAAATTCCCCTTTAAATAGGCTAAGTGTAAAGAGTTAAGACGACTAAAATATCCCTGAAGTAATCAGAGTTCGACTGGGAAAAGATGTCTTGCTTGGCTGTTAAAACGTGACTGTATTACTTGAAGAATACGTTGCGTCGTTGTGATGTCCCATGCATGTTCGTCATAACGTCACCCTCTCCGTCAATTGGAGAACTCGTCATGTTGTCACTACGTCTCAACGTCCCTCGTCGTGACATTGCCCATCGTCACGACGTTGGTGTCCTCCATATCGTGATGTCATGCCTATTTCTTCTCTGTCTTCGTTAAGTGCCTACAAATTGTTTGATAAAATGCGAGGCACATCCCACGAATCTCCACCTTGACTCGAATTTACCATATCTTCTTCTCCAAACCCCATCACAAGCTGAACTCAATCGTTGCAAAATGTCAACCAAGCTCAAACCATTCTCGAACTTGGAAACCTAAAGACTCCTAGTTTTCAAATTAATGTTGTATAATGCAATCAGGACACGTGATACACGAACGAACGTGTGCTTCACAACATGAGAGAAAACATCGAGGAAGTCAACTCCCTCCACTTGACTATCAACCTTTACGACGAACCTTACTTTAAACACTTAGCTTTAATTGAAACTGCTATAATCTGAAATCTGTGATTCCATTGAATTTCTCGATATCAAAATTTGTTGTCATCATCCTTGAATAGGTCGATTGCAAAACATAACATTATTATGATATCAATTTGTTGGGAATCGACCCATATAGACAACAAAATAGAAAAGGTAAAGAAGATCAAACACAAATTTTACGTGGAAAACTCCTCTAAAGAGGATAAAAACCACGGGAAAAGGAGGCTTCGGCTTTTCACTAAATAAGTAAAAAAAAATGAGAGTACAATATGAAGAAAATAAACCTAAATGTACTAAACGTACAAACTCAAACCCCAATAAGAAATCTCTAACTCTCATAGAGTTCTCTCAAAAGGGGGTACAAAATCCTCTTCATAGTTACCACAAAAATTCTCACTAAAACTCATTTGCGACATCTTGCCGCCCCTAAAAGAGAAACCATGTAGTACTACATCTTTAACTGCCTTATCGAAATAGGGATACAATGCCCCTTTAAATAGACTAAGTTTAAAGGGCTAAAATGATTAAAATATCCCTGAAGTAATCAGAGTTCGGTAAGTTTAGTTCTTTTTAAGTCATCAAATACTTCAGACTTTTATGGTTAGTAAAAACATGACATTTCTTGTTATACAGATAATGTCACAAATCATCAAAGTGAATACGACTACGGCCAATTCTAAATCATGTGTCGAGTAATTTCTCTTGTGTGGTTTAAGCTATCAGGAAGCAGAAGCTATAATTTTTTCGTCCTCTATCATAACACAACCCTAACCATTCAATGAAGCATCATTGTAAACAATAAATTCTTTCCTAGATTCTAGTTGACTTAACATTGGTGCCTTTGTCAACATTGTTTCAACTACTCAAAACTTTGCTTACAATTTTTTTGACCAAACAAAACTGACATATTTTTGTAATGGTTTCATAATCGATAATGCTATTATTAAAAATTTCTTAATGAACGCCGATAATACCCGACTAAACCCAAAAAATTGCATACCTCAGAAACATTTCTTGGAGGCTTCCAATTTAGAATCGCAGATATCTTGCTCGGATCAACCAGTATGCCTTTCACTGAAATCACATGACCAAGAAATCCAAATTCTTTGATCCAAAACTTGCATTTACTGAAATTTACGTATAATTGCTTCTCACTTAAATTTTGTAATACGATTTTCAAGTGTTGAGCATGCTCGGACTCATTCCAGTAATAGATCATAATATTATCAATGAATACAACTACGAATCTGTCAAGATGTGATTTAAAAACTCGATTCATTAAGTCCATAAATGCTGCAGGGGCATTGGTCAATCCAAAAGGCATCATTAGAAACTCGTAATGTCCGTAACGAATTCTAAATGCAATTTTCAGCGCAGCATCTTTAACCTGCAACTGATAGTAGCTAGATCGAAGGTCTGTCTTCGAAAATATTGTGGTTCCTTTCAACTGATCGAATAGATCGTCTATATGGGGCAGTGGATATTTATTCTTTATAGTGACTTTATTCAGTTGTCAGTAGTCAATACACAGTCTCATCGACCCATCTTTCTTTTTCACGAATAGTACTGGTGTGCCCCAAGGTGACACACTTGGCCGTATAAAACCTGTGTCAATTAACTCTTGCAAGTGTGCTTTTAATTCTTTTAGCTTGGTTGGAGTCATTCTGTACGGGGCAATTGAGATCGGAGCAGTTCCACTACTAACTCTATAACGAGTTCAACTTCTCGTTCTAGCAGTAACCCAGGCAACTCCTCAAGCAATAACTTGGAGTTCATAGTAATTTTAGCTTGACCCATGGTAACTTCTGCTTAAATTGTTGCACTTTATAATTGGTTCAAAAAATTCTTCATCTATAAGTAATCCACTATATAATCAACAAGTACAAGTTGTGATTTGAGTTCAACTTACTTTCCATGTCGTAGCCTCCCTCTTATACTTCGAAAAGGATTACTTTCCCTCTAAAACTTTCCCCTTGAAAACTTAGATGTAAATTGATGAAAACAATTTAGTTTACCTACAATTTTTGCACACAAATAATAGTTCCTAATTGAACAAATAATTTTTTTTGTAAAATTTTAAATATTTTTATATATATTATATAATTTCTATAACTTTTTATGATTTTAAATAGAAAACACTAGTTTTCGCTACATGATACGATTTTGTTGTGCCACATGTCGACAAAGAACCCCACTCCCACTCCCCCGAGAAAAAGAAAATAGAAAAATGACAATCATTGTTCTTTAACAGTCAATCGTTAAAATTAATAGTTAAAGGGTTTAATTGATGAAAATTTTAACATTTGAGAGTTCAATTAGCTTTTTTTCTTTCAAGTGCTTAATTGATTTTTTTTTGGAAAATTTTAGGGGTTCCTGTTAAAATAGAATGTCGATAACGGTAATGTATCGCAAAGAAAAGAAAGAAAAATAGAACACATAGATTTTACGTGGAAACCCTTTAGGGAGAAAATCATGGGTAGAGGAGAAGAAAATTTACTATGTCAAATTCGAATGAATATAAGGAGTATAGACTGCATCTATTTATAGGTTTAAAAACCTTATTCTAATCAACATCTAATAGAAGTAATATAGTAAAGTTGAAACACCTTATTCAAATCAATATCAAATATAGGAAGTAAACTTCTGTACGGATTCTTCTTGTGCAACCTGTACCGTACAAAACCGTGGATCCCCCTATCTTGTCACTTGTATTTTATTTTAATAAGAATTTAGGTCACAACTCTAACAATTCCTTATATCCTTTAGCCTTAAAAGTATAATAGAAAAGATAAGGACATGTGAAGCAAAAATGACAATCATCCATCTTAAAAAAAACTTCAACAGATCAACAAAACTTCTCGTTCGTTTTTATTAATCTTTTCATTATTGTAAAAGCATAAATATTATATAACATGAAAATGATGGATTTGTAGGGATTGCCACCGAATGCTAACTTTTGTTTTTAGCTCTAGCATGATTACTTCATTGGGCACATACATTGCTTGCCTCTGCTGGTTATAAATAATAATAAAAACAGAAATGCAAGTCATCAATGTTGAATTAAAATTGTTAAAGATTGTGTGACTTAAATCCCGTCACTTGTTGAAGAAATAAATTAAAACTAGACTTCTACTCCCGCAATACTGACCATACAGCACGAGTTGAATCTGTATAGAACTATTCTTCTTTTATTTGACTTTAATTAGAACAAGGTTTTTCAATTGTAGTTGAGACTCTCTTGTATCATTCGTTTTTCAACATTAGTGAATTTTCTCTTCCTCAGCCTGTGGTTTTTTCCCGAAAAGGTTTTCACGTAAAATTTGTATGTGTATTTTTTCTCTTTTCTTTGCAATCGTTCTTCCGCCATTATCGGTATTTATTATAACAAAAATCTTCAATTATGGACATATATATAATGTATAATACTATTATTGTGTGTGTTCACCTTTATTTTCCATTGTTGCCAAAAATAGTTGACACTGCTCTTAACACTGCTTACTTTTACTTGCAAATATCATTCTATATTCTTACATATTAAGAAAATAATGTAGAAAAAGAAGAGTTTAATTAGAAGGAGGCTAGAAATAAAGAATCAATAGCCATTAAAAGACCTATAATTCAAAACTTGAGAATCATTTTATTATATGAAGCAATTAACACTCTTGATGTTTAATTTAATCGAAACATGGTTGAAAGAACATTGACTGTGATAACTCATAGACTAAACACAATATAAGATATTGTAGTAGATTTGTAGGGAATGCCATCTTCTATTTCAGCTCTACCATATGATCACTTCTCTTGGGGCACTGAGTTTGCTTGCTTCAGCTGCTTGTCATAAATAAATAAATAAAAGCAATATGAGAGTTGTACATAGGAGAAGCAACAAAAAAAAAGTGAATTGTTTATGATCTAACAATGGTTGAACTAGATAAACCTGAAAGTAGGGTTCTAGCTTGGCTTTGAGATTGTCTAACTCCTTCCGCATCTCCCAAATGCCAGCTTTTGTCCTACATATGCATGCATGCATGTCATCACATTCATTTTCAAATATATACATATTTTATAGATGTAAGTAGAGAAGATTACCCTTCTAGGTTTCCTTTCTCCAAAACTTGTCTTGTCTTGTTGATCTCATTTAGAACTTTATTAGCACCAACACTTCAATTAGAAATTACAGTACTCCATTAGACCAACATTGATAGGCTTTTATCTTGTATAGAGATTCTTAGAATTTACCTGGCACTGCTACCCTTGAGTTGATGAAGGATTTTGTCCATTTTAGCTAAAGTAATAGAGACAGTTTTCCTTCATAAATTATTTTTTTCAAGATTAGCACTCTTAGTATTATTCACGTCATCATCTTAATTAATGTAAGTATTATTCATGTCACCATCTTAATCAATGTATACTTACATTGCTTGCTCAACAGTTTCTAATAGTGTATTGGAGTCTCTGAAGTACATGGTAAACACCTCTTCTACAAAGTTGGGGTTATTTTGATCCTCTAGCTGCTCCAATTGAGAAAAAAATTCATCTAAGACCTCCTGAATTAATAGTATGACATTTAACATAAGAACATCCTTAATGTTTTCAAACATAAATGCATGAATGCATGTTTTGATGTAAAGAGTAAATCAAACCTCATCAAAGAAGGATTGCCTCATTGCAGCGATTTGTTGATGAACATGTTTACTTTCCATTGAAGAAATTAAAACTAGTGAGTTTTGATTTGAAAGCTACTTGGTTATTCAACAATGGCTACCTAGACCTAACTATATATACCCATAAAATGTTTTACTAAGAGCTGACAAATGTTTAAAAATGAAACATAAATGTTTTAAAAAAATTTATTACTTTAGATTTTCCGTATCTACTTTGAAGATTTTGGAATTAATGAATTAGATTTGAAATTTTACTATATACGTCTTCCGTTACTATCTAAAATTATTATCATAATAGCCGATTGAGTCTTAACTCAATTGATATGGTATTATTGTCAATGCAGGAGGACGTGGGTTCAAGTGCGTTAAAGTACATTATCCTCACAGGAAGGGGCCTTGGCCATCCAAAATGAAAAAAAATCCAATTTAGTCCTCTTATAAATGATTAAATTATAAGTTAATGTATAATAAAATTGCACTTTTCTCCAAAATGAAAAAAAAATATGTTTAGTCCCTTAAAAATGATAAAATTAGAAATTAATACATAATAAAATTACATTTTGATCTTTAAAAAATTTATAATTCAATTCTAGCACCCCTTAAAGAAACTATTGGATTCGCCCCTCTGTCCAAGAGAGAATCTAAAACTTTATTTCTAATATTATATCCATAAATTAACTATTAATGTCGAATAAAATTATTTATCTTTTGTTGTTTCAATATCATTGTCGAAACCTCTTTAAAAACGAGTTTTTTTAAAACGAAAACGGGAGTCGCCACCAATCTTTTAAAGTGTGATTGGATCACTTTATAAAATGTTTTGATCTACGAAATTACGAGAAAACAGGCTCGGGAGTCGGTTACGTTCGAGGAAGGACTAGCACCCTCGTAACGCCCAAAATTGGTACCAAATTGAATAATTTTGTCTTAATGTCAGAAATTTGAAAGAATTCAGAAATGAGATTTCCTTAAAACCGTAATATTTTAAATTAAAAGTATCAAGATTCATTCACTTCAAAAGAGTACAAACATCACATCCAGCATGATTGGATACAATATCTTTAAACTTCCGTAACTGAAATCATCTTGTGATTTGTAAAAAAATTCGTTTAGAAGGATATTTTAGATATTTAGACAAACGAGAAATCGCAACCCAACATGTTAGGGCACTACTTCTCGAATTCCTAAATATCGAAACATTGCCTTACTCTTTTTTTTTTTTTTAAAAATCCTTTTGAAATGAGATATTTTATTTGTTTTGAAAATGATGATGTATTTTACAAAAAATTAGCATTAAATAAGCCTAGCTACATAATGCATGCTTTATCATTTTATGCAAATATAGTATAGAGAATAATAAATAATAACATAAATTACACAGTATACGTTATCACCTTATGCATGGCCATATATGACATATATATATACATGCATTATCGTTACATGCAACATACGCAAAAATGGCAAAATAAATCAATACAAATTAAACATACATAACAATATTTCATGCAAATATACTCTTAAAATAACAATATAAAATATTCAATTAAAGATAAAACAAATGATATGTAAAATTTAACCTATTAAGCAACGAAAGAAAACCAATAACTAAGCAAATTAAAATGTATAAAATATAAGTTGAATAAAAATAAGCTATTTAGAAATATACTAATTAATATAAGGATAATAAAATAGAACCCTTTTTTTAAAAAAAAATGATATATACATATATAGATTATACTATAAAATATAATAACTTAATATGCAAGAAAAATAATGTACTAAATATTGTTATTTCACTTATAAAAATTTTAAAAATATATAAGTAATAAGATAATGTATACCTTATAATAAAATAAAGGTAATGCAAGGAAATATGGTAGAATATATATAGTGTATAATATAATTTTCAAATAAAATATAATAATATAAACCATATAATGAGTAATATGAAAATATATAATAAAATGTATATAATATAATATATATAAAAGAAAAATAGATATTATAAGGAATAATATATAATAAAATATAGTATGTAATAAAAATACATAAATAAAATATAATGAAATATAATATAATAAAGAATATATAAAATAATAATATAATAAGTATCTTTCATATAAAAATATAGTAAGATAAATAATATATATAATAAAAATATATAGCATATAGAAAAATATAAATATAATAGAATAATAATGTATATATATATAATAAAAATATATGATAAATTTTTTTAAAAAAATAATAATAATATAATGGATAATAAAAATATGTACTATTTTATATAACTAATATTAAAAAATATATAAAGTATTTAACATAAAAAAATAAAAAAAGGGATTAAAATTGAATTTAATTAAAGAGTCTGGGGTTAATTTTAAAAAAAACAGAAAAACAAATTTTAACCTAATTGAAACGCATTCCAAAACTATAAGGGACTTACAGGGAAATTTGTCCTAATCCCAAAACGATGTCGTTCTTCAGAACAAATTTTAATAGCAATTAGGATTAAATTGAAACAGATATAAAAGATTAGGGCCGAATTAGAAATAAATAAAATAAATTTATAAAAATAAAAAAATACGAGAGGACCAATGGGGCAATTAACCCATTTTACGAAAACACGCGGATCCTCCCCGGGTAATCGGGTCAACACGCGGATCCTCTGTTGAAACGACGCTGTTTTGGAGCTTATCATTTTAAGCTAAACGACGTCGTTCTATTTACACTATTTAAATTAGTTTTCAGCCCAAAAATTCATTTTTGAATCTGTTTTTTTTTTTAAAGGTTTGGAAACTCTCTGAAAAAGAGGAGAGTGCAGTCCTCCTGGCTTCTGCCTCCGTCGGGCCAAGCCCCAGTCACCGGACTCACGCACCCACGCGCCCACGCGCCTCAACTGACTCCGCCCTATACGGCGGTCTGAATGCGAAACGTTTCGTTTTACAACCAAAAAAAAGGTAACCTCCTGTGTTTTCTTTTAGTATTTATTTATATATATACTTGGAATAGAAGAAAAAAACAAAATGAATCACCTTTACTTTCGATTGACTGTTGATACTGTAAGTTTGTGTAACACTGCGTTTTTTATTGAATCTATGTACTCTTTTTTTCTGTAAAAGAAATCCCCCCATTACAGTAAAATCCTTCGGCTTTTATAGCCTCTGTTTACAAGTTTGAATATTCTCTTCTCGATTTCTTGCCTTTGTTTTCTTAGTTTCCTTTTCTGTTACATTTTCTTTTTTTTGTGTCTGTTGGTTTCCTTTTTTGTCTTGCAGGTACCAAAAATCCGGCGAAGATTGCGTTGTGGATGCGAATCTTGCCTTGATGACCACAGGACGGCTTCTGCTGTGAATATCCCGGCACCGATGGAGGCGCAAAGGTCAGTGATGAGGCCTGAAATTGCGGTGGTGACGCTCGGAGTGCCCAAAGCCTCTGGTCAACGCTTTGATGGACCTCGTGCAAGGTGACCGTCAATCTGACCGGCATTGATGAAGGCCAACTGGGGTGACGTGAGGGGACAGGGCTATTGATGGCCCTTGCTTCGGGAGCTGGAACGGCTCTAACGTGGCGAAGCTTCTGGGACGACTCTTACGGCGCTGAGGTTCCAAGGAAACCCTAGGATTTCCTGCTGGTACTTTAAGTCATTGGGCCTTTTGGGCCCGAGTGACTTGGGTCTATTTAGGTATTTGGGTGTAACGGGTCTACTGGGGTAGTGAAATAGTCTGGTGTGAAAATGTAACTTTGGGCTTTGTACATGGACTGTAATAAATAAACATTTATTTATTCATTTTTTATTTTTAGTTTTAAATCCCGGGCAGAAATGGGTTACTACAATCATCATATATCTCATGGTATTACTAGGGGATAAGCAAAGGCCTTGACCCACTTGATTAATGGAATTTCTTTTGGTTCGTTCCAATTATCAAGTATTCAATTTGAGTCCTTTTAAAACAAAAAATTTACCTTTTACCCAATGTAGATACTTGGTTTTGGCTATTGTTTTGGGAAATTGTGTTACAAAGCTCGAAACAAGTAGCAATGTTCTTTCACTTATTATCTCTTTCAAAAGAACAATAATTATCCTAAATAGTTTTTGTTCATATCAACAGTTGTTTGAAAATGGCTACATGCGGAACAGTTATGTTTAGAATAGGGCTTTAGGTTAGAATAGTTGCCATCCAGTGTAGCTATCATTTGAGAATGGCTCTTGTTGAGAACAAGTGAAGTTCAGAACAACTCTTGTTTAGAATAATTGTGTTTCAAGAACAACTATGTTTTGAACAATCATTTTTTGGAACAACTTCTATTTATAACAATTGTATTCTTCCAAAAGTGAAGAAAAGCCTTTACATTGAAAACAACAATATTGAGTTTTGACAACTAGTGAAGGGAGTTTTGACATGTTTTACTCTCAAAGCACTCTCTTTGGAATTTTCTCAACTTGTTTTTTTGCTTAACCTTATCGTCAGCAAGATTTCTTTTTTTTTTCTCCACCTTACCAACCACCTTTTGTCATTGCATTCAATGTTATCCAATTTGTTCCAGTCTTCCTCTTCGTCTTCTTCCAATACATTTTGTTTACTTGTTTGTAACACTTTCTCTCTCCACCAAAGAACTCTCTACACCCACCAAATCTTAAAATTTTATTTCAAACCCTTAACACTAAATTATGTGGCTTCACCCTTAATTTTCATCACTTGCAAATATATATCACACTTTTCAACTTTTATATAAGCCAAAAAAAAATTTTGGGCTTGGACATGAAATTTTAAGCTTATTTTTTGGACATCATTTTTTTTTATGTTTTGTCTATATAAATTTTGATCGGATTTGGACAATTTTACACATTTTTCGAATCGGCTTAGGCCTAGAAAACGGACTTAAAACTCTGCATCGGTCCGAACCTGTCCTGGCCCAGCTCGTGTAGCAACAACATGCTAATCCCTCTTATCACCACTTTTCACGAAACCATCCTATTAAATTCCAATCATCGCAACCTTGTGGTATGGAGAATGAATATCATGAAGAAATCAATCACAGTCGTCACCAACACCCGCATCAAATCTGACACTTGCGTCCCCATCCCTATCCTTAAGCTGCAACTTCTTCCGTTTAGCAAACATGTAACGTAATGCAGCATTGTCACCCTTCAACTGTCTCACTCGCGATTATGATATACGAAAGCTCTCAATCCCACAAATTACTGTCCTTGGAGTTAATTTTTGTTATGAGACCATTGATGAGTCCTTGAAGAGTTGCAGACGTTTCGTTATAATTATAATCCATTTTGGGCAGTTGTTCTTTTCTGTAGCCCCAGGCACTTGCTTCAGCTCCTCCTCGTAGTTGGTTTACTCCAAATGAACAAAACCAAAACAGATAACCCCCTGATAAGAACAAATTTCTTTTACACACAACCATGTCCTTAACAAATATGCTATTATTTCGCTCAATAAACCACCAGCAACCCCCACCGCTTCCTGCCTAACCCAATCAAAATTTTTCATTCAGCCACTGCTGATTCAATCGCCAACATTGCTCAAGAAGCATACGCAGCCAACCTCATTGAGCAGTGCCATAGAAACATTTAGAAGTATTTGAAGACCTCCAAACCCCTACTGCTCTTCAAGTCTTGCCAATTCAGCTACAGCTTCATCATCATGCCCGTCGACATTAACCAAGGAGTTTTCCCAGACTCCAAGCTCTTTCAGCATTTCTAATAATTATCTTCTTGCCATTTTTGAAATCGGAATAAGATAAAAGAGGCATTTACTATTTTATTTGAAGGCTCGCCCCTTTTTTGCATTTACCCTTATTTGATGTCCTGGTTAAGTTAGAGGTAAATTCAGAAACTGTTTAAATAATGGTATAGATAATTGAGTTCATCACCAGTTAAGGGTGACACCAATTCTATAAAGTATTAAAATTATAATACAAATTGTAGTAGCCCAAATTTGACCGGGTGTAAACTAGATAAATAATAAATAAATATTTATTTAACAGTCCACAGTCCATTTATAATAGCCCGTAGGCCCAAAATAAAACACTATAGCCTAACTACCCTATACCCATTACACCCCACTTAACCCAGGACAAAAGTGGCCCAACTGGCCCAACTTGTTACACTAAGGCATGAAACCCTAGGGTTTACGCTTTCGCTTTCTCTCTCGCGCCAAGCGAAGGTTCCGAAGCCAAGCCTCATGACCCTTCGGTTTCTGCCGTTCCAGCTACCCCCATCAAGGCCACGATTCCAGGCTCCGAGTCACGCCGAGATCAACGCCACCAGTGGACCATCGTCAAGCCTTTGCCACCGTCGAATTTCTCGTAAATACCTGCAAAACAAGACAAAGGACACGAAGTAGAAAAGGAAACACAGCAGATACATAGAGCAAGAAAAAGGAAACTAAAAAGAATCTCAGCATATCACGGTCAAAGATACAGCGGACAAGAAATGGAAAGAAATCTTTGATTTCTTTCCAGTTTATGTAATAAACAGTGGCTATAAAAACCCGAAGGAAAAACAATGTAATGGACCCTTTTTTGACAGAAAAAGAAATATACTTACACAGATTTATTCGAGCAAAATACCAACAGTCTCTCAAAAGGTGATTTGATCGCATATTTTGTGCTTTATTTTGAATATATATGAAATGTTGTAACATATACGAGAGGGATCTAAAGTAAATGAGGTTACCTGTGGAAGGACGAAGGTTTTAAACCTTCAGACAACCGCGAACGGCGGCGCGTGAGGCACATGGGAGAATAAGGCCCAATGGCCAGAGACGAAAACTGGAGACTCCTCCTATCCTCTCTGCAGAGAGTTTCAAATGTTTTTTTTTACAAACGGTGCAAAATGATTTCTGGGACTGAAATTTTGGCTTATATAGCCTCTTTGAAACGACATCATTTCAGCTTAACTTAATAAACTCAAAACGGTGTCGTATCAAACATCAGGATCCGCGCGTTGACCCGATTACTCGGGGAGGATCCGTGCATTTTTTAGAATTGGGTTAATTTCCCAATCAGTCCTTATATCCTTTTAATTTATAATTACATATTATTTTATTTTTTAATTTAGCCCTAATATTTTACAATTGTTTCAATTTAGTCTCGACAGTTGTTAAATTACATTTTGGAAAATGCTGCCGTTTTGAGGAATAGGGCAATTTGCCCAATGAGTCCCTCTTGTTTTACACGCGTTTTAATTAGGGCCTTAATTCACTGTTATTTTTTTTATTTTGCCCTGTGATTTTATTGAACTTCAAATTTAACCCTATATGTTTATTATATTTTATTTTATTTTCATATTATATATCATAAAATTATTTTATTATACATTATTTATATTATTATTATTTATTATATATTATTCTTCACAAGTTATTATTATTTTACATCATTATTTATATATTATTATATATTATTATATATTATTATTATTTATTATATATTATTTTTCACAAGTTATTATTATTTTACATCATTATTTATATATTATTATATTATATGTTTATTATATATTATATATTATTTTTATATATATGCTTTCATATTATATATTATAATTATTTTATATATTATTAAGTCATTTTTATATTATTATACATTTTTATCTATATATTATAATAATTAAAGGTTTTAAACTTGTATTATATATTTATTTATATGTTAATAATTATTTTTATTTATATTTTATTATTACACATTTTGAAGATATTATAATATCATAATACATAGATTTCATCATTAATTATTCATTTTAAACTTATATTTATATACATATATTATATAATTATTTTCATTATAAATATAAATTCTTTTGCATATTTTGTATTCTATACATTATTTTACTAAAACAATATCTTTTGTATTTTTTAAATTATTATGCTTATAAATACATTTTTATTATATATTATATTTTAAATTAATTATTAAATATCACATTTTTATTATTTGTTTATATTATATATATATATATATATTTAAAACTTTTGTTTTTATTATTATACAATATTTGTTTTTACTTTAGTATTAATGTATTATTGTTATGTTATATGTTACATCTTGGACTTTTATATTTTATTTTCAAATAAATTTTTTTTATATATGTACATTGATATATTGTATATCACGCATCATTTATATGATTAAATATATGTTGAATTATATGTTTAGGGATTTTTACCTATTTCTTCTTTAATATATATTCCGTTTTATGTATATTTTTCTTATTTAAAAATTGTCATGTTTTATATATGTTGATTAGTGTATGATATTTATACCGTTATGCTCTTACTTTCCTATCATGGTAACATGTTATCTCGTATGTTATATCAATATGCTCTTTCATGCATCGATTTGTTTTAAAAAACGCGACTTCAAATTTTTCAAAAAAATAAAAAGGCAATGCTCGGTGTTTGGAAGCTTCGCGAAAAGTAGTGCCCTAACTTATTGGGTTGCGACTTTTCTCGTTGAGTTCAAATAATCAAGTATCCTTCTAAGTTTTAAAGATGTTCCAAATGCAAGCCACTATCTTGGAATTTCAAAGCAATATGTCCTAACTTATTGGATATAGCGTTTTGTGGTTTCAAGATAGGAATTTCCAAAAAGGTTAACTTAATGTCAATACTTTGATACGAGTGAACCCCAATTTTCAAAATTAAAATATTTTAAAGAGGATTACATCTTAAAATTTTTGAATTTCTGACATTAAAGACACTTGATAATCAATTAGGTACCAATTTTTGGGCGTTATGAGGGTGTTAACCCTTCCTCGAACGTAACCGACTCCCGAACCCGTTCTTTTATTTCGTAGACCAAAACTAATAATTTTAAAACAAAATGTTTTAAAGGTGATCCAATCACACCTAAAAAGATTGGTAGCGACTCTCGTTTTCATTTTTAAAGTCGATTCCCATTTTCCAAAACTCGATTTAAAATATGGTTTCGACAGCTTGGCGACTCCACTGGGGAACAATAAGAGAGTCAAGCTGTGTAATTGATTATCTCTTGTCTTAATGTCGGAAATTAAAAATTTTAAAATTTAATCCTCTTTGCATCACATGTGTTTGTATTATTGCATGTGTTGTTATATTCTGATATGCATTGCATTTGCATGACCGTTGTGGTCACACCCTTAAGTGGGAGTGAGAAGCTACGCCTTTGTGAGGTTTTCACCTCCATGCAGGATAGTAGATCACTTTCGGGATACATCCGTACCTATGGTTTCGTGAGATTTTTATCTCCGTGTAGCCATAGGGAAATGTATTCCCCTAAACTGAACTCGATTCAAATGAGCCTATAATGGGTGAGAATCGAGGAATCTGCTGGTTCAGGTACCTTAAACTTTAGAACTAAAACCTCATATAGAAAAACCATATGAGCCCAACTTAGTTAGGTTTAAACTTTAGATATTACCCTTATAAGTTATCATTGAAATTTATTGATATCATGTGACACTGACTATTTCTTTTCTTTTGTTTGCATGTCATTTTGCATTTACAAAGATATCGATTCGCGATCAGTTTCTAAGTTAGGAAGTTTTATTATGGAGAACGGACTTCTTGATAGAGTGGAAGGCAACGCCAACGTCCATAGATGGTCCAAGCAAACTCAACTAGAAAAAGGAGAGAATATAGATAAGGGATACGTGTCGGAGTCGTCAGATTACACTCGTATTAGTGTCACGCAGAATAATCTCCAGGAGCTTAAGGAAATTTGGGATCAGTAGGGTAAAGAGACCAAGTAGTTATTCTATGGTAATTACGGAGACTTACCTTACTTGCTTGATGTTCAGATAGACGAGCACTTATTTCGAGCCCTTACTCAGTTTTGGAACCCGGCGTACAGTTGCTTCACTTTTGGGGAAGTAGACATGGTACCTATTGTGGAGGAGTACACAGCCTTGCTTCGTTGTCCCAAGTTTCAGAACGATAGGATCTATTCTCGAGCTGCTTGTGCCCTACCTTTTGGAAAAAAATTAACAATTATTATGGGGATGAGCGAGTAGTGGGCCACGGCCCGAATTAAGGAAAAAGGTGAATACAAGTGCATTTCGTGGGACGCTTTGAAAGATTTGATTCTGACACACCCTGATAAGACGAAGAAGGTAGATGTTTTTGCCTTAAGTTTGTATGGATTAATGGTCTTCCCTAGGGCTTTGGGATATATGGATGAGGCAACCACAGATCTTTTTCATCGACTTAGTAAAAAGGTCACTTCTGTCCTTGCAATTTTGGCGGAAACATTCAGGTCTTTAGGTGCATGTAGGAGGGCTGGTGCTGGTAGGTTTATAGGATGTGCTCAGTTGCTTTTGGCTTGGTTCTACAGTCATTTCAGGTTGATAGATAGGGTGGTTTGTCGGGTTTTCTTCGAGGATTATTCACCGTTGAAAGATATAGTAGCTTTAACTAGAAGATTTGATGTTCCAGAAGAGAATTGGATAGCGTTACTTCAGAACCTTCAATCGAAAGATGTCGAGTGGAGGGCTCCGTGGATGATGCCTGGTGTGGTTCTTTACCGATGTGGCAGTTTTGATTGGGTACCCCTATTGGGAATTTGGGGTGCCATTGGTTATGCCCCTTTGCTCGTACTGGGACAGCATGGATTGAGGCAGTTCGTACCAGTAACTCAGGGGTTGGCTCAAAGTGAGTTTGTATACAGAGGAGCCGATTACAAGAGGAAGGTTAGTGAAGTTTCTAGTGCTTGGAAAAAGACTTTTCAGTTGAAAGAAGTAGCTATTGGCCTGGCAACCACACCGGAATACGTTGAATGAAGAGGCAGAAGGGTTAACAATAACATCCCTAAGCTAAGCATGGAAAGAGCTCGACCGATAAAAGAATATTTACAAGTAAAACCCTCAGAGTTGGAAATTATGAAGCAGGAGTTCGAAAGAAAGAACTTGGAGTTTGAGAAGAGGATAGCAAAGCTCGAAGAAGAAAAGATGTACTTGAGTTTGGACGTCGAGGTTCAAAAGATGGAGGTTGAGAAAGAGAGGAAAGAAAAAAGGAAGATTGAGGAAGATCGAGATGATCTAAAGGAGCATTACAAAAGGGCACAAGTATCCTTGAGAAGGGCGAGAGTAGGTGGATCTTCGGAGCAGTTGTAAAAAGAGGTCCAGGAGGAAAAAGCTAGAGCCGAGTATTGGGAGAGGAAGTTCCAAGAGCTGCAAGTGAAAAATTTGGCATTAGAGGAAGAGAATAAAGGATTAAAGACTAAGGTAATTGAGCTTGAAAGATCCCTGCGTTGGCACCAAAACCATAATTCTACAGTCGAGTTAAAAGAGCTAAGAAGCAAGGTTGAGGATTTGGAGGTAGCATTGCATGACGGTGAACTCCGGGTTGAGCAACTCAAGGCGCAAGAAGATTATCTGAAGGGAGAGCTACATCAGGCTAGAGGACAGGTCAGAGAAAGGGATCATATCATTAGTGAGGCCATAGCCCAGATTTGAGAGGTCGCTGAATATGTGCAAGACTTAGCAATTCGAGCTGATGTATTGAGTTTGATGTATTCATCATCGTCGGATATAGGACGAGAGTTAGCCCTTTTATTAGATAGAGTTAAAGCTTTGGGCCTTAGGGTGAAAGTGTATTTGTAATCCTCTTATATGTAAAGATATTCTTTTTCTAAATAAAATTTTCTAAATAAAGTTGAACAAGAATCGATATCCTTTTTGCATTCATGCATTTGCATCTCATAGCATTTCATCATATCATTTGCATTCAAAGTTATAGAAAGACCCTAATTAGTTAAAATTTACTTCCAAAGGTAGAAAAGAAAATCTGGAAATCACACATCCTTACGGCACTCGCACTAAAACTAAGAGCATGGATCAAAGGTTCAAGAAATTACAAAAAGATATGCAAGACCAAATGCAAGAGCAGTTGGCCAAAATGCAGAATGAAATGAAAGAGCAAATGCTAGAGGCTCAGAGGAACATGATGGCTGAAATGGCTCAGCTGTTGAGAGCCACTGATAAAGGAAAAGCTCTCATGGAAATCACTGAAAAAGAGAATGAAGGTCCTCTTCCGGGTTTTACTCCGCCATATGCCACTACAAACTGAAGCACCTCCTAGAAGGCCATCTGTCACCGTGAGGCTTCAACATGGGCCAGTTGATGCTGGAATCCCCGTAAATTTCCCATCTGGGTTGGGAAATAATTTGGGTAATAGCTCGGTCAACCCTATCACTCCTGATCTGGATTTGATGGAGAAGGAAAGAATGGCAACTGAATCCGCAAAACAATTGGAAGATCGTTACAGGTGGTTAGAGGAGAAGTTTAGGGATTTGGAAGGTGCTGGCAATCATCATGGGATTGATGCAAAAGACCTAAGTTTGGTCCCAAATTTGGTGCTTCCTCATAAATTTAAGATGCCAGAGTTTGAAAAGTACAACGGAACTACTTGCCCAGAGGCACACATAATAATGTTCTGTAGGAGAATGACTGGACATGTGAATAATGATAAATTATTGATCCATTGTTTTCAGGACAGCCTAGTAAGAGCAGCGACTAGATGGTACAATTAGTTGAGCCGTGCAAGAATCAGTTCATGGAGAGATCTGGCACAGGCCTTCATACAACAGTACAACCACGTGACTGATATGACACCAAATAGGATCACACTTCAAAACATGGAGAAAAAGCCTAATGAAAATTTTAGGCAATACGCACAACGATGGAGGGAGGTGGCGATGCAAGTTCAACCACCATTGTTGGAAAAGGAGACTACCATGTTATTTATTAATTCTTTAAATGTGCCATTCATCACACATATGATTGGAAGTACCACGAAAAGTTTCGTGGATATAGTTATGGCGGGCGAGATGATTGAAAATGCCGTGAGGGGTGGTAAAATTGAGGGGGAAGTGGCTAAAAGATCGGGCCCAAGGAGAAAAGACAATGAGGTGAATAACATGAACAGTTTCAATTCCAGGGCAATCACAGTTGGACAACCTAAAGCAGCTACAGGTGAGAACCAAAGTACTCAAATATAAGAATCGGGTATAAGACAGAGTTCGGAGAGGATGCAATTCACTCCTATCCCTGTGACATATCGTGAGCTTTATCAAAGCTTATACGATGCACATGCCATTGCTCCATTTCACTTGAAACCACTGCAGCCACCGTACCCCAAATGGTATGATGCAAATGCTAAATACGAATATCACGTGGGAATATCGGGGCATTCAATTGAAAACTGCACTGGGTTCAAGAAGGTCGTAGAGAGGCTCATCAAAATGAGGGTTGTGAAGTCCGATAGTACCCCTACTACTGAAAATCCGTTACCAGATCATGGCAATTAAGGAGTGAATGCCATCGATAAAACAAAGAAAGAAAAGGTCAAGGAAGATATTGCTGAGGTGAGAACACCTATGAAAGTAATATGGGAGGAGATGGTGAAAAGAGGTATGCTGACCTCTAGAAAAGGAAGAGAAGGAATAGGGAACTGTTGTAAATTCCATGGAGAGGTGGGTCATATGATCCAAAATTGCAAAGAGTTCAAGGCCATGGTACAAGGCCTTATGGTTAACAAAGAATTACAAATTTCTGAGGGTAGTTCTTATGAAGGACAAATATGTGTGCTGGAGAATGAACGACAAGAAACCCACCGACCGAGAATTATTATTTCTTTACCAGAGAATAATGAGGCAATGTCACAAACTGGGCCCAAAATAGTCATTCATAAACCCAATCCTTTCCCTTACAAGGATGATAGGAGGGTGCCATGGAGCTATGACTGCAATATAACAATACCGGAGGAGGAGAGTATAGCTAGCGCGGCCAGGGGCACGCAAAATAAAGGTTCTCATACACGAAGTGGGAAACGTTATGATGGGGGAATATCAGAGTGGAGCCCGCAAAGACAAAAGATGTCGAGGTTGAAAGAGAGAAAGAGATCGAAGTACTCATCAATGAACCGGTAAATGAGGAAGAGGCTAAGGAATTTCTAAAGTTCCTGAAACATAGCGAGTATAGCATGGTCGAGCAGTTGGACAAGTGGCCGGCGCGTATATCAGTGTTAGCCTTACTCCTGAGTTCTGAGGTGCATCGGTATGCGTTGTTAAAGGTGCTTAACGAAACATATGTCACCCATGACATATCCGTTAACAAGCTAGACCGATTAGTAAACAACATCAGTGCTGACAATTTCATCTATTTTAATGATGATGAAATTCCACCTGGGGGCATAGGGTCAACCAAAGCCCTACACATCACTGCTCCGTGCAAAGGATACACACTTCCAAGTGTACTCGTGGATAATGGGTCTGCTTTGAACGTCCTGCCGCTATCCACCTTGAACAGATTGCCCATTGACAGTTCACATATGAAAACATGTCATAACGTGGTAAGAGCCTTTGATGGAACTGAAAGGAAATAATGGGACGAATTGACATCCCTCTGGAGATTGGGCCGAATACGTATAAAGTTGATTTCTTAGTAATTGATAACAAACCCTCCTACAATTGTTTATTGGGGAGACCATGGATACACTCGGCAGGAGCGGTGCCCTTTTCATTGCACCAAAAATTGAAGTTAGTGACAGATGGACGCTTAATAATCATCAACGCGGAGGAGGATATCATAGCAGCAGTCACCAGCAAGGCCCCTTATGTTGAGGCCAATGAAGAGGCTATCGAGTGTGCTTTTCGCTCTTTAGAAATCATTAATGCCACCTTCATTTCGGAAGGAAGTGAGAGGCCAGCTTCATTTCGAAAGGAAGTGAGAGGCCAACACCCAAAATGTCTAGAGCCACGAGGATGGCCCTACAAATGATGATAGAGAAGCGAGCATTACCAGGAAAAGGGCTAGGAAGACAGTTGCAAGGAAGTGTTCAAATCCCAAAATTGAGTGAGAAGAAGGATCGTTTTGGTTTGGGTTTCAAGCCAGACCATAAGCATAGGAGGCAAGAAATGGAGAAGCGCCAAGCGAGAAGGAAGGTGCTGTAACGCCCCCACACCCGAGATCGTCGCCGGAGTCGAGTATGAGGTGTTACTAAGCTTAATTTAACATTTTTAGAACCTTGGGTTATTTGTTTCTACATTCACAGCTTTCAAGCAACTTGCGTCACAGTCACAAGAAAAATCATATCTCGAGTTACGAAACTCGAAATCAAGATTCGTAAATTTTCCCTGAATCTAGACTCATATACCTATCTACAAATTTTTTTCTAGAATTTTTGGTTGGGCCAATTAGTACAGTTTATTAGTTAAAGTTACCCCTATTTCAGGACTTGACTGGTTTGACCTCGGTTTACTACGAACCACATTTCTCTCTGTACAAAATTCATATGACATGAGGTTTATTTATCCTGAAACTAGACTCAATAAGGATTCTGAGAATATAAAATACACCACCTAATTATATCTTTACAATTTATGGTGAATTTTTAAAGTTGGAACAGGGGATTCAGAAACTGCTCTGACCCTGTTTCACTAAAATTCAAATATCTTCTAACATATAATTTCTTTACCTGTTTCATTTGTTTCATGTGAAACTAGACATAATAAGCTTCAATTTGATATTTAATCCATCATGTAATTCAATTCCTATGATTTTTAGTAAATTTTCAAACTCACGTCAGTGTTGCTGTAATGTTCTGTTTATGGCAAATTTCATCCTTTTTATGGGTTTTCATGATCATCCTATTATCCTTCCATGACATCAAACATAATCTAAACTAACCATTTCCATAACTTATCATTATCAAGCATTTTCTTGACCATTCCATCACCATATTATAAGATCATTTACACAAAATAGGTATATTGCTATACATGCCATACTTAAATTTACAAGCCATTTACCAAAAGTCTTCCGGATAGTGTGACCGAGCCTTCGACCTATCCCGACTCCTGAGCTGGCTTGTCCAAAACTACAATGAGTAAGAAGAAGGGAGTAAGCATAAATGCTTAGTAAGTTCATATGCAAATAATAAGTAACATAATAAAGCAATCATACCAAACAACATTAGCATGGTATCACCAAAACATAAATCTCATTTCTAATCATCATTCATCATTTTACTACCTTATCATTATTGTATCACTACTCAACCCGAGGGTTAAGTACATACCTGTCCGAAGTATCCATTTCACATCACTTACCAATACGTCTCTTTTCATCTCGACTATTCCTCCATTTGAGTAAAACTTTACCCGTTGAACACATCAGAATATAATTCGGATACATGGATAACTTGCACATAAGTGCCACATATGCAATCAAGCAATCATGTAACCCGCCCATAAGCGAGCTCAGACTCAACTCAACGAGCTTGGGCGTTCGCATCCATAAGTGAACTCGGACTCAACTCAACGAGTTCGGACATTCGCATCCATAAGTGAACTCGGACTCAACTCAACGAGTTCGGATGCTCAACCATCCTAGTGACATGTCACTTGTATCCTAATCTATTCCTAAGGTTCAAACGGGATTTTCCTCGAACACATATCCTTGCCGTCTTCCGTAGAATGCCGAAATCAATACTCGGTAATAATTATATTTAGCAAGTAGCACACATGATTTGCATTTTGTTTGAAAATAACCACAAAGCATATATTTCATGATAAAAATCAGCATACCACATAATTGACATAAATGACTTAAAAATAACAATTATGCTACATTATTTACACATGAACTTACCTTGGTACCAAAATACAAAGATTTTGCAATTTAATCCACAATCTTTTCTTTTCCTCGATTGGGGTCGATTCCACGTCTTTCTTGATCTAAAATAACACATTTAGCTTATTTAATACTCACATTATCAAATTAATCCTTAATTCAAATTTTGGAAAAATTACAATTTTACCCCTAAACTTTTGCATATTTGCATTTTTGCCCCTAGGCTCGGGATTAAACTTTATTCCTTATTCTTATATTTTACAACATGCTGATCACTTTTCACTTCTATGGCAACATCAAATTCTCACTCTAACATGTACTTGTGACTATTAGGTATTTTTACCGATTAAGCCCTTTTACTCGTCTTTGCTTAAAATCGAGTAGCACAAGTTGTCTAACATAATTTGAAACTTCATATTCTATCATAAAACATCAAAATACACAAATTTCACCTATGGGTATTTTTCCAAATATAAACCCTAGGTTAAATTATTGCTAACATAAGCTTAATCGAGCTACCGGGATCTCAAAAACTTAAAAAATCATTAAAAACGGGGCTTAGAATCACTTACTATGAAGCTTGAAAGTTGAAGAAACCCTAGCTATGGTGAGAGTGAAGTTTCGACAGCAACTAAATGGGGAAGATGACTATTTTGTGTTATTTTTCCCATTTTATTTCATTTAATATTCAAATGACCAAAATGCCCTTAATATCTTTCTTTGAAAATTTTCATGTACAAGCCCATTTTTGTCCAAAATTTTAGAAATTGGTCAAATTTCTATTTAATACCTCCTAATTAATATTTCAAAGCAATTTCATACTAAAAACTTCTAGAATGCAAGTTTTGCAACTTATTCGATTTAGTCCCTAACTTCAAATTAAGCATTTTATGCATAGAATTTCTTCACAAAATTTTCACACAATCATGCAGTCATATCATAAACCTCAAAATAATTATAAAATAATTATTTCTATCTCAGATTTGTGGTCACGAAACCACTATTCCGATTAGGCCCTAATTCGGGATATTACAGGCGCGTTTGAATGGAAGAGAAGTGGAGTGGGAACCGATGACATTCCCACCTATATCCAAATCCTTTAAGTCTGGAGGATTCCTGATAAAGGAAAGTCATCAATTCAATGTTGTACACAATGAGGGATCGGAGCAAGAAAACCTCGAGGGCATTCGCCCTTACGAATCAGGGAACTCTCTGAACAATTGGACTGCGGAAGACCTTCCTGTAGTCTTTAGGATTTTTTCAGAGTAATTCTCGAAACATGTCTGTTACTCTAGGGCCTAGGAGTAATAAGATTACATGTGTGAAATAGGCTTATGTTCATCTATAATTATTGAAATAAAACATAACTTTTATCAATTTAAATGAGTATTGTTTCATTTTATCGACCAATATTCCTTTAAATTCTGGCAATTCTTTTTCTTTTATTCATAGCACATAAACAATCATTCTTCGATTCATTCATTCTTTGTATATTCTTTCATACCCTCACAGGTTCCTAGATATCAATGATATGAGCGCTGATACTACAGCTCCTAATTTCTCTGGCGAGCAAGACATGTGTTTAGAGGAACCTCAGGATTTTAAAGATGTTCAAGATTGTGACGTATCTCTTGATCTATTAAGAATGGTTAAGCAAAAAGAGAAACAAATCATGCCACATGAGAAAGAGGCAATAGAGAATATAGCCCTAGAGGAAGGGAATGAGTTGAAAATCGGAACCCTAATTAGTGAGGACACGAGGCATGATCTGGTTGAGTTACTTCGAGAGTTCAAGGATATCTTCGCCTGGTCATATCAGGATATACCTAGATTGAGTACTGACATTGTGGTACATTGTCTTCCAATAAGACAGGATTGTAAGCCAGTTCAACAGAAGTTGCGAAGAATGAGGCCAGATATCGTTTTGAAAATAAAGGATGAAGTCAAGAAACAGTTTGACGCAGGATTCTTGCAAGAAGTGAAATACTCCGAGTGGGTAGCTAACATTGTGCCTGTTCCTAAGAAGGATGGGAAGGTACGAATGTGTGTTGATTACAGAGACTTGAACAAAGCAAGCCTAAAGGATAATTTTCCTTTACCCCACATTGACACTTTAGTAGATAACACAGCGGGATATTCGTTGTTCTCCTTTATGGATGGTTTTTCAGGATACAACCAGATAAAGATGCATCCAGAGGACATGGATAAAACCACCTTTATAACCTTGTGGGGCACCTTTTGCTACAAAGTAATGCCATTTGGACTAAAAAATACAGGGGCAACATACCAAAGGGCCATGGTGAACTTGTTCCACGACATGATGCATAAGGATATTGAGGTATACATCGATGATATGATTGCCAAGTCGCGTACGGAAAAGGAGCATATCGAGGTCTTGAGAAGATTGTTTGTAAGGTTGAGAAAATTTCAGTTGAAGCTCAATCTAACAAAATGTACCTTTGGAGCCAGATCGGGAAAATCGTTAGGCTTCGTAGTCAGTGAAAAAGGAATTGAAGTCGACTCAGACAAGGTCAGAGCCATACAAGAATTACCTCCACCACGTACTCAGAAAGAAGTTCGAGGATTCCTAGAAAGGTTGAATTACATTGCTCGGTTCATTTCACAACTAACCGAGAAATGTGATCCTATCTTTCGCCTCCTCAGAAAGCACAATCAAGGTACTTGGGATAGGGAATGCCAGAATGATTTTGAAAAGGTCAAGCAGTATTTGTTGAATGCTCTGGTATTGTCTCCACCCAGCCCAGATAAACCATTAATACTGTACTTATCATTGTTCAGTAATTCTATGGGATGTGTGCTTAGCCAGCATAACGAGTCAGGGAAAAAGGAGAAGGTAATTTATTATCTCAGTAAGAAGTTCACTGACTGTGAGATGAGATACTCACCAATCGAAAAGTTGTATTGTGCGCTGATTTGGACAACTCGAAGATTAAGACAGTACATGCTATACCATACCACTTGGCTCATCTCAAAACTTGATCCGTTGAAATACATGATGGAGTCAACGGCTCTAAATGGGAGAATGGCGAGATGGCAAATTTTACTTTTGGAGTTTGATATAGTCTACATAAGTCAGAAGGCTATAAAAGGAACTGCGGTAGCGGATTTCTTGGCTAGTAGGGCTCTAGAGGATTATGAGCCATTGAACTTCGATTTTCCAAATGAGGAGTTGATGTGTATAGCAATGACTGAAATTTTTTCTTGGAGGCTCAATTTTGATGGGGCTTCTAATGCGGTCGGAAATGGAATTGGGGCAGTCTTGGTATCTCTGAATGGCGATCATTATCCTTTTACGTGCAAGTTGGACTTTGATTGCACGAACAATATGGCTGAATATGAACCATGCATCATGGGGCTTCAAGCAGCTATAGAGCGAGGTATAAAAACCCTAGAAGTATATGGGGACTCGGCGTTGGTTGTTTATCAGCTCAGAGGTGAATGGGAGACAAGAGACCCTAAATTGATTAGTTATCGAAAGATAGTTTTGGGGTTACTTGAGGAATTTAATAGCATCACCTTCAATTATCTCCCACGAGACGAAAATCAGATGGCAGATGCTTTAGCAACCTTGGCCTCAATGATTAAGGCGAATAAAGAAGAAGAAATGAAGCCAATTCAAATAAGTGTTTACGAGGCTCCAGCTCATTGTTGTAACATTGAGAGGGAAGGAAATGACAATAACCCCTGGTATCAAGATATATTGCGATATGTGAGAGATCGTAAATACCCTGAACAGGCCAGTGAAAATGACAAACGAACCTTGAGGAGGTTAGCTTGCGACTATGTTTTAGATGGAGATATCCTGTACAAAAGACGAAAAGACCAAGTACTTTTGAGATGTATCGATGTTGTGAAAGCTAAGCTAATTTTAGAAGAAGTTCATGAAGGTGTATGCGGGACGCATGCAAATGGGTTCATGATGGCAAGGCAAATCATGAGGTTTGGCTATTATTGGGCTACTATGGAAAGGGACTGTATCAGTTACACCAAGAAATACCATAAGTGTCAGATTTATGGGGATAAAATTCATGTACCACCTTCACCTCTACATGTTATGACTTCTCCATGGCCCTTTTCCATGTGGAGCATGGATGTCATTGGACCAATATCACTGAAAGCTTCGAATAGACATCGATTTATCTTTGTAGTAATTGACTACTTCACAAAATGGGTAGAGGCTGCTTCTTATGCGAATGTTACTAAGTCAGCTGTGAGTCGATTCTTGAAGAAGGAGATCATTTGTCGGTATGGAATGTCTGAGAAGATCATATCCGACAATACATTGAACCTGAACAACAAAACGATAGCGGAGGTTTGCGACCAGTTCAAAATCAAGCATCACAAATGATAGTGGAGGTTTGCGACCAGTTCAAAATCAAGCATCACAATTCTTCCCCTTATCGTCCAAAAATGAATGGGGCAGCGGAGGCCGCCAATAAGAATATTAAGAAAATAGTGGGGAAGATGACTGAGACTTATAGAGATTGGCATGAGAAGTTGCCATTTGCACTCCTAGCATATCGAACATCTGTCAGAACCTCTACTGGGGCAACTCCATTCTCGTTAGTTTATGGGATGGAAGCAGTATTACCCATTGAAGTAGAAATACCTTCTCTTCGAATCTTGGCGGAGGTAAAGTTAGATGAAGCTGAGTGGGTTCAATCCCGGTATGACCAGTTAAACTTGATTGAGGAAAAGAGGCTAAAAGCCATTCGACATGGTCAGATGTATCAGAAGCGAATGATGCGAGCTTATGACAAGAAAGTTCGATCAAGAGAATTCCATGAGGGAGACCTTGTACTGAAAAAGATCCTTCCTATTCAAAAGGATTTTAGAGGAAAATGGATGCCAAATTGGGAAGGGCCGTATGTCGTGAAGAAAGCTTTATCTAGTGGTGCATTGATCTTAGCGGAAATGGATGGGAAAAGTTTACCCAATCCAGTGAACTCAGACTCTAAGGTGAAAACCCGCAAAGAGCGCCTTGAGATTCAAAAAAAAATAATAGAGAGGCCAAGGTGAAAACCCGCAAAAGGCGCCTTGTGACCAAAGGGGTTTTTGAGTTGAAAACCCGAAAGGGCAGCTCAAATTTTGAAGAGCAAACGGTAATCTTGCTTCAACAAAGAATGAAGCGTGTTGCATATCGGGGCATCAACAAACTACTTTGGATCTTTTAAACACATGTTGAACTCAAGAAAGTCTTCACAGAGCTGGCGTATAAACGCTCAAGTAGCGGTATTTAGGGCATCTAACTTTTGTCCTATTTGCTATCTTTAGATTCTCTTTCTTCTCAAAGATAGGCTAGCAGATTAATTCCCTTTTGTATCTTTTCGATAATTCATTCACATCTAATTATTCTTAAAATTTACTCTTCTTTCACTATTCTTTAAGTATGTTGCATTAAAATAATGATGGATGAACTAAATAATTTTCACAAATGAACTTTTGCTCATTACTCTGGAAATTTCTAGATAATACAAGAAACTAAAACAGAACAATTGTTCGAAGAATTCACGTAAGTAATGTTTGAAAGAACTCGAGGAAATTCTTTCTTTAGTCCAAAATGATGATTGAACAAATCAAACGATTCGATCCTAGGAGAGGATCATCTTACAGACATTTTCAGCGGGTCATAGCATTTGAAGAATGGTTCAAACCCACAAGT
This sequence comes from Gossypium longicalyx, assembly GCA_025698465.1. Lineage (NCBI taxonomy): Eukaryota > Viridiplantae > Streptophyta > Magnoliopsida > Malvales > Malvaceae > Gossypium > Gossypium longicalyx. Next base: position 96,221,439 of record CM047000.1, on the reverse strand, counting down.
TGATTTGGAATGAGACTTCGAGAGAAGTAAGGATAAACTTCGATGAAGGAATGAGTGATGACATCCGAAATAGGAATCATTTTCATAACATTTTGCATTATAACATGTCTAATTAGGAGAATTTGACTCATTTCGATCATAGCATCCTAATTATTAGGCATGAACTCATACGTATTCTACAGGTTATGGGACAATGTAGATCAAAGAAACAAGACTTGGCATCCCTGTTTTATAGGGAACAGACCGAAGATGACAGATCTTATCTCTCTATATTCGGCGGGGAGCAGATCGAAGATATAGCTGATTTGGCTTTCGCGTGTTTACGATGAAGCAAATCTAAGATGATTTGTCGTCTCTGTATTGTCAGAGAACAAATTGAAGTCTGGCATTTCCACTTTGATGGAAAGCAGACACATAGCAGATCTCACCTTCAGATGTTTACGCTGAAGCAGATCGAAGATGACAGATCTTATCTCTCTGTATTCGGCGGGGAGCAGATCGAAGATATAGCTGATTTGGCTTTCACGTGTTTACGATAAAGCAAATCTAAGATGATTTGTCGTCTCTGTATTGTCAGAGAACAAATCGAAGTCTGGCATTTCCACTTTGATGGAAGGCAGACACATAGCAGATCTCACCTTCAAATGTTTACGCTGAAGCGGATCCAAGATGACAGATCTTATTTCTCTGTATTCGGCGGGGAGCAGATCGAAGATATAGTTGATTTGGCTTTCACGTGCTTACGATGAAGCAAATCTAAGATAATTTGTCGTCTCTGTATTGTCAGATAACAAATCGAAGTCTGGCATTTCCATCGAAGTTTGGCATTTCCACTTTGATGGAAAGCAGACACATAGCAGATCTCACCTTCAGATGTTTACGCTAAAGCAGATCCAAGATGACAGATCTTATCTCTCTGTATTTGGCGGGGAGCAGATCGAAGATATAGCTGATTTGACTTTCACGTGTTTACGATGAAGCAAATCTAAGATGATTTGTCATCTCTGTATTGTCAGAGAACAAATCGAAGTCTGGCATCTCCACTTCGACGGAGGGCAGACACATAGCAGATCGAACCTTCAGATGTTTATACTGAAGTAGATCTAAGATGGTTTGGTATCCTTGTGCTTATAAGGAGCAAATCGAAGACATAGCTGATTTGGCTTTCACGTGCTTACGATGAAGCAAATCTAAGATGATTTGTCATCTCTGTATTGTTAGAGAGTAAATCGAAGAAGCAGATTTGGCGTCTCAATGATCGGCGGAGAGCAGATCGAAGATATCGATATGACATTCAAGAAGATTGAAGACTATGATTTGATAGGACCGGTCAAATTTGGTCTTTCTAAATCTTTGCTCGATTCCCGTTATACAAAGAATGAGCAAAGAAAGGCAAATTGTAGTAGCCCAAATTTGACCGGTTGTAAAACGGATAAATAATAAATAAATATTTATTTAACAGTCCACAGTCCATTTATAATAGCCCGTAGGCCCAAAACCAAACACTATAGCCTAACTACCCTATACCCATTACACCCCACTTAGCCCAGGACAAAAGTGGCCCAACTAGCCCAACTTGTTACACTAAGGCATGAAACCCTAGGGTTTCTGCCTTTCTCCTCGCGCCACAAACAGAAGGTTCCAGAAGCCAAGCCTTATGACCCTTCGGTTTCTGCCGTTCCAGCTACCCCCATCAAGGCCACGATTCTAGGCTCCGAGTCACGCCGAGATCAACACCACCAGTGGACCATCGTCAAGCCTTTACCACCGCCGGATTTCTCGTAAATACCTGCAAGACAAGACAAAGGACACGAAGCAAAAAAGGAAACACATCAGATACATAGAGCAAGAAAAAGGACACTAAAAAGAATCTCAGCAGATCACAGTCAAAGATACAGTGGACAAGAAATAGAAAGAAATCTTTGATTTCTTTCCAGTTTATGTAATAAACAGTGGCTATAAAAGCCCGAAGGAAAAACAATGTAATGGACCCTTTTTTGACAGAAAAAGAAATATACTTACACAGATTTATTCGAGCAAAATACCAACAGTCTCTCAAAAGGTGATTTGATCGCATATTTTGTGCTTTATTTTAAATATATATGAAATGTTGTAACATATACGAGAGGGATCTAAAGTAAAGGAGGTTACCTGTGGAAGGACGAAGGTTTTAAACCTTCAGACCACCGCGAACGGCAGCGCGTGGGCGAATAAGGCCCAATGGCCGGAGACCAAAACTAGAGACTCCTCCTATCCTCTCTGCAGAGAGTTTCAAATGTTTTTTTTTTTACAAACGGTGCAAAATGATTTCTAGGGCTGAATTTTTGGCTTATATAGCCTCTTTGAAACGACATCGTTTTGGCTTAACTTAATAAACTCAAAACGGTGTCGTATCAAACATCAGGATCCGCGCGTTGACCCGATTACCCGGGGAGGATCCGCGCATTTTTTAGAATTGAGTTAATTTCCCAATCAGTCCTTATATCCTTTTAATTTATAATTACGTATTATTTTATTTTTTAATTTGGCCCTAATATTTTACAATTGTTTCAATTTAGTCTCGACAGTTGTTAAATTACATTTTGAAAAACGCTGCCGTTTTGAGGAATAGGGCAATTTGCCCAATGAGTCCCTCTTGTTTTACACGCGTTTTAATTAGGGCCTTAATTCACTGTTATTTTTTTAAATTTGCCTTGTGATTTTATTGAACTTCAAATTTAACCATATATGTTTATTATATTTTGTTTTATTTTCATATTATATATCATAAAATTATTTTATTATACATTATTTATATTATTATTATTTATTATATATTATTCTTCACAAGTTATTATTATTTTACATCATTATTTATATATTATTATATATTATTTATATTATTATTATTTATTATATATTATTTTTCACAAATTATTATTATTTTACATCATTATTTATATATTATTATTATATTATATGTTTATTATATATTATATATTATTTTTATATATATGCTTTCATATTATATATTATAATTATTTTATATATTATTAAGTCATTTTTATATTATTATACATTTTTATCTATATATTATAATCGTTAAAGGTTTTAAACTTGTATTATATATTTATTTATATGTTAATAATTATTTTTATTTATATTCTATTATTACACATTTTGAAGATATTATAATATTATAATACATAGATTTCATCATTAATTATTCATTTTAAACTTATATTTATATACATATATTATATAATTATTTTCATTATAAATATAAATTCTTTTGCATATTTTATATTCTATACATTATTTTACTAAAACAATATCTTTTGTATTTTTTTAAATTATTATGCTTATAAATACATTTTCATTATATATTATATTTTAAATTTATTATTAAATATCACATTTTTATTATTTGTTTATATTATATATATATATATATTTAAACTTTTGTTTTTATTATTATACAATATTTGTTTTTACTTTAGTATTAATGTATTATTGTTATGTTATATGTTATATCTTAGACTTTTATATTTTATTTTCAAATAAATTTTTTTTATATATGTACATTGATATATTGTATATCACGCATCATTTATATGATTAAATATATGTTGAATTATATGTTTAGGGATTTTTACCTATTTCTTCTTTAATATGTATTTCGTTTTATGTATATTTTTCTTATTTAAAAATTATCATGTTTTATATATGTTGATTAGTGTATGATATTTATACCGTTATGCTCTTACTTTCCTACCATGATAACATGTTATCTCGTATGTTATATCAATATGCTCTTTCATGCATCGATTTATTTTAAAAAACGCGACTTCAAATTTTTCAAAAAAATAAAAAGGCAATGCTCGGTGTTTGGAAGCTTCGCGAAAAGTAGTGCCCTAACTTATTGGGTTGCGACTTTTCTCGTTGAGTTCGAATAATCAAGTATCCTTCTAAGTTTTAAAGGTGTTCCAAATGCAAGCCACTATCTTGGAATTTCAAAGCAATATGTCCTAACTTATTGGATATAGCGTTTTGTGGTTTCAAGATAGGAATTTCCAAAAAGGTTAACTTAATGTCAATACTTTGATACAAGTGAACCCTAATTTTCAAAATTAAAATATTTTAAAGAGGATTACATCTTAAAATTTTTGAATTTCCGACATTAAAGACACTTGATAATCAATTAGGTACCAATTTTTGGGCGTTATGAGGGTGTTAACCCTTCCTCGAACGTAACCGACTCCCGAACCCGTTATTTTATTTCGTAGACTAAAACTAATGATTTTAAAACAAAATGTTTTAAAGGTGATTCAATCACACCTAAAAAGATTAGTGGCGACTCCCGTTTTCGTTTTTAAAGTCGATTCCCATTTTCCAAAACTCGATTTAAAATATGGTTTCGACACAAATTATATAAATTTGCAACACTTTTATATATATTAGATTTATGTAAAAAAGTTATCTAATAAATATATTTATTAAAAATTTGTGTATGTTGCATGTAATTTTATGTGTTTTTTGTTTTAATTTATTAAATGTTGGGGGTTTTGACCTGCTCGTTCCATGTTCAGTTAGATCGGGAATGAATTTTTTGCTTAGGTCGTGGGTTGTTTCAGTCCCATGGTGTTTGAAATTTTTGGCCTACTCATGAGTGACATGTTTGACAAAGCAACGATTGGAGTTCGACTAGGACTCTTCAGCTCTTTAATTGATCATAGTGAGAAGTTTAAAGTGAAGGTATGTTTATCCTCACCCTTATCTCCTGAGAGAGTTTTGGAGTAGTTGGAATACAGATTTATAAATATTTTTATTTGATAAATACTCAGAATAACTACAAAGATAATTTTAACTTTTAAATAGGAGTTTAAAGTTTATCAAAACTCTTGTTGGATGGACTATTGTATTAGCCTATAAATAGGCTGCTTGTGACTCTCACCTAGAGAGCAATTTTTAAGTGTCTTTAGTGACAATTTTGTTTTTGTTTTCTTGATGTTATTTCGTGACACTCTTTTAAGTATTTTTTGGAGAGTTTTGACCCAATAGGTGATTCGAACGATTGTTGAATAAAATCATTCACTAGGTAAGACTCCGTAAACGTGGGATCGTTATGTCTAAATTGTGTGAATAAATATCGTGTATTAATTCTTTCCTTATTTTGCATTTAACCTTTATGTTCATTTCTGTTCCAAAAACAATTAGAATGCAGCTGTTTTCCAAGTGCAAACCAAAAGCTTTTTCATTAAATAATATAATTTTACAATTTAAAAAGTATATTTACTAATTAAATAAGATTTGGTTTAATTTATAATAAAAGTATATTAATTTTGATAAATAATAGATAATAAATTATGTTAAAAGTATTGGAAATAAAAAAAAATAAACAATCGATAATTAAAAATTAAGCAATTAAATAAAATAACTTGCCATTCGAATAAAATAAAAATTTTCTATCTACAAATAATCATTACTTTAATACTCCGTTACTTTTGAAACATTCACAGTACCAATAAAATCTAATAATAGTAAAACTATTGAAATATCAAAATAATAATAATAACCAAACATACTATATGATAATGAAAATCATATTTTTTTATTGATGGAAAAAAAATTAGTAAATAATATTAAAATATAATTTTTTTAGTAATTCTTCGAATGTTATTCGAATAAAATGTTTTACTAATGTATAAATTTATAGTGCTAAATATTAATTTTAATTGGTATATAATAGTAAAACTAATTAAGTGATAATTATATTAAAATATCAAGTTTAATTATAATAGTAAAATCTAATTAAATGATAATAATTTTAACATTAATAATGAAACCATCATTAATAAAATAATTAGAATTATAAATATTTTATATTAATTATTTTCCATGAAAAATATAAATAGATAAATTTATTTTTAGACCACACTATTTTACACCTAATAAACCTAAACTAAATTATAATTAGATTTAAATGCCAATCGATAAATATAAATAAAATTATAATAATATTTAGATGTGAATATAATTTATAATTATCACTACAATTTATGTTTAAATCTCAATTAATAGTTTTAATTTAAATTATAATTATATTTAGATGTTAATAAAATTTGTAATTATCAAATCTACATATCTCACAATATTTAAATGTTAATTGATAATTTTAAATTATTTTATAATTATTATTAGATGTTTTCGTATGAAAATCGAATGATGCTTTGATTGCAACAGTAAAATTAAAAATTTGATACGCATGATGGTTTTTTTTTTTAAATCTCATTAGGGTAAATTTTATTAATTTATATAGATATGTAGACAAAAATACTCCATAATAATATAACTTATTTTGTAAAATAATAGTTTTTTATTTACATTGGACACCTTCAAATATTATTTATTTACAACACCTTCAAATAATATTTATTTACATTGGACACCTTCAAATATTATTTATTTACAACACCTTCAAATAATATTTATTTACATTGGACACTGGGTTCACATTTAAACACCCCCAACCCCCCCAACCCCCCCAACCCACTCCCTTGGATGATTTTTAGACATGAAACTGCAAAGCCTTTTGAAGCACATTACTATACTATAATGTCTGTTCTATCAAAGTTTTTAACACAAATTCAAGCTAGATTTCATGCAAGAATGGCAGCTTTTAAAGATTCATATAAGTAACCAAACATTCAAACTGCCTTTGAGATCGAATCAGACAAATAAACTTGAGAAACTTCAACACGATGACTCACTTTAGCCAAGTACAAACAATTTCCTCGAGAGCTGGTCTAACATCCTGCTCCAGCATCTTCCTATACTCCAATGTATCACCACTGGACTTCCTCAACTCTACTAAATAGAAAGATGGGGTGAACTCGAATATCTGTGCATCGACAGTCAATGCGCCTTTTTGGCCTCTGCTCGATTTTTCTATTTTCAAAAGCCCTCCAACTTCCTTCTTAACTTTGAACTTCAAGTGCTCAGCAAAGTCCTCTAGTTTAGAAGTGATGGCAGAGGCACTATGCATGGAAGTGAATCTAACTTCCTTCTTCTCGCTGGATTCCATAAACAATCCAGACAAATCAAGCCCACTTGATAAGGAAATGATGTCGAAAGCATTCAACTTGGTGAGCTGATCCTTGTGATTCTTTGTTTCGAATGCTGCTGTGTTAGCCTCGGAACCAAAAACCACATTGGTATCGGTAGAAGGCAAGTCCTTTTCTGCAGTTTTGTGACTTGATTTCAATTTAAACCCCTTTTTGAACCAGGAGTTTGTCATTATTTTCGCGGTTGAAATTCGAGATTTTGGATTAGGATTGAGGATTCTCGATAGCAGCTTGGTGACATCAGGTGAGAACCAACTAGGAAACTTGTAATCTGCTTTGCTTATTTTCTTATACATTCCTATCAGATTTGAATCATGAAATGGAAGATAACCAGCCAGTAGAACAAAGAGGATAACCCCGCAAGACCAGATATCGGCTTTCGCCCCGTCATAGCCCTTTCGGTTTATAACTTCAGGAGCTACATATGCAGGGGTTCCACAAGTTGTGTGGAGCAATCCATCTTGATGCTTAGACTCACCGAGGGCACTCAAACCAAAATCTGATACCTTAAGGGTTCCATTTCCATCAAGGAGCAAATTTTCGGGCTTCAAATCCCGATGATAAACACCTCTGCTGTGGCAAAAATCAACTGCACTGATCAGCTGTTGGAAATACTTCCTTGCCAAGTCTTCTCTCAACTTCCCTTTTGCTACCTTGTTGAAGAGCTCGCCACCGTTGGCATACTCCATAACATAGTAAATCTTGTTTTTGCTAGCCATGACTTCGTAAAGTTCCAAGATATTCGGGTGCTTAACGAGGCTCATAGTGGATATTTCCGTCTTGGTTTGATCAATCATGCCTACTTTCAAGACCTTCTCTTTCTCAATGACCTTAATCGCCACGCTCTGGCTTGTTTTGATGTTCTTTGCATAGTAAACTTTAGCAAAATTCCCTTGGCCCAACATTTTTCCGAATTCATACTTTTGCATCAACACCTTCCCCTTATTCTCCATTCTAAAAGATTTTAATCCTAACAGGCTCCAAAAAAAAGTATTATCCCCTGCAGTATTAATAATATATATATATATATATGTAAATGTACTCTAAGAGAACTTCCTATAACACGAAAAACTCAACCGTCTTCAGCAAGGTAATTCATCAACATGGTGGAGATTTTGTTTTCAGCCCTGTTAAGAACTTGAACACCGAGCATGAATCTGCTGTTTCCTGAGTATCCGACCTCATCGAGAAAGAATAAGGGTAATCCAGATCCGGATACATCCTTGTGGAGTTGATATAGAGAATTCTCAGCGTGCATAGACATCTTTCCGCATTCCCTATTCCTTTCTTAATACTTTCTGAAAGACAAATCGAGTCAATTAGGCAATAATTCAAACGCCTGGCATGCATAAATATTAGAACCGAGCAATCATAAATGCACCAAATTTCAACACCATCTGCTGCAGGAAAAAAACATTGATACCATATCAACCAACAATCACAACAAGTTCAACTTAACCTTTTTTCTGATTCAATCGTCACCGACATTTAGTAGAATCGAAGAACATGATCTAAGCAAACAGTGTATTAATTCTTTCAAAATCTAACATTATTCAATGTTCATTGATCAAATTTAAAGATTTCATGTGAGATTAAACATAGAAAACAATACCCAGAACCAATTCCACAGCATGAACATGATTCAACAATGAAGAAACAGATTCATAACCAAAAACAAAAATAAAAGGCAATGAAAATTCAATGGGAAAGAAAGACCAAACTAACTTTTGATGGGCAAATGAGAAAAGAGAAATAGAATTGAGGTAATTCAATGGAAGATGATACCCTTTTTGCGGAGGAGGTGATGGGGGGTTAGAAAGATAATGAAATGAAAGCCACAAATGTAGGAAGCACATGAATGCAATGTAATATAATGAAATTTGTAAGATAATAATAGGAATGACAGGTTTTGGGGACTAAATATAGAAGGTTTTATATATGTAAAGACTGTTGGTTGTGACAGAAAGACAGAAGGCTGGCGTTTCAAAATCAGAAATGCAAGCTCAGTTTTGTCCCTAATTTTAGTAACTCAGTACTAAGTATCTATTTTTGTTCAATTTTCTGCTTTTGCTTCAACAATAAATTTGGTTACTATAAAAAGGAAGAAGGAAAAATCCGAATTCTCACATGGATTTTGAATCATCTGCTTTAAATAGAGTAGAATTTTATTTAAATGAGACGCAGAGTAGAACGGGTGGATTTTTTTAGACAGCGAGAATGTAGCACTTATGATAATTACTTGTTACACTCTACCTCGCTCTCGCTTTTGCTCTATTATATTAAATTATCATTTTATCCCTGTTATATATATATATATATATGGTCTTTTTTTGGCAATTAGTTGATAGTTGATCGACGATTACAGTAGCTGGTTTGATCAATTGATTCTATTAATTGATTTGATTAACTGATTTTATTAACTGTTTGTTTAAAAGTATTTGATAAAATTTAACTGATAGTATATTAATATAATTGTACATAGTGACAAATGGAGTAATCTTTTAACAAGCATAGTCAAATATGTCATTTCATATATTTCATTCCCAATTAGTTATGAAAAAAGTTGCTAATCCCGGTAATTTTTTGTTTTGGAGGTTTTAGCTCAACAAGTTATTAGAAACCTCCATTCACAAAACATTATAATCAAAGGGTTTGACTACTCATCCTCCATTTGTGCCCAAATCAGCTAAAAAAAGACTCAAAACTCTGTTTACCAAACACTCTCATTGAATAATTATCCTTGTGTATATTAAACTATTAAAAGGTGAAATGTAATTATGTATTATAAAAAAAATTCCTATGTTTTATGTTTAAATATTTTTACGAAGAATTATGTTTAAATTTTAACTTGATTTTAAAAACGGTTGAAAATATTAAAGATGAGTAACAAAAATTAAATTGAAGTGGAGCAGGAATAGATGCATCCAACATCCATAGAAGTAGTAATGGTTGTTCATATTATACATACATAATGGAGTAAGGCAAATGGTGGAGCAAAGAATGACAATTGTAGAACAGTGATGGATTTAGCAACATTCACCTCGCCCCGCTTAAGTGTCATTTGAACAAAATATTTTTAAATCAAGTAAACTTCACCATTAATTTGGGCACTGTTGTTACAAATCATTTTCATTTTGGTCATCCACCATTAATTTTGGGTTAGCCAATGTTATTGTATACTCATTTTAGTCGCTTTAGTAAGTGCTAATTTGAGTCACTCATTTTATCTTTTTAAATCATGTCGAATTTAAAATGAGAATTGGCTAAAGTTGGGTGACTAAAATTAGTGTACTGTAATATTGTCTAACTCCAAAATAATGATGGGTGACTAAATGAAAACGGTTTGTAACGACAATGCCCTTTTTGCAACAAAAAAAAAATAATCAATGCCCAAAATGAAAACTTATGAAAGTTGAGTGACCAATTGTGTAGTTTACCATTTTAAATTACATATATATAAATATTAAGGGTTAATTATACAATAAGCTACACTTAATCTTGAGCTCAAGGTCTAACATTCATGTAGTAGGTACATACATATTTGTAATTTGATCGACATCTTTTAAATATGTCCCACACCAAATTTGATCTAACATTCAATGCTTGAACTATTAGCGAGACTGATGGAAGGATAAGATTGATACTATATTAATACTTAAGGATTCAATCATAATTTTTTGAAGTTTAAGATCAACTTAGAATATGAACTATAATTTGGAGACGTCCGGTGGAATTAATCAAAATATTACTTAGAATATGAACTATAATTTGGGGACGTCCGGTGGAATTAATCAAAATATTAGTTATGATTTTTAGAGTTAATTGCACTGTACATCCCTAAAATATAACCTTCATTCTAAATCGCCCCCAAACTTTAAAACTTTCTAATTACATTCCTAAGCTATCAAGGTTATATAGATAAGATCCTCCCATTACTAAAATCATTAATTTAACCATTAAATAAGATGTCAAATCTTATATGTCATAGTCTAAAATAAAAGTTTAAAGAAAAATGAATATTGTAAAAATCTTAGTTTTGAGATTTCAAAGCTTTTACAATTTTTTTATTGCCCACTCTCTCTTTTTTTAGTTTTATTTTATTTTTAGTTTTTACTTTTAAAAGTTATACGGTAATTGTTGGAAAAATACAGTTTAGAAAACATGTTTGTTGCCTGGTGATAGTTTTAATTTTTTTTCTAAAATCGAGCTTTTGTGATGTTTGTAACAATAAATTTTATTACCCGAGTTACACTTGTGTTTCAAAATAGGTGGAATAGGTCATTCTCGGATTTCAACCTCTAAATCTTCTCTATTAATCTCAACCTCAGTTTGCTAGAGTATGGGCTATATTCATATACTGATGAAAACTTATGAAAAACTTTCTAGGGCTAGAAATCGGTAACTCAAGAAAGATGGAAATATTTCGTGTGAATAAATTCATTGTATTCTAGCAAAGTAACCTCGTAGGTGAACGGTGTAATTTGACCTAGTCCATAGTTCCTATTTATAAAGAAAATAACAAGTGTCTCAATTGAGCAATGTATAATCGAATAATAATATTTAATAGGATAAAGCATACTCTCACTAGGAGTAATATATTTGGTGGCGACACAACCCTTTTCTGGGACTAGGTTGTTGCCACTCCGTTGTTGTATACTAGGCCTTGTTAGGTCTTGTCAGTGGTGGAGCTAGGGGGCTGACAGAGGTCTCGACCCTCCCTAAAATAGAAAATTTTCTATTTAGACCCTTTATAATTTATAAAATCTTAAATTAGTAATAGTAAAATTACACTTTGGCTCCCCAAAATAGTAAAATTTTGATTTAATTCTTTAAAAATTATAAAGATATAGATTATTAAAATAATAAAATTACATTTTTACTATCGTAAAAATATACAATTTAATTTTTCCCAAAAAAAAAAAGATTTTCTAGCTCTGTCACTAGGCCTTGTCATATATTGGATATAATTATATATGTTATCTAATCTTTAAAGTATTCAATATAATCTACCTAATCCAATAAGCAATTTTTCTATATCCGAAATATTATATATCCAATTAATTAATTAAATTAATCAACTTAATTTAATTATTTTTCAACCCGATTTTAATCTTGTTAAAGTCGTGACAACTTTATCGTACTAGAACCTATAAGTAAATAAATTTAATTACCTTGTTCTATGAAACTGTGATGACCAATTAATTTAATTTTCACTTTAAACTTTAATTATTTAATAAATAATAATTTGGAGAAATTAATTTAATCTAAGACATCTTTTATTAAAGGTGAGAAAACTCATTCACTGCAGATGGTGATTTATGTGATCTATTTCTTTAATTCGTCATTTTCATATATTCACATCATCGATTCAAACCATCAAAGATATACCAAGTTAGCATAGGGATCAATTGAACATATATAATTAAGGCTCAAATATTTTGTAAATAAGTTCTGACTTTTCGTCTATTAATTACAAAATTATTTAGCCATAGAGTCATTCCACTAAAGTACCATAATGGAGCTCTCCTCATTATATACCATTATGAAAATTACTTATCAAGTGCTTGTCCAATAACCTTGTCATATGTGTGTATTAACATAGGACATTCTTAAGTTCTTTGGTATAAAATTCGTACTTCCAATATAATCATATTTTATCTCATGGTAATTATTACATCTTCTTTTATGAAAAAGTCATTTACTAACACATAATGATCATATCATTCGCCTTTAGACAAATGACTTGGGGTCATACTACTTTTCCATCTATCATGTAATGTCGATAAGAGGACATCATTAACCTTTTATTGGGCTATGAATTCCACTATTGTAAGTGAAGTTATGTCATGCAAAAGTCGTATATCCGATATACTAACTTTTAACTCTATTATCAATTGAACTTAGGCGTTTAATACATCGAAATATATGAGTCATGGACACGTAGTCTGCCACTTAATTAGGATTTAGGTAAGTCACACTATGAATATCACAAATGGATAAATCCAATGTATTGTTAGTCCAAACAATCATATCTATGTCTATCTTCTGGGAGTCATCCACTCTAATACCCAAGATAATACATCTCTCTATTTGAACTTAATAGACGAAATAATAATATTTTAATCGACTTGCTCAATTTCGATTAGACTTTAGATGATTTAGATTATCTATTAATATAAGTTGTCTTCTCACATTATTATCCAAACTCATAATGCAACTTAATATTAGTTAACCGCTAGATAATCAATAAGCTAATATTTGTTTTCATTTTGATTTGTGTGCAAAACCATTGAAGTCATTATACAAAATAGATCAATTAGTATTGTTGATACTAGGTGTCGAAATCATTTTTTTATATTTTAAAAAAACGAGAATCGACTTTTAAAACAAAAATGTGGAGTCATCACCAATCTTTTTGTTTAGGTGTGATTGGGTTACCTACTAAAATATTTTGTACCATTTAAATCAGTTTTGGTCCACGTAAAAAAAAAGGGTTCGGGAACCGGTTACGTATGAGAAAGGATTAACACCCTCAATACGCCCAAAAAACTGGTACCAGATTGATTAAGTGCTATCCTTATGTCTAGATTTAAAAAAAAAAAGTTTTGAAACATGATTCTTGTAGCGACGTAAAATTTTATTTCCGATCGCTAATTGTGGCGATTTACTGAAAACTTGAAAACTGAAGTTTGATTTTTTGAATCGTAAATTGAAAAACGGAAATAAAGAGGGGAGTCGCCACCGATCCTTTTTTATAGGTGTGATCGGACACCTAACGAATTTATTTTTAAAACAAAAAGAAGGCCGATTTTAGGTCTACGTTAAAATCCAGAGAAAAAATAGGGTTCGGGAGTCGGTTACGCACGAGGAAGGTATTAGCACCCTCGCGACGCCCAAAATTGGTATCTTGTTAAACACGTGTTGTCTTAATTTTCAAAATTACAAGTTCAAAGTAACATTGAATCGTGATCCTATCAAAACACGAGAAATTTTAATTGTTTTTGGTTTTTGAGAAGGATATACCATTTTAACACGAGTCGATTGATGTTCACCCAACATAGCGATGAAATCGATGACTTAATATTAGATCGGTATGTTGCCTTGCTTATTGAAATTAGAAAACGAGAACAAGATTTCTCGAAGTATGCAAAACAAAATTGATATAAACGGACGGGAAATAGAAAAATAAAAGAGTTAGAAATACATTGAAACAAATAATGAATATGACAATGATATTAAAAGCAACGATGATATATGCGATATTAAACATAATAATAGTATCAAACACGAAATAAATAAAAAAATGAATCTACATTAGCATATAATAATAACAAATGAAGTAACATAAACATAATATTAAAAATACTAGTAGTGCTATATATATATACATATTAAAGTATGTGTAATGATAAGAATGAAAAGTGTATACATAGTAATACTAAAAATACATACGCAATATATACCTAATAATATATAAAAATGAGCATTATCACAAGAGATACATTATAAATACTAATTATATAAAAATTATTCACATTAACAAATACTACACAAATATACACATATATCTTAAAATAAATACATAGTAATATTAGAATAAAATAATAAGTATAATAAATACAAGGATATATGACAATAATACTATTTATAAAAGTATATATTTACATATATAACAAAATACATTAATATTAATAATAAATATAATAGGGATAAAATAAATGTAATAATAATATACACAATATGGTAATAAAAATATGCCTATACATACAATAGTATTTAGGAATATATATATATATATAAAGTGATATGGAAATATGTACATACAATAATAATAAAAAAACTAATAATATTGAAAATATATCTATATATATACCTAATATAAAAATGCATATATAATATAACATCAGAATACTTACATAATATATACATATTGAAAATAAAATGAAAAACCTACCACAATACTACATGGACATATACCTATATCTATATATACTAGAGGTATATACATTACATATATAAAACATATACTAAAATTAACAACAATAGTAATAAAGATAAAAATATACATAAAATATTAATAATATATAACTAAATAAAAATAATGAAAACATGTATGATATATATATAAACCTACATGATATATATATTTATATTAGAAATGATAATAAAAAGACTATTAAATGCGCTATATGGATACGTATATATATATATAAATAATAATGATGTTATAATATATGATGGCATTAGAAATGTATATAAAATAGTATGAAAGATAAATAACTAATAATATTAAAATATGTACATAATAATATAATATTAAAAACATATATATATATTAATATGAAAAATGCATGTATACATATGATATAGTATTAGAACACTTACATAATGTACTAATATAAATACTATTAATATTTTAAAAAACTTAGTAATTATATTACGTAGATACATTATAAAAATACGTAATATGTATATAGTAGTAACTATAATAATAGTATATTAGTAATAAATATAAGAAGAAACAAAATAACAGTAACAATATATAAAAAAAAAAGAAAATAAAGTCAGTACGAAAATAAATTTAAATCTGAAGAAAGGACTAAATTTAAAATGTAAACAAAGTTTTGGGCAATTTTAAAAATAATAACAAAGAAAAGGACTTATTTGAACACGCGCATAACCTGGAGGGGCCAAAAACATAATTTTTCCATCTATTAAAACGTTTGGCAGCGTAGGGGACTAGAATGAACTCGGAGCAAAATGACGGGGCCGAATTATAATTAAAATAAAATTTGATTGCAATTCGTAAAAAAAAAGCGGAAGGGCTAAAGGTGAAATTAGCCCTTCCGCAGGAAACACGCGAATCCTTGGTCGGTTGGGTCGAGTCGGTCCGACCCAGGGCAAAACGACGTCGTTTTATGCCCTGGGTTTTAAACCCAAAACGGTGCCATTTTCAAGGGCTATATATAGCTTTTAAATCAAGAAAAAATCATTTGGGGCTAGGAAAGGGAAAAAAAAAGAGAGAGAGAGTGAGGGCAGAGCGATTTCCGGTGGGACCCCGGCCAGGGGTCCGGTCACCGGAGTCTCGCCGGCTCCAGCGCCGGCCACCGTGGAAAAATCGAAAGGTGAGATTTTTTTAGTTTTTTTTTGTTATTTCTTTTAGTTTCAATATATATATGTTTTATATTTTTACTAATAGTAAAGAAATAAAAATGTAAATATATATGAAAATCGAAAAAAGAGAAGAAAAAATAAAAGATAACCTTTTCGTTTGCTTTTGTTTTCCTTCCGATATTGCTTCTGTTTTTTTTTTTTTGAGATTGTTTGAATCTCAAACTATACTGCTTGTGAATATTGGTGATTGCTGTTTGTTTGATTGTTGAATGTTTTTTTTTTTTGAACTGCCGAAGAAAAATAACAATAGAATAGGGACCCCTTTACATTTCATTTCATGGCTTTTATAGCCTTTACAATTTTATTTCCTATTATTTCTGTCCTTTCTCTCTACTGTGTGCAGGGGATGGTGGAGGTGACCCTGGAGCAGGTGAGCATGGTAGACGTCGGTGGTGGCAGAGGGTTGGTGGGGGTGGTTGCGGCGCTAGGCAGGTTTAGGGTTTCAAAAACTGAAACCCTAATGTCTAAAATTGGGCTTCGGGTAGCTGATTGGGTAGGGTTTGGATAATGGGCTTAATGATTTGGGTAATGTATTGGGAATGGGTTTGATTTGGGTTAAGGTTTGGGGGGTTATTAGGTCTGATGTAAATGGGTTGAGGTTGGGTTAATGTTTTGTTGTATCGGGTCCAAAATTGGCCTGTACAATTCTTATTAAAACACTTAAGTGGTTCAAGTTGGTCGTCAAAATTCTCTCGTTTTAAAGATATGCAGCATCACATCCAGCACGATTGGACACGATCCTTTATACCTTCAAAAATACGATTGATTTTTTACTTTCAAAAGCTCATACGCCAAAAATTATAAAAGGATATCCAAATATTTAGTCCGACGAAAAATCATACCCAGCACAATAGGGCACAATTTTCTGAATTTCCAAATATTGATCATTTTAGAATCATTGAACAATAAAGAAAATTGAAAATTAGCTCAAAACACATTTATTTATTTTAAAATAAGATGGAGTAATTAATTATTTTAAAAAAATGAACATTACAAAGCAATATTTGTATAAAAAAGGGATTAATAAACATGAAATAATATACTCACAAAAAGTGCAATACTTAGTGAATGATGATGACACAACGTTATCTAACTAACTACTAAAGCAAACAATTAAATACAACTAATTTTAGAAAAATGTTACCAAATTTTTAAGCATGGATGGAGAACAATCAATATAATAGTAATACAAAAAAATGAAAATAATATACAACAATAATATACATAGCCTAATGCAACACAATCAAATACAAAATATACAAAACAAAATGAAAATTTAAAAATAATATGCATAAGACAAATTTTAAAATGATGAACACATAATATACAATATATGAATTGATGAATTAATGATTTTTTGAAATTATTTGTCAAAACAGATTGGAGATGTATATGTAACCATTAAAATATATATTATAGAATGAAGATTTTTAAACCAAATAATATACAAAGTGTTAAAAACATTGGTTAAAATACATACACTAAAGGAAAATTTAATAATATATAAAATATGAGAGAATAGCAAGAATACATAATAAAATATAAATTTAGGAGATACACATAATAGGTTTACAAAACATACATACATAAATAAATTTAGAAGTAATTATTTGTAAAGGATAGCATGAAATTAATAATTATAAGATTAAATTAATTTTATCATAGATTATAGATGTAACAGATTTTAAAACGTATACAAAGAAAATTATATATATAAAATACATGGATTTGGTGATATCTATAGATCAAATATATATATATATATATATATATATGTATAAGAATAATTTAAATAATATATAAAATATGTATACAAAACATATTAGAATAACCAAAATGTATGTTAAAATATATGGATTGAGTTAAAAATCATTATATGTATGAAATAACATAACATTAATAATATACATTGACTAAAATTATCTTTATCATGAATATTATATACACAACAATGTAAAAAAACGTTTATATAAAAAACATATATACAAAATCTGAAGATGATAAGACAAAAATAAATTTACAATAATAAAAAAACAATTACCAAGGTAGTTCAAAATATACAAATAAGTAATCAAGAATTAAAAAATGACTATGAAATGAAAAAAAAAAAGAACCTTAATTAAAATTAAATTAAAACAAAGGGATAATTTACAAATAAAATAATAAAAAAAACTAATATGCAATGTGTGCAAATGTATAGGGACTAGAACTGAAAATAATCCAGGACCCAAAACGCAGTGTTGCAGCGTGGATCCAATTGCAAAAAATGCACAAATTTTTGGAAAAATTTAAAAAGTAGATAAAACACAAATAGGAACTAATTGAAACGCGGCACAAAAGGGGAAGGACTAGCCACATAAATTTCCCATTTGAAGCGCAAAGGAGCGGATCCGGGTCCTGGAACGGGTTGACGTGCGGATCCCCTCCCCTAAACGGCGTCGTTTCAATTCTAATCCAAAATAATAATAAAAAAATTGAATGGCAATCTGCCATTTTTCAAGCCACAATTCGAACACCCATTTGCTAGGGTTTCGGCGCAGCAGCTCGAGGGTTTTCCACCCCCTTTCGGCCATTCATCCACCATTTCACCATTATAATTGGTGAATGGCAAAGACGCTCCTTACTTCCATCAAAGCCAAGACTCACAGCTCATTTTCACTCGAAAATCCACATCTCCAACCTCGATTTCAACGGAGAAGACACAGATCTCGTCATGCATCCAAGAAGGTAAATCTCTCTCATTTCTCTTTTTTTTTATTTTAAAAAAATATTCTACGAAGCAAAATATATGCAAGAAGAAACAGAAATATTAAAAACAAAAGAGGGAAAAAACTTGAAATCACCTTCTGATTTTTTTTTTTGCTGATTTTTTTGTATTGAGTTTGAATATTTCAGTGTGCGTGCGTAAGTCTTTTTTACGGAGTACAAGCGAGGGCTCTTTATAGCCTGAATTTACAGAGTAAAATAACGAAAAAAATAAAATATTTTCCTGCTGTCATTTTGTGCATTCTATTTTGTGTATTCCTTTACAGGATCAGCCGTACAGAGGCACGCGTGAAGGAGGCCGTGCAGGAGAGACCGCTCGTGGGAGCCCGACCTTCTTGCGTATGCCAGAAGTTTCTGGTGTATGAGTTTCTTTGGGTCTTGTTGGGTCTCGGGTTTGGGTTATTAGAATCGGGTTTAGGGTTTGGGTTTAAAAATGTATTTGGGCTGCTTTTAATTTAGTTTATTATTTGGGCCTGATGGTTTGTAAAGATTTGGACTTTAAGGAATTATCATTTATTTATTTATTTTTAATTTATTTTTGGTTTTATTGTGGGCCGGGCGCATTGGACCTATTACTCTAGGTACCAACAAGGGAAAGGAAAGGAGGGGACAACGATAGTGACAAGAAGGTCGGTTCACCTGTGACAAGTGGAGAGTTGGAGTAAGGAGGAGAAGAAGAGGAGGTACTGTGCCAAGGTCCATTGCTAAGGTTGTTAAAAGGGAGGGAGAAGATCCCTCATTCATTGTGCCTTGTGGTATTTATAAGCGGGAAGTCTCCTTTCCAATTACGACATGTCACCGGAAATCTTAGGGTATGGCAAATGTATGGTCGGCCAAGTGGCAATGTTGTTATACACTAGGAGTCTTCAAGTGTATTACAACTCTGACATTTCATTTACTGAGATAGTACGAGGTTGTTAGGCCTCAGTGGTCCCATAATGGTCTCCTCTTGATGAATGTGTACCCTTTAGTAGCAGGTGGTTTAATAGGGGGTCCGCTATTAGTGGGTAGCTAAGGACGGGCTATCCTCCTATGAGCAATGTGAAGAAAGGGTCATCACTAGGTGTTTCTTCAGTAAGTTCTCGTGATGCCAAGTGTCTGAGTCGAGTAGAGGTATAACAAATATGATGGAATTTCATTAAACCATTTTTTCGAAAAATTACAAGTTTGTTTGATGATATAACAACACTAATAGCACTAGATTCCAATAATTAGAATATGAATCATAATCTAGTGTATTGCAATTAACTATTACTTTTATGGTAATTCAAACAATGATATAAGCTCATAACCGAAGTATGTAATAGAAAAGAAATTTGGACCATAACCATTTCAATGCCATTTTATTACAGAAATCCAAATTATAAAATACCTTCTGCAACAAAAGTTCAGATTTCATAGATGCCAAACACCATCATAAATTAATCCACTCAAAAAAACAAACACAAACCAATGAAACAAACCTATTTTATTGTATAATCACATTGTGTTCAAAGCTTGTGGTTTCTTTTTGCTTTGCTTTGATAATGGGAGTGATATGTGGATGAACCCAAATCTTCTCCTTTGTGTGAACACCTGTTTTCGATGATCATCACCATGATGTTTTTTATCATGATCACCAGCTGCTGTTTTTGGATGAAATCTCAAATCTTGCTTTAGTTCATCTAGCATTTGGCTCAAAGCTACTTTTTGTCTTTCAGTTTGGCCTTCATTAGCCTTTTTTAACATATCCCTCATTGACACTGTTGGCCTTGGAACAGGCTTTGGGTTTTGCTTGTTCATCATCACATCCTTTAATGGAGATCTTTGAAGATTGTTGATATTTGAACCATTGTAGACCACCTGTTTGTTCCATTTCCTGAGAGATTCTTCAGCATCCAGTTGCTTCTTATTTGCGATTTCAACACTTTTTAGAGCCTCTTCCAATGCTTTTTTACTTTTTTTCATTGCATTTGATGCTTCTTCAAGCTTTCTCATGATTGTAAGTTGAGAAATATTGTTTGCTTCATCAAATTCATGCATTGAATGAATCATTTCCCTGTTAGAAACCTCTTCTGCTGCCTTTTGTAGTACTTTCGGGGTTCGAGGAGATTGTTCCGGCTTCGACTCCGGCTCCGGGAAGGAAAATCCGGAAGAACCCTCTGTTCCAGCAAGTGCATTGAGTTCAACAAGTGCAAGAGCCTCAGCTGCCATGGCTGCTTCCTCCATTTTCTTAGCTGCAAACCACCTCATTTCACCAGTAGTTTCAAGCACTGGCACTGCTCTTGGACCTTCAGTTGTTGTTGAAGGATCAACGATATTCCCAAGATCATTGATAGTTGCACCAAGGTTCAACTTTGCCTGCTTCAATTCCATCAAGACCGAATCTGGAGACGAAACCGGGCGGCGACGGTGGTAAGGTCTCGAACTCCCGATTCTGACATGTTCATGATGTTCATTGTTCACAGTACTCATGTGTTCATCTGGATTCAAGTGTGGAGTTTTGGTCATGCATTTCAAAGCTTCATCTTTGAGTTGTTTTTTTAAATCTTCCACAATCCTTTTTGTAGTCCCTAATTCTTCAAGCACATCAAGGGTCTCCAATTCTTTCACTATCAAATCTTTCTCCAATTCTGCTGCTTGTTCTTCAACTTTCTTTATGTCAAATTCTTCAATTCCATGCTGCTCATAAACACACACACATGTATATATATATGTATATATGCATAAACAAACATATTAAAATTAATTTTTGGAAGGCATGCATATGCCATATGTTCCATCAAGACAAAAGCAGAGAAAACTTACATAAGCCTCTCCAAACTTGTACAATGGCACCCAAGGTCCGCTGCCACCGAACCGGGTCACAGCCTCCTTAACAGACTCGAAAGGCGGTGATGTATCGATCTCAGCTCGCAAACCCACCCTCCGAATTCCAGGGTTTGAGTCCCTACTCGAGACAGTGCAAAACTTGAAATCCTCGGAGCTAGACTCGGGCCTCACCTCCCGGATTCCAGGTGTACCCGGAACACCTTCCATGGAGGAATCTTGAGGTACTGTTGCCATTGCATATATGCATACAAATAAGCTTAACTATAATAAAGATTCAGTAATAATAATGTGAAAATATGTGAATGTGAGTGTAATATGCAAAAGAGAAAGGGTCTCTTCTTAAAGGGTGTGCAAAATTTTTTTTAGCTTTAAAGATGAAAAAAAAAGAGGGAAAAATAAGTAAATTATGAAGAATTAAGAATTCTAGAGTTAGCTTTGTTATGATTATGTCCATATTCCCCACTAGGTGAAACAAAGAGAAAAGGTGGCAAAGTGATTTCCCTTTTTCTTTTTCAGGGTGGACCAATTTGAAATTATTTAGTCATAAATATTAATAAGTGTATTATGATATTGATTAAAATAATATTTTAAAAATACAATGATAGTTTGTTTTTCCTTAATACAATAAAAGTAATATTCATTTGTAAAGAAAAAAAATCTAAAATTAATAATGTGGTTGTTTGACTAGTCTATGTATATATAGTCCAATAAAATAACCTCCGCTAATTAGACCCATGCCGATTGAGTTTTAGGGTCGGTTTAATATTGCTTCTAAGAAGTATTTTTGGGATAAAAATATTCCTAAACAAATTTTTTTTTAAAGAAAAAAAGCTTTTCCCAAACCAAAAATTAACCCAAAAATATTTTTTTCGAAAGTTGAAAATTTTGATTTCTCTCTAAAAATGTTTATTTTCCAAAAACACGTTTAAGAAGTATTCCTAAATCAAGTATTAGTTCAATTTACATAAACATTACTACTAATACAGAAATATATAAATTCGAATATATTAAAATATATTATCTTCATATTTATAGGTCGAATTTAAAAAAATTATCACATTAAAAGTTTTTTTTTCCTTGTATATATAGACAACTTTAAACCGTGTCGATACGGTAGGTTAACATTTCCATTTCAATGTTTTTCCATTTTTCCTTTTTGTCGGATTGAATGAAGTTGTACGTGGACGTGTAAGTGACGTGCTTGATGTATATTGGTTACTGATATGATGAGTCAAAGTTGATGGGTCAAAGGTTTTGGGTTTAAACCAATAATGTATTGACACATCAGCAAACTACGATGAGATTGGATTTGCATTGCTTGGGTTGACTTGGCAGTCTTTGGCCGTTGATTGCGGTTTTTAAAGATAGGTTGTTGGGAATTGCAAGTTCCGTAATGGAAAGGGAAGGTCTAATCAAAATCATGCATGTACCTAAACGACGACGTTTGCTTAAAATTGAAGATAATTATATATGTCGACATTTGAAAAGATGTCATAAAACTTTGGAGGAAGGGACCATTATTTTTCTTTTTCTATTTTAAAATTTTTAAATTCGAATTCGATTATATTTTATACTATTTGTTATTAGGGGTGAAGTCAAAAATTTTCTTCTAAGGGTCGAAATTAAATTGTAATTTTTTAATTCTCTATGTTTTTATAATTTTTAAAGGATTAAATCAAATTTTTATCATTTTTAGGGGGATTAAAGTGTAATTTTATCTTTATTAATTTTAAATTTTAAATTTTTTAAAAGACTTAAATAAATAATTTTCCATTTTAGGGGGGTTGAGTCTCCTGCCAGCCTTAGCTACGCCCCTATTTGTTATGCATAAATATTTTAGTCAAAACATTTAATGGTACGTTTGGAGTGCACACTGTCGAAACCATTTTTTTTTTAAAAACGAAGTCGACTGAATTTTGGAAATGAAAACGAGAAAACGGGAGTCGCCACCAATCCTTTTTGATGAGGTGTGATCGGGTCACCTCGTAAAAGTGGTTGTTTTTAATAAATGGTTTGATTTATTTAAACAACGGTTTTGGTCCACGCAAATCAAGAAAATAGGTTCGGGAGTCTGTTACACACGATGAAGGATTAGCACCCTCGATACGCCCAAAAATTGGTGCCTAGTTGATTAATTAGTGTCTTAGTGTCGAAAATCGAAAACTTGAAAGACTTTGAAATATGATCCCTCTTTTTGTAGAAAACTCGAGTGTTAAAGACCTTCTCGTCTCTAAGTAATAAAACGTCACATCTAGTAAGTTTGGACACAACATCTCGAACATTTGAGAATGAGTTTGCCTTTTATTTAAAATTTGTGTATTTTTGTCCCTTTTTAAAAGGATATTTGATTATTTAAGGTAAACGAGGAAAATTGAAACTTAGTAAGTTAGGGCACGATCTCTCGAACTTCCAAATACCGAACATTGCCTTTATTTATCAAAATCTTATCTCGAGGTAATAAGATGTCATACCCGGTAAGTTGGGACACAACACTTCGTATCTCCGAGAGTAGGCATTTTTATTCAAAAACCCGTATTGCGGTTTAAAAGGAATATTTCGTTATTTAGGTTAAATGAGAAAAATCAAAACCCAGTAAGTTAGGGCACGATTTTCTCGAATTTCCAAATGCGAAATATTGCCTTTATGAAAGAATTAATATTGGGTTGGATAAAACATAAATTCGTAATGAAACGAGATAATGAAGAATGCATACCAAATAAAAAATTTCGGTATTGACAAGCATAACAGAATAAACATAAACACGAATATGAACGATAATGATGATAAGAGCAAAAAAACAAAATAAATGATCAAAAAGAATAAAAAGGAAATAATGAATAAGCTAAGAAATGATCGAAATTAAAAGGAACTAGCAGCAAATAAATAAACATTATGTAAAACTAAAAAAAATGATAGTAATAATAATGATAATAATATTAATGGTAATAATGCAAGGAATAAAATCTTTAAATTTGAAATGATGTAAAAAGATATGTAAATAAATAAATAATATGTAATGTGAATGAGGAATAAGAATAAAATGAGATAATTTAAGGAGTAATAGGTAAAACAATACAATAATATAACAGTAATAATAACAATATAGTAATAATAGTAATAGTTGTAGTAAAAATAGTAGTAATAAAAAATAAAAAATAATATATTAAATAATAGTAATAAAAGTATTACTAATGTTAATAGATCTTTAAGCAAAAAATGTAATAATAACAATGATGTAAATAATAATATATACATAAAGAAAAAAAGAAAAATAAAATAAATATATATGTAATATAATAATAACAATATGAATTTTTTAATGCTAAGATAATGAGGATAGTAATAAAAATAATAATAATAATAATAATAATAATAATAATAATAATAATAATAACATCTTAGATTAATTAATTTAATTAAAATATCGAAAATAACAAAAAAGGACTAAATTGAACTTAAAGTAAAAGTTTGGGGCCAATTTGAAAATTAATAAAGAAGAAAAGGACTAAATCAACCACGCAAACAAAGAAGAGGGACTAGATCGGGCAATAAACCCTCCCTCTAAAACGCGCAGCATCGAATAGGATCTAATTGAAGTCTAAGCACAAATCTGGGGCGAAATTAAAACCCAAAGATAACTTAATTGCAAAGTAACGAAAAAGCGGAAGGGCTAAAAGCGCAATTAGCCCTTCCATTAAAAAACGCGCGGAGCCTAGGTCGAAGCGGGTCGGACTAGGGCGAAACGACGTCGTTTTGGTATTAAGAAGGCCGACCAAAACTACGTCGTTTTGATCGGCTATTTAAGGCAGATTTTTTTTAAAAAAATTTCACTTTTCATTTTGTTTTTAGAAAAAAACTCCCTTTCTTCTTTTTTTTCTCTCCGCAAGTGCCTGCTCCGGCGAGGGCTTCCGGCCAATCGCCGTCGGTGACCGTCGTACGCGGTGGTCGGAGGTAAAATTTCCCCTTTTTTTTCTTCTTTTTTTTTTTATGAAAAGTGTTTATTATTTTTGTCTTTATATTATATTTGGTGCGTGTATGTATATAGAGGTGAATAAACTCGAAAATAAGACGAAAATGGAAAAACTAAAATCACCTTGGTCTCGCGGTAATGATTTTGGTATTTTGTTGCCGAATTTGGTGCTAAACTCGCACTTTTGTATTATTGAGATCACTGCTTTGTGTTTAAATCTATTAGTATTGATGAAAATTTTTGCCGAATCCTTTTTTTGGTTTCGGCTTGGCTTTTTAAAGCCAAGTTACATGCTATTTTTTATCATTATCTGTCCCCCCTCTTTTTGATCTTTGTAGGCGGGTGGGTGGTGCTGACACGGGCGGTGGAGCAGGTGACTGGCATGGGGCGATGGGACGTTGGCGGCGTTGGGGGTAGGTTAGGGTTTCAGTAAAATTGAAACCCTAAATTTTTACTGAAACCCTAAATCAAGCTAGTTGGGTCAAGAATTTGGGCCTGTGAGGGTTTGGGTCAACTTTGTTTGGGTTAGAGCTGTAATGGGGTAGGTTTAGTTTGGGTTTTGGGCTTGTTAGGCTCAGGTTGTTGGGTTTAGTTAGGTTGTTTTATTTTGGGCCCGGACAAAAATGGGCTTGTACACACACCAAAATTTTAACGCATTTATTAGAAATTTTAGTATTGATATAAGTTAAAAACTTCGATAAATCTTAAAAATTTTGGCATTTTTTTCAAGAGTAGTGCAAACTCTTTTATCTTAGCCACAATGTGAGAACACTTCTTAATATGAGAGCAAAATGGGTTTATTTAGGGTTCTTCCTCTCTTCCACTCTTCAACCACCAAATAAATTTCCTAACTCTTTCTCCCACCATGGAAGCTCTCCATTACTTATCCTCTCAATTTCACCATTGATGGCTATCTGCCCTACAAGAGTGAATTGTTTCAAACCCTTCAACACCTCCTCATTAACTCTTCCTTATTGATTTCTTGTATCAACAATTGGTGCGGTGAACGTGGATCAAACCAAAATCGATCAGGATGACTCCTTCCAATGAAAGCAACCCCCTCCCCTGCGTAAAAATGTGATGATGTAACACTCTAAGATTGTGTCACATCATCATCATCTAAAAATTATATTTACATATATAATCTAAATTTTTTTAAAAAATTATAATTTATACATAGTACAGAATCAAAAACTAACTTTGTCTTTTTGATGCCTTGCAAAATATAGTTCATAGATATTTGCTCTTTTTTGTTGTTGTTGAAAGTTTATAAGTACATGTTCGAGCAACCACAAACTGTAGAATGAAATTATTATAGCATAAAGAGAGTAAAAATCGGAACAAATCATATAAAAGTTGACTAATCGAACTAAAACTCACACATGACAACAACATATGGTGGAACTTGGAATGTATAAGTAATAATGAAATAATATTTATATAAACAATCGAAATTCTAAATTAATGAAAAAATTATACATTAATATAGCATGTTACATAAGATGGTGGATTTTGTGGAAAGTTTTGGAATAATTTTCATCTTATTTTGAAGTTGTAATTAAAGATTGTTATATTTTCTCTTTTTCTCTTCTCAATTTGCATGCAACTTTGAAACTTCTAAGGTATCTGGTTGTCACCACGGAAATCCTAATGGTGGCAAGGCAAGATAAGTTGAAGAGAGATCGTGGTTGAATTTTTTGGTCAATCTGACGGATAGTGATAGAGATAGAGACAGAAAATATTTTGGATTTAATGGGTCCCTTGATGTTCTAGAATGATGTGTGTGGAAATCTGAGAAGAGATGAGAGGAAGAAATTCATTAGTGCCATTGTTTGGACGAAAAAGTGTTGTTTGACGGGGAGAGCAACGGTAATTTCAGCTTGGAGAAGAAAGGAGTGGCCCTTTTTTCGATAAGATGAATGAAATTGAAAGAAAATGAAGAAGATCAAACTTTGTAGGAGTTGCTCACATAAGGACCGTGCATTTCAAAACGGAGATGTAAGAGTGCATTTACGAAATTGATCAAATAAAAAATAAGAAAAAGCAAAGGGAAAAGTTAAAATGAAAAAGTAATTAGTTAAAAGTTTTTATTCTTAAAGAAAAAGCAAATAAAAGTTTTTTACTTTATAAATATTTGAGTTTTTAGATTTTTTATAATTATTTTGAAAAAATATTTCAATTCTCATACTATTTTTATATTTTTAAAATAATTTAGAATTGACCGGTATTAATTAAAAGTATTTTCAAATTTAAGTATCATTTAAATTTTAAAGAAAAATACCAACTCAGTATAAATTATCAAATTTAGAGAAAATACACATCAACTCCAAATAATATTATAAAAATATTTTTTTAATATGATATCCAAAATTGTGTTTATGGGTAAAGTTAAGTTCAAACTTATATCCCTAGACTTAAAAATAAATAGTGGAAAAGCTAGGGCAACCTAAACCCACCAAATTATTCATTTATTATTTTTATTTATTTATTCTTAAAACATAAAGATAGTCGATTGAGTCTTAACTCGATTGGTATGTCATTATAGCCAATACAAGAGGATGTGATTTTGAGTGCACTGAAGCGTATTATTCTCCTATTTATGGGTTGGGGAGGGGTTATAAGTAGTTTTACGTATTGTATTAAAAAATATATAAATGACCGGAACCTATAATGGACGTTGTTACAAAGTTGTTGACTAGGAAGTCAAAATAGAAGAGAAGAAAGGTAAAGGGATAAGAAAAGCAAGTGAGGAAGCAATGACTGAATAAAAGGAGGAAGAAGAAAGGAAACCCTCTCTCACTTTAAAGTGTCACAAATGCATGTATACATGCTTGCCTAAAGTGAGAAAAATAAAAGGGCATCACCATAATTACCTTCACTTTCCGACAACCTTGAAAGATACCTTTAATTTCTATTTCAATTTAAAATTTGATTATTTTGGTGAAATTTTATAAAGATGATGAAAAATAATATTTTTTTTAAGCATTAACAAAGAATTCATACATTTTTCTTTTGTTGGAAAATATAATTTATTACAAGAATTATTGACAAGAGGATTTAAATACGAGGGTAAATGTATCCGACATGTCTCTTTATTATAGGGTCTGGATTAAAGTAAACCCTTTACAATTAAATGGATTAATTTAATTCTATACTACTAAAAAGAATAAAAAATGTCCAAATTTTAACAGTGTTGACATTTATGGTTAAACAAAGTCATTTGTTGTTTAATAAAGTTTTATTTTGAAAGCTTTTTATGATTTTTTCAAAAACAATATCTTTTTAGAGTTGAATGTAAATGAGAAACGTCATTTTCATGTCTTTTTTAAGCAGTAAAGTTTAACTATGTTCCAGTTTAGCCTTATTTGATTCTTTTTAATAGTAGAGGGATAAAGGTGCTTAAGGGTCAGGTCAGACCGAGCCCATGCAAAGTATTTAGACCAATTTTTCAAGTCAAAAAATGAGTTTATTTTTTTTGTCCAAGCCCGACCCAGCTTGCCATATTTAATTTCTTTTAGATTAGTTTTTATTTTAAAATAATTTTAAAAAAATAATACACTAAATGCACTAAAAAACGTTAAAATAAAAGTTTTCTAACACATTCAAAATACATTAAAAAGTATTTATATTAAAAAAAACTACCATAAATATAATAAATATTTTATTATATTAAAAAATACAAATAAATATTATAAATGTTTTATTGCATTAAATATACTTTTTAAATTTTTATATTTTGGGTTAGGTTATTTAGTTGGGTAAGTTTTTTTTTAGGTTTTAGGTAATGGGTTTAATTATTATTGGATTAGTGGTTTAAAATAAATATAAATATATATAATTATTATTTAACGTACATAATTAATATAATTATTTTTAATAACATAATATATTCGGATTTGGCCGAGCTTGGGACAAAAAACTTGCCCAAGGTTCAGTCCATATAGAAAACAAGCCTTAAATTTTACCCAAGCTTATTTTTCAGGCCTCGTATTTTTGTCCAAACCCTCCATTTTCAGGTGAGCCTTCGGGCTAGGTGGATGGCTCGGCCCATGAGCAAATGGCTTGTGTTAAGACTATTATGTCGTCTATAAGTTCAATTGGAGAGACAACTTATCTTAACTATCAGAGTTGAATTGACTCTCTAAAAAAGAGACGTAGATGTAATTGTCTAGATTGATAATACATTAGACAAAACCTAAGTTAAATTAATTTTAAATCCGTTAATAATAAGAAGACAAAATCTAAATAAATACCAATACCTATTACTGGTAAAAAGAGACCAAAACAAATAACTCTCGTGGTCCAGAATAAAAAAAGAAAAGAACTTGAAGCATTAAATAGGCTGTATCCATACAACATTTGACGTGACATAGATAATGAATAAATAGGAGTTGACCCATCAAAGCAATCAACAGTTGTTTTTATAGAAAACGTTTACCCAAATCTGGTTGATGTAGCAGAATTTGACCAGGTGGAAGTGATGGGCAGTTTCTAAAGGGCAATTTGTTAGAGGTAAAGCCGATGCTGCTAAAAAAGGAAGGAAGCTTAGAAAGACAATGCGGGATCAGGGGACTCGTCTCAAGCTATCAAGCAATACTTGGGGTGCCCATATCGGAATCGATCAATGGTATGGTGGACCATATCTCTTCTCATCACGGAAAGAAGGGCGGTGCAGTAGGTCTGAAGGTGGCTGATAGGCAACTAGAAGCTAAAAATGTTGCCCAACAATAAAGGTCGGTTCTTCTTAACCTTTTAATTCTATATGGATTTGAATTTGTCTGTTTTTTTCTTTGAACTATCAAGAGTGTGCGAGCGCAAAATTTCCTTGTATTTTTCAGAAATATGAGTTGAGGGTTAATGGTTCTAAAGCAGATGCTATTATTGCCAAAATGGGTTTTCAATATTCTCATTGGGTAGAAACGGTTGGTTTTTCTGGTAGCATTTGGGTTGGATGGAAAGAATCGGTTAGGGTGGAAGTAGTCCGCAATCATTCACAGTTTATTTTGGTACAGTTTGCAACAGTGTTCAATCCCAAAATATATTCATAGCTTTTGTTTATGCCAGTCTGAATAGGATGAAAAGGAAAATGCTTTGGTATGGGTTAGAATGAGCAAATGGCTCATGTTAAGACTATCATGTCATCTATAAGTTCAATTGGAGAGATAACTTATCTTAGCTATTAATGTTGGATTGACTCTTTAAAAAAGAGACGTAGATGTAATTGTCGAGACTGATAATATATTAAACAAAACCCAAGTTAAATTAATTTTAAATCCATTGATAATAAGAGGACTAAATCTAGATAAATACCAATACCTATTACTGGTAAAAAGATAGAGATCAAAACAAATAATTTTCATAGTCCAAAAAAAAAAAAAAAGAACTTTGAGCATTAAATAGCCTCTATTCGTACAACATTTGAAGTGACATAGATAATGAATAAATAATACTTAATACCATTCCAATTGCCATTACGACTTAAAAAGACTATTAATTCTATAACAAAACCACTTAAATCTTGAGTAAGTGAATGATCATGTGTGCATGATATGACTTCACTCATAATCAGAGATTTAAATAGCAATCCGATACCGCTATAGCGGCCATTATATAGCGGTAGCGGCACCATCCAAAACCGCTACCGCGATTAACCGCTATTATGTTTTACAATAAGTTGTGTGAATTTTTTTAAAAATTCACGACCGCGATACCCGCAGTGACCGCAATAGCATTCGTTATGTCCGCAACCGCGATAAACGCAACGCGACCGAAAACGCGGCCGCGACTGCAATTTAAATTCCTGCTCATAATACTGAAAATTTATCTATCTCAAGGTAATAAGTTGAAAGTTGGTATATTGAGTATATGACTTGTGCGTGATATGACTTCACTCACAATAGTGAGAATCATAGCTCAATATAAAGTCAATAGTATTCTTTCGAAGTCTAAGGGTGGATTAAGATGGGTAGTGCATTTATTTGCGGTTAGTGTAAAAATAGTAGTGGCAGTGAGATTAGAGATTGTAGCGTGAGACAAAAAGTAAGTTAAACACATTGCACCAAACCGCACCCAATTGCCTATCCAAACCCACCCTAAGTATGATTTATGAAAATGGAGCATGACCATGGATAATTTGTTTAGGACAGGTTATGTAGTCATTACTGGTATAAATAATAATTTTCATCATAGAAGATATAATGTAAGCTTGACATAAATTAATTAAACTAGATAAACAAATTTAACCTTAAGGGACCATGGTCATATGAGTGAAACATACATATGACAAGGTTATCGGATTAAAGCTTAATAAATAAGTAGCTTTTGTAATGGTAGATAATTAGAAGTTCAATCATGATACTTTTAATGGTTTGATTTCATGATTAAATAATCTTATAATTAATAGACGAAGATTCAAAATATAATTACAAGATAATCTAATTATATATGTCCAATTGGTTCGTCTACTAACTTTGAATGGATTGCATGTAAAAACCTATAATTAATGGATAAATCAAAAGGAAAAATATAGATGGCATGGATTCCTATATGCAATAATTGCATTTTCTACAATAAGGCAATGGATGACATGGAATTAATTTAATTTCTCCAAAGTGAAAGTTAAATTAAGTAGTGATTACACTGACCCTCACCCTAGTCTCGATTTCATCTTGTGTTTGATGTATTTGATTTTTAGAATTAGATTTCACTCTCTAAGCAAACTCGAGTTTACGAATTATAGAGAAGATTAATTGATGAAAAGTTTGAAGACATTAGACTTCAATTCGATCTCACCCATGACATAAACATCTCCTTACAACCTCGACAAACAAGTACTTATTTCATCAAATTTATTGCTTTAAATATCATGACAAAAGTTTATTTTAGAAAATTTTAAAAATTTTAATGCACCAATAAATCATATTTTCTAACTTGCTTTTTTTATACCAATTGCATCATTTACGATCTTATTCTAATCACTGTCGAATTCAACGAAGAGATAAGTTAATTTTTTTTAGTATTATCCATATTCGTTTTATGATTTTTGTTACGAAAAGGCAAGTTAATAAATTTTGATTTGAAGTTGTTTAGACATCCAAATCTGAATGTGAATATATAGTTACGGACATGATATAATGCGGATTTTATTTTAATAGAAATATTGATATCTTGTAAGGTTTGATGTGATTAATTATTGTTTAAATATTCTAAATAATGGTGGTGCTAACTCCATTAATATTGTTTTGATCCTTAAAATTAACAATAGAAGGAAAATATTAAACAGTCGTTGGTGACTGATACTAATTTTCATTAAGATTGATGTTCGCTTAATTTTCTAAACTTATGTTCAATAAAAAAAGAAGAAGGAAAATAAGTCATTTGAGACCAATTAATCTTTGTAACCTATTTTTTAAATAATTTCAAGGATGTTGATTATCATATTAATGAAGAATAATTTTGATAATATGTTATTGACATATCCTCTGTTTATTTTCTTAAAAAAATAATTGTATTAATTTATTTAATGAATAGATCCATACAATTTAGAGAAAAAAATAGCAAATACTCGTTATAGATAGTGAATGACAAGCTTCATCAACACAACAAAGGCTTTAGCCTCAATATTAATAGAACATTATGATATGTTAACAATTGGTTTTGTCATAAATCAAGCACAATATATCTGGAGTGATTGCAAGTACTTAATATGATAAGAAAAATAGCCCTTGATGGTCCAAAGTGATGAGCAAAAATTGACAAAAGAATCGAATATTCACCCAGCTAGAGAGGACAACAACAAAATCATCCCTAAAATCACTTGTAAAACTAAGATTACATGCATAAGCAAGACTAAAAAAGTGCTACAAGAGCATATAAAAACTTCTAAAATAGAAACATATTAAGAAGTTGACGAAGAGCCATCCACTTTTCAAGAAAAACTATTGGTGGCCAGTGGAGTTTTACCGAATGACAGGCACATCATTTGTCCATCACAACTTGTGAAGACAACAAAGATTTACAAACTGAAAAGAGAGAAAACATGTGTAGTGAATGAGGAGAAGAAAGAAAGAAAAGGTTGATGGGAGAGGGAAAATACAGACGATAGCCACCCCAAAAGCTGGCACCCCCGCTGAGCAAAACAAAAAATAAGAAGTAAATGACTTATCTCCTTCTAGACCTGCTCATGGGTCGGGCTACTTGGCCCGGCCCGAAGGCCAGCCCGAAATGTGTGAGGGTTTGGGTAAAAATATAGGTCCGAAAAATGGGCTTGGACAAAAAAATAAGGCCCATTTAAAAAACGAGTCGAGCCTCGGGTAAAGTATTTTTGGCCCGGGCCCGACCTGAATTCACTAAATGACAAAAAAATCTGTTATTTTTTTGTCTTATTTTTTAATGTTATTTTCTTGTTGTTTTCTCCCTATTTTGCTACCATATTACTATTATGTTCCTACTATTTTGTTATTATTTTTTGGATATTGTATAAAACTTATTTTATTATTAATTTTGTTATTGTTTTAAAGACATTTGTTAATTTTGTTATTATTTTAGAGGTATTTACTTGTTAAGTTGCATCTATCTTAGTGCTATTTAAGTCTACATATTTTTTAAAATTTATTTTCAATTTGTTGAAAAATATTTATTTTGATTTTTTAGTATTTTTGATATATTATATATATTTAAAAATTATATAAAATAATATAAAAAATTAATACAGGCGGGCCGGGCCGGGCCTAGGTTTTAGCATTTTTATTTGGGTCGAGTTTGGGTAAAATTTTAGGCCCATTTTTTGGGCTCAGCCCAGCTCAGCCCATGAGCACCTCTATCTCCTTCGTTTATTAAAGCATAAATGTAAGGAACATAATTCGATATGAACAAAGTATATCATAAGGTGAAGTGTTATTTTCTTGTGCGATTAATGTTTAAGGATGAGTTTGGATGAGCGATGCGTTTATTTGCGGTTAATGTAAAAATAACGGTGGCGGTGAGATTAGATAATATAAACAATACTATAACATAAAAAAAAAAAAGTAAGCTAAACACACCACAACGCCCATCTAAACCCACACTAAATTAAGTTTTTATCATAATTGGGTTTCTTTGTTATGAAACGTGTGAAAACAATTTCGTACCATACACTTATTAATGGTGACAAATAGAATTTTATTCTTTCTACGGCGGGTTTATGGGAATTTGATCCATTATCTCCTTATATTAGTACTAATGTGCTAATGGTTTTTTTTCCCACTTTTGTGTAAGGTAGGACATAATGGATTTATTTAGAAAATAGATGTGTTAATGAGTTGGGTTGGGTTGAGTTTAAGTCGAGTCTAAGCATGATATTAATATTTTTATATTTAAGTCCGGCTTGACTTGAAATAAGAGCTTAAAATTTTACCCAAACCTGCACATATTTGCAACAGATGAACTCAAATCCATTTTAGACCCGCCAATATTATTTCAAAAATGATTTATATTATTTTAATTTAATATTTAATAATTCTATATATTTTTATTTATTGAAAATTTTATATAGTCATCTTAACATTATTTTAATGTTTACATTAGAGTAATATTATATATTTAGTATATGTTTGTTTTTTAATGCGTTATAAATTACATCATACATAAAAATAATTTAATATAAAGTATTATAAATTTAAAAACGGGTTAAGTTGAGTCGAGCTTGGGCTTTGAATTTTCAAGTTCAAGTCGGCCTATATTTTAAATGAACTTAATTTTTTTGCCCAAGTCTTTTTTTCGGGTCTAATATTTTTATCGAAACCATCCAAAATTTCGAGCGAGCCTTCGAACCTAGGCGAATAACTCGATTCATGAATAGATGTAAAGTAAAACCTAATGGGGGGTTTGGGATATGCATGTAAAAGTGAGTAAGCAGGCCTCGTGAGACTGGGTGGAAAAGAATTAGTACCTTGTTCTCTAAAAAGAGTAAATGAGATCGTGCTGAACACTTTAAGGGTCTCTTTACATGGACGTTTACTTTCAGTATAGTGCGTTTAGCTTTTTTCTTGTTTCATGTTATATTATCTAATCTCACAATCATTGTTGTTTTTACACTAATTACAAATAAACGTACCGCTTATCCAAATATGCCCTAAAAATTAGCTAGGCAAAGTACATTAATCTCACATTGATTAAAAGGGAATTTCTTTGATCTTATAAACAATTGTGCTACACATCTTATTGAATGTCTTTTGAAAGAGATCGATGATGAAGCTAAGCTTTGAATTTGAATTTAATGACTTTCAAAAAAAAATTTACGGAGATCGATGATGAGCTATTCATGAATCGAACTAACTTGAGTAGCTTTTTTTTTTTTTTATTTCAAATAAAATTAATTTTTATATTAATGTTTCTATATTTTGATAATAAAATAAAATAAAAATATTAAATTTTAATTTAAATTGTCTGTTTGTTTACATGTAAAAGGTTTTACGAAAAATATTTTCTGCATTTTCTTATGATTGTTTCACAAAAAATAGTTTGGTCAATAGAAAATGACATACAGGTCAAGGTAAAATAAGCGATTTTTCATGTAAAATAACTTACCCTTTTAAAAAACGTAAGTCATTTTCCGAAAAAAAGCTCATCTATAGATAATTTTATTTTTATATAAAAATTAACTTAAATCAAGCTTAATATTATTATATTGATAATAAATTTTATTTTTATTTTTAAAAATATTTAAAATATTATATTTTTCATTATTATTAAACATACATATTTAATTATTTATATTTAGTGATATAATAAAATATTAATATAATAAATATAATTTATTATTTTAATAAATTATTTAATATTTCAATTTTATTTTAATAATAAATTTTAAAAATAATAATTTTAAATAATATTATTCACATATTATTAAAAATATTCAATATTAATATTTTAATAATAAATATTTATTACAATTATAAATATATTAATAATAAATGTTTTATAGTATAAAGGTTAAAATATGTCATAAGTCTATATACACTTTACAAATTTATAATTTAGTCTTTGTACTTTTATTTTCAAGAATTTAGTCCCTTTACTTTTCAAATTTAAAAATCAAGTCCAATTGTTGACATCGTTAATTTTTTTTGTCAATTTTGTTGATGTCACATTTTTAAATAAAAAATATTCACTTAGTAGTCATGTAAATTAAAAAAATGGCGTTGTAATGAATCTGAATTTAACATAATATTTTTAATATATACAAAAACAATGGAAAATATAAAATTATAGATAAAAATAAATTCAATTAAACAATAAAAAATAAGAAAACTTCACATGTATATTTGTTTAATTAAAAACAATTTTTATAAAATATTTTTAAAAAATTTACCAAACAACAGAAAATATTTTACACACATTCATTCAAACATTAAAAAATATTAATTTTTTAAGGAAATAAAACAGAAACTGAGTTAAATTTTATACAAACCCAAACCGGTTGACCATACAAAGCGTAAGCATAAGTGCATAACTTCATAATTGGAAGGCTGAAAATACTTGTTGGACATGGTACAAAAAAGCCACCCTTAAGCCCACTAGACGCTTGTCCCACCGGTTGAGCCAGCGAGGCAGGCACCGGGCACTAAAGAACACCAAAAGCCCTTGCCCTCTGCCTCAACGCTTCGATTGCAATTCCAGGTTTAAGCCCTTGAATTCTCCAACTGCTCTGATATATTTGTGTTTCTTGCAAAAGGGTATGCCAAATTCTGATGATATTTTATTTTTCTGCAAATTGGGTATATTTTGTTTATATCGTTTGTTTAAGTAGTTTCTTAAATAATCTTGTTGGAATAGAACAAATATTTGATAACCACTAGGTTGATGCACTGAAACCCAAGTTTGTAATTGCAAGAAAAAGAGAGTTTTTCCTTTTCATTGGTGGAAGTTAGAGAGAAACCCTGATTTTTTGTTGAATTATATTAAGTGAGATTTAGATTGGGACTTCAAATTTCTAGTTCAATTGAAACAGTCCTATTTTATGTGTTTGAATGTAGGAAACAAAGATTTCTAAGAGAGAAATCCTGATTTTGTGTTTGTTGAATTATATTTGGTGAGATTTAGATTGGGACTTCAAATTTCTAGTTCAATTGAAACAGTCTTATTTTATGTGTTTGAATGCAGGAAACTAAGATTTCTAAGAGAGAAACCCTGATTTTGTGTTTGTTGAATTATATTAGGTGAAATTTAGATTGGGACTTCAAATTTCTAGTTCAATTGAAACAGTCCTATTATGTGTTTGAATGCAGGAAACAAAGATTTCTTTATGTGATTGGATGTCTGGTAATGAAACTTGGCAGATGACTCCTAAATGCGATGGTACTTCACAAAGTGGATGTAAAGAGGCTGAGGATTCATGCCTTCCCTTTCCTAAAACTGGTTCTCAACAGTCATCTGTGAGTATGATGTTTGAAGGTCCTGTGCCGATTTTAGTTTACAGGAGGAAGAAACGGTGGGGCTGCAGCAGCAGTGCTAGTGCTGTTGTTGCCAACTTTTGTGCACAGGAGCTGGTTAATTCAAAGAGAAGTGTGGATTGTTTTTCTGTTGTTAGATCTGATGCACTTTCAGAGGCAGTTATGGAGCAAAAGGGAGTTTCTCGAGTTGATGAAACTGCAACAAAGACTTCTTTATGTGATTGGATGTCTGGTAATGAAACTTGGCAGATGACTCCTAAATGTGATGGTACTTCACAAGCTGAATGTAAAGAGGCTGAGGATTCATGCCTTCCCTTACCCAAAACTGGTTCTCAGCAGCCATCTATGAGCGTGATGTTTGAAAGTCATATGCCGATTTCAGTTTACAATAGGGGGAAGAAACGGTGGGGCAGCAGCAGCAGCGCTAGCTCTGTTGTTGCCAACTTTTATGCACAGCAGCATGCTAATTCAAAGAGAAGTGCGGATTGTCTTTCTGTTGTTAGTTCTGATGCGCTTTCAGAGGCAGTTATGGAGCGAAAGGGAGTTTCTCGAGTTGAACATGAAACTGCAACAAAGATTTCTTTATGTGATTGGATGTCTGGTAATGAAACTTGCAAGATGACTCCTAAATGTGATGGTACTTCACAAACTGGATGTAAAGAGGCTGAGGATTCATGCCTTCCCTTACCCAAAATTGGTTCTCAGCAGTCAACTGTAAGTGTGAGGTTTGAAAGTCCTATTCCGATTTTAATTTACAGGAGGAAGAAACGGTGGGGCAGAAGCAGCAGTGCTAACGCTGTTGTTGCCAACTTTTGTGCACAGGAACCGGTTAATTCAAAGAGAAGTGCGGATTGTCTTTCTGTTGTTAGTTCTGATGCGCTTTCAGAGGCAGTTATGGAGCAAAAGGGAGTTTCTCGAGTTGAACATGAAACTGCAACAAAGATTTCTTTATGTGATTGGATGTCTGATAATGAAACTTTCCGGATGACCCCTAAATGTGATGGTACTTCACAAGCTGGATGTAAAGAGGCTGAGGATTCACGCCTTCCCTTACCCGAAACTGGTTCTCATCGGTTATCTGTGAGTGTGATGTTTGAAAGTCCTATGCCGATTTTAGTTTACAGTAGGAGGAAAAAACGGTGGGGCAGCAGCAGCATTGCTAGTGCTGTTGTTGCCAACTTTTGTGCACAGGAGCCGGTTAATTCAAAGAGAAGCACAGATTGTCTTTCTGTTGTTAGTTCTGATGTGCTTTCAGAGGCAGTTATGGGACGAAAGGGAGTTCCTCGAGTTGAACATGAAATTGCAACTGTTAGAGCTCCTGTGATGCCCCTTGCTTGCAGTAGAGGGCCTCACATTTCGAAGTACGAAATTGCTAATGGATGTTCTGGTGTGTATGACCACATTTCTGATGATGTACATAAAACTGTTGTGCAGAAAACAATAGATGTTGACAGTATAAATGATAGTTGCTCATCATCAAAGTCAAATATGGAACTTGCATTAGCTTCTACAAAAGATGAGATGGATGAAAATGGTGAGTGCTCCTCCTCTAGTGTAATAGCTGCTGAAGTTGCGATGGAAGATCTATCCGAAAAAGATGCGTGCCACCATATACTTCGGAACCAGGGGAATGTTGATGAAGTTGGGCCTTCTAGGAATTGTGTTAATGAGGAAACTGGGACTACCAGTGGTGGTAGTTGTTCTAGGTTATGCAAATCTTGTAGTCGTTCAGGAACTGTTCAAAAGATGCTAATTTGTGATAGTTGTGAAGAAGCATTTCATGTACGTTGCTGCACTCCCAGGATAAAGAAACTACCGGTTGATGAATGGTACTGTATTATGTGTATGAAACAGAAGCGAATAATGCTCAAAGAGACAACTGCAAGCAAGGCTTCAAGTATCACTGGTGTAATGGGCAGATCCAGAGACAAATCACCTAAAGGAGAATTCAGTCCAATAGAATTAATGTTGAGAGATACTGAACCTTATAGAACTAGTGTTCGAATTGGAAAGGGTTTTCAAGCAGAAATTCCTGACTGGTCTGGTCCAATTGATAAGTATGTTCCGTAAATTATTATATATAAGTTTATTCTCTGTGGAATGCTTAAGTTTAGGCTCTCTATACCATGTCAAAGGCACTTCTGTTTTCTGCACCAGAATTGATTTCTCAGACAAAATCTTGGGTGAAACATCAATAATTATTGCTGGGTTTTGTCATGTTCCTAGTATTGTTTATGATCAATAGTTATACCATGGTCTTGCATATTGCCCCAAAACTAGTTTCTCTGATTCATTGCGAGGAAATTCCAGGTTGGATAACTTGAAGTACTGAATCTAGGTTTCAGTGTGTGGGTTTTTTTTTTTTTTTTTGGGGGGAGGGGTTAGATTAAATAATACATTCAACTATCTGTTTTGTATGATGCATGTTCTGATTCATCATTGGTTGCCTTTACAAAGTAAAATGTAGTTACAGGTTCCTCAAGTGATTGACTTGGTTAGTGACAAAGACAATATCTGGTTTATTAAATTTTGATTTTCTACGCTGTAAGCTATCTTTCTTATTTGTTTTCAAGTTTCTTTTTCCTCAAATATAAATTTCATTGAATTTACTTTGTTTGACATTAGAAATGGTAAAAGAAGGTTACATGCTATCATTGGCTTCTTGATTCACATGTGTTGTTCATAAGCAGTATATTGCTATATGATGCAGTGATGTTGATAATATTGGTGAACCACTAGAATTGGGTCCTTCAGAATTTACTGATTTCCATGTAAGACCTCAGTTTTTCTTTTGTTGGTTTGCATTTATATTTTGCAGACATGTGACCTTTTGGTTTGGGGAGAATTGACACATTTTTCTAAATAGGGATCAAATTGCAATAAGTCATCTAAATTAAGCTTAATAGGGAACTGGCTTCAATGTAGAGAGTTTATAGAAGGTGTAGGAGGCACTAAAGGAACCATCTGTGGAAAGTGGCGCAGGTATAGCTTGCTTGTGTTGATATTTTACTTTCTTTCTTGCTATTTCTGCTTGCAGAAGTTGGTTTGCTAAAATTCTTTGCATTTTTTGTCGAGGGAATAGTAATCAATTTACTCCAGTTGACTTGTAGATGAATTATTGTTGAAACTTGAAGTGATATCAACTCAATGTCTAAAATCTCAAATGCTGACCTTTGGTAATCATATCCTCAAGTAAATCTACACTATAATAAATATTGATATAGGAGATCCTCTAGTAGTGGTTACTTCACCCAAATAGAATTCAAGCCCGGTTACATGTAATATAGTACCCTCTTTATTGTTATCTTATGCTTAACAGTTAGTAGATAACGCTATTTCTCATATTAAAAAAATTGAAAATTGATGAGATTTAAGTACATAATATCACTTTTCTTATCTGTTTCTGAAGAGCTTGAGGAATTCAGTTCAGACTATGTACCAGGTATAGCTTAGATGAGTTGTGGAACTTTATTACCTGGTTGATATAACTTAATATGCACATATATTTAACTCACTTTCTCAGTGTAGTTTTGGTTTTTGTGTTTCTCCTGCGAGATGCTTAGTTCTTAAAGTTCTTGCTTTTGTAGGGCTCCTCTTTTTGAAGTCCAAACTGATAACTGGGAGTGCTTCTGCTGTGTCCAATGGGATCCATCACTTGCTGATTGTTCCGTACCTCAGGTGGTAACCCTTTTAACAACTTCATTCTATTTGATGATATTGTTTTCGGATTTCAACCTTCAGGTTATGGTGCTTGACTTGGGCTTTTGAATTAACTAACTTGGATTTTGGAATTTTGTATTACTAGGGAATCTCTTCATGGATCAGTAATTATTTTAAAATTTTTAATTTTGTTCTTTCCAAATTGAATAACTATTCAAGGTTTCATGTAAATATGTTTCATCTGGAAGCTCAATATTTGAGGTGGATCATATTTAATGTGTCATCAAGTTGTGATTAGTTAATGCAAGTCTGTGTTTCTCATAGATGTCAAGTGGAGACCCAAACTGAAGCCATGCCATCCCAAGAAGTAGAAAGAATCTTGGTTATAGTCCATTAATGTGTCCAAAACAGAATTGTGTCTTATAGTCTGTTAATCCTGGTCAAGGAATTGCAACTACGGGATGTACTATGTATTGTCTTTGCTGTTGTATTATACAAATACCAGTTTTGTTTTATTTTGATTTTTTATTTCAAGTCATTATAGAATATATCTGCAGTTTTAGTCTTGTAATAAAAAGGTTACAAATCCAAGAGAAAAGGAAGAAGTAATTTCTTTTGATATAATAAGTTCAAATTTAGTTGTTGTAATTGTTAATAGTATTGATCATATTTGTCCTCTAATTGAACTTGTTGATGTATTTATTCCATCAGGAGCTGGAAACAGAAGAAGTTTTGAAGCAACTCAAGTATCTAGAGATGGTATGTAACGACACACCCATTTAGTTATCTTCGCTGATTACTGGTTTCAATTTATTGCGTTTTATCTTTCTGTATCAAACAATGCATGGAGGGTGTGTTAAACAAGCCTTCAGCCATGTTTGCAACTTGCGCTTGGCTCTAGTGTTAAGAGTGGAGTCAGGTTGTGGTAGAGCCATAAAGACCCTAGGTTTGAGATGTAGCGTGCATAAAAATTTCTACATTTAACATTATACGTTTCTCAGAGAAGCGAGCTTGTAACCAAGAGGAGTTATTTAACATAACACACAGCATTCATACATAAACTATTAGGTGCTTGAAATTGAGTTATTGGGTTCTCTTAGGGGGATATAGGACCTTCTGGTTCAAAGGGGCAAAATATATTCAATTTTGACCTTTCCATTTATTACTAATTGGTTGTAGGTTGGATTCTTACAATGTTATTAGAGCTGAGGTTGTTTGTTGCTTAGTTTGTTATGCTTGTACTTTTTTTTTTTTGTTACTGTGTTTTTGCTATCTATGTGGAAGGCTCATCTAGTTGAGTTTGTTATAGTTGGGCTTTTAACTTTGGCGCTTTTAGAGAAACTAGTCTTCTAATTATCGGATGGATGAAACAGAAATCTATGTTACTCGGACTCAAGTTTGAGTATCAGTCACGGATAAGTGCTTGTTATGGGCATGTTCAATTATTTCCAACATTTCCATGTTTTTGAGTCTTTAGAGGATATATCCTCATTCTCATGTCTGATTATGCGTTGGCCTGGGTACTTAAAATAATGAATAGTTGTATCAACATAAATAGAAATTTAGGGTCCGATATGAAGTAATTTCAATATACCAAAATTTCTTTGACATGTTAAAATAAATTTGATTGTTAATTCACTTAACCTTGCAATTTGGACTTTGGAGTAGCCTTTGGCCTTGAAGCAAAGCCTTCATATTCTTACATATAGGGGTGTAAATAAGATACTTGTGCTCGCAAGTACTGGATTTCGACTTGGAAAAATTTTGAAATTCAATATTGAGCCAAGCTCAATCTCAAGCAGCTCGAGCTATCAATCGAGTCAAACTCGAGCATCTTAGTATCCATTTGAACAGCTTGTGAGCTTAATTGAGCTTTTCATTTTAAAATATTTTATATTATTAAAACTAACACAAGGTCATAATTTTTCCCCCTCCCAGAAACCCTTTTATTTTTCTTTCCCCTTCTTCCAATTTCCTGGTTTTCTGGCCTTTTCTCGTCATTCTTCCTTTCTCCTTCGCCTATTCTTGTTTGTCA
Source organism: Gossypium longicalyx (assembly GCA_025698465.1). Lineage (NCBI taxonomy): Eukaryota > Viridiplantae > Streptophyta > Magnoliopsida > Malvales > Malvaceae > Gossypium > Gossypium longicalyx. Next base: position 96,177,489 of record CM047000.1, on the reverse strand, counting down.
TCCTTCATTCACACAGCTCTCTCAATTAAAATAGCAGAAAATCAAGTGAAACCAAGAACCAAGAACAACTGTTGGTGGAAGCTTCCTAGACTGTGAGATGCTCTTCTTCGTTGTCTCTTGAGGCCTTTACTCAGGGTTTAAGACCCCTAATTTTGGGAAACAGAGAAGTATGATCTGATATACTATATTAGTATATTTATGAATTGAGATTAGTCTCTAAGATTCAAATACCCGGTGTAGGGTTTTTGGTTCTTCTCTTGGCCTTAATCAAGCTTAGGGAATCCATAAATGAGCTTAATCAAACTTGACCTCGAATAAGTATTTATATCTTGAGCCGAGCTCGAACTTAAAAAGATAATGCTCGACTGAGCTCAAGCTGAGTATTGCTTTGAATTTAAAATCAAGATCAAGCTTGTTATTATTCATGATCAGTTTGGCTCGATTACTCTCCTACTTGCAGAGAACGTACTATGGATCTCATATTAGTTCTCCAAATCCTCTCTGCCATTTGTTTTAGTTTCTTTAGGGTGTTGTTAATATTTCACATTCTTTGCAGCTAAGACCACGACTATCAGCTGATCGGCGAAAATCAGATCGGACCAACAACTGCACTTCGCAAGACCGTAAATGTGATATGAGAAATGCAAAGAACTAGGCCATGTGGCAGTGGTAATTTTTCCGGAGCATCTGTACAGCTTACCTTGAAAAGATCTTGTATATCCGAAATTCCTTAACAGTTCCAAAGATCTCAATTTTGCAACTAGGTATTTTCTTTAACGGTTAACTTGCATTCCATAGTATTATAATGGAGAAAATGAAGTATGATAGAGTATTTAGGCATTGGCTTTCATGTTCTCTGTTTTGGTGTTTTGCTTTGGCTTGCCTGCAAATTCCTGCGTTTGGTTTCCTAAATTTCTATCATATGTCCATGGTTGTAAAAGCTGGACCAGACTGACCGATTCAATAGGTTGAATTAGGAATCAGGAGGTCCAACTGTTTAATCATATATGTTGAACCGGAAAATTATAGAACCGCCCAAAACTAGGAAGAAACCGGTTAAAAACCGGCCAAAGCTACTAGTTTACTTTTCTTTTTATAGGAAGAGGGGTCACAAATTAAGGGATTGATTCTAAATTTGTGTCATTTGAAGAACCATAAGAAAATCATGGGTGTAATTTTGCATGTAAATTGGATTGGGTTTTATAGTTTATTGCCATATAATATACACACATTTTACACATAGTTGAGAGGTTTGTTTCTGCTGAAAAATTGAATTGTTAGAGTTAGGTATAAACATGTATATAAATGATAATCTACCACTGAAATTATGGGTAGTATATTTTTGTTTAAGTCCTGGGTGCTAACTAGTGGAAATTACACTATTGTCATTAAAATAGAAATTAAAACATTAGTTGCTACACATATCCAAGGGGGGTTACACCAACATCTTAATATTTTTTTTTCTACCACTCACCTTTTTATTATCAGTACTAATTTCTTTTATCTTATTTTTCATACTTGTAATCCTAGTGGAGATATCTCCAAGGCTTTGCTCTCCATTTCAATACAACTCTCATTCACTTCTTTGGTTTCCCTTTTATACACATATTTACTTGATGCCCAAATAAATGCCCCTAAATTAAGGGTTGATATGACCAAAAGGAAACCATAATAATAATCCAAATGAGAGTCATTCAAGTTGTCTCCAATCCAGCTCTTATGCTCACCTCTATCTGTAAGTTTATCCACCATTGTTACCAAAAAGCTATTCAAGAAGTTCCCAATTCCAATCCCACTGGTGAAAAATGTTGTCCCTAGGCTTTGCATGTCTTCCGGTGACTGATCATAGAAGAATTCCAGCAAACCGATAGCGTTGAACACATCGGCTACTCCAAGTAGAACATACTGTGGCAGCAACCAGAATATGTTCATTGGAACAATTTGTTTGGGTCCAGTGATTTGATGCACTCTTATGACGTGCATTCTTCGGACTTCTACAGCATATGCGATGGCAATCGCAATGACTTGGATGACGAAACCAATGCCAAGCCTTTGGAGGAGCGTGATTCCTCTCGGATTCCCTGTTTTACGGCGCATGAATGGCACGAAATAGCGATCGTACATGGGTACTGAGATCAGCATGGAGAGTGTTACGAAGCTACCTAATGAAGCTGCTGGGATTTGAAAGCTTGAACCTAAGCTTCTATCCATGGTGGTTCCTTGTTTAACAAACAATGTGTTTATTTGAGCCCAGATGGTGCTTGGAACTAAGGTGACTAGCCATATTAACATCATCCCAAGGACAAGCTTCGTTCCTTCTACTTGAGTTACAGTGCAGGGTGGTCTACCTGAGTTGCCATCTTTCACTGCAGCTTTGTCTAAGAATCTGTGAACACACGAATATGAATGACAGACCATTAAGTCATGATGAATTTCGTAAGCACTTAATACCAGTAATTAGTACTAATTAATCAGAGCATTAGCTGATAAGATGGGATCCTAATCATGTTCAAGATTCTAATCTGATGTTGACCTTCATATTTCAACTTATTGCAATGCAGTTTCATTGTTCCACCAAACATTTTTCACAAATCATTTGTCTTCATTTATTGATTGAATCCATAGAGTGGGGTCACCATTTCACTGTCACAGAAACCAACTTGGTCCCAACAATTATGACCAATATTTATCATTAAAGGTTGTCTAAAAGGAAGTACCCAAATTAAGCCTGCAAGGTGTCCCTACGGTCGCTATTTTTATGATAGCATGCATTACGTTTGTAACTGTGTTAAACTCGGTGTAATTGGAAACACATCCGGGACCGCAATTTAAATCCCTGACCCCACCATTGCCTTAGGCACAGGAGATTTCCTAGTTACGCACATGCATTTGGAGGTCCCCTATTGCACCTGTTTCTAGCACAAAAAAGATTTAAAGCACTTTGCTGCATTGTACGATCTCAAATTGACTAAAACCCTTACTAAATTCAATGCCACAATGATTGCAAGAAATGGGACAGTACTATTATTCCCATTTTTTTTTCAAACCTTTGTTTATATTATCTTAAAACAGTGGGGAAATTAGTGGGAAAAAACCTGAAAATTGGAGAGTAATGGACCTGCCGTTTCCCACTGTTGATGTAATATTGTGGCTCATGTTCATGAAGCTGACAAGGGTTTTGAGGGAGCTGAAGTTTCCTGTTTTTGAATGCTGTAACGGGGACTTGAATCAGGTCCCTGGCAGGGCTCTTGGTCTTCCTCGCTTTGTGTCTGTAAATTGGGGTTCCAAGATAAAACACAACGAGGGAGACCAAAAGACCAACTGTTGGAACCCCATAGCCAAGCCCCCAACCCAAGTTTTCTTGAATGTAGACTAGGCCAAGGGTAGCAAATAAGGCACCCAAGAAAGAGCTGAACATCCACCAGTTGAAGAATGAAACTTTGAGCTCCTTTTCATGGGGATTAAAATCATCAAACTGGTCAGCCCCAAAGGTTGATATGTTGGGCTTTGTTCCCCCTGCTCCTAGTGCTATGGTGTAGAGAGAGATATAGAAGAAAGCTACTTGTGATGTAGAGGCTTTGTTGCAGATTCCATTGGTGCAAGTTGGCTTCAATGATTTCAATGAAACTGCTGTTGTGAGCATTATCATTCCCTGTTCACATTAAATCATGGTATATTAGACATGCAAATTTTTACTCTCTATTTTCTTGAAATATTCGTGTTTGGTACATACTTCGATATGAGAATGTCTAAATAGAAAATTTAGAAAGAATGAACATACTCTTGTCAACGTATACCTATATCTAACATTAAGACTCAGATCCGAATAACATTACGTACATAAAAATTAAAGAAAGGAAAAGAATGAAAAGGATTCATTGTTTTGTGAGCATGTGCAAACCATATTAAGCAATTACAAAAAGTTGCCTTAAGCATCAAACACTAATTCTCTCTTCTTATCATCAAAGACAAAACATTTTTTTGTCGCCACGTAATATTTTAGTTCAAAAGAGGTTGCTGTATGAAAATAAAAAATAAATAAAGAAATTTGGATACCAAAAAAGTAGATTTAAAAATCAACTAAGACAATTGGATATTGTCGAATATAATGTTTTTATCAATGAAAACAAATTAGTCAAGTCTTTGTCATTTGGTTGAAACTCATTTTCCATAAATTTAAACACTATAACAAAACAGTTCCCCAATTATAAGTGCAAAAACAAGACATGATGGCAACTTTTTTTTAGTGGGGTGTATAATGAAAATCAGATATGCTTTGTGGGGGAGAAGAAAGTACCATCTTAATATCTCCATTCTGATTAGGCCAAATGACTTGCTATTATTCATTGAATCCACTAGAAGAAGAACCAACCAAAATTAATAAATCTAATTGGCTTTCTCCTAGTAGGTATCTAGAAATATGGTCCATCCAAAAGATATGGCCTCCTTTTATAGAATAGTGAATATAACCCCTCACCATATTCACAGTTCTTTGGTGGAAAATAGGTTTTAATTTGATGTGAAAGATAAAAATGTTACTCAAACATGAATATATGTATTCAATATAGAAATATCTAATTTTTTTTGAAGTTTTTTCATGTTTTTAGAGAGAGTCGATCAATATGTCTAACGAAAAGAAAAGCTTAAAGTTGGAGCTTGGGAGAAGTAATTGGCGAGTTTACCATGACATAGATAAGAGATGAAACAGTGAAAGTCCAGAATCGACCCAAGTAAGTATCAGCAATGTAAGCTCCAAGAATTGGTGTGATCCACACCGATCCTGACCAGCTATTCACATTTCTTACTGATGAAACTGTATCTTCATGGAGTTGGGTCGTCAAGTAATTCACTAAGTTGGAAGCTATTCCATAAAAAGCCATCCTTTCAAATGCTTCATAACCTGTTTAAGATTATAAACACACTAGAAATCAATTCAAAGCAATCAACTGAATGAAGCAAACACTCAAACATGTAGTCTTCATTATAGTGCAAAAGAATAACTCATGGAGCTGCAAGTAAAACCCTTGCTTTGATGAAAGTTTTTAGACTCTAAATGGAAAACTAATGAAACCCAAAGGCCAAAAACAAACAAGTTTTGCAAGGAGTGAAAAAGCTGAGAGTTACATATATATATATATATATATAAGTATCTTACCAACAAGGAAAGCACAAGCATTCCATTTCCCAGTTTTGGAAGCAAGAACGGGGCGACCACGAAGATCGACAGTACCATCTTGAGTGAAACCTTTGATTTCCATTTTTATGGGAGATATGTTTTTGTGGAAGAATAGATGAAAGGATTTATAGAAAGATTTACTGTTTTTCTCTTTTAATATATATATATTATTGATGATATGTATGCATGTATGTGGTGAAAGTTTTGGCTCACTATTCTTATTTCTTGCTTCACCAAAGCCTGCGCCTTTATATAGCCGCATTAATTTGGATTTAATGTTATATATATATATATATATATATATATATATATATATTTTATTATTTCACTAGTGTTAAATGTAATGGTAAGACATATTACACTTTTAAGAAAAAAATTCAGAATCGAATCTTAGAGACAAGAGGACAAGTTACAAATCCTAAATATAATCTATAAAATAAATATCAAAAATTAATATTAAATACAAATACAATAATTTTATTAAACACAAAAATAGTGTAATAATCTATTATTAATACTATTTATTTAAAATAAATATTTCAAATTTAATTTTTTTAAATGCTCATAGTTAAAATTTTTCATACATATATATTTTTTGTTCTATTTATATTTACACAAATTTATAAATAAATAAATAAGACATGATATATATACACGTTAGAATTGCTTTGTTTTTTCCTAAAGAATTGCATGTTTATATATATATATATATATTGAAATACAATTACAAAGATTTATAATTAAAGTAAATTATTAATCAGTGGTTAAGAGTTCAATTTTCGCTTTAAGTATGGAGAATTTTTAGAATTTGTGACCAACATCTACCCCTTAATAAGTTTACAGAATGTAAATGATTAATTACTGATTCCTTTTGATAAATAACTTAAGAAATAAAAAAAAATCATTAAAAAACACAATGAAGCTGATAATTAAAATTTATTAAAATCTATATTAGAATAAATTTAAATAATATCTATAAATAATTGTAGTTAAATTAGAACACAATCTATAAGGAAAATTTCATATGGTATATATAAAGAGGCATGTTGTTATCATTATAAGACTATTTTTTGTATTACTAATATCCTTATTTTGTGGGTAAAAATGTTTAAGGAGAAATATTTTTGAAAAATATGAATTAAAGCTTATGATAGAGTGGAAATTTCGGAAATTTTAAGATTTTGAGTTTCGAGTTTCATTCCGTTTATTTTTAAATTTAGTATTCATAATAATTGATTTATTAAAATTAATGTAACTTTAAATTACTTTTTTAGTGTAATTATAATATACATTTATAGAGTATATATAACATTTTTTTATAATTATTTAGTTTATTATATATATTTAATTAATGTATAAAAATAAAAATAATATTTAAGAGTAAAATCATAATTTTAGAAATCAATGAAGCAAGTAAGTTTTCCCATTACTATCAATCAATCAATCAGTTTTCTCATTACTATCAATATTTTGTCTTCATTATATCAAATTAATTTTAATAATCAATTCTTAAAATTAATTAACATTAATTTTTTTAGTTAAAGCCATCTCGTATTACAACTACGACTTGACATGTGATAAAAAAATTATAAAAAATAAAAATCAATAAAAGTTATTAAATTTTAATAAAAATATAAAAAAATTATTAAAGATTAGAAAAAATATTATAAAATGCGTAAAATAAACGCTTTAACCATTAATTTTAACTGTTGACCATTAAAGTTAACAACTCCCTTTTTTTCCAGTTAAAGCCATCACCTGTCGCAATACAGCATGACATGTGATGAAAAATGATAAAAAATAAAAAATCAATAAAAGTTATAAAAAATTATAAAATGCTTCTTTTGGTACGATAATTTTTGTACTTTTTTTTACGAATTTTATATTTCTTTACATTTTTTATAATTTTATATTTTTTATAATTTTACAATTTTTATAATTTTTTATAAATTTTTAATATTTTAATTTTTTATTAAAATTTTATAATTTTATAATTTTTATTAAGTGTATAAAAATTGCAGAGATTTTTGAAAAAGTTTAATGGCCTTTTTAATGGATTTTAAAATTTTAAATACCCAATTAAATGCCAAAAAAATAAGAACTTAATTACTATTTGTAAAAAGTTTGAAGGCTTTTTACACCCTTAAACATTTTATATATTATTATTGAATTAAATCGCATCATCAAAAATGAAGTTAAATGAACTTAATTTTAAATTTTTTTGATAAATATGTTATTATTTGATTTCCTGATTGTTGAGTAAAATTCTTATTTTAGTTAAATTTGAGAAATAATCTTTCAGTTAAACTCTGTTTATTTGATTTAATTAAACTCTTATTAGTCTAAATTATTTTATTATTATTTGACCTATGAATTTAGCCTATAAATAGACTCTTTTACATCCTTAGAAAAATACATTTATTAGAGATTAGAACTCATAACACTTTTAAAGACTTTTGTGTTTACGTTTTGAGGGTTCTTTGTTTTTGGATTTTCGAGGTTTAGTTTTTATCTCCATCTTTTGTACTCTTCGTTCTTTTGCCATTATAATAAAATTATTTTTGCCGGTGGTTTTTTTTATCCTCTTTGGAAGGGTCTTTTCACGCTAAATTTGTATGTTCAATTTCTTAATTTTTTTCGCTATTTTTACTTGTTCATTACTTAATCAGGTCGATCCCCAATACTGATAATGTATAGAATAATATGTTAGGAAAAGAATTAAAAAATATCCCACAACACCTTTGGCTTACGTTTCCACCCCCATATATATATATATATATACTTACAACTTCTACTTCTTACATAGAGAAAGCTTTACAAACCCTTATTCTAATATTATTACTCATTAATATGATCATGTAAATTACGTTTCTTCTAATATTAATGTATATAAGCTTATTATAAGTACAAAATTTGATAGAAAATACTTATAATTTTAACGATTGGATTGTGATTTTTAAATACTTAGTTTGTAACCTTTTAAGTATAGGGTCTTAATCTCAAATTTTGTAAAAGTATAGGGACTAATATCATATTTTAACTATAAAAAATACATGCCAACAAACTAAATCAAATAAGAAATACTAAAAATTCTTGGACCAAATATCCATCGAATGTAATTAAAAGTTTGTGATCAAGAAGTTGAAGGTAGAGCATCTCAAATAGACATTCCAATTTTAGGGAAAGAGAATTGGAAGAATTGTGTGGGGTAATTAGTCGTGATAATTATTTGTTATACCCTCACATCGACAATAACACGTGACAAGACATGAGGCCACTTACAAACGGCCCTCCATTGGAACAGTCCACATACAACTCTTTGTGTAGGGCAATCTGCAAATGACCTCTCATGCATCCTGTCTGAGCTAATTTGGAGATGGCCCACTAAGCACCCCATGCGGAGACCACAAAAACATAACAACCTCGTACAACCTCAATGATGAGAATGTCAAAATAGGACCACACAGTAAGCTATATGGCGACAACTAACCTGTAATGGGTTTACCATCTGGTAGGCACATATGTGGCACTATAAGACCCCATATAAGCCCCAGTGCACAAGGGACCTAGGATCAACCCTTTCTCTCAAAAAATCATAGACAACAGCTCCAACTCTCTCCTTTCTTTAGCTCTTTAGCAGGAGTTCTCTACTTGTCATAGGTGAACCGATACTCTCTTCCACTACCTTCACCTCCTTGTTAGTTACTTGTATCAACATTTTCAATCTACTAACCGAATATATTTAATTTAATTTTTTGGTGATGTAATTACTTTAAAATTCTATTATTTTATGGCGTCTAAATATACCTAAAAAGAAAGAATAATGGTGACTGACTTCGATGGGTCACAATTATGAAATGAACACTTTCCACGTTGGAAGGAACAACTGGTCCATCATTCTCCACCCTACCTATCCATATCCAACCCAACACATATAAAGTACCACCAACAATATTTATATATACACACACGTCATCAAATCAATAATTATTTCTCTTAATTTATTTAAATTAAATTTTATGTAAATATAATAATTTAAATATAAATTCAATAAATATGACCGCTGATGCTATAACCAAAGAGATCAGACGACGCACAATGAAATTAATTGTTTTTGCTGCATGATGCAATTTTCCTTTATAAAAAAAAAAAAAAAAGAGGAAAATAAAGTTGTAACACACAGAGGTTAAAGCTTGGCGCCACATCACGCCAATAATGGCTTCCCTTCCGCTAAAGGTATTGTGCCCCATCATAAAAATAAATAAAAAAAGGTTGTTTAATAATTTTATAAATATGTAATTATAAAAAATTATAATATAAAATTATATAAAAATAATGAAATGTTTGGTAAACAGAGTTTTGGATAATTTTTTAGCTGATTTGGTTGTAAATGGATGATTGAGTAATTAAACTCTTTAATTGTAGTGTTTGATAAAAGAGAGATTTGTAAGAGCTTATTGAGCTAAAATCTCCACAATAGAAAACACAAGGATGGGCAACGTTTTTCACAGCTGATTGGGGATGAGATATGTTGAGTGACATATTTAGGGGTGAGCAAAATTCGATTCGATTCGAAGAATTCGATAAATTTTTTAAATTTTGAATTAAATAGTTCGAGTTATTTGAGTTAATCAAGTTCTTTGGATCAACTCGAATAAAAAAATAAGTTTTTCGATTAAACTCAGATATGAATTACACAATTCGAGTTATCCAAAAATCCGAATAAGAAAAGGCAAAACTACGCCGTTTTGATAAATGTTTACCTTTTCTAAAGTTAAAAGTCAAAACCATTACATTGTTTATGTAATTAAATAATTTTGCACTTCATTTACTAGTTAAATATTGGGTTCATGTAAACGCAACATTGAGTATAAATAATAGGATTCGTTAACTCAACTCGACTTAACTCAAACTTTTTTGACTCGATTCGATCCGATTAAAAAAAATTAAATTGAGTTTGGTTGCTAAAATAGGATTCGTCAACTCGACTAACTCGAAATTTTTTGACTCGATTCGACTCGACTCGATCGAATATTCACCCTTAGACATATCTGACCATACTTGCTTAAAAATGTTTTATATTTTTTTAATCATTTTACACATATCAACTTTCAGTTAAATTTTACCAAATACTTTTAAATAATTAATTAATAAAATTAATTAATTAAACCAACCACTATAATCAGATATGAATCAATTATATATAAATACAAGAATTACAAGATGAGGTTATTTAAGAGCCTCACAAATGAAGCTGTCATAAGAATCCATTCAAAACCATAGTGGTTAATTAAAGAAATTGAGTTGACCAGAAAAAGTAAAAAAAAAAAATATTTTTTATATAAATTATCATTAGTTGAGGAATAATAAAATAATTTATAAAATATAGAATTTATTGCCGACAAATAAATTCAGCCACGAAATATATGGGTTTTTTTTTTTTTTCAATTTAGTTCAGACTGTCGGATCAGGATAAAGATTTTTCACCTACTTAGGATTGGACTATGAGATTAATATTTTAATAATCATTAAAATATTAATTTTAATATCGTCGTGAATTAATTTTAGCCTTAAAATTATTATTTAAAAAGTAGGGTACAAAAATTATTATTTAAAAATTTTGGACTATTTAATATGCTTGTGAAAAAAAGAGAGTGTCTATAATAGGTTAAATATATATATTTAAAATAATTTCTTAATTTAGAGATTTAGGAATAGTAAAATAATTTTATTAAAAAATTATCATTTTAATTTTAGATGTTGATCGGTTGAGCTGGACCGCGTTAAGTTCGTATATAGATTTCAAATTTTATTTAAACTTGGACCATATTTAAAAATGGTTAATTCAATCTCGTTTATGTTGGTTAATATTTTTCTCTCTTTCTTTTTAAAATATTTAATAAAGATATTGTTAATTTTTATTTAATATTTAATAATTTTATATCATTTTCATTTTTATAAATAAAAGAAAATTACATGAAATTTAAAAATAAATTAAAACGAGTTTGAGCATTGAATATAAAATTTTGAACTCAACTCATATTCAAACGAATCTAATATTTTTATTAAATATTATTTAACTATAACCTTTCAATATTTGAAAGGTAAATATTATATTATTTCATGTTTTCCTTTCGCTCCATTCCATTAATTAGTGATTTCTCTATTGGAAATGAAAGCCAACATCTTAAATGTCCACTCAAAATGATTAAATAATTAATTAGATAAATCTCAAACATGTTTACAACTTTTTTGAAAAAGAAGAAAAAAGTATTTTAGATATTTCAACTTGCTTTAAATTCATTGATGCATGTACTTAAACAATATGATTGAAGTACATGAACTTAATCATGAGAAAATTTTAAAATAAATAAAAAGTTGGATTGGGTCTTAACTCGATTAGTATGAGTATTGTCGTTAATGTAGGAATACGTGAGTTTGAGTGCACTGAAGCACATTATCCTCCTATTTATGGGTTTGGGAAGGACCATGGATAGTTTTAAGTATTGTGTCAAAAAGAACAGATATAATCAGAATTTATAATAATATTGATAATAACAATGATTAAGTTGAGTTACATGAAAACATGATGTAGAACTCCAAGTCATCTCCACTAAGTTTATATATTGCAACTTAGATTTTGCTTTAGGCAATATTTTACATGATAATTTGTTCTAAATTGGGGTTTTTTTTTATTATTATGAAATTCATAATGCTGCATAGGGTGTTAGAAATATCATAAACTACATTGTGAGCAACACTAATGGGAGGAAGATCAGAGAAAAGTCTCCAACAAATTATATAGATGTGATAAGGTATACATGTTATTCCTTTTCCAAGAACCATTTGAATGATGAATGTTGAATCCATGCAATGCAAGAAGCGGTAAAATCATCATAAACAAAGGTAGATTAGCGGTGGATTTGGATGGACGATTGGGTGTGATGCAGTGCATTTAGATTACTTTTTATCTCGCGTTATAGTATCACTATAGTATTTAATCTCACCCCATCGTTGTTTTTACACTAAACGCAAATAAACACACCGTCCATCTAAACTCACCCTAATTGTATAGAAATACACACAAAGTTGAAGTGGTTAATTTTGATGAAACTTTTACTCATGTTGCTCAATTAGTATCCATAAGATTGCTACTTGTTATGGCTAGTAGCTTAGGTATAAAACTGTTTTAGATAGATGTTAAGAGCACTTTCCTCAATGGTTTCTTGAACAAGGAAATTCATGTAAAACAATTCGAAGGGCTCACGTATCCTCGCCATTCAAAATATGTTAAGAAATTAACAAAAGTTCTATGTGGTTTGAAATATGAAAAGTTATCTGAATTCCTCTGGCTATTCAAGGAAGAGTATAGACGAAACTCTCTTTATTAAAAAGATCAAATGAGGTATTACAGTAGCAAAAACTTATGTTGATGACATAATCTATTGCTAAGAATGAGTTTGTACAAGTCATGAAATTAGAACTCGAAAAAAAAAAAAAAACTCAAAGTTAAGATCTTTGTTTCACTTGAGAGATACATCAAGAAATTGGTTACTTGATGTTTGCATTTGAGGGTGCCAAACCAATGAGAACTCCTATGAGCATGAATGACAAGCTACCCAAAGATAATCAAGGTGTTGCAATGAACCGAAAGACATATCAATGTATCATAGGAAGTCTATTGTATCTCACTATAGGCAGGCCTAACTTATGTTATAGTGTAAGGGCATGTGTTAGGTACCAAGATAGCACTATGGAGTCTCACTTACAGGTTGTCAAATGTGTCATTAAATTTATGAGTTGAATAATCGATCTTTGCAATCTCGTTTTTGAAAGTGTCTAATCTAAACCTAACAAGATAAAACGATGTTGTCTGGCCGAAGACATTGATGATTGAAGGAGTACATATTCTGCTTTTCTAGTTTAGTAAGAAAGTATTGATGCTAATGTAATGCCTACTTGTTTAATGAATAACATGCACAAATAATAAATGAAATAGTGTAGTTTGTTTTATTATGCCATATTTATTTAACAAGAAATATATTTTATATACAATTTAATTATAAAAAAATATTAATATTGTTGGGAATTAATTCGTGTATGCAACGAACAAGTAAATAAAGTAGAAAATCGAAAAGATCAAACATACAAATTTTATGTGAAAAAACTCCTTAAATAAGAATAAAAAGTCACAAGTAAAAGGAGATTTCACTAAGTAGAAAAAGAGTATAAAAGATGAACCCGAAACCCGGAAAGAAAAACCCTTCAAACTCAAAGAACTATTGTTGTGTAACCTAGGGTAACTGAGGCCTATTTATAAGCTGAAATTCGTAGCATTTATGATTAGAATATCCTTAGATCAATCAGAGTTTACGTAGAAAACTAAAACAGAGTTTAACTGAGAGAAAAAAATTGAAAAACTTAAGGGACATGTTATCTCGTCACGATTTTAAATTTTGTACCCACAACGGATTGCGTGACGGGACAAAGACGGGGATGATAATTCTTTACAGGGATATCCCCACATCCACCAGCCCAATGACATTCCTACCTAAATTCACTCAAACAAATAAATAAGTCCACCTCCACAAGAAAAAGGGGTGAATTCAGCCAAGTTGGTGCTTTTTTAATGATGATTAGCTAACTTGCTTTTTCGGTATCTCTTTTCCTACCTATACAGATAGATTGGCCCTATGTACCAAAATCAAAAAACAAATGGTCCTAACCTAAGGAATAGGCTTTGATTGAAAATCATATAAATGAAAACCATTTTGAAAAAAGCAAAATAAGATAAAGACAATAATAGTTAAAATATCATATATTGATATTTTCGGATTTAATTGGTGCTTAAATTTTTTCAACCACTTTGATACTTTTTTGCAGCTTCGTTAAAATATGATGACATAACATTAACTAAAAATATAATGATATGTGGCAAATATTAATAAAAAATTTATAAAATATTTAAAAATATATAAATTTATAAAAAAAAACTGTAAAAAATATTTCACATCCAAAATAAATCTGGACAAATGGATGTCCTAATTCAAATAAACTTGGATGACTATTTATCCAAATTCGTTTTAGATGTGCTTTTTTAGTATTTTTATATAATTTTAATTTTTTTTATAAAATGTCAATTTTATATTATTATTTTAATTTTTTTCATTTTTTAAATATATAAATTTATTAAAGAATTTTTGTTCGGATCTCTTTCTATACACTAAATAGATTATTAATTTGTAAGTTTAATTCTATTCTTTTTTTTTTTTTGGGTTTTAAATTATTTTGGTTGAAAATTTGCTTGAGTTTTAATAAATATTTATATTTTTTAATAAATTTATATATTTAAAGATTTTATATATTTTATAATTTCAAAATATTAATAATATAAAATTCCTGATATTTTATAATATATATATACTAAAGAAAGCATGTTTGGAATGAATTTAGACACAATGACATTTAGGTTCATTTGTATCTAATTATCTATTTAGCTAAATTTATTCTGAACATGAAATAGTATTTATAATTTTGATATAATTTTATTTTTTATTAAAATTTATCATGTGTCATAATATAAGACTGTCACATGTTATCATATTATTAAATATTAGTATTACGTCATCACATTTTAAAAGTGTTAAAAAAAATCAAAATATGTAACAAAACCTAATTTTATTACCAATTGAGTTCAAACAATTAAAATACCAACGAAGTATATGTGACCAAGTTTACGAGATAAAGTATACATTGGTTGGTCCAATAAAAATAATAAAAATATATAAATTTATGTAATATAAGTTAAAAATAATACAAATAATAAAAATATATAAATTTATGTAATATAAGTTAAAAATAATACGGAAAAAAATTGTGAAACAAAATTACATCAAATACCCAAAATATCTTCTTTCCTTTTCTTCAAAAAGCCTATTGAAATTATTCCAAATATTTTTTTTGGTTATTAATTAAAAATTATACTAATACAATAAAATATTATTATCTGAAAATTTATTAGATCACACTGAGATTTCTAGCTTTCATAAATGAATTATATTAAAAGAATTAACGTGATAGATTATTTTATATCAATATATTTGCAAAACTCGTGTTTTTTTAACAATTTCGTTATAGATTCTGATCATATCTGTTTTTTTTTAACAATGCTTAGAACTATCCATAGCCCCTTCTTAACCTATAAATAGAAGGATAATGTGCTTCAGCATACTGTAACTCATGTCCTCCTGTATTGGTAATAATGTCCATACCAATCGAATTAAGACTCAATCGACATTTGCAAAACTCATGCTTGTTACTAAAATAATACCCAAAAATTTTAATAACTGATAACAATTTCAAGTTTTTATTTATTAAAAAAATCAAAGAGATTTTTAAAAAAAATACATAAAAGTAATTTATTCATTCAACAATTTGGTCATTGTAAAGTTGCATTGAAGTGGACAAGTCATTAAGATTAAACTGTTTAGAAAGCTTCCCTCTGGGACCAAAGCATTAATTTATAAAAGTGATAACCTGTTTGTAAATTAAAAAAAAATTTATTGTCGTCAATTGAGTATTAACTTGATTGGTATGAATATTATTATCAATGCAGGAGGACGTGGGTTCGAGTGCGTTGAAAAGTATTATTCTCCTATTTATGGGCTAATGAGGGGAATACTTTAAAAAAGAGATAAAACCTTCAAGAATAAGGTTAATCACTCAAACTCTTTACCATAGACACAGTTAGGAATTTTATGTTAAAAGGATTGAAATAAAATTATAAAACTCTGAAAGGCCAAAATTTGAAAGAAAAAAAAAGTTTTTGATGGAGTTAAATTAAATTATTAACTTTTGGAATGGGCCAAAAATGAAATTTTTTATTGAATTAAGAGCTATAAAATTTTAATTTGAATTATTAATCCCTAACATCACTTAGATCAATTTAGGGTTAATTAATTTTTGTTGATTTGAGTTTGATTAATCTTTTTTCTTAATAAATATTATGTTTTTATCTGATTTATTTTATAATTAAGATTGAACTTTGCTTTTAAAAAATCAAACATGGTATCCAAAGGTCGCAGACCAATCATAGAATCCTGTTTAATAAGTGGAATGCATTAGTTGTCTACTCTCAGGTTAGGCAGTAAGGGTCGGAGAACGACAATCGCTCATTCTTAAAATCAACATTCTTAAGACCATAGAGTCGAAGGGGGGAAAGCCCTCCGCCGTTCCTGGTTCTCCTATAGCAGGATCCTTCGAAACCACAGGAATTCTTAGTTAGAATGGGATTCCAACTCAACACCTTTTGAGATTTTGAGAAGAGTTGCTCTTTAGAGAGCACAGTACGATGAAAATTATAAGCTGTGTTTGGAGGGGAGTTATTGTCTATCGTTGACCTCTATGGTAGAATCAATCAGGGCCTGAGTGGTGATGGTTTACCCTGTGGCAAATGTCAGCAGTTCGAGTCCACTTATCTCCTACTCATGGACTTAGTCGAAACAAAGTCATATGAATTTCTATTCTATTCCAAATTGGTAATTGAATGTAAATAACAATCACAATACTATTTTGCCATCTATGTATCCAACAATTTCTTCTTTTTTTTTCTCATTTTCAATATCAACATTAATATTTATTTAATTAATAAACTCCATATATATGGTTAAATTATGCTATTTGTCAATGTATTGCAAAACTTGAGGATTTAGTCCTACTTTAATTTGATCAATTTTAATCCATGTATTATTTGAATTGGTCAATACTTTTCAATGTTTGAAATTTTAGTCCTAATCCAAAGAGTAGCATGTAAATCCATTCAATTAAATTGAATTACTAGTCATGTGCTATGTATACAGTTATAGATTTAATCTATATTCTTTAACTGGATCCTTTTAGGTCCCTATACTTTTTGAATTTTAAAATTTAAGTCTTATGCAAATGAAAGTCGTTAATCCATTACTGAATTTTGAGTAGTAATATATGAAAATAACAAGCTGACACGACATTACACGTATAATAATAGGGTAAACTACCAAAATAGTCACTTTTGTTTCCCCCAGGTTACATTTTAGTCACTTATGTTTGAAATGCTACGTTTTAGTCACTTACGTTAACGTGTTGTAACATTTTAGTCTTCGAAATGTTAATTTAATTTTCGTTACTTGATTAATGATGAAGTTGACGTGGCACATTAAATCATCATTTCAAACAAAAAATTTAGGTTAAATTATACAATTGGTCCTCATATTTTTTTCGTTTTGAGCAATTTGTTTTTCTTTTATGTTCTAACTTTCATTGTTTTCTTTTTTCTTTTTCATTCTCTTCTGCTTCTCCCCTATTTTCCTCATTTCTCCATCTATTTTAACGTAAATGTTACAACACGATAACTTAAGTGACTAAAGCGTAACCTGAGAGAAACAAAAGTGATTATTTTGATATTTTACCCATAATAATATGTTTGCAGCAACAGATTCTGTAAATAGCAGAACTTATCTAAACAAATTTAACCGTTATCCTTTAGTGAAGACTAAAATTCTAAAATTTAAAAAATACAAAGACTAAAAATAACAAAATTGAAATACAGAAATTGAATCCACAACTTTCATAAAATACGTAAACTAATAGCAGAATTTAACCTATATATATAAAGCTAATAAACCTTAACTAATCAAAATCGAAACTTTAAACTCTTAAATAATGAATACCCAAATTCAAATCTCACTAAATATATATTCACGATACGCAACTTCAGTCTTACTATGTGCGTATGCTATTGATTTAGGATGTTGAATATATATATGATAGTAAAACTAAAAAAGGTCAACAGCCATTAAATAAATCGAGGAGTAATATAAGTGAGTATGGCACCACCGACAATTTTTGGTTGGTAGGTTCGAGATAGATTATCGACCACAACAATATATGGTAGACTCAGAGTTCTTTGGTAGACTGTAAGTTCAATGCTAAAAGTTAATATTTATGGGCATCACAATTTTAGGACACTTCCCACACTAATGTTGGGGATTTGTCGGTTTTTGGGGTCAAAAAGTAACGGACCTACTTCATTCTTCATCATCTTGTTCCTAAGGGAGTTGACTACAATACAGTCAGTCATCCTTTATACCTACTAGTTTATATATATATATATATATGCCATATTTCATGGGTCAATGCTTTTAATTAAGAAAGATTACTTAGTGAGCCTAATCTATTTAGATTATACACTTGATATGTACAAGATGTTTGTCATTTTCTCGACATAATAGTCTAAATATTAAAACCTGCCTAGGGTAAATGACGACAAAACATTAATAGACCGGTTAACTTGCATAGAGAGTGTAAAACCAATATGAGAACAACACGTGGCACAACGAGAATTATTAAAGATCACCTTTAAAGATTTTTGGGTCCCAGAAAAGAGATCAAGATACTCTTCCCTCTAGCGCTCTCAATTCTCGCTTCTCATCTCCTCTCCAACCTTTTTCTGACATTCATATTCCGATCATTTCAACCATCCTACGGATCTCTGCCCATTGAGTGAACCGTCACCAACCATTACAACCTTCTCCTTGTATCAACCATCCATATTTATACTTTTATATATATATAGAATTATACAAACTTTAAAAGTTGTCCTATAATATTTTTGGTGGGCATTATTGTTTTGTTGTGAAATGACGTTCTTAATTTTTACGTTTTTTTTTTCTCAAAACCCTATTCCCATAAATTGGGTGCTATCATTGTTTGCTTGTAAGCAAAGAATAAATCTTAGGTTAAATAAATTTTAGTGTTATTTTTTTGAGATTTTGGACTTTATATTATTTACAGGCACACAAAAAATTAAAATATAACATAAAAAATAATACAAATGCGATATGAATATATTAAAATTAAAAAATTAATATAACATGAATTATTAAATGTATTAATTTATAATTAGGTTAATACTTAAAATGATACGTGCTAGTAGTCATGTCACTTGCACATCAAAGATCATGTGTCACCTATGACCATTGAGTTACAACCATATGGCAACAAATAGCTATGGTGATGGCAAAATTTGAATCATATGACGGATTTCAAATTGATTTGTTTTTCTTTTTCTGAAAAGTGGATGTGGGAGAGGAGTTAGGGTGAATTTTTTTTTTTTTGAAATAGTGGGTAAGAAGCAGTTATGGTAATTGCTTACCATGTTCTGTCTCACCCCATTTTATAAAATTATCATTTTAACCTTATATATGTATAACTATTATAAAGATAAAATTGTAATAAAATGTTATAGGAAAACTCGTATCTTTTATGTTTAACTTTTTTTTTTTTTAAAATATTATATGCAAGATTGAAAATATTATAAATAATTAGAAAAATTAAACGGGGTAGGGTGGATTTTTTTGGGGATAGTGAGTATGGAGCGGATATAGTAATTGCTTATCCTGTTCCGTGCCGCTCTTTTTTCTGAAATTATCATTTTACCCTTAAGTAAATGTATAAGTATTATAAAAAATAAAATTGTAATAGGAAAACTCATATGTTTTATGTTTAACTTTTTTTTAAGAATTAAATATTTGACTTTAAAAAGATTGAAAATATTATAAATAATTAAAAAATTAAATTGGAGTGGAGTGTGGTGAGGGATGGATGCATCCAATATCCATTGAAATGGTAATAATTTTCAAGATTAAACATCTATAATAAAACGAGACGGATGGTGGAGCAGAATATATTAACAATAGAACAATGGTGGATTTAGCAAAATATACTCCCACTCGTTTCATTGTCATCTCTAATTAGATATCTCAACGAAAACCGAATCCCAATACCTTTCTACTTTTTTTTTCCACTACATAAAACACTTATATCTTAATGATTATAGCCAATGCAAAAGAATCTAAAGATAAGTATTCAACGGTGCATTGGAAATTGAATCATTAACCATTCAATGTTGAAACAAGAAATTCATATAGGAAACATACATGTGAATAGGGATCAAATTCAATGATTCAAAGATACCTTTTCTTCTTCCCAAAAACAAAAAAGGATTCCAATGTACAGCAATAATTTGTGGCCAAAATAAGAGCTCTTCAATAATGCTTGCAGAGTACTTAGCTAGAAAAAACAAGGACCACCAAGTTGGTGGGTTAAATGGTTGTAGAAGCCTATATACAGCTAAGGACATGACTATACATGGATGAATCGACTTACTATCAAGCTAGCATTTACATATCTTTTTGGAATCTTTTAAGATATATAAAACACATGTTCTGGTCCATGAGAGGTTTATTGATTGCAGAAAGTTACAGCCTGCCCCGAAAAAACCCTATCATATTTAAAATTTTCAGTTTTTTTTTTATGTCCGTTTTATAGTCTATATCCAAAGTTCGTGATTGTCTCTCCTAACAATATCGTCTTCAAGATTTGAACGTTGATGCATAGCTTACCGGTGTATAATATGTATTGTATAAAATTTTGCGTATATAATGTTGATGCATAGCTTGCTGTGTGATTTGTAGTGTGATTTAACGTGTTAGCAGGTGACAAACCACATGTTGTAGGTAGGAGTTTGGCAGTTTTTTTACTTTAGACTCGTCATTATCGTTTTAATTATCATAGAAAAAACTTCGATTGAGCGTTCAAATCAAGATGAAGACTTATCCTTATTAAAAGTCAGTTTATACGATCATATTGAAGAGTTGTAGCCCATCACGGCATTGTATATCATGTTTAGTCAGATATTTGTTCAATTGCAATTGTAAGAAGTTACTACTAGTTGTAAAAATAGAAATGGATGCAATAGTTTGTTTACGGAGGTTGAAAACTTTGTTATGTCTACGAGGTCTTATCTAGAAAGTACAAGTTGTGATTTAAGTTAATTCACTTGTCAACTTGTAATCTTACTTCTATATTTCAAACTAAATTACTCTTCTTGCGAGTCTTTCGCTCTGAAAACTTAGATGTAAACCGATAGACGATTTAGTTTACTTTAATAATTTTGCACTACAAATTAATTCTTCAAAGAACAAGTGCTCCCCTTTCCTCGTTCTATATATAAGAATCAATGTGAATATTTAATTCCACAAAAGCAGCCTCTAAATAAGTATTCAATAAAGAATACAGGGTAAACTATTAAAATAATTACTTTTATTTCCCTCGAGTTACATTTTAGTCACTTATGTTTGAAATGTTACGTTTTAATTACTTACGTTAACATGTTGTAATATTTTAATCACTGAGCCGTTAATTGTCATTAGCGGTGTAACAGTAAGCTGACATAGCACTTTAAATCATCATTTCAAACAAAAATTTTAGGTTAAATGTACAATTGGTCCCCATATTTTTTCGTTTCGAGCAATTTTGTTTCTTTTATGTTCTTTTAACTTTCTCTTTTTTTTTTCTTTTTTTTATTCTCTTCTGCTCTGCCTCTATTTTCCTCCTTTCTCTATCTCTTTTAACGTAAAAAAAAAAAAATTAAATTGCTCAAAACAAAAAAAATATAGGGACTAATTGTATAATTTAACCTAAAATTTTTATTTGAAATGATTATTAAACGTGCCAAGTCAACTTACCGTTACACCATTAATGGCAATTAACACTTAGTGACTAAAATGTTACAACACGATAACGTAACTAAAACGTAACATTTTAAATATAATTGATTGAAATGTAATCTAGTCGAGGGAAACAAAACTGACTATTTTAATAGTTTACCCAAGAATATAACTTTAGAGTTCTTGTCATTAAACTCCTTAAAAATCAAACCTCCTATTATAAGAACTTTCGATCACATTGAAAACCCCGATCATATCCTTACTTAACTTGACTCTTGTTTGAATTATCTTCAATAATGGATTGCTAAAAATTCTCATATATATATATATATATATATATAACATTTAATTTTCGAATTCCTTAATCTTAAAAACTTTTATCCAACATTTCAAAATAAACATGAAAAAATTACTTATCAAATTATTAAAAGTAATATTGTTTACGACAATACACCCGAATTGAAGTAACATATATCTAGTCTAACCCTAGTTAGCAATAGCAGCAATAAAGAATCGAATGTAGTATTGGTGTATATCTTAAACAAGCCACAAAAAACTAAATGAAAATATGGTAGTATTATATAAATATATATATATGTATATATATAATATTATTGTTTAGCTACCCTACCCCAGGTAATACCTCGAATGAGTCGAAGATTCAGTTGTTAAGGACTTCGATTGCAATGCTCTGTCGTCAACATCATTGACCTAAAAAAACTACTATTAATGAATAGAAATTTTATTATCCATACGTATGTGTGTGAAAATTACGGATTTAGAATATGTATGTATTTAAAAGTAATATATAATAATTAACGAAACGTATGATTTAGAATTAATTAATCATAATAATACATTAACTATATACGATATTAAAATTAAAAAAATTAGATTAAAACGAAATTTAAATACATAAATACATCATATTCACAATACTAATGCACTCCAATTGTTTGTCGTGTTGTTGTCATCGATTGTGAGTTAATGCTTAACTTGTGAAACTAACTCAATTAACAACATAAATACTCTCGAATCATATGACTTATTTTAATTACGGAAGGATATTTCCATAATTTTCTAATTGAGTTGGTGGCAGACTAATCAGTGACACCAACGCAACTAAAAGTTTTATTATTAGTATAGATATTTATTAACAGGCACTATCAATGTAATAATGATTGAATGAAATCTTTCACACATATCTATTGATAATCGAAATTTTATTTATTCTTTTAAAATTTTTATTGAATTAGTTTCACGAGTTAAATCCATTATTAATCCAGTTATGAAAGTATTAAAATACATGTAATTTTACAAAGTAACAAATATTAACATATGAGTATCTTTTTTCTTTTTAGATGAGAAAGTACTAAAATACCCTTACTTTTGCAAAATAACAAATATTAACTTAAGAGTATTTTTGTCTTTTCCTATTATTTAGTAAATAATACTGTGATAAAATTTGAGCATATGGCACGTGAATTTTAAACTTTTAACTTAATTATCTTAATAAAAATCTCACTTAATTTTAATATAATTTTTTTATAAATATGTTATTTTACATAGAGTTTTTTTTTTCTTTTTACTCACGGCATGATTATCTCAGGTCATTTTGGATGGGTGGTGTGTTGACTTGCGGTTAATGCAAAAACAACAATGGCGGTGAGATTAAATATTATAACATGAGATAAAAAAAAAAAACTAAACACATCACACTAGAAACAAACGTTCATTCAAAAGACCGCATAAAATTATAATACAGTAATCCGAAAACATTGCATTCACCATAGGTGACCTTTCCAACAAGAATGGGATCTTCTTTGTTATTATAAAAAGGAGACAAAATTTTGTTGCATAGCATTGAGGGCATACTCCCCAAAAAGAAATATAATGTCATTGAAAACCTTATCCTATGTTGGTGGCTACACCGTCCTATAATATTTTGGCCAATGATTTTTTGTTGTTTAATTGTGAATCTTGCTTCCTCCATTAGAATGATGTTGATCTTCTTTTTTGGCATGCTCATAATTTTAAGGACTAAGGTTACGACGATTACCATAATAACTACAACATAAACCACAAGCAATTTAGAATGTGACACATGCGGCCGATTGTGTTTTAGCTTGATTGGCATGAGCATTATTGTTAATATAGGAGGACGTAAGTTCGAGTGTGCTGAAACGGATTATCCTTCTATTTATGGGTTGGGGAGGGGCTATGAGTAGTTTTAAGTATTGTGTCAAAAAGAGCAAATATGATCAGAACCTATAATTAGATTGTTCAAAAAGAAAAGAAAAGAATGTGACCCATGCGAGATGATTCTCGAGCTCATTGTTTTAACAAAATCATGAAAAATTCAAACCTAACAATATTATCAATTAACTTTCATCAAATTTACTCTTAAAACCTGAATTAAACACTAATGTCTCGTTTGGTTACTAGTGCAATAACATAAGGAAAACACTTATTCATTGCATATGTATTACAATAGTTAGAAATTAAATCAAGGATGGTTAGTACAAATTTTTCCTTCTCTTTGCTAAAAATAAGTTATGGGTAGTGCCGTATCTAGGGGGGCTGGCAAGGGCCCCGACCCCCTTAAAATATAAAATTGTCCATTTAGGCCCTTTAGAAATTTTAAAACTTTAAAATAGTAAAGGTAAAATTACTCTTTGGCCCCCTAAAAATGGTAAAAAATTGATTTAATCTTTTAAAAATTATAAAAATATAGGCTATTAAAAATTACAATTTAATTTCGGCCCCCCTAAAAATAATTTCTGGTTTCACCCCTAGTTATGGGAGTGGCTAAATATGATCAATTGAATTAGTTTATTGCTAACACATATACTAAAACACGTGTAAAAAATAATACCCCTACCAAACGTAGTATAAAAAGTTAACACCGTTGCATCTGGGTATCAAAATATATATATTTTCAAATATAGGTACTAAATCGGACAAAAAAAATAACACATGTACCAAATTGAAAAGTGTGAAATTCAAGTAGGAAATGATATATTAATTATTATTATTTTCTGATTTCTCAATACAAATGGTAGACCAAAACAATGATCCCAAACAAAAAAGACCCACCATTTTAAGATTGTGATAAGGTGGAGGTATCAAATTGAAATGGATGTCCAATAAGAATGGAGAAATTCTTGAAAAGCAGCCTATTATAGCAACTCCTACACATACACATTTCAATATATATAGTCCAAAGAAGAAATCATAACGAGCTTGGCGATTGGCTATCACCAAAACTAAAGTGATACTGTTGTATTGAAAATTATAAAGGCTGCCATTGACATGGCTGCTCATGAAACTTGCATGAAAACGACAGATCAAATTTCATATGTATATAATATGGGCCTTCGAGATTGGTTTGTTCATGGTGGACAACATATTGGTCAAGAAAATGAAAATGGTGGAGAGAACATACAGTCTAAAACCAAAGGTAAAGTGCTCAACTATGTTTTGTCGTCGAACGACTTAAAATTGGTGACTAAGAATCACCACAAAATGAAATTTTTTGGTGGCTAGGGTGACCTATTAATGACGTAGGTTTTCATTTCGTAGTCCACTATATAAGGGTTGGATTAAATAAAACTAAATTTTAATAGAGTATGTAGTGACGTAAAAAAAAATTTTGTCGCTAATTAAGGCGATTTATTGAAAATTTGAAAATGGAATTTCAGTTTTATTAAAAAAAAAAGGAGTCGCCACCGATCTTTTTATAGGTGTGATTTGTCACCTAATAAATCATCTTTTTAAAAAAGAAAATTTATTCTTTAACAAAAATGAAGGCCGAATTTAGGTCTACATGAAAATCCAGAGAAAAATAGGGTTTGGGAGTCGGTTACGTGCGAGGAAGGTATTAGCACCCTCGCGACGCCCAAAATTGGTATCTTTATTAAACAGGTGTTGTCTTGATTTTCAAAAATACGAATTCAATTTGACATTTAATCGTGATCCGATTGAAAAATGAGAATTTTAGTTTTCGATTTTTTTTTAGAAGGATATTCCGTTTTTAACACGAGCCGATGAATTTCACCCAACATAGCGATGAAATCGATGACTTGATGTTAAATCGGTACATTGCCTTATTTATTGAAATGAAAAGACATGAATAAAAATCTTTAAAATACTGAACATCAAGATGATACAAAATAGGCAGGAAACAAAACAAACAAAACAAAAAAAAACAGAGTTAGAAATACATCGAAACAAATAATAACTACGACAGTAATATTAAAAACAATAATCAACGTATGTGATATTAAACATGATAACAATAGTATTAAACGCGAAATAAGGAGGAATATATATAAACATATAATAATAAGTAAAGTGACATAAACTTAATATTAAAAAAAATACTAATGGTGCTAGATATATATTAAAGTGTATGTAATAATAGGAATGAAAAGTATATACATAATAATACTAAAATACATACATAATATATATGTACATAATATTAAAATGAATATATATGATATGTATTAGAAATACTAATAACAAAAATAGATATATACTAATAATACTACATGAATATGTACATGTATGTTAAAAACAGATACATAATAATATTAAAAATATGTACATAATATAGTAATCAAAAATAGATATACATATTAGGAATGATAATAATAATGTTACAAAACAATCATTAATAATATTGCATAAACACATACATATATATATATATATATTATATAATGGAACATATACTAACAATGATAATAATAATAAAAGATGTATGCACACCAAATAACACGTAATAATGTTAAAATAAAATAAGTGATAATAGTGAAAATAATAGATATAATAATAAATAAGATGATGTATGAAAATAATACTATATATAAAAGTATATATATACTCATATAATAAAATATATGTACTAGTATTAACAAATAAACATAATAGGGATAAAAATAGATATAATAATAATATATACATAATAATATCAAACGAATACGTATAATATATATTAGGAATACTAATAACAAACAAATATATATTAATAATACTACACGAATATATACGTATATTATTAAAAATAAACACATAATAACATTAAAAGTATATACATAATATAATTATTAAAAATATATATATACATATTAGAAATAATAATAATGTTACAAAACAATTATTAATAATACTACATAAATATATACGTATATATATATATATAATAAAGCTATATACATATATAATAAAACATATGCTAATAATCATGATAATAATAATAGTATTGAAATACAAAAAAAAAACTATAATTAAAATATTAAAAGAAAGTAATAAAACATTACTACATATATATATACATACAAAAAAAAATACACTAATATATAGTAATAATAATAATAATAATGATGATAATAATAATAATAATAATAATAATAATAATAATAATAATAATAATATAAATAACGACCAATACAATAATAAATAATAATATATATATAAAGGGACAGAAATAATATAAAAAAATCAAATTAAATCTGGAAAAGGACTAAATTCGAAATGAAATTAAAGTTTTGGGGCGAATTTAAAATAAAAAAAGGGAAAGGGCTTATTTGAACACGCGTGGAACGTAGGGGGACTGAAACAACAATATTTCCTTCCCCTCAAAACACAGCGCATCATCAGGGATTAAATTGCAAGGCGCGGAAAATTATAGGGCCAAATTGAAAATAGAAAAATGACCTAATTGCAAAAGGGTGAAAAAGCGGAAGGACCACGCGCATAAATAACTCATTAATCAAAAACACGCGAATCCTCTGAAGCGGGTCGGGTCGGCGCACGGGTCATGCTCAAAACGACGTCGTTTTGGGTTTAAAAGGCAGCCCCCAAAACGACGTCGTTTTGGAGGGCTATATAAAGCCAATTTTTTTGAAAAAAATCATTTGGTGAGGAGAGAAAGAAAAAAAAAAGAGAAGGAAGAGAGAAGGGAAGGGGATTTCCGGCCACATGGCCGGTCACCGGTCTGTCGCCGGACCGCCGTCACCGGCCACCACGGTGGCCGAAAATCGCAAAGGTAAGATTTTTTTTTTACTTCTTTTTTTATTTTTATAACATATGTATATGTATAAGTATAAGTAGAAAAGAAGAAGAAAAAAAAAAGAATGAGACCGATTCAAAATAAACTAAAAAAGGTCACCTTTGATTTTTGATTTTGATTTTCGCTTTTGGGATATCTGTTTTGGTGTTGTTCTTGTATTTTTCTTCTTTCAGATCACTGCTTGTATATTGAAATTATTTTTATTTTTTTTTTTGTATTGATTCAAAGATCCGAACCCACAATTCTTTTTTCATTCGGCTTTTATAGCCTATTTACAAACTATTTTTTTATTATTTTTTGCTGTCTTTTCCTGTTTATTGCTTGCAGGTATTGAGTCAACAAGGACGGTGGACGTGACCAGCATGACGGCGGTACAATGGCAGTGGAGCAGTTGGCCGACTTTGGCAGAGGCAAGTACGGAGAGGGTGGCTAGGGTTTCAGCTTTTCTGAAACCCTAGTTTGACTAATGGGGTAATTGGGCTTGGGCTAAGTAATTAAGTTTAATTTGTATTGGGTTTTAATGTTGGGTTTTGGGGTTTAATGGGTCTTGTATATTGGGTAGGTGGTGGGTAGGTGGGCTTATGTTGTAAATGTAACTGGGCCAAAATTGGCCGATAACAGAGTTAATTTTTATAGTTTAAAAAAATTATCGTTTACTATTTAATAAAGTTATATTTTGGAAATTTTTTGATGATTCTGTGGATCAAATATTTTATTTGGTATTGAACTAGACCTGTTCAAGGGTCGGGCTACCCGTGCAGGCTTAAAGTCTCGCCTGAAATTTGGGAGAGTTTGGACAAAAATATTAGGCACAAAAAGTGGATTCGGGAAAAAAATTAGGCCTATTTAAAATACAGGTCATGCACGGGCTTAAATATTCAAGGCCTGAGCCCGACCTGACCCGATCCGTTTTTAAATTTATAATACTTTATATTATGTTATTTTTATATATTATGCAATTTAGATAATACTATTCGAATATAAACATTAAAATAATGTTAAGATAACTACATAAAAACTTTCGATAAATAAAAAATATAAAATTATTAAATATTAAAATAATATAATATAAATATTTTAAAAAAATAATATGGGCGAGTTTGAGTCCATATTTTTGACCGGTCGGGCTTAGGCAAACATAAAGTATGTTAATATCATGCTTAGGACCGACTTGAACCCGGCCTAGCCCAAACCATGAGCACCTCTATATTGAACTATAAATGAAAAAAAAATCATGCTATTTTAACTTTTTTTCAATTTGACCTTGTTTAATTCTTTTTAATAGTACATGAATTAAATAAATAGTTTGAGGATTAATTTGATTTAGTTCCGATAATAGAGAGACTTTTCGAGCATTTTCACCTAAAAACAAGTCTATAATCTTTGTACTTTCCTTAAATTTAGGGTTTAGTTTCGTTATTTTAAAAACTTAAAATTTAATTCTTCTACTTTTTTTTAAAAAATTTTCAATTTAATCGTTGTTGTGTTAGTATTTTCTATCGAATTTTGCTAACTTGTCATATTTATTAATATGGGATTAGATACTAATAAACATGTTAAGTCGGTAAATTTTGATGAAAAAATTTAATGATGTCAAAAAGGAAGATTTTAAATCAAAAAAGTAGAAGGATTTGGTTTTTATATTATTTGACAATTGAAGAATTAAATTGAGCATAAGACATTATTACCATTTACTTACTCGAGTTTGGTTAGACTAGAAATTTTATCTCACGTGTATGCATATGGAAATTATGTACTTAAAATGGTGTAAATTTAAACAATAATATCAATAAATAATGAAATATATGGTATGAACCTAATAATAACATACAAAATTAAATTAATATAAATTATGAGTAAAAAATAATCTAAATGATAGTATAAAAATGTTGAAATATAATATATTTGTAATAGGCCCAATTTACTGGGCTTATAATAAATCAGAAAGCCAAAAAAAAATATCAAACAAAAATAAAAATAAACCAATGTCCATTTACAAAACCTCGGGTCCATAAAGGAACCCAAGACCAAAAATAAAACAAACAAAAATAAAAAACCAGAAAAAACCCCAAAACAATAAAAGTCCATTAGTCTAAATTAATCTCTAACCCAATAAACTTAGACCTAGTTACAATGGCCCAAACCCTAGACCCGACTTCAAACCCGAGACCCAAAGAAGCTCAGCAGTCGGAGAACACCAGAAACTTCTGGAATACGCTAGAGCAACGCCAGAGGGTCAGGCTCCCACAAGCAGTCTCCCACGCATGGCTTCCACGTCACCAGGTATCCTCCTCCGTACGACCGTTCTTGCGTTAGAATACACGAGAAGAGGAAGCTTACAGAATACACAACCAAATGACAGAAGGAAAATATAATTTCTATATTTTTATTCTCTGTAAATCTGGCTATAAAAAGCCACTGAATGTATTATCAAATCTTACGCATACTGAATACCAAAAAAGAAGAATAAAAATTTTTCAAAAGGTGATTTCAGATTCTGTTTAAAAAATTTTCAAAAGGTGATTTTAGATTCTGTTTATTTTTTTCTTTTTTCTTTCGATTTGCTTGCAATTTTTAGCATGAAAAAATGAAAAAGGATACCTGAAACTACGCCGATGAGAGCCCAAATATCTCAGAAGTACGGAGATTCGGGCAAGGGTCGAATGGTGTTGAGTTTTTTCCTTTGAATTTTGCTTCGTTTTTTTGAAAGAATAATATAGGAATTGAAGTTTTTTTTCCCCAAAGAAGAAAATGAGAAAGAATAAACTTACCAGATCTCCATGGGCGTGGCCTTCGTTGGCAAGATTTGGTCACTGCTTGCGCACCATCGACCACCAAATTGAATGGTGGTTCGGCGGCTGCTAAATGAAACCCTAGTAGAATGAATTCAAAGCTTTTTTTTTTTAATTAAAAGATTTGCTATGTTTAAAGAAGAAAATAAATGAAAAAGAGGTTTTAATAGCATATTTAAAAACGACATCGTTTAAAGAAGGGAGGGATCCGCACGTTGACCCGATCCGAAGGTCGGATCCGCGCCCTTTTGCTTCAGATGGGTAATTTGCGCGGTTAATCCCTCCCTTTCGCGTCGATTTTCAATTAGTTTCTATTAGTGTTTTATTTATTTTTTTAATTTTTTCCTAAAATATGTGTGCTGTTGCAATTTAGCCCGCGCCTAAACTCTGCATTTTGGGATTTGGAATATTTCCAGGTTTGGTCCCTGTGCATTTGCACGCATTGCGCGTTGGTCCCTATTTTAATCTCAATAATTTATTTTATTTATAAATTATCCCTTCTATTTTAACTCTATTTTAATTGAGTTTTCTATTTGTATAGATTACTATTTTAAAATTCATTTAATATTTTTTATATGTTGAATTATTTTAATAATTTTGTTTTGTTTTATTTGTAAAATTATCTTGAAGTTCTTTTTTTATATCATATTTGGTTTAGATATTTTTATATATATTTGTAGGTATATTATTTTGATTTATTTGTAACACTTATTATTTTTAAAATTCACTTAATATTTTTTTATATATGCCTTGAACTATTTTTAATAATTTTACTTTGTTTTTATAAAATCATTATTTTGAAGTTCCTTTTTTATATCATATTATTTTAACATTTCATATAGTATTTCGTTTAAATGTTTTTATATACATTTGTACATATATATGATACTAGATACATATTTAATTCCATGTTATTTTTACATATAATTGCTTCTAAAATTTATTATATAAATATATGTTTTAATCTATTATGTATAAAGTTTATTTTCCTAATTGTATATTTTTACTATCGTTTCAAATTTTAGGTATTATTTAAAATTTTCTCTATTATGTGTATATTGTCAATTTTAAATAATTTTTTTTAACCTTTTGCATATTATTTGATTCAAATGTCTTCACTCTATAACATTTATTTTAATAATTATATATCCCTAGTTTTTTATGCAAATTATTTCAAATTCATCAATTCATATATTATGTATATTATGTGTTCATCAACTCATCATTATTTTTAAAATTGTCTTATACCGCATTGGCTTCTAATTTCCATTTTGTTTTGTACATTTTGTATTGATTGTTTTATATTATGCCATATATATTATTGTTGCATATAATTTTTTTTTTTTTTTTTGGTATTGTTATATCAATTGTTCTCCATCCCTGCTTGAAATTTGGTTACATTTTTCTTAGATAAGTTTAATTGTTTGTTTTGTTAATTGGTTAAATAAAGTTGTATCATCTTCATTCACCAAGTATTGTACTTTATGTGTGCACATTATCCATGTTTATTATTATTCCTCTTTTTGTACAAATGTTGCTTTGTAATTTCTAATTTTTTTTAAATCAATTATTACATTTTATTTCAAGTAAAATTAATGCGTTTTGAGCAAGTTTACAACTGTCTATTTTCAAAATAAGGCAATGTTCAATGTTTGGAAATTCGGAAATCGTGCCCTACCTTGCTGGATTTCGATTTTTCGTTGGACTAAACAATTGGATATCCTTTTGTAATTTTCAACCTATAGTTTTTGAAAGTCAAAAATCAATCGTGTTTTCAAAGGTATAAAGGATTATGTCCTATCGTGCTGGATGTGATGCTGTATTCCTTTGAAACGAGGGAATTTTGACGACCAACTTGAACCACTCAAATGTTTTAAAAGGAACCATATTTCAAAATCTTTTTAAATCTTAGACATAAGGACAGTAAATCAATTTGGTACCAATTTTGGGCATAGTAAGGGTGCTAATCCTTCCTCATACATAACCGGCTCCCGAACTCGTTTTTAAATTTACGTAGGCCAAAATTGATTTAAATGGAATAAAACGTTTTATTAGTTGATCCAATCACACCTAAACAAAAGGATTGGTGGCGACTCCACACTTTGTTTTAAAAGTCGATCCCCATTTTTTCCAAAAACAAAAAATGGTTTCGACAATATTATATTCGATTATATAAATATATTATATTCTACATACATAATATAAACATACTTATTATATAAATAATTAAATATTCTATTTAGTAATATTTTTCTTTACTTAATGTAAATATAATAATTTAAATATAAATATAATATTTATATTTTATTTATTATATAAATTCATTTAAGAAAAAATGTTTTTTTAATAAAAACATGATTCTTATTAATTATAAATATAATAAATCTTTTTATAAGTGATTTTATTTAACCAAATATTTTAGTATATTTTAAAATTTTATAAATAATAAAAATATTTAAAATGAAAAATTCAATAATATAATAAACAATAAATGTTATTTAGTTAATTCATTAAATCAAGTTCATTCATATATTATAAGTGAATTTCATTATTATAGTATACAGGGGCGAAGCCAGAATAAATATTTAGGGCGGGCCGGATAAAATTTTAATTTTTTATATTTTATATCTTTATAATTTGTAAAGGATTAAATCGAATTTTTATAATTTTAGAGGAGGCTAAAGTATAATTTTACCTTTACTAATTTAAAATTTTTAAAAATTTTAAGGATTAAAAGAGCAAATTTACATTTTAGGGAGGCCGGGGCCCATACCAGCCCCTTGTTTCGCCCCTCATAGTATACTTAACATTTTTCTATTATATTATATTTTTTGATTCGAAATTAAATTTCATTGGTTTAGAAATCATTATAATAAAAGGAAACGAGCCAAGGGCTTCAATACATTGGAACTAAAAAGTAAAACGCAAAGAAATATATATAAAAGAAAATGATATGAACGCATGACTGCAAGTCAAGTCATATTGAGGAAGACGTCTGACCCTAAGAAGTAACGTTAGTACAAGCGCAAATGTTATGGATATAAGCCGCATTGCTGAGCATCAGCAACCAGCATGAATCATTTTTGTAAATTCATGTAGAGAAAAAGAGAATGATCAACGGAGAAATGTCAAGAGTGATGGTGCTATTAGGGGTTAAAAGGCTCAAAGGTTTTTAAAGGAATTAAAATGGACATTTTGCTACCGAAAGACTAGCACTAGCAATAATAGACAATTCTTAGAACTTGAACCTATGATGTGGGTAGGAGGTGAACACCCTTAACTGATGACCCAGGGTTCTTCACAATGTTTGAATTTTAAATATTAATGCAAATTTGAGCTTAAATCTAATTGGGCTTCTTAGATTGGATCTTCAATTGGGTCCAACAACACTAGTCCATTAACCTTGAAAACTTTGCATTTTCGCCTAACAACCTTTGCATTTTGCTCGAATGTGAAATTCAGGTATAAATACATACATACATATATAGATAGATATGTATATGTATGTATATTCGTATGTAACTATTAATTTTCTAAGACTTTTGAATGGCAATACTTGTGTGGGGAATATAGCCATATAGGCAGTTTGCCTCTTGTAATTCTACTACTGGTTTGCACCATGAAAAGAGCTTAGTCAAATAATGCCCACCAAGTGTTCGACAGAATTTCATCTGCTTTTTATAGTTATGCACTTAGCTTGTGATGTCTATTTCCGAAAGTAACGTCCATGAGTTGAATTAAGCTCGAAAGTTGAGGACTTTGGTTGATTTCTATTCACAATTTTGGCTCCAAGGCAGCTACTGAGCCTATAAAAATACAAAATGGAGACTGCAGCGTGGGGAGCCTAGCCTGGAGGCTATTGACAGAGGCGCACAACCCGTTCTCTCTTTCAATTTCCTTCACAAGTTTGGCTTTTTTTCAATGTGATTTCTGTTTTGCAGCTGAATTTAACTTGGCTGATCCTATCCATTTCCTCAAATGAAGTTTGTAAGTTTTCTGTTTTGCTTCTTTCTTGTTTAGTAGAGATTGGTTGCAACTTGGAAGGATAATTATTTAAATGGATTATTGTGCTATACATTGATGGGAGTTTAGAAAATATTTTGCAAATGGGTTTTCTATGATTTAAAAGTGTACTTTTTATTAAGACTTACACTTGTTTTTTTATTAAGACTTACACTTGTTTGCTTTTTAGAAGCAACAAAGCAAGTAGAAAGTAACAATGAAAGGGTACTTAAAGTTAGCATTTTTAGTTAAATGAATGTGCAACATCTATGTAGGTTCATTGTTGAGTTTTTAAACTTCATTATTGGTGTATTAGAAAATTGTACTTTATGTGTCCAATGTACATATTTATGTGTCTGTTTGTGGAGACGTCTTATTGTGCTTTCAGTTATGTTCTCGGGGAATTCATTTAGTTTGTGCATTTGCAGACATGCCTTAGTAAAGGAGGTGGTTTCCATTTCCCACCTTGTCATATGCTCAGTGTGTCTGGGTTTAGGATCTTACTTGATTGCCCCTTGGACCTTTCATCTCTTGCCATTTTCAGTCCTGTTCCGATTGCTTTGGAGGCCCATGAATCTTTGGATACAGACTCGGTTGTTAGGAAAAAGCAGAAGATTGAGAAAACTCTCGATGCAAATGATTTAGTATGTGCAGAGCCTTGGTATAAAACTGTAAAAAGTTTGCATCTATGGGATGCTTCCTTTATTGATGTTATTTTGATCTCGAGTCCTATGGGAATGCTTGGGTTGCCTTTTCTTACTCGAACTAAAGACTTTTCTGCAAAGGTAAATAGAGTTTGGGGAATGCTTCCTTTTCAAATATTAAGTGGTGATGTTTGTTAGCTTAGCTGACAGTTGTATCTGTGCTTTGCTTTTTAACCTGGTTAGATATATGTGACTGAAGCAGCAGCGAGAATAGGACAGCTTATGATGGAGGATCTTGTATCAATGCACATGGAATTAAGGCAATTTTATGGACCTGAGGATTCTTCTTTCCTTCAATGGATGAGGTGGGAAGGGCTTGAAGTTCTTCCATCTGAACTGAAGAAAATTGCATTAGGCACAGATTGTGAGGAGCTGGGAGCTTGGATGCCTTTGTACAGGTAATTATCACTCCTTAGAAATCATATGTATCTATTTATCTGTAGATTAATTTGGTGCACACTTTGGTCAAAAGGCTTGTAGAAGTATCATGTTAGTCTTCAGGCGTCATTTCTGATTGGTCAAGGTAGAATGGAGATTCTTTTCAGAACAAATCCAATAGGCGAATTTATAACCTAAATACTGCTTTTAGAATGCTAACAGTGCCTTTAACTTTTTTATGATCACCATCAGTTTTGTATCTATAAAATCCATTTGTTTCCAGATTTATCCCTTTACAGCTTATTACATGTAGAAGTTGATATATAAGATATTAATGGAGGGTGCTTTTCAGTGCAGTTGATGTGAAGGACTGCATGAGGAAGATTCAAACACTAAAATATGCAGAAGAAGCTTGCTACAATGGAACTTTGGTCATAAAAGCCTTCAGTTCTGGCTTGGAAATAGGGACCTGCAATTGGACAATAAATGGTCCAAAAAGAAATATAGCTTATATTTCAAGCTCTATCTTTGTTTCTACACACGCAATGGATTTTAATTTCCTTGGTCTTCAAGGGAATGATTTGATAATATTTTCAGATTTCTCAACTCTGGATACTACTGAAAATATGGAGAATGATAACACTTACTGTGATCCAGTTACTTCATCAAATGCTAGGTAATTCTACTGATGGTAATAATATATTAAGTTAGTTTTACTTGGATGCTTTTCATTTAGAAAATACTATATATATTTCTTTAGTTTTACTTGGATGCTTTTCATTTAGAAAATACTATATATATTTCTTTAGATCTATAGAAGTGAAATCTATGCATCATGTTTGTAGTGATGATTTGTACAATTTGGAAGAGATAGCTGCATCCTTGCTTAAGGATGATGAAAGTATGGAGGAAATGGAGAAACTTGCTTTTATATGTACCTGTGCCTTCGATTCTGTTAGAGCAGGTGGATCGGTTCTTGTCCCCATTGATCGACTTGGAATTGTTCTATGCCTTTTGGAGCAAATGTCACTTTTGTTGGAGTCTTCATCTCTAAAGGTATTGCATTTTTCTTTTCCTTTCTTTTGGATTAGCATATGTAGCTACTCATTCACACGAACACATTAATGTGCACTTGGTTGAGTGAAAAAGTAAAATGATCGAAGAAGATAATGGAAAAGAGAAGAGAAAACAAATTTTTAACGTGCTTGGTAAGAAAGAGAAGTAAGAGGAAAGAACATAAGAAAGATTATCATTTTCCTTGCCAGTGTATGAAAACAAATTATTCCAAATTGGAATAATAAGAGGAGAGAAAATGAGATACGTGCAAGTTAAGTGTTCAAAATTTTGCCCTTTTAAAAAAAAAAAAATTCATTTTCTTCCTCTCATTTTTCAAGTCTACTAAGCAATGAATGAAAATAAATTTACTTGTTCTTTTAATTTTTCCATCTTTCCTACAAAGCTTACCAATTGAAAGACAATATATTTTCTATCTTTCTACTCCAATTTTCCATCTTTCCGTCTTTCTAATTTTCTTTTCATCTTACCAAGCAAAACATTAGAAGCAGAAGCATACCGTCAAAAAAGAAACACAGGAGCTGACAGATATGAGAGACAGAGAGAGGAATTGATGTTTCTCAGCTGAGTCATTTTTTTTGTGAAAATTCTTGTTTCATAATAACTAATTTCTACTAACTAAAACTTAAGGTGTATTTTCCAGCTATATGGTTGATATGTTTAACTTGGAACTGTGGCCTTCACCTTTGGACCTTTTTTATAATCACAAGTTGAGGTCGGCCATGCTCTTATAGCTTAAGTTTCCTGATTCAGCAGGCTTTGTCCACACTTTTAAGACCGGAGGCTTGTGTATGGATAGTCATTTTAGCAACTATAACCTATTTCTAGGCCATTGACCTTATAGCTTAAGCTTTCCGGTTGAGTAGTTGTCTAATAGAAGAACAAATAATAATGTTTTAACTTGTATGCTTGCTTCAAGTGAGGCCGCAAACAGTCATATGCTATACTTTTTTTGTGCAGGTTCCGATATACATTATATCTTCTGTAGCAGAAGAATTATTAGCATTTACCAATATAATACCAGAGTGGCTTTGCAAGCAGCGGCAAGAGAAGGTACATCTTAATCAGTGACTTATCGTCTCAATATAAATAAAGGACCTTTTCTCATTCCTTTTTTTTGTTGTCAGCTTTTTTCTGGTGAGCCATTGTTTGCACATGTCAAACTCATAAAAGAGAGGAAAATTCACGTGTTCCCTGCAGTTCATTCAGTTGAATTATTGTAAGATATGCCCATTTGTCAGTGTCTCTATTTCCTGCTGATTGTTTACTCTTGTAAACGGAAAATGTTAACTGTGGCTGATAGGAGCAGAACTTTAACCAAAATGGGAGAAAAATAAAGAGCAAAATAAGAATGCATTAACTGCAGAAGTGTAAGAATCTTTACAGAATTACAACCAATAACTTTATCCAATTCGAGAAGACAAATCTCCTTGTTGAAATTCAAATAACAAATCACACCTGAAACAAAAATGGTTCCTAGGATAATGGATGAGATGGTAGAACAGTATTACATGCTCATTCCATGGGTCTTTGAAAGTCTCTTGTTTGATCTATGTTGACATTTTTACCTTTCACTACCTGATTTTTTTATTGAGCACTTTTCTCTTTGTTACTATATTAGCTCTTCTTCTTATTCTTGTTCCAGATGTTTAACTAATGTTTTAAACAGAAATTAAACTTTTCAGGGGAGAGACAGAAAAAATAATCCAACTTCTTAAAATTCATAAAATATTGATTTTAAGTAGAGAGAACTAAGTAGTGGTGGAGGATAATTCAGCCCTTGGCCTATTTTGCATGCTAAAATGCGTATAAAGTTCATGTGGTAGAAGAAATCTGCAAATTGCTGCATGTTGGTG
This sequence comes from Gossypium longicalyx, assembly GCA_025698465.1. Taxonomy (NCBI): domain Eukaryota; kingdom Viridiplantae; phylum Streptophyta; class Magnoliopsida; order Malvales; family Malvaceae; genus Gossypium; species Gossypium longicalyx. Next base: position 96,138,884 of record CM047000.1, on the reverse strand, counting down.
TGGGGATTAACTCAGCATGAACTTTGTCAGACTTCGTTTACCATGTTTCATAAGTGATGTGGTGTAACAATTTTGCCTGAACTGCTATAATATCAGCTTAAAATTTCTTTTTACCCATAATGAAAGTATAAACAGAAGGGTCATGTTTTTTTGACATCACATTCATGGGTTTTGAGAAATATCTTTTACCAAATGGCTAATGCTTCATTTCCTACCGACTTCAGGTTCTAACACATCAATTAGATGCCATTCTGAAAGAAAGATGTATTAGGGAAGCAAAATGTAACTTAGTGATAAAGCATTAAAATGGCTTTAGAACTTACTAATCAGTTTGGTATAGTTAAGTGCTTGAATGGTTATCATGTGTCACATATTTGTAATCACAATGAGATGTTTATATTACGTATGCAGAACCAATTGGCAGGAACCTTGTGTTGTGTTCTGTCCTCACTGGAGCCTGAGACTCGGTCCTGTCGTTCATTTGCTTCGATATTGGTGCTCAGATCCAAACTCTTTACTTATCCTTGAGGTTCTTCTTTGCATCTATGTTTTATCAGTGCATCTTTGTTATTTGTTTATGGCAGGATACTAAACTTAATATGAACTTAATACAATGCCTTTGAGCAATGAAATGAAGTTATGTAAATTTTGCAGAGTGGTGATGATGCTAACTTAGCTCTCTTGCCTTTCAAGCCAATGGCAATGAAGGTTCTTCAGTGTTCCTTTCTGTCTGGAATAAGGTAAGATCTCTTGTTCTCTAAGGATGCACATACAAGTAGTTCACATAAAGAACTTCAAGCCCGAGGAAAGCCTTTTAAAACATCCGTCTCGCATGCTCCTTTTAGATTGAGATGAGAACTCAAATTACATGTTCAACAGAAGCTTTGACTTGACAAAGGGGCAATTTAGTGGTCACTATTCTCATATTTTAGTCTATGCAAGGCCGTCTAAAGCTATCTTGAAGAAAATGACTGAAGTGTGAAGCTTGGTCTATATATGTGCGTGGGTATATATACACACATATATTGCAGGATAAAATTAGATCAATGCTGTTTTTTCATTTTCTATGTCAAGCAAATGATGATTTTCTCCAAACAGCAATTAGGATAATCATTTTAGCAAATTCGTCTAGCTTGCCTGATGTCTGATGACAAGAAATTTATAGATTTTTACTACAAATTGTTCGTTCTTTGTATGGAAAAAAGGGTTCATCTGGGTTTATCTACAATTGCACTTTTTTTTTCTTGCAGTTTGCAGAAAGTTCAACCCTTACTAAAGGCTTTGCAGCCAAAATTACTTCTGGTGATCATTTCTACTTCTATTGATATTTGTTTTTTTTTCTATCCACTTAAGATTCTTATTTATCTAACTGCACTTTGTGCTTCTGTTTAAGACAGTTTCCGAAGGATTTGAGGTGCAAGATCCAAATTTCAGAAGCAAACACGATTATTCACTACTCTGAAAATGAAACATTATGCATGCCAAGCTCCAAGGAGAGCACAGAAATTGATATAGCAACAGATTTGGCTTCCCAGTTCCACTGGAAAACATTGAAGCAGAAAACAGTCACGAGGCTGGATGGAGAGCTTTTCATGGATCGGGGCAAACATCGGTTACTTTCTGATTTTCGGCAGGCAGACTCCAAGCAACACAGACCATTGTTACACTGGGGTTCACCAGATTTAAAAAGGCTTCTAATTGAGCTGTCCAAGATGGGCATTACTGGAATCTTAAAGAAGGTCATGGACAGTGCTGAATCTAAAAATGCTGCGGGCATTATAGACATTGATGATCCCGAGAAAGCGTTGATCGATGTTCGAGAGACTGGTACTGTTATCATTACTGCTGATGAGAATTTAGCCTCTCATATTTTCAAAGCTATAGGTATCGTTTTGGATGGCATTTGAATGAAATGCAAGTATCATTCTTTGATATCATTTATCCATCCATTTATACATGGAAAGCTTGGAAGTTATAAATTTTCACAAATGACATGAAAAAAATACAAATAATTATAAAAAAAAATTTAAATTTAATCAACTTTTGTTATTTCTATGCGATAACTTATATTTGGTTCATGTATTTCTATCATTCAAAATTTTTTTGGTTATATTCACGTACTATATAAGTTAACTTAAAATATAAAAAAAAATAAAGTTAGCCAGTTTAATAATCATTATATTTTTTTAGTATTTTTTATTTTTGAAAAAATTATTAATTTTTATAATCTCAAAAAAAAAGCTTACTAATTTTTATTATTTTCAATTACAGGTATATGATGCAAGATGCATTTAAATATTTCTATCTAGTTTTTAAAATTTTCAATTTTAGTACTTTATTAATTTTCTCATAATATTTATTCATACGTATAGCATGGAAGTGATTAAAGCTATTAAAAATAGACAATCGGCGATTGAGAATTCAGCCATAGTTAAAAGAATCAAACAGATATTAAAATATAAAATATTGTGGTTTTTTTTTATTTCTAGTAGTTTGATGTAAGCACTTTGAGTTTAAAATAATTAAAATATATTGAAATATTAAAATACGAATATCATATTAAATGTTGTATGCAAATACTGCCCAATGATCAAATGTTGAAAATTATTTTAACATTCCAATGTATTTTAACAAAAAATAATATTAAAAATATAATATAAAATATGACATAATACGAAAATACATTAAAATCCATATAGTTTATATACAAAATACAAGTGTCATATTTGAAAAATAATTTACTATCCATCTTTTCTTTTTTACTTTTAGAAATAATTATCCACCATTTTATTCAAAAATAATTTTTCTACGTGGAAGAAAATCAAAATTTTTATTATAAAAATATTTTTAGTAATTTTTTTTAAACAAAATTTTCAGGATTTAATATCTTAAATGTAATCATTTTTGAAACAGATAGTACGAAATATCAGGTAGAAAAAGACTTTTTCCTGAAAAAAATATCATTTTCAATGCAACTTCACTTATAAAATCATGCATGGCTTCACTTCTTTTTCTCGAAGTCCCATATTTTCTTTCAAAATCCGTACGTCCCCTTCTCACTTTTTTTTTTTAATGCTTGTACATGTGTGCATGATCTTCTTTCTATATTCAAAAGGTTTTTCTTTTATGATGGGTATTTGTCAAAATTCATTTTTTTTAATGTTTTTGTTGGTTTTATGTGATATTTGATGATTGGTATTCATAAAAGAAAAGATATTTTAATCTGCCAAAGTGAATCAATGTAAGTTTATCTGGTTGTGAAAGCTTAAATTTGTGCTTTTTTACTATAGTTTGATTTTTTAACGTTTGATGCTAACCCAATTCTCTTATGTGCTTAACTTTTTTTTTTTGGATAATCATCAGTTGATTTTTATTGTATTTTAAGTTCAGTAATCTGTTTGTTTTGTTCAGATTTTGCAGGGTTTAGTTTGATACTTTGAGTGATATCAGTAAAGAAGAGTATGGCAGGGAAGATTTCATATATATTTCTTTGTATGAATGTGATCCCCCTTTTAGCGGTAAAAACCCCTTAAAACTTTGGCGATTTTTGTCCTTTATAATGATGTTTATATGTTTCATTTATGTAATTATTATGTTGTTGTTTAATTAAGGCTGCTGCATCACGAGCTTGCTCTGCTCAATCTGATGCAAAATGTTCTCAAACCGGTGAATGGAATGGGGAATTTTTCCCTGGAATTCCCAAAATCAAGTATGAGGTAAATACTTTAATGGTGGATGTATTTTCATACTTTGCCTCTTCTTAGCGAATTTCATTAGAAATCCGAAATCTAATTGTGATTGCCTTAGTGTACTTTATACAAACATTTGATATTCAACACTAATTTTGGTTGCAGGGTCCTTATACCAAGAATAAATTTGCATATAAATGGTATAATGCAGAAGAGGTGATTCTTGGGAAGAAAATGAAGGTCAGTTTCTTTTTCTATGAGATTTTTCGGGACAGTAATGGCCGCTGACAAGTGATTGGTATCGTTTTAGGACTGGTTGAGATTCAGTGTGGCATTTTGGCATACATTCCGTGGAACCGGTGTTGATCCTTTCGGTGCACCTACGAAATTTTGGCCATGGGAAGATGGTACCAATTCCATAGCTATGGCAAAAAGAAGAAGTAAGATTTGAATGTTAATTACCAACCTACCTTTTATCATCGGTTGATACTAATATGCAACATGTAACTCTTTTTGATCCTTCTCCAAACAAATTGCAGTGAGAGCCAACTTTGAATTCATAAACAAGCTTGGTGTTGACAGGTGGTGTTTCCATGACCGGGACATTGCTCCCGAGGGCAAAACACTTCAGGTTGGATCATTTTATATATTCAAATGTTTGGATATAAACTGGTTTTAGAAAGCTTTTGACTGATGTCTATCAATCAATTTTAACTTTTATCATGTTTGGTTGTAGGAAACTAATTCAAACTTGGATGAAGTGGTGAAACTTGCTAAAACACTTCAGGTATCTGGCTGAATAAGCACCTAATATTGGATTAGATCTCTTTACGCTTATTTAGTTATGTTTAAACAGAAATTCTTTCAGTAAGGGAACCCGTTACACTGTCATGTTGATAGCCTCTAATGGTGTCCTAGCCCATCTAAGAGCTTGCCAAGTTTCTTGTGGATCAATGTCACTACCCTTCTCTGCATCGTTTACGAAGTGTCAATTTCATTGTTTCCTAGCAAAGAACCACCCATTAAAGCTATTGTAATAGGGTTAACTGAGCCGATTCGAACAGATACAAGTCAACTAAGGTATTCCTATAGCAATAGAGGGTTATAGATTTTCGGTTTACGAGGTAGTATGGGATTTGTAGTAGGTGAGAAACTCACACGTTTAATAGCACAGAGATAGGTTTTGTGCATGTTGTTATAGAAGCCAAACTATGTGGGTTTTGTTCTTTTTTCTTTTTAAGTTTTTCTCCATGTCTATGTCCGAATATGTCAAACTTTGGTATTAGACATGAATACTTTAAGGAAATGAAAGTCAGAGCAACCATATAGTGGGGGGTCTATGATATTCATTTTATCTATCCATGCTCTTGCAACAACATACATATATATATGATTATGGCATGAAAAATTCCGTGCTACAAATTTCACATTGCTCAAAATAATTTAGCATTTCGTGTTATGTTTCTGGTATGAACAATTATTCTTGCATGTTGAGCTTCAAGATTTATCTGTTTAAGTTTTTTCTTGTATGAAAAACGTCAAGGTATTTGTTTCCTAAGCATCTCTTCTATGCTATGCAGGGAAACAATATCCGTCCACTGTGGGGTACGGCTCAACTATTTATGCATCCTCGTTACATGCATGGTGCTGCTACAACGTAATCATCTACATTGTTCTGACCCTTAATCTGATGTTTTGCATATATCTATTGTATATCACGTATGTATGTATGCATCCATGCATATAGAAGAAGGTGATTAGTTTGTCCATCGATGAACTTAATACCTGTCTGTTTGTTTTGCAGCTCTGAATTGGGTGTATATGTATATGCTGCAGCTCAAGTCAAGAAAGCCATGGAGGTAGGTGTTTAATCATTTATAACAACAAAAGGGAACTGTGTAATTTTGTCCTTTATTCTTTTATGATTTTTTTCCTTTAAACTTTTTAAATTGCTTTTAAAAGAAAATCTCTCCATGGTGGAACTAACCGTTTGAACCAAGAAATGAAGGTCCACCTCCGATCCAGTTTTTTAATTCCTTGGTTCAGAGATTATATTGGTGTCCTATTTCTGTTAATTTTTCTTTCTATAGGTGACACACTATCTAGGGGGAGAAAACTATGTGTTTTGGGGTGGTCGTGAAGGTTATCAAACACTATTGAACACAGACATGGAATTTGAACTTGATCATATGGTATCTATGTTTCTTCTACATTTCTTACTATGTTTTTCAATTATGTTATTCATATTTTTCATTTTTCTGATTCATATTCAACATGTTTCTGGACATGGGTATGGGGATATGTCCCCCTGAAAACCCTTCAGATACAATTAAAAAAATTTGAGAAAAAAAGTTGAAAATTACCCATATCCAACACTTACACTCGAGTTTTGTGTCCAACACGGTATATTCTTTTTTACTAAAATTTTTAGTGTATTTGGAAAACAATATCTTAATACTCATGTTCAAATATGTGTCAGATTCAGATATCGAATAAAAATGCTTTAGAAATAAAATCTCGGAGCAACATAATCCAACGCAGTTCTTTAGTTATTATCAAATTAAACTGCTTGATATTTTGATAGGCAAAATTTCTTGAAGCTGCGGCTGCCTACAAGAGGAAGATTGGATTCACCGGTAATTATCCATTATAATAATCTTAAACATTGCATGGAAACTTCCCTCCCTTCCTGAAAATTAGCTATGTTGTTCAGATTTATGTATGAGTTTTGGTATATTGGTATGTATTTGAGATATTTTTATATTTATGTTTGAATATTTGTTGGACAAGGATATCAAATACGGATATTTCAAGAAAAACGAGGAATCAGAGCTATATAAAATAAGAGATTCTTTTTTTATTTTTTTACAGTTTTGTTGAAAGTCTGATGGAACATAATTTGATCCAGGAACTCTATTGATTGAACCTAAGCCTCAAGAACCTACAAAACATCAGTATGTTTGAACAATCCCATATGTTTCATGTAATTTATACTAATCAAATCCTTTTTATTGTTTTATGAAATATGCTTAATTTTTTCCCAGATATGATTGGGATGCTGCAACAACAACTAATTTCTTGCGAAAATATGGGTTGATTGGTAAGCTCTAACGAGTTCTCGCCTCATCTCTCATAACTATCGTATAGAGGTGTTCACAGACTGAGTTTGATTTATGTATAGTATCAACATTGTTCTTATTTGTCAAAATTAGACTTAGTCCAAATACAAGTTTAAAATTTTTCAATACTCTCATCCATATTTAAAGATGGATAATTTAACATATTTTTAATGTTAATGTAATATTTAATTTTGACGTGAAAAACAGGTTCAAGACTTAAATGTTGGAGCTAGTTCAACATAGACCTAACTTTTTACCCAATTTTGTTTTCCAAACTTAATGTTTTTATCTAAATTCACTCAAATATTGAGTAAGTGTTTGAATTTAGACAAATAATCTGACTCTTGATCTGGTCTACTTTCATAATTTCCTAATCATGGTTTCAACTTTCTGCACTCATTGTGTTTTATGATATTTTGTGGTGCAGAACTATTTTCTTTGTATTTGGTTCCAAATAGACATTATAATGAAGTTAACTGTTTTAAATTAATGTTCCTGAATTGAGTGTGAGTATCATATATAAATTTTTGTATGTATATGTATAACTATTCACCATTCACTTTTGCAGGGGATTTCAAACTTAACATTGAGTGCAACCATGCCACACTCTCTGGTCACAGGTTTGTGATGTTCCATGTGTCAATTTTCTTGTTTTTCAATATACTTATTATTTCAAAGAAAAGGTGTTCCTAGATCAGGTCAAAACTCGAAATATTTTGAAATTCTTTATCCAAGATCGATTCGGGCCTGAGGTGACCCTTAATATTTTATTAGTAAAACAGTAATTTGGACTGGATTGGTCCCGAATTATAGATCACCTTGTCAAAATGCTTGACCTGCACAAGTAGCCTGAAGATGTCTATCGTAGGGTAAGCTTAACCAAATGCATGCATGTAATTCGCAGTTGCCATCATGATGTTGAGACTGCAAGAATCAATGGATTGCTAGGAAATATTGATGCAAACTCTGGCGATGCTCAGACGGGTACTATTTAATAACAAAACCATTCTTCTCTTACCAATGTCTTTTCATGTTCTGGTGAATCTTCTATTATATCTTTATATAGATATCCAGATATCTGTTGAACATAAATGTCAAACATGAGTTCTTTAACAAAAATGAAGAGTCAGAGTAACAAAGATCCTTAAAAAGCTTCTAGTTTTTGTTATAAACTTGGTATTAAAATCCTCCTAGAGTTGAAAATCCGGATCTGTTTGCTATACAGGTTGGGATACAGATCAGTTCTTGACAGATACTCGAGAGGCAACTATGATCATGCTAAGTGTGATTAAAAATGTACGTGATTGATTCTTTTTAATACCTTTTGATAGTTCATTGAGATTTTCTTCCTTACGCTTTAAGACTTTTCAGTATCCGGTAGTTGCCAGACTCTCCCGGTGTTTATTTTCTCCATTCACAATACTCCTTTGTTTCAGGGACACTAGCTTCTTATCGTTTGACCCAACAGACCTTTGGTGTTCGAATAGAATTTATTTATCATATTTGGTTACTTTTGTTTATGACAGGGAGGATTAGCACCAGGAGGCTTAAACTTTGATGCAAAATTGTGAGTGTCAACTTTCCCCTGTTATTTTCTTGCAGTTGTATCTTATCCTATATTATTCCAACTCTTCATTTTGTTCAAGAATCCGTATTTGATTCCTCTGTTCGATACATATCTGGATATGGTATAGGTATATAACTTTGTAAGGATCCTCCAAATCAGTGGAAAACCATAAAAGAATTTATACTTATCCTTATCAGACACATCTTGTACCCTATGTTACTTGAACTCGTTGTGAGTATTGGACATGAGTACTTGTCTAACACGGTATTAGTCAAATTTTTCGTATTTGTCGGACATGGATAGTTTAAGAAAAACAAAGAATTTGAGCAATATAGTCCGTATCCGACTCTCACATACAAGTTCAACTCTCATTTTCTTCATCCATGGTTTTGTAGACGGAGAGAGAGCACAGATGTTGAGGACTTGTTCATTGCTCACATTATTGGAATGGACACCTTAGCCCGTGGACTCCGATATGCTGCCAAGTTGATTGAGGTAATACCAATACGAACATAAAACAAATACATAAATGTAAAATACTTTAAACATGATTATGACACGATAAATTACACGAAAACGATATTGATACATGATATTAATGAACTTGATGATTATATAGGATGGTTCTTTGGCTAAGCTTATTCATAAACGATATTCAAGCTTCTATAATGAACTCGGTGCCCTCATTGAGGTGATTTTTTTTTTTTTTAATTTCATTTTTGGACTAAAGCAAGGCATTTCCGATAACTGATTGAAGTAATATATTATCCTACAGGCTGGTAAAGCTGATTTTGAAATGCTTGAGAAGAAAGCAATGGAATGGGGCGAACCTACGGTTGCTTCAGCCAAGCAGGTACTTGAATATATAACTTCGTGTATATGCACGTATATATAATAGGTATCTCAAAGAATGTAGGGTCAGAGCAATATAGGTTTATATGCTTATTTAACTTCATGATAGACTGTTATGAGATGTCTCTCGAATATTACGGTGAAGTATAGGGTTTAAGGTTCGGGGCTCATTACTCGTTTGCATGTCAGATGTTTTCTCTCAAACTTTCATTCACTAGCCATTGACATCAACAAATTCGTGATATTGTATGAATTAAATCGAACCAGATCAAATTTAAAAATGATTATATTGTTTATGTTGTTGCAGGAACTTGCGGAAATGATCTTCAACTCTGTGCTATAAGAGGGACCTTGACTAGCAATGTCTTTTGCAATTTAGCTTAAGGAATAATTGATGGTGTTTTATCAATAAGTACAGTTTATGTAATTTTCTTCTCTTTTTTTAGTCTTTTGTGCCTAACATTTTTTTTAATTTGGTATTTAATTTTTTTAGGTCCAATTTGGTACCCTTTTTCCTATTTTGATATTTAATTTTTTTTGTCCGATTTGATACTTGAAACAATGTTAGTTTTGAGATAAAAAAAATAATCAATGTATAGTAGACAACATGGTGTTTCTTTTTTGTATTTTAAATGTTCAACTTTTAGTTTTATTTATTTATTTCGTTTTATTAATTTAAAATAATGTTTTTTTAATTTTAAATTTTTAAAATTCTTGTTTTTTATTCAATATTAATTCGGTTACAACTCAATTCATATTTTTTAGCATAACATAAACTTTTTATTTGAATAACATTTAACAAACTTAAAATTCAAACTTTTTTCAATCAATAAAAATTTGAAAAAAAATCATAAAAATCATTTTAAATATTCATTAAATCTATACTAAAATCCACAATATTCAGCTAAAAAATACATATGTTACAAATAATCATTTCACAATTGTATATTTTATTTTGAATGCGGTGAAAGTAATTCTTAGAGAAAGAATAGAAACAAGCAAAAGAAATTTCATACGGTTTTTTATTAAACTAACCTAATTACCAAGAAGATTTTATTATTTTTTACAAATTTGATGTTGATAAATCCACGGATCTAGAAATTTATTTTGGACACTTGAATTTTTTCAAACTTTCTTTTTAAGAACCAAAAGGATTTGTGCAAAAACAATAGATACCAAGAAGAACAAAAGACCTTGGACGGGTAGTGGATCTGATCAAATCCCCACTCACATTAAAGATTAATTGTCATTGGTTAATTGAGTTTGATAGATTCACCCTCTAAAACAAGAAGCTCTAGTCCTAGAGGGATAATATCACTTCCCAATCTTTGGGATCAAACATCAATTGCAACGATTCGATGAACGGCTCATTGAGATAGATGTAGTTAAATAATACACTCTAAAAACGTATAAGAAGTTTCTCCTCGTACAGCTCGAGAAATAAATTGATTAATTAAAAGTTATGTCTACGATGAAATTAGAATGTCAAAAAGATCCATAAATCAATAAATTAATTAAACATTTAACTGTTTTTTATCAAAAAAAAGAAGGAAAAAGCATTTAAATATTTACTATATTTTATTGGTTTCTTTATTGAAATAATCAAATAGCTCAACCAATTGTATTTAGATTTTTTATTAGCTAAAATTCATATAAACTTTGTGGTCGAGAGTTAGGTCTTTACATAACTTTTTTTAAACCAATTTTTTACTTTGTGGATTCCACTAAAAGTTAAAATTTTGAACTCATAAATTTAGTCTTTTAATCTCAACATCAATCTTTATTTCATTATGAAATTATTTGAAATCATTAACTTTTATATATATATATATATATACACACACACATATAAACAATTGATTTTCCATTTTTAAAGACTACCAACTTATATTTGCTCCATCAATAAGCAATTTTGTTTTGTAGTTAGCTTGACATCCAAGTAACGTCGTTATCGGAAAAACGTACTCATCAAACGATTTTGAATGTGTATAAACATATGATCCTCGAAATATGGAAAAAAAAATGCTAATATGTATATATATGACATGTATCTGCATCCAACATTCACACCCGACATAGGGATAGCTTTAACTAAAGACAGCTTCTGCCTCTTCATGCGGAAATATGGTATGATCACATTCGCCTTAATATCTCTTTCTTCAAAGCACTTTCTATGCATTTGCATTATGTTCATTTTTCCTTCTATTTGCAGCCATTTAGATAAAGCTGTTGGAACTTCGAAAAAGACTCGAGAAATAACCGAGGCCAAAACTAGTACAGGATTTATTTGGTTACCTAGACTCCTAGTTGAAACATGTTGATTCAATATGAGAATAATCATCTTCAGTTCGGGTGTTGTCGGAGGCAGCTTCGGGAAACTGCAGCAAATCTTCAATACATTTACAGTCACTTCTACATATGGGAGTCCTGCAAACTTATATCCTACCTGTGCGCTGTCCAGACACCCTGTCCCGGGCTTTAATCTGCAACCCTTGCTTTCTTTTTACAATTGGGGCTGCTGCAAAACCATTGAGAATGACACCTTCGGAAAATCAGGGCAGCACAAGCAAATGCAAGCACTGGTTGCTGTTCGGAAACAAACAGCAATGGCAGTTGTCATCGAGTTCTTCATACTAATCACCATCATTCAGGAAACTTAATAAAACCAAATTTATATACAAATTAACAACATCGAACATTTCGGAGGTGGGGAGAAGGTAAAAATGTTGTGAACGAAGAATCATTGAACATCCTCGAATTGAATGGTTATGGATGTCCATGGCTCTCAAGAATTTCAAATGATTGATAACAATTCAGTACATCTCCATGAAAGAACGTGGAAAAATAGCCCCTAAAAGATAAGGAAAAGTACTCCTATCGTTTACAATTATCGTAATGAAAATTAGGAACAAAAAACCTAAGATTGGCTGCTTTTAAGCCGAACTCATTCACTGAAATCACCAGTGTCTCCCTTGAGAACCGCCTCCCTTGTTCCTCCCAAAGAAGGCATTCTTGGGTTTCGGTAGCTCATGAATGTCCATAACCTGTACCGTTCTTTGCTTTTTGGCTTCAAAAAGCACAGAAAAACCGCAGATAATTGTATTTAGTATAAACCCAAAGTGAGGGATTTAAGATTAAATAAAAAGTGGAAGAGAAGAAAAAGCAACCATTTTCAGCTTCTTTGTAGCTTTCTTGAAGCCTTTTTCTTGCCGAAGCTAGCCGTTCGGCGTCAAAATTGGTTTCCTTTTGTTCTCTTTGTCTCTGCGAAATCCCAATAAAGGCAATGCAACAAATAGATGTGACAAAAGCTTATACCGAAATCAACTCTACCAAACTGAATTATTCGGGGCAATGTTAAAATGGCTAAATTAAATCTAGGAGGCAAAACAACTACGAATTCTCGTTCCGTAAGAATCATAAGGCTTGACAGTAAAGGAATTTGTCAAAATGCCGATTTTGCAGTAATCAATCTTTTTCTAAGCATGTGCTTTTATATTTGGGATCAGACCTCGATATTGATCGAACAAACAATGATGGCATCATAGACTCTAATTTGGTATGTACTTATACCTGTACATTTTGTGGAGGAGTCAAGTGAGTAGGTCTTGACAGTGGATCTTTTCGAGGAGGGATCGGCTTCGGTTTCCTTTCAGCCTCCGAATTATTCTTTTCAGAACCAGAACCGCCATCTATCATTTGTCATCCAGAAGAAGCTGATTAATTTAATGCACATAAAGAAATAAACAAATATCGAATCCAACTTTGAATCAGATTCAGTACTCACTGTGTGGATTCGGAGAGTATGCGAAATCAGGAACCTATAACAGAGCATAATCTAAGAATTATAAAAGAAAAACAAATCTTCAAGAAACTTCCACATGAAACAAAAAATAAAGCATAATTCTTTTCACCTGCTGACGACCGTATTGAGGCGGCTTTTGCTGCGGAGAATCTCCATCTGTTTTAAATTCAATGACATCAAATTTGGAAATATTTTCTCAGGAAACAAACAAGCTTCATGTTATAGTTCATAGAAATAGTTTTTACCCGTAAGTGCAGCAGGCTCATGTTCTCCAGGTTGATTCACCCTTACCCATTCATCTACAATATCTTTCCATTTTCTAGAGAAACAAACAAACCAAAATCAATATAAAAAACTTTCTTTCAACAAACATTTATGAACACATAGAATTTCCAAAAAAAGCTTAATACAAAACCTGACAAGATGTTTCACTAATCTCCTAACATCATTTGATGAATGCTTCCTCAATTTGTTCACATGTCTTCCAATATCAGTCTCCTAAAATATAGAATCATATATCATGAAAAAATGATAAAAAAATTAAAAATTAAACCCCAAAAGGAATAAACTGGACCACATAATTATTACCTTGAGAGCTTGAAATGTTATATCCATATCTGCCAAACTTTGAAGCAAATCAACTAAAGTATCTTCTGACTGCAAAAAAATATACAAACTCATATTAAAATCCAAAAATAGACACAAAAAGAAACCAACAATACAATATGAATATATATATATATCGAAAGACCTGATCAGGTAGTTCAAGACGCTCTTTAATCTCAAGAACCCTTTTTTGCTCATCATCAAATAAGCCGCCATAAGGGTCAAAATCATCGTTTTCATTATCAGATTGAGGTGAAAAAGGTGACCCTTTAACACCTTCTTCTCCTCCTTCATGGGGATTGGATTCATTATTAAGTTGATATCCATTTGAACCCTCACCAAAATCACAGCTTTTACACTTGGCAACCATGGAAGTAGCATAAAGCCTTTCAACAATCCCATCCCTCCTTTGCTTCAACTCTTGACCATAATCCAAAGAAGCTACAAGGATTGCCGTATCAATGAAAGTCCAAACATCAACACCAGCTGTTTCAAGTACCGATCTGAAATCATCCAAATCCATTACTAAAAACAAAAAAACAAAAAAAGAAACAAAGGGATGATTTTTATTGCAAAATTTTCCAGGTGTCAATTCAATATTGGAACTTCAACATAATCAGATCTGATTGAAAACAGAATGACCCAAAGCTTGAATCTTGCAAAATTTTCTAAACCCCAAAAAGAAAACCAACTCTTTGAAGTCAAAGCAGAATTGAGTTTGGGGGTTTCTTTTTGTTGGTTTTTGAAGAAAGTTGATGGTTTTTTACTTTGTTAATGGAAGAGGATTTTATTGTGGAATATACCTATTGAAATTTAATTTCTTTTATTTATATTTTTCAAAAAAAAAAACACTTAATCCTTCTTTTTTAAACTTAATCTTTTCTAATTCATTATCTAGAAAAAAAAATATTTTAAATATTTTTCAATTTTTATTTTCTTTCACCTAAAATATAAAAAAAAGAGTAAAAATTCCTAAATTAAGCTTATGAAAAAAATCAAGTTTCATTTTTCAAGTGATTTATTAATTTTGTTATTACAATAATAAAATAAAATAATAATAATATGTAATTAAATATTTTATAATGAGACATGTAATTCAACTTTGAAACCTAACTCAACATGTAATTGAACTCCCAAACCTAATACCAAATTATAGATTATAATTTATTATTTTTGAACACTTAATTGAAATTAAGTGATTTTTAAAAATATATTTATATAAATGAATAATGTTTTTTCCTGCCAAAAACTCCCTTTAAAGTACTTAGGCTCTCTTTTAAATTCTTTTCACAATTTTATAAAGAAATAATGGTACTCCCACTTTATAAAAAAAATATTTTAATTTTTCATATAAATTTTTAATTTTTTTAACTTTTGAAATTGTATTATTTGTTAGATCAGTCCAAAATGAATGAAAAAATTAACGTTAGTTAATTTTGCTGACATGTATCTATTTAACAATTCATTCGTATGTCATGTAAACAATTAATTAATTTTAAAAAATAAAAATTATTTTTGTTGTTTTTTATTTTTTAAAAAATTTAAATTTAAATTAATTGCTGACGTCAGTGGCGATCCATTTGTATGCTCTGTAAAGTTAACGAACATTTTCATTTTTTGGTGATTTCACAAACACCGCATGATTAAGGACTGAAAGAAGTGAAAAAATAAATGGATTGTTAAATTAAATTTTTCTTTTTTGTAAAATTGGAGGATATAATAAGTAATTACACCTTTTATATATTTACAAGTATTCAACAATTTTTTTATACAATTATAAAGATATCTTATTAATTCACTGACAATACATCAAAATTCATGTAGTAATGACAAATCAAATATTATTTTTAGTCCTCCTAAAAATGAAATAATTTAATTTAATTTCTTCATAAATAATAAAATTACACTTTAGACTCCAAATATTAAAAATATTATTTAATATGTTAAAAATAATAAAATTATAAATTGGTATATAATAAAATTACATTTTAATTTTTCTTTAAATTGCTATATGTAGTATTATTACAAGCTTGAGTAGTCTCAAGTATTTTTTTTTTGTGAATTATAAAAAGAAGGTAAAACTTTAATAATAACATGACTGACGTAATTCAAATTCAGATTACATTTAAGACGATAAATATTCTAATCATCAGGTTAAAACACGGATAAATTCTAACTAAAATATTATTAATCCATGATTTGGGAAATGAAATCATTACAAAATTTGGGGATAATGTGGATTAAGTGCAACAAATGGTGCGTCAACACGCCAATCTGTTGCAAGGCAACATCAAGACGCGTGCTTGTACCCATTTCTCCTACGTACCTTGTGATTGCCAGCAAGTACAACAAATGGGACAGCCTGCTTTTGAGCTGCAACCACCACCCCGCTATCAATTAGTGGTCTTCCTATATTTAAATTTATTGAAGTTTAATCCTTAAAAAGTCTAATCATAGCCATTAACAAGTAAAAACAACATTCCATTAAAAAAAAGTTGGAATTTAAAATCAACCAAATTTACGGTGTAATGCAAACCACTTCCATTGGGTGTTAATTTCTTTATTTATTTCTCATATTAGTTCTTTTTCGTGATCTATTAATATGATATATTAGGAGTAATTAAGTGTTATGTATGGTGACACGTTATCTTCTAAAGATGACATATTTTCTTAAATGTTTTTAAGAGGATGTTGACAAGAGTCGAGTTTAATTTAGAGTAGTCAATTTTAATCTAAATTATTTCAACTACTAATTATTGAGTATAAATTTTAATTCAGTTGATCAATTTTAATCTAAATTTTAATTATTTGGGATTGTTGTGCCTGTAATACATGTATATGCATTTGTCCAAATGACATATTGTCATCAGCTCATCATTACATCAGTATATAAAGTCACAAATTTCACATGCTTTTTCTTTTGTTTGGTGCATGTTATACCCAATTATTGAGGTTGTTTTTAATTAGTGTTTTGGGTTAGACTATTCAAACTACATGAATTTTGCATTTCAAGAGATAAGTTTGAAGATAGCTAAGTTTGAAGATAGCTAAGCATTGTTTTACAAAGGTTGTCTCCTGTAAGTTCTTATTTTAATTCAACTTAAAAGAAATATATAAACGTGCCACAATTCAGACGGATAATTTTGAAATAGTCTATGCCTTAAGTAATTTGAGATTAGAGGATTTAGAGATTACTGTGCTTAGAAGGACTCAACATATCATAAGGTTTGAAGGGTAGTGGAGAATCAATCACATATCGAGAGAGTAGAACTTAGTGGCGGATCAACTTGCTAAACTTAGCTTAAATTGGAAATTAACCTTACATGTCTTTGACGAGGCAACTAAGGAAATCTTGAAATTTTTACAAAAAGATAAAGCCAATGGTACTTTTATGCATTTGATGTAATTCATTATTTCTTTCAAAAAAAAAAAGACTTATTAATATTTATGTTATTTTGTGCATGTTTAAAATATATTGATTTATATAATTTTTTAGACATTAACAATTTATTTCATATAAATTTTGGTATGTCCATGTATTCATGTCGTGTTCATATTATTTTTCATTTTATATTGTGTCTAAACTCACTCTATATTTACATGGGCTGTGTATTTTAATATTAACT
This sequence comes from Gossypium longicalyx, assembly GCA_025698465.1. Taxonomy (NCBI): domain Eukaryota; kingdom Viridiplantae; phylum Streptophyta; class Magnoliopsida; order Malvales; family Malvaceae; genus Gossypium; species Gossypium longicalyx. The sequence goes on along the minus strand of CM047000.1, from coordinate 96,121,623 downwards.
TCAAATTTATTTTATAATATGTATAGACCCATTCACAATAAATACGGTTCATCCAGTTTAACTAAATAAATTATTAAAAATTCAAATAAATTAAATGATATTTAAAATATATAAAAAAAAGTCGATTCAATCAATTTAACTCCTTTCTTTAAATAATACTCCAGTCCAACCAATTTATCCGGTGAAATTAAACAACATTGGTTAAAACATAACTATCGAGTTCTTTTGTAATACATATAGATAGAGATGGTTAAAAGATTGAATTTTATTTATTTTTATTGAAAAAAGGGATAGTTTAGCTCTTGTACGTTAGATAAGTGAGCAAAATAGCTCTTTCATTAAAATTGTACCGCTAAATGTTTGTTTTGGTGTTTATATATGAAGTATAATAACAAATTTAACCTTCAACATTTACACATTTATTCAATTTGACCTCTTATTGGAAATTAGAAATTTTTTAAACTAATAAGACTAAAGAATGAAAAGAGCCTTAGTAACAAATTCAAAAATAGTTAAACCCTTTTAAAATTAAAAACTTATTTAAAAATCATAAAAATTATAAACAAAATTTATAAAAAATTTAAAATTATAAAATTTTATTAAATAATAATATTAACCCAATAAAAGAGTAGGGTTAACTTTTTTTTTTTTTAATCTTATGACCATTAGATTTTAATAAGTCAGTAATGTTATTCTTTAATAAAAAATTTATAATTTTAAAATAACTTTGTTTATGATTTTTATGATTTTTCTTAATAATATTTCACTTTTAAATTGACTTAATTGTTTTTTTTAAAATCTGTTGCTAATGCCTTTTTTATTTCAAAAGTTGCTAATTTACTTCTAATAAAAATGTAAGGGTCAAATCGAATAAATGTATAAGGTTGAGGGTTAAATTTGTTATTATATCTTATATATAAACACCAAAACTTGATGGAGAGGTTGTTTTGCTCACTCATCTAACATCCAGGGTCTAATTTACCCATTTTTCAATAGAAGAGCTAAATTGCAATTCAAAGTATAGTATAAGGAGTTTTGTGATATTTCTACCAATGGAGGTCATGGGTCAAGCTAGGTCGATACCCAATTCTAATAATTTTTTAAGTTTACATTTTACTCATTTAAATGACTTATTTGATTGTTTTAAACTGTAAAATAAGTTAGATCAAATTAGTTTTAAAGATTAAAAATTTTAAGCTTAACCCCAACTAATAAACAAGTATTTTTTTTAATATAATATTTGTTTGAGGTTAAAGGTGCATGGTGTTTAAACTCTGCCAAACAAGTGTTTCATAAAAAAGTTAACCACCAGTCCATATAAATTAAGAAAATTAATAAACACTTCTAGATATCTATATTTAGAGGTGAGCAAAATCCGATTTGATTCAAAAAATTCGATAAAATTTTTAAATTTTGAATTAAATATTTCGAGTTTTTTGAGTTAATCAAGTTATTTGGATTAACTCGAATAAAAAATTAAATTTTTCGGTTTAACTCGAATATGAATTATACAATTTGAGTTATCCAAAAATCCGAATGAGAAAAGACAAAACTACGCAATTTTAATAAATGTTTACCTTTTGTAAAGTTAAAAGTCAAAACCATCAAGTTAAAAAATAAATTTACGTTGTTTTGATAAATGTTTACTCATTAAGTTAAAAGGCAAAACCATTATATTGTTTATGTAGTTAAATAATTTTATGTTTCGTTTACTAGTTAAATAATCGATTCATGTAAATGCAACACTAAGTATAAATAATATGATTCGTTAACTCGACTCGAAATTTTTTGACTCGATTCGAAAAAAATTCAAATTAAGTTCAGTTGCTAAAATAGGATTCGCCAACTCAATTAACTCGAAATTTTTTGACTTAATTCGACTCGACTCGATCGAATACTCAGCCCTCTCTATACTAGATATAAAGTGGCTGACAGAATTAGTATCATGAATCAACTCAAATCAATTAAATTGTGAAATTATTAAAATACATTTACTTTAAAGGATAGTTAATATTATTACATGCTATTTTTAACTTTATACTTTTATATTTTCTAGTAAACCTGATGATGATGAGGCTAGGTTCAAGTTGAGCTAATCTAAAATTTTAAGTTCAAACCTGACCTGAAAAATAAGCATAAATTTTTGCTTAAGTCCAATTCAAATAAAAAATATTAAACCCGAGCTTGGCTCGGATTGCTCATATTAATTTTTTTTACATAAAAATAAATTTAAAAAATATAATCTATCAAACATATTAAAAATATTTAAATAAATATTTCCTAACAAATTAAAATAATAACAAACAATAAATAAAAAAAAAAGCATTCAGAAAAGAATTTAGGTAAATTTGGATAAGGACGGAGCTAAAAATCTTACCCTAACCCAAACAATTTAAAAAATGGTTCGTATTCTTCTTGTCGAAACATTTTTAAGGTTTATATTTTTTACTAAAACCCACTATTTTCCTTTTTTTGGTAGAAAACAGATGAAACATATACCAACTAAAATACATGTATATATATTAGGAAAAAATTGAAGAAAAAACATACATCAACTTCACAATTCACAAACCAGATTTGTAGCTAACACCAGCATCTGAAATCCACTTTCCACCATTGATGAACTCTTTGACAGTAAATTTCTTGGCTTCTTTATCACTAATATTCCTCAATCCTTTCCATTTAACCCTATCTTTCATCGAAGAACCAGGGCCAACGTTCTTATATTCCGAGTAAAATATGGTGCTTGGAGCAGTATTCCCCGTCCACGGCAGCCACCCGGTGGGATGTACGAGACTCCCGATTTGTGAATGCATGAAAACGGTGGTGGAGTAATTCTTCCATGGCCGACCGAGGTAAGTTTTTAACGAAGAACTCAAGTTCCCGTATGGTGAAATGGTGCAATTTTGGATTGAAATGCCAGTGTTTTGGTTCGGGTCGACTTTTCCTTGGGCGGTGATGGTGTTCTGTTGGTTGGCCATCGGTTGCCGGGGGAGGATGTTGCAGTTTTGGAAGACGACGGCGGAGTTACCGAACATGAAATCGACTGTTCCAATGATGTCGCATTCGCGGTAGAACTGGCGGTTCGAGTGTGCGTAAAGTGTGTCTTGGAAACCGTCGAATCGGCATCGGTGGAAAACTGATTGGTCGGCAGTTGACATTAAGGCAACTGCTTGATGTTTTTCCGGTCCGGCAGTGTTGACGAAGGCCATGTCTCTAGCAACAAAGCCTTTTCCAAATACAGCTGTAATGGGAATCACCAAGTTAATTAGTACCTCGTCGACAACCGAGTTTCCAATAAATATATAGTGGATAAAACTTTGACACAGCAATATCTATTATTCAAATTAGCTTTTCTCATTGTGAATGTAAAAGATCGTGAATTTTAGTGTGATTTAACATATATATGATCCGACATTATAACGAGATTATTAAAAAAATTTATCATGCAAAAAAATATAAAACTTACCAAATGTTGCAGTTGAAAATGTTGGAGTGCCATCAACAACATTAAGTTTTCCGGTAACAATGGTGGAATTCATCCCATCACCAATCATCGTAACATTCCATTTATTCTTCTCAACCTTAACATTTCCTTTATAAACTCCCTTCTTCACATATATTACTGTTCTTTTTTTCTTGCTTTTCTTTGGCACAGCTTTAATGGCTTCCATTATAGTTTTGAACTTACCTGAACCATCTTTCGCCACTATTATATCAGCTTTCTTCTTCAACTCATTCGAACTTTCAAGCAATACCCTTTCACGATGAGACCGCCATTGATGCTCCTCTCGAGCTTCCAAGTTCATTAAACGTCGTCGCCTTAAGTTAAACGCTGTTTTAACCTTAGAAATCCATGTGATAATGGCGAGACAGTTGCTTGTAACTTCGGAAGAAAATTTCAGATGGTTATCAATATCGTTGCGGTTGATGACGCCGTTAAACTCTTCAAACCCATCAATGCAGGTTTGGTGGTAAGTCACGGCGGAGCTCAGCCATGTTCTGAGATCGTCGACGGAATCCGTCGAGGATGATAACGAGCCGTTGAGATGATCAATGGCTAAACCAAGAAGCTGACGACAATTCTCCATTGCTAAATTCGTCATATTGTCACCATTATTGGAGATAATAAAATACTGAGATGCTTTCAATATCTCGGAAACAGCGGCTTCCATTGATAATCTGAAGATATCTTCGGGTTCGAGCTCGGTGGAGTTAGCCATAGGAGAAAGGCTCTTATAACATGAATCTTTATACAACGTGACATCACAAACGGCTTTGATGGAGGTGGAGAGGGGCTGTGTTGGGGTGTTTCCGCCATTGTTGGAGTCTCCTTTAGAGCTCCGAGTACTTCCCAAAACGGCGGCGACAACGATGACAGCGAGAACTATGAAAGATAGGGAAATAATGGCGATTCTTTTCCTGGTTTTTCGACGAGCTTGGAGTTGGAGCATCATTGCTTGGTCGGATTCGTTGACTTTGCCATAAGATGTCAAGGTTGACATGGTTGAAAATTTGTGTGTTTCTGGTTTTTGGATTGTGATTTAGAACATAGATAGATTGATTATATATAAATATATGAAAGTAGTTTAGGGAATGTCAAAAGGGGGGTTGAATGTGGGCAATTATGATATGATAACGTGTTGCCCACTTTCATTACACGTTTTCAAGTTGTTATGCCACTCATCTTGGTGAACCAAAATTTTAAGGTATGTGAATATTAGATTGTTTTCTTGTCTTATTTCGAGTTAAGAGATAGATAAATAGACATATCTTATTGTATTGATTGAAGATGTTCATAGTGGTTGAGAAGATTGAAGATCAAGAAGTAACTTATTTATCAACCAAGTATTTTTCTTATGGCTAAATTTAATTTCCTGATCTCTGTGGAAAGGAAAATAAAATTCACTTTCTTCCTTTTAGAAATAGAGGATTGTTTTCGACTATATCGAGATTAAATTATTGATGTGGTATTAAACTATTGAGAATAGATAATATGCACGTTCATACAATCTTTTTCTATCAAGTCAACAAATATTTTATTATATACCATATCAACAAATATTTAAAATTTAGAGCGATTTCATCATGATTATTTGTATTTTTTCGAACTAATTTAACAAGTAAAATTACCATATGCTCATTTAATAAATCTCTGTATGACTGTTTTTATTTGTTTTTGCATGAAAAGAAAAAATATTTAAGTCATAACTCTTTTGGTTAGCTAAAGTTTGACTAAAGATTAGTTGTATTTTATGGATAGATTATAATTTGAAAAAAAAAAAAGTTTATATTGATATGTAATCTAAATTGTTTGTAGTCGATATAATTAAGTTGAGCAAATGATTCATTTTATGAACTATTATGTTGTTTATAAGTCCAATTGGAAAGATAACTTGTCTTGGTTATAAAGTTGGTTTGATCACTAAAGACATAAATGTGATTGTTGTTGGAAAAATCTGGTTAAGAAAACGGTTTTCAGTTACAATGGAAGTTTATAAATTTTGAAACTTGAGACAGATCTGTATTGTTCCCGACTTTCTTGGCTATCCTCGTACCCCAAATTGCATTGAGTGTGGGTTCGAATAAGAACCAAACACAAAATCACATATTTATCAAACTCATGCCATATCAACATCGTTACTCAATTCGTATTAGTCATCTAGCCTGATGAACTTTAATAAATAAATTCGGATACGCGGGTACTACACCACACAAAAAAGCATTGTAGCATTATATAGAGGCACTGGAGTGCAAATTGGTACAAGCACGCAGCTAAACCTATTGGCATGCCAACTATATCCTATTTTTTACTGTGTTCACACGGGCATCATTTTAAACATATATCAACATTTCTTTTCAATTCAATCCAATCTCACCTTTTGTACCATTTTGTAAACCATTCAAATTATAATTAACATACATCCATTCACATTACAAGTATGTAACAATTAAGAATACACATGTATGATATTAACTTACCAAATAAAATCAGCAATTAACGAAACTTCGAGGATTAATCTGCTAAAATGCCTTTTTCGCGATTGTCAACAGTTTGGTCCAAATCCCAATCTATAATAATAATTCATTTCAATTATCAATTTCAAATACTTTATAATATTCTATTTTATACATATGGCAGTTCAGTTTTAAATTTCTAATTGATCCCTAAACTTTTACATTTTATTAAATTTAGTCCCTAAAATCAAAATTACTATAACTTTCAAATTTGAACTTCGATTTCAAAACCAATTCCAATTATGTCCTTCTATAGCCCTATATTAACAATAATTATAGTAAATTCATTCTAATTTCAAAATATTCTCACTTTAGTCCCTATGCTCAAAACTAACAAATTTTACTTTACAAATTAGTCATTTATCACATCTAAACTTACAAACTAATCATTTAACATAAAAAAAAAATCAAGAAATCATCAATGGCACCTTTTGAAAACTTTAACAGTTTTATAAATTAGTACTCGGGCTAGCTAAATCAAGCTTCTAGGACTTCAAAAACATAAAATTTACAAGAAATGAATCAAAATTGCTTACCAAATAAAGATTTAGAGCTTGGACGAAACTAATGGTTTTCTCCTCCTCTTCAATCGGTTTTAGATGAAAAAAAAAGATGAAGATGATCCTTGTTTTTTTTTTTTTTTTTAGCTTATATACTTATGATTTAATTATTAATTATTCTAATTATAAGCTTAATTAAGTTAGTGGGTTCCATAATCCACTACCGAATATACATTTTCCATCGGCCCAATTGCATAATTGATCCATTAATTACCTAAAACTTCACAGTAATTAACTTTTACAACTTTTATAATTTAATCGTTATACTTTAATTAACTATCAACACAATAAAATTACTAAACCAAAATTTAATATAATACTAAAATAGACTCTTGAAAATTAATAATAATATTTACAGACTCACCTATAATAAATAAAATTTCGAAATCACAGTTTTTAACATTATTGAAAAATGATTGTTACAATACAAAGTTGTAAAAGGTAGCAACTTCAATGCAAATATGGCAACCAATTGAACCATGGTACTTAAAAATGAATTGTGATGGTGATTTTAGGAGTAGGGAAAATTGGTTTGGGGTAATAACCATAATTTTTAAATGGGTATTTTAAATGCCCAGTACTCCATTAGCTTTTTTTATTATTTATTAAGCCCAATTTTATGTGTATTTTATAGTTTTTTTTTTATCATAAAATAATAGAGTGAAAAACAATATAGAATCACTGCTGGTATTTTTTATTAGCTGGTGGTTTAGGCAATTTGGGAAAAGCTAACCCTAGGGAAGAAAAAGTGCAAATCTATCTTGAGTTTTAGCGATTAAGGTAAGATTAATAGGAATCTTTGTGTTTTAAACTATCTTTCATAAAATCCATATATTTTATTTGGGTTAATTTAATATTGTGCCAATTTTAGTGACTTTCCAGTGAGATTTCAATGAATTTGCTAGTACCAAATGAAAGTTTACTTCAAGATCTTTTAAATAGTATGTGTGGCATACATTTCGATTTAATAATTCAAGAGAATAATTTTTGAAGTTTTTGATGTGTGGGTTCTTGACAATCTCAAATAGTCAATTTTGACACACTCGAAATTCATCTTTAGATATTCATTTGTTTTAAAATTTATATGTTTTTTATAGTATGAAGTTTGTGCTTTCATTTAGTATTGCCATATCGATTATATGAGTCTTGTGTTAAAAGATATGAGGCCTTAAACTAGGTTAGTCGAAACTGGTAATCTGAAAAATCTGGATAAATTGTGATGATTTCTTATATTTTGATTTTCAAAACTTAAGTTTTTGATAATCAATTTTGACGAAACAAGTTTCTAAGTTTTAATATTACATCTATTCTTTAAATTCATTATTTTACACTGCCTAAATACTAAGTAAATTTTAAATTGGAACCATTTTAAATAAACCAAACCATCATAAAATTTAGTATTTCATACTTTTGAAATTTCAATTTCAAGTAAGACAAATGACTTCAAGTAAGCCTAAATACATAGTATGGACTTAATAACCTTTTATTCAGTAAATTTTAATTAATTTTTGCTATGTAAATATTGAGCAATAATAATTTTTTTTCACAATTTTAATTCCAAACTTTAATTATGAATAAAATAGTATTTTTTTGCTAATTTATAAAAATTGAATTGAAAAATATATTTAAACTTTATTAATTACTGATTATTCTATTTTTTATTTTTGTGTTCAACAAATTTTAATTAAAAATAATAAAAATATAATTAATTATATATTATTATTAAATTAAATTATAAATTAAAATTTTCAATTAATATATTTAAGTTTATATTTAGAAAATCATCACGAGTAGTGCTAATTGCTTCAGGCACTAGTGAATAATAAAGTAGAAAGTGCAAAAAAATGAAGAATACCAGAAATGTTTACACAGTTTGGTTATCACTCTCTTCTAAGGATATCAACCAAGCGACTCACTTGATTACTTACAAAATGTATTTTGAAAAGCAAGTTTTAAATAACAAAATAAGTGTTAAAATTCTCCATACTACTTTATTTACATAAGCCTTTCAATATATAAGAGTTTGATGCTTGATAAGATAAAGATCAATTACAATTAAAGTTTTCATCAAATTAGCAAGATAATCATCAAGGAAAATATATATTTAATATGATCACGATAAGTCTTCAAATCTTTGGAATATCTTACCAAGTTACTCGATTCAATCTCCTAAAAATAAAAAGTCAATTTGCTTAATTCAATCCAAACCAATTTTCAAGATATATTTTACACACGTCCACATAATCACCAAAGATCACAACCCAAAGATTTGTTAAAAAAGCACGTCAACTCCATGTAAGGCAAATTATGACGTTGAGCAAAAACATAGTGAGCACTAGCTGTGGCACTACACTAGGCACACTTCTCATAACTGCCTCAACAATAAAACCTCTATCAAGGTTGATCAAATTTCACTAAGCTAACTTGAATCTACTATGATTTGCCCAAATCTCATCAAAAAAATTACCTTTTATATAGGGATACAAATATCATAAAATTTAGCCTATATATTATTTATAAGGTAAATAGATCACATAAAAATTCTTAAAAAAACTTACTTATTTGATTAAATCTCATTTCCAATAATAAACCAAAAATTGTTTACACAAAATCCTCGAAAAAGATATAAGAGAATACTCAAGATTAGACTTGTTCATGGGCCAGGTCACCCGGTTCGAAGGCCTGCCTGAAAATTGAGAGGATTTTGGTAAAAATATAGGTCCGAAAAATGGGCTTAGGCAACAAAATAATGGGTCGGGTCTTGGTAAGGCTTTTTTTACTTGAGCCAGGCCAGACCCGAATATGCAATAAAATCTGTTTCTTTTTTTTACTATTTTGTTGCTATTTCTTGTTGTTGCTATTTATTTTTACTATTATCTTGCTACCATTTTATTGTTATTGTTTGGATATTGTATAACTCTTATTTTATTGTTAATTTTGTTACTATTTTAGAGGCATTTGTTTGTTAAGTTGTACCTATCTTAGTGTTATTTAAGTATACATATTTTTTTAAAATTTATTTTCAGTTTGTATTATATTTTTAATACCGTATTTTTTAAGTATACCATATTTTAGAGCCATTTCACTATTATCTTGTATTTTTAATGTATTATATATATTTTAAAAATATATATAAAAATTAATATGGGCGGGCTGGACCCAAATTTTAGTATTTTTATCTAGGTCGGACTTAGACAAAATTTTAAGCTTATTTTTTGAGTTAGGCCAAGCCCAAATTTGACAAATGAGCTTAAATTTTTGATTAGGCCCAACCTATGAACATCACAACTCAAGATATTTTGGTTAAATTTGCCATTAACTAAGAAAGTTTTGAGGTTGGGCAGTGATCATGATCATGACACTTCTGACAACACTTTTTAAATCATATTTATTTAAATACATATTAAAAGTTTTAAACTTAAACTTTATAATTAATTAAAATTTTCATTAAAACATTTTATGTAATGATAATTAATTTTGAATAAAAATAAATTAATAAATTTATTTTAAATTTAATATATAATTGAATTAAATATAAATTTAAAATGCTTAGTAAAATATAATTTAATTTTGTAGTATTTTTTTGTTCATACAATATTGGTGATATCGGTTCGGTTCGATTTAAATTTTTATCATATATTATCATTCAGCTTGATTTTTAGTTTTTTTATATTAATTTTTAGTTTTGAATTTTTAAATTTATTTTCACAAAATAAACTTTGTTTTAAATTTTTTAATATCATTTTAAAAAAATTCAAACTAATAATTTTTCAAGAATTTTTAAATAATTTCACTATTTTAAATATGAAATATTTATTTTTACCTAATGAAAATTAATATTAATTATATTTTAAATGGAAAATAGAATTCAATTTAATTTTAGATAACCTTTACTTTTAAATTTATATCTCATAAATCATTTAAACACTTCAATTCAAGTTGATTTTCGATTTTTTTTATTTTCTTTTCTCAACCCTGAGTGATAAAGAACATCAGTAGCCATTATTCCAATCAAAGTGTTGCCAAATTTATAATATTTTAATATAGGTTTAAAATAATTAATTATTTAATATTATTTTTTAATTAAAATTGAACATCCTCATTTTACCCTTTAATTTGAAAGCCAATAGAGCAAGACAAGCAAGGTCTTACTGTCATTTCCTTCAAACCTTACTGTAGGTACATAGTAGATCCTATAATTTGTTTCTCTGGACTTACACTTCAAATATTTTGTATTTAATTTTTTTCATAATATATTATTTAAAATTTCCATATTTATATGAATTTTTATAAATGCATAATTTTTATAATAACTCTTTTTAAAATTACAATTAAAAATAAACTATAATCATTAAATTAAATTATTAGATTTAATTAAGGATTTTTAAAATACTTATAATAAAAATATTAATATATACTTAAAATGTATTTATAATACATATTTATTAAAAATAAAAATTTAATTACAAATATTTAAAACATATTCATAAACTCAAATAAAATAATATACCCAATCTCAAGGGTGAGATTTGTTTGATTCGAATTGTTCATTATAATTTGGTTCAATTTTTAATTTTTTCATGTTAATTTTTATTTTTTGAATTTATTTTAATAAAAATGAATTTTATTTTATAGTTTTTAAATATTATTTAGCAAAATCTTAAAGATATTTTTTAAATAAATAAAAATAATCAATAAATTTTATATAACATTTTAAATAAAATATATTTTATATAAAATTTTTAAAACATTCACTATTTTTAATATAAAATATTTATTTTTACACCATCAAAAATAAAATTAATTATAAATTAAATAAAAACAAAACTTAATATTTTATAAACCGATCAAATACTTCAAATTTAGGGTTAGTTTGATAATATTTCTATGAAACACTTTTTGAGAAAAAAATATTTTTTGAGATAAAAATATTATTAAATAAAACACACTTAAATTTTTTTTATATTTTTATTTAAAAATATTTATTAAAAGTATTGCTAAACTAAGTCTTAATCGAGCCATTGATGTATTTTCGAGATCTAGATTTTTCTTACTCAGCCCTACCAACCAACCCAAACAATAAAGTAAAAACCATGTATACACCAACATGCTAAAAAATTCCCTCACAAAAAGAACACCAATTTCTATAGGTCCCTTTCTCTTTCCCTCTCACTTTCACTCTCACTCATTTGACTGTCCAAATCTTCTGTTATTTCACTTCTTCTCCTCTCTTTCCTTCAGTCAGGGAGAGGAAGAGAGAAAAATTGTACAAAATCATGGAAGAGAAATTTCTAGTTTTATTTGAAAAAAAAAACAATTTTTTTGGCTACATTTTCTCTTCCCTCCCCACTAATTATATTTTTTGGGTTTGATCAGTCATTTCTGGCTCTAACATCGAGAACCCATTTGGTTTCCTTCTTTTTAAATTTTTTTTAGGGTTTTAGTGTTTCAAAATTTTAGTCTCAGAAAATTCAGAAGAAACCAAAGACATTTCAGGTAATTTATTTTTTAAGTCTTATGGGCCTAAATTTATGATTTTTCCTTCTTTAACGTTTGGGTACTTAGAAACTGAAGCAAAGCCGAAGAAAATGGAGAAAAAGATGACAAACTTTTTTTTTGGGTATTCTTTTCCCCAAGTAAACACAATTTTTGAGTTAGAGTTTTTATTTGGTTTTTTGGTTTGTTACTGGAAATGTTAGACAGTGTTTCTTTTCTTCATTTTATCAGGAACCAAAAAAAGTTTTAATTTTTAGGCTTTTTTTTAACTCTTTGCCTAAAACCCATTTCTTGGGTTTCGTTGTTTTTTCAGGGTTATTTCATTTAGGTAGACTAAAAAGACGAAATTTTCGAGGTAATATGCTTTTTACCCTTTTACTTCAACTTCTTGTTTTAACCCCTTTCTTGCATGTGATCTTTGCTGAGACAGTTGATTTAAAAAAAAAAAAAAGAAGAGTGCAAGGAATTTGGCCTTTTGTGTTTTGTTAGTCAACTTCAGTTTGGTTTTCAATTTTGGTTATAAGTTATGCATGTCTATGGTCTTGCATTTTCTTTGTCCATCTTGCTGAAGTAGAGAGTTCCTTGTGTAGTTGACCTTTATCAAGGCGAGTCTTTTCATATTCCAGATATAAGAGGAAAAAAATCACCCTTAATCTCTTTGCTGTTTACCCGGCATGATGACTTTGTGAAGTTAGGTGGCTAAAATTTCTTGTTTTTGGCTGTTGATTCTCATCATTATGGTTCAGGCTACTAGTTCATCAACAGAAAAAGCATAATATATATATTTATAACATAAATGTAGCTACTATTTTATGATCGTCCATTCCTATGTTACTTGGACTTAAGTGTGAGTGTTGGTATGCGTCCAACATATGTTCAATTTTTTTTTTCTTTTTTAAAGTTCGGGGGTGGGGGGTTTCATATATCCACAGACTCTTGTCTGTAAATGAGTTATACATAGGTGTTGGAGAGGGGTATTTTAAGAAAAATGAAGAGGGGGAATAGTGCAGGTCTATGCTTCATGGGTTTGAAATGGTTAGTTTTTGAGTCCCCTTCAAATTAGGATATTCTATATTACTAAATGAATTGTGGTTTTATTGATTTTGTTAGTTGGTGAATGGAAATGACAAAAAATCTTTCTTATAAATTAATGTGTAGTTACTGTATTACTTGCTTTTTTTTTTTTTTGTTTGGTATTAAGCTTAATTGACTGAACTTACTATTTTGAACAACCACTTCCTTTCGTGATATGTACTGTGTGCTGGAATTTTCTTACGTCTTCTTCTTCTCTTGTAGACTTCTCTGTCATTCGTGTAATTAAATGTTATTCATGGAGAACTTGCAACTCGTTTTTAGCACATTAGCTCTGCTCTGATTTGTTCAGTTGCTATAGTAGTCTGGGAGTGATTTTGCTCAGGCCATGTTGCTTTGGCTTTTAATTTTCCCTGAAGTACCATGTATGAAACATATTAAGACATGGATATGGAGGTATGACCCTCTAAAGAGTTGAGCATATACATCTCAAACACATACAAATATCTTACATGCATCTCTAGTCTGACTAACATAGGTATTAGGTTATAGCTCTGATTTGTTCAGTTGCTATAGTAGTTTGGGAGTGATTATGCTCAGGCCATGTTGCTTTGGCTTTTAATTTTCCTTGAAGTACCATGTATGAAACATATTAAGACATTGATATGGAGGTATGACCCTCTAAAGAGTTGAGCATATACATCTCAAACACATACGAATATCCTACATGCATCCCTAGTCTGACTAACATAGGTATTAGGTTATAGCTATTCAACCTTAAACTAAGGTGGATTTGTAAAACAATTCATTTTGTCCTTATCATTAGTATCTAGTATGACCATATGATTCTGGATGGGTTTTGGTGTCCAACTTATTTGAAAAGCGTTCAAATGTAGTTATAGGGAGAAAGTTGCCACTGGTTTTAAACTTTTAATATCATTAGCGATAGCTTTTCCTTTTCCCCCTGCATCTTGTGGCCTTTTTTTTTTGTAATATCATTCCCCTTATCATTATACTTATTGGATGTTTATTTGCACAGTTTTGTCTTTTAGTTTAAAGCGAGAGACATGGAGGAAAATTCTTCTTCAGTTATTTTAGATGGTGAGATAGTTGGTATAAAGTTCTGTTTGGCAACCCCTAAAGAAATTGTGAGTTGAAATCTGTCTTTCTCATTTATTTGCTCATTAGTTTGTTTCTCTATGGCAATAATCTCCCCCCCTTGGTCTTTTGTCATTTGGATGACTGCAAAATGATTTTTGGATGTTCCACTTATTTTAATGCTGTCTTCACCTCTTATTCGATTCCTGCAAAGGAGTTATCTCTGCTATCTATATTTGCTTCTTGGAACTAGTTTTAGCATCTACAACTGGGAAGTCGAATCATTTAACAACAGTGTTTTCTGTGAACACTAATTTTGATTGATTAGGGTTTATCATTGAGAGTTACTTACCCTCAAATTAATAGTGTTGATGATGGACTAAATTCTCTTATTTTTTATGCAATAGTTCATTCTTTGATGCTAATTGACTTTGTTCATCTTCCAAAATTTATTCACAGCTTACAGCATCAGTCAGTGGCTTTCCTATTAACCATGTTAGTCAACTCTCGAATTCCTACCTTGGTTTGCCTCTCGAATTTGGTAAATGTAGTGCATGTGGTACATCAGAACCTGGACAATGTGAAGGTGCTTACTTCTATTCTTGCCAATGTCTAAAAGTTGAAAGCTAGAAAAACAAGAGAAAAATGCCAAACTTCTCATTTTTGTTGCTGCTTTCAGGTCATTTTGGATATATTGAATTACCAATACCAATATACCATCCTAGCCATATCAGTGAATTAAAGCGACTGTTGAGTTTGCTTTGCTTGAAGTGCCTAAAATTGAAGAACAAGGTACTACCTTGTTAACTATTGCATTATCTATTATAAATGATCTTGTTGTGAAGTCACTTGTACAGAAAGCGGCTCTGATCTCTTTGGCTCTTTTTCATTAGTTGAGGAAGATGGATGAAAGGTCTTGTCAACGGATGCTTAGCTTTTTAGGTTGAAATGTATATCAATCTTCCATGCTTCATTAGGGACAGAATAAATCTTGGGATACTGGGGTATAAACCTTGCAGGATATTACCTCTTATATCTAAAAATGTTTAGCAAATTATAAGCCTGGAAGCTCATCAAAAAGAGATATCACAATAAATAATGGTTTGATTCATAAGAATATCATAAATATTGTTACCTTTTTGACTGCAGGAAAAAGTTTAATGTCTTAAATATAACTATTCATCTCTTCAAAGTAAAATAAAGTAATCCGATGAATGGCTCACTTGTTGAGAGCTAAAACAGGATTAAAATCTTGCCAGTGGTTAAAGTGATGAAAGGTTTCTATTTCCTCACTGCTCCTAGATGGATTCACCTTCCCTTATTTCCCTCCATTTCAAGTTACTTTTCTTCCTCCATTTTACCAAATTTCTCTGTCTAGAACTAAGATCAGCAATTAACTTATTGTACTTTGTTTAGCTTATATGATCCTGTTATTTGCACAAATCTTGAGTTGGCATTTAAATGCATAAACAATGTATTTGCAAGAAAATGTTTAATCATGTGGAACTTTCTAGAAATGCCTTGATTTTTCCTCTGGAGAATTTGATATTCAGCGCTCAATGCCCTGCAGTTTTAAATGATAATATTCCTTAATTATGTAACATCATTTGTGAAAGGTTGGATTCTTAATTCTTTACTTCTCACTAAATAGCAGGCTGCTAAATCTGTTGATGTATTTACCTGCTTGGTAGTTACTAGTGTTTCACATTTCAGTTTCAGATGAAAAGTGGCAGTGTCGCTGAAAGATTGCTATCGTCCTGTTGTGAGGTGAGTTTGATGTGCCTAACATTTTTTGCTTGTTTGATTTGCAGTACGAGTGTTCACTAATTGCAGTTTATCATTTCTGATGATGTTACTATTTTGCATGTGATTGCCCACACAAACAGTTTTCTGTCCCCAATTGAACTGTATGGTCATGATGGAGGGGATGGGGTTGTTTTCAGAGCCTACTCCTTCGGATGAAGGAGAGGCAAAATAGTGGGAATATGATGATCGATTTTAATTTAAGGGCGACTTTTGGAGATATTTACATGGACTAACAATTGATATCGTGTAAATTGTGCATGATGGGGTTTCTAGTATAATACCTGATTTGTTAAATGAGAATTATTTCTCGAAATTAGCTGAAATTGGACTTATTTGTATATGTATTTGTTCTCTTTAAATTTTTTTGGAGGTGTGTTATTCTTTGTTTTTTATCCTTTTCTCTCTTGATTTTCATAGAATACTCCACAAGTTTCAATCAAAGAGGTTAAGACAACAGATGGTGCTTGTTATTTGGAGTTGAAGCAGCCATCTAGACAATCAAAAACTAACTGGAATTTTTTAGAGAGATATGGTTTTCGCTATGGCGACCATCATACTCGAACTCTTCTGCCTTGTGAGGTTTGTCTTCAACTTCTCTCTTCTTTTGGTGTTTGACCTTGGCTTTCATATGTTCGTGTTTGTTGAGATTTGATGCTAAATCATTGTGTGCTATTCTCTTTTTCCCAATTTTTTCATGATTTGATGTTTTATTTTGAGCTTTACATATGTAGCTTATTATTTTATTTTTATTATGCTGTGACACAGTACATGATTACGCACCCAGACATGTGTTTACTTGTATTAGTATCATAAAGTTCAGTATAGTAGTAGTCTTTTAAAGCAGACAGTAGTGCGTTTGAGTTTGGCTGATTTTTTGTTCATATTTCTTGGTTTCAAACATTATCTTGTTATTTTTAAAGTTATTAATTAGTCTCTGAAATAATACCAAATGCGTCAGTTTTAAAAAAATTTTAGTCCCTGATACAAGCTGATATGAGAGTTGATTTGTTGGATGATTCTAAATTTTACTGAATCTAGAACAATTATCATCAGGAAAGCATTAGGTTTCCTGAACTGTTATTTGGTCTTGATATGAATATCTGTTTGATATTGTATCTTTGGTGAAATAACAATGGTTCAGGGTTAAGTTTTATTTATTTGGAAACGCTAACAGGTGGTGGAAATACTCAAGAGAATTCCTGCACAGACAAGACGGAAACTTTCTGGGAAAGGGTTCTTCCCACAAGAGGGATATATTTTGCAGTATTTGCCTGTTCCCCCAAATTGTTTATCTGTCCCGGATGTTTCGGACGGTGTTAGTGTCATGTCCTCGGTAAGTGTATTATGAACAAATGAGGTTGCTTATCTTGATTTTCATTTTGGATCATATTAGTGTTATCTCTTTCGTGGTTGATCTTTTTTTTTTGTCAGGATCTTTCTACATCAATGCTGAGAAAGGTTCTGAAGCAAGTTGAGATCATCAAAAGTTCAAGGTCTGGTACCCCAAATTTTGAATCGCATGAAGTTGAAGCTAACGATTTGCAATCAGCAGTTGAGCAATATCTTCAAGTTAGGGGTACTGTTAAAGCATCCCGCAGCATAGATGCACGATACGGGGTTAACAAAGATGCTAGTGATTCGTCAACGAAAGCATGGCTAGAGAAAATGAGAACGCTGTTTATTAGAAAGGGTTCAGGGTTTTCTTCACGCAGTGTGATTACTGGTGATCCATACAAAAAGGTGAATGAGATTGGTATTCCATCTGAAATTGCTCAGAGAATTACTTTCGAGGAGAGGGTTAACATGCACAACATGAGATATTTGCAAAATCTGGTGGATAACAAGTTGTGTTTGACCTACAGAGATGGTGGTTCTACATATTCATTGAGGGAGGGGTCAAAGGGGCATACGTTTTTGAGACCCGGTCAGGTGGTACATCGGCGAATTATGGATGGAGATATTGTTTTCATAAATAGGCCACCGACTACACATAAGCATTCATTGCAGGCACTTTCAGTATATGTACATGATGATCATACAGTGAAGATAAATCCCCTAATTTGTGGGCCATTGAGTGCTGATTTTGATGGAGATTGTATTCACTTGTTCTATCCGCAGTCTTTATCAGCAAAAGCAGAGGTTTATGAGCTCTTTTCAGTGGAGAAGCAGTTGCTTAGCTCCCATAGTGGCAACCTAAATTTGCAGTTGGCCACTGATTCATTGTTGTCACTCAGAGTTATGCTTAAGACATTTTTGTTTAGAAAGGCAGATGCTCAACAATTGTCTATGTTTCTCTCTTCAGCTTTGCCAGAACCTGCTTTTTTAAAGGGTAATCATGTTGCTCCATGTTGGACAGCCTTCCAAATTCTGCAGACCGCTTTTCCTGCATGCCTAGATTGCTCCAGTGATAGATACTTAATTGGAAAAAGTGATATATTGAAAGTTGATTTCAGTAAGGACCTTATGCAGTCTGTCATCAATGAAGTTGTGGCATCTATTTTCTATGAGAAGGGTCCAAAAGAGGTTCTTAACTTCTTTGATTCTTTACAACCTTTATTGATGGAGAATATTTTTGCAGAGGGCTTCACTGTTTGTCTAGAAGATTTTTCCGTCTCCAGGGAAGTTATAGAAAATATTCAGAAGGATATTCAGGTTATTTCTCCCTTGCTTTATCAGTTAAGGTCAACTTATAATGAATTAGTTGAGTTGCAAATGGAGAATCACATTCGAGTAGCCAAAGCGCCAATAGCTGATTTCATACTAAAAACATCCTCTTTGGGTAATTTAATTGACTCTAGGAGTGATTCTGCTGTCAATAAGGTAGTTCAGCAGATTGGATTCTTGGGAATGCAACTTTCTGATAAAGGAAAATTCTACTCAAAGACTTTGGTTGAAGATGTGGCTCACCAATTTCAAAGCATATATCCTTCAGATGCAATCGATTATCCTTCTGCTGAGTTTGGACTGATTAAAAGTTGCTTTTTCCGTGGGCTTGATCCGTATGAGGGCATTGTACATTCAATATCTACAAGAGAAGTAATGGTTCGCTCCACTAGAGGATTGTCTGAACCTGGGACCTTGTTTAAGAATTTGATGGCCATCCTTCGTGATGTTGTTATTTGTTATGATGGCACAGTTAGAAATGTCAGTAGCAATTCAATAATACAATTTCAATATGGGCTAAGTGCTAGAACTAGACCTCAATTCCCCGCTGGTGAACCTGTGGGTGTCTTAGCTGCTACTGCAATGTCAAATCCGGCATATAAAGCAGTTCTTGATTCATCTCCTAGTAGCAATTCTTCTTGGGAACTGATGAAGGTAATCCACTATGGATTGTGTAGAATGAAATGATTAGGTAGTATTGCTTAAGCATGTCTGTTTTGTATATCACTTACCATTACTTTGTGATTTTCTTATTTTCAGGAAATATTGCTTTGCAAAGTAAGTTTCAAAAATGACCCAATTGACCGCCGTGTAATTCTGTATTTGAAAGATTGTGATTGTGGGAGAAAGTATTGCCAAGAAAATGCAGCATATCTTGTTAAGAATCATTTGAGAAGAGTCAAACTCAAAGATATTGCAGTAGATTTCATCATTGAGTATGTTCAATCTCATAATCACTCTGCTTTCTGGGGTTCCATCCCCCCCCCCCCCCCCCCAACAAAATATTTTGTTTGTTGAAAAGGGGATATATACATATATGATTACTGATGAGCTTGAGTAATGCAGTAGTATAAGGCCTAACTGTAGCGCATTGCTCACAGATACCAGCAGCAGCAAATTGTATCAGAAATAGAGGCAGGCCTTGTTGGGCATATCCTTCTCAATAAGGTTACTGTACTAAGCCTAACATTATTGTTTCTTTTGGGATACATTTAAGACTTTAAATTGCATCCATGTTGCTTCTTTTAATATATCTCATATTAGAGGTGGTGAAAAACACAGGATCTTTTGAAGGAGTTGAGTGTTAGTGTGCAAGAGATTCATATGAAGTGCCAAGAAACTATTAACTCCTTTCGTAAGAAGAAAAAAACTGCTGAAACTTTTAAGAGGACAGATTTGTTTGTCAGGTTAGTTTTCTTCAATGGAATTTGTTATGGCGGACTAAATGTGTTTTCTTTATTGTAGTTAATAGTTATTGCCAGAAGTTTGCTAAAATTTATTGTAGTTCCTCTGATTTGAAAAACAAATATATATTGGTGCGACTCTTAGCATTATGTTTTTTAACTGATGTCTAGGCAGTATATAACTTTTCAGTAATAACGTCGGTATGTGAAATAGATACCAAATTCTTCTGCTTTACTGTACTCATTTCAAAATATGACTAAGTGCCAACTATCAACAATCCAAATTCTTCTGATTACTGATCTCATGCCAAAATCGGACTAAGCACCAACTATTGGCAATCAACTATTAGTTAAAGTATTTTTAGAAAATATTCCAATTTTACCACTTGTGCTTTTTCTCTGTGTTCTGGGGTCCTAAAATTGCTTATGCTTTTAATTACAGGTTAATTTAAAAACCTCTTAACAATTGGGCCTTAGCTCAATCAGTAATGGTGGGCGTGAGACATGGATAGAAATCCTAGGTTTGAGCTGTAGTGCTCTTCCTATTAACAAAAGCATAAAAAGAAGCCTCATACTTCATCTTTCAGCTGGTCAATCTAGAAGTAGTAGAGTTTGATATTCTCCCTCTATTGACCAACTGTGCTAGAACCCTTACAGTGTGTGATCTGTTTCTGTTATAACATTTATCTGGTTGCAATGGGACAAAGTACTGGTAAAACTCTTGCATGATAAGAATCACTGCTGATGTTGACCTTTTCTCTGGAAGGAACCTGATAGGTCACTAGGTTGCCACCAAAAAAGAACTTGGGAGGTTGTTTGGCGTTCGGTTTAGTTTGCATTGTCTGCTTTTATCTATTTCATTTTATCTGATTTCTACTTATTGTGACTTTCTCTTTGGTTGCATGTCTTATCATCGAGAATCTCTATTATTTCTTGATCCACTGCACTGTTCTGTCGCTATGTACATAAATTCTCCTCTCTTTGAACTTTTTGGCAGTGAAAGTTGTTCCATTCAGCAATCCTGTGTGGACAAATGGCTTGACATGCCATGCTTGATGTTCTTTTTTCGAAATACAAATGATGATAATCTAGATAGTGCTATACAAATCCTGGCTGACATCATCTACCCTGTTCTTCTACAAACAGTGATCAAGGGTATTGCCCTATACTTTGTGATTTTTGGTTTCTCTTTTGATGAAATGTTATGTACAAATCCTACATATTGCTGAACAGATAAGGGTGACAGTGTGATTAGCTTTCTTTTTAAAATTTTTTAATATGTAATTATTATGTTAACAAGTTAAGGTTGCCAAGCTGTAGATATAGTCTCTTCCAATCTCTGTTCATACTTTTTGAATATTTTAATTTCTTTGAGTTAAGCATATAGTAGCAGTGTATAAGATCCAGAAAATGCTAGGCAACAAAACTCATATAGATATCCACACAATTATTGTTAGTTGTATCATTAATTTTCAACTTTGTACAACTCTCAAGTTGTTTGCTTTTCCAAACCTTATGATAGTTGGCCTTGAATACTTTCTGTGTCTCAATTATATTTAGCTTGTAATCTGAGAAACTGGTTATGATGGTTGCTTTCCGACAATGTTTGCATTTTGATATTTACTATTTTGGTATCTTTAATGGACAGGTGACCCTCGTATCTGTTCAGCAAAAATTATCTGGGTTAACCCTGATGCAACAACTTGGATAAGAAATCCAAGTAAGACTCAGAAGGGTGAATTGGCTTTGGAAGTTGTTTTGGAGAAATCTGCTGTGAAGCAGAACGGTGATGCCTGGAGGACTGTCATCGATTGTTGTCTTCCAGTGCTAAATATAATTGACACCCATAGGTCTATACCTTATGCCATAAAGCAAGTTGAGCAACTGCTCGGAATTTCTTGTGCTTTTGAACAAGCAGTGCAGGTATATTTCAACCAAACATCAAGTGTAGAGTAGGGTTTGATGGTTGTTTAGACATGCATACTTTTCATTTTTGGCTTGCATTTTTTGCACACGTGGCATCTACTATAACATAACTTACTTTTTCTTACTGTTAATGGATGAATATAACAGCTCATATATACTTTTATCCTAACAAATAATCTTAAAGCTTCATTGTTTCATTCTCTGTTACTGAAAATGTTCACTTTTTGCGACATTTACAGCGTCTCTCCACTTCTGTGTCAATGGTGACAAGAGGTGTTCTAAAGGAACACCTCATGCTCTTAGCTAACAGCATGACATGTTGTGGAAATTTAATCGGCTTCAACTCTGGTGGTTATAAAACACTATCTCGCTCATTGAATATTCAAGTGCCATTTACCGAAGCAACACTGTTTGTAAGTATTTTGTTATTCTTTCTAAGTTGAGAAAGTACAAGAAGTCCCTTCTTGGATAAACCGTTGTTCCTTTGAATTAATTAGCTCTTGTATGGTTGTACAGACACCAAGAAAGTGCTTTGAAAGGGCTGCTGAGAAATGCTATGATGATTCCTTGTCGAGCATAGTTGCATCCTGTTCATGGGGTAAACGTGTGGCTGTTGGAACAGGATCACGGTTTGACCTCTTGTGGAATCAGGAGGTATGTCATATTTGGAGTTACACTTTTTAATGATATTCCTAACTTTTATCCTCGATTGTTGCTTGAACTTGGTATTTTTGGTGGAATTTGCTTGACCAAGTTGCTGCCCTAACCAGAATTAGTTTCTTCAGTTCCATACCCTTTCAGGTTTTAATTGCTATAGATCTTCATGCCACACAATAAGCTGACAATTTAGACTCAGTTACAGTAACGAGATACGAAGTATGATGATCTGATGTCATCTTTGTTTTCTTGGTTCCTCTCCCTTCCTCCATCTTGGGTTATTACTGCCAACGCCCTTGCCCTTTTCATCTGTCCCATTTAGGTTCATTTACTAAGATCTTAATATTTTTACTTGACCAAAAAAAACGGGTCTTAATATTTTATTTTGGTTAAAGAATCCATAGAACTTTTTCCTCATTTCGAACCCTCTATAACTGTATTGGCATGTGTTCTATTTTATGTAGTTGGCATGTCAGACACTTAGATGCATACCTGCAGTTGACACCTGCAATTGAGTTCGAGCAACAAACTTCTTATTGGCTTTCATTGATTTCTAGTGTAGCATTTTCTCATTATCTTTTTTCTTTCCCAGTCTGGGTCTGATCAAATGAGTGGAATGGATGTCTACAACTTTCTGCACATGGTTAGTGGTGCTGGTGGAAGCAATTCTAATACTGCTTGCCTGGGAGAAGAAGTTGATGATTTAATGGATGAGTGGTGCTTGTCTCCAGACCATAGCACTGGTTTAGATAAGCCGGTGTTTGAGGACGCAGCTGAATTTGAGAATAATTTAGACGGTCAGTCAGCTAGTGCAAATTGGGAAAAAGATGTGTCTTCGGACAAGGTGTCAGATGTTGGTTGGAATGCATCTGGATGGAATAAAAATGCTGAGGATGTTGACAAATTTGCTGCAGCTGCGACCAGTTCGGAGAAGCAAAATGAGTGGTCTGGTTGGGGTGCGAGCAAATCTAACTCACAAGTTGTCTCTCCAAAAGTGGATGTTGGTTGGGATGCTTTGTCTGGATGGAATAAAAATGCGGAGGATGGTGACAAATTTGCAGCTGCTGCAACCAGTTCGAAGAAGCAAAATGAGTGTTCTGATTGGGGGGCGAGCAAATCTAAATCACAAGATGTTGTCTCTCCAAAAGTGGATGTTGGTTGGGATGCCTTGTCTGCATGGAATAAAAATGCAGAGGATGGTGACAATTTTGCAGCAGCTGCATCCAGTTCAAAGAAGCAAAGCGAGTGGTCTGATTGGGGGATGAGCAAATCTAAATCACAAGATGTCTCTCCAAAAACGGATGGAACTTGTATGAAAGAGCAAACTGAATTGTCTGGTTGGGGGATGAAAAAGTTTGATACACGAGATGGCCTTCCTGTGGAAGAGAGAGCCTCCAAGCCCAATGGTTGGGATTCTGGTGCTAGTTGGGGAATAATGAGCAAAGAATCTGAAGAACTTGATGCTAGTGCTGCAGCACCATGGTCTGGTTGGGGGACAAAAGATTCCACCCCTAAAAAATCTTTGGACGAAACTTCCAAATCTAGTAGCTGGGATACTGTTTCTTCTTGGGGAAAGAAGATCGCTGCAGTTCATGAATCTGGCTTCATTGGAAATGATAACCAGCCGGACCAAGGGAGAATTGAAAATGAATGGGATAATAAAGCAAGTCAAGTAAAGCCGGTGCAGTCAGCATCTGGTTGGAATAACAAAGTGACAGTGGAAAAGGTAGTTCAATCAACATCTAGTTGGGATGAAAAAGCTTCTTGGGAAAAGCCAGTTCAGTCAATGTCTGGTTGGGTTTCCTCATCTGCTGCAGGCTCAGATGAGTCACCTACAAAAGGCTGGAGTAAGAATAGTGCTTGGGACCAACAAAAGTCACAGACAATGAATAATGCTTGGGACCAACAAAAGTCACCTGCAACAAATAGTTCCTGGGATCGGCAAAAATCATTTACGACAAATAATTCTTGGGACCAGCAAAAGCCACCAGCAAATAGTTCTTGGGACCAAGAAAAGTCACCTACAATGAATAATTCATGGGACCAACAAAAGTCACCTGAATGTTCACCGGGTTGGGGCACCCTTAATGACTTAAACCAACCTGCAAGTTCTAGTGGCTGGGATATGCCACAGGGTGAGGATAACACTCAAAGTGAAAAACAGCATCAGTGGGGACAGAGTAAGGGCTCACGTCGTTGGGCTTCAGATGCTAATAAGAAGAATCGTCCTGTGAAGCCAGCTCGAATGATGAATGATGATTCCAGTATGGCTGCAATGTACACTGTTACAAGACAAAGACTCGACATGTTTACTTCTGAGGAGAAAGATATTCTCTCGGATGTTGAGCCACTCATGCAGTCAATCAGAAAAATAATGCACCAGACTGGGTAAATTTTCGGACTTTTTCTCTTGAAATTTTATGACAATGTTTTTAGTTACATCACAAAGTAGAAAGTAATTTCTTTATGTTGTTAATTGACATGGATCTGCATGAGTTAGGAAATTCTGGGAAATTAGATGCCCTTACATTTTATGACCTATTTGTATGGCATTATATGTTTTTAATCACCTTACAAGTGGGAAGCAATTTGGGTTTTGCATGAACAATCTTTGCTATCATAGTTCATGTCAAAATTTTCATGATTCTTTTAAGCATTAGGGTTCGCTCAAGTTTTATTAGATACATATGTAACAAAGCAGACACTTCCAATGACCTAGCCTACATTTATTCTCGGAGTCTAATTATTGTACTGCTTAATCTTTTTTTCTACTTTCCCATTCCCCAACCCTGCAATCAATAGTTTCTGCTTTAAAATGCATGTTTTCATCTTATGCGAGTTTTCTCAATAGAAAATTCATATTTGAAGGTACAACGATGGGGATCCGCTGTCTGCCGATGATCAGACGTTTGTTCTTGATAATGTTTTAGCTCATCATCCAGACAAAGCTGTAAAAATGGGTGCTGGTATTGATTATGTCATGGTATGGCTTCTCTATCCAATTTTTTTCCCACTTTGCCTTTGAATGGTGTTCCTATTGTTTGTGATACATGGAAGATTTTTTAGGCCATGGCTTGGCATCTGTGATTTGTGAGCTTTTAATAAGTGGACAAAGACATCCATGTAAACACATTCTCTTAATGGTTGGAGTTCTCCATTAGTTACATGAATCACTCACTATTCATCTCTCATATTGGCTCTTACTTTGCATGTGTTTACATGTTACTGCCAAGTTCCAATTTCACCAATGATAAGATGTTTGCCTTGTTCTGAGGTGTCGGCTCTGACATTTTATCTCTTTGTAGTTTAAGTTCTTTGTTTAGTGATAGCATCAAATTCTCAGGCCTTTTAAGTACTCTGGAAGTATTAGACGAAGGTGCCTTCAGCTTAGGGTGATGTTTTCTTGTTCTTTATTCACTTAAAGAACAAAATTCCCTTGATACAGCTTGTGTTGTTTTGGACTGTGCATTATGTATGCATGTTAACTCTTACTGATATTCAGTACACTTCTGTGACATCTAGATCCTATGCTGTCTGGTCACGTAAATTCATCCCATGCTTCCTGGCCCTTGCCTTAGATTGGTTTTCTTAAGCATTGAACCTAAAACCGATTGGTAATAGGTGGAGAGGCACAACTTGAATGTAAAAGCACAAGAAATCCGAGACTTAATAGATGTCAGAAAACACACTTAACATGCTTAAAATTTCTTGTATGTCAGATATTTTAAAAGACTTGGGGAAAACATGATTCCAATTTCAGTCTATATAAGATCGGTTCTGAATTTGCTTTTGATGCTTGATTTTGGAATGTGTTACCTATGAATGATGGTGTGCAATTTTATACTGATATTAATATATTTTTGGGTACATAGTATTTATGGATTTTAATTATATTTTCTTTCAAAGAAGAAAAGAAAGGATTAATCAATTATTTGTTGTGTATCACCATTTGATGCAAAACAGGTAAACAAGCACAGCCTTTTCCTGGATACCAGGTGCCTCTATGTTGTCACAACCGATGGTCATAAGCAAGATTTCTCGTATCTCAAGTGTCTGGAGAACATGATCAAGGGGAAATATCCTGATTTGGCCGAAGCTTTTGTTGCAAAATATTTCCGAAAATCTCGAGGGAACCGTGAGCGAGGTGTTGCTCCAGAGAATTCTCAAGGGAACCGCGACCAAAGTGTTACTCAAGATGATAACTCTCAAGGGAACCGTGACCAAAGTGTTGCTCAAGACGGGAATGAGGGGGAGGTTAAGCAGTAGGCATCTGTCTCTCCAAGTGTTAATATCATTCAGAGAGGTCTAGTTAGGCATTTTGTTCATTCCTGATATGAATCTTTTGATATGTACATGTAAAGCAGATGTTAGTGTGTTTATCCCCCTCAAAAATTATACTTTCATAGGTCCCAATATGAACTGCCCTCTTTTAGACGCCACACATTAGCAGTTACATGTATTCTGGTTAAAGTGGTTTAACTTATGTTGCTTCATACTCTTTTCTTTTTTACGAAAGGAGGCAAATGCCTTAAAAACTAGTGAAATCAAATTACACGGTCCCGAGCATAGGTAAAATGGGGCCTAACAAACATATACAGGCCTCATCTTAGTTGAGTTGAACCCATCTTTCATTTGGAGCCTGCCAGTCAATTTGCTGCACTTATCTACCAGGGTGTTTTTTGGGTATAACTCACACCAAAAGAGCAAGTCATTGCTATCACGTGTAAACACTACAAGCAGACAATCCTTGCTGTTCAAAACCACGACGTGAGTTTTGTAGGATGAATGTATCATTGCCAACCTGTGTGCGTTAGCAATCTCTGCGATTTAAACTCTTGATGTGAGTTGTAGGGTGAGTATCAAGTAGGCAATCTCTGTGATTTAAACCCATTGTAGGGTGAACACTTGTAAAATCGAAGTTCCTGTTCAAAGGACCAAATCCACCAGGTTTGCTCCTCTTAAAATATCTCACAGCTCAGCAATGCAATAGTCACCATTATTGAAAATAACTCCATTCCTTTGTTTCCTGAGGTTCTAGCAAATTATGCCAGAGATTTCTTCGCTGAATATTACCAATTTCACGGATATGACCATTCACTCGGATGGTTGGGGTTTCTTTTTGGATAAACTATACTCCTATTGGTTAGATGACTTTCAAAAATTTTCATTCTGAGTGTCGAAAATTTTAAAAAAAATTATAAATTGGACACTACTGTTAACAACAATTTTCATTTTAGTTACCTAAGTTTAATAAATTTTCATTTTAGTCACCTAACTTTAATAAGTTTTTATTTTGGTCGTACCTCTTTATTTTAATATTATTGTATACTCATTTTAATCACCAAACTTTAATAAGTTTTGATTTTGGTCATTCGTTTCATTTAAAAGAAATTAATTATATTTTTTAGAATTAATTTTAGTTTTTTAATAAAAGGGAAAAACTTGAGGTTTTATAGGGAATTAACTTAGATTTTTACCCCCCAAAAAAATCTTTTTAATTTTCTTTATTTTCTCCCTTTTCAGGAATAATTTTACTTTTTCTTTTCTAGTAAAAGGAAAAAAGCATGAGATTTTATAGGAATTATAAAGAAAACTAATTTATCTTTGTAATTTCCTTTAATTTCTCTTTTTTAAAGCTTGAGTTTTTTTTATATAAAGAATTGAGTTACAACTGAATAACTCAATTTTATGTAAAAACCTAATTTATTTTGGAGAAAATAAAATAAAATTCTAAAAAGATGAAATAAGTGACCGAAATGAAAATTTATTGAAGTTAATAATATTAAATTAACAATGAGTGGTCAAATAAAAACTTATTAAAGTTGGGTTAGTAAAATGAAAATGGTTGTCAATGGTAGTGCCCAATTTACAAATTTTTTATTTCTAATTCCCAAAATGAAACTTATGAAAGTTGGGTGATCAAGTATAATTTACCCTTTCTTTTTTCAGGTTTCAAGGTAGATTTAATGAAAACTAATAATTAATATCATTAGTTAATTATGAATTTTCATCCTAACAATTTTAAAAATGAAATTAAACATTAAAAAAGTTCATGTATACATGTACTATATTCAATTAAAAAAAAATCCAAATACCATATTGAAAAAGTGTGTCAAATTTGAATACTAAAAGATAGAGGACGGTGGTTGAGGTATATGCTAACCAAAATTTTTTAAAAATTTTAATTATACCCAGAATTTTTTAATAATATTAATTAAGCCTTATAATTTTAAAAAATTCTCATCAAAATTTTTTTTAAAAAAATTCAATTAAACTCTTAAATTTTTTTTAAAATATTCATTGAAACCCTTAAAATTTTTAAAATTTCAATTAAACTCCTAAAACTTAATGGGATAGATGTGCTAAAGCCATATTTTTTCCCCTCTAAACAGCTGAGAAAAAAATAAGTTAAGAAGGATAATACTGGTCGGTCCGTACAACCTTTTTGTTCTGCAAGCAGCAAGTTAAAAAACGTGTCATAAGTGGCAATCTAATAGGACAACATTGTCATATAATACCAAAACTCATCAGATAATATCTCTAAAAAAAGCAATAAATTTTCAGTATTTCACTTCACAGTCTGGTGTATGCTGAAAAGTGAAAAAGAAAAATGGCTTCTTTGATAGTAAGTCAACTTGTTTTTCCATCAGAAAATGGTTACAAAGTGTGGGAAGATCAATCTTTTATTAAATGGAGAAAAAGGGACCCTCATGTTACTTTGCATTGCCATGAATCTGTTGAAGGTTGTTTCTTTTTCTTTGATCAAATTATTGATTTATTTTATTTTAATTTTTGGGTTTGACTCGATTTAGTATTTCATTAACATCTGCTTTTTAAAAATACATATTTTGATTTTTTTTTCCCTGAAGTTTTGACTTTTCACTCAGATTTATTGCTTTGGGTACTTTGCATGTACTAATACTGTGTTCGTGATTGTTTCCATTAAAATCTGCTACTTGGGTATGCTTTGTATTATCTTTATCTTTTTTCTTTTACGATTAGATGTTGATGATTTTATACTGGCTTCATTTTAGCTTATAGTAATTAGCACTAAATCATTATTAATATTTTTTTAGTGTTTTTATTTTTTCTAGTTTTGGTTTTTAATTCTGATTTTATGATTTGGGTTCCATTGATTTTGAATTACAATTGAGTGATTGGTGGGAGTGAGTTACTATAATTCAGTGGGAAATTGATTTGAATATTCTTGATTGATTTCAGATTTTCTTTTCATTCAGACTGTGTTTTTCTTATTAGTTTCTTTAGGTATGCAATTCAAGCTGTTGAGTGTGGAATTTAGTTTTAGATTGATCAAAGTTGATACTGTTAATCTTTGTAAGGATCTATTTTTCTCTCTTCAGATTTTTTCTTTTTTCTTTTGTTGATTATTGGATCTTAGCAAGTGTTCGGGATGGCAAAACTCGATCCGTGGTTGTATGAATCCACTTAGAATGGACTTTATTTTTATTTTAAGTGGATGCACGCAGTTTTGGTAAATGCTTGTTCATGTATATTTGTATTATATACATGCAAGATATATACTAAAATCACATGTATATGAATTTATATGTACTTTATATACAGTATATTATACACGTGAAAGAATTATATATGCTGTAATTATGTTCATGAATGAATTATAATATATATTTACTATATAGTACAAAAGTAAGGTGGAGTGGCATGAAGCCGGATGTTTTCAATCATCCATATAAGAATGGGGAAGAGGTAAATAAGGCAATCCTCACCCTTGCCGTTCCCTTGTGATCCCTTAGTGATTGCCAAAGGACTATAGCTTCTTGTGAACTTGTTTCCTTTTCTTGCAGAAGTGTTGGCCCAATCCATTGTAAATGGTTGAAGTTACTAAGTATAATTTAATCTGCTGTTCTTCAAATTCAATTTACTTAATGAAAATATTGTTGTTTACATGGACATATGACCTGATATTCTATTAGTAAGTTAATTCAGCACTTTCAACTTCTAAATTATGTTTTCTCATACAATGTTGTATCTATAGGATCTCTTAAATACTGGTATGAACGCAATAAAGTGGACCTTTCAGTATCCAAGTCGGCAGTTTGGAATGATGATGCTGTTCAGAGTGCACTTGACAGTGCAGCTTTTTGGGTCAAAGGCTTGCCTTTCGTCAAGTCTTTGTCTGGTTATTGGAAATTTTTATTGGCTTCCAATCCTACTGCTGTTCCTAAAAATTTCTATGAAAGTGCATTTCAGGATTCCGATTGGGAAACTTTGCCGGGTAAGATTGTTAATACATATGTTATATATTTGCAAAATTTTCTTGCTTCACTCTCACTTTTCAACTTTAGTTATGTGTTTCAAATCTGACTTTTGCTTTAATTAGCAAGATTATTTATTATTTTGAAATAATTTGAGAAACATGCCAAAATCTATCTCTTTAT
This sequence comes from Gossypium longicalyx, assembly GCA_025698465.1. Classification (NCBI taxonomy): domain Eukaryota; kingdom Viridiplantae; phylum Streptophyta; class Magnoliopsida; order Malvales; family Malvaceae; genus Gossypium; species Gossypium longicalyx. The sequence continues at coordinate 96,090,543 of CM047000.1, read as the reverse complement.
AACATTCATCAATATACACGATGTAAACCCTAGTTTACCCTATTTCTGGTGTCTAGTTATGCAAAATTTTAGGTTTCTCGTTCATAATTATTGACATAATCATATAAGCATTTGCATTACATTTCATTTGAACCTATAACTTTTGGCTGTCATAGGGTGTAAGTTATGGAACTTGGCCGTTGAAATCAAAGTGCTAACGATGTATGTATGACATACGCATTCAGGGATGAACTAATAGGCAAAATAAGCAGTTCAATATTCATTTGTTTGATAAGCATTGCTTACTGATAATTGTATATTTATCATCTATTTTATTTTGTGATCCTTCTTGTTATTATTCTGAAGCTTCATAATTTTACTTCATCTTTAGTGTTATTTCTTGATTCTAGTTTGTCTTTTAATTTTTAAATATAATCAGTTCGACATCATTCCCGTAAACAATGTTTTCTAACAAAGGTCTATCTTTTCCAATTGAAACAGTTCCTTCCAATTGGCAAATGCATGGATATGATCGGCCTATTTATACCAACGTTGTGTATCCGTTTCCGCTTGAACCTCCTCATGTTCCTACAGATAACCCTACAGGCTGTTACAGGACATACTTTCACATTCCTAAAGAATGGAAGGGTATGATCTAGTCAAATGTGTTCCTAATTTAGATGGTCTATATTCTGCTAATATGATTTGATTGTTACTTTCTTCTTTGATTTTGTTTGTACTTCTAGATTCACATGCAGTAATTAAACTGTTGTAGTTTTCTTTTTTCACTTCCACATCCTTTTATTTCTTCTTTTCTTCTTTTACTTTTTCCTTCATATAAATGTATGCTTTCCATATATTTATGTTTCTCGGACTTAGGTTGGGGATATGTGTCCAACACGGGCATGTTCATTTTTTCTTGGTTTGTCCTAGTAATTAGAGTTTTTGTAGGGTTATTGTTATGGTCCAGACTGATGGATCTTGTCACAGGACAATTCACAAGCAAACCGTCTGTCTTAGCAGGGCTTTTTCCCTGATTTCCACTTCTTCCTTGGGAATGACCTATGATGAACAAGTGGAACTCGTCGAAGGGAATTCCAAACCTTAGACTTGTTAAGAGAGAGTCTTAAACCTCTTAAAATTGAATTAATATGACTTACTTTTATTGCTACCAATCAGCCTCTTAAATAGAGGTTACATAGGTTTAGTTATTTGAATAAAAGACATATAAGCTAAGAACTCTAGATAAAGAAAGATTCCTAATACCATAAAGAGACTTTTAAATAAAGAAGATCTCCTAATAAAATTAAGCTAATATCTCTCTAAATATAATAATTAACTGCTTCAATGCTAGGATACTAATTGACATCTAATAGTTACATCCGCATGCCTATATCTGAAAATGTGCCAGAGGCAAGTACTTCTAGAAAAATGAAGACTTGGAGCAACATCGGTTCTCATGTTTGCTATATGCTTTGCCAATTCAAATTCTACTATAACAAACTTAAAATAACATATTTTTTAACATTTGGCAGGTCGCCGGATTTTGTTGCACTTCGAAGCTGTTGATTCTGCCTTCTGTGCTTGGGTAAACGGAGTCCCTATTGGATACAGGTATGTAACGCATAGCTGCAATATATATATAAATTGTATGGAAAAGTTTTCACATTTATAGAAATGTTGTCAACCGAGTTTGAGTACCCTTTGGGTGTGTTTAGCATTGCTTTTCAAAAGAACTTATCAATCCAAACTGGCTTTCAAGTCATAAGCAATGTTAAACAAATAGCTTTTCAAGCCAAACCAGTTTTTCTAACTGACTTTCCCAAAAGCTGAAAGTTTCTAGCTTTTGGCTTTTTAAAAGTCAAATTAGGTGCCAAATTATAAATTTTCTCCTCATTTATATTAACTATAAATTATAAATATGATTTATATATTCAAATTAAATTTTACAAACAATTTATACTAATTTAGTATTTAAAATTGATATGTTAATTGAATATCATTTAATTTAACTTATTTTTTAGTTTACAATATCATACATAAAATGGATATTTTAACTTTTCACAATAGTTTTTGATAGCAATGCTAAACTCATGAAATCTTAAACCACATTTCTCAAAATTATTTTTCATAGTACTTCTCAAAAACAAAGTTCAACTAACCCTTAATCATTTGACTCTAAAGGTGATGGAGTATTGAGAATTGGGGGCATATTTGTTATAAATGATTAAGATATTTCTAATTAAAGTAAAAATGTTGGGAGTAGGTACTCTTCTTAGAAGATAAAATTTAGTTATACTATGCACAATCTATGAGTTGGTTGCTATTTCTTGGGACTTGGTCATGTGTAATATAATATTTAATTTATTAATAACTTTCCCTGATATGCATATTTGTGAAATTTTAATCTCCATCATTTTCTACATCTCACAAGTTATATGAGTATTGTTGGTAGAAAAATAGTTGCTCTTTAATTGAAGCCTTCTATATGATCAAGGATGAAAAACAAAAATCCATTATTAATGTTCGTAGAAATCAATTGTGGAAAGAAAAAAAAAGAAACATAGACAGATACACAAACAAGCTTGTTGGAGAACCTTGTTTTATTCATACAGGAATGTCATGTGAAGCAGCTTCCAAATATATATTTATCTATGTTACTTGGACTCGGGTGTGAGTGAATGTTTATTATTATTATTATTATTATTATTATTATTATTATTATTATGTTAAAATTTGAGGGTCTTTGGAAGGTCATATCCCCATATCCCATGTCTGAATATGTGTCAGACATAGGTACTTCATGAAAATGAATAATCATAGCAACTTAGAATTTTATAGTAACCTTTTGAAAGTTTATCTTCCACAGTGAGCAGCTTCTTACAGTGATAACCTTTAGTAGAGCGTTTGAATTGGTATTGTGAGTTGGACCTATTATTAAATTCTTTTCCATTGTGTTAGGTCAGTCAGGATAGTAGATTGCCTGCTGAGTTTGAAATAACAGATTATTGCTATTCATGTGACTCGGACAAGAAGAACGTTTTATCCGTTCAAGTATTTAGGTGGAGTGATGGATCTTACCTTGAAGATCAAGATCATTGGTGGTTATCCGGTATTCACCGTGATGTGCTTCTCCTTTCTAAACCACAGGTTATACTCTCTCATTTCTTACATTTTTTACTTTTTTAGCTGTTATGGCTAGTTATTGGACAGCAAATTTCATGGAGAAGCACTGGAAGATATATGTTTATATGTATATCTATGTATGTGTGTGTGTGTGTGTGTGTGTGCGCGTGTGTGCGTGTGCTTGCACACGTCTCTGTGTGTCTGCGTCCTGTTCTTGTATGTTTATATTCAAATTCCTCTGTTTTCCCCCCTCTTTTCTGATATCCCATAACTTTGGCGCATTTGATGTCCTTTGTATCATTAAAATGGACCTAACTTTTATGCAGGTCTTCATTGCGGATTACTTTTTCAAATCAAACCTTGCTGACAACTTTTCTTATGCAGATATACAGGTAAGAGTTGCTTACTTCAAGAGTTTACTTGGCAATTTTCAGAGTTTTAATTGCAAAAATTATACATGTTTTGTTTCAATTGCAGTTAAACTAAGATAAAACCTGAGGCCTAATAGCCATATTTAAAGATTCTGTTTGAATGTGCATAAACTACTATAGTTGTTGATGTACCTAATCAATACCCTTGTTGATTTTGTTAGCTTACAACGTCTTATTTATTTTGTTTCTATTATAAAAAATTGTTATATACTAAAGTTGTGATATATATTGCATCATACACATTACTCAGCTTGAAGTGAAAATAGATTGCTCGAGAGAAACATCTAAAGATATAGTGATTACGGACTTTATCATAGAAGCTGCATTATATGATGCTGGGAGCTGGTACAACTGTGAAGGAAATGTTGATCTGCTGTCATCGAATGTGGCTAACATAGAGCTCAACCGCTTTCCCACTCAAACTCTAGGATTTCATGGTTATATGCTTGAGGGGAAACTAGAAAAGCCCAAGTTATGGTCAGCAGAACATGTAAGATTCTCAGTCAATTCAATTTCATTTTCAGTTTAAACTATATATGTTTGATTAAGCTTAAAAGAACTAGTACGCCCCTTCCCCTATTTTTATCTGTCTCGCTATTTTGGGTTCCTAGGATTGTACTTCTATTGTTCTCCTTTCTCATGCCTTATAGGTCTTCAATATCATTATTTTCTCTCTTTTTATGAGATAACACTGGTTATAAGTTATAATATGTGTCCTATGTTACTTCGACTTTGGTGTCTCAGACATGGGTATGCTCAAATTTTTCCATGATTTCAATATATTTGGAAGGTCTTTTGAGGGTCATATACCCATACCTATAGTATTGATACGGATGTCAGGCACATGTATTTCAAGTAAAATAAAGAATTGGAGCAACATAGTCTTTATTCTGATTTCATCTGAATTGTTTATTGCTTGCTTGTTTCCATTTTGTGCAGCCAAATTTGTACACACTGGTTATCATACTTAAGGATGCATCTGGCAAAATAGTTGACTGTGAATCATGCCTAGTTGGTATAAGACAAGTATCGAAAGCCCCAAAGCAGCTACTTGTTAACGGGCATCCTGTCGTAATAAGAGGTGTGAACAGGCATGAGCATCATCCGCGTTTGGGGAAGACAAACATAGAGGCTTGCATGGTTAAGGTAATGACACCTTAAGTTGTCAATTGTTATCTCTTAGTGGCAAGTTGTTGCAGCTTATGTTGATAACTGAATTGGACCTATGGATTATATATTCATTCTTTTTTCTTACAGGATTTGGTTGTAATGAAGCAAAACAATATCAATGCTGTGAGAAACAGCCACTATCCTCAACATCCCCGTTGGTATGAGTTGTGTGACCTGTTTGGAATGTATATGATAGATGAAGCCAATATTGAAACACATGGTTTTGATCTTTCTGGACATCTGAAGCATCCTACTCAGGAACCTAGTTGGGCTGCTGCGATGATGGACCGTGTTATAGGCATGGTTGAAAGGGACAAAAATCATGCATGCATTTTTTCGTGGTCCTTGGGAAATGAGGCTGGATATGGACCTAATCATTCTGCTTCAGCTGGTAATGCGTTCTGATATATACTTGCCATTAAATTTGCTATTGCTGGAAGCAACTATTATGAGGTTCTTCTGCGTTGGATTCTTTTACTATCTTGATCCTCATAATCACGACTTGCCAAGTATCTCTGCTAGTGAAATGTTTACTAGAAACGATATTCTTTTAAAAAAAATGCTTTAGATGTTTGTAAACTACATTTTGTTATCATGTTCTAGGTAGGAAGTTCGTCGACTTTCAGAATTTATGCCACAAGAAGCACGATCAAGTTTCTCATTTGACCTTTCTTACTTCATTTTTTAGTTTTACTTATAATATTAGCCATATCTGACGAATATGCTTTCATTATTTCTCCTTTTATATTATTTCTTCTCTCATCATTTATTAATTTTGAGACTTGACTTAGGATGGATTCGTGGAAGAGATACTTCACGAGTAGTACATTATGAAGGTGGTGGATCTAGAACCCCATCCACCGATATTGTATGCCCAATGTATATGCGTGTATGGGACATAGTGAAGATTGCAAAAGATCCAAATGAAGCTCGTCCTTTGATATTATGCGAGTATGTAACCATTCATCTCTATTAACACATTTCTTTTTCATCTTTATTCATTTCCTTTTCCGGCAGAATTTATTTTCACAGCCCTGGCATTCTATTAATCTGAGGGTCTTCTATTGCAATAATGTCAGGTATTCACATGCCATGGGAAACAGCTGTGGAAACATACATGAATATTGGGAAGCAATTGATAACATTTTTGGCCTTCAAGGTGGCTTTATATGGGATTGGGTTGACCAGGTTGAGAATCCTTATTTATTTTTAAGGCCCTTTAAGGATATTGAGAATTCTTTGTCGTGCCATGATTAAATTATTAACTTTATAGTGTCTATTTCATATAATTTTTTCTGTAAAATGTAAAGTGAATCAGCTTACGTTGAAAACATGTGGCCATATTCTAAGAAGTCTTTGCTCTACCCTAATGTCTCCTCTTGTACTGAAGTGTTCCTTGTAATATGCACTGAATTTCATCTCCTTTTTGACTCTTTACCCTTTGTTTCTTTTGGCCCTTGTTTTACTGGTGAAGTTTAGAAAGGACCAAATGTATTGCATTTTTCTTTCAGGCCCTATTGAAGGACAATGGAAATGGTAGCAAATACTGGGCTTATGGTGGTGACTTTGGGGATTCTCCCAATGATTTAAACTTCTGCTTGAATGGCATTACATGGCCAGATCGAACTCCTCATCCTACCTTACACGGTACCCTATATCAATTTCATATTTCTAATGTACTAAAAACTTTTCTGTTTACGGTGATATCCATATTTCTGTTGTGTTTGCATTGCCACTTATAAGCTTGATTGCTGTTTTCAGAGGTTAAGTATGTCTATCAACCGATCAAGGTTTATCTAAGGGAAAGCATGGTTAAGGTACTGTCATATTTTTGTCTTTCCTGTTTCTGTGTGGTCTGTTTTTAACATCTAGTTGAAATTTAACTTGGCAGATAAAGAACACTAATTTTTATGAGACAACAGAAGGAGTGGTGTTTGAATGGGCTGTTCTTGGGGATGGCTGTGAACTTGGATGTGGAATTCTCTCCCTTCCTGTGATTGAAACTCAGAGCAGCTATGATATCGAATGGAAGTCTGGCCCATGGTATCCTCTATGGGCTTCCTCAGATGCCGAAGAAATATTTTTAACAATCACTACTAAACTTTTGCACTCCAAGAGGTGGGTGGAAGCCGGTCATGTGGTTTCATCGACACAAGTCCAGTTGCCTTCCAAAAGAGATATTGTACCTCATGTAAGTTCTCTTCTATTCCTTTTTCTTGTTTTGTTTATGGCTATTTTTCTCAGACTGGGCATGAGTGTTAGATACAGAGATGTGTCCAACACAAGTATTGTTAAAGTTTCTATATGAATTTGGAGGTTCTTAGGATGGTCATACTACCAATCGGACACAAATGTTGGACATGCTTAATGTTAACTATTATTCTGAATCAGCTTAGTGTTCTACTTTTGAGCTTTTCAGATCATCAAAACAAAAGACGATGTCCTTTCCACCAAAATTCTTGGGGATAATATCATTATTAGCCAGTCGAAGTTATGGGAGATTACATTTAATACAAAAACCGGAAGTCTCGATAGTTGGAAGGTAATCTAAGCCTATGGCTTTTCTTAAATTTTCCGTTTTTATGTTAGCTTTTTCTTAAAATTGCAGAAAGAAGGCAATAAAGCAAGCCCAGCCTTGTATCTTGTAAACTAAAATATTTTTCAAAAGTTGTAAATTTTCATTTTTGAACTAAAGCATGTAAACACAATATTTTAATTTCTAATTTCAGAGAAATTGGTGGTAAGTTGCAGGTTGAAGGTGTCCCTATAATGAAAAATGGCCTGTTTCCATGCTTTTGGCGAGCACCAACAGACAATGACAAAGGGGGAGGTCCGAGCAGTTATCAGGCTAAGTGGAAAGCTGCCTGTATTGATGAGATAGTTTTTCTTACTGAAAGCTGTTCTATACAAAATAAGACAGACAATGTTGTGAAAATAGCAGTTGTTTACCTTGGTTTCATTAAGGGTGAGGATGGCACTTTAGATGAGTCAAAAAAAGCAAGTGCTTTATTCAAAGTTGACATGCTTTACACAATCCATGCGTCCGGTGACATCGTAATTGAATCCAATGTAAAACCAAGTTCTGGTCTTCCTCCTTTACCACGTGTTGGAGTTGAATTCCACTTGGAAAAGTCGGTGGACCAAGTGAAATGGTATGGAAGAGGGCCATTTGAGTGTTACCCAGATCGAAAAGCAGCAGCACATGTTGGGGTTTATGAGCAGTCTGTAGAAGGGATGCATGTTCCTTATATAGTTCCAGGGGAGTCCGGAGGTAGAGCGGATGTCAGATGGGTGACATTTCAAAACAAGGATGGCTGTGGAATTTATACTTCAACATACGGAAAATCTCCACCTATGCAATTAAATGCAAGTTATTTTAGCACTGCTGAGCTTGATCGGGCAGTGCGCAATGAAGAACTTATCAAAGGGGATACCATTGAGGTAAATTTTCAAGTTAACAATGCTTTCCTTTTCTCTTATGTGCTATGCACATTCACATTTGCCCCTCTTCACTTTTATGAATCTGAAGCTAATCCCTGCACCTGTTCATCCCCTTTAACGGGTTTGCTTATACTGAATATGGAAGTTTATAATTGGCCTGTTGCTGGGATCCGCCCTCATAAAGAAGTGGTAAGGAACCATGACCATAATGAAAATCCAGATGAAGTGCCAAAAGAATGGCCGGTTCTATTTTCTCTAAAACGGGAAACTGTCAAGAAGGGATCCATTAAGATGATGGTCACTCGAAACCTTAGCTTTATCCGTGCCGGAAAATCAGTTTACTTCTGAGAATCTAACCCTTTTCCCACTACGTACAAGCGTACATACGAACATATGCATGCACATGCCAAATTGGTACCAAATGAATGAATGTCTGGAGTCGCAGATCTTGATTCTGGTTTCATCTTCACTTTAATGTGAGCTTTATTATGTTATTGTTTTGTTGTTGTTGTTTTACAGGTCCATCTTGACCACAAGCACATGGGTATCGGTGGAGATGATAGCTGGACACCCTGCGTACACGAGAACTATCTGGTTCCAGCCGTGCCGTACTCGTTCTCAATCCGGTTATGTCCCGTAACTTCAGCTACTTCTGGCCAAAATCTCTACAGGTCCCAACTTCAAAACTGAGTTCGTTCTCATTGTGTTTTATTTGCAAGATATGAGGGATGCCCTTAGTTTGACACTGTAATGAGGCGTTCCCATTGAACTTTCTTTTCATGCGGATTCAAACGTGGCTTTATGTTAATAAATAAATAAAATAAAATCTTATTTCCATACCCCAAAATATCTTGTAATTTTGGATACGATATGAAAATGCTGTACAAATATGGCAATGGCTCTGATGGTTTTAAGCCTAATTGGCTCCATCTGATGAGTTAAATTCTTCATTTCCAGCTGAGCTTCAACAGTGAATGCTATCTTGTTTGAATAGGAGAGAGACTTTTCTTGCAATCACTGTTTCTCCTGTATATTATGAATGTATGTTTAATGACAAGCTTAATCTATGTTTAATGTTACTGTTCACATTAGTTAAAGAGGTTGATAATAGGATTTAGGCATCATGAACTATTTGGTATGGGATTAAGGATGACAGTGCTTTGGATATTTGCAACGTTTTTAAATAATTAAATTTAAATTCACTTAATTAATTATTTAACTATGTATTTGATTAAAAGAGAAGTAAAAAAAAATGTTATTTTAATTGAAGGAGTTAATAACACGTTTCAGCGAATAATTAAAATTTTAAATTTTAAAAAATATAGGAAGTAAAATTGATTAAATTGAATAACAATAATCAATTTTATAACTTATACATAGTAAGAAAGTAGAAATAGAATTTGATCAAATCGATTTAATTGTTATTGTTTTGGCACGAGTATCAAATTAAAGTATAAAAACTATAATAACATAATTTAATAATAATATACATATTTTTAAAACTATGAACATTATTTACCACTAAATTGAATGACCAAATGCGGCTACCTTCCACAAATATATAATTGGAAAAGTAAATGTAAATATAAATGAGCATTTTATTTTAAGAATATGAACACTATTTACCACTAATTTCAATGACCAAATGCCATTACTTTCCACAAATATATTATAGGAAAAGTAAATGTAAATATAAATGAGCATTTTATATTGAGAATATGCCAAAAGGAAGCAATATAGTTGCAAATGCGAATGGCATTATTTTCTACTTCGTTTCTTTTCCCAGATTATTGCTTGAGTTAGTCAGTAAAGCTTATTTTGCTTATTATTTCAGAGTCTTCTGCTATCTTTCTTTTTCCACATTAAAGATATGTTAATGCATATGGCTTACATTACAAGGTCTATAGTCAATCCCGTGTGAACCCTCACCAGAAACAATACTTTTCTTTGCTTACTTCTCATACAAAGACTGGCTCATCGATCATCATGTGCCATTGTTTCTTATCTTTGATCATCCTGAATACATCCACAGTTGTTTGTTCAGTTTCCAGTTGTTCATATCCATCGCTGTTTCTTTGGTTGCTAAATTCTTCTTCAGTTTCCCATGTTGTTTTGCTGCTTCTGAAATTCAAGGAGAGAGTGGAGATGGCGGACGCAGTTGTTTCAGCTCTTTTGAATACCATATTCGACAACTTGAACTCATTGACTCGGGAGGGGATTCGACTTGCTGGGAGCCTCAAAACTGAAGTTCAGACTCTAGAGAGTACTCTTACTACCTTCCAAGCTGTGCTCCATGATGCTGAGCAGAAGCAGTGGAAGAGTAAAGCTATCCAGAATTGGCTTGGAAAGCTCAAACAAGCAGCTTATGATCTGGAAGATGTGCTTGATGACTTCAACGCAGAAGCTCTAAGGCAAAGGGATGCAAGAAGCAAGGTGACCGCTTTCTTTTCTCCTCAGAACCCACTTCTGTTTCGCTTGAATATGGCACATAAACTTAAGGATGCAAGAGAGAAATTAGATGCCATTGCTGAGGAGAGAAGCAAGTTCCACTTAAGAGAGGGTGTGGCAGAAGCTGAAACTGGGCGGAACAGAGACAGGATAACCAGCTCCCTCGTGAATGAATCAGAAGTAATTGGCAGAGGAGATGAGAAGGCAGAGATAGTTAGCATGTTACTTAAAAATGTGAATCACCATGACCTCTCTGTTTATGCCATATGCGGCATGGGAGGTCTTGGAAAGACAACAATTGCTCAGTTGGTTTACAATGATGAAAATGTGACAAAAGTCTTTTATTTGAGAGCTTGGGTGTGTGTATCTGACGATTTTGATATAGCAAGCCTAACTAAAGCTATTGTGGAATCCATTGAACAAGGGAACGCATGCAATATCCAACAGCTAGATCCCTTGCAACGGTGCTTATTGGAGAAGCTTGCTGGAAAACGATTTTTGCTTGTATTGGATGATGTTTGGAACGAACATGAAGACAAGTGGGACGGACTGAAGAAAGCGCTACTCTCTGGACAAAGAGGGAGTACAGTCATTGTCACTACTCGACTCAAGAAAGTTGCTCTTATGATGGCTACGATTCCTGTTCATGACTTGGTGTGTTTGTCAGATGATGATTCTTGGTCCTTATTCAAGCAAAGAGCCTTTGGGACGGGAATGGATGAAGGCAATGTGAACTTGGAAAGAATTGGGAGGCAGATAGTGCAGAGATGTGGAGGGGTACCCTTGGCAATTAAGGCCACAGGAAGTATATTGCGTTTCAAAAGCCAGGAAAGTGAATGGTTACGTGTCAAAGAAAGCGAGATATGGGATTTGGAAGATGAGGGAAGGAGAATCTTAGGTGTGTTGAGGTTAAGTTATAAGCATCTTCCACCATATATGAGACAATGTTTTTCGTTTTGCTCAATATTTCCCAAAGATTATGTCATGGGAAAGGACAAGCTGATAGGACTATGGATGGCAAATGGATTTATTCCTTCACGAGGACATATGGATTTGCATGATACGGGTTGTGAAATATTATCTGAATTAACTTGGAGGTCCTTCCTCCAGGACGTCAAAGAGGATGTTCATGGAATTGTTACATGTAAAATGCATGATTTAGTTCATGACTTGGCAACATCTATGATGGACGAATGCTATGTGATTGAGCCCAGTGAGAGGTTGAAAATACCAAAAACTGCTCGTCACTTGTTTGTTCATAGTAGTAGTTTTTCGAGGAACACTCTAGACTTATCGGAATTGCAACCGTTGCGTTCTTTGATCCTTGGGAACAAGTTCACCTTTCGTGGTATTGCTAATCTCTATAATCCTTCCCATTTCATCAGTAAACAAAAGCATCTAAAGGTGTTGGATTTGGGTTATAATTTTTGCAATATTGCATTTAAAAGTTTGAACCATCTGAGGTATTTGTGCCTACATGATGGTAATATGAAAACTCTACCTGAATCAACAAGCTCCCTTCATAACTTGCAGACACTGAATCTCCGTTCTTGTGACAATCTTCAAATGTTACCAAGAGGCATGAAGCACTTGGAAAATCTTAGGTACCTGGACCTCAGAGAGTGCTATAAAATAAGTTCTATGCCTGTTGGATTAGGACAATTGTCAAGCTTGCGCAAGCTCAACAAGTTTGTTGTGGGAAAGGACAATGACAGTGGTGGCATTGATGAGTTGAAAGAGTTGGACATAGAGGGGGAATTGAGCATCACAGGACTTGGGAACGTGAAGAGTGCAAAAGAAGCTAAAAACTCCAATTTGATAAATAAGCAAAATTTAAGATCATTAAGCTTATCGTGGAGAAGAGACAGCAATGAAACCTCTCAACATGGAAATGATGAAGAGATTCTTAATGCTCTCCAACCTCATTCAAGCTTGAAGAAGTTGTACATATATGGTTACCAAGGTGTTAGGTTTCCGTATTGGATGATGGATATGCTTCTACCAAACCTTGTTCAAATCTCATTAGAATATTGCAATAGATGCGATCAACTTCCATCTCTAGGGAAATTACGCTTCTTGAAGGTCCTTACTATTTTTAGAATGGGTGCTCTCAAGTATATTGACAGTAACTTCAATGGAGATATGGAGAGTTCTTTTCCATCACTCGAGGTTCTCAAAATACTTTGGGCACCATGTTTGGAGGAATGGACGGCAGATAATGGTAGACAGCATTTTCCTATCTTAACTTCATTAACTATCATAGGTTGTCCTGTGTTGGTTAAACTGCCCATGCTTCAGTCTCTAAAGGAGCTAGATATCAGAGGAAGTAGTGTTACTTTACTCAAATCTTTGATGATGAATGCCACTGTTCTTATATCTCTCCATATTTGGGAGTTCTATGAGTTAAGGGATTTATCTGATTTGCTGGATAACCTATTCGCCCTTAAACACTTGAATCTTAAAAGTTGCTCACAACTTGAAAGCTTGCATGCAGGGCTACAAAACCTCAGCTCTTTAGAAACTTTGGAATCAAGTCATTGCAACAGCCTTGTATCCCTTCCGGTAAATGGATTGCAAGAATTATCTTCCTTGTCTACACTACGCATTGAAATGTGTAAGGAATTAGCGTCTCTGTCTAAGGGGGTGCGATATTTGACTTCACTCCAAAACTTGCATATCAGAAAATGTCCAGAGTTAACCTCATTGCCGGACTGCATCCAACATCTTTCTTCTCTTCGATTTCTTAATATTAAGGAGTGTAAGGGATTAGTTTCTCTCCCAAATGAGATACAACACCTCACCTTGCTTTCAAGATTGGAGATTTTGAATTGTCCTAATTTGATGTCATTGCCCCAAGGGGTACGAAACCTCATGGCACTAGAAACCTTGTGAATCGAAGAATGCCCACATCTGGAAAGACGGTGTCAAGAAGAGAGAGGAGAAGATTGGCCCAACATAGTTCACATTCCTAACATATATATCAAGTAACCTAGTATTGTTCTATTTATATGATTGAAAAGTCATATAATTAACTCTTTTTTCTTTTATCATGCGATGCACGGATTGGTCATGTGTATTAATTAAAATATATTAAAATATTTTTATTTATTAAATTAAAGCCTAAAAAACATGAAACTTGAGGCTTCTTCTACTTTCTTCCATCTTATGATCTTTCCATCCCTAGAACTACAACCTTGTATGGTGGTCTAATTTGATGTCCACTTTCCAATTCTTCAGAAGGATGACATCAATCTTTTGCTAGTATATTAGATACACATTCAAAGTCTAACAACTTGATGAGTAACACAAATATATTGTTTGATTTAGATATATGACTTGTTTTGAGCTATAAATTAAGTTTAATTTAAGAATGGCTTATATGTCCCCCTAGTGGTGTTTGCTTCTCTCCTGCTTTTATCAAGATTTGCTTTATTGAATTAATGCTTTCTTAGTCTAAACAGTGAGTTAATAAGGTTGATAAAATGGTATTTTCACAAATCACCATTTCGCTTCTTTATTTGTCTTATCTTTTTATATAATTCATAAAAAATTTGGGTTACTTATATCTAAATACACTCACCTCGACAGTACCAACAAGACATGGCGGTGGCGATGACCTTAACTTGAGCCTTGAGAACACTAAAGAGAAGAAGAGTAGGGCCTAAGAAAACTATCCAACTAGTTTCAACTTTCAACAACCATGGTTTACTTGTTTGGCAATGTCCAAAACTCATATTCAGCATTTAACCCTTTAATAGACTTACAGAATGAGATAAATTATTTACTGAATTCGTTCTAATAGAACCTTGAAAAAAATTAACTTTCAGGTCTTTGTTTTTATTCATTTTCTTTACTTCTTTTGGTTGATTTAACCAAATAATCCATATCACTAATTAAAAGATAATAAAGTAATAAAATAAAGGACATTTAAAATTTATTTAATTTAAATTTGGGTTAACTTAAGGGCACAACAAGTTTTGTCTAAGCCCAACTCGATTGATAAACCACTCAACCCATAGATAGGTTTAGATTTGATACATTGATTTAGTTTTAAATAAATTGAGCTGGTTTCAACCTAAAATTAATTGGAATTTAGTTTTTCTTTTTTTTTGGTTAGAAAAATTTAGCCCAAAATATAAAAATCAATTGAACCGATTTTTTACAATCCATCCAGTTTTCGGGTTTATAGTCCAAATGCAGTTCTCATTAGTCAACTAATCAACTGATTATTTATCTCTTATCGGATAAGTCTACTATTGGAAATATTATTTTGTGAAAAGCGGTTTTATGGCATAACAGAACTTTTAAAAATTTTCATAAAACTGAACCTTTAATTGTAATATTTATAGTGATAAATCTCACCAAATTTAATACATGTGTTTTCAAATTAAAAAGTTTAGCTAAATTTTTGATTTAATATCTAAATCCTTTTAGCTTTCGATCGAATAATCTTGTTTTGATGTTTATGAACCGTGTGTTATTGAAGAGATGGATGAGGTTCTGAACCTCGTAAAGAAGACATGGGCAGTGAAGCTGCATGATATTTGTTTCTTGTGGAACCATTATGTGGCAACTGACCAAGTGAAAGGTGATTTGTTGTTGGCTACTAATAATCTATTAATGGAAGTTGAAAAGGCAATGATGAATCCAGATCATTCAAAGATAATAAGTTCTTGCAATTCTAGGCAGGGCTGAGAAAAGGCTGCTTGCCTATCACAATTATCTTCACGCTAAATATCATAGGAAAAGGAAAGGAAATTGACGTGGCTTGTGAGAGAGTTTACAAATGGTGATTTTTTTTAAAAAAATATTTTTTTTTAAAAATTGATAAATTTTATAAATGTTCAGGGTTAATTTATTGATTTTTTTTTTTTTTTAGAATTTGAACTAAAATGATAATTTATAATTTGTTGAATTTTTTATATTTAGGATTAAATTGATAGAATGTATAAATATAAAAAGGCTAAATTTATTATTAGATCAATAAAAAAGCTCACATCATCTTTTCATTAGACTTGTCTATGAGTTGGGCTATCCGACTCAGCTGAAAGACCCGTCCAAAAAGTAGGAGGGTTTAGACAAAAATATATGCCAGAAAATAGGCTTGAGTAAAAATAAGGCCAATTTAAAAACGGGTCAAACCTCGGGTAAGGTTTTTTGGTCTCAACCCGGCTCGAATACATGCCTAAAAGTTTCAATACCCTTAATAAAGTATCGATACCATGTCCATTTTAAGGTTTGATATTTTAGAAATTAAAGAAAAATTATCTGAGTATCAATACCCTCCACAAGGTGTCAATACCTCATAGCAAGTATCGATATATTACCTATTGTATTGATACTATAGGCTTTAATACGGGGTGGGTCGATCTAGGTTCGAGTTTAGCATATATAATATGTGTTGGTTTTGAGTAAAAATTTAGACTTATTTTTCAAGTCGGGTCTGAGCTCTTAATTGAGTCTAAAATTTTGTTGGAACTCAGCCCGGTTTATGGATAACTTTACTTTTCGTCACTCATCTAAGGACAACTAATAGCAGGTGACTAGAATATCTAATTTAAAAAAGTTTAATTACTAAATTAAAAAAATTAATAATTGAGTGACTAAAATAAAAATAAAAGCATAGTTGGGTGATATTTTTGTGGTTTACCCGAAAAATGGAATGAACAAATGTTAACATTTGAGTAGTTTACCCCAAAACAAATGTCATCTACATGACTAACAAAAAAATGTTTTAGGTTGGCCCAATATTGCAGTTCATTCATATAATAAATATCTTATCCAGAAAATTAACATTAAAACGAAAATGAACAGGAATCATAAAGCAACTTACATTACCTGTCTTGCAATTTTCCGCTAAAGCAGTGAGCTTTCCGTAATGGGTATGGTTCATTTTTCTCAGTTCCTCTTGAATTCTGGGTTTTTGAGTGTTCATTTCTCTTCATGAACTCTGAGTTGTTTTAAAAATTCTTGTTTGGTATTTTCGTTCATTAATCCGCAGTAGAATCGAGAGAAAAGGGGCCATGGAATTTTTGTTAAATCCGTTCCCTACCCAAACTTACTTAAAACCCTTAATTTTCATGCCAAAGCAAGTTCATAATCTTTCATTAGTGAAATTAAGAGGTGGGCTTGAGTTTCCTAGAAGAAACTTAGCAAGTTTGGGTAAAAATTCTAGTATTAGTACTGGGAATAGTGTTAATGATGATGAAATGGAAGATTGGGAATTGGAGTTTGTTGGAGAGATTGATCCATTTACTTATCAAGCACCCAAGAAGAGGAAAAAACAAGAGAAATCTAGGGTTCTTAATGATGAAGAAGGGATGGATTGGTGTTTAAAGGCTAGAAAAATGGCACTCAAATCTATTGAATCTAGGGGATTGGCTCATAAAGTTGAGGATTTGATTAAAAAGAAGAAAAAGAATAAGAAAAGATTAGCAAAAAAAGATAAGATTAGTAAAGAAGTAGAGGAGATTGAAGAGGGTTTCGATTTTGAGGAAGATATTGGCAATGAGGGTTTCGATAACCAGATCGATGATAATGTGAGTCGACTTCGAGATACGGTGAGTTCAATGGGGGATGGGATGTTTTTGGAGAAGAAGGAGAAGGCAATGGAAGAGTTAGTTCAGAAATTAGCTCAATTTTCAGGGCCGTCTGATCGTAGAAAAGAAGTTAACTTGAACAAAGATATAATTCAATCACAAACTGCAGAAGAAATATTGGAGATTACATCTGAGATGATAATGGCTGTTGGGAAAGGTTTAAGCCCTTCGCCACTTTCACCTTTGAATATTGCTACTGCACTTCATAGAATTGCTAAGAACATGGAGAAAGTATCGATGCCGAGCACTCGCAGGTTGGCATTCACTCGACAAAGAGAAATATCAATGCTTATTGGTATTGCAATGACTGCTCTTCCGGAATGCTCGGCACAAGGTGTGTCGAACATTGCGTGGGCACTGTCCAAGATTGGAGGGGACATGTTGTTTTTGTCCGAAATGGATCGAGTTGCAGAGGTGGCATTGGCTAAGGTTACAGAGTTCAATTCTCAGAATGTTGCTAACATTGCCGGTGCATTCGCTACAATGCGGCATTCTGCCCCGGATCTGTTTGAAGGGTTGGCAAAGAGGGCAGCGGCCATAATTCACTCGTTCCATGAACAAGAGCTTGCACAGATGTTATGGGCGTTTGCATCTCTATATGAGCCTGCAGACACCTTGCTTCAAGCTATCGACACTGTTTTCAACAATGCCAACCAAATTAAATGCTGCTTAAGCCATGAAACTGTAAAAGATGATGAAGAAACTGGTGTGGAGAACAGTAGAGATATCAAATTTGGAGGAATTCCAGATCCTCCTGTGCTCACCTTAAGCAGGTACCAGCTTGGGAATATAGCTTGGTCCTATGCAGTTTTCGGACAGCTTGATCGAACGTTCTTTTCTCATGTATGGAAAACATTGAGCAGTTTTGAGGAGCAACGGATTTCAGAACAATATAGAGGGGATGTTATGTTTGCTTCACAGGTTCATCTGGTGAACCAATGCTTAAAGCTCGAGTATTCACATCTTCAGCTATCCATTGATGGTGAACTCGAGTCAAAAATCGTTCGTGCTGGGAAAACAAAGAGGTTCAATCAAAAGACAACTTCATCTTTCCAAAAGGAAGTTGGTCGTCTTCTTGTGAGCACTGGCCTTGATTGGGTTAGGGAGCACCCTATGGACTGCTACACCATTGATGCTGTTCTTGTTGATCAAAAGGTTGCTTTGGAGATTGATGGACCAACACATTTCTCAAGAAATACTGGCAAGTATTTTCAACAATTCGTCTATTCCATGTCGTGTTAGTATATTTTATTGTGTCACATAATGTTTAAGGTGTTGGTCATCTTTTATCATGCATATGAGATTAATTGAGCTTAATCGAGCAAACTTGATTAGTTCAATCTTAATCTTGAACAGAACTTGAGCTTTAAGAGTAAAAACAATCTAGCTTCAGGTTCTTCTGGCTTGTGCTTGGTTTGGCTTGATTACACCCTTGGATTAAATCACTTAGTTTTATGATGTCTAAATTACATTTTTTACTATAAAACGACTGTTTATATACCTTAACCTGATTTTGATGAAGCTTAAGTAAGTATAATAACTTGATGCATCCAATGATATTCTTCTGAATCTCTGCAGGAACACCATTAGGGCATACTATTTTAAAACGGCGTCATATTGCCGCTTCTGGTTGGAGATTTGTATCATTGTCTTATCAAGAGGTGGGTCCTTGTCTTTTATTTCATATGCATTCAAGACTTGAAACACTGCTTAGAGTACTCAAGTCATGATTGTAGACGTTTTCTCAATGGATTCTAACTTTTAAGCAGGTTTTTGGTATTCATAAGCTATGTTATCTGGACTTTTTTATTTTTCCTAAAGTACTTGTATCTGGCATCTATGTCCGGTACATATTTGGACATGATTATGAGTATGAGTGTTAAATACGGATATGTTTGTCATTTTCAAGATTTTTACGTATTTGGAAGGTCTTTGGAGGATCATATTCCTATATATGTGTCTGGATATGCTTTGGACACGAATGTCAAATATGGATACTTCAAGAAAAATCCAAGAATAGGAGTACTATATCACCAAGTTCAGATAGCATAGCTTGTAAATTGTAATTAATGTTAGGAATTTCTTTTGATGCCAAAGGTAATGCCTTTTTTTTTTCTTCTTCTTATTTGTAGTGGGAGGAACATGAAGGGGAAGTAGAGCAGCTTGAGTACCTGAGGAAAATTCTGAAAGATCACCTGGGCTGAATTGATTTGAGGCAGCCTCAATAGTGTTTATTTACTTATTTTCAGTGAGATCAGTCAAAATGTATGTATATTTACAATTACATGATAATTAAATATCAATCCACTTGCTTATGGAAGAAGGGGGAATTTTTATTAGATACATTGATGTGTCTACATATCAGGATAGATTGAGTTCAGGTTACAAATCAATTTTCCTTTTTAAGTTCTTATCCAAAAACTTGGCCCAATGACCGAATTCACCTCTATTTTACCTTGACTTTTTTTTTCTCTCTTTTAGACTTGAGAATTATATTAGATTCCGATTAAATTAAGATATAAATTGAATTAAATCAGATAAAATTTTCAAAGTGCTGTATCTTATTTTAGGAGACCAAGTTTCTTACCTCTTGATCAAACATGCATTGATATCTCGGTTGATGATTTTTTTTTTTCCTATCTTTTCGTTTCCTTTAACTATATTAACTTTTTGACCTTGAAATCTATAAATATTACATAATAGTTTTATTAAAACAAAATATAATTATAATGATATTTATTCTCAAAATAAATTACATTGATATATCTATAATATTACAAAGATTAATATATATTTTCTTTTAAATGATAATTAATACTATTATAATGAATTGATGATTTTTTTAAATTAATATAATAACAACTTTAACCTTCAATATTTATATATTGTGTCAATTTAGTATTGTTTCTGAAAAAGCTAACACTCAATTAGACTTGTTCATTGGTCGGGCCACCCAGTTCAACCTAAAAGCCCGCCCGAAATGTGGTAGGGTTTGGGCAAAAATATAGGCTTAAAAAAGGGCATAGATAAAAAAAAGGGTCCGTTTAAAAAATGGGCTGAGCCTCAAATAAGGCATTTTTGGATCGGCCTAGGCTCGAATTTACTAAAGGAAAAAAAAACTTATTTTTTTTTGTTTTTTAATATTATTTTCTTATTATTTTCTTCCTATTTTGTTACCATTTTACTATTATGTTACTGCTATTTTGTTGTTATTGTTTGGATATTGTATAAAACTTATTTTATTGTTAATTTTGTTATTATTTTAAAGATGTTTGTTAATTTTGTTATTATTTTAGAGGCATTTGCTTGATAAGTTGCATCTATATTAGTATTATTTAAGTATACATATTTTTTAAAATTTATTTTCAATTTGTTAGGAAATATTTATTTTGGTGTTTTTAGTATTTTTATGTATTATATATATTTTAAAATTATATAAAAATAATATAAAAATTAATATGGGTGGGCCGAATTGGGCCTAATTTTAACATTTTTATCCGAGTTGGACTTAGACAAAATTTTAAGCCTATTTTTGGGCCTGGACCTAAATTTTTAGTTGAACCCGGCTCGACCCGACTTGGCCCATGCACACCTCTACCCTCAACATTTCCAAACAGAGTAACTTCGTCTTTTTTTACATTTTTTTGCGACTTTTTACCTAAAAAGTTAAAAAAATTATTAGCTAAATTTAATTGAAAATATATAAAAATGGAAAGACTAAAAAATTCAAAATAATAATTTTCATTTTTCTCATTATTTTAAAATTAACTTTTAATGTAAAAAAAATACGACTAAAAGAAATATCAAATTATACAATATACAAATATTGATGATTAAATTTTATTAAAATAAAAAAAATTAAATAATTGAATAATCCTTTTGTAATTTTTCATAATTAGCTAACAAAAAGATTTTAATTTAATTTTATAATTTTTCATTGTTGGATGAAAAAAAAATTGAATAAAGTGACTGACGGTGAAATTTACCCTTAAAAGAACTAAAAGCAACGATTGAACCCGATTTATACATAGTTGTTCACCGCTGTAAAGCATATTGAAGTGCCAACCGCTGACAATAGCAGAAAAAGGAAAGAAGATAAAAAACATGAATCTTTCCATTGTCATCTCAGCTTCTATTGCCATTTTCCTTTCCGTTTTCTTTTTTCCATTGTTCAACTCCACTTGTAAGTAAAGCCTAATCCTTTTATTGCCTCAAATTCTTCTCATTTTCCACTTCCTTCTACAATTCATCAACTTGGGTATTCCTTAAAATTCTACTGCTTAACTTCACTTTTTTTTTCCCAGATTGGTTGAAATGGAGAGCTTCACTGATTCCATCAACTACGTTTGGTGCTGATTTGATAGTTAAAAATGGGGTCATTTTTACTAGTGACCCTTCTTTTCCTTTTGCTAATTCCATGGCCATTCGTGACGGTAGAATTCTTCGCATTGGCAACTATTCATCTCTTCAGGTTGTTCCTCTTTCTTTTCTTTTTCCATTTTAAACCCATTTTTGTATCTGAATTTTGAATTTTGGATGTGGTTTTTTTTTTCACTACTGATTGTTCTGTTTTCTTTTCTGAAAATGTGAACTGGGTTATTCATTGCCATTATAGTGACTTGAGTTCCATTAATGGAGTTTTATTTTGTTT
Source organism: Gossypium longicalyx (assembly GCA_025698465.1). Classification (NCBI taxonomy): domain Eukaryota; kingdom Viridiplantae; phylum Streptophyta; class Magnoliopsida; order Malvales; family Malvaceae; genus Gossypium; species Gossypium longicalyx. Next base: position 96,068,698 of record CM047000.1, on the reverse strand, counting down.
TCTTTTATGCATTAAGCTTGCTTAACTGCTTTTCTTGTTGAATACTAGTAGCATTTTCAACTTGAGGGGTTTTTTCTGTTTCGGATAATACTATCCATTTGAAATAATGAAAAGAAATGCAAACGTGAGTGCAGGATTTGTCAGGATATGGCACTAAAGAGCTGAATCTAGAAGGAAAGGTTGTCGTGCCTGGATTTATTGATTCTCACGTCCACTTGATTTCTGCAGGACTTCAGGTTTTAGAATTCCATCTACTGATTTTTTTTTCAGCAATTGAAATATGTTTTCACTTTCACTGAGCTGATATTATGAACAGTATAGGTTACTATTTTGTTAAATCCGGGTTGCAAATAAAGCACGGATGCTTCTGTCGGCAGAGTGTCCAAGTTTTGGACATGTGTTCAACACGGCAGAATAAGCGCAGACATGCATGGACATGTCAGTAATAAAATAAAATGAAAGTTGGACACTGTGGAAACAAGGTGTCTCGATACAGAAAAGTCTCAACAGTAAGCATGATTTAACTAAGGATCATGTGGGAAAGTCTAGAATTGAGCCAATGTTCCTCTTCTTTTGTAGTTTTGTTTCATAGGATAAATTTAGAGAATTTTTTTCAGTTTGTTGTTGATTAAGGATGCAATAGAAGCCTTGTGACTTGGAGGATTGTATTGTGGACTAGCGTTTTTGGGAGGCAAAATGTGGGATTCTCAAGTCATTGTAACACTTTAATTTGGAGTTCAAATTTAGGTTCTTGAGATGCCTTTTCTATTGATTTTCCTGTCTCAGTCAATGTTTGTTGGTATTTCTGGAGCTTTTTGATAGTATTTCATATCTTTACATCTGAATATTCTGTTAGTGTGCTCTTCTATAAGAAATCTCGTTTGGAAAAGCTCACTGTCAGAGTGTTTCTTAATGAGTTTTTTATGTGTCAAAAGATTGTGGGTGAGTATCTTATTCCCATAGCCAGCATGAAAGTGTGTGCATCACTTGTTTGTAGCCCACTGCTGCTACATAGAACTAATGTGGAGTTCAGCAGCATTGGTTCATAATCAGTTACTTATTTTGAGAACCCTTGAGTTTTCTCATAGGTCAGTTAGCTGTCATGCTGGTGTTAAAAAAATGACAGAGTAAGAGTTCATTATTCTTTCATGGCATGTGCCTTTAGGTTTATGAACTCCTTTCTTTATCGAACGTTAACCATAGATGAAGAACAGGGGTCCATTTGATATCCCTTTCATTGTCAAACATATCAATTCTCTGGACAGATTCCCCAAAACATGCCTCTAGATTTTTAAAAGCTCGTTTTTGCTTTTAACATTATCTTTGCTTCTACTAGTGAGTGTATCTGCTTTCGTTTCCTGTAGTTGTAATCGGTATATACCTATGCAAAGTTGAGATTTTCTTGTGTACGACAGATGGCACGTGTGCAGGTCGAAGGTGTAAATCGGAAGGATGAAATTGTGAGAAGAGTGAAAGAAGCTGTACTAAGTATCTTCTTTCTCTTTAATTATGTTTTTTGATGTTTCCTCCTTCCTAATTTTTTTCCGGATAACAGTAAAATATCAGTTTATTTTGTTATTCAATCTACATCAATGCTGAAAGTATGTGCTTAACATTATTTCTGAAAAGTTTTTATGTTTATACTTTACTCAGTTTATAAGTATGGAGGATTAGCTGCTGTACCCTATTAGTTCTATGCTTATCTATGACCATGATCATTCACGGTTTCTGTTCATTTTGGTATAACTGGTATCTCTTAATTTTATGATTTTTAAAATATTTTTCCTTTTTTGAATGTTTTATGATTTTCTTAATTATTATTAGTTTCTTTTTTTTACATTGTGGTTGAACAAGATGTCCAATCGGTTTGACCTCCAATTCGGTCTTTCTTTGTGTATAATTAGATTAACTTACTTTCGCTGTTTTTGCTTCTTACATGCTTTTCTAAATCTCATTGAACTTTTTCACTTGCCTTGTTCTTATGAACAATTATAGATGCCAAAAGGGGTTCGTGGATTCTGGGTGGTGGATGGAACAATGATCTTTGGGGAGGGGAACTGCCAATGGCATCTTGGATAGATGAGGTCACACCAGATAATCCCGTAAGAAGCTGAAGTTTGATTGAGAATTGCTATTTATATCAACATAAGGGAACTCTATATCAAGCATGGTAATGATATCTTTATTTGCAGGTTTGGCTAACAAGGATGGATGGTCATATGGGCTTGGCTAACTCAGTGGCACTAAAGTTGGCTGGAGTCACTAATTTAACTAAAGATCCAAACGGTGGAGCAATTATGCAAACTGCTGATGGAGGTATGCATATTCTTATTTAGTTGCTTCCAGTTTTAGGGTTGATATTGCCTAGTGGAACACATACAACCATTTCTCTCTTGATAGCTAAATAAAATTTAAATATTGTCTAAATCTATGTCACTCCATCTCATGTTTCTTTAAATACCTGTATCTGGCATATATCAGGTATGCAGATAGGACCCTCCAAAATACATCTCCAACACTTCCCATATCCAATGCTCTTACCCGCGTCTTTGTAACATAGGATATAACTATGCTCATGGTTTACAAATGTGTTGCTTATATTAGATTGTCTTCATGACCATGCAGAACCTACTGGTCTGCTGATTGATGCTGCAATGGAACTTATTCTTTCCTGGATTCCGGAGGTCTCCGTGGATGAAAGGAGGGAAGCCATGCTTAGAGCTAGTAGTTTTGCCTTGACAAGGGGTGTAACAACTGTCGTTGATGTCGGCAGATATTTTCCTGGGTCATCAGTTGAGCATTCCTGGCAGGACTTTTCAGGTTTTACTCAAAATAGTTTTCCTGGTCAATGTAAATAACAAATAAATGAATCTATTAATTGTGTTCTATGTTGCTTCAACTCTTCATAACTGTATCTGACACTCTAATCTGAGTCTGAGTAACATAGAGTGTATTTCCTGTTTGACATATTATTCAATGTAATTTAGCCTCATTATGTGTATTATCTCATGCCATTTCATTAAGATAAAGACCTGTTTTCAAATTGTTTGTGGATAAAGACCTGTTTTCAAATTGTTTGTGGAAAGAATAAAAAATCAGTTGAAATGATGTTTAAGAAAATTCAAATGCTATTGAAATGCTGGAGATGATATAATGAAATCAATAGACAAAGTATTCTTTGTAATAATTTTTTCTTTATCTCTTCCTGGATTTGGAATTGATGTTTTGTTTGTTTGAATTGAAAAATTGCTCTGAGAAACCTTTGAAAATGTATCACTTTTTTACCAAACCATAAAAGTCTTCTAATCATTTGTACAGATGTGTATCAATGGGCTGATTCTTCAGGGAAGATGAAAATCAGAGTGTGCTTATTTTTCCCAATCGAGACTTGGTCAAGGTTATATGTATGACCTCTTATCTATTTCTCTCTTCAGCATGTAACACAGATATTTTACTTTCATTTCTAATTGCGTCAAAAGGCTTCTAGGTTAGGTATACATATAAATATACATGTACATATTCATATATTAAAAAAATATTTTTGTGTGCCGCCCCTTTTTCTTTATGTCTACCATTGCATGTTTTCTAAGAGATTAGTGTTCTTGATATCCTGTTTTGCTATACTCAGAATTTTTTTCTTGATTTCAGTTTATTTATAAGGTTTCTTTGTCATATCAGGGTGTAATTCATAGGGCAGGTCGTGCTTTGAGTAATTGGATTTACCTTGGAGGTGTTAAAGCTTTTGCCGATGGCTCTCTCGGTTCAAATAGTGCTCTCTTCCATGAGGTAAGAGCCAACCATACAGCTTGTGCTCTCTGACCTTCCGTAAATTATAGATATATGGTACGGAAGTCATCTATTTATCTAGTAGGAAATGTATTTCAAGTCCTTTTTTAATTAGTTTTTGGGCTTATCATCTTCAGCTATGTTACTCTCATTTTTTCTTGAGGTACTTGCATTTGACACCTATCTCCAACATATATCAGCGCATGCGTATGGGGATATCACCCTCCAAAGACCTCTCCAAATCATGGAAAAACTTAAAATGGATTTCAACATACCCATGTCGGTCATATACCCATATCCTAACTCAATCTCTTGAGTCTGAGTAACATAGAATTTATCGATCCCTTTGTGCTTATTTCTTGGCAAGATCTCTCCGCTTTGCTCAAGCTTCCTTCACATTAAGTTAGTGTCAAGGGAAATGACTTTCCAATATCTAGAGTGACTAAAGAACAATTTTGCCCTTTTTTTTTTTGGGGGGGGGGTCAATGTTAATATAGAGAATGAAACAATGCCTAGAAATAAGACATTTCCAAAGTTACTTCTGATAATAAACTCGATAATCAAAATGTACCATTTGGTAAAACCTATTACCAGCATGATAATATCTAATGCTTTATGTTTCTCTTATATTATAGCCATATTTTGATGACCCTCACAACTATGGCTTACAAGTTGTGGAATTCGAAAGTCTTTTCAACATGACAATTGCTTCAGACATGTCCGGGCTTCAGGTCACCCATGGTTAATACTTTATAGCACTCCCACTTTCTCAAGTGAAACTCTTGCATCTGTTATAGAAGCTTACTTCACTTTTAATATATGTCAGGTTGCCATCCATGCTATAGGTGATAAAGCGAATGACTTGATCCTTGATATGTATGAATCCGTTGCCTTAAAAAATGGAAAGAGAGATCGGAGATTTAGGGTAATGGTCGAAATCTCGAGAATTGTTCTCCCTACATGCGTGTTCATAAGTTCAGCATGAATGGGTTTCTTGCTTCTAATTATGATTTCAGATTGAGCATGCTCAGCATTTGGCCCCTGGCACAGCAGATCGATTTGGCCAACAAGGGATTGTTGCTTCAGTACAGGTTTCAATATTTTTTTCAGTGCTTCATTTAGATGTTGATTATTTATACCAAGATGCTGCTAATGAAATGTAAACGTATCTTTGCTCGGTTTTTTAACTCCTGGGATGGATTCATGTTTGAACCATGAATTCGGGATTCCGTCTTCTCTTTTGCATCTGTTCTATCATTTGCTAAAAAACTTGATATTGTTGATACATCCATGTGAGGGTGATCTTAGATACTTAGATACTCTTATGGAATTAACTGGAAATTATTTCGGTTTGATGATACTTGAATGTTGTTGCCAACAGCCTGATCACTTGCTCAATGATGCTGATGTGGCGATCAGAAAGCTTGGGGTAGATAGGGCTCAAAAGGGGTCATACCTTTTCCGGTCACTTCTATCAAGCAATGCATTGTTGGCTCTCGGTTCTGACTGGCCCGTAAGCATTTTCTTCCTATTAATACTTGTTTCTAGTTTCTACCTATGTTATCCAGACTCCTTATTCTTCCTAAAGTATGTGTTTGACATCTATGTCCTAAACATATTAGGACATAAATAATGGGGGTTTTTGATTCTTTAAATATATGGAAAAACCCAGAAAACATGGAGCAGATGCATGTCGAACTTGTGCCTAAATTGAAACTCATCCCAAGTCTGGATATGATAGGTTTCTACCTGTCTTTAAGCCTCATTCCTTATTTGTTGCTCCAGGTTACAAGTACTTATCCTTTGCGTGCTATAAGAACAGCAATGAATAGGATTCCTCCTGGTTGGGACACTGCTTGGATACCATCCGAGTGCCTTTCGCTAAATGATGCATTAATCACGTAAGCAACACTACAACTACATTTTCTCCGAGTCTTCAATGTATACTTGTTTATTCTTGATATATATAACTGCTTGCCGTGCACTGCTTGTATCATAGTTTCTAAACGTAACCGGATTCTTATCATCATGGAAATGGATACATTCATTATTCAAATCCTTGTGCTTGATTAGCATTCCTACAATTCTCTTCGGATTTTGTATCAGCTTTTCATCAAAGTATTCTTACTGTATCATGCTTAGCTTCTGTCTGCTCTGACTTGAAATGTTTATACCCGGACTTCAATTGGTGTTGGATTTACATATATGATTGGCATGGGTATGCTTAAATTATTTTTTAAATTATTTACTATATTCAAGGATTATACGTCCATATCCATGTCTGGTATGTACCAGACACTGACATTGGTGTTGGACATAGGTACTTTTAACTGATGCTTTCCTGTTTTGATCATGACAGGCACACGATTTCAGCTGCTCGGGCATGCTTTCTGGAGAACGAAATAGGATCATTATCAACTGGAAAATTGGCTGATTTCGTCATACTATCATCTGATTCATGGGATGAGTTTGCCACAGGAGGATCTACATCAGTTAATGCAACATATGTTGGTGGTATCCAAGCCTATCCCTGAAAGCTTTTGATTTTAAAACTGTCTTAACTGTTTCCAGACAGTTCACTAGTTTTCGGTTCTGGTTGCACTGATCATAACTGTTCATCACTCAAGTCAGGCCTAGTTTCCGAATATTACCAGGCAGTTTGTATCGAGTAGCTCATGTTATTTCCGACTTTTTGTGCTCGACATTCATGTCCAATACATAGCTGAACAACTGAACATGATTACGAAGAAATAATTTTTCAAGAATGGTTTGAAAACTTAGAAAATTAAATACATTTTTGTTGGATATATAACCGTACTTGACATTGATACAGAATCCAAGTAAACATAGATGAAATCCATGTTATGCAGATAATGTGTTTGTAACTTTCTATGATATCTAATTTAGAAACTTTGGATCGAACTATATAATCGTAATAGCCGATATTGGTCATATCGTTTAATACACATCGTTTCGATCCTCAATCGATATCAAGTAATCTTGGGTTTGTTTTAGTCGGTATGTTTTAGTGGTTTTGGTGTTACAGCTTATTTTGATCAATACTAGTTTGTATGGGTATATATCGATTTTGATGAGGATTAATTCAAAGTAGTGGGTTGTTTAGTTGACCTAGTATCTCGGTAGAATTTTTGTTAGTTTCAGATTTTTAGTTTAATTGAATAAGTTGTTAGTTATTTTTGTGTTAAGATAGTTTCTTTGTAAGCTTATCAATTCAGTGTTCATCAATAATAGAATAACTTTGATGCGTATTGTAATTGTCTCTTTCATGTTTTCTTCTTTAACAAATTTAAAATTAAAATAAAAATATAATTGTTAAATTAAGTTATAGAATCTAATTAATAATTTTAAAATTTATATTTGCTTAATTATATTTAAATTGATATAGTTGGGATATATTTGCATGTTTATATATTTAAAATGATTTTTTTCAAAATTTTAGAATTAGAATTAAATTTGCAAATTTTGTAAAATATTTGGGGTTAAATTTATTGATGTTTTTAGATTTAGAGCTAAATGATGAATTATTTAAATATTGAGGACTACATTTGTTGAATTTTTAGATTTAGGATCAAATTTATAAAATGTGTAAATATTAGAAGGTTAAATTTGTTATTAGGTCAATAAAAAAAGGCTCACGTCAGCTTTCCGTTAAGTATTTAAATGTGGGTGACTAAAATTTTAAATTTTAAAAATGTTGATGATGAAATTAAAAGTTTTTAAAGTTAAGTGACCAAAATATAACTTATCCAGATGTTAGGTGACCACTTAAGTAGTCTAAGCTTATTATCAATATCATTACTATGACACTTTTGTCTTTTCATATTTTTATATCATATTTAAATAAAAAGGTTAAAATTTATTAATCCAAAGATCGATTACATGTTCGATAAATTGTTTTTTTCATTTGAGTGTGATAAAATCTAATACTTAATTAAGAAATTAAAATTAAGATTATATATATTTGAATATGAAAAATATTTAAAAATATCAATAAATTTAAAAATAAGTATATCAAAACACCGTGACGCTAATATATGGTACTGAGAAATTTACATATTATGCACTTAAATAGGTTGAAATAGACAATCATTAAGTTAAAGAAATCAATCGAATTAAGATTTTTTTTGTCACTCAAGTATTAAATCTTTAAGAGCGGTTAACTGTATACGCCACGTCATATTTCCACCTTCATTTTGTTTACGCTTTCATTTTAGTCACCCAAAAATACATATTTTTAATTACTGATTGGGTAAAAAAATTAATGAATAAAAATTTTCAATAATTTATTTAATTTTATTTTTCATTCCTAACAAGACTCATAATTTTTTCATCATTTTTTTACCCAAACAAAAAAATAAGTAGTTAATTAATTTTAATATTATAATAACAAATCGGTTGATATTATCTATAGATAAAAAAATTCAATAATTTATTCAATTTATTTTGATGTTTTGAAAATTAAAATTTTAATATTAAGAAAAAAAGAATTTTTGAATTTCGGTAATGGGATAAACAAGTACAATCTGACAATTTTTGTGTATTATTTTAATTTCTATCACTTTTTCACTTAAATCATTGATTCTTTTTACCCCAGTCAATACTTAAAAAAAATTTGAGTGACCAAAATGAAAGCATAACCAAAATGAAGGTGTAAACATAACGTGGCATGTACAGTTAACCTCCGTTAGAGATATAGTGCTTGGGCAACTAAAATGAAAACATCCTAAGTTGGATGACTAAATTATAAGAATTTTATTTTATATGACCAAAATGAAAATATCTTAAAAAATGGGTGACAAACTAAAATAATTTACCCTAAAAAGAAAAATTGAGTTTATTTGATTTTTCAATTTTCACCCCGCAATCATCAAATATCCTATTTATCATTAAAAAACAAACGAGCTGACAAAAATATCTGTTAGATTCCGTTTTTCAACCATGGATGCTAGAGAGATATTTTGCAGATTCTATTATATTTGTACTCTCTTATGTATCACTCACTCACTCTCTTTGTTTTGTCGCCATTAACAAAGCAGCAACATGAGTCCATCTTCTTCGTTAACCGCCGCTTCTTCATCATCGTCTCTTTGGATTCTCAAACCTTCTCCTGCTTTTAAATCCTCCAGGTTCCAATCAATTCCTCCTTCCCTTCCTCCGTCATCTCCGCCGTGTTTCCGTCTCCTCCGCCGTGCTGCATCCCTTCCGCACGCTTCTGCTACTGATTTTGACTTCGCCTTACATGATGCTCTCGAATCCTCTGGAATCGACACCTCTCACGCTAGAGTACTGCTATTTTCTCTCTTCCCTACCGCAGTTTTTGTGATTGATCTTTTTCTTTTTGGAAATTTTTATATGCATTTCTGTTTTTGCCTTTAATCTCTTTGTAAAAAATGTACGATTATAGAAGTTATGCTTGGATTCCGAAATTCAGTTTGGAAAAGGTTAGATTGAGTTTGATTTAATGATGTTCGAGTAACTTCAATTGATTTTATGATGGAACTTACTTTCTTAAATTTATTTAAGTGTTCTAATCAATGTTGATCGAACTTTAATTCTTTGAACTTGATTTGGAAAACTTAGATGTGATTGTTTTGCCTCCTTATTGGGTTTGAAGAATCTTCAGTCATGGAAATTTGATCTTTTATTATTATTTTTAGTTTAAAAGATCATCTATTAAGAATTGATATTGTTATGGTGAATTTTGTGCTTGGTGGCATGAATCAATTTGTTTTTGTTACTAAATTTTTGAGCCTTTTCAGTTTCTTGTTTTTAGGGAAATTAAATGAACTTTCCATCCTGATGTGCCATGAAATAATAAGAGAAAAAATCGCTTGGCAAATAAAACAAATTTCTGAAAGTGTGTCTTGATTTTATAATCTCTGTATTTAAGGACATGCCAACAATTCGGACCCCGAACTTTCAATTTGAATGCTTCTTTTTTCTTTTCTTTTTTTAAATCTTGTGGAGGATAGAGGTTGAGATTTATGTTCCAGTTTTTCATTCAAGTCCAATAGAGTTTCACATATCCAAAATTAGGAAACACCATAGTTAAGTTCAATGGCAATTTTAATGATATATCAAGTTTGATCTGGTTAGTTACTTGTTTAAGTTTAAATCTGAAATTTTAATTTTTTTTAATTGATTTTTGAGCAGGAGGCGAGGAAGGGTTTTATTTCGCAAATTAATGAATTATCCGATGTCGAGAGAGAAACAAGTATTAGCATAAATAGACGTGTTGATCTTGGAAGAACAGCTCTTTACATAGCAGCAGAGGATGATTCTCTCATTTCTCACTCCTCTGTTCCTTTACCAGTGGATGCTTTTCTTGAAAGATTGGATGATCTTTCCTTGGGCTATTGCTCTCACTATAACTCATTGTCTAGGTCGTCACGGGAGAATTTTTTGGAGAGCATAGAGAAATATCTATATGTCAAAAAGGTACTTACGATAAAACTTTTAATTGCTTATAACATAATGCCTTGCTGCTGTTAATGTTATTTATGTCGTTTTCAAGTCTTTTGACTATAACAAAGTTATTCTTATTTCTACTAACTAATATTAACTCTATTGAATTCAAGGAATTGTATGTGGTAATGAACAGTGTAGCCTCTATGCTTCTTTAGTTTTACTTTTATATTCGAAATAAAGATTTATGTTCTTTTAGTTGCTTAGTTTCTTAACTATTAATGCGATAGTCTACTCTATTTTTTCTAATTGGTCAATCCATTAACTTCTTCATAGGGCTTCCGAAGATCTAGTGCCAAGAACCTTGCAGAGCCACGAGCCCTTTATCTTCACTCAGTATGAAAGATAGCCTTCTATATTATTATTTTATATTCTCTTCTGAAGGGCATATCATTTTGTAGGGATATTTTTTGTTAACTAATCTTAAGCTTTGAGCAGGTTTTGACACATCGTTCAGGTTCTGCTTTAATGCTTTCGCTCATACATAGTGAGATCCTGAAAATGTTTCGCTTGTGGGGCCTTTTGGATTTTGATGTAGAGATTTTTTTTCCACATGATCATTATGGTCTTCCGAGAGCCTATGATAAGCAAAAGAGCAAAGAATCTGATCAGCCACACATAATGACCGTACAAATGCTATTGGAGAAGGTGACATTTATACTCTTGGCTGTTTGTCTCCTTAAATTTCTATGTACTAAATCCTATCTAAGTGAATTAAAGAAAACCTGTTAGAGAATGATGTATAGAATAAGTTTTGACTGCATCTCTGTTTTTCCCTTTTTTTTTTTTTTTTTTTTTTTTTGTGGCTTTTGATAATTTAGTATCAAGTCTGGGCAAGTTCAAAATGAGTTGAAAAAATGGATGATAACTTGGATATAAGCTTTCTACTTTGTGTGCATGGGCTTTTTACAGTACAAAGAAAAGAAGAAACTAATATGTAAAATGATAGCTAATTATTTTATTAAAATTATATCCTTTCTCTTACTATTCTTTTTCTCTTATGTTTCATGAGAGGTCAATGGTGCTGTTTTAGATTTCAACTTCATTTATGTGATGTCATAACTGGTGTTGTAGTTTGCTATGTTGCTCCAAGTTTTCATTTTCTTTGAAGTGTTGTGTCCTGCAGCCATATCCAACACATTCAGACATGGATACAAGCATATGGTTCCCCAAATATATTTAAAATTTTAGAAAATAATTGAACATACCTATGTCGGACTTAGACTTGTATTTGACACTCACAGGTAGCCTGGTTTAGATGTGGATATAAGCTTTCTACTTTGTCTGCATGGGCTTTTCACAGTTCAAAGAAAAGAAGAAACTGACAAGTAAAACGATTGCTAATTATTTGATTAATTATGTACTTTCTCTTTCACTATTCTTTTTCTCCTATGTTCCATGAGAAGTCAATGGTGCCGTTTTAGATTCAACTTCGTTTATGTGATGTCATAACTGGTGTTGTAGTTCGCTATGTTGCTCAGACTTTTCTGTTTCTTTGAAGTGTGTTGGGCCCAACACCCATATCCAACACATTGAGAAATGGATACGAGGATATGGTTCCCCAAATATATTTTAAAAATTAGAAAAGAGAATATTGAACATACCTATGTAGGACTTGGACTTGTATTTGACACTCACAGGTAGCTTGGTTTAAACTTTGTTTATATTCTTTACAAGAAGTTCTAATATGGCATTGGTCTTTTGAGTTTTGAGCAATTGTGGGAGATTTAGCTTCAATTTAGTCACCTTTGGCTTTCTTTTCTATTTTCGGTTTTTCTCAAATACTTTCATGATTACAGGTTTTAAGAAACTTGAAGGCTGCTTTCTGGCCATTTCAACATGATCATGTTGATAGTTTATTCTTAAGGGCAGCCGATGCTGCCAATTGTGTTGATGACCCTAATGGCAGTCAAGAGAGGTATGTAATCTGTATTGCAATTTAATGTTGTTTTTGTATCTACTTTTGAAGTTTTAGGTTATAATTTCATATTTGGTTTCTTGTAGTGCCTATCAGCTTGCATCTGCAAAGGCTGCTCAACATAGGCTAGAACGGGGTGTTTGGACCAGTGTACGTTTTGGGGATATGAGGCGTGCTTTGTCTGGTACGAATGTAGAAGATGTTGCATGAGTATATTTCCATTTCCCTAGTAATATGATAAGATCAAATTGCAGAAAGTAGGGAGAGAAGAAAGAAAACTTTTCATTCAATAACTGAATTCGATGATCCATTCTTCCCCTCTCCTCTGCTGTTAAATGCACGAGAGAGAGAGGTCACAGCTGGTTTGAATTTTAATTAGAAGCCATTATGGCTAGCTGTAGACTTGAAACGCACCGTTTCATTAAACGGTGACATTCTACCCTAGGCCAATATGCCCCGTTTCAGCCTTAAACCCAGAACACACCGTTTCATTAAACTAGGTCCCTAAACAATGCGATTTACTAACTACAATAACAGAAACAAAACAAAGAAAGAAACATAACCAAAATAACAGAAATTTGAATCCAATTACAGCAACAAAATTATCCCTTAACAAGTACTCCCCTGTTTGAAGAGATCCTTGTCCTCAAGGATCAAAAGCTGGATACCATTGTTGCAACTCATGTAAGATCTCCCATGTAGCATCTTTAGGAAAGGTATTAACCCATTCAATTAACACCTCAGTGACAACCTGGTTATCTCTCTTCACCATGCGACAATTGAGGATGCGAATGGGCTCCTTAGGTATCATGCCATCATGTCCTTCAAGAGGTAAGGTGGATTGGACCGGTTGTTTGCCAACATGGCCCTTGAGCTGGGATACATGGAAAGTAGGATGTATCCTAGACTCAGTTGACAACTTGAGAGTATAGGCCACGGTTCCTACCTTAGCCTTAACCAGGAAAGGGCCAGAAAATTTGGGGGAGAGCTTCTGGTTGATTAGCTTCCTCAGTGAGTGTTGCCTATAGGGCTGCAGTTTCAGATAGACCCAATCGCCCACCTGGAAGGTACGGTCACTCCTCTGATCAGCAAAGTGTTTCAACCGGTCTTGAGCCCTTTTGAGATGGTATCGCAGGAGGTGCTTGGCTGCTTCTCGTTGTTGTAAGCTGCGATCCACACAATCCACAATGGAAGAGCCTGCCAAGTAAGGCAAATGTTGCGGTGGAGCTTGGCCATACAAAGCCTCATAAGAGGTCATCTGGATAGCAAAATGAAAGGTGGATTTGTATCACCATTCTGCCAAAGAGAGACAGCAAAACCAGCCCCCTGGCCTTTATCTTGTCATGTAGCGTAGGTAACCCTCCAAACACCTATTAAGCACCTCAGTCTAGCCATTACTCTCTGGATGGTAAGCTATGGATAGGTGCAACCGGGTTCCCAGTTTCCTGAAAAGTTCCTGCCAAAAAGAACTAATAAAAACTTTATCCCTATCAGAGACTATAGAATCTGGGAGGCCATGAAGCTTATAGATGTTATCAATTTAAGCTTGAGCCACAATCATAGCAGAAAAAGGGTGGGACAGGTCCACAACCACCAGAATTGTGTCATTGCCCTTGGAAGAAGGGAGGTCTTCAATGAAGTTCATGCTAACTTCAGACCAAGCCTTGGTAGGAATGATTAAGGGTTGGAGAAGGCCTAGATGAGCTGAAGTTTCATACTTGCACCTTCGACACACTGCACACTCTTTCACCCATTGTTTAACAGCAGAATTCAGTCCCTTCCAATAAACCAAACTGGCCAGCCTGTGGCAAGTAGCATGGATGGCCGAGTGCCCTCTTGCAACACTCTCATGGAAGTATGAGAATAATTCCTGTTGGAGTTCTCGATCATTTCCCACCACTAACTTCCCTTTTCTTCTCAAGAATCAACCATCCCAAGTGTACTTAGGAGGAGAGGAGGGTCGGTGTTGGAGCTTGAGACATAACTTGCTGAGCTTGGGATCATTCTGCCAAGAAAGCTGCACTGAGTCAACAGCCTAGAGATAACTGAGCTACCTACCATCTGAAGTAATTGGCCCTCTAAACTGCTAGGCTGTCTTGAAAGGGCATCAACCACCACATTAGTGTTGCCCCTTCGTATATCACTTAAAAGTCATAGCCCAACATCTTGGCTACCCATTTCTGCTGGAAAGGTGAGATGGCGTGCTGGTCAGAAAGGAACCTCAGGCTTTGACAATCTGTCCTGATGCTAAATCGGCGGCCCACCAAGTAGGGATGCCACTTCTTGACAGCCAAAAGGGCTGCCGACATCTCCTTCTCATAGATAAACAATGATTGGTGCCTCATCCCAAGGGCCTTACAAAAAAAGGTAATAGGGTGCCCTTGTTGATGAAGGACAGGTCCCACCCCCAAACTGCTGGCATCAGCATCAATGCAGAAGTCAAGTTGAAAATCAGGCAAGGAAAGGACTGGGCAGTGCTTAGAGCACATTTCAGTGCCAGAAAGGCTTTGTCAGCCTGCAGTGACCAGCCCACTCACCCTTCTTAAGGAGATCAGTCAAGGGCTTTGCCTAGGGTGCCATAGTCTTTAATGAACCTCTTATAGTAACCTAAAAGCCCCAAAAACCCTCTGAGTTCCTTAACTGATTGAGGAGTCTGCCAAGACATGACACTCTCCACCTTAGAATGATCCATGGCCACCTTCCCATGGGAAATGACATGTTCCAAATATTCAATTCGAGTAGAGCCAAATGGACACTTACTCCTCTTGGCAAACAGTTTCTGGCTTCTCAAGATATCGAAAACTCTTCTAAGGTGTAACAAATGATCTTGCCAAGACTTTGATACACCAAAATATCATCAAAGAAAACCAAAACAAATTCAGCAAGGGCTTGAAGATTGAATTCACCAGGGCCTGAAAATTGGAGGGTGCATTGGTTAGGCCAAAGGGCATGACCAAAAACTGATAGTACCCTTCATGTGTCCTGAAAGCGGTCTTATGGATGTTAGGCTCCCACATTTTGATTTGGTGGTAGCCTGACCTAAGGTTCAACTTGGAAAAAAACACTGCTTGACCCAATTCATCCAAAAGCTCTTCAATGATAGGGATAGGAAACTTATCCTTGATAGTCAATTGATTCAGTTGTCTGTAGTCCACACGCGGCCTCCAACTACCATCCTTTTTCTTAGCCATCACAATGGGGGAAGCAAAAGAGCTATTATTGTTCGGATAATCCCTACCTGCAACATTTCTTGAATCAATTTCTTCATCTCATTTTTATGCACAGTAGGGTACCTATAGGGCCTAATATTGACCACTGAGGTTTCATCCTTTAAGGGTATTTTTTGGCCTTGTAAATGAGAGGATGGTAGGCCTGTAGGTTCCTGGAAAATATCCCCATACTCCAATAATAATTGCAGCTCATCAGAGGTGGAAATAGCTGTCATTAACAATGCTGACTGTAGTGATGCCTGCACTGGTGTAGTCAGCACCATTGCACAAGGTCCCAAAGTTTGGCCAACCACAGAAAAATATTTGGTGGACTGAGTTTCCTCCAGGAGTTGGATAGTTCCAGGCTGTATCCCTTTCAACACACATTGCTGCCCTTCATATACAAACTGCATGGTCAAAGAACTAAATTCCCAAGTAATGGTCCCTAAAGAAAGTAACCTTTGAACAACTAGTACCAAATCACAGCCCTTCAAAGGAAGCACAAAGAACCCAGTATGGAAACTAGTGGTTTGAGTCCTCCAATTCACCCCTCTACAGATTCCACAAGCAGACAAGATCCCTCCATTAGCAACTGTAACTTTCAGCCTACTCATTCAACTGATTGGCAAAGACAACTGTCTCACTAACTTACCACTAATAAAGTTGTGAGTGCTACTTGAATCAACCCAGATGATAACCTTGGCATTTCCAAAGCATGCTACCACTCTCATAGTGTTGAGCCCTTGGGATCCTTGGATGGCATGCAAGGATAGTACTGGCCAGGGTGGGATCCTCAAGTTGATCAAGGCACTCATGGAACTCTTCCCCTTCTCCCTCTATGCAGGGATCCAACAAGAGTTGATAGAGTTGAGGCTTCACACTTTTATGGCCAATATTATATTTGGCTCCACACCAAAAGCACTGGTCATTTCTCTTCCTGGGCTCAATTTCAACTAAAGACAAGGATCTAGTTGGTCCCTTAGTCTGGCCTTCAAAGCTTGCAGTACCATTGGTCTGAGTGATAGGAATTGTTGCCACAGAAGCCTTGGAAGCACTAGAACTCGAGGCAGATAAGGGAGGGGCTCAAGAAGATACTCCCCATCCAGACAAGAGCCCATGCTTGGAAGTGTTGTTGAGGATGTTTTCCACCTACCTAGCTATCCAAAAATCCTCCACTAGGGACTTGGGTTTAAAAAGTTGTAGGTACTGCCCAATTTTAGCCTTCGTATTGTTGATGAATATGCTTAAAGCATAAGTCTCTGGTAGGTGCAGTTGATTCAAAAGGCTGACTAATGTGTCATGATATTGATCCACTGAACCCACCTGCCTCAAAGACACTAGGTCTGTAATTGGATCCTGAAAGACACTTGACCCAAAACGTTTTCGTAGGCTTTAGGCATAAGAATCCCAGGTTAACATGTGAAAACCTCCCTGGCGTTGAGTGTAAAAGTGATGCCAGTCAAGGGTCTTTCCCTCCAAATGCAACATAACTGTTCTGACTTGAGTGTTGGCAGCAATTCCCTCAGCCTCAAAGTACTGCTCCAACTTGGCCCACCAAGCTCGAAAATCATATCCATCAAATCGAAGGCACTCCAAACTTTTAAGCTTTTGAAATGGTCTTCATACTGTCTGAATGGTGGGAAGGGCTCAAACTGCCTATATACACCCTAGGAGAAGTTGGCAAAGACTCCTTAGGGGGAAAGCCTGTTGGAGGTCCACCCAAGATCCCCTTGCCCTTGTTTGATGACTGACCAGCCACAGAAGAACCAGCCAAACAACCCAGGTATTGCTCAAATAGCCCTTGAAATTCTGACTTGAGCTCCCCTAAAAAATCCTCCTTTAGTTCCTTGAAACGCCCCTCCATACAACTGTCCTATCGAGAAAACTCAGTCTGAAGCTTGGCCATCTCCTGCTGAAGATGGGTAACTTCCTTCTGCAATCGGGTGGAGATCCCCTTATCGGCCGTAGAGAATCGCTAAGCTCTGATACCTTTGATAAGATCAAATTCCAGAAAGTAGGGAGAAAACAGAAAACAGAAAACAAGAGTAGAAAGTGAGAGAAGAAAGCAAACTTTTAATTCAATAACTGAATTCGATGATCCATTCTTCCCCTCTCCTCTGCTGTTAAACACGAGAGAGAGAGAGAGAGAGAGGCCACAGGTGGTTTGAAATTCAGTTAGAAATCGTTATGGCCAGTTGTAGGCTTGAACCGCACCGTTTCTTTTAACGGTGACATTTTACCCTCATCAATACGCCCCATTTCAATCTTAAACCCAAAACAGATAGTTTCATTAAATTAGGTCCCTAAACAATGCGTTTTACTAACTACAAAAGAATAAACATAACCGAAATAACAGAAATTTGAATCCAATTACAGCAACAAAATTTCCCCTTAAAATAATATACATGAACACATGATAGTCTAGAGGTGGCAAAAGCTAACCCAATTTTTTTACCCTTAACTTGACCCAACCTAACTGAAATCTAACTTAATAACTGAATGATCTGACCCGATTTTTCCCTCCACATATCATTCCAACTTAGAATGATTTTGTATTAGGATGGAAAATAATCATCTCTTTCATTTTCTTGCCTCTCACATTTTTTTCTTATAAAACACTCTCAATTTCTTTTTTCCATTTCTTCTCATTTACTTGTTGGTCATGTTGCTCCGACACTTATTTTTTCTTGAAGTACTCATGTCCAACCCATATAAGGATATGGATATGAGTCTATGGGGATATGAACTTCCGAGGATCTATCAAATACATTGAAAAACCTAGAAAAAAAAATTGAAAATACCCATTTCCAACATATATCCATATCCGAAACGCACTTGAGTCCGAATAATATAGTTTGTCAGCTCAAGGTTCTGCTTAGCTGTTAACTTTCTTTGTCCTTCCCTATGCTTTTGGATTACTTTGGTCCAACCTGCTTTAAGCAAAATTTCTTTGTTTTCCCCCTCAAATGTCATTTCCTCCTAAACTTGTTTGCCTGTATACGTTTGAAATGCAATATTGCGGTTAATGTACTTACGCTTCATTAATACAAAATTGTTACTCTCATTGCAGCATGTGAACGTCTCATTCTTCTAAAAACCGATCCAAAAGAAATTAGAGATTACAGCATTCTCCTCTACCATTGTGGATTATACCAGCAGTCTCTGAAATACCTTAGGTTGTACCAAGATGCAAAGGTAAAATTCAGTGTGGTATAAATATATGACTTTTAATTTCGATTTTTACAGACTGAGATAAAGAAGTTCAATAAACTTATTGCAGAGTCCTTCCTCCTCACAAAGTAGGTCAACAAATTCAGTTAGCATTCTAGAAGAGGAAGCTGTTCAGAAATTGTTTGTGCGTCTGAATCTCATTGCAATGGAGGAAGACTGGTGCCAACCGATTTACGGCCGTAATTTTCTTGGCAACAACTCCGAGCCATGGTAATGCCATACTACGAATCTTTTCCTTACCAATCTTGCCTAAGTTGATTGAGAGACATTAAGTTCACATATCCACAAAGAGTTTTGGATCTCTAAACCGATCCTATCGCATGCCTCAGATCAGGTAATTAAATAGAGAGAAAAGTTATGATCGTTATTTTACGATTTCGACTTGGTCATCAATCCGCCACCGCAACAAATGCGATGAGACTGAAAATGTGTCGGTCATCGCAATTGGTCTGATGTTAGAAATTCAACATAAGTGTTTAGCTCTTGAATTTTCGGACATGAGTGGAAGCCCACATCAAATAGTATAAGTTAGTAGATATTTGCACTTGATTTAGGGTTTATCTCTGTACAGCACCGAAAGTTTTGTTCTCATAACTCTTTCTAAATCACACTATCATTTGATCCCATTTATATTTTATAATAAAATATTGATTTCTGGCAATTCGTGTATGTATATTCGTATTATTTCTTAGTGTCATACTTGTGTAACATAATATATATTTATATAAGTTTTAATACTGTAATAATTCATATTCCTGCATCTTTGTTGTGTTTGTATTATTCTTTTGTATTGTGTTGTGCTTTCTATTTACTTTTTTATGTTTTACATATTTTCAAAATTGAAATAATTAAATCTATAATTATAGTAATTTGTTTTCTCAAAATTGATATTCTTACTTTTGAAGTTTAAAAGAGAAAACAGGGTAAATAACGCTCAACCAAACAAAATTTTGTTCATGTTTGTTTGTTTATGTTTGAAGCTGTTTATGTTGGGTTAGTGTCTGTTTAAGTTTTTGACATCATGTTTGAACTCAATTCATTTATTATTTGGGATGTTCAGGTTCGGTTCGATTAATGTTCGCGAGCATATTCGTCTAGTTTTTTTTATAGGAAAATATTATTTTTAAAAAAATAGTTTATAAATGAGCTAATGAGCAAATCTACAAAAAAAAAAAAAGTTTGTACTTGAACATAAATGAACATAAATTATTTGTCCTTACTCATTTATTTAGTTTAATAAATGTATTATTTGAACGGTTTATTATCACTAGTAGTTTGCCAAACACTCTGTTCATTTATAGCTATTTAATAATAATAATTATTTATTTTCCGAGTTTGATATATATAATTGCAGTTGGGTACTTTTAAATTATTATTTTTTAAATATCATAATTTGTTTTTCAAAATCATTGAGAATGTGTTTTTGTTATATCAAATCCTACATAATAAAGAAAGAAAAAAGACTATAGAGATCAATTGGGATACTCGTTCAACCTGTACAAAAATTAAAAAATTCAAGTCAGGTTAGAGTTATTATTTAATTATATAATTTTTTATTTAAATTAAAATCATAATTCTTTAAAAAATAAGACGAGGCATTGAATTGATCCAGTACTTTAAATTTAATTGATGTTTGGCATGGGAGAAATTTTAATTTATGTTTGGCAATTAAAATAATAATAAAAATCTAGCCATTAAAAAATTTTGCATGTGTTGGGGACCAAGTCAGCTCCCATTTTCCCAATGCAATTCCAAATGCCATAAATATGATAAATAATATACGGATTCGAGTATCATTTACTTTTTTAAATTAACTGTTTATAATTATATATTATTTTAAAAATTATCTTTGGGATCTAATTGGAATGAATATAAAATTATCAATTAAATACACACGGTAAGTTGTTTATAATATAAAATAGGATAAATTAAAAAAATAATCACTTTCGTTTGTTTCAAATTATATTTTAGTCGCTTATGTTTGAAATGTTACGTTTTAGTCACTTACATCATCTTTTGTTACGAAGTGGTCACTCTACCGTTAAGCTTTGTTACCTCCCTATCAGCGTTCCTTTGTGGCTGTTCAAATGAGTTTTAAATGCCGACTTGGATGTTCTACATGATAATCCAAATTAAATTTATTTAATTAAAAACTTATTTTTATCCCAACAATTAGACATCCAAGTTAGCATTTAAAACCCATTTGAATTGTAGTTAGGGAGGTAACGGTAGAGTGACCACTTTGTAACAAAACGATAACGTAAATGACTAAAACGTAACATTTCAAACATAAGTGATTAAAATATAATCTGAGACAAACAAAAGTGACTATTTTTACAGTTAACCCTATAAAATAAGAGTGTGTTTGGAGATCATGAGATAATTGCACAAAAGTATAATTATTATATTTGATAATACAATTAGTAATAAAATTAATAAGAAAAATAAATATTCTATACAATTTATTTAATTATTCTATCCTTTTATATTCGTTAGAATATTCTCTCTCTAACATTGAACATATAGTCCTGCTATTATTGATTAGCTAAGTAAAAATAATTAATAATAAATATTATGTAATTTAATTAATTATTTAGTAGATTAAAATGTGAATAAAATATTTAATTTGTAAAACATATATTTTAAAATTAAAATATTATTATTGTATAGAAATAAAAATTTAAAGTTAAATCATGGGTATCTGGAAAGAAATACGGTAATTGTTTGTAATTACTTGTATAACTATTCTAATTCTCATCATCTCTCTAAGATTTGTATGATATAGTTGAGATGCTCTAATTTCATTCAATTTAGTGAGGCCTACTAATTATTATGTGGTTTCCTAAACACGTTCTAATTATATATATATATATATATATATATATATACTATAGCAATATGAGGCTAAAAAAAAAGAAATAATAGTCGTGTTGACATTATAGTATGTTTTTTTTGGACACACAGACACTCTTCGTTAGAAGTACTAATTTACAAATTAGATAAATTATTCTTTTAGTCCTTACCTTTTAAATTTTTAAGTTATTTCATGGCTTTTGTTAATTTTTTTATAATTTTTTATATATTAAATCATATATATAAATTGGGTAAATTACTCTTTTAAAATTTTTAAGTTATCACATACATTTTGTTTAAATTTTTTATATCTCATACATAAAGTTGATTTTAAAGAAATTATCTCTTTATTTTAAAATTTTTTTTAATTGAATTAACTTTCAATGATATAATGTTAAAATTAATGAATATTAAGTTTGTTTAACTTAAAATATAGTTTAAAAAAACACATATTAATAACATTTATCAAATTAAATTCATAATTTTAAATATAATAAGAGTTAATTAAAATTATTGATTAAAGTAGAAAAAAAGATAAATATAAAATTACAAAAAACTAAATTTTTGCATTAAAATAAATTAATTTAACAATGGATATAAAATAAATAATTTGTAAGAAATTATTAGTAATATTCTTTAAATTCTAATATATTAATATTCAAACCCTAATGAATTTTTATATAATTTTAAAGAAGATTATTTGTACACTATTAGAAGAGTTTTTAAACTATACAAACAAAGTCAGGGGTTGACAAGTATTCTATAGGGATATAATAAAATATTTTTAAAAAAATATACATGTCAATTTTTAAAAATTTTTTGTGAAATAAAAAAAAAACACACCCTTATTTCAATATCCAATATTTTTTTAAAATTAAATAACATTAGTATAACTCATTTTAAATTAATTAAATATTTTGTAATTACATTACTTTTTCAATTCATTAATATATATTTTTAAAAATTCATTATATTTAAAAAATAATATTATAAATTTAATATATACAACCAACTCATCTAAATACAAATTAATTATTATAATACACAGAGTAGTGGAAGTAAAAAGCTTCATATGCAAGTTAAAAGTTTATTTATTTATTTATTATTTTTAATATAATTTAAGAACATTTAACAACTTTTTCACAATGCTTGAGAAGTTTTATACAAAATAATTATTTAATATAAAATATAATTTTCCATGCTAACATCTTTTTGCTTTGCTTTTCTTCCATTTATATAATTATTATTTTTAAAAAAAGGGAAAAAAAATATAAAACTACTCTTAGAAGTGGCTAATATTTATAGTTTTTATCCTAAAGAAAGAAAAATAAAATAAACTATTTTTAGGGGAAAAAATAAAATAACTTAAACTATAATAAATAAATAAATCAATTCCACTAAAAAAGTTGTAAGCAAAATTTCCAATTTCCATAGAAAGAAAAAAGGTAAAATTTCCTCATCCTTTTAATGAATTCACACTAATATTCATGAATTCCTTTCCATATATGATTATTATCAATCTTCTAATATCCAACTTTCCTTTTTCTTTCATCTTCAATTTTCTCACTTGCCAATCATAACTTAAATTTACACCCCACCATTGACCAACCCCTCCACCTCCACAAGACTTCAACTTTCCACTTTACAAAATCTCTCTCAGATAACTGTAAGGTTTTCTCTTTCTAACATATAAAAAAGCAATAGTGTAATCAACAAGCTTGGTTTTTTTTCCCCCCATGTTTTAATGGTTTATGCCATGTAAAATTTCTTTAAACAAACAACATGGGTTTTAAGCTAATAAGCTTTTAAAAATACATTTCCAAGGTTCTTAACTTGCATCTGGGTTTTTCTTATTTACCTTGTTTTTGCATTAAAAACCATTCCTTTGCTCTCTTTTTTCTTCTCACAAATCGAAGTTCTTAAAACTTCAATTTTTTTATTCATTTATTCATCTTTATTTATTTGTCTGTTTGTTTGACTTTTTATTTAGTAAACGTTTTTGAATTGTATTCACCAGTGGCAAGTTTTATATATATTTTATTCACTTATTTTGTTTTTGATCTCAAAATTCTGACAAGGTTGCCTGTAAGTGGGGGTGTTTCTTTAACTTCAAACCTTGCAAATTGAGTCTCTTGTTTTGACTTTCTTATTTGGTTCTTGATTAGGTCTCAAGATTTCCTTGATCTCCATCCTTTCTGGGTATGTTTTGAATTCCTTTTTGTCTGAAACTTGTAAAAAACAGTGTTTTCTTTTACCAATTGCATTGGTTTCTTGATTGATTTTCATGGAAATTAAATGGTGTTGTTTGGTTTTATTGAATTATGGATCCCTTTTTGTTCATTCTTTCTGTTTGTCTTCGATTCTTATATGGCTCCAACTCTTCATTTTTCTTGAAATATTCGTGTTCGACATGTTTTTAGACATGGGTTCGGGGTATCGAACATTTATACCCGAATCTGAGAAACATAGCTTTGATGTGCCTGTGATAATATTTTGGCTGTTTTATGTAGATTTTCTGAATAGTCTTTCTATTTTTAGTTGCAACATATTCTTGCTTGATTTTCGATATTCCGTGGACTTTGTTGTTCGGTTCTTGATTGGCGTCAACTTCGTTTTGCAGTAATTCTTGGACCTTGCATTCTCCTGTTAGTGTACTCCAACTAATGGTGTAGTGGCTTTTTTCCATTGTCAACCGGTCTGGGCGTTTTTGCGGTGTAGAGCTCGTTTTTAAGCAGTTTGGACTTTGGAGGATCGGAGACCGTGGTCGATGATATCGAGAAAGAACATGGGAAGTGTTTCGCCGCTCCTTCTCATTACATTAGTTCTTGGTGTTTGCTTTGCCACATATAATCTTGTAACAATGGTAATGCACAATAGATCTATTTCAAAACCGACAATCTATTATAACTCCGATGGTGGAATATTTGTTGATCCCATCATTGAGATGCCCGAAAGTGTGAGGAAATTGAAGCGTGCCAAAATGCCTTTCCATGTTGCCTTAACTGCCACTGATGCTCCCTACAGCAAATGGCAGTGTCGTATCATGTACTATTGGTATAAGAAGCAGAAGGACTTACCTGGGTCGGAGATGGGAGGCTTCACTCGTATTCTACACTCTGGGAATCCTGACAATTTGATGAACGAGATTCCTACCGTCATAGTCGATCCTCTTCCAGCAGGGCTTGATCGGGTGAGTTTTGTTGCGATACTATATTTTTGGTTACCACTAGTCACCGTCACTTTTTCTATGTGTGTTTATAGGCTCGGAAAGGTCTTAAGAGTTTTGTTTTATTTGTTTAAGCCATCGATCTAGACAAAGTGAACTAATTTGTCTTTCAAGAAGTCGGATTAGATTTCTTCTCATCGGTTATCATCAGCCTTAATAACATTGAAACATTTATAGATTGATATAGCTTGAAAGAATGCATTCTTTGTATTTGTCAGGGATACATCGTCTTAAATCGACCATGGGCTTTTGTGCAATGGCTGGAAAAGGCTACAATTGAAGAAGAGTGAGTGCTTTTACATATCATGATTTCGTTATCAGTTTCGTAGTACCTTGATCCGTTACTTGGGTTCGGGTATGAGTGCAATTTTTCCATGTATTTGGGGTTCTCAGAAGGTACTATCCTCATATCCGAATATGTGTCGGACATGGGTAACTTCGAGAACAATGAGAAGTCAAAGCAATATAGGTTTCTAAAGCGTGTTTAACCATTTTTCTCGATGCAGATACGTATTGATGGCAGAGCCTGACCACATTTTTGTCACTCCCCTACCTAATCTAGCACATGGAGGATACCCGGCTGCATTCCCGTTTTTCTACATTAAGCCGGATCAGAACGAAAAGTTGTTAAGGAAGTTTTTCCCGGAGGAGATGGGACCGGTGACAAATATAGATCCAATCGGCAATTCACCCGTCATTATCAAGAAGGTAAAAAAACTCCTATTAACTGATTTATAGGTTAGGCTCGATGCAGAGTTGTTTGACAATTAAGCGTTGATTTTCATTATTAGATCCAAGTTCTCGGATGATTGTATTTGTTCCTCCATTGTCACCCTTGACGGCATTCCTTTTACATTGTCATTATTTTTTGTCAATTGTCATAGATTCAGATTCGAGTCTATTAAAACCTTTTGGATTAAAAGGAGATGCTTCTATATATTGAAGGACTTTTCTTATACAGGAATTATTGGAAAAAATCGCTCCTACTTGGATGAATGTTTCTTTAAAAATGAAGGACGATCCCGAGACTGATAAAACTTTTGGATGGGTGCTAGAAATGTAAGTATTGGCTATCTTACTCAGACTTTGGCAAGATCGTCGGATATTAGTATCTGTCCGACATAAGCATGCTCAAATTTCTTTTAATCTTTCTATATATATCTCCATGCCCTGTCCGAATATGTGTAGGTATTGACATGTTTTCTGAACTTAAAGGTATGCTTATGCTGTGGCGTCGGCTTTGCATGGCGTGCAACATATACTTCAAAAAGACTTCATGCTTCAGGTTTGGCACCTTTTTTTTAAAGGTTTTCTCTTTTTGGCATATGTTTCCTTTTCTGTATAGTTTTCATTGATGCATCTCGTTGCGTTTTTATTCTGTTCGTAAATCAGCCACCATGGGATCTGGAAATAGGGAAAAAGTACATAATTCATTACACCTATGGATGTGACTACAACATGAAGGTAAACTGTTTTTACTCGTTTTATGATAGGTTCTCGGCTTGTTGCTATTCCAAACGCAACTACAGACTTGATTTATTTTAAATGTTAACATGTTTCAAGATTGGCTTCATTTTACATTCAGGGTGAGTTAACATATGGTAAAATCGGTGAGTGGCGATTTGACAAGAGATCGTTTCTACGAGGACCACCACCACGAAATCTCCCCTTGCCTCCTCCAGGGGTCCCAGAAAGCGTGGTACGTATTTACAAATATCAGTATTAAGAAATGGTACAGGCCAATCTTAGGGACCGATATTGCGGTGTTTATATTGTGTTTTCTGTTAGGTTTGAGACGGTCTTTGTTTTGTTGGTGACTATGGTTCGTTCAGCTGAGCCAAGTCATACGACATTCTTTTTTGAGCTTGACTCAGCTGAAACAAGTTGAGACATACATAGCACATTTGGGTTCAACTATTCATCTCTGGTTTCATGTACTCGAATTATTGTGTCTGCAGGTGACACTTGTGAAGATGGTGAACGAAGCAACGGCTAACATTCCAAACTGGGACGCGGAATAAACGTCCGATAATAGGTTAAGGAAGGAAAATTGAAGTAGGAATATACCCTTTAGCTGAATTGAAACATGAAACAAATATGAAGTTGTAATAGTGTGATAAAGCATTCAACAAAATTTTTTTTTTGAAGAGTAAAAGAGTTGAATATCAATATGACAAAAACTCTTTGCTACATGAATTAAGTTTGAACTTTAAAAATAAAACATGATGGAATTCCAGCTTCTACTCTTTTACCCTTTGCTTCCATTAGCTTTGAATGGTCTTTGATGGATTGGATTCTGGGCTTTCTCATAAGCTTCATAACTGGGCCAAAAATTGCAATCTGGGCTTTCTCATAAACTTCATTGCAGGCCCGGAAATACTATGAATAAAAAAATTCCAATAATTGCTAATACCTATCACAAACCTAGAACTTTAACCCAACAAATAATGTGGTTTTAGGGGATTCTTTTAGTTCAAAAAACTTCTTTAAGAGACCGAAATAAAGTGAAAGAAAACACAAAAGACAAAAAAACATGAATTGAACAGAAGAGCCATAAGAAAGCGATAACATATCTAAGGATTTCGGTAAATGTTTTTAAAATGTTCTATAACTCTGAATGAAATAATTCCAAATGAGAGAAAAAACTTCTATTTATAGTTTAACTATCATGATCCAACGGTTTAGTTTAAAATAATAAGCGACAAAAATTGTTTACAAATTGAGATTCGTGAGGGATTTTTTCAGAATCTTTAAGGTTATAAAATGTTCTCTCTAGTAAAATATAAGTTTACATATTTACCAAGCTAAGTCAGTGGGCCTTCAGCCTTTTCCAAGCAATCGATCAATTCTATTGGGCCAAATGATCCCATGTGAACAAAATGAATCATCTAAGTGAGTTTTGATCACGGACAGATCACATAATCAACTAAACTATCAATCACTTATTTAATTTTGAAATATAAAACTACTTTAGTTGTTGTATGAAACTGAAACTAGAACCATACATGTGTCATGTTTCATTATTTGTGTAATACGCTGATAGTATAAATAAGTATACCAAAAAATTGTTAAAATATGCTATAGGTCTCTATATTTATTGTAACAATATATTTTTTAGTAGTACTGGAAATAGTAATTTTGGGATCGCAAATTCAATGAGTAAGTCCGTAAATATTATTATTTAATATTTATGAGTCAAATATTGTATTATATTATATTTTGATATGGTAATTTATGTTATTTGAATGAATAATTAAGTTTAAGTGGTGTGTCTTTAAAGTCAAGTGGGTTTAAAAAATGAGGTAATGGGACTTCGTTTCAATAAACCGAGCTCGTAAATTTTTTATAAAATATTTACAAAGTGTCATTAGGGTTATATTAAAATTTGGTTAAAAAATTTTAATGTTTAAATAATTAATTAAGGAAAAGTACTAAATTGTGATAGATGTGAAATTTAATCACTATAGTTTTAATTGTATTAAATGGATATAAAAGCATGAAATAAGGGCTAATTTTACCTATTTTAAGAATAGTGGATGATCATGGCATTGCATTTGATGAAATTTGGTTTAAAATTAAAGGGTAAAGTGGTGATTAATAAATTATTATGGTTCAAATAAAGAAATTAGTCAAATTAAATGATATGAGAGCTAATACTAATGTTGTTATCTAGTTAATGGAATTGTATATATATGTGAGATATCTTTAGTCATTTATATAACAATGAGAATTGCAAGTATTATATATATATATATATATATATATATGAAATTAATAAGAGATTGTTAATAGTAATTCTTGGATTTGAAATAAATTATCTGTGGATGTAACGAGTTCTATTATAAACGGAAATGAAATACTGCCCCTGTTCACACATCGGTGCCCCTGTATACACTTTGGTGTCTCTATTTGTATGATTGTGCCCCTGTTCGCACTTCGGTGCCCCTGTATACACTTCAATGTTTTTATTTGCACATCTGTGCCCCTGTTCGCACTTTGGTATCCCTGTTTGCACGTCTGTGCCCCTGTTCGCACTTTGGTATCCCTGTTTGCACGTCTGTGCCCCTATTCTGCATCTATGATGCCCTTGAAAATGGAGTAATGACCGAGTATGTGAACCAAATACTAATGATTTGGACTACATGATATGGATTGTTACATGGGATTGGTGTAGTTACTCTAGTACTCTAGTTAAATTACTAGTTCATCGGGCTATGAAATAATTGAATTACAATCTATTTATGTGCTTATATATATTATGGCATATTTATAGTATTGGTAAGTGAAATATATTGTAATGAGTTTCTTAGTTACAAGTATAGTTTGTTACCTTAAGTAAATGTGATTTATGATATGGAAAAGTCCTTTGAAATGGACTTTGTGTTAATGTGTTTGGATTGGAAAGATAACATTTGAATTATGTGGATGAATAATTTATATAGTAAAATTCTTTTCATGATATGAACGAGTTAAAGTTTTACAGAGTATGTAACCATATGAAATGATCTATGATTTAAAGTAATAGTATGGAACATATGATAAGCATAGTTAAAAGAAAATAAAGGTATACAGTAGTCATATGATAGATGAATGGTTTGAAATTGAAATGCTTGATATGTTATATGCCTTGACTTGGTTGGAATTATATGCATATTGCTTCACCTACTAACCTTGTGAGGTTTGGTGTATAGGAAAAAGGGAAATATGATTTACGGTTAAATAGAATTACTCATAGTTGATTAATTTATTACAATTGGTGAGTTTAACTCTTTTTATATAAGCTTACTAAGCATTAGTTGCTTATATAGTTGTTTTCTTTGTTTTGTAGATAATCAGAAAGCTCGAAAGGTTAGAAACTTCGTCAGAGTGTGATCACACTATCCATCGAATTAATTTGGTAGCTTTTGAACATATTGAAATGGTTATAAGTGGCATGTATAGGGTTGTGTGTCATTTTGGTATGATTTGAATGTAATAAGGTTTTAAGTGTTATTTTGGAGATTGGTTTGTTTTTGAATGGTGCCAAGTTCATTTTGGCTTATGTCTTTTGATGATGGCTTGTAAATGATGTGTATTCATATGAGATAATAGTAGTTATGCATACTCTCATGTGGGTAGAAAGAAGAAGGTTGTTTGATATGTTTGTGATATGATCATTTGGTATGCATGAAGTATGCTAAATGATGGAAACTATATTATTGAATAGGTTCAAAATTGATTGTAATTGTGGTACCTATTGTTGGTACATTGGTTAGAACATATAGGATGATTGATTTAGTATATTATGAGCAAGTTTGGAATGAGTTTTGGTCTTATGAATGCTTGTGGAAATGATGTGTTTTAAATGTGTAAGTATTGGCTTGATTTTTAGTTTTTTTAAGGGGTTAATTTGGAAGCACACGGCTTGGGACATGGTTTGTCACATGGCCATATATGCTCTGTTAGTTTTGGTACAGATTTCACATGGTCTGAGACACGGGCTGAGACATGGCTGTGTGTCTCAAGTCAGTGAGTTACACGGTCTATGATACGGGCCGAGATACGACTGTGTGTCCCTACTTCGAATGCTCACATGGTTTAAGCTGTATCACACAACCTGGCCACACAGCCGTGTGACCATTGTTTTTCCTATTTTTCAAGTTTTTCCTAAAATTTTCTAATTTATTCAAAATAATTCCTAATTATTTTTAAATTGTTTTTAGGGCCCCGAAAGCTCGTTTTAAGGCCCAAATGTGTATGTTTGCTATAATTAGAATAAATTATTGGAAATTTATACTTAAGTTGAATTATTATTTTGTTTTGTACAGTAACACTCTGTAACCTTAATCTGGCAAAGGAAACAGGTTAGGGGTGTTACACTTTTCATAGATTTGAAATTTAATATTTGTATTTTTATTTTCATGAACTTAGTTCTACTTTTCAAATTTTAGAATTTAAGTTCAATTGTTAACATCATTAATTTTTTTTTGTTAAATTTGTCAGTGTGACATTTTGAAATAAAACTTATACTTGCTTGGTAGACATATAATAAACCTAAGTTTAACAACAAAATTTTAACGTTGCTAATAACTAGACTTGAATTTTTAAATAAAAAAACTAAATTCCTTAAAATAAAAATATAAAATCTAAATTTCAAATGTATAAAAAATACAACTATCTGTATCATATTTTAAACCATAAAAGATTTATACAAGAATATGAATATGTGTCATTATAACTAGTGATTGGAAGTAAAAAGAAATCAATATATTTTATAATAATTTTAATATTTAAATAAAAGGTTTAACATTCCTTCAAATCCCATTTGTCAGACTCAATTTTAGCCCAGGCCCATATACATACAAAAAATAAAAAATATAAATATTAAATAAGTCCATTTACAAATAATAGCCAACCCAATTACATTAAATAATTACCAAATACCCTAAAAATACAAAGGCCCGATAGGCCCAAAGTTTTGAGGGTTTCGGAAACCCTAGGTTTCTCTTGCGCCGCAGCACCCACGTTCAACGCCCGTCCACCAAGCACGTTGGCACACCAAGCATGACCCCCAGCTCGCTCATTGCTTGCCCATATCCACGTCTCCACGACCTGTGATTTGAGCAAGAAAACAGTAGGAAAACTACTTGTATTCGGCTATAAAAGCCTCCAAAATTTTCATTGTGGGGGGGGGGGTTCTAGAGAAATTGTATACAAAATACAGACAAAGATCAATAGAAAGCAATCAAAATATACTTCAAAGGTGATTTTCTGCAATTTTATTCTGTTTTTTTTCCATTCGAATCCACAATCCATACTAATTTTAAAAGAGAAAGGAAGACGCGCACCTGTTTTTACTTCGATTCGCGCCGTCGGAGACTGCTCCATTGTTGCGGTCGAGTTCGGTGAAAGGGGCTTGGATGGTGGCCTTTCCGGCCGAAGAGGGAAAAGGAGAAGCTTTTAGCAATAGATTGAAACGACGCCGTTTAGTGGGGGGCTAGACCCTCGTGTTGATCCGATTCGCAGGGGAGGGTCCGCGCGTTTTGGTTCTTTTAGGGAGATTTTCGCAATTGGTCCCCAATTTTTGCACTAGATTTCAATTAACCCCTATTGCATTTTAATTTTTTTTAAATTTTCCCTGAATCTTGCGCGCCATTTCCAATTGGTCCGCGCCTGGGCGCTGTGTTTAGGGATCTGGATTATTTTCGTTTTTGATCCCTGTACATTCGTGCGCATTGCGCTCCGATCCCTTTGCTAATTACAATGGTTTGTTTTATTTATGAAATATCCCTTTTATTTTGTTTTTATTTTAATTGAGTTTTTTATTATTATTTGTATAACTCATTATTTCTTTAATTTATTTAGCACTCAACTTTTAAAAAATTATTTAAACGTATATTTTGGGTTACTTTAATTTTTACCTTATTATTTATTTGTTTAAATGGTAAAATATTATTTTAAAATTCTATTTTATGCAGTTCTTGTATAATAGTTAATTTAAGTACTTTTATATATTATTATACATATATAATTATGGTGAGATTAGTTTTATTTTCTATACATTATTAATTTTATGTTATCTTATTCATAAAATTTCCTTTAAATCTATTTAATATATATTTTCCTTTCAAATCTATTATGTATATCGTTTATTCTTAAAAAATATATTCCATTTTTTCCCTTACAAATTCTTTTATATACTATTACCTCATTATATAATATTTACATTTTTTTATGTAATTAAATAGCCATATCTTGTTTTTTTTTAAAATATTTTGCACATTATTTACTTCCAACTTTTTCTTTCATAATCTCTTAGTTGTCATTTATATATTATGTTTTTATTTCTTAATATATAAACTGTTTTGCATACCATGTGTCGTTTTGGTTTTCATAATTCACATAATAATTATATTTTTATTATTTCTTGTTATTGTATCATGATTTTAAATTCTCACTTTTCGCCCAACACCAATTGTTTTTACCCTAAAGTAAACCAAACGAAGAGCTGGTTTCATAATAAAGCAATGTTTCGTGTTTAGAAACTCGAGAAATCGTGCCCTAACGTGTTGGGTTTCGATTTTTCGTTTGGCTAAATAACGGAATACCCTTTTAAGTTTTCGTTGTGTGTTTTGGAAATTATGAGGTGATCTCAGTTTTCGGAGGCTTAAAATATTGTGTCCTAACGTGCTGGATGTGGTATTTTATTCATTTGGAATGAGTGAATCTTAAAATCCAACTCGAATTGTTCACACATTTTTAAAGGGATCATATTTTAAATATTTTTCAAATTTTCAATATTAGGACATTAATTAGTCAATTGGTACCAATTTTGAGCGTTATGAGGGTGCTAACCCTTCCTCGTATGTAACCGACTCCCGAACTCTTTTTTCTCGATTTTCGTAAACCCAAAATCATTATTTTAATAAATTAAAATATTTTATTAAAATGATCAAGGTGATCCGATCATACCTCAGAAAAGATCGGTGACGACTCCACAATTCATTTTAAGTCGACCCTCGTTTTTCAACCTTTAAAAAATGGTTTCGACACCATTGTTTGGTTTATTTTCTAAAAAGTGTCTACTTTCATATTCATATGTGCAATCAAATCATAAGAATTGGTTAATAATTGTGTATATGACTTTGATTTTCTCATTCTAAAAAGTAATTTTTTTTCGAATTTCAAATTAATCAAATTAAGTTATTTGATATTTTCAAATTAACTCAAATAAGTAGTTCGATTTTTTAACTTCGAGTCAAGTTAAATTTTATAACTTGAATAATTCGAATAACTCAAATAAAAATTTGATATAAATATCTATCAAGTCCCTGATAGTTTTGAAAAAGTGAAAATTGGTACCCTCAAAAAAATTCAAAATAATCTTCAAAAATTCATAATTTGTATTAAATTATTTTTTTCCCAAAATTTTATAATATATAAATTTAAAATTTAAGATCATTAATGTCTATATATAAATGCTAAATTATAATTTTTTAAGGCATAATGATCAGTTTAGCCCTTAAGGTTTAATGTTTTAGCTAATATTGTCATTAAAAATCAATTCAACTATTTTAAAATTTTAATGATAAAATTTGACTCTTTTTGAAAGGTTAAGGGCTAAAATTAGTTAAAATAATAATAAGGGCCAAATTGATAAAATATGTAACATTAATGGCTAAATTTTCGTTATGCCTTTTCTAGAAAAGGGCTAAATGGAAATATAAGGCTTTGAATTTTGGTGAAAAAATTTAATTTAAGCTCATCAGTGAAAAGCACATTCAATTAAGCCCTCAAACTCTCAAATTGCATAAATTAAGTTCTTTAATCAATGTTTTCCGTTTTTAACTGTTAGAGTGCTAATGTGGCCATTAACAACATTGATATGATACTCCACATCAGCGACAATTGCTAACGTCAACAAAAAGAAAATCAAAATGAGTTTATATCTTAAATACAAATAAATTACAGTGTTGATTATATTTTTCCTACTATAATTCATAATGATCAAGTGATGTTAAAATTAAAACTGTATTTTATGATTAAAACAAAATATTAAGGAAATCGCATATGATATGCGACAACATGCAAAATTAATTAGTTATTAAATTTTAATTTGATAAAAAAATAAATTATTTATATTTGACAAATAAGTAAATGAGTTGCAAATAATTAAATCCAAATTTACATATAATTACATTGCAAATATTAATTAAGAGGATAGACTTATGGTTTAAAGGTAAATTTGGTCGAGGGTTCGATCCTCACTTTGGGTATGGAGCAGTTTTAAAACTTGTGCTTAGTATCTAGTCTTTGATGAGCCTACAAAATGTGGAAGATTATTTAATGGGCTCGCTCCTGTAGATACTTTGAGAAATAAAAATAAAAATAAAAATAAATGTAAAATGAAAAACATTCAAAGGAAAAATTGGTATAAAGTAATATCTACTAAAAAAATCTTTACATTATTAAGGATGAAGTTGTAGAGAGGCTTGAAACCCAATATCGGAAGAAAGAACAAACTTTATTACGTGACTCATTGCGACAATGTAAATTTATTATTGATTCAACATAATTCATTAGTTTTCTATGTAATTTTAATTATGTGATGGACTAATAGTAAAAATAAAAATAGAAAACACCACTCCAATGAAAGTAAATTTGAAGTTACTAATAACATTATAAAAGTATAAAAAAAAAAATCTAAAATTTCAGTTTAGTAAAAGGACTAATACCACAATTTAGCCTTTTTTACCAGTGCAGCAGGCAGCCCACGACCCGATTCGAAATCGAACCGGTTCGAACTCGGCCCATGTACACATCAAATATACATAAACTTCTTTTCACCATTGTCTCTCTTTGCTCTCTCTAGCATCAGACAAGGTTAGTCTCTTCTCTACGCTTTTCTTTTTGTTTGAAATCGCTCCATTTTTTGGGTTCTTTTATTTATTTAGTATTATTCATTTTCTATAGGTGAGGGAAAAAAACAAGAGGATCTGATGTACTTGCCTGTGGATCTTAATTATAGACAAGATCATGATGGCCCTTGAAAATAAAGGTTATATTTTTATTTTTAAGAATTCTTTTTTTATTTTTTTGAGTTTAAAGTTTGGAACTTTGATCTGCTTTGAGGTATGGGTTTCGGTTTTTTAGATTGACTATATATATATATAAATTATTTCTGTGGTGTTTTCGTTAATGGGGTTTATAACAAATGTGATATTTTTAGCATTGTCTTGATGGGTTTTTTATTATTTTTTAATCTAGTTCTTTTTATTGCTCTGGGTTGCTTCAGTTTTGAGTGTTATTTGAATAATTTAAATCGAATTTAGGATCCAATAGATGTCTGATATGTTTCACAGTCGACTGGTTTGAGATATGGCATTTTAAATTTGAAGGCTTTATTGAATTTCTGCTCTGCCATTGATCATATAGCTAATGCCGAATGCGATAAACTGAAAGTATTTATTATACTGTGTTGTCTAAGTAGTATTTTGGACACCTGTGATACCTTGTATTGGATAATGAAGAACTATTGAATAGCTTAGTGGCTAAACTGTTTGATAAGGTTGGCATGTTTGATCCTAAAATGGATGTATAAATTGAACCTCTTGTTTGTTTATTGGAATGATTAGAAGAGAATTATGTAAATGTTGCTGGTCAGATTTTGTTCTAAGCTGTCTTTTAAGCAAGCAGTGATTATGCAGACAAGCTTTAGGTGGCTTGTCGGATTATTTCTAGATATTTTGAAATATTTAGCCTGTTATACTCTTTTGAAGCTACTTTGAACCAATTCTTCCTTTTTCTCGTACCCGTATCAGATACATTTTAGACATAGATATGGGGAGATGACTCTCCAAGGACCCTCTAAATACATAGAAAAACTCAGAAAAAAATAGCATATACCCATGCTGGATGCATACTCGTATCTGACACTCACATGCTAGTTCGAGTAACATAGTTTTTGTGGTACCCTATTTTGTTGCATAGCCTCATTGGCATACACATCCATCACAGTGGAGTTACTCTGCCTCTCGTGTTTAGATTCCCAAAAGGCTGTTGGAAACTCTTGGTGCCTGGAGTACTGATTGACTTAGATTTTATTGATCCTCTTTTAGCTTAGTTTCACTAGCAATCAAGTGTAACTTTAGGGTTGGTTCAATTGGTAGGTAGCTTTAGCATCTTATATGGCCTAGCTTTGACTCTTTACTTTTCTTGAATAACTTGTGTCTGACACTTATCTAGACATGGGTATGGGGATATGAGCTTGAAGGATCCTCTAAATGCATGGGGAACTTAGAAAAAAAATTAACAAGCCTGTGCCAGACACATTTTTATTGACACTCACACCCTTGTCCAAGTAGCATAGTCTAACTTGACTTACGCCCTAGTCCAAATGAATTGTGTAATTGATGTTTAATGTGCTTAAGATAATGTAAGTATTAAAGTTGAGCTAAACCAGAATAAGAGAAATAAAGCCTTGGCATCATACTAGGTGTTCATGCCTAGCATAGTGCATCACTGGCATTGTGTTTCCTTCAAACTTTTCAATGATGTTTTGAAACGAGTTATTTGGAGGGTTATCAGAGATTTGTATTAACTGATGACTTTCATGATTTGCATCTGTTATCTTTTCTATTAGAATGCTTTGATATTTTAGTTTTGTATTAGCATTTAGGAAAGCAACTTTGTTGTTGATCTTGAGAAAGTTATGGCAGCTTGAATATTGACCTTATGGAGATATTTTGGTATCTAAGAAGGTCCTTTTATTGATATGCTTGGTCAATTACCGGCCACTTGAATTTCAGCCTGTGGAGATAGATGGAGGTGTTGACGGAGATATTGACCTTGCATCTTCTTAGCCATGTCTTTCACCTTAAAATTAGAAGTTTGATGGAGGAATATATGGGGTGGGATCCTTATCTTTGAGGGTCCTGAGTTTTATAGTTTCATTTTCATTTCTTTAATCCTATTTAGGCCACCATTTTCTTGCATATGGTTAAAGATATATGTTGGCTCCACTATGGGAGTGAAAGATGAAGGGGCATCGCTGAAGGCAGTGGTGCTTGCTGTGCCTATCAATCGAATATATGATATTATTGTGTGAAGCATGCTGGTGAGTTAAAGCCTTTTAAGACATGCCACAAGTTCCCTTCTTTATGTCTGTCTTTGTGGGGAGCTTCACCCATCTATGTTACTTGGACTTGGGGTAAGTGCTGGATATTAGTATGCTTAGTTATTTCTAAGTTTTTTTGCTATATTCCCATGCTCATGTCTGAATATGTATGTGATTTGGGTGTTAGACACAGGTACATAAGAGGAAATGAAGAATCGGAGTAATATAGACCCCTATTGCTACTTGCTACTGATTTGTCTGTCCAAGGAACCATATATAGAGTTTTCTTAAACTTCTTTGTGCTATCAAATGTGTGGGTGCCCTTCTAGTTTTAGGAAACATATTTTATTGTCTGAAATCCCAATACTGGACTCATGCATCACAATTCAAAACATATCTTGAACTTTCTGTTTATTCAATTTTTACTCTTTTTTCTTTTCTTTTCTTTTCTTTTATTTTATTTTTTCATTTTGCACTTTGTCGTTGTGTCAAATAGTTGGCATTTAATTTTTTGTTCTTGATTCCTATGAATTAGTATGGGTTTATTGGTGATACATACATCAAGATTGATATTATTCTGATGTTTTTGCTTTTATTTTTGTAGAAACAATGCAGAACTGTGAGGCAACCTTAAAATGCCTCCAGACAAAGGGGTTCCCGTACAACCTGCAATGTAACAGGAATTCAGTTGAAGGCATTCCAGAGCTTAAACATGAATTAGGTACTCATCCGGGCAGAGATGTTGTAGAACCGATTTGCACTTTGAGTGGAGAGTTTATGGAACTCCCGAATGAATTTTACCACAAACCTACACTCCACCATGAATGCGGCTCATGGTCAACCTTCTATCCTGATTCTCATAAGTTGCAGGCATACCCGTTGAATGCTTTTGGGGGCCAAGTTTACCACTTTCCTGTGGATAACCGATTTCATTATGCCCCGTTTAATGTAATCACTCATGGATACCCTTACGAATTCCAGCTCCAAGATTTTCAGTACTTTGTGGTCATAGATTTTGAGGCTACCTGTGACAAGGAGAGAAACCCGCATCCACAGGAGATAATCGAGTTTCCATCTGTTATTGTGAGTAGTGTTACTGGGCAGCTGGAAGCTTGTTTTCAGACATACGTCCGACCAACTTGCAATCAACTCCTGAGTGATTTCTGCAAGGATCTGACTGGCATCCAACAAATTCAGGTTAGTTCCAAATCTCTTATGTCTCTACCAAGATAGGAAAGGTAACATGAATTTGAGTTGGTTATTTTAGTGGACTCGGAAGTAGTATCTATTTGATTTTTTAGACTATAGCGTCTATTGAATTGTGTTTGGATAGAATTCAAACAAGATAGACGATATAAGATGGAATCTGTGGGGGACTCTTATTGTTAGGCTTCATTTTTGACAAGGGTTCTCGATAGCAAGTTAGATTGGGATATTTGAATGGGGTTTCTTGCTCTTTTCTCGGTAACTTTTCTGGTATGACTTGTGAGCCCGTATTCTAAATATGCACATATGTGTTCTAGGTAGATAGAGGTGTTACTTTGAGTGAAGCTCTCCTTAGGCATGATAAATGGCTCGAGAAGAAGGGCATAAAGAACTCTAACTTTGCTGTGGTGACATGGTCGAACTGGGATTGTCGGGTTATGCTGGAATCTGAGTGCCGGTTCAAGAAGATCCGTAAACCTCCTTACTTTAACCGGTAAATAGTTTAGATATGTGCTTGTTCAATTTTTTTCTTCAACAGATCATATAATTGACATGATATGTATTTTTCCTATTTGGCAGATGGATTAACTTAAAAGTTCCGTTCCGTGAGGTTTTTGGTGGCATGAGATGCAATCTGAAGGAGGCAGTTGAGATGGCCGGTCTAGCCTGGCAGGGCCGTGCCCATTGCGGCCTCGATGATGCCAAAAACACTGCTCACTTACTTACCCTCATGATGCGCAAAGGTTTTAAATTTGCGATCACGAACTCACTGATGTGGCAGGCTAGTGATGGTCCATTGATGTGGAACCCGGTCCCCGAGAACATGGCCTTCTTTCCACATCACCCCCACAAGCCAAAGGATCAGCAAATGCCCCTATTCCGTTACCACCCTTATTGTTTCTGTGGGGTGAAGAGTAGCAAAGGAATGGTTCGGGAGCCCGGACCGAAGCAAGGAAGTGTGTTCTTCGGTTGTGGAAACTGGACTGTCAACCGAGGTGCTCGCTGCCACTATTTTGAGTGGGCTTCATCCTGAAACTGAATTTGCAACAACATATCCATCTCTCATGATGGCATCTTAAACCCTTAATGTAAAAAAAAAAAGGTTAAAAAAAGAAGAAAAAAACGGTAGTGGGTTGTCTCCTCATTGAAGCACATACACTACTTGGTGAGGCTTCTGCATCTTGAAAAACATGTGTTCATACTTGGCATAGTTGCTCCGGAAGCGTGCATGCACCGTAAACATCAGTTGATTTCCAAGGTACGAGAGCTTCAACCTATATAATTCAGACTTGTTGAATCGAGAACAAATCAGGAATATGAGGATTTGGGTAGTTAGGATGATGCATTTACATGTTTAAACGTGCTAAGTTTATCATAATAATATTAACGAGATAGGGAAAGCTTTGATTTCCTATGCATTTCTAATGGGGAATCAGCAATGTTTGCTTGCACCTTACTTCTTTAGTTTCCTCTCTTAACTAAAAAACTTGTTGCTCCGATTTTCATTTTTCTTGAAACATTGGTGTTCGATATCAATGTCCGATGCACATTCGGACATGGATATAGAGATATGATTTTCCAAAGACTCCAAATCTATGGAAGTCTTGGAAAAAGTCGACCACTCGTGTTGACACGTAGTCCGATCTGACACACTAGAGATCAAGTATTATCTAACAACCATTCCAAACTTAAAAAGCTCCAACAGTGCTAAATTACTTCTAACCATGTAATCTAATCATGGTTATTGGAACCTGATCAAACCGGCTAGTTAAGACTGTGAACCAGTTGGTATATTGGTCCAGACAAAAGAGTTGAATCGGTTTTTGAGCGAATTGTTCATAACTGGTGTTTTTATGAATTTGTTAGTAATCCATTAATCTAAGATTAGTGATGATGGTATAAAGATTATAAGTGTTAAAAGTAGGATTGTGTTGAGTAGATTTGGTAATTTGTATATTCATATGTGTATTGGTGTTGAAGGCAATTTTGTATTTGTATAAATTATGATATCTCATTAAAAAGATGTGATGATGTTGTTGTATTTATATCATGTTTATGTCATGTCGTATTTTAATTAGTCTTTAGTATCATGCTCATGTTGTGTATAAGCACTTATTAGCAAAACACTACCAAGTATTATTTGATATTAATGTTTATTTTTTTTAAAGCTAGAAATGATATTTGTATTTATTTGTTTATAAGTCCTTCAAATTTATATTTATACAAAATTTGTATGTTCATAATTTATGTTCTATATATTTCCTTTTTTGGAATCTTAACTAAAATGAAAATAATTTAAAGGACCAATGAGAAAAGCTTGAATGAACCTTTTGCAAGTTTAAACTCTTATTCGAACTAATTGTATTCTTGTGGAAGGTGTGTGGCAAAAGGAGACTAAAATGAATCATAAATTTTTGAAGGTCAAAAGATAATTTTATTATTATACTAATCTATAATTTTATAATTTTTAAAAGGATCTAAAAACAATTTCGCCATTTAACGATATGAAGGGCAATGCTTGTTCCCCTTTAGGTTTGTTCTTGATCCCTATAAAGGAGAAACCGACAAGGAGATCATTCAACGTGACAATAGGAGAAACCGACAAGGAGATCATTCAACGTGACAATGTTATACTTTTTTTATGTAAATATATATATATATTTTTTTTTTCGAAATGTAATTTTGTAAGAGTCATGTTTGGGGAGTTTATTTTGTAAGAACTTAATCCTCCAATATGGAGTCGATCTTCGATCAAATCCTTTAATGGTTGCAAAGAGAGGATTTAAAGAACATAGAGGCAAGAAGTTTTTATTCTCTTGTACTTTTGTGGGAAAATTTAGAAAGCAAGAAACAAGATTTGTTTTCGGACATACAAATCCGAGTCCATACTGTTGGGGATCAACTCGTATAAATAACGAAAGAGAAAAATAGAGAAGATAAAGAAGATAAATTTTACGTGAAAAACTCTTCTAAAGAGGATTAAAAACCAACAGGCTTCGAGTTTTCACTAAATGAGTAAACAAACAAGAGTATAATATGAAAAAAATAAATCCAAATGTGCTAAATGTATAAATCCAAGCCCCAAAAACAAAGTCCTAATTCGAGTACAAGTTTCTCTCCATAGCTATTACGAAAACTCTCACCAAAACTCATCTACAACTATATTTTGTTGCCCCTAAAAGAAAAGCTCTGTAGTATTACATCTTTAATTGCTTCATCAAAATAGGGATACAATACCCCTTTAAATAGGTTAAGTTTAAAGGGCTAAAGCGACTAAAATATCCCTAAAATAATCAAAGCTCGACTAGGAGAAAAAATCTTATTTGACTGTCAAAACGCAACTATACTACTTGAGAAATACATCGTGTTGTCATGATGTCCGTGTCTTCCACGTCGTGCCTATTTCGCCTCTACCTTTATTAAGTGCTTGCAAACTGTCAGATAAATGTAAATCACACCCCACAAAATACTTGAATCCATAAATAGTCCAATTATTATTATTATTAGAAAACACGGGCATTATTTGAAGCCTCTCCTTAACACTTATAGAAAGTAGAGAAAATAATTGCTTTAGTGGAGCTGCTATTATAAGGGATAATAATAATTTGGTAATGGTTTGTAAAAGATTGCAATTCCAAGCCAGAATCCAGGCCTTAAAATAGGAAATTACTGTTTTAATCTCTCAAAATTTATAAAATTTTAAATTAATATAAAATAAAATTATAAATTTGACCCTAAAATGTTAAAATTTTGAATTATTTTTTTTGAAAATCATAAAAATATAAGTTAGTATAATCGTGAAATTACATTTTAACTTTCATAAAATTATATAATTTAATTTCGATCCCTAAAAAGATTTTTGATATATTCTATCCTAGACTTAACACATGTTTATACAATCTCATGTGTGACTTCGCGTGAGTATATATATGCTCATCCTTCAAACTCAATTTACAAAATTAATGTACGAGCTCAATAGAAATCGATCCATTCAACCCGAACCCATTCGAATCTTGTGCAGACGATAACATAACCGATTTCATCCCTAATCGTACTCTTGATGCGAGAAGGAGGAGTAGTACAAAAACTTTGACAATCAATATCGTACCACGTGCCCATAAATCTAAATAATTATGCCGTATTGAAGTTGACAATTACTAGGAGTTTTGGCATCACTTGTAAGTTGAACACAAGATAAATGTAGCTGCACAATTCGACAAAAATGTAGTCCATAATTATATCATTGATATAGTTTATATTCAAATTCATTTTATAGTATGAATAATAATTTAAATATTTAAATTTAAGGTAAATTCTATAGTTGATCACTTAATTTTTATAAATTTTTATTTTGAGGACAAAAAAAAAAAGAAATTGGAAATTGCCTTTACCAATTAATTTTTATTTTAGTCGTCTAATCTTAATAAATTTTTATTTTGGTCACTCATTTTATATTTTTAAAAATTAATTTTATTCCTTTTTTAGAATTAATTTTAATTTTTTCAGTAAAAAGAAAAACATGAGGTTTTATAGGAAAAACTTGGATCTTTAAAGGAAAAACCATTTTATCTTTTTAATTTCCTTTATTTTTACCCTTTTTTTGAATTTAATTTTAGTTTTTTCCAGTAAAAAGTAAAAACATAAGATTTACATGAAATTATCTGGATTTTTATACGAAAATCCTATTTATTTTTTAACTTTAATTTTTTAGGATTAATTTCGGTAAAAAAAAAAAAGAAAACTTGGAGTTTTATGAAAAATTACTTAGGGCTTTTTACAAGGAAAAACCATTTTACCTTTTTCTTTTTTCCTTTTTAGAATTAATTTTTAAGTTTTTTCCCAACAAAAAGTGAAAAACACAGGTTTCCTTAGGAGAAAACCTATTTATTTACCGAGAATTGAGTTACAAGGAAAAATTTTGATTTCATCTCTACAGTTGAATAATTCAATTTCTTGTAAAAATATAGTTCATTTTTTTGTTTGGAGAAAAAACAAAATTAATTTTTAAAAGGTAAATGATTGACCGAAATGAAAACTTATTAAAGTTGGGTGACTAAATTGAGTGAGCAATAACATTGTGACAAAAATGAAAACTTATTAAAGTTGGATAACTAAAATGAAAAAGATTGTTAACAACGATGCCCAAATTGCAATTTATTTTATTTTTAATGCCTAAAATGAAAATTTATGAAAATTAGATAACCAACTCCGTAATTTACCCTTAAAATTGATCGGATATTTTTGTAAATATATGAATTCGTACTATCCTTTTCGAGATTTATCATCACATGTAAGTAGACACATGAAAAATGTGCTTATGTCGTCATCCAAAAGTGTTCGACAAAATTGTGGTACTTTATTATTATTTAAAACTTATTTGTTTATGAATTGGATTGTTTAATCTCAAAATCTTGATTGCAGTGGTAATATTGTGAGATCCAAGTTAAAATTAGACGTGCTACGTAATTTTTTTTTCCTATAACATATATTATATATGTTAATTATACTAAAAAAATTAGATAAAAATTTTGTTCCACG
The DNA here is from genome assembly GCA_025698465.1 of Gossypium longicalyx. Lineage (NCBI taxonomy): Eukaryota > Viridiplantae > Streptophyta > Magnoliopsida > Malvales > Malvaceae > Gossypium > Gossypium longicalyx. The sequence continues at coordinate 96,024,650 of CM047000.1, read as the reverse complement.
TTATATTTTCCAATATATATGGACCCAATTCAACAATGAGAAAAACATAAAAATAAATAAATGAAACTATCATTGTTGGAGTTTGAATCGAGTTAAACAGAAAATAATTGATTTAAAAAATAATGAATCGATTCAAACAACAAAGAATCAAGTCAAAATAGTAAACAATCAATTTAAAAGGTAGAGAATCGATTTAAAATAACAAACAATCGATTCAAAAACAACAATGAAACTAACATTGAGCAGCATACAGACATGCTGCAACATGCATGCAAACTACATGCTGTAACACTCCAAACCTGACCTAGGTGTCTAGACCAAGTCTGAAGAGTTACGTTAACGTTATTAGGAAAACTAACTTTTATAAGCACAATTAAAACCATTTGACAATTCATAGCAACCATAAAATTCGACCAATAGTTCAACAATCTTAGAAAGGTTGTAGTATTAAGAAACACTGAAACTACATAATAATATAGATAACGGGGTGATAAAGTAGATTGACCGAGCTTCCACTACGCCGACCCAATCAAGCCTGTAAGTTACCTGAAATCCAGTCAACAACACAATGAGTAGAGAACTCAGTATATAGCCAATATAGATTCAGTTAGAAGCATAATTACAATAATGAACTCTCGAGTCTCAAGTTCCCATTAGAATCAAAGAATATCCAGTACAAATATAACGTATAAGTTATATGGCAGAACGATTTCAGTTCAGATACAAAACATATCAGAAATATATGCAGTTATTCTTATCCCATTCGCTACACACCATCTCCGACCATTCCAACACACCGTCAAGGGCATTTAATACCCATCCAGCCCTACACACCATATAGTATCGATCCAACACGTTCAATGCGATGCAGACTAGTTGTCAAATCGAATTGCAATAAAACGCCAAATTCACATATAAATCGTGGCTTAGCCACTAAATCAGAACAGATTACTTCCTCTTTCACATAATACCCATCCAATACAAATGCATATTACATATATCAAGAATATATATACAGTCATTCAGATTCAATTCATAGTTAGGTGATACGGATCAATATCATCGATAGTCATCACAATCAGTATACATTTGTACATTCAATATATCAGTCTCAGAGCATTAGATAACACTCATATGATCTACTTCAGATAATAAATACACTACGGAAGGCCTACGATCGCATTGTACGACGCTTGCGGCCTTAGAAATAATTTCCAGACCTTACCCACACGCTCGTTTGGTTCTACATGGCCGGCCACACGTCTTTGTGTCTACCCTTGTGTCTCACACATCCGGACACACGTCCATGTGGTCTCTAAAAGCAACAGTGAGTCACACGGCTTGGACACATACCTGTGTCCCTAACCCATGTGATCTCTACCTTGTACTTAGTGAGTTACACGGCTTAGACACACGCTCGTGTCCTTAGCCCGTGTGAACCTTACACTAACCCGACCACACACGGCCTGGACACACACCTATGCCCCTTGCTCGTGTGGCTTGTATTCGATAGACAATGAGTTACACGGCCTACCACATGTAATGGCACACGGATGTGTGGCGTCGACAATAATGTTTTTTGGTGTCCAAAATTCGCAAAAAACTCGAGTTTTGGTATGCACCTGAATTAGATTCTGACGTAGAAGCAACACAGTGGAATCTTGAACCTTAGAATGACCATCCAAAAACCATTTCAACAACTATTCCCAACGAATCACAAGAATTAACGCACAACTAAATCTTATGTTGAAAACTTCGACACAACCTGCCCGCTCAAATTTCAACACTCACCTCGCACGTGATCACGAAATGGAATTAACATGTTGGCAAAATGATTCCTGCACGATCCTTGCCTAAATAGGAAGTCAAACATATGCTTAAAATAGAAAATTCGAGCAATAACACAATTTCACCGAAAATAAACAAAACAACTGAAACTCGCAGAAATGGAAAGCTTACACAGAGATCCTCCAACAACACAACGAAAAATGTAAAACCCTCAACTAGTCCCGGTAGCCACTTTACAGACGCAGTCAAAAGAAAAAATAAAAGGAATTAAGAACAAAAAAGAGAAAAAGAAAGGAAGGGAAAGAGAATGGAAAATAAAAGGAAAGGAAAAAGGAAACATTAAATTCTATATTAACCACCAATAAAATTCCTAACATTTAAGCAAAATAGTCCTTAATGCATACACCAGGACTCAAACATAGAACCATTGGTACAAACAAATGCTTTACCACTGAACCAGCAGCTTCATTCTTGATATAATTTACATAGGATTAAGTTTAAGTCAGCGACTCAAAAGCAGAGGTTAATTAAAAGTAAATTAGCAAAACTTCTAAAGACGCGACTCAAACTCCCAACCTTAATAACATAAGTAAAGCACATAATCACAAATACAGAGACTTAACTACTACAAAATCCTACAAATAAACATTCAAATTTTTCGGCGTTACACATGCACTCAACAAAAATCATTTCAATAACATGGTTGACCATTTTCAACAATCACATTTTGCAAATCATTACCAAAAGCAACCAAGTAAGAAACCATGACAAATAGTAGTTTCAATTGTTTCATTAATTTTGAAGCATGACAACAACATATAACTAACTAGCATCTAAAAAATATTGAACTTTTACGTGCAAATTGATTTCCCAATTTTCACTAATAAACTATCGAGACATCTAAATACTTCTTTCCCATTAAGAGATGGCACACTAGTAGGTTGAGGGTATATCCCTAGACGGCTTGACTGATGAAAATGCCAGTATCGAGACCCTACAAAGTTCAAAACTTGTATTAACTTAGCAATAGTCAAGGAAGTAAGACAAATAAAGGATGAAAAAAATATGAAAGAAATCGTGGAAGTTCCAATTTTTACTCCCAAATTTGGTTTCTTCAATAATATTTTCCCTTTGTTTTTATCAAGAATAATTTTTTTAATATTATTTTTAATACTATAAAAATATTGGAGGGACCTACTTCTATTTTTGGGGGCCATGCCCCCTGGGTCTCTTAGTGGATCATCATTGCTTACATGATATTCGAGAGAGAAGGATTTAAATAAATAAAAATTAGACTCATTTAAAATATAAATCGAGTTTAAGTTCCAACATTTGAATTCCAACTATTTTGATCTATATTTTGATTATGCAATATATTGTTATTTATTTTAATGTATAATGTAATTTATATACCACGTAAAAATTAGTTCTATAATAAGATACAATAATGTCTTTACTTGAATGTAATGATGATTAAAGCTCTTGTCAGAGCACCTGTTTGACATAGGTTCAATCTGTGTGACCCTCATCTTCTACCCCGAATATTGTATATAAAAAATATACAATATTATAACGTAAACATTAAAAAAATATGTCAAGCTATCTATATTTAAAAATTTAATAAAAGAAAAAATATATTGAATTAAAAATAAAAAAAAGTTTGTAAAAAAAATTAAATAATATAGATGAGTCTAAAATAAGCTTGAATTAATTATTTATAAATATAAACAAATTTGAGCAAAATTTAATACTTTTATTTCAAATCAGATTAACTTGGGTAAACATGAAATATACTATACATAAACTCGATTTAACTTATAAACACCTTTACTTATATAGGCATCCACTTCGAATTTATTATGGATAGTAATTAGAGTATTTGATTATGTAATGTTAGAATCGAAAAAGAAAAGAGTTTGGATTATTTGCAAACATCTAAATCCTGGGTATCAATAATTATCTTAATGCTATACATTATTCCAAAATTTTGTTTAAAGATCAGAGTGGATTGAGATAAAATTATAAAAATAAAAAAAAATTGAAACCGAGAAGGGTTGAAAATGCAGTTTTTTTTTCATTTAACCAAAGCTAAAAAAACTCAAATTAAATATTATAATTTGTGGGAGGGACTAAAAAGAAAATTACCCATTTAGTCGAGAAGAGCTAAGGCTCTTGCTTGTAGGGGTGTAAACGAGCCGAGTCGAACTTGAATATTGTCAAGCTTGAGCTCTTCATTTAGAATTTGGAGCTCGATACTTGACTCAAGCTCAATCAAACATCTATTTCTAAGCTCAAGTTTGGCTTGAGATATAATCGAGCTACTGGAGCACAAGCTCAATTAATCTCATTTACCAATTTTTGCACTCAAGCTCAAACTCGAACTTGAGCTCAACTCGATAATTGAACTTAGGATTAATAAAATATATACGTGATTGGTAGGTGGTCATTAAGCAAATTCCAAGAGAAGCGAACTTTGCCCCGCATATCCTGGCTAGTCTGATGAAAGAGTTTCCGTTTGGGCCCCGTGTGTTTCATGTTGCCCATACTAGAGTTGCTGATCAGATCCGATTAGATAATACTTTTATACCATCTAATTCTAATATTGTCTCCGGTTGATTGTAATTGGCTCTAGGGAGGTATGGAGAGGTAACGGTACATCTGACCAATTAAGGATTCTGTGATCTAAGTTGTCGAGAATCCTCGACAATTGGCCAATAAATGTCTTGATTTTGCGTTCTTTTGTCAAGTGCTGGGTCATGGGTTTAGTGGCATTATATGATGCCACTAAATGTGCACAACATACTCTAGTTGGTTCATCTGTCATCTTACGCTATTTCTTTGAATATTTTAGGTGGATATAGCCCCCGTTTTACTCTCTTTTTTTTGCGTGCTCTCTCATATCCTCACACTCCTTGGAATCCAAAAAAGGTGTAGGGGAGTGTGGTCGAGAGAGAGAGTGTGTGTGAGGTAAGCCCCCTGGAGAAAAATACAATGATATGAAAAGCTCGATAATGCTCGCGAGCCATTTGAGTTGAATATTATTAGGATCAAATCGGCTTAATTGATAGCCTAAGCTGTTTGAGCTTGACCTCGACTTAATAATTACCAAATTGAGTTCGAATTTAAGTCAAGCTCGAGTAACTTACGAGAACCAATTTCTCATTTACTCTTCTAAATGTCATTATACCAAATAATCATAATTATTTAATTATAATATATAATGTGGATAGGAATAGATTTACCACCTCCACGTAAGTTCAACACAACAAAAACGTGACTATATATAATATATAGTCCACAATGAGACAAAGATATTAATAAATTTCAATATGCCAAAAAGATAAAAACCAAGTGGTCCCTTTTATATTCATATTATTATATCATTTGGTTTTTCCTAAAATAAACTTGAAAGTTGGTATAAAAATCCTAGCATGGGAATGGTGAAGGCATGCAATGCAACCCTGATATACTTTCAAGAAAATAATATCAACTCTCCTTCTCCTTCTTCTTCTTCTTGTTCATTGAGTTGAGTGTTGTAAGAAAAATGGGTATTAAGCAATTTATAGGTTATGCTTTAGTTGTGTTAGCAAGCTTGTTGGTGTCAGCTCAGGGCTCCGATTTTGCATTTTATAAACTGAGTCTGATATGGCCGAGTTCTGCATGTTATCCACTCTCCAACTGTAAGACTCCATTACCGACTTTCTTCACCATCCATGGGTTATGGCCAACATTTGCCAATGATACCCCAGTTCCTGCTTATGGGCCTAATAATAGATGCAATGCCAATCCTGTTGGTCCCGATGCTGCTGTGGTAACCTCTTTATTTTTATTGCTCATGTGTTTAGCTTAGATAACATGAATAGGTGGTGTTGTGTTAATTTTGTTTTATTGTAAAAATGGCAGGCTAGACTAACACCCATTCAAGACAGACTAAACCAAAGGTGGCCAAACCTTAGGGCAGGGGTTGAAAACTCTGTTTTTTGGAGACATGAATGGCAAAACCATGGGATATGCTCTGATTATCCTCAAGATCCTTTGAGTTATTTTAATGATACCTTAAATCTTGCAACTTCCACCAAATTCGACCCTTTCAAAGGTAACTATTATTACTATTAATTTTGAAAAGAGGTAAATTCAATTACACCATACTTACCCCTGTTCTAGTGTATGCCAAAAACAACTTTGTATTTGTATAATTTCTTATTCGAAAAATTTATTCATAAGACCCCTTATAAAAAAAATGATTAAACCCCATAAATTAACAAAATTAAGTGATTGATTATTGTTTTTCTTTTTCATTGTTGAAATTGCAGCTTTGGGAGTTCAACCATCAAACACTCCCTATCTTTTAAACACATTGCTACAAAATGTGTACAAGAACGTGGGAGCCTATCCTCAAATCTCATGCAGTCAACGATCAGGAGGCGCACTTTATCTGAGAGAGATCCGTTTCTGCCTCACAAGGACCAAGAAAACGCCACCTTCGGTGGTTCAAAGCTGCCCCACCAAAGTTGCAGGTGGATGTAAAGACCCTCTCACCAACAATGTTCACTTCCCCACTGCCAATTAGTGCTTTATAATTTTCCATAAACAAAATAACTCCCGGCCATTCGCTATTTTGTGTTGTATTGTGGTTTGTATTCCCAAAAATGAAATAAATAAAGTATATTATAAATTAATATATAATAAAATTGTAATTTCGTCTACTTAAAAATAAAAAAGTTTTTGTTTAATCTCTTCAAAAATAATAAAATTATAGATTAATACATAATAAACTTATATTTGGATCTATGAAAAAATTATAATTAAATATCGGTCCTTGCTAAAAGATTTTCTGGATTCGCCACTGCCTATCACTAAATGTGACATCCCATACTTAATCCGATCGTTAAGTCCAAGCAGGAGACACCACATTCGTTGCCGGAGCAACTCGAACTAATTTCCATTTTGATTAACATTATGAACATCAAACATTAAAAATTTATATCAGCACATTCACATTGATTTAAAATCAATTTTAAGTCATTGAAAGCAATTTAGAAACATTTTAAAACGAGTTTTAATTGTTCAAAATGATTGAGACTAAATTTAGATTTCTGAAGATCAAACCAACTCAAAACAAAAGAGGGACCTGAATAATTTAAAAATTCAATCGTTTGTTGCTTAAAAGATATTTAAAGTAAAATACATTTACCCATAACCCCTCTGGGTTTAAAGAGTATCTCATAAAATCTCTTAAGATTTATTTATCAAAGTAAATTTTAAATAAGAATATAATTATACCCTTGTTATTATTTATTATGTATTTATTATTCATTTTATTCAATTTTCTCCATTTTTATTTATAGAATATGAAAGTTTAAGTACTTTAAAATTAGGAATAAAGTCAATTTATCCCGCAACATTTACATCTTTTGTCAATTTGATCTTTATTTCTTAAGCTAAAATTGGCCCTCAACTTTTTAAAAATAGTCGAATTTGACCATTAACCTTTAAAAAAAATCGATTTGTTGTGTTTTTACAGAAAAGCTGATTAATACATTAAAATTTTAAACATGACAACTTGCATGACAATCTACATGTATTTTGTGCTAATTTTTTTGAATTTTTATGAGCATTTTATATATTTTTTTGAATTTTGAATTTTTTGAACTATATATTTTAAATTATTTATTGACATGACATATAAGAAAAAAGTGTCATGTCAACATGGAGTACACGTGGACTGTCAGGTTGCCACACCAACATCATTAAAAATTAACGTTTTAGTGAACATTTTTGTTTAAGAAAAGTAATTTGATTATTTTTAGAAGGTTAATGGTCAAATTTAACTAAAAAAATAAAAACCAAATTGACAAAAAATGTAGACATTAAGGACTAAATTTGACATTAAAATTATATTAAAGTATTATAAAATTAAATTATATTTGGCTTCAAGTAAAAATATGTATTTTAAATTTATATTTAATTCAATTATATATTAACTGTAGCGACGTAAAAATTTTGCTTTCGGTAGCTAATTGTGGCGATTTAGTGAAAATTTGAAATCCAAGTTTCGGTTTTATTTAAAAAAAAGAGTCGCCACCGATCTTTTTAGGTGTGATCGGACACCTAATAAATCATCTTTTTAGAAAAGAAAATTTATTCTTTGAACAAAAATGAAGGCCGAATTTAGGTCTACGTCGAAAGCCAGAGAAAAAAAAAAAGGGTTCGGGAGTCGGTTACGCACGAGGAAGGTATTAGCACCCTCGCGACGCCCAAAATTGGTATCTTTATTAAACATGCGTCGTCTTGATTTTTAAAAATACGAGTTCAATGTAGCATTTAATCGTGATCCTGATTAAAACACGAGAATTTTTAACTTTTTTGGTTTTTTGAGAAGGACTTTCCATTTTTAACACATGCCAATGATATTCACCCAACATAGCGATGAAATCAACGACTTAATGTTTAAAATCGGTACGTTGCCTTATTTATTGAAATAAAAAAACATGAATAAAAATATTTCTAAAATAAGAATTCATAAATAAATAAATAAACGATGCAAACAATAATATAACGAGTGAAAAATATTAAGATGGAATATTAGAATATTAGAATAACAATAACAATGATATTTATAAAAAAGGAAAATAAAAACAAATCATGTACTAACAATAAAATAAGAAAAATAATGTATTTGGTAATAATAATATAAAATAATAATATGTACATAATAAGAATAAGAATATATTTATAACAATAATAGAAAATAATAATATATATAGGAAAATATATATGTGTTAATAACAATAACAAATAATAATAATACTAGTAATAATAATAACGAAATACAAAAAGCGGATATAATATAATAATATTAACAATAAAGTAGTAAATTATAATGGTGAACATATTAAATACGGTAGTAAATATAATGGTAAAAATATAATATTAAAAATAATACTAAACGTAATATAATAACAATATAGAATAATATTAGTAGTAGTAAAAATAGATATAATAATAATAATATAAATAATATGTACATAAAAAAATAATAATAAAAACAAATAATAATATAATAATGATAATAATAAAAAATACAAAAGGAAAATGAAAATAAACAAAAAAGACTAAAATTGAATTAAAAACAGGGTTTTGGGGCGAATTCAAAATAACAATAAAACAAAAGGGCTTATTCGAATGCGCGCGAAGTATGGAGGGACCAAAATAGCAATTATTCCCTCCCCTCAAAACGCAGCGAAGCATGGGGGACTAGATTGAAAAGAGCGACGAAGTCCAGGGCCGAATTGAAAGTAAAAAAATAACCTGATTGCAAATGCATGAAAAAGCGGAAGGGCTAAAAGTGCAATTAGCCCTTCCGTTCAAAAACACGCGGATCCTAGGCCGGAGCGGGTCGGATCGGGTCGGACTATGGTGAAACGACGTCGTTTTGGGGCTTAAGTACAGCCCCTAAAACGACGTTGTTTCGGAGAGCTATAAATATGCCTATTTTCAGAAAAAAAAAATCATTTGTGAGGGGAGAAAAGGAAAAAAAAAAAAGAGAGAGAAGAAGAGAGAAAAAAGAGAGAGGAGGGAGAGGGGAAGGGTTTTTTTCTTCTTTTTTTTTTGTATTATAATTTTTTTATATATTTGTAATGTTCTTTTAATATTTATGTGTAAAAAACGAGCCCGAAACAGTAACTAAAATAAAAAATTACCTTAGGTTTTTCGCCCTTCTGATTCTTCAATCTCTGATATATTCGGTTTGATTTTATGATAATCTTGTATTTGAATATTGATAGAATTGCTATTGAATGTTTTCCTTATTTATTTCTACTTGAACTGCCGAATCTATTGTTTTTATTTTTTTTTGAATTCCCCCCTCCCTTTACAAAATTTGATTCGGGTTTTATAACCCCTTTTACATCCATTTTTATATTGTTTCTGTCTCTTCACGTTTAATGTCTGCAGGTATTGTAGCGGTGGAGCAGAGCTGGTGGCGCCAGGGGATGGTGCTGGTGGCTGGTGTCAGAAGGAGTTGGTTCGGCGCCTTAGTCAGTGCAAGTGGCTAGGGTTAGGTTTTTTTTGTTTTGGGTTTGGGGTTTCAATTGGGTTTGGGCTAGTGTTGGGCCTTAAGTGTTTAGGTTAGTTTAGGCATTAGTTGGGCTAATAGGGTGTTGGGTTGTGGGTTATGCTGGGGTTTAATGTAAATGGATTTAAGTTTGAGCTTCGGGTTTGAGGATGTAGGCTTCTATTGTAAATGAAACTGGGCCAAAATTGGCCTATAACATTAACTTTGATATTAATTCATTAAATTATTTTATTTAAAATTAATTATCATTATTTAAAAAGATTTATTAGAAAATAAGTTGATTAAAACATAAAAGCAAAGAAATTAAGGAGAAAAGTGAAGTCATTTCAAAGTTAATAGATTTGCAATATATATATATACATATACATATATATAACATAAAAAAAAAGTAAAATAGAGGATAAAAGGAAATATAATTATTATTTGCTACAAATTTTAAACATAAACTTACATTGCTGATTGAGTCTTAACTTGATTGACATGTGTATTATTGTTAATGCAGGAGGATATGGGTTCGAGTGTGCTAAAATACATTATTCCCCAAATTTATAGGTTGGGGAGGAGTTATAGGTAGTTCTAGGCATGGATGTTAACCCAGGTAGTTCTAAGCATGAATGTTAATAATATGCAGTTCAATTTTCCTGCGTATATGGAGTCTCTACTATAAAGATCTTACATTTGTACCTAAAGACTAGAATACTCACCTCTAAATTTGGGGCCGTTACAATTGAACTGTTTTATTTTGCTTTATGATTTTATTTAAGTTTCGGTACTTGTTTTTGGAGAGTTTGTAATTTTTTGGACTGTATGGACTTTAACTGTGATTTTGGTTTTGTTGCTCGATTTATGCATGCTTGACAAAATGTTTTCTCTTAAAACGACGGTTTATTTAAACAAGGTTTTCTAAATCTCGGACTGTATTGCTTAAAACATCACGATTTTTCATAAGCTTCCGCACTAAAGGATATTAAGGCAAATGATTAAATGTTTTGAAATAAATGAAAGTAGATAAGAGTTTATAAGCTCAAGGTTTTTATCGAGTTAGCTTTGGTTTCAAAACCATTCCATGTGACATCACTAGATTCAGCCGTAAAGTCTAGGCTGGGTTAGAGGTGTTATAATAGCTACCACGGAAACTCTCACCAAAACTCATCTACACCTATATCTTGTTGCCCTCAAAAGAAAAATCTTGTAGTACTACATCTTTAATTGCTTCATCAAAATAGGGATACAAGACCCCTTTAAATAGGTTAAGTTTAAAGGGCTAAAACGACTAAGCTATCCCTGAAGTAATCAAAGCTCGACTAGGAGAAGAAATCTTATTTGACTGTCAAAACACAACTGTACTACTTGAGAAACATCGTGTTGTCACGACGACGATGTCCTCCACGTCGTGCCTATTTTGCCTCTACCTTTATTAAGTGCTTGCAAACTGTCCGATAAATGTAAAGTACACCCCACAGAACACTTAAATCGATAAATATTCCAATTATTATTATTATTAAAAAAGAGGGGCATTATTTGAAACCTCTCCTTAACACTTATAGAAAGTAGATAAAAGAATTGCTTTAGTGGAGCTGCTATTATAAGGGATAATAATAATTTGGTAATGGTTTGTAAAAGATTGCAATTCCAAGCTAGAATCCTACTCAGGGTAGCCCCTTAAATTAGAAAATTACTGTTTTAATCCCTTAAAATTTATAAAATTTTAAATTAATATAAAGTAAAATTATAAGTTTGACCCCAAAATGCTAAAATTTTGAATTATTCTTTTTGCAAATCATAAAAATATAAGTTAATATAATTGTGAAATTACATTTTAACTCTCATAAAATTATATAATTTAATTTCGATCCCTAAAAAGATTTTTAATTTTGTTGAGTATTTTTCTCTATCTCCCTTGGATGGTGGTATTTGCTTATTTATATGATAAGTGTACTATTAATTGATATAACGTACTAGTAGGTTCTAGGCATATAACTATATATCCTACCCTAGACTTAACACATGTTTATACAATCTTATATGTGACTTCGTGTGAAAACATAGATACCCATCCTACGAATTCAATTTACAAGATCAATGTACGAGCTCAATAAAAACCGATCCATCCAGCCCGAACCAATTCGAATCTTAGGACAATGATAACATAACCGATTTCATCCCTAATCGTACTCTTAATGCGAGAAGAAGGAGTAGTACAAAAATTTTGACAATCAATATCATACCACGTGCCCATAAATCTAAATAATTTATGCCGTATTCAAGTTGAACACAAGATAAATGTAGCTGCACAATTCGACAAAAATGTAGTCCATAATTATATCATTGATATAGTTTATATTCAAATTCATTTTATAGTATGAATAATAATTTAAATATTTAAATTTAAGGTAAATTCTATAGTTGATCACTTAATTTTTATAAATTTTTATTTTGAGGACAAAAAGAAAACTGAAAATTGCTGTTATCAATATATTTTTTATTTTAGTTATCTAATTTTAATAAGTTTTTGTTTTGGTTACTCATTGTTAATTCAATGCTATTGTACACTCAATTTAGTCACCCAATTTAAATAAATTTTTATTTTGGTTACTCATTTTTTTATTTTTAAAAATTAATTTTAATTTTAATTTTTTCAGTAAAAGGAAAAACATGAGATTTTATAGAAAAACTTGAAGCTTTACAGGAAAAACCATTTTATCTTTTTAATTTCCTTTATTTTTTTTCCTTTTTTTGAATTTAATTTTAGTTTTTTTGGGTAAAAAGTAAAAAATAAGATTTTACATGAAATTATCTGGGTTTTTATACGAAAACCCTATTTATTTTTTAACTTTAATGTTTTTAGAATTACTTTAGGTAAAAAAAGAAAACTTGGAGTTTTACGAAAAATTACTTGGGGCTTTTTACAAGGAAAAACCATTTTACCTTTTTTCTTTTGTTTTTCTTTTTTTCCTTTTTATAATTAATTTTTAGGTTTTTTTCCCAACAAAAATTGAAAAACACGGGTTTCCTTGGGAGAAAACCTGTTTATTTACCAATAATTGAGTTACAAGGAAAAATTTGGGTTTCATCTCTACAGTTGGATAATTCAATTTCTTGTAAAAACATAGTTTATTTTTTGGAGAAAAACAAAATTAATTTTTAAAAGGTAAATGATTGACCAAAATAAAAATTTATTAAAGTTGGGTGACTAAATCGAGTGAGCAATAACATTGAATTAACGCTGTTGCAAAAATGAAAACTTATTAAAGATGAATAACTAAAATGGAAAAGATTGTTAACAACGATGCCCAATTTGCAATTTTTCTTTTTATTTTTAATGCCGAAAATGAAATTTTATGAAAATTAGATAACCAGCATTGTAATTTACCCTTAAATATGATCGGATATTTTTGTAAATATGTGAATTCGTACTATCCTTTTCGAGTTTTATCATCACATGTAAGTAAACACAACAAAATTGTGCTTATGTCGTCATCCAAAAGTGCTTAACCACAAAAACGTGGCACTAATTATTATTTAAAACTTATTTGTTTATGAATTGGATTGTTTAACCTCAAAATCTTTGATGCAGTGGCGAAGACAGGATGGTAATATTGAGAGAGCCGAGTTAAAATTAGATGTCCTACATGATTTTTTTTCTATAACATATACTATATATATATATATATATATATGTTAATTCTATTAAAATATTAGATAAAAATTTTGTTCCACCTTATATTTTTAGATATATATGAATCCAATTCAACAATCGGAAAAATATAAAAGAATAAATGAAACTATCATTGTTGGAGTTTGAATCGAGTTAAACAGAATATAATTAATTTAAAATAATAAATAATCGATTCGAACAACAAAATATCGAGTCAAAATAGTAAATAATCGATTCAAAAAGCAGAGAATCGATTCAATGCTGTAATGAAACTAAGATTGAGTAGCATACACAAGTGCTGCAACATGCATGCAAACTACAAATCAGTTGTTTCACTAATTTTGAAGCATGACAATAGCATATAACTAAGTAGCATCTCAAAAATATTGAACTTTTAAGTGCAAATTGGTTTCTAAATTTCCTCTAATAAACTATCGAGACATCTAAATACCTCTTTCCCATTAAGAGATGGCACACTAGTAGGTTGAGGGTATATCCCTTGACGGCTTGACTGATGAAAATGCCAATATCGAGACCCTGCAAAGCTCAAAACTTGTATTAGCTCTGCAATAGTCAAGAAAGCAAGACAAGTAAAGGATGAAAAAGATATGAAAGAAACTGTGGAAGTTCCATTTTTTTACTCCCAAATTTGATTCCTTCAAGAATATTTTCTCTTTGTTTTTATCAAGAATAATTTTTTAATATTATTTTTAATACTATAAAAACATTGGAGGGGCCTACTTCTATTTTTTGGGGGTCATGCCCCCTGGGTCTCTTAGTGGCCTTGTCATTACTTGCATAATATTCGGGAGAGATGGGTTTAAATAAATAAAAATTAGACTCATTTAAAATATAAATCGAGTTTAAGTTCCAACATTCAAATTCCAACCAATTTTATCTATATTTTAATTATGCAATATATTGTCATTTATTTTAATGTATACTGTAATTTATATACCACGCAAAAATTAATTCTACAATAAGATACAATATTGTCTTGACTTGAATATAATGGTGATTAAAGCTCTTGTTAGAGACACCTGACATAGGTTCAATTTGTGTGTCCCTCATCTCCTACCCCAAATATTGTATATAAAAAAAGATACAATATTATAATGTAAAAATTAAAAAATATGTCAAGCTATACATATTTAAAATTTTAATAAAAGAAAAAAAAATCATATTGAATTAAAAATTAAAAAAGTTTGTAAAAAAATAAAAATAATATAGATGAGACTAAAACAAGCTTGAATTAATAATTTATAAGTATAAACAGATTTGAGCAAAATTTATTACTTTTATTTCAAATCGAATTAACTTACGTAAACATGAAATATATTATACATAAACTCGATTTAACTTATAAACACGTTTGCTTATATAGGCATCCACTTTGAATTTATTATGGATAGTAATTAGAGTATTTGCTTTTGTAATGTTAGAATCGAAAAAGAAAAGAGTTTGGATTATTTGCAAACATCTAAATCCCGGGTATCAATAATTATCTTAAAGCTATACATTCTTCCAAAATTTTGTTTAGAGATAAGAGTGGATTGAGATAAAATTATAAAAAAGATTTGAAACCGAAAAGGGTTTAAAATGCAGTTTTTTTTTTCATTTAACCAAAGCTAAAAAAACTCAAATTAAATATTATAATTTGTGGGAGGGACTAAAAGGAAAATTACACATTTAGCTGAGAAGAGCAAAGGCTCTTGCTTGTAGGGGTGTAAACGAGCCGAGTCGAACTTGAATATTGTCAAGTTCGAGCTCTTCATTCAAAATTTGGAGCTCGATACTTGACTCAAGCTCGATTGGACATCTATTTCTAAGCTCAAGTTTGGCTTGAGATATAATCGAGCTACTGGAGCACAAGCTCAATTAATCTCATTTACCAATTTTTGCAATCAAGCTCGAACTCGAACTTGAGCTCAACTCGATAATTGAACTTAGGATTAATAATATATATACGTGATTGGCAGGTGGTCATTAAGCAGATTCCAAGATAAGTGAACTTTGCCCCCCATATCTTGGCTGGTCTAATGAAAGAGTTTCCGTTTGTGCCCATGTGTTTCATGTTGCCCCTACTAGAGTTGCTAATCAGATCCAATTTGATAATACTTCTATACCATCTAATTCTAATGTTGTCTCTGGTTGATTGTAATTGGCTCTATTTTTCTACAAAAAAAAAAAAATACAAAAAGATGAAAAGCTCAATAAGGTTCGCGAGCCATTTGAGTAATATTACTAAGCTCAAATTCGACTTAATTGATAGCCCAAGCTGCTTGAGCTTGACCTCAGCTTAATAATTACTAAATTGAGTTCGAATTTAAGTCAAACTCGAATAATTACAAATACCAATTTCTCATTTATTTCTCTAAATGTCATTATACCAAATAATCATAATTATTTAATTATAATATAATAGATTTATCACCTCCACGTAAGTTCAACACAACAAAAATGTGACTATATATAATATATAGTCCACAATAAGACAAAGATATTAATAAATTCCAATATGCCAAAAGGATAAAAACCATATGGTCCCTTTTATATTCATATTATTATATCATTTGGTTTTTCCTAAAATAACCTTGAAAGTTGGTATAAAAACCCTAGCATGGGGATGGTGATGGCATGTAATGCAACCCTAGTTTACTTTCAAGAAAATAATATCAAATCTCCTTCTTCTTCTTCATTGAGTTGAGTGTTGTAAGAAAAATGGGTATTAAGCAATTTATAGGTTACGCTTTACTTGTGTTAGCAAGCTTGGTGGTGTCAGCTCAGGGCTCTGATTTTGAATTTTATAAACTGAGTCTGATATGGCCGAGTTCTGCATGTTATCCACTCTCCAACTGTACGACTCCATTACCTACTTTCTTCACCATCCATGGGTTATGGCCAACATTTGCCAATGACACCCCAGTTCCTGCTTATGGGCCTGATAATAGATGCAATGCCAATCCTGTTGGTCCCGATGCTGCTGTGGTAACCTCTTTATTTTTATTGTTCATGTGTTTAGCTTAGATAACATGAAAAGGTGGTGTTGCGTTAATTTTGTTTTATTGTAAAAATGGCAGGCTAAACTAACACCCATTCAAGACAGACTAAACCAAAGGTGGCCAAACCTTAGGGCAGGGGTTGAAAACTCTGTTTTTTGGAGACATGAATGGCAAAAACATGGGATATGCTCTGATTATTATAAAGATCCTTTGAGTTATTTTAATGATACCTTAAATCTTGCAACTTCCACCACATTCGACCCTTTCAAAGGTAATTATTATTACTATTAATTTTAAAAAGAGGTAAACTCAATTACACTATACTTACCCCTGTTCTAGTGTATGCCAAAAACAATTTTGTATTATATAATTTCTTATTTCAAAAATTTATTGTAAAAAAAATGATTAAACCCCATAAATTAACAAAACTAAGTGATTGATTCTTGTTTTTCTTTTTCATTGTTGAAATTGCAGCTTTGGGAGTTCAACCATCAGACACTCCCTATCTTTTAAACACATTGCTACAAAATGTGTACACGACAATGGGAGCCTATCCTCAAATCTCATGCAGTCAACGATCAGGAGGCGCACTTTATCTGAGAGAGATCCGTTTCTGCCTCAAAAGGACCAAGAAAACGCCACCTTCGGTGGTTCAAAGCTGCCCCACCAGAGTTGATGGTGGATGTAAAGACCCTCTCACCGACAATGTTACTTTCCCCCTGCCAATTAGTGCTTTATAATTTTCCATAAACAAAATAACACCCAGCCATTCCCTATTTTGTGTCGTATTGTGTTTTGTATTCCCAAAAATGAAATAAATAAAATATATTATAAATTAATATATAATAAAATTACAATTTAGTCTACTTAAAAATAAAAAAGTTTCTGTTTTAAAAATATAAAAAGTTTCTGTTTAATCTCTTCAAAAATAATAAAATTATAGATTAATACATAATAAATTTATATTTGGATCTATGAAAAGATTATAATTAAATATCGGTCATTGCTAAAAGATTTTCTGGATTCGTCACTGCGTACCACTAAATGTAACATCTCATACCTAATTCGATCGTTGAGTTCAAGTACAAGACATCACATTCGTTGTCGGAGCAATTTGAAATAATTTCCATTTTAATTAACAATATGAACATCAAACATTAACAATTTATATCACGACATTCACATTAATTTAAAATCAATTTTAAGTCATTGAAAACAATTTAGAAATATTTTAAAACGAGTTCTAGGTGTTTAGGGTGATCGAGACCAAATTTAGATTTCTGAAAATCAAAACAACTCAAAACAAAAAAAATTACTTGTCTAAATAATCTAAAAATTCAATGGTTTGTTGTGTAAAAGACATTTAGAGTAAAATACATTTACCCATAACCCTTTAGGGTTTAAAGAGTATCTCATAAAACCTTTATCAAAGTAAATTTTAAATAAGAATATAATTATACCCTTGTTATTATTTATTATGTATTTATTATTTATTTTATTCAATTTTCTCCATTTTTATTTATAGAATATGAAAGTTTAAGTACTTTAAAATTAGGAATAAAGTCAATTTATCCCTCAACATTTATATCTTTTGTCAATTTGATCTTTATTTCTTAAGCTAAAACTGGTCCTCAACTTTTTAAAAATAGTCGAATTTGACCATTAACTTTTAAAAAAAAATCGATTTGTTGTGTTTTTACAGAAAAGCTTATTAATACATTAAAATTTTAAACATGGCAACTTGCATGACAATTTACATGTATTTTATGCTAATATTTTTGAATTTTTATGAGCATTTTATATATTTTTTTTGAATTTTGAATTTTTTGAATTATATACTTTAAATTATTTTTTGACATGACATATAAGTCAAATAGTGTCATGCCAACATGGAGTACACATAGACTGTCGGGTTGCCATGCCAACATCATTAAAAATTAATGTTTTAGTGAACATTTTTGTTTAAGAAAAGTAATTTGATTATTTTTAAAAGGTTAATGGTCAAATTTAGTTCAAAAAAGAATAAGAGCCAAATTGACAAAAGATGTTGACATTAAAGACTAAATTTGACATTAAAATTATATTAAAGTATTATAAAATTAAATTATATTTGGCTTCAAGTAAAAATATGTATTTTAAATTTATATTTAATTTGATTATATATTAACTTTAATATTAATTCATTAAATTATTTTTATTTAAAATTAATTATCATTATTTAAAAAGATTTATTAGAAAATAAGTTGATTAAATTTAAAACATAAAAGCAAAGAAATTAAGGAGAAAAGTGAAGTCATTTCAAAGTTAATAGATTTGCAATATATATATACATATATATATATATATATATATAACATAAAAAAAAAGTAAAAGAGAGGATAAAAAGAAATATAATTATTATTTGCTACAAATTTTAAACATAAACTTATATTGCTGATTAAGTCTTAACTTGATTGGCATGTGTATTGTTGTTAATGCTGGAGGATGTGGGTTCGAGTGTGCTGAAATGCATTATTCTCCTATTTATAGGTTGAGGAGGAGTTATAGGTAGTTCTAGACATGGATGTTAATAATATGCAGTTCAATTTTCTTACGTCTACGGAGCCTCTACTATAAAGATCTTACATTTGTACCTAAAGACTAAAACACTTACCTCTAAATTTTTCCCCTAAGAATTTAGACTGGAAACACATTTGGTCTACACTTCAATTGCAGTCTCACAATAAGTTCCTCAATGGATAAATATAGTGCTCTCAATATGCTCTCATATAAAACTTATATAAGTCTCGTAATATATAGAAGTTTTGAGACTGGTTAACATGCTAATGATTGATTACCATGCAACCCCAATAAAACAAATACTTCAGGGTAATCTGCAATGCAATCTCAAATACTTCTCCATAATCAAAGGGTTATATATGTTCAATCTGATCCAATCCAATCCCTATACAGTAATGGATTGGTTTCCAAAGTTGACACTTCATAGTTTGAAAATATCAACATAGTTAATGGCACAAAGATTTTGCTATAATAAATTGCCAACAACAAACATGATAAGTTTTGTATATAATTATTGTAAAAAAAACTCATTTATCATGAATTATAATGAAATTAACTCTTTATTTATTAGTTCAAATAACATTTTATTTAAAAAATTAAATTTTGAAACAACTTTAAAAAAATTAAAAATCGATTCCAAAATCTATTAAAAATATAAATTTTTCGTATATATATATACTAGTAAAATTAAATTATAATAAACTAGTAAAAGTTAAATATTTTTAATTTCTTAACAATATCTTAAGTTTTTAAATATGTTTTTAAACTGTTAAATATATATATATTTAACAATATTTTATTTTTAAATTATTATTTAAATAATTTTAATTAAATTTTAAATTTTATTTTATTTTATTAATATTTTTAATTTTTAAATCATTATTTGAAAGAATAGTAATAATTTGTTTAATAATTAACTATATTTTAAAAATTATAGTGGTTCCTATTTTTTCTTTGTTTTTATAAAAAAAATATTTTTGGTTTTGATAGTATTTTTTTTAAAAATAAGGGTGTGTTTGATAAATTGAAATTTAAGTGCTGAAAGATTAAGTGTTGAATTTTTATTGTCATATTTTATAAGTATGTTACTTGATAAAAGTAAATATTGATTTTAAAAGATTATTTATTATTTAATTTTATTCTTATTAATATAATATTTTATATTATTTTTTATAGTTTTGGATAAACGATAAATATATTAATTTAAAAATCTCATTTTTTAAATATAACCATTTCAATTTTTTAATAAGGGTTTTTCCGATAAACTGAAAATTTAAGTGCTGAAAAATTAAATACTAAATTCTTTTCGCTAATTTTTTTAAGAGTTGAATTTATATTAAAAATTTGTTTAGTAAAATAATAAATATAAATACGGACTATAATTATGTTATTTGATAAAAGTAAATATTAATTTTTAAAAAGTTATTGATTTTTAAATTCTAATCTTATTAAAATAATATTTTATATTATTTTAGAGAGTTTTGAACGAAGATAAATATAGTAATTTGAATTTTTTTTAAATGATAATATATTTTAATTTTTAATAAAATCAAATCAACTTAATATTTTCTACATTAAGTGATAAGTAGCGGTCTACCTACTTTTTTGGTAAAAAATTTATATTATTATCAAACACATTTAAAATTTTAAATAGTTTATCAAACACACTGCCTAAGTGAAAAGATATAATTTTGAAATTTGAGGTAAAACAGGTTAGTTATATTTTAAGTTTTAAGATAAATTTTAAATTTTAAATTCAAAATATAATTTTTTAAAATTTAAATTTATTAAAAATATTTAAAGGTTAAATAATGAGATATTTTAATAACTATCAATAATAATAATAAGATGTTATTATTTTATATAATAATAATAACATATTAATTTAATAAACAATTATCATGCTTTAAGATATCTTATTTTAATTAATTATCATGGTTATTATTATTATTATTATTATTATTATTATTATTATTATTATTAAATTTGATATTATTATTGCGTTATATAAATAAGTTTTATTTTATTTTAAGCAATTTATAAATAAGTGTAAAGCAATTTTGATAATTAAATAAAGTTAAATTTAGATAATTAATAATTCCATGGATGAAGAAAGTTAGGTATAGCTGACATACAATAAGAATAAAACATGTGAGAATTATGTTTTCATGTGATGAAGATAATTGTCTTACTGTTTCTCCTTATCACACATTTCGTATCCACCCAAATTTTGAGCCTCCTTTAATAATGATTAAAATTTTAATTTTAATATTTAAATCTTAATTTTAATTTTATTCGATTTATTTTTAAATTTATAATATATACTTTTTATTCTCTATTTTTAATAATCTGAAAATTTATTATATTATATAATATTAGTTCTAAAATCAATATGAGTTGTGTCAATTGTTCGAGGATCTGGTGAAGAACAAAGTAGAAAAATAATGAATACTCGATATATTTATGCAGATTGATTTTCTTATGAAACTTTGCCCAAAGAGATAATACACTATCTTAGTAACTCATACAAGTGATTATAACATGTAACACTCGCCAGATTAGACTCTCATTTTTGTACTTAAGATCTGGACAATTCTCCTCTAATCTTTATTTTCTTGGCTTAAACTATAAATATTATAATTTTTTTCCAATTTTTTCTGTCTATTGTAAAAAATTCATTTTAAAACTTTTAACGTCACAAACCTTTTAACATTTCATTTTTCCCTTGAAAAAGTGCTCTCAATTTATTAGGGTCAAGAAAAAATTTAGTCTGAAGGCATCAGAGAATACATGTGAGTACAGAGCTTGAATACAATAGATAAACTCCAATCATAACACATCTTCTTGACCAAGTATATATCTAATCTCTATCGGTATGTCAATCGTATTTTAACTATTTCACTAAGTTTACAAGAGCATTCATATCAATCAAGGCAAACCATATATTAATTTTCATAAGGAGGTATATTCATAGTTTACAGACTTCAAAGTATGTTTTAACAATTCTTTGTCCTAATTACACATATATTCACGTCAAGTGCTTTGCACATATACACGAATTCTACATATTTACGTAGGCCATATGGACACATTCTTTTATTTTATTATGGATTCGAACAATGGAGGGACACAATGTCATTTATTTATTATATTGCATATAGCCAAATCTGAAAAGGGGTCATATGACCTCAAATGTATACATATAGTTAAATCTCCATTTTTATGACCACATACACATGTTTTCACTTATTAAGTTCACATTTTTGAAGATATGTCGATTCTATTGTTACGGGGCTAGAATTTTGGTCTTGCAAACCACGCGGCCGTAGGCAATTTCTTTGCTCCGAATCTGCCTAAGTCAGCTTAACTCTCACAAAAGTGAGAATTTTCGCAGAAATTCTCTAAGGCAGTAAAATATAGGGCACACCAAGTGTTTGAGTAAATGCTCTCAATAGTATTCAATTATTATAAGAGATTACAACTAAGTGATTATAAATGAAGGAGGATGCCTCTATTTATAATTGAGCTCCCCTAGAACCAACGGTACAGATTGACTTACATCAACGGTCGAGATTAGAGCCTATATACAATTGAAAGTCCTAAGGGATTTAAACTCTATACAATCTTATCCCTTTTACGATTTACACTATTTACCTTGGTAACTCTAACTTTACTAGAGTGCTTCATTGGGTCACTAAGGCTTCAAGTAGATGGGCTTCTCTACGGGTTCCACGAATCGGCTCAATTCATTTGGGTCAAATGAGCCCCAATTAATAATTTGACCTCTATGGGGCATTCTTTGCTCAATGGTCACAGGCTTTGATCCGCAACCTGTGACATTTTCCCCCACACATTCTCGCAACACCCTCGTTGCGTCCTTGGCATGA
Organism: Gossypium longicalyx; assembly: GCA_025698465.1. NCBI lineage: Eukaryota > Viridiplantae > Streptophyta > Magnoliopsida > Malvales > Malvaceae > Gossypium > Gossypium longicalyx. The sequence continues at coordinate 96,001,679 of CM047000.1, read as the reverse complement.
CACTAGTTTGACTCATCTCGAAGCTTTTCGATGCCTCAATCGATTCCTGACTAGCCTCTCTATCAGGAAGTTTCTTCTATTGGAACATTTGCTTCGACTTTTGTTGTCTCCTAAAGTGAACTGTTTCTCTCCTTTTTGGTACATCTTGTTTACAAGATGGATATAATCCAAAAACAGAAACCTTGAATCCCGAAAAAGAAAGCTCTCTGGCTAAAACATGGAATTCCCTTAAACTCTCTTAATCTTCTCTTAATCTTAATGTGATAAAAATGTAAATTCTAAGGTTACTAAGGCCCTTTTATAAGTTAAAATTCGTGTGAATATCTGACTAAAATATCCCTAGAATAATCAGAGTTCGACTGGGAAAAGATAGTAGAGTTTAACTAGAAAAAGAAACCCGATTTATGTGGGAATATATTGCTACGTCGCAATTTCCCGAATCGTCTTGTCACAACGTTGTCCGTCATCATGACGTCTAGAAACTCCTCGTCACGGCGTTGTCGCATGTTGGGGGTGTTGCGTTTCTGACGTCCTTGTGTCGCGATACAGGTAACAGTAAGTGCCTGAAAAGGTCCGAAAATGCGAGGCACACTCCACACTCCCCTTTATAATATATACTATGTAATTTAGTTAATTATTTAGTATGTCAAAATTTATACAAAAACAACCGTCGTGAATAAAATTTTAAAATTATTTAAACAATTTAAATTAGTAACATAACATATGATTATATTTTAAAAATAAAATATATTGATACAAGGTTCAACAATAGAGGAGACAAAGAGGAAAAGGTGATGGTGAAAAGAAGGTCGGTTCACCTAGACAGATGAAAAGTAAAAAGAGGAGAATGCTATGTAGGTGAAGGAGACAGAGTGCTGAGAAAAAATTGTTAAGGTTGAGAGTCATCTGTGAGTGCTTTAGTAGTTTCTCGTAATATCACGTGTCTAAATTGAATGAGATATAACAAAAAAATATATTCTAAAATTAAAACACTATTATTATATAAAATTAACTTTTAAATATGCAACGAATTACATCAACAATTCCAATAAAAGATCAACATTAAAAATACTAAAATAAATAACTATAATTTTTTCACAATTGAACCTCAATGCTCAAAATCTTAACAATAAAGAATAAATCCAATGTGCCACTTGTCATTAGCTCATTTAGTTATGTGTCTAGATGCGATGACGATATCAAGATTCAAGGAGTCTAATAGTTTATACGTAACTACTTCAACATAACAAAAATGTGCCTACCTACTTAGGAAGTTGGACAATAAAAAATTCACCTGGCGCATCTAAAATGAAAAAAAAATTAAATTAATATTGATAAAATTATACTTTAATCTTCATAAAAATGATAAAATTTTAATTTAATATTTTAAAATTTATATTTTTATTATAGTAAAAATTAAAATTTAATTTCGATCATTAAAAAAAATTTTAACTTTACCCCTACCACTAATTAATAAAATTTAAAAACTTAAACAATCATTTTATATTATTTCTTTTCCTTATCTAGAAATTGGTATAAAAACCCTAGCATACTTGGAAACACTCAAGGCATGCATGCAAGCTTAATATTAAGCTAATCAAATCTTCTGCTTCTACATCATCATCGTCTTCCTTGTTCGAGTGTTGTAAGAGAAAAATGATTATTAAGCAATTATTAGTTTTTGCTGCAGTTGTGATGCTAGCAAGCCTGGTTGTGTCAGTTAATGGGAGTAAGTTCGCATTTTATAAGCTGAGTTTGACATGGCCGAATTCAGTCTGTAAGATAACCACCTGTAAGGCACCCATACCCACATATTTCACCATCCATGGCTTATGGCCAACATTTGGCAATGATATCCCGGTTCCTCCTTATAATCCAACTTCTAATAAATGCAATCCTAATCCTACATCTCCAGATGATATTGTGGTAAGGTTTCTCCTTTTACTTTTACCCTTTTCTCATTTTTGGTTAATTATTATTTGTTTTATTTTGAGTGTGTATGTAAACACCTATTCATCGATTAAATCAATTGAATTAAAAATTTATAATTAAACCAATTTAACTAGTAACGTATAATTGAAAATAAAGAAAATTATTTTGAAACTGATTATTTTAAAATATATTTTAAGTTTTTTTTTAATGATTTTAGCTCATGTTGCTATTGCCCAAATTTTAGAATTTTGTTTATTAATTTATCTATAATTATATGACATATACACATTGTGACACAAAAAATTATCGTAATTGAGTGATGAAACTTAAACTTAAATATCCAAAGACCACTTTAACCAAAGCCAGAACCTCGTTGGCAGGAGAATTTTTCAATAAAAAGATAATCTACATTACTGGGGTTTTTCAATATATTTTAAAAAAAATGTATCCGATATTTAATATTATTTATTAGCTAAATAACCTAGCATAAGTTGTTTAATTAGATTTCATTGATTTTTTTTTTTTAAAGTGTTGTATGAATTTGTGTATTTAAAATTGGCAGGGCGAATTGGCACCCATTAAAGGTGAATTAGACAAAAAGTGGCCAAACCTTTGGGTGCGCAAAACCAACGTTGATTTTTGGAAAATCCAATGGCAACACCATGGAATGTGCTCTGATTATCCTCGCGATCCTTTGGATTATTTCAAAGATACCCTAAATTTAGCTAAATCCAAACGCTTCGACCCATTCAAAGGTAATCATTATTGTAATATGATTTTTAAAATTTCCATTACTCTTAATCCTTATGATAGAAGATCTTGTGTATTTAAGTATGTTTAAATTCATGATTTTAAGTTGTCGCTACAATAGTAATGTCAAATTAAGTTAAGATTTAGTCCATGTTTGATAAATCGAAAAAATAAATATTAAAAAATTTAATAAATTTAAATTATAAAATTTATTTGATTTATTACAAAAAAAAAAAAGAAGCAAGAGCCTTGACCCCTTGACTTAATGAAATTTTATTATCACCCATAATTATTTCTTTTTCATATATATATAATACAAAAAATATATATGAAAATAATTGGAATGTAAAATTATTTGATTAAAGTACTATGGAGGTTCCTGTACTAGGATTTGAATTGCATTTTACCCTTTCTAATCACCAAATGGGAAAATTAATCCTTATACATTAGATCAAAAGGCAAACCGGAACTTCTATTAAAAATCTCAACCTTTTTTGCTGTTAAGAATTGGTCTCTATATGTTAGCATGAGATACATGTACATACTAGGTGTTACTGTCTAATTATTCAATCAGCCATGCCAGTTTTTAACCGTACAAATGGATGGAATTTTTAACAAAAATGACAAATTTGCTCTTTGATCTAATGTATAAAGACTAATTTGCTCATTTTTTTGGGTAAAGGGAAAAACTGTAATCTACCTCTTAATACAGGAGCATCCATGATACTTTTACCGGAATTATTTATCAAAACGTATCTAATTTTACCAAATTTATATCCTACACCTATAAATTATCAAAATTAAGTCATTGATTTTTTATTTTTTTTTCATTTTTGAACCTGCAGCTCTGGGAGTTCAACCATCAGATCAAACTCCACATCTGTTGCACACTTTATTAGAAAACGTATACGAAAACTTTGGAGCCTATCCTCAAATTACATGCAGCATGCCACAGAAAGGTATACTTTTGTTGAAGGAGATTCGTTTTTGCCTTAAAAGAACCAAGAAAACACCACCTTCTGTGGTTCAAAATTGCCCCACCAAAGTTGGTGATCGATGTACTAACCCTCTCACTGACTATGTTTGGCTTCGTACAACTCCTACCATTTTTGGCCCTCATAATGTAACTTCGGACTTATTGGCTTCTACTTAGTGGTGGGGGAGTTTGAATATTAGCATAATGATGAATAAAGAAATGTCTTCGACTAGATCCAGAAATATATGTATTTGTATTGTATTTGTATGTGTATGTTAAATAAAAGACTATGCACTAATCTTCCCATGATTGGCTTTTTATTTTTCTTTTATGGGCTTTCAGATTGGAAACACTGTAAAACATTTCTATGATCCTTGCAAGATTCTTCTTGGTTCGTTGTGGGAGTGGCGCATTATGAACTTGGACCCGAAATTCAGATGTAGTCTAATTTACATCGTTGTGTGCTACTTTTTCTAGGCCATTCCTTCAACATGAGATGATGAGTGATTAAGGGGTATTGCTTATGCCCACCTTATCCTTTTCATTTTTGAACACGAAAATGAACAAGTTGTTGTCCATTTCATGCTCAAAAGGTTCCTAAACAGGCTATGCTTTTTTGAGGATATGAATAATAGGACTAGACTTGAATTCCCGTCCAACACTGCTTTCCCAACAAGTGAGATATCACGAATTCGTTTGTCGATCTTAGAGTTCAACTGGTGTGACTAATTGAGTATATGATTTGAATAAGCTTAGTTGATATTCATGTGAATTGTACCATGTTAAAAGGTTGATTTTTCTTATATTCATTTACTTGATTTGCTAAGTTTTGGCATGGTTTGTGGTTCATTTAATGGTGACAGTCATCATGTAAGTATTAAGATGTTGATTTGGAAGCTTGAAATAGGTTTCAAATGGGATTTTGACCCAAAATAGGGGCCACGTCTTGACAACCAACTTCCCACGTCATAATGTCGATATGCTTGAAGTGGCATCATGACTTATTGTGTTGGCAATGTCACAACGTGAAAATTGTGAAGTCACGATGTTGGCCCAGAAATTTTTTAAAACTTTACAATTTGATCCTATTTTATGCTCGGGTTAGCAAAAGAGCTTTTATAAGCTCGTGTGGGTCCCGAAAATAATTGTGTAACATTTTTATTGTGAACGATACTTAATTACGAGTGTGAACAACTAAATATTGCAAAATTATTTATAGTTGCTCTGACAACAAATGCAGCATCCCATAGCTCGGACGTGATGGGATTGGGCGAGAGGTGTTACAAGATTTGTGGACTTGGGCCTTTGACCCACTTGGGTGATTTAAAAGTAAGAAGAAAAGGGAAGAAACCTATCATTTCCCTTCAATTTTCGGTAGCAACGGGAGGAGAAGAGAAAGCTCCTTTCATGTTCTCTTCTCTATTCCTTTCTCAAAATTTTAGCTTGGATTCGCCACCCACTTTGTTTTTCTTGTTGAGATCACCTAGAAAACAACATTTAAGTTTGTATTCTATCATCATTTTCACCATTTTCAATTAAGGTTTCATTGGTTTTTAAAGAGGACATGGAAGTTAGTGAGAGAAAGCTTCAAAATGGTAAGCAATGGTGTTTTTCACATTCTCTAGCTTGATACTTGGTATTGGTTGTTTTGAACATGTTTGGGAAGTTTATGTGCTAATATTTTGTTGAATTTTTGTAAATGGAAATATATATGAGAAATGGTGAGAAATGGGTTTCCAAGCTATTTTGAGGATGGATTCTAGTAGTTGGAAGCTTGGATTTGTACGATAATGCATCCAAGAGGTAAGTACCTTTAGATATTCTTACTTTTCACTAGCAACCTTAGAATGTGATATGAGTGAAACTAGTGATAGATATAACTAAAGGGTCAAAATTAATAATAGATATCATTAGTATTATATTCCTTGTGTACTTATTGGTCTCATTGAACTCATGTGTTGGTTATTTAAATGTATAGGTTGGATTCGTTGATAAAATTGTTTCCGACTTGTGAGCATCACATCGACATTTGAGCTTAAAGTTATAGTCCCTTAATTTGGTTGTAATTGGGTATGAATAGAGGTGTGTGGAAAGGTTTGGGCAAAAATATAGGCCTGAAAAATGGGTTTGGGCAAAAAAATAAGGCCCGTTAAGAAAATGGGTCAGGCCTTGGGTAAGGTATTTTTGTCCCGAGCCCAGCCAGGCCCAAATTCACTAAATTACAAAAAAATCTATTTTTTTAAATATTTTTTTTATTTTTTTCTCCCTATTTTGCTATTATTTTACTATTTTATTGCTACTATTTTGTTGTTATTGTTTGGATATTGTATAAAACTTATTTTATTGTTAATTTTTTATTATTTAAAGACATTTGTTAATTTTGTTATTATTTTAGAGGCATTTGCTTGTTAAGTTGCATCTATTTTAGTGTTATTTAAGTATACATATTTTTTAAAATTTATTTTCAATTTGTTGAGAAATATTTATTTTGATGTTTTTAGTATTTTTGATGGTTTATATATTTTTTAAAATTATATAAAAAATAATTTAAAAATTAATATGGGCGGGCCTGAGTTTTAACATTTTTATTCGGATCGGGCTTGGGCAAAATTTTAGGCTATTTTTCGGGCCGGGTCGGGCTCGGGCCTAGCAAACGGGCCTAAATTTTTAGTTGGGCCCAACCCAGCCCATGCACACCTTTAGGTATGAACCTTGGCATTTACTCTAAGACATAAATTGAAATTGTATTTATAAAGTTGATTTGTGAGATTGAACTCTTTTGATGTTCTTTTACATGTTTTTGCTTTTTGTTCTCCTTAAGTGTGTTTATGGTATGTAATGGAGTATAAATGGATTTAGATTTTGTTCTATAATGGCTTGAGGCTTGTTGAAATTATATAGAAGTGTTAGATATAATTTTTGAATATTTTTGGATTAATTTTTAGTTGAAAGGGCCCAGGTTTTGATACCCATACTATAGGTATCAGAACAGCAAGTCAGTAGCTAAAAAGGTACAGTACTTGGGCTACGTACCAATACATAGCCCTAAGTCCCTAGGCAGCACTACCGCACTGTTTTGTGAGTTTTGAGCTTGTCGAAGATCGTTTTTGACCCTTAACACTTCCAATCTCCTACAAAATGATTCTAAATGGTTTTAAAATGTTTCTTAAGCCCTCAAATAGTTTCAAACTAAATTTTACCATGTTATGAAAATTGTTTAGGGTTCAAAATTTTTAAAGATTTTTGAGGCTTTTATTCCATACGTACTCTGATAATATCTCCCATTCGTACTATACACCAAAGTGGATGAGTAGTGTTACACATTCTACATACATGTTACTATTGTCATCAATATCCAAGGCCATAAATGTAAAGATAAAGAGGCAAATGAATATGAAAGCTAAAGAGAGAAAGAGAAAAGAAAACCTTAAAAAGCCAAAAAAATAAAATGAACAAAGGAAAAGGTCACCTTTAGAAATAAATAACCAAAGAAGAAATAAAAGAACGAAAGTGTAGAGGGAACTAAATGGTAGAGAGGCAAAAGGTTGTAGAAAGAAATGCACCATTGAAAGCCAAGCTTTAAAGCTTGAAGGTTTTTTTTTTTTTTTTGATGAATTACAAGAGGATGGTAAAGTCCTAACAGCAAAGCGTCTAGCACAACTTAAACCCAAATCACATCTTAAACTTTTTAAATGCTAAGGTGAGACTTAAAAGACAAAGATAGTCTTTTTCACATTTTTTTTCATACTATCATCATGGTATGTCTCAACTCTCAACTTATTTAGTATTTTATATAATATGTGGTGATTAAATTTGGGATAAAACAACACTTAGACCTTAAATTTGGTTACTTTCCCTTCGATAAGGTGTAATGATATAGTGTTTTGATATCATGCCACGTTATCATCGAAATTCAAATTTTAAAATTAAATTAAAAAAAGTTATCAAGTTTCGTGACTAACGTGAACTAAAATATATTTAAGGACTAAATTAAAAATAATTACCCAATTCAAAGGCAAAAAATTACTTTATCCATTAAATTTTAAGTCTAAGATAATTTCTTTAAAATTTGAATCAAAGAAAGGTTGGACCACATCCTCCAAATTTTATTATATCATAAAAGTGATCTAAATCCATCAAATATTAAATTATTTAATAGGATTTAAAACAATAAAGTTCGAAGTCCAAAGCTGGTATTAAATTTTTCCCGCGAACCACGGCGGGCCTCAGCCCACCTGCCCCCATCAACCACCACCACCATTTTTTAGCTCACACTTCAAGCTCCTTTGCCTTACTTCAAAGCCACAATCTACATCTCTCCCTCTTTCTCTTTCCTCTTTTCTCATAGCTTAGGTGGCCGAATCCTAGTTATGTCTACGGCGGATCCGCCGATATCGACAACCGGCGTCGGACTTGGTTACGGCATAGCCATTGCCGTTAGCATCCTTGTACTAATCTCCACGATCATGCTCGCTTCCTACGCTTGCGTGAGAGTTAAAGCTAGTGGAAGCGGCAATCGAAGTCGCCGGAATAGCAACGGCGGCAATAGCAACGGCACGAATCGCGGCATTACCGAGGACGACTCAATGGACGTTGCTACGGTGGTGGTAGGTCTCGACGGTCCGGTCATCGAGTCGTACCCGAAGATTATCGTCGGCGAGAGTCGCCGGCTGCCGAAGCCCAATAATGGGCCGTGTTGCATTTGCTTGACGGAATATCAGCCTAAGGATCAGATACGGTGCATCCCAGATTGTCAACATTGTTTCCATGTTGATTGTATTGACGAATGGCTACGGATGAATGCCACGTGCCCTTTGTGTAGGAATTCACCAGCTCCTTCGCAAGGTCCCACACCTTCTACTACTCCTTTATCAGCGTTGGTGCCTTTAGCCTTCAATGGTAGGTGATTGATTTTGTGGTAATAACAATAAATTAAATAATATTTGTACCATTTAATGAAAATTTTATACACAATTCAATTTTCTTGTTTTGTCTTTTTCTAGATTTAGTATCATTAAAACCCAATTTAATTATATCATAAAAATTATAAAAAAAAACAATAGTAATTTAAAAGCATTAGGTATATATCATGATTACCTAATTATGACTGTGTTTTAATTTTGGTCGCTCGAATTTAAAAAAATCTTAATTTCGACACTAATATTTGAACTTTTTCTTATTTTGACCTTTCATTGTTAAATTGATAATGGAAAGTCTTTTTCTAACTAGTATAATAACACATTTAGTCTTCAATACCTATAAAATCTATTAATTTGATCTTAATTTTAAATAATTTAATAAATTTAACCCTTTACATTTACAAATTTTGTCATTTTGATCCTCAAACTTCCTAACCAAAACTTTCAGGTTTTAAAATCGAGACATTCCACATCTATTACTTGTTTTATTTATGGTTGAAATTATCCAATTCAGTACATAATCTTTTTTGTTTATATTTTTAAAAAGTTAGTATTAGAAATTAACTAAACACGGTTAAAAATAATAGAAAATACAAATTTAAAAATATATAAATAATTTAGTATTTGTAAAAAAATAAATTTTTATTTTGACTAGCATAATTTTAGTTTTTAATTAATTTGGTAAATGATTTGACATTAAATCAAATTATTAGTGATACATATTGCTTATTTTGGATTTAAAAATTAAAAATAAATAGAACATGTAATAATCTCTTAATTAGTTTATAAAATTAAAAAAAATATCAATATAATAAAAGGAAATTCAATTAATTCTTTCATATTTTTTTCTTATGAATTTTTTTTTAAAATGTTCATAATTTTTTTTTCTTATATAATTATTTATTGAACATTTTGATTTTTCAAAGCTATATTTTTTAACTTTGTATTTAATTTCCAATTTCAGGGAGCACCTTCAAAGACTAATTTATGTACCTTAAAAGAAATATCATACTGTTAATAATAGTAAATCTAAACTGTTATTTTAAAGATTTTTCTATTTTCTTTAGCCAAAAATTTATCAACCAAAGGGTTATAAAATATTATGTTCAGAAGAAAACTAATGTAAAAAAGAAAAATAAATAAAGTTTCAAGATAAATTCATTAGTATCAAGAATTGGCTTAGAAAACGACTTGTTAGTTGATAGAATTTTTTTTTTCTTTTTTGGGTTTTATAAATTTATAGACGTGGAATGCCTTTATTTAAAAGTTGAAAGCTCTGGTTAGGAAATTTTGGGATCAAATTGATAAAATTTGTAAAAGTGAATGGTTAAATTTATTGAATTATTTAGAATTATGACTAAGTTGATAGAAAATATAAGTACTGAAGACTAAATGTGTTTTTATACCAATTAGAAAAATGTTTTTCATTATCAATTTAATTGAGGGGTTAACCAAAAAAATAATAAATTCAAATGTTAGTGCCTAAATTTTTTTTTAAATGAGTGATTAAAATAGAAAGTATGCGTAGTTGGATAATCAATTGTATAATTTTTTTTATTATATCAAAATTTTTATATTTAATATGAATTATTAACTATATATTGTTTTTTAAATTTAGTGATTTAAACATAATATAATTATAGGCCACAAAGTGTAAAATACAACATAATATACATAATAGAGTAAATGAACAAAATGTTAATTCATAAATATTTTAAAATATATTTATAAAATAGTTATTTTTTTGAATGAATTAGGTTTTAGTTTTTGTGTTTAAAAATTTTATATAAAAATTTTATTATTTATAATATTTATTATTTTTAAAATGTTATTTTTATTAATTGAGTTGATATTCGATTAACTCGTTATATCAATTCAATCATTGGCATTACAACAATATAAATATCAAAATTTATAAGAATATGAAATAATTTAATGTATCCTCAATATTTATAATTTTTGTCAGTTTGACCCTTATTCATTTTGAGTTAAATTTCACCATCAACCTTTCAAAAAGCACTCATATCATTTTTTTTAATGGAAATGCCGACTAAAACATTAATTTTATAACAATATTAGCGTAACAATCCACATGACAGTCTACACGTATTGCATGTTGACATGACGCCATTTGTTATATATCACATTAATAAATAATTTTAAATTTTTAAAAATATTAAAAATTAAAAATTTAAATTATATATAAATATTTCATAAAATTTCAAAAAAAAAGTATGAAATGCACGTGGAATATCAGGCAGGCTATCATATTTAAATTTTAACATTTTAGTTAATTTTCGTTTAAAAAAATAACAATTTAACTCTTTCTAAAAATTAAATGTCAAAATTAATTAACAAGAATAATGTACACGTTAAAGACTAAATTCATCATTATATCATAAATTAAATATAATTATAAGATTTTTTTAATATAATTAATACCAATAATTATTAAAAAAAAAAAAACTATACTTAGAACTATCGAGATTGCTTTTGAAGTGTAACTTTGGGATACGTGATATGTGTCTTAAAGATTCGAGGATTTACTTTTTAATTAAGGTATGTAGTTATAGTTAGGGTTGCTTTTCTTTTAATCAAGGCATTTACTTCTACTTTGGGGTTGCTTTTAAGTAGGGTTAGTTTGGTTCGGTTTAACCGGTTTTTAAAAATTTTTGAATTATTTTAGATAATTCGGTTAGATTCAATTTTCGAGTCTTTTATTCTATTTTTGTATTTTGAGAATTTTTTTTGAATAATTTTATTAAAGATTCTAATTATATCTGTTTTTTAATATAATGTTTAGAATTACTTACAGTCTCTTCTCAAAAACATAAATGAAAAGATAATACGTTTCAACGCATTCAAACCCACGTCATCTTTCATTGAAAACGATACTTATACAAACTAAACTAAAACTCAATCGATTAACATACTCAATTTTTAAACGAATATAACTTGAAGTAGGTATGAAATTTGGGATAAAGGCAGTCCAATTTTTTTTTAAAAAAAGTAGGGGTTATTTATTTATTTAGCCTAAATTTGAAATTTGTGGGTCCAAATTAAATTTTAATTGCCGGAGCAATAATACATAAAAAAAAAATCTAAAATTAAGTGCATTAATTTATAATAAATTAAAAAGAAGTGGTCCATGTCTGTCGGCACCAAAAAAATTGCAGATTTTAGGGTTCCATTTAGGCATATGTTGGTATCGAAGTATTCAATGACATTAAATGCTGAATTCAGGCATCTATTATCGACTAATTTGTTCTTTTGGGGATTTACAATTTACTTAAATTATCAATTTTGTTTAGTTTAGGTGTGTAAACTTTTTTTTTTTTTTGGTTAATTCCAGTGATTTCGTTATTAAAATTGATATATGTTGGTAGTGATGATGAAAAAATATGTAAGTTAATTCATTTTTATTTTATTTAATATTAATATAATTATTTTTATTTAATATTAATATAAATATTAAAATATATTTTTATTTAATTATATTTTAATGAGATGATGACACGGTGAAAATTTGATTGACTGACATGTCTTTTTTAATAGCACTTATAATATATACCAACCTCAGTAACAGAATCAAAGTTTAGGTATCTGAATCTAGGGGTGAGCAAAACTCGATTCGAGTTAAAAAAAATTGAATTTGAAGTTAACTAAATCGAGTTATTCGAGTCACCTTGAATAAGTAATTCAAGTTTCAAGCTTGAGTCGAGTTAAATTTTACAATTCGAATAACTCAAGTAACTCAAATAACAAATTAGTGTAAATACTATTTTGGTCTATGTCATCTTGAAAATTAGCAAATTGGTTTCTCTCAACAAAAATTATATAAAAAAAATTCTAAAAAATATATAAGGAAAGCTAAATTTTTTTTCTAAAATAATAATTTTAATGATTCAAGTTTATCATACTAAAGTATATTATCTTTTGTTTTGTTTTGGAAAAGGTTTCAAATATATATGGTTTTAAATTTATGTGCTATATCATGGAATTAGTTATGTTGTAACATGATTTTAATTTGACATGTTTAATTTTTTTAATTTAACTTGAACAATTTCACTCGATTCAACTCGACTCAATTCAAAAAAAAATTAAATCGAGTTAGGATGATAAAATAAGACTCGCCAACTGGATTAACTTAAAATTTTTTCACTCGATTCAAACAAACACTCACTCCTACCTGGATCAACCAAAAAATAGATTAGGTTCCTAACTCAAACAAACTGTAGCAGCCCGTCTTTCAGTGGTGACGGAACAGTAGTTTCGGGACCACAAATTTTCTTCATGTCTACTCGTAAATATTATTTATAGAATAGTTACGAAGTCATTAGAGTCGTACTAAAATTTGGTTAAGAAATTTTAGCGTTTGGATAGCTAATTAAAGAAAAAGGACTAACTTGTAAAAGGTGTAAAACTTGTTAATTATTGCAATTAGTTGATTTAATAGCTTAGTTATCACAAGAGGGAGGACCTATGTAGCAATTAAGCCATTTTTATTAATTGTTGGACGGCTTAAGGATAGAATTGGGTTAAAATGTATGTTTATATTAAGGGTGAATTTGTAATTTAATAAATTAAACTTAAGTAAAATAATGGTAAAAAGATGATCATCTTCTTTAGTGGAAATTACCACCTAAAAACCAAGTTGGGAAACCTCCATTTAAGGCTTTGAAGCTTCGGCAATGTTAATGCTTGCATGTAAGTGAGTTTTTCACCCGTTTTTCATAAATTTTATGTTTTTGAGATTGTTGCAATTAAGTCCAGCTAGCTCGTACCTCCGTTTTCGAATCTGTTAAAAATTTAAGAAGTTTCCATTGAAAATATTGAATTTTCTTGATGATAATTATGTATTTGAAGCTTTGATTGTGATTTTTGGTTATTTTGTAAAGTGATTTTAGTTGGTTTTTAATTAAAGGATTAAATTGTTAAAATGTTAAAATCACATGGTTAATTGGTGAATAAAAGGTGTTTTATGAACTTTTTGGAAGCCTTGAACATTCGGTTGGTATGTTGAGTCTTTAGAAATGGTTAATTTGATGATTTTCGGGTTGAGGGACTAAATAGCATAAATCGTAAAAGTTTGGGATAAATGTGTAAATTTTGAAAATAAATGTGTATAAAATGTAGAATAAATTAGAATATGAAATGCAAGCTAATAATTGAGACATTTTACATTTTAGATCAAGACCTCGTTGATTTACGTGAAAAAGGAAAATTTGTGAAATAGTCCCTGAACTTCTGTAACTGTTACAATTCAGTCCAAATAAGTTCATTCTGTTTGTAGTTTAGTATCTATTTGAATTATATGATTGTATGATATGAAATAGTAGATATTAATTATTCTATTGATGATGTAAAGTTGTTTGAGAAAATGTTGTTGAATTTCAATACTTGGGTCAGATAAACACGAGATAGAGTACAACTAAATGATGGCATGTTATGCAAGGTTGGAGTAGAGATTGATGTGGCATGCTTTATATATATATTTCCTGAGTATAACGAGGTTCAGCATTTGTTGCGAACTTTCGTGTTATACTACCCTAATCTGGCGTGTTATGGGGGCGGATGTATAGCCTACGGGCTAGGCACTTAGTACCAAGGCGTGTTATCAGTTGGATTAGCTCTTATGAGCGTTTGGTGTGTTTCAGATGGATTGCTTGTATACTCATATCTATAAATCGTTCATCAAGTCGTAAATTATTGTATTATAACCTGTTTCATGACTTGAATGGCATGACATGTACTTGATATCCTGACTTGACTCTGTTGTGGATATGTATATTTTCCTGGAAAATTATTATTTGAGATTTGAATTAAGTTATGCAATTCACCGGTTTGACGTTGTGGATGACAGGAAATATTTGTTGTTGAATTATGTTTGATTAAATTGTTATAGTTACTTCGGTAAGATTTATTAATTTTGTCTGTCAAACTTACTAAGTTTCAATAAGCTTACTTGTGTTAATTTCTGTTTCTTGTAGATACTTTTGAAGGTTGGACAATCGAATTAGCACTCGAGTCATACTATCCATCCATTTTCGGTAGTTTTTGAACGTTTGTTTTGGATGATATGGCATGTAATAGGCTTGTTTTATCATTACTTTTGTTTTTGCATGTATATATATAAAGAGTGAGCCTAAGTGCAAGTTGATAATATGAGCATCACTACATGATCTTGATGTTTACTTGGCAAATGTTTAGTGAGTGACTTGTTATGAATTATGAATGATGGGAGATGTTTTTTATATTAACTTGTAGTAAATGTATGACTAAAAGGTCTCTCTTGAATTGTTGTGACTTGAGGTGCCTATAATAGGCATATTGGTTAGGAGTTAAGTTATGTGAATTGGTATGTTTGAGTGAATATTTAGATTGTTGTATAAGTGTGTATACTTGTGGTACCAATGATGGTACATTGGTTAGGCACTTAAGATAGTTGAATTAGCATGATTTGAGCATGTTTAATGGCATTTTAAATGGTTAAATGGCTGGTAAATAGATTACTTAGTGTCCAAGAAATCTTGAAATGGTAAACTTGACGTTTAAGATTCATTTAGGTGCATACGGCCTAGGACACGCCTGTGCCACATGGTTGTGTGCCACACACGGTTTGAGACACGAACGTGTGTATTAAGTCAGTGTGTTACACAGCCTAGCACACGGCTTGCAACATGGCCATGTGACCCAACTTAGTGAGTTACACAAGTAGAGACACGGGTTGAGACACGGCCGTGTGTCCCCTTTTTATTATATATTAATAAGTATCCTTTTTGATCAAAACGTTGTTACTTTTATTTGTTTATTTTATGAAATTGTTATATTTACTTTTAAAGTAGTTTAAATCTTTTGTCTTTTCTTTTTTTAATAACCAAAAAGTAAGTTATAATAATTCCTAATGTAAAATTTTTTCTAATCGAGTTAAATAAAATGAAATTCGAGCCGAATCCAATCGAATTGAGTGAAATTGTTCGAGTTAAATTAAAAAAAAGTAAACATGTCGAATTAAAATTTTGTTACAGTATAACTAATTCCATGTTAAAGCACAGAAATTTGAAACCATATATATTTGAAAACTTTTTTAAAGCAAAATAAGAAAAAAAAATACTTTAGTATGATTAACTTGAATCATTAATTAACTTATTTAAGTCCCAAAAATTAGCTTTCTTTGTATATTCTTTAGAATTTTTTTAAAATTTTTTTAAAAATATATAAATTTGAATTTTTTATAAATATTTTGAATTTTTTTTGTAATCTTTGTTGAGAGAGAAACCAATTTGTTCATTTTCAAAATTGACAGAGACCAAAGGGGTATTTACATCAATCTATTATTCGAGTTATTTGAATTGTAAAATTTAACTCGACTCAAACTCGAATTCAAAACTCAAATAACTTAATTCGATTAACTTGAAATTTATTTTTTTTAATTTTTTTTAAATTAAATCGAATTTTACTTAAAAAAAAACTAAATTTATTTAATAACAGACACCATGTCGTTGTCATATTAATTTGTATGTTCTTCTAAAAGAGAAACAATGTGAGATGCATTTTCTTAAGGGCAAGTAAAACATGTGGTATACAGAGAACACTTTACAACCAAATTTCTCTTTAGTTTCCAAAGAATTTCATTTCATGTACATGTCCATTATACACGCTATATATATATATATATATATATATATTTTTTTTTTATTTTTATATATTTTTGTTTATTATTTGATTCTTAAATTTTATTCAAATAAATCCAAATTTATAAGGTTAAAATATGTTGTTAGTCCCTATACTTTGAATAATTTTGAGATTTAATCCATGTACTTTAAAAGTTAAAAACCCAATCTTCTTGCTTTTCCAGTTTAAGAATTTTAGTCCAATCAATATCACCCTTAGTAGTTTCATTTAAAATTTTCCAACGTGACATGTTTATTTCATTTTAATCATATGCTATGTCACTTGAGGGTAACCTAATCAGTATGCCAAATTGACAAATATTGACGGAAAATACTTACAATTTTAATGATTGGATTGAAACTTTTACATCAAAAAAGTACGATGACATAATTTTAAATTTTTTAATATAGAGACAAACTCAAATTTTATAAAAAAAATATAGGAAATAACAACATATTTTAACCAATCTATAAGTTAATTGTTTAGACCTATTGAAATTATAATTTTACTGAAAGAATATGTTTATTTTTATTTAATCTTTAATAATTTTGAAAGTACTTTTTATCAAGTTATGATATTATGTGAAATGATTTAGTTGTTACAAGTGAAGTGTTTAAGATGGCATCTACTCTTTCAAGTACTAAACACAAAACAAAAATCACACAAGACACATAGAGTTGTTTATGCAGTTCGATTTTTCTACGTCTGTGAAGCCTAATTTGGTGAGAAATATGCATTCTCTTCAGCAATTACAAAGTAAACTTACTCGATCACACACCCCGTGATAATTTCCCTTATCCTTGTACTTTGAAAACACAATATTCTCACCACTAAATTCACTGCTAGTGAATTTAGCAAGTAAAATTACAACACAAAATTTTACCATCAAAATGGCACTCTTGCAATAGTAGATCTCATACTTTAAAACATTAGTATATTGATTATAATTATAATCATAATTATAGTTGGTGGTGCTATTCTTTTAATGAATTATTATAATTATGATTTATAAATTTATGTCAACATCATATAATTACTTATTAATATATTAATTGTAATAAAAAGTAAGACTTGTAATAATTTATCTTAATTTTATGGAAATAGAGACTAAAAAATACTAAAGGAACTAAACTTGTTAAGAAAACAAATCATATATAACAAGGACAATTTAATAAAATGTGCTTCTAGATTGTTGACATAGAGTAGCAAGATAAGGAGGAGCGAAGAGAAGATCAATGTGGTGCAATGGAGGCCAATTTACCTATAAAGATCGAAAGTTGAAACAAGGATAAGATGACAGACTGACTAAAAGGATAAGTGCTTAGAGTAACATTAGGGTTCTAATAGGTTGATCCCTTGTTCATAGTTTTTCAATGTATTTATATGAAAGGTCACCTCATTCACTGGCATGATATAGCTAGATAAACATTCAATCTCATTAAATGTGTAATGGGTAATCATAAATACTTAACTTGAGATCCTACCAATACGAAATAATTAAATAGACTTCTTGTTATATTGAAAATATGTTTACATCAACTCAAGTGGTAGGGCTTGTTTGAAATGGGAGGGGTTGCTTAGCAAATCAAAAACAACTAAACGCGGAATCACGGTGTACAATGAGACAAATCTAGTAGCAAAATGGCAATATGTGGAAAGAAGACCCCAAGAGCAAGTTCACGTTCTAAAGGCATTCAAAAAGAGTGGACCCTCCACTATCTAAAGTAAAAACGCCTGCTTGGAAAAAATGTGTAGTGGAAGTCTTTGGGAGGCCCTACTATATTTTCCTATTTCAATCTTCTTAGAAATTTCATAAATAGATACCCTTTGGGGGAGAAATTAGGAATTCAGGGTCAAAATAAAATTTTTAAAAATTTGGTACTAAAAGGCAAAAAGTTCATTTTATTAAAAAAAAAACCCTTTAATTAAATACCTTATAATTAAAGAGATTAAAGTTAATATTATATCACTTAGACCCAATTCAGGAATGCTTCTCAAAAGTACTTGTGCGGCAAAAAAAAAAAAATGTTTTTCCTAAGTTAAAAATTGGCCAAAAATTACTTTTTTCAGAAGCTGAAAATACTTTTCTTTTTTTTTCAAAAATACTTTTAAAAATTATTTTTAAACTATGCCTTAATTAAAGGAAAATTAAAATCACTTCTTTTTTGTGAAATTTAAAACTTTTACTTGATAATACTTAAGATATTAATATTTTTATAATTAGATAACTTTTCTTTCATGTTATTTCCTTGCCAATTTCCTTGGACTGAAGGAAGCAGCCCAACAACTTTGGTTGCATGATTAGTCAAACCTCTTTTGTCTCCCATTTATCATGTCCAATATTCAGTGCTTTCTTACATGTTTGAAACTGACCATTCAACCTCCAAACTAATATTGGTTTGGTTAAATTCTGAAAATATTTATTCTTTTATATAATGTTTAAAATTATTTATAGTCCTTTCTCAACTCATGCATAAAAAGATAATACGCTTCAATATATTTAAACTCACGTCTTTCTACATTGACAATAATATTCATGTTAATTAAACTAAGACTCAATCAATCATTTATCATATATATATATATATATTCCATATTAATTATATTTACAATTTAGATCACTTCCAACTAAATTTCTTTGAAGTTTCAACCTCAAGAACAGCTTAAATAAACTATTCTTAATTTATAATCAATAATAATTAAATAAAAATATAAAAAAATTTCATAACTAATTCAACCCTCCATCTTTTTCTTGATTTTTAATTTTTAACTAAAATTAAATTAAATTTTTTTATAAATATAAAGTTGATTGGGAAGACTTCACTACAATTTAGTCAAGTCCAATCAAATTGTTTTAACAATATAACACGTTTTTTTGAGTCAAAAAGCAAACCCATTGAAGTTTGGAGCACCAAAAACGCAAATAAATATTTAAAGACCATATTAAATAAGCAGGTGATTCCTGTTTCGACACCTCCTGTTTTCTTCTATAAAAATGGCACAACCAAGTTCATGCTTTACTCATAACTTTCAAGTCTTTAACTCCCCTACTTAAACAAAAAACTATGGTTCAAGAAAAGAAGCTAGTTGAGGAGGTATCTGGTTGGCTAAGAGTCTATGATGATGGCTCAGTCGACCGAACCTGGACTGGTCCCCCTGAGGTCAAGTTCATGACTGAACCAGTCTCACCCCATGAACAATTCATTGATGGTATAGCCACTCGTGATGTCACCATCGATCAAAATTCAGGCCTCAGGGCTCGAATTTACTTGCCGGGGGAGGAAAATCCCAAGTTTCCAATCATACTTCATTTCCCTGGCGGTGGCTTTTGCATCAGCCAAGCTGATTGGTTCATGTACTATCAGTTTTACACTAGGTTAGCCAAATCGATTCCAGCTATTGTTGTCTCGGTTTACCTCAGGCTAGCACCGGAGAACAAGCTTCCGGCCGCTTGTGACGATGGCTACGCCGCTCTCCTTTGGCTTAAATCGTTATCTAAAGGTGAGTCAAACGAACCTTGGCTCAACACCCATGGTGATTTCAACCGAGTTTTCCTTATAGGTGATAGCTCAGGAGGGAACATCGTGCATGAAGTAGCTACACGTAGTGGGTTCACTGATTTGAACCCACTAAGACTCGCTGGTGCTATCCCTATCCACCCAGGGTTCGTTCGGGCTCAACGAAGCAAGTCCGAGTTAGAACAACCCCAGTCACCTTTCTTAACCTTAGACATGGTGGATAAGTTCTTAGCCTTAGCATTGCCCAATGGGTGCACCAAGGACCATCCCATTACTTGTCCTATGGGGTCATTTGCCCCAATTGAAACCATTAATTTACCACCGCTGATGTATTGTGTAGCTGAGGAAGACTTGATCAAAGACACTGAGATGGAGTACTATGAATTATTGAAAAAAGCCAACAAAGATGTGGAGTTGTTTCTTAGCACTGAAATGAGTCATAGCTTTTATCTTAACAAGATTGCCATTGATACTGACCCTGTTACTGCTGCACAAACTAGTGAACTTGTTGAAGGAATCAAAGTGTTCATCAATAAGCATTGAAAAAGGTAGTAATTTTTATTGATGTTGTCAAGCTCTAATTGCGTGTTGCTTTTCTATACGTATGTCAACATTATAATAAATATATATTTTGATCTTGTGTGTTATTTGAAAAAATGTTTAGCATGCCAACATTGAAAGAATTTTTTTTTATTATTTTCCATTTAATAAAATTTTTAAAATTGGATGATTCTCGAATCGATTCAATTGAATAAATTATTAAAAGTCATACAATTTTTTCTTCTTAGCATCATTATCATAATTGGAAAATAAATTTCATTTATTTTTTTAATAGATAGAAATAATATTAAGCATTACAAAAATAAACAGAAAATTAAAATTCCATAATATCTTTTTGATTTCAAAAAATATGTGTGAACTAGTAAAATTTATACCAACTTCCTTAGTCATGTATTATGATCTTAAAGAATATAACGGATACAGACTTTTATTTCCATAACAAACGTATCAATAAGTTTTACAGATAAATCAAATCTAGCGTATTTATGTGTTATTATTATGATGATGGTGCTTAATTATCATTGATTATGATGGTGATGCTTAATTATTATTGATATTTCAAAGAGGGGGACAAACAGGAGAAGTCAATGATTCATGCTTCTTTTCTGCTTTAAATAAACAAGAAATAATGAATGGACTGGTAGGGTCTTATATGGCACATTTCCTCCTTAAAATAGAAAAAATTTCTATTTAAGCCCTTTATAATTTATAAAATTTTAAATTAATAATGATAAAATTACATTTTGACCCTTTAAAAATAATAAAAATTTGATTTAATCCTTTAAAAGTTATAAGGATATAGTCTATTAAAATGGTAAAATTACATTTTTACTATCATAAAAACATACAATTTAATTCCGCCCCCAATAAAATTTTAGTTTTACTTTTTTATATTCTACTAAAATATCAAACTTAATTTATATACTTTAATTTTGATATAATTTGGTGCTTCAACTTTTAGAATGATTTTAGTTAATTTAAATACTTTATTTTGATTAAAATGTTTATATGAATTTTTAAGAATTATTAGCACCGTTAAAATTCTCTATTAAATTCAAGTAAATTGCAATGTTATTTTTTTATTACATGGATATTGAGTCATTTTTTTAATTTCAAAAATTTCACACCAATAAATTTAATAAAAAAATTTTAACGATTTTAACAAATAGAACCAATTTTTTTAAATTTGAAAATAGAGGGACTTTCCTGCACTGCTGCCTTTGGCCTGAGAATTTTAGTGTAATTCTCTCTTTTGATTTTTAAATAGCTTTGATTTCATGCTAGTTCGTAGGTTTGCCCTGGAAATACTTTGTATAAGCAGTGGCGGAGTCAAAAAATTCTTTTTTAAGAGGTCAAAGTATAATTTTACTATTACTAATTTAAAATTTTTGTAAATTATAAAAAACTTAAATTGAAAATCTACCATTTTCTGGGTCTCTTAGTTCTCGATTTTATTTATTTCTCTTTTGTTACGTTGCATCTCAATTGTTGATGATTATATTACATCATATCAATTGTTCAATGGTTCAATTCTTTAGAGATTAAAAAATCGATTGGAATATCCCATCACGTGTCAGATGATGGCATCATCCTTACAAAAATAAAAGAAGAATATTTAATATCTTTAAATAAAAACTTTGCAACCCATCATCTGGGGCTGGTCTAGCAAGCAAGTAAAGCAAACAACGGGCTTGGGCTTGGGCTTGGAACGTTCCCTTTGCTTATGATGAGGCACCAAAGGCTACATGCCGATATCTATGTACGGTCCATACGCTCAATTTCCCTCAACCCCACCCCTCAATTTCCCTCAGCAAAAATCGATTTAAATTGAAGTGTTGAGATACTTCTTTTATGATATATAAGTAAAGATTTTATATTTAAAATAATGAAAATAATTTAATTTTTTTTGAAAATTTATTTTTATAGAAATATTTATGAAAAAAATTTAAAATACTGTCAAATAATATTAAAACGAAGCTCATGATTTCAAAATAAGTCTAGAAATGTAAACCAAAAATTAATATAAAAATCGAGAACCGAACTAAGCGGAATCGAATTATAATGGACGATTCAAAATGAACCTGATCAACAATAAACTTTTACATTTATTGAGTTCAGTAATTAAAATGAACCTGATCAATAAATCCAAATATCAAATTAGACCTAATTTATGAATTAATAAACTGGAAGTTATATTAACCAAAATATAAAACAACATAACAATAGAATAAATCAATATTTTTAAAATCTAATTTTATAATTAATCAAATTTTATAATTTTTAATATTTATAATAATTTATAATCAAACTCAAATTCAATATCTAATTTTAAATAAATAAATAAATAAATATATATATATATATATGGGGTAGGATGACATATTACAATATTAGTACTTCTACCGAATAAGGAATATGGGTCTAATAAAAAAATAGAAATATCATCATTATTTTCAATGCCATCTTACTATATAGTTAACGTCAAGTTGTTTTCTTATTCTAACATCATCACTTTTTCTTTTTCCACTTTTCACTTAAAAAAATAATAGCAAAATCAAACATGGTTATCTCAATCTGACCAAATTGGTTGGTCGGATGGAAAATTAATCGAGGTATTGGTGTGAAAAGTCAGTTAAACTGATTTTTAATATATAAATTTTTACATTTTATTCAATTAAATTGTTTAAATTGATCGAAATTATGATATATTTGACTATCGATTTAGACAAATATCATGTAAATCAGCTACGAAAACAATTTTAATTTGTTTGCACATTGAGTATATTTTATTTGTATTTTTTTTAATAATATAGAACAAATTTGAGAATCCTAAAACTCATATAATTATTTTATGGGTCATAATCGTGTTTAAAATAATATATATTTATATAAATTTTGATATGTTATTAATATTTATTACATAAGTTTGAACTTAGTTGTATATTGTTGGGGATTAACTCGTATAAACAACGAGATAGTAAAAGTGAAGAAGAATGAACATAAATATTTTACGTGGAAAACCTTCAAAGAGGGAAAAATTACGGGTAAATGAGGCTTCTAATTTTCACTAAATGAGTATAATATGGAGAAAATAAACTTAAATATACCAAACATAGATACCCAAACTCCGAAAACAAAGCTCTAACTCGGGAACAAATTTTTCTTTATAGTTACCATAAAAACTATCATCAAAATTCATATGTGACTACATTTTCGCAAAACATGAATACAATGACCCCATTAAATAAGCTTATATTAAAGTTATAATCGTACTAGAATATTCCTAGAATAATCAAAGTTTGACTGGGAGAAGAAGTCCTGCTTGGAGTCTAAAACGTGGCTACATTAGGTGAGATATCATCGTGATGTCACATATATATCTCCTCATCGTGACATCACGTGTCAATTTCTAATAAGTGCCTGCAAAACATCCAATAAACACGAGACACACCCCACAAATATGTATATCATATTCATATTATTATTTTATTATATTATGTTTTAATTATTTCTTTCATTTCGTGTACGTATAGTTAAGTAGGGTACACCTAATATGAAAATAAATATCTATACTAATTAAATAATTTTAGCATATTATTTATAACATTAATTATTTAGTCCAAATTTTCGTTAGCTGTTCATATAAGGACAGCAGCCCTAATCAAATGTTGCAAGTGGTTTAGAGAATAAAGACAGACAAGCCGACCACTAATGTATAGATATTTATTAGGAGTCAGGAATTAGAGAATGGGGCAATGAATTGAAAGTATTTAGAGTTTATAGCAAGAATTATAACATATTTGAGAAAGAAAATGAGATAAAATTTGGTAATAACTTACCATGAAATTGAATTTTTCACTTTCTTAAATGATAAAAATTAAAAATAGAATAAATTTTGAGTGTCAGAAGGTAAAATTAGAGATAGAGGCGAAGTAAGAAAAATTGGTGTTAGGATCAAAATAAAATTATAAAATTCTGAAAGGGTTAAAATTAAAAAATTTATTTTAAAAAGGTTAAAATTGAATGGTTGATAATTGAGTGAGACTTAAACTACTCATGTTTCATTTTAACTAGGGACCAAGATAATCGAGGCTTTGCCATGATGAGGGAAAAGAAATTGTAATGGAAGTGTTAGACTACAATGACCACTACAGTTTGATATTGTGAAAATTGTGCAAACAAAAACTCAAAGATCATCAAGGTTTGTTTACGCAATTCAATTTTCCTATGTTCGTGGAGCTTAGCTCAGTGAGTAATTTCATTATCTTTAATCTACAGTATAAGTAAATCACACTCTATCACTCTCCAAGTATAGAGATCTCACATTTGTACTTAAATACTAGAATCCGCACCTCCAAATCCTCCCCTGAGAACTTGAGCAATAAACACTCAACAATGTTTACGATATCAATTTGCAGTCCTTCACAAAACAATTCCTCAAATTAAAAGATTAGAATGCACTCATAGTTGTCATACAAAACTTGTACAAACTTTAAGACATATATTAAGTTCGCCAAACTAACATAGAATCTATGTGAATACAAAGTTTCTTGAAAATAACTATTACATTAATAATAATCAAAGCACAATCAGTCGAAGATATGCTTTCCAAATCAACAACAATCTTAATAAAAACTCCACATTCCAAGGACTTATTTAATTCTCACGAATCTAATCTGATCTTCAAACTCCAAGGATTGGTTTTCGTAGATGGACCAAAGCATTTTTAATAACACAACACATTATCATGTCCAAATATTTTCTTCATTAAGTTGTCAAACCAAATAAGACAAATATTAAACCACTTCAATGGCAGTTTGTAGTTAGCACTACCGAGTGCCACTTAGCAACTCTCAGCTTACTTTGCCTCAACAGAAACCATAAACAACAATAATACAAACACATTGCACATAAATAAATATTTATAAATAATAAGTAAATCACTATAAACAAATGCACAAATGTCGTGTATGCAAAGTAAACTAAAAAAAAAAAAAGAGACACATTGACAGTAACTGCAACGCTGGAATAATTCAAAAACAAATCAGAGGTGCATCAACTTAATCAAATCAATGAAAATTTCATCCGAGCTTTGCCATCATCAAATCAACTTGAAGACGAACACCGATCAACCAAGAAAAAACTTTCAAAATCCCCAAAAAACTCACTACATAAATGATGCATAAAAGGTCAAGTTTTAGATAACCTATCCTTCTCCTTATCATCTCGAATCTATCACCATCACAATGATATATCATGATAAATCTATTCGAAAATAGTTCCTAATAGATCTGGCGACACCCTTATATTGACAAATCTCACATATATGCTAGAACGTGACTAAAATTTAAAAGTAAAAATAAAATCACCTCTACTTTCGAAGAAAACAGAGTAGACAAAACAAATCCCACAAAAAAAAATATTGACAAAATAAAAACATGAAACTATGGACAGAATAAAGTCAGGAGACCATTAATAAAACCACGATAATGGTGGATTGAAATTAAAATCAAAATAAAATTACGAAAAAATTTATTGGAGAAAAGATATATATATATATATTTCTTATTTTCTTTCTTCTTTTTTTTTTAATCATTTTCTCTTCAATTTTTCATCTTATTTATTTTCTTTTCATCTAATCAAATAAAAAGTTAATTATTTTTTTCAAATACAAAATTTACTTCAACAAATTTGTGATACATCTAATGGATTTATGAACTTTGCTATGAATAATGAATAGAAGTTGAGTCATAAGAATGAAACAAAGGATGGAAGAAAGGTCAATTTATGGGCAAATGATGGAGGTGGAAACATGTGACTTGCAAAGTGAAACATGTGATTTTGAATCCAAACTACACAATGAGTGGTTGCTAATGCTAAAGCCCATATATCAATATCTAACTTTGAAAAAACAATATCTTATTCGTTGAATTTCAGTTTAAAATTTTTACACGTATCTTTTAATTATATTAAATTTTGGCCCGACATGGTATCATGAGTATTGTACTAGTCATCGATATTTATTTATTAGAAATTTCATCACGTGTATATATATATATATATATGTGGAGATCATATATTTAGAGTACAAGAGTGTGTTTACAAAAACATACATATTTGCTTATTGAGTCTTAGTTCAATTACTATATGTATTGTTGCTAATGTAGGATGACGTGGATTCGAGTGCGCTGAAACGTATTATCCTCTTATTTATAGGTTAAGAAACTATGATTAGTTTTAAATATTGTGTCAAAATGAAGAAATATGATCAAAATCTATAATACGAGTATTTTAAGTTTTTTTAATTTCTATATAATAAAACTCAAATTTTTTTAATGTAATAATAAAACTTAAACACTCAATTGGTGAATAATTATTAAAAAAATGAAATGAATGCTGTTGGCCAATAATTAGAAGTATTTAAATGATTGATGTAAAAGTTCCTTAAATGTTTTCTCAAAATGTCAGATTTTCACATCATTTCAAATTTCAACAAAATTACATCTCCAGGTTGCAAAATTTCATGCCGACCCTTGCTTAATGTTGCTTGTAATAAATTTTGGTTAAAATTTGACGTTAGTCCTTGTACTTTGATAAAATTCGAGATTTAGTCTTTATATTTAACAAGTTAAAATTAAGTCTTTTTATTTTTATTTTTTGAAAATCTCAATCCAATCATTAAAACCGTAAGCATTTTTCTGTCAAAATTTGTCAATTTGGCATCTTAATTAGGTCGTTGTTATATGACGTGGCATATAATTAATGAAAAAAGAACTTGTTAAGTTGACAAATTTTAATGAAAACTACCAACAACAATAATGATTGCATTGAGATTTTTAAATTGAAAAAAATAAAAGGATTAAAATTTTAACTTTTAAAGTACAAGGAATAAATCTCAGATTCTATAAAGTATAAGGACTAACAACATATTTTAACAAAAAATTCAATATAGTGTCAATTGAGCCTTAGCTCAGTGGGCACGGTTGCTATTGTAGCAACTAGGAGAATTGGGTTCCAGCGTGCTTAAGTGCGTTTTTCCTCCAATTTAAAAATTGTGAAAGGATTATAGGTAGAAGTAAAACATTGTATAAAAAACAAAAATTTTAGTGAAAATTTTAAATCTTATCAATGAAATCGAAATAGGTAAAAATGATACATACTAAATCTTTGGTGATTGTACCTGACGGGTCTCTCTATTATAAAGGCTAGATTAAATTACTTTTTCTACGATTAAAAGGAATCAAATAAGGCTAAAATTCACTAGATTTAACGTCTATGGTTTAAAAAACGGGCATTAACTGTTTAACATAGGTATATTTTGAAAGCTTTTATATGATTTTGCTGATGAAGTATTTTGTTTGGAGTTAATCTCTAAATGAAAAATAATCATTTTTACACCATTTTTTGAACAGTAAATGTTAGCTCTGCTTCAATTTAACTTATTTAATTCTTTTTAATAATACATGAATTAAATCGATTTTACAAGTATTCTTATCCTAAATTTTTATACTACTAAGAAAAAAGATAGCGTATTAAACAAACATGACAGAATTTAATCAACAAATATTAGGTAAAGTAGTACTGCACGAGATATTTTTAAAAAGAAAACTCAGATTTAAACCCCAAAATGACATTATTAAGAAAGATAATTACAAGCTCAAAGGTAATTCTCAAATACGGGTACTAAAGTTTTCATTTCCTATTTCCAAATACATTTTTCTAATACACCTAACATCAAATACTTTAGGTCCATTGCCCTTCTGACTAATTAATTATCACCTCATTTACTTCTTTCGTTTTCTTTGAACCAACTATGACCAGATGCACGTAGAATCCATAATTTTATATAATAAAAAATATTTAAATAAAAAAAATATTATACAATAAAAAAATGTTTTTTTTAAATTAATATATAACCGTGTATTTATATTATTTTCAAATAAATGTATTTATTTGTACAATTTTTTTCATTAATTTAACAATAAATTAATATTTTTAAAATCAAAATTAAATAAAATTATATAAAATCGAAAAATAATAATTTAACTGGAAATATAAAATGCTAAAAATTTCATATAAATTATAAATTTAGAACAGACATGAAAATTTACAATAAATACAGCAGAGGACAGATGAATGTCAAAGAAAATTGGAAGACCTAAATTATGGTGTAATGGTGACATGTCAATGGAGAGCCACGTCTCCCCTTCAAGTGGCACATGCTTTTCCCATATTATTTTCCCATCAATCGAACACCCCAAAGTCAAAAAAAAACACACACCCCCCACAACCATAAAGCTTTTAACTTCAATTTTTCCTTCTTTTTCTCTTTTCACAGGAACTGCATCCATCTCATCTCATCTCATCCAATTCCTTCAATCAAAATCCAAACCTTTTCCATCAATTTCCCTACTTATGAAACAAACTGTTTGAAAAAGAAAAAAGAAAGATGAACCCTTTCCTTTGCTTTGTTTTACAAGCATGGAATCCTAGCTCTTGTCAAGTTTCCTCCATGGAAACTTCTCGTTTTCTCAGAGACTATGCTGTTTGGGAAATCAATGCTTTTCTTTGGATTTCTCTTATAACTATTACTTATATTCTTTCTTATAAGCTTTTTAAGTTGTTTAAGTTATGGAATCAAGCTTGCAAAATCCCAGGTCCTCCTTCTCCTTCCTTTTATGGTCATTTCACTACTCTCTCCAAACAAAATCTCACAGGTAATAAAAAAAAATCCTTTTTTTTATGTGAATGATGAATCTGTGACTTTTTGGAATCTGGGTTGTTCATGGATTTACCAAATCTCACTATTTTTGACTTTTCAACCATATAGTCTTTCTATAAAAATTTACATAAATTTTCAATTGCAACTGATCAGGGGTTGAATTTTAAAATCTGGGTTTTGATTTTACCAATCAAATATGGAATCTGTTTTTTTTTTTTTGTTTTTGCAGAGGTATTGTCAGATTCACATGAGGAATATGGTTCAATTGTGAAGTTATGGTTGAGTCCTAAACAGCTTTTGGTTTCAATAAAAGAACCAGAAATTATTAAAGAGATGTTGTTGAAAGCTAAGGATAAATTGCCATTAACTGGAAAGGCTTTCAATTTGGCCTTTGGAAGATCCACCCTCTTTGCTTCATCTTTTGATAAGGTACTTAAATTATAAGTTCTTTTACCTGTTATGGTTGTTGTTGAACTTGTGAAGAAGATGGTCACTGATTATCCAAGTCAGTAACACAATTGTTAGTCTTTTAAGGATAGGGGTGTAATCGAGCTGAGCCGATCTCAATCCGTATGAGCCCTGCTCGAAATTTGGGGCCCAAAGTTCAGTTTGAGTCTTCATAATTGATTCTAAAATGTGAAATTTGGTTTCTATATGGAAAAACCGAATTCTAACCGGATTTTTAAAACATGAACTGGTTCTAACACCTCTAGTCATTCTCTTTTAGGTTTTGTCACAGATACCCGAGTCTGAAGAAGATAATTTTCCTCATGTGCTATGCAAGACCTGTTCTATGTTTTGTTTGCTCTTCATATTGTTTCAACGAAATGGTTATTTAATAGCAATCGTATATAAGAATGTGTTCATACTCGATATATGTGTACTTTGATGGCATGATCGAATGACCTTCTGATAATCTATGGATTCTTTTTCCTCTTTAGGTGGAAAGTAGAAGAGAGTCTTTGGCATCTGAATTGAATGTAAGGTTGCTTGATAGAGCAAATTTAATCCCTACCAAGGCTGTCGATCGTATCATGGCTGAATTACACCAGAGCATGACCAAAGGAAGTATCAATTGTATAATGACTTCTCAGCATATGGCCTTCACTTTGCTTGGTGCTACAATATTTGGTGACACATTCTTGTCTTGGTCGAAGTCTACTATTTACGAGGAGCTCTTGATGATGGTTGCTAAAGATGCTTGCTTTTGGGCTTCGTATAGTGTCATTCCCTTTTGGAAACAAGGATTTTGGAGGTATCGACGATTATGTACAGAGTTGAAATGGCTAACTCAAGACCTTGTTCAACAGTGCAGTAAATACAGGCAATACCATCACATGGAACCAAGCGCAAACCTTCGAATGGAGGCCGGCGTCTTTTTGCAAGATAACATTTCCCTGCAAGAGATTAATGGCCGTCTTAATGTAAGAGATGAATCTTGTGGCAATATTATGAGCTTGCTGTTTCATGGATGCTTAACAACCGGAGGTTTGATTAATAATATGTTGATGAGGCTTGTTACACATCCGGAAATACAGCATAAGGTAAGCATTCTCTATTCCGGTTTCTGTATTTTCCAGTTATCGTTAACTCTGGTACTCTTAGGACTTGCTAAAAACTTAAAAGACTCTTCATCAATATATATATATATATGCACATTCGAGTTTGAAGTTGAAGGTCCCAGGTTGCAGTTGATTTATGTCTTTGGAATTGAACTTCTGCAGATATACTCAGAGATAATCATGGCAAAGAAAGATTCGGAGGACAAAGCTCAACCTGTTGTAGAGAAGATGCCTTTATTGTTGGCAACTATCTATGAGTCTGCTCGTGTTATGCCAGCCGGACCTTTGCTACAGAGGTGTTCTCTGAAACACGGTAAGTAGTTTTTTGAGTCATTAAACGAGAACTACATTGAATATTGACATGGAATTTGCAACAGATACATTTAGTACTTCTATGGTCACTGATACAAATATTATCCTTGTGTTTTGAAGATTTGAGGCTTAAGTCTGGTGTAATTGTGCCGGCTGGAGCAATACTTGTCGTTCCTATGCAGTTGGTGCAGACCGATGATTCTAGTTGGGGAAGTGATGCTGGCAAATTTAATCCATATCGTTTTCTGTCTAAGACAGAAAAGACATCCGCTTCACCAAACATGGATGCGTCCATTGCAGGTTTCACTCTACTTCTTCCAAAATGTCTATCTATTAGGTCGGATTTGTTTATGCTATGTACTGCTTGCTGATTTAGCACAAAGCTATATGTTAATACACTGGAATGACTTCTTCTTGTCCATGTAGCTTACTGGAGATAAAATCGTACATTTTTCCGATAAATACTCTTGTGTGTTGTGATCATGTCGGTTCTTTTGGATTTAGTTTGCGTTCAGTGTCACGGGGTACTAATATACAATTAACTATCTAATTGCTTTTCTTTGCTTTAGGACATGCTGAAGAACATAAAGATCAAAGGAAATGTACTTTTGTTTTGAAAGATCCGAATAAGAATCCGACTTTTCTTCCCTTCGGTTCTGGTGCTCGTGCTTGCGTTTGCCAGAAATTTGTCATTCAAGGAGTTGCAACGTTGTTTGCTTCCTTGCTCGAACAATACGAGGTTTGTCCTACGAATAACTTATCTATAATTTGTACTCTAAATACCCGGAAAAACTTAAATCCAAGTACCATAGCTACCAGGCGTTTGCTGCACCGAGAGTGGACTAATGATTGTTCTGTTGAATCAATATAACAGGTGAGGCTTCGTTCAGGATCAAAGACAGACTCAAAACCGTCGACAAACTACTCGATGTCTCAAGATTTTCTGAGTTCCGAACTAGTTTTCGCAAGAAGGAATAACTGAAAAGTCATAACAAAACATACATACTGTCATCCTTAAACCCTTAGTTTGCTCTTGTTTTCCGGTTTTCCTTTTTTCGTCATACAGGTTTTTGATGGAGAAAGACATCCTGATTCTCACCCTCTTTTTCCTCCGAAAATCATCGGAGAAGCTCATTCATTGCTTCTTACCTATGGATAATCTCACATGGGGCATATTTCAAATCTCATGTAATCCTCATGGTTTTAAAAGTGTCTTAAAAAGTGCACTATTTGTTTTTGAAGCACTTTGAGACACTATTTGCAGTGAAAACAAAAAAACTCTACTTTTTGTCTTTCCCCATCTTCTGAACTTTTTTAATCATTCTCTCTTTGTTTTTTTTCCTCCTTAATGGAGTTTGTGTTGTATTGAATCATATACCATATGTATTCACTGAATCTTGTAATAATAATTTCTGAACTTGTTATGATCTATGAAATAAATCCAACTTTTTACATTTGATCATGTTAATGATATCTTAATCTAATTTTATATGTTTTCCTGGTCAGATTATTTGTAGGTTATCGATTTGATCGGTTCATCTAGTTTAATTATATAAATTATTGAAAAAACTTCCAAATTTTATTTCGGTTGAGATTGGTTCTCAAATCAATTGGACAATTGTCTCTCTTTAAATCCATACTTTAATTATTGTTTAATTCAATTTATCCGATCAACTTGTTAAGTTACAACAATCATGCTATAAATACTATATTTAGAATTCTTTCTTAGTGATAAAAGGGGGTTTTGCTTTGCTTACAAATTAAGGAAAAGTTGGATTAATTGCATCAAAATGGTTCTTAAATTTGAAAATTTTATATTTGAATCTTTAAAATATTAAAATTATATCAATCGGGTTTTTTAGTTAGCTTCGAATTTGATAAACATATAGATCAAATTGTAAACACGTGAAATTATGAACAAATCATAAAAATAGTTTCATTAAAATTTAGGAAAACTATTTTTTTTCTTAATATGTTAGATCTAAACTGTCAATATAGTAAGTATATATTTCTAATTTAATTTATATGTTTAAAGATGCTTAACATAAAATTTGAGGTAGCGTGTTGACGGAAGGATTTAACTGATACGATATTAATCTAATGATAATTAATTAGAATGTTTTAAAATTTAAAGATTAATTTAAAATTCAAGTCATAGTTAGAGGACCTTTGTGAAATTAACCTTAAAAGTTTTATTTCAACTTAAGCTTCAATATTCTTTGCTTAGCTCAAGTTAAAATGGCGAAAGTAGAAAAACCTCTAATTTGATTCAAAATCATAATAGAAAATTCTTCAGATTCATCCTGAAAATTTTCTATATAAACCCAAATGCGAAATCCCAGTTTCGCAATCTCTTTTTTATTCTCCATACCAATCTCAATTCTCTTCTTCAACAATTTCTTAGCGGAATCAACCCTCAGCTCTGAACCAATGGCAACCACCGCCGCCAATTTGGGTGGATTTCGCCCTTCCGGCGGATCCCAAAACAGCGCGGAGCTCGAAAACCTCGCTCGCTTCGCCGTCGATGAGCACAACAAGAAAGAGAAGCGTATGGTTGAGTTTGTGAGGGTGGTGAAAGCAACGGAGCAAGTGGTGGCGGGGACGCTTCACCATTTGACTGTGGAAGCCATTGATGGTGGAAAAAAGAAGTTTTATGAAGCCAAAGTGTGGGACAAGCCATGGATGAACGTGAAGGAATTACAGGAGTTTAAACATGCCGATGATTCCCCTTCTTTTACGACTTCGGACCTTGGTATCAAGAAAGGTTTGTTCATAACTCAAAACTTCTTTGATTGTCGATATTAAACTTAGATAAATTATTGGGTGAAAATAGATGGGCATGGCCATGGATTGCAAGGTGTGCCAATACATGACCCTGTAGTTGAAGATGCTGCAAATCATGCTCTCAAAGCCATTCAGCAGAGATCAAATTCCCTTGTGCCTTATGAACTCAAAGAAATCCTCCATGCCAATGCTGAGGTATGGTGTGTCATCCTGTTTAATAATATTATTGAAGTGAATTGGTTTTGACATGAAAGTGGAAATACACAGGTGGTGGAGGATTTGACCAAACTTGAAATGGTTCTGAAGGTTAAGAGAGGAGACAAGGAAGAGAAGTTGACGGTGGAAGTACACCATTTGAGCCATGGAACTTTCCATCTCAACCGCATTGAGCCACATTACTCTTGAACCCATTTGGATGCAAATATGTGTTGGTTTGGCAATGGATTCTTGGAAGATTATATCTTTTTATAATTGAGAAATAATTAAAGAGTGGAAATTCCTAATGTTATCCAAATATTATGAACTTCTATCACTTTTCTTTTAATCTTTTATTGTTATCAAATTCCCTCAAACTTAGTTTAAAAAGTGAGAAGATTTAGATAAAATAAATAGGTTCGGATAAAAAATAAAATTTATTTTTTAAATCAGTTGGTTCTTGAGAAATATTTATTTAGGTCGGCCTAAATTTGTTTAAATTATTTTTTGTAATTGTTTATTGTTACTGTTTGCTCTTGTTTTGTTATTATTTTGTTATTATATTTTTATTATTTTATTATTTTTATTTAGATATTATTTAACTATTATTTTATTATAATTTTTACTATTATTATTAAATTGTAATTATGTTTGTACCATTTAAATATGAAATTTTTTTAATGTATAAAATTTTTAAATTTAAATTTATATAAAAAATATAAAAAAAATTTTAATACACGCAAATTAAGCTCGAATTTAATTTTTTTATTTAAATCAAATTTAAATAAAATTTTAAATTCAATTTTCGAGTGGAAATTAAAAAACGGAACTAAAATTTTACATTAATCCCAACCAATCGAGAATTTCTTTTTATCATGAATAGTTAGAGTTAGGAGAAAGAACCAAAGAAAAAAAAATAGCTCCAGTGTCAGAATCAATTATTCATTTAAGCCTTCTCCATTTCCATCCTCCACAGCAATCTCAATTCTCTTCTTCATCAATTTCTCTGCGGAATTAACCCTCAGCTTAGAACCAATGACCACCACCACCGCAGTCACTTTGGGCGGAGGTTCGGCAATCAACGTAGAGCTCGAAAACGTCGCTCGCTTTGCTATCGATGAGCACAACAATAGAGAGAACGGTACGGTTGTGTTTGTGAGGGTGGATCAAGCAGCCGAGCAACTGGTAGTCGGGAGGCTTCACCATTTGACGGTGGAAGCCATTGATGCCGGCCAAAAGAAGCTTTATGAGGCCAAAGTGTGGGTCAAACCTTGGTCGAACTTCAAGGAGTTGCAGGAATTTAAACATGCCGGTGATGATCGTGCTTCCTCTTCTTCTACTACTTCCGATCTTGTGGTCAACAAAGGTTCTTCATTACTCAAATTTTCTTCGAATAGTTATTGTAGGAAATTATCGGCATTTCAGAAAAGAAAAAAAAAAAGAAAAAAGAGAGTTTGTATCTTAATAAGAATACTCATGCACAAGGACACGATATGAAAAATATCTCCTTTCCTAATTTGCAGTTGTGCAGCCTTTACCCGGTACAGGCAGGAGCTCTTACGCAAAGAAGCAAAGAGCAAAGCGCATGGGATCTGATTATTACTCGTTTATTAGATGGAAAACTAAAGGTAACTATCGTTGTATTGAAATAACACCCAAAATTCGAGGGTGTGTTTGATCGGATGAAAAAGTGAAAAAATACGAGGGAGTGGAAAGAAAACCTAAGAGTATATATATATATATATATATTGTTTCATATCAAACTCAAATTAATTATTTGCTCCAAAATAGATAGCCATGGCCCTGGTTGGCAATGTATTCCAACGCGCGATCCTGTAGTTGAATAAGCTGCAACTCATGCTCTGAAGACCATTCAGCAGAGATCAAATTCCCTCGTGCTTTATCAACTTAAAGAAATCGTTCATGCCAATGCCGAGGTATGCTGTAAACGGGTAGGTTTTATTTTCTTATTGCTTTATTGTCATTAAATCTGAGTTTATATGTAAATTCGTTTTCATTTGAATCTCAGACATAGGTGGTGGAAGATTACGCGAGAATCGAATTGGTTCTCATAGTGAAGAAAGAGGAGGAAGAGAAATTGAAGGTGGAGGTACACCATAAGAGGCAAAGAATTTTCCATCTCAATTGCATGGAGCCACATCTCTCTAGAAGCTAATGTTACTATATAATAGTCTTATAATAGTCTATGTTATTTAAGAGTTGTGTGTGAGTGTTGAATATTAATATCTGTAATGCAATTGAAAGATATTTCGGGATTACATACTCGGGTAGGCACTGAATATGGGTGTATAATTTAAGAAAATAAGGATCAAGGACAACATAGTTACATATAGTAAGCTGTTAAATTGTTAATCCTACTATTAGTTTCATATCATCGAAATATGTATAAATATTGTATTATAATTCACATGCATGGAAAGAAAGATGCAATTCATCCATGCATCTATGATCTATCACAAGCTCAAAAGCTTCAAAGACTACCCAGTTTTAGTTCAGGCAATGGGGAGGGATCCGAAATCGCTCCTTTTTGCAACACAGGCCGGCAAACATGTTCTTCCCATTGCTTAACTTGGTTAATAAAATTGAAGAAATGGACAGGACTAATGCATTTGACAATCATGAAACTAAAGTTAATGAGCTAAATCGAAATGGAAAGAGCAATAAGATCATAGTTACACTACGGAACCGCAAATTTCTCGTGGCATAACAAGTAGGTTTGTGGACTAGTGTCTTTCGGCTGTGAGAATCTACCATTTTAAAGTTATGTTAGCAAATGCTATAACAGAAAGCGAACCGTGACAGATAAATAAAGAGATAGAGAAGAGAAATCCATTTGAGCCCTTGAGAGACCTCATGGGATATACTTCCATACTCCAATGAGGTCATCCCGACTATTTTCGGGTTTTCCTACTGGGTTGCTAATCTGATCTCAACCGCTACTTTTTCTAGGAATCCAGTTTCGAGCTACTCACCCTTCCTCATCATAATCTTCTTCATCCTCGTCTAACCTTCCACCAAGCCGAGCAAGTTGAAGAGGATCGATTGCTATCTTGTCCATATCCGAAAGAGACCAGCCTGGGTACTCTTCATGTTTGGCCTCTGTTGTAGGCTCTGCCGTAGAAGGCTGAGCTGCTGCAGCTGGCGCTGCTGGTGCAGCAGCGGCACTACCAACACCTACTGGGGGTGCAGGTGCAGCAACTTTAGCAGCAGTTGCTGAGGCTTTTGTATCCACATTCTCATCTACCTCGGCATTCAGATCAAAATTCCGAACAGCTTGATTGGCATCTTCAGCAGCTGTGTTCTCTTTCACCGGTTCCTTCAACTCGGAACCATCATCTATCACCATTCCTGAGGTTGAATGACTTTTGTTGTTTTGCTGAAGAGTTGAGCAGGGTTCTGGTTCTATTTCACGATGAGCATCTCTTTCCACATTTCGAGCTCCTCTTCCACGACCCCTGCCTCGTCCCCGGCCTCTCCCTCTGCCACTGGTGCCTGCATGACCCATATCATGCTGCGTTGAATACAAGTGAGGGAAGGTGTTAGTGAAAGTACTTAAATTCACAGACATAAATGGCATGCTCCAGATAATGACATTATAATACATGTGGTATAACATGCACTGCATCAAACAAACCCAGTAATTCTTATATGAAAGTAAGCCATCTTACCATTCTGCTTCTCTTTGATTCTTCATCACTGTCATTGACCTCATCTCCAGTAGCTTTCCTGGCAGAATGATACGAAAAAATATCACCAAATAAGAGACCTTTTTTACAACTCGAGAAGTGAGAAACAAGGAAAAAGGCAGGGTTTCACTAACCTTCTCCGCGAAATAGTTCGATCATCAGTACCAGCAGCAGCAGTAGCATCAGAATGGCCATGACTATAGTCAGGAACCCGGCTAACAATGTCCCTCAGAAAATCGAATACGTTGTAGCTCTGTACACAATGCTTTCTGCAGTTTATTTAAAACTTTTGTTAGAACAATGCACAATACACTGAAAATACATAACACTAAGGGTAACAAAGAATGACATCCAGAGACACATAATAAGAAATCGTGCTGATTACAAGGCTTGTTAATCCAAAAATGTAGCATGATCAAGAAAGGATGAAAAAATATATTATTTTTAACCTCATAGCAGATTTATGATACTTCCAGACCCGAAAGGAGGAAATCCGGACCAAGTCCAACATAAATGAAATGAAATCGACAAAAGTTGTGGGAAAACTTGTATTTAAGGCATTTAAGGTAAAACTCCAAAAGTGTTTAAGGCATTTTGTATTTGTTTTGTTCCTATCAATATCGCTAATACATGTAGACTAATCAAGAAATGTGAAACAAAGCATTCAAAGAACGTTTATGCATAATAAATGCAAAAAAGAACATCAAACCCTAAAGTAGACCACAGATATTGCACGGTACAAAAAGAAAACGCTAATTATTCACTTACAAATGCAATGAATTCATGGTCTTTGCTCCCCTCTGAAGAGTAATCTCATACGTATGATCACAAAGGTCTTGTAGAAACAATTCCAATGCTTTTGCTGCAAAGTAACGGAAAGAAGTGTGATCAAGTAATATACATGCATGAAAGAATTATTTTGGCAAATTGTGAAAAGTTATAGCTGCTCACAAACTAAAACAGGCACCGCTAATGCAATCTTCCCGACATCTTCATCTGCTTGCA
Source organism: Gossypium longicalyx (assembly GCA_025698465.1). Lineage (NCBI taxonomy): Eukaryota > Viridiplantae > Streptophyta > Magnoliopsida > Malvales > Malvaceae > Gossypium > Gossypium longicalyx. The sequence goes on along the minus strand of CM047000.1, from coordinate 95,963,062 downwards.
TAATCTTTTTAATGCGAGCCTGAAAAAACAAAAACATTTGAAAGTTTCAGCACCTTATCACATGCATAATTTTTCGAGATAAAAAACGGCTTGAAAGATGCAATGATACGTCGAATTGTGGAACCATAAAACTGTGCATCTTAAGTATAAGCAATCAAATTTATATACTAATATCGGGTTATCCTAATATAAAACAGTAGCACCATGACAAGTAAGAAACCCGACAAAGTTTGTTAAATATAGAGTACATCAAGACAAGAAGATGGGATCTTTGACGCATCAACGTCGTTATCAAATGAGACATCGTGTGACACATGTCATTGTAAGTTGCTGATTTAATACCATCAACTGATCAACATAATGCAAGTTCCAAGTGCCACATGCCAACTCCGGTGTGAGTAGTAGAATGCTGCGAATCTATGTTACTCAAACTTATGTGCAAGTGTCGGATGTGGATAGTGTTCAACATAGGTATGTTCAATTTCTTCGAGGTTTCTTTTCTTTTTCCCCATTTCTAACATTGTTGGAAGGTCATATTCTCATACCCATGTCCGGGTATGGGTACTTCAATAAAAGTGAAGAGTCAGAACAACACAGATGCTAAGGATGTCAACACTAAACTAGAACATGAGGATTGAAAAGAAACTAAAGTTCTACAAGTAAGCAAGATATTCAGCAGCCTAAGAATTATCAAATAATATTTGGGAAATTTAACCTCCATAGTTCCATAAAAATCGATCAATTCCGAAGAAACAATAAAAAAAATAAATTATTAAACCAACCTGGGTTTTCATGGAACAAGGAAAAAACACAAATCAAACAACACCGTCCATGAAAAATCCATATAGTTAAAACAATTATGAACTAAATATCCAATAACCCTAAATATTGAACACACAATCAACTATTCTATGGTAAACTAATGATGACCTAGATCGTATAAATCGGAATCGCAACAACAAAAGGCAATCACAACATCAAAAACTTTAATAATAATAAAAAAAGACCCAGATTTCATTTTCCATCGAATCAATCAAAAATCGAATACCCAAATCAAATTAACATCGTGTTAAAAAAAAAGGAAATTAAACAAATTCAGTGAAAAATAAAAGGAAAAAAAGAAGAAGAAAGAACTTACAGCTGGGAAACGGGTATCGAGCTTCTTCCTCATGATTTGGGTGTCAGATTTGGAACATTAAATTATTAAAATATTAAAAATAAAAAGGGAAAAAAGAAAATCGAAATATATATTTAAAAAAAAAAACAAGTTCAGAAAAAAAAAATTCGATGTTGTTCTAATAATTTCAAATTATGAAAAAATTTTAAAAAATAAAAATCTAACCAAAAGAAAAAACCATTTCAGATCCAAGACTGCTTTTTTTTTTTTTTCTTTTTCTTTTTAGTTCTAAAAAAACCAAAAACATGAACAGAGAAGTCTTTTGTTTCAAAACCGAACACAGGTTCAAGTTTGACAAAAAGAAAATTCCAAAGAAAAAAAAAATAAAATCAAGTGGATATTGGTTGATAAATTGACAGGTTGGTTTATTTATTTGTTTAAACAGTCGACTTTATTAGTTGATTTAAAGAAGTCGCGACACGTGTGATTACTTTATTTGGCTGTTTTTAATGTTTCATAACTGACAACGATATTTACAGATATTTGTTTTTTTTTTCTTATTTATTTATTTATTTATTTTGAATTTTATATAAGATCTTACCTTGGTTATTACACATATATGATTGATGTTTAGAAGATAAATATGAAATGTTATTATCATTATCATTTATTTTATTTAAAAATTTAGGTTTATTTACTAACAACTATAAATTTTTTTTATTAAATTTATTGATACCACGTTTTAAAATAAAAAACTCGCTTAACATTTATATAAAAAATCACATTATATTGTAATTGGATTTAATTGTGTTTAATTTTAAAAAATTCAAATAAACATTTTAATTAAAATGAAATATTTAAATTAATTAATGATATTATAAAAGTTTAAATATTAAGTTATATCAAAATTAAATTATATATAATAGAATATACAAAAATAAAAATTGAAAAATATTTTTCATTATTTTTTATATTATTTAATTAATGTTTTTTTCTTATATTTGTTAAGTCATGAACAAAGTTTGATATAAACACATAAATTTATGGATCCATATCTTGGTCGGAAAAGAATCAATAGAAAAAGAAATATTTAGAATTGATCAATAATTTTTTTTCAAAACATACGAAAAGGAACAGAAGCTAAAACATAAATCATATATTAATTGAGTCTTCTTAGAGATTTGCTTAAGATTAAGAAAGAGAAATCTTATGTAAATACCACGGAATAAGGTTTGATCTTACTCATGGGAATTCCATAAATATTCTCATTCCAAAGAAAAGAAAGTTCGAAACAATTGAGTTTTTTTAGAGATTAGATGTAGTTACTAATTTATGAACTGACTTGTACAGAATGTGTTGAGGATCGACCTGATTAAACAATGAACAAGTAAAAATAACAAAAGAAATTAAGAAATTGAACACATAAATTTAACGTGAAAAAACCCTTCCAAAGAGGATAAAAAATCACAGGTACAGATAATTTTACTATAATGACAAAGAACGAAGAGTACAAAAGATAGAGATAAAAACTAAACTTCGAAAACTCGAAAACAAAGAACCCTTAAAACGTAAACACAAAATTCTCTAAAAGTGTTATGAGTTCTAATTTCTAATAGGTGTATTTTCTAAGGTTGTAAAAGAGCCTATTTATAGGCTAAATTAATAGTTCAAATAATTGTAACACCCCAACCCGGCCTAGACGTTATGGTCGAATACGGGAGTGTTGCGAAGAAGGGTTTTGAAACTGTTTTTATTTCGACAAAAACCTTATAAAGTTACTTGTTATAAAATGTTCAAATTTTACAAAACATATTCATTTACTTGTTTATTATCGAAACCGTCGTTTTCGTAAACCGTTTCAACAACAATACAGGATAGAAAGCAATCAAAACCAAAACTAACAGTTAAAACCATACAATCAAGAGAGTCCCCAAAAAAAATACAAACTCTCAAATAAATCCAGAATTTTAAAAATACCAAAACTTAAAGGCAGTTTTATCTAGTGGTCACCGTTGAGCCTCCACCGCACTGACCCGCCTAAGTTCGAGGGTTACCTATACAGAATAGACAAATAGATGTGAGTTTTCATAAACTCAATGTGTAACCCAACAAAGATAGTCATGGAACATTCATAGAATCACATGTATAGACAGATACAGATTTGGACCTAAGTCCTTAACAAATATAGATATCAGAATCAGATAAATAGAACAGATATACAGAATCCTACCCCCATCCTCTACACACCATCTCCGACCATCCTATCACACCATGTGGGGTTAAAAACACCTATCTATCCCTATACACCACATAGTGTTGATGTGACACATAACAGAATAATATGCAATCAAGCTGCTAGAATATAGGTGAAAGGTCGTTGTACAGACCACTTCCTCTGTATATACAAATCTTACCCCAAAAACAGATACAGATTATAAAATTAACAGAATTATCATGCTTTTCATGCTCGTATACAGATAACATATATATTCAAATAGAACAGTCAGACATACATATCAATTTTCTATACAGATCAAACTATTAGACTATCAAATCACATGAAAAAGGGTTTGGTTAGCCCTTACCGACCCTACAGTAGGCCCACAGTCAATCGGAACGACCTGTGCGACCTTAAGGAAAATTTTCAGAATTTTGGGCCCACATGACCATATGAGCCCACACATCCAACCTGGCCTAGCCTATGTGGCCCACATGGCCACACATTCGCCATAACACAACCGTGTCTAGCGTACGGCCACACCTACGACATTCGCACGACTGTGTCTCGCACAAGGCCTGACACACGTCCGTGTAGCGTCGACAGTGCTCTTTTTCGGCTTTCGTCGAACCTCGATTTTTCTTGTTTAATGTACACACCTGATTCATTTTCAAAGCAATCGCACCCTCGAAGTGAACAGAACCTACAATTGTCAAACAAAACATCCCCAATTAACTTTAATTCACAAATCCAAACTAGATATTTTTCGAGCACAACGCAAAACCACAACGAAAAAATTGCACTAAAATGATTCAGAACTTACCCTCAACACTGGTAGCCTCCAGCTTCACTACTCAACCGAAGGGTTTCGAATTTCTTGGACAACATCTACTGAAATGACAAAACAGAATCAGTTCAAAAACACCCGTAGAAATTAAAGCATTAGACAACACCTCCCTCAACCCATAGCGAAATCTTACCTACGAACCACGGGAAGGACCAACAATTTGCAGAAAAGGAACAAGACCAGAATTGGACAAGAAAAAAAAAGGTTGACAATGGAGCAGAGAAGAAAACATCAGAAGGAAAGAGGAAAAAAAATTAAAAATTAAAAATAACCATTTGATTATTTTGACAAAAATTATCCTATAATCTCTCTAACTTCCCACTACTCCACTATCCAACTACTTCAGTCTCCCAATTCCACCGTACCTCTAATGGACAATCAGAACAAAAATTATCGCTCACGCTCATGTAAGAATTTGAACAAAAGACCTCCAACAAGCTAACTCCTTAGCACTCAAACCAGTAGACTCATTTTGATGTGAGTTTACAAACAATATTACAAAAGTCTACCCAGTAGGGATAAGACTAGGATAAAAAATAACTGAATGGCCAAAAGTGGGGTTTGAACCTAAGACCTCACACACACATGCAAAACACTTAACTACTGAAGTAGATACATATTTGTGCTAAATTTCACAAAATTAGACTTAAATTATTTAGGGTGTTACAACTCTATCCCCTAAAAGAAATTTTGGCCTCGAAATTTACCTGATCCGAACAGATGAGGATACTGTTGAGGCATCAAATTCTCCAGTTCCCACGTGGATTCCTCAGTGCCATGGTTCCACCACAGAATATTTACCAACAGGTTGGACTTCCTCCTCAGAACTTTAATATCTCGATCCAAAATCTGAACCGACTCCTCCTCAAACGTCAAATTCGGTCTAACCTCGATCTCCTCAACAGAGACAACGTGAGATAGATCAGACCGATACTGCCTCAACATCGAGACGTGAAATACATCATGAATACGATCCAATTCTGGCGGTAGCTCTAACTGATAAGCGTTTGGTCTCACACACTTCAGAATCCGATACGGCCCAATAAATCTAGAGCTCAACTTGCCCTTACGACTGAACCTCAGAACTTTCTTCCATAAAGATACCTTAAGGAATACGAAGTCACCCACAGAGTACTTGATATCCCTCCTTTTTAGATTCGCATAAGACTTTTGTCTATCAGAAGTCGCCTTCAAATAATCCCGAATTAGTCTAACCTTATCTTCAGTCTCAGAAACCAACTCAGGACCCAAAACTCGTCGCTCACCCAACTCAGTCCAACATAGTGGAGTGTGACACTTACGGCCATATAGAGCCTCGTAAGGTGCTATCTAGATGTTAGACTGGAAACTATTGTTGTAAGCGAACTCAGCTAACGGTAAAAAATTCTTCCAACTACCTTGGAAATCAATCACACAGCTTTGAAGCATATCCTCCAATATCTGAATCACCCTCTCAGATTGACCATTAGTTTGAGGATGGAACGTAGTACTAAAGGCCAATCTCAAACCCAGAGCTTCATGAAGTTTCTTCTAGAACCGAGAAGTGAAGTGATGATCCCTATCAGAGATTATCAAAATCAGTATCTCATACAATCTTACAATCTCGGAGATGTAGAGCTTCACTAACTTTTGAAGAGAATAGCCCATCTGGACCTGAATAAAATGGGCGAACTTGGTCAATCGATCCATGATGACCTAAACAGAATCCTTCTTAATGGGTGTCAAAGGCAACCCACTAATAAATTTCATCGTCACTTGTTCTCATTTTCACAAGAGAACTTTAACAGGTTGTAGCAAACCCAAAGGAAATTGGTGCTCAGCCTTAACTTTTTGGCACGTTAGACAACAAGCAACAAGATTTGTTACCTCACGTTTCAATCCCAGCCACTAGTACAACTCATGAAGATCCCGATACACTTTATTACCACTAGGATGTATAACATAAATGCTGCTATGAACTTCCCTCAGAATTGGCTGTCTTAGATTAGAATCGTTCAGTTCACAAACCCATCCTCAAAAACACAGAACCTCATCCTTGTTCAGTCCAAAATCAGAAGTACTATAACTCTTAACCTGATAAAACCGCAGAACCAAAGACTCATCCCTTAGTTGTTTTTCTCGAATCTGTCCAATTCAAGTCGACTTAACCTGTAACTTGACTAACAGACCCCCATCATCGAAAAAACTAAGACAAGCGAATATCGTTCTCAAATCAGTCATTGCTCTATGACTGAGAGCATTGGCCACCACATTGGCCTTACTAGGATGATACTCTATCGTACAGTCATAGTATTTGAGCAGCTCAATCCATCGACACTGCCTGGGTGTAACACCCCTAACCCGTATTCGTCGCCAGAATGGGGTTACGAGGCATTACCGATCATAAAATAATTCAAAACAGACTTTCATTACAAGGTTAATCATCTAGTTTTTTTTTTTTTTTTTTTTTGCAAAGCAACTAACATGCTTCAATTCTATAATTCATATAATTTCCAAGATTATATTTAATCAATACAACAAAGAATCATGAAAATCAGATGTTAAATTCGTAACCAAGTATATGTCATTCCACATACCAATCATATATGTATACTATAACAATTATGGCACTCAAATAATTTAAATATAAAATATCTTATTATCTTACTAATTTTATACACATTCTAATTAGTAAGCAAACATACATCATTTCATCTTATAAAAATGATATATTCCATTATAGCATTTGTTTACCTAAATACAACATTTGCATATCATAAATACATATAAGTAATAATCCACTTAGCATATGCCAAAATATGCCATCAACTTAACCAATTAAACCATTCAAATAAATTATCCAAAATGTTCAAATAATGTGCCATTTGAAAACGATACATAATCATATTCATCTCATGTCTATTCGACAATCAAGATCTACTTGTGCATATTAATCGATTTTCAAATAATTATCAAATCCATATAGTCATACCTATCATTATTTTATAACATAAGCATACTCCAATGTACCACATATAATTGACATACATTTTACTATTTAATGCATTACATATTATAACTCAAACACAAACATCATTTACTCCATAACCGAAACACCACCTTATATCCTTATACATATATACCTTGAGTTAATAAATATGTCATACCATTTCATCTTGTGCAAAAATATATACATATAAATATATATGTTAGGATCGACCCGATTAAACAACGAACAAGAAAAATAGCAGAATAAATTGAGAAATTGAACACACAAATTTAACATGGAAAAACGCCTCCAAAGAGGATAAAAAAACCACGAGCAAATATAATTTTACTATAATGACAAAAGAACGAATAGTACAAAAGATGGAGATAAAAACTAAACCCCAAAAACTCGAAAATAAAGAACCCTCAAAACGTAAACACACAATTCTCTAAATGTGTTATGAGTTCTAATATCTAATAGGTGTTTTTTCTAAGGTTGTAAAAGAGCCTATTTATAGGCTAAATTCATATGTAAAATAATAATAAAATAATCTAAACTAATCAGTGTTTGATTGAAACAAATAAACAAAGTTTAACTAAAAGATTATTTCTCAAATTTGACTGAAATAGGAGTCATACTTAACAATCTCCACCTTGACTCATATTTCCACAAGGCCATCTTTGCCAAAGCCCATCTTGAACTATGCAGGAAATTAACTGAGTCGAATCTGTGCTTAGAAACTGGAAGACTTCTAGCCTTCGACTTGTACACTGCCAAATCAAAACTAACCCGGGTCTGATTTTCACGAGCATAGTGCCCTAACTTTTCAAAACCTGCATCCAAAAGAGAACCTCTCTTCAACGAAACGTTCATACATTTTTCCCTCCTATGACCAAGTTGCCTCCGCTCCAAATGAGTTGACTTTGACTCTGTAATGGACGAGGGACGTCCAATTTCACCAATCACTGTAGAACCTTCTAGAATATAAAGACTGCCAGTTCTTTTACCTTTTAACAAGACGAGAGCTCCTCGAGATACTTTAATGCCACTCGACTCGATGTTGATTCTGTATCCTTTCAAGTCTAAAATACTCAAGGAGATGAGATTCTTTCGTAAATTAGGTACATAACTGACATCTGAGAGTGTCCTAATCGTCCCATCGTGTATCCTAATTTTAATAGTACCAATACCAATTACCTTACTAGATGAATCATTTCCCATGTGCATAACTCCACCTTCAACCGAACTGTATGTGGAGAACGATTCTCTATTAGGACACATGTGGAAAGAACATCCCGAATCTAGGATCTACTCGGACGTGAGCTTGGAGTTATCGCTCGTTGACACTAACAAGAAATCATCACTGCTTTCATTAGCCAAATTAGTACCAGCTACATCTTCCTCGTTACTCTCAGCAGCTCTTTTATTTCGCAGTTTATAACAATCTGCTTTGACATGACCTAACTTTTTACAATAGCGACACCTTTTGTCTCGTTTCTTTGATGCTATCAAAACGAAAGCTTGCCTATCTGCCTTGCTATCCAAATGAGACTCATTGTCGAGTTTGTCTCTACTCAAAAAATGACCCTTCACATCTTCGAACGAGAGTTCGTCTCTGCCATAAATCAGGGTCTCCCTGAAAGACTTGTATGAAGGGGGTAAAGAGCACAATAATAGTATAGCTTGATCTTCATCATTAATATAAATCTCAACGTTCTTTAAATCATTTAAAAGAGTAATGAATTGACTGATGTGATCTCTAAGAAGCTCACATTCGTTCATGCGAAACGTAAATAGACGTTGTTTCAACACTAAACGGTTAGCTAGAGACTTAGTCGCATAAAGAGTTTCTAACCTTTTCCACAAGGCAGATGAGGTCTTCTCCATCAATACCCTGCGCACATCAGTATTCGCGAGGCACAACTGGATTGCAGACAAAGCCTTTTCATCAAGCTCTTCCTATTCTGTTTTATTTAGATTCTCAGGCTTTTTCCTCGTAACAACCTTTTTCAAACCTGATTGTACTAGAATTGCCATCATCCGCACTTGCCACATATTCAAATTTGTCTCACCATTGAACTTCTCAATTTCAAACCTTGTTGCTGCCATATCTGAATGGGCTGATCTATGAAAATTTAACTATCTCCGTTACCACTTGTTAGGATCGACCCGATTAAGCAACGAACAAGAAAAATAACGGAATAAATTGAGAAATTGAACACACAAATTTAACGTGGAAAAACCCCTCCAAAGAGGATAAAAAAACCATGGGAAAAGATAATTTTACTATAATGGCAAAAGAACGAAGAGTATAAAAGATGGAAATAAAAACTAAACCCCAAAAACCCGAAAACAAAGAACTCTCAAAATGTAAACACAAAATTCTCTAAATGTGTTATGAGTTCTAATATCTAATGGGTGCCAACATATAAAACATTGTCTTACTCGCACATATATATCGAAGTCACATATCGATGCCAATGTATAAAATGTGGTCTTACTCGTACACATATATCGATGCCATGGTCTTACTCGCACATCACATATCGGAATCCTATGTCATGACATATATATCCTAGCTATTCCTAAGGTTTATATGGGACTTTCAGATGTTGTAACTCAGTAGACACGAATTCAAAAACATATCTGCCAAGCTTATTCACATTCGACTAATACATATATATATTTACATATTTTAATTCAGCATATATAGTTTACATTTAATTAAAATTAAGTACGTCTATTTGCTTATAAACTTACCTCGAACGATGAAAAATAGAATGGGACAACTAGTCAACAACTTTAGTTTTCCCCCGATCCAAATCCGTTTTCTTTGGTTCTTGATCTAAACATATTCAAATTAAACTCATTCAAAAATATTTTCATTCAATTTAGTCCAAAAACACATAAATGAACAAATTACCATTTTACCCCTGACATTTCACACTTTTTACAATTTAGTCCCTATTGCACAAAACACAAAACACAAAACATACAAAATTTCAATACACCCATGTTAGGCCGAATTTTACCCATGTTCATAAAAGCCCATATATTTCATTTATTTCATATTTTAGTCCCTCAAATTATTATTTTTGCAATTAGTCCTAATTACTCAAAATCATCAAAATCTCCAATACAAAACATGTTAATCCAAAACATATCTTTCATATTTCATCATCAAACAACAAAAATCACAAGCTTTCAACAATGGCATAACTCAAAATATTCACCAAAATAAAAAATTCAAGCATGGGTCTTGTAAATAACTTAGCAACGATATCAAAAACGTAAAAATTATAAAAAATCGGGCTAACTACATACCTTAATCAAGATCAACCATGGCCGAACAACCCAAGCTTTTTGTTTTTCTTTCTTATTTTGATATACGGTGATGAAAGAATAATATAAGCTATGGCCATTAATTTTTATGTTATATATTATTATTACTTATTAACCAAATTAAAAATATAACCTTTATATTAAAATATATAACCATTATAATTCATGGTTTCTACCGTCCATCACTTATTCAATGGCATAATTGCAACATAAATGCTCCAAATTATAAAGACACATTCAATTTGGTCATCACACATTAAACTATCAAATTTTCATTTTACGTAATTAAGCCTTTTTATTAAATCGGACACTCAAACGATAAAATTAAAGCACGAAAATTTCACACATAATAAATACAGAAAATAAATTTTAAGTATTTTTCTGACTCGGATTCATGGTCTCAAAACCACCATTCCGATTAGGGTCTAAATCGGGCTGTTACACTAGGATTCAACTCCTTTTGAGTAAGGAGGTACTTGAGGATCTTGTAATCGGTGTAGATGATACACTTCTCACCATACAGATAGTGCCACTAAATCTTTAACGCAAACACCACGGTAGCTAATTCCAGATCATGCGTTGGATAATTCCCCTCGTGCGACTTAAGTTGTCAGGACACATAAGCCACAACCTTACCATATTACATTAATACACATCCCAAACCGACGTACAACACATCATTATACACCACAAACTCCTTACCAGATTCAGGTTCTATTAGAATATGAGCATGAGTCAGAACAGATTTGAGCTTCTCGAAACTCGATTGCTGCGCATCAGTCCAGATGAAAGGAACATTCTTGCGTAGAAGCTTAGATAGAGGAGCTGCAATTAGTGAGAACCCCTCAATAAACCTCCGATAATAACCCGTAAGTCCTAGAAAACTGAGGATCTCAGATACATTCTTAAGCTGTTTCCAATCAAGCAAAGTCTCAATCTTCCTAAGACCAACTCGGATCCCTTTAGCAAAAACCACGTTCCCTAAAAAAGTTACCTCTCGCAACTAGAACTTACACTTGTTCAACTTAGCGTAGAGCTATTTCTCTCAGAGTATCTGAAGCACTACTCTAAAATGCTCATCATACTCATCCTCAGTCTTAGAGTACACCAGAATATCATCGATGAAGACTATGATAAACTGATCCAGATACAGTTGAAAAGCTTGGTTCATCAGATCCATGAATGCAGTCGGAGCATTAGTTAAACCAAAGGGCATAACTAGGAACTCGTAGTTCCCATAACGAGTCCTAAATGCAATTTTATGAATATCAACTTCCTTAACCCTAAGCTGATGGTACCCAAAACGAAGATCTATTTTTGAGAATATCGAAGCCCCACAGAACTGATCAAACAAGTTATTGATCCTCGAAAGTGGGTACTTATTCTTCACAGTCAATTTATTTAACTGTCGGTAGTCGATACATATTCTTATGATACTATCCTTTTCTTTACAAACAAAATCGGTGCCCCCCATAGAGACACACTAAGATGAATGAAACCATGATTTAGAAGCTCTTGAAGTTGAGCCTTAAGCTTTGTAGGCTTTTTTGATGCCATACGTTAAGGAGCAATGGACACTAGAGCTATACCTAGTAGAAGCTCAATGCCAAACTCAACTTTCCGATTCGGAGGTAAACCTGGTAACTCCTCAGGAAAAGTATTTGGAAATTTTCTCATTGTTCTGATATCCCCGATAGAAGCCAAATACTCCTCACACCCTTACAACCAATTTCTTGGCCACTAAAATAGAGATCACATTAGACAGGTAATCTCAACGCTCACCAATCACAACTACCTCCTTATCATTCTCGGTCCTTAGAACAACCCTCTTATTCGTGCAATCCAAATTAACTCGGTGTTTAACTAACTAGTCCATACCAAGAATTAAGTCGAACACCCCAAATGGTAGCTTTATCAAATTTACCGAAAATATCACACCTTGTACCTTTAACGGAATATTCCTATAAAGTCTATTTACCCGAATAGATTACCCCAATGATTCAGTACAATAATCTCACCAGAAGTACACTCAACAAAAATCCCTAAGTTTTCGAAAACAGTACTAGCTATATAGGAATGTGTAGAATCTATATCTATCAAAGCAGTATATGGAGTATCAAAAATTAAAAACGTACCCATGATCACATTAGGGGCGTCTCTGTCCTCTCGGTGTTCAGCAGCATAAACCAATGTAGGCTGCCTCACCTCAGTTGGTTAGCACATCTACTCGGTGCTTTTTGTCCTCGGCCCATACCATTACCACCTATAGCCGGTCCACGGCCCCTAAGTGGTTACTATACTGCCCTTTGAGGCTGAACAAAACCAGGTCCTGTAACTTGCATTTGATCAACACGATGTGGACACTCTCTAATCCGATGCTCTAATGACCTATATCACAAACAAGCCCCCAATATCCTATAATACTCGCCCGAATAGCGTCTATTATAATCACAACAAGGCTAAATCTCAGCAGGAGCAATAGAAACTCCCATTCTAACAGGCCCATCAGGTCTGACCTGTTTATTGGGCCTCTGAACAGAACTAGAGAGCTCTAAATCCCTATTAGTCTTGCCTCTCTCTCGGTCTCTGTTCTGGCGCTCCATGCGCTTAACCTCTTTGGTGATCTTCGCCTTATCTACCAAAACAACAAACTCTCGCTTCCTCTGCGGAGTAATCAATACCCTCAGACTATCCCTCAAGCCGTCCTCTAAACAAACACATTTCTCATACTCGGATGCTACCATGCCTCGAGTGTAATGGCTCAATCTAAAAAATTCGGCCTCATACTCAGCCACAGACTTATCACCTTACGTGAGATTCATAAATTTATGCCTACGAGTATCAACATAGCTCGCGTCCACATATTTTCCCTAGAAGGCAATCTTAAAATAGTCTCAGTTCAGACGATCCAATTGAGTACCCTCCTCAACCGACAACCACTATTGATAAGTTTCGTCGCGAAGTAAAGAGACTGCACCCTCCAGTTTCTGCTCAGGAGTGTAGTCAATGTCGTTTATAATTCTCTTGGCGGCTTCCAACTGATACTCGGCTACAGTAGGGGAGACTTTAGTGACGTCTCTAAAAAACTCTCTCTAAAAAACTTAGCTCTATTGGACCAAAGTCGCTCAGTTACCGACTCACGGCCCCCGGATCCAAAATAGGGTCTAGTGACCCTCTCTAAAACCCTCAACATAGCTTAGGACAGTGCGTCGTCCCCAGCCGAGCGGCTTTAAGACCCAGTCTCAGTAGCAGGTGAACTAGTGTCTCACTCGTATCCAAAATCGGCATACTGCCCAGAGAGGAAGACTCAGCTTGATCCCCCTATGGCACCCGCTGAGCCCACGAATACCATGACCGCGAGTTCCATGAACGTTCATCGTATTTTCAGTTTTATCTACATTATAAAATTTTATGCATCATTTTTAGTGTTTATTAACAGATATTTTATTCTTAAATTATTAGAAGTTCAGAAGTATTTCAAAGGTTTTAATCTCTAACTAACTCAGTACAGTTTCAGAAAGTACTAACTACAATATTTTTTAAATTTAGAGATACTTACAGGATCAGTGCTGGAGACTCTGTGTACCACATACTTATTCAAAATAATCAAAATTATTTGAAAACTAGTCCTTTTTCAAAACAAAATTTTGGAAATCAAAATTCACAGCCTGAGTTTTATAACCCGGCTCTGATACCACTAATTGTAACACACCAAACTCGGCTTAAACGTTATGACCGAATCCGGGAGTGTTGCGAAGAAGGGTTTTGAAATTATTTTTATTTCGACAAAAATCTTATAAAGTTACTTGTTATAAAATGTCCAAATTTTACAAAACATATTCATTTACTTGCTTATTATCGAAACTATCGTTTTCGTAAATTATTTCAACAATAATACAGGATAGAAAATAATCAAAACCAAAACCAAAACCAGCAGCTAAAACCATACAGTCCAGAGAGTCCCAAAAAAGAATTACAAATTCTCAAATAAATCCAGAATATTAAAAATACCGAAACTCAAAGGCAGTTTTATCTAGTGGTCATCGTTGAGCCTCCGCCGCACCGACTCGCCTAAGTTCGAAGGTTACCTGTACATAATAGACAAATAGATGTGAGTTTTCATAAACTTAGTGTGTAACCCAGTAGAGATAGTCATGCAACATACATAGAATCACATGTACAGACAGATACAGATTTGGACCTAAGTCCTTAACAGATACAGATATCAGAATCAGATAAACAAAACAGATATAAAAATCCTACCCCTATCCTCTACATACCATCTCTGACCATCCCATCATACCATGTGGGGTTAAAAACTACCACCTATCCCTACACACCATATAGTGTCGATGCGACACATAATAGAATAATATACAGTCAAACTGCCAGAATATAGGCCAAACACATATACAGATTACAGAATTAACAGAATTATCATGCTTATCATGCTCGTATACAGATAACATATATACTCAAACAGAACAGTCAGATTTACATATCAATTTCCTACACAGATCAAACTATCAGAATATCAGATCATATGAAAAAGTTTTTGGTTAGCCCTTACCGACCCTACGGTAGGCCCACAGTTGATCGGAATGACCTGTGCAACATTAGGGAAAATTTTTAAAATTTTGGGCCCACATGCCCGTATGAGCCTACACGCCCAGATTGGCATTGCCCATGTGGCCCATACGGCCTGGCCTAAAACCCACACGCCCGTGTGGCATGTCCGTGTGGCTCATACGCCCAACCTGGCCTAGCTCGTATGGCCTACACGGCCATATATTTTCCATCACATGGTCGTGTCTCGTGTATAGCCATGTCGTACACACGACCTAGCATATGCCCATGTGACGTCGACAATGCCCTTTTTCAACTTTCGCTGAACCTCAATTTTTCGTGTTTAGGGTACACACCTGATTCGTTTTTGAAGCAATCGCACCCCTGAAGTGAACAGAATCTACAATTGTCAAACAAAACGTCCCCAATTAACCTTAATTCACAAATCCAAATGAGACACTATTTGAGCACAACGTAAAACCACAACGGAAAAATTGCACTAAAATGGTTCAGAACTTACCCTTGACAATGGTAGCCTCCAAACTTCACTACTCAATCAAAGGGTTTCGAATTTCTTGGGCAACACCTACAGAAACGGCAAAACAGAATCAGTTCAAAAACACCTACAGAAATTAAAGCATTAGACAACAACTCCCTAACCCACAACGAAGTCTTACTTACGAACCACGTGAAGGAACTGACAATTTGCAAAAAAGGAACATGACCAGAATTGGAAAAGAAAAGAAAAAGGTTGACTGTGGAGTAGAGAAGAAAACGTCAGAAGAAAAGAGGAAAAGAAAATAAAAAAATTAAAAATAACCATTTGATTATTTTGGCAAAAATTATCCTATAATCTCTCTACTTCCCGCTACTCCACTATCCACCTACTTCAGTCTCCCAATTCTACTGAACCTCTAACAGATGACCGAGACAAAAATTATCATCCACGCTTGCGTAAGTATTCAAACACAAGACCTCTAGCAAGCTAACTCCTTACCACTCAAACCAGCAGGCTCATTCTACTATGAGTTTACAAACAATATTACAAAAGCCTACTCAACAGGGATAAGGCTAGGATAAAAAATAACAGAATAACCAAAAATGGGGTTTAAACCCAAGACCTCACACACACACCTAGAACACTTAACCATTGAAGCAAATACATATCTATGCCAAATTTCACAAAAGTAGACTTATATTATTTAGGGCATTACAATAATGAAATAATTAGACTAATCAGAGTTTGATTGAAACAAATAAACAGAGTTTAACTGAAAGATTATTTCTCAAATTTGATTGAAATATGAGTCATACTCAACAAAATGAAAACTTCATTCTCAGTTTTATGAGAAATTTTATGAAGGCTTTCATTTGCTTTTCTTTGATGTAAGCTTTATTTTCCTCATAATGTATTCAAATTTTTTACCTAAATTTTTTTCTTATGATTGATTCAACTTATGATAAAAAAATATATTGATTATATTTCTTCTCTTCAATAAGTTTAGTAACGAGCAGAATGACCTTATTGTTTTATTAAAGATAAAGAACCTATGACTAGCTTTGATTAGCTTTTGAGGAAATTTTCAAATAATTTCAGTAAAATCTTTCAATTTCTTATTTTACTATGTTCAATATATATATTCCTTTGCTTGTAGAGTATATTGAATGTATAGAAATAACTATAGTAGAGTTTCTATTATTCATATTTATAGTCACTCTAAGAGAAATGTTCTTATGCGGTGCTAATGATTTAATAACTATCTTCGTAGTTAAAAAATGTTTCAGATTATGCTCCTACCTATTATCTAGATACACCAAGAATGATGTATGTGTAAAGAGTCTACTATGAAATATTTATTCATAGGTAGGGCATGTTCCAGTTCATAATTTCTCTTGGTTATATAATTCATTTGGGGGAAGAGATTAAGCTTCAAGAAATAGTGAATGGTCTCGTCAATACACAAATGTATAAATTATTGAGGAATTTCCATTGCACTTAAAAATAATAACAATAAAATAATATAAATATAATTAGTTCTAAAATATACCATCGTTTGGTTTTGAAAAAACAAATGAAAGTTTTAAATATAATATTTATATTAATATATGATAAGTATATCCAGTTGAGTTTTAACTTGACTGACATCATTATTATTACAATAACTTAGAGGATGTGAATTCAAGCACGCTTAAGTGCGTATTATTCCACTTTAGAGATTGAGGGATGATGTTTTATTTAGGCATTAAATCAAATATATACAAGTGTTACGATGTTTTTTTAAGTTAATGAATTTAAAATTAAAATTAAATTATCATGAAAGACCATAAAAAGTATGACATAATTTAAGATATAATAAAATAATGTAAAATAATAAAAACACGTGTTCATGATGTCATAAAAAGTATATGTACATTACACGAATATCATGTGTTAAAATCTACATAACATGAATACAATATGAACATATTTTTTTTTTTTTACAAATTGAATTTGTATGACAAATTACGTAAAATATGATATAAATTGATACATAACACAAATAAAAGAATAATTTCTCTAAATTGAATCATTATGATAAATTATACAAAATATATTACAAAATGAAAGTAACAAAAACATGACACACATGTATAATTTACCAAAATATACATACAATTAATTTTTAATGTACGAAAATTATATATATCTTAAAAAAATGAACACGGAAAAAATGAACACGGACAAAATATATCAAAAAATATATAATTAATTAAAAACATATAAAACTTCGAAAAATAACATCACCACAACAAAATAGATGAATATATATACAATTAGCAACACCTTATACAATATTAATATTAAATCATATTTAGTATTAATGCATTGAAACTAAAAAAAATATTAATAAAATATTAATTTAATCTTTTAAAAAAATTATGTAATTACAACTTAATACAATGAAAAATTTTCAAAAAAAATTATAACTGAATTTTGTGCCTCTAAAATATTTTTTTTTTGACTTCAAGATCATATCAATATTAATAAAGTTTAAAAATGTTATATTAATATTTAGATATTTTTATATAATTAAGTTTAAATAAACATATTTTATTTATTAAAAACATTTGGATTAGACTTATCGTCCCACTAATAATTTAAATCAAAGCTAATATTTGATGTACTAATAGTATATAATTCTATATATCAGTTATGAATAGACTTGTTCATAGGTTGAGTTATTTGTCCAAATTCGAAGGCTCGTTCGAAATTTGGGAGGGTTTGGATAAAAATATTAGGTTCGAAAAATGAGCTCGGGCAAAAAAATTAGGGCCGTTTAAAATATGGGTCAGGTTCGGGCTTAAACCTTCAAGGCTTGTGCCCAACCAGCCCTGACCAATTTTTAAGTTTACAATACTTTATATTATATTATTTTTATATATTATGTAAATATTAAAATAATGTTAAGATGACTATATAAAAAAATTAATAAATAAAAAAATGTATTAAAATTAATAAATATTATAATAATATAATATAATTTAAATTTTAAAAAAATGACCGGGGTCTAAAATGAGCTTGTGTTAACTTTTTGTAAATATGAACAAATTTAGACAAAATTTTAAACTCATATTTCGAATCAAATCGAATTTAAATAAATATAAAATATATTAATATCATACTTAAACCTATCGAAATTTGACCCAATCTATCCCATGAGCCCTCTAATAATGAATCGAATGAGATGATTAAAAATAAAATCTTAAACTTGAATTCCACGTGAATATATAAACTAATATAAAATCTTAAATTATAAAACAACCTAATGCCGACTAGTGCTTAGATATTGCTTAACATTTTTTAATCATACTATAATTTATTTTTAATTAGCTTCATTCTTATCTTAAATGACACATAGACTATAATGTAAACATTAAAAACTATTAACTTCCCTATGCATAAAATTTTAATGAATAAAATATGGATTAAATTAAAATTAATATTTTTTTTTCAAAAAATAATATGGATAGACTTAAAATGAGTTTAGATTAATCATTTATAGATATTGGTAGATTTTGACAAAATTTTAGACCCATATTTCAAGTTGGGTCGGACATGAACAAGAATAAAGTACGTTAGTATCATGTTTAAGCCTAACTCGACTCATGAACATATCTAATTATGATAACAATTAAGATACAAGTGAGAGAAAAAAATCAATTTGAGATTTTTTTTTAAAAAGGAGTTTACAAATGCAAGCACATTACAAAATACAATAAATTCATAAACAAAATAAATTCGAATCTAGATTAGAATAAATATAGACAGAACCACACATGGTGAGACTTAAACCCATAATAATTTAAAAGAGAAAACAGATAACATTTGTGCATAATAAAATATGAATTCGAACTATCTCTCAGGACATTCCTGGGGAACTTCCTTTGTTTTCTATATAACTCTATATAAAAGTACATTCTTTAGGGCCTTCCATGTACCATTATGTGCTCTTTTTTTTATATTATGAAAAATATTTAAATTTAAATTTTGGTTTTTTTATTATACTCAAATTTGGAATTCAAATTCTTTTCTCAATATTTGAAATTTAATATATATATTTTAATTTTTAACATAATTATTTTTATAATATTATTAATCAGTCCAAATTAATAATTAATATTATTAATTATTCGATTAAAATGTTACATGTTATATATAATTTGAATATCGTAAAGGTCTTAAACATCAATGCATGACTTCTCCTTTCTTCTATGTTTGCCTTACTGTTTTTTTTCTTTACATCAAACAATGGTCAAATTTTAATTTTTGCCCCTATACTAGTAAGGAAATTCATGGAAAAATGGCATACTATAATCTTCAGTTTTGAGGGCAAGTTCAGTCCCCATAATTTCTTGTAAAAATTCATATGTTCAGTCTGGTTGTATAGATGATAAGTCCCTTGTAATAGAAGCTTGTAGCCATTTCGGACAGAATATTTCCCCGATGCCTCTCCTCACCACACCTGATAGTCTTCATGCAAAAATCAAGATTCTGCTTGCATCACTTTCGCAGTAGGTATTCTTTATTATTTCTTCTTTTCATCTTCTTGTATCATTGTGGATTAGATCTGCCACCACAATAGTGTCCGAGCAATCATCCCCATTTTGAATTTTGTAATCCACAGCTTCCGGCACCCACGCAACTTTCTTTACTGAAATTTTTGTTTCGGTCCCAACACGCCAACACAGTCTGATTTGGAGGAGCCACTTAACGCCCAAACACTCTATAAGGTATAGGAAGGTATATTTCCTAAACTTAAACTTAAGAAATCAGTATCCAGATAATATTTAGCTTTCATCGTATGAGCAAGCAAAGAATTCGGAAAATTAATTAACCTCCATCCTTGCTTGGGAAGTAATGATAATATTATTTATTGTATATTATATTATATTGTATATTATTATATTATAATTTATTTATTTATTTTTGAATCTTCTCCATTATCCAATACCTTCCTCTACTAATATTGATGTACTTTATCCCATTACTCAATAATTCAATTATAATTTATTTATTCTCGGTGGCGTCGTCAACGCGAAATGCTAGGATGTGGTGACAACAGGGTGATGTGAGTCGATAGTAGCGAGAAGGAAATGTTTTTATTTTATTTTATTTTTTGCTTATAATTTTTATTTCCTTAATTTAAATTTTCATGTCATTAATTAACATAATACTACAATAAATTCTAATCCAATCACATATCGCCGTGTAGATTAAGTAAAGAGTTAACAACCTGCGAGGTCCTTAACGGAAATAACAACTATAACGGTTCAATTAATTGTTAACTTTCATTTAAACACACAATCGATTACATTTTTTAACTAGGGCTCAATTGATTTTTAAATTATTTTCAATGAGTTGACAAGTGTCCTTTAAGGGTTAAAGGGTTGACAAGTATCTAGTAAATTATTAAAGAAACAAATATTAAGAAAAAGAGAGATACATGACAATTTTTTAAAATTGCTAGTGGAAAAAAAATTACACTGCCAATGTATCAAATATTAACCCTGAATTTAATAAAAGAATTTTAATGGTGATAACAATATAACTTGAATTTTTAAATTTAAAAAAATTAGAGAGACTAAATTTCTAAAAATAAAAGTAAGGAGACTAAATTCCAAATGTACGGAGTATATGGGGACTTAAAACATATTTTAAACTTCAAAATTTTAATCCATAATAAAAAACAAACAAATAATCAACTCAATGTGAAGCATGGGTGAGAACCATACTAGTATCGAAACAAAGTTTACCATAAATATTTTTTAAAAAAGAGTTTATCGTAAATGTTATAATTGTTTTTTTTTATTTTTTTGAACAATATTATTATAAATTCTGATCATGTCTGTTCTTTTTTGACATAATGCCTAGAACTACCCATAGCCCCTCCCAACCCATAAATATGAGAATAATGCGCTTTAGCGTACTCGAACCATATCGAATGTTATAATTGTTTTTAAATTAAAGTTTGTCTACTTCATGTATTTTTTAGGGTAATAGTCATCTAAGTTTTAACTGTTTCTATTTTGGTCACTAGAGCATTTTTTTTTGGTTAATTTAGTCTCTCCTGTTAGATTAATTGAAACTTTTAGTCACTCCACCATTAAAATAAATTTGTCACTAGACGGAATGATGATGTGGCTAGGTATAATAACAAATTTGATCTTTGATATTTTACACATTATGTCAATTTGAGCCTAATTTTAAAAATTCAACAAATTTAACCTACAATGTTTACACATTATGTCAATTAGATCTTTATTTTAGAAATTCATAAAATTATAATTACAAAAAAAAAATAAGTTTCAAAAATATTAAAAATTATAATTTTTGAAAATTTTATGTATTGTTTTTGTAATTAATAATTTTATGAATTTCTAAAATCAAGATTGAATTGATATAATGTGTAAATATTGCAGACTAAATTTTTAAAATTAAGACTAAATTGATAGAATGTATAAAATATTAAGGACTAAATTTATTATTATATCTACCCACATCAACATTTCACCTAGTGACCAAAAAGACATTTTATTGGTGAAGTAATTAAGAATTGCAATTGATCTAACAAGAGCGACTAAATTCAAAAAATATTTGATGATTAAAATAACATGCTAAAACTTGAAGGACTATAAAACAAAAAAAAAAAAATTGTTTGAAATCTGAATCCAAATATACTTTTGTAATTCGGTTAAATCCTAAAATTATATATTTTTATTTTTATTTAATAAACAATGTGACATGTTAATTTAAATAAAATAATGTGACATATAGTTAATTCAATTATATAATTAAATTTTGATTTTGATTTAATTATATTTATTTTGAATAACAATTAAATTGAATACTATTAAATAAAAATTGATAATGTGTTAGTCATTTATAATAATTGAATCTAAATCAAAATTTATATACAATTGAACAAAATTAAATTAAAATTTCATATTTCATAATAAATCAAAATGATGTATAATTGAAATTTATCTTAAAATAAAGTATAAAATACGATCGTAATCGATTTTAACTCAAATTAGACAAAAGATAAATAAATAACTCGATTTATGAACACGTCTAATTAGCGTAAGTAATGTTGATTATGTGAAGTTCGAAGTTATCTATAAGTGTATAAAATTGTATTTACCATAACAGCTTCATATTCTGGATTTTTTTCTTTATTTTTATGGTAATGAATATGTGTAAACATTAATTTGTTAAACGTGATGCATGAATTTGCACCATTTGCCACTTGAGATTTTTATCTACCTACTAAGTATGTAAATTAGTGCCTAATAGGCAAGAAATTCCAAGTCACAAAATCTCAAAGATGGAAAATTCATACACATTGACACTACAAAATGAGATTTTCTTTCCATAATTGAACCGATATTACTAACTCAACTTCACTATAAATTTAACATCCCTCATTTATGTCCTTCACACCAAAAATCATGGCTAGTGAAGCTGCCAATGCATCTAGAGTTGAATCTAGCAACCTCTCCAACGATGCAGAGATTGTACTCAATCTTTCCAACCCTATGAACCCGATTATTACTTCTTCCGAAAACCAACCTGAACCCGACAAGACTTTCTCTTGCAACTATTGCAGGTCAAAGTTCACTAGTCCTCAAGCCTTAGGGGGACACCAAAATGCCCACAGGCAAGAGCGTGCATTAGCCAAAAGGCTTCGAGAGATCCAAGCAGAAACTTTTACCCCTCCAACCTATCCCCATTACCCCTATCCAACCTTATCTTCAACCCCTTATCATGGATCTTTGAATAGATCAATCCTTGGGGTTAGGCTAGGATCCATGATCCATAAGCCTTCACATTCATGGACACTGTTTGGATCCGGTGGATATCTTTCCGGTCATGGTTACCCTAGGCTAGCTATGAGGAACCATCTTCCTCCAAGTTTTAATGGCAGGTTAAGCATCAACAACAATGGTGGAATTGCAATCTCAGAGCCTTCAACCTCTTCAAGAATGGTTACCGGAAGTGGTTCACTTGCGAGCTTTGCTCGTAATTCTCAGGCAAATGTTGCAGCCAATAGGCCAGCAACCAATCACAATGATGATTCAGAAATCGATTTGACCCTTAGGCTTTAATTTTTATTAGGGTTTAGGGTTATTATTATTATGTTTTGAATAAAGTTAGTGAAGGTTTTTGCTATTACAGGCTTATTATCTGATTGTACTTTTTATCTTTTTCAATAATATTATTATTAAAAATACAACATATCTTATTATTATACCCAATATTTATTAATAATAATTTTAAAAAAAAATTCAACCAGAAATGTTTCACAAATTCATATAAAATATAGATTAAGAGTTTCTTTCACAATTTCACCCGAAATAAATCACAAAGCAAATACATATATTCATATCAGAATCTAAATTGCAGCAGCGAACGTATTTTCGGATATAGTGAATTTTGTTAAACATTAGTAATTAGAAGAATCGAATTTGTAAAATAACGATCGTAATATCACGTTGCAATTGATATTTAATTTGTCGATACCAATATCAATTAGGCTCGGCCCCAGGAAATACCTTTCTAGCCATCATCACCACCTCTTTATTGCTTAATCCGCCGGAGTTCTCTTTCAATACCATCTGGACGGCATTGCTAAAGACTCCGTACGCTTTTCCACGGCTCTCAATCGGGTTCATGTCCGCCGATATCTCATCTGCTTGACACCCACTTAACAAAATCCCCTCATCAGCCTTCAAGAAGTCGAATAACTCGGACTCGAGCTGAGGTGTGAGAAATTTGAGGCTGGAATTGGCACCAAAGGGATTCTAACAAATGAGTACCAACGTCTGATGTGTTTATCCCTGTTAGTGTTGTTAGGTTCTCAAGTATGGATTCAAAAGGGATGTTCTTAGTGTAGCGATGTAAAAATTTTGCTCTCGGTCGCTAATTGAGGCGATTATTTGAAAATTTGAAAATGGAATTGCAGTTTTATTAAAAAAGGGAGTCGCCACCGATCCTTTTTCCTAGGTGTGATCGGACACCTAATAAATCCTCTTTTTTAAAAGAAAATTCATTTTTTAAATAAAAAGAAGGCCGGTTTTAGGTCTACGTCAAAAGCCAGAGAAAAATAGGGTTCGAGAGTCGGTTACGCACGAGGAAGGTATTAGCACCCTCGCGACGCCCAAAATT
The DNA here is from genome assembly GCA_025698465.1 of Gossypium longicalyx. Classification (NCBI taxonomy): domain Eukaryota; kingdom Viridiplantae; phylum Streptophyta; class Magnoliopsida; order Malvales; family Malvaceae; genus Gossypium; species Gossypium longicalyx. The sequence continues at coordinate 95,938,298 of CM047000.1, read as the reverse complement.
GGTATCTCGTTAAACATGTGTTGTCTTAATTTTCAAAAATGCGAGTTCAGTGTAACATTTAATCATGATCCGGACAAAACACGAGAAATTTCAAGTTTCGGTTTCTTTTGAGAAAGACGTTCCGTTTTTAACACGAGCCAATTGATATTTCACCCAACATAGCGATGAAATCGACGGCTTAATGTTAAATTGGTACGTTGCCTTACTTGTTGAAATTAATTTAAAAATAAGAATGAAAATATTTCTAGATAAAGAAAGTAAAAGGAAACTAATATTGATGTTAAAATAAGATGAAAACAAATATGCTAAATTCGGAACAGACAAATAATAATAAAAGTTAAGAATATACGAAGCAAATACATAAAAAATTAACAATGTATACATGATAATAATACAATAGTAGTAATGCATATGATATTAAACATGATAATAATAGTAATAATATAAACATGAAATAGTAGTGAACATATATATATATATATATATATAACATATAATACTAGATTAAAAGTATATACAATATATATTGAAAACAAGAATAATAATATAAAAAAAACCAATAATAACGATATATAAATATATACATATATGTATTAAAATATATACGTTATAATAAGAATAAAAAGTGTATACATAGTATTAAAAATATATACATAATATAGCGTTAAAAATACATGCATAATATAGTTATTAAAAATAATATATATTCATAAGATAATATGTAAAAAATATAATATAGCATTAGAAATATATACATGACATATATAAAGATATAATATTAAAAGATACATATATGTAATATATATAAAAAAATGTATACATAATATAGTATTAAAATATTTACGTAGTATACACATATTAGAAATAATAATAATGTTAAAAACAATCATAATAATAATATTACATAAATATACACACATATATATATATATAAAATACATACATGATATTAAAAATACATACATGATATATATATACATATAATATAGTTATTAAAAAAATATATACAATATATAGTATTAAGAATATACACAATATATATGGTATTAAAAAATATATATTAAAAAAACGTAATATATACATATAAGTATTGATAAAAAAATACTAATAATTGTAATAGTAAAATACTAATGAATAATAGATATAGTAATAATAAGAACGTATAAACGACAATATGTACAGGGGAAAATAAAAATAATAAAGAAAATTAATATCGCTATATATACGTAAACATAATATAATAAAAATATTAAAATAAAGTAATTAGAAAATAATACTATGTACAAAAATATATACATATACATATATAATAAAAAATATACACTAATAATAATAATAATAATAATAATAATAATAATAATAATAATAATAATAAATATAGTAATAATATTAATAACAAAAAGCAGATGTAATGTAATAAAAATATTAAAATAAAGTAATTAAAAATAATACTATGTATAAATATATATATATACACATATATAATAAAACATACACTATATTATATATAATAATAATACTAGGAATAATAATAACTAGTAATAATAATACATTAAAAAAAAATAATAATAATAAAAATAAAAGGAATAAAAACAATGTTAATAACAAGAATATTAATAATAGTAATAATAACAATAATATAAATAATAATATTAGTAATATTAGAAATGATAACAATAATATTTAATAAAAAACGAAAATAAAAAAAATAATAAAAAAGGACTAAAATTGAACTAAAATAGAGTTTTGGGGAAAATTTAAAAAGAAATAAAGGGAAAAGGACCAAAATGAACACGCTTGCAACATGGGAGGACCAAAACAGAAATTGTCCCTTCCCCCAAAACGCAGCACATCAGTGGGGACTAAAATGAAAATCACGACAAATTTCGGGGCCAAATTAAAAATAAAAAATGACTTAATTGCGAAGTAATAAAAAAGTGGAAGGGCTAAATGCGTAAATAGCCCTTTCGTTAAAAAACACGCGGATCCTAGGCGGGTCGGGTCGGGTCGATCCAGTCTAAGTCAAAACGACGTCGTTTTGGGGTTTAATGGCCAACCCCAAAACGATGTCGTTTTGGGGGGCTATAAAAGGCCTTTTTTCTTCCAAAAAAATTCATTTCTGCACTTGAAAAGAAAAAAAAAAGAGAGAGGGGGAGAGGGTGGGTGATTTCTGGCCACAAGGCCGGTCACCGTCCGGTCGCCAGACCGTCGCTGACTGCCACCGCCGACCACCGTGCACGGTGGCCGGAAAAGGTAATTTTTTTCTTTTCCTTTTTATTTATTATATGTGTATAACAGATTTGAAAGAAAAAAGAAAAAAAGAAAAAAAAATTTGAAAATGAGAAAATAAATGATAAAGTCACCTCTTTTAGTGATTCGATTTGATCCTTTTGTATGGAATCTCTATGTTTTTGATGTTTGAGTCTCAGTTTCGAATATTTCGTGTTTGTATTTAAGAAAAATGCCTCCTCTTTTTACAAGGTTTTAAATCGGCTTTTATAGCCATTATACAAGACTTTTTCTATTATTTTTGCTATTGTTGCGTGTTTGCTTCATCTTTGCAGGGTAGTTGGCGACGGTGGAGTAGGTGGTGGCAAAGGCATGGGTGATGGGACAGAGGCGGCAGCTAGGGGGGCTAGGGTTTTTTTTTCTGATTTGTTTTGTGTGTTAAGGTCTTGGGCTGGTTTAGTGGGCTTAGGGTTTTTAGTTATTTGAGTTTTTTAGTTTGGGTTAAGGAAATGGGCTTGGGTTTTAAGGTTTATTTGTAAGGGTTTTAATTTTAATGGATGTGGACTGATGGGTTTTAGGATATTGTTGGGTTAAAGGGTTTAATTTGGGTTGTTTGGTTTAGGGAAATGTGGGTCAAAATCGGCCTGTAACAGCTGCCCCTCTTTGCTCATTGTCGTGTAATGAGAATAGAGCAAAGACGCAAAGAAAGGCCAATTTTGCCTGGTCTTGCCAAGTCTTTACTTCTTTGGTGCTCTTCTTGTTTAGGTAGTCTCCTTCCAGTCCACCGCATCTTGTAGCTTTGGTTCAATCCATTGCATCTTCTAATATATGCCTTGTAGCTTCAATCTACTCCAATAAAACTTTAAGGATATGAGATTTGAGGCTTCGATCTGCTTCACTGTAACTTTAGAAAGATAAGATCTACGGTTTCAATCTGCTCTTCTACCACTTTAGTGAGATAAGGTTTAATATCTTCAGTCCGCCCCATTACAACTTCAGGGTTCCGCTACAACTTCATGGATATAAGACTTGTAACTTCAACCTGCTTTACTGCAACTTCAAGTGGCAAAATCTGTGTCTTCGATTAACTCCAATATTTATCCTCGGCATGTAACCCGAGGCTCAACTCACCTCTCGCAATATGAGCTGACTTTTGATAAAAACAGAATTTGAAAAATTGAAACTGAAAATACCTCAGCGTGTGAGCCAAGGCTCAACTCACCTCTCGCAATATGAGTTGATTTTTAAAAAACATAAATTGAAAATACCTCATCGTGACCTGAGGCTCAATTCACCTCTCGCAATATGAGCTGATTTTTTTGAAACACAGAAATTGAAAAATAGAAATTAAAAACAGAATTTGAAAAGACCTCGGCATGTGGCCCGAGACTCAACTCACCTCTCGCAACATGAGTTGATTTGATAAAAACAGAATTTGAAAAACAGAAACTGAAAATACCCCAGCGTGTCCCGGGGCTCAACTCACCTCTCGCAATATGAGTTAATTTTTGAAACATAAATTGAAAAATGAAAATTGAAAATACTTCAGCGTGTCCCGAGGCTCAACTCACCTCTCGCAATATGAGTTGATTTTTGAAACATAAATTGAAAAACAAAAATTGAAATAATAGAATTTTGAAAATACCTCGACATGTGAATCGAGGCTCAACTCACCTCTCGCAATATGAGTTGATTTTTTTGATGAACAGAAATTGAAAATACCTCAACGTATCTTGAGGCTCAACTCACCTCTCGCAATATAAGTTGGTTTTTGAAAATAGAAATAAAAACATCAGAATACCAAAACATGTCATCTGGTGGAACTCAGGTGTCTTTTCTTTTGATTCAGTATAGCTATCATCACATCCTCTTGCTCTACTGGAGTACCTGTATATGTCATGCATGATGTTATCATGATATGCACATGTTTGCCTTAAATGCCTGCATGCCTACATGATTATGCTGTGCGCCTTAGGCATGTTTTTCGTATGTCCTTTTTCGTCACGATTTTTGTGATGATCTGCATTCATTACTACGGCTCTTGACTTTCTCTTTAGGCCCTGTACCCATCCTCAAGCTTCACGAACAATCTGCGTTTCTCAGATATCACTCTTTTGCCCCTGGTTGAACTTTGTCCTTGCTTTGAGGCTCTTGTACTTATCAAATTCTTATCCGGGTAATGCTTAACATTTCTTTTGTTTAGAGTATGTCATTTTACTATTTATCATGTAAATAAACCCTATAATGAGATGTATGAAAATGGTCAGGTAGGGACAAAAGGGGTACCTCACATTTATTTATTTCAAATGTAGCAAACAAAGAAAGTTAACCAATAATAGTAAAAAATGTCATAAAGAGAAAATGGATCGCATTCAATGGATACAAATACTCTAGATATTCAACGCATGAACTCTTCCACGTTCTTCAATCAAGAATCTTTTCGAGCATGACTTCTTGCGTAGAAGATTTCGAGCTGCTGAAAATGCTTCAAATACTATAATCTTGTTGTTTGACCCACCGTTCAACCGCCTTACTCTTTAAGCCCAGGTTTGCTTCATTAGAATGCCCTTTCGGGTTTTCATCCTAATCTTTTTTTTAGGCATAATATTTCTTTACAGCATCTGAGTTCACTGGGTTAGGTAACTCTTTCCCATCCATCTCGGTGAGAATCAGAGCTCTGCCCGAGAAAGCCTTCTTTACGACGTATGGTCATTCCCAATTTGGTGCCCATTTTCCTCGTAAGTCTTTTTGTATTGGGAGAATCTTTCTCAGCACGAGTTCTCATTCGTTAAATTCTCTTGGCCGTACCTTCTTGTCATGGGCCACGATCATTCTCTTTTGGTACATTTGTCCATGACAGATTGCCTTTAAGCGTTTTTCTTCGATAAGATTTAGCTGGTCATATTGAGCTTGAACCCATTCTGCTTCCTCTAGTTTCGACTCCATTAAGACTCGTAGAGAGGGGATTTCAACTTCGGTAGGTAGCACAGCTTCCATTCCATAGACTAGAGAGAAATGAGTTGCTCCCGTAGATGTCTACACAGATGTGCGATATGCATATAAAGCAAATGGTAGCTTCTCGTGCCAGTCTTTATATGTCTCGATCATTTTCCCAATAATCTTCTTAATATTCTTGTTGGCCGCTTCAACAGCTCCGTTCATTTTCGGGCGATAGGGTGATGAGTTATGATGCTTTATTCGAAATTGTTCACATATTTCCTTCATCATCTTGTTGTTCAAATTCAAGGCGTTATCTGAAATGATTTTTTCAGGCAAACTATATCGACAAATGATTTCCTTTTTTAAGAACCTGCAAATTGCAATCTTCGTCACATCAGTAAATGAAGCGGCTTCTATCCATTTCGTGAAGTAATCAATAACCACAAAAATGAATCGGTGTCCATTAGAAGCTTTTGGGGAAATTGGCCCTATAACATCCATGCCCCATATAGAAAAAGGCCACGGAGAAGTCATGACATGAAGGGGCGAAGGGGCTACATGAATTTTATCACCATAAATTTGACATTTGTGGCACTTTCGTGCATAACTAATACAGTCGCTTTCCATCGTCAGCCAGTAGTAACCGAGTCTCATAATCTTTCTGGCCATAGTAAAACCACTGGCATGTGTCCCACAAATTCCTTCATTAACATCTTCAAGTATTTTTCTAACTTCAAGATCATCCACACACCTCAAGAGCACTTGATCTTTTCTTCTTTTGTACAGGATGTCCCCATCAAGAACAAATCCCACTGCCATTCTTCTTATTGTTCTTTTGTCGTTCTCATTTGGTTGTTCGGGATACTTTTGATTCTTGACATATTCGAAGATATCATGGAACCATGGCCGTCCATCTGGCTCTTTCTTAATGCTGAAACAATGTGCAGGGACTTCATATATGCTCATTTGAAGAGGCATTATTTTTGTTTCTCTATTCGCTTTGAACATTGAAGCCAAAGTGGCCAGGGCATCAGCCAATTGGTTTTATTCTCGTGGGAAGTAATTAAAAGTTATTTCTTTGAATTCTTTAATCAGTCCTACCACTAGATCGCTGTATTTTGCTAATTTCGAATCTCTCACTTCTCAATCTCCCCGAATTTAGTATATCACCAATGCTGAATCCCCGTACACCTCTAAGATTTTGACGTTTCGTTCAATAGCTGCATAAAGTCCCATGATACAGGCCTTATATTCCGCTATGTTATTGGTACAGAAGAAATTCAACCTGGCAGTGAAGGGATAATGGTTCCCTTCTGGTGATACTAAGACTGCTCCAATCCCATACCCCAATGCGTTCGATGCACCATCAAAGCTCATCTTCCATGACTTCTCTTTTGATGACTCGCACTCTTTTTCTGTAATGCACATTAAGTCTTCATCCGGGAAATCAAATCTCAATGGCTCGTATTCATCTGTTGTTCGAATTGCTAAGAAGTCAGCTATTGTGCTTCTTTTTATCGACTTTTGACTCACATAGATGATGTCGTACTCCGATAGTAAGATCTGCCACCGTGTCATTCTTTCTGAAAGTGCAGGTGATTCCATTATGTACTTTATTGGGTCCAGCTTTGAAATTAACCATGTCGTATGATACAACATATATTGCCTGAGTCTCCAAGCTACCCAAACCAAAGCGCAACAAAATTTTTCAATTGACGAGTACTTTGCCTCATACTCTGTGAACTTTTTGCTAAGTTAGTAAATCGCCTTTTCTCTTTTCCCTGACTCATCATGTTGCCCCAGTACGCAACCCATTGAATTTTCGAACACAGTCAGATACAATATTAATGGTCTTCCTGGAGTTGGCGGTACTAACACCGGAGGACTAGACAAATACTGTTTTATCTTGTCAAAAGCCACTTGGCACTCTTCGTTCCATTCTCCTAGATTATGTTTTCGAAGGAGTTGAAAAATTGGGTCACACTGGTTGGTAAGTTGAGCAATGAACCGAGCGATGTAGTTCAACCTCCCTAAAAATCCTCTGACTTCTTTTTGCGAATGCAGAGGTTGTAATTCTTGTATGGCTTTTATCTTATCTGGATCAACTTCAATGCCTCTCTCGCTGACGATGAAGCCTAGCAATTTTCCCGAGGTAGCCCCAAACGTACACTTGGCTGGATTAAGCTTCAGTTGGAACTTTCTCAGTCTTTCGAACAACTTCTTGAGGTTCCCAACATGCTCTTTTCCCCCTTGGATTTGGAGATCATATGATAGACGTAGACTTCTACTTCTTTGTGCATCATGTCATGAAACAACATCACCTTGACCCTCTGATATGTTGCCCTAGCATTCTTTAATCCGAACGGCATCACCTTATAACAGAATGTTCCCCACATCGTTACGAAAGTAGTTTTCTCCATATCCTCAGGAGCTATCTTTATCTGATTATAACCCGAGAATCCATCTATGAACGAAAACAATGAATATTTGGCTGTGTTATCCACCAATGTATCGATGTGTGGCAAAGGAAAATTATCTTTAGGACTTGCTCGATTCAGATCGCGATAATCCACACACATTCGTACCTTGCTATCTTTCTTCGGTACTGGGACTATGTTAACTACCCATTGTGGATACTTGGAGACTTGTAGGAAGCCAGCATTGAATTGTTTCTTGACTTCTTTTTTTTATCTTTAACAGCATTTCAGGTCTCATTCGTCTTAGCTTCTGTTGAATGGGTTTGCATTTTGGTTTCAGTGGGAGTCTATGGACCACTACATCCTCATCCAATCCTGGCATGTCCTGATATGACCATGCAAATACATCTTTGTACTCATGAAGCAAAGCGATCAAATCATGTTTGATGTTATCTGAAATGGAGGTCCCAATCTTCACTTTTTGTCTCTTTTCTTCATTTCCCAAGTTTACTATCTCAACAGATTCTTGATGAGGTAGAATCTGTTTATCCTCTTGTTCTACCATTCTTAGTAAGTCAGGAGACGAGACATAGTCTTCAATATTTTCCTCAGCTTTGAACTCTCCTAAATAAATAGCTTTCTCGAAATTGATTTCAAGATTTGTAACGGGTTCGTTCATATCGTTGATATCTGAGCACCTGAAAATTGAATGGAAAAGAAAACTATAGAGGAGCATCAAAGTATTGGGACCAACAAGCATAATGGCATGATGTGAAATATATGCAAAGACAGGCTGTGAGAAGAGGGAGAAAGTATGAAGTTAATGAGAATGAAAAGACCATGACAAAATGCATCTCCATTAATGTTCATTTAAATGATAAAGAGTAAATCATAAGCTCTTACAAAAGAATCCTTACTATTACTTAGGGACACACAAAATGAAGAGTGTTAACATTGAGCATTACTCTGGAGAAGACTGAGAAACTACAAGGAGATCCACAGCAGTCCAATTGTTCAAAACGAATCTAGGAGGACAAGGGCGTATCATTGAAACATCTTTAATTGCATCATTTTCTTTGTCAATGACATTTATACCGACATTCTGAAGACCCCGTTCAATCAATAACAGCGTGCTTCGTGGATTATCTTGCCCGGGGTATATCATTCCTGCAGATGTAAATGTTTTTGACAAAGGAAGGTACGTCATAGGCTCCCATTCTAATTCTTGGCCTAAGGCTCTTTCAATCCGCCTTTCTCGATCTTTCTGCAGCTGTTTTCTTCTTTATCGCATATCCGGTTCGAACCCTAAACCATATCTAGCCTTATGGGGCACTGGTCTTAGAGCTCTAACTATCCCTTGCTGATATCTTCCGAACCTTTCCTCGCTCGGGCTCCCTTTCCCACAGTCAGCTTAATTCCCATCTTGGTATTCCTTGACAGCTTAGGTATGAGAATTTTATTTCCTTCAGCAACGAACGTAGCATTGATGAATTCGAAGGAACGGAAGGAACATTCTACTGCATCCTGGCTTACTTCGAAGTATGGTGAATCCGCAGAGATAGATGCGACAATGTCTTCCTCACCCACGACAGTGACCAAAAGACCATCCATGATAAACTTCACTTTTTGATGAAGAGATGAAGGAACTGCCCCAGCAGAGTGGATCCAAGGCCTTCCTAAAAGGCAATTATACGAAGGCCTGATGTCCATTACCTGAAATTCGATGTCATATATATAGGGGCCCACTTCTAGAAGAATTTTGATTTTTCCCATGACTTCTCGTCTTGTCCCATCGAATACTCTGACTGTAGAGTAATAATGCCTCAGATAAGATAAATCAATTGGAATTCTAGAAAGCGTAGCCAAAGGCATGACATTGAGTGCTGACCCATTATCAATGAGCACATTCGGTATTATATAACCCTTGTAACGGGTTGTGATATGTAATGCTTTTACGGAGCCCCTACCATTTGGCGGTATTTCATCACTAAAAGAAATAAAATTATCCGCGTTCAGGTTATTCACCCATCTATCAAGTTTTTCGACAGATATATTATTTGCCACGTAAGCTTGATTTAACACTTTCAGCAAAGTATTCCGATGTGGTTCTGAATTCAATAGTAGGGATAATACCAAGATTCGTGCTGGTTGTTTGCTTAACTGTTTCGCGACATTATATTCACTATGCTTGATAAACTTCAAGAATTCATGTGCTTCCTCTTCATTCACGAGCCTTTTAACTTCTTGTTCAGGCGGAGTCTCAAGTTCAACCTCGGCCTCATGCGTCAGTGCCTTTCCTTTCTACTTCAAGTCATTAGTTTTCTTCATTGGTTCGACCGCTTTAGAATAACACCTCCTGCTGCGGGTGAAGTGTCTTACTTCACCAACATTTCCGGTCGTGATTTTGGATTTTTCACCTTCAGGTATGATAATGTTGACATCATATTTCCATGGTACTGCCTTGTTGTCTTTGTAAGGGAAGGGAAATGGTACTTCAATCATCATCTTTGGTTTTACTTGCTTCTTTTTTGCATCGTAATAAATCACCAATGGTCGATCGACAATATATGGGAAACCTGATGATTGATTATCAGAAGTGCATACTTCTCCTTCATCGGCCTCTTTCATTTTGTTAAAGATCTCGACTTCTTTGTTGTCCATCATGTCTTGAAGTAGTTTTCTGAATCCTTCACGAGACTGGATGTCATGCCCTTCGATCCCATGAAAATCACAAATATATTGAATTTTTGTATTTTCTTCTTTGAGAATTCTGTTGGGATGACAGAATAACCCCTTTTCAACCATTACCTCTCAAATCTTTCACAGCGGTGTTTTTATTTCAGAAACACAACTTTTGGTACGCCACCTGTCTTCTTTTGTCACTGCGCTCACATTTTTTTTAGTGTGGTTAGGGAGCAAATTTCCAGTCGTATTGCCAGCACCATCAAATCGTAGAATGCCTGCATCGATAAGACCTTGAACCCTCCTTTTAAAGGCTAAACAATTTTATGTAGAATGCCCCTGGTTTCCGGTGTGGTACATGCAACTAGCATTAGAATCGTACCATTTTGGGTATGGAGGCTTCAGGGGTGCCATATAATGTGGGGATATTAATTGTTTTTCCAACAATTATGGGTACAGCTCTCCGTATGACACAAGAGTTGGGGTGAACTAAGGTTTTTCAGGATTGAATCTTGTCGGTCTTTGTTCATTTTTGGGTTGGCTTTGAGCAGGCATGGTATTTGGTGGGAACATGGCAAATGGTCTTTGGTTATCTGTGGCGTAGACGGGGTAAGGAGGAGGTGCTTGATAGTAAGGGTTTTGGGGTGGATAATAAAAGTTTGGAGGTGGGCGATATCGAGGTCGTGGTTGGACTGGGTAAGGATTAAAAGTGTGATGGTTCTCAGTTCCCACCATATGGGCTTCTGCCTTTTTTTTCTTTACAGGTGCTGCCCTTTTCGAGCTTTCGGAACCTTCCATCCTTCCACTTCTGATGGAATTTTCTATAAGTTCCACGGATATTACAATATCTACGAAGTCTTTCGTAGCGCTTCCTACCAACTTATCATAAAACGGTGCTCTCAAAGTATTGATGAAGAGGACCGTTATTTCAATTTTAGTTAATGGGGGTTCTACTTGGGCCGAGATATCCCTCCATCTTTGCGCGTACTACCTAAAAGTCTCTGTTAGCTTCTTTTTCATCATCTGCAGAGTTAGCCGATCAGGCACCATGTCGGATACATGCTTGTATTGTTCACAAAATACTGTCGCTAAGTCTTTCCATGATCGGATCATTTCTCTACTAAGTTGATTATACCATCGAAAAGCCGATCCGACCAAGCTATCTTGAAAACAGTGTATTAGCAATTTATCTTCATTCACGTAACCAGTCATCATCCGGCAGAACATGATAAGATACGCTTTTGGACATCTCGTGCCATCGTATTTTTTGAAATCTGGTACTTTGAATTTCGGAGGCAGAACCAGATCGGGCACCAAACTGAGCTCTTTAGCACTCAATGCAGAGAAGGCTTCAGTACCTTCTATCGCTTTGAGTCTTTCTTCCAAACTCCTATACTTATTTTGAACATCATGATCATCCATTTTCAATCTGGCTATTTCTACCGGATCATCTAAATCTGGAACATTGGGATCGGCAGGATTAGCTCTGGGGTTCGATACGAATATACCTTACCCTAGATGAGTAGGGGGTACAGGTTATTGCTCCAGGCTTGCAGGTTCTTCTCGAGAACATTCTCTTTGCATTACATGTGCATGAGTTGGAGTGAATCCTGGGGATAGAGCAGATCCTGATCATGATTAGTTCTTGGCTGAGGCTCCATAGTGTCAGGGCTCTGCATAGGTCCTTTTTCTTTGACCAAAGCTGTCATCATCTCCATCATTTTGGCCATTTGATCCCTTTGCTCGAGCGATTCCTCTCGAGATCTTAACATCAGATCTCTTACTTTCTGTTGTGACTTGGTCAACTGCTCTTGCAATTCTCTTTGGGTCCTTTCCATCCTTTCAATTCTCTCATTGAACTCGGCTTCTATAATTCTAGCTTTTCGGCGCGTCCTATAAGAATGGCATGATTCTAGACTTGTAGTGTCACAACTGCAGATTATACAGTTTTAGCCTCAGTGAATGATTATGGTGATATGTACATGCAATGAACAGATGAATGAATAAATGACAAATGTTGAATAAATGACAAATGAATGTTAGTAATGAACAAATATGCAGGAATTTTGGTGTTGATTTCAAGATAGCCCCATACTTAGGCATTTCACTTATCAAAAGAGTCTATTACAAAATATTTAACCATTTTTTGATTCAACAGTTACACAAATTTCCTAGCCACATCGCCTTGTTTCTTCACTCGCTCTAAGAACTCTATTATACTTGATCTTTGGCTCGGAAGAAATTGGCAACTGAGAGCTTCGGCTTCATCTGATAATTGCACAACTTACATCAAAAAGCCTAGTTGTATTTCTTTTTCTTGGAGAGCTCTTTCGTAGGCGTGAGTGTCTTTGTCGTACTGACTATTCTTTTCTTCCAGGGCTTTTAGGAGATTATCCAATAGTTGCTGTTGAGCTTGCAGTGTATTTTCTAAATCTCGTACTTTCCCTCTTAGCTCTTGATGTTTAGACTGACTAGTCACAAATTCTGCAGACACAGTTTCATACTCAGCATTCTTCTTCCTCAACTCTATCATAGTACGCGTAGTTTTTTCCTTTTCTTTCTTTGCTTTCCCTTTCCAGAATTCCATCCCACCTTTGATGTTACTAATTTCTTCCTTCCATTCTGTTGACGACTTGCCCAAACCACTATTTTTAATAGTGTTTCTTAATTTTTTATTTTCCAAATGAAGGTCCCTTAAGTCGTTTCTCACGATCTCAGCTTCTCTTTGGATTTTCACGGTTTGTGACTTTTCAATCTGAACATCAATCTTTAGCTGGTAGTTTTCCTCTTGAAGAGAGCTGATATCCCGTAACAACTTATCCTTTTCACGTTCAAATTCGTGTCTTGTTACTTCTAGCTCGGATGGCATTTTTTCTGAGAAAGGATTCTAGAAAGTGTAATTCGTAGATGAGACTTGTTGACTATTTACTCGTCATTTTCTCCATATGTCATAATTTTGAGTGATAGTATCAGCATAGAGAGCTAACTCCATTAGGTGAATTTCCTTCCAAGACCTTGCAGTATCTCGGACTCTTTTTATGTAGCCTTCACCCGTAAAGGCGAACTCTGATTGTGCCAATCCTCCGGTAGCGGGTATGAACTGTCGTGAAGCAAACTGCCTTTGAACCATTAACGAAGCGTATCCAATTCCTTCCCATAATCCTAGTAAAGGCACCCAATCTTGGCTTCCACATTTGTATAATAGAACTGAAGGACGGATCCATGGTGCTCTCCAGGTTACATCTTTGGTGCGAAGGTTTTGAAAAATCGAAACCCAGTACTGCTCGATGACATCTTTCGGCCAATCTTTCTCAAAGTAAGCCTTTAATGGGGCGAATGTTTTTGAGAACATGTGGAAATGTGTGCACTCTACTTTCCAAAAATGGCTCAGAATCCAGACATTAAGTAACTGCGCGCATCCGATAAAACGTCCTTCCCCTTTTCTCTTACAACTACTCAGAGATGTAAAAGTCTCGGCCAAGATAGTTGGGACGGGGTTGATCCCTTGCCCCAACCTTTTGAAGAAATCCACTACCGCGACTTCTATATGCCCCAAAACTTTTGGGAAGACGATCAGTCCATAAATGGTCAAAGCAAACAGATCCATTCTCTTCGCAATATCAAGATGGTTTTGAACTAAGTCTCGCAGAGAAAACCACGGAACACAACTGACTTCATTCTTTTTCTTTATCTATTTTTCAGCCTATATGTCGATCATTCCGGTCAACCTTACTAGCTTTTTCTTGAAGGTCATCGGTTTGGGATCTTTCACACATATCTTGCTGAATTGTACATTGTCAATACGAAGCATGGCAGCATACTCTTCTATGGTCAGAGTCATATCTTCCTGATTGAAAGTGAAACATTGGTAAGCTGGATCCCAGAATCGAACCATAGCTTGAATCAGTTGTTCGTCTATGTTGACGCGATCAAGTGAGCTATATCCCCATATTTTTTAGTGAAGATGCCCCTAGTGTCTGAATCCCACTGTTTTCAAATTCGAGTCAAGTCTTCGAGGTTATTCTGACGAGTATTCGAAGTTACGTGCTCGGGAGGACTGAAGATACATCCTTCCGTTAGACTGTCCCCTTTTGCTTTCTGAATTTTCAAAGACTAGTCTCGAATCACGACATTTTTCTCGGTTAGTTGTGTAATTGACTCTTCCATCAGAAACCCGTTTTTGGCAACCAATCTCTAATCAACACTTTCCTAATCAAGATGCCTATGATACATGATGTAAAATAAAAACAAAGACAAATACCTTGGTTAGTACAACAAATATGAACAGAGGAAAATTACGGAAAATCCAAATAAAAAGTGCAAATGTCAAAGAAATAAAAGGTAAGAGGCGTTTCTCCCATGTACTTATTTTGGTGACTATTAACGGACAGAGGTTCGGCATGGCTCTAATTAGGTGGCTCATATGGTTCACTATATGCGATTTCAGTTCTAAATAGGTACTCAAATTGTCCGTACCGTCATCTACTAAGATTAGTACGAAGCCTCGGTCATTGCCTATCACAGGCTTACGAGTTCAATTCAAGGGATCACATTTACTTATGCCTATACGGAGGGACAAGTTAACTCACGAAAGCATAAGTCATATGTAACCCGAAAGTATTCACTAGCCTGTGCTGAGGGACGGGTTAACTCACGAAAGCATAGCGTTTACTTTCACTTAAACAGATGGAGCCCGGGTAGAGAGCTTATGTTATGCAAAATGCAAGTGCACGGTGTGTGGGGAGAAACTCACAAACCTTTCATCTTATTTTAAAACTACGAAACTAAAACTATAAAAACTTAGAGCTGAAAAGCAAAAGATAAAACAAGTTAGAAAAATATTTATAACATGATGCAAATGCATGATTTTTTGAAAACAAAATTTGAGGATCACGACTAAATATTAATTTGAACAAAGAAATTCGAAAATTTTGACAACATGCGTTTAATTCGACTCCCCTCTCAAAAATGGGTCCCCAGCGGAGTCGCCAGCTGTAGCGACGTAAAAATTTCGCTCTCGGTCGCTAATTGAGGCTATTATTTGAAAATTTGAAAATGGAATTTTAGTTTTATTAAAAAAGGGAGTCGCCACCGATCCTTTTTCCTAGGTGTGATCGGACACCTAATAAATCCTCTTTTTTAAAAGAAAATTCATTTTTTAAATAAAAAGAAGGCCGGGTTTAGGTCTACATCAAAAGCCAGGGAAAAATAGGGTTTGGGAGTCGGTTACGCACGAGGAAGGTATTAGCACCTCGCGACGCCCAAAATTGGTATCTCGTTAAACATTTGTTGTCTTAATTTTCAAAAATGTGAGTTCAGTATAACATTTAATCATGATCCGGACAAAACACGAGAAATTTCAAGTTTCGGTTTCTTTTGAGAAGGACGTTCCATTTTTAACACGAGCCGATTGATATTCACCCAACATAGCGATGAAATCGACGACTTAATGTTAAATTAGTATGTTGCCTTACTTGTTGAAATTAATTTAAAAATAGGAATGAAAATATTTCTAGATAAAGAAAGTAAAAGGAAACTAATATTGATGTTAAAATAAGATGAGAATAAATATGCTAAATTCGGAATAGACAAATAATAATAAAAGTTAAGAATATACGAAGCAAATACATAAAAATTAACAATGTATACATGATAATAATACAATAGTAGTAATGCATATGATATTAAACATGATAATAATAGTAATAATATAAACATGAAATAGTAGTGAACATATATATATATATATATAAAACATATAATACTAGATTAAAAGTATATACAATATATATTGAAAACAGTAATAATATAAAAAAAAACAATAATAACGATATATAAATATATACATAAATGTATTAAAATATATACGTTATAATAAGAATAAAAAGTGTATACATAGTATTAAAAATATATACATAATATAGCGTTAAAAATACATGCATAATATAGTTATTAAAAATAATATATATTCATAAGATAATATGTAAAAAATGTAATATAGCATTAGAAATATATACATGACATATATAAAGATATAATATTAAAAAGATACATATACGTAATATATATAAAAAATGTATACATAATATAGTATTAAAATATTTATGTAGTATACACATATTAGAAATAATAATAATGTTAAAAACAACTATTAATAATATTACATATATATATACACACACATATATATATATATATATAAATACATAATAATATTAAAAATACGTACATGATATATATATACATATAATATAGTTATTAAAAAAATACATACAAAATATAGTATTAAGAATATACACAATATATATGGTATTAAAAATATAGTATTAAAAAACGTAATATATACATATAAGTATTGAAAAAAAATACTAATAATAGTAATAGTAAAATACTAATGAATAATAGATATAGTAATAATAAGAACGTATAAACGACAATATATACAGGGAAAATAAAAATAATAAAGAAAATTAATATCGTTATATATACGTAAACATAATATAATAAAAATATTAAAATAAAGTAATTAGAAAATAATACTATGTACACATATACATATATAATAAAAATATACACTAATAATAATAATAATAAATATAGTAATAATATTAATAACAAAAAGCAGATGTAATGTAATAAAAATATTAAAATAAAGTAATTAAAAATAATACTATGTATAAATATATATATATACATATATAAAACATACACTAATATTATATATAATAATACTAGGAATAATAATAATAATAATAATAATAATAATAATAATAATAATAATAATAATAATAATAATAATAATAATAATAATAATAATAATAAAAGGAATAAAAACAATGTTAATAACAAGAATATTAATAATAGTAATAATAACAATAATATAAATAATAATATTAATAATATTAGAAATGATAATAATAATATTTAATAAAAAACGAAAAATAAAAAAATAATAAAAAAAGGACTAAAATTGAACTAAAATAGAGTTTTGGGGCAAATTTAAAAAGAAATAAAGGGAAAAGGACCAAAATGAACACGTGTGCAACATGGGAGGACCAAAACAGAAATGATCCCTTCCCCCAAAACGCAACACATCAGCGGGGACTAAAATGAAAATCGCGACAAATTTCGGGGCCAAATTAAAAATAAAAAATGACTTAATTGCAAAGTAATAAAAAAGCGAAAGGGTTAAATGCGTAAATAGCCCTTCCGTTAAAAAACACGCGGATCCTAGGCGGGTCTGGTCGGGTCGATCTGGTCCAAGTCAAAACGACGTCGTTTTGGGGTTTAATGGCCAACCCCAAAACGACGTCGTTTTGGGGGCTATAAAAGGCCCTTTTTCTTCCAAAAAAAATTCATTTCTGCACTTGAAAAGAAAAAAAAAGAGAGAGAGGGAGAGGGTGGGTGATTTCCGGCCACAAGGTCGGTCACCGTCCGGTCGTCGGACCGTCATGCACACACGCATGCGCACGCCACCACGTGCAATTTTTTTCTTTAATTTTTTCTTTTCCTTTTTATTTATTATATGTGTATAACAGATTTGAAAGAAAAAAGAAAAAAAAGAAAAAAAAAATTGAAAATGAGAAAATAAATGATAAAGTCACCTCTTTTAGTTAACCGATTTGATCCTTTTGTATGGAATCTCTATGTTTTTGATGTTTGAGTCTCTGTTTCGAATATTTCGTGTTTGTATTTAAGAAAAATGCCCCCCTTTTACAAGGTTTTAAATCGGCTTTTATAGCCATTATACAAGTCTTTTTCTATTATTTTTGCTATTGTTGCGTGTTTGCTTCATCTTTGCAGGGTAATTGGCGACGGTGGAGTAGGTGGGGGCAGAGGCATGGGCGATGGGACAAAGGCGGCGGCTAGGGGGCCTAGGGTTTTTTTTCTGATTTGTTTTGTGTGTTAAGGTCTTGGGCTGGTTTAGTGGGCTTAGGGTTTTTAGTTATTTGAGTTTTTTAATTTGGGTTAGGGAAATGAGCTTGGATTTTAAGGTTTATTTGTAAGGGTTTTAATTTTAATGGATGTGGACTGATGGGTTTTAGGATATTGTTGGGTTTAAGAGTTTACTTTGAGTTGTTTGGTTTAGGAAAATGTGGGTTAAAATTGGCCTGTAACAGTAAGAAAGTGGTGAAGTTGCCCTATAAGTGGAAGGTCCGATTTGTTCTTTTTCTTTATCTATGAGACCACCACTGTGACATGAATCCGACAAGATTGTGAAGCTTGCTCCTTTGATTAATTAATTGTCTAAAATCCACGTCTACAACTAAAAAATGCGAAGTCAAGAATTTTGTATTTCAACTAAAATTAAAAGTTTAGTATAAAAAATTTACCCGTAATGAGATTGAAATCACAAGGCACGATTGCCTCATCGTGTCCAAAAAGATGGCAGGCTTTGGAATTCTTGTTCCATGTCCACTATAATGGAAATACAACACATCACCGGCTTCAGCCTGACTCACCATCTTACTCAATGCTGCCTCAATGTTCTCCCCTGTCAGCAAAACCATCGATGACGACCCTTCTCCAGTCACCGCCGATGCATCGGTCAAGAGCTCGATATTTGTTGGATCGAACCCAAATCATTTAACCAGCACGTCTTTCATGGCTACCACATCGTTTATACATCCATGCAATTTGTATTGGGTGTTTGGGTAATTGCAACCCACTAGAACAGCCAATCTCTTGTTAACTTTGGCCATTGATGCTGAGATGTTGAAGAAAAAGTATGGATGATTGCAGATGTAATGAATGTTATTGTGATTATCGAATACAGAAAAGTTGTGAGAACTGAAAACTTGAGGTTGGGATTATTTAGTAAATGAAATTTGATAGATGACTTGGAAAATAGTTCAAGCAACCTTTGTTTTCATGTAATGCTAGATGCCTTTCAAGCGTCGGATATGATTGCTTCAAACATTCAATCTTTGCCGATGATTAAACTTATCCGGCTATGATAACCCCTCAACTCAATAAGAGAATCCAGTCTGATTTATTATTTATATAATATAGTTATAAACAATATTTTTTTTACAAAAATTAAATTATTTTGAAGAATGATACGAGTTCGAAAAAAACACAAACAGTAAGTAAAATAAGAAAAGAGAGAAATAAACACAAGAAATTTGTTAACGCAATTCAAATTCATCGATCCTATTCTATAAAGTCCCGTTTGGTGAATGATTTTTATTCAATAATTTTCTATATCGTCTATTGGCTTAAGCCTAACCTACCATTATATAAAGAAGTAATTGTATCCCCAACACCGATCCTAACTGTTACACAAATAACAATACATCAAATATAAATTCTCTAAAAAAGCCTAACACAATAGTGCAAAAAAATAAAAGATACACAAATAACAAGCCAAAAGCACACCCAAATGTGCAGTACAATAGTTTATTTATAAGCTAAAATCGACATCTTCTCTAGGTAGTCTTAATGAGGCAAAAAATTAAAATAAATCCTTATTAGCCAAGTGAAAACAGTAAATAAATTACCAAATAAATAACTTAAAAAAAAGATAAGGATAAGAATAAGCCTTAATAGTAAGACATGCCAATTTCATAGTTCTTTCAATCATCTAAATTTGACCACGAGCAAAATAAAACGTATTTTGAAACTCATTTGCTTATAAAGAAAATACAGGCCCAACTAAAAATACCAACATCTCACATAGGTTGTCCTAAAATTCTTGTGTGAACAGTGTTTAAACTGACAAACAATGTTGAACAAAAATCGAATCAGTGATGAACAACCTTGGTTCTATCACTGTCTAACCAAGCAGTTGAGTAGTGACCACCACCTCATTTATCATTCAAAGAAAGAAGATAGTTGAAGTCATCGATGCAAACCCACGACAACCTAAAAGCCCGAGCGAGAGAACAAAGTAACTCCCAACTAGCTTGCTTATGAGCGGCCTCGGGGTACCCATACAACCTAGAAAAGCGCCACTTAATCATGTTATCAACATCAACAGCCACGTTAATATGATTTCCACAAAAACTGGTCATTGAAATATTATACTTATAATTCCAGAGAAGAGCTAAACCACCACCACGATATAATCTGTCGACACAGAAACATGAATTGAACTTTAAACTGACACAGTTCCAAGCAAGGTAAATCTTTTTTCCTCCTCATAAGCAGTTCCTTGGAATTTAAGCGGACACGGATCTGCTAAAAATTGTTCATAAAATTCTTTCTGTTACTTATATCATAGTCAAGAAATGAACACATAAATAATGGTACTTAGCAATTAGTTTAACAAGAAATGTTTCACAAATTCATATATAATATAGATTAAGAATTTCTCATACAAGAGGCCGACATTACATCTTATTATTGCAAATGAATCACAAAGCAAATACATATATTCAAATCGGAATTTAAATTGCTGTTGCCAACATATTTTCGGATATAGTGAATTTTGTTAAACATTAGTAACTAGAAGAACCGAATTTGTAAAATAACGATGGTAATATCACGTTGTAATCAATATTTAAATTGTCGATACCGATATCAGTAAGGCTCGGCCTCAGGCTGGCATAAGAAAGTAGCATCGGCGTTCTCATCACTGCAATAAAGGCAAGGGTGTTGATCAATTCCTTGAGCCTCTAAAACTTTTCTAGCCATCATCACAACCTCTTTATTGCTTAATCTTCCGGAGTTCTCTTTCAATACCATCTGGACGGCATTGCTAAAGGCTCCGTACGCTTTTCCACCGCTCTCCATCGGGTTCATGTCCGCCGATGTCTCATCTGCTTGACACCCACTTAACAAAATCCCCTCATCAGCCTTCAAGAAGTCGAATAACTCTGACTCGAGCTGAGGTGTGAGGAATTTGAGGCTGGCATTGGCACCAAAGGATTCTAACAAATGAGTACCAATGTCTGATGTATTGATCCCTGTTAGTGTTTTTAGGTGGTCAAGTATGGATTCAAAAGGGATGTTCTTAGCCTTGTAAGAAAGTGATGAAGCTGCCCTATAGGTAGAAGGTCCGATTTGTTCTTTTTCTTTATCAATGAGACCACCACTGTGACATGAATCCGACAAGATCGTGAAATTTGCTCCTTTTGGTAATTGGTTAACTAATTGTCTAAAATCCACGTCTACAACAATCACACATGCATATTAGGTGAAGTCAAGAATTTTATATTTCGAGATTCGTATAAAATAAAATTAAAAGTATAGTGGGAAAAAGTTTACCTGTAATGAGATTGAAATCACAAGGCACAATTGCCTCATCGTGTCCGAAAAGGTGGGCAGGTTTTGGAATTCTTGTTCCATGTCCACTATAATGGAAATACAACACATCACCGGCTTCAGCCTGTCTCACCATCTTACTCAATGCTGCCTTAATGTTCTCCCCTGTTGGCAAAACCACCGATGACGACCCTTCTCGAGTTGCCGCCAATGCATCGGTCAAGAGCTCGATATTTGTTGGATCGAACCCGAATCGTTTAACCAGCACGTCTTTCATGGCTACCACATCGTTTATACATCCGTGCAATTCGTATTGGGTGTTTGGGTAATTGCAACCCACTAGAACAGCCAATCTCTTGTTAACGTTGGCCATTGATGCTGAGATGTTGAAGAAAAAGTACCGACGATTGTAGATGTAATGAATGTTATTGTAATTATTGAATATCGAAAAGTACTTGTGAGAACTGAAAGCTTGAGGTTGGGATTATATAGTAAATGAAATTTGATAGTTGACTTGGAAAATAGTTCAAGCAACCTTTGTTTTCTTAATGTAATGTTAGATGCCTTTCAAGTGTCGGAAGATTGCTTCCAAATTCTAATCTTTGCTGAAGATTGAAATAAGGTAAAAACTTGTTCAATCTGAATTATTATTTATATAATAAAAGATAAGTTTTATTTAAATTTAGTTATAAATAATAAAATTCTTTAAAAATTTAAAATCTTTAAATCGATTCAATTTTAAAATTTTCTATTTTGAATTACGATCTAACCCGAACATAAATTTACACTCTTTACTTTTTGATAAGTTTTTGTACAAGACCTCTACATGAGGTCTCAAATCTATTCAAATTTAAAAACGAAAAATTCGATCGACTCTATCCATTCCTATATATTTTTAGCTCAACCTTTCTTCTCTATTCCTATCATATATGGAAAATTATAAGCGAATTTCATTAAATATGCATTTCATCCCATAAAAAAATGAAAATTGTGACGAAATAGTTTCAACAGGAGAAGTACTATTTTATGAATGTGTATTTATTTATTTATATGGTTGTTGGGTGGCCAACAATGTTAAGGATGTCAGCTTCTTTTTGTTGTAAACTTTAAGCAACGTGATAAAATTATTCGTCAAAAAAAGTTCTGTTTAAAATTCCACAGGACTTTATTAAATTTAAAAAAAAACATTAGAATATATTTAGTATAATAAATATAAAATAAGAATATATTTAATTAAATTGTACATACTTTAAAATAAATTCAGGGTTTAAAATAATTTTTTATAAATAAATTAGTTTAAAACATTTTCATAATTTTGTTTCCAGTTTTTATCTATTTTACGAATTCGACAAGTTTTTTCTAATTCAAAAAATAAAATAAAATCCATGTTTTATCTTCAATGATAAATGTTAGACTTATTATCGATTTTTTAATTTAAGGATTTAATCTTATAAATTTAATATCATAAACAAGTACTTATGATTAGTGGTGGAGCCACTGAGAGACTGGGAATTATGGCTCTTTTAAAATAATAAAATTTTAATTTAAGTTTTTTATAATTTATAAAATTTTAAATTAGTAATGGTAAAATTATACTTTGGCTCAAAAATGATAAAAAATTAATTTAATCATTTAAAAATTATAAAGATATAGACTATTAAAATGATAAAATTATATTTTTACTATCGTAAAAATATACAATTTAAATCCATCTCCCCAACAAAATTTTCTACCTCCGCCACTACTTATGATTGAGTTTAAAATATTATTTGTTCAAAATTTGTGAATTTGTCAAAGATATTGGCCAAGATTAAAAGCTAAGATGATGAACTCACAATTTGAGGTTTCATATATCAGATTCTAAATATGGTACGATTTTAAATATGAGTTTTATATTTTATTTGATTCTGTCTAAATTATTAATTTAATTTCATTTTGCTCCATCCATTTCTTTTATTAACTAAATTTTATTACCGAGTAGAAAAAAAAAAAGAATATATTTCTTTTGCTATTATATATGTTTATCAAATTTCTAAGCAAAATAATGTATTATAAATTATATAAAATATAAAAGAAAAGAAAATTATCTGAAAATTATATAATATCTAAACGTAGTGACTTAATCCAGTTTCAACTTAATAAATATCTGAAATAATAATTAATAGGCAAAAATCAACAATCTTTCAAACCTGATCATGATTTTTCGATTAGATTGAAGCTAAGAAGTTGTAGTGATAGAGATAATGGAGAAGATGGATAGAGTTAATATTTGTAGCTGAGATGGAAAAAATATTGACATGATTGAATTGGAATTTGTAAATCCGTAAATATGGATATTGAGAGCCAAGGTAACGTGGACCTTGCTAGATTATGAATCTAGATCTCTCTCAACAATATAAACCAGACTCATAATCTAGGAAAGTTGACATTATAAGGCTACGAGTATTGGAAAACATCTTATGTTTGTTATAACTAGATAAATGGGTACCAATTAATAGATGGATGATCAGTCTCAATCGATTTAGTTTGTTTATCTAATAAAAGCTGATCCTTAATTGAGAGCCAAATTAATATTGACTTTGCTGAATTTTAAGTTTAGTTTTTCTTTCATTTGCATGCAATGATGAAGAAATGAAAATTACGATTGTAATCCAACAAAATTGACATTATAAGGCTACGAGCACTGAAAAGCATCTTATATTTGTTAAAACTAGATAAATGGGTACTAATTAATAGGTTGATCATGGTCGATTTCAATCGGTCGAGTTTGTTTATCTAATAAATGCTGATGCTTAATTGAGAGTCAAACTAATATCGACTTTACTAAATAATGAGTCTAATTTTCCTTTCATTTGCATGCGATGATGATGAAATGAAAATTAGGCTTATAATCTAGCGAAGTTGACATTATAAAGCTATGAGTATTGGAAAGCGTTTTATATGTGTTAAAACTAGATAAATGGATACTAATTAATAGATTGATCATGGCTGGTTTCAATCGATCTAGTTTGCTTATCTAATGAATGTCGATCCTTAATTGAGAGTCAAATATATGTCGACTTTGCTGAATTATAAGTCTAACTTTCCTTTTATTTGGATGCGATGATGAATAAATGAAAATTAAGGTCATAATCTAACAAAGTTGACATTATAAAGCTACAAGCATTGGAAAGCATCTTGTATGTGTTAAAACTAGATAAATGGGTACTAATTAATAGATTGATCATGGTCGGTTTCAATCGATCTAGTTTGTTTATCTAATAAATGTTGATCCTTAATTGAGAGCTAAATTAGTGTCAGACTTTGTTGAATTATGAGTCTAACTTTCCTTTCATTTGCATGCGATGATGAAGAAATAAAAATTAGGCTCATAATCCAGCAAAGTTGACATTATAAAGCTATGAGCATTGGAAATCATCTTATATGTGTTAAAACTAGATAAATGGGTACTAATTAATAGATTGATCATAGTCAGTTTCAATCAACCTAATTTGTTTATCTAATAAATCTTGATCCTAATTGAGAGTCGAATTAGTTGTTAGAGTTTTGTGACCCGAATCCTGTTTGATCCAAGTTGAAAAATTCGAGGTGCAACTCACTTGTTAAAGAAATAAAATAGAGAGGCAAAATAGGGGATTTGTGGGGGTGAAATGCCGCACAAGTTGAATCTGTATATGACTATACTTATTCTATTAGACATTGATTATAACAGGATCGTTTGACCCTTAAAACGTGTCTAGTAGAAAACCTTTTATATTGTTGTTTTTCAACATTAATGAATTTCTCCTTCTTTGCCTATGGTTTTTACGAAAAAGGTTTCTCACGTAAAATTTGTGTGTTCTTATTTTTCTTTCTTATTGCTTTACAATCCTTCCTACTACCATTATCGACATATAGTATAACATTAATGTCGAATTTGTTGAATTATGAGTCTAATTTTCCTTTCATTTGCATGTGATGATGAAGAAATAAAAATTAAACTCATAATCCAGCAAAGTTGACATTATAAAGCTACAAGCATTAGAAAGCATCTTATACGTGTTAAAACTAAATAAATGTGTATTAATTAATAGATCGATCATGATCAATTTCAATCGATCTAATTTGTTTATCTAATAAATGCTTATCTATAATTGAGAGCCAAATTAATGTCGACTTAATGGTCTGTCAGGGGCTTCGTTGGAAATACATATTATAGGGGATCAATTGGTTGCACATTTCAATGAGAGACTCAATTGATTTTTGAATTATTTTCTAGGGTTTTCAGTACTTAAGCCTTAATTTAATAAAACTGAAAAATGAAAATAAAAAAAAAATTATTTTTCTTCGTAAAAATACAAATTTTTCCTATAAAAACCAAAGTAATTCCTTGTAAAACATTACAAGTTGGGTGACCAACTGTCTAATTTACCTTTTATTTTAAAACACTATAAGGATAAATTTGAGATTTCAAGTGCCCAAACTCAATTTTAAACAATTTAAATTGAAATTTTCTAGATACAAATCATTTTCATTGAATGTCAACTCACCTTATTCTTCATAAATAAAAGGAAAAGAAACGTCAACTACCGAGTAATTTTCCTTTGTGGAAAAATTATAAACTATTTGCATAAAATAATCAATATGTGATTGTTTATTATTGATTCTTTTCCTTTCTACAAGACATTCATTAGGCTTCAACTATAAATACGTTTACCCCTTACCTCTCTCATTATCATCCCCTTGGAAATATATAGAAATACCGAGGTGGTTGTCATTGCCAATGATATTGGCTATAATGTCGACTTTGCTGGATTATGAGTCTAATTTTTATCTTTTCATCGTTATTTGATTAAATTGATCATTATTTGTAAAGGAAAAAAAATTAGACTCATAATTCAGCAAAATCGACATTGACTTGGCTCTTAATTAGAGATCAATCAACATGTGCTATCCATTGCTAATAGCCCTATAATATCGACTCTATGGATCATGAGGCTAGTTTTTATCTCTTCATCAACTAATGATTGCATGCAAATGAAAAAAAAACTAGACTCATAATTCAGCAAAATCAACATTAACTTAACTCTCAATTAAAGATTAGCATTTGTTGATTGATCATTGGGGAATACAGATTGCTGTCTATTGCTAATAGCCGTATAATGTCGCTTTCTTGAATCATGAGTTTAGATTGTTTTTTTTTCTCTTCATCTATTGATTTGAACTCATGATTTTGTAAAGTTAACATTAAATTGGATTTCAATTAAGGGTAAGCATTTGTTAAACCAACCACGATATTGATTGTAACAATTAGAAATAGGTGAATTATTCATAGTATGAGGAATTGTATAAAAAAATCTTTAATTTACATTATCTAATCTCTTATTCCATTGACGGATAGTGATTTCTTATTACATTGTTATAATTAATGGAAAACTTGTAAGAAACGTATTCTATCTTAAGTTTGGTTAACAAAATTGCAAATTTTCCTCATTTTTTTTTTGAGTGAAAGCTTGATAGATTTCTCTTTAGAGAAAGAACTTAAGCTCGAATCTTCAGGACAATATTATTAAGAGAGGACAGCCATGAACAATGAAAAGATTAATTCCATGAACCGTAAAATAGACATAAAAAATACCTTTGTTCTACTAGAACAAAGTTATGGAATTATTTTTTTATACAATGTCCACTTTTTCCCATAACCTTCTTGAACTTAAATCAGAAGGCGCACATAATATTATTATATAATGGTCTTGGTTTACACTTTTGTCTATAATATTATATTGGTATAATATAAATAATTTTAAATTTTTAAGAATTATTTGACAATTTTGGCTTTTCCCCGATTATCCTCGGTTTGATTCAATTCTTAATCTAAACAATAATTCTAGACAATTTATTAATACCCAACAATTTTATGTTATGCCATGATATGTATGAACCTATATAATTTTTTTATCAGATGCCTCTTGTAGGAACCCATTTTTGCCCGGGGCCGTGAAATGAAATAAACAAAAATTTATAAACCAAATTAAATAAATAAAGTGTCCCTGTTAATGTCCAATTTACAATAAACAGGCCTAAAGGACTGATAACCCAAAACTCGGTTACATTTTACAGCCAATTAGTCTAAACCAAAATACCCATTAACCCAATACCCTTTTTCACTCGTGACCTAAGCAACTACCCGGTTTCACCCATTAAACCTCCTAACCCAACAAATAAACACGGCCCAAAGGGCCCAAACCATTAACAGAATCAGAGGACCTAGGGTTTTCTAAAACCCTAGGCGCCGCAAGCACCCCGACACTAGGCCTCATCTCGCGCCGCAATCAGCGTGCCAATCCCTCATCACCGGTTCTTCACTCGCCTGCAAAAGGAAAGAAACATCAGAGACAATACAAATATAGCAAGAAATAATCAAATATTGTAAATATTATTTTATGTTGATTTTCAGTGGCTATAAAAGCCCGAATCGAAACGATATAAAAGGGGACGTTTTCTTACATGCACATATACAGTAAAAATCAGGAAAATACAGAGGTGATTTACATCTATAAACCCTGTTTAATCTTTTCTTTAGATTTGATAATTTCTTCTTGGTCTTTCTATGCTAACAGTGAAATACACTATCGAAAATCAAATTTTATTTATTTATCGAAAGGAAACCCAACGTTTTTGTTTCTTTTGAATTTTTTATACAAATTATCGTCAAAAAGGGAAAAAGGAATAGATTACCTACGATTTGACTCGAAAATGAGTGTTTTTGGCTTTCAGGCCACCGTGTGTGGCCGCGCCAATGGTGGCGCATGGGGCGCGTGCGGTGGATGCTCGTGGGGCCGATGGCCGGATGTTAAACCAGAAAAGAAAAGGTTTCAGAGGATTTCTGCTTTTTTTTTTTACAACCGGGGGCTAAAATGAATTTTTAGGTTTTTTTTTCATATTTATAAACGACCCGTACGACGTCGTTTTGGGATGACTGTTTGGTGACCAAAACGGTGTCGTTTCAAGGCTGAGGATCAGCGCGTTGACCCGTGACCTGGGAAGGATCCGCGTGTTTTTGTTTAAAGGGCTAATTTCCCAATTGGTCCTTTCGCATTTTCAGCATTTATAATTTCATTCAATTCAAATTTTATTTTATTTTAATTTGGCCCTGACCTTTTATTTTTGTTTCAATTTAGTCCTAGCTGCTATTATAAAGCCTATTTCGGGAATGACGTCGTTTTGGGATTAGGGTCAAATTGCCCAGTAAGTCCCTCAGCTTTTAGCGCGTGTTTCAATTGGGTCCAAAATTCATTTTATTATTTTAAAATTAACCCTAGAGTTTTATTTAAATTCAATTTTAATCCTTTATATATATATATATATATAATTTATTTATTTTAAATGTTTTTTATATTATTTATTTTAGTTTAAACCTTATTTATATGTAAAAAAAATATTTATTTTATTATTTTATTATGTATTATTTATTATATTATTTATATTTTATTGTATATTATTTATTATATTATGTATAATTTTAAAATTTGTAAATTATTATTAAATATTACATTTTTATATATCATTATTAAATATTTAGTATGTAATATTCTAAAATTTACTATAAAATTTTGTTCCTATTTAACATATTATTATTTTTATAAATATATATTAAGTTATTATATCATGTAGTATATTTTTATATATATTAACATTTTTTTTTAAAAATTCTCCTTTATTATATATTGTTTTAAATATTTTTTAATACCTCATTTATTTTTAATTGTATTTAGTTTTTATCTTTTTTTTTTTACTTATTTTTTATATGTTCATAATTTGTTTATTTATTTTTGTATCTTTTTTGTATTTACTTAGTATTGTTTTAGTATGTTAATTTTATCTCATAAATTATTTGTTATTTTTATGTTATTTATTGTTTTTATATATTTGCATGAAAATTGATTATTTATGTTGTTATTTTAAGTTATATTTGCATGAAATATTATTGTATATATATTATGTAATTTATATTGTTATATTCATTGTTTCTATGTTGTATTTTGCATAAAATGTTAATGTATGTATATTTATGTTATTTATGATTATATCTGTATGAAATGTTAATGTATATTATGTAATTTATGTCGTTATTTATCATTTTCTATATTATATTTGTATGAAATGTTAAAGTATGTATCATGTAGTTTATATTATTTAGTATTGATATCTTGTAATATGTTGAATGCATCATTGTTTTAAAAAATTTATATTTCATTTAATCCAAAAGAATTTTAAAAACGAGGCAATGTTTTTTGTATTTAGGAATTAGGGAAGTAGTGCCCTAACATGCTGGGTTGCGATTTCCCGTTTGTCTAAATGTCTAAAGTATCCTTCTAAATAGATTTCGTAAATCACGAGATGATTTCAGTTACGAAAGTTTAAGAATATCGTGTCCAATCATGCTGGATGTGATGTTTGTACTCTTTTGGAGCGAAGGAATCTCGATTTTCAACTCAAATTATTCCGGTTTTAAAAAGGGATCCTATTTTTAAATTCTTTCAAACTTTTGACATTAAGATAGAAAACTATTCAATTTGGTACCAATTTTGGGCATTGCGAGGGTGCTAATCCTTCCTCGTACGTAACCGACTCCCAAACCTGTTTTCTCACATTTTCGTAGACCAAAATGTTTTATAAGGTGATCCAATCACACCTAAAAAGGTTGGTGGCGACTCCCATTTTCAAAAACTCATTAAAAATGGTTTCGACAGCTTGGCGACTCCGCTGGGGACCAATAAGAGAGTCAAGCCGAAAATTGATTGCTTTCTGCCTTAATGTCGAAAATTTGGAAAATTTTAAAATGCAATCTTTTTACATGTGTTTGTTGCATATGATTGTTATTTTCCGCACACATTACATTTGCATGACCGTTGTGGTCACACCCATAAGTGGGAGTGAGAAACTACGCTTTCATGAGGTTTTCACCTCCGCATGGGCTAGTGGATTGTTTCCGTGATACATCCGTACCTATGTCTTCGTGAGATTTTCATCTCCGCATGGCCATAGGGAAATGTGTCCCCCTGAACTGAACTTGGTCCATATGAGCCTATAATGGGTGAGGATCGAGGAATCTGCTGGTTCAGGTACCCTTTCCTTTAGAACTAAAACACATATAGTGAACATTAAGTGCTTGCCTTAGGTAATACGATGATAACCTTTAGTAGCTACCTATATAGGTGCTTGTTTATTTTCTTTGAATTATATCTTATATATATGACACTGACCTATTTTATTTTGTTATCATTGCATGTCATTTAACATTTAAAGGTGTCGATTCATGGTTCGATTTCTAGATTAGAAAGTTTTGTAATGGGGAACGAATATCTTAATAAAGTGAAGGACAACACTTCTGTCTGTGCGTGGTCAGAGAAAACTCAGTTAGAGAAAGGAGATAGTGTCACCGAGGGGTATACGTCAGAGTTTTGGGATTTCACTCGTATCAGTTCGACACAGAATGAGTTTCAGGAGTTGAAGGACATTTGGGCCCAATAGGATGACGAGACTAAGCAGTTGTTCTACCAGAATTATGGAGATCTTCCCTATTTGCTAGACATCAATGTGGATAAGCATTTGTTTCGAGCTGTGGTGTGGTACAATTTTAGAACCCTACTTATAGTTGTTTTACGTTTGGAGAGGTAGACTTAGTACCCACTTTGGAGGAGTATACGACCTTGCTTCGCTGTCCAAGAATTCAATGTAACAGGGCTTATGTTAGGGCCGCTAATCTCTCAACTTTCGTGAAGAAATTAATGTCTATCACAGGGATGAGTGAACAGTGGGCCGCAGCTCGAATCCAACAAAAGGGTGATCGTAAATACATTCCGTGGGTAAGTTTGAGGGATCTGATATTAGCACACCCAGATGTGAAGAAGAGGGTTGATGTCTTGGCCTTAAGTATTTATGGTTTGGTGATTTTCCCCAAGGCTATGGGGCACATAGATGAGGCAGTTGTGGATTTATTCGATTGACTTGGTAAACAGAACACACTTGTGCCTGCAATCCTAGCTAAGACATTCAAATCCTTGAGTGAATGTCGGAGAGCTGGTGAAGGTAGATTTATTGATGTGCACAGTTGTTGTTAGTATGGTTCCACAGTCACTTTTAGAAGGTTGATAAGGTTCCTTGCAGAGTGTTCTTTGAGGATTATTCTCCCTTAAAGGAAGCAGCAGCTACGCCGAGGAGGAATAACATTACAGAGGAAAGGTGGATGGAAATACTTCAGAATCTCTGAGAGGAAGATGTTATGTGGAAAGCCCCTTGAATGGCTCATAATGAGGTCCTTTATCGTTGCGAAAGCTTTGATTGGGTACCTCTTCCTAGAATTTAGGGAGTTGTTGGTTATGCACCATTACTCGTCCTAAGGCAATACAAAGCGGGGCAGTTTATACTGGCAACACAAGGGTTAGCTCAGAGTGATTTATCATATAAGAGAGATCATTATAAGAATAAGATGCTAGAGATTTTCGAGGCTTAGAAGAAGATTTGCTGTGTAAAGATTTTGACTGAAGGTCCGACGATAACCCTTGAGTACAAAGGGTGGTTTAGTAAGAGGATCAATGATAATATCCCTAGGCCGAGTTTGGGGGTTGCTCGATCAATGGAGGAGAACTTATGAGTGGTTCCATCAGAGTTAGAAGTCATCAAGCAAGAGTTCGAAAGAAAGAGTTTGAAGCTCGGGAAAAAGATAGAGAAGCTGGAGGAAGAGAAGATATACCTAAGCTTAGACGTCGGCGTTCAGAAAATTGAGGTCGAACAAGTGAGGAAAGAAAAGAGAAAGATTGAGGAAGACCGTGATGACTTGAAGACGCAATATAATAGGATACAACTATCAATAAAGAGAGCTAGATTGGGGAAGTCTTCTGAGCAGTGGCAACAAGAGGTTCAAGAAGAAAGAGTCAAAGCCGAGTATTGAGAGAAGAAGTTCCAAGAGATGCAGGCGTAGAATTAGGTCCTAGAGAAGGAGAATCAAGGATTAAAAGCTAAGGTGACTGAGCTTGGACGATCTCTTCATCATCACCGAAGTCGTAACTCTGAGGTCGAGTTAAAGGCAAGTCTGAACAAGATCGAGGAAATGAAGTACAATATTGGAGGGTTGGAAGCAGTATTACAGAACTGTGAACTCCAGATTGAGCAGCTTGAGGCAAGAGAAGGACATTGGAAGGGAGAGCTTCACCATTTTCAGGATCAAGTCAGAGATAGGGACTACCTAATAGGAGAAGCCATAGTCCAGATTTGAGAAGTTGCTGATCATTTGCAAGACCTGGCAACGCAAGCTAATATATTGAGTGCAAAGCATGAGTCAGTGTCAGATAGAGGTCGAGAGTTAGCTTTGTTATTGGATAGGGTTAAAACTCTAGGCGTGAGGGCGAAAGCGTATTTGTAATCTGTTTTGTGTAAAGATTTTTGTTTCTTAAATAACGTTTTCTAAAAGAAACTGAATCAGAATCGATATCTTTTTGCATTCATACATTTGCATCTCATCGCATCATATGCATTCAAATTTATAGAAAGACCCTAATTAGTTAAAATTATTAGAGAGAGAGAGAGAGAAAGAAAAAACCTGGAAGCAACACATCCTTACGGTACATGCACTAAGACAAAGAATATGGATCAAAGACTTGAGCAGATCCAGAGAGAAATGCAAGAGCAATTGCAGGAACAATTGGTAAAAATCCAACAGGAGATGAATGATCAAATGTTGAAGGCCCAAAGGAATATGATGGCTGAGATGGCTCAGCTGTTAAAGGGGGCAACGGATAAAGGAAAGGCCCCTATGACTATCACCGAAGAGGATAATGAGGATTATCCTCCGGGTTTTGCCCCACCCCATGTGCAAACTCAACTTGAGGCATATCCCCGAAGGCCGTCCGTCACAATAAGGCCTCAACATGGGCAAGTTGATGCTAGAACACCGATGAACTTCCAAACTGGCTCGGGATCCAACCTGGGAGATAACCCTACCAATCCAGTTATCCCTGATTTAGATGTAGCTGAGAGGGAAGAGATGAGACTCGAATCATCAAGGCAATTAGAGGAATGTTACAGATGGTTAGAGGAGAAATTTAAGGTATTGGAAAACGCTGATAATCGTCAGGGAATTGATGCTAAGGACTTGAGTTTGGTCCCAGATTTGGTGCTTCCTCATAAGTTCAAGATGCCGGAATTTGATAAGTACAATGAGACTACTTGCCCTGAGGCCCATATCACCATGTTCTGTAGACGGATGACCGGCTATGTAAACAATGATCAACTATTGATCTATTGTTTCCAGGATAGTTTGGTTGGGGCAGCGGTTAGGTGGTACAATCAATTGAGCCGCGCTAGGATCGGTTCTTGGAGAGACTTAGCGCAAGCCTTCATGCAGCAATATAATCATGTGACTGACATGACTCCTGATAGAATCACTCTACAGAACATGGAAAAGAAGCCTAATGAGAGCTTTAGGCAATATGCACAGAGGTGGAGGGAGGTTGCCATGCAAGTTCAACCACCGCTCTTAGAGAAAAAAAACTACCATGCTGTTCATTAACACCTTAAAGGCCCCATTCATTACTCATATAATTGGAAGTACCACCAAGAGCTTTGCTGATATAGTTATGGCAGGGGAAATGATTGAGAACGCCATAAGAGGTGGTAAAATAGAGGGGGAAACTGCTAAAAGATCGGCCCCAAGAAGGAAAGACAATGAGGTGAACAATACGAGTAGTTATAATTCAAAAACGATTACGGTTAGTCAACCCAGAGCAACTACAGTTGGGCAACAGGATTCCCAAAAGTCGGGATCTGGTACGAGACAAAAATCTAAAAAGGTCTCATTCACGCCTATCCTAGTGACGTACCAAGAGCTTTATCAAAGTTTATTTGATGCGCACGCAATAGCTCCTTTTCATTTGAAACCACTGCAACCTCCATATCCCAAATGGTACGATGCAAACGCCAAATGTGAATACCATGCAGGGATATCGGGGCATTTGATCGAAAATTGCATTGGCTTTAAAAAAGCAGTGGAAAGACTTATCAAGATGGGGGTCGTAAAATTTGACGACACCCCTAGTACAAAGAACCCGTTGCCGAACCATGGTGATCAAAGGATAAACACAACTGGGAAAACTGGTATGAGAAGGATTAAAGAGGACATGGCCGAGGTAAGAATACCGATGAAAGTAATCTGGGAAGAAATGATGAAAAGAGAGATGATAATCTATGAAGAAGGAAATAAGAGAGCGAGGGACTACTGCGAGTTCATGCAGAAGAGGGACACAAGATTCAGGAATGTGACAAGTTTAAGGCTTTGGTACAAAGCCTTATGGATAATAAGGAGTTGAAATTTTATGAAGCTGGCTCAGATGAGGGACACGTATGCGCATTAGAAGGTGAACCAAAGAATCAAAGAATCAATTGACCAAGGATCATTATTTCTCTACCAAGGAATAATAAAGTTGAGACACAAGCAGTGCCGAAAGTCATTATTCACAAACCCGCTTCCTTTCCTTATAAGGATAACAAAAGGGTACCCTGGAATTGTAACTGCAATGTGACAATGCCGGAAAGAGAAGATATAGCTAGTACTTTTAAAGAGGCTCAAGTTGAAGGTTCCTACACACGTAGTGGGAAGCGTTATGATGCAGGAGGCATCAAAGTTGAGCCCACGAAAGTGAAAGCCTTTGACATTGAGAAGGAGAATAGGGCTGAGGTACTTGTTAATGAGCCAGTGAAGGAAGAAAAAGCTAGAAAGTTTTTAAAATTCCTGAAACACAGAGAGTACAGCGTGGTTGAACAATTGCGCAAACAACCAGCTCGCATATCAGTGTTGGCTTTGCTTCTGAGTTCAGAGGTACATCGTGAGGCATTAATAAAGGTGCTCAATGAGACTTACATTACTAATGATATATCCGTCAATAAGTTGGATCGATTGGTTAGTAACATAAGTGCTGACAACTTCATTTATTTCAATGATGATGAAATCTCACCTGGTGGCATGGGATCAGCTAAAGCTTTGCACATTACCACTCGCTGCAAAGGATATACATTGCCAAGTGTGCTTATTGATAATGGGTCAGCCTTAAATGTTCTACCATTGTCCACATTGAACAGATTGCCTATAAATAGTTCTCACATGAAAACATGCCATAATGTAGTGAGAGCATTCGATGGCACGAAGAGAAAGGTTATGGGAAGAATTGATATCCCTTTGATGATCGGGCCAAACACGTATAAGGTAGACTTTCTAGTGATGGACATCAAACCCTCTTATAATTGCTTGTTGGGAGAGGCCTTGGATGCATTCGACAGGAGCGGTGCCCTCATCTTTGCACCAGAAATTGAAGCTAGTAACAGACGGACGGCTGGTCACCATAAATGCTGAGAAAGACATCATAGCAGCATTTACCAGTGATGCACCCTATGTAGAGGCGAATGAGAAGGCCGTTGAGTGTTCTTTTCGCTCCTTTGAATTCATTAATACAACATTTATTTCAAAGGGGAATGAGGTGCTAGTGCCTAAAATATCCAGAACCACAAGAATGGGTTTGCAGATGACAGTGGGGAAATGAGCCTTGCCAGGAAAATGATTGGGAAGATATCTCCAAGCAGGGATTCAAGTTCCAGAACTAAAGGAGAAGAGAGACCATTTTGGCTTGGGTTTCAGGCCAGATCACAGACAGAGAAGGAAGGAAATAGAGAAGCGTCAAGAAAGAAGAAGGGCGCGTTTAAGTGGAAGAGAAGTAGAGTGAGAATCGATGTCGTTGCCTCATATAGCCCAGACTTTTATATCAGGAGGGATAATTCACCCTAAGATAGGGTTGCTCAAAAAAAGAAGTCATCACATCAATGATGTACATAATGAAGAGTCTAAACGAAGAAACGTTGAGGGCATTCGTCCTTACAAACTGGGAAGCTCTTTAAACAATTGGACTGCAGAAGAACTTCCTATAATTTTTAAAGATTTTTCAGAGTAATTTTCAGAACACTCTTGTTGCTCTAAAGCCTAGGAGTAATAAGACTTCATTTGTGAAATAGGCTCATGTTCAGATATTTTGTTTCAATAAAACATTTCTTTACAATCAATTCGAGCAAACATTCTTTCATTCTTTGTTCTTTTGTCCTTTTAATTATGTTCAAATCTTTTATTTTATTCATAACATGTTAACGGACATTCTTAAATTCACTCGTCCTTTGTACATTCCTTCGCACCCCTACAGGTCCCTCGATATCAACGACATGAGTGATGATACTACAAATCCTAAATTCTCTTTTGAGCAAGACATGTGTTTAGAGGAACCTCAGGGTTTTGAAGATGACAGGGATTGTGATGTGTCTCCAGATCTATTGAGATTGGTGAAATAAGAGGAGAAGCAAACTATGCCCTATGAGAAAGAGGCAATAGAGAATATAACCTTGGAAGAAGGGAAAGAAGTGAAGATTGGGACACACATTGCTAAGGAAACGAGACAAGGTCTTGTTGAGCTGTTACGTGAATTCAAATATATCTTCGCATGGTCATATCAGGATATGTCGGGGTTGAATACTGATATCATGGTACATCGTCTCCCCATAAGATAGGATTGCAAGCCAGTCCAACAAAAATTGCGAAGGATGAGGCCTGATATTGTGCTGAAAATAAAAGATGAAGTCAAGAAACAGTTTGATGCTGGATTCCTACAACAGGTTAAATACTCAGAATGGGTGGCTAACATTGTGCCTGTCCCTAAGAAGGATGGGAAGGTACGAATGTGTGTTGATTACAGAGATTTGAACAAAGCTAGCCCAAAAGACAATTTTCCTTTACCACACATCAACACTTTGGTGGACAATATAGCGGGATACTCGTTGTCCTCCTTTATGGATGGCTTCTCAGGGTACAATCAGATAAAGATGCATCCTGAGGACATGGATAAAACCACATTCATAACATTGTGGGGCACATTTTGTTACAAGGTAATGCCCTTTGGGCTGAAGAATGCAGGGGCAACATACCAAAGGGCTATGGTGACCTTATTCCACGATATGATACACAAAAAGATTGAGGTGTATGTTGATGACATGATTGCCAAATCTCGAATAGAGAATGAGCATATTGAAGTCTTGAGGAAGTTGTTCCTGAGATTGAGGAAGTTTCAGTTGAAGCTTAATCCAGCAAAGTGCACATTCGGAGCTAGGTTGGGGAAATTATTGTCGAAACCATTTTCAAATCGAGTTTTGAAAAATGGGAATCGATTTTAAAAAAATGAAAACGGGAGTCGCCACCAATCTTTTTAGGTGTGATTGGATCACCTTGTAAAACATTTTGGTCTACGAACATTTGAGAAAACGGGTTCGGGAATCAGTTACGCACGAGGAAGGATTAGCACCCTCGTAACGCCCAAAAATTGGTACCTAATTGATTATTTGATGTCTTTCATGTCGGAAATTTGAAGATTTTAAAATGCAATCCTCTTTTGAAAGAAAACTATTTGAATGTCGCGAACTTGAAAACTAAGATTCACTTATCTCAAACGAATCAAAAACATCACATCCAGTAAGTTAGGACGCAATATTTCAAAATCTTTGAAGCTAAGCTTGCCTTTGGAAAATTTCTATCTTGAAACAACAAAACGCCATATCCAGTAAGTTAGGACACAATGTTTTGAAATCTCAAGAATAGTTGTTTATATTTTAAAACTCAAAACATTTAGAAGGGTACTTGGATATTCAAATTTGACGAGAAAAATCGCAACCCAGTAAGTTAGGGCACTACTTTTCTCGAAAATCCTAAATGCCAAATATTGCCTTTAATTAAAAAAACAATTTTTGGATAAAAATAACAATTAAATGAAATATATTTTTTAGAACAATGATTTGAGTAAAATTTAAAAAAACAATTTACTAAGAGTAATATTTTTAAAAAAATATTCAAAAAAAAGTTTGATATGATACTAAAATTATTTAAAAAATATAAAAAAAAATTAGGGAAACATGGATTAAATTAAAATAAAAAAAGGTTGAAAAAAACAAAGATAAACTAAGAATAAAATAAGAACAAACCGCAGAAAATAAGAACGTAAGAGGGAGAAAAATTTGAGTGAATGCTCTCAAGATTTCTTATTGTTTTCCAAAACTCAAGTGATTTTTCAGTTCTTTTCCCCCTTTTTCCCGTTCTCTCTACAATGAGGGGAGAGGCTCTATTTATAGTTGAGCCTCCCTAAATCCAACGGTACAGATCAATTACATCAACGGTTAAGATTAAATGATATCTACAAATTAAATCTCCAAGATTACAAAATCATATCTTCTAAAATTGTATATCATATCTAAGATTGCAATCATATCTAAGATTGTATCATATCTAAGATTGCAATCATATCTAAGATTGTATCATATCTAAGATTGTATATCATTGAAGATTATATTTCCATATGAGTCAAGCTTGTAGATGGACCTTAAATCTTTTCAAGTAATGGGCCATTCCGATCGAGCCAAATTATATTTATAATTCTGGACTGAACTTGGACTTCGTTTTTTCTGGCGGTTTATTATTTTAAATACTGAAATGGGCCGGGCAAAATTGAGTGTCTACAGCTGCCCCTCTTTGCTCATTGCTGTGTAACAGGAATAGAGCAAAGACTATAAAAGGACCAATTTTGCCCGGGCTTGCCAGCTTCAGACTTCATGGTCCTTAATCTACTCCTTGCAAACTCAGGATTGTTATGTTGATATCTTCAATCTATTTTCCGCCGAACATAGAGACACCGAGTCTGCTTCTTTAATTTGTAGAGATGTCACATCATCTTGAATCTAGCTTCAGTGAAATATCTGAAGATTAGATCTACTATGTGTCTGCTCCCTGTTGAAGTGGAGATGCCTGACTTCGATTTGTCCTCTGACAATACAAAGACGACAAATCATCTTGGATTTGCTTCATCGTAAATACGTGAAAGCCAAACCAGCTATATCTTCGATTTGTATTCCTTGTAAGTACAAGGATACCAAACCATTTTTGAATCTGTTTGAGAACATTTGAGAGTCATATCTACCAGGTCCTCGATTTGTCCCTTGTAAGCACAAGGATGCCAAACCATCTTGGAGTCTGTTTGAGAACATTTGAGAGTCATATCTACCATGTCCTCGATTTTTCCCTTGTAAGCACAAGGATGCCAAACCATCTTGGAGTCTGTTTGAGAATATTTGAGAATCAAATCTGCTATGTCCTCGATTTGTTCCTTGTAAACACAAGAGTACCAAATCATCTTGGAGTCTGTTTGAGAACATTTGAGAGTCATATCTACCATGTCCTCGATTTGTCCCTTGTAAGCACAAGGATGCCAAACCATCTTGGATCTACTTCAGTATAAACATCTGAAGGCTAGATCTACTATATCTGAGAACATCTGAGAGTCAAGTCTGCTATGTCCTCGATTTGTTCCTTGTAAACACAAAAATACCAAATCATCTTGGATCTGCTTCAGTCTAAACATCTGAAGGTTAGATCTGCTATATCTGAGAACATCTGAGAGCCAAATCTGCTATGTCCTCGATTTGTTCCTTGTAAACACAAGAATACCAAATCATCTTGGATCTGCTTCAATCTAAACATCTGAAGGTTAGATCTGCTATATCTGAGAACATCTGAGAGCCAAATCTGCTATGTCCTCGATTTGTTTCTTGTAAACACAAGAATACCAAATCATCTTGGATCTGCTTCGATGTAAACACCTGAAGGTCAGATCTACTTTCTTCAACCTGCTCCTTGCAAACTCAAGGATGCCATGCTGAAATCTTCAACCTGCTCCCTGCAAACTCAGGGACGCCATGCTAAAATTTTCGACCGCTTCTGCGCAAACTCGTGAAGTCAAGATCCGCTTTCTTCAACTTGCTCCTTGCAAACTCAAAGATGCCATGCTGAAATCTTCAGCCTGCTCCCTGCAAACTCAGGGACGCCATGCTGAAATTTTCGATCTACATTGTCCCCTAGAGGACATAACCTGTAGAATGCTTATGCTTAATGATTAGGATGCCATGATTGAAATGAGTCAAATGCTTTCCTAATTAAACATACTATGATGCAATAAATGTCATAAGAATGATTCCTATTTCATATGTTATCACTCATTCATCTATCGAGATTTCTACTTCGTTGTTCTCGACGTATCAATCATACTCTACTTGTGTGTCTTGTATTTCTCCCATCAATTTGGTCCATTGTACCATTCCCCGAATGTTACGACCCACTGGAGATATTTGTGAAATGACCCTCTCTTAGGGTCAATATTGCTTAAAATGTCCAACCACCTTTTAGACTGAAGAAGAAAATCTCTCGAGTATCTCCAACCCATACATATGGGAATTCCTTAAACAATTGTCTTGTTTCGATTTCTTGCATTATTTAGAAATTTCCAGAGTAATATGCAAAACTTCGTTTGTGAGGATATTTTAGTTCATCTATCATTATTTCAATGCAACATGCTTTATGAATAATGGTAGACAAATAAATTGATCCTGAAGATAATTAGATTTGGACAAATTATTGGAAGGAATGCAAAAAGATTAACCTGAGAACAAATCTTTGCGAAGAAAAAGAATCCAAAGATAGTAATTAGATGCCCCAGATATCGCCGCCTGAGCGTCTATACACCAGCTCCATGAAGACTTTCTTGAGTTCAACATGTGTTTAAAAGACCCAAAGTACTTTATCGATGCCCCGATATGCAACGCGCCTCACTCTTCGTTGAATCAGATATAGCAAGATTACCGTGCGACTTTCCAAATTTGAGCTGCCCTTTCAGGTTTTCAACTCAAAACCCCTTTGGTCTCAAGGCGCCCTTTGCGGGTTTTCACCTTGGCCTCTCCATTTTTTCTTTTTTTTTCTTTTTCTTTTACTTTTTCTTCTTTTTTTTTTGAAATAGAAGTCCCAAAGTGCCCTTTGCGGGTTTTCACCTTGGCTTCCCTTTTCCTTCAGACAAAGTACTCCTTGACCGAGTCCAAATTCATTGGATCAGATAAATTCTTCCTATCCATTTCTTGTTAAAATCAGTGCACCTCTAGAGAAAGCCCTCTTCGCAACATATGGCCCTTCCAAATTCGGCATCCTTTTGCATGGGAAG
Source organism: Gossypium longicalyx (assembly GCA_025698465.1). Lineage (NCBI taxonomy): Eukaryota > Viridiplantae > Streptophyta > Magnoliopsida > Malvales > Malvaceae > Gossypium > Gossypium longicalyx. Next base: position 95,896,726 of record CM047000.1, on the reverse strand, counting down.
GATCTCTTTCAGCACAAGGTTTCTTTTATGCAATTCTTTTGGACGAACCTTCTTTGTCATAAGTCTGTGTCATCCATTCTTGGTACATTTGCTTAGGATGAATACTTTCAAGTTAAGTTTACTAGAGGTATTCGATTCTTGACTCCATCAAGGCTTGGAGGAAAAATCTTGATTCATGAGAAAGGGATTGCCCCAGCAATAGTCCTGGCTGTTGTTTGTCAAACCCTGGAAAGTTGAGGTACAGAGATTACTCCCGGAGCATACATCTCACCATGACTTGATGATGTTTCTGAAGCATCCCTAATCTTCATAAATTTCCCCCAACTGTGAAGCTGCCAAATGAGCGTAGCAAATAGGAGCGACAACAAATATGCTGTGGTGCTCATTTGATACATATAGGGTAGAGAATGAAAAAACTCTTGCAGATCATCAGCCGAAAACCCAGCCTGGTCTAAGAGAACATGATAGTGGGTCTGCCTCGTGTTTCTAATCATTCCAGCATGGGTACCAAGGTAAAAATCATTGTTCTTTGGATGGCATACTTTGTTGTCAATGACAGTACCATGTAGCAAATTGTCAGGAGATCCCTGCTGAAAAAAACTTGGTATAATGGTTTTTCGTACAATAACCACAATCTTTAGGGTTCCATTTCTCGTCAAGGAACTTGCAAGCCTCAATAACTTGATCAAAACTTGATTGAATTGAGACTTGCTAACCTCATCCCTGAAAATAATGATTTGATCAGGTTTCCTCTTCCTTGAACTTGTATAGAAGTCTTCCTTCATGATACCGTCATCCACTTTGTCAGAAACTGGTTTTGAAGAAAGAATCTATCATTTTAAGCTTCAGAGACTGTGTACGGCCTGATGCCCCATAGCTGGAAATCAATGGCCACCGCTTGGAGCTAACCATCGTAACTATTGACGGCACATTAGACTGCTCAGGAAAGCCAAACAATGCACCCATTCCAAGGATGATGGTTGGAACCTTTGAAACAACTGGAATTGAAGGTGTTTGCCCCAGCGTAAGCATAGAAAGTAGGCGGTAGTTTCTTATGCCAATTTTACCAGTCTCGGTCATCTTCTGTAATTTGTTTTTTTCTTCTTTTTTCTTTTGGCAACTTTTGTTGTATTGTGGTATGGCACATTATCTTTGAAAAGACTGCAAACTCTTGGCATTGTGCAGTTATATATAATTTTTTTATTCTTTTTTTCTTTTTTTTTTTGAGATGGATGACTTTTGACTTTGTAATATTGGCATATGAAGCTATCTCCCTCTCTTAATGGAGTAGTTTACATCCACAAAGATGAGTCATTGTCAGCTTGAAACTTTTGACGATCTCGGGCCCATAACATACATGCCCCATAAGTCTTGACTCCTTTAAATTTGGCATTCATTGTACAACTGATGCGATCCCTTTCCTTGGTGGACCAACAGTCCTCAAAACCTCATGTTTATCCTGGAAATTGCAAATCCTCCTGCATGCGTCTTTGGGCCACATTTTTGAATTCCCATAATAGTCTCAACAAGGTCTTGTTTTGTCTCCTCAGCTAATTCCAATTTCGCAATCTTTCCTTCCTCTAAGGCCACCACTTCATGGGGTAAAAATCATTTTCAACAAATTCAGAAACAAGTCACAATTTCTGTCACCTTCAAAGTACTGAGATTCCTCTAAACACATATCGCACTCAAAAGGAACTCTGAATCTGTAGTATCGTTGCTCGTGTCATTGATATCTAGGGATCTATGATAGGCACATAAAAGAATATACAAGGAATAAATGAATTCAAGAATGACTATTTACATTAAATGAAAATTTATAAAGAATGTCAAAGGTCAAAAGAATTAGAATGAAAGAATATTTACTCGGATAATAAAAGTATGTTTTATTGAAAATAAAAATGTCTGAACATGAGCCCACTTCTCAAAAGAAATCTCATTACTCCTAGGCTTTAGAGCAGCAAGAGTGTTCTGAATATTACTCCGTAAAATTCCTAAAGATTACAGGAAGTTCTTCTGCAGTCCAATTGTTTAAAGAACTTCCCGGTTCGTAAGGGCGAATGCCTTCAAGGTTTCTTTGTTCAGTCCCTTCCTCATGTATGACATTGATGGGATGATTTTTATTTCCAAACACCCCTTCTCCGGGTAAGCTATCCCTCTTGATACAAAAGTCGGGGATATGTAAGGGAACGTCGTTAATTCCCATTCAACTTCTTTTTCACTCAGCTGTGACCCTCTTCTCTCTCTCTCTTTTTCTTTCTCTTACTAAATTTAACTAATTAGGGTTTTTTTATGGATTTAAATGCATGTGATGTGATGCAATGCAAATGCATGAATGCAAAAGAAAAGGAGATGTTGATCTTGAATTCAATTCCATTAGAATAACTTTTCTAGAAAACAGATTTCTTTACATGAAAATAGATTACATATGTGGTCTTGCCCTTCATAGTCTAAGTAAACGCTGATCTTTTCTTCATGGTCGAATCCTGTAAATTCTCTAAAAGATGCCTTTGCTAGCTCCTTGTTGCTTAATCTGAGCCTGATCTCTTGCTCGCTTATCTCCATGATACTCATCAAAAAGTGCCGGCTCTTGGATAATCTTCGTTGGCAATCAAGTCATGTATTCCTTCGTAGACTTCTGGCTTTCTCTCGTCGTGCTCTTGGATAACCTTTGTTGGCTTGAATCTCTGGCAATCACATCATGTATTCCTCCATGGACTATCAGCTTTCTCCCGTCGTTTATTTGGACTATATTCAGACGACCACACTATAATCTACTTTATCAAGAAATTCGTTTCCTTATGACAAACTATTCTATTTAGGAATCAAATTTCAACTCAACACCTTCTTTTCTTTGATGTAATGTAATGAAAATGCCTGAATGCAAAAAGGTATCGATCTCGATTCAATCTCATTTAGAAAACTTTATTTAGAAAAAGAATATCTTTACATATAAATGGATTACAAATACGCTTTCGCCATAATGCCCAAAGTTTTAAAACAAACTCTTAGCCACGATCTGATTGTATATCATATTGGTGCTCAATATGTCAGCCTGTACCGCCAATGTCTGTAAAAAATTAGCTACCTCCTGAGTTTGAGCTACGACCTCACTTGTGGGGTAATCCGTGCAGCTAGGGACACCTCCTCCAATACCTGTGAAATTGTTCTGATTATCCTGAGAGAGAAAATGGTGAACAAGTAGGCATCACTGTTCCGCAGTATGCTGCCTTAAAATGATATCCTATATCCTCAATGCTTCTTGAGAGTTTTCATATTTCGACTCCCGCAGAGCATTGCTTGTATGGGTATCCTCGTAGCATAGCTAATCTCTACTTTAAAGGTCTTTAAATGATATGGTCTTCTTTAATCTCATTGTTTTGCATCCATTTTGATAGACCATCAGGGCTTGCATTTCCATTGTCTCTGATAAGTGCAACATCTTAAAGTACTACAGTAAATTCCAGCTTGTTGTTTGGTAGCGGTCCTATAGTAAATGAGCTTTTTACCATTATAAGCAAAATTCCTTCCATCCAATTCAATTTTGTAGGTCTCATGCACTCTATCAATCACTTTCCTTCCAATACCCTTACCATCCACATAGCAACCGTCTTCATATGAAAGAGAAATGCTATAATGGTAGAAGTGTCCATCAATACTCCCACACTTACTTTGAATTGCTCATCTATCCTCCTGTCAAGCAAATACTGCAAGTCCCCTTAGTTATTGTAGAACAACTGCTTGGCTTCATTACTCCATTGATCCCATATTTCCTTTAACTCCTGGAGATTATTTTGCGCCACGCTGATGCGAGTGTAACCCCATAATTCCGATGTGTATCCTTCAGCATTTCCTTTGACCATTTATGGACGTTAGCGTTGCCTCCCATTCTATCAAGAAGTCCGTTCTCCATAATAAAACTTTCTAACTTAGAAACTGACCATGAATCGATACCTTTTAAATACAAAATGACATGCACAAAAGAAAGAAAACAGTCAGTATCATATGATATTAATAAACATAAAGATAACCTAAGTATAATTCTATCTATATTGAGCTCTTATAGTTTTTCTATATGTGGTTTGTTTCTAAAGTTTGAGGTACCCGAACCAGCAGATTCCTCGATCCTCACCCATTACAGGGCTCATTTGAATCGAGTTTAGTTCGGGGAATACATTTCCCTATGGCTACACGGAGATGAAAATCTCACGAAACCATAGGTACGGATGTATCCCGAAAGTGATCCACTATCCTGCACGGAGGTGAAAACCTCACGAAGGCGTAGCTTCTCAGTCCCACTTAAGGGTGTGACCACAACGGTCATGCAAATGCAATGTGTATCAGAATATAGCAACACATGCAATAATACAAACACATGTAATGCAAAGAGGATTAAATTTTAAAATTTTTAATTTCCGACATTAAGACAAGAGATAATCAATTACACGGCTTGACTCTCTTAATATCCCCAGTGGAGTCGCCAAGCTGTCGAAACCATTTTCAAATCGAGTTTTGAAAAATAGGAATCGATTTTAAAAAAATGAAAACGGGAGTCGCCACCAATCTTTTTAGGTGTGATTGGATCACCTTGTAAAACATTTTGGTCTATGAACATTTGAGAAAATAAGTTCGGAAGTCGGTTACGCACGAAGAAGGATTAGCACCCTCGTAACGCCCAAAAATTGGTACCTAATTGATTATTTGATGTCTTTCATGTCAGAAATTTGAAGCTTTTAAAATGCAATCCTCTTTTGAAAGAAAACTATTTGAATGTCGCGAACTTGAAAACTAAGATTCACTTATCTCAAACGAATCAAAAACATCACATCCAGTAAGTTAGGACGCAATATTTCAAAATCTTTGAAGCTAAGCTTGCCTTTGGAAAATTTCTATCTTGAAATAACAAAACGCCATATCCAGTAAGTTAGGACACAATGTTTTGAAATCTCAAGAATAGTTGTTTATATTTTAAAACTCAAAACATTTAGAAGGGTACTTGGATATTCGAATTTGACGAGAAACATCGCAACCCAGTAAGTTAGGGCACTACTTTTCTCGAAAATCCTAAATGCCAAATATTGCCTTTAATTAAAAAACAATTTTTGGATAAAAATAACAATTAAATGAAATATATTTTTTAGAACAATGATTTGAGTAAAATTTTAAAAAAACAATTTACTAAGAGTAATATTTTAAAAAAAATATTCAAAAAAAAGTTTGATATGATACTAAGATTATTTAAAAAATATAAAAAAATTAGGGAAACATGGATTAAATTAAAATAAAAAAAGGTTGAAAAAAACAAAGATAAACTAAGAATAAAATAAGAACAAACCGCAGAAAATAAGAACGTAAGAGGGAGAAAATTTTGAGTGAATGCTCTCAAGAATTCTTATTGTTTTCCAAAACTCAAGTGATTTTTCAGTTCTTTTCCCCCTTTTTCCCGTTCTCTCTACAATGAGGGGAGAGGCCTCTATTTATAGTTGAGCCTCCCCAAATCCAACGGTACAGATCAATTACATCAACAGTTAAGATTAAAGGATATCTACAAATTAAATCTCCAAGATTACAAAATCATATCTTCTAAGATTGTATATCATATCTAAGATTGCAATCATATCTAAGATTGTATCATATCTAAGATTATATCACATCTAAGATTGCATATCATTGAAGATTATATTTCCATATGAGTCAAGCTTGTAGATGGACCTTAAATCTTTTAAAGTAATGGGCCATTCCGATCGGGCCAAATTATATTTGTAATTCTGGACTGAACTTGGACTTCGTTTTTTTTTGGGGGGAGGGGGTTTATTATTTTAAATACTGAAATGGGCCGGGCAAAATTGAGTGTCTACAATTATTGGGCTTTGTAGTCAGCGAAAAGGGAATAGAAGTTGACTCAGACAAGGTTAGAGCCATACGAGAACTGCCTCCACCACGTACTTAGAAGGAAGTTCGGGGTTTTCTTGGAAGGTTGAATTATATCGCTCAGTTTATTTCACAATTAACCGAGAAATGTGATCCTATATTTCGCCTCCTTAGAAAACACAATCAAGGTACTTGGGATGAGAAATGCCAGAATGCCTTTAATAAAGTCAAGGAATACTTATTAAATGCTCCAGTGTTATCTCCACCCAGTCCAAATAGACCATTAATTCTGTATTTATCAGTGTTTAGTAATTCTATGGGATGTGTGCTTGGTCAACATGATGAGTCAGGAAAGAAGGAGAAAGCGATATATTACCTCAGTAAGAAATTCATTGAGTGTGAGATGAGATATTTGCCGATTGGGAAGTTGTGTTGTGCTTTGATCTGGACGACTCGAAGGTTGAGGCAATATATGCTATATCATATAACTTGGCTAATTTCGAAACTTGATCCATTAAAGTACATGATGGAGTCAATGATACTAAATGGAAGAATGGCAAGGTGGCGATCATCGCTTTCGAGTTTGATATAGTCTATGTGAGTCAAAAAGCGATAAAAGGAAGCGCAATAGTAGAATTTCTGGCTAGCAGAGCTCTAGAAGATTATGAGCCATTGAGCTTTGATTTCCCCAATGAGGAGTTGATGTATGTGGCAACTACTGAAGAATATCCATGGAAGATGAACTTTGATGGAGCATCCAATGCAGTAGGAAATGGAATCCGGGCAGTCTTACTATCCCCAAATGGAGATCATTATCCATTCACATGCAAATTGGATTTTGATTGTACAAACAATATGGCAAAGTATGAAGCATGCATCATGGGGATTCGAGCGGCTAAAAAGCGAAAAATTAGAACCCTGGAAGTATATGGAGACTTTGCGTTGGTAATTTACCAGCTTAGGGGTGAATGGGAGACAAGGGACCCCAAATTGATTAATTATCGAAAGGTAGTTTTGGGGCTACTTGAGGAGTTTGATAACATCACCTTCAATTATCTCCTACGGGACGAAAACCAGATGACGGATGCTTTAGCAAAACTAGCTTCCACGATTAAAGCAAATAAAAAAGAGGATGTGAGACCAATTCAGATGAGTATTTTTGAGTTTCTAGCTCATTGTTGTAACATCGAAGAAGAGGAAAAGGATGACCATCCTTGGTATCAAGATATATTACGGTATGTGAGAAATCGTGAATATCCTGAGCAGGCAACTGAGAATGACAAAAGAACCTTGAGGAGGTTAGCCTGTGAATATGTACTAGATCGGGACATCCTTTATAAAAGAAGGAAAGATCAGATGCTTTTGAGATGTGTCGACGCTGTGGAAGCCAGGAAAATCTTGGAAGAAGTACATGAAAGTGTTTGTGGGACACATGTTAATGGCTTTACAATGGCAAGGCAAATCATGAGGTTTGGATACTATTGGTCTACTATGGAAAGAGATTGTATCAGCTATGCCAAGAAGTGTCATAAATGCCAGATATATGGGGACAAGATTCATGTACCACCTTCACCTTTACATGTTATGACTTCTCCATGGCCCTTTTCCATGTGGGGTATGGATGTCATTGGGCCAATATCACCAAAAGCTTCGAATGGGCATCGTTTCATTTTCGTGGTCATTGACTACTTCACAAAATGGGTAGAGGCAACTTCATATGCTAGTGTTACCAAGTCGGTAGTAAGTCAATTCTTGAAAAAAGAGATCATTTATCGGTATGGAATGCCTGAGAGGATCATATCGGACAATGCATTGAACTTGAACAACAGCACGATTGCGGAAGTCTGCAGCCAATTTAAGATCGAACATCATAATTCATCTCCATATCACCCAAAAATGAATGGGGCAGTGGAAGCTGCCAACAAAAACATCAAGAAATTACCATTTGCACTCTTGGCCTATCGAACGTCCGTCAGAACCTCTACTGGGGCAACTCATTTCTCGTTGGTTTATGAGATGGAGGCAGTGTTACCCATTGAAGTGGAAATAACTTCTCTTCGAATTTTTTCAGAGATAAAGCTGCATGAAGAAGAATGGATTCAATCGCGGTATGATCAATTGAACTTGATTGAAGAAAAGAGGCTAAGGGCTATTCGTCATGGTCAGATGTATCAGAAGCGAATGTTGCGAGCTTATGACAAGAAAGTTCGTCCAAGAGAATTTCACGAAGGGGACCTTGTACTGAAAAAGATTCTTCCCAAATACGACTTTAAAGGAAAATGGATGCCGAATTGGGAAGGGCCGTATGTTGTGAAGAAGGCTTTCTTTGGTGGTGCACTGATTTTGACAGAAATGGATGGGAAGAGTTTACCCAATCCAGTGAATTAAGACTCAGTCAAGAGGTACTTTGTCTAAAGAGAAGGGAAGCCAAGGTGAAAACCCGCAAAGGGCACTTTGAGACTTCTAAAAAAAAATGGAGAGGCCACGGTTAAGACCCGCAAAGGGCGCCTTGAGACCAAAGGGGTTTTGAGTTGAAAACCCAAAAGGGCAGCTCAAATTTTAAAAAGCATGCAGTGACCTTGCTATATCGGATTCGACAAGAAGTGGAGTGTGTTACATACCGGGGCATTAACAAAGTACTTTGGATCTTCTAAACACATGTTAAACTCAAAACAGTCTTCATGGAGTTTGTATACAGAAGCCCAAACTGTGATATGTGGGGCATCTGATTTTTGTCCTGTTTACTATCTTTGGATACTTTTTCTTCTCAAAGATATGTTTTTAGATTAATTTCCTTTTGTATTTTTGATTATTTATCTAACTATTCTCAAGATCAAATTATTCGTCTTCCATTATTCATAAAGTGTGTTGTATTGAAATAATGATTGATGAACTAAATGTTTTTACAAATGAAGTTTTGCATATTACTTTAGAAATCTCTAGATAATACGAGAAACTAAAGCAGAACAATTGTTTGAAGAATTCCCATGAGTGAAGGTCGGAGGTACTCGAGAAAATTTCTTCTCCAGTCCAAAGGATGATTGGACAATTCAAACGATTCAATCCTAGGAGAGGATCATCTCCAGCAGGTCGTAACATTCGAAGAATGGTACAATAGAACCAATTTGATTCAAAGCATACGAGCAGAGTATGATTGATACTTCGAGTAAAATAAAGATGAAACTTTGATGGATGAATGAGTAAAGACGTCCGAAATAGGAGTCATTTTCATAACATTTTGCATCATAATATGTCTATTTAGGAGCATTTGACTCTTTCGATCATGGCATCCTAATCATTAGGCATGAGCACATACGCATTCTACAGGTTATGTCCTTTAGGGGACAATGTAGATACCGATAGCAGATTTGGCATCTCTGTATTGACGGGGAACAAATCGAAGAAGCAGATTTGGCATCTCTGTATTAGACGGGGAGCAGATCAAAGATAGTAGATCTGATATTCATGTGTTTACATCGAAGCAGATCGAAGATGACAGATTTGGCGTCTCTATTAGACGGGGAGCAGATCGAAGATAGCAGGTCTGACATTCGTGTGTTTACATCGAAGCAGATCGAAGATGACAGATTTGGCGTATCTGTATTAAACGGGGAGCAGATCAAAAATAACAGATCTGACATTCGTGTGTTTACATCGAAGTAGATCGAAGATGACAGATTTGGCGTCTCTGTATTAGACGGGGAGTAGATCGAAGATAGCAGATCTGACATTCGTGTGTTTACATCGAAGCAGATCGAAGATGACAGATTTGGTGTCTCTGTATTAGACGGGGAGCAGATCGAAGATAGCAGATCTGACATTCATGTGTTTACATCGAAGCAGATCGAAGATGACAAATTTGACGTCTCTGTATTAGGCAGGGAGCAGATCAAAGATTTCAGCATGGCGTCCCTGAGTTTGCAGGGAGCAGGTTGAAGATAGCAGATTTGACATTCCTGAGTTACAGTGAAGCAATCTGAAGCTATTAGAATACCTTTGAAGAAGATGAGGATCAAGATTTCGAGACTTGGCCAGGACGGGCAAAATTGGTCCTTTTATAGTCTTTGCTCTATTTCCGTTACACGGCAATGAGCAAAGAGGGGCAGCTGTAGGAACCCATTTTTGCCCGGGCCCGTGAAATGAAATAAACAAAAATTTATAAACCAAATTAAATAAATAAATTGTCCCTGTTAATGTCCAATTTACAATAAACAGGCGTAAAGGCCTGATAACCCAAAACTCGATTACATTTTACAGCCCAATTAGTCTAAACTAAAATACCCATTAACCCAATACCCTTTTTCATTAGTGACCTAAGCAACTACCCGGTTACACCCATTAAACCTCTTAACCCAACAAATAAACACGACCTAAAGGGCCCAAACCACTAACAGAATCAGAGGACCTAGGGTTTTCTGAAACCCTAGGCGCCGCAAGCACCCCAACACCAGGCCTCATCTCGCGCCGCAATCAGCGTGCCAATCCCTCGTCACCGGGTCTTCACTCGCCTGCAAAAGGAAAGAAACATCAAAGACAGTACAAATATAGCAAGAAATAAAATCAAATATTGTAAATATTATTTTATGTTGATTTCCAGTGGCTATAAAAGCCCGAATCGAAACGATGTAAAAGGGGACGTTTTCTTACATGCACATATACAGTAAAAATCAGGAAAATACAGAGGTGATTTACATCTACAAACCTTGTTTAATCTTTGCTTTAGTTTTGATAATTTCTTCTTGGTCTTTCTATGCTAACAGTGAAATACACTATCAAAAATCATTTTTTTATCGGAAGGAAACCCAACGTTTTTGTTTCTTTTGAATTTTTTTTATACAAATTATCGTCAAAAAGGGAAAAAGGAATAGATTACCTACGATTTGACTCAAAAATGAGTGTTTTTGGCTTTTAGGCCACCGTGTGTGGCCGCGCCGATGGTGGCGCATGAGGCGCGTGCGGTGGATGCTCGTAGGGCCGATGGCCGGATGTTAAATCGAAAAAGAGGAGGTTTCAGAGGATTTCTACTTTTTTTTACAACCGGGGGCTAAAATGAATTTTTAGGTTTTTTTTTCATATTTATAAATGACCCGTACGACGTCGTTTTGGGATGACCGTTTAGTGACCAAAACGGTGTCGTTTCGAGGCTGAGCATCCGCGCATTGACCCGTGACCCGGGAAGGATCCGTGTGTTTTTGTTTAAAGGGCTAATTTCTCAATTGGTCCTTCCGTATTTTCAGCATTTATAATTTCGTTCAATTCAAATTTTATTTTATTTTAATTTGGCCCTGACCTTTTATTTTTGTTTCAATTTAGTCGTAGCTGCTATTATAAGGCCTATTTCGGGAACGACATCGTTTTGGGATTAGGGTCAAATTGCCCAGTGAGTCCCTCAGCTTTTAGCGCGTGTTTCAATTGGGTCCAAAATTCATTTTATTATTTTAAAATTAACCCTAGAGTTTTATTTAAATTCAATTTTAATCCTTTATATATATATATTATATAATTTATTTATTTTAAATATTTTATATATTATTTATTTTACTTTAAACCTTATTTATATGTAAAAAAAATATTTATTTTATTGTTCTTTTATGTATTATTTATTATATTATTTATATTTTATTGTATATTATTTATTATATTATGTATAATTTGTAAATTTGTAAATTATTATTAAATATTACATTTTTATATATCATTATTAAATATTTAGTATGTAATATTCTAAAATTTACTATAAAATTTTGTTCCTATTTAACATATTATTATTTTTATAAATATATATTAAGTTATTATATCATATAGTATATTTTTATATATATTAACCATTTTTTTAAAAAAATTCTCCTTTATTATATATTGTTTTAAATATTTTATTTTTTAACACCTCATTTATTTTTAATTGTATTTAGTTTTTATCTTCTTCTTTTTTACTTATTTTTTATATGTTCATAATTTGTTTATTTATTTTTGTATCTTTTTTGTATTTACTTAGTATTGTTTTAGTATGTTAATTTTATCTCATAAATTATTTGTTATTTTTATGTTATTTATTGTTTTTATATATTTGCATGAAAATTGATTATTTATGTTGTTATTTTAAGTTATATTTGCATGAAATATTATTGTATATATATTATGTAATTTATATTGTTATATTCATTGTTTTCTATGTTGTATTTTGCATAAAATGTTAATGTATGTATATTTATGTTATTTATGATTATATCTGTATGAAATGTTAATGTATATTATGTAATTTATGTCGTTATTTATCATTTTCTATATTATATTTGCATGAAATGTTAAAGTATGTATCATGTAGTTTATATTATTTAGTATTGATATCTTGTAATATGTTGAATGCATCATTGTTTTAAAAAATTTATATTTCATTTAATCCAAAAGAATTTTAAAAATGAGGCAATGTTTTTTGTTTAGGAATTTGGGAAGTAGTGCCCTAACATGCTGGGTTGCAATTTCCCGTTTGTCTAAATGTCTAAAGTATCCTTCTAAATAGATTTCATAAATCACGAGATGATTTCAGTTACGAAAGTTTAAGAATATCGTGTCCAATCATGCTGGATGTGATGTTTGTACTCTTTTGGAGCGAAGGAATCTCGATTTTCAACCCAAATTATTCTGGTTTTAAAAAGGGATCATATTTTTAAATTCTTTCAAACTTTTGACATTAAGACAGAAAACTATTCAATTTGGTACCAATTTTGGGCGTTACGAGAGTGCTAATCCTTCCTCGTACGTAACCGACTCTCGAACCTATTTTCTCACATTTTCGTAGACCAAAATGTTTTATAAGGTGACCCAATCACACCTAAAAAGGTTGGTGGCGACTCCCATTTTCAAAAACTCATTAAAAATGGTTTCGACACCCCTTAAATTATATTTTATTCAATTCAGTCCTTAAAACCGAAATAACCATAACTTTCAATTTTGAGTCTCATTTTTAAAATTGATTTCAATTTCATCCCTTAGGGACCCTCTACTATCTATTATTACTGAAATTTCACATAAATTTTACAATTTATTCACTTTAGTCCTTTGTGTAAAACTAGCAATTTAAATTTTACAATCTAGACCTTTTTCATATCTAAGCTTAAAATTTATCAATTTAACATCAATATATTCAAGAAACCATCAATGACAACAATAGTTTTGCATATTGGTACATAGGCTAGCTAAACCAAACTCTCATAACCTCAAAAACATAAAAATTACAAGAAAAAGACTTAACTGAACATACCTAATAACAACCGAATGCTTGAGAACCTTATTTGGTTTTTCTCAATTCTTTGGCTATGGTGTTTCGGTGGTGGATGGAGAAGATGAAGGTTTCTTCTCTTTCTTCCCACTTAAATTTCTTTTCATACTTTGATTAAGTATTTTATTAACTTTAATTAAGTTTAATTAAATTAAACATACTTAATTAACTAAAGACATCTCCAACCACTAACATTTAATTCAAGATGGTTAAATTTCGATTTTGTACCTTTGATTAATTACAATTTGAACCCTTAGACCTTTGGCCAATTAAAAATTTATAGCGATAAAATTTTTATAATTTAGTCCCTATACCTTAATTAAGCAATTAATAAACAAAATTGAAGGACTAAACTTTAATAAAATTATATACCAACCCCATAAATCTTCATATTTAATATTTACAGGCTCGGTTCACGAAAATGAGGTTGCAAAATCGTCATTTTTGGCACCACTGAAACTCAAACTGTTACAAATTACATATATTTATTACATTTTCTATGCATATAGTTTACCCTTAGCTTTATTGCCAGAATTTCATTTTTGTGTCCTCTCACGATTATCACCAGTATTTCATTATTTTCTCCTATGAACAACGAGACCCTTTCCTTGAGAGTCAGATCCAACCACAAGATGCTTCATCTTGTCATACAAGGTTAAACAATCATAAACTTCATCAATTCTGAGAGATTCGCGACTATACAAAATTGCATCTTTAAAGGTCGAATAGGAATGGGGCAATGAATAAAGTATACTTAACCTTAAATCCTCTTTATCATATTGAACCTCCATAGCCTCTATTCGAGACAATTTTTTTAAAGACAGTTAAGTGTTCTACCAAAGACATACCTTCTTCCAAACATGAGAATAAAGATACTGCTTCAGATGCTACTACTTTTTCCATCGATTCGTCTTCCCTCCGATATTGAGTTTATCAGCTGATGCAATTAATGTGGAAGAAGACCCTTTTTATAACATGTTGAGTGTCTTAGTATCAAGGGTGGAAAATGGTAATATATCTGATAGGGGACTAGAAGATTTGAACAACCTGGGACTGGATTTGGCATTGAGGACGATTCAAGATATTGATGGGGAATCACAAGCAGAGGTGGGAAGTGATTTGGGCTTAAAGGAGATAGTTTTGCAGTGTCCAAGTAATGTTGACAGCCCAATGATCAATTGTCCATTAAATGTTGAGAACCCAAATCTCAATAAAAATTTATCTCTTTTATCAGATTCTGAAGGCTCAAGAGATTGTTTTCCAGCAGATGAATTAGAAGAGGATATACAACGATTTAGAAAGAATAACAAAATGAAGAAAGTGAAGAATAAGAGGATTAGATCTATGAGAAAGATTCAGGATTTAGTGCTCACTTCAAAAGAGAAACTAAAGAGGGACAGGGGAGCAAGGAAACTGAAAGGAAATGGGGATTCAAGGTTGGACAATAACATTGCTAATTTGTCGCTGTCAGATTCAGATATTAGCAACAGAAGGAAAGTGATTATCAAAGAAGCTAAGAAGGCTTGGGAGGTGGGGAAAAGGCTGGGTTTAGTGTGCATGGTGATGAAGAGTTGATTATCGACGAGCTAATGAGGATCAATGGAAAGCATTAGGGGGATTTCAAAGGCTGTGGGCTTGGGGTTTTGAAATTCTGTTGAGTGGATTTTTTTATTCTTTAATTTTAATTATTCATTTAGATTTGAATTGTGCGATTGTAACATGGAATGTTAGAGGGCTGGGTTTGGGGGCCAAAATAGAATATGTCTACAGAAGTATGAGAATGCATAGAGTTATTGTCTATTTTCTTCAAGAAACTAAATTGGGATTGATGTCAGTAGATTTTGTTAGAAAATTTTGAGGATGAATGTTTTTGGTTTTTAATTGGCTGCTGCTATTGATTGATTAGGAGGGTTATTATCGTTATGGGTTGAGGGGAGTTTTCGGTCGAAGTCGAGTTTTTGTGGGAAGGGATTAATGGTTGTAGATGGTAATTGGGTGCATGAGGGGTTTATGTTTATGCTCCCTTCAACCATTCGGATCAATAAACGTTGTGTGAGGTGAGTTTTGGATTGAGGAGTATCTTTAGTTAAGAATAGATAGTTGGAGGGGATTTCAAGGCAGTGAAATATCGTAATGAACAATTTAATAGCTTGGGTATTAAGAAGGGATTGAAGGAGTTTGGAGAATTTATGATAAATGCTACCGAGATAGTGAGCGTTACGATGCCGGTTTCAGATATGGAGAATAAGTGGTGTTGGGTTAATGATTAAAAAGGAGAGTTTTAGGTGAAAAAATTTTCTGAATTATTGATTGAATGGAGGGGTGGATTTTAATTTCTTTTGCGACAGATGTTGGGACTTTAGGTCCTTCTATGAGTGCGTAGCTTCGGGTGGATGTCAGCTATTGACAGAATTCCCTCCAAGGAATTTTTGGGTTATAGAGGGGTGATTTTTCAATATCTTTCGGTAAGCTGTCCTTAGTGTGAAAGAGAGCGAGAGCGCTGCCTTTTTGTTCTTCTATGCATATTTATTGAAGGTTTTTGGTATAAAATTTTCGATTGGTGGGAAGTGGCTTGGAAATAGGTTAATGATTTTGAGGAATTCTTTGAATTCTGTAACAAAGTTAAATTGGCTGATATTTGGAATTGTTTCTGGTTGACTTAAATATTGGTAGCCTGTTGGTAGGTTTGAATTCTATGAAATGAGGTGGGGTTCAAAAGCAAGAGGATGTCTATAGAAATTTTGGTTTTTCAATCTAAGATGAGGGTTCTATTGTGGATTAGGTCGGTGTATAATGATGTCAATTTGGAGGAGAGTTTTTGGTGGTTTTGTCTGAACTGGTGCTGTTTTGATTCTTGCGAAACCAAATCAGTAGCTTTTTTAGGCGACCTTCTTCTCTTGGATGGTTAAAGTTTTATGTGTGTGGGGTGGCAAAAGTAGGTAGAGCGGGATATGGTGGAAATTTGAGAGATAATGAGGGTGTTGCATGAGCATTATTTTTTGGTTCGGTGGCTGCTTATGATGCTAATGTAGTCGAGGCTGGAGCGGTAAAGGTGACTCTGGAAGTATTATTAACTATGGATTGGAATCGATAGAGGTATGTTTAAAGCTAAAAATGTTGTATTCTTGGTGGTAGATTGTAAAGGCAACGAAATGACATCTTCCTTGGCGTTTGTTGGCGTTTATTGGAAGAAAATGTTTAAAGCTTGGTGGTGAATTTTAGTATTGTTGCTCTTTTGCTGTTGTAATGCTGGTTTATGACTTTTTTAATCCGCTAAAATTTTGTATTTCTGTTTGTCTTTTGACAACAGAATAGTTCTAATGTTGCAAAAAAAATTTTGCTCCAACTTCAACCATAATGCAGCGACAATCTTCTCCTTCAACATGTTCTATAGAATTTTATTCGACAAATGCAAATGTAATTGCGATAGGACCTTTCGATCCTTATGCTGCTTTTTTTCATGTGTCAATTTCAAAGGCATCTTATCTAACCCTAGCAGGGCATCATCCAAATCCATTTGTGCAAAAATTGCCTGCATCTTTACCTTCCACAACGCGAATCTAGTGTTGCGATCCAACAACGTTATATCATACTTCAATGTTGCCATTACCGTGTTTGAGACAAGCAACTTGAATGCTCTGATACTAATTTTTTTATAATATACATTGATAATGGTAGTAGGAATGATCGCAAAACAATAAGAAAGAAAAATAAGAATACACATATTTTACGAGGAAAACCTTTATTGGGAAAAACCACGGGCAGAGGAGGAGAAATTCACTAATGTTGAAAAAACAATACAAAAGGTTTTCTGCTATACATAATTTATGGGTTAAACAACCCTTTTATAATCAATGTATAATAGAAGAAGTATAATCCTACATGGATTCAACTTGTGCGGCGAGGTTCGTACCGCGGGGAATTTTGCCTCTCTATTTTATTTTTTTAACAAGTGAGTTGCACCTCAAATTTTTTAGACTGGGATTTGGGTCACACAACTCTAATAAAAAGCATGAATATCTCAATAATCTTTGGGAATTATTAGTTTATATATTACAAATGAACATAAATACTTGGTTGAATCGTACTTGAAAGAGTAGAAACGAAGGTGTTTATGGGACAAATCGAATTTAAATTGAATTATATTTGAACATAATATCAATAATGTTTATTTAAATACCACATATTATAAAATTAGGAAATTAATAAAGGAAATAGAGGGACGATAATTTATTTGTACTTTGGATCATTCAAGGTGTATTTGAGTGAAAAATTTAGAAGAGAAAATTTAATTTTGATTAATTTAAATTCCTTCGGAAAATTTTATCTAAAACGATGGTTTCTCATAATTTTATTTTATTTAATAAAAATAGTTTCGCTAAGAAAATAAAAAACTTAAACTTCAAAACATCATTTTTTTTAATTCTATTATATATTGTTTATACTTTGTACTATTAAAAATATTTACATCCATAGTTAAAAATATATTCGGTTTACCAAACTTCAAAATTTTCGAGCTCATTCCGAGTCAAAATCCCTAAATTACTCTCGAAACTTTAGACCCAATTTTGAGATGTGACATTATTTGTTAGAAGTTATAAAAATTAGATTCTGACTATAATCACATGTATTTTATAAAATTATAACAAAAAATTATATTATAAATTATCGTATTATCAACTTTTTTATTGAATTAACATATTATATATGATGATCTAATTTTAATATTTATTATTATTTTAATTATATTAATAATTTTTTATAGTAATTAATACTTTTTAAATTATGTAAATTAATATATACTAATAATTAGCAAACCTTTACGGTAATCTGTAAATAAAAACTAATAATTACAAAAAGGTTATTTGAGATGTGAAATTATGTTTTGTTGTAATGTATTCGGTGGATGCGTGAAAAGCCCGACATTTCGGTATTCAAGTAAAAAATATTATAGGCAAGTACCAAGTAATTTTGCCTTGTTTAAAAAATATATACTATTATAAGTATAATTTTAAGGCATAGTGATAAATTTAGTTCTTAATGTTTATTATTTTTGTCAATTTAATCCTTATTTATTTTACGTTAAATTTGGCTTTTAATCTTTCAAAAAAGAGTCAAATCGTTTTTTTAATGAAAATATTGACTAAAATATTAATTTTTAATATTGTTGGCATAACAACACGCATAATAGTTTATGTAGGCGTCATGTTAACATAACATCATTTGTATTATATGTTCTGTGAACAAATAATTCAAAAATTATAGAAATAAAAACGTTAAAAAACTAAAATTGAGATTATAATCTTTTATAGTAAATATTTTTTAAACAATGCAAAATGACTTGGTACTTGCCTATAATCTTTCATCCTTGAATAGCGAAAAGTGGGGGCTTTTCACACATTCAACGAACACATTAGACCAAAACATAATAAGTTAACATCTCAAATAACCTTTGGTAATTATTAGTTTATATTTACAGATTACCATAAAGATTTGATTGACTTGAAGTCGTATCGAATTAAGTTAGAATAAGATTTAAACGAATTTTCCTTTCTCTTAAACAAGGCATAAAAGAATATTCGTAGATAATTTTAATGTCAACTCATCTTATTCTTCATAAATAAAAGGAAAAGTAGGTCCAACTACCCAGTAATTTTCCATTGCGGAAAAATAATAAACTACTGAAATAAAAGGTGTTATTTTCCTTTCTTCAAGACTTTTAATCCTATAAATACGTCTACCCCTTACCTCTCTCATTATCATCCCCTTGGAAATATATACAAATATGGGGAGGTTGATACTGCCAATAATATTTGGCTATAATATCGACTTTGCTAGATTATGAGCCTAATTTTTATCTCTTCATCGCTATTTGGTCAAATTGATCATTGCTTGTAAATAAAAGAAAAATTAGACTCATAATTTAGCAAAGTCGACATTAAATTGGCTCTCAATTAGAGATCAATCTACATGTTTGATTGATCATTTGCAAATACAAGTTGTATCCATTGCTAATAGCCCTATAATGCTGACTTTGTTGGATTATGAGTCTAATTTTTATCTCTTCATCAATTAACGATTGTATGCCAATGAAAGGAAAACTAGACTCATAATTCAGCAAAGTCGACATTAACTTGGCTTTCAATTAGAGATCAATCAACATGTGTTGATTGATCATTGGCAAGTACAAATTGTTATCCATTGCTAATAGCCCTATAATGCTGACTTTGCAAGATTATGAGTCTAGTTTTTATCTCTTCATCAACTAATGATTACATACAAATGAAAGGAAAACTAGACTCATAATTTAGTAAAGCCAACATTAACTTGGCTCTCAATTAGATATCACTCAATATGGCAAGTACAAGTTGCTATTCATTGCTAATAGCCCTATAATGTTGACTTTGCTAGATTATGAGTCTAGTTTTTATCTCTTCATCAACTAATGATTGTATGCCAATAAAAGGAAAAGTAGACTCATAATAAAGCAAAGTCGACATTAACTTGACTCTCAAATAGAGATAAATTAACATGTGTTGATTGATCATTGACAAGTACAAGTTGTTGTCCATTGCTAGTAGCCCTATAATGCCGACTTTGCTGGATTATGAGCCTAGTTTTTATCTCTTCATCAACTAATAATTGCATGCCAATGAAAGGAAAACTAGACTCATAATTCAACAAAGCCAACATTAACTTGGCTCTCGATTAGAGATCAATCAACAAGGCAAGTACAAGTTGCTATCCATTGCTAATAGCCCTATAATGCTGACTTTGTTGGATTATGAGCCTAGTTTTTATCTCTTCATCAACTAATGATTGCATGCCAGTGACAGGAAAACTAGACTCATAATTCAGCAAAGTTGACATTAACTTGGCTCTCAATTAGAGATCAATCAACATGGCAAGTACAAGTTGCTATCCGTTGCTAATAGCCCCATAATGCTGACTTTGCTAGATTATGAGCCTAATTTTTATCTCTTTATCAACTAATGATTGCATGCCAATGAAAGGAAAAGTAGACTCATAATTCAGCAAAGTCGACATTAACTTGGGTCCAACTCTGTATTGTACCTGTGTTTTGGATTGAAAAGAGTAGTTCGAAAAAAACACCATACGGGAGAATCAAATTTAAATTAGAAGTAGGTAAGAACAGTTCACTTAGCCAATCCAATGAATTCATGTAGTAACAAGCATGCAGGAAACACCCAAGTCCAATTTCCAATGGAACTGGATGATGTTAACTCGAATTTTTTGAGAACAAAAAGACTCGAAGGAAGGCACGGAAAAGGTTGGGGTCCTAGCTTACCTGCGCTAAAGCCGGAAGGACTGGTTTGCCAGTACTTTCCAGAAACCCGCTGCAATCACCAATTGAAAATACATCTTGCAGAGTAGGAACCTGAAGCCACTCATCAACACCAATCCTATTAGTAAAAAGGAATTGGTTTAGGTCAATCAGCTGGTATCTTAAGTTTTATTTACAATTTATGAAAACTTACCAGTAATTTTATGCCAGTTGATTCAAAACTTTATAAGGTGAATCAATAGTTAATTGATGAAAACTAGACTCATAATTCAGTAAAATCGACATTAATTTAGTTTTCAATTAAGGACCATTAATTGTTAATTGATCATTGGCAAGTACAGGTTATCTATTGCTAATAGCCCTATAATGTCAACTTTGCTGAATTGTATAAAAAAAATTTCAATTTCAATTATCTAGTCTCTTATTCCATTTTCGGATAGTGATGTTCTATCACAATTGTAAGAGCCCAAATTCGCACGGGCCTTAAACTAAAATAAAAATAAATAAAAATAAGGTTCATTTATTTTATAAATAGTCCGTTTACAGTGCTAAAGCCCAAATCCAAACAGCCTAAACCTATTGGACGCATTTACACCCAAAAATAACCCAACACCTTGACTCAAGTTTACATGGGGCCCAAAAGGCCCAAAGTTGTAAAAACAGACAAGGAAACCCTAGGGTTTCCTGAGAACTCAGCGCCGCAAATGGAAGGATCCAGAAGCTAAGCCAAGCGTCACGTCCCTTCAGTTCTCGTTGTTCCAGCTGCCCACCATCAAGGCCATGATTCCAGGCTCCTAGTCACGCCATGATTAACGCCACCGGTAGATCTACGTCACCAGCACGATCATCGCTAGATTTTCCTTGATTACCTGCAAAAAGAGAAAGAAAACGGAGCAGAAAAAGAAACTAAACAGACAAAAGATGACAAATAGCAGCAGATAAACTCGAACAAACAAGGAAAGAAATCAAAGATTTCTTTCCTAAATATGCATAGTTTAAAGGCTATAAAGCCCTTCTTCAGACTTGTAATTTAGAAAGGGGGGATGGAATAAAAAAGAGAACTCATTTTTATACTAAAATCAACAGTCAAGAAAGAATACTCAGGTGATTATTATTTTTCTCTTTAAATACATACAAATATTGTAGAAAATAGAAAGGAAAAGGATATACCTTTAATCGGCGTTGGAAGGCGAGATTTTTAAACCTCTGGCCACCGTATGCGGTGGAGACGATGGGGGCGCGTGAGTGCGTGCGAACCCCTAGACGGAGGTCCCGTGACACTCCGAGAGCCCCTCCCCAACTCTCTTTCAGAGAGTTTCTTTTTTTTTTTTTAAAAAAAACAGACTTCAAAAATGATTTTTAAACTTAAAATTTGGCTTATATAGCCAAAACGAAACGGTGTCATTTTGGTTTAATTCAATAAAGCACAAAACGACATCGTCTTTAGACCAGGATCCGCGTGTTGACCCGATTACCCGGGGAGGATCGCGTGTTTTTGAAGATTAGGTTAATTACTCAATTGGTCCTCTCACATTTTTAAAATTTATAATTTCATTTTATTTATTTTTAATTTAGCTCTAATGTTTTAATTTTGTTTCAATTTAGTCCTCACAGTGATTTTAAAACAGTATTTGGGAAACAGTGTCGTTGGGATTAGGGCAATTTGCCCAATGAGTCCCTCGATTTTAACACGCATTCCAGAAGGCCCAAATTTTTATTATTATTTAAACTAGCCCTAAAACTTTAATTTTATTTCATTATAGTCCTTTTAAATATTTTTTATAATCTATTAAATACTTTATATCTATAAATATTAATCATAAAAAATAGTATATATTATTTTTATATATTATTTATTATATTATTTTTTACTTAAATTATATTTATTTATATATTTTATATATTTTTTTTTTAAAATCATGTATTATTATTTATTAATTGTGTAAATTTTAATTTTCATTAAATAATAGTATATCATTATATTTACATTTTATTACATATTACATTTTATTAGATATATTTTTTTATATTACTTATTATATGGTTTATATTATTATATATTTTGGTTATAAATTATATTATACACTAAATATTTACTATATATATATATATATTATCATTTACATTACTTTTTATAAAATATATACTATTTTATCACTCATTAGTTATATATATTTTTTATTACTAAATAAGTATGTGTAATATTAATATTTAGCACATTATTAAGGTATTATACCCTATAATATGATTTATATATTAATCATTTTTTGGGGAGTTTTCTTTTATTATTTTCATATTAATCTAAAATTTATGAATATTCTTATCTGATTTATATTTCATATGTTTATACTTTGCTTATTTTTTTATATTTTGTTATTGTTTAGTAAATTATTTGTTCTTGTTTTTACATATTTGCATGGAAGTTATTTATTTATATTAATTTAAGGTACATTTGCATGAAATGTTGTTATATATAGGTGTTATGTAATTTATATTATTAAATTTATTATACTCTATGTTGTATTTTTGCATATAACAATAATGCATGAACATTTTTTATGATGACATATGCATAAAGTGATAATATATATTGTATAATTCACACCATTATTTATTACTCTTTATACTATATTTGCATAAAATTATAAAGCATATACTATATAGTTAGGTTTATTAAATGTTAATTTCTTGTAAAAATATAAAATACATTATTATTTTCAAAGCGAAAATATTTCATTTCAAAAGGAATTTTCTAAAAAAAGTGAGGCAATGTTTTGATATATAGGAACTTGGGAAGTAGTGCCCTAACATGCTGGGTTGCGATTTCTCGTTTGTCTAAATATCTAAAATATCCTTTTAAAACGAGTTTTACAAATCACAAGATGATTTCAATTACGAAAGTTTAAAATATTATGTCCAATCATGCTGGATGTGATGTTTGTACTCTTTTAAAAACGAAAGAATCTTGATTCTTTTCTCAAAACATTACGGCTTTAAGGGAATTTCATTTTTAAATTCTTTCAAACATCGACACTAAGATAAAATTATTCAATTTGGTACCAATTTTTGGGCGTTTGAGGTGCTAATCCTTTCCTCAGACGTAACCGACTCGAACCTATTTTCTCATAATTTCGTAGACCAAAACGTTTTATAAAGTGATCCAATCACACTTTAAAAGATTGGTGGTGAATCCCGTTTTCGTTTTTCAAAACCTGTTTTTAAGGAGGTTTCGACAACAATGTTATAATTAATGGAAAACTCGTAAGAAACGTGTTTTTTTTTTTCTTTTAAAGATTGGTTAACAAAATTGTAAAATTTGATGGATTGTCTTAAGTATAATGATAAGGTGTATTGTATTTTGAGTGATATAATTTAAGTTAAGAATTAATCTCTATGAACTGTAAAATAGATATAAAGGATACTTTTGTTCTAGGAAAAAAAGAAATTATAAAATTATTTTTGTATACAATGCCTACTTCTTTCCCTAACCTTCCTAATCTTAAATCGGAAGAAAAATGTAAATAGTATTATTATATAATGGTCTTGGTTTACACTTTTCTTATAATATTAGATTGATATATATAATGATTTATTTGGTCTTCCAATTTTATAAAAAAAAATCATTTTAACTTTCTATTTAATTTTTTTATCTCTTTTAGCCCTTTAACTTGCATTATTTGTCAAATCACCTCAAAATGGATGGAAAAGTTAACGTTTGTTAATTTTGCTTATGTGACATCCATGTGGATATCGCATCAATTAGTTAATTTTTAAAAATTTAAAAATTCAAAAAATTATAAAAATATATTAAAAATTACATAATATTAAAATTATTTTAAAAAGTATAAAAATGTAAAAAATATTTTTATAATATTTTTACTCTTTAAAAGATAAATTAATTGTTGACGTGGCATATATGTGGACCGCTACATTAGCAAAGTTAACAGACATTAACTTTTTCATCTATTTTTGGGGTTAATTTGATAAACATCACATGTTAAATGGCTAAAAGAGGTAAAAAAAAAGTTAAATGAAAAGCTAAAATGATTGTTTTGTAAAGTTGGAGGGCCAAATAAGTGATTTGCCTATTAAATTTAACAATTTGTATATATATTTGTGCTATACTCTAATTTTGTAGGTTTTGTATTTAAGATGTTTTATATTTATATAAATTTTAAGATTTTTGTATATTCATGTGGTAATGCTTTAAAAGGCGAAGCAAAGAAGTTGGAGAGTAAAAGTCTATACATTTTCCTTTCATTCAGACCTTCACAATTCCTTTTCTTTTTCGCCTTTTCAATTTAATACATTGTTGAAAATGGACTAATTTCATATTCAAACCCTCTTAAGTATTTGGAAATTACAAGAAAAGAGGAAAAGGATTGGTGCTTACCATTTCTATATTTATATTAAGCTTTAGCTGAGTTAATGTCACCAATTAATTGAACATCAACTCAATTGAAATACTATTAAAATATTGTCGAAACCATTTTTTTATATTTAAAGAAAAAATGGTCGATCGACTTTAAAAACGAAAATGTGGAGTCGCCACCAATCTTTTTTGTTTAGGTGTGATTGGATCACCAAGAAGTTTGGTCATTTTAATAAAACATTTTGGTTTACTAAAACAACGATTTTGGTCTACGAAATTTGAGAAAACGGGTTCGGGAGTCGGTTACGTATGAGGAAGGATTAGCACCCTCACTACGCCCAAAATTGGTACCCAAATTGATTAAATACTGTCCTTATGTCTGAGATTTAAAAGAGTTTTTGGAATGTGGTTCCTTTTATAAACGTTTGAATAGCCCAAGTTGGTCATCAAAATTCTCTTGTTTCAGAGGAATACAGCATCATATCCAATACGATAGGACACGATCCTTTATACCCTCGAAAACGCGATAAGTTTCGACTTCCAAAAGTTTATACGTTGAAAATCACAGGAGGATGCCCAATTATTTAGTCCAACGAAAAAATCGAAACCCAGCATAGTAGGGCACGATTCCTCGAATTTCTAGACATCGAACATTGCCTTATTTTAAAGTTTAGAAAATATGAATGAAATTTTAAAGGGATATTTGATTATTTTGAATAAACGGGAAATTGCAACCCAGCACGATTGGGCACGATTCCCCGAATTGCCAAACATCGAACATTGCCTTCGTTTTTAAGAAAAAAAATTAAATGAACAATTATGAATCTAGCTCAAAACGCATTAATTCGACTTGAAATAAAGCGAAATTAATCTTAAAGATTTGGACCTTGTAAAACCATATTTCATGAACCAAGCAGAAAACAATGACATGGGATAATGTACACACATAAGATACAATACTTGATGAATGAGGGTAATATGTCATATTTAATCAACTAGCAAAATAAATAATTAAATACAATTAATCCAAAAATTATAACCCAATTTCCAAACATGTATGGAGAATAATTGACATAATAATTCGAAAACGAAAATAATATGCAACGACAATGTATGGCACCATATAAATCAATCAACAAAACATGTACAAAACTAAATGGAACTTAGAAGCCAATGTGGTGTAAGACAAGTTTAAAATAATGATAATCACGTAATATATAATATATGAATTAGTGGATTGATAAATTAGAAACTATTTGTAAAAACAAACTTAATATACACATGCAATCATTAAAATATGTATTATAGAATGAATATTTTTAAAACACATAATATATAAAGTGTCAAAAGCATTTACTAAAATACATGCAATAAAAGAAATTTTGAATAATATATGTAACATGAAAGAATAGCAAGAATGCATGATAAAATATAATCCTAGGAAACATACACAATAGATTTACAAAACATATGCTAGAATTTAAAGTAATTTACATGTATATAAAAAAAACCTCAAATATATAAATGATTATTAAAATATATTGTAAAAGAAGAAATTTGAATCAAATAACATCCAAAATATTTTTAAAATGAAATATCAAAGTTTATCATATATATATAATAAAGAAAGTTAAAAAAAAGCATATTAAATATGAAAGGTTTGTAAATAACAAAAAAAAGTATGATAAAACATATTTTATATACATAGGGTTTTAACTTATATACAAATAGATCCAAAAGAAATTATGTATGTGAAGTAACATAGAATTAATGAGATATATAGAATAAAATCCAAATTTATCGTGAACTACATATATTTAGTAGTATATAAGAACATTTGAATGATATATTATACAAAATCTTTAAAACCATACAATATACAAAACTACAAAATATCTTGATAACTCAAAGATATATACATTCATATATAAAATAAGTATTAAGTAAATAAAAAAATGAATAATAAAAAAATGGATTATACAAATCAAAAGGACTCAATTAAAATAAGATTAAACTAAAAGGGCAATTAATAAATAAAATAAGTTACTGAAATTAAAAGAAGGACTAAAGCTTAACGCGCGCGAATGCATAGGGACTAAAACTAGCAATATACCAGATCCCAAAGTGCTGCGTTTAGGCACGGATCCAATTGCAAATATGCGCAAATTATAAAGCCAAATTAAAAAAGGAAATGAAATAAATAAGGCACCATCGAATGCCCATACAAAAAGAAAGGACTGATTGCAACATTATCCCCTCTCCGCAAGAACGCGCGGGTCCTAGGGTGGAAAAACGGATCAGGTCGGGTGTAACAATATGTCACCGTTTGGAGAGCCATTGGGCAAGGCTTAAAACGGTGCCGTTTGAAGTCCTATAAAAAGACCTAAATCAACAGATTTGGCCGAACCCAAACCCTAACCTCACTTCTTCCTCACCAGCAGCCCTTAAATCCCTCTTCTTAAATGCTAAGCCACCACCACGAACGGCGACCAGCATCCTCAGGCTACGAGCGACCACTTTGTAGCCTCAAAATTCCCCTTAAAGCTCCAATTTCGACGAAGCAAAGGAGAACCAATGGCCTAAACGCAAGGTATTATCACTCTTTTCTTTTCTTTTTGAATGTAAATGATGAAAAATCGAAAGAAACAAGTAACCAAAATATCGAAAACGAAGATCACCTTCAAATATTAGTTGCTTTTTTGTATTTTGTGTAATATGTGCCTGTAAAAATACAATCGATAAAATCTCTTGGCTTTATAGCCGAAGAGATAGAAATGATAAAAAGAAATAAAAAATACAATATTTGTTCTTTGTCTTGTTGCGCGTTCGTCCTTTTTGCAGGTACAGGTGTACGTGGCGCGAGTACGAGGGTTGTGCTAGTGTACGGAGGCGCAGGCATGGCTGCTGGAGCGCTGGAGCGTACGAAGGCGTTGTCTGATTACGGCGCAAGCAGCAAAAACCATAGGGTTTCGATTTAATATTTTGGTTTTGATGTGGACCCGAGCAAATTGGCATGTTTACAAATATCATATTATATGTAAAATAGTAAATATTAATACGTGAATGTTGTCTTTTCATATTTTAACGAATCAATATTGTAATGGAAATTGAGCCACAACAATATATATATATCAATTTTTTAAGTTTGTTATTTGAAAATTATTTTTATAAATTTTTAATAAGTATATCAACATTGTGAGTGTCATAAATCTAATTATTAATTAATTCGATTAAATACATGGAGTCATGATTTAAAAATGTGAAAGGTTGAGGAAGTCAATAGTCAAAACATCCTTGATAAGGTGTCTACAATTATTATTATTTTTTCATATTTGAAAGGACTAGAGGTTGACTAAAAAAAGAAGTGAGAACATTGATGGAAGAGAGCATTTAAGAATGCTTAGATGATTAATATAATTTTACTTTATGTAATTAGCGCAAAGTAACATTATACAAAATAATAATCATGATTTAAGTCTGCTACCCTAACACGTTTTCTGTCTGCAGCCTCTGGCATGCGTCTTTAGGTTTTTTCAATCGGTGTCTTATCGTTTTTCTTGTCCAAATTTGTCCGAAGTATAGAGATTAGATTCAATCTACTAGTTGTCAGAAGTTTTTCATCACACTTGGCTTCGCGTCCTGCAGAGATGGAGAATGAATTAGCGATTTTGTCTCTTATCCCAACAGATCCACTTGTAGCAAGGGAAAGAGAGCTTTATCTGGTAGGCTATTTTTTAACAGCCAGTTTAATTCACTTCCCAGCCATGAAAAGTACAACGGCCAATCTATGGCATCCAATAAGGGGTGTTCAAATTCGGGATCTAGGAGAAAAGAGGTTTTTATTTCAGTTTTTTCACATTATGGATTTGAAACGGGTTTTAAAAGGATCCCCATGGACTTTTAATAATCATTTGTTGATTCTATCTCATTTACAACAAGGGGAAGACCCATTGAAAGCTCCATTAATTCATACCCCTTTCTGGGTTCAAATTCATGATGTCCCTATTGGCTTGTTTTCTGAAAATTTGGCAATGCAGTTGGGGAACTTCTTAGGAGAGTTTTTAGAATATGATGGATCAGGGAAATAAAATAGCAATTATATGCGAACTAGAGCTAAATTGGACATTAAGCGTCCGTTGAAAAGAAAGAAACAGGTAATGTTTAATGGACGATGTTCCTACGTCATGTTCAAATATGAACGTTCACTTTTCTGTTTTTATTGTGGTAGATTGGGACATAGTGACTCTTTTTGTGATGCTAAAATGATGCTTTGGGTGGAGGTCGCTGTTATGGGGTGAGATTTATCATTGAGGGCTCAATCCCGTAGAGCACTATCAATGAATAGTATCTGACTTAGGGAAGAAGGTGAGGGAAATAATGGGAGACAATGGAATGGAAGCAAAGTATTAAGAGATCGATCTCGGGAAGAAAGAACTGTTGGAAAAGGTGGGATAACATTGATCCAATTATGGGTTTTAGTTTGGAAGGGAAGATGTCATCGCTAGATCAGTCAAGGAGGAATGTAGGGATGGATCAATCACAAACTGCCATGGAGCATGATCTTGAGGATAGTGTTATCATCGAAGAAGAAGGGAAGAAGAGAAGTAGAGGCGTGATAGAAGAGACATCCAGCATAGGAAGGTATGAAACTCTTATTACAAAGACCAAAAGAAGAGAGGATTCTAATCATTTATTATCAACGGCTGCCAAAAGGCAAACCGATCGGTCACAATGAAAATCTTAAGTTGAAATGTTCGTGGTTTGGGACAGCCACAAACAATTCAACGACTTCGGCAAATGCTGAAGTTACACAATCCCCAAATTTTCTTCTTTATGGAGACAAAGTTACATGGGAAAAAAATGGAATGAATACGAAGTTGTGGTTTTCAAAATGGAATTGAGGTTGCTGCTGAAGGCACTAAATGAGGGTTATGTTTGGCATGGAAAGTGGATGTTAACATAACACTTCAAACCTTTTCCAAAAGGCATATTGATGTATTTGTCGATGACAATGAGGCTAGTAAAAAGTGGAGATATACAGGATTCTATGGTTCCCCATACGCACAAGATAGGAATAAAGCTTGTTAAAACGTTTGTCAACAGTTGAGGATATCACTTGGTTTGTATGTGGAGACTTTAATGAAATCATGTATGTGTTTGAAAAAAAAGAAGGATTGCCAAAAGATGAGGGAAGAATGAAGTCATTCCGAAGAACTTTAGAAGTCTACCAATTGATTGATGTAGGGTATGTTGGCACTTGGTTTACATGAGAGAGAAGAAATTTACCAAAGACATATTCAAGAAAGGTTGGATAGAGGAGTTGCTACGACAGGATGGATTTCCATGTTCTCGGAGGTCAAAGTTCAACACCTAGTGCATACTTTTTCAGATCATTGCCCACTTTTGATTAATGTGAAGAAAGACGACAAAAAGCAAAGAAGTATTTCTTTTAAATTTGAAGCTTGGTGGGTGCTAGATGATACTTTCTTTGAAGAAGTTAAGCGTTTATGGGAGTCATCCTCAGGAACACTACTTTTGAAGTTAGAAAATCTGAAGAAAGGTTTGAGTCTTTGGGCAGGGAATATTTGAGTGAGTAGGAGAAAACAGTATATTCTTACAAATAACTGATGAAATTAATGAGTAATGATCGAGATGAAAGTAATATGGCGGAAATGATTGATACAAGAATTCAACTGAATTTTGAAATAGAAAAAGATGAATGTTACTAGGAGCAGAAGGCTAGACTCAATTGGCTGAAATGTGGGAATAGAAATACAGCTTTTTTTTCACAATTCAGCAACTCAATGGCGACGAAAGAATTGGATTCATAAGTTGCAGAACGATGAAGGCACGGAAACGGAGGCTTTGAATGAAATTGAAACTGTTGCTCGGTCTTACTTTCATAACTTATTTACTGCTGGAAATAAAGGAAATTATGATTATGTGCTGGCTGGCATTGACTGTTGTGTGTCTAAGGGAGATAATGAGAAATTAACAGCAACATATACCAGTGAAGAAATTCGAGAAGCAGTATTTGAGATGGGGGCAACTAAAACACCAGGGGAGGATGGGTTTCCAGCTTTGTTTTACTAGAAATGCTGGCACATTATTGGAGATGAGGTTGCCTCTTTTTGCTTACAAATTCTTAATGGCAATATGGAGGTTAGTTCGTTGAATTACACTAATATCGTGCTTATCCCGAAAAAATGTAATCCAATAAATGTCGCATTTTTGTCCAATTAGTTTGTGTAATGTTTTATATAAAATATTGGCGAAGGTGATTGCAAATCATTTTCGAAGAGTGATTGGAAAGTGTATTAATGAAGCAAAGTGCCTTTGTACCAGGACGTTTGATCTCGGACAATGTGTTGATAGCATACGAAATTCTTAATACGCTTAAGCATAAAAGGCAAGGAAAGAAGGGATTAATGGCAGTGAAACTGGACATGAGTAAAACGTATGATAGGGTTAAATGGAGTTTTTTAAGGGCAATGATGATTCGAATGGGGTTTGCTACAAAACAGGTTGAAAGGGTTATGAAATGCATAACATCTGTTTCTTATTCAGTAGTTATTAATGGATTGATTGGGGAGAGATTCCAACCAACCAAAGGTCTTAGACAAGGAGATCCATTAAGTCTATTTTTGTTTCTTTTATGTGGAGAGGGTCTATCGAGCTTGATGAGACTAGCGATGCAAGAAGGAAGCGTAAAAAGGGGTGAAAGCAAGTAGGAGTGGACCAGTGGTATCGCATTTGTTATTTGCAGATGATTGTATTTTATTTGGAGAGACAACAATTTGGTGTGCGAATTGGCTAAAAGCAATTCTAAACTATTACATATCTTGTTCGGGTCAGCAGATTAATTTTGAAAAGTCTGTTGTTTTCTTTAGTAAGAATACTACAAAGGTGAATAAACAATTAATTACTAGTCTATTGACTTTTCGATGCTCAGAGGAACCAGAACGCTACCTCGGTTTGCCAAATATGATGGGTAAGAGGAAGAAAAAGTCTTTCCAAAATTTAAAGGATCGTATTAAATTACGTATTAAATTACATATTGACAGCTGGAGTAATAAATACCTATCCCAAAGAGGAAAAGAAGTCTTTATTAAAGCCATCCTTTAGGCGATTCCAACTTACGATGGCGTGTTTCCTACTACCAAAAACCCTATGTGATGAAATGAAAGGTATTATTGTGAAATTTTGGTGGCAGAAGAAAAGAGGAAAAAAGGGTATTCATTGGTGTACTTGGAAAAATTTTTATAGTTTGAAGGAAAATGAGAGTTTAGGGTTTCAAAATTTAAGTCATTTTAATATCGCGCTTTTAGCTAAGGCTGGCGATTGATTATTTACCCTAAATTATTATTAGCGAAAGTATTAAAGGCAAAATATTATCCACAGTCTAATTTTCTTGAGGCAAGGTTAGGATAATTACCTTCCCTTACTTGGAAAAGCATTTGGGCAGCAAAGGGACTTCTTCAAGATGGATTATGCTAGAGAGTGGGAAATGGGAGGGATATTTCCATTTGGAATGATTGTTGGATCCCAGGGGTAAACACAATCAATAGACAGAGTAGGACAGACAATGAGGAGCTGGAGTTAGCCTCATATCTAATTGATTGTTCGAGTAAAAAATGGAAAATAGAGTTGATACACAATACCTTTAATGACGAGGTAGCTCACAAAATATTGCGGATCCCCATTACAGGTACTAGTCATGTAGATTTTCAAGTTTGGAAGGGAGAACAGTCGGGAGAGTTTTCTGTACGGAGATCCTAGAAGTTATTTAATACAGGCCAAATCTAAAAAAATTTACAGCAAACTATGAAGTTTACAACTTCCCACAAAAGTTGCAATAATGATCTGGCGTATTTCCTGGAATTACATGCCCACGTTTGTAAACCTTAGGTGTAAAAGGGTACTCACGAACGTCCAATGCCTCCGTTGTAGCTCAGCGGATAAGGATTGCTCACATATTCAGACACTGTCCTACAAGTATAGAAGTTTGGCAGTTTTTAGATCTCTCCTGGGTCAATAATAACTTAATCTTTGAGTTATGGGACTGGCTTACCTGGGTATTCATGAAAGGGTCCGAGGAGTAGAGTCGGCTTTTCTGTTATGCTTTATGGCTAATCTGGTATTCCAGAAACCAGCTTGTACATGAGCGGGTGCATATAACGGGAAGACAACTAGCACGAAAAATTCTAAGGCTGAACAAGAGGGAATGAGAGCAAAGCAGGAAAGCCCAGATAAGACTAGACGATATAGGAATATGGAAGTTTTACCAAAGGTTAAATTGCACTTTGACTCGGCGTTTGACAAAAGAATTTCAAATCAGTGTCTGGAGTGGTGGTTTGGGGCCTTAGGGACGAATTGTTGGCTTCGAAAACAATCCTTCACAATAATGTTCCATCTCCGTTCGCGGCAGAAGCATATGCAGGATTGGAAGCAATTAAGTTAGGGATTTCAATGGGATTTCAAGAAGTACAACTCAAAGGGGATTCGCGAACAGTAATAAGGAAGTGTCAATCAACAGAAACAGATAAATCAGTAATAGGAGCAATCATACGGGACATTCAAAGTCTGAGTGTTCATTTTCAAACAATAAAATTCCAATATATTCCCAGAATAGAAAACTCGTGTGCCCACAAGATTGCAAAAGAAGCTTTAGCGAGCGGAGTAACCTCTTACCTGGTTCAAGAAGACCCGATTCTGCAAAACTTGTTTTCGGAAGGACGTTGGGAAGGAGACCAGACTAGAAGATGATGGAGAGTAGTGGGTGAAGTTCAGGGGATAGCAATGAATGTATCTTTTTGGGCAGAGCTATCGACATAATGGATGGACAACCTTGAAATGATGATTCAAAAAGCATTGTGGAGTCCAGTTATCATTGAAATGACTGGGGTTGGTATTTTCTTTAAATGCATTTATTATTTTGGTCAGTTTCTTTAAGTTTGCTTTTAAGAAACATAGTATTATTGGTTATGTTCTGAGTATGGCATTCTTGTTTTGTTACTTGATGGGCAGGTCTAAGGCCCAATTTTGTAATTACTTTCTTTATTCATTAAATAAAAGCCCAGTCGTTTATATTTCAAAAAAAAAAAAAAAAAAAAGAATGCTTAGATGATTTATTATGGCTATCTACTAAGTACAAGAGTGGGGTGGGATGACCCCGTAGTTGCTACCTCTTACATATCTAAGGAATAATTGCACGATGTTATTTGGGTTGTGCCCCATGTGGACTCAGTAGTTGCTCTAACTTTATTGCGTGAAACTAACTCAACTTGTGGCTGAAATGGGTTTTATAAAAAAAATTTGGAATAAATCTAATAGACGGGGACTATTTTGTTGGTAAATTAATTATTTTATACTATACATATTTAAGGGTTAAATTATTTGTTTAAATTTGAAAGTTTATTTGATATTGTGAGAGGGTTTGAATAAAAAATTTAGGCTAAAAAATGGTTTTAGGCAATAAAATTTTATACTTAGAGATGGGTGTTGATTATTACACAATTCTTCAAGTTGACAAGAATGTAAAAGATGATCATTTGAAAAAGGCTTATACGAACCTTTTTAGTTTTTTTGTTCTTTAAATTTGTTAATTATTTGTCAGGTTTCATAGGAAAAATCGAGTTTCCCTGTTGAATATGTTCTTAGCATGATCATGAATGAAATTTATAAAAATCATAAATTTAGAGTTTTTGGGGTTTATCAAAATCACAAATTTCCATATAAGTTTATCAAGATTTAATTATATGTGTTTAAATACAATTGTATTTAATTATATATGTTTGAGGATTAAATTGATAGAATGTGTAAGTATTGAGGACTAAATGTGTTATTATAATAGCTTGAAAAAAACCACAGTTCTGTTAAGCATTTAATGAAGAGTGACCAAACTAAAAACAATCTAAAATGTGAGTGAGCAAAACAGAAACACTCTAATAGCTAGGTGATTATTTCTATAGTTTACCCATATATACATAGATTATAGATATATCATTTTTTTTATAAATTTATTACATTTTTTTGACCCACAATAATATCGTGAGTATACTATAATCTGACATAATGATAAATTTAATTCACAATGTTTACATTATTTGCAAATTTGACATTTATTTGTTTTAGGCTAAATTTGACATTTAGCCTTTTAAAAAATAGTCAAATTACTTTTTTAATAAAAATATTGATAAAACATTAATTTTTAATATTGTTGGCATGACAACACGCATAGTAATCTATGTGCGCGTTATGCTAACATAACATCTCACCTCAACAAATAATTTAAAAATTATAAAAATAAAAAAATTGAGATTATAATCTATTATAGTATATATTTTTAAAAGAATGCAAAATGACTTGATACTTGCCTATAAACTTCTTTTCCTTTTCACACATCCACCGAACACATTAGACCAAAACGTAATAAGTTCACATCTCAAATATACCATAAAGATTTAAACGAATTTTCCTTTCTCTTAAACAAGGCATAAAAGAAACAAGTTTACGTCCATTTCTTGGAAACATTCATAGATAATTTTAATGTCAACTCATCATATTCTTCATAAATGAAAGGAAAAGTAGACCCAACTACCCAGTAATTTTCCATCGTGGAAAAATAATAAACTATTGAAAATAAAAGGTGTTATTTTCCTTTCTTTTCAAGACTTTGAAGCCTATAAATACATCTACCCCTTACCTCTCTCTTTATCACCCCCTGGAAATATATACAAATATGGGTGGTTGATATTGCCAATGATATTTCGCTATAATGTTGATTTTGCTGGATTATGAGCCTAATTTTATCTCTTCATAGTTATTTGGTTAAATTGATCGTTGCTTGCAAATGAAAGAAAAATTAGACTCATAATTCAGCAAAGTCGACATTAAATTGGCTTTCAATTAGAGATCAATCAACATGTGTTGATTGATCATTTGCAAATACAAGTTGTTATCTATTATTAATAGCTCTATAATGTTGACTTTGCTGGATTATGAACCTAATTTTTTTTTCTCTTCAACAACTAATGATTGTATGCCAATGAAAGGAAAACTAGGCTCATAATTCAGCAAAGTCGACATTAATTTTGGTCTCAATTGGTTATTAAACAAAGACAGGAGACCTTGGTCGCAACAAACTACATTCGCAAATATGGAAAGGAGACTAGCCTGTGTGGGTGAGGTAGCATTTTCAAAAGCAGAACAACATGGCAATGAAATAGCAGAAACATTAGCAACAACAGATATTAATCATAGGGTTATGTTCAAGGCGTGGTGGTGAATGTTAGATTGGTGATTGGAATGTCTGGTTTTCATGTTATATTAATTTTTGTGACAATTGTATTGTTTAACTGGAACTACTGTTCTGTTACTTTTAAACAGAACAGTTTGATTGAAGCAAATATATATATATATATATATATATAGAGAGAGAGAGAGAGAGAGAGAGAGATCAATCAATATGTGTTGATTGATCATTGGCAAGTACAAGTTGTTATCCATTGCTAATAGCCCTATAATACTAACTTTGCTAGATTATGAGCCAGTTTTTATCTCTTCATCAACTAATGATTGCATGCCAATGAAAGGAAAATTAGACTCATAATTCAGTAAAATCAACATTAATTTAACTCTCAATTAAAGATCAATATTTGTTAATTCATCATTGTCAAGTTAAGGTTGTTATCTATTACTAATAGCCCTATAACGTAGATTTTGCCGAATTATGGATTAAAATTTTCTTTTCCTCTTCATCTGATTGATCGTTGCATGTAAATGAAGAGAAAGTTGAACTCATGATTTAGTAAAGTTAACATTAAATTGGCATTGAATTAAGTGTAAGCATTTGTCAAACCAACCACGATATATGTAGATTATTTAGCATTGATTTTGGTATAATTAAATTCCAAACTTATCAATACCATAGAAATGTTGAAATGTTTTTTGTTAAAATTTTCATTGTATTTAATAAATATTTTAAATATCATAACTTAAAACTCATATTTAGATATATATATATATATATATCCAATAAGAATATTCTAGAATAGAAAGGAAAAGCAACATAAATTTTAAAATTTGAAGATCATTGGCATCAATTTGTAGCCATTGATAAGGTGCTAACATTCCGCTAATCGAGCCTTCAAAAAAAAAGATTGTTTGAATTGAGTAATCGGAATAGGGTGCTTGGGTTGTTATCCTAGTTCGTTTAAAAAGGTTTGACCATGTCTAAATTTTTTTTATTAATGCATGATTAATTAGTTATACCTTGCAAATTTTGGATTCAAACTCAATTTAGTTAAATGATTTATTTCACATATTTCGGTTTTATGACACTTGTTGATCAAACTATATATTTTGAGCATTTATTTTTTTTCTATGTTGTTTGCATTGATTTTGGATGCAAAAAAGAGGCTCAATTTTTAATAAATTGTAGAATAATTTCTAACATTTGAAAGAACAATATGCTTGAGGACAAGCATGAGCTAAGTAGGGGGATTTGATAAGATGTTAATTTGCATGCCATTTTGTTTTAATTCGGTTTATTTTTGAATTGATCTCTGCTAAATTAAGTGCTTTTATGTTTTAATCTTGTCAGGGATGCAATTGGGATGCTAAGAGACAAAAATAAGTAAAAAAGGACCAAATTGAAACACAATCAATGAAATGAGGCCGAATAAAAAATATGGAGAAAGCCAATGACTCATCAGATTTTTTTGACTTTGTAAAAGCCAAAAAAAAAACAGAATCTTATTTTATTTTATTTTTTATTTTATGTTAAAGTGGTTAAGACCAAAATTAGTAAATTCCATGTATATAAATAGGGCCTTGATGTGCTTAGGAGAGACACATCTAATTTTACATTTGATTTCAATTTGGAATTAAAGAGCCATTATTCTTTTTTTTTCTTTCAAATTGGCGTGAGCATTTTGTTTCTATTTCTTCTTTTTTTTCAAAATTGGTCTAATTGCTTTCCAAGTACTTTTTTTCTCATTTTTCAACACCATCATCTAATCACCTTTCAAAATCTACAAAGCATGAATAATTTCATGCTTCATTAAATTCTATCTTAGCTTTAGGCCAGTGTTCTTTCTGGTCGGGAATCGTGAGATATGTATTCGTGCTAAAAATCCTTCTAATCGGTATTCACTTTTTCCTAAGTATCGGGATAGACAACTCATCCCTTAAAGTTAAACTTGATTTCAAATCAAAGTGCACACTGGATTGGAGTCGTGTTTGCTGATAGTTGGAGAAACAAGTCAGTCATATTGTACTTGCATCTCCAAGAACAAACCAAGGAAGAAGTGATCAGGTTTAAATGACCCACGCGGTTGAGGCCATTGATTCGAGTTGGGTTCTTCAGAGCGCAAGGCTACCGGAATCTTGAATCAGGAACACGTGTATCTCGGTTAGGTAATCGATAAGGGTTGGTTTGCATGTCATACAGGGACCAACTACGAGAGGAAGATTTGGTGGTTAGGACGTTCTCAACTGCTATAATCAGCTTATCGTTTGGAGGAGAAGATTAATTTTCAAGGATCGATTCTTAATAGGGAATCTACCGAGTCTAAGGCTAAGGCTTATTATCTCTGTTTACAAAAGTCTGAATTTATTTCCTGATCTAAATTTATTTCTAATGTTAATTAATTGTTTATTTACGCTGATTCGACTACCTACTTTCTAAACATTTTCAAAACCCCCAGATTTATTTGTTAATTTTTTTGCAGGTTCGTTTGGAGTCGTGGGCACGACATTTGCCACGACCTTCGACACGAAAAACGTTCTATTCACAAGATAAACGCAGAAGTTGATTATAACATCCAATCCATGTGGACTCGACCCTACAACCACTCTTTACTACTATTTAGAGTTATTTTTGTAGAAATTATTTTTGGTGGTTTCGACGCCAATCAACTGGCCACATGTCCATGTGCCAGCCCGTGTCGATATCGCACCCTGCTTCCCAAATACGCGGAAAAACCCAATTTTTAGGCTTTCTGAGCATGCTAAAGTCTATAAATACCAGTTAGAAGAAGACCTAGAGGAGCACGCAGAGAAGATTGAAGAAATCACTTGAAGAACACCATCAGAGCCAACTCAAAAGCGGATCTCCTTCAAGATTGAAGATCTCCTTTTAACTTCTTTCGAAGTTTTATTGAATTTCTTTATGTCTTGTGATTTTTCTGACTTTGAGATGTTTTCATTTCAGATTATGAACTAAATTCCCTAGATATCTAGGGAAGATGAAACCTATGATGAATCTTATCATTTGATTTCTAATTTACATGATAAATACTTGATTCTTGTTCTCAATTATGTATGCTAATTTCATGTTTTAATATTTTTAGGATATTAATTCATGTTTAAT
Organism: Gossypium longicalyx; assembly: GCA_025698465.1. NCBI lineage: Eukaryota > Viridiplantae > Streptophyta > Magnoliopsida > Malvales > Malvaceae > Gossypium > Gossypium longicalyx. The sequence goes on along the minus strand of CM047000.1, from coordinate 95,857,524 downwards.
ATGCTTATTTTAGTGGAGCAAAAGTCCCTATTTAAGACTAGATCTAGCATAATTGAGTGGAGTTGCATGCAATCTGAGAAATAGGACAACATAAATCTACCGGATTAGAGTCAAATCTAATTGGGAAATCCATAGATAGAGTTAATGCGACGATGGGGATTTTAATTAGAAAGAAATTTTAATCAATCAACCTAGAGTCAGTTGTTCTTACTCTCGAAAGAGATATTAACATAATTTAGGGGTTTCTACAGGTCAAGATACAAGCGAATAAATCGTTTAATTCAGATTCAAAATAATAGGTGAAGTCTAGGTGGATTCTTTCCTGGGTATTGTCTTTCTCTTTGGTTATCTTCGATTATTTTCCCATTTCATTCTTTGTTACGTTCATAGTTAAATTAGATTAGTAAATTTAGATTAAAAACAATCACTTCAATTTATCGGCTAAATAATAGGATAACGATAATTACTAGTACTTTTAGTCCTCGTGGATACGATATTTCCTATTCACCATAACTATACTATTGTTCGATAGGTACGCTTACCTTTGTCGTATTTATAGTTAGTTTAGTGACCATCATAATGTAATATATTAATTTAATGATATGAAAATTAAATTAAGCCTAAAGAATTTATATATCAAATTTTTTAAATTTAAGGAAAACTCATACTTTGGATTTATTTAAGTGAAAATTTTGGAAGAGAAATTTTATTTCAATTATTCCTTCGGTCCTCATTTTATTTTATTTAATACATGTAGTTCCACTTAAAAACTAAAACCTTAACCTTCAAAACATCATTCTTATTTAATTTTAATATATATTGTTTATATTTTATAATTATTATTTCCATATTTTTTTATATTCTTTTAACTCGAGAAATTCCAATAACCTAAATATTGAATGAACTTTCCTAGAAGAAATAAGCCTACATCCATGCAATATGCAATTTTATTCATATATAATTTGATTAATGTGAACCCATCATTTTCTTCAAAAATAAAAGGAGAAGTAATGTCAATTACCAAGTAATTTTCCCTTGGGGAAAAATTGTAAACTATTTGTATACGTAATTAATACTTAATTGTTTATTATTGATGATTTTCCTTTCTCCAAGAATTTGATTAGGCTTTGAAGCCTATAAATACATTTACCTCATATCTCTCTCATCATCCCCTTTGAAATATATAGAAATATGGAGTCGCCATTGCTAATAATTGAGAGCTAAATTAATGTTAATTTTGTTGGATTATGAGTTTAGTTTTTCTTTTTCTTTTTTTATTGCTTGGTTAATTGATCCTTTCATGCAAATAAAAGGAAAGCTAGACTCATATTTCAGCAAAATTGACATTAATTTAGCTCTCAATTATGGATGAACATTTTTTAGGTATCCATTGTGTTGATTGATCATTTGCAAATACAAGTTTCTATCTATTGTTAATAGTCCTATAATGTTGACTTTGCTGGATTATGAACTTAGTTTTTTTTTCCTTCATCAACTAATGATTGGATGCCAATAAAAGGAAAACTGGGCTCATAATTCAGCAAAGTCGACATTAACTTGGCTCTCAATTGGTTATTGAACAAAGACAGGAGACCTTGGTCGCAACAAACTACATTCGTTGATATGGAAAGGAGACTAGCTTGTGTGGGTGAGGTAGCATTTTCAAAAGCAGAGCAGCATGGCAATGAAATGGCAAAAATATTAGCGACAGCAGGTATTAATCGTAGGGTTATGTTCAAGGCATGGTGGTGAATGTTAGATTGGTGATTGGAATGTCTGGTTTTCATGTTATATTAGCTTTTGTGACAATTATATTGTTTAACTGGAACTACTACTCTATTGCTTTTAAACAGAACAGTTTGGCTGAAGCAAAAAATATATATAGAGAGATCAATCAACTGTGTTGATTGATCATTGGCAAGTACAAGTTGTTATCCATTGATAATAGCCCTATAATACTAACTTTGCTGGATTATGAGCCTAGTTTTTATCTCTTCATCAACTAATGATTGCATGCCAATAAAAAGAAAACTAGATTCATAATTCAGTAAAATCAACATTAATTTAGCTCTCAATTAAGGATGAGTATTTGTTAATCGATCATTGTCAAGTACAGGTTGTTATCTATTACTAATAGCCCTATAATGTAGATTTTGCTGGATTATGAGTTAAAAAAATTTTTTTCCTCTTCATCTGATTGGTCGTTGCATGTAAATGAAGAGAAAGCTGAACTCATGATTTAGTAAAGTTAACATTAAATTAGCTTTGAATTAAGGGTAAGCATTTGTTAAACCAACCACGATATATGTAGATTATTTAGCATGGATTTTGGTATAATTAAATTCCAAACTTATCAATATGTTTAAATGTTTTTTTCTTAAAACTTTTATTGTATTTAATAAATATTATTAGGACGGGACAACCATGAACACTAGAAGAGTTAATCTATATGGACCGTAAAATAGATATAAAAGATACTTTTGTTCTATAAAACATAAAAGTTATGAAATTATTTTTTTATACAATGCCTACTTCCTATAACCTTCCTAATCCTTAAATCGGAAGAAAAGCGCACATAGTATTATTATGTAATGGTCTTGTTTTACACTTTTGTCTATAATATTATGTTGACTTAATAACTTATTTGGCCCTCCAACTTTACAAATAAAATGTCATTTTAGCTCTTCATTTAATTTTCACCTTTTTTAGCCCTTAAACTTGTGTTGTTTGTCAAACCACTCCAAAATGGATTGAAAAGTTAACATTTGTTAGCTTTGCTGATGTGACATACAAGTGGATGCCGCCACGTCAGCCATTAATTAATTTATTAAATTTTAAAAAATTCAAAAAAATATAAAAAGTATTTAAAAAGTATAAATTAATAATATTTTACTTTTTAAAAAATTAATTAATTGTTGACACGTGGATGCCATGTTAACAAAGTTAACAGACATTAACTTTTCCATCCATTTTTGGGGTGATTTGATAAATATCACAAATTTAATGGCTAAAAGAGGTGAAAAATTAAATAAAAAGTTAAAATAATTGTTTTTGTAAAATTTGAGGACCAAATAAGTCATTATGCCTATTAAATTTAACAATTTGTATATATCTGTGCTATACTCTTACTTTGTTGGTTTTGCATTTATGATATTTTTAAATTTATATAAAATTTAGTATATTCTTTTTTTTATACAGATAAAATTTAGTATATTCATGTAGTAACGTGAGGGTCTAAAAATTTCATGTTTTAGAAAGCAAGGGAAGGAAGGAAATGCAAAGCAAAGAAGTTGGAGAGTAAAAGTCTACACATTTTCCTTTCATCCCACTTGTTTGTTGTAGACTTCAGACCTTCACAATTCCTTTTTTTTTAATGGGTTAATTTCACATTCAAACCCTCTAAGTATTTGGAAATTACAAGAAAAGAGGAAATTCATTTTAATTTGTTTAGTAACTTAAAGAGAAAGACAAGATGGAAAAAGGAATGGTACTTACCATCTTATCTATATTTATATTAAACTTTTGATTGAGTTAATTTCACGAATCAATTAAATTTTAACTCAGTTGAGACATTATTTAATTTTTATATAAATTTTTAGTAAGTAAATTTGTTGCATAAAATTTTTTATATCAACATCGTGAGTCTCATAAATTTAATTATTAAATAATTCGATTAAATACATGGAGTCACGATTTGAAATGTGAAAGGTGGAGGAAGTCAAGAGTCAAAACATCCTTGATGGGGTGTTTACAATTATTTATTTTTTTTATATCTAGAAGCAAATACTAGGTAATGTTTACTTTTAATAACTTGATTTATACTAGCGTTTATGTGCCTCTTTATTATTTGTTGGCACATTTGTTAAATCTGTACAATTTTCTCTTCATGTATGGTTATATGATGTCATGGAGGGGTTTACTCCTATTTCGGCTCTTATACATGTTGTCACTATGGTAATTGTGGGAATTTTTCTTGTAGCCCATCTTCTTCTTCTTTTTATAGTTATACCTTACATAATGAATCTAATATCTTTGATAGGTATAATAACAGTATTATTAGGGGCTACTTTAGCCCTTGCTCAAAAAGATATTAAGAGAGGTTTAGCCTATTCTACAATGTCCCAATAGGGTTATATGGTGTTAGCTCTAGGTATGGGGTCTTATCGAGCCACTTTATTTCATTTGATTACTCATGCTTATTCAAAGGCATTGTTGTTTTTAGCACCCGGATCGATTATTCATTCCATGGAAGCTATTGTTGGATATTCTCCAGAGAAAAGTTAGAATATGGTTTTTATGGGCAGTTTAAGAAAGCACGTGCCTATTACACATGTATTTGAAATTTATTCTCTTTACTTTTATTTTAAGGAATTTAATCTCATTATTTTTTATATTTTAAAAATGTAAGTCCAATTTTTAACACCGTTAAAATTTTATTGTTAAATTCATGTTCATTCTTTTTATTACATAGCTATTGAGTGAATTGTTTTTATTTAAAAATGTTAAATTTAATAGAAGATTTTTAACGGTATTAACAATTAAATCTAAAATTTAAAATCTAAAAGTATGACTAAATATCTAGAAATAAAAATAAAGAAACTAAATTTTAAATATATAAAAGTATAGGGACTAAAAAGTATATTTTAACCAATATTTATCCAAAATACTATACAAAATTTGTAATAATTTTAACATTTACATTCCAAGTCCCTCTTTAATTATTTTACGAAGCCCCGTGCCACATGTGATTTCATATTCAACTAATAAAATTTAATTTAATGATCGCACTTAGAAGAATATTAATTCAAATAATATCAATAATTTTAAAATTTTAAAATAAATCCTCCATTGACTTGAGTTACATCAACAAATCGAAATGTTTATTTCTTTTTTTCCAAAGGAATATATTTCATTAATTAGATAAACAATTGGCAAGGTGTAAAGTTGATAAAATAGTTCTGAGCTCAAAAGTTAGTTTAAGTTGATTCGAGTTCTAGTTGAATTTAAGAAAATTTGAGTCTTAAATAAATTCGAGCTCAAGCCTAAAAAAGATCAATCTAAAACAGTAAAAATTTAAATTTATAAAAATATATTTTAAATATTATATAATTTATATTAAAATTTTACAAATAAACAATACATCTTTATGTTGAATTATAAACTTAAAAATTTTAAAAACATTAGTTATGAATATTAAATAAATTTTAATGCAATTATTATATATGTATAATAAATATTTAAACTTAATAATTATTCAAATTTCAAAACTTAAATTTAATTATTAAATAAAATATATAATAATGTAATATATTAATTTAATGATATGAAAATCGAATTAAGCCTAAAGAATTTATATATCGAATTTTTTAAATTTTTAATTAATGAAAGCTCAAATTTATTCATACTTTGGATCTATTTAAGTGAAAAATTTGGAAGAGAAATTTTATTTCGATTATTCCTACGGTCGTCATTTTATTTTATTTAATACATGTAGTTCCACTTAAAAAATTAAACTTCAAAAAATCATTTTTATTTAATTTTAATATATATTGTTTATAGATTATAATTATTATTTCCATATAATTTTTTTAACTCAAGAAATTCTAATATCCCATATATTGAATGAACTTTCCTGGAAGAAATAAGCCTACATCCATGCAATATGCAATTTTATTCATATATAATTTGATTAATGTGAACCCATCATTTTCTTCAAAAATAAAAGGAGAAGTAATGTCAATTACCAAGTAATTTTCCCTTGGGGAAAAATTTTCTTTTTGTATACGTAATTGTTTATTATTGATGATTTTCCTTTCTCCAAGAATTTGATTAGGCTTTGAAGCCTATAAATACATTTACCTCTTATCTCTCTCATCATCCCTTTTGAAATATATATAGAAATATGGAATGGTTGCCATTGCCAATAATATTAGTTGTAATATGAATTTTGCTGGATTATGAGTTTAGTTTTCATTATTACTCGGTCAATTGATCATTGCATGCAAATAAAAGAAAAGTTAAATTCATAATTTAGCAAAATCGACATTAATTTAGCTCTCAATTATGGATGAGTATTTTTTAAGTAAACCAATTAGATAAATCAGAATTGATTATAAACAATTAATTAATTAGTATCGGTTCATCTAGTTTTGGCTAATACAAGTTGTTGTCTACTGCTAAAAGCACTATAATGTCGACTTTGTTGGATTATGCGTTTAATTTTTATCTCTTCATCGTTATTGGGTCAAATTGACCGTTGCTTGTAAATAAAAGGAAAACTAGACTCATAATTCAACAAAGTCAACATTAACTTGGCTCTCAATTAGGGATCAATATGTGTTGATTGACATTGGCAAGTACAAGTTGTTGTCCATTGCTAATAGCCCTATAATGTTGACTTTGTTGAATTATGAATCTAGTTTTTATCTCTTCATCAACTAATGATTGCATATAAATGTAAAGAACATTAAACTCATAATTCAACAAAATCGACATTAACTTGACTCTTAATTAAGGATTTATCATTAAAGAATACAAGTTGTTGTGTATTGCTAGTAACCCTATATGTCAACTTTACTGGATTACGAGCTTAGATATTTTTTCTCATCATCATTGCTTGGTTGATTGATGGTTGCCTGTAAATGAAGAGAAAGCTAGACTCATGATCTAGTAATTTAGTCAACATTAAATTGGGTTTCAATTAAGGGTAAGCATTTGTTAAGGTTGATATATGTAGATTATTTAGGATGGATTTTGGTATAATTAAATTCCAAATTTATCAATGTGACATGGAAATGTTTAATGTTTTTTTTCCTAAAATTTTCATTGTATTTAATAAATCTTTTAAGGATTATGCTTTAAAATTTATAATTAGAGATATATATAATTTGTGAATTAACTGATCTAACTCAATTCTTAAACTAATACTTCATCTAATTCTCGGTTTGATCAATTAATTATATCTAAATTGAACATGACCAATTGTAGTTAATACCATTACTAAATTCGCAGGCACGTGGTCTTAGCTGCATATGTGGAAGCCAATTGCCATACCACCCAAACCTTTTCTCCAATGTAAAGGATCCATCCTTACGGATAACAATCCTTCATCTCAACCATGATTTTACGATTATTATATTAGCCCAAATAAAATAAGCCTAAGGCTCTAATAAGCGGGCTTGGACCCTAGAGAATTGTGGGGGCCTCAAAGTCCTTAACTGCTTCAATAGCAGCTCACCAATTATATGATTTCTTTTGACAACTGGTGTTAGAAATTTGAAATATTTAAAATAAAATAAAATAAAATAAAAATCAAATCTTCCATTCCTAAAAAAAAGACCTTGAGATATTTGTTTGTAAATTATTAGACTTAATTGTTCTAGTAAAAATCAAATTGAGAGGATGAACTCACGCGAATTAGAGGTAAGCCTAAATGGCTAATGTAACGTAAATTGGTGAATTTCCCTGCGCATGATATATTGCGGCGTCTGAGCCTTACTTTTAATGACTAACACATATTTTGTCAAACTAAAAATTGATTCTATATTTAGCCATGCCTAGATTCAACAAATCATTTCAATCTATTTTTAGCTAACTCAATTCACTTACTTTTGGTATTTTTAGCCAATAAATGTCCTATAAATATCATGACTCACTTTCACTCTAAATGCACTTCAAGAACTATTTTCTTCTCCTCTCACTCATCCTTTCCATCCTTAAGAGATTGTTGAGTATTTTTTTTCTGTTGTGATCTATTATTGACTTTTGTTCACGTTTTATAATAGAAGAGCTTTTGAAATCTTGGGGGATATGCTACAACGAAATATCCTTAAGCACAATGTCCAACACCTCTTAATATGTTCAACTCGTATTCTTGGTTTGTTAACTTGATGCAATATTTGTCAACAATCTTAAGGATATTTTTGTACTGGGATGTTGTCCACACCCTATGTCATGCTCCCATAAACATATCATGTGCCTACTTTTACTGTCGTCTTACTACCCATATCCCAATGCTATAAATATTTATGATGTTCGAGATTCTTATGCATCACTAATATGCATTAAAAAAAGGGTGAGATCTAAGTATTTCCGAAATGCTTATTGATTTGATTTTGAAGAAAAAATGATCGCATGTAAAGTATGCTATTTCTATGATGAATTGTTTGAATGAAGCATGAATCCATGATTTTATGTATTATTATTGGAAGATTAGTGGGCCTTGAGTTGAAGTTTAATAAAATACAATTCTTAATAAAATAATGTGAATTTACCCTAGACTTGGTTAATATTATATTTACCTTTCATATGGATTAGGCCAAACCCAAGTTCAGATACTAAAGTTGTAACACCCCTCGCTTGAACTGATCGTCAGGTTCGAGCTACGAAACGCTACATTCATTGCCAGAGCAACCACAATCAATTAGACAACATATAATCATTTATACATGCAAACAAGAGTTAATTACATTCAAAATTATATTAAACAATCAATTCCAAGTCTTAATCGAGCTTACGAAAGCTCTTTTGTCAACCCGAGCATGAAAAACAGGACCAAATTAAAAAGTTTTAAAAGTTTAGTGCCGATATCGTGATGTCATCTCTTCCACGTCGTAGCATTGCCAAAATAGTATGTCACATCACGACTTTAGGCCATTCGACGTAGCGGCGTCACTTATTTTGGGCTGACGTTGCGATGATGTAGGTTGGTGTTGGGACGTGGACTCTGTTTTTGGTAAAAATGAATTATTTGGTACCTATTTCATAGTTTCCAACAACAACTATTCAATATGTTCACAAATCATCACATTTCTTAATTCAAAACTTACCAAATCATGCTAAACAAACTCAAATATTCAAATTTTAACATCTTAACAAGGTATTCAACACTTATTCATCAATTAAACTTAACCATCTCAAAGCCATTACATCTTAACAAACAAGTCATGTAATCATCAAACCTTACTTATGCCATATCCTTTTTGAAACATGTCACATCACCTTAACTTCATACACTTACGGTCATTTTATACATTAATGGTGTGTAGGCCTTAAGCATGAAACATATCAACCATTACATATTTCAAACATGTCAAACAAAATATATCATTTCAACTAGGCAATAACTACTTCACATACCACGATCAACATCCAAAATTATCACCAAATGTCATATTCATCACTAGTTATGAACTCGTCAAGACTTTTATACACTAAAGTATACATCCAAACACTTATATACGTGCTACAATTCTAGACTCAAAATGTTCAACTAACTATTGATACGATGATAGTGTAAGCTTCAAAATGATCCGGCTTGACGAGTTCCGCAAGGTGACAATCTACAAAAAGAAAAGGAAAAACAACTAGGTAAGTATATAAGTTGCTTAGTAAGTTCATAGGTATTAAAAAAACTTACATTATCTTTTATATAAATACTATAAGCTACCATAACTTGGCATGGTTTTGCTAGACAAGGCAAATCAAACATCAACAAGGTGAGTTTTAATTTGTAACTTATCCATATGATACCACAATCACATCGCCAATTCATGTCATTTTAATTAACAAAGCTCAAAACTTATTCAATCAAGGGATCGTACAATTGCATACATGTCAAAGTCAATATTCTAATACACTATTCAAGCTGAATTCAACACTTCTCCATATGAACATCAAGATTATTATATCTTGTTTCAATTTCTTATTTCATATAAATTGTTTCGCCTAATGAACACTAGGGAAATGACTTGGATAAACATGTATATACATCACACCAGTTGCTTGTCCAAGCTAAATTTATAAACATGTCAAGTTACTCGTCTGGGCTAAACATTTATAACAACATCATGTTACTCGTCTGAGCTAAACTTGTGTCACATATATTTGAGAATCTGCAACAAATGTCAAACCTCGATAACATCTGTAACCAATCTCGTCCAAGCACGCACAAGACTTATTGGCATACCAATCGTATCCTAACATTTACTAAGTTCACACGAGCATCTTTAACACATGTAAACATTTCTTTTCAATTTAGTCAAATTCTAGCCTTTTGAACCAATTCACAACTAAACACATATATAATTACAAATCAAATACAAAACAACCTATATAAACAAATACTATATGAACTTACTTGATCAAAACACCAAACAAGTTGAACCTTCAAGGAATATGTAACATCCCTGAGATAGTTTGTGACAAATCCATAGTTGGTTGCTGGAAATAAGTGTAATAGTATGAAAGTGTATGTCTAGGAATAATTCTGGCTAAGACTTGGTACTTAAGAATATCAAGTACACCACCTCTCTTTCCTGGGAACCTACTTAGTATTTTATTCATCAATTATGCTTAGTCTTCCAATACCTAATTGTGATGACAAACTAGGTACATAATAATTATGTATATACTCCATTGGCCAGCAAATTTATGTAAAGATAGTTTTCATATCTAAGTGTTGGCAATTTATTGAACCTTATATTTGGGATATGTTGATTATATAGTGAACATCTATCCCATTATGGAAGATCATATTGCTTGGGAATACAAATGTTGGTGATTGATTTGGTTCGAAATTTCCCAAGCAATCCCTTGGATCATGATTCTATTGGTTGAGTTGTCAAGATTCATATTTACTTCATGTGTTATTATATTGTATTACTCTTGTAAATACCCAAATTACCGGGCCCAATGAACAAACAAACCAACCCAAATAACCCGGGCCCAACTAGGCCTAAAACCCTAAATGCACCAAACAGAAATTTCAAACCCTAGGTGCGCCGCACCTAGGGCCTTCTGTTCGTCTGCCACCTCCTGCCTGCTGCAGCACCGCCCCGTCACGTCCACCGCCTATTTTCTTGCAAGGAAAACATAACAAGAAGCAAGTTGTAAACACTTATAAAAGGCCACCCGTAAAACCATTGTAAGGTCGTTTTTTTTTAGTGAAATAAAAAAACAACTTTAAATTAAAAACAAAATACAAGCAAGAACAGAGATTAGCAATAGCAAAGAGCAGAAGCAATCCAAAAAAAGAATCAAAACCTAATAACCCAAGGTGATTGTTATTTGATTATCGTTGTTTCTTTCTTTTTTTTTTCTCTTAATCTATTTACCCATGCACACATATTATAAATACACTTTAAAAATTAAAAAAAAAATCAAATTTTTACCATTTTTCGATTTTTGGCCACCGTGTACGGTGGCCGGCACGGCGGCACCTACGACGGATGGCGACGGGCCCGGCCACAGAGACTTGCTGCGGAGAAAGGAGAGAGAGAGAGCGGTTTCAGCCTTTTTTTCTGGAAAGAGTGAAAAATAAAATTTCAGAAAAAATTTTGACTTTTAAAGGCCCCTAGTACAACGTCGTTTTGGGGGCAAACACTCCACACCCAAAACGGCGTCGTTTAGCTGCCCCGACCCGAGCCCGACTCCGACCCGCCTCAGGATCCGCGTGTTTTCGTAGAAGGGTCTAATTGCGCTCTAGACCCTTCCGCTTTTTCACATTTTGTAATTAAGTTTTTGTTATTTTTTAATTTGACCCCATAGTTTGTCGTGCTTTCCAAGTTGGTCCTCGGTGCTGCCGCGAGTTTTGGTTGGGGGTTTTATTTCGTTTTTAGTCCCCCCACTATTTATGCACTTTAAAATAGGTCCCCTTTTCTTCTTTTTATTTCTATTTTGGCTCAGGCCTTTTGCTTTCAGTTCGATTAGGCCCCTTTTTTGCTTTATTATTAAAATTAATTATTTTAGTATTATCATTACTGTTATCTTTTTTACTATTATCATTTTTTGATTATTATTATTATTATTATTATTAATATTATTAATACTAGTATATGTTTTATTAATTATGTATATATATTTGAGTATGTATATATCATGTGTATGCTCTTAATATTATCGTATGTATATATGCAATATTGACAATAATTATTATTATTTTTTATCATTGCTAACGTATATGTATCATATATGCTTTTATACGTGGTTGGTATATATTATTAGTATTATTAGTTACACGTATTTATCCTCATTTCATGCACATATATGTATATACATTCAATATCATCATTTACCTTCAATATGTATTCTTATTATAATGCCCTTTTATTATCATTATCTATGTATTGTTACTATTATTATTATTATAACTTTTATTATTATCACTATTGTATTATTACCTTTATTATTATAACATTTTTATATATAATTACCTATACGTTATTGCTTTATACTAACTAATTTAATATATACATATATATATACGTATTTTAGCGTACTTATTTCGCTTTTATATATCTCATTGTTCTCATTATTATCGTTTCATCACCTATTTATTTATACCTTTATAAATCCTTTCAAACCTTAAACCATTCGTTATTTGTATCATCATTATTATTATTACTAACATGTTTATTTATACTATGTAATTCTATTATATTATGTATACATTTATATATACTATGTATATGTATCCTTTAAATATTGTACTATTATTATTATTATTATTATTATTATTATTATTATTATTATTACCCTTGGTACTATTTTTTTTACTATTATTTTTACTACTATTACTACTATTATTATACTGTTATTATCCCATTTATATTATTAACATTATAGTTTCTTGCTTATTACTCTCATTTTTATTCCTTACTTACACCATATATTATTTATTTATTTATGTATCCTTTTATATCATTTTAAACCTAAAAGAGATTTATTATTTATTATCACTATTATTATTGTTATCATTATATTTATACTTATATTTATTTTATCCTAATGCCATTTTTATTATTATTTCCATTATTATTATATATATACATATCCTTTTATTACTATTTTCTTATATACACGTATATTACAAATATTATTACTATTATTATTATGGTTTAACATATTATTATTACTAACTTCTATTATCATTTCTGGTATGTATATTATATATTTTAATACTACGTATACATTTATTATTATAACACCATATGTATTATTATCGTTTTATACTATTATTATATTATTATTATTATTATCATTTTCGTTATCATTGTCCTTTTTATTTTGCCATGTTTATTTATATTTATTTGTTTACTTATTTATGTATTCGATCATTTCATTTACTTTATGCTTGTGTTTTATATTTTTGTATTACTAGCCTTGCTTTCATCTTTTTACAATTGCTTATATCATTGTTATCGATACTGTCGCACTTATTATTGCGTGTTAGCACCATGATATGGTTTTTATGTTTTACTATAAATCATGTTTTTCTTGCTCAACATATTAAAACAATTCTTTCATAAAAGCAATATCCGGTATTTGGAAATGCGAGATAATCGTGCCCTAACTCTCTGGGTTTCGATTTTTCTCATCTAACCCAAATAACGGAATATTCCTTTAAATCACAATACGAGTTTTGAAATGAATGCTTACTCTCGGAGATATGAGGTGTTGTGCCCTAACTTACCGGGTATGACATTTTGTTACCTCGGGATAAGATTTTTGTTAACAAAGGCAATATTCGGCATTTGGAAATTCGAGATATCGTGCCCTAACTTACTGGGTTTCGATTTTCCTCGTTTATGCTAAATAACCGAATGTCCTTTTAAAAGAAGTTAAAGTACACTAGTTTTAAATAAAAGGCACAGTCTCAAAGTTCGAGATGTCGTGTCCTAACTTACTGGGCATGATATTTTATTACTTCGAGATGAGAGAATCCTTAAACATCCGTTTTAATTTATTCGATCATTTTTAAATCAGCATTAATACAAAGAAGGATCGTATTTCAAAAGTCTTTCAAAGTTTTCAATCTTCGATCTTAAGACATTAATTAATCAACTAGGTACCAATTTTGAGCGTATCGAGGGTGCTAATCCTTCCTCGTGCGTAATCGACTCCCGAACTCATTTTCTGATTTTTCGTAGACAAAAAATTATCATTTTAGTAAATCTTAACTTTTATTAAAATGGTTAATTTAAAAGGTGACCCGATCACACCTCATCAAAAAGGATTGGTGGCAACTCCCGTTTTCTGTTTTCATTTTTTCAAAACCTAAGTCAATTCCCGTTTTTTCAAAAAATGGTTACGACAATATTGTATTACTCTTATGGTATTACTATTTTAGTGAGATTGTATTAAATCTTAAATTGTAAGCAAGTCTCAAAATCAAAGTCTATATATTTAAAAAAAAATTGGAGATCCCATGAATTAGGTCCATACAGGTAATAATAAAGTCATTAGTTGATTTGTTAAGCAATATAAAAATTATGTCCCTCCTATGGTGTAAATGTGCTAAAATTGCAAACAAAGTAAGGATGAGTAAATTTTTTTAACCAAACACATATCCTTTATAGGTGATGCATTGATCAACAGAATACACTTGATAGATTGACCTATATGAGTGTGAAATGAAGACACTTCTATGAGATTTATGGCAGAGTCTCTAGAGCACTCATGAAAACTAGGCATACACATGGCCTATTAGTATACAACCGTGTTAAACAATAAGTAGTATAGGTATAATGTGATTGATAGGTATTTCTTGGTTCATAGAAACTTTATGTTTCACCAATTATTCTATAAATAATGTCTCATTCTTTCTAATTCTGGTTCATAATCCAAAGACACCATAGTTAAGGTATTACATCTAGATAAAAGGTACTTAATAAAATTTTATCCTTGGTTCTTTTGAAATATACAGGGGATTGTTGGAAATTTTGAGATATTCCAAAAAAAAAACTCACATTCCTAAAGAAAAGCCTTAAGACCCTATTTATAAGTCATTATATTTTATCAGGCTAGTAATAACCAAGTTAAAAGGGTGGACTCACGTGCATGAGAACTAGGCCTAAATGACCAGTGTAGCGTAACTTGATGGATTTCCCTACACATGATATATCACAACTTTCAATCTCTTTTGTTTTTGGAGTTATTTTTTTACTAATTCTTTTAGAGTCCAAGAGAAGTAAATTACTTAACTTGTAACACTTATATTTTTTTTAAGCTAAAAATAACTTAATTGATTGAACTATATTTAGCCCAGTCTAGATTCACTAAACCATTTTCAAACTATTTTTAGCTAAATCTATCAACTTATCATTGATATTTTTAGTCAGTAAAAGTCCTATAAATACTATGGGTCATTTTCACTCTAAACACACCTCAAAAAACTCTTTTCTTCTTCTCTTACTCATCCTTTCCACCCTTTTAAGATTGCTGAGTATTTTTCTATTGTGATTTATTATTGATTCATGTTTTCGTTTTAAAATGAAAGTGCTTTTTGAATCTTGGGGATACGCTCTATAGCGAAATATCCTTAAGGATAGGATCCAACACACCTCAAGCTATTCAACTCGACTTCTTAGTTTGTTAATTTGGTTTAATATATGCCAACGACTAGTTTAGACGATGAAACAAATTGAAAATTTTGATTGTGGGATTAATTTTTGAGAAATTAAAATTTAAAAGGGATATGTATAAAGCATTTTATAATCAATGTATAACATGGTTAAATATTTGACTTTTTACAAAACAAATAAAATAATAACTAGGAGAAATGATATACAATCAAATTTCAATAACTAAATATTTTCATAATTGGTTTGTTTTCCCAATTGGTTTGTTTCTTGCTTTGAGTATATTCACTCTTTTTGTTTTTTTTGCTTTATCTCACAAGTTATTTTTAAATTATTTCTTCATTTCAGTTAAATATTAAGAGTAAATAAATCTAAACCTTAAATGTCGTAATCATTTTTTTGAAAAAAACGGGAATCGACTTAGATTTTGAAAATGAAAACAAACAGAGGAGTCGCCACCAATCCTTTTTGATGAGGTGTGATCGGATCACCTTAAATTAATCATTTTAATAAAAGTTAAGATTTACTAAAACGATAATTTTTGGTCTACGAAAATCAGAAAATGAGTTCGGGAGTCGGTTACGCACGAGGAAGGATTAGCACCCTCGACACGCCCAAAAATTGGTACCTAGTTGATTAATTAGTGTCTTTGTGTCGAAGATTTGAAAATTTGAAAGAATTTGAAATACGATCTCTCTTTGTATTAATGCTAATTCGAAAATGATCGAATAAATTAAAACGGATGTTAAGGATTCTCTCATCTCGAAGTAATAAAATATCATGCCCAGTAAGTTAGGACACGACATCTCGAACTTTGAGGCTGAGCTTGCCTTTTATTTAAAATTAATGTATTTTAACTCCCTTAAGAAGGGTATTCGACTATTTAGTGTAAACGAGGAAAATCAAAACCCAGTAAGTTAGGGTTCGACATCTCAAATTTCCAAATGCCGAATATTGCCTTTGTTAGCAAAAATCTTATCTCGAGATAGCAAAATATCATACCCGGTAAGTTAGGGCATGACACCTCGTGTCTCCGAGAATAAGTATTTTTCAAAATTTGTATTGTGGTTTAAAAGAGTATTCCGTTATTTAGATTTAAATGAGAAAAATCGAAACCCAGTAAGTTAGGGCACGATTGTCTCGAATTTACCAAATACGGAATATCATTTTTATGAAAGAATTATTTTAAGGTATCGAGTAAAAAATATAATGAGATTTATAGTAAAATATAAAGGCAAATTATGGTATCAATAATAACGTATAATAATGGGTGACAATAATGAGCAATTATAGGAGAATGACATAAAAGCATGGCTAGTAATATGTAAATATAAACAAATGCGTGAAGAAAATGAAATGATCGAACGCATAAGTAAATTAATATAAATAAAATGAATAAAACATGACAAAATAAAAATGGCAATGATAACGAAAACGATAGTAATAATAATAAAAGTATATACATATATGTATTATGGTACATATGTAATAATAGAAGTAATAAGAAATATATATATAATTAGTAATAATAATACAATATTAGAAGATACATATGCGTAGTATATATAAAAAATGTATACGTAATAAAAATTACATAGTGTATATACATATATATATGTTAGTAATAATAACAATGATTTAAGGTTTGAAAAAGATATAAATAAATAGGTGATGAAACGATAATAATAAGAATAATGATATATATAAGCAAAATAAGTGCACTATATATATATATATATATATTAAATTAATTAGTATAAAAGTAATAGCGTATAAGTAATTACAAAAGGAAAAAATGTTATAATAATAAAAGTAATAATACAATAGTGATAACAATGAAAGGTATAATAATAATAATAGTAACGATACAAAGATAATGATAATAATAATAATAAAATATTACATAAATATTTTGAAAATAAATATATGACGATATTAAAAGTATATACACAATATGTACATGATATATATAAAGAAAAATACACATAATATATTAAAATATAGACATAATATACATAAACAAATATATATATATGTATGTAAAAAACGAATGGACGTAATATAATATTAAGATATGTGCGTAATATGGAATATAATGTATATATATTTAAAGAATACATGTGGCATACAAATACGGTAATAAAAAACAATAATATTAAGCTATTAATACAATATAACATATATATACACATATATAATGAAAATACATACTACAATATAATAATAAAGATATGGAAATACAAAAAGCAAGTATAATAAAAATATTAAATTAAAGTAATAAAAAACTATATAAAATAAAATATATATATATACATGTATGTACATAAAAATATACACTAATATATAATGATAATAGTAATAATAATAATATTTAAAATGCAAAAGGTAATATTAAAATAAGATAATTAGAATAATACTATATGTATGAATGTACACGTATATATATGTAATAAAATATACATTAATTAATAGTAAAAACCATAGAAGTGAAAATAATGCTAATATTAGAATAAAATAAACATAAATGCAAACATAATAATATAAGTAAGGTAATAAAACAATCAAAAGTGATAAAAAGGACCTAATTGAATCTGAAAACATAATTTTGGGGCAAATCCGTAATAAATAAAAGAAGGGGGATTGATTTGAAAACGCGAATAACACACAGGGTCCAAAAGTGAAATAATCCCCTCCCTCCTAGACGACATCGTTCGAATAGGGGCCAAATTGAATTCCAAATAGATTACGGGGTCAAAATTAAAAGGAATAAAAATTTAATTGCAAAGTATCAGAAAAGCGGAAGGACTTATTGGGAAAATATCCCATCAAGACAAAAACGCGTGAATCCCCTAGCGGGTCGGGTTGCCTGCACGGGTCAGCCCCAAAACGACGTCGTTTTGGGGCTCTTCAGGGCACCTTGAAACGGCGCCGTTTTAGAAGGCTATAAAAGCCAAATTTTTTAGAAAAAAAAATCATTCCTGCTATCATTTTTAAAAAAAAACTCAGCAGCTCTCTCACTCCCTCTCTCTCGCCCTCTGGTCGGAGACGAAGTCCGGTAGTCGAGCCGCCGTCAGCCACCATCGCCGGCCAATCCCTCTTTTTCGGCCGATTTAAAAACCAAGTGAGTTTTTTTCGTTGTATGTATATTTCAGTATATTTATGTATATAGGCAATAGATTCGAAATAAAAAAATGGAGAAAATAAAAGACCTTTGTAGCCCGATTCTTGATCTGAATTCCTTGTTTTGTTTCTGATTTTTTGTTTGATTCTCGGTCTATGCTCTATCTGTTATTTTCGTTTTTTGTTTTGTATTTTCTAAAACCTTTCCATCTAAAAAAAAATCATCTTACAATCTGATCTCTTTGGCTTTTATAAAGCCTTTACATGTATTTTTATATTATTTCCTATCGTTTACGGTTCCTTTTGCAGGGGCAGTTGGGGATGGTGGATGTGACGTGGTGGTAGCAGCAAAGGCGGTGGCTAGGCTCTGACAGTGGCTAGGGCGCCACTTAGGGGTAGGGGCTAGGGTTTATTCCTTTTTTTTCTGTATGTTAAGGTCTTGGGCTGGGCTAGGGTTGAAGTTAGGTTTGGGTTAGGCTGAAATTGGATTTGGGCTAATGGGTCTTGGTTTTGGGTAGGTAGTTGGTCTAGTGGGCTTAAGTTGGGTTAGTTGGGCCTGCAAATTGGGCTTGTACATTAAACACATAAAAGTTTTCATAAAATCAAGGGTAAACTACCAAAATAGTTAATTTTGTTTATCTCATGTTACATTTTAATAATTTATGTTTGAAATGTTACGTTTTAGTCACATTATCGCATTTTAACATTTTAGTCATTGAGTGTTAATTGTCATTAATGGTGTAATGGTAAGTTGACGAGCATGTTAAATCATCATTTCATACAAAAATTTTAGGTTAAATTATACAATTGGTCCCTTTTTTTAGCAATTTAATTTTTTTCTTTTATGTTCTTTGAACTTTCCTTTTTTTTTTCTTTATTTTCTATTCTTTTCTTCCTCCCTTCTTTATTTCTTTTAATGTAGTTTTTCTACGTCTTCCATTTGTTAAAACTCCCTATACTTTTATTTTTTGAACAATTTAATATTTTTCTTTTTATTTCTTTATTTTCCTTTTGTTCTTCTCATATTCTTCATTGCAAAAACATAATCTTTGTCTACCAAATAAACCAAGTCCCTGTTTCTTTCACATGATTCCTAAATTGAATTTCACTCAAAATCGAATATCAATCATTCTTTAACAAATTTCGATTTGAATATAACCTAATTTTGAAACTAAAATTGGATCTAACTAATCAATAAAAAAAACCATATCCTTAATCAAATCTAAACATAAATTGAATTCTTTATATTCAAAACAATTTTGTTTCAGTTTCCAAACTTTTACAGAATCATGCAAATTATTCCTTTTCTTTTATTTTATTTTCTAAACTTTCTTGAATATTCCTAAGCAAGCTTGATTGGAAGTCGAGCATGGATGAACCAAAGAGAGAAAGAGAGCATGGAACGAAATTGGTTTGGGTAAAGTTGAGGGTAAGTTTCGCATAGTGCTCGTTTTAGTCATTGAGAGTGTAGAGCTCGTTTGAAGAATCCGTGAAACAACATAGTTTCGAGAGGGCGAGAATGTTGTAGGTAAGATAGATAAGGTGGTCATAGGTGTTGGTTAGGAGGTTAACAAAAAAGGCTTGGGAAACTTTGTTGAGGGTGGACTGTCATAAGTCACGACTGGCTAGGTCTTCGAGTAAGGTGAGCTTGTGGACTAGGTCACTGAGAGATCTAAATTGGTTCGTTAAAGCAATGATGGACAATGAGGGTTTGTAATTGTGGGGTGAGAATATGTGAAGCAAGTTTTATTTTGGTTTCAACTTTCGCTTTTTCTTTTTTCATAAATATAAAAAAGTTTTAACAAATGGAAAACATAGAAAAACTACATTAAAAGATAAGGAGAAGGGAGGAAAACAGAGGGAGAAGTAGAAGAGAATGAAAAATAAAGAACAAAAAAGAAATTTAAAAGAAAATAGAAGAAAAAATTTAAATTGCCCAAAACGAAAAAGTATGGGGACCAATTGTATAATTTAACCAAAAATTTTTGTTTGAAATGATGATTTAAAGTGCCATATCAGCTTATTGTTACATTCTTAATGAAAATTAATGGCTCAGTGACTAAAATATTACAACACGTTAATGTACGTGACTAAAATGTAAAATTTCAAACATAAGTAACTAAAATGTAACTTAAGGTAAACAAAAGTGACTGTTTTGATAGTTTAATCAACTAATATTTTTTGGGTAAAGTACACCAACAGTCACTCAGCTTTAATTAATAACAAAACAATCACCAAACTTTGAAAAGTTACAACTCAATCACTAAACTTTACAAAAATAACAAAACAGTCACTAATGTTATCGAAAAGTGACAAATCAGTCACCCACTAATATTTTTCTTTACAGGCCTAACGGGACAGGTGACGTGCCCCATTAACTAGGTGACGTGGCCAGTTAACTGGTCACATTAGACATGAGCAGCCAAAAGGACATAATTTTGGGGGGGACAAGGGACGGGCTAAAAAAAAGAAAAAGGGAATATTGAAATTTGGGAAAAGGGTTCTAGAAGATCTTTTCAAGCTATTGAAAACATTATCCATGGTAGCAACGATCATCTTTCATCTTCTGCTTCTGTTTTCATTAAAGCATCAAAGGGTTGTCTCACGTTCTTGCTTTCTCACTGTTCTTATTCTTCTTCCCCTGTTGCTACTGCCTATTGAAATTGAGATGAGGAAAGGAAGGAGTTTATCTCCTTGTGGAGGCAAAGGAGGAGAAGGTGTCGTTTGAGGTGGTGGGTCATTATCATTTTGAGAAGTGACATGGGTAAGGAAAAGTAAAAGGTTTCTTCGTTTGGGAAGAGGAGAAAACAAGAGAAAATTGAGACACTAAGATATTAATAATAATCATACTAATCACAAAAATTTCTAATCAATATTCAAACAAATAAATATTATATTAAATCCTAATTTGTTCAAGGATTTGTATCAATCAACCTTTAAAAATTATTACTCATCAAAATGTTGAAAATTTCATACAAAATCAATATCGCAAAATCGTTCAATAATAAAAACTTAAATCATGCTTAAAAATCTTAATCTATTATAAACAAAGTTACCATCCTAATTTTCTAGATATTAATCTATAAACCTTGAAAAAAGAGAGCAGATGTTAATATCTTATTAAATTAAAAAAAAAAGCTTGTTTGAAAGTATTGAAAGACTCATGAGCTATTTTGTAAAAATCCTAGCTGGAAAATGTGTGTGAAAATAAAAAGTGATGAATATGAAGAAAAATTGAAAAAGAAATTAAAGAGTTCTGAAATTATAGTGGAGAGAGGAATTGATTTTTTATAATAAAAGTAAAATTTTATAATATTATATATATATATATATATATATATTTCGTTACAGTTCTTAATAACGGTGAAATTACGAGCTGGCAGAGCTCGACCCCCTTTAAATGAAAATTTTTTATTTTAGGTCTTTTAAAATTTTTAAAATTTTATATTAGTAAAAATAAAAATATACTTTGACCTCCTTTAAAAATATAAAAAATTAATTTAATATTTTAAAAATTATAAAGATATAAAAAATTATAAAATATAAACTATTAAAATGATAAAATTATATTTTTATTATTGTTAAAATTAAACCTAAAAAAATTTCCTCATTTCGTCTCAGGTTCCTAAGATAGCTCAGTCTTGATTGGAACATTAGTAGTAGAAAAGAAAGTATTGGTCAAAAATTTATAGATATAATAGTATGGACCAATAATTCCATTATCCTTTTACTACATGTTTTCCTTGTGTGGTTCAGATTTTCCTTTTTCTTCCTAACAAAGACCTGGAAAACATAAAATACTCCACAAACCATTAACACCTTCACTTGTCAAACATCAACTTGGAAAAAATAAACCTATGTGACTTTCCAAATATGATTTCAATTTCATTATTTTTATTACAAATATTTTGTAAAATTGAAAATGATAAATAAAAAATAAAAATTTCAAATTTAAATTAATTAGTCCTGATTTAAGTTTATATAAATAAAAAATTATTTTTTCATCAGTTTTTCAAATATTAAATTTGATATTCTAATTCGAATTCATATAAATATAATTTAATTTTATATAAAATATTTTAAAGGTTGTATTTGTATAATGTTTAAAATATAAAAATATTGTAAATTCTTGTATTTTTTTCTATTTTTTTCATTGTTATTGTTTTGATATCTGGAAAAATGGATGTAAATAAATTAGTTATATTATAAATGCATTAAATAATAACATCATTTTGAGTTGTAAGATAAATAATATGTATGTTATAAGTGCTAAGTAATATTATTAATAAAATAATTATAATCATATTTTAGCTTTTAGTTTAAACATTATATTAATAATATTTATTAACAAAGAAACATGCATGTCTATTGAATTAAATTTAAAATTCTAAAAAAAAAATGTAATCGTATTTTCTTTTCATTGGTGGTGTATCCAATAATAAGTTGATGACAGCTTGTGGTGAGAAAATTGAGATTTACTTTTCTATTATTTCACTTTATTTTGTGATTAGTTGATAAATTCTCTCGAGATAAAAGTATTATGGAGGTATTTATATTAAACGACAGATTATATTTTATTTTCTCTATTTAAAAGGGAAAGATTAGTCCCTATACATTAGATGAAAAGTAAACTGATTCTTTTTGTTAAAAACTAATATGACTAACACAGTAATCAAACAATGGCACGTGACATGCCACATATATAAAAATAGATGAAATCTTTAACAGAATAACTAATTTACTCTTTAATCTAATACATGAAGATTATTTTTTTTATTTTTTAATAATCTAACTTTTAATACTCAACTTTTACAATATTTTTACCACTGTTTTGAATGTGGCTTTCTAAAGTGTTAGCAAATAGTGGGTACTATGTTTAACTTCTCTTCCCTCGTGCTTTTGAAAATCATTTCTAGTGTTCACATATGAATCATCTACATTCAAATTATTTCTCACCCAAATGGAATAAATTCTTCCAACATTTTTATGTAAGTTAAGAGTTACCAAGCCAACTGTACTCCATCTACAATAATAAATCTATCAAAATATCATGGTTGTCTTCCACACATATTCAATTTCAATTTTAATTAAATAAATATAGTTGAAATTCTTCTTTTTTCATTCAATTTTTAATATATGTAATTTTTTTCTCTATCTGTGATTTTTTTCTAAAATTCACGTAAAAAAATTGTGTATGTATTTTTTTTTTTGCGATCGTTCTATTGTCATTATCAACATTTATTATAACAATAATTTAATTTAGAAAATAAAAATAAAAACTACTATTATTTTAAATTTTGATTTAGACCATAGGACAATTGCACATGGAGAATTTTAAAAGAAAGTCTTCGTCAAGATTCTAAAAGTATAATATTATTAGAACATTCAACTTCATCATTTACTTCATCATTTTAAAACAAAGTCTTCGTCAACATAATATTATTAGAACATATAATTTCATCATTTTTCTACTATGTATGCTCCTTAAGTGGTTCAAGCTTATTGGCCAAGGTTTTATATGTATAATATAATCGAAAAACATGTAGTTCAAGATTTTAGAAGAGGAAAGGGAGAGGGACTCAAAACCCTTTTTTTAACAAAATGCAAAGGGTGTTTAGTATAAATTCAAATTTATCATATGAACTCTTCATAAATGGATTTCTCATTAATAATTATCTTAATTTTCACACTAATTATTTGATACACATATAATGTGTTGAGGCAAAATAAATTGAAAGTTGCTGAGTAGCACTTGGTAGTGCCAACTGTAGATTACCATTGAGGTGGTTAAAAATTTAACTAATTTGGTTTAGCTATTTAATGAAGAAAATCTTTGGATCTGTTAATATGTTGTGTTATTAAAGATACTTTGGTTAATCTATGAAAATCAATCCTTGGCATTTGAAGATTGGATTGAATTCTTGTTAATCAATTAAGTCATTAGAATGTGGAGATTTCATCGAGATACTGTTGTTGATTTTGGAGAGCATATCTTCGATTGATTGTATTTTGATTTTTGAGATTGTAATAGCTATTTTTAAGGAGTTCCTTTTTATTCACTTAGATTCTATATTAGCAAGTCAAAATTGATATATGCTTTGAGGCTTGTCTAGGTTATGTAATGAGAGTTTATTGAGTGCATTTCAATATGTTCATTTGAAGAACTATTTTGTGAGAGAGTGCAAATTGTTATTGTAAACATTGTTGAACTGTTTACGGCCCAAGTTCTTAGGGGAAAAATTCGGAGGTGAGTATTCTACTCTTTAGGTACAAATGTGAGATATCTATACTTGGAAAGAGACAGACTATGAATCACTTATTGTATTTCGGATTAAAGATAGTGGAATTACTCACTAAGCTAGTGATCGCATGTATGTGTGCATAGAAAACAAACAAAATATTAAACATTTTAAAAACGTAGTTTTAACTGCAAGCATATAGTGCCAAATTGTAATACAGAAATTTTTACAACACACAAGTATTCCAAGGATCAAACCCAAGGGGTTGTCAATTGGTAAATGTGATCGTCAAGTCGATTACAAGTTAAGCAATTACTAATCTAGTCGAGTTGAAAATTATTAGTGCAAATCAAATATGAAAATATATTGAGACTAAATCTAAATTATCAATTAAACTATTTAACCTGAACTTTCTTCCTATTGCTTTAGACTTTGTAGTGCTAATAACAATGGTGGATTGATATATTAAATGCTAACTAAGATAATAAGCCTATGTTGATTGGATTGTTTGCCACTCTTAACTAGGAATCTCCTTTCAATCTCATCCTAACTCAAAATTAACACCTAAGATCTCCTCTCGGTCTCATTACTCGACACAATTATACCAAACTATCAAAAGATAAACTCTCATTTCAGTCTCATTTATCTCAACTTTACACAAGAGGCGTCAATTCTAGTGTATTAAGCAATTCGGTACAATTGAACAAACAATTAATCAAGCATAAAAATTTAACTTAATTTAGTAGTAACCCATCAATCAACCAACAAATAATATTAACACATGATTAAATTTTAAAAATTAAATAAGCATTCTATCAAACACATGGTATATGAAATATAAAATAAAAGTTTACGGGTATCGAAAAATTGAATTCTTGGGTTATTATTTTCGTAAAATGAATTTGTAAATATTTATTAGAAATATTTACGAAGTTAGTAGTGTAGTTAATTAGATTTTTGGTTAAGTAAATTAGCTTGAATTAAGGCTAAGTTAGTGAAAGGACTAGATTGAATAAAGGGTAAAAGTTGAATTATGGAATAGAGAAAAGTCAAAGGACTAAATTAGCAATTAAACCATGAGCGCCAAGTGTGTGGTAATAGTGTAATACATGTGGATTATGTATAAAACATATATTTAAAATTATTAGCATTTACTTATATAATAAGTAAATAATATTATATTATAATTATATTAATATTATAACATAATAAGTATATAAAGAAATAAATAAAAGAAAATAGATCAGGGAAAGAAACGAAAGTGGGGGAAAGAAAGAAGAAAAGAAAAAGAAAAGGGGAAATTGAAGTTTAAGGATTTAAAGCTTTAAGTGGTAAGTCAATTTAGCTCATTTTCTTGTAATTTTGATGTTTTTGGAATCTTAGAACAAAGTTCTATTAGAATTATGTTGAAATTTAGAAAGTTAGTAAATTTTTAGATGTTGATTAAGTTGAACAATTGAGAGTTGAAACTTGTTTAAAGTAGGTATTAAATGAAAATATGAGATTTATTTGAAGAGAAAGAATAGTTATGGTGGAAAGACTAAATTGGAATTTATGTAAAAATTACATGGAAAATAGAAGAGTGTGTTATTAAATGATATGTATTGATGATTTTAAATGTTAATTTTTCCGTAGCTAACGTAGCACCGGA
Source organism: Gossypium longicalyx (assembly GCA_025698465.1). Taxonomy (NCBI): domain Eukaryota; kingdom Viridiplantae; phylum Streptophyta; class Magnoliopsida; order Malvales; family Malvaceae; genus Gossypium; species Gossypium longicalyx. The sequence continues at coordinate 95,831,155 of CM047000.1, read as the reverse complement.
AACGTCATCGAAGAAGGGAAAAGAGAAAGTGAATGAAGATAATGAATAGATTCGAGAATTTTGGTTTGTATTTCTATATACTAAGCTTCTAAATTAAGTGTTGTATGTATTACTTTATTATGTATGGCAAGTAAATTAAAGGTAAGTATTGTTATATTTGAAATGCAATAACTGTTATATGAAAAATTGAAAGTGAAATGAAAACCCTATAACAGTGTCAGGCTAGTCGTATATAATTGGCATGCCATAGGATTGGAAGTGTTTATGGATATTCTGACTTTGTGACGATGAGGCACTATGAGTGTCAATTACTATTACTCTTCCGAATTCGTTCCGATGAGGTACTCTGTGTACCGCTACTGTTACTGTTACTACTACTGTTATTGTTACTGTTACGGTGTATTCCGGCTTCGGCCGATGAAACACTGTATAATATCCTGATGTGTGGGTTGGATCCGCGTATCCGTTCAGGTCTGAGTTATACTAATAAGGGTAAACTACTGTACTGAACACTAAAAGATACTGATTTAAACTGTATTTTTCTTACTGAATATGATTTTATTAATAAATGTTACTATGATATAAGGATAATTGAATGAAATTTTATAAAGTTCTTATTGTTAGAATTTATGGTTATATTCTAAATGCATATTAAGTATTGGTTTATAGAAATATCACTGAGTGTATACTCAGCGTACAGTTTGTTTTCATGCGCAGGTTAGGTGCAAACATAACTAACGTCTCAGCATCCAAGCCAACTCCCGAACTCAAAAACTTGGTGATGTATCTTATCTTAAGGAATGGCATGTACCTAGGGTGTTTTGATGTTATTTTTATATATAAGAGATGTTAATGAAGAATGTTAGTAGCTAGCTCATAAATGTAAAGTATAGGATATAATATAGTTCATTTTGAACTAATTTGAATGGTTCTTAAGTATAAATTTTGGAGTTGTTTCGTTTAATAGTTGTTAAAATACATATGTTAGATTATTATACTAGTAGAAGTAATGTGTTTTTGATGTGTTTAATCATGTTTGGACTGATTGAAAGATTGGATTTTAAATTGCTTGTTATTCAAGGCTTGCAGGGTTGGTAAATTTGAACTATAAGGTTCATTTTGAGTCCACACGGCATGTCATATGGGTGTGTGATCAAACTGTGTGAGAAACACGGCTTGTACACGGGCATGTTATTAGGCCGTGTGTCCCCTACATCTTTAAATGTGAAGTCAGGATAGTACACGGGCAAAAGACATGGCCGTGTGTTTTGGTCGTGTGAAGGACACGGGTTTCAAGCATGGTCATGTGTCAAAATAGTGTGAAAATGGCTTGAAAATGGTAAAAAAATCAGTTTACCACACGGCCTAGCAACATGGGCGTGTGCCCAGGCCGTGTGTCCCATTGATGCTTAAGAAATTGCAAGTCAAAACTGCCCACGGGCTGGCCATACGGCCATGGGAGTCAAACGAGCGTGTGCCCCTGACTTTAAGAAATTTTTTTTTAAAGTTTTTCAAAGTTACCGGTTTAGTTCCAAATCATTTCTAAAGTATGTAATGGGCCCCGTAGACCCATATTAAGGACTTCATGGTGAAATTTGAAAAGTTTTTATTTAGAATGCAAATTTATGACTCGAATTTATATAAATGTTAGTGTATAAGTCTGGTAATACCTCGTAACCCTATTCCAGTGACAAATACAAGTTAGTGGTTTTACATAACCTTTGTCAATTCCATAGAATAATCTTCATTAATATTTAACATAAATAAAAAAAATGTAGTAGGGGGACCAGAGCAACTACACCTGCTCATTTGGCTCACGAAGCATATTAGCTTCCACCACTTAAATCGAAGGTGGACCAGTTAGGACTGCATCGCCATTGTTCTCTACCAAATTACAATTGTATTCATAATTAGCAGCAGCAATGGATGCTTGAGCTAGTAACTTTTCCTTCTTTTTAAGCTGACAGGTGAAGGAAGTTACCTATTCAGCCAAGAGTGGCCTGGGAGGAGCAACTGCTTTCTTTAGCACCTTCAACCCACATTTTGCTTGATTCTTCATAATTGACGTTCAATCCCTATTTTGATAAACCATTGCTTTCCTAGTTGGTTTGAGAGTTTTTTCAACCTCAAGAGTAGTATCTAACTCCATAACAGTAATAGCACGGTGGCTAGCATGGGGTAATGTCTTTTGCTACTCAAGAATTTATTAGGAAAAATGCTTATTCTTCGTTGGCCCCTCACTATCAGCATTGCTTGTTGGCTCATTCTTATTTTTAAACCCCTCACCAATACCCAGACTAACTGCACCTCGACGTAGGTGCACCGAGGCTATGAATCAACTGAATTAGACTTAAATATCTGGTGGTATGCTACAAGTGTAATAGGTCAAGTTATAATATTTATAGTGTTACAACGGAACAACTTAAGTATTCCAAGAATCGAACCCAAGAGAATTCGGGGACAAAGTGATCAATGTGCAACAAGCATGCAAATAGGAAGTCTAGCTAACTACTCGCTAAATACTATATTATAGCAAATCTTAATCAAGGGTAATAACACTAATCGGCTATCTAACACTAAGAAGGATCAGATTGTAAAATAATTAAAATTATGCAATTAACAATTCAAGACACAAAAGTGGTCGGTTGACTTCTATGTTGCTGATTAGCCATTGGATTAGGGATCTAAAAGGCTTAAACTTCTAATTGGTTCAATTTTTCCTCTCGGTCACCATTTTACCAAATTAGACGATTTAGTCTAATTTATCTCTCGACCTCACCAAACTAACTTGGGACAACCAAATTGGTGCTAGATAGGCTCTCATCTCGGTTTTTACCTACCTAAATATTCAGTTAGAGCCATCAATTTTAAGTTTTGAAGTTTATTCAATTTAGTCCAATTTTTATAATTTAGTCACTGTACCAAAAACTAACCAAACAACATTTCCATCAACCAACCACCGAAGATTTAGTTACTCAACATCATTTTTATGCAAACAACACCCCAACACATAGTTAAATCATACATTAAAATAAACACAAGAGTAGGGTGAAAGAAAGTTTAGGAATTTCTTTGATGATTGCTTAGAGAAGATGATAATACCAACAATGGAGGTGAAAATACAAGTAAAGTTCATATTTTTACAATTTGAAATGAAAATGAAACTAAAATATATTATAGGCCATTCAAGACTCTCAAGAGAAACTATGTTGACCTCCATTTAAAGCGGTTTGCTAATTTTTAGTGTTCTTCATTGCTGCCAAAAATTGTGGTTGAAGGTTAAAATATCCTCTTTAGACATTTAAAAAAATACTTTAATTTAGAAGAATATAGATTGCAATAGAACACAATGAAAATTACCCGCACTCAATTTTGTTTCACTCTTGCATGAATATTAAAATTATTTATTTTGATCCACTTAACCTTTGGTAAAATAATAAAAGAATTATTTTCTTTTTCTCTCGTAAGAATATTTTTAATGGTGTGTTTACCATTGAGGTTGAAAAGCATTTTTTAACTCAAACCATGATTTCAAATCAAAAAATTTGGTAAATTGCTTTTCCAATCAAACCTTAAATTTAAATTGAAATTTTAAGTCAAGTCCAAAAGAGAAACTCATTAGCTTTTGGCTTTCGAAAAAGTATTTTCAATAAAATTACATTTTCATCCCCATTAAATATTTTACCTTACAACATCATGTTTAAAATAAATATTCTATCTTTTCAAAAATACTTATAAATAATAATAATAATAATAATAATAAATACTATCAAACTTTTCAAAAACGTTTTTCAACCTCAGTAATAAACTAACCCTAAATCAAATGTATATCTATCTCGGTAAATGATAACACAATTCATTTTATCCTACCCTATTCTTTTTAAAGAAGCTACAGCTTGATACTACCTAACCCACTCAAAACCAATTTGCTTGTTAATTTTTCTTGTTCTTTTTTTCCACACATCCAATAAAGAATTAAAAATACTGTATTCTAACTCATTCACGAAGTTGATGAAAAATATTTATGTAATATTTATAAGAAGAATTTATATAAGAAATTAATGAGATTTTAGTTAAAATGATTAACTTCAAATATATTCATTTTTTAATATTTATTTTAATTTTAAATTATTTTTGTAAATTTTATATAATAAAAAATTAAAAACACTCTTATAATAATATTTTTATTTTTTTAAAGAAATATTACATGCCATGAGATAAATTCAATTAAAGATTTAATATAAATAGATAAAATATTTTACAGTTATTAGTTTTAAATTAAAAATCATAAAGACTTTGATTCGGTCAACTTGACTTGGAGAAAAAGAAATAAAACCAGCCATCTTTCACGTGAGATAAACATTATATAAATATCAAAATTATACATTAGTTCAATTTTCCCAAATCACTCACAACATTTTCGAATTAACATCATTTTGTATTGATATTTTGAATACACAAACAATAATATTAATTCAATGTAAAAATAAATGTACGTATTCATTTATTTAAATGTGTACAATTGAATTAAATTAAAGTTTATTGTATTTATATGAACCACAATTCATGTTTTATGTATATAATTGTATTAAATCAAAGTCTATGTATCAAATTGTACATTGAACCAAAGTTAATATATAAATGTGATATTTATCCCTAAAGGAATATGTATAATAACAGTGAAAGTTACTAATAAGTCCCTCTATTATAAAAATCTTATCAAATTGGTCCCTCTTCTTTTAAATGAATCAATTGAACTATGAAAAAGAATCAAATAAAGCTAAATTTTAAGTGAGCTAACATTACTATTTAAAAATTTACACTAATTATTTAACAAAGTTAATATTTTAATAACTTTTTATGGTTCCGCAAATGAAATCTTTTGTTTGGAGTTAAATTACAAATCCATAAAATAATTTCCATGTCATTTTTTAAATAATAAATGTTAACACTGTTTTTTTTAAATAATTGGTTTGGTTTTATTAATAGAGGTCTAGGAACAAGTGTGCATTAAATATATCTGAAACAATAAATAAAAGAACAGTAATTAAGAAAGAAAATAATTTTCAAAAGGAACTAAAAGGAAAATTAAAACTCTTCCAAAAAAAAAAAAAACAAAGAACACCCAGAAAAAAAACTCTTTCAGAAAACCCCTTCAAGTTAGCAGAGAGACCAAACAATCAAACCCATCTTGAAAAGTAAAATCCATCAATGGAAAGTGAGTTAGGAAGGAAGATTGAGAATTAAAATGTTAGCATGGTTAAATTTTAACTTTATTTGATTTTTTAATAATGTAAAGTCTAAATTGATCTATTTAAAAAAAATATTATTTGTTCAAAGTTCAAAAAATTTATCTTATTATTAAAAATAAAAATATCTTAATTTTGTAAAAATTTAAAAAATATATATTTAATTTCATAAATCGACTTAAATATAAAAAAAAATCATAATCTTAAAGAATCAACCATCATGTTATTTTGAAATTGAAACATGCTACCCACCTAGCTATTTCCTTTCTAATTTAAAAATATAAAGAAGTAGAAATTCAAACTTTGTATATAAAAAATATGAAATTAATTAATCATTGTATTCCATTTCTTGCCCTTTGCAAGACATAGAATAGAATTTGCTCCCTATAAATATAGATGCATATTCACCCCTCTAAACCTATCTTGTAGAAAACCATTGAAATAGAAATATAGGAGCATTGCCAAATAATAGCCTATCAGTTTCCTTAATTTTACTTCTTCTCCTTTTATATTTTTCACATCCTAGCTTCCTTTATAATACACATATATGTTTCTAAGTTCAATAGCTCTTATATATGCACTTTAATTGGCTTATGAATCTAGTTTCTCTCTTGCTCCATTATTCATATTTTCCTTGTGAAAATATGTCTTCAAGAGAGTGAGGGAGAGACTAGATTCATAATCCAACATAAGTGATTAACTTGACTCTCATCTCATCTTCCCAATATTTTTATACGGGTACAAGAAGGTATTACAGATGTTGAAACTTTCATATTTAACATGATTGCTTAAACGAACTAAGTTAATATCTCTTATACATGCACTTTAATTGGCTTAGAATCTAGTTTTTCTCTTGCTTCATTATTCATATTTTCCTTGTGAAAATATGTCTTCAAGAGAGTGAGGGAGAAACTAGATTTATAACCCAACAGAAGTGATCAACTTGACTCTCATCTCATATTCCCAACACTTTTATGCGGATATGGGAAGGTGTTGCAGATGTTGAAACTTCAAGTTGATTCATATTTAAGGTAATTGCTTAAACGAACCAAGCTAAAATCTAGATTCATAACGGCACATTTTTTGTCAAATTTTGTTGTTAGTACTTGTACTATGTGTAAATTGTAAATTTTGGATCGTTTTGGTTGAGTGGAAAAGTGAATGCTTAAAAACCAATCCTTCCAATTTGGAATGATGAGATGAGAGAAAATGAGAGAGATATGTGTTAGTTCAAAATTATGCATTTTCCATCCTAATGCTTAAAAACTAATATTTCCAAATTGGAACCATAAGAGGAGAGAAAATGAGAGAGATGTGTATGTTAGTTCAAAATTATGCATTTTTCAAATGTTTCATTTTCTTTTCATTTTTTCACCTTTCCTACCAAGCACACCTATGGAAAGAAAAATATATATTTTTTCATCTTTCCAATTTTCTTTCCACTCTACCAAGCAAAGCCTTAATGTATGTACTTCAATTTGACAGTCTTAGTCTCTCTACTTTTCGAATTTTGAAATTCTAATTCCGATCCAAAAAATGACAATTAATCTATTAGGTCAAATTTTATTTTTAGTCCATCACTATGCACAAGTTATGGTATTTAATTATTTTTATCTAATTTGATCATTTTCAATTCATATACTTTTCAATTTTTAAAATTTTAGCCCTTGGGAATTATTAATTTCATTAATTAAAATTTCGTAACTTTTTTATGATTATTATCTAAAAGTAATAAATTAACATGGCATTGCATATACAATAATATGTTTTTTACATAAAATTTTAGAATTTTGATAAATAGTATGCTATAGTAAGCTATGTTATTTGATTTCAAGATTAAGTATGGGATATAAATATGTCTTGAAAAAATAGTGAATTTTTATTTTGATAATAATTTTTTAAGGAGAGTAGGCAGGGCCTTGACCCCCACAAAGTGGAAATTCGCCTTTTTAATTTCTCAAAGTTAATAAATTTTTAAATTAATTTAATGATAATATTTTTATTTTAAACCCTTTAAATTTAAAATTCAATTCAATTGTGACCCTGAATAAAATGTTTATAGTTTAATTTCACTAGAAATTTTATACACTTTTATATTTATATAATAATAACATAATATTTTAATTCTCTAAAAAATTTATAATTCAATACGATTATCTTAAAGAAGACCCGGCACTCTCTAAACATTAATTTAGATTGATTATCTTTTAATTATCATTAAGTATTGGATACAACGGTAAGACACATTACATTTTCAAGAGGAGACGCAAATCCAAACCTTGAAGGCGACATTATTAAGAGAGATAATCACGAACCCTAAACATAACCCTAAAATGAACTTAATGAATATAGACAATATATATTGACATTTCTAATCTTGAAAGCCATGTTATTATACAATAAAAACAAAACTAAAAATAATTAAAAAATAACATACAACACAAATAAAAATAATTCTTGATAAATGAATTTCTCATTAATAATTATCTTAATCTCACTCTCAAAAACTTTATTGATGTAATTTTGGAATTAATAAATTTAATATTTGAATTTAGAATGATAGTGATTGTAATAGAGAAATTGTTTTTTTTTTTCTAAAACAATTGTTTTTAAAATAATTAAAAAATTGTTTTTTTTCTAAAAAAAATTTATTTTGAAATCATATCATCAACTAATGATAATATGAATAGATAAAATGTTAAATAAATTTCAGTTTAAAATTAAAAATATTAAAAGACTTGTCTGGGTAAACTATTTTACTTTTAATTAAATATTCCTTCTCTAGACTCTAGAGGCTTAAACAATTATTAGAGGTTCCTTTCCATCTTCATTGGACTAATACCTCCTCTTCCTCCCACTTTCCTTCCTTCTTCTCCATCTAAAGAAACCCTATAAAATAATAGTCACTAGACTTGTTTATGGATGACTTTGGAACATACAATAATCAAATTATTTGCTCAAAATTTTTATTTTATTTTTTAAAATAAAACTATTTTATCCCGTATATCCAACAAATAAAACCACTTATATATAACATATCATAATCTTGAGTGATCGCCAAACAATAGCCTAATAGTTTCCCTTTTACTTCCTTCTTCTATATTTTTTCTCAACCTCTGATATATGAACTTTTATTGGCTAATGAATCTAGTATCTCTCTTGCTCCATTTTTTTCATATTTTCCTTGTGAAAATATGTGTTCAAGAGAGTAAGGGAGATCCTAGATTCATAAGCCATCAAAAGTCATTAAAACTTGGCTCCAATCTCATCTTCCCAATATTTTTATAGGGATAAAAGAAGGTGTTTCTTTTTCAAGTAAGGATGGAAGATAAATTTGTGCTTTTATGAAATATTTCTTCAATCTTGCAAGCACATGAAAAGGATCCAATGTTTTTGTTTGAGTGATTTTTTTATCTAATGTTCTTATAACATTTACAACCTCCATTGGAAAGACTAACACTTTTACCCTTAATTATTTTAACTAATCTCGACATCTTCTTTTTGAGTAAAAAAAATCTCAAAATCATTTTGTTCTTTTGAAACATATGATATCATCTAACATAAAAATAGAGAGAGAGATTGATTGATAATGGGGTTTGGGGGCTTGTAACTTGGAGAAGAGGAGAACAAAGAATAGAGAAAAACATGTTAGGAAACGCGGTTGTTGGAGCGGCGGAGGATGACGAAATCTGCTTTGAAAGTTTCATTTTTGTTTTGTAGATTTACAGTGTTGAGGTCGATTTAGAGAAGGTGGTGCACGGTGGCTACAGCGCGGATTCTGGAAAAGATGATGAATGTTGAGAGAGAGAGAGAGAGAGAGAGAGAGAGAGAGAGACAGAGAGAGAAGATTCTATCTATATTAATATAAGTATTTTGGTGATCATATTTTAATATAATATTTATTATAATTATAAAATATTAAAATAAATTATATTAAAAGCTAATAAATAATTTATATAATTTTAAATAAAATTTTATGAGATTAAAACCCTAAACTTCAATTGCAACCTAAATAAGACTTCAAATTTTATTGAGCATTTTTATATTTATTAAGCATAATCCAAATTGAATTGGGTTGAATTTAGATTGATTATGTTTTAATTATTATCAAGTATTGGATATAAAAGTAAGATATATTGTATTTTTAAGAGGAGTCATAAATTCAAACCTTCAAAGTGACATTATTAAGAGAGATAACCACAAACCCTAAACATAGACATATATATTAAAAATATATGATTCACTCTTGCATGAATATTAAAAATATCTATTTCAGGTTAGACTTTCTCTCATAAGATATATACATATATATGATTGAACTTTCAAAGTAAATTTATGATTGAAACATAATTAATCTAAGGGTGGGTTTGTATGAGCGATTACGTGCGGTGCAATATGTTTATCTTACTTTTTGTCCCAGGCTACAATATCGTTACAATATTTAATCTCAGCGCCACCGCTTTTACACTAACTGCAAGTAAACCCAACGCCCATCTAAACCCACCCTAAGTTTAACACGATTCAAATAGGCATCATCATTAATAAATGATTAATATACTAAAAAAACATTAAACTACTACAAGTTGTTAATTTATTTTTGTATAAAAAATCCTATATCCTATTATTTTTATCCATAAATGCATTTGATTTTAATATTAAAGTAAATTTATTTTGAAAAAAATTCTATGCACTTTTAAAATTAATAAAATTTAAAAGAATAATAAAAAATTTTAAAAGAGTGATTAAATGTGTTATATATATGAATACTTTAAAGAAAATTATTTTATTTTTATTTAATAAACTATTCTCATCAAATTCACATCAGCATAAAATTCAAATTACTTTAAAAGTTAAAAATATTTTTACTTAAATATTAAAATCAAGGTTTTTAATGAGTAAAACTTATAGGATAGGAGCTTATTTAACTACAAAAATAGCATAAAGACTTATTTAAAATAGTTTAACGGCTTTTTTAGTATAATAAAAAATGCTCAATAAAATTTTAAGTCTTATTTAGGTTCACAAATTAACTGAATATCAACTCAATGAAAAAAAACTAAAATGCCATTTTATATACGTAACAACTTATATTATATGATGGTATATTTATCTTTTTATCTTTTTAATAAAATCAATAAATAAAAAAATTCAAAGATTTAAACTTAAATTATATGCATTTATAAAATCTCAATTTTACAATTTCAATTAAATTTTTTATTTTTATTTTAATATAATTTTTTTATATTTTTACACAAAAAGATTTTTATATTTTAATATAAATTTATATTTTATAAAAATAAAAAATAAATCATAAACACTATATTTAAAAAATTATTTTTAAATTATATCCTCAGTTAAAAACTTAATAATAATAATAATAATAATATGTATAGATAAAATATTATATAATTTTCAATTTAAAATTAAAAATATTAAAATACTTGCCTCGGTCAACTATTTTTATATTACTGTCTTTATCTACATTAAAGAAAGGACAAACCATCAATCATCCATGTGAAAACATTATTTTATTTGGCCCCTCTTTTATTGAATGGGTCAATTTACTTAATGTCTTATTAAAATAAATAAAATAAACTTTCATGCTATTTTTCAAAAAAAATTTAAGAGAGTAATTCAGATAATTTAGAAAAAAAAATTTAAACACTTGTAGTAAGTAATAAATAACTAGTTTTATCAATATAATAAAGGTTTTAATTTTAAAATCAATAGAATATTATGACACGTTAATAATTAACTCTATCACAACTCAAACACGACATATTTAAAATTATTGCAAGCTCTTAATACGATAAGCACTTACTGCAAACTTAGCATATAAAAACTATATAAATATATATATATAATTTTGAAGCCTATAAATATAGCTGCTTGCCTCTCCTCATATTCACCCTCCTAAAGCCTAGAAGAGAAATATATGAGCATTGCCAAATAATAGCCTATAATTAGTTTCCCTTTTCCTTGCTTCTTTTATATTTTTTCTCAACCTCTGATCTATGAACTTTTGCTGGGCAATGAATCTAGTTTCTCTCTTGCTCCATTTTTTTTCATATTTTCCTTGTGAAAATATGTTTTCAAGAGAGTAAGGGAGAGCCTAGATTCATTACCTGGCAAAAGTCATCAACTTGTCTCCAATCTCATCTTCCCCATATTTTCATAGGGATAAAAGAAGGTGTTGCAGATGTTGTAGATGCATGTTTGTAACTTTAAGTTTTAAACTCAATGAATGCCACCCTTTTCAGGGTAGTTGTTTAAACCATCTAAGCTAAGATTTGGATTCATAACAGTATATTTCCCTTTCTTTCAAGTATTGTTGTTATTCTTTAAATTATCTATTAGCAGTTAAATCTGTTAGGTCAAATTCTACTATTAGTCCAGTATTAATTTAGTCATTTTTGTTTAATTTGATCATTTTTAATTTTTATATTTTTTAATTTTAAAAATTTTAATCTTGACTCAAATGGTAGTGCTAGTTTACATGCATTAAACATGAGGTTATATGTTTGCCGTATAAAATTTTGGAAATAACATTATTTAACTTGATAAATTTTTCTTTTTCAGATAAGAATCGAATATAAATCATATTTGTGTATTTTTATAAAATATTTCTTCAACCCTAAAAGAATCCAGATTCAAAATTAAGCAATCAACTTGGTTCTTATTTGTGTGTGGGATTGGGATTGTGGGGTTCTGGTGGGTGGTTGTTTGATGTTATCAGTGTGTGTTTGGTTTTTGGTTCTTGGGTAGGGGGTACTTTCGGTGGGGGAATGTTTTGCATTTTGTTGTATGTTAGCATTTTTTGCAAATGCTGAAACTTGTAATTTCTTGATTGAGAAAAAAAAAATTAGTTCTTATTTAATTTTTTTGTTTGAGTAGTTTCGTATTTAATATGTTTGGCATGAATAGTCAAATTATTCCGAGCTAATTGGATGATGAACAATGATTCAATGGTTTGGTTCACTAAATTACTCATTTCATGGAATCATCATTCATCTCTTATTATAGCTTCTCCCATAATAGTCATTCGTCACTCTACCCAAAGAATAAGATATTACAGTCTTTATTAAATAGAGTCAAATTCTTTTAAAAAATCGGGTTTAGAATTGAAAAAATATTTTTTTATATTCTTCGTATCGATTTCACGGTTCATATTCGAGGTTCATAGCTATCCTTCCTAACAATATCATTTTTAAGATTCAAACATGGGTCATTCACTTAGGAACGAGTGTGTCTTACCATTACACTCAACCATTTATTGATAAAATTCTATCTATATTAATATATGTATTTTGGTGATTATATTTTAATATAATATTTATTATAATTTATAAAATATTAAAATAAATTATATTAAAAGCTAATAAATAATTTATATAATTTTTAAATTTTAATTATAATAAAATATTCTATAGCTAAATTATATTTATAATTATTTAAAATTTTAAAAAGTCAATTTATTTAATTTTTCATAATGTGATCTAAGGGTAAAGTTGTCGTTTGTGATCTATTCCTTGTAAATTTCCTATCGTTATTCTGTCAAACCAAACAATGTAATAATATTACAACTTTATTTCATTCAATCAATTAAATATAGCAATGTTATTATTTCTTTCTTCTATTCTCACAGAATAGGCTATTCAATTTTTACTTCATTCAGTTCCAGCGAGCCAGACATACCGTTAATATTTTTTAAATAAAAAACATATCTTTCAAATTTAATAATAACTATATTATTTGGTTTTAAGATAATAGGACAATATATATCTATATATAAACTATATATGATTGTCTGATGGTTAAGAGTATTCACCACTTCATATGTAGCTTGGATTTAAATCGCACTTGCCCCGTTAATTATTTGAGCTTGCCCTAAGTAACCAAATATATATATATATATATATATATATATTCATCCTCTTAAGAGAATTTTGATTGCGAAGACTTCCTCTTTAATCCCAAAGGACATCAACAGACTTTAGAAAAAGGAATATATTATTTAAAAAAATTTTGATTGCGAAGACTTCCTCTTTAATCCCAAAGGACATCAACAGACTTTAGAAAAAGGAATATATTATTTAAAAATCAACTATTAATAACTTTGAAGTGTCAATTTGTCGTAGAAATACTTTAATAACATTTAAATTATTCGCGCATATTCAATATATATTTCAATAATGATACAAAAATATATTTTTTTAAAGAAAATACTATCATTAACATGAAAGGACAAGAATATAAATATATGACAATTAGTACAAATGATATATAATAAACAATAAATTGATGTATAAATGCTATGTTCGTAGAATAATTCAAAAAGATGAGAAAGATAAGATGGAAGTAACTGCAATATTAGAAGAATTCAAAAATAAGCTAGAGATGTGTCACGTTGATCAAACTACTAAAAGTTGCATCCTAATCATTATCAGAGTAACCTAAAGATGAACTTTGGTCAATAAAGAAACCACTATCAAGAGACTCACCGCATCGATAATACATAAAAAATCAAGTCTCAATAGCCTATCATCATCATGATATTGGATTCTAGTTTTACAAATATCATTATTATTAAGAGGGATAATCATGAATCCGGAACATAAGCCTAAAATGAAATTGATAAATATAGAAAATATATATTAACATTTCTAATTTTGAAAGCCATGTTATTGTACAATAAAAACAAAACTAAAAAAATTTAACATAAAACACAAATAAAAATAATTCTTCATAAATGTATTTCTGGTTAATAATTATCTTAATTTCCACTCTCAAAAACTTTATTATGTAATTTTGGAATTAATAATTTAATATTTTAATTTAGAATGATAGAGATTGCAATACTCAACTTTGATTCACTCTTGCAGGAATATTTAAAATATTTATTTGGGGTCAGTCTTTCTCTCATAATATATGTATTTATGATTGCATCGATGAGCAATGTTGTTGAAATTCAACTGATTCATGACTTGTGTCTCAAAGATTGGAGAGTAAAACTTAAAAATATCCGAAGAACAAATAATAAAGTGATGGATCGTTTAACTAAGATGACTAGTAGTGATATTGAATATATTGTGGTTCTTGAGAAGTCGCCGCATGAAATCAATACGTTATTAGAAGAGGATACTTGTTCGATTATTCTTAAAGAGTCAACTAATAATTAGCATATTTTCTTGTATCTAGGCTTTGCCTATGTTTCCTTCTATCAAAAAAAATAAGTTTATGATTGAAACACAATTAATCTAAGCTTAACACAATTCAAATTTGGATCATCATTAATAAATGATTAATATACTAAAAAAACATTAAACTACTACAAGTTCTTAAATTATTTTTGTAAATAAAAAAAAATTTACTCATAAAATTATTTTGAATTAGGGACTTTTATATTAATTTCTTGTTGATCCAATAAAAACTGTATGTACTTTTAAAATCATTCTAAAATTTAAAAGAGTAATAAAAAAATTTAAATAAGGGATTAGATGTGTTATATGTAAATAAACACTTTAAAAAAATTAAATTACTGTTTTATTTTACTTTCAAAAATATATTATATTATTTTTATTTAATAAAATATTCTCATCAAATTCACGTTAGTATAAAATTCAAATTAATTTAAAATTTGTAACACCCAAAATATAGGGAGTTAATTGTAAAGAATGATGAAGAATAACTTATATATTCCCCAAAAATATTAGATTCTATTCACTCCTCTCCCACCATTTTTCTTTTCTTTTTTATTTCAGCAAACAAGGAACCAAATCATTCTAGAATATATATTGAATGTGATAGGAATATAGCAAGTAAGGTAGCAGTCTAAATGGTTAAGCATCTATCTCCCATTGCAAGCTAGGTTTGAATTCTGCCACCTTTCTCATTTTCCATTTTATTTTCGGCAAAAAGGGTATATTTGCCATCCAACCCCTCAAAATTCTTGAAATCTAAGTATTTAATCACTTTTCCTAATTATACATTGATTTTAATTCCTCTTCAACCCTAAATAGAATCTCCTCTATTCTCTTTAATTTTTTCTTTCTCTTTTATTTCTCCCTTTTCTTTCTATAAAAATTTTACATTCGTTGTTGGAAATTTTATCTCTTGATATCCCAAATCAAAATTGATTCTCGATTTAACCTGTTTTTCTACTAATTTATTATTTATCATCAATCATCTCAAAATACTCATCAAAAGATCGGTAAGTACTCTCGTTTTAATTAGTAGAACCCATAAATTCTGAGATTACATCATTTCTCATTAATTTTCCAAACTCGATTACGAATCTTTTTCGAATTTTCCCAGAAAACCTTGATAATCTTGATAAATCTTGAATTTTTTTACTAATTCTCGTATAATCGTCGATTGAAAGACTCATTGTAGGTACCTCAGATCAGATTTGGATGTGAAGATCATCGTTCGAGACCCTAGTGAAAGGTTTGTGTTCTTTTACAAGCGAATCGAGGCAAAATTGTGCCAAGATAGGGCCACACATGCGTGTGGACCACACAACCATGTCCCCCTGCAAACCCTAGGATAGTTCACTTCTCACACGGGCACGACTCTTCCACACGGTCTGCCACACGGGCATGTGGACCACACAGGTGGACCACACGGACTACTACACAACCATGTGCCTTGGAAACCCTAGTGTAGTTCATAAACCACACGGCCTCAATCTATTACACGGCCTGGCCACACGGTCATGTGCCCTTATTTTTTAGTGTTTACAGTTTTACCTAGAATTTTCTAATTTGCTCAATTTAGTCCCTGATTGATACCCAAATTGTTTTTAGTGTTTTATTTTATTCAATTAAGTCCCTAACAATACAAATAATGTTAGAATCCATGATTTGATTAACTGAATTATTAATATTATGTAAAAGTATAATACGTCCAATTTAATCCCTATACATTCTCTAAATTATTTTTAGTGTTTTTTCCTTGCTCAATTAAGTCTCTGATATTGTGTGAATTCTGAAATTTGTGTTTAATGCCTTAAGTGCTCTTATTAAATCACATGATACATGAACATTATATGTTTTCTGATAAAGTGAAACTATTAAATTAAAAGTGATAATATTGTTACCGCCCTGCAAAGAACATGATAAACATGTTAAGTGTTAGTGATGAATTTGGTACATGTTACACGTCTACTACTAGTATTAATTTGTTACACAGGATGACATAATGCATTGCATAGGGTGGGACATTGTACGGAGGAAGAGTGACAGTTTATTAAATCTACAAACAAATGGTGCTCCTCCACAAAACCTAATGGCAATTGTTTAATCTGCAAATATGTTGTGCACTCACAACAAGTGGCAGTAACTGGAAATATGTGGCTCGCCCACAAACCCAATGGCAGTTTGTTTAATTTGCAACCCAGTTGTGCACTCACAACAAGTGGCAGTAACTACAAATGTTTTTATCTAAAATACTAGTGGTTTACCCATGCTTTTTTTTTTTTTACAAAGTGGCAATTTATCTGCAAATTAGTGGTGACTCGTTCACAATCCGGAGTGATATGGTAGATGAGTTCTAGGGAACTCATAAGTGAGGTGTGTAGTGGAGTTGGGTAGGACTTTTCTATTAATTTGAAACTGCATTGCATTCATTAGCATATGCATATAAACTTGTGATTTTTGAAATAGTGCAATGAAGTAATGACATGAAAAACCATTAATCTGAAGTGCTTTGTGATTGTGGCTATTCTTAGAATTGTTAACTCATGTGCTTTATCTACTATTTTGTTTTGGTTTTCTTGTGAACGAACTGACACTGAGCTTCATAGCTCGCTTCCCTTTTAATTTTTATCTTTACAGATAATCCACCAGGTTAGGGTTCGGTTCGACTTACGAAGGGGTCGTCTCGAATTGATTTTATTTACTAAAATATTTTTAAGTTATTATTTGATATCTTATTTTATTCAAAGACTGTATTATTTTACTTTGAACTGTGGCATTAGACTTAGGTTTCGATTTAAGTTTATATAGCATGCATGATAGTTAAATTGTTTTCTTTTCTAAATGTTGAAATATGGATTTTAATTTCTTATGCATAAAATTTGTTTTTCATTAAATTATAACTAAATTGAATATCACTTTTTCGTTTCTAGATTATAATTAAATAATGACTACTAAATAAACTAGAAATTAACAAAGTTTACAATGGTAATCACTTTTTTACAAGAAAAATATTAAATTAATAGTATTTTTGTCAACTCATGAGCTTTTTTGAAAGTAGACTAAGTTTTCTTCCAAAATAAATAATGTTCTAAATTAACTGTTTTGTAAACCCCGATCGTTACTAGGTCATCTCGGTGGCCGATGTGATCTCTCGAATTTGGGTCTAACATCTAGGTTGAGTTGGGAAGGTTACAAAAAGTGAAAATATTTTTACCTAAATATTAAAATCAAAGGTTTTAATGGGTAAAACTTATAGGTTAAGAGTTTATTTAACTACAAAAATAACATTAAGACTTATTTGAACAAGATATAATAGTTTAAGAGTTTTTTAATATAATAAAAAAATGCTCAATAAAATTTTAAGTCTTATTTAGATTAAATTTAGTCACAAATTAATTGAATACCAACTTAATTAAATCCCTAATTTTTTACACACAAATCTATATTCTAAACACACAATTTCTACACGCATATGCTTGCAATTATCTATGTTTGTTTTCCTCAGTCAACATTCATTGTACTCATAACTTTAGTACACCATTCATGTTATTCCACATTTTCATCTACTCTATTTAATAAGCTACAACCTGATATTAATTTAATTTATATAAAATAATAATAAATTAATAAAATATTGAGTTTGAATTATTTTTATAGATTTTATTTTGAAAATATAAAATATTATAAAATTATATTTTAAAAAAATTGTTGTGAAATTATATCATCAACTCAGTTAAATACTTAATAATAATATAAATAGATAAAATATTATATAATTTTCTATTTAAAATTAAAAATATTAAAGAACCCCATATAATGGTTTGATGGTCAATGGTATTCATTGCCCCAAGTGTAACCTAAGTTTGAGTTGCACTAGTCACGATCACTATTTAAGTTTTACCCTATTATTATAATTCACCAAAAAATTAAAAATATTAAAGACTTGTCCCCGTCAACTATTTTTATAGAATTGTCTTTTATCTACATAGGAGAAAAGAAAGGAAAAATCATTAATCATCCATAAGACATTTAAACATTATTTTATTTTAGGATTATCAAATCAGTCCCTCTTCTATTGAATGAGTCAATTGAATAAAAATTTTAAAATAATTTTTTATGTTATTTTTTAAATAGTAAATATTAAAATTGACATTGTTTAATTTTTTTTAATAGTACATAAAATAAATTGATCCGTTTAATTGTAAAATGATTTATTTAATCCAGTCCTTATAATAAAAAAATTTATCATACACTTTCACCTATACCTATAGAGTATTATTTTTTTATTTCTTCCTAACTTAGAAAAGTGGGTGGAATGTTAAAATATTGAAATTTTTTAATTATATATTTCACAATATTTTTACTTTTAATTAAATATTCCTTCTCTAGAGGCTTAAACAATTATTAGAGGTTCCTTTCCATCATCATTAGACTAATACCTCCCCTTTCTCCCACTTTCCTTCATTCTTTTTATCTAAAGAAACCCTATAAGAAAACATGAAAAATTATTTAAAATTGATTTGGTATTGACTTGGAGTCAACCATAAAGGTTTTCATTTAAAGAGAAACATGCTACCGACCTAACAATTTACTTTTTTCTGTTTTAAGATGGAATTCATCAGTAATTCATTTTATGAATGGAATAATTTAAGAAAAAAATATTAAACATCTGTCGTAGATAATAAATGAAAAGCTTCATCAACACAATAAAAGTTTTAATTTTAATATCAATAAAATATTATGACAAAACTCAAACACGACATATCTAAAATGATTACAAATATTTAAGGCAATAAACACTTAATGCATACTTAGTATATAAATATATATATATATATATATATAATCTTTAAGGTTATAATTATAGCTGCTTGCCTCTCTCATATTCCCCCTCCTAAAGCCTAGAAGAGAAATATCTGAGCATTGCCAAATAATAGCCTATTATTTTCCCTTTTCCTTCCTTCTTTTATATTTTTTCTCAACCTCAGAAATATGAACTTTTATTGGCTTTTGAATCTAGTTTCTCTCTTGCTCCATTTTTCATATTTTCCTTATGATAATATGTCTTCAAGAGAGTAAGGGAGAGCTAGATTCATAACCCAGCAAAAGTCATCAACTTGACTCTAATCTCTTCCTCATATTTTTGTAGGGATAAGAGAAGGTGTTGCAGGTATTTTTTAGATGTTTGAAACTTTTAAGTATCAAACTCAATGAATGCCATCTTTTTCACGTCTAAGCTAAGATGAGGATTCATAACAGTATTTTTTTCTTTGAAGCATTGTTGAATTGTGCTTAAGTTGCAGATTTTGCATGTATTAATTTGGTCAATTTTAATTTAAACAGTAATAGTTAATTTCATTAGGTTAAATTCTATTATTAATCTAGCACTATGAGCAAGTTGTGAATTTAGTCACTTTTATCTAAATTGATTATTTTTAGTCGTGACTTTTTTGTGAGTATTATATAAAATTAACAAGTTAACATGAATTGAACATAAGATAATATGTTCGCCACATAAAATTTTAAAAATAATATAATTTAACTTGATAAATTTAATAGCTATTATTTAGCTATTATTAAATTTTCGAATTGTAAAAAAAAAATATCAAAACTGAAGTTGACGAAAATAGAGTACATAAATTAAATCTACACCAAACTAATGATAAATTTTGATCTTCCTTTTTCAGGTAAGAATCTAATATGAATTTGTGTATTTTTATGAAATATTTCTTCAACCCTGCAACTTGGTTCTCTTATCTAATGTTGTTATAGCATGTTTTGTTGGCATGAATAGTGGAACCATTTCAGGCTGATTCAATGTTTGGTTCATCGAATCACTCATTTCATGAAATCACTATTCATCTCTTATCACAACTTCTCCTGTAAAAGTCATTCATTATTATACCGAATAGAGAAAAACATCTTTTTTTGGGTAAAAAAAAAATCTCAAAACTTTTTTTGTTCTTTTGAAAAATATTATATCATCTATCGTAACAAAATAAGAACAGATAGAGAAAAAGAGATTTTAAGAAGAAATAGAAAATGGGGTTTTGGGGCTTGTAACTTGGAGAGGGGAGAACGAAGAATAGAGGAAAACATATTAGGAAAAAGGTGGTTGTTGGAGCGGCGGAAGATGACAGAAATCAGCCTTGAAAGTTTTGATTTAGAGAAACCCGATGAAAGAATTGAAAAAAAAGAGGTAGAAATTAATCAAATCTAAACATTTGAGAAGGAAAGGACATCAGCTAGCAGCGGCATACGACGGCCAGTATGGTGTCGTACGATGGCTACCGGTTGGATTCTGAAGAAGATGATAAATGTTCATATTTTCTTTTACAGAGAGAGAAAAAAAAAAGAAGGTGAAAATAGAGTAAAATAAAAAAAAAAAATTATTTGAGCCAATTTAGTAATTAATCATTCGTATTCTGTAAGCTCATTAAGGATAGATGTTAACTAAATATCCTATTACTAAATTATATCAATAATTATTTAATTTATTTAAAATTTCATATTATATTAATAATGTAAGTAAAATGTTTATAATTAAGGATAAAATTGTCATATGTGATGTTTTCCTATTGAATTTCCAATCATTATTCTATCAAATCAAACAATATACTACCGTTGCAACTTTGTTTTATTCTATTCCCACTTAATAGAATTGTTAGTATTTTTCAGATAAAAAACATATATTTTTTAATCACTATTATTTGATTTTAAGATAATAGGATAAAATATATCTTATATTTCTACATATACTTAAAAAAATAAATATAACTATTACAACTTTTTACGGCACAAAATATTAATAGAGTTAATAGGAATCATAAACAACGAGAATATAAAAATATGATATATATATATATATGTATATATATATTATAAACGATAAATAAGATACAACAAATTGATGTACAAATGTCATATTTACATAATAATTCAAACAGATGAGAAAAATGAATTGGAAGTAATTGCAACACTAGAAGAATTCATAAATAAACTAAAAATGTATCACCTTAATCAACCCTCTAAAAATTACATCCTACTTATCATTAGACCAATTTAGCTATAAACTCTAGTAAACAAGGAAACCACTACCAAGACACCCATCACGTCAATGATGCACAAAAGATAAAGTCTCAAACAACCTATTATCATCATCATTTTGGATTCTAATTTTACAAATACCATTATATGTTTTTATGATACGACCCTTAAAGAACAATTCACAATAAATCTGACGATATCTCCTTTGCAAATCTTATATTTACACAACAACATAATTAAAAACTAAAATTAAAGTGTGGACAAATTACCTGAAATTAAAAACAAAAGAAAAATCAAAGAATACTATTGAAGAAACCGGCATTAGTAGCCAGAGCTATTGACTAAATAAAGACGAGCATAATCTTTATTTGGTTAAATTATAAAAATAAATAAAGAAAATGGTTTGTTATAATAATTTTTCTTCAATATATTTTTTATCAAATAATTTATATAAAAAATTAAAATATATATAACTAATATTTCACGAACTTTCTCCTGTTTTAGTACAAGATAATGTAAAAGCATATATAAAAAAACAGTGAGTCCAATTGGTTATATATAAAATTAACATTTTAATTGATTATATCAATTGAATAAAAATAAAAAATTTAATGGTAAAAATATTATGTTATAGAACTACAGGAGTCAGATGAGATGGTAAGGGTCTCTCTTACTTTAAAATTCGTGGCCGACATCTACCTCTTAATGGACTTACAAAATATAAAAAGTTAATTATTAAACTCATTCCGATAAATATCTTAAAAAATAAAAAAAATTTATATTGTATATATAAAAATTTAGGTTGTATCCCAAATAATTCATTCCACATTTAGCACTGTTTTGGGCAAAAATTTTAAAAGAAAGTCTTGGTCAAGATTTCAGAAGATATTTTGGAAAATATGTAGTTGAGGGAAAAAAAAAGGAAGAGAGAGGATTTGTTTTAATAAAAAGAAGAGGCAAATAATGTCTAGAGATGGAATTCAAAATTAAATATTAATAAAAATTTCATTTCAGTAATTAATTTAATACTAATAACAATTCATAAATAAATTTCTCATTGATAATTATCTTAATTTCATGTATAAGGTGGAAATATTTGATAGATATTATCAGATAATTTTTTTTTACTATTAAATAAATTAATTTAATTTGAAAAAGAAATAAATTTTAAGAAAATTAACATTAGTTTTTGAAAGACAAGGTTACTATTTTTATAACTTGTATGATACTTAAAATGGAATTTTTTATTTGGAGGTGGGGTGAGTAGCATGTGCGGCAGCCATTTGGTGATTTTGGTTGGCACGCAATGGGTCGGTGTTTGATGTTGGTCATGGTCTTGTATGAGGTTCTCTTTCTTACTAAAGTGCGGTCAATGTTTTGGATTATAGCCATCAAAGACGATTTATGGTTACTGATATGACAAGGAAGATTGATGATGGTTTGCTAATTCAATGGAGCCTTCTTCTGGTTTTCTTAAATGTAATGTCGATGGGGCTGCTAGAGGGTGCCTAGGATTAACTAATAGTGGAATCAAATTCGACTGCAGCAGTTTCTTGGTGTAAGAACAAATCTGATAGACCATGGATGCTTTGGAGTAATTTTTTTGGGACATTGATCGAGTGGTGATTCAGATTGAGATTGAAGTAACTTCAGATTCAACCCAAATTCACGTACTTACACCATAATGTTTTTGACACTGGACTAAGAACTTGTTTGACCTTAAATTTTAATCATGTCCCTATTGGTATTAGGATCCACGATCTGTTAGGCCTATTGCTGGGCTTGCTGTTGCAATTATTTTTACGTATTGGTTGATGAGATCACTTGCAGCACCTCCAAGAAGAAAGCCAAACTATCAAGCTCCAATAACTAGTAGCTTTGTTGCATTAGATCCACCAAAAAAGGAAAGACAACAGGAGAAGTTACAAAATATGTATTTTTTACTTTTTCATAATATATAATAATTATTTAATTATATGTGTTTAAAAATCAAATTGATAGAATTTGTAAACGTGGTGATTTAAATTTATTGAATTCTATAGAATTAAGATTAATTTAATAGAATATGAAGTATTGAGGACTAAATGTGTTATTATACCAGTTTAGAAAAAAATGTCACAGCTTTATTTTCATTAACCATTTAACGAAGAATGACCAAAATAAAAACGATCAAAAACGTTTGTGATCAAAATAAAACCACGCTAATAGTTGGGTGACTAATTGTAGAGTTTACTGTTTTAGTTTCTATTACAGTTTCACTTCAATCCTTAATGTTTTTCTACCTCGATCAATACTTAAATATTTATATTTTAAGTGACCAAAACAAAAATGTAAATATAATGTGGCATTAACAATTAACCTTCATTAGATATTTAATGCTTGGTTGACTAAGCAGCACCTCAAAAGTTGGGTGATGAAATTGCAATGATTTTTTTGGCGGTGACCAAAATGAAAACCCCCTAAAAATTGGGCGGCCAACTAGGTACTTTACCCTTAAAATAACAGAAGGGGGCGAACTCACCCAATCAAAAGGACAAGTCCTTGAGTAGGTCTTCCAAGCTACCCAATCAGCATTAGCATCCCTAGGTACAAAACTAAAATCAACATTAGAGAAATGAGCAAAAGGAAAATGATATTGCCCTCGATCGCTTTAGTCATTCAATTTCCAAATGAAGAATGATTCTTTAATCTTGATATGAGCCTTTTACAATCTAATTCAGAAGTAACATGAGACTACCCCTCCTACTAGCCATAAACACAACCAAACGAACAATAAGGACTTCAGTAGGTTCTGTCAATCTCATAGACAAAATCGGTTATAAAAGTCATAGCATATTTGACTCATTTTACAAAATTACACTTGTAATTAATGAGTAAACTACCTGTTAGTCATTCTAAAATTAGGTCATTCCTATTTTGGTCACCTCAAAAGTTTTTAAACTAATTTGGTCACTATCGTTAAATAAATTGATCAATTTGGTCACTCCGCCATTAAATTTAACACAAATCTCTAGTTTCCTTTTTTATTTTTATTTTTTCATGTTCTCCCTTTTAACCCAAAAACATTAACTGCCACCTCCCTTAAAGATGTCGTCAATTCCTCCATTAAACCATGACCAGCTAGTGTTGTCCTATCAATGAACAACGATGACAGACGTTTCTTCTTTCTCCCTATTTTCATTCTCCTTTCTTCTCCTTAGCTATGGATGCCACTTCTCACTATCGCTATTGTGATCATTCGACGTCTTCTCTGGTATTAAACTGTAACACCCCACACCTAACCTGATCGTCGGGTGCGAGCTATAGGATGTCACATTCATTGTCGGAGCAAATACGATCGATTACAAACAAATTTCATCATTAATCATTTAATTTATATGTGTTACGAGTGTAAAACATAAAATATATATATATAATCATTTCTTGGTCATATACAAGCTTATGAAAGCTCAATACCATCTCAAGGTCGAACTAGGACTAAATTGAAAGTTTGAAAGGTATGTCAGGTGGGCGTCACGACTTCCAAGGCTTGATGTCACAACTTTGAAGACAATAGCCAAACTTCCCAACCTAAGGACCAAATTGAAAAGATTTCAAAATAGGACAGGGTCAATGTTGTGACATTGAGAGTGTGGCGTCGCGACATTGGAAATAGACCGCTAAGTCCCTATTTTCCAATGTTGCCAACCTAGCATATTAACTATCATTTGTCTCCATGGTCACAGTAAATCATTCTAATCACCTAAAATTTGCCAAAACAAAAATACTAAGTCATTAAAACCATATACATGCATTACCAAAATCAATTTCACAATATCACAACCTTTATACAACCAAATAACCATTTGTAACATTAAACAAAATGTCCTTAGGTACATGCCATAAGACCAAAATGAAACATACTATACAAACTTTGTTAAGTTGGAAACGGTAGTTGGATGTTGACTTCAGGTCTCGAGGCTTCGAGGAATACCCAAACTTACACATGGAGAAAACAAGTTGTACGTCGAGAAATAGGACTCAATGGTACGTTCATGATTCAAGATATAAAAGCATAACTACATTGTTATAACATAATGCATATACCAATTAACAATTCAACCTAAATAGACATTCATCAATCATACCAAATCTATCATTTGTTACATGCTTTACAAATAAGCATTATATGCTTATAGTCAAATAGGATTTCAACACCGATTCATACATAACATTGGCATCTTTGCAAGCAAGTTCATGATTGACCTATTCATTTTATCTTTCCACTACCATTTTGAACTTGTATCCGATCTTCAATTAACATCAATATATATATAGGGCAATGGTATCACTTGGATAAATTTTATATAACAATTTCAATTCACTTACCTTATACTTACCATTCTATCCGATTTTGGAGTCTAAGGACTCATTCATGTTCGATTCAACACGTCGGGCTCGATTTCACTTGCTTTGCATAATAAGATACATACTTCTCAAATCAATCATATATGAAAATATTCAAAATCCCAGCATCATATCAATTCATTTCAATATTAGTTACCAAACTTATTATTAATGACCCCTATTAACCCGACTTGGACTCAGACAGATAAACGGATCGTCCAACCAACACATCATACTAGCATTGAAGTGCATTAACAAAAAAATAGAGTAAGGGAAAACTGGCATGTAAAGTGCATACTGGTGCACGAAGTTCATCTTGATGTGTAAACATATAAACCCGTACACAATCTAATCCTATGACATGTCAACTATATCTGACTCAGCCCGACTAGTTAATAGAGTATTAATGTTCAATTCAAATTCCATATTCACAATTCATCATCAATCTATCTAAAACATAGCATATTTCAACTCAATTTTATATCAATTAATCACACCACTTTCTATTCTAGTCCTTTATATACAATCTTAACCATAGCAATTCAATCAAAACATTTTATATTATTGAAAATTGACTCATCCCAATAACTAATCACTCAATAAGCATACATACAAAATCAAATAATTCTATCCTAAAGAATAATAGTACAAACTGAGGTTTCGTGCGTCACTCGTCAACGATTTTCTCTTTTCCTTTCCCTCTCGGTTGTTCGGTGTTGTCGTTAGCTAAAATAATCATAAAACATATCACATTATCAATTTCCAACCATATCAGAATCAAATGTAATATTTCACATATTTTATAATTTATTCAATTTAGTCCCTAAAATCAAGACAAGCATAACTTTCAATTTAGGGTTTTGGATTAAAATTTAATTTCACCTAAACTCATTAGGGACCCTCTATTTTCTATTCCTACCAACAATTCATGACAGATTTACATTTTATTCAATTTGGGCCCTAATGTTCAAAACTAACAATTAAGCTTTACAATTTAGTTATTTTTCATATACTAAACTTAATTTCTAACAATTTCACACCAAATTCATTCAAATATCAACAATGGCAACTTTCAAAAACTTTAACAATTTTACAAATTGGTACATGGGCTAGCTAAATCAAGCTCCCATGACCTCAAATCTACAAAAATCAAAGAAAAATGGTTTGGGACTTACTTGAATTTTGAAGGTCGAATGTTCAAGGGTTTTAAAGCTTTTCTTTCTTCTTTGGTTATGGTGGACAATGTTGGAGGAAGATGATGAAGGCTTTTTTTTTCATCTTTTTCCCATTTAATTAGCTTATATAGCTTGTTTAATTTTAATTAAGCTTAGTTAATTTACATAATCTTAATTAATTAAACCATAATCTTTAATTAACTTAGGTTAATGATAATAAACATCACATCCCACTATCATCAACTTAAAATTGGTCTATTAGCCATTTTAGTCTTTGGATAATTTCTATTTAAGTCCCCAAGTCTTAATCTAATTAGAAACCTATAGCAATTAAACTTTTACGATTTAGTCCTTGAGCCTTAAATACTCACAATTTCAGTTAAACCGTTTAACCAAATTTCAATTCATCGATATACTAACTCCATAAATATTTGTATTTAATATTTACAAACTCAGTTTATGAAAATGAGGTCTCGAAACTGTATTTTTTGACACCACTGGAAACTAGGACATTACATATACTGTCAATCTAAAACTACTGACGTGAAGCCCAAAGCTTCGTTTTCAAATCTATAGGCTTGGATTTCTCAAAGAAAACCCTCGAAAATTGTGAGGTCACTCCCAAAGCTTTATATTTTTCATGCTTTGATCTCTTAATCTCGTTGTTTATATGGCTTGATTTTGAGATGTCTTTCTACTTTTAAGCTTGTCAATGGTGGTTCGATGAAAGCAACGATGACATCTTTAAGGGAGGTAGCAATTAGGGTTACTGCGTTAGAAGGGAAAAGATGAAGTAAAGGAGAGGAGAAAAAATAAGGAAAAATTATTGGTGGAAGAGATGGATTCAACGGTTGAGTGGTCAATTTGATCAATTTCTTTAACATCGGTGACCAAATTAACAAAAAAAAAAATTGGGGTGAACAAAATAAGAATGACCTAATTTTAGAGTGATTGAGGAGATAGTTTATCGTAATTAATTGATAATTCAAAAGCTTAATATTTACCTTGTTGATAGAAATTTGCAATTATTTATTCTTTTTAATAGAAATGTGTAAGATTTTATTATACAAAATTGATAAACTAGTTCTTCTATTTTAATTTGTTAGAATTTAATCATTGTATTTTATGAAAATTAAAAAAAGTTAGTCAAATTGGTGAAATGTTAATCTTGGTGTTAAATTTATACATAAAAGCAACAATTCAATAATTTATATGTAAGTATTTAGCAAAAATCAGTAGTTCATCAATTTATATGTAAATTTATTAGTAAAAATCAATAGCTCAAATTCATATGTTTACCAATAATTGGACTAATTTCTCGATTTTTATAACATACAAGGATCAAATTTTGACAAACTAGAGAGATTTCTGGCAAAAAAATAGATGGACTAACTTCTTAAGTTTCACAAGGATGAAATTTAGAATTAGACCAAATTAGAAATTACTTGGCCCATGATTTTTCAAATCCAAAAGAAAATCAAAAGAAAAAATCTCGCAATCCTAATCCAGTTTCAGTCCTCCCATTTGAAGAAGTCATTGAATTGAAACTCATGAGAATGTAACATAGCATTGATAGAAAACAGCCATGAGCTCTCAGCTCATATCATCTTCTCCAACTATCACCGAAATCCCAACCCCAAAACTCCATTCTCGTTCCCACACGCTTTCTCAAAGAACTCAGATTCCTCTCCATGTTTATAAACACCCAGCAGCTATCCTTTTAGAACTCTCTACTTCCATTAAAGAAGTTTACCAAATCCTTCCCCATATAATCAAATCCAATCTCTACACCGAGCACTTGTTTCAAACCAAACTCCTTAGCCTTTTCTGCAACCACGGTTGCATTGCTGAAGCTGCCCGCGTTTTCGAACCTATCCAAGATAAACCCGAAGTTCTTTATTACACTTTGCTTAAAGGGTATGCCAAGTACTCATCGTTACACGAAGCTTTATTGTTTTTTGTTAGGATGAAAGTTGATAATGTTAAGCCTGTTGTTTATAACTTTACTTACTTGTTGAAAGTTTGTGGGGATAAAGGGGAGCTTAGAAGAGGGAAGGAGATACATGGGCAGTTGATAAAAAATGGGTTTTCTTCAAATGTCTTTGCAATGACTGGAGTGGTTAATCTGTATGCGAAATGTAGACAAATTGAGGAAGCTTATAAGATGTTTGATAGAATGCCTGAGAGAGATTTGGTTTCTTGGAATACGATTATTTCTGGGTTTGCACAGAATGGATTGGCTAAACTTGCTTTAGGTTTAGTTGTTAAGATGCAAGAGGAAGGGCAAAGACCTGATTCTGTTACCCTTGTTTCCATTTTGCCTTCAGTGGCTGATATGGGATTGGTTAAGATAGGGAGGTCGATTCATGGTTATGTTTTAAGAGCGGGTTTTGAAGGGCTTGTGAATGTGAATACTGCATTGGTTGATATGTATTCGAAATGCAGGTATATTGGAATTGGGAGGTTGATCTTTGATGGGATGAAACAGAGGACTATGGTATCGTGGAATTCAATGATCGATGGTTATGTTCGAAGTGGGTATGCTGAGGAAGCGATGGCTATTTTTGAGAAGATGTTGGATGAAGGAGTGGAACCGACTGATGTTACTATAATGGGAGCTGCTCGTGCTTGTGCTGATTTGGGTGATCTTGACCGAGGAATGTTTGTTCATAAGTTATCAGATAAGTTGAAACTTGGTACCAATGTTTCTGTTATGAACTCTTTGATTTCCATGTACTCCAAATGTAAGAGAGTTGACCTTGCTGTGGATATTTTCAAAAAATTGCGTGGTAAGACCCTTGTTTCTTGGAATGCTATGATTTTAGGCTTTGCGCAAAATGGACGCGTTAATGATGCTTTGAACTACTTTTACGAGATGCATTCTCGAAACATGAGACCGGATACGTTCACAATGGTGAGTGTGATTCCTGCTCTGGCGGAATTATCAGTTACATGGCAAGCAAAGTGGATTCATGGATTTTGTATTAGAAGTTGTTTGGACGATGATATTTTCGTGATGACCGCACTGGTTGACATGTATGGAAAGTGTGGAGCAATTCACACTGCCAGGAAGCTTTTCGATAGGATGAATGAGCGGCATGTAACGACTTGGAATGCTATGATAGATGGCTATGGGACACATGGGCTCGGAAAAGCTGCTTTCGAATTGTTCAATGAAATGCAAAAGGGCGTCGTGAAGCCAAATGATGTGACATTCCTAAGTGTTCTGTCTGCTTGCAGCCATGCAGGTATGGTGGAAGAGGGGCTTAGCTACTTTACCAGCATGAAGAGAGATTATGGCATAGAGCCTGGTATGGACCACTATGGAGCCATGGTTGACCTTCTTGGTCGAGCTGGTCGACTAAACGAAGCTTGGAATTTCATTCGAAAGATGCCTATTGAGCCAGGGATTAATGTATATGGTGCCATGTTGGGAGCTTGCAAAATCCATAAAAATGTCGAGTTAGGTGAGAAGGCTGCAAACAAACTGTTTGCATTAAATCCGGATGAAGGTGGATACCATGTACTGCTTGCTAACATATACGCAACAGCTTCAATGTGGGGTGAAGTAGCCAAAGTTCGAACTACAATGAAAAAGAAAGGGCTTCAGAAAACACCCGGCTGCAGTGTAGTTGAGTTGAGAAATGAAGTTCACAGTTTCTACTCTGGAACCACAAACCACCCTCAGTCTAAAAAGATCTATGCTTACCTCGAGGAGCTAGGAAATAAGATCAAAGCTGCCGGTTATGTTCCTGACACAAGTTCGATTCATGATGTGGAAGACGACGTTAAAGAGCAATTGAACAGCACACACAGTGAGAGGCTAGCAATCGCATTCGGACTGTTGAATACCAGCCAAGGCACACCTATACATATCAGAAAAAACCTGAGAGTTTGTGGCGACTGTCATACCGCAACTAAATACATTTCACTCGTAACTGGACGAGAAGTCATAGTTCGAGATATGCAGCGATTTCACCACTTCAAGAATGGAACCTGTTCTTGTGGAGATTATTGGTGAAATTGTGTTTCTAAGAGATTGGTTCTTGAGGGCTGATGCACAGGGTTTTATTGGTGAAACTACTGAAGCACAAGAGCTGTACATGGCTTGGGTCGCGGCCCGACATTTCAAATTTCTTATACAAACTCATTCGAATCAAATTCGGGCAACTTGGATAGCCCATTTTACTATTTTTAAAATATAAATATCTAAAAAAAAATTATTTGGCATAATAAGTCGTTTTTTTTTAATTTGGGAAACTAGGACGATTTTGAAGAAAGAGTGTGAAAGCGCATTTTCCATTTTAGTCTTTTTTTTTTTTTTTTTTTTTAATATAATCGATTTTTTTGGTTAAATAGTTAAATGTTAGTGATTTTGTTCATGAGACTTTTATTAAAATGACCCTAAAGTTTTAATAAATTACGAAAATGACTCACTTTCTTGATTATGTATGTAAATGATCTGAAATGAATAATAAAGTGGAGCTAAAGAGATTGACGCCACCAACATGTCACGTATAATTTTTTTTTTTTGTTGGAGCCATGGCGAATAGCGTTACTAGTATAAATACTAGGAAAATACTAATATTTTTCAATAATTGGGGGCTAATAAAAAATTATGGTGGTGGGGCTATAGAGAATGGCACCACCATTTTATTGCGTTAGGGTTATTTTTAAAAAAAAAATTTAGTTTAAAAATTAAAAAAATGTTATTTTATTGGACGGTGCCATAGAGAAAAACGCCACCAATTAAATCTACTATTTTTTTAAATGTGTTTTTTTAATTTAAAATTAAAAATAATATTTTATTTGGTAGAGCCATATAAAATGGCGTCACTAGTGTTAATTTTTTTTTAACATTTTTTTAATGAAATTATTATTTTATTAGGTGGTGCAATAGAGAATGGCACCACCACCTTCCATAAAAATGTTTTTTTTATTTTAGTGGAGCCGTTCTCTTTGGCATTATCACCTTGATGGTGCTACATATATAAATCTTTTTGACATCCTTGTAACAATTGCATTGGAAAAGAAGAAAAAAGAGAAATTGTTGTGCTTAGTGGGAAAACTCACAACTTGTGTTGAAGATGAATAATTTGGTGCTTTTGGTGTACGTTCTTTTTTATGGTGAAATTGTAGAAGGTTATGTTGGTTATATATTTCAAGGTCGGCAGGGAGTAGGGTTGCGATTCAATAAAACTGTGAAGCTGAAAGAAATAAAAAGAAAGATCAATACGAAAATAGCTATCTGTTGTGGAAGGACGATGTCCAAATTATTTTACAAGTTTCCAGTCTCTACAAATCCGTTGAAAATTTGTGAGATGCAATTATTAAATGATGATGAATAGAGCATTATGATGGAAATTTGTGGTCGACCGGGAATGAGAACCCCCAACCAGTTGAGTTATTTGCTGAGTTAGCGACTTAGAGCTTATTGAGAATGTTAGTCCAATAAGTCAACATCACAGGTTTGACTTTGATCCTAATGTCAGATGGGTAGATCAGTGAGACTGCGGAGGGACATCGCAGATGTACAAAAATCCAAATTATGGTGGGAGTTCGTATAACAACCCTGTCCCAGGTCCCCGTCTACAAATGCATCCGGAGGTGATAGGCACTGATGCAAACATCGAAGAAGGGCCAACAATGGTGAAGATTCTGATCACGATGTTGAAGATTATAGTGACCTCGATATTAATGAGGCTTCGGACGACATCGTCGATGAAGGCCCAGAGGAGGTTGATGATGTTCACACCCTCTTCTTTCAGTAACCCGAGTCATGTCATTGTTTTACGGAATGGCCTTGAGGGCGACATGTTGAGTGTAGATCTAGATGCAGTGCATGCACCTGAGTTCCCCGAGTATGCCAATATAGTCCCTGATCACAGATTGGCGTCAAATTCGCAGTTAGAAGAGTTGTTCGTTAAGCAACGGTTCGAGAACAAGGCAGACTGTGTGTTTACCATCAAACAGTATAGTGTGAAGGTTTCGATTGATAACAAGGTCGCAAAATCTACACCAACATTATATGTTGGGGACTGTTGGAGAGCTGACGAAGGGTGTGGCTGGTGGGTTCGGGCTGCATTTATATAGAAGACTCAATAATGACAAATACGAAAATTAGAAGGGTGTCATACATGCAAATTCGATGTTCTTTCATCGGTGCAAATGGTAGGGAGAACATCATTCATACTTAGCAGCCCTATTTTAAAACCAATATTATTTACGGATTGTCCACCCGTGTAAGTTGATGGCATACCCACATAAGTGTTCTAGCATAGGACATTGATGTTCCGAAGTTGAAATCAAAGACACTCATAGAATGTCATATTTGGATCTCTGCATTCGGGTTACAAACTAATCCCAACTGTACGTCAAAGTTGCAATTGAATGCTGAAATAGAGAAATGTCTTCCCATTGATGATTCCGACATTCCCTTATACAAGCTTTGCAACAATATCGTGAAACCACCGCACTATTATATAGTTGGGTTTTTTGCTTCTTATTCCTAAAACAAACTAATTGGAACTGTTGTCGAACTCAGACTACCTTCCTCTACATCGACAAATTAGGCATATAACTTTAGTATAACATTTTCAGTTGAGCAATATGCATCAAGCATTAACTCAACATCCATGTCGCATTTGAGCTCAAATGTATCATATCTTACAAGGTAGACTGATGCTAGATATCTATATTTCAAGCCTCCGACTTGAAGCTAAGACTTTCCTTCTAATTCTTGACAGAAACTTGTTCAATTTGATGCTCCCATTGAAAGTCAATTCTCTAGATTAGGCTGATAAAAAAATGACCCTAATTTTGGTGTCAAAAATTTGATCGTCGTAATAAATAACGACTCTAATCTGTGTACTCATCTTCACCAAAAAAACCTTGTTTCACATACTCATTAACCAAATTCAAACAACGACACCAAATTTACTTACTTGTACTAATTTAGTTTGTTGGGTTGATATTCCAACTTCAAATTTTTAACATCAATAATTTTCTCCTCAATATGCAAATCTTCTTCTCGAAATTTAATTATGAAACACTCTCCATATAATCTTTATTTTATAGGAAAACTTTACTGTCGGATATGAAACATTTTTCAAAAATGTTGGAAAAGATCAAACATGACTCGGGATTCTTTTAGAAGCACTTTTCTGAAAAGTCTTTCTTTCTCAAGATTCTTAATATTATTATGACATGAAGGTTCTGCAATAGAAAAAATGAGACCTGCAAATGTCATATTAGGTTTTCAGATAATTATTAAATTTTTCTCAATTTTTTTCAAATTTCAATCAGGGACTCCTTTTTTTATATTGCATTTTGGTTGACGTGGCAAGGAAGCGTGCTTTCACCACATGTCTTTCCTTGCGCGCTTTTGCAAAAACAACCTTTTTTTCCTAAATTTCAAAAAAATTGTCCTCTTTCCCTAAATTTCGTTTTAAATTAATATTTTTGCCTAATTTTACCCTTTATTTTTTATTATTTTGAAGGTATTATGATAATTTAATTGATCAAATATGCTCTTATTTTAACTTATTATACCAAATTCAACATGTGATTTTCCTATAGATGTATTTTAAAATTGTTAATGGAGTGATTTTTTTTCAAAATTATAACAGAGTGATTTGCAAAAATCAATTTCATAATATTTTATCATATAAAATATGGTTAAATATAAAATCGGTACCTGAATTTGTCCATTTCTTTCAGATTGATATTTAAGATTTTTTTTGTCCTAGATTGGTACATTAATTTTTTCTCTGTCAATTAGCTTGGTGCTTTTTTTAATGTCGTTAAGTGTAGGATAAGTGATAGAATATAGTTGTGACACGTGACATTAATGACATCATAATGATGTTATAATTTAAAATATATATTAAAAATAAATAAAAATATTTTTAAATATCATAATTTTTTTTAAAATTTGAAAATCTAAAATTTATATAAAAATAATAAATTAGAAAAAGTTCTTTCTTATATTTTCTCAATAGGATTCAAATAAGTCATCTCCATCAGATTTGTTTCATTTTCTTTTGCTTACTTTGCCTTTCATCTCTTGCTTCATTTCTTTGTCTTACATGAGGTTTTATTATTTGTTTTCTATTTGAGTTGGATGTGTTGAATCAACTTGGGTTTTAATCAATTTTATTTTCACCAAGCGTTTCTCATTTCACGTTAAAGGAGATCACGTTCTGTGAAATTATGAGATTTTTCATATAAATTTAAAAAAAAAGTTTAAGAACATTCATTAATAGTCTAATAATACATTGATTCAAGATAACATACAGACATGCAAACAAATAAAATAATTAAATGAATACTTAAAATGAATATTCAACAAAAAAAGGGAAAATGTCATTCATTTAATCCCAAAATTAATTAGAATATCATGAAACAAAAAGAAAAACTCAAATTTAGAATTGTGAAAAATGAAAACCCCAATTCCGCAACAATTTTGTTTGCTTACAAGAAACTACAACAATGAGATCTGAGGTACTTGAATCATCAACTCTTAACCCCCATCAACCAACCCTTCAATCCTTCATAATACCTAGACCCTCAAATCCCATGGCTACATAAAATGATTTGGCAAAGGGCTAAATCAAACACTAAAACCCAATGTTTCAGATTTTTAATGTAAGTTTTTTTGAAACTCATTTGAGAGATTTGAGCGGTGAAGAAGTTCATCATACCAAGGAAAAGTCATGATCGAAGTTACATGATGGTTCAACAATCGAATCTTTAGATCGACATTATAGAAGTTAAAAAATTGAAGGCATTTTTATGACTTTTGGAGAATTTTTTGAGAAATCTAATCGAAGCATCTAAAAGAAGGAATAGAGAGCAACAATTAGGTGTCATTCCAGGCCAAAAAAGCAGGCAATCATGGTGGTGTGGTCTAAATACTGTCACTGTTTGAGACTTAACAGAAAAAGTATCAAATTAGTTGACGGAAAAAAAGTTCAAGTATCAATTTAGGGTAAAAAAACTTTAAATACCAATCTAGAAAAAGTGAATAAGTTTAAGTACCAAACTTATATTTAACCCAATAAAATCATATAATACTAAAAAAATCATATAAAATAGTAATTTTATAAAATAAAAATGCAAAGGATTCATAACTAAGGAAAGGAAACTTCTCAAGGCTTCTCATTGCTAAGCTAAGGCAAATCCCAAAGCCAAAACAAATACAATCTCTCGTACCCAACCTACCAATACCACCGCCCACCGCCACCAATGGTTCCGCCGTCGTCAACGCCGCCGCCAAACCCCCAACAAATCCAACAATTCCTCTCCTCCGTCCTCTCCCAACGCGGCCCTTCCGCCCTCCCTTACTCCGAAGACACCAAATGGCTAATCCGTCAACAACTCCTTTCCCTCGTCTCCAACTACCCTTCCCTCGAACCCAAGACCGCCACTTTTACCCATAACGACGGCCGATCCGTTAACCTCCTCCAAGCCGACGGCACCATCCCCATGCCTTTCCAAGGCGTCACTTACAACATCCCCATCATTATCTGGCTCATGGAATCTTACCCTCGTTACGCCCCCGCCGTCTACGTCAATCCCACGCGCGACATGATCATCAAACGACCCCATCCTCATGTTTCCCCTTCTGGGTTAGTTTCGATTCCTTATTTGCATAATTGGATTTACCCAAGTTCTAATCTTGTCGATTTAGTCCTTCATTTAAGCTCTGCTTTTTCTCGTGATCCGCCTCTTTATTCGCAACGCCGCCCCAGTCCTAACCCTAGCCCCAGCCCTAACCCTTCGATTAATTCCTCCATAACGTCTACTTATGGGCAACATCCACCGCCGCCAGGACCTAGGGTGGCTGCTACGGCCGCGGCGGCAGGATATCCCCCATCACCTTATGGGAGGGTACAGCATCCACAGCATTCGCAATCTCGTCCTACTTCCACGGATGATGCCGCCGAGGTTTATAAGAGGAACGCAATGAATAAGTTGGTGGAGATGATTCATGGGGATATAATTGGGATGAGAAAAGCAAGGGAAGTTGAAATGGAAGGAATGTTTTCGGCTCAAGCTGTTTTAAGAAGGCGAGAGGAAGAGATTAATAAAGGGTTGAAAGAGATGCAAGATGAAAAAGAAGGTTTAGAACAACAATTACAGGTTGTTTTGATGAATACAGATGTGTTGGATAGTTGGATTAGAGATAATGAAGGGAAAATAAAGAACTTAGGGAAGAAGAATAATAATGTAGATGTTGATGAAGCAATTCATTGCGTCGATGTTCTTTCTAAACAAGTCTTGGATTCCACAGCTGCTGATTTAGCTATCGAAGATGTGGTTTATTCCTTGGATAAGGCAGTGCAAGATGGGGTTGTGCCGTTTGATCAGTATTTGAGGAATGTGAGGTTGTTGTCAAGGGAGCAGTTCTTCCATAGGGCTACTGCCTCCAAAGTTAAGGAAGCTCAAATGCAGGCCCAGGTGGCAAATATGGCTGCTAGAATATCACATTTCGTTTCATGACTGGTTATTGTTCTGTTTCAGATTTGTCTATATAAAGGATCATGCTATTCAAGGTTAGCTTCTAGTTAAGATTTGATATTATCATGATATATCTGCATTGCTCATTTACATATCGATATGTATTATTCGTTCGGGATGAAATGGTATTATAATGTGAATAATGTGCTCATGTAATTGATATGTTGACACTCAGTTTTGGGCTTTCTCTTTTCATAATGAATTCGGGTTCTTTAGCTTTAAATCAGGTTCCATTTGTGAGGAAAACTGAAATAGAGTTGTTTACATGTAATATTCAGGTTGCACCTTTATTTCAAAGGCCTAACGAGCGAAGGATTAACTTCGTACAGGTCTAATAATGACTACAATAGGTTTTATCCCTTTTTTTCTCCTCATCCCTTGACCTGATTGTCATGTAAATGGATGGATCCCTTATTTAATTGTCACTGGTTGTTTACTTTATCTGGGCTGACTGACATATTCTACGAACTATCAGTTTCATGATGTATTAGTTTTATGGCTAAACTTTCAACCACTTATTCACCCCCATTTTTGTGAGATTTATGAGATAATCATTAATTTCATTTCCTAGGCATCATTTTTAAAACCTTAAAGACTTCGAGGTCTCTTGCTTTAAGGTTTTTTTTTTCCCCTTTTTAATTGATCTCTTGTACTTGAAGAATCACTTCATGGTTATCAAGTTGTAGTTTCCATATTAATTCTCTGGTGTAATATCTTGTCTCTAGCTTGCTTGTCATCTTGTTCCTTAATATATATATTATAAATTTGGCAACACTACAATAGAAAGTGAGATATAAAAAATATATTACAATCAGCTTGTTTTCTCTTCTACAAATGTTAAATTTTTTCTCATGGTAGTCGAGAAATAATGTACTAAACCGAGCGAAAATATTTTCTTATATTGGCTTTTGTCTTGGAACTTCACATGTGACATTACTGTTCTCTTGCTATGTTTAAATTTTGAATAGAACTTGCAAATCTGCTTCTTACCCTATTTGTTGGAGAAATTAATTAGGAGTTTTGGCTGCCATAATTGAGATGAATCCAGTGTGTTGTTTTGATGGATCCATATTGTGGTTGTTTTTTATTCCTTTATACTGGTTGGTATCAAGTATGGGAGAATTTTTACTCTAATGGTTCAGGTATATTAACATGTGCTATATTTTTTTAGCAATATGATGTTATTCATAGATCAACTTATGTGGTAAATCATGGCCAGGGTAGTTGGTCATCATTTTGTTTGGAATCTGAAACTATTAGGAGCTTCATATGCTTTTCTCAGCCATGAGCTTTTTTTTCCCCCCCTTGTCATTGGTGTTCCTCTAATTACAATCATACAAATGGAAAATGATTGCTTTACTTATTTGGTGATGATATGGTTTGGTTGCTTTTCATTTATACCGGAGGTTGATTATCCAGATCTGAAGTTGTTTGTTCTCTTCACCGAGATTTTTTATTTCCGATTCTTTGTTTTTCTTGTGTTCGAACACCCATGTCTCCAATGCATATTCAGGCATAGATATGGAAATATGACACTTCCTCGAAGAACATAGTTGATTATGTTTCATTGCTGGGTGATGTTGCCAACTCTATTAATTTTGAGGTATAAAGCTTGCATTTAAGGGTGTTCTCTAACTGCATTTAAGAATGTTATAGCTTCTGTTGCACCGTCGAAACCCATATCCCTTGTATCCTTCCAATCATGTATGCTTACGAGGTTTCAACTTGTGAACTGAAAATCAAATCGACCCTAATACATTTAAATAGTATTTGAACGAAATCTATATGAGGGTTTTCTTGGTCAGCCTTATTTGAGATGTCTTGTCGAGGGATCATTGATCACATACACTCTCCCAAATGGCCTCGGTGTGTCATTGAAAGCTGTGGGGAAGCTTAGATGAGCTACTTCAATGGCGGATGGGATTTTCCCACTACATGTGTGGTGAAAAAAGAAATGAAGCTTTGTAATTTTGTGAGCTGGTGGAATGTATGTTAAGCTCTTTGAGTGGTACCAATGGCGATATATGTTACTATGAGATTGCAAACTACAATAACATAAATCAACTTTAATCGTTTCATGGTAAGCTTACAAATCGAATCATGAAGCATACTATTATCTTTGATCGATTCTCCATTCAATCCTTTAAGTTAATGAAAAGCTTTAATCCTTCTATCATGTCGAGCAGTGTGGTGGAAGAAACGTTAAAACATTTGCTTATAAACTGTTCGATGAAATGTTTGAGAGAAATGTAACAGTGTTGAAGTCGATGATTTCGGGGAGGTTTCCCTAGTTTTTCATATTTTATATTCAACCCAAAGCATCGACTTTAAAGCTTAAAGACAAAGCTGTGGTCTCTTAAAGGGGATCTCAAAGCTTTAATCATTGAATTATATGAGCTTCAATGGCTGCCCAAATTTCCAATCCAACCGCTCCTGGCCGCCGCATAAAGCTCAACGTCGGGGGAAAGTTTTTTGAAACTACCCTCTCCACCCTCCAGTCCGCCGGTCCTGATTCCCTCCTAGCTGCCCTTTCCAACCGCGCTGCCTATAACCCTATCTTCATCGACCGGGATCCTGAAATCTTTTCCGTCCTTCTCTCCCTCCTCCGCTCTAACCGCCTCCCTTCCGCCGCCCTCCGCCGCTTCTCTATCCAGGAACTCGCCGAAGAGGCTCTTTATTACGGCGTGGAGTCCCGTCTCCGGTCTGCCTCTTTGCCCTCGCCGCTTCATGGCATAGACGCCGCCATCGTCGATACCATCCGCCCTGCCTCAGACGCTGTTCCTTCCACTTTCTCCGCCGGAGAAGATGGTTCACTTTGGATCGCTCACGGTGGTCAAATTTCAATATACGATTCCTACTTATCATACTCCACCGCCGTCCGTACGCATCTCGATGATATCACCTCGATTTGCCGGGTATGGCCAGAAATTGCTGCTGTCGGATCCGAATCCTCATCGGGTCTCCATATCTACGACCTCTCCAGCGGTCACTATACCGGTTCAGTTCATTGGACCGACCAGGACGACCCACGGATATACAAAGCCCGAGTCTGCGCCATCGCTAACTCACCCGACTCGGTCTTCGTATCATTCGATTGCCCCCATAGAGAAAACAGCGTCCTCGTTATCGACAAATCAACGCTTCAGGTCTCATCAGAGCTGGCTCGCCAATCAGGAAGCGCCGCCAAGAACACAGTCCCCGGAAAACTGACGTGGCTACCGGAAACTGGTTTGGTTATCGGAAGTGCCGTCACATGCGGGGCATTTGGTTACTCGGGTTATATTAGGATATGGGACCCGAGAAGTAAGGAAGTGGTATGGGAAACGAACGAGCCAGGTTCAGGGCGGAGCAGTAGGTTCGGAGACTCATTCGCCGACGTCGGTGTCGACATTGACGATTCGATACTCTTCAAGATATGTTCAAAATCTGGGGATTTGGCAATGGCAGATATTCGTAAATTAGGGGATGATCCTTGGGTATATATGGAAGATACAAATCCTAGCATGAGAGAAGCTAGCTATGGTGGGAATGAGGTTCATTTGCATTGCTATAAAAGGCAGGTATTCGTGGGGAAAGATGGAGGATTGGAGGTTTGGTCGAGATTGAATGAGAGAGGTGGTTGGAGTGAGCGAAGAGGGGATAGTGAAAATGGAAGAGATGAGGTGAGTTTGAAGAGGAATTATGTGGATAAAGCGGAGATGGGGGAGAGAGGGTTGATAAAGAGAATTGAAGGTGGTGGGGAGAGATTGTTTGTTAGCAGAGAAAATGTGGAAGGGATTGAGGTCTGGGAGAGTTCTAATCATTCTGCTATCATTTCTGTTTCTTCTTAAATCACAGTTTGATCCTTGGAAATAGGACATTCTTCTTGGCATCTCTGAAGAGAAGCTTTTTACTCTTTCTATAGTTTGTACTGTTATTGGTTATTTCTCTTGTAATAAAAGGTATTGCCTTTCGACATTTTCAAGAAATTTCCTTTCAAGTTGTGCTACGAGGAAAATTGTTAAGGAACACAGTCGTTTAGAAATTTCTTGGTAACGGGATTCTCTCCCTCAACCAAGAATTCTTAACCGAGACCATTTTTATAACAGAAACGTCCTCACAAATGGTTTTTTTACTAATACAACAACCGACAAGAAGAAAAACGACACAATAACATTCTCAAAAAAACAGTAGGGATATCTGAAATGAAGCACACAACTTTTAGCAACCAAAACAATTGCTAAATCAACACCGTTATTAGGTAGTAAGCTCCATTATAGCACTAACAATGTCACCATCGGCAGCCTTGAGTGCCTTGACAGCCTTTGACCTGGACACTCCTGCTTGTGTCATAACTAATTCAATGTCCTTGGGCTCCACCCCCGTGTCATCCACTTCTTCATCGTCCTGGACTGCTGTTGATGACTCCGGTTTCGATATCACATGGCTTAGATCAGGAGCCTTGAATTGCTCTGCAGCTTGAGTCTGCAGTTGTGAGCTTAAGTCCTCAATCTTAGCCTCTCCAAATATTACATAAGTATCTGATGCTGGACTCTTGAACACGTCTGGTTTTGAGATGACAAATAAGATCTGGATTCAACATGTAAATATCAGTTATCAAAACAAATAAACGTTAGTTCAAATTTAGAATTCAAATCTCAATAACTGAAGTCTACTTTTGCAGCAAAGAATTGTGATTGTGGGGCAATTATCATGATTGAAAACACAATAAATGCCATTATGGTAGCCAAAAGAACGAATTGCAAAATATGGTCCTAGTATCATATTAGGAGAGCTATTTAAATCCAGATAAATGATTAACAATATGAAAAGAGGACAACTTACATTCTTGCTCTTCTTCACAGTGACCCGGCTAACACCAGGGATCGGTTTCATCCCAAGCTTCAACATAGCTTTGCGACTCTTCTTTTCACTTCGGCTTTGCTTTGACCTACCAGTTCCATCTCCTTCTCCCTCATGATGACCTAAGACATAATAACAATATAAAGACGGATATCTTTATAGATAAATATTGACATATGAATTCCCTGAATGTGAAAATATGAATAAAGTGATTCACGAAAATCCTGTCATGTTAATTTGGTAAGATAATAGATACATTTAGCATGCCAAAAGGAAATGCTTAAAACAATTTGCTTTAAGACCTTTACGCATTTGATGTTTCAATATTTTCAAAGATGAACACGAGACAAATGTTGTCATGACAGGCGCAGCACCATAACACTAGACAACAAAAGCATCTAAAACTTTATAAGACAAGACACCATGCGCGCTTTGTTGTCTAGCACTAAGGTGCAAGGTACAAGCATACCTAGGCACATGCCTTGATAACACTGCAACAATAAACTTAAAAATATAAGGAATTGGTGCATCTATAACATTTATACACACAATTATAATTCAGCATTTGGATATTCTACAGCAAACTTGAAACAAAGTTTTACATCTTCAGCATAGACCCACAAATATACATATTGTGCTTGATTCAGTTAGCCTTTTTTTGTCTCTTGCCTCAAACGACAATAAGGATTTGAAGTGCCTTTAAAAACACTTCATGACACAATACCTAAATCCATCTGAATGAACATTTAATACACAACTATGACAGCCAATTTTCTTTGTACATTCCAAATAAGCAAAACTACACATACAAATAGAAGTAGAGCTACAATCAAACCTGACTCAAAATTCAAGACTCAATATTAGTTTCATGCTCAATCGAGTTTCACTCTAAAAACTGAATATTATCTGATTAGGGTTGATTAAACTCGCTTACCTAGTAAAATATGTGCTTGATTCAGATGCTTGACTTCAAATTCAATAACTCATTCTTGAACTCAAGATCAAGTTCGATTTAAGTTTTCTCAATATCAATTTTTCTTTTTTTTTTTTGAAACAAGTTACTCCAGTCGATACTTGAGATATAGAAAAAATTGAAGTTATTTTTTTTTACTCAAACCCGTGTAGCTTGCAAGCACAAGTATTTAAATAATATCAACAACACAGCTTAGAGGTAAGCCTATACAGGACCGTAATTGAGTCAATCCAAGTCAAAAGAGCATAAACCTTGCTCTGAAGCTCGAGTATGCATATATTCAAGGTTCGAGAAACTCAGCTCCCTATAAAAATACTCAAATAGGGCTAGATCGATTAGTTGAACTATTTGAGTTAAACTAGATCGGGAAGCCAAGTAGGAGCACATCTGAGAATCAATCTCAGACTAGTGAATCTTAAAGAAGATTTAAGCACATTTCATAACACAAACCAAAGATCAAATAAAAATCCATGAACTAAAGGAACTATAATAACCAAATACGATAGCGTCGTTCAAGTTACTTCAAGCCAAATCTTAAAAAAAAAAAAATTAGAAAATGAAAAAGAAAGTATGGAAAATGAATATTGACCTTCGGCATCATCTTCATCATCATCGTCATCGTCATCTTCCTCCTCGTCATCTTCAACAACAGGTTGCTCAGGTTTCTCGGACTGAAAATCAGAAGAAAAAAATTAAAAAAAAAATTTTAAAAAATCAGAAGAAAAGAAGAAATCCTTATTTTAAGAAAATACATCGATTTTTTGTTGGTCGAGATGAGCTGCCAGGATCTCTTCGATCTCTTTGTCGGCCTGAGCAGTCATTTTTGGTTGAGAGTAAGAAGCAAAAAGCAAAGGCAAAAGCAATAAGCAATAAGCAATAAGCAAAACCCTAAAACCCCAAAAGCGAACCGCCGATGTCTGTTAATTAAGCATTTTGAGCTGTTATTGGGCCAACTCCAAATCACCTATAAGCCCAAAACAAATATAAAGGGTAAATTACAATTTAGCCACTTGATTTTGCTTGAAATTACGTTTTGACCATTGAACTTTAAAAAATTATATGATTATTAATATTATTGATTTATTACGTTATGGTCATTTAACTCTAATTTAGTGTATAAATGCAAGCTGAAGTGACATGATAATATTATCGTTTGGATAAATTTTTAGGTGAAATTATATAATTAGTCCTTATAATTTTTTTATGCAAATTTAACTTTTGTCTTTTATTTTTTAAACTTTTCAAAATATTTACCAAAATATCTTACCTAGAACAAAACATCTATAAATATATTTTAAAATAAGTGTTGCATTTGATTATGAGGCACATTACATTTTCAAGGGGAAACGTAAGTTCGAACTTTAGAGACAATATCATTAGAGGGGCAACTATAAACCCTGAAAATGGAGGTAAAAATGGACATGAAGAATAAAAAGAAATACAAAAGAGTACTATATAAAATTGAACTTCAAATGTTGACATGT
This sequence comes from Gossypium longicalyx, assembly GCA_025698465.1. Classification (NCBI taxonomy): domain Eukaryota; kingdom Viridiplantae; phylum Streptophyta; class Magnoliopsida; order Malvales; family Malvaceae; genus Gossypium; species Gossypium longicalyx. The sequence goes on along the minus strand of CM047000.1, from coordinate 95,786,281 downwards.
TAGTATTTGGGCAAAACGGAAAGTAGAGGGAAAAAACGGGTCTAATTGTCCCTCAACTTCTGAAATTTAGTCTCATTGTTTTTGATAACGTTGTTAATTGATTTCTATTAAATTTGAATATATGCTATTAATTAAATTTTAATTTTTAAATCAAGCCTTTGAATATTAAAATGTCACATATTCAAAATTAACAGAAATCTAATAAAAGCGTTACTGATTGAACTTTAATTTTTAAACCAATCAATTAGAGAAATTAAATTCTTAAAATTAAAAGTATAACTAAATTTCAAAAATTCGAGGAGTATAAAGATCGAGGATATAATTAAGCTAAAAAACAAGAAAAATAAAATAGAAATGAAAAAGATAAAAGTTTGTATTTTCTTTTTAATTTTGCTTGTGAAATTAAAAAGTTTAAATGATAGTTGATAGACTAATAATATTTAAATAGTGTACTTAATTTCACAAGTAAAATTAGAAATATGATAAAAAATTTATAAAAATAATATTTAAATAATGTATTTAATTAAGTTAATCCATCTGTTTGCTCTCAAATCTATTCTTTACTCATTTGAAAAAAAAATTAGGTTTTTTAATTTAAAATAATAATTGTAAATATATATTTTATAAATTATCATAAATTTATTTTTAGAAATTAAAAAATATAATATTTTTAATAATTATATTTTTAATCTATACCTAATTTGTTTGCATTTTTTATAAAAAAATTAAAATATTTTTTTAAAATTTATTTAGAGTTTCATTTAATATTCAATTTCAACAAGATTTTTTCCCCTCTATGCCTCTAACTTAACTCATAAATAGATTGAAATTAATCTCAAAATCAAGGGAGTAGTTAGGAGGGGCTGGCAACACCTCGATCTTCTAAAAATGAAAAATTTTCTATTTAATTTTGTTAAAATTTTTATAATTTTAAATTAGTAAAGGTAAAATTGTATTTTGTCCTCTAAAAATGATAAAATTTTAATATAATCATTTAAAATTATAACTAAATAGGCTATTGAAATGGTGAAATTGCATTTTTTACTATCGTAAAATTTACAATTTAATTTCAACCCCCTAAAACAAATTTCTGGCTTCACCACTACTCAAAATTATACATGAACTTTGACTCAATATGAGATTGATACATGAAACTTTAATTTTGATTCAATCATACACATTTAAAAATAAATACATCAATTTATTTTTATATTAAATAAATATAATTATTTATGTATGTATTATATAAACATAAAATTATGCTATACCAATAATTATGTTAATAATTTGTGAGAATTGATTAAAATCAAAATTCCATATACAAAATTACACATTAAACTAAATTTCATATATAATTTTAAATTTATCCCCAAATAGATTTAATATACTTAGTTAATCCTAAACTGTTATCGTAAATCTAATTTTCATATATAATTTAAAAATTATAATATATTAAATAATATTATTAAAACATTAAAATTAATTAATTAAAATGATAAAATTAATTTTTATTTATTTATTTAATCAAATAAATAATCCAAAAAATCAATTTAAATTTAGTTATTTAATCAAAGGTAGATTAATTTTTCATATTCTGGACTTCAACAACTTTATACAGTTTAAAAAAAGTCTTACACTACCGCTTATCAAAAATCCATTGTCGTCCAGTGGTTAGGATATCTGGCTTTCACCCAGGAGACCCGGGTTCAATTCCCGGCAATGGAATATGATAATCCTTTTTAATTATTCAGAAAGTCGTAGCTTTGTTTTGCTAAGGTTAAACTAGCTATTAGTCCCTTACTTTGCAAAAATTATGAATTTAGCCTATATACTTCAATTTGATCAATTTTAGTTTATGTACTTTTTGAATTGGTCACTTTTAGCCACTTACTTTTCAAATTTTGAAATTTTAGTCATGATCTGAACAGTAATAGTTAAATCTATTTTGTTAAATTTGAACTATGCTATTAGTCTTTTACTTTGTAAAAGTTGTGAATTTAGTCCATATACTTTAATTTGATCAATTTTAATTCCTATGCTTTTTGAATTGACCACTTTTAGCCCCTGTAGTTTTAAAATTTTGAAAATTTTGTCCTAATCCAAATAATAATAGTTAAATCTATTTGGTTAAAATTAATTACTAGTTCTGTACTATATGTAAGTTGTAGATTTTATCTATATTCTCCAATTGAATCATTCTAAGTCCCTACATTTTCAAAATTTGAAATTTCAGTCTTGACATGCAAATGACAATTATTAATTGATTATCTGTGTTTTTAGTACGTATTTTGTGGAAGTAATAAGCTAACATAACATTACAAGTATGATAATATTTTTCTAATTAATGGATTAACAACTATCGTTTGTGTCAAGATTAAGATTTCAAATTTTAAAAAGCATAGAGACTTAGAATGATCCAATTAGAGAACATAAGCTAAATCTACAACTGTACGCATAGTACACAACTAGTAATTGAAGTTAACTAAATGAATTTAGCTGCTACATTTGGTTCAAGACTAAAATTTCAAACTTCAAAAAGTATAAGGAATAAAATTGACCAATTCAAAAAGTACAAAGACTAAAAATGATCAAATTAAAGTATAAGGACTAAATCCAAAGCTTTTATAAAGTACATGATTTAATAACAAAATTTTACCTGTGTCAGATTCCTTAAAAGACATATGTCGATTATTTTTTTCACATGAAAAAATAATGGTTAAATTTCAGTTCTAACCTCTCTACTTTTTTATAATTATATAAGTATGGTTAAATTTCAATTTCAATCTTTATATTTCGTTCAAATTTGATATTTAATTTCTATACTTTAATTTTCACATAATTTAGACACTTGTTCGTTCTTTTTCTTTTCTCTTCTCTTGACATGAGAAAATAATGAATTTTAGTTCTAATTCATCTACTTTTTTAAAATTATACAAGAATGGTTAAATTTTAATTTTGATCCATATATTTCGCTCAAATTAGTTAGTCTAAATATTTTATTCTGATTAAAATGCTGAGGTGAATTTTTAAAAATTGTTAACACCATTAAATTATCTATTAAATTCAAGTTCATTATAAGGTTATTTTTTATTACATGGATACCAAATGAATTTTTTTTTTTAATTTCAAAACGCCACACCAATAAATTTAACATAAGGATTTTAACAGTATTAACAAGTGGACCTAAATTTTAAAAATAAAAAAAGGGGATTAAATTCTTGAAAATAAAAATATAAAGATCAAACTCTGTTAAAGATATGTACCTCAAATTCTTGTTAAAATAAAATACAAGTGGCAAGATAGAGGGATCTACGAGGGCGGGGGCCTCGGTACGGTAGAGGCTGCACAAGTGAATTTCGTATAAAAGTATACTACCCGTATTTGATATTGATCAGAATAAGGTGTTTTAACTTTACTGCATTATTTCTACTTGACTTTGATTAGAATATGATTTTACAAATCTATAAATAGACGTAATCGTCTCTTCTCTTGTATTTTTCGAATTCAATATAGTAAATTTTCCTCTCATTTGCCCGTGATTTTTTTCCCGAAAGAATTTTTACGTAAAATCTTATTTGTTCTATTTCTCTTTTCTTTTTTACAATACATTATCATTAATTATCGACATTCTATTATCACAAATTCTAAATAGATAAAGAGTAGAAGAATTTTAAGAATGTTATAACCTTTATATTTTTACTTATCGGCATTTGAAAAATTGCATAATCCTTGGGGCTTTTGGAATTTTCTTTTTTATTGTTTTTTAATAAGTTTAAAAATAATAAATATTACTTTAAAAAATTAAAAATTAAATTTGAGTTATCTACTTGATTAAGTAGGAAATATAATAAACAATTAATTGTAAAACAAAATGAATTACACATGGGTGGCTGTGATAAAAATAATAATAATAGTGGTCGGTTTGTAGTTTTAACATGCACCTCACATTGTCTTTTACGTGAATAGATAAGGATTGACAAACCCTTATGTGACGATCCAATTTTGTCAATATGGGTGTGATTGGGAGCCATTAATATCATGCTTCAATTTTATTTTATTTTTTAATTTTTAAGTGATTACATAGTATAACTTTGCGTATCATTAAATTATTATATTTATTAAATTTACATAAAAAATAAATTTAATTGTCACATATTTAAGTATAAAAATAGATAAATAAAATAAAATAAAATAAAAGAGTTCATACTTGTCAATATCATGTTCTGGCCGGTTCAAGCTACGAAGTAGTATATATACACAACTTTGGAAGCACAAAGCAATCAAAACTAAATACTCATTTCAAGGTTTTAGAAATTCAGTAAACCAAAAAAGAAATTAAGCTCTTAACCATGGCTGCCATCAATCCAGCAGTAGCAGCACCATATTCCATGGGTGTTCATAGAAATACAGCGACCCAATGCCACAAAGCTATGGCGGCTGCCAATCCAGCAGTGAAATACGGCCGTGCAGCTTCGATTCTTTCTACACCCACACAGACACAGTCCCCATTACTACGTAGAAATTCGGTTCCCAGCAGAAGCTCAGACACGAGAATCAAGGCTGCCAACCCTGAAGTTTTGTCGTCACCGTCGTCGTCAAATTTAATGGGGGTTCAGTTTTTTACGCAGTGCCAGTTTGGGAATAACGGTCAGGATTTAAAGCTGGAAGACCACATTTATTGGCATGGATATGGAGATCCACCGGAAACTATAGCTCAACAGTCGGCAAGTGAGTTTAGGCACTCGGGTGACACCATAGGTTCAGTTGGAGCTGTTTCGTATCTTGTCGGAGATAAGGTTAGGTGGATTATTGCCTGGAGCAACAGCGGAGAAGATACGCTCAAGCTTAACAAGGTATCGTATTCATTCATATTCAGTTATTTTGGAAACCCTTTACGACAAAATCTTTTTATCTATTTTTACAGAAAATTAACTTCACTAATATAATAATTAGACAATGACACATGACATGTTATATGTATTTTATGTTACATATATAAACTAATTTTTAACAAAAAAATATATAATTTTTTTAATAAAAAGACTAATTTACTTTTTGATATAATATATATGAGCTAATTTATTTATTTTTTAAATAAATGAAATAAAATGCCATTTAACTTTTAAAATTTTTTATATTAATATATATTATAATTAAATTTAAATAAAAATATTTTATTATTACTTATTAATTATGCAAGGTGATCCTGAATTTTATAAAACTTTTTTTAATTAAAATATGTTATAATTTTAAGTTATTAATACAGTTAAAATTCTTTAATAAAATCTTGATTATTACAACGTCTTTTTAGTTATATGAAAACCAATAGAGACAAAGGGGAAGCAAGGGCCTTGGCCCCACAAAATTAGAAATTTATACTTTAGATTTGTCAAAAGTTATAAAATTTTAAGTTAATAAAATGGTAAAATTATCATTTGACCCTAAAAATTGATAAAAATTTTATTTAGTTCTCCTAAAACTATAAATATATAAACTAATAGGGTAAAATTACATTTTAACCTTTATAAAAATATATAACATAATCTTAGCCTCCCAAAAAAATTTCAGCTTCACCCTTGTCGATCAAATAATTTTTTTTTATTACAAAATATCACACAAGTAAATTTAATAGATAAGTTTTAATAGTAATAACAATTGTATCTAAATTTTAAAATCCTAAAAATAAAAAAGACGAAATTATTAAAAATAAAAATGTAGGAACTAATTTTCAAATTTACGGAAAATACATAATTTATAACATATTTTAATCAATTTTAAAAAATTATTGCATAATAATTAGGCAAAGTCAACCCTGAATTGTATATATACAAGCTTTAATATTTAGTTTACTTTATAATTTTTTATAATTTTTAATATTTAACATTTTAGAAATTCAAATAATAAAAAAATTAATTTACTTTATTTATGTATTAAATATAAATTGCAGGTGTATAGTGAGATTAATAAAGTAAGTGAAGGAGAAATTGATTGGCATTCGATAAAAGAATCATTGGACCAAAACGTGTCTGAGTATAAAGTTAAAAAATATGGACACACAGCTGATCTTATGATTGACCCAACCAGCAATACACCAAAAATGACGGCTAGATTCAACTAGTAATAATGTGGCGCCTGCTATTGATTATCCAATAATTTACTCTTTTGATTTAAGATGTAATGTTTTTATAGATAAATAATGTGTCCATTAAGATGGATTAAATTTGTTTATTAGTTAGATAGCTCATTTGATGTACTAAATTGATTCAAAGTAATCCAATCATGTTTTCTTTTAATACTTATATTGATATCAAAATGTGGTTAATTGCATCTCATGTAATGGCATAGTTAGAGGACTGGCAAGATGAGAAATTTTTATTTAGGTCTTTTAAAATTTTATAAATATACAAACTATTGAAATTGTGAAATTGTATTTTTACTATCATAAAAATTACAATTTAATTTCGGCTCCTAAAAAGATTTTCTGGCTTCGCCTCTGTTTCATGTGACTTAAAAAGAGATTGCATATATTTTAGTTGATCGTAATATTTATACATATTTTAACAAACAAAAAAAAAAGGTTAACAAAGTTAACAATCGCACTTGAATTTTAAAATCTAAAAAGTGAAGAGATTAAGATCCATGAAATAAAAATATAGGGGTTAAATTCTTAATTTTTGAAAAGTATATCACATTTTAATTAATTTTTTTTGTAAATTTTGACATATTTATACATTTATATTATGTTTATGTTATTTTTTGTGACATTAGTTGTTTTAATTGTTGAATTCAATTTTTAATTTTATATTATGTTTCTTTTCATTCTGCATTTAATCTGTGTTGATATTTTTCTCCATATTTTCTATATTTTCACATGTAGTGACAGAGAGTAGTGGAGACTCAGGGGTCATGGTCCCCTAAAATAATAAAATTTTAATTTAGGTTCTTTATCATTTATAAAATTTTAAATTAATAATAGTAAAATTATACTTTACCCTCAAAATGATAAAAATTTGATTTAATCTTTTAAAAATTATAAAGATATAGGCTATTAAAAATGATTCAATTATATTTTTACTATTGTAAAATATATACAATTTAATTTCAGCCCCTAAAAAATTTCAAGCTCTGCCATTATTCACACGTAATATATTCGTGTTTGTGTTATATTTATGTGTTAAGAATACTAGAAACTTATATATAACTTTCACACTAATCGTTGAGCATGTTGTGTTTAAATTATTTTTGTATGTTCTGTATTAAATTATCTCATATATTTCATAATTTGTTATGTTGATTCAATTTATATAAAAGAAAATCATTCATATTGTTATAAATTTTATATTATTATTATTAGTATTATTATTCGTACACATCATTGATATTAATGGTTTATTTTCTGTACATACAGCTGACGACAATGATTTGTTTTGTGTAAATTTTGATTGTTGTTCGAGTATTACGACAACCACATATTTTAATTATTTTATATATTTTTATCGCATCTTAAAGTATTCCACATTTTAAGTAGGTTTTGGTTGGCAATTAGTTGATAATAGATTGTTGATTATAGTGACTAGTTTGATCAACTGATTTTATTAATTGATTTGACTAAATGATTCTATTATTTAAAAATTATTTGGTAAAATTTATCTGATAGCTGAAAGGTGATATGTGTAAAATGATAAATAAAGACATTACATATTTTATTATTAAGTATTTATTTATTTTTTTATAATATTTTAGTTTTTATCGGGTGAAATTATTGAAATAAAACACTATTATCAAGGAATTAAAATATCCATTATCGAAATTAATTAGTGAATATTTTTAAAATTTTAAATAAACAAATTTTTTAAGTCCCTTATTTGCAAATATTAACCTTGTGGAAATTGAAAAATATTATTAGTGTATCCATATAATTGTACATAGTGGCAATCAGAGTAATTATTTAGCAAACATGATCAAATATGTTATTCCATCTATCTCATTTCCAATCAGTTGTGAAAAAAGTTACCCATTCTAGCGTTTTTTATTTTGAAATTTTTAGCTCAATAAACTATTACAAATATTCATTCATCAAATATTACAATGAGAATGTTTGACTATCCAATCTTCTATTTATGTTCAAATCAGCTAAAAAAGGCTCAAAATTATGTTTACCAAATACCCCTTAATTTATTATACTATTTTAATTTTAATTTCATTGAAATTATATCACTATATTAAAATATTAATAATAAATAGGGTAAACTATAAAAATAGTCACATTTGTTTTGTAATAGCCTAAATTTTCAGTGGTGTCGGAACAGTGACTCGAGATCACTAAATCCGACAAATGAGTAGACAAATATTAATAATTTAGTGAATATAAGTTAAATGTGAAATTAGGAAAATTTTTGAAATAGCGAATAGTGTACTAGAAATAAATATTTAAAAAAAATTTAAAATTAGAATAAAAAATGAGGTATCGAGAGTTTGAAAATTTTAAAACGAGTCATAAATATTTTTATAAATATTTATGGAATGTTGATAAGTTAGTATTAAAGTTTTGTCAAGAAATTTTAAAGTTCCGATAGTTAATTAAATAAAAAGGACTAAATTGTAATAAGTGTAAAAGTTGCTAGAATGATTAAATAGCTTAAGAGTCTAATGAGAAAGGATTTAAAAGGCAATTAGACCCAAAATTTATTTGGGCTGGACGGCAAGTGCATGAAATCAGCAGGGAATTTGATAAATTAAGGTCAAAATTGGAATATTGCAAAATTAACTAAATAAAGCTAGGACTAAATAGGAAATATCTAGATTTCTCTTCATTTCTCTTCAATTCCAGCAGCTAAAAACACCATAGGAGGGTTCTCTAAGCTGGTATTTCATAATTTTTGCACCAAGTGAGTTAATCCTTGCCTTTTTCTTGTAATTTTTGTGTTTCTAAGACTTTTACAACTAGGTCCTACTATTAAATTCATTAGTTTTTGATTTCATGGATGAAATTGAAAGTCACCATGATTGAGTTCTGTAAGTTTATGATGAAATAGAATGAAATTAAAGTTTTAATTTATTTATGAGATGATTTTATTAGGTAATTTCAATGGAAAATTGATTTTTAGGACCTAATTGTGAAAATGTTTGGAATTAAAGTCTAATTCTGAAACTCTGATTTCTAAAGATTGTAAACTAGTTTAAGGTGATATAATAAAGTGTTAATTGAGAAAAATAAGCTCAATTCAGAGACTAATTGAGTAGGGACGAAATTCTCATTTATTAAAAGCTTAGGGGAAAAATGGTAATAAACAGTTTGCACTAAAACAATTTGGACAGCAGCAGTACACTAACTTTGAAAAATCACCATAAATTGTATAAATCGAATTAGAAGATGAAAAATATATGAAATTAAAGCTTATTGAGTCTAGTTTCTCATAGAAGAAACAGTGTAAGCAATGGATTTGTAAATTTTGAGATATAATGAATTTTGTAAGATAAGATCAGATTGAATTCGGGTTCCCCTGTTCTGACTTTGAAAAATCATAAAAAAATAAATAAAAATAATTAGGAGCTTAAATTTATATGTCTAGAATCATTAATGAGTCTATTTTTAATATAAATAAACGAGAATATCATTTGAATCATGTATGAAGAGATAATTAATTTTTAGTGAAGAAGGGTCAGAACTGTTAGACAGCAGAACAGGGGTGACTTTAAAGAATAAACTGTACTTATTGGCTGAACCAAAAATTCTGAAAATTTTATGATAAGAAGATATGTGAGTCTAGTTTCAGAGAAAATTATCGGATCTTAATTTGGAGTTTTGTAGCTCAAGATAAAAATAATTTAGTAACTATGACACGGATGGACAGCATTGAATATACATAGGTAAATAGTGAAATTGCAGATAATGTTACTTATAAGTTAGTTATAAACATTAAGGATGTGAAATAGAATGAATGTGAAGTTAATACTGATAAGTGAAAAATTTTATATTATAGATCAAGAAATCGAGGATAAACGAGGAAAAGAGAAAATTTCGGAATAGTTCCCAGGAAATCTCTACAACTACTGCAAATTGTTAGGGTAAGTTTAAATGCGGTTAAATTATTAAATTTCAATGTTATTTTATGAATGGTGATTAATATTTATGCATGTTAATTGTTGAAAATAATTAAATCATGTACAAAAGTTACAAAATTGAACTGAGTATTTCGGAGGAACGGAACGCAGGAAATGAGTACGATTGTTCGGTGAAAAAGATGAATTGACGGTAAATTACCCAAGTAAACCGAGGTTCAACATTTGTTGCGAATTCTCGTGTTTGCTTTCTGTTCAGCTCTTACGAGCTTCCGTTAACTCATATGAGTTTCAATTAACCCTTTTGGGGTTTCAGTTCAGCTTTGATGAGCTTCAGTTAGCCTTCGGGCTTCCGTTTAGCACTTATGTGCTTCAGTTAAACTTCGGGCTTTAGATCACAATGTACTCAAATCCGTAAGTCGTTCCTTAAATTGACAAGTTGGTAAGTCATAATTGTAACGTGTGGAAAAAGAAATGTAAATAATGTTATCATTGTTTTTGAGCTCAATTAAGTAAATTATTTTTTAAAATGAGATTATGACTTACAGGATGAAAGTAACTTACTTGAAATGTCCGTATGATTTGAATTTTGGAAACTAATATTGGTAAGGTTTATGGTTAAAGCTGACGAACTTACTAAGCTATAGTTAGCTTACTTGTATTGTTTATTGCTCTTTGTAGATTAACCGGGGGGGTCAGAGGATTGGATCATCACGCTCAAGTCACACTATCTCGATTTTCTGGTAGATTTTGTTATAAATACTTTAAATGGTTTATACGGCATGTATAGGAGCTTATGTGACTATGTTTCGTATCAACTCATGAATATATTAGTTAAGTTAATATAAGTTGATATATGATATGAATGAAAATTAATTAAGATGTTTAAATACTACTTGAAAGTATGAATGGATATAATGTTAGATAAAATAAGGATTAGTAATATTGTTATGAGACGAAAGTGATTTGGATGAAGATTGTATTTGTTGAGTTGCTGTTATGTTGAGTTAGTTGCAAATTTGAAATTGCAGGGAAGGTTAGATGTTTCTATATTGAATTTTTTTTAAATAATATAATAATTATTATATTACGAAAAATCTTCGGAGTACTTGAATAAGTCCCTATTTAATTATAATACGTGATTTAGGCCTCGAGGGTTCATAGAGAGGTTTAATGATTTAATTTTAATATATTTGTTGTTTATTCATGAATTGTTTGTAAATTAACCAATATGTTCGATAACGCCTCGTAACCCTATTCCTGCGACGGATTGGGATTAGGGGGTGTTACATGTCTACCTTATATTACATTTTAATCATTTATGTTTGAAATATTACGTATTAATCACTTACGCTATTATTTTGTTACGAAGTGGTTACTCTACTGTTAAGCTTCATTACCTCCTTAACGGCGGTCCTACGTGACAGTCTAAATGGATTTTAAATACCAACTTGAATGTCCTACGTGACAGTCCAAATTAAATTTATTTAATTAAAAACCTATTTTTATTCCAGCAACTCGATATCTAAGTTGGTATTTAAAATCTACTTAGACGACCACGTAGGATTGCTGTTAGAGACGTAATGAAGTTTAAAGATAAAGTGAAAACTTCGTAATAAAACAATAACGTAAGTGATTAAAATATAACATTTTAAACATGATTAACTAAAATATAATCAATCTCAAATAAAAATATTATTTTTGAAGTTTACACCTAACTTTTTAATCTCATAAATTAAGCCAACTGGCATTTAGAAAATCCATCCATTCCCCGCACAAAATTTCATTTTTAAAGCGGTAAAGGGTAAGGGAAGCTTCCTGCATTGCGTTGGACTTATCAGTCACAATAGCATTAAAGGAATTTTCAGTTTCGTAGCCAAAAGATAAAGAAATTTGTGAAATTATCAAATTATTTCCGATTTCTGATTTGGGAATTTCTTGTTTTTGATTTCTGATTGTGAATCAGAGATGGGTTTAGGCTTACCAGTCTTAATAGCTATGAAGGCAACGGCATGGATGTTATTATATCTCTTCTTCAGTAGATTTGGGTTCACAGTGTTGGCAATACCATTGTTGTATGCATCATTGATTTCATGGCTTGTTTCAATTGCTTCTCACCCTTCAATCGATCTTCCCATGCTTTTGGGCAAAAACCCAGATGGGACTTTCCCAATTTTGTCTACTATCATGTTCTCCCCATATCTGTATTTTGCTAGAGCTTTTTCAATGGCGAGAAGGTTCCTTAGTGGTGAAGAACCTTACTCTCAAATATGTGAGGGTTTATATGTTGGTGGTTGGCCTGCTTCACCTCGTTTATTGCCGCCTGGTAACCCTGCCATCATTGATTGCACATCTGAATTCCCAAGAATAAAGGAGTTCAAGGGTCATTCATATTTATGTGTTCCTACTTGGGACACAAGGGCACCTCAGCCAGGTCAGATAGAATCAGCTGTGAAGTGGGCATGTCGAAAGAGAGCTCGAAATCAGCCTGTTTACGTCCACTGTGCTTATGGTATGTTCTGAAAACTGAATCAACGCTGTTTATTTTCATTTATTGCTGCTCAGTTTGCTTGCTTTAACATGGAGTTTTGTTTTCTTATTACTAGTAAGTGGACTATAATTATTGTTTTCTATTAAAAAAAAAAACGCATGTTCGTCTAGGTGAGATGTGGTTGCATACCAGTATTAAAGCTTAAGCTTTTACCTATGATAACATTGCTATTACTAGTAAGTGGAGTAGTATTATTGTTTTTGATTACTAGTTTAAATATGGCTTCTTGATTTATGTTTCATATGCTTGCATTGTATGCTCATCTAGGTGAGTATGGTTAAATGTAGTCGCATACTTGTATTAAAGCTTAAGCTTTTACCTATGATGACATTATTATTACTAGTAAGTAAAGTCTTATTATTGTTTTTGATTGCTAGCTTAAATACCGATCTTGATTTATGTTTCAAGTGTTTGGTTTGTGTGTTCATGTTGGTGAGTATGGTTTGCAGTATCCAAACGGAAGAGGCCACTGGATCCTGGTTCAATTGGTTTGACTGGCCAGTCCGGTCTGGTTTTCTATTCACTGCAGTTGTATGATAGATTTAACCTGCTCAATCATCAATTCAGCTTCAGGAGGCCTACTACCACCAATTCATTTTGTTTAGTAAAATTTATTGTTCACTTGGATGTATTTAATCCTGTTAAACTTCTTTTATTGTGGTATTGTACCGATTTAGCTAGTTAATACACTATTCCTCATATATGATGGGCTGATTGCATTAAACAAGTTTATATTCTTGGTTGAATGTGCTGAAAGCTGGAGGGCTTGAATGCATTTTAGGATAGAGTTCAACGACTTTTTTTGGCTCTACCTCTTAGTGTATATATTCATGGACAAACATTTTCCATACAACAAATTAGGCTTAGCCGGAGGTAAAACAAGTTTATCTCAACCTTTCCAATTTGAATAGGTGTGTAGAGATTAGTCCCGAGTCTTTAGTAGCTGAAACATGAAGGTATAATCTGATTATCATTTAAAAGTGATTCAATAGTGGGATTGTGAATTAGGTCATGTTAGAACTTTCTCCATAGCCACTTATAAAAATTGATCCCAACCAGAAGCTGTCGTCTTCTCATTCATTACCTTTTTCCCTTTTTTCTTTTTCCTGCCGATATATAAATTGATTTCATTTTGAGGTGCCTCTACTATTTCCATTAACTCTATGATGCTTGGACTTGAGTGTGAGTGTCTGGTACAAGCATGTGTCCCGCACGGGTATGGTCTATTTTTTCCAAGTTTTTCCATGTATTTTGAAAGTCTTTGGAGAGCCATATCAAATACCTGTGTCTGAAAATGTGTAGGACATGAGTATTTCCAAAAAAAAGAAAAAGAAAAAAGGAAGGCATTGTGAATTTTCTTGCATTAGAGAAATAAATGCGCATCTTTAGTGAGGATTTTATTAATTTGAAATGCTCCAATGTTACTTGGTTTTAGTTAGTGTATCACATATGAGTATGTATCTGATAGAATATATTTATTTTTAAAAAAAGTTTTTTCATGTTCTTAGAGGATTCTTGGAGGGTCATTTCTCTATACCAATGTCCATATTTGTGTCAGACATGGCTACATCAAATAAAATGAAGAGTCAGAGAAACATAGTTGAAATGTGCATGATATTTTGTAACTTATTAAGTATGACTATTTGCAAGATTTGTGGGACTTGCACTTATATTGTTTATATACTTGCTTTTGCTTAAATGTATTTGGATTCTCAACTTTTAGTGCATTTAGTGTTTCTTTGAGTTAATTTCTACGAACTTAAAATGGGACACTAAGCCACAATCAACCATGAATCTTAAGTATAATAGTTGCAGGATATTTGAGATTTGAAATGCTTAATTGTTTATATGATTCGCGTACTGATATTAGATATTCTTAACTTACTTTGCAAGTGAAAGTTCATACAGAAGTCAGAACATATTTTAATTATTCGTCCTTCTTCTAGGCCATGGTCGAAGTGTTGCTGTGATGTGTGCATTACTAGTGGCTTTAGGCGTTGTGGAAAACTGGAAAGCCGCCGAAAAATACATACGAAAAAGGCGGCCTTGTATTAAAATGAACTCTCTCCACTACAAAGCTTTAGAAGAATGGTCTAGTTCTAGACTATCTTCTCCTAAGAGAAATGAAGAACTGGATGTAAATTCGGTTAGTCAGTCAAACTCCTCTGGTAACACAAAGGCTTCAATGGTGGAAAACAAAATTGATTGATTTTTTAAAAAGTGGTCTTGGTTATTATTTCCTAATTTACATCGTCAGTGGTTGTAGTTTGTACTCGTCCTTGTTATGTGCAGCTTAAAGCTCCCATGGATATGGTATATAGTAATGATATGATATTCTTAAGCTATGCTATTTTTGCTTGGGTACGATTGTCACACACGAATATGTGCTCGACATGGATATGTTCAAATTTTTCATGTGCTTTCATATATTTAGAGGATCATATCTCTATATCCATGTCCAAATACGCTTCTGACATGAATATTTCAATAAAAATGAAAAGTTGGAGCTTAAAGTAGGTTCAAAGCTTCATCCTTGTTTGACTTTTGAAGTCAGGTTCTCTGTTTCACTGTTTATTGATATGCTTTTGGAAGTCTGTTTGATGTAATTCTTGGTTTCAGTTATCTTGGCTCTTCATCAAACAAGATATTTGGTAATCCTCTTTAACCCCTTGTGTAATATTTGGTTGTTCAGACATGGGTGTGATTGTTGGAAATTGGTTTTAGTTAGACATGAGTAAGGTTTAATTTTATTTTAGGTCTTTTATGTATTCAGAAGATTCTTAAAAGTTCATATGAACATACAGGGGTTGAACACAAGTACTTATAGATAAAAAAGAAAATTTGTGTATTTATGTGATGCTCATGTTTGGTTTTAATGTCTTAATTTTATTTAAGCTATTGTATATTTTTATAAAACTTGATAGGTTAATAATATTTTGTATAGATTTTTGACATGTTCGCGTATTCATGTTGTGTTTTAAATATTTTTCTTATATTATACTCGTAATATTATTCAAAAAAATCTTGATTTTGGGTCATGTATCATATATATTTTAGAGATATTATGTACATGATGTTCATCTACTTAAAGATTTCCATGAAACTCAGATTTTCCATAATCCTTTCCATTGCAGTCTTGTAGGAATGTTGAAGACAAACACACATCCCTTTGCAATTCAAGCAACAGGCCAACACCAGTCTCCCATCACAAAACCCACCATTCAGCGGTTGGCAAAAAAAGAAAAATCCAGAATCATTACCTCTTCCTAAAAACTGCAACCAAAGTTCCTTTGCTGCTTAACAGCCCCTCAATATATGCGAAGTACTGTCTCCAATATGACCATAACCATCTTTGATCAATCTCTTGCGATTCTCATTTGACAAAATTCTATCTCTCCATGCCAGCCATATTTGCCACCGGAAACAGGAGAAGACTTATGATCCCTTCCAAAATACAATCTAGAGGTTGACTTAAAGCTTGTTCTTCACAACATTTGGGGTTCCAAAAGTGCTTTCACGACAGAAGCAATGAAAAACATCTGACTTTTGAGGTCAAAACTGCACTAAAAATTAACAAACCATTTTTTTAAAACCTCACTATAGATCCATTCCCTATTTGGCACGGAAGACCCTTGTTAAGCACCTCTTTCTCCATGTATGCGAACAGTTTTGAGGTTTAATAGCCTCCAAAAAGTTCCCAGATGGAAGATACTTCGCATGAACAACCCTCGGCCATAGTGCATGCGCTTCGACCATTAATCTCCATCCTAATTTAGCTAATAGGACGAGATTTCAGTACCTCATAGCACGAAATATCATTCCACCTACATTGGTTGGTGAACATAAGATGAATTCGATTAGAATGTAAAGTCGAATCCCATACAAAACCCCCCACAAAGCTTATCGTCGAGAGTAGTGTCGTTTGTATAGTGTTCGTAGGAAGGGAAGCAAGCACTGATTTTGCCAGAGCAACCCTCCCTTCCATTCTGCTCATTTTATTAATTCAGTTACAAAAGGATTTAAAAACCATTTACATAAATTAGTAATTAATATTTAAATATATAAAAATATCTAAAACAATACTTGACAAAAAATCATCTCTTCAAAAATTATTTTATTAAATTAGAAAAGAACTACCATTTTTTTTATTATAAAAAAATCATTAATTATTTAAATTAAATATTATTTAACATATATTTTTATGATGGTTAACTATATGGGATGCCATTGTTTGATTCTTTGTTCAAACGACACTTGAAATAGCAAGTTAGGACAACACTTTGGAAACACGTTTCGTTCTTTGTTTGAATAAGACTTGGAACAACAAGTTAAGATAGCACTTAAAACAATGTGTTGGGATAGTTAAAATGCAGTGAGTTTGTTAACATTTTTTACTTGGATAATTTTGGTTCTAGCTTTTGCTTAGATTAACTTTATTGTTGATGGATGATTTTTTTTTCTTGACCGAATGAGAGAAGAGATTGATTTAAAGTAAACTTTATCCTCATCCTTATCTTTTAAATGTATTTGAAGCTGATGTATTTCAAGCCTTTCTAAAAGTTGCTGATGTAACGGTTCAATGTTTAATGATGTCAGAAAAGATGGTTTCGAGATTCTGTTTCCGTAAACCGAGACCGTAAATATTTTTATATAGGTGAATTGAAATTTGGATAAGTAATTTAGCCAAAATTATATTTAATTAAGGTCAAAGGACTAAATTATAAAAGTCTAATCGCTATAGATTTTTAATTAGAAAATAAATTGAGGACTTAAATTGTAATTAACTCAAGGTTCAAAATAGCAAATATACCATGTTTAAACATTAGGTAGTGGACGGCATAAGCATATTATCATTAAACTAAGTATTATATATTAATTTAAGGTTAGTTACCTAATTAACTATGTAGCGACGTAAAAATTTAGCTTCGGTAGCTCATTGAGGCGATTTATTGAAAATTTGAAAACCAATTTGCGATTCTTTTAAAAGGGGAGTCGCCACCGATCTTTTTCTTAGGTGTGATCGGACACCTAATAAATCCTCTTTTTTAAAGAAAAAATTATTTTTGGATAACAAAGAGGCCGAGTTTAGGTCTACGTCGAAATTTAGAGAAAAACAGGGTCCGGGAGTCGATTACGCGCGAGGAAGGTATTAGCACCCCGCGACGCCCAAAATTGGTATCTTATTAAACTCGTGTTGTCTTGATTTTCACAAGTACAAATTCAATTTGACATTTAATCGTAATCCAATTGAAATATGAGAATTTTAGTTTTCGGTTTTTAGAAGGGTATCCCGTTTTCAACAAGAGCCGACGAATTTCACCCAACATAGCGATGAAATCGATGACTTAATGTTAAATCGGTTCATTACCTTGCTTATTGAAATTGATTTAAAACATGAATAAGAATATATATATATATATATATATATATATATATATAGATATATATATTTAAAAACAATAGAAACTTATAACAATGTTGTAATAAAATGTGATATACGAATATATGAAGCGAATGGTAAAATAATAATTAATAAGTATTCACGATGTATTTGATATTATGCATGATAATAATAACATTAAACACGAAATGAAACAATGGAATATATATATACATATAATATATAATAGTATGTAAGGTGACGGAGAATATAATATTAAAAATACTAATAATACTACATATACATATACGTATATATATATTAAAGATATGTACATAATAATAGTATTGAAATATGCATATAACATTTAAAAATGTAGTGTTTAAAATATATACATAGCATAGCATTCAAATTGTACACATAAGATAGTATAAAAACTTAACTAATATAGTATAAACATATATATGTATAATATTAAAAAATGTATATACATAATATATAAAAGAAAATATGTGCATGTAAATATATGTACATAAGATCATATAAAAATATATAACTATGATATTAAAGTATATACATAATATATATGATATTAGAAATACATATACATAATATAGAATAATATATATATATATATATATATATATATATATAGCACATGTTAAAAGAATATACACTAAAACATAAATGTAATAATATTGTTTAAAGAAATACATATTAGAAATGTCCATACGTAATATGGGATTTAAAAAAATATATATAAATAATAATAATAGGTAATGAATAAATATAATGAAAATAGTAAATACAAGAGTAAAAAGAAAATATAATATATAAACAAAAATAAGTATAATAATGATATAAAGAAAATAAAATAATAATATGTTAAAAATAAATAATAAATACAATAATGTAAAATAGTAAAAAGTATGTTCATACCTATATAATAAAACATATATTATTAATAATAATAATTATAATACCAATAACAATAAATAATAGTAAGTATAATAATAGAAAATATCAAAATTAATTAATTTAATAGTAAAGAAATGAAAATAAACTAAAAGGACTAAAATTGAATAAAAAACAAAGTTTTGAGGCTTATTTGAAATAAAAATAAAAAGAAAAGGACGAAATTATAATGTGCTTGTAACCTGGAGGGGCCAAAAGCACAATAAATCCCCCTGGTCAAAACGCAGTGCAGCACGGGGGACCAAATTGCAAAACACGACGTATTTTGGGCCAAATTAAAATAACTAAAAACTTGATTGCAAAATAATAAAAATGCGGAAGGGCCAAAAGCGCAATTAGCCCTTCCGCTATAAAAACACGCGGATCCTAACGGGTCAGGTCGGATCAATCCGATTCGGGTACAGAACGACGTCATTTTCTTTTAAATGGGGGGACCAAAACGCACCGTTTTGGTCCCTATAAAGGACAAAATTAAAAAAAAAATCATTTGAGATGGGGAAAAGAAAAAAAAAGGAGAGAAAAAAGAGAGGGGGACCCGGGGGATTTCCGGCCATGGGTCGGTCACCGGTCCGACCGTCGGACCGCCGTCCGTCGCCGGCGCCGGCCACCGTACACGGTGGCTGGAAAAGGTAAAAAAATTTCTTTATTTTTTTATTTTTTTATTATTATTTTTATCTATACACAAATGTAAAAAATATTGAAGATAAGAGGAACAATAAAGAGATTTCGAAATATAAAAAAAAAAAAAAGATCACCTTTTGCTCCTGATTCGATTCTGTTTTTGGATTGTTCTTGTTGTTTTAATTATATTCTCTTGATCTTCTTGATGCTTGGATCCCGATTAATGGATGTTTATTTTTGAACTGCTTCTGTATTTTTTTATTGATGTTCAAAAAAAGGAACCCCTACAATGGTTTTTCAATCGGCTTTTTATAGCATGTTTACAAGTTGTCTTTCTCTTTTTTTATTATTTATTTCTTTATTGCGTGTTCTCATTCTTTGTGCGGTGGTGGTTGAGCGGTGGGAGAGAGAGGTGGTATGGGCGATGGGACGTTGGCGGCGCTGGGGGTAGGTTAGGCTTTCAGTTTTTTCTGAAACCTTAAGTTAGGCTAGTTGGGGTTTGGGTTAGGGCTGATGGGTAGGTTTAGTTTTAGGTTTGGGTTGGGGTTGATGGGTAGGTTTAGTTTTGGATTTGGGTTGTGGGTTGTGCTAGGATTTAATTGTAAATGTAGATGGGCCGAAATTGGCTTACAACAAACTAAGTTAATTATATATATGTGTGTGAAATTTGGTGGGGAGAAAGAGAAACCCTTCTTCCCCAACCGAACCAAAGATAAAAACAAGATGAAGAAGCCGTTTTCGTAGGTTCAAGCCCTTTTAACTTCAAAATTCAAGTAAGTCCGTAATTAGTTTCTTGTAATTTTTATAGATTTGAGGTCATGAGAGCTTGATTTAGCTAGCTCATGTACCAATTTGTGAAACTGTTAAAGTTTTGAAAGATGCCATTGTTGAGAATTGAAAGCTTTAGGTGTTAAATTGATAGATTTTAAGCTTAGATATGAAAAACGATTAAATTCTAAAGCTAATTGATAGTTTCAGATAATAAGGACTAAACTGAATTAAATGTAAAATTGACTATAGAAATAAGAAATAGGAGGTCTCTAATGGACCATAGTGAAATCAAATTTTAATTTGGAGATTTAAATTGAAAGTTATGTTAGTATCAGTTTTAGGGATTAAATTGAATAAATTAAAAAATTTGTATAAATTGACAGTTGATTGTGAATCGGTTGTTTATTGATAGTGTTATGTGTTTATGTTAATTTATAACTAACGTCGATCTAGATTCGTCGAGAGAAGAATGAAAATCCAAAGCTGTCGATGAGTAGATCAAAATTTTCGGTTTATAATTCTATGATTTGAGAACCATTTAATTGTTGCATATTTATATTATTCTGCATTATATGGAATTGGAGATGAGTTCTTGATGATTGTTTGAGCTGAAATGATATGATTTGAATTGAATATTGAAGTAAAGACTAAATTGAATAGAATAAAAATTTTTATGACTTACTTGATATGTGAAATTCAGTTGATATATATATATATATATATATATATATATAAGTTATGTATTGAATTAGTAAATGATGATAAAAATTAGAATGAATAAATATGAATCAGATTGAATATTAAAATTGAAATTTGGTTACTCTATTAATTGTCGGACCGAGTGAGTTGGCAAGGCAGGTTATTATTTGGAAACTATCGTTACTTGGCAATCTATTGTGGTAATTTACATATTTGAGTCATCGTTGGTGGATAATCCAAGGTGACAGTTTTATCATATCGTTTTGTGGGTAATTATATTTTTTAAAAATCAACTGATGCATTAACATAGAAGATTAAAAGGATGGAACACAATCCTAAACCTGCAACGTTGGCAGAAGCTTATTGCTGCTACTGGGTGGTGCCTCGGGTATCCCTAAAAAGACTGAAAAAACTTAAAGCACTAAACTGAAAAACCTAAAAAATACAAAAAAACTTCTAAACAAAACGCAAACAAAGAACCCAAGTCCTTCAATCTTCCCTGCAAAATCATCCGCTTCCGACGCACCGGAGGAATTCCTCTGTGGGAGTTGAAAACCCTCACCCGCTTCACAAATGTCTCTCCTTTCGTCCCAACTCCGGAGATTTCTGAGCTCCTCGGAGTTTCAAAACTGAAAACAAACACTCCGGACTCAGAATGAAAAAAAATCTTCTCTTACCATCGTTGCTCCTTTGTGACGATGGCCTCAATTTCCAGTGGAACGTCTTCTACCCAGTAGTTCGGCCTTTCACACCGTCGTACCCAAGCTGCCATTTCGTGTGTTGCTCACGGGACATTTCGAGAGGTAAAAAAATTGAAACCTGGTTGCTCTATCCGTAATCTCAATAATAATGTTGCCTATAACTGATCTATCAATCTCCGATTTTTCAAGTCTTTTCAGGACTGTGAGTGCATCGCCTTTCTCTAGAAACATCGCCAAAGCCCATTTCTTCCGCAAAGATAACTGCTTGTAAACATGCATATGCTTCTTCTGTTTTTGGGTCTTGGTCATTTTCAATCGGGTAAATGCATGAGCCCATAACCAATCTTAAAACAGATTTGTGAGTCTGCTGTTGGAAAGAGGCATCAAAATTAACTTTTAGTTGATCTCCCTTTGGAGGTTCCCACTGTATTTCTTCAATATTATTTCGGAGCACTGAGATTTCCTCCCTCTAAATGTTTTAACTCGGCAATGTATGCCTTAATGAAACTGACAACTTCACATACTCTTTCTCTTTTACCTTCATGATATAAATTGTTCCTATTATGCCAAATGGCCCAAAATGCAATGCCTGTGTTTATGCTTTCCAAACTGTTACAGTTTCCGAAAACGTACACTAACCAATTTTTCCATCCTTGATTAGTGTTTGTGTGCGAGGGTACCATTCTTATCTCCTGAAGCACTTGTTGTTTCATAAAAGCATAGTCTCGGAAGAGATGGTCCACCGTTTCGTCTTCCTTCTTACAGATCGAGCAGAGGGCCTCCTACCTTAGTCTTAGCTACTTTAGACTACTTAGCAAAGTTATTAGAAACTCTTGTCTAGACATGCTTTCGTCGCCCTTAATGACTTCTTTCATCGCCAGAGCCCTTTCCATTGTTGCCTTACCAAAATACTTATAAAATTAAAGTGGTTTTATTTACTTTTTAATAATCCTATCATCATATTTCATATTCCATTCTTGCAAAAAATCATGCACGTTGTATTTTAAATAAATTAAAAATGTACGACGAGCCAAATATTTTATACCATATAATTAGTTATTCAACATAAAAAAAATGTGCCTACCTACCTGTATTTATCGTTGCAAAATCTATCCCCAAAAAAAAAAAAAAAGCCTTATCCAATTATGCCATTAAATAAACTAAAAAGTTATCATTATTTTGTTTTATTCTCCTTGAAAGTTGGTATAAAAACCCCATCAAGGAAATGCAAATGCAGAAATTAGATATAGAATCTTCTTCTTCATATTTGAGTGTTGTAAATAAAATGGTGATTAAGCAGTTAATAGCTTACGCTGCAGCTGTGTTAGCAAGCTTGCTAGTGAAGTTCATGGCACTGAGTCTGATATGACCGCCTTCTGCATGTAATCTACTAAATGTATTATTTTATCGACACTTTAACTCTTGCCTATTCCTCCAAATTCAACCCATTTAAAAGTATTATTATTAAATAAAACATGTATTTTTTTCAATTCTAAAGTTTAAAATTTTTATCGAATTTGATATAATTAATTAACTGGTAGAGCTTGAAATTTTTTTAAGGTTTGGAATTAAATTATATATTTTTACTATAGTTAAAATGTAATTTTATCATTTTAATAGCATATATTTTTATAATTTTTAAAAGATTAAATTAAATTCTTATCATCTTTAGAAGTTAAAGTATAATTTTATCATTACTAATTTAAAATTTTATAAATTATAAAGAATTTAAATAAAAAATTTACCATTTTAGGGGTCTACACAATAAATCACTAATTGAAATTAAGAAATGACTAAAGTAAAAAATAAAAGGTGCAAATTTATAAAGGTATCTACATCCTTTACTATTTTAAAAACAATATTATTTTTAAGAAAAAAAACCCTATGCACTTTATGATTATCTTTTATACCTAAATCTTAAAATTTTTTAATAGTAATTTTCACTCTTATTTTGAAAGAATGGTTAGTTTAATTCAATAAATGGATTATAAGTGATAGATAATATTTTTTAAGAGTTTGATTATTACAAATAAATTTTTTTAATAATTTTATTTATAATATTTGTTTTATTTCATTACTTTCAAATAATATTTAATGTTTCATTTACAGATGTATAAAGAAATATATTTATAAATATTGTTAAATACATAAATTTAGGTTATATAGTTAATTTTATATATTAAAAAAAGGATTCGCTTCTATTAGTGTGAAACTAAAGTATTTTACACGCTTTCATATATTTTTGTATGATTCTTAATTTAACAATTTAACAATTCAACCATTGAATTTTTTAATATTATTGTACTTCTCATGCATGTAAATTCTCAAATTGATTCGATATTCTTATCATATCAATCTAAAATATTGTATATATTAACATTCATTCAACGATTAAAAGTATTTTTACATAAAAAAATAGTTAATTTTTTTTAATTTATGTGAAATATGACATGCATGCATGATTTATATAAATGAAATATGAAATATGGTGTTTTTATCGTTAAAATATTAATCATACAAAAATATACGGAATGATGTAAACTTCTTTAGTTTAATTTTAGTTTAATGTCTATAATGGTTATTTTTCTTTTTTACTATAAATCTATAATCTATCTTACTACCATTGTTGTGTTCGAATCCTAACACATCTTACCACTTATTTAATCCCATTACTATAATAACTAATCTTACTGTTATAGTAATTAATCTCACCGTCACCTCTATTTTTAATTTCATTTGAATGAATCTAGTCGTCATAGATGGTAACCAAAGTAAGCAGGGGTTGTAGCTCATTTAAAAAGAAAATTACTCTTTAGACCTCCTAAAATTTTAAAAAAAAAAACTATTATTTAAACCTCTCTAAAGTCTATAAAATCTATAAAATTTTGATTTATTATCTCTAAAAACTAAAAAGAATTATAAAGAAATAAACTAATATAATTGTCAACTTTTATAGCTTAAAAAGAATTTTGTAACTTCAGCCTGATTCAAATAGACCCAAAAGATAGAGAAAATCAGAAGCACGATAGTAGGACAGACAGTACTTGCAGACAAAGGGCAACGTGATTCACGACCAAGATAAAAACATAAAGATGAGGTGGTGGACTAATGCGAAGCAGATCATATCACTGCTGTTATAATAATTTATCTACTACCACTCATTTATCTTCTTTGTGTGAAAAAGGAATAACTAGCTGCGTTTTGCTAGAGCTTTCTTGCTTCAGTCGGAAACCACCTTGTCTTATACGCTTTGTCCATTACACCACCTGTCCTCACCCACTCCATATGTTGATTTGTTATTAGAGGCCAAATATATCAAATTGCATGTGTGTATGATATATATCCACATGAATTTGACATGCTTTTTTTTTTTAAATAAAAATAACTTAAAAAATAATTAATTATTTAAATAAAATAATTAATTATTTAAATGATTTATTTATTTTTGATAAAATACGAAAATAATAATAAAAATTGCTAGAACCAAAATATTTGGCGTTACCAACATGCCACATTAGCAATCTATATTAAAAAATTAATTTTGTGGAGCTATGTAGAATAACGTTACTTGTATAAATATTAAAAAATACTATAATTTTTAAAAGTATAAAGATTTTAAACAATTTTACTATTTTCTAGTGAAGCCAAATAAATTGCCACCATTACCATTAGGTTGGAACACATTAGCGTATTCTTTGTCCTATTGAAACAACTTTTTTTTTTTTCATTAGTTACTTTTTCTCATTCTTTGTCTTTTTTTCATTTTTTTTTTGTTTTTCTTTTTAAGTTTTTTTATTTGCCCTTTATTTATTTATTTGTTATTGATTTTATAAAATTTAAAATATATATTTGAAATGTTTCATAATATTATTTTTTTAAAATTAAATATTATTTTTTAAATATTATAAAATATTTAAAATATATTATTTTTAAAGATATGATCTTTCAAACTTATTATTTATTTTATAATATTTTAAATATATATTTTAAAAATTTTAAATATATTTTTTAATTTTAAATATAAATTTTTAAAATTATGATTTTTAAAATTATTTTTAAAAATATTCAAACATTTTTTAAATTCTATTTAAAATTAAAAATAATATTTTATTTAAAAAAGTGAAAATTGAATTGATTGGAAAAGATAAAAAATGATTTATTTGTTAAAAAAATGATTAAAAATATTTATTAGAAAATTTAAATGTATTAAAAAATATATTAAAAAATTTAAAATATATATTATAACTGATCACATCATGTTAGTGACATCAGCAATTTGACTAGTCATTAGCTTAATTGTTAGTTAAAAAAAAAGAAGGTGGAGTTTGGTCTCCCCTTCAAATATTTTGTAGAAAGAGGGAAGAAAAGAAAAGAAAAAGTAAGTTATTTATAATTTTTATTTTGTATTTTTATATTTTATAGTTATTGTAATATAGTAATTAATTATATTTATTTTATGTAAACTTTTTTAAATTATGCAGATGTCAAAATGTCTTCTGGAGTAAATACATATTACACTTCATCGAGTATCAACGAAGCAGTAAAATTAATTATAAATTAAATAAAAAAATCATTTTAATTGCATGATACTAATGTCTTTTTGCATGATACTAATCTTTTTGCATAAAAAAATTCATAAATTCATATATTAATTTTTTTAATATGACGACATTTCTACTTAATTTTGCATTGTTATTGTGCTTGGTTCCATTTGTGGGGTACAAAAAAGTTACATTTGTCTTTAACGAGTGAATAAATATATTTTTATAAAAGTTCTCGTATGTAAGATAAATTTTTGAGTTTGAATATGCCTAGTTTATATTATATGTAAAACTCTATGTATTATTATAGATATCGATTCAATAAAAATAAGTCTTCTTTTATTTTTATATTTACCCATACCACCTATTTTTTTAGGACATTATTGTTTTTTATTATTATATACTTTTTGTAGTTATATGGTTGTCCTTTGTTTTCATGCTTAACTATGATTAAGACATAATAATCATATTTGATCTCTACGTGTTATTATTAATATTTTATGATAAATCTTCATTCTATTACTAATATTTTATTGCTCATTTAATTTAACTTAAATAAAAAATACTTAGAATGGCTACGTTGGTATAGTATAAGTGTGATGTTTTTATTTTCTCAACCTTTCAATTTTACTCTTCAATATATAATTTTATGTTTAAATTATATAGATAATTAATTTATCATATTTTTATAAAAATTTTACCATACAGGATGGGTATCGGGTTTTGAGGTCGCGGTTTCATTTTCTCAAGTACGATTCGGACGAACGGATCATGCCATACTTACAGTTGGCGAGATTTGGGGATGTTGCATTGATCCGAAGATTTGACCTGAGGGTGAACTTAATATCCCCCTTGGTTGAGTGGTGGTGTACGAAGACCCACACCTTCATTATGCCGTGCAGGGGGTGCACTATCACATTGAAAGACGTCGCTATGCAACTTGAGTTACGAGTTGACGGTGCTGTGGTCACAGGCCGAAACAAAGTGTTGAAACCTTCAGTACTATGCTACAGATTGCTTGGACAGTCCCCTAGTGATGGGGAACAAAATTTCACATGCTTGACATTGGCATGGTTGAGAGCAAATTTTAAGGCGTTATCGAGTATTGCCACTAAGTACAAGGTGATGTGTGCTGCTCGAGCCTATATTATGCAGCTGATCGGGCGGGGTACTTATGCCGAACAACACGTCTAATAGGGTCCACTTAAAGTACTTGCCTTTATTGGAGGATTTCTCTTGTGCCCGTAGTTACAGCTGAGGATCGACAGTGTTAGCCATATTGTACCATGAGCTTTGCCAAGCAACAAAACATGGGGTTAGTAACATGGCTGGTTGTCTGGATCTGCTACAATTCTGGGCTCTATACAAGATGCCATTTCTAGCAGCTGTTAGGCACCAACCATATTCGTGGCCACTTGTAAATAGATAAAAACAAAATTATACTTAACATTTAACGACTCATAAGTTTGGATAATATTTTCCCCAATTTAATTGTTAATGTATTTGTTTTGGTTTCAGATGGGCCATATCTCTGAGAATTGGTGTGAGGCAAACATTCATAATTTACCGCCAAATGATAGAGGCGTCCACTGAGGAGAAAGTAATATATATTAATATGGTTTAAGTAATGTTGATTTAACTTATCCACTTACAGTATGTGATATGACTTGACTTATTACGTTATATTGTGCAGTTCTTGTGGATGCCGTATTCTGCACCGAACATTGCAACCCTTATTCCTCAGTGGGTTCACGCCGAAGCCCATGTATAGTGCATTGACACGCTGGTGTTCAACTTCTCAACTGTTGAGTGGTACAACACCGATTGAGTTATGACAATTTGGGTGTAAATAATTTGTGCTGGTTGAGCCACAACAATTTGCTAATGTCCACGATAAGACCATGAGGGGGAAACATACAACAGATTGGAGCGTGGGACATCAATGTTATGTAGCACTATGAAATGCCCGGTACAACAGGCGGCCAGATATGCACTCCTGTATGTTTGACTTCAGTCCCTCGACTGAATACATGCAGTGGTACATAACTCGATGGTGCGTTTATTATATGATGGGTAACTTATGATAGTACCGGATCACGGCTACAGGCGTGGAAGTCAACCCATGGGGGAACTAGAGGATCAACATATGACGGAGCCCGACTCGGAGGACCAACCTTTGAACACATCGGACCAATGGGTTGACGCTTTTTGTGATGAGTCATAGGGCAGTTCATATCACTCGGATATGGGCAGTTCGGGTTCATATCACCTAGAACAACCAGTGATATCATTTGATATGTTTGGTAATAACATGTACTCCACCTCACCTCAGGCCACATCCGATCCAACTGTCGATCCTTTTGATGTGCCGGTCCATTTGATAAGTCGATACAAGAATGATTGGGCTATCTTTCACTAGTGGCATGATACAGTTGCAAATACTTTTGACATCCAATTTCCGGTGGTTTTGAGACATATGTGCGACAGTGCATGTATGATGCCCTTCTAATTTTTGTATTTGCCACTGTTGAGTCCTCTGTATAAATGCAGCCCGAACC
Organism: Gossypium longicalyx; assembly: GCA_025698465.1. Taxonomy (NCBI): domain Eukaryota; kingdom Viridiplantae; phylum Streptophyta; class Magnoliopsida; order Malvales; family Malvaceae; genus Gossypium; species Gossypium longicalyx. The sequence continues at coordinate 95,757,422 of CM047000.1, read as the reverse complement.
CTTCAACCACACCTATCGCCGGTTCTCTAACATTCCTCAACATATAATGTCGGTGTAGACTTGGCAACCTTGTAATTAATCGACAACTTCATGCTGCACTGTTTGATGGCAAACACACAGTTTGCCTTGTTCTTGAGCCGTTGCCCAACGAACAACTCCTCTAACTACGAATTTGACGCCAATCTAAGAGCAGGTACTATATTGGCATACTCAGGGAACTCGGATGCATGCGCTATATCTAATTTACGTTCAACATGTCGCCCCTAGGTTCATTTCGTAAAATAATGTCACGACTCGGGTTACTGAATAAAGGGCCGTAAACATTTTCAACCTCTTCCGGGCCTTTATCATCGATATTGTTTGAATCTCATCAACATCGTGGTCACTAAAATCTTCAATGTTCTGATTAGAATCTTCACCATTATTGGTCATTTCTCTGACATCTGCCTCTGTGCTTATTATCACCTTCGGATGTATTTGTAGACGGGGACCGGGGGGTAGGGTTGTTATACGAACTCCCACCATAATTTGGATTTTCGGGTATCTGCGATGTCCCTCCGTATTCTAACTGGTCTGTCCATCCGACATTAAGATCAAAGTTAAATTCGCGATGTTGACTTGTTCGACTAACATTCCCAACAAGCTTTAAGTTTGCCAACTTAGCAAATAAATCAACTAGTTGGGGGTTCTCACTCCCAGTCGACCACTATATTTCAATCATAATGCCCAAGTCATCATTATCATCTAACAGTTGCATTTCACAAAATTTGAACGGAGTTGTAGAGATTGGAAACTTGTAAAATAATCTAGACATTGCCCTTCCACAACAAACAACTATACCCGCACTGATCTTCCTTTTCATTTTTGCCAGCTTCACATTTTTTTTGAATCGCAAGCTTACTCTTTTACGACCTTGAAATATACAACTAACATCACCTTCTACAATTTCACCATAAAAAAAGAACGTAAACCAAAAACACCTCATTATTCATCTTCAACAGGAATTTTGAACACTCCTAATAAACACAACAATGTCACATTCTATTTATGCTAGAGAACCAAGAGGTGGAGCCATTCAAAATAAAATATTAAATATTAAAATTATATATTAAAAAATATTTTAAAAAAATTACACTTGTAATAAAGTGGTGGAGTCATTCTAAAAACATATTATTTTTTAAAATTTTAAATAGAATTTAAAAAAAACAGTTTGAATATCTTTAAAAATAATTTAAAAAATTATAATTTAAAAAAATATATTTAAAATTAAAAAATATATATTTAAAAATTTAAAAATATACATTTAAAATATTATAAAACAAATAATAAATTTGAAAGGTCATATCTTTAAAAACAATATATTTTAAATATTTTATAATATTAAAAAATAATATTTAAAATTTAAAAAATAATATTTAAATTTAAAATATATATTTAAAATTTTAAAAAATAATATTATAAAACATTTAAAATATACATTTCAAATTTTATAAAGCTAATAATAAATAAATAAATAAAATATATACAAGACAAAATAAAAGAACTTAAAAAGTAAACAAATAAAAAACTTAAAAAGAAAAAAAAATGAAAAAGGACAAAGAATCAGAAAAAGTAACAAATGAAGAAAAAAAAAATTTAGGCTGTTTCAATAGGCAAATAAAAACAACATGCTATTGTTTTGGAATTTGGTGGGGACAATTTATTTGTACCATATACAAATGTAAAATTCGTTAAAATATTTCTCTAGTATTTATATAAGTGGTGCTATTTTATATTATTTCACAAAAAAAAATTATTTTTTTTAATGTTGATTGTTAACGTGACATCTTGGTGGCACCAAACACTTTAGTTCCACCAACTTTTACTATAGATTTTAGGTTATTTTCATATTTTATCGAAAAAAATAGGTCATTTAAATAATTAATTATTTTTTTAGTTATTTTTATAAAAAAACCTTTTTTCTAAACAAAAAATAAAATAAAACAGTTGTACCTACCAGCATGATGTCTTATTTATTAGAGTATGGTCAGTGAGCATGGTGTAAACTACAGTGTGTATGTTTGTATATATATAGGTGTTTAGTGCAATGTCCGAAGCACAAGACAAGACAAGCGACCCAAAATAGAAGCAAGATGAGCACCGAATGCAAGAAGAGAGCCGTTCTGGTCGGATGCAACTATCCCAACACCATCAACGAGTTGAGCGGATGCGTAAACGATGCGAAAGCCATGAGAGAAATGATCGTGAGCAGGTTTGGCTTTGATTCCGAAAATGTTGAGCTCCTAACTGATGAACCAGAGTCCACGTATAAGCCTACACATGCAAACATTATGACTGCACTCAAGAAGATGGTGGTCGCGGCTAAAGAAGGAGATGCCCTGCTTTTCCACTTTAGTGGACATGGAGTTGTGGACGTCATTGACCACCGCCAGCCTTCCAAGAAGGGTGAAGCAATTGTGCCTTGTGATCTCAATCTCATTTTTGGTACGTAATCAACTCGGTAAATTAAATTATTAAAATACTCTCAATCTAAGCAAACTATTATTTATATCATATGGTGGTTGCGATGGTTGTGCAGACGTGGACTTGGGGCAACTGATTCAGCAACTACCAAGTGGATCAAGCTTCACAATCGTTTCGGATTCCTGCCACAGTGGTGGTCTGATCGATAAAAGTAAAGAACAAATTGGACCCCATAGTACTCTAAGGGGTATAGCACCACCTGTCGATTACAAGACTAGGGGCATTTCCATTGAAACCTTACACCAGTGCCTACTAACAGCAGCCAACGTCATGAGCGGGACACAAAGCTTCTTGGACATAACAGCAGTTGACAATGAAATCAACACTGGAACAGATAATATGACGGGTATTGGCTCTCTTTTGACCACAATCTTTGGGAACAACGTGAGTCTCAAATTCCTACCCCATTATGAACGTGATATTTTGAATTTGAGATCACTGACGGAGGATGAGGGAATTCTGTTAAGTGGGTGCCAAGCCAATGAGCTTTCAATTGATATGCGAGCGAGTGACAAAACCGGAGGAAAGGCGTTTGGGGCCTTTACCTATTCAGTTCTGAAGGTAATCAAGGAAAGCAATGATGCATTAACAAATAGACAGCTTGTGGTGAAGGCTAGGAATGAAATAATAAAGCTAGGAATTGGACAGCAACACCCTTGCCTTTATTGCAGTGATGAGAATGCTGATGCAGCTTTTCTTGGCCACCAACCCAACACCACGGGTGCGTAAGCTGCCGGCTTTGAACCAGGGTTTTCGATCACTAGAGGTCGAAACTGTACACTAAATAATAATGTGCTCGATCGGTGTGCACTACTACGAAGTTGAAGTTAGCCTTCATTACTGCGTGTGTGTGAGTTAGCCTTCATTACTGCGTGTGTGTGTGTTTGCTTATTACTATCGTATGTCTGTGTGTTTTAGGGCCTTCAAGCTTATGTAATCGCCATGTATGGCTATTTCATGTATAATTTTATGATAAAATAAAACGGCTTCTTTTGCAAGAATTTTATTTATAAGCGTCAGTGTTTGACATTTGGTTCTTTTGGTGTTGTATTGAAGCAATGCAAGGATGTAGAGATTTATAAAAACAAAAATTTACATGAAAAATATAAGAAGAGTTTAAAATTAAAAATTAAAATTAAAACAAAGTAAAAATAAATTATAAAAGAAAAGAAAAGAAAATTAATGAGAAGAAACTCTAGCTAGAAGTAAAATCTTCGTTTGATTTAAAGATTCGATCATCAATGCAAAAATAGCTTCAATACATTTAATAAATTAGTTCTAGTTGTTGACTCCGTGTTGGGCAACCAATCTCTCATTGTTCGATAACCAAGAGAAAACTCGTTTGAAATTATTTCCTAATCGATAAATAACCTTGTAACTCAACGCCCTAGATTTAATTTACTGACAGCATTAAGAACGAAAGAGTCCAAATTCTAACCAACAAACTCATCCTAGCGAGATTCATTTTAGCTATATCACACATTCACAGCAAATAAATATAAACTACGACATAAATGAATTATGCAGTTTGTGACTAGTATTGGAATGAATTAAACAATTACAGATTTAACAATTCTAATTGGCAAAACAATCATTTTAAGCTATCAAATACCAACTGAACATTCAATAAACCTAAAAAGTTGTAATTAAAACAAAAGATGCATGAATACCAAAGAACAAAGAAAAATTAAAGCACAAATTAAGTCTTACAAATTTATTAAATCAAATTTTGGTAAAACCTTCGACAAGATGGAGAGTCTAAAAAACCATAAAATAAATAAAACAAAATAAAACTAAGAACGGCTAGGTCTAGGTCTCCCCTCGTCTTAACCTAATAATATCTATTTATAGGGAAAAATAATATAATAGAGAAAGTACAAAAGTGTCATTAATTATATAAAGCAAAAATTTTCAAGATATTTTGGCAAGACATTTTTTGGATGTTTTCCTGATGTTTTTGGGCTTCATCCGCGAAACAACTTTAATTAGTTATGTCAATTTTCTTCAAATCTATATATTATGAGCCCAAAACCAAAATCTGTACCTCATCCACATATTCCTCGTCCACCTCTATTTCTACCTCTATATCCTCCACGGTATCTTCCATGATTGCTTGTACCTTGTCCAAAATTATCCCTAGCTCCACTTTCGTTGAAGGATAACTTGCTTTGCAAGACTTGGTCCAAATTTTCAGTATTATCATTTTGCTTCATTTTATGCCCTTGGGCTTAGAGGGAACCCGCAAGTTCATCAATTGATATTTGTGACAAATCTTTTTACTCTTCAATGGCAACCACCTCATAATCAAATTTGCGTGTCAATGACTGCAAATTTTTTCCACTACTCTGACATCATCAAGTGTTTCTCTATTTCTTTACATTTCATTTACCACTGCTTTAACTCGGGTGACATAATCATTAACACTTTCTGAAGGTTCCATTTTTAATGTCTCAAATTTGGCTCTAAGGGTTTGTAAACATACCTTTTTGGCCTTTTCCGCTCCCTGAAGGGATTTTTACAAAATTCCCTAGGCATCCTTTGATGTCTTTACATATGAAATTTTTTCAAAGGTTGATTCATTGACACCTTGAAAAATAAAGAACAACGCTCTCTTATCCTTTTTACGAGCTTCTTTCAATACTCTTTTTTTTTTTGTTTGTCAAAGCTACTTCGGTAGATGCATTTTCGGGCTCGAGATATCCTTCTTTGACAATATCCTAACAATATTGAGAATTGAGCAAAGCCTTCATCTGGATGCTCGGTTGCCATAATTTGTCTTTGTTAATTTTGAGATCTACGGTTGAATTTTGTTTGCCATTGTGACGTTAACATAAACTTAGCTCTGATACTACTTGTTAGAAGCGTAATAAAAATAACTCAAAAACTAATTTTTTTTATTACACACAAATAAACACAATACCAATACAAACTTTTTTTTCTCTCTATACTAGCTACTGCTTGTTTTTCCTTTTTATATAACTCACAACACTTCTCTTTCTTTTTTTTTCTCTTAAGCCCACTAACGTTTTCAACACATACTCATTTAATTTTAATTACATAAGACTCTACTTACATATTTATAAGTACAGCAAATCGACTTAAACTTTATCAAGCCTTATTGTCTAAGACTATTCAAGCTGCTGCCATGATAATCCTTTGTCCTTGATTTTCCATGAAACTTCTAGCATGATAATGCTTTATCATTTGTGCAGGCCAACTTGTAAAGTTGTAGGCCACTTTGCAATTCAATTTCAAGCCACATTTCCACGAGGTTGAAAGTCAATTTGGATAGAAATTCTTTGGCTACAATTTTTATGCGGACTTTAAAAGTCGGTTTGTTTTCTAACATAATATACGGATGTTGGCTCTCTTTTGACCACAATCTTTGGAAACAATGTGAGTCCCAAATTCCTACCCTATTATGAACGTGATATTTTGAATTTGAGGTAACTGATGGAGGATGAGGGACATTTGTTAAGTGGGTGCCAAGCCAATGAGTTTTCAATTGATATGCAAGCGACGAAACCGGAGGAAAGGTGCTTGGGGCCTGGGTCAAAAAAATTATTCGAGGTTTAAATTGTTTAGAAAATGGTTCTTATTTTTTGTCCAAATCTATTTTTTAGACTTATATTTTTATTTAAATTCTCTTACATTTTGGGCAGACCTATTTTTTGTTATTAATTTGTAATTTGAGTCAGGCTAGATCAGTTTTATTTCAAAATCTTTTATCCATAGCCTGGTTTGTATGGACTGAGTTGTTTCTGCTTTTTCTCGGCCTAGGATAAAAAAAGTCATCTTATAGCTATTTTATTTTTTTAATAACACAAAAATCTGATGCTAATTATAGTGACAAATTTTAAAATGAGAATAAAAAAAATTTTAGCCATTAGATCAAAATAAATAGTTTTAAGTTTTAGATTTTGTATTTATCTTATCTTACTAAAATAAAATTAACAACACCCAATTTTTCCTCTTCTTTTTTTCTTTTCATCGTGTAATTGAAATCTTATGTTAAAAAAAAAACTTGGATAATCTTTATTTTCAAATTTAATTTATTTTGAGAAAAATTGGAATGAAAAGCAAGTGGGTTATTAAGATTAATCAATTTTGGTATTAGATATTTGTTTATTTTAATTGAAAAAATTGATCTATTATTTGAGATTTTTTTTTGTTGAGTAAAACGTGAAAAAATTAGTTGACCATTTCATTCTTACAAAAAAAATTGTGATTTTTTCTTAGTTGATTTCAACCATCACTTTTTACTAAGCCAATGAAAACATTTTAATTCTTTTTAGAATGAAATGATCGAATAATTTTTTCAATAAAGAAAAATGAATACTTAATACACTAATTGATTAATCTTATTAACTCTAATATTTTATTTTCAATTCTATTTTTTTTAAAAAGATAAACCCGAAAGTAAAGATTATTCAATTTTATTTTGATGTAAAAGAACAAAAAAAAAAAATGGAATGTTGTTGATTATTCAATTTATTTTGATTTAATATCTCCCTGTTTGTTGTTCATAATTAAACAAAAAGTTACCATTACCATCCGTATCCCAAACATAAAATCCAAACAAGTCCCCCTATTTGAGAACATAACAAAGGATTCAATGGGCATAAACATGATGGCCTTATTCAATTGATAGATGTTAACTTTTTCATTTAATTTAGGGTAATTTGACAAACAACGTAAGTTTAAGGGATAAAAGAGGCAGGAAATTAAATGAATGGTTAAAATAATTTTTTAAAAAGAGATAAAAAATATATTAAAAATATTTATATTTTAATAAGGTAGTTGCAACTTAGCAAGAAAATGCCTCTAAAATAGTAGCAAAATTAATAATAAAACTAAGTTATACAATATTCAAATAATAACAATAAAATAACAGCAATATAATAGCAAAATGATAACAAAACAACATTAAATAGCATCAAAAAATTCTTTTTAAGCAAATTTGGGTCGAGCCGAGCTCGAATAAAAAAACTTACTTCAGGCTTGACCCGTTTAGAAATAAGCCTTATTTTTTTTTGTCTAAGCCCATTTTCTAAACCTATATTTTTGCCCAAACCTTTTCAATTTTTGGACAGGTCTTCATGTAGATCCTTAATCAAATCTAATCATGGCCCCGTTAAAATAGAAATTACTCTTTATATCCTATAAAATAGAAAATTGTTATTTAGATCAAAGTCTATAAAATTATAAGTTACCCAAAAAAAAAAAATAATTTTTGATTTAACACCTCTAAAGACTATAAAAATACATAATTTAATTTTAACCCTTAAAAATAATTTTCTAACTTCTTCCCTACACGGAATATTCAAATAGACCCTGAGATACAGAAATCAAAAGCTAGGCAACAGAATCACGATTGTAGGACCGACAACACTTGCAGACTAACGCCAATGTGAGTCACGACCAAGATAGAAACATAAAGATAAGGTGGTGGACGAAGGCGAAGCAGATCATATCAGTGTTGTTATAATCATTTATCTTCGACCACCACCCTATATGTTCTATCTTTTATCTTCTTCGTCTGAAAAAGGATACCTAAATGCCTTTTGCTAGAGATTTCTTGCTTCTGTTGGAAACCACCTTGTCTTCCTCTTTGTCCATCACAACACCTGTCCTCCTCCCAATTCAGATTAATCACCCACTCCATATGTTGATTTCTTATTAGAGGCAAAATATATCACATTATTGAAACACCCTCAATTTAAGCGAACTATTATTCATATCATATGGTGGTTGCGATGGTTGTGCAGACGTCGACTTGGGGCACTTGATTCAGCAACTACCAAGTGGATTAAACTTCACAATCATTTCTGATTCCTGCCATAGTGGTGGTCTAATTGATAAAAGTAAAGAACAAATTGGACCCCATAGTACTCTAAGGGCTATACCACCATCTGTTGATTACAAGACTAGGGGCATTTCCATTGAAACATTATATCAGAGCCTACAAACAGTAGCCAACGCCAAGAGCGCGATGTCAAGCTTCTTGGACAGAACAGCAGTTGCCAATGCCATCAACACTGGAACAGATAATATGAAAGTGATATTTTGAATTTGAGGTCACTGACAGAGGATGAGGGAATCCGAAATTCTGTTAAGTGGGTGCCAAGCCAATGAGTTTACAATTGATATGCGAGCGAGTGACAAAATCGGAGGAAAAGCGTTTGGAGCCTTTACCTATACAGTTCTGAAGGTCATCAAGGAGAGCAACGGTGCATCAACCAATAGACAGCTTGTGGTGAGGGCTAGGAATGAGATAATAAACCTAGGAATTGGCAAGCAGCACCCTTACCTTTATTGCAATGATGAGAATGCTGATGCAGGTTTTCTTGGCTACCATCCCAATTCCCAACATCAGTACGGGTGTGTAAGCTGCCGGCTTTCAACCAGGGTTATCGATCACTAGAGGTCAAAACTCTAAACTAATAATAATGTGCTCGATCGGTGTGCACTACTACGAAGGTGAAGGTTGCCTTTATTACTGCGTCTATCTTTGTGTTTGCCTATTACTATTGTACGTCTGTTAGTTTTAAAGCCTTCTAGCTTGTGTAATCGCCATGTATGGCTATTTCATGTATAATTATATGATAAAATAAAATGGCCTTCATATTTATAAGTTTTTTGCCTAGTTTATATAAAATTTTACGATTTTAATTATATAAAATCCAAACAAGTCCCCCTGGGAACATAACAAAGGGTTCAATGGGCATAAACATGATGGCCTTATTCAGCAAATTAATTGATTAGTCTCGAATGTAGTCGACCTTAACGTTACCAATCGAAACAAGACCCTCCCCTTCTTAAGGCACCAAAGTCACCACAATGTTGTCTTCACTTTCAATACCTAACTCCTTCAACAAATGTTATATTGAAAAATTCAAGGTTGTGGTAAGCTTTGCCCCAAGATAGCCATGTCAATGTGGTAAATTTGTAAAGCTCCCGACGAATCCTGAGTCTTCTGGTCCCACTGGTTTCCCATCATCTTCATCGTCGTCATCGTTAATGCACACATCGAATTTCACTGGAGCATCTTTGTCTAATTGGATGTTTTCAATAACCAACACTTCTTCTTCTTCTTCTTAATCTTCATTTTTTTTCCAATCTTAGTCCTTGATTTCTTTGGCCTTGGAACCTTAAAGCGAACTATCTTGTCTAAAACAATAGGGAAAGAAATGGTATTATTTATTTCGGCTACCATTACTTGACTAGGAGCACGACCAGAAGAGGGAGGGGGACGGGAAGCCTGACCACACCTTCGAGGAGTTGCCTTGCTTCCAAGCCATGAAAAATCAACACTTTGGTAATCATACCCCAAAGGTCTGGAGTCAAGGCAATCGCGAACCTTAACACAAACCAGATTTTTATTCTCATTGTAGAAAAAAATACAGAATCGAGCCAATCTGTGTTGTTGATATCACGTCGCTTCTTTCCCAGTATTGTGTTCCAAATGTTCTACATTCGGTCAACATTGGCGTGATGAGCATAGAAAATTGGGTCTCTACCAGCAGAATAGAAATTCCCTATGTCTTCATGATAGGGTTCTTCCTTGTCACCAACCCTATGAACGGCAATGTGAGAGCCGTTCCAAGCGAAACCTGCTCCTGGGTCGGGAGTAGAACCAGCGGGGTACGCCTTTCCAAAGAAAAGAGAAGGGCTCTTGGTGCGTACCATTTCTCTATACATGAAATTGAGATTACATTTTATTTGACGTTCCCTTGATAAATCATTGTCTTTGCCACCGTTAAGATAACCAAACTGGGCGGTAGGTGGTTCAAATCGCACTTGCTATCGTAGAGTGGTGAATTAGAGCCTATATAGATTTCAGGCATAGACATGCCACTGGGAGAATCCCAGTTCCAATATGGAATCGCGAAATCTAGATCGTTAATCAACTTCCCCAATATCCTCTCGAAGAAATACAGATATAACCTACGGAATGGGGAAAATAGGCATGAGTTGTGAACCTGAATTGGTTGACTTGGGAACAACGTTTGAGGATAAGCATCATTGTGATAGGCACAATGAACATTAGCTTGTTGCATGAAACTACGTGGATCATCCTCATCAAGTTCTCTCATGCGCCTCAACACTTGTTCAATTTTTTTCAAGTACCGAGAATCAACAAAATGTGCTGCTGGCCTATACCGTATTTTACAAATGGAAGGTGGTTTTAAATCTATGATAGTTGTGGATACTGGTGGGCAGAAGTCGACACCCATGGTGGTCTGTACACCACTAGTCGGTTGAACCGTTGTAACACCTCAAACCAGCCTAGACGTTATGGCCGAATCTAGTGATGTCACATGATAGGGTACTTGAAACTGTGCCATCTTGTTAAAATCATTATCTGTTTAAATACTTTTCTTTATCTCTTGTTAGCTTCTAAATCGTGTTACTCATTTAGTCGGTGGTTTTAAAACATTACTCGTTACAGAAGCTTTTAAAATAGTTTAAGTAATCGTGTATTTCTTGATAAAATATTTGTTTCTTTTGAAAACCAAGGTTTCTTACGACTATCAGTTTAAATTCCATAAAGTAAAGAAAAACAAAAACCCCAAAACCAAACAAATTAAAGTCCAAAAAGTCCAATTTACAACCCAAAAATTTAATCAAAATAGAAATAAACCAATAATCATATTTAAATCCATGACAGTCTAAAACCGTGGTCATCGTCGAGTTCTCTCCCGTACTGATCCATCTAGATTTGGGGATTTCCTTGCACAATTAAACAAAATGGTGAGTTTACGTAAACTCAGTGTGTAACCCCACATAAAACAATCAATAGTAAATCACAGTGCACAGTTAATACAATCCTGGCTTAAGCCCTTTTCAGAATCAGTAACAATTTGGGCCTTAGCCCATCTCAGTACAGTATCAAATATGCAGTAGGGCCTTAGCCCATCACAGTATCAGTTGCAGTCATGCCGTATCCAGTAACAAAGTCCTACCCAACCAGCCTCTACACACCATCTCTGCCCAACCCTACACTCTATGTGGGGATTAAATCAACCCACCCATCCCTACACTCCAGGTGGTACCCAATGCGGCACAAAACAGTAATTTGCAGTTGAGCTACCAATATATTAGGCTTAAGAGCCTTTCAGTACACTTCCTCCAAATAATATTAACCCAATCCAATGCAATGCAACATACAATGAAATGTCATGCTATCACAAGTTTGTCAGATATACATTCAGTTCTTTATACATGCTTGTATATGACATACTCAGTACATAATTCACAAAATCAAATTCACACAGATAAGGGTCTAAGTAGTGCTTACCGACCCTACGGAAGGTTTACAATCGTCTTGAATGACCTGTGCAACCTTAACAAACATTTCAGTAAAAATAGGCTCACATGCCCATGTGGCCTGCCCTTGTAGGCCCACACGCCCGTATGGCCCATACGGCCCAAATTTGCCTTGGCTGTGTGGATCACACGACCTGGCCCAAAATCCCACACACCCATGTGAACTATCCGTGTGGACTTACACTCCCGTATGGCCAACACTGCCTAAATCAGTATAGCCTGTGTGACGTACACGGCCTGCCTGGCCATCACACGGCAGTGTCATGCGCGCACGGCCTGGCCTCGTCGAACACATGCCCGTGTTAGAGCACACGACCTACCACACGGGCAACCGCACGCCTATGTGGCGTCGACAGTGAGGATTTTTGGCTTTTGCCGAAACTTTATTTTCTGTGTAATTGAGTACACACCTTTATCGTTTTTGACGCAAAAGCCACTCCAAGTACTCTAAGGCCTAAAATTGAAATACCAATATCAATTTTAGCGGTTTTTCAAGTGAAATCGATAATTAGAAATGAATAGAACTCGGCTTACCACCAACAATAGCTTCTCGAAAATGATACCAAGACACGATACACGCGATTTATCACCTACAGTCTCCTCTTACGCCATTAACAGAAGAATAAATGCATTACTAAGTAACCATTATCAACCATGACAGAAGAGATGAGGAAGACTTACCGAACCTGAATCAAAATACACATCTATCGAGCAGTTTAAACTTACCTTCGATCGAACCACCGCGATTCTCACTAATCCAAAATCTCCAGCAATTGATTATGAGTCCTTAAATCTTACCGAAACTAACATTAACGAACTCCCATTAATCACCAACTTTAAAGAAACAAATAGGAACTCCAACAATAGAAACTTACCGAAAAGGGGAAGAGAAACGTTGTAAAAGAAAGAAGCAAAATAAAAACTGAAAAGGAGGAGAGAAGCAAGGAAAAATTTTGGTAGGGAAAAGATGATGAAAACGTCAAAATTTTCCTTCAGTAAGAGGGAGAAAACCGAATTTGAGGAGGTAATAATGGTTAAACTAAAACACTAACCCAATCCCTTAATTTGCTCCCTACACTTCCCACTACACAACCAGTACTCGACATTTTAGTTCAGTTCAAACTCCTACATGGCACAAATAGCAAAAATAACCCCCTTGCACACACAGGGATTCGGACTCAAAACCAGCAATATATTAACACTTCACTTAACCACCAAACTAGCAAGCCCATTGTGTCCAGGAATTACAAGTAATTAAATATAAGCCTGCTGAACTAGTATCAGGCTTAATTCTAAAATAACCCAAAGCTAGGGCTTGAACTTCGGACCTCTCACACACATCCAGAACACTTAACTACTGAAATAGATACAAATTTGTGTCATACATTCGCAAAAATAAAAATTAAAATTTTGAGACGTTACAATTGTTAATTCCACACAATGAAACAGGTTAGGGGCAGCTATTGGGGCTGCCAATGCAAAATGGGTCACCACCAACAAGGTTAGTTGCACCATACAAACTTCCTACAAGGCTCAGAAGGATATCCCTCCTATTGAACCTATTGAGACAAGGCTCTGCATTGTTTTGTGCCCCATTGTTGGCTTTGCAGGACACTACTTTCTTGGAAACAAAGTTGAAAAGCTTTTTCTTCTTAAATATGGAACCTCGACATGTTTTGGAGAAATTAGGAACAATGATGAAAGTTGAGGGGGAACTGGCAGAAGCCATAGCTAAATAGCTTAATTGATTTGATTGTGGGATGATGATTAAAGTAAGAAAGCATGGAATTTATAGGGAAAACCGATGGGGTTGGATCCTTTGTCTTTACTCATGTGCATTAAATTTCTTTTTCTCACTTGATGATGGCCATGGTTGTACATAGTATAGTAACCAAAAAAGGATGGGAAAAAAAAAAAAAAAACGCTGAACAATTCAGCATTCTGGATAATGTGGTTTTTTATCCACAATTTTTATTTATTTTTTGGTACAAATAATCGCAAAATTTTATGGTTGCATCATGCAACAAATTTTCACGTGGATCATTCTTGGAAAGATATATAAGAACATAGAAAGTGACAAAAAACTGAAAAAACACTGTATATATACATCCTGTCTATATAGGGATGGCCCCATGGCAAATTATTATTTTAGATTTTTTAAAAATGATAAAATACATTTTAACTCTTTAAAGATAAAAAAAAAATCTCAGTTTAATAAGTATATACAAAAATAAATTTATACTTTCATCCTTTTAGAATTTTAAAATTTAATTGACTCCCAAAAATAAACTTATGACTTCACCCTTAAAATGAAATTTTTTTTATTTAGGTCTTTTATAATTTATAAAATTTTAAATTAGTAATAATAAAATTACACTTTGACCAACCAAAAATGATAAAAAATTGATTTAACCCTTTAAAAATATAAAGACATAAATTATTAAATTGATGAAATTACATTTTTATTATCGTAAAAAACTTATCCAATTAACAATTGAAGTAGTGAAGGACATGCTTGGGGTCAATATTATATATATATATATATATATATATATATGGAGATTAATTTAATTAAGGATAATATTATACCTTAAATCAGGTTAGGGTTCTTTTTATAATGATTTCTTCTAACAATTAACAGTCACTTTCATACTGACCAATCATATTTAATATAATATACATTAATTTTTCATTAAATCACATCTATTAATAGATGTTAATAATAATATTGTACCTTAAATCACGTTTATTAATTTTTCTTAATAAGGTTTAGGGGTGAACAAAATTCGATTCGATTTGATTCGAAAAATTCGATAAAATTTTCAAATTTTGAATTAAATAGTTCGAGTTATTTGAGTTAATCAAGTTATTTGGATTAACTCGAAAAAAAATTAAGTTTTTCGGTTTAACTCGAATATGAATTACAAAATTTGAGTTATCCAAAAATCCGAATAAGAAAAGGAAAAACTACGCCATTTTGATAAATGTTTTACCTTCTCTAAAGTTAAAAGGCAAAACTACGCTGTTTTCATAAATGTTTACTCATTAAGTTAAAAGGAAAAACTATTATATTGTTTATGTAGTTAAATAATTTTATACTTTGTTTACTAGTTAAATAATCGGTTCATGTAAACGCAACATTGAGTATAAATAATAGGATTCGTTAACTCGACTCAACTTGACTCGAAATTTTTTGACTTGATTCGATCCGATTCGAAAAAATTCAAATTGAGTTCAGTTGCTAAAATAGGATTCATCAACTCGACTAACTTGAAATTTTTTGACTCGATTCGACTCAATTCGATCGAATGCTCACCCCTAATAAGGTCAAAATGAAAAATTAAAATAAGTAACAACTTAATTATATGTATGCATAAATTAATAAAATTTAATAACAATTACACCATAATAATTAGTACTGAAATTGAAATAAATTAATTTATTGACCACCAAGACTTACATAATTAGTATAGTAAAAAAAAATTGATATGGAACTTGTGTGTTGGTCTAATGGTAAAGGAGTTTATTGTCCCAAATGTGATCTGGGTTTGAGTAGCACTAGTCGCGTCGCCATTAGGGTTTTGTCCTCCTCTTGTAATCTACAAAAAAAAGTAATAATAAAATGAACATCTTTTTGTTAACTCACAAACACAAACACAACACTTAGCTACAACACTTGTCATTGTTTCAAAATCTTAACTAAAACTCAGGATGTAACCACTCTTGCTTTCACTAACCCGATTTTTGGGATGTTATACATGGGGCAAGTCATGAACTAAAACCTAGAAATCAATGGTAACCAGAGGAACCATAGGATCCTCCCTGCCCCGTAGACGATGTATAACAAGAAGATGGGAGTTAAAAGTCCATAGACTACAAGCCTCAATCTTATCCACATCCACCTTGTGATACAACTGAAAGAGAAAGTGACCACCATTCAAGTCAGAAATTGAAATGCCTCCAACGGATGCCATACATTCGCCAATGTCACTTTCATCGATGGGAAATTAAGCACATTTGATGTCAGAAAGGAGCCCACAAATCAATGCTCCTAGGATAACCCACCATCTGGTCCCTCTAAACCCAGTGGAATTGTCGCTCCTCCTCCTCCTCCCTGATGGACAGAATAGCAAGGGTCCACAAAACACAAAAACGAACAATGCCAAATAATCCCAGAAAGGAAAAGAAAAGAAAAAGTAAGACGTACTAACAAGCAAAGGAAAACGTGCTAGCAAGTAGAGTTTTACTAGATTTAGGAAGACAAAAATTCAAACTTTTCTTAACCACTAATTGAATGAAAATATTTATATATTGAATGTTATTTTATAGTAGTAACTCTTAGTTTTATATTATTGAAATAATAGTAAAAGTGTAACTCAAAATTATATGATTTAAATTATAATGGAATTATAATTTAACATATATTTCTCTAACAATTATAAGTTAATATTAAAATGAAAATATTGTACCAATGCCGGTATAAAAATATAACAAATAATCACAATATATATATTTTTGCTCAGTCAATTGATTACAGGAAAAGGCACTAGGATTACCCAACCCATACCAATTCGAACAAAGAATCTGTAACGCCCTAAATAATTTATTTCTATTTCTGTAAATATCTAACACAATTGTGTATCTACTTCAGTGGTTAAATGTTTTAGTTGTGTGTGTGAGTTCCCAAGTTTAAGCTTTATCTTTAGCAAATTTTGTTATTTTTGGAATTAAGCCTTGTCTTTATTCAGTGGGCTTATATTAAATTGTCTATAAATTCATATCAGAATGAGCTTGTTGGTTCAAGTGGCAGGGGAGTTAGGGTGTTGGAGGTTTTGTGTTCGAATCCTTGTGTTGGCAAGGTTGATATTTTTGCTCGGTTTTCTGTTAGTATTTTGGTGGACTTGGGATTTTGTGGGAGTTGAGAGTAGTGGGGAATGTGGGAGTAAAATAATGGATTTGTAGAGATTTTTGGGATAATTTTCTTTTGTTCAAATTTTCTCTCTCATCCAAAGAGAAATCTGACGTCAGATTCCTTGTGTTTTCCATTTCTAATGTAAACTCCTTTCTTTCCTTTTCTTTTTTGGCAATCGGTGAAAAATTTCCTCCTGTTCTTCGTGCTATACTCGTTTTTTTATGCTTGCCATGGGATTTAGGTAAGGGGTTTTTTTTTTTTGATTTTTGATAACTGTTGTATATACCTTCTCTTGTAGTGTGATTTTAGCTTGGTTAGGGGTTTGATTCGTGCAGAATTCTGGTGTAGGTGAAGGTGATGAAGAAGGAAATTCGGTTTGAAGGTCTAACTGTGTTGTTATCTGTGCCAGTCGACGGTAAGTTACTTGCATTATTTCGGGTTTTTATAGTGACTAGTAAATTAGTTGTTAAGTGATCAATAGATTTCTGTTTCTTAGGATGGTTGTTGTAGCATCTTAAACGAACCATGTGTATACTCGAAATGCAAAAAAAATGATTTGGCAAAAGCTAAAAAACTATACTGTCGACACCACACGGGCATGTGGTCACTCGTGTGGTTGGCCGTGTGCGAGGACACAGTCGTGTGATTGGTGAATGAATGGTCGTACGCTAGACACAGTCATGTGGTGGCTCGAGTGTGGTCATGTGGGCCACACGAAATAGGCCAAGTTGGGTGTGTGGGCACATATAGGCATGACACATCGACGTGTAGATTTTAGGACAGGCCGAGTGGGCCACTCGAGCAAGGCCAATCTGGGCATGTGGGCTCACACGGGTATGTGGGCCCAAACTTCTAAAATTTCTCCTAAGGTCGCACGGGTCGTCTCAATCGACTGTGGGCTTACTATAGGGTCGATAAGGCTAACTAAACCCTAAAACTATGGGACTTGCTAGTCTGAAACATTGTTTTGAGTATGATTATGCATGTCTGATTACTGTGTTAATTCCATATTTGATATCTATATATAAACATGTTAAGCATGTTTTAATTTGTTAATTCTGTATATCTGCTCTATATCTGTTTTGGGGTGGGTGTTGTATTTGATGAGGAAGTATTCTGAACGGCATTAATCACCTGTATTCTGGCAGCTTGGCTGCATATTATTCTGATATGTGTCTTAAATGTCATAATGTAGTGTGTAGGGATGGGTGGGTGTTTTTAACCCCGCATGGTGTGATGAGATAGTCGGAGTTGGTGCGTAGAGGATGGGGGTAACTGAATCTGCTATCTGAAACTATATCTGAAACTGAATCTGTATCCGTATTTGACTATGCATATGACTCTGTATGTATTGCATGTCTATTTCTGTTGGGTTACACACTGAGTTTATGTAAACTAACCCCTGTTTGTTTGCTTCTGTTTAGGTAATCCATAAATTTAGGCAGATCGGTGCAATAGAGGCTCAACGGTGACCATCTTATCGTAAAACTATTAAAACTTAGTTCTTTTGTTTTATCTTAATCTTGGACTGATTGGAGAGTTGTAATTTTTGGGTACTCTCTAGACTGTCTGGTTTTAACTTAAGTTGAATTTATTTGCTCGATATATTTTGCATGTTCGTTAAACTGTTTTATGGAAATGGATTTTATGCCAAAAAGGGGTTTTTTAAAATATGAATTGGATTTCTAAAATGTACTGGTTTCGTACAACTTCTGCTCTAATAAGTTATTTGGCAAATGAACTGCTAAAATAATAATTTCTGTAACAAACATGAATAATTTTGGGTTTTAATAGTGATTAGTTAATTGAATCCACTTGGTTTCAAAACCCATTCTTTGTGACACATCCGAATTCGGTCATAACGTCTAGGCCGAGTTTGGAGTGTTACATTTAGTGGTATCAGAGCCAAGTTACAAAATTCAGTTGTGAATTGTGGGTTCCAAATTTTATTTTAAAAAGTATTGGATTTAAAATGATTTGAATAATTGAGAAAGTATGTGGTTGACCGAGTCTCTGGCATCGATCTTGTAAGTATTTTTGTACTTAGATTGAACTAAGTATGTGGTTGACCGAGTCTCCAGCACCGATCTTGTAAGTATTTTTGTACTTAGATTGAACTGCTCTGAAGCACTGTAGTTAGCACTTTTTGAAACTATACTGAAATAGCTAGAAAACTGAAACTTTTAAAAACATATCTAAAAATCCGATAATTTATGCATAAAACATTTATTAATAAATATTGGAATTGATGCATAAAACTTTATAATGTAGATAAAATTTGAATTACACTATGAATGCTCGTGGAACTCACAGACATGGTATTCAAGGCCGTGGGAAGGGTCGAAGGGACGCTCGAGCTGAGTCTTTCTTACTGGGTAGTATGCTACATTTGGATACGAGTGAGACACCAGTTTCGTCTGCTACTGAGACTGGAATTCAAAATCGTTCAGCTGAGGACGACGAACTGTCTTAAGCCATGCTGAGGATATTGGAGAGGGTTGCTGGACCCATTCTAGAGCTGGGGGTCGTGGGTCGGTAACTGAGCGACTTCGGTCTAATGGTGCTTAGCTGTTTAGGAGTGTCACTAGAGTCGCCCCCAGTATGGCTGAGTACTAGTTAGAGGCCACTGAGAGGATCTTGAATGACTTAGACTGTACTTCTGAGCAGAAATTTAAGGGTGTAGTCTCTCTGTTTCGCGATAAGGCATACCAGTGATGGTTAACGATTGAAGAGGGTACTCAGCCTGATCGTCTGACCTGAGATTTCTTTAAGACTATATTTCAGAGTAAGTATGTGAGAGTGAGCTATGTGGATACTCGTAGGCGTGAGTTCATGAATCTCACGCAGGGCTATAGATTTGTGGCAGAGGATGAGGCCGAGTTTTTGAGGTTGAGCCGTTACGCTCGAGGCATAGTGGCATCTAAGTATGAGAGGTGTGTCTACTTTGAGGATAGTCTGAGAGATAACTTGAGGGTTTTGATTACTCCACAGAGGGAGGGAGAGTTTGCAGTATTGGTTGAGAAGGTGAAGATCGCTGAGGATGTGAAGTGCGTGGAGCATCAGAATAGGGATCGAGAGAAGGGTAAGAATAAGAGGGATTCGGAGCCCTCTAGTTCTGTTCTGAGGCCTAAGAAAAAGGCCAGATCTGATAAGCTGGCTAGAGTGGGGGTTTCTGTTGCCCCTACTGGGATTCAGCTGTGCAGTGACTGTGGTAGGCGCCATCCGAGAAAGTGTTGGAGGAGGATTGGGGCTTGTTTGAGATGTGGGTTATTAGAGCACCATATTAGATATTGTCCACAGCAGACAGATCAGATGCAAGCTTCAGCTCCTAGTTCTGTGCAGCCTCAAAAGGTAGTTCAGTAGCCACCTAGAGGCCGTGGTGCAACTAGTAGTGGTAATGGTATGGGCCGTAGACAGAGAGCACCAGACAGTGGTGCTAGTCAGACGAATGCGAGGCAGCCTACACTTGTTTATGCTGCTCGACGCCGAAAAGACAGAGATGCTTCAGATGTTGATAATGCTCTAGAATAACATATTTTTATGTATTAATCATGTGTTTATTCTGAGCTTGATTCTACTAATTTGAGCTATTTATGTCTTTTTATCTTTTAGGGACTAATTTGGAGACAAAAGTAAAATTAAGGGACAAAAGTGCGAATTTGGAGACACAATGGGCTGACATGTGACACAGGAAAAAGATTGTGCCAAAAGTGCGAGCATGGAAGACACAAGGGCTAAAAATGCAAAAAGAAGAGATTTTATTCTATAAGACTCTATTTTATTTATATTAGGATAATTAATATTAAGATAGTTATTAGGATTATTCAAATTTAGGATTTTATTTTAATTATCTTTAATTATCTTTAATTAAATGTATTTATCTTTTTAGAATTTAAGTTCAATTAGACTATCTCCCTAGCACTATAAATAGGGGGTGGATTGACTCTATTTGGGTGTTCATCTTTTTCTGAAAACACTCTCCCCCTGAAAGTCTAGGCTTTTGTTTCTTCATATTTTATTTCAATAAAATTCCTTTTTCCATTTTTATATTTATTTTCTTTTCCACCATTATCATGAGCCACTAAAACCTATCTAGCCGAAAGTTGTCAATATTCCTCAAAAAGGGTTCTTGAGGCCTAGAATCCGTACTTAGCCTTCTCGCCAAGTATTCATCATTTCTCCGCACTACGGGCTGACGCTTTCGTCCATGGCCCTTAAGAAGTAAGCTTTTCAGCATATGCAAAGGCGGCCACTTTGTATATTTTGGAAGGATTGCACAGTCGGTTTGTTAACTTACTGCGTCAGAGGTTGGCGAGCCAAAGAGACAAAATGGCGTGGGATTCGCCATTGAGAAGCGTTGATCTAGCATAGATTACTGGCTAGAGTCAAGTTCCCTAAAAATCGTAAGTCTAGTCTTTGGAGCTGGTGGTCGTAGGCGTCCTCTTCCACTATAACTGGCTTACTTGAGTTGAGAAGGGTTATTTAAAAGCCGAAGATTGAACCCAAGGTGGAATGAGACAACTGGAAGCTAGAATCTACCAATAAGAATTTCTTTTCGTTTAACTCTCTTTATTATTTTTATTATTTTTGTAATCACAATTTCAGTCTACTTTAGATTCTATTTTTATTTTTATTTTTCCAAATCAAATCTTTAATTCTGTTTTTTTTCTGTCACGCAGGTTTTCTTGGGAACGATTTTGCCCAGGATTTCGAGAAACAAGCATTCGTATAATCCGGTCCCTGAGGATTCGACCCTACTTCCCTTTTACTATTATTTTTACTATTTTACAGGGAGTATGATATTTTTGGTGCTCTCAACGACACATCAGATGTTATCACTGATACATTTTTAATTTCTGATGTACCTTATATTGCTCTGATAGACATAGGTTCTTCACACTCCTATGTAGCTAGTACTGTATCTAAAAACTTAGGGGTTTCTGTAGAGAGCACTTCTAGTGAGGTTACTGTACTGAGTCCATTAAGGCAGTCTGTTCGGGTTAGTAAACTTTATAGGGATGTTCCGTTAGATGTGCAAGGGACTATTTTTCTGGTGAATCTGATAGAGCTTCTGTTTGGGGAGTTCGACTTAATTCTAGGCATGGATTGGTTAGTCAAGCACAGAGTTAGTTTGGATAGCGCAACTAAGAGGGTCGTTCTGAGGACTGAGGATAAAAAGGAACTGGTCGTGATTGGCAAGCGTCGAGATTATCCGTCTAACGTGATCTTTGCTCTGGTGGCTGAGAAACTGGTTCAAAAAGGGTATGTGTGACACCCCTAATTTGACCCTAGTCGAAAAGTGGTTTCGGGACCACAAAATCGAGTCACAAAAAAATAATAATTAATTGTTATATTCTATGCTTATTATTTGTGAATAAGTATGTGTAAAAATTTCATGTTTTAATTTTGTCATTTGGATGTGAAATTAGCTAAAAAGGACATATTTGAGAAACTTTAAAAATATGATAGGCAAATGTCCAAGTGATTAAAATGTTAAATTACTAAAGTTGTGGACTTGCATGTCAAATGGCCCACTTTTAACATTAGTGGATGGTAATGATGTTATGATTTTGGCATTATGTGTATATTATATTTAGTAAATAATATTTAATAGTTTATAATTTGAAAACATGAATTAAATAAAAAAATAATGGTGATAAAAACAAAGAAACTTTTCTCTTTGTTTTCTCTTATTGCCGTAACTAAGCAAGAAAGAAAGGAAAGAACACCAAAGGCACTCGGTCACTTGGTGTTGGGAATTAAGGTGAGATTTCATGTGTTTTATTTTTAATTTTTGCGAAATGTTGTTAGTTCTGAAGCTCACAACATGACCCATATGTTAATTTTTGTGAATTTATTTCATAAAGCATTCGGTCATGGCTTCAAGGATTAGATTGTGGATGTTTTGATGATAAGTGTTTATGGATGAGGATAGACTAATTAAATTTGCTATGAGGGGCAAGTTTGAGTAAAATTTCATTCGGGTATTAAAGTGAAGTATGAAACATGTGCTTAATTGTGGAATGCTATAATTAAATTGCTAATATATGTTTATATACTTGCCGAATTTGAATTAAGGTGAAAGACGAGGTAAAGAATGAGTTTGAGTTGAAAATTTATAATTGTAATTAAATTGATAGCATATATTTATATATTAGCTGAATGTGCTAAAAGCTAATGCATGATTTAGTTTAATCGATGTAATGATACAAATTATGATATTTACTTGTGGTTTTGAAGTATAGAAAATTTGTTAAGTTGATTAAGTGGTTGCCGAATGTGAAATTTAGGTAAGGATGTGTACAAATAATATTTGTATGGATAATTGGTTTAAAGAGGTCGGCATTATACATTGTTGCTATGGTGTTATTAATGTAAAGCACTTTAGTATAGATGTATATACATATGGTCACTTAGAACGTATTGAGATGGCCGAATAAGGCTAACGATGAGTATGCTTTGATTTTCTATAATACTTAGTAATTTGTTTAAGGTGATTAAAGATGTGTACGATTAATTTATATTGAGCTAAAAGTAGTTATATGGCCTATTAAATTTCTTGTGGTATTTGGCCATAAGCAAGCACAATGGGATTTTAATAAGTTAAATTTGTTTTAGATTAAGCTCAAGAGCTTAAGGAGCCTAATTCGGATAGGGGAAAAGCTAAACTAACCAAATAGCCGATCCGTAGTCGTTCGACGACATTTGAGGTGAGTTTCTAAGTAATTAAACCTATTTTGAGTTTTGATTAATGGATACTATTATAGAAATGGCTAAATTGAAAAATATGATGTGGCCATGATATGTTCTAAGGCCGAATGGAAAATTTTACGTATTTGAATCAATTTACTAATGTGATTTTGTACCTAAGACGAAATAAAATGACAAGGCGTAATATCTAGCTTAAGATCGAATGGCCAGTGTGATGAATGTGAAAGTGTGTATATGTGATAAGGCCGAATGGCCAATATGATGAATGTGAAAGTGCATACATGTGATAAGGCCGAATGGTTAATGTGATATATGTGTAAGTGAATATGTGATAAGGCCGAATGACCAATTGTGAAAAGTGTGCAATATTAGATATTTAATGAGGCCAAAGTTAGTAAAAATATAAATATATATTAAATGAATTGTGCTTTGAGATTGTGTCCAGGGTTAGAGATCCATTTGGCTTCATTTGGGATTGTATCAGGGTTTAAAGTCCCATGCAGCTTAATCTTTGGTGAATTAAGTAAGATTATGATCTTGAATGTTCATGATGAACTACCATCAATTAAGTACTATACATTTAAGATGTTCAGATACATATTACCTCCTCATTTGTAAGTTTACCTCAAAGTGAATCACTAGCATTCAAGAAAAACGCATATGTGATTGATTATTATATTGCGAAAATGAGGATGACCTAATCAATCTTGGTATGCTTGTATAATGTGGTATATACTAAGCTTTCATGTATGTACTCGTGTACATTCGGCCAACAATTCGGTGAATTATTAGTATTAAAGAATGATACATATGTGGGAATGATTATTATATCTTTGAATAAGGGAATAATCTATTCGGTCAATGGTTGTTAGTATGACAAAGTATTTGATTTAAATTTATCATATGAGCTTTAAGTAAAGAAAAGTATGTGCTGAGATTTATATATGTAATTGTGTATATTCGGCTAAAAAGGCCTTATAAATTGAGAATAAATTGTATTCGGCTAGATGTACAAATGCAAGGGAAAGATTGTATTTTGTCAACCTACGTATATGTGATAAGGTTTATGTTTGGTTCTTTGCGTACCCATACTGTAATTCAATACATGCCACGTTGAAATACTCGAAAGTTTGGATGCGATTATGAAATAAGGAATTAAGTTTTTATATATATATATATATATATTCATGTATGTGCATGAAACGAGTACGTTTGAGCAAGTGATTATGATTATTGAAAGAGTATATGTTATGCTAAATGAGTAGTGACTCTATGAATCTATTCATGATAGATTATGATATTACTATGTGCTTCTAAATATGGAAACTAAACGTGGAAAAAGTATTATGTTTTAGTTTGATTGATTGAATTAGAAGTAGATATGAGGTTTCTAGATACGAAAGACTATGTGAATCAAATTTGGAAGAAATAGATAAACTATATATGCGTGCATGAGGTTTGAACTATTTGACGGAATGGTGAGATCTCTTGATATTGTTAAACGGGGTTTCTGCAAGGTCTAAGACGATGAGGCTTAGTAATGAAACGACAGTTAAAGATGTTCAGTACATTAAGTTGGCCAGGTATGTATCAGGTACTTGTATGTGATTTTCAATTCGGATTAGATCAAAAGTATACAAAGCGATGCATATGTGAATAAGTGTATGAATGCAAATGTGACCACAGTCCATGTGACTATGATACATTTGGCCAATGTGTTATGCCATAAGAATGTATTCGATTGAACTATAATAGAGGCATTTAGATTGGAGTGTAATTATGAGCTAAGTGTGCCTTGTGAGCATACGAATATTTGACCATTTTTGGTCATTATCATGAAATAATTTGTGGTAACTAAATGATGCGGTTATTGAAATTATAGTTCGTTATGGAGCTCTATATTGACTTCATTGATTAGAAGAATCAAGTGATAAATGATAATTGAATTTGATTCTGCAAAAGTATCGTTTTACTTAAGACTTACTAAGCTTATGAAGCTTACTCCGTTTGCCTTTTGTTTTTGTTTTATAGATTGTAGACTCTGATTACCAGCTCGAGGATCGTCAGCACTTCATCACACTATCTACTACTATGGAAACCTTGTGATTTGGATTTAGCTTATGGCATGTATAGGATAGATTATAGTAGAATGATATCATAACTATTGTTTATAAGCCATGCGAATATGGCATCCTTTGGAAGTCTACTTTTATAAGTTATAAGTTTGATCTTTGTTTGTGTTTAGAAATTTAATTAAATGAATAATCCTTATTCACGAAAAAGAAAAAAAAATGTTCAAAATTTCTTGTTTTGATCTGCTTCATTTTTTTTGGTAACGCTCGTCCCTATTAAGCGTGATTTACGGGATAGGGGTGTTACAGTATGAGCTGTATTTGGCTTACGTCAGCATGTCTACTTCTGGAGACTCGTCTATTGGGGATATCAGAACTGTGAGAGATTTTTTGAATATCCTCCTTGAGGAGTTATGATAAACCGTCATTTATACATATTTTGATGAGATTGATAGCAGGAATGAGGAATATAAATTCCTCGAACCACCATGACCATTCAATGGAGAGGTAAGTCGAGCTTAGACTATAAATAAGCGCTTCTCAGGAGGCAACCCGGGCACTAAAAATATTAATTTCTTTAAATTTTAGTATTTAACACCTAACTTACTAACAGAGATCTTGAATACAAGTTTTCCACACAGACACGGCCAAGCACACAGGCATGCTGAGGACCGTGTGGAAACAAGACAGAGTTTTTTCCCAAACACGGGCTACGATAAAATGCCACGGCCCTGCGATATGGACGTGGGCGAGTCTGCCAAAATAACACGGGCGTTCGACACACCCATGTCTAGCACCCGTGGTCGAACCTGTCAAATTAACACGGGCATAGAGCTTTTTACACGGGCATGGAAGAAGCGAATGAAGCCAGACATGATCGTGTGACACGGCCATGTGCACCCACACGCCTAAAATACACGGGCGTGGGCCTAATTCCAGACGCACCCAAATTCAAAATTCGCAAATTGTACAGGCTAAAATTGGGGAACACGGCCGTGTTCCCTGGTTGTGTGCCCCAAAATCTATAAATAGGCTACACTATTCATTGTCTTTTTCACCCAAAATCCCTAACCCTAGCCGCTGCAAATCCACACGCCCTTCCCGCCACGCCCGTGCGCCGCTTTTAGCCCCTTTTTTACGCTCATTCTCCCCTTTCTAGCGTTTGTTCACTCTTTTCCCTTTTATTGCACTCATTTATCATGCTAGCTGTCATAACAATCTGTATTTTTTATGTTATTTTATCTTTCTATCCCTCAAAATTCATTATCTAGAGTAGTTTTCATCTTTTTCATATGAAATTCTTACTCATTACATGATTTCCATGCCCCATTTGACTAGTTTAAAGTAATTATTCATGGTTAGAATAACAAACATACTCATGCATTTTGTGTTGACATGTTTCATCCGTCAAGTATGATTGCATTCCATGGAATTCTTTGCCATTCTTATGCCATGAAATTGATTGCTTTGGTTAAGTTGTTAGTCTTAGTAGTTGTGGCTGAAATTATGATTGTTATTTTATTTTAATTTTTTTCTTTATTTTACTTTGACTATTCCTCAAGATGAATTGATGTTTTGATTGCAGGTACAATGTCATTTTCATGATGAAAGAAAGCCACCGTTCCCACTTCGAAAAGAAGGAAGGGCGCGCCATCTTCCTCGGGTCCTACCACAAAAATTCGCCACCCTTTTCTGCAATTTCCCATTGGGCCCCAAGAAGAACTTTACCAAATACTCCGGGCCCGACCTTTAACTACAGGCCACTGCATAGATTAGGCTGCAGTAGAGCAAGTTCAATTGGCTGATGCGATTCGGGACCTCCTAACCACCGACCATTGGGAGCTTTTCTTTGGAATCATCGAGCCGACGTGTCTCGAGCTTACAATGGAACTATGCTCAACGTTTCATCTTCAGACCGTAATGATAAATTACGATGATCCCATCACGGTCCAGTTCCGTCTCGGCGGTTTAGTCCACCAGTTGAGTGTACCCGAGTTTGGTCTAGCTTTGGGCCTATACACAAAGGAGTTCATAGATGAGAATGACCTCGACACTCTCCATCGCCACATCCACTACTCTCCCTCAAAGTGCTAGTACGATTTAGTCCCCGATTCAAACACCTACGACTCGAGCCACTCCAAGGCATCAGCTCTCTCTCCCTCTTTGAGGTACCTACACGCCATCTTGGGACACACCTTGACAGGGCGGAGAGAGAGCACCGGTGTCGTCACCACCAATGACATCTACTACTTATGGTGTATGTCGCATAGGCACGTCTTCGATCTCGCTTACTTTATCGCCCTTACCATTCGCTACCAGACAGAGCGGCATCGGAGGGGGTCATCTCCATTGGCCCCTACGTGACTCGACTGACACGGCAGTTCGGGCTCTTCAACACCGCAGCCCAAGAATCATCCTTGACCTTCATTGGCCAGATGTCTCCATAAGGCATCTCGAGCATGCTAAGTATGAGGATGATCGAAAAACACCGAGGAACTCACCCTCCTTAATATCGTCTCGCCCAATCTACCGAGGAGGAGGTCCCCGAGGACATTACTGATGATGTCCCCCCACAGCACGAGGACCCACCGTCTTAGCCACCATGCCCCTCTCATCCATTTCATACGGCGGCTTCATACGCTGACATCTCTGAGCGCCTCACACGATTTGAGCAGCAATGTTTTCAACGATTTGATCACATTGATGCGACTCTACATCAGATTTGTCAACATTTTCATATCTCATCGCGACCCCCACCTCGCGAACCATGTAACGATGAAGATGCTTAAAAACTTTCATTAATTATTTTATTTTATGTTTTTACTTTTATTTTATTTTCAGACTCCTTTTTATTTTTTTTCCTTACGCCTATTTTTATTACATTTTAGAATTTTATTTTATAATTACCAATTTCGGTTATTCCATTAAGAGTAATTGTTCTTATTTATATCTCCTAAAAAGTTCCTGGTTCTATCACAGTTATACAGAGCTCCTAAGCTCATCATCGCATAGGAACTAAAAACTCCACCGGGAAAGGATCTCCACGACTGCCATGTCCTGCTCGACCACGACTATAGCTACGAACATATATAATATTCTTTTGGCACAGGACCTATGGAATAATGAACCTCTACCACCACCGGAGTATCCTCCTCCACTCTCACGCCATTTATTCTCCAAAAACTCCAGTTCAAGGAATTTATTCATCATTCAGGAAGTTTCACTTCTCTCCTTATCTTATGATCATAAATTTATCTTTTTCAATATTTTTTATCTTTGTACATTGAGGGCAGTGTACATCTTAAGTGTGGGGGGTCTTTTATATCACCATTAGAATATGGCTTATTCTCACTTGAATTACTCATTTCACTATTAGAATGAATTTGAATTAACTCATGATTTTTATTGATATGTCTTGAATTAAAACATAGGAATTTATGCATTGATTGTTTAAACTTTAAGACATTAGGGAATCAAGCATAATAAGTTGATTTTTGAAGAATTAAAAACTTCTAGGTTGTTTCTCTAAGTCTAGGTATTATCTTGAGTTGGAATTCACAAGTTTAAACATAAAAAAGCCATAATTTTTGTGAGATTTTGAGCCTTCAAGAGCATCTATTATTTCTTCCATGCTCACTTTCATTATGAGTGCACTAATATTGAACTGTTATTCTAGAACTTGCTTGATTATACATGTCAAGACCACACCATTTGATTTGATATGTCAAAATGATAAAGTCACTTAGGTTTAACCCACTCACCCCATAAAAGCTTACCTTCACAATTAACCCTTAGTGAACCCCCTTGAGCCTAACGTCCCATTCATTGATTTACCCTCAATATTAACCCATAACTCATTATTGTTGAAATCCCCTAAATTAATTTGATCCCTATTTTTGTCTATATTTGAGTTGGAATAGTTGTTTAGTTATGTTTTATTTTGTATTTGACTTGTTCTTAAAAAAAAAAACAACAACAATATTTGCATACTTATTTTGCTATTTTTGAGCTTGAGTGTTAATTCCACATTCTGAGAAGAAGCTCACTTGTAATCAACTGATGACTAGTCATTTTTCTAGTTAGGAAAATTTTCAATTCAATCTCGATTCTAACCCTCTCTTCCAGCTTGTGACCACACCCTTTAACCAAAGCCACGTTACAACCCTCTAAAGACTTTTTTATTGATGTTTCATCTCAATTTATAGTGGTGGAGATTTGATTTTCATGCAAGCCTATGGTAATGACTTTTCATTATTGACTATTGAGTGCTTCATTTATTATCCTTAAACACCTTGAGTGATTTGAGTGAATCTTTAGTGAAGATGTGAAACTCTGTGATATTTTGAATCAAAGGTAATTACTTAGATGAGGGGAGACACCTATGTTTCCATGACAAAATGCTCAACTTGGAATGTTTGAAACTTTGATGTTCTTTTAGTCAAATTTTAAATGTTTGATTACCTATGGATTATTTTGAGATATTATCGATAGAAATTATAAGTTGAGTTGAATTTATTTTAATTATGAGATGAGGATTTTGCTTGAGGATAAGAAAATTCTTAAGTGTGGGGGTATTTGATAAACCGTCATTTATACATATTTTTACCCCATGCTTAGCGCATTTTATAGATGATTTTTCTTTAGAATTAATGAATTCGATGCTCCAATGCCTTAATTTCATGTTTTATACTTAGGTGAGCATAGGAGAGCTAAGGAACGAGAAACGGGCCAAAAACGGAGAAAATGGGCCAACATATGAAATCAACATAGCCTGGACTTCCTCATACGGGTAGACCACACGGCCGTGTAAATTTGGCAGAATCAAAGCACGACTCACACACGGGTAGACACACACGGTGTGCATTCTAATGTGCTCGAACACGGCTCAAGTAATCGTACACACAGGCGTGTCCCTACCGAACCCAAGTTGAGTCCAATTCAGAAAAGGCTAATTTTGAGGGCTCTTAGGCGTTCCAAAGCCTATAAATACACCCTAGAAGAGGAGAACAAAACACACACAGAGGAGGAAGCAAGGAATTGCTCAAGGAAAGCCGATTGATCCATCTCAGAAGCCGGATTCACCGTCAAGACTGAAGATCTCCCTTCAATTCCCCTTCAGGAGTTTTGGGTTTTTCTTTATGTTTTGCATTCATTATTCTTTTGAGATGTTTTTATTTTTGGTTATGAACTAAATCCCCTAAATACCTAAGGGGGATGAAACCTAAGACGAATCTTGTTATTATTTTCTGAATTATATGATAAATATTTGACTTGTTCTTAATTATGTGTTCTTAATTCTTATTTTGATATTCCAAGATATTGATTCAAGTTACGCTCTTATTCAGAGGAGGAATAGACCCTGTCTAAGAGTACAATTGTCATAATTAAGCGGAGTTGATTGCACGCCTAGAGATAGAGTGACAAGATTTTGCCAGATTAGGGTGAAACCTAATAAGGGGATCCATAGATCGAGTTAATGCAACCCTAGAAAGTTAATTAGAAAGAGATTTCAATTATTCAACCTAGGGTTAGACGTTGTTAGTCTCGAGAGAGATAATAATATAACTTAGGAATT
This sequence comes from Gossypium longicalyx, assembly GCA_025698465.1. Taxonomy (NCBI): domain Eukaryota; kingdom Viridiplantae; phylum Streptophyta; class Magnoliopsida; order Malvales; family Malvaceae; genus Gossypium; species Gossypium longicalyx. Next base: position 95,726,299 of record CM047000.1, on the reverse strand, counting down.
TCTACGGATCAAGTTAAATGAATAAATCGTCAGATTCGGAGCCAGAATAACAAGTAAAGTCTAGGTGGATTTTTCCTTAGGTATTGTCTTAATTCAATCGTTTTCCAAAAGTATTTCCCCAATTCTATTTTCTGTGAATTCTTAGTTTAATTAGTTAGTTAGTTAAAAAAAACCCCTTATTCTTAGGCTAGATAATAAAAAGACAGTCATTACTAGTACTTTTAGTTCCCTTGGGTTCGACAATCCAGTCTTGCTAAAACTATACTACTGTTCGATAGGTACACTTGCCTACATCGTGGTAATAGTTAGTTTCAGAATGATTAATTATAAATATTTAAAACCTGTCACAAAATAACACAATCAAGTTATCGGTTTACCTCCGAATCGAGATGTTGAGTTTGGGATTTAGCTTCTTCTGGGTACAGCTCCGGTGTCCATCGCTCCCTACCGAATGGCACTGAAAGAGCTTACAGAGCTTAAGGCTCTACTTTAAGAACTTTTAGATCGTGGTTTCATCCATCCTAGTGTGTCTCCGTGGGGGGTACCAGTCCTGTTTGTGAAGAAAAAGGATGGGACCATAAGGATGTGCATCGATTATCAGCAGTTGAGTAAGTTGACCGTGAAGAATAAGTATCCACTTCCGAGGATCGATGACTTGTTTGATCAGTTCTGAGGGGCTTCAGTGTTCTCTAAGATAGATCTTCGTTCTAGGTATCATCAGTTGAGGGTTAAGGAAGCTGATGTTCATAAAAATACATTTAGAACTCATTATGGACATTACGAGTTCCTAGTTATGCCTTTTGGTCTGACTAATGCTCCGGCCGTATTCGTGGATCTGATGAACTGAGTGTTTTAGCCATATCTGGACCGGTTTATCATAGTCTTTATCGATGATATTTTGCTGTACTCTAAGACAGAAGATGAGCATGATGAGCATCTTAGAGTAGCATTTCAAATACTCCGAGAAAAGTAGCTCTACGCTAAGTTAAGCATGTGTGAATTCTGGTTGTGAGAGGTAACCTTTCTAGGGCATGTGGTTTCTACTGAGAGGATTCGTGTTAATCCTCAAAAGATCGAGGTTGTGCTTGATTGGAAACAGCCTAAGAACGTGTCTGAAATTTGTAATTTTTTGGGTCTGGTGGGTTATTATTGGCAGGTTGTTAAGGGGTTTTCTCTGATTGTAACTCATCTAACTAAGCTTTTGCATAAGGGTGTTCCATTTGTCTGGACTGATGCATAGCAATCAAGCTTCGAGAAGCTCAAGTCTGTTTTAACTCAGGCTCCTGTTCTGATACAACCTAAATCTGAAAAGGAGTTTATAGAATACAGTGACGCATCACACGTTGGGTTGGGTTACGTTCTAATGCAGGATGGTAAAGTTGTGGCTTATACATCATGTCAGCTTAAGACACACGAAGTGAACTATCTGATGCATGATCTCGAGTTAGCTGTAGTGGTTTTTGCATTGAAAATCTGGAGGCATTATCTGTATGGTGAGAGGTGTATCATTTAAACTGATCACAAGAGCTTTAAGTACCTCTTCACTAAAAAAAAGTTGAATCTTAGACAGCGATGATAGATTGAGCTACTTAAAGATTATGGCTACACGATTGAGTATCATCCTAGTAAGGCCAATGTGGTAGCCGATGCTCTAAGTCGTAGAGCGATGACTGATTTAAGGGCGATGTTCGCTCGTCTTAGACTGTTTGATGACGGGATTCTATTGGCCAAGTTGCAAGTTAAGCCGACTTGGATTGATCAGATTCGGGATAAGCAGTTAGGGGATGAGACTCTGAGTATACGATTTTGACAGATTGAGAGTGGCAGTACATCAGATTTTAGGCTGAATAATGATGGTGTGCTATGTTTTTAAGGTCAGATTTATGTACCAAATGATATAGACTTGAGGGAGTTGATTCTGAGAGAGGTGCATAGTAGTCATTATGCGATGCATCCCGGTGGTAATAAGATGTATTGCGATCGTCGTGAGTTCTACTGGTGGTCGGTTTTGAAGGGTGAGGTTACAAATTTTGTTGCTCGATGTCTGACGTGTCAGCAAGTTAAGGCTAAGTATCAGTTGCCTTCGAGTTTGTTGCAACCCATTAAGATTCTCTTAGGGAAAAGGGGAATGAGTGACTATGGAATTCGTTAGTGGGTTGCTTTTGACACCCACTAAGAAGGATTCTATTTGGGTCATCGAGGATCGATTGACCAAGTCTGCTCAGTTTATTCTGATTAGGATTGACTTTTATCTGTAGAAGCTAGCGAAGCTCTATATCTCTAAGCTTGTGAGACTGCATGGGGTACTTGTGCCGATTATTTCTAATAGAGATCCTCGCTTTACTTCTCGGTTCTAGAAGAAATTGCACGAAGCTCTGGGTTCGAGTTTGCACTTCAGTATTGCGTTACATCCTTAGACAGATGATCAATCTGAGAGGGTGATTCAAATACTAGAGGATATGCTTCGAAGTTGTGTGTTTGATTTTTGAGTTAGTTGGGAGGATTATTTGCTACTAGCTGAGTTGGCCTATAATAACAGTTTTCAGTCTAGCATCCAGATGACACCTTACAAGGCTTTGTGTGGTTGTAAGGGTCTCACTCTGCTATGTTGGACTGAGTTGGGTGAGAGACGAATGTTGGGTCCTGAGTTAGTTTCTGAGACCGAGGATAAGGTTAGACTGATTCGGGATCGTTTGAAGGTGGAATATGATAAGTAGAAATCTTAAACAGATCTGAAGAGGCAAGATATTGAGTACTCTATGGGGGACTTTGTGTTTCTGAAGATTTCTCTATGGAAGAAAGTTTTGAGGTTCGGCCGTAAGGGCAAGTTGAGCCTTAGGTTTATTGGGTCGTATCACATTCTGAAGCGTGTAAGACTAGTTGCTTATCAGTTAGAGCTACCACCAGAGTTAGACCATATTTTCGATGTGTTTCACGTCTCAATGTTGAGGTGGTATTGGTCTGATCCAACTCACATTGTCTCTATTGAGGAGATCGAGGTTAGACCAGATTTGAGTTTTGAGGAGGAGCCGGTTCAGATACTGGATCATGATATCAAGGTTCTGAGGAGGAAGTCTATTCCGTTAATGAAGGCTCTATGTTGGAATCATGGTACTGAGGAGGCCACATGGGAAACCGAGGAATCAATTTGTCAGTAGTATCCTTGCCTATTCTGATCAAGTAAATTTTGAGGTTGAAATTACTTTTAAGGGGTTGAGTTGTAACGCCCTGAATAATTTATTTATGTTTCTGTAAATATATGACACAACTGTGTATCAGCTTTAGTGGTTAATTATTTTGGGTGTGTGTGTGAGGTCCCAAGTTCAAGTTTTATCTTTAGCAAAATTTGTTATTTTTGGAATTAAGCCTTGTCTTTTTTCAATGGGCTTATATTAAATTGTTTGTAAATTCGTGTCAGAATGAGCTTGCTGGTTCAAGTGGTAGGGGAGTTAGGGTGTTGGAGGCCCTTTGTTCGAATCCTTGTGTTGGCGAAGTTGATATTTTGCTCGGTTTTCTGTCATTATTTCAGTAGAGTTGGGATTCTGTGGGAGTTGAGAGTTGTAACAGCCCGATTTTGGGCCTAGTCGGAATAGTGGTTTTGAGACCTCAAATCCGAGGTCAGAGAAATTATTTTTGATATTATTTTATGTGTTATAGCATGATTCTATAGATATTTGAAAATTTTGGTGATTTAATTTTAGTAGTTGCATGCTTAATTTCAAAAAAAAGGACTAAATTGCATAAAGAGTGAAAATTATGTTCTACTAGTAAAAAGTGTTATGTAGTTAAAGAAATTAGATGTGGAGGTCCTTATTGAGTAAAAAGATCACTAATAATGAGTGGTGGATGTATATGGAGACAAAAAAAATTAAAATGGTCAAAGTCGGTGGCTTTAGGTGACTTAATAGGTAGAATAATAGAAAAATAGAAAAAAACTATCATTGATGTGTGTGATCAGTTTTATATTTATAATTGATCGTACTTAAAAACTAACTATTATCACGATAAAGACAAGCGCACCTATCGAACAGTAGTATAGCTTATAGCAAGACCTGAATATTGAACCTACATGAACTAAAAGTACTAGTAGTAACCTTCTTTTTATTATCTAGCCTAAAAATAATGGGATTTGCTTTAACTAAACTAATTAACTAAACTAAGAATGCACAGGAAGTGAATTGGGGAAATACTTTTGGGAAAATTGATTGATTTGGACAATACCCAAGGAAGAATCCACCTAGACTTCACTTGTTATTTGACTCTGAATTAGACGATTTATTCACTTGACTTGATCCGTAGAAATCCCTAATTTATATTATTATCTCTCTCGAGACTAACAACGTCTAACCCTAGGTTGATTAATTGAAATCTCTTTCTAATTAAAACCCCTAGTGTTACATTAACTCGATCTATGAATTCCCTTATTAGGTTTGACCCTAATCCAGTAGATTTATGCCACCCTATGTCTAGGGGTGCAATCAACTCCGCTTAATTATACTAGATCTACTCTTAGACAGGGACTTTTGCTCCTCTAAATAAGCATACCAATACTTGAATCAATATCCTGGAATATTAAAGCAAGAATTAAGAACACATAATTAAGAACAAATCAAGTATTTATCATATAATTTAGAAACTAATAACAAGATTCGTCTTAGGTTTCATCCCCCTTAGGTATTTGGGGGATTTAGTTCATATGTGTAAAAGAAAACATCTCAAAAGAATAATAATAACAAAACATAAAGAAACCCCAAAACCCCTGAAGGAAATTAAAGGGAAATCTTCAGTCTTGAAGGAGAATCTGGCTTTTGAGATGGATCAATCGGCTTTCTTCGAGTAATTCCTTGCCTCCTACTCCGTGTGTGTGTTTAATCCTCCTCTAGGGTGTTAATATAGGTTTTAGAATGCCTCAGAACCCTCCAAAGTGCCCTTTTCTGAACAAAACTAGACTTGGGCCCGACAGGGACACAGCCGTGTGCCACGCCCGTGTAAGGCGGCTTAGGCCATTTTAAGTCTGTTAAATATACACGAGTATGTGGTCTACCCATGTGAGGAAGGCCGTGTTGAAGTCTGCTAAATAGACACGGGTGTGTGGTCTACCCGTGTGAGGAAGTCCAGGCCGTGTTAATTTCCCACGTTGACCCATTTTCTTCGTTTTTGGCCCGTTTATCGCTCTTTTTACTCTTCTATGCTCACCTGAGTATAAAACATGAAATTAAAGGATTAGGAGCATCAAATTCCAAAAATCTAATGATAATTTATCCAAAAATGTACTAAGCATGGGATAAAAATATGTATAAATTACGACTTATCAATCATCTTTTTATTTCTCTTTCTTCTCCACTGATTCTTACCTAAGGAAATGACCATGAAAGCTTGAAATTTTCAGCAACTTCTAACCCTCACAAGTAAGTGATTTTGATGGTCATTTTTTTTATTTTATAATTTTTGTATTTTTGGAACCCTTGTTGCTTAATTTAGCTAATGAGAAGACTATTTTGCAAAATGGTTGAAAGTCTAGGGTTTTGCCATGAGAATATTCATGTTGTTTGCTGCATTCTTATGGAAGAAAATGAATCTTGGTGGTTAAATAAACAACTTTTGTTAAGTGATTTTCATGAAAACACCTAAAATGAACCAATTTGTAAAAGTTGTAAAATAGGTGGTAAAGATGTGAAATAATGGAAAATGTGGGCTGCTATAAGCATGAAAAAGGTTCGTCTATGCATGTGTAGTAAAGAAATTGAACACATTTCATTTTACGAGCCTAGGGGCAAAAGTGTATATATGACAAAGTATAGGAGTAATTTTACCAAAAATGTAAAATTGGGCTAATTTGAGTAGCATGATGAATAAATAAATTAAATGTGTTGTTATAGATCGAGGAAGATAAAATTCAGAATTAGTGATGAACCGTCATTTATACATATTTTTACCCCATGCTTAGCGCATTTTATGGATGATTTTTCCTTAGAATTGGTGAATTTGATGCTCATAATACCTTAATTTCATGTTTTATACTTAGATGAGCTTAGGAGAGTAAAATGAACGAGAAACGTACCAAAAACGGAGAAAATGGGCTAATGTACGAAATCAACACAGCCTGGACTTCCTCACACGGGCAGACCACACGGTCGTGTCAATTTGACAGAATCGAAGCATGACTCACACGGGTAGACCACACACCCGTGCTATTTTAACAAGCTTGACCACAGCCTGAAGTAATCGTACACAGGCGTGTCACACGGGCGTGTCCCTACCGAGCCCAAGTTGAGTCCAATTAGGAAAAGGCTAATTTTGAGGGCTTTTAGGCATTCTAAAGCCTATAAATACACCTTAAAAGAGGAGAAAAAAAGGGGACACAGAGGAGGAAGCAAGGAATTGCTCAAGTAAAGCTGATTGATCCATCTCAGAAGCCGGATTCACCGTCAAGACTGAAGATCTCCCTTCGATTCCCCATCAGGAGTTTTGGGTTTTTCTTTGTGTTTTATATTCACTATTCTTCTGAGATGTTTTCCTTTTTAGTTATGAACTAAATCCTCTAAATACCTAAGGGGGATGAAACCTAAGACAGATCTTGTTATTATTATTTTCTGAATTGTATGATAAATATTTGACTTGTTCTTAATTATGTGTTCTTAATTCTTATTTTGATATTCCAAGATATTGATTCAAGTTACGCTCTTATTCAGAGGAGGAATAGACCCTGTCTAAGAGTACAATTGTCATAATTAAGCGGAGTTGATTGCACGCCTAGAGATAGAGTGACAAGATTTTGCCAGATTAGGGTGAAACCTAATAAGAGGATCCATAGATCGAGTTAATGCAACCCTAGGAAGTTAATTAGAAAGAGATTTCAATTTTTCAACCTAGGGTTAGACGTTGTTAGTCTCGAGAGAGATAATAATATAACTTAGGGATTTCTACGAATCAAGTCAAACGAATAAATCGTCCGATTCAGAGTCAAATAACAAGTGAAGTCTAGGTGGATTTTTCTTAGGTATTGTCTTAATTCAATCATTTTCCAAAATTAATCCCCCAATTCTATTTTCTGTGAATTCTTAGTTTAGTTAATTAGTTAGTTAAAACAAACCCCCTTATTCTTAGGCTAGATAATAAAAAGACAGTCATTACTAGTACTTTTAGTTCCTTTGGGTTCGACAATCCGATCTTGCTAAAACTATATTACTGTTCGATAGGTACACTTTCCTACATCATGATAATAGTTAGTTTCAAGAACGATTAATTATAAATATTTAAAACCTATCACAAAATAACACGATCAATTAGATCGGGGGAAAAGCAAGATAATCGAGTAATTGACTTATTTTTTCGTTTCATACCGAGGTAAGTTTGTATGTTAATAAGCATTAAATTTGATATGTTTAAATGCTTAATCGATATCATGTATTATTTCGTATGTTATTATTGGATCATGAATAATATAAAAATACGAGATTGTATTGAAAGATCAAATTAAGAGAAATGCAGGGTTGAGTATGATCAAATTACGACATGTTATGAATTGACGATAAAGACCATGGTTGGACCATGGCAATATGTGTAACCGCGTAAGACCATGTCTGGGACATGGCATCGGCCACGATATGAGAGCCAATGTAAGATCATGTCTGGGACATGGCATCGGTATTGATATGTGTGCTAGTGTAAGACCATGTCTGGGACATGGCATCGGCCACGATATGAGAGCCAATGTAAGATCATGTCTGGGACATGGCATCGGTATTGATATGTGTGCTAGTGTAAGACCATGTCTGGGACATGGCATCGGCCATGATATGAGAGCCAGTGTAAGACCATGTTTGGGACATGGCATCAGCCACGATATGGGAGCCAGTGTAAGACCATGTTTGGGACATGACATTGGTACGATACATCATGTATGAGTCTTCCCGAGTATCCTTAGTATCCCAAGTGGTTCAACGGGTAAATCCAAAGATTATGTGAAAGAAATGACAAGGTATGATCATGTTGAAAGGGTACAGGTATGTACGCAAAATTCATGAGTAATGAATTCGACGCATATGGGACATTTGGTAAGAATGTAAATGAGTAAGCCCTACCTATGAAAATGATCTTGTGGTGACCTTGTGGTTATAAGTCTATACTTATGATGTATAAATAGGTGGTAAATTTGATTGATGATCATATGTGAGGCTTTAAGGCTAAATTAAATTGAGACATGATAGGTTTAAGTTTTGTTGTTGATGTATAGGTTAAATTGGCCAATGAATGGTATGTAAATATTTGATAATGACTAGCTATTGGAATGGCTAGCTAAGGAGATGCTTTGGTGTTGTGTATGATTAAATGGATGTTAATATAAAGAAATCATGAAAGAGTAAAGTTAGCAGTAAAATAGTTTTGGACAGGAGCAATTATATAACTTTGAAAAATCACCAAAAATTGTGGAAATTAAATTAGAGGTTGAATAAGATATGAAATTAAATCTTATTGAGTCTAGTTTCACATAGAAGAAATAAGCAAAAGAATTTCATATTATGAGATGTTTGAATTTTTGTAGGATAAGGTCAGGATGAATTCGGAATCCCCGTTTATGACTTTGGAAAATCATTAAAAATAGTATAAAAATAGTTAAGAGTTATAATTTATATTTTTTAAATTCTTAATTAATTTATTTTCAAGATAATCAAACAAGAACATCATCCGAGTCCCGTACAAGGAGATAATTAATTTTTAGCGAAGAAGGGTCAAAATTGTTAGACAGTAGAATAGGGACGACTTTAAAGAATAAAATGTACTTATTGGATAAACAAAAAATTTTTGAAATTTTATGGCAAGGAGATATGTGAGTCTAGTTTCAGGAAAATTTTGCGAAACTTAATTTGGAGTTCCGTAACTCAAGATATAAATAATTTAGTGACTATAACTCGTGTAGATAGCATGATATGAACATAAGTGAATAGTGGAACTTTGTGCAATTATGATTGCATTATCTTGAGAACATATTATGAGGACTGTTAAAAGCATGTTAATAAATTGTTTATTATTTAAATACCTACTTACTAAGCTATATGCTTACTCACTCTTCCTTTCCTTTTTCCTATAGTGTCACAAATGCTAGCTCGAGTTGGAGGTCGTCAGAGATCCTATAACACTAATAAGCTATTGATGGGTATCAATGATTTTCTAGCATTTTAAGTGTATGGCATGTATAGGGATTTGGTTATTGTGTACATGATATTATGAGTTGGCCTAGAATATTAGCCTATGCTAATTGAAGGTCATTGTTGTATAAGGCCATTTAGTGTGCCCAATATTTGCTATGTTATAAGTCTATGATGAAGCATTACATGGATGTGCATGCTTGTTTGGGTTGGATGAGTGAATGTGAGATAATTATGTGTGGCAAAATACTAAATGTGAATGGTTGAGTAAGTTACATGCTATAATTAGTTAAGTGTGTGTGTGGTTGTGCATGATGAATGTGATTTATAAATAGTGTGTGAATGCCATGGTATGGTTATTGGGATGCCTAAAAATGTCATGTTGTGTGTTGATAAACTTAGTATGGGTGTGCAAGTGTTTTTGGATGGAAAAAGGCTTGGTAAATAGCCTAACTATCATCCACACGAATGGCCACACGGCCTAGGACACGGGCGTGTGTCATGGCCGTGTAACCCTAAATGGGTGATGACGTCATAAACAGATAGTTACACGGGTGGAGGACATGGGCGTGTGTGACCACACGGCTTACGCACACGGGCGTGTGACTCTCCAAAATATGAAAATTTTCTTAGTGTCTCAAAAGTTTCAAAAGTTCTCGGTTTAGTCCCTAACCACCTCCAATGTATGTTTTGGGCCTCGTAGGCCCATATAAGGGACTTTAAGATAGAAATTGAAAAGTTTTTAAATTTAAATGAAATTTTATGATTTGGAAATGTTTGTATGAATGCGTTTGAGTCCGATAACGCCTCGTACCCTGTTCCAGCGACGGACGTAGGTAAGGGGTGTTACAAGAGTAGTGGGGAGTGTGGGAGTAAAATAAGGGATTTGTAGAGATTATTGGGATTATTTTCTTCTGTTCAAATTTTCTCTCTCATCCAAAGAGAAATCTGACGTCAGATTTCTTGTGTTTTCCATTTCTGATGTGAACTCCTTTCCTTGCTTTTCTTTTTTGGAAATCGATGAAAAATATCCTCCTGTTCTTCGTGCTATACTCGTTCTTTTTTGTGCTTGCCATGGGATTTAGGTAAGGGGTTATTTTTGTTTCTATTTTCGGTAACTATTGGATATACCTTCTCTTGTAGTGTGATTTCTGCTTGGTTTGGGGTTTGATTCATGTAGAATTTCGGTGTAGGTGAATGTGGTAGAGAAGGAAATTCAATTTGTGGGTCTAACCGTGTTGTTATTTGTGCTAGTCGACGGTAAGTTACTTGCGTTGTTTCGGGTTTTTGTATTGACTAGAACATTTTGTTAATACAGAGACGCCAAATTTGCTATCTTGATCTGCTCTCTGTCAATCCAGAGACGCCAAATATGCCTTTTAGAAGATATAACCTGTAGAATGGGTATGTGCTTATGACTAGTGATTAGGATGCTATGATCGAAATGAATCAAATGCTCATAATTAGACATATTATGATGCAAAATGAAAATGATTCCTATTTCAGATGTCATCACTTATTCATTCAATCAAAATTTCACTCGAAGTACCAATCGTACTCCGCTCATATGTTTTGAATCAAATTGGTCCTTTTGTACCATTCCTCGAATGTTACGACCTACTAGAGGTGTTTGTAAAATGATCCTTCCTTAGGATCGAATCATTTGGGTTGCCCAATTATCCCTTGAACTGAAGAAGAAATTTCCTCGAGTTCCTCCGTCCCTCACTTACAGGAATTCTTCAAACAATTGTTCTGTTTTAGTTTCTCGTATTCTCTAGAGATTTCCAGAGTAATATGCAAAACTTCGTTTGTAAAAATATTTAGTTCATCAATCATTATTTCAATGCAACACACTTTATGAATAATGGAAGACAAATAATTTGATCTTGAGAATAGTTAGATAAATCATCAGAATACAATAGGAAGTTAACCTGAGAACATATCTTTGAGAAGAAAAAGAATCCAAAGGTAGTAAATAGGACAAAAATCAGATGTCCAACATATCACAGCTTGGGCTTCTGTATACAAATTCCATGAAGACTGTTTTGAGTTTAACATGTGTTTAGAAGATCCAAAGTGCTTTGTTGATGCCTCGGTATGTAACACACTCCACTTCTTGTCAAATTTGGTATAGCAAGGTCACTGCATGATTTCAATATTTGAGCAGCCCTTTCGGGTTTTCAACTCAAAAAACCCTATTTGGTCTCAAGGCGCCCTTTGCGGGTTCTCACCTTGGCCTCTCCATTTTTTTTTAGAAGTCTCAAAGCGCCCTTTTTGGGTTTTCACCTTGGCTTCCCTTCTCTTTAGACAAAGTACCTCTTGGCTGAGTCTAAATTCACTGGATTGGGTAAACTTTTCCCATCCATTTCTGTCAAAATCAGTGCACCACCAGAGAAAACCTTCTTCACAACATACGACCCTTCCCAATTCGGCATCCATTTTCCTCTAAAGTCCTTCTGTATGGGAAGAATCTTTTTTAGTACAAGGTCCCCTTCATGAAATTCTCTTGGACGAACTTTCTTGTCATAAGCTCGCATCATTCGCTTCTGATACATCTGGCCATGACGAATAGCCCTTAGCCTCTTTTCTTCAATCAAGTTCAATTGGTCATACCGCGATTGAATCCATTCTGCTTCATCCAGCTTTATCTCTGACAAAATTCGAAGAGAAGATATTTCCACTTCAATAGTTAACACTGCCTCCATCCCATAAACCAACGAGAAGTAGAGGGTCTGACGGACGTTCGACAGGTAAAGAGTGCAAATGGTAATTTCTCATGCCAATCTCTGTAGGTCTCAGTCATTTTCCCCATTATCTTTTTGATATTTTTGTTGGCAGCTTCCACTGCCCCATTCATTTTTGGGCGATATGGAGATGAATTATGATGTTTGATCTTAAATTGGTTGCAGACTTCCACAATCATGCTGTTATTCAAGTTTAATGCATTGTCCGATATGATCCTCTCAGGCATTCTACACCGACAAATAATCTCCTTTTTCAAGAATCGACTTACTGCTGACTTGGTAACACTAGCATATGAAGCTGCCTCTACCCATTTCGTGAAGTAGTCAATGACCACGAAAATGAAACGACGCCCATTTGAAGCTTTTGGTGATATTGGTCTAATAACATCTATGCCCCACATGGAGAAGGGCCATGGAGAAGTCATAACATGCAAAGGTGAATGTGGTACATGAATTTTGTCCCCATATATCTGGCATTTATGACACTTCTTGGCATAGTTGATACAGTCTCCCTCCATAGTAGACCAATAGTATCCAAACCTCATGATTTGCCTTGCCATTGTAAAGCCATTTGCATGTGTCCCACAAACACCTTCATGTACTTCTTCCAAGATTTGTCTGGCTTCCACAGCGTCGACACATCTCAAGAGCACCTGATCTTTCCTTCTTTTATAAAGGATGTCCCCATCTAGTACATATTCGCAGGCTAACCTCCTCAAGGTTCTTTTGTCATTCTCAGTTGCCTGCTCAAGATATTCACGATTTCTCACATACCGTAATATATCTTGATACCAAGGATGATCCTCCTTTTCCTCTTCTTCGATGTTACAACAATGAGCTGGGACCTCAGAAATACTCATCTGAATTGGTCTCACATTCTCTTTTTTATTTGCTTTAATCATGGAAGCCAATGTTGCTAAAGCATCTGCCATCTGATTTTCGTCCCGTGGGAGATAATTGAAGGTGATGTTATCAAACTCCTCAAGTAACTCCAAAACTACCTTTCGATAATTAATCAATTTGGGGTCTCTTGTCTCCCATTCACCCCTAAGCTGATAAATTACCAACGCAGAGTCTCCATATACTTCCAGGGTTCTAATTTTTCACTCCCTGGCCGCTCGAATCCCTATGATGCATGCTTCATACTCGGCCATATTGTTCGTACAGTTAAAATCCAATTTACATGTAAATGGATAATGATCACCATTTGGGGATACCAAAACTGCCCCAATTCCATTTCCTACCGCATTGGATGTGCCATTAAAGTTCAGCTTCCATGGATATTCTTCAGTAGTTGCCACATACATCAACTCCTCATTAGGGAAATAAAAACTCAATGGCTCATAATCTTCTAGAGCTCTGCTGGCCAGAAATTTTGCTATTGCGCTTCCTTTTATAGCCTTTTGACTCACATAGACTATATCAAACTCTGAAAGTAGTACTTGCCACCTTGCCATTCTTCCATTTAGGGCTGTTGACTCCATCATGTACTTTAATGGATCAAGTTTCGAAATTAACCAAGTCGTATGATATAGCATATATTGTCTCAACCTTCGAGTCGTCCAGATTAAAGCATAACACAACCTTTCAATTGGCGAATATCTCATCTCACACTCTGTGAATTTCTTGCTGAGGTAATATATCGCCTTCTCTTTTCTTCCTGACTCGTCACGTTGACCAAGCACACATCGCATAGAATTACTAAACACTGATAAGTACAGAATTAATGGTCTATCTGGACTAGGCAGAGATAACACTGGAGCGTTTAACAAGTATTGCTTAACCTTATCAAAAGCGTTCTGGCATTCCTCATCCCAAGTACCTTGGTTGTGTTTTCTAAGGAGGCAAAATATAGAATCACATTTCTCGGTTAATTGTGAAATAAACTGAGCGATATAATTTAATCTTCCAAGAAAACCCTGAACTTCCTTCTGAGTACGTGGTGGAGGATATTCTTGTATAGCTCTAACCTTGTCTGAGTCAACTTCTATTCCCTTTTCACTGACTACAAAGCCCAATAACTTCCCCGACCTAGCTCCGAAGATGCACTTTTCTGGATTAAGCTTCAATTGAAACTTCCTCAATCTCAAGAACAACTTTCTCAAGACTTCAATATGCTCCGTCTCTATTCGAGATTTGGCAATCATGTCATCAAAATACACCTCAATCTCATTGTGCATCATATCATGAAATAAGGTTACCTTAGCCCTTTGGTATGTTGCCCCTGTATTCTTCGGCCCGAAGGGCATTGCCTTGTAACAAAAGGTGCCCCACAATGTTATAAAGGTGGTTTTATCCATGTCCTCAGGATGTATCTTTATTTGATTGTACCCTGAGAAGCCATCCATAAAAGAAAACAACGAATATCCCGCTGTATTGTCCACCAAAGTGTCGATGTGCAGTAAAGGAAAGTTGTCCTTTGGGCTAGCTTTGTTTAGATCTCTGTAATCAACACACATTTGTACCTTTCCATCCTTCTTAGGGGCAGGCACAATGTTAGCCACCCATTCTGAATACTTAACCTCTTGTAGGAATCCAGCATCAAACTGCTTCTTGACTTCATCTTTTATTTTCAGCACAATATCAGGCCTCATCCTTCGCAATTTTTGTTGGACCGGCTTGTAATCTTGTCTTATGGGGAGACGATGTACCACAATATCAGTATTCAACCCCGACATATTCTCATATGACCATGCAAATATATATTTGAATTCACGTAGTAGCTTAACAAGACCTTGTCTCGTTTCCTTTACAATATGTGTCCCTATTTTTACCTCTTTTCCTTCCTCCAAGACTACATTCTCTATTGGCTCTTTCTCACAGGGTAGGATTTGTTTCTTCTCTTGTTTCACCATTCGCAACAGATCTAGAGACACATCACAATCCCTGTCATCTTCAAAATCTTGAGGTTCATCGAAACACATGTCTTGCTCAAAAGAGAATTCAGGATTTGTAGTATCAGTGCTCACGTCATTGATATTTAGGGACCTGCGGGGTACAAAAGGATGTACAAAGAATGAATTTTTTTAAGAATGTTTATTTATGTGTTATGTATGAAATGAAAAATTTGAAAGAATTTAAAGAGGTCAAAAGAATATTGGTCAGTATAAAAGAATATTCACTCAGATTGATAACAAAGGTCGTGTTTATTGAAATGCAAATATCCAAACATGAGCCCATTTTACAAATGAAATCTTATTACTTCTAGGCTCTAGAACAACAAGAGTGTTCTGAAAATTACTCTGAAAAATCTTTAAAAACTACAGGAAGTTCTTTTGCAGTCTAATTGTTTAAAGAGCTTCTCGATTCGTAAGGACAAATGCCCTCAAGGTTTCTTCGTTTAGACTCTTCATTATGTACAACATTGATGTGATAATTTCCTTTTTCGAGCAAACCTCTCTTAGGGTGAATTATCCCTCCTAATATAAAGGTTTGGGATATATGAGGGAACGTCATCAGTTCCCACTCTATTTCTCTTCCACTTAAACGCGCCATTCTTCTTTCTTGACGCTTATCTATTTCCTTCCTCCTCTGCTTATGATCTGGCCTGAAACCCAAGCCAAAACGATCTCTCTTCTCCTTTAGTTCTGGAAATTGAATCCCTCCTTGGAGATATCTTTCCAATCTTTTTCCTGGCAAGGCTCCTTTTCCCACTGTCATCTGCAAACCAATTCTTGTAGTTCTGGATATCCTAGGCACCGGCACCTCATTCCTCTCTGAAATAAATGGAAATAAATGTTGCATTAACTAATTCTAAAGAGCGAAAAGAACACTTAACAGCCTCCTCATTTGCCTTTACATAAGGTGTGTCACTGGTAACTGCTGCTATGATGTCTTCTTCTGCATTTATGGTGACCAGCCGTCCATCTGTTACTAGCTTCAATTTCTAGTGCAAAGATGAGGGTACCACTCCTGCCGAATGTATCCAAAGCCTTCCCAACAAGCAATTATAAAAGGGCTTGATGTCCATCACTAAAAAGTCTACCTCATACACATTTGGCCCGATCAGCAATGGGATATCAATTCTTCCCATGACATTTCTTTCCGTGCCATCAAATGCCCTCACTACATTATGGCATGTTTTCATGTGAGAATTATCTATGGGTAATCTATTCAATGTGGATGATGACAGGATATTTAAAGCTGACCCATTATCAATAAGTACACTCGGCAATGTATATCCTTTGCAGCGAGTGGTGATGTGCAAAGCTTTAGCTGATCCCATGCCACCAGGTGGGATTTCATCATCATTAAAATAAATGAAGTTGTCGGCACTTATGTTACTAACCAATCGATCCAGCTTGTTGACGGATAATCATTAGTAACGTAAGTCTCATTGAGCACCTTCACTAATGCCTTACGATGTACCTCTGAACTCAGAAGCAAAGCCAACACTGATATACGAGCTGGTTGTTTGTGCAATTGTTCAACCACGTTATACTCACTGTGTTTCAGGAATTTTAGAAACTCTCTAGCTTCTTCTTCCTTCACTGGTTCATTAACAAGTAACTCAGCCCTATTCTTCTTCTCAACGTCAAAGGCTTTCACTTTCGTAGGCTCAACTTTGATGCCTTTTGTATCATAACGCTTCCCACTACGTGTGTAGGATCCTTCAACTTGAGCCTTCTTAGAAGTACTTACTATATCTTCTCTCTCCGGCATTGTCATATTGCAGTCATAATTCCAAGGTACCCTATTGTTATCCTTATAAGGAAAGGAAACGGGTTTGTAAATTATGACTTTCGGCGCTGTTTGTGTCTCAACTTCATTATTCCTTAGTATAGAAATAATGATCCTTGGCCGGTTGATTCTTTGATTCTTTGGTTCACCTTCCAATGCACATACATGACCCTCATCTGAGCCAGCTTCATCAAAATTCCAATTCCTTATTATTCATAAGGCTTTGTACCAAAGCCTTAAACTCGTCACATTCCTAGATCTCGTGTCCCTTTTCTGCATGGAACTCACAGTAGTCCTTCGCTCCTTTATTTCCCTCTTCAAAGATTATCATTTCTCTTTTCACTATTTCTTCCTAGATTACTTTCATCGGCATTCTTACCTGAGCCACGTCCTCTTTAATCCTTCTCATACCAGTGTCCCCAATTGCGTTTACCCATTGATCACCATGGTTTGGCAACGGGTTCTCTATACTAGGGGTGTCGTCAAATTTTACGACCCCATCTTGATCAGTCTTTCCACTGTTTTTTTAAAGCCAGTGCAATTTTCGATTGAATGCCCTGATGTCCCTGTATGGTATTCACATTTGGCATTTGTATCGTACCATTTGGGATATGGGGGTTGTAGTGGTTTCAAATGAAAAGGAGCTATTACATGCGCATTAAATAGACTTTGATAAAGCTCTCGATACGTCACTGGGATAGGCGTAAATGAGACCTTCTCAAAATTTTGTCTCGAACCAGATCCTTGCTTTTGGGAATCCTGTTGCCCAACTGTAGTTGCTCTGGGCTGACTAACCATAATCACTTTTGAATTATAACTACTCGTATTGTTCACCTCATTATCTTTCCTTCTTGGGGCCGATCTTTTAGCAATTTCCCCCTCTATCTTGCCACCCCTTATGGCGTTCTCAATCATTTCTCCTGCCATAACTATATCAGCAAAGCTCTTAGTGGTACTTCCAATCATGTGACTAATGAATGGGGCCTTCAAAGTGTTAATGAATAGCATGGTAGTTTCTTTCTCCAAGAGCGATGGTTGAACTTGCATGGCAATCTCCCTCCACCTCTGTGCATATTGCCTAAAGCTCTCATTAGACTTCTTTTCCATGTTCTACAAAGTGATTCTATCAGGAGTCATGTCAGTCACATGATTATATTGCTGCATAAAGACTTGCGCTAAGTCTCTCCAAGAACCGATCCTTGCGCGACTCAATTGATTATACCACCTAGCCGCTGCCCCAACCAAACTATCCTGAAAATAATGGATCAATAATTGATCATTATTTACATAGCCAGTCATTCGTCTACAGAACATAGTGATCTGGGCCTCAGGGCAAGTAGTCCCATTGTATTTCTCGAATTCCAGCATCTTGAACTTATGAGGAAACACCAAATCTGGGACCAAACTCAAGTCCTTGGCATCAATTCCCTGACGATTATCAGCGTTTTATAATGCCTTAAATTTCTCCTCTAACCATCTGTAACGCTCCTGTAATTGCTTTGATGACTCGAGTCTCATCTCCTCCCTCTCAACTACATCTAAATCAAGGATGACTGGATTTGTAGGGTTATCTCCCGGGTTGGATCCTGAGCCAGTTTGGAAGTTCATAGGTATTCCAGCATTGACTTGCCCATGTTGAGGCCTTATTGTGATGGACGGCCTTCGGGGATATGCTTCAGGTTGAGTTTGTACATGGTGTGGAGTAAAACCCGGAGGATGATCCTCATTATCTTCTTCAGTGATGGTCATAGAGGCCTTTTCTTTATCCGTCGCCCCCTTCAGCAGCTGAGCCATCTCAGCCATCATATTCCTTTGAGCCTCTAACATTTGATCCTTCATCTCCTGTTGGATTTTCGCCAATTGCTCCTACAATTGCTCTTGCATTTCTTTCTGGATCTACTCAAGTCTTTGATCCATATTCTTTGTCTTAGCACGTGTATCGTAAGGATGTGTTGCTTCCAGGTTTTCTTTCTCTCTCTCTCTCCCTCTCTCTCTCTCTGTAATTTTAACTAATTAGGGCCTTTCTATAAATTTGAATGCATATGATGCAATGAGATGCAAATGCATGAATGCAAAAAAAAAAAGATATCGATTCTGATTCAGTTTCTTTTAGAAAACATTATTTAAGAAACAAAAATCTTTATACAAAACGGATTACAGATACACTTTCGCCCTTAGGCCCAGAGTTTTAACACTATCCAATAACAATGCTAACTCTCGACATCTATTTGACACTAACTCATACTTTGCACTTAATACATTAGCTTGCGCTGCCAGGTCTTACAAATGATCAGCAACATCTCGAATCTGGACTATGGCTTCTCCCATAACGTAGTCCCTATCTTTGACTTGATCCTGAAAATGGTGAAGTTCTCCCTTCCAATGTTCTTCTCTTGCCTCAAGCTGCTCAATCTGAATTTCACAATTCTGCAATGCTGCTTCCAACCCTCCAATATTGTGCTTCATTTCCTCGATCTTGTTCAGACTTGCCTTTAACTCGACCTCAGAGTTACGACTTCGGTGATGATGAAGAGATCGTCCAAGCTCAGTCACCTTAGCTATTAATCATTGATTCTCCTTCTCTAGGGCCTGATTCTAAACCTGCATCTCTTGAAACTTCTTCTCCCAATACTCGACTTTGGCTTTTTCTTCTTGAACCTCTTGTTGCCACTGCTCTGAAGACTTCCCCAATCCAGCTCTCTTCATTGATAGCTGTATCCTCTTATATTGCGTCTTCAAGTCATCTCGGTCTTTCTCAATCTTCCTCTTTTCTTTCCTCACTTTTTCGACCTCAATTTTCTGAACATCGACGTCTAAGCTTAGGTACATCTTCTCCTCTTTAAGCATTTCTATCTTTCTCCTGAGCTTCAAATTCTTCCTTTTGAACTCTTACTTTATGACCTCTAACTCCTATGGAATCACTCGTAAACTCTCCTCTATCGATCGAGCAGCCCCCAAACTCGGCCTAGGGATGTTATCATTGATCCTCTTGCTAAACCATCCTTTGTACTCAATAGTTGTAGTCGGGCCTTCAGTCAGAATCTTCACACAGCGAATCTTCTTCCAAGCCTCAAAAATCTCTCGCATCTTCTTCTTATAATGATCCCCCTTATATGAGAAATCACTCTGAGCTAACCCTTGTGTTGACGGTATAAACTGCCCGCTTTGTATTGCCTTAGGACGAGTAATGGCGCATAACCAACAACTCCCCAAATTTCAGGAAGAGGTACCCAATCAAAGTTTCGCAACGGTAAAGGACTTCATTAGGAGCCATCCAAGGGCTTTCCACATAACATCTTCCTCTCGAGAGATTCTCAAGTATTTCCATCCACCTTTCCTCTGTAATATCGTCCCTCCCTACAGATTTGGTGCTTCCCTTAAGGGAGAATAATCCTTAAAGAACACTCGGCAAGGAACCTTATCAACCTTCCAAAAGTGACTATGGAACCATACTAACAACAACTGTGCACATCCAATGAATCTTCCTTCACCAGCTCTCTGACATGCACTCAAAGCTCTCTGTTTACTAAGTCGATCGAATAAATCTGCAACTGCCTCGTCTATGTGCCCCATAGCTTTTGGGAAAATCACCAAACCATATATACTTAAGGTCAAGACATCAACCCTCTTCTTCACATCTAGGTGTGCCAATATCAAATCCCTCAAACTTGCCCACGGAATGCATTTACTATCACCCTTTTGTTGGATTCAAGCTGCGGCCCACTGTTCACTCACCCCTGTAATCATCATTAATTTCTTCAAGAAAGTTGGGAGATTAGCAGCCTTAACATAAGCTTTGTTACCTTAAATTTTTGGACAGCGAAGCAAGGTCGTATACTCCTCCAAAGTAGGTACTGAGTCTACCTCTCCAAATGTAAAACAACTATAAGTAGGGTTCTAAAACTGTACCATAGCTCGAAACAGATGCTTATCCACCTTGATGTCTAGCAAATAGGGAAGATCTCCATAATTCTGGTAGAACAACTGCTTAGCCTCGTCATCCCATTGGGCCTAAATGTCCTTCAACTCCTTCAACTCATTCTGTGTCGAAATGATACGAGTGAAGTCCCACATCTCTGACGTATACCCCTCAGTGACACTATCTTCTTTCTCTAATCGGGTTTTTCGACGACCATGCATGCATGTAAGCGTTGTCCTCCACTTTATCAAGATATTCATTTCTCATTACAAAACTTTCTAATCTAGAAATCGAACCGTGAATCGATACCTTTAAATGTTGAGTGACATGCAATGATAGCAAAATAAAATAAGTCAGTATCATATATAAAAGTATAATAAACAAGCACTTATAAGGGTAACTTACTAAAGGCTAGCACTATACTCCCTAGGGTAAGCACTTAAAGTTCACTATATGTGTTTCGGTTCTAAAGCGAGGGTACTTGAACCAGTAGATTCCTCGGTCCTTACCCATTATAGGCTCATATGGACCAAGTTCGGTTCAGGGGGACACATTTCCGTATGGCCATACAGAGATGAAAACCTCACGAAGACATAGGTATAGATGTATCCCGGAAACAATCCATTAGCTCATGCGGAGGTGAAAACCTCATGAAAGCGTAGCTTCTCACTCCCACTTAAGGGTGCGACCACAGCGGTCATGCAAATGCAATGTGTGCGAAATCAAAATAACAAACATATGCAGCAAACACATGTAAAAAGATCGATATTTTAAAATTTTTCCAAACTTTTAACATTAAGACAAAAAAAATAATCAATTTCTTGGCTTGACTCTCTTATAAAATCCCCAGTGGAGTCGCCAAGCTGTCGAAACCTTTTTCAAAGAGAGTATTTTGAAAACGGGAGTCACCGCCAACCTTTTTAAGTGTGATTGGATCACCTTATAAAACATTTTGGTCTACGAAATTATGAGAAAACGAGTTCGGGAGTCGGTTACGTACGAGGAAGGATTAGCACCCTCGCAACGCCCAAAATTGGTACCAAATTGAATAGTTTTGTCTTAATGTCAAAAGTTTGATAGAATTTAGAAATAAGATCTCTTTTTAAAACCATAATAATTTGAGTTGAAAATCAAGATTCCTTCGCTTCAAAAGAGTACGAACATCATATCCAGCATGATTGGACACGATATTCCTATACTTTCGTAACTGAAATCATCTTGTGATTTAAAAAATTTATTTAGAAGGATGTTTTTTAGACATGTAGACAAACGGGAAATCGCAACCCAGCATGTTAGGGCACTACTTTCCGAATTCCTAAATACCAAAAACATTGTCTTATTTTTTAAAATTCTTTTGGATTAAATGAAATATAAACTTTTATAACAATGATGCGTTTGACATATTACAAGATATCAATATTAAACAATATAAACTACATGCTTTCATGCAACTATAATATAGAAAATGATGAATAACAACATAAATTATATAATATACATTAACCTTTCATGCAGATATAAATAACATAAATATACATGCATTAATATTTCATGCAAAATATAACATAGAAAGTAATGAATATAACAACATAAATTATATATAATAATATTTCATGTAAAACAATAAATGACATAAAAATAATTTATAAGATAAAATTAACCTACTAAAACAACACTAAATAAATAAAAAAATACAAAAAATAAATAAAAAAATTATGAACATATATAAAATATAAGTAAAAAAATAAATATAAAAAAATATTTAAAAACATTTAAAATAATATGAAAATGATAAAGGAGAATTTTTTTAACCGATTAACATATATAAAACATACTATATGATATAATAACTTAATATATTTATAAAAAGAATAATATGTTAAATATGAGCAGAATTTTTTATAGTAAATTTAAGAACATTAGATATTAAATATTAAATATTTAATAATGATATATGTATTATTTAATAATAATTTACAAATTTTTAATTATATGTACTAATAAATAATAAATAATAGAATAATATATAATAAAATGAAGATAATATAGGGAATAATATATATAATAAAATATAATATATAATAAAATATATAATAAAATACAAATAACCTGATAAATAATAAAAATAATATATAATAATTTTTACATGTATAAAAACAATTAATATATATAAAATATTTAAAATAAATAAATTTTATGCAAAATGTATATATATATATATATATAAGGATTAAAATTGAATTTAAATAAGAATCTACGGTTAATTTTTAAATAAATAAAATGAATTTTAAACCCAATTGAAACACGCGTTAAAAGTTGAGGGACTCACTAGGCAATTTGACCCTAATCCCAAAATGACGTCGTCCCGAAATAGGCTTTATGATAGTAAATAGGACTAAATTGAAATGAAAATAGAAGGTCAGGGCCAAATTAAAACAAAATTAAAATTTGAATTGAACGAAATTATAAATTTTGAAAATACAAAAGGACCAATTGGGAAATTAGCCCTTTAAGCAAAAACACGCGGATCCTTCCCGGGTCACGAGTCAACGCGCGGATCCTCGGCCCTGAAACGACACCATTTTGAAGCCTATTATTTTAAGCCTAAACGACGACGTTCCTATGATGCTATATAAGCCAAATTTTTGCCTTAAAAATCATTTTAAGCCTGTTTTTTTAAAAAAAAAAACGAAGAAAAACCCTCTGAAAGAGGACTGAGAGCAGGCCCTCGGAGCTCCATCGAGCCTCCGTCCCCGGGCACCCACACGTCCACGCGCCGCTGCCAGCTCCGCCATATACGGCGATCGGGATTCGAAAAGTTTTGCTTTTCTCAGCGAATCGAAAAGGTAATCCTCTTTTATTATTTTTATGGTGCTTTGTGTGTATGATATGCAGGTATTCAAGAAGTAAATAAAGGAAATAAAGCAAGAGGAATCACCTCTGTTCTTTGGCAAGGCTTCCAAAAATTTATAATTTGTTTTTGTGTTTTTATATCTGATAAAAAATCGTATCTCGTTTACAAATTAGTGAAGAGGCTTTTATAGTCTTTTGTGAATCGTTACATTTTGGAAAGAAATCTTTGATTTCTTTTCCATGTTTGCTTCTCTTTTCCGCTGTGGTTCTTTCCTTTTTGCAGGTACCAGCGAGGATATCACGGCGGTGAGTGCGCTAGCGTTGATTCGTGCGCCGATTACGGCGCGATACGGAGCTAGAGTCACGGTGTCGATGAAAGGTCACTAGAATGGCACGAGCCGAAGGGGCGTGACGATTGGAGTGCTTGCGGCGCGAAGCTTCTGGAAACCCTAGGGTTTCCTAACCTGCTAACTGATTTGGGCCTTTTGGGCCCTGTATATTTTTGGGTTGAGGGTGTAATGGGTTACTGGGTAGTTTAGGTATTTGGGCTACGGTATAGGTTTGGGTGTAATTGGGTTTAAGTGTTTGTGGGCATTGTAAAATGGACTTGTTTAAAAAACTTTATTTTTCTTTTATTTAGTTTATTCTGTTTTTCTAAATATCCCGGGCAAATTGGGCCTATTACAAGGAGAAAGTATTCTGAACTGTGTTAATCGCCTATATTCTGGCAGCTTGGCTGCATATTATTTTGATATGTGTCTTAAATGGCACGATATGGTGTATAGGAATGGGTGGGTGTTTTTAACCCCACATGGTGTGATGGGATGGCCGGAGTTGGTGTGTAGAGGATGGGGGTAGGATATTGCATAAATGAATCTGCTATCTGAAATTGAATCTGTATCCGTATTTGACTATGCACGTGACTCTGTATGTATTGCATGTTTGTTTCTGTTGGGTTACACACTGAGTTTACGTAAACTAACCTCTGTTTGTCTGTTTCTGTTCAAGTAATCCATAGGCTTAGGCGGATCGGTGCAGTAGAGGCTCAACGGTGACCACCTTATCGTAAAACTATTAAAACTTAGTTCTTTTGGTTTATCTTAATCATGGATTGATTGAAGAGTTGCAATTTTTGGGGACTCTCTAAACTGTTTGGTTTTAACTTGAGTTGAATTTATTTGCTCGATATATTTTGCATGCTCGTTAAAATGTTTTATGGAAACGAATTTTACGCCAAGAAGAGGTTTTCTAAAATATGAATCGAATTTCTAAAATGTACTGGTTTCATATATCTTCCACTGTCATAAGTGATTTGGCAAATGAATTGCTAAAATAATGATTTCTGTAATAAACATGAAGGGTTGTGAGTTTTAATAGTGATTAGTTAATTGAATCAACTTGTTTTCAAAACCTATTCTTTGTGACACATCCGAATTCGGTCATAATGTTTAGGTCGGGTTTGGGGTGTTACAGAATCAAAAGCAACCAAACTATTCCAAAACAGAGCACAAACAACCAGAAAAATAACAACCCCAAAACAGATTACCAATATGCTCTAAAGAAGGTATTCCTCGACGAACCTGCTTTAGCCAAGGCTTTCGCCATTCCATTCTTACCTCAATTTGTGACTTCAATCCGAACCTTAGCCATTCGCCTTAAACTTCCTTCACTATTCGCGAACAAATTCCTAAATGACCACGGCCAAAGACAATTACACTCCATGCTTCTATTCTATTAATGAACCTTTTCTTTAAATTGACAAACGCGTTCTTCTTTCTTCTTCCGACCATCGTTAGTAACCCAAGATACTTCTCTAGATTATTAGACATTCTAACTCCCAATTTGCTTCTTATTCGCGCATTGTCTTCCTCACTTGTATTTCTGCTAAAATAAATAAGGGATTCGTTGAAATTCACCATCTGTCCAGACATGCTTTCATAGCCCTTAATGACTTCTTTCATCACCAAAACCCTTTCCATTGTTGCCTTACCAAAATACTTACAAAATTAAAGTGATTTTATATATTTCTGTAATTCTTTATATAATTAATAATTTAATCATCCTATCATCATATTTCATATTCTATTCTTACAAATCATGCATGTTGTATCTTATATAAATTAAAAATGTACCACGAGCCAAATATTTTATACCATATAATTAGTTATTCAACATAACAAAAATTGCCTACCTACCTGTATATATTGTTGCAAAATCGACCCCACATAAATAAATAAATAAACCCTTATCCAATTATGCCATTAAATAAACTAAAAAGTTAATTATTATTTTTTTTATTCTCCTTGAAAGTTGGTATAAAAACCCCATCAAGGAAATGCAAATGCAGAAATTAAATATAGAATCTTCTTCTTCATCTTTGAGTGTTGTAAGAAAAATGGTGATTAAGCAGTTAATAGCTTATGCTGCAACTGTGTTAGCAAGCTTGCTAGTGAAGTTCATGGCACTGAGTCTGATATGACCAAGTTCTGCATATAATCTACTAAATTTATTATTTTCTCGACACCTTACCTCTTGCCAATTCCACTAAATTCAACCCATTCAAAAGTATTATTATTAAATAAAACACTTATTTTTTCAATTTTAGTTGTAAAGTTTAAAATTTTTTTATCAAATTTGATATAATTAATTAACGTTAGAACTAAATTATATATTTTTACGATGATAAAAATACAATTTTATCATTTTAATATCCTATATTTTTGTAATTTTTAAAGAGTTAAATTAAATTTTTATCATCTGTGAGGAGCTAAAGTACAATTTTAGTATTATTAATTTAAAATTTTATAAATTATAAAAGATCTAAATTAAAAATTTACTATTTTAGGGAACCATCACTCCCTAAATCCCCACTATGCTGGTTACTTTACACAAGAAATTACTCAATAAAATTAAGAAATGACTAAAGTATAAAATAAAAGGTGAAATTTATAAAGGTACCTACATCCTTTACTATTTTAAATAAAAAAATTGTATTAAAATTAAGAATAAAATATTTGTATTACTAAATTACATTCCTTTTTATCATTTTTATAAATTTTGAGTTAGGTATACTTAACCTAACTAAATAAACTGCATGTGAGCCAAAAACAATATTATTTAAAAAATAAAAATAAAACCTATGCACTTTATGATTATCTTTTATACCTAAATGGCTAAATCTTAATTTTTTTTTTGGGGGTAATTTTCACTCATTTTTTAAAGAATGGTTAATTTAATTCAATAAATGGATTATAAGTGATAGATAATATTTTTTAAAAGTTTGATTATTACAAATAATATTTTTTTAATAATTTTATTTATAATATTTGTTTTATTTCATTACTTTCAAATAATATTTAATATTTTATTTACATTAGTTAGGTGTATAAAGAAATATATTTATAAATAATGTTAAATACATAAATTCAAATTATATAATTAATTTTATATATTAAAAAAAAGATCCGCTTATACTAGTGCGAAACTAAAGTAATTTTACACACTTTCATATATTTTTGCATGATTCTTAATTTAACAATCCAATCATTAAATTTATTGATATTGTTGTACTTCTTATGCATGTAAATTCTCATATTGTTTCGATATTTTTATCTATCGATCTAAAATATTGTATGTATTAACATTCATTCAAAGATCAAAGATTAAAAGTATTTTTACATAAAAAAAAAAAAGTTAGAGGCCAAATATATCAAATTGTTGAAATACCCTCAATTCTTAAACCAAATACATTCTAACAGTCCTACTTTTATGCAGAAAACTAACTGCGTGTGTGTATATATATACACATGGATTTGCCATGCTTTTTTCTAAACAATAAAATAAAATAAAACAGTTGTACCTACCAACATGATGTCTTATTTATTAGAGTCTGGTCAGTGAGCATAGTGTAAACTACAGTGTGTATGTGTGTGTATATCTATATATAGGTGTTTACTGCAACGTCCGAAGCACTGTGTGTGTATATCTATATATAGGTGTTTACTGCAACGTCCGAAGCACAAGCCAAGACAAGCGACCCAAAATAGAAGCAAGATGAGCACCGAATGTAAGAAGAGAGCCGTTCTGGTCGGATGCAACTACCCCAACACCATCAACAAGTTGAGCGGATGCGTAAACGATGCGAAAGCCATGAGAGAAATGATCGTGAGCAGGTTTGGCTTTGATTCCGAAAATGTTGAGCTCCTAACTGATGAACCAGAGTCCAAGTGTAAGCCTACACGTGAAAACATTATGGCTGCACTCAAGAAGATGGTGGTCGCGGCTAAAGAAGGAGATGTCCTGCTTTTCCACTTTAGTGGACATGGACTTGTGCACCGCATTGAACCCCCACAGCCTTCCAACGAGTGTGAAGCAATTGTGCCCTGTGATCTCAATCCCATTTTTGGTACGTAATCAACTCGGTAAATTAAATTATTAAAATACTCTCAATCTAAGCAAACTATTATTTATATCATATTGTGGTTGCGATGGTTGTGCAGACGTGGACTTGGGGCAATTGATTCAGCAGCTACCAAGTGGATCAAGCTTCACAGTCGTTTCGGATTCCTGCCACAGTGGTGGTCTGATTGATAAAAGTAAAGAACAAATTGGACCCCATAGTACTCTAAGGGGTACAGCACCACCTGTTGATTACAAGACTAGAGGCATTTCCTTTGGAACCTTACTCCACTGCCTACAAACAGCAGCCGACATCCTAGCGGCGGCACAAGGCTTATTGGCCCCAAGAGCAGTTGACAATGCCATCAACACTGGAACAGATAATATGATGAGGGGTATTGGCTCTCTTTTGACCACAATCTTTGGGAACAATGTGAGTCTCAAATTCCTACCCCATTATGAACGTGATATTTTGAATTTGAGGTCGCTGACGGAGGATGAGGGAATTCTGTTAAGTGGGTGCCAAGCCAATGAGCTTTCAATTGATATGCCAGCGAGTGAGAAAACCGGAGGAAAGGCGTTTGGGGCCTTTACCTATTCAGTCCTGAATGTAATCAAGGAGAGCAATGATGCATTAACCAATAGACAGCTTGTGGTGAAGGCTAGGAATGCAATAATAAAGCTAGGAATTGGACAGCAGCACCCTTGCCTTTATTGCAGTGATGAGAATGCTAATGCAGCTTTTCTTGGCCACCAACCCAACACCACTACGGGTGCGTAAGCTGCCGGCTTTGAACCAGGGTTTTCGATCACTAGAGGTCGAAACTGTAAACTAAATAATAATGTGCTCGATCGGTGTGCACTACTACGAAGTTGAAGTACTTAGTCTTCATTACTGCGTGTGTGTTTGCTTATTACGATCGTGTGTGTGTGTGTGTGTTTGCTTATTACTATCGTCTGTGTGTGTGTTTTAAGGCCTTCAAGCTTATGTAATCGCCATGTTTGGCTATTTCATGTATAATTTTATGATAAAATAAAACGTTAGTGTTTGACATTTGGTTCTTTTGGTGTTGTATTGAAGTAATGCATGGTAGAGGTTTATAAAAACAAAAATTTACATGAAAAATATAAAAAGAGTTTAAAATTAAATAAAACAAAGTAAAAATAAATTATAAAAGAAAATTAATGAGAAGAAACTCTAGCTAGAAGCAAAAACTTTCTTTTGATTCAAAGATTCGATCATCAATGCAAAAATAACTTTCAATACTTTTAATAAATTAGTTCTAGTTGTTGACTCCGTGTTGGGCAACCAATCTCTCATTGTTCGATAGCCAAGAGAAAACTCGTTTGAAATTATTTTGTTAAATATGACTCCTATTTTCAGTCAAATTTGAAAAATAGTTTTTCGGTTAAACTCTGTTTACTTGTTTCAATCAAACACTGATTAATTTAGATTATTTTACTATTATTTGACTTATGAATTTAGCCTATAAATAGGCTCTTTTACAACCTTAGAAGATATATGCCCATTAAAGATTAGAACTCACAACACATTTAGAGAATTTTGTGTTTACGTTTTGTGGGTTCTTTGTTTTCGGGTTTTCGGGGTTTAGTTTTTATCTCCATCCTTTTTTTTGTACTCTTCGTTCTTTTACCATTATAGTAAAATTATCTTGCCCGTGGTTTTTTATCCTCTTTGGAGGGGTTTTTTCCACGTTAAAATTTGTGTGTTCAATTTCTCAATTTTTTCGCTATTTTTTTATTAGTTGTTTAATCGGGTCGAAATCCTAACAAGTGGTATCAGAGCCAGTTCAATTTTCATAGATCAGCCTGTTCAGATATGGCAACAACAAGGTTTGAAATTGAGAAGTTCGATGGTGAGACAAATTTCAATCTGTGGCAAGTTCGGATGATGGCAATTCTAGTTCAATCAGGCTTGAAAAAGGTTGTTATCGGGAAAAAGCCTGAGAATCTAAATAAAACAGAATGGGAAGAGCTTGATGAAAAGGCTTTATCTGCAATCCAGTTGTGCCTCACAAATACGGTATTGCAGGAGGTATTGATGGAGAAGACCTCATCTGCCTTGTGGAAAAGGTTAGAAACTCTTTATGCGACTAAGTCTCTGGCTAACCGTTTAGTGTTGAAACAACGTCTATTTACGTTTCGCATGAACGAAGGTGAGCTTCTTAAAGATCACATAAGTCAATTCATTACTCTTTTAAATGATTTAAAGAATGTTGAGGTCCATATTGACGATGAAGATCAGGCTATGCTATTATTGTGCTCTTTACCCCCTTCATACAAGTCTTTCAGGGAGACCCTAATTTATGGCAGAGACAAACTCTCGTTCGAAGATGTGAAGGGTCATTTGTTGAGTAGAGACAAACTCGACAATGAGCTTCATTTGGATAGCAAGACAGATAGGCAAGCTTCCGTTTTGGTAGCACCAAAGAAACGAGATAAAAGGTGTCGCTATTGTAAAAAGTTAGGTCACGTCAAAGCGATTGTTATAAAGCGTGAAATAAAAAAGTCTCTTTGAGAGTAACGAGGAAGATGTAGCTGGTGCTAATTTGGCCGATGAAAATGGGGATGATTTCTTGTTAGTGTCAACAAGTGATAACACCAAGCTCACGTCAAGTGGATCCTAGATTCAGGATGTTCTTTCCACATGTGTCCCAATAGAGAATGGTTCTCCACATACTGATTCGATTGAAGGTGGAGTTGTGCGTATGTGAAACGATTCATCTAGTAAGGTAATTGGTATTGGTACTTTGTTAAAATTAAGATGCACGATGGGGACGATTAGGACACTCTCGGATGTCGATATGTACACGATTTCTGAAAGAATCTCATCTCCTTAAGTATTTTAGACTTGAAAGGATGCAAAATCAACATCGAGTCGAAGCGGTATTAAAGTATCTCGTGGAGCTCGTTTTGTTAAAAGGTAAAAGAATCGGCGCCTTTTTATATTCGGAAGGTTATACAGTGACCGGTGAAATCGGACGTCCCTCGTCCGTTACGGAGTTGAAGTCAACTTATTTGGAGCGGAGGCAACTTGGTCATAGGAGGGAAAAAGGTATGACTGTTTCGTTGAAGAGAGGTTCTCTTTTAGATGCAGGTTTTGAAAAGTTAGGCCTTGTGTGTTCGTGAAAATCGGACCGGGTTAGTTTTGATCTAACAGTGTACAAGTCGAAGGCTAGAAGTCTTCCAGTTTCTAAGCAAAAATTCGACTCAGTTAATTCCTTGCATAGTTCAAGATTGGCTCGTGGCAGGCTTTGGCAAAGATGGCATTGTGGAAATATGAGTCAAGGTGGAGATTTGTTAAATATGACTCCTATTTTCAGTCAAATTTGAAAAATAGTCTTTCGGTTAAACTCTGTTTACTTGTTTCAATCAAACACTGATTAGTTTAGATTATTTTACTATTATTTGACTTATGAATTTAGCCTATAAATAGGCTCTTTTACAACCTTAGAAGATATATGCCCATTAAAGATTAGAACTCACAACACATTTAGAGAATTTTGTGTTTACGTTTTGTGGGTTCTTTGTTTTCGGATTTTCGGGGTTTGGTTTTTATCTCCATCTTTTTTTTTGTACTCTTCGTTCTTTTGCCATTATAGTAAAATTATCTTGCCCGTGGTTTTTTATCCTCTTTGGAGGGTTTTTTTCACGTTAAAATTTGTGTGTTCAATTTCTCAATTTTTTCGCTATTTTCTTATTCGTTGTTTAATCGGGTCGAAATCTTAACATATTTCCTAATCGATATATAACCCTGTAACTCAACGCCCTAGATTTAACTTACCGGCAGTATTAAGAACGAGAGAGTCCAAATTCTAACCAACAAACTCATCCTAGCAAGATTCATTTTAGCTATATCACACATTCACACCACATAAACTTAAACTACGATATAAACAAATTATGCAGTTTGTCACTAGTATTAGAATGAATTAAACAATTATGGATTTAACACTTCTAATTGACAAAACAATCATTCTAAGCTATCAAATACCGACTAAACATTCAATAAACCTGGGAAGTTGTAATTAAAACAAAAGATGCATGAATACCAAAGAACAAAGAAAAATTAAAGCAAAAGTTAAGTCTCACAAATTTATTAAATCAAATTTTGATAAAACCTTCCACTAGATGGAGAGTTTAAAAAGCCACAAAATAAAGAAAATAAAATAAAACTAAGAATGGCTAGGTCTCGAATTCCCCTCGTCTTAACCTAATAATTTTTATTTATAGGGCAAAAATAATATAATAGAGAAAAAAAAAAGTGCCATTAATTATATAAAGCAGAATTTTCAAGATATTTTGACAATTTTTCTGTCAAACTTCTAGGACATTTTTGGATGTCTTCTTGATGTTTTTGGCTTCATCCGCGAAACAACTTTAGTTAGTTATGCCAATTTTCTTCAAATCTATATATTACGAGCCCAAAACCAAAATCAGTAACTTAAGTTATGGCGAAAATCATCAAATCTGCATAAATGTTGAAAGTCCAACCTGCAAAACTTATCAGAAATAAACTTTAAGCTCTTTTTTTCTCTAATTATTCTCTAAATCAATAACAAATAAAGTAAAATATAAATAGTATAGTTAAAAATATAAATAACATCATTTAAGAGGTGTAATTTTTTTCTTACGCATGCTAGGCAAAAATACACAGAATATCAATCAAAGAACCGAATAGAAATTTCAGGAGGTGATTCCTCTAAATTTTCATGCTTTTACTCTCGGGTCTTTTCTTTATTTCATTTTTTTTACATACGAAAACATAAAGAGAAAAATAAATTGACCTAAATTGGTCGATTTACTCAACTTTAAACTTTCAGCGTTAATACATTAATTAATCAATTAGGTACTAATTTTGGGCGTTACGATAGTGCTAATCCTTCCTCGTACGTAACCGACTCCCGAACTCGTTTTCTCGAATTTCGTTGACCAAAATTGTTGTTTTAGTAAATCAAAGCGTTTTATTAAAACGATTAATCATGAGGTGACCCAATCACACCTCATAAAAAAAAATTGGTGGCGACTCTTGTTTTCCTTTTTCAAAATAAAATGTCGACCCCGTTTCCAAATAAAAAATTGGTTTCGACAAAGTGAAAAACATTTATCTCTTTTTTATTTAATTCCCAACATAAAATCCAAATATGTTTCCTTGGTTTGAATTAGGTTAGACTTAAAAGTTGTTTGATAAAAAAAAGAGAGTAAGTGTTAAAAAATTAAATATTTAATTTAAATTATAAAATTTGTTTGGTATATTTCTTCTAAACTAGTTTCTAATGTCACATGCATGTGATTTTATGTATTTAATTTTTAATTAATTTTAAATTATGTATTTTTAATTATTGTTAACTATAGTAAATTATAATATTAAGTTGAAAAAATATGAAAAATAAGTTAAGTAGCATGAAACAATTATAATAATATTTAATGATAAATATGAAAAATATTTACATAAAATTAATAAACACGTTTGATAATGGTGATTAAAAAATAATTGATGAAATTTAACTCTTTTTTTTTTTAAACAAACCCATAAAATATTTTTCGCCTACACCAAATAAATAATGGATAGATAAAAAAAGAAACAGTTTTAAAACTGCTTCAGGTAGTATTTACAACTTATTTGTAGTTTTCTAAGAGGCAAATGGTGAAATGGTTCATAGGCATGTCGAAGAACACGACATCAAAAAGTTTGGAAAACAAATTACCATCTAAACTCAGTATTCAATTATGAACTCGGATTGAAGTTATTAGGTATGACAAAACTCAAATTATCTAATAGATTTTGAATTGCTTCGCTTCCAATGACATAGATTTTTCTTTTTTGTTTGAAAAGTGGATGCGGGCGAAACGCGATGGATTTTTTCTTTTGGGAAATAGGTACGAAGCGGTTACGATAATGCAGGGTGGGATGGGACGGGATGGATGTATACAATATGCAAATGACGGAGCAGTAATAGATTTAGTAATATCTGCTCTCACCCGACCTTATTGTCATCTCTAGAAGCTACACTAGGTTGAATCATAATAGTAAATTTTAATTAAATTATAAAAAAAAACATCTTTTTCGGCTAAAAACATAATCAAAATACTGCTGCCTTTATAATTTTAATTGTCCCTGACCCATTTAGTCACTGGTTTTTCTTAACAAATATACAAACTTAAAAACAAAATATTAACTTTTTCTTTTTTGGTGAATTACAATAACAGAGCAAAACCCGAACAACAAATGCAACTAACACGACTTGAACACAAGCCACTCCTGGAACAATTAACACCCTTTACCATCAAATCATCACATGAGGTTCAATTTTTAACTTCTTTTTGTATTGTATTCCTTTCATTTAGTCATTGATTTCTTCTTCCTTCGGTATTAATAATTATAGGTATGGACGGTGCTATTTCCAAATTGTTGATGTTGGCCTCTAAGATAACTTTGCAAAAAGCATATTATAATAAATATTTTTAAAAAATATTTAAATAGGAAACACTATTAAATTATGAAAAAATTAATGGTAAATAATGATAAAACTAAAATATTAGTAAATAATTGATGATAATTATATTTATAATTATAATTTTTTTAAGTTACAGATTATAGTTGTATTAAAAGTTATAAAAAAAATTACATTGAATCACAAAGTTATTTTACTACTTGTAATAGTGCTCGTGATAATAGTCAGGGTGATAATAATGATGTTAAAGAATCTCAAATATATTTTACTATGATTTATTTATTATATCATATTTATTATAATTGGAGACTAATCATGACAATATGAATAGATATATTTTAATTTCAAATCCTTTGTAATGGTGATTATGAAATAAAGAATCAATGGAGGCATTTAGAATTAACTGGTAGAGTTTGAAATTTGATATAATTAATTAACTGGCAGAGCTTGAAATTTTTTTTTGGGGGGGCAGAATTAAATTGTATATTTTTACGATAGTGAAAAAGCAATTTCATCATTTTAATATATATCCTGTATTTTTGTAATTTTTAAAGGGTTAAATTAAATTTTTATCATATTTGAAGGGCTAAAGAACAATTTTACTATTATTAATTTAAAATTTTATAAATTATAAAGAGTCTAAATTCAAAATTTACCGTTTTAGGGAACCATAACTCCCTAAATCTCCACTACACTCTGTAATTCAATTAAGAATAAAATATTTGTATTACTAAATTACATTCCTTTTTATCATTTTTATAAATTTTGAGTTAGGTATACTTAACCTAACTAAATAAACTGCATGTGAGCCAAAAACAATATTATTTAAAAAATAAAAATAAAACCTATGCACTTTATGATTATCTTTTATACCTAAATGGCTAAATCTTAATTTTTTTTTGGGGGTAATTTTCACTCATTTTTTAAAGAATGGTTAATTTAATTCAATAAATGGATTATAAGTGATAGATAATATTTTTTAAAAGTTTGATTATTACAAATAATATTTTTTTAATAATTTTATTTATAATATTTGTTTTATTTCATTACTTTCAAATAATATTTAATATTTTATTTACATTAGTTAGGTGTATAAAGAAATATATTTATAAATAATGTTAAATACATAAATTCAAATTATATAATTAATTTTTATATAAAAAAAAGATCCGCTTATACTAGTGCGAAACTAAAGTAATTTTACACACTTTCATATATTTTTGCATGATTCTTAATTTAACAATCCAATCATTAAATTTATTGATATTGTTGTACTTCTTATGCATGTAAATTCTCATATTGTTTCGATATTTTTATCTATCGATCTAAAATATTGTATGTATTAACATTCATTCAAAGATCAAAGATTAAAAGTATTTTTACATAAAAAAAAAAGTTAGAGGCCAAATATATCAAATTGTTGAAATACCCTCAATTCTTAAACCAAATACATTCTAACAGTCCTACTTTTATGCAGAAAACTAACTGCGTGTGTGTATATATATACACATGGATTTGCCATGCTTTTTTCTAAACAATAAAATAAAATAAAACAGTTGTACCTACCAACATGATGTCTTATTTATTAGAGTCTGGTCAGTGAGCATAGTGTAAACTACAGTGTGTATGTGTGTGTATATCTATATATAGGTGTTTACTGCAACGTCCGAAGCACAAGCCAAGACAAGCGACCCAAAATAGAAGCAAGATGAGCACCGAATGTAAGAAGAGAGCCGTTCTGGTCGGATGCAACTACCCCAACACCATCAACAAGTTGAGCGGATGCGTAAACGATGCGAAAGCCATGAGAGAAATGATCGTGAGCAGGTTTGGCTTTGATTCCGAAAATGTTGAGCTCCTAACTGATGAACCAGAGTCCAAGTGTAAGCCTACACGTGAAAACATTATGGCTGCACTCAAGAAGATGGTGGTCGCGGCTAAAGAAGGAGATGTCCTGCTTTTCCACTTTAGTGGACATGGACTTGTGCGCCGCATTGAACCCCCACAGCCTTCCAACGAGGGTGAAGCAATTGTGCCCTGTGATCTCAATCCCATTTTTGGTACGTAATCAACTCGGTAAATTAAATTATTAAAATACTCTCAATCTAAGCAAACTATTATTTATATCATATTGTGGTTGCGATGGTTGTGCAGACGTGGACTTGGGGCAATTGATTCAGCAGCTACCAAGTGGATCAAGCTTCACAGTCGTTTCGGATTCCTGCCACAGTGGTGGTCTGATTGATAAAAGTAAAGAACAAATTGGACCCCATAGTACTCTAAGGGGTACAGCACCACCTGTTGATTACAAGACTAGAGGCATTTCCTTTGGAACCTTACTCCACTGCCTACAAACAGCAGCCGACATCCTAGCGGCGGCACAAGGCTTATTGGCCCCAAGAGCAGTTGACAATGCCATCAACACTGGAACAGATAATATGATGAGGGGTATTGGCTCTCTTTTGACCACAATCTTTGGGAACAATGTGAGTCTCAAATTCCTACCCCATTATGAACGTGATATTTTGAATTTGAGGTCGCTGACGGAGGATGAGGAATTCTGTTAAGTGGGTGCCAAGCCAATGAGCTTTCAATTGATATGCCAGCGAGTGAGAAAACCGGAGGAAAGGCGTTTGGGGCCTTTACCTATTCAGTCCTGAATGTAATCAAGGAGAGCAATGATGCATTAACCAATAGACAGCTTGTGGTGAAGGCTAGGAATGCAATAATAAAGCTAGGAATTGGACAGCAGCACCCTTGCCTTTATTGCAGTGATGAGAATGCTAATGCAGCTTTTCTTGGCCACCAACCCAACACCACTACGGGTGCGTAAGCTGCCGGCTTTGAACCAGGGTTTTCGATCACTAGAGGTCGAAACTGTAAACTAAATAATAATGTGCTCGATCGGTGTGCACTACTACGAAGTTGAAGTACTTAGTCTTCATTACTGCGTGTGTGTTTGCTTATTACGATCGTGTGTGTGTGTGTGTGTTTGCTTATTACTATCGTCTGTGTGTGTGTTTTAAGGCCTTCAAGCTTATGTAATCGCCATGTTTGGCTATTTCATGTATAATTTTATGATAAAATAAAACGTTAGTGTTTGACATTTGGTTCTTTTGGTGTTGTATTGAAGTAATGCATGGTAGAGGTTTATAAAAACAAAAATTTACATGAAAAATATAAAAAGAGTTTAAAATTAAATAAAACAAAGTAAAAATAAATTATAAAAGAAAATTAATGAGAAGAAACTCTAGCTAGAAGCAAAAACTTTCTTTTGATTCAAAGATTCGATCATCAATGCAAAAATAACTTTCAATACCTTTAATAAATTAGTTCTAGTTGTTGACTCCGTGTTGGGCAACCAATCTCTCATTGTTCGATAGCCAAGAGAAAACTCGTTTGAAATTATTTCCTAATCGATAAGTAACCCTGTAACTCAACGCCCTAGATTTAACTTACCGGCAATATTAAGAACGGGAGAGTCCAAATTCTAACCAACAAACTCATCCTAGCAAGATTCATTTTAGCTATTGTCGAAACCATCCCTCGATTTAAAATTTTTTTAAAAATTTAAAGAAGAGGAATCGACTTTTTGAAAATGAAATATGGAGTCGCCACCGATCCTTTTGTTTTGGTGTGATCGGATTACCTAAAAATGAGGTTAGTTTAATAAAGCATTTTTGGTTTATTAAAACAAAAATTTTGGTCTACGAACTTTTGAGAAAACAGGTTCGGGAGTCAGTTACGCATGAGGAAGGGTTAGCACCCTCACTACGCCCAAAATTGGTACCGAATCAATTAAATACTGTCCTTATGTCTAAAGTTAAAAAGTTTTTGAAGTGTGGTTCTTCTTTATAACGTTTGAGTATCCCGAGTTGGTTGCTAAAATCTTCTTGTTTCGATGTACAAAAGTTTATAAGTTGAGATTAGCAAGAGGATGCCCAACTATTTGGTCCAACGAAAAACTGAAACCCAGCACAGTAGGGCACGATTCCTCGAATTTCCAAACATCGAACATTGCCTTACCTTAGAAAATATGAGTGAAATGCCGAAGAGATATTCGATTATTTTGGAGAAATGAAAAAGCGCAACCCAACACGATAGGGCTCGATTCTCAAATCGCCAAACATTGAACGTCGTCTTCGTTTTTAAGTATATATTTTTTTTAAAAACATGAGTGAGAATATAAAGGAGTGTTTGATCGTTTTGAGCAAACGAGAAATCACAACCCAGCACGATAGGGCATGGTTCTCGAATTGTCAAATGTCAAATATTGCCTTTGTTTTAAATAAAATTTTTTAGAAGATATGAATGAAATTTTGAAGGGATACTCGATTATTTTGAGCCAACGCGAAATTGCAACCCAACACGTTAGGGCACGATTTCGCGAATTGCCAAACATCGAATCTCGTCTTCGTTTTGAAAATTTTTTCAATGAATGATTATAGGGCTAGCTCAAGACGTATTAATTTGATTTGAAATAAGATGAAATTAATCATAAAATTTGGGTTTTATAAAACCACATTTCAAAAGTCAAGTAAAAAAAACGATGAATGGGGTAGTATGTGTACGCATAAAAATACGACAATGAAAAATGAAGATAATACAATTTATTTAATCAACTAACAAGCACTTAAACGACTAAGCATAACTAGCTTGGAAATATAATTCGATTTCAATCATGCGTAGAGAATAATTAACGTGGTAATACAATGACGAAAATGATAATATAACAATCACACAAGCAAAACAATACATACAATAATATGCCACAATAATGTACATAGCATGATATAAAATAACCAATGCAAGATATAAAAACAACATAGCAATTAGAAGCCAATATGCTATAAAATGGTTTTAAAACAAATACGAATAAATGGACCCATATATAGGTTGACAAATGTATATGTTATAGGCCAATTTGGCCCACTTACAAATTTAACCCAACTAACCTAATTTTAAACCCAATACAAATACCCCTCAGCCCAACACCTAACCCACTAAACTAACAGCCTAATACTTATCAGCCCAAACCCTAAATGACCCAACTAGCCAAAGTTAGGGTTTCAGAAAAGCTGAAACCCTAATCACCCACTTGCACCGCAACCCTCCCCACTTCACCCTCAACCGCCCTTTGACCTTTGGTCACCTACCCTCTGCCAAAAGCCTGCTCCGCCGCTCCACCAGTCACGTCCCCACCGCCCATGTCCCATCAGCAAGTGTCACCTGCAAAGAAAAGAAAGAAAGTGACAAAGCAATTAAAAAACAGTTTGTAATATGGCTATAAAAGCCGATTAGAAAACAAGAACCGGGGGTTCTTTTTTTTTTCCTCTTTTTCTTCTCTTCTCTGAAAACATCAAGAGGAATTCATAGATTTCAACAAACAAATAGTAGTGGTTGTTCAAATAAACAAAGAGGAAACGAAGAGGTTGCATTTTTTTCCTTTATTCCTTTTGATTTTTTTTTCTCTACATACATACATTCATTTCTTTATTTTCTACTTATTTAATATAAACATAAAATATAAATAAAAAAAACAAAAAAAGGAGTTTTTTACCTTTTTCGGCCACCGTGTACGGTGGCAGCTTGCACAGCGACGACGGCGTGCGGCGGCGACAGTCGGCGATCGGACGAGCCCCTCCCTCGGCGGAAATCGCTCAGGCTCCCCTCTCCCTCTCTTTTTTTTTTTTTTTCCTTCAGTTGTCTCAAATGATTTTTTTTAAATTTTTTTGGCTTTTATAGGGGGTCAAAACGCACCGTTTTGGACCCCCGGTTTTAATGAACAAAACGACGCCGTTTTGAAGGACTGACCCGAGATCCGACCTGAACCCACCTAGGATCCGCGTGTTTTCAACTCAATGGGCTAATTGCGCGCGCAGTCCTTCCGCATTTTCAAGGTTTTACAATCGAGTTTGCCTTTATTTCCAATTGAGCCCCATAATTTTTAGCGCTTTTCAATTTAGTCTCCCGTGCTACCCAGTGTTTTGACAACAGGGGTTATTGCACTTTTGACCCTCTGCATTTGCATGCGCATTCAAATAGATCCTCTGATTTACCTTTTATTTTAAAATTTGCCCCGAAATTCTGTTCTTAGTTCGATTTAGTCCTTTTTCGTTTATTTTTTTATTTTTTACTTATTATTAATATTATTACTATTATTTTATTTCCATTGTTATCTTTATTATTGCTGTTAGTATTATTTTCATTCCTATTATTTTATAAACATATCTGTAGCGACATAAAAATTTGCTTTCGGTCGCTAATTGTGGCGGTTTATTGGAAACTTGAAAACTGAAGTTTGATTTTAAAATAAAAGGGGAGTCGCCACCGATCCTTTTTATAGGTGTGATCGGACACCTAATAAATTTATTTTTAACAAAAGACGGCCGAGTTTAGGTCTACGTCAAAATCAGAGTAAGGTAGGGTCCGGGAGTCGGTTAAGCACGAGGAAGGTATTAGCACCCTCGCGACGCCCAAAATTGGTATCTTGTTAAGCAAGCGTTGTCTTGATTTTCAAAATTGCAAGTTCAAGATAACATTGAATCGTGATCCAATCAAAACACGAGAAATATTTAAGTCTTTTTTATATTTTTGAGAAGGACATACCGTTTTAACACGAGTCGATCGATATTCACCCAACATAGCGATGAAATCGATGACATAATGTTTAAATCGATACGTTGCCTTGATTATTGAAGTAAATAAAGACACGAATCAACGTTTTAAAATAATGGACAACGAGTTAATATATAAAAATAGGCGGGAAATGAAAGATAATAGTTTGAAATACATCGAGGCGCGAAACACATACGATGATAATATTAAAGACAATGACAATGCATGCGATATTAAATATAACAATAGTATCAAATACGAGAACACAATATATACTTATACATATATATATGTATAGTAATAATGCGGGAAATATACTACATACAATATTTGAAATATTTATGAAGTGATAAGAAAAATACGTAGCTATTGATGTTAAAGTATATACTTATGAAAAACGTATGTATATTGGGATGAAAGATGTTTACATAATAATACTAAATATAAATACTAATATATATATATATATATATATATATACATAATATATTTAAAATGAACACGTACAATATACATATATAATAAAATACATGAAGACTATGATATTTTGAAGAACATACATAAATAACAAGAAAAATATTATAATAAATACTAAAAGTTTATATATATATATATACATGTATAATAACGAATAATACGATATACAAAAATAATACCAATAAAAAGTATATATATATATATATATATATGCAACGAAATATGTGTACTAATATTAATAATAAATATAGTAGGAATAAAACAAATGAAATAATGTGTACATAACATGACCTTTAAAAATATAATAAAAAAATATAATATACATATATTTCAAAAGATAATAATAATATTTAAAGAATAACTAGTAGTTTGTTTCATGAAATATATATATGCATGCTAAAATATTTATTGAAACTAAAACTAATGCTAATGGTAATAAAACTAATAATATAATATAATATAAGATGGGTAATTGAAACACTATAATATGGATACGTATATAATAATATTAATGATAATAATATAAGTATATACACGAAATAGTATAGAAAGACATTTAACTAATAACATTAAAATATATATACGATAATGCATAAAAAAATCATATTAGAAAATATATGTACACGGAATAGTATATATAAAAAAAATAACTAGTAATATTGAAAATGAATATACATACATAATATATAGCAATGAATATATACCATATATGTTAGAAATACTAATAACATAAATAAAATATTAATAGCACTACATAAATATGCACATAGAACAATATAAAATATATACATGGAAATATATAAGAAAATATAATTGATAATATTGAAAACGTATATATATAACATAATATTAAAACACATATATATAATATATATAAAAAGTTATATATATAATATAATACATAAGTATATTAGATACGCATACATATATAAAAGATTATATACTAAGAAACATAATAAATACACAAATATAATAAATATAAT
Organism: Gossypium longicalyx; assembly: GCA_025698465.1. NCBI lineage: Eukaryota > Viridiplantae > Streptophyta > Magnoliopsida > Malvales > Malvaceae > Gossypium > Gossypium longicalyx. The sequence goes on along the minus strand of CM047000.1, from coordinate 95,684,002 downwards.
ATTATAATAAATAAATGACATAAAATGAAAGCAAATAAATTGAAAATAAAGCAGTAAACTAACAAAAGGACTAAATCGAACATAAAACACAATTTTTGGGGTGAAATTGAAATAAATATAAAGAAAAAGGACTATTTTGAACACGCGTGAAATGTGGGGGGACTAAAACAGCAATTATTCCCTGCTATTAAAACGCTGCGCAGCATAGAGGACTAAATTGAAAACGTCAGAAAATCATGTGGCCAAATTAAAAGCACTATAAATCTAATTACAAAAAAAAAAACGGAGGGGCCGATCGCGCAAATAGCCCCTCCCTTAAAAAAACACGTGGATCTTAGTCCGAAGCGGGTCGGATCGGGTCGGGTCGGCGCCTAAACGGTGCCGTTTTGCTTAAAATCGTAGGGGGACCAAAACGGTGCGTTTTGGTCCCCTATATAAGTTAAAAATTTTTGAAAAAAAATCATTTGGGAATGTGATAGGGAAAAAAAAGAGAGAGGAAGAGAGGGAAGAGAGGGAAGAGAGAAAGGAGGGGTTCCGGCCAGGGGGAGGGTACCGGTCCGATCGTCGGACCGTCGCCGGCGCCGGCGCGTGCGGTGGCCGGAAAAGGTAAAAAAATTTAGATTTTTTTATTTTTTTATTTAATATATATGTATATGTATTACTTTTATTAGATTAGAAATAATATATGCAGACTTGAAAAAAAACAAGAAATAAAGAAAAGTGAATAAACCTTTAATGCGGTTTTTTGATGTATTTTGCTGCGATTTCTTTGAGTTAACAGTGAATCTGTTTTTAGTGATAAGAGATTTTTGGTATTTTTTTTTGCTAAGAAGATCCCTCTTTTTACATGATAAATTCAGCTTTTATAGCCGTTTGTCCCACTGTCTGTTCTCTTTTGCTGCTATTGCTTGTTGCTTCTGCTCTGTTTTCCTTCTCTTTTGCGTGCTTTCCTTTCGTTTTGCAGGTAATGGGCGATGGGACGGGGCTGAGGCGTCGCCAGAGGCGTCAAAGGATAGTCAGAGGGTTGGTGGGGGTGGTTGCGGTGCTAGGCAGGTTTAGGGTTTCAAAAGCTGAAACCCTAAGTCAGAATCTGGGTCAAGGATTTGGGCCTCATGTGTTTGGGCTAGGGTCAGTTGGGTAGTCGGTCTGTTGTTGGGCTCCGGGTTAGGTATTAGATTTGGACTGGTGTTGGGTTGGCTGAGGTTTAATGTAAATGGGTTTAAGTGGGTTGAAAGTTTGGGCTTCGGGTTTGAGGATGTAGGCTTTATAGTTGTAATGTAAATGGGTCAGGGGTATTGGGTAAGGGTATTTAGGTTATTGGGCTTCTGTTGTAAAAGGGTAACTGGGTTTTGTATTGGGTTTAAAAATTGGGTTAGTTGGGTTAAATTTGTAAGTGGGCCAAATTGGCCTATAACAATATCAATTATTTTTAACGTATTATTATTACTAATTATTATTATTTCTAGTTTTATTATTATTATTAATATTAGTGCATGTATATTATATATGTATGTATATATATGTTTATATATAGTACTATTTTAATTACTTTATTTTAATATTACTATTATATTATATTTGCTTTTTATATTTCATTATTATTTTTAATAATATTATTATTATTAGTCGTTATTTATTTCTAATACATTATATATTATGTAAATGTTTTAACATTATATTATTATATATATATCATGTACAAATTTTTAATACTTTATTACATATATATTCTTACATATTATATGTATATTTTAGCACTATGGTTTACATATCTATGTTTTTTTTTATACCATACTATGTATATATTATTTATATTTATTATTAATAGTAGTACATATATTTCATTACACGTATATATATACCTTTTATTAGTATTATTTTTGGTATATCGTATTATTCATTATTATTCATGTATATATATATAGATATTTTTTTAGTACTTATTATAATATTTTTCTTATTATTTTTATATATTCTTTTAAAATATCATAGTATTCATGTATTTTATTATATATGCATATTGTATATGTATTCTTTTCTATTATATGTTTATTTTTATACTATATTGTATATATTATTATTATTATATTTATTACGTTTCTACTATATTTATCATTAATATTCGCACATATAATTTATTCTCGTATACATATTCTATATGTAGTATTATTTTCGTACATCATTATGTTTATTATTATACCTATGATTTTCACTATGATCACTTATCATTTTATCTTAATATTAATATGCTTATATTTCTCATATATGCCACGTACGTACAATGTGCATTTTATTCATGTATATATTATGTATATATTTTAACATTGCAAGTTATGTTTTTTTTTATATAGTATATACTTTTAACATTATTTTCTTCGTGTATATATATATATATATATATATATATATTACGTACATATTCTCACCATCATTATTACGTATATACATTCACCGATTCATGTTTAATTCTTGTATTACGTTTAATATCGCATATATCTTTATGGTTTTAATATGTTTGTCACATTTATATTTGCTTCAATATACTTCTAGATCCGTCTTTTATTTTTATCTTTATTTATTTGCTTTGCATTATTTCGAAAACCTTATTCTTGTTTTTAATAAGTAAGGCAATGTATCGGTTTAACATTAAGTCATCGATTTCATCGCTATGTTGGGTGAACATCAATTGACTCGTGTTAAAACGGTATGTCCTTCTAAAAAAAAACTCAAAAGAATTGAAATTTCTCGTCTTTTCAATCGGATTATGACTAAATGATTATATTGAACTCGTATCTTCGAAAATCAAGACAAACGTGTTTATAAGATACCAATTTTGGGCGTCGCGAGGGTGCTAATACCTTCCTCGCGCGTAACCGACTCCCGAACCCTAATTTTTCTCTGGATTTTGACGTAGACCTAAACTCGACCTTCTTTTGTTTTAAAATAAATTTATTAGGTGTCCGATCACACCTACAAAAAGGATCGGTGGCGACTTCCCCTTTTGGTATTTCAAAATCAAACTTCAATTTTCAAGTTTTCAATAAATCGCCACAATTAGCGGCCCCAAGTTAATTTTTTTTTTACGTCGCTACAGCTGGCGACTCCACTGGGGACTCCTTTTTGAGAGTCGTGTCTGGAATTAAACTCGCGTTGTCAAAATTTTCAAGTTCCTTGTTCAAATTAATATTTAAGCCGTGATCTTCAAATGGTGTTTTCAAAATGTCATGCATTTGCATTATGTTGTAAATGTTTTTCTAACTCATTTCGTCTGTTCTACTTTTTGACTTTAAATTTTTATGGTTTTAGTTTCGGTTTAGTTTTTAAATAAACGTGAAGGTTTGTGAGTTTCTCCCCACACACCGTGCACTTGCATTTTGCATAACATGAGCTCTCTACCCGGGCTCCATCCGTTTAAGTGAAAGTAAACACTACGCCTTCGTGAGTTAACTTGTCCCTCCGCACAGGCTAGTGAATACTTTCGGGTTACATATGACTTATGCTTTCGTGAGTTAACTTGTCCCTCCGTATAGGCATAAGTAAATGTAATCCCTCGAATTGAACTCGTGAGCCTATGATGGGCTATGACCGAGGCTTCGTACTAGTCTTAGTAGACGATAGTACGAACAATTCGAGTACCTGTCTAGAACCGAAACCACATATAGTGAACCGTACGAGCCACCTAATTAGAGCCATGCCGAACCTCTGTCCGTTAATGGTCACCAAAATAAGTGCACGGGAGGAACGCCTCTTACCTTTTGCATTTTCACTTTCTATACAAAGGAGATTCGGTCTGTTTAATAAACTAGTTCGAATTGATGAATTTTCCATGTTTTTCTGCCTGTATTTAATTACTAATCAAGGTTATTTGTCTTTGCCTTATTGTTTTTCTCATCATGCATTATAGGCATCACATTAGGAGGGTGTTGATTAAAGATTAGTGGCCAAAAAATGGGTTTCTAATGGAAGAGTCAATTATACAAATAGTCGAGAAGAATGCCGTGGTTCGGGACTGGTCTCTAAGAACTCAGAAGGAAAAAGGGGATAGTCTAGTGGAGGGATGTTTTGCCAATCTGCCTGAGCACGTAATGTGATCAATGTTCGCCAGAATAACCTTGAAGACTTGGTTTGGATTTGGAATCAGTGGGACTCAGACATTAAAGGTATATTCGTTGAGAAGTACGGAGATATAGCCCACTTGATCATTATCAACATAGATGAGCGTTTGGTTCAAGCCACGATCAGATTTTGGGATCCGGCCTACCAATGTTTTACTTTCAATCAGGAGGACATGACCCCAACTATAGAGGAGTATACTGCTTTGCTTCGTATTGATAATGCACAGCCCTATAAGATATATATGAAGGAGCCTAAGCCGATGACCTTTAAGAAGAAGCTAGTGAGGTTGTGAGATATGGTAGCGCGCGTGGGCTGGCGAGATAAAGAAGAAGAATGAAGCCATTTGCATCCCATGGTCTTCCCTACGAGATTTGGTTCTGAGCCATCCTGACATGATGAAAAGGGTGAACCTATTCGCTTTGGCTATCTACGGTTTGATCATCTTCCCGAAAGTTCTCGGACATCTTGAAGTCGCGGTAGTTGATTTCTTTAAAAGAGTAAAACAAGGAGTCAACCTGTCCCAACTATCCTAGCGAGACCTTGGATCCACGAGTAGTTGTCGAAGAAAATGGGAAGGACGATTTATTGGATACACACAGTTGCTCAATGTTTGGATTTTGAGCCATTTCTGGAAAGTAAAGCGCACTCCGTTCCACATGTTTTCAAAACATTTGCCCCATTGGAAGCCTATCTCAAAAAAGATTGGCCCAAGGAAGTCACGAAAGCAACATTGGGTCTCGGTTTTCAAAACCTTTGTAGAGGATATAACATGGAAACACAGTGGATAAGTCCGTCGATTTACATTATACAAGGTCAGAGATCAAGACTAGGTGCCACTACTTGGTTTATGGGGAGGAGTTGCCTATGCCCCACTATTAGTCCGAAGGCAATTTTCTTCGCGACAGTTCACACCCCTTTGGAGGTTAGCACGATCGAGTTCGCTTTTACGGGTGAGGGATACATGAAGAGGGTCCGAGACATTACAAAATCTTGGAAGAAAATTCATCTGGTGGAGTTGGCCCTGTACGCTGACACTCTCACTCAAGACTATGACGTATGGAGGATTCAGTGGATAAATAGTCAGCAAGTCTCGTCAATGAGTTGCGCTTTTCAGAATCCCTTCCTAAAGGAATTGCCATCCGAGTTAGAAATGGCAAGTCAAGAGTTCGAACATGAAAAGACCAAGATGTCAAGGGATCTCAGTGCTCTGCAAGAGGAAAACTACCAGTTAAAAATCGATGTTCAGATTGAAAGGTCTAAAACCGAGAAAGTGCAAAAGGAAGTGGAAGTTGTAAGAAATGATTTAAGGGACCTTCATCTGGAAAACAAGAAATTGAGAGTCACCATCAAGAATAGCGGGTTGGGAAAATCATCATCGGAATGGAAAGAGGAGATAAGCAACATCAAAGGGGGAATGGAGTTTTGGAAGGGAAAAGCGAAAAAGGAAGAGGAAAGGGCCGCATACGGACTATGATGGAGCTAAGGAAGAAGAACAGAGAATATGAAGTCGTGTCTGCCGAAGTAATGACTAGTCGATCTAAATTTCAAGAACTAAAAGAAAGGATACGAGATTTAGAAGACATACTGCAAGATCGTCAGCAACAATTGGATAGTCTCTTAAAAGTCTTGGAAGAAAAGAATGAGCAATACGATAGAGATGTCCACGCTTATAAAACGGACCTCCAAGAAAGAGAAATGCAACTTGGCTTCTTGATCAACAAAATCCATGAAGTGGCCATACACATGGTACAATTATCAGATGAAGCAGAGGATCTCAGCTGCCAATTCCCCCCGAGTCAACGGTCGAGCATATCAGAATTCTTAGAGCGAATAAAGAAATATAGCAATATAGCTAGAAAGTTCATGTAATAGCCAAATCAAAATGACGAAATGTTTTTGTAATGAGCTCTTTTGATGAATGAAATGCCTAAATAGGGGCTATCTTGAAATCAACACCAAATTCTTGCATATTTATTCATAATTAACATTTATTTGTCATGCATTCATCTCATTCATTCATTCATTTATTGCATATTCTATAATCGTTCGCTAAGGTTAGGATCATATAATGTGCAGTTGCAATACTTCAAATCTGGAATCACGCCACTCGTATAGAACGCGTCGACAAACTAGAACAATGGAGGCTGAATTCAATGAAAGGATTGAAAGAATGGAAAGAATCCAAAAGAAATTACAAGAACAATTGGCTAGGTCACAGCAAGAGATGAGAGACTTAATGGTGAGATCACGAGAAGAATCGCTCGAACAGAGAGATCAAATGAACAAGATGATGGAGATGATGTCAGCTTTAGTTAAAGGAAAGGGACCCATGCGAGCCACGACATCGAGGAACCTCGGTCAAGAGTTAATCACAATCAAGACCCACTCTATCCCCGGATTCACTCCGCCACACGCCCATGCGGCACAAAAAGAGGTACACCAAGGGGAACCCACGGACCCGAGCAGCAGGCGGTGCCACCTGCTCATTTAGGGCAAGGAATATTCATATCAAATCACAGGGCCAATCACGCCAATCCAATTGTTCGATTTGGGCGATCCAATGGAAATAGCCGAGGTTGAGAATGGAGGATCATGAGGCTCAAGAGAAGTATAAGAGTTTGGAGGAAAGACTTAAAGTAATCGAAGGCACTTTGAAGTCTTCTCGGCACTAGGTGCTAAAGAACTCGATTTGGTACACGATCTAATTTTGCCTCGAAGTTTAAGGTACGGATTTTGAAAAAATGCGATGGGACAAGATGCCCAAAAGCGCATCTCATCATGTTTTTTGCGGAAGATGACCGGCTATGTAAATGAAGACAAACTACTCATACATTGTTTTCAAGATAGTCTAGTATGATCGGCTCTTCGGTGGTACAACCAGCTTAGTAGGGAAAAGATCCGATCTTGGAAAGATTTGGCATCAGCATTCTGTGAGCAGTACAAGCATGTATCGGATATGGTGTCAGACCAGATGACCTTCCAAATGATGGAGAAAAAGCCGTCAGAAACTTTTAGACAGTATGCGCAAAGATGGAGGGACGTCTAGAACCCCCCACTAACAAAAACGGAGATAACCGTTATCTTTATCAACACCTTAAAGGCTCCGTTTTATGACAAACTAGTGGGAAGCGCTACAAAGGATTTTTCGGATATCGTAATATCCGAAGAGCTTGTCGAGGGTGCCATTAAAAGTGGGAGGATGGAAGGTTCAGAAAGTTCAAGAAGGACAGCACCCATGAAGAAGAAAGAACTAGAAGCCCACATGGTAGGAATGAGAAGCTGTTATACCCCTAATCTGTATCCAAACCAACCCCGACCTCGAAGCTATCCACCTCTGAATTTTTATTATCCCCCTCAAACCCCATACTACCAAGCACCACCTCCTTCCTACCCCGTATACGTCACGAACCACCAAAGACCCGTCACCACATTTCCACAAAACACGGTACCCACTCAAAGCCGGAGAGAAATGAGCCAAGGCCAGCCAAGGCCTAACCACGAGAGACCACAATTTACCCCCATCCACGTGTGTCGTATGGGGAATTATATCCTAAACTTTTGGAGAAATAGTTGATCTCTCCTCATTACATGGCACCCCTGAAACCCATGTACCGAAATGAGTGCGATCGAATGCGATTGTGCATACTATCTTTGGGAACCGAGGGCACTCTCTACGAAAAAGCTATCGGCCTTCAAAGGAGAGTTCAAGGACTCATTGTGTTGGTATGATGCGATTTGATGGTGCTTGGCGATCTGGCGGGAACCCATTTCCAAACCACACGAGAAGGAATGTGGGTGCGATGGGGAGAGGAGGACAAGCGACAAAGTAGAAGATGGGTTTTGAAATAAGAGCACCTCTCTGAGAAATTGCAGGAGGTACTAGTTGAGAAGGGCTTGCTTTGTCATCCTAACAGCGCGTTCAAAAGAAAAATTGCAAAGGGTCAAAATTTTTGCGGATTCCATAGTATTGAAGGACACAACATTCAGTCCTGCGAAGAGTTCAGGAGATTGCTGCAAAATGTGATGGATAATAAGGAGATCGAGATCTTTTATAAAGATGAAGAGGCCGATAGAGGAGAAATATGCGCCTCCGACAATCAATCGTCAGGTTTCCTGTATAGTGCCGACCGACCATTAATAATTTATTATGATGCGAAGAAGGAGCAGGTAAAACCAAAGATGATCATTGAAGTACCATCTCCTTTCCCCTACAAGGACGACAAAGCCGTACCATGGAAGTATGATATCAATATCGTCACACCGGAAGGTGGAAAGTCAAAGCCACTGGCGGAGATGTTGGGAGGTAGGTCATTTACCCGAAGTAGGCGGTGCTATTCTAAAGAAGTCGAGCCAACAAAGAAAAAGCGGTGACTTGAAACAAAAGGAAAGCGGTGATGAATGAGGTAGAAGTCGGCGGGAAGTTCCACCGTACAAGAAACTAAAAGCACTGTGGATGAGGAAGAAGCACAAGAATTCTTGAAATTTATCAAGCCTGATGAATACAAGCGTGGTGGAGCAGTTAAATAAGCGGCCGGCCACGAATATCGGTCCTATCTCTCTTTGTTAAACTCGAGCCACACGGGCGCTTTCTGAAGGTCTTTGAATCAAACTTACGTAGCAAACAACATATCTGTTGAGAAGCTTGATCGGTGGGTAAATAATTTGAATGCGGATAATTTTATTTCTTTTAGTAGCGATGAGATACCGCCTAAGCGGTAGAGGCTCGGTGAAGGCCTTTGCATATTACGACTTCATTTGAAGGGCTACATAATACCGAATGTGCTCATCGACAATGGGTCGGCACTCAACGTTATGCTTTTGGCCACACTTTCCAGGATTCCGATGGATCTGTCCTATTTAAGGCCTTGTCATTCCACGGTAAGGGCTTTCGATGGGACGAGGCGTGAAGTCATGGGAAAGATTGAAATCCCTCTGGAAGTGGGCCCGTATATATACGATATGGAATTTCAAGTCATCGACATTACACCATCATACAATTGCCTCTTGGGTAGACCCTGGATCCATTCTGCTGGAGTAGTCCCATCATCCCTCCACCAAAAGGTGAAATTTATTATGGACGGCTGTTTGGTCACCGTCGAGGGAGAAGAAGACATTGTAGCATCTATTTCTACCGATGCACCATACATTGAAGTGAATAAAGATCTTTGTGGAATGTTCCTTTCGATCCCTTGAATTTGTCAATGCCACCGCAAATCGCAGAGGAAGCAGAATTCTGTACCAAAACTCTCAAGAAATACCAAAATGGGTGTCAGATTGACTGTAGGAAGGGGGGCTCGAGCAAGAAGAGGTTTAGGGAGATATCTGCAAGGAATAGTCAGGGCTCTGAAGCCAGTGCACCACAAGGCCAGATACGGTTTAGGTTTTCAGCCGGACATACGCCAAAGAAGGAAACAATGGAAGAAGGATCAGGAAAGAAGGGCGCGAGGACCTTAGGCAAGGAAATAGAATGGGAGCCTATAGCTTACCCTCATTTGTCAAAAACATTTACGTCTGCAGGAACGATGTACCCCGAACAAGACAATACACGAAGCACACTGTTAATCATTGAAAGGGGTCTCCAGATTGTCAGTATAAATATCATTGACAAAGGAGAGGGCGCAAGTAAAGACATCTCAAGGATACGCCCTTGTCCCCCGGGCTTCATGTTGAACAATTGGACTGCTAAAGACCTTCTTGTAGTTTATAAGTCTTCAGAGTAATACTTAAACATTAACCCTCTATTGTATCCTTAGATATAATAGAATTCTTTTGTAAGAGCTTGCATTCACTCTTTATCATTCAGATGAATATCAATGAAGATGCATTTTGTCACGATCTTTCGCATTATTAATTTCATAATCATTTTCTCATTTCATAGCCTATCCTTACATCTGCTTCATACCATGCCATAACATCTCATCTTGTCTTCAATACTTGGATGTCCCTCTATAGTTTCCTTTTTCATTCAACTTTCAGGTGCTCAGATATCAATGGCATGAACGAACCCGTCACGAGTCCTGAAATCGATTTTGAGAAGGCTATTTGTTTTGGAGAATTCGAAGCCGAAGAAAATGCTGAAGACTATGTCTCATCTCGACTTGTTAAGAATGGTGGAACAAGAGGATAAACAGATCTTGCCTCATCAGGAATCTGTTGAAACAATAAATCTGGGAACTGAAGAAATGAAGCAAGAAGTGAAGATTGGAACCTCTATTTCGGGGGACACCAGGCATAATTTGATTGCTTTGCTCCGTGAGTACAATGATGTATTCGCATGGTCATATCAGGACATGCCAGGATTGGATGAAGATGTGATGGTCCATAAACTCCCATTAAAGCCAGAATGCAAACCCATTCAACAAAAGCTAAGACGGATGAGACTTGAGATGTTGTTGAAAATAAAAGAGGAAGTTAATAAGCAATTTTTTGTGGCTTCTGCAAACCTCCAAATATCACGAGTGGGTGGCTAACATAGTCCGGTACCAAAGAAAGAGCGGCAAAATACGAATGTGCGTGGATTATCGTGACTGAATCGAGCAAGTCAAAAGATAATTTTCCTTTGCCACACATCGATATGTTGGTGGATAACACAGACCAAGCATTCATTGTTTTTCGTTCATGGATGGATTCTCGGGTTATAATCGGATAAAGATGGCTCGGAAGATATGGAAAACTACCTTCATAACGATGTGGGAGCGTTACTGCTACAAGGTGATGCCATTCGGATTAAAGAGAATTAGGGGCAACATATCGAGAGGCTATGGTAACATTATTCCATGACATGATGCATAAAGAAATAGAGGTCTACGTCGGCGATATGATTGCTAAATCCGAAAGGAAGAAGAGCATGTAATGAACTGAAGAAGTTGTTCGACAAAGCGAGAAAGTTTGGGGCTACCTCGGGAAAATTGCTAGGCTTCATAAATCGACAAGAGAGGCATTGAAGTTGATCGGATAAGATAAAAGCCATACAAAAATTACCACCTCCACGCTTGCGTAAAAAGAAGTCGGAGGATTCTTGGGAGGTTAAACTACATCTCGATTCATCGCTCAACTTACCAACGAGTGTGATCAATCTTTTGACTTCTGCGAAAACATAACCGGGAGAATGGAGCGAAGAATGCGGTGGCCTTTGATAAGATAAAACAATATCTCATCTAGCCCTCGGTGCTAGTACCGCAAATTCAGGAAGACCGCGATATTGTATTTGTTGTGTTCGAGAATTTAATGGGTTGCGTCTTTGGGGCAACACGGACGAGTCGAGGGAAAGAAAGAAAAGGCGATCTACTACCTCAGCAAAAAGTTCACTGAATACGAGGTAAAGTATTCGTCCATTGAAAAATACTGTTGCGCTCTGGTTTAGGTAGCTCGGAGACTCAGGCAGTATATGTTGTATCATACAACATGGTTAATCTCAAAGCTGGATCCAATAAAATACATGATGGAATCACCAGCACTCTCAGGAAGAATGGCACGATGGCAGATCTTACTATCGGAGTACGACATCGTCTATGTGAGTCAAAAGTTGATAAAAGGGAGTGCAATAGCGAATTTCTTAGCGGCTCGAGCAGCGAGAGGAGTATGAGCCCTTAAGGTTCGATTTCCTAGATAAAGACTTAATGTGCATCACGGAAAAGGAATCCGAGTCATCAAATGAGAAGCCATGGAAGATGAGCTTTGATGGTGCATCAAATGCATTGGGGCATGGGATCGGAGTAGTCTTGATATCGCCAGAAGGGAACCATTACCCGCTCACTGCCAGGCTGAATTTCTTCTCTACCAACAACATAGCAGAGTATGAGGCATGTATCATGGGGCTTCGTGCAGCAATTGAATGAAACATCAAAACTTTGGAGGTATATGGAGACTCAGCATTGGTGATATACTAAATCCGTGGAGATTGGGAAGTGAGAGATTCGAAATTAATTAGATCTGACGATCTAGTGGCGGGGTGATTAAAGAATTCAAAGAAATAACTTTTAATTACTTCCCAGAGAAGAAAACCAATTGGCTGATGCCCTGGCCACTTTGGCTTCAATGTTCAAAGCAAACAGAGAAACAGAAATAATGCCTCTTCAAATGAGCATATATGAAGTCCCTACGCATTGTTTTAGCATCGAAAAAGAGCCAGATGGACGGCCATGGTTCCATGATGTCTTAGAATATATCAAGAATCAAAGGTATCCCGAACAAGCAAATGAAAGCGATAAAAGAACAATCGGAAGGATGGTAGCGGGATTTGTCCTTGATGGGGACATCTGTACAAAGAGGAAAAGATCAGTGCTCTTGAGATGTGTAGGCGTCGTTGAAGCCAAGAAAATACTCGAAGATGTACATGAGAGTCTGTGGGACACATGCCAATGGTTTCACTATGGCGGGAAGATTATGAGACTCGGCTACTCTTGGCTACTTGATGGAAAGCGTGCATTAGCTTTGCAAGAAAATGCCACAAATGCCAAATTCTGGTGATAAAATCTATGCGACCCCTTCGTCCCTTCATGTCATGACTTCTCCGTGGCCTTTTTCTATGTGGGGCATGGATGTTATAGGACCAATTTTCCCAAAGGCTTCTAATGGACACCGATTCATTTTTTTGGTTATTGATTACTTCACAAAATGGATAGAAGCCGCCTCGTTTGCCAATGTGGACGAAAGCTGCGATCTCTGAGTTTTTGAAAAAGGAAATCATTTGTCGATATGGTTTGCCTGAGAGAATCATTTCAGATAACGCCTTGAATCTGAACAACAAGGTGATGAAGGAAGTGTGCGAGCAATTTCAAATAAAGCATCATAACTCCTCGCCCTATCGCCCAAAGATGAATGGGGCCGTTGAAGCAGCGAATAAAAACATCAAAAAGATCATTGGGAAAATGACCGAGACATATAAAGACTGGCACGAGAAGCTACCATTTGCCTTGTATGCATATCGCACATCTGTGCGGACATCTACGGGTGCAACTCCTTTCTCTCTGGTCTATGGAATAGAAGTTGTGCTACCCATTGAAGTTGAGATCCCTTCTCTACGAGTCTTAATGGAGTCGAAACTAGAGGAAGCAGAATGGGTTCGGGCTCGATATGACCAGTTAAACCTCATCGAGGAAAAATGTCTAAAGGTAATTTGTCACGGACAGATGTACCAGAAGAGAATGATCGCGGCCCATGATAAGAAAGTACGGCCAAGAGAATTCCATGAAGGAGAACTCGTGCTAAGAAAGATTCTCCCAATACAAAAAGACCTGCGAGGTAAATGGGCACCAAATTGGGAAGGACCATACGTTGTGAAGAAGGCTTTCTCGGGTGGAGCTTTGATCCTCACTGAAATGGATGGGAAGGAGTTACTGAATCCAGTGAATTCAGATGCTGTGAAGAAATATTATGCCTGAAAAAAAAAGGGAAAAGGGATCAAGGTGAAAACCCGAAAAGGGCGTCTTGATTAACACAAAAGATTAGGATGAAAACCCGAAAGGGCGTTCTAATAAAGCAAGCACTGGCTCAAAAAGCAAGGTGTTTGAACAGCGGGTCGAACAGAGAGGCTACAGTATTTGAAACATTTCTGAAAGCTCGAAATCTTCTACGCATGAAGCCATGCTCTCGAAAGATTCTTGGTGAGAGCGTGGAAGAGTTCATGCGTTGAATATCTAGAGCATTTGTATTTGTTGAAATGTTACCCCTTTTCTCTTTGTGACGTTTTTACTATCATTTGATTGACTTTCTTTGTTTGCTACATTTGAAATGGATAAATGTGAGGTATCCTTTTGTCCCTACCTGACCATTTTCATGTATCTCATTATGTGGTTCACTTACATGATAAATAGTGAAATGACATACTCGAACAAAAGAAATGTTAAGCATTACCGGATAAGAACTTGATAAGTACAAGAACCTCAAAGCAAAGACAAAGTTCAGCAGGGGTAAAAAGTGATATCGAGAAGCGTAGATTGTTCATGAAGTTTGATGGCGGGTATAGGGCACTGAGAGAGAAAGTCAAAGAATCAAAGCAATAAGCGAGATCATCAAAAAAAAAATCATGACGGAAAGGGCATATGACAAACAAGCCGAGGCGCATAGCATGATCATGTAGGCATAAATGCATTTAAGACCAACATGTGCATATCATGATAACATCATACATGACATATCTGGTACTCTAGCGAGCAAGAAATGTTGAATGATAGGTATCTTGAATCGAGAAAGACACACGAGTTCCACGGATAGACGGTTTTGGCATTTTGATGTTTTTATTTTCAAAAATCAACTCATATTGCGAGAGGTGAGTTGAGCCTCGGAGTTTCTGTTGAGGTATTTTCAATTTGTATTTTCAAAATATCAACTCATATTATGAGAAGTGGTGAGCCTCGGGGCACTTGTTGAGGTATTTTCAATTTTTGCTTGTCAAAAAAATCAACTCATATTGCGAGAGATGAGTTGAGCCTCGAGAAATCTGTTGAGGTATTTTCAAATTCTATTTTTAATGCTTTTCAAAAATCAACTCATATTGCGAGAGGTGAGTTGAGCCTCAGGGCACGCTGAGGTATTTTCAATTTCTACTTTACAAATTCTGCTTTTAAAATCAACTCGTATTGCGAGAAGTGAGTTGAGCCTTTTAATTTCTGTTTTTCAAAAACCAACTCATATTGCGAGAAGTGAGTTGAGCCTTGGCTCACGTGCTGAGCTATTTTCAATTCATTTTTTAATGTACATTTTTAAAAGAGTCAACTCGTATTGCGAGAAGTGAGTTGAGCCTTGGCTCACGTGCTGAGCTATTTTCAATTTCTGCCTTTCGATTTCTACTTTTCAATTTGTACATCTCAAAAAAAAAATCAAAATCAATCAATTTCTGTTTCTTAATGACTGTTTTTGAAGAATCAATTCATATTGCGAGAAATGAGTTGAGCTCAGGATCACATGCCGAGTAAAGAATAAAGATTGGAGCTGATTGAAGACACCAGACTTTGTCTCCTTGAAGTTGCAGTGAAGCTGATCGAGGATATCAGATCTTGCCTTTCTAAAGTTACAGAAAAGAAGATCACAAACCTTACAGTGAAGCAATAGAAGAAGCTGATTGAAAGTGTAGATCTTATCTTTACGAAGTTATAGTGAAGCGATCGAGCTACAAATCTTATATCCTTGAAGTTACATTGGAGCGATTTGAAGCTACAAGGCACATATCAAAAGATTTGTGGATTGAACCAAATTTTGCAAGATCGTTGGGTGAAAAGAGAACTATATGAACAAGAAGAGCACCAATGAAGTCAAGGCAGGCAAAATTGGCCTTTCTTTGTGTCTTTGCTCTATTCCGTTTACGACAATGAGCAAGAGAGGCGGTATTATAGGCCAATTTGGCCCACTTACAAATTAACCCAACTAACCTAATTTTAAACCCAATACAAATACCCCTCAGCCCAACACCTAACCCACTAAAGTGCCCAATATTTATCAGCCCAAACCCCAAATGACCCAACTAGCCAAAGTTAGGGGTTTGAAAAAGCTGAAACCCTAATCACCCACTGCGCGCAACCCTCCCCACTTCACCCTCAACCGCCCCTTGACCTTGGTCACCTACCCTCTGCCAAAAAGCTGCTCGCGCTCCACGATCACGTCCCCACCGCCCATGTCCCATTAGCAAGTGGCTTTGCAAAGAAAAGAAAGAAAGTGACAAAGCAATTAAAAAAAAGTTTGTAATATGGCTATAAAAGCCGATTAGAAAACAAGAACCGGGGGTTCTTTTTTTTTCCTCTTTTTCTTCTCTTCTCTGAAAACATCAAGAGGAATTCATAGATTTCAACAAACAAATAGTAGTGGTTGTTCAAATAAACAAAGAGGAAACGAAGAGGTTGCATTTTTTTCCTTTATTCCTTTCGATTTTTTTTCTCTACATACATACATTCATTTTTTTATTTTCTACTTATTTAATATAAACATAAAATATAAATAAAAAAAACAAAAAAAGAGTTTTTTACCTTTTTCGGCCACTGTGTACGGTGGCCGGCGACGGTCCGGCGATCGGACCGGAGCCCTCCCTCTGGCCGGAAATCGCTCCGGACTCCCCTCTCCCCTCTCCCTTTTCTTTTTTTTTCCCTCAGTTGTCTCAAATGATTTTTTAAAATTTTTTGGCTTTTATAGGGGGTCAAAACGCACCGTTTTGGACCCCCGGTTTTAATGAACAAAGCAGCTTATTTGTTTTGAAGGACCGACTCAAGATCGGCCTGAACCCACCTAGGATCGCGTGTTTTCAACTCAATGGGCTAATTGCCGCGTGATTCTTCCGCATTTTCAAGGTTTTACAATCGAGTTTGCCTTTATTTCCAATTGAGCCCCATAATTTTTAGCGCTTTTCAATTTAGTCTCCGTGCTGCTCTGTGACGTTTTGACAACAGGGGTTATTGCACTTTTGACCCTCTGCATTTGCATGGGCATTCAAATAGATCCTCTGATTTACCTTTTATTTTAAAATTTGCCCGAAATTATGTTCTTAGTTCGATTTAGTCCTTTTTCGTTTATTTTTTATTTTTACTTATTATTAATATTATTACTATTATTTTATTTCCATTGTTATCTTTATTATTCTTTGTTAGTATTATTTTCATTCCTATTATTTTATAAACATATCAATTATTTTTAACGTATTATTATTACTAATTATTATTATTTCTAGTTTTATTATTATTATTAATATTAGTGCATGTATATTATATATGTATGTATATATATGTTTATATATAGTACTATTTTAATTACTTTATTTTAATATTACTATTATATTATATTTGCTTTTTATATTTCATTATTATTTTTAATATTATTATTATTATTAGTCGTTATTTATTTCTAATACATTATATATTATGTAAATGTTTTAACATTATATTATTATATATATATCATGTACAAATTTTTAATACTTTATTACATATATATTCTTACATATTATATGTATATTTTAGCACTATGATTTTATATCTATATTTTTTTTTATACCATACTATGTATATATTATTTATATTTATTATTAATAGTAGTACATATATTTCATTACACGTATATATATACCTTTTATTAGTATTATTTTTGGTATATCGTATTATTCATTATTATTCATGTATATATATATATATAGATATTTTTTAGTACTTATTATAATATTTTTCTTATTATTTTTATATATTCTTTTAAAATATCATAGTATTCATGTATTTTATTATATATGCATATTGTATATGTATTCTTTTCTATTATATGTTTATTTTTATACTATATTGTATATATTATTATTATTATTATATTTATTACGTTTCTACTATATTTATCATTAATATTCGCACATATAATTTATTCTCGTATACATATTCTATATGTAGTATTATTTTCGTACATCATTATGTTTATTATTATACCTATGATTTTCACTATGATCACTTATCATTTTATCTTAATATTAATATGCTCATATTTCTCATATATGCCCACGTCATTACAATGTGCATTTTATTCATGTATATATTATGTATATATTTTAACATTGCAAGTTATGTTTTTTTATATAGTATATACTTTTAACATTATTTTCTTAGTATATATATATATATATATATATATATATTACGTACATATTCTCACCATCATTATTACGTATATACATTCACGATTCATGTTTAATTCTTGTATTACGTTTAATATCGCATATATCTTTATGGTTTTAATATGTTTGTCACATTTATATTTGCTTCAATATACTTCTAGATCCGTCTTTTATTTTTATCTTTATTTATTTGCTTTGCATTATTTCGAAAACCTTATTCTTGTTTTTAATAAGTAAGGCAATGTATCGGTTTAACATTAAGTCATCGATTTCATCGCTATGTTGGGTGAACATCAATTGACTCGTGTTAAAACGGTATGTCCTTCTCAAAAAAAAAAAAAAACTCAAAAGAATTGAAATTTCTTGTCTTTTCAATCGGATTATGACTAAATGATTATATTGAACTCGTATCTTCGAAAATCAAGACAACACGTGTTTATAAGATACCAATTTTGGGCGTCACGAGGGTGCTAATACCTTCCTCGTGCGTAACCGACTCCCGAACCCTAATTTTTCTCTAGATTTTGGCGTGAGACCTAAAACTCGACCTTCTTTTGTTTTAAAATAAATTTATTAGGTGTCCGATCACACCTACAAAAAGGATCGGTGGCGACTCCCTCTTTTGGTTTTTCAAAATCAAACTTCAATTTTCAAGTTTTCAATAAATCGCTACAATTAGCGGCCCCAAGTTAATTTTTTTTTACGTCGCTACAGTATATATACATAAAAATGGTATTTAAATGCGAGACTTTAAATCAAAACAATATATAATAAAATATGTTCTAAAAGAAAGACTTATATACATAAAATAATATATATAAAAATCAATTTAAAAGAATTTGTAAAATAAATTGGCATGGGACTAAATATGCACATAAGATTAAATTAATTTTAGTACAAATTATAGACTTAAAAGACACACTCCTATGCACAAAGTATTTTTTTTTTTTTTTTGTATAAAATATCCATTTAAAGATGACCATATACATATAATAAAAGGGGAAATGATTTAAATAATATATACACCATGGAAGGTTTTTAAATAACAAAAAGGTATGATAAAATACATGTTATATACATAAGGTTTTAAAGTATATGTGTATATAAATAAACTTAGGAATGATTGTTTGTAAAAATATCATAGAAATATATATAAAGAAAAAATGTTTATTGGAATATATATATATATGAAAAATTAAAATGTATAAGGCATTCGAGAATAACAAAAATGCTTTGTTAAATATGATCTTTAGAAATGCATACACTAGGTTTATAAATGCACATATACCTATAAATATATTTAAAAACAATTATTTGTAAAGAATACACACTTTAGTAATACATCCAAGGTTGAATCAACTTCATTATAAACTACACGTAATAAACTTGAAAACATATTTATACATATAAGGAAAACTATAAGTGCAAAGAACATGGATTTAATAGTGCATATAGATTAAACATAGACATAAAAAATATACATGCATATAATAATAATAATTTAAAAGATGTATTATATAGGATTATGTAATGTAGTATGAGAATAAATTTAAAAGAAATCGTATGTATAAAATAATATAAAGATTAATAATATGCGTAAAATAAAATTAACCTTATTATAAAGTATATACATGTATATAAAAACATTTCAAACGAACAAAGTTAAAGAAAAATGAATAAATAGACGTATATAATTTTATATAGATACACACACGTACATGAATAAAAGTATGAATAACAAACTAAGACCATACAAAAATTAATAACATACCCCAAGATTATATACTAATTGGTGAAATAAAAAAAGAAAATCAAAAATAAAAGGGTTTCAAAGAATAAAATAGAAAATGTCGAAGATAATGAATAAAAAAAGGCTCAATTGAAACAAAAATAAAACCAAAAGGACATTTAATAAATAAAATAAGTCGCTGAAATTAGAAGAAGGACTAAAGCTTGCGCACACAAACACATAGGGACTAGAAGTGGCAATATACCAGATCCCCAAAGTGCTGCGTTTAGGCACGGATCCGATTGCAAATAAGCGCAAACTATAAGTCCAAATTAAAAAGCTCAGGGAGTCTCGAATGAACTCAATCAGAAGCTAATATAAAAGGAGGGACTAGAAGCGCATATTCCCCTTTACCACGACAACGCGCGCGGGTCATTAGAAGCTGAATCGGGTCGGTCGGGTCTAACTACACGACGCCATTTTGGAACCATTGAGCTGGACTCAAAGCGCGCGCATGAGGTCCTTAAAGGGATAAAATTTGAGGATTCAGCCTCACAAACCCTAACTCCCTTTTTCTTCAGCCGCACCTCCATTTTCTCCTCAAAAAAGCACCAACCCATTTGCAAGGTGCGGTGACCGACGCCCCAAGCTTGAAGTATGGCCCATTTTAGCCTCGGATCCCTCTTCTATCTCCGATTACAGCGAAGTGATAGGGGACCGACGGCCTAGAAGCGAGGTGAGTCCTTCGTTTTATTTCGTTATACAAAAGAAATCAAAGCAAAATGAAAGAAGCGATAGAAGCGATTCGAGAGGAAAGGAATGAAACTCATGAAAATCACCTTTTCTTGGGTTCCTTTTTCTTTTGTATTTGATATATGTAAATAATGTACTGTGTTTTCATCCCCGATTACAAGATTAAAATCTGGCTTTATAGCCAAAAAGAAAGAAAAAAATCAAAATACACTATTTTCTTTGTTTTGTTTTTGCTGTTTTGTTTGTCTTGTTCGCAGTGCAGAGTGCCTCGGAGTGCAGGGGTGTCTTTGGAGAAGTGTACGGAGGTAGCTGGCATGGGGGCTCAGTTGCGACGCAAGGTGGACCTGCTAGGGTTTCTATCTTGGTCTCAGTATTTGGGCCTATCTTTGGGTCAGATCTAGGTTTAGTCATTGGGCTTAGGGACCTTTATTGGACTGTTAATATTTTGTTTATTATTATTTTTTGGTTTTGTGTTTATACGGGCCCGGGCCAAAATTGGGCATTACAGCTGCCCCTCTTTGCTCATTGTCGTGGAGCGAGAATAGAGCAAAGACTATAAGCTGAGCCAATTTTGCGGGGCTCTTTGAGCTTCGACTTCTTGGGGCTTCTTTTCTTCAAGTAGCTTCCATATGCTCCACAGCAACTTCAGGGAGACATGGTTCATGTGTTTTCATCCTGCTCTACTGCAACTTCAAAGAGATAAGGATTGTGACTATGGTTTTGCTCCATTGCAACTTCAGGGAGACAAAATTTTGCAATCTTTGGCCCGTTGCCCTACTACTTAGGGGGTTAAGGCTTGTTTCCTTCGATCTGCTCGACTGGAAATGAGATCTGCAATCTTCAGCCTACTCCACTACAACTTTAGGGAGCTGGGGTGATGGCTTAAATTTTCTTTCCTGCAACATCGTGAAGCCAAGATTCGTCGTCTTCGATCTGCTCCACTGCAACTTCAGGGAAACAAGATCTAAAATTTCAGCCTACTCCATTACAACTTTAGGGAGTTAAGTTGATGGCTTAAATCTGCTTCACTGCAACTTCAGGAAGCCAAGATTCGTCGTCTTCGATCTGCTCCACTGCAACTTTAGGGAAACAAGATCTAAAATTTCAACCTACTCCACTACAATTTTAGGGAGCTAGGTTAATGACTTAAATCGCTCACACTGCAACCAGGGAAGCCAAGATTCGTCGTCTTCGATCTGCTCACTTTGTAATTTTAGGAAACAAGATCTACAATTTCAGCCTACTCCACTACAACTTTAGGGAGTTAGGTTGATGGTTTAAATCGCTTCACTTTGCAACTTCGGGAAGCCAAGATTCACCGTCTTCGATCTGCTTCACTGCAACTTCAAGAAGCAGGATCTAAAGAATTCATCAATGTCACTACACTGTCTCCTAAAGACATGACTTGTAGGATTGGTTTCTTGTATCTGTGTATGCCAAGTAATTAGGATGCTAAGATCGAGATGAATCAAATGTCCTTAATTGGATATGGTGTTTATGTCAAATAATTAGAATGCTATGATCGAAATGAATCAAGTGCTCCTAATAAATGGTTATGAATGTAGAAATGTCATGAGGGTAATTCCTTTTGAAACGCTTAAGGTATCATTGCTCATAATTCGTCCGGGTTCTATCATTGATGTGCTATCGTGCTTTCGTGCTTAACCGTTATCTTCGATAGAGAATTTGAAGAAATAGTCACAATTAGGACTCTTCTTTTTCGAATGTTTCCAACTCTGGACCTGGTTAGTCCTGACTAGCGGCCCTATTTCAGGTCCTTGTACTATTTAGAGACTTTTCAGAGTAATATGCATAACACCTTTTGTGTGAATATTACATGTCTAAAAATCGTGATTTTAACAAAAATGCTCGAAAGAGATTATCATAATGGATAAAAGCAGAATTTTATTGAGTAAAGCGTAAATGGATACATCAGGACAAGATAGCGAATCGCTAAATCACAAAATGAAGATGAAAGCGAGATGCCCCGGATATCGCAAAGACACGAGTTTCACTATTCCAATTTCTCAAAGGCTCTTTCGAACCGAATGTGTATTTAGAAGATCTTGCGTATTTTATTGATGCTCCAAAGTGTACTGTTCTTCCTTCTTCTTGATTTTGGAAGGGCAAGACTACTATATGCCCCATAATCAAAATTTGAGCTGCCCGTTTTCGGGTTTTCAACTCAAAAGCCCCTTTGGTTCCAAAGTGCCCTTTGCGGGTTTTCACCCTGGCCTCTCTGTTTTTTTTTAATTCAGAGCGCCCTTTTGCGGGTTTTCACTCTAGCCTCTCTTCTTCAGGTAAAATACTTCTTAACGAATGCGAGTTTCTGAGATTGGGCAAGTTTCTACCGTCCATCTCGGCTAGAATCAATGCTCCTCCAGAGAAAGCCTTCTTCACCACGTAAGGCCCTTCCCAATTAGGCGTCCATTTCCTCGAAAATCATACGTATAGGAAGGATTTTTTCAAAACCAGTCTCCTTCGTGAAATTCTCTAGAGGCGGATCTTTTTGTCGTAAGCCCGCATCATTCGCCTTTGATACATCGACCGTGACGGATAGCCCTTAGCCTCTTTTCCTCAATCAAGTTCAATTGATCATACCGAGAGGGCTGGATCCATTCGCTTCATCCAACTTTAACTCTGGCAACACTCGAAGGATGGGATCTCGACTTCGATTGGCAAAAGCGCTTCCATTTCGTAGACCAAAAAGAAAGGGGTTCCCTAGTTGAGGTTTCGACCGGCGTTCGATAAGCAAAGATGGCAAATGGTAACTTCTCATGCCGAGTCTCTCTGTAGGTTTTGGTCATCTTCCCACGATCTTCTTAATGTTTTTGTTGGCGCCTCTCTTGCCCCATTCATTTTCGGGTGACATGGCGGCGAGTTGTGGTGTCGATTTTGAATTATTTGCGGACTTCCGCTATCGTCTTTGTTGTTCAAGTTTAATGCATTGTCGGATATGATCCTCTCGGTATTCCATATCGATATATAATCTCTTTTTTCAAGAACCTGCTCACTGCCGACTTTGTGACACTGGCGTATAAAGCGGCTTCTACCCATTTGGTGAAGTAGTCGATAACCACAAAGATGAACCGATGCCCATTGAAAGCTTTCGGTGATATCAGTCCAATCACATCCATGCCCCCACAGAGAAAGGCCATGGAGAAACCATGACATGCAGCGGTGAAGGAGGCACATGAATTTTGTCTCCGTAGATTTGGCACTTATGGCATCTCTTGGCGTAATTGATACAATCTCCTTCCATAGAGGACCAATAATACCCGAATCTCATAATCTGCCTGGCCATTGTAAAGCCATTAGCGTGTGTCCCACAGATGCCTTCATGGACTTCTTCCAAGATTTTCTTAGCCTCTACAGCGTCTACGCATCTTAGTAGCACTTGATCCTTTCTTTGTTTGTACAATATATCCCCATCTAAGACATAGTCGATGGCCAATCTTCTCAGCGTCCTTTTGTCATTCTCGCTTGCCTGGTCCGAGTACTCACGATTCTTCACATATTGCAATATATCGTGATACCAAGGGTGGTCATGTTTTTCTTCATCTTCTTCGATATTATAACAGTGGGCCGGAGTTTCATAAATGCTCATCTAGATTGGTTTGATATCTTCTTGCTTGTTCACCTTGATTATAGAAGCTAAGGTGGCCAAAGCGTCGGCCATCTGATTTTCATCTCGTGGAAGGTAGCAGAAGGTAATATCATCGAACTCTTTAACTAATTCAAGGACCAGTTTTAGATAATCGATCAACTTGGGGTCCCTGGTCTCCCATTCTCCCTTGAGTTGATAAATCACTAGTGCAGAATCTCCGTATACCTCTAGCACTTTAATCTTACGTTCTATGGCTGCACGGATATCCATGATGCACGCTTCATATTCTGCCATGTTATTCGTACAATCAAAATCCAATTTACTAGTGAATGGATAATGATTTCCGTTTAGGGATACCAAGACGGCCCCGATTCCATTGCCGACAGCATTTGATGCCCCATCAAAGTTTAATTTCCAAGGAAGTTCTTCCAGAGCGCCTTCTTTAGTGGTATCAACACACATTAGGTCTTCATTTGGGAAGTCAAAGTTTAAAGGCTCGTAGTCTGCCAAAGCTCTACTGGCCAGAAAATCTGCTATTGCACTTCCTTTCACTGCTTTCTGGTTCACATAAACTATGTCGAATTCGGAAAGTAGAATCTGCCATCGGGCCATCCTTCCATTCAAAGCTGTTGACTCCATCAAGTACTTTAAGGGGTCCAATTTTGATATGAGCCAAGTAGTGTGATACAACATATACTGCCTCAACCTTCGAGTTGTCCAAATTAGGGCACAACACAACTTCTCTATCGGCGGGTACCTTGTCTCACATTCTGTGAACTTTTTACTAAGATAGTAAATGGCCTTCTCTTTCCTTCCTGACTCGTCATGCTGACCTAGTACGCACCCCATGGAGTTCTCGAATACTGCCAAATACAGTATCAATGGCTTATCGGGGTTAGGTGGCATCAACACCAGGGTATTAGATAAGTACTGTTTGACCTTGTCGAAAGCCCTTTGGCATTCTTCATCCCATTCACCCAGGTTATGTTTCTTGAGGAGGCGAAAGACAGGATCACATTTCTCAGTCAATTGTGAAATGAACCGAGCAATATAATTTAATCTTCCTAGAAAGCCTCGAACCTCCTTCTGGGTACGCGGCGGAGATAGCTCTCGTATGGCTTTGACTTTGTCTAGATCAATCTCGATCCCTTTCTCGTTAACCACGAATCCGAGCAACTTTTCAGACTTGGCTCCGAAGGTACATTTGGCTGGATTGAGTTTTAGCTAAAACTTTCTCAATCTCAAGAACAATTTCCTCAGGACTTGTATGTGCTCTTTCTCCGTCCGAGACTTTGCGATCATATCATCGACATAAACTTCGATTTCTTTATGCATCATGTCGTGGAATAGGGTTACCATGGCCCTTTGATAAGTTGCCCCCGCATTCTTTAGTCTGAACGGCATCACTTTGTAACAGAATGTCCCCCACATGGTTACAAATATGGTCTTCTCCATATCTTCAGGATGCATCTTGATTTGGTTATATCCAGAAAAACCGTCCATGAATGAAAACAGTGAGTGTCCTGCCGTGTTGTCCACTAGGGTGTCAATATGAGGCAGTGGAAAATTGTCTTTCAGGCTGGCTTTATTCAAAT
Source organism: Gossypium longicalyx (assembly GCA_025698465.1). Taxonomy (NCBI): domain Eukaryota; kingdom Viridiplantae; phylum Streptophyta; class Magnoliopsida; order Malvales; family Malvaceae; genus Gossypium; species Gossypium longicalyx. Next base: position 95,658,623 of record CM047000.1, on the reverse strand, counting down.
CTCTGTAATTCACACACATTCGCACTTTTCTATCTTTCTTAGGGACGGGGACGATGTTGGCTATCCATTCTGAGTATTTTACCACCTTCAGGATTCCGGCGTCGAACTACTTTCGAACCTCCTCTTTTATTTTTAGCAAGACATCGGGCCTCATTCTTCGAAGTTTTTGTTGAACTGGCTTACATTCTTCCTTTATGGAGAGTCGGTGTACCACGATGTCAGTGTCCAACCCAGGCATATCTTGGTATGACCAGGCGAAGACGTCTTTGAATTCTTGAAGTAATTCAACGAGGTCTCGCTTCATTTCCGTAGTGATACACGTTTCGATCTTCACCTCTTGTCCTTCTCCTAAGCTCACAATTTCAACTGATTCTTTATGAGGTAGGATTTTTTTCTTGTCTTGTTCTACCATCCTCAACAAATCAGGAGATAGGTTATAGCCTCGGTCATCTTTAAAATCCTAAAAATCATCCACACACACATCTCGCTCGAAAGAAAATTCTGAGTCACTAGCAGTGTCACTCGTATCATTAATATCTGGGGACCTGTTATGAGGATGAAGGCAGATACAAAGAATCAAAAGAATTCGAAACATTTATTTGCATGGTATGATTATGAATGACGAATGAAAGAATATTTAGAAGAATGTTTCAAGAATAAAAGAATCCAAAAGTAATCATTTGTATGGTTATGAATGAAATTGAAAGGACAAGAGAACATTTGCTCAAAGTGATAATAACCGTGCATTTTATTGAAACAACATTTTTAAACATCGGCCTATTTCACAAAAGATTCTTATCACTCCTAGGCCTAGAGCAATAAGTATCCGTTCTAAAAACTATAGGAATCTCTTCCACAGTCCAGTTTTCCAGAACACTTCCAGGCGTGTAGGGGCAAATGCCCGACAAATTTCTTTCTCCAGTTTCTTCTTCGACCACTTGGGCTTTTCCTTTTGTGGGCTATACCTCCTCATTCACCGCATCATAACGCCTCCCGCTACGTGTATAGGAACCTTTATCCTGATCCCCTATTGAAGTGCCAACAGGGCTTTCTTTTCCCGGCATTGTCACACTGCAATCATAATTTCATGGGACCTTTTTCCTGTCTTTGTAAGGGAAGACTGCAGGTCTTTAGATTATGACCCTTGGTGGCATTTGTACTCCAACTTCATTATTTTTGGGTCTCGAAATGATCATCACGGGATAGTTAGGTGTTTGATTCTGCGCCTTTGATTCTCCCTCAGATGCGCATACATCTTCCCCTACGGGGCTTTTAGCTTCTTCATAGAATTCCATTTCTTTGTTATCTATCATGTTCTGTACAAGGGCCTTGAACTCCACACAATCTTGGATTTCATGCCCCGCCTCTTCGTGAAACTCACAGTAGTTTCTGTCCTCTTCGGATTTTTTACTCGAATCTGACGCGATTAATCCTCTCTTGGCCATCTCCTTCCATACCTGCCTCAACGGGGTCCTGACTTCCGTCACCTCATACTTAGTCTTTTTGTTTGAGCCTTCGCTTATCCCATTCACTCCTTGGTTGGTATGATCGGGGAGTGGGTTTCCTGCTACATTGGGTGTGGCTGGGTCGTCAAATCTCACGATCCCCACCTTAATGAGTCTTTCGACTACTTTTTTGAACGCAGTACAATTTTCGATTGAGTGCCCGGTAATTCCCGCGTGGTATTCACATTGGGCATTCATGTCATACCATTTGGAATACGGGGGCTGCAGTGGCTCCAGGTAGAAAGGGGATACTACATGAGCGTTGAACAAGTTCTGGTACAACTCCCTATACGTCATGGGTATAGGGGTGAATTGTGGCCTTTCTGTGTTCTTCCTCGCATTGGATTCTTATCTTACAGAGCTTGGTTGATTGGTAGTCACCATTTTGGGTTGATTTACGGTAATTGACTTGGATTGCCCCTTGTTGAACGTGCTCGTGTTGTTCACTTCATTGTCTCTCTTCCTCGGGGCCGACTTCCTAGCACTCTCTCTCCGATTCTATCTTGTCGCTCCTACTTGACATTCTCAATCATTTCCCCGTCATTACTATGTCAGAGAAGCTCTTGGTGGCGCTTCCTAACATATGCGTGATAAAAGGGGCTTTCAAGGTATTAATAAAGAGCATTGTTGTCTCTTTTTCTAGAAGTGGCGGCTGAACTTGTATGGCCACCTCTCTCCACCTTTGTGCATACTGTCTGAAGCTTTCATTTGACTTCTTCTCCATATTCTGGAGAGTGATTCATCGGGGTCATGTCCGTCACATGATTGTATTGCTTCATAAATGCCTGAGCCAGGTCCTTCCATGAGCTAATTTTAGAGCGGCTTAATTGGTTATACCACTTAGCTGTAGCCCCGACCAGACTATCTTGAAAGCAATGGATTAGTAGCTGGTCGTTGTTAACATATCCCGTCATTCGCCTGTAGAACATAGTGATGTGGGCTTCAGGGCAGCTTGTTCCATTGTATTTCTCGAATTCAGGCATTTTGAATTTAGGGGGGAGGACTAAATTTGGGACCAAACTCAGGTCCTTGGCATCAATCCCTTGATGATAATCCGCGTTCTCCATGGCTTTGAATTTCTCCTCAAGCCATCTACACCGTTCTTCTAATTATTTTTGTGAATCCATCCTCGCATTTTCTTCTTCAACAACTTCATCCAAATCGGGAACGGGCGGATAGTTTGGGTTATTGACAAAGTTAGAGCCTGAGCCGGTTTGGAAATTCATCAGTATTGAAGCTCCGGCATGAACCTGCTGGGGTATGATTGTGACAGATGGTTTCGGTAAATTAATTTCGGGCTTCACCGGTACATGTGTCGGAGTGAAGCCAGGGGGTATTGGAGATCCTCATTAGTTTCCTCGACCTTATCGATGGGGCCCTTTCCCTTACCGATTCCTCCCAATAGCAATTGGGATAACTGGGACATCATTTCTCTCTGGGACTCCATCATTTGTTCCTTCATTTCTTGCTGAATCTTGGCTAGTTGTTCTTGCATCTGTGACTGCATTTGTTCTTGCATGTCTTTTTGCATCTACTCCAATTTCTCGAGTCTCTTATCCATTGATTTTTTTCTGGTACTGTAGGGGTGCGTGGTTGGTTGGTTTTCGTTGGTTTCCAGGTTACTGAAATAATTTTTAATTAATTAATTAGAAAACTCTTATGGCCTTTAATGCATAATGATATGATGCAATGCAGATGCATGAATGCAAATGAGGCATCAATTTTGATTCAATTGCCCTTAGAAAATTTCACTTAAAAATAAAATCTTTTACATAAAGTCGAGTTACAAATAGAATTTCACTGTAATGCTCGAAGTCCTAATTTTTCTAAGGAACGAGGCCAGCTCTTGTCCATGATCCGATTCCAACTCATACTTCACGTTCAGTGTGTCCGCCTGAACTGCTAAAGTTTGCAAGTAGTCAGCTACCTCGCGAATCTGGGTTATGGCTTCCCCCATAAGGTAATCTCTCTGCTTTTCGACTTGGCCTTGCGCATGGTGAAGCTGCTCTTTCCAACGGACCTCGTTTACCTCAAAAAAACTGGATCCGCATCTCACAGTTTTGCAATGATGCCTCTAACTCTTCTATTTTCCCTTTCATTTCCTCTATCTTGCTCAAGCTTGCCGTCAACTCTATCACGATGTTGCGGTTTCGATACTGATGCAGGGACTTCTCGAGTTCCGCCACTCTAGCCCTCAATTCCCCTCGCTCATTTCTGCTCTCTGACATACTCTTCTCCAAATCTTCGTTTCGTGCCTGTAATTCTCGGAATTTTCTTTCCCACCGGTCGGTATTGGCCTTTTCTTCTCGAATTTCATGACGCCACTGTTCAGAAGTCTTTCCTAACCCAGCAGTTCTCATGGATAGGCGCAATTTCTTATAGTCAGTCTTTAAGCTATCTAGATCTTCTTCGGCCTTGGTTTTTCCTTTCCTCCACTTCTCGGCCTCTGACCTCTAAACATCAGCGTCTAACCTTAAGTGCATCTTCTCTTCCTCCAGTTGTTCAATCTTCTTCCCAAGCTCGAACTCTTCTTCTCGAAATCTTGTCTTCTAATCTCCAATTCTGACGGGGCGATTTGTAATTGCTCCCCGATAGGTCGTGCATTCTCCAAGCTTGACCTAGGAATATTATCATTAATCCTCTTCTTAAACCACTCGCTATACTCGGGTGCGACCATAGAACCGACGGCTAACCTCTTTATCCAACAAGTTTACTTCCAAGCATCCGATAGCTCCCAGACTTTCTTCTTATAGTGAGCACCGCTAAAAGAGAAATCACTCTGAGCAAGTCCGTGGGTCGCGGGTATGAACTACCTCGACTTATATTGCCTCAATGCGAGCAATGGAGTATACCCGGTAGCTCCCCAAATTCCTAACAACGGTACCCAATCAAAGTTACCACATCGGTAAACATTCTAAGCTATCAAATACCGACTAAACATTCAATAAACCTGGGAAGTTGTAATTAAAACAAAAGATGCATGAATACCAAAGAACAAAGAAAAATTAAAGCAAAAGTTAAGTCTCACAAATTTATTAAATCAAATTTTGATAAAACCTTCCACTAGATGGAGAGTTTAAAAAGCCACAAAATAAAGAAAATAAAATAAAACTAAGAATGGCTAGGTCTCGAATTCCCCTCGTCTTAACCTAATAATTTTTATTTATAGGGCAAAAATAATATAATAGAGAAAAAAAAGTGCCATTAATTATATAAAGCAGAATTTTCAAGATATTTTGACAATTTTTCCGTCAAACTTCTAGGACATTTTTGGATGTCTTCTTGATGTTTTTGGCTTCATCCGCGAAACAACTTTAGTTAGTTATGCCAATTTTCTTCAAATCTATATATTACGAGCCCAAAACCAAAATCTGTAACTTAAGTTATGGCCGAAATACTGAAACTGTACTGTAAATGTTGAAAGTCCAACCTGCAAAACTTATCAGAAATAAACTTTAAGCTCTTTTTTTCTCTAATTATTCTCTAAATCAATAACAAATAAAGTAAAATATAAATAGTATAGTTAAAAATATAAATAACATCATTTAAGAGGTGTAATTTTTTTCTTACGCATGCTAGGCAAAAATACACAGAATATCAATCAAAGAACCGAATAGAAATTTCAGGAGGTGATTCCTCTAAATTTTCATGCTTTTACTCTCGGGTCTTTTCTTTATTTTCATTTTTTTTACATACGAAAACATAAAGAGAAAAATAAATTGACCTAAATTGGTCGATTTACTCAACTTTAAACTTTCAGCGTTAATACATTAATTAATCAATTAGGTACTAATTTTGGGCGTTACGATAGTGCTAATCCTTCCTCGTACGTAACCGACTCCCGAACTCGTTTTCTCGAATTTCGTTGACCAAAATTGTTGTTTTAGTAAATCAAAGCGTTTTATTAAAACGATTAATCATGAGGTGACCCAATCACACCTCATAAAAAAATTGGTGGCGACTCTTGTTTTCCTTTTTCAAAATAAAATGTCTAACCCGTTTCCAAATAAAAATTGGTTTCGACAAAGTGAAAAACATTTATCTCTTTTTTATTTAATTCCCAACATAAAATCCAAATATGTTTCCTTGGTTTGAATTAGGTTAGACTTAAAAGTTGTTTGATAAAAAAAAGAGAGTAAGTGTTAAAAAATTAAATATTTAATTTAAATTATAAAATTTGTTTGGTATATTTCTTCTAAACTAGTTTCTAATGTCACATGCATGTGATTTTATGTATTTAATTTTTAATTAATTTTAAATTATGTATTTTTAATTATTGTTAACTATAGTAAATTATAATATTAAGTTGAAAAAATATGAAAAATAAGTTAAGTAGCATGAAACAATTATAATAATATTTAATGATAAATATGAAAAATATTTACGCAAAATTAATAAACACGTTTGATAATGGTGATTAAAAAATAATTGATGAAATTTAACTCTTTTTTTTTTTAAACAAACCCATAAAATATTTTTCGCCTACACCAAATAAATAATGGATAGATAAAAAAAGAAACAGTTTTAAAACTGCTTCAGGTAGTATTTACAACTTATTTGTAGTTTTCTAAGAGGCAAATGGTGAAATGGTTCATAGGCATGTCGAAGAACACGACATCAAAAAGTTTGGAAAACAAATTACCATCTAAACTCAGTATTCAATTATGAACTCGGATTGAAGTTATTAGGTATGACAAAACTCAAATTATCTAATAGATTTTGAATTGCTTCGCTTCCAATGACATAGATTTTTCTTTTTTGTTTGAAAAGTGGATGCGGGCGAAACGCGATGGATTTTTTCTTTGGGAAATAGGTGCAAGTTGATTCACGATAATGCAGGGTGGGATGGGACGGGATGGATGTATACAATATGCAAATGACGGAGCAGTAATAGATTTAGTAATATCTGCTCTCACCCGACCTTATTGTCATCTCTAGAAGCTACACTAGGTTGAATCATAATAGTAAATTTTAATTAAATTATAAAAAAAAAACATCTTTTTCGGCTAAAAACATAATCAAAATACTGCTGCCTTTATAATTTTAATTGTCCCTGACCCATTTAGTCACTGGTTTTTCTTAACAAATATACAAACTTTTGAGAAAACAGGTTCGGGAGTCAGTTACGCATGAGGAAGGGTTAGCACCCTCACTACGCCCAAAATTGGTACCGAATCAATTAAATACTGTCCTTATGTCTAAAGTTAAAAAGTTTTTGAAGTGTGGTTCTTCTTTATAACGTTTGAGTATCCCGAGTTGGTTGCTAAAATCTTCTTGTTTCGATGTACAAAAGTTTATAAGTTGAGATTAGCAAGAGGATGCCCAACTATTTGGTCCAACGAAAAATCAAACCCAAAGACAAGAGGGGCACGATTCTCGAATTTCCAAACATCGAACATTGCCTTACCTTAGAAAATATGAGTGAAATGCCGAAGAGATATTCGATTATTTTGGAGAAATGAAAAAGCGCAACCCAACACGATAGGGCTCGATTCTCAAATCGCCAAACATTGAACGTCGTCTTCGTTTTTAAGTATATATTTTTTTTAAAAACATGAGTGAGAATATAAAGGAGTGTTTGATCGTTTTGAGCAAACGAGAAATCACAACCCAGCACGATAGGGCATGGTTCTCGAATTGTCAAATGTCAAATATTGCCTTTGTTTTAAAAAAAAAATTTTAGAAGATATGAATGAAATTTTGAAGGGATACTCGATTATTTTGAGCCAACGCGAAATTGCAACCCAACACGTTAGGGCACGATTTCGCGAATTGCCAAACATCGAATCTCGTCTTCGTTTTGAAAATTTTTTGAATGAATGATTATAGGGCTAGCTCAAGACGTATTAATTTGATTTGAAATAAGATGAAATTAATCATAAAATTTGGGTTTTATAAAACCACATTTCAAAAGTCAAGTAAAAAAACGATGAATGGGGTAGTATGTGTACGCATAAAAATACGACAATGAAAAATGAAGATAATACAATTTATTTAATCAACTAACAAGCACTTAAGCGACTAAGCATAACTAGCTTGGAAATATAATTTGATTTCAATCATGCGTAGAGAATAATTAACGTGGTAATACAATGACGAAAATGATAATATAACAATCACACAAGCAAAACAATACATACAATAATATGCCACAATAATGTACATAGCATGATATAAAATAACCAATGCAAGATATAAAAACAACATAGCAATTAGAAGCCAATATGCTATAAAACGGTTTTAAAACAAATACGAATAAATGGACCCATATATAGGTTGACAAATGTATATGTTATAGGCCAATTTGGCCCACTTACAAATTTAACCCAACTAACCTAATTTTAAACCCAATACAAATACCCCTCAGCCCAACACCTAACCCACTAAACTAACAGCCTAATACTTATCAGCCCAAACCCTAAATGACCCAACTAGCCAAAGTTAGGGTTTCAGAAAAGCTGAAACCCTAATCACCCACTTGCACCGCAACCCTCCCCACTTCACCCTCAACCGCCCCTTGACCTTCGGTCACCTACCCTCTGCCAAAAGCCTGCTCCGCCGCTCCACCAGTCACGTCCCCACCGCCCATGTCCCATCAGCAAGTGTCACCTGCAAAGAAAAGAAAGAAAGTGACAAAGCAATTAAAAAACAGTTTGTAATATGGCTATAAAAGCCGATTAGAAAACAAGAACCGGGGGTTCTTTTTTTTTCCTCTTTTTCTTCTCTTCTCTGAAAACATCAAGAGGAATTCATAGATTTCAACAAACAAATAGTAGTGGTTGTTCAAATAAACAAAGAGGAAACGAAGAGGTTGCATTTTTTTCCTTTATTCCTTTTGATTTTTTTTTCTCTACATACATACATTCATTTCTTTATTTTCTACTTATTTAATATAAACATAAAATATAAATAAAAAAAACAAAAAAAGGAGTTTTTTACCTTTTTCGGCCACCGTGTACGGTGGCCGGCACCGGCGACGGACGGCGGCCGGCGACGGTCCGGCGATCGGACCAGAGCCCTCCCTCTGGCCGGAAATCGCTCCGGGCTCCCCTCTCCCCTCTCCCTTTTTTTTTTTTTTTTCCTTCAGTTGTCTCAAATGATTTTTTTTAAATTTTTTTGGCTTTTATAGTGGGTCAAAACGCACCGTTTTGGACCCCCGGTTTTAATGAACAAAACGACGCCGTTTTGAAGGACTGACCCGAGATCCGACCTGAACCCACCTAGGATCCGCGTGTTTTCAACTCAATGGGCTAATTGCGCGCGCAGTCCTTCCGCATTTTCAAGGTTTTACAATCGAGTTTGCCTTTATTTCCAATTGAGCCCCATAATTTTTAACGCTTTTCAATTTAGTCTCCCGTGCTACCCAGTGTTTTGACAACAGGGGTTATTGCACTTTTGACCCTCTGCATTTGCATGCGCATTCAAATAGATCCTCTGATTTACCTTTTATTTTAAAATTTGCCCCGAAATTCTGTTCTTAGTTCGATTTAGTCCTTTTTCGTTTATTTTTTTATTTTTTACTTATTATTAATATTATTACTATTATTTTATTTCCATTGTTATCTTTATTATTGCTGTTAGTATTATTTTCATTCCTATTATTTTATAAACATATCTGTAGCGACATAAAAATTTGCTTTCGGTCGCTAATTGTGGCGGTTTATTGGAAACTTGAAAACTGAAGTTTGATTTTAAAATAAAAGGGGAGTCGCCACCGATCCTTTTTATAGGTGTGATCGGACACCTAATAAATTTATTTTTAACAAAAGACGGCCGAGTTTAGGTCTACGTCAAAATCAGAGTAAGGTAGGGTCCGGGAGTCGGTTAAGCACGAGGAAGGTATTAGCACCCTCGCGACGCCCAAAATTGGTATCTTGTTAAGCAAGCGTTCTCTTGATTTTCAAAATTGCAAGTTCAAGATAACATTGAATCGTGATCCAATCAAAACACGAGAAATATTTAAGTCTTTTTATATATTTTGAGAAGGACATACCGCTTTAACACGAGTCGATCGATATTCACCCAACATAGCGATGAAATCGATGACATAATGTTTAAATCGATACGTTGCCTTGATTATTGAAGTAAATAAAGACACGAATCAACGTTTTAAAATAATGGACAACGAGTTAATATATAAAAATAGGCGGAAATGAAAGATAATAGTTTGAAATACATCGAGGCTAAAACACATACGATGATAATATTAAAGACAATGACAATGCATGCGATATTAAATATAACAATAGTATCAAATACGAGAACACAATATATACTTATACATATATATATGTATAGTAATAATGCGGGAAATATACTACATACAATATTTGAAATATTTATGAAGTGATAAGAAAAATACGTAGCTATTGATGTTAAAGTATATACTTATGAAAAACGTATGTATATTGGGATGAAAGATGTTTACATAATAATACTAAATATAAATACTAATATATATATATATATATACATAATATATTTAAAATGAACACGTACAATATACATATATAATAAAATACATGAAGACTATGATATTTTGAAGAACATACATAAATAACAATAAAAATATTATAATAAATACTAAAAGTTTATATATATATATATACATGTATAATAACGAATAATACGATATACAAAAATAATACCAATAAAAAGTATATATATATATATATATGCAACGAAATATGTGTACTAATATTAATAATAAATATAGTAGGAATAAAACAAATGAAATAATGTGTACATAACATGACCTTTAAAAATATAATAAAAAAATATAATATACATATATTTCAAAAGATAATAATAATATTTAAAGAATAACTAGTAGTTTGTTTCATGAAATATATATATGCATGCTAAAATATTTATTGAAACTAAAACTAATGCTAATGGTAATAAAACTAATAATATAATATAATATAAGATGGGTAATTGAAACACTATAATATGGATACGTATATAATAATATTAATGATAATAATATAAGTATATACACTAAATAGTATAGAAAGACATTTAACTAATAACATTAAAATATATATACGATAATGCATAAAAATCATATTAGAAAATATATGTACACGGAATAGTATATATAAAAAAATAACTAGTAATATTGAAAATGAATATACATACATAATATATAGCAATGAATATATACCATATATGTTAGAAATACTAATAACATAAATAAAATATTAATAGCACTACATAAATATGCACATAGAACAATATAAAATATATACATGGAAATATATAAGAAAATATAATTGATAATATTGAAAACGTATATATATAACTTAATATTAAAACACATATATATAATATATATAAAAAGTTATATATATAATATAATACATAAGTATATTAGATACGCATACATATATAAAAGATTATATACTAAGACACATAATAAATACACAAATATAATAAATATAATATTATAATAAATAAATGACATAAAATGAAAGCAAATAAATTGAAAATAAAGCAGTAAACTAACAAAAAGACTAAATCGAACATAAAACACAATTTTTGGGGCGAAATTGAAATAAATATAAAGAAAAAGGACTATTTTGAACACGCGTGAAATGTGGAGGGACTAAAACAGCAATTATTCCTCATATAAAACGCATGCAAAGATAGAGGACTAAATTGAAAACGTCAGAAAATCATGTGGCCAAATTAAAAGCACTATAAATCTAATTACAAAACAAAAAAAAACGGAGGGGCCGATCGCGCAAATAGCCCCTCCCTTAAAAAAACACGTGGATCTTAGTCCGAAGCGGGTCGGATCGGGTCGGGTCGGCGCCTAAACGGTGCCGTTTTGCTTAAAATCGTAGGGGGACCAAAACGCCTATATAAGTTAAAAATTTTTGAAAAAAATCATTTGGGAATGTGATAGGGAAAAAAAAGAGAGAGGAAGAGAGGGAAGAGAGGGAAGAGAGAAAGGAGGGGTTCCGGCCAGGGGGAGGGTACCGGTCCGATCGTCGGACCGTCGCTTGCACGTGCAAGTATGGTGGTTTAAAAAGGTAAAAAATTTAGATTTTTTTATTTTTTTATTTAATATATATGTATATGTATTACTTTTATTAGATTAGAAATAATATATGCAGACTTGAAAAAAAACAAGAAATAAAGAAAAGTGAATAAACCTTTAATGCGGTTTTTTGATGTATTTTGCTGCGATTTCTTTGAGTTAACAGTGAATCTGTTTTTAGTGATAAGAGATTTTTGGTATTTTTTTTCTAAGAAGATCCCTCTTTTTACATGATAAATTCAGCTTTTATAGCCGTTTGTCCCACTGTCTGTTATCTTTTGCTGCTATTGCTTGTTGCTTCTGCTCTGTTTTCCTTCTCTTTTGCGTGCTTTCCTTTCGTTTTGCAGGTAATGGGCGATGGGACGGGGCTGAGGCGTCGCCAGAGGCGTCAAAGGATAGTCAGAGGGTTGGTGGGGGTGGTTGCGGTGCTAGGCAGGTTTAGGGTTTCAAAAGCTGAAACCCTAAGTCAGAATCTGGGTCAAGGATTTGGGCCTCATGTGTTTGGGCTAGGGTCAGTTGGGTAGTCGGTCTGTTGTTGGGCTCCGGGTTAGGTATTAGATTTGGACTGGTGTTGGGTTGGCTGAGGTTTAATGTAAATGGGTTTAAGTGGGTTGAAAGTTTGGGCTTCGGGTTTGAGGATGTAGGCTTTATAGTTGTAATGTAAATGAGTCAAGGGTATTGGGTAAGGGTATTTAGGTTATTGGGCTTCTGTTGTAAAAGGGTAACTGGGTTTTGTATTGGGTTTAAAAATTGGGTTAGTTGGGTTAAATTTGTAAGTGGGCCAAATTGGCCTATAACAAATATCAATTATTTTTAACGTATTATTATTACTAATTATTATTATTTCTAATTTTATTATTATTATTAATATTAGTGCATGTATATTATATATGTATGTATATATATGTTTATATATAGTACTATTTTAATTACTTTATTTTAATATTACTATTATATTATATTTGCTTTTTTATATTTCATTATTATTTTTAATAATATTATTATTATTAGTCGTTATTTATTTCTAATACGTATATATTATGTAAATGTTTTAACATTATATTATTATATATATATCATGTACAAATTTTTAATACTTTATTACATATATATTCTTACATATTATATGTATATTTTAGCACTATGGTTTACATATCTATTTTTTTTTATACCATACTATGTATATATTATTTATATTTATTATTAATAGTAGTACATATATTTCATTACACGTATATATATACCTTTTATTAGTATTATTTTTGGTATATCGTATTATTCATTATTATTCATATATATATATATAGATATTTTTTAGTACTTATTATAATATTTTTCTTATTATTTTTATATATTCTTTTAAAATATCATAGTATTCATGTATTTTATTATATATGCATATTGTATATGTATTCTTTTCTATTATATGTTTATTTTTTATACTATATTGTATATATTATTATTATTATATTTGTTACGTTTCTACTATATTTATCATTAATATTCGCACATATAATTTATTCTCGTATACATATTCTATATGTAGTATTATTTTCGTACATCATTATGTTTATTATTATACCTATGATTTTCACTATGATCACTTATCATTTTATCTTAATATTAATATGCTTATATTTCTATATATGCCACGACGTATAATGTGCATTTTATTCATGTATATATTATATATATATTTTAACATTGCAAGTTTATTTTTTTTTTATATAGTATATACTTTTAACATTATTTTCTTCGTATATATATATATATATATATATATATATTACGTATATATTCTCACCATCATTATTACGTATATACATTCACCGATTCATGTTTAATTCTTGTATTACGTTTAATATCGCATATATCTTTATGGTTTTAATATGTTTGTCACATTTATATTTGCTTCAATATACTTCTAGATCCGCTTTTTATTTTTATCTTTATTTATTTGCTTTGCATTATTTCAAAACCTTATTCTTGTTTTTAATAAGTAAGGCAATGTATCGGTTTAACATTAAGTCATCGATTTCATCGCTATGTTGGGTGAACATCAATTGACTCGTGTTAAAACGGTATGTCCTTCTAAAAAAACTCAAAAGAATTGAAATTTCGTCTTTTCAATCGGATTATGACTAAATGATTATATTGAACTCGTGATCTTGAAAATCAAGACAAACGTGTTTATAAGATACCAATTTTGGGCGCCGCGAGGGTGCTAATACCTTCCTCGCAGAACCGACTCCCAACCCTAATTTTTCTCTCGATTTTGACGTAGACCTAAACTCGACCTTCTTTTGTTTTAAAATAAATTTATTAGGTGTCCGATCACACCTACAAAAAGGATCGGTGGCGACTTCCCCTTTTGGTATTTCAAAATCAAACTTCAATTTTCAAGTTTTCAATAAATCGCCACAATTAGCGCCCCAAGTTGATTTTTTTTTACGCCGCTACATACCGGCGACTCCACTGGGGACTCCTTTTTGAGAGTCGTGTCTGGAATTAAACTCGCGTTGTCAAAATTTTCAAGTTCCTTGTTCAAATTAATATTTAAGCCGTGATCTTCAAATGGTGTTTTCAAAATGTCATGCATTTGCATTATGTTGTAAATGTTTTTCTAACTCATTTCGTCTGTTCTACTTTTTGACTTTAAATTTTTATGGTTTTAGTTTCGGTTTAGTTTTTAAATAAACATGAAGGTTTGTGAGTTTCTCCCCACACACCGTGCACTTGCATTTTGCATAACATGAGCTCTCTACCCGGGCTCCATCCGTTTAAGTGAAAGTAAACACTACGCCTTCGTGAGTTAACTTGTCCCTCCGCACAGGCTAGTGAATACTTTCGGGTTACATATGACTTATGCTTTCGTGAGTTAACTTGTCCCTCCGTATAGGCATAAGTAAATGTAATCCCTCGAATTGAACTCGTGAGCCTATGATGGGCTATGATCGAGGCTTCGTACTAGTCTTAGTAGACGATAGTACGAACAATTCGAAAATTGCCTAGAACCGAAACCACATATAGTGAACCGTACGAGCCACCTAATTAGAGCCATGCCGAACCTCTGTCCGTTAATGGTCACCAAAATAAGTGCACGGGAGGAACGCCTCTTACCTTTTGCATTTTCACTTTCTATACAAAGGAGATTCGGTCTGTTTAATAAACTAGTTCGAATTGATGAATTTTCCATGTTTTTCTCGCTCGTATTTAATTACTAATCAAGGTTATTTGTCTTTGCCTTATTGTTTTTCTCATCATGCATTATAGGCATCACATTAGGAGGGTGTTGATTAAAGATTAGTGGCCAAAAAATGGGTTTCTAATGGAAGAGTCAATTATACAAATAGTCGAGAAGAATGCCGTGGTTCGGGACTGGTCTCTAAGAACTCAAAAGGAAAAAGGGGATAGTCTAGTGGAGGGATGTTTTGCCAATCTGCCTGAGCACGTAACAGTCAATGTTCGCCAGAATAACCTTGAAGACTTGGTTTGGATTTGGAATCAGTGGGACTCAGACATTAAAGGTATATTCGTTGAGAAGTACGGAGATATAGCCCACTTGATCATTATCAACATAGATGAGCGTTTGGTTCAAGCCACGATCAGATTTTGGGATCCGGCCTACCAATGTTTTACTTTCAATCAGGAGGACATGACCCCAACTATAGAGGAGTATACTGCTTTGCTTCGTATTGATAATGCACAGCCCTATAAGATATATATGAAGGAGCCTAAGCCGATGACCTTTAAGAAGAAGCTAGTGAGGTTGATGATATAATCGACGCGCGGTAAAAAAAAGCAGATAAAGAAGAAGAATGAAGCCATTTGCATCCCATGGTCTTCCCTACGAGATTTGGTTCTGAGCCATCCTGACATGATGAAAAGGGTGAACCTATTCGCTTTGGCTATCTACGGTTTGATCATCTTCCCGAAAGTTCTCGGACATCTTGAAGTCGCGGTAGTTGATGTCTTTAAAAGAGTAAAACAAGGAGTCAACCCTGTCCCAACTATCCTAGCCGAGACCTTCAGATCCCTGAGTAGTTGTCGAAGAAAATGGGAAGGACGATTTATTGGATACACACAGTTGCTCAATGTTTGGATTTTGAGCCATTTCTGGAAAGTAAAGCGCACTCCGTTCCACATGTTTTCAAAACATTTGCCCCATTGGAAGCCTATCTCAAAAAAGATTGGCCCAAGGAAGTCACCGAGCAACATTGGGTCTCAGTTTTTCAAAACCTTCGCGCCGAGGATATAACATGGAGAGCACCGTGGATACGTCCGTCAGTTCTGTTATACAAGGTCAGAGATCAAGACTAGGTGCCACTACTTGGTTTATGGGGAGGAGTTGGCTATGCCCCACTATTAGTCCGAAGGCAATTTTCTTCGCGACAGTTCACACCCGCCACTGGAGGGTTAGCACAGTCCGAGTTCGCTTTTACGGGTGAGGGATACATGAAGAGGGTCCGAGACATTACAAAATCTTGGAAGAAAATTCATCTGGTGGAGTTGGCCCTGTACGCTGACACTCTCACTCAAGACTATGACGTATGGAGGATTCAGTGGATAAATAGTCAGCAAGTCTCGTCAATGAGTTGCGCTTTTCAGAATCCCTTCCTAAAGGAATTGCCATCCGAGTTAGAAATGGCAAGTCAAGAGTTCGAACATGAAAAGACCAAGATGTCAAGGGATCTCAGTGCTCTGCAAGAGGAAAACTACCAGTTAAAAATCGATGTTCAGATTGAAAGGTCTAAAACCGAGAAAGTGCAAAAGGAAGTGGAAGTTGTAAGAAATGATTTAAGGGACCTTCATCTGGAAAACAAGAAATTGAGAGTCACCATCAAGAATAGCGGGTTGGGAAAATCATCATCGGAATGGAAAGAGGAGATAAGCAACATCAAAGGGGGAATGGAGTTTTGGAAGGGAAAAGCGAAAAAGGAAGAGGAAAGGGCCGCACGGACTATGATGGAGCTAAGGAAGAAGAACAGAGAATATGAAGTCGTGTCTGCCGAAGTAATGACTAGTCGATCTAAATTTCAAGAACTAAAAGAAAGGATACGAGATTTAGAAGACATACTGCAAGATCGTCAGCAACAATTGGATAGTCTCTTAAAAGTCTTGGAAGAAAAGAATGAGCAATACGATAGAGATGTCCACGCTTATAAAACGGACCTCCAAGAAAGAGAAATGCAACTTGGCTTCTTGATCAACAAAATCCATGAAGTGGCCATACACATGGTACAATTATCAGATGAAGCAGAGGATCTCAGCTGCCAATTCCCCCCGAGTCAACGGTCGAGCATATCAGAATTCTTAGAGCGAATAAAGAAATATAGCAATATAGCTAGAAAGTTCATGTAATAGCCAAATCAAAATGACGAAATGTTTTTGTAATGAGCTCTTTTGATGAATGAAATGCCTAAATAGGGGCTATCTTGAAATCAACACCAAATTCTTGTATATTTATTCATAATTAACATTTATTTGTCATGCATTCATCTCATTCATTCATTCATTTATTGCATATTCTATAATCGTCGCTAAGGTTAGGATCATATAATGCGCAGTTGCAATACTTCAACCGAATCACGCCACTCGTATAGAACGCGTCGACAAACTAGAACAATGGAGGCTGAATTCAATGAAAGGATTGAAAGAATGGAAAGAATCCAAAAGAAATTACAAGAACAATTGGCTAGGTCACAGCAAGAGATGAGAGACTTAATGGTGAGATCACGAGAAGAATCGCTCGAACAGAGAGATCAAATGAACAAGATGATGGAGATGATGTTAGCTTTAGTTAAAGGAAAGGGACCCATGCAGAGCCCTGACATCGAGGAACCTCGGTCAAGAGTTAATCACAATCAAGACCCACTCTATCCCCCCGGATTCACTCCGCCACACGCCCATGCAGCACAAAGAGGGTACACCCAAGGGGAACCCACAGACCCAGAGCAACGGGCGGTGCCACCTGCTCATTTAGGGCAAGGAATATTCATATCAAATCCTGGGGCCAATCCTGCCAATCCAATTGTTCCAGATTTGGACGATCCAATGGAAATAGCCAGGTTGAGAATGGAGGATCATGAGGCTCAAGAGAAGTATAAGAGTTTGGAGGAAAGACTTAAAGTAATCGAAGGCACTGAAGTCTTCTCGGCACTAGGTGCTAAAGAACTCAGTTTGGTACCTGATCTAATTTTGCCTCTGAAGTTTAAGGTACCGGATTTTGAAAAGTACGATGGGACAAGATGCCCAAAAGCGCATCTCATCATGTTTTGCCGGAAGATGACCGGCTATGTAAATGAAGACAAACTACTCATACATTGTTTTCAAGATAGTCTAGTATGATCGGCTCTTCGGTGGTACAACCAGCTTAGTAGGGAAAAGATCCGATCTTGGAAAGATTTGGCATCAAGATTCGTGAGCAAAGACAAGCATGTATCGGATATGGTGTCAGACCAGATGACCTTCCAAATGATGGAGAAAAAGCCGTCAGAAACTTTTAGACAGTATGCGCAAAGATGGAGGGACGTCTAGAACCCCCCACTAACAAAAACGGAGATAACCGTTATCTTTATCAACACCTTAAAGGCTCCGTTTTATGACAAACTAGTGGGAAGCGCTACAAAGGATTTTTCGGATATCGTAATATCCGAAGAGCTTGTCGAGGGTGCCATTAAAAGTGGGAGGATGGAAGGTTCAGAAAGTTCAAGAAGGACAGCACCCATGAAGAAGAAAGAACTAGAAGCCCACATGGTAGGAATGAGAAGCTGTTATACCCCTAATCTGTATCCAAACCAACCCCGACTCTCAAGCTATCCACCTCTGAATTTTTATTATCCCCCTCAAACCCCATACTACCAAGCACCACCTCCTTCCTACCCCGTATACGTCACGAACCACCAAAGACCCGTCACCACATTTCCACAAAACACGGTACCCACTCAAAGCCAGCCCAGAAATGAGCCAAGGCCAGCAAGGCCTAACCCTGAGAGACCACAATTTACCCCCATCCCTGTGTCGTATGGGGAATTATATCCTAAACTTTTGGAGAAATAGTTGATCTCTCCTCATTACATGGCACCCCTGAAACCCATGTACCCGAAATGGTACGATCCGAATGCCAGTTGTGCATACTATACTGGGAACCAGGGGCACTCTACGAAAAACTGTCTGGCCTTCAAAAGGAGAGTTCAAGGACTCATTGACGCTGGTATTCTGTGATTTGATGGTACTGGCAGTACGGCCGGGAACCCATTTCCAAACCACACCGAAGGGAATGTGGGTGCAGTGGGGGAGGAGGACAAACGACAAAGTAGAAGATGGGTTTTTGAAATAAGAGCACCTCTGCAGAAATTCTGGGAGGTACTAGTTGAGAAGGGCTTGCTTTGTCATCCTAACAGCGCGTTCAAAAGAAAAATTGCAAAGGGTCAAAATTTTTGCGGATTCCATAGTATTGAAGGACACAACATTTCCCCGCAAGAGTTCAGGAGATTGCTGCAAAATGTGATGGATAATAAGGAGATCGAGATCTTTTATAAAGATGAAGAGGCCGATAGAGGAGAAATATGCGCCTCCGACAATCAATCGTCAGGTTTCCTGTATAGTGCCGACCGACCATTAATAATTTATTATGATGCGAAGAAGGAGCAGGTAAAACCAAAGATGATCATTGAAGTACCATCTCCTTTCCCCTACAAGGACGACAAAGCCGTACCATGGAAGTATGATATCAATATCGTCACACCGGAAGGTGGAAAGTCCGAAGCCACAACTGGAGATGTTGGGGAGGTAGGTCATTTTACCCGAAGTAGGCGGTGCTATTCTAAAGAAGTCGAGCCAACAAAGAAAAACAGTGACTTGAAACAAAAAGGAAAGGCAGTGATGAATGAGGCCGAAGTCGAGCAGGAAGTTCCACCCGTACAAGAAACTAAAAGCTCGTGGATGAGGAAGAAGCACAAGAATTCTTGAAATTTATCAAGCACAATGAATACAACGTGGTGGAACAGCTTAAATAAGCAAACAAAGACGAATATCACTCCCATTCTATCAAGTAAACTCGTGAGCCACACCGAACGCTTTTATCGAAGGTGTTTGAATCAAGCTTACGTAGCAAACAACATATCTGTTGAGAAGCTTGATCGGTGGGTAAATAATTTGAATGCGGATAATTTTATTTCTTTTAGTGACGATGAGATACCGCCAAACGGTAGAGGCTCAGTGAAGGCACTGCATATTACGACTCGCTGAAGGGCTACATAATACCGAATGTGCTCATCGACAATGGGTCGGCACTCAACGTTATGCTTTTGGCCACACTTTCCAGGATTCCGATGGATCTGTCCTATTTAAGGCCTTGTCATTCCACGGTAAGGGCTTTCGATGGGACGAGGCGTGAAGTCATGGGAAAGATTGAAATCCCTCTGGAAGTGGGCCCGTATATATACGATATGGAATTTCAAGTCATCGACATTACACCATCATACAATTGCCTCTTGGGTAGACCCTGGATCCATTCTACTGGAGTAGTCCCATCATCCCTCCACCAAAAGGTGAAATTTATTATGGACGGCTGTTTGGTCACCGTCGAGGGAGAAGAAGACATTGTAGCATCTATTTCTACCGATGCACCATACATTGAAGTGAATAAAGATGCTGTGGAATGTTCCTTTCGATCCCTTGAATTTGTCAATGCCACCTTCGCGAGGGAAATGTAATTCTGCACCAAAACTCTCAAGAAATACCAAAATGGGTGTCGATTGATCAGAGGAAGGGGGCTCGAGCAAGAAGAGGTTTAGGGAGATATCTGCAAGGAATAGTCAGGGCTCTGAAGCCAGTGCACCACAAGGCCAGATACGGTTTAGGTTTTCAGCCGGACATACGCCAAAGAAGGAAACAATGGAAGAAGGATCAGGAAAGAAGGGCCGCAAGGACCTTAGACCGGGAAATAGAATGGGAGCCTATAGCTTACCCTCATTTGTCAAAAACATTTACGTCTGCAGGAACGATGTACCCCGAACAAGACAATACACGAAGCACACTGTTAATCATTGAAAGGGGTCTCCAGATTGTCAGTATAAATATCATTGACAAAGGAGAGGGCGCAAGTAAAGACATCTCAAGGATACGCCCTTGTCCCCCGGGCTTCATGTTGAACAATTGGACTGCTAAAGACCTTCTTGTAGTTTATAAGTCTTCAGAGTAATACTTAAACATTAACCCTCTATTGTGTCCTTAGATATAATAGAATTCTTTTGTAAGAGCTTGCATTCACTCTTTATCATTCAGATGAATATCAATGAAGATGCATTTTGTCACGATCTTTCGCATTATTAATTTCATAATCATTTTCTCATTTCATAGCCTATCCTTACATCTGCTTCATACCATGCCATAACATCTCATCTTGTCTTCAATACTTGGATGTCCCTCTATAGTTTCCTTTTTCATTCAACTTTCAGGTGCTCAGATATCAATGGCATGAACGAACCCGTCACGAGTCCTGAAATCGATTTTGAGAAGGCTGTTTGTTTTGGAGAATTCGAAGCCGAAGAAAATGCTGAAGACTATGTCTCATCTCCCGACTTGTTAAGAATGGTGGAACAAGAGGATAAACAGATCTTGCCTCATCAGGAATCTGTTGAAACAATAAACTGGGAATCAAGAAATGAAGCAAGAAGTGAAGATTGGAACCTCTATTTTGGGGACACACTGTGCATAATTTGATTGCTTTGTCTCGTGAGTACAATGATGTATTCGCATGGTCATATCAGGACATGCCAGGATTGGATGAAGATGTGATGGTCCATAAACTCCCATTAAAGCCAGAATGCAAACCCATTCAACAAAAGCTAAGACGGATGAGACTTGAGATGTTGTTGAAAATAAAAGAGGAAGTTAATAAGCAATTTGACGCTGGCTTCCTGCAAACCTCCAAATATCCTGAGTGGGTGGCTAACATAGTCCCGGTACCAAAGAAAGACGGCAAAGTACGAATGTGCATGGATTATCGTGACCTGAATCGAGCAAGTCCAAAAGATAATTTTCCTTTGCCACACATCGATATGTTGGTGGATAACACAGCCAAGCATTTATTGTTTTCGTTCATGGATGGATTCTCGGGTTATAATCAGATAAAGATGGCTCCGGAAGATATGGAGAAAACTACCTTCATAACGATGTGGGGAACGTTCTGCTACAAGGTGATGCCATTCGGATTAAAGAATGCCGGGGCAACATATCAGAGGGCTATGGTAACATTATTCCATGACATGATGCATAAAGAAATAGAGGTCTACATCGACGATATGATTGCTAAATCCCGAAAGGAAGAAGAGCATGTAATGAACCTGAAGAAGTTGTTCGACAAACTGAGAAAGTTTGGGGCTACCTCAGGAAAATTGCTAGGCTTCATCGTCAGCAAGAGAGGCATTGAAGTTGATCCAGATAAGATAAAAGCCATACAAGAATTACCACCTCCACGCACGTAAAAAGAGGTCAGAGGATTCTTGGGGAGGTTAAACTACATCTCCCGATTCATCGCTCAACTTACCAACCAGTGTGATCCAATCTTTCAGCTTCTCTGAAAACATAACCCGGGAGAATGGAACGAAGAATGCCAGGTGGCCTTTGATAAGATAAAACAATATCTGTCTAGCCCTCCAGTGCTAGTACCGCAAATTCCGGGAAGACCACTGATATTGTATTTGACTGTGTTCGAGAATTTAATGGGTTGTGTACTGGGGCAACACGACGAGTCAGGAAAGAAAGAAAAGGCGATCTACTACCTCAGCAAAAAGTTCACTGAATACGAGGTAAAGTATTCGTCCATTGAAAAATACTGTTGCGCTCTGGTTTAGGTAGCTCGGAGACTCAGGCAGTATATGTTGTATCATACAACATGGTTAATCTCAAAGCTGGATCCAATAAAATACATGATGGAATCACCAGCACTCTCAGGAAGAATGGCACGATGGCAGATCTTACTATCGGAGTACGACATCGTCTATGTGAGTCAAAAGTTGATAAAAGGGAGTGCAATAGCGAATTTCTTAGCGGCTCGAACGACAGAGGAGTATGAGCCCTTAAGGTTCGATTTCCTAGATAAAGACTTAATGTGCATCACGGAAAAGGAATCCGAGTCATCAAATGAGAAGCCATGGAAGATGAGCTTTGATGGTGCATCAAATGCATTGGGGCATGGGATCGGAGTAGTCTTGATATCGCCAGAAGGGAACCATTACCCGCTCACTGCCAGGCTGAATTTCTTCTCTACCAACAACATAGCAGAGTATGAGGCATGTATCATGGGGCTTCGTGCAGCAATTGAATGAAACATCAAAACTTTGGAGGTATATGGAGACTCAGCATTGGTGATATACTAAATCCGTGGAGATTGGGAAGTGAGAGATTCGAAATTAATTAGATACAGCGATCTAGTGGCAGGACTGATTAAAGAATTCAAAGAAATAACTTTTAATTACTTCCCCCGAGAAGAAAACCAATTGGCTGATGCCCTGGCCACTTTGGCTTCAATGTTCAAAGCAAACAGAGAAACAGAAATAATGCCTCTTCAAATGAGCATATATGAAGTCCCTACGCATTGTTTTAGCATCGAAAAAGAGCCAGATGGACGGCCATGGTTCCATGATGTCTTAGAATATATCAAGAATCAAAGGTATCCCGAACAAGCAAATGAAAACGATAAAAGAACAATCAGAAGGATGGCAGCGGGATTTGTCCTTGATGGGGACATCCTATACAAAAGAGGAAAAGATCAGGTGCTCTTGAGATGTGTAGACGTCGTTGAAGCCAAGAAAATACTCGAAGATGTACATGAGGGAGTCTGTGGGACACATGCCAATGGTTTCACTATGGCCAGGAAGATTATGAGACTCGGCTACTACTGGCTAACGATGGAAGGCGACTGCATTAGCTTTGCAAGAAAATGCCACAAATGCCAAATTTACGGTGATAAAATCTATGCAGCCCCTTCGTCCCTTCATGTCATGACTTCTCCGTGGCCTTTTTCTATGTGGGGCATGGATGTTATAGGACCAATTTTCCCAAAGGCTTTTAATGGACACCGATTCATTTTTTTGGTTATTGATTACTTCACAAAATGGATAGAAGCCGCTCGCTTGTTAATGTGACGTAAGATCGCAGCTTCATGTGTTTTTGAAAAAGGAAATCATTTGTCGATATGGTTTGCCTGAGAGAATCATTTCAGATAACGCCTTGAATCTGAACAACAAGGTGATGAAGGAAGTGTGCGAGCAATTTCAAATAAAGCATCATAACTCCTCGCCCTATCGCCCAAAGATGAATGGGGCGTTGAAGCAAATGAATAAAAACATCAAAAAGATCATTGGGAAAATGACCGAGACATATAAAGACTGGCACGAGAAGCTACCATTTGCCTTGTATGCATATCGCACATCTGTGCGGACATCTACGGGTGCAACTCCTTTCTCTCTGGTCTATGGCATAGAAGTTGTGCTACCCATCGAAGTTGAGATCCCTTCTCTACGAGTCTTAATGGAGTCGAAACTAGAGGAAGCAGAATGGGTTCGGGCTCGATATGACCGCTTAAACCTCATCGAGGAAAATGTCTAAAGGTAATTTGTCACTGACAGATGTACCGTAAGAGAATGATCGCGCCCATGATAAGAAAGTACGCCAAGAGAATTCCATGAAGGAGAACTCGTATAAGAAAGATTCTCCCAATACAAAAAGACCTGCGAGGTAAATGGGCACCAAATTGGGAAGGACCATACGTTGTGAAGAAGGTTTTCTCGGGTGGAGCTTTGATCCTCACTGAAATGGATGGGAAGGAGTTACTGAATCCAGTGAATTCAGATGCTGTGAAGAAATATTATGCCTGAAAAAAAAAGGGAAAAGGGATCAAGGTGAAAACCCGAAAAGGGCGTCTTGATTAACACAAAAGATTAGGATGAAAACCCGAAAGGGCGTTCTAATAAAGCAAGCACTGGCTCAAAAAGCAAGGTGTTTGAACAGCGGGTCGAACAGAGAGGCTACAGTATTTGAAACATTTCTGAAAGCTCGAAATCTTCTACGCAAGAAGCCATGCTCGAAAAGATTCTTGACTGAGGAACGTGGAAGAGTTCATGCGTTGAATATCTAGAGCATTTGTATTTGTTGAAATGTTACCCCTTTTCTCTTTGTGACGTTTTTACTATCATTTGATTGACTTTCTTTGTTTGCTACATTTGAAATGGATAAATGTGAGGTATCCTTTTGTGAGGTATCCTTTTGTCCCTACCTGACCATTTTCATGTATCTCATTATGTGGTTCACTTACATGATAAATAGTGAAATGACATACTCTGAACAAAAGAAATGTTAAGCATTACCCGGATAAGAACTTGATAAGTACAAGAACCTCAAAGCAAAGACAAAGTTCAACCGGGGGTAAAGAGTGATATCTGAGAAACGTAGATTGTTCATGAAGTTTGATGACGGGTATAGGGCCTGAAGAGAAAGTCAAAGAATCAAAGCAATAAACGCAGATCATCAAAAAAAAATCATGACGGAAAGGGGCATATGACAAACAAGCCCGAGGCGCATAGCATGATCATGTAGGCATAAATGCATTTAAGACCAACATGTGCATATCATGATAACATCATACATGACATATACAGGTACTCTAGCAGAGCAAGAAATGTTGAATGATAGCTGTACTGAATCAGAAAGACACCTGAGTTCCACCAGATGACAGGTTTTGGCATTTTGATGTTTTTATTTTCAAAAATCAACTCATATTGCGAGAGGTGAGTTGAGCCTCAGGACACGCTGAGGTATTTTCAATTTGTATTTTCAAAATATCAACTCATATTGCGAGAAGTGAGCTGAGCCTCGGGGCACGCTGAGGTATTTTCAATTTTTGCTTGTCAAAAAAATCAACTCATATTGCGAGAGATGAGTTGAGCCTCGGGGTACGCTGAGGTATTTTCAAATTCTATTTTTTTAATGCTTTTCAAAAATCAACTCATATTGCGAGAGGTGAGTTGAGCCTCAGGGCACGCTGAGGTATTTTCAATTTCTACTTTACAAATTCTGCTTTTAAAATCAACTCGTATTGCGAGAAGTGAGTTGAGCCTTTTAATTTCTGTTTTTCAAAAACCAACTCATATTGCGAGAAGTGAGTTGAGCCTTGGCTCACGTGCTGAGCTATTTTCAATTTCTGTTTTTAATGTCTGTTTTTAAAGAGTCAACTCGTATTGCGAGAAGTGAGTTGAGCCTTGGCTCACGTGCTGAGCTATTTTCAATTTCTGCCTTTCGATTTCTACTTTTCAATTTGTACATCTCAAAAAAAAATCAAAATCAATCAATTTCTGTTTCTTAATGACTGTTTTTGAAGAATCAATTCATATTGCGAGAAATGAGTTGAGCTCAGGATCACATGCCGAGTAAAGAATAAAGATTGGAGCTGATTGAAGACACCAGACTTTGTCTCCTTGAAGTTGCAGTGAAGCTGATCGAGGATATCAGATCTTGCCTTTCTAAAGTTACAGAAAAGAAGATCACAAACCTTACCTGACTGAAGCAATAGAAGAGCAGATTGAAGCTGTAGATCTTATCTTTCTGAAGTTATAGTGAAGCAGATCAGAGCTACAAATCTTATATCCTTGAAGTTACATTGGAGCAGACTGAAGCTACAAGGCACATATCAGAAGATGCTGTGGATTGAACCAAGGCTGCAAGATGCGTTGGACTGAAAAGAGAACTATATGAACAAGAAGAGCACCAATGAAGTCAAGACAGGGCAAAATTGGCCTTTCTTTGTGTCTTTGCTCTATTCCCGTTACACGACAATGAGCAAAGAGGGGCAGCTGTTATAGGCCAATTTGGCCCACTTACAAATTTAACCCAACTAACCTAATTTTAAACCCAATACAAATACCCCTCAGCCCAACACCTAACCCACTAAACTGACAGCCCAATATTTATCAGCCCAAACCCCAAATGACCCAACTAGCCAAAGTTAGGGTTTCAGAAAAGCTGAAACCCTAATCACCCACTTGCGCCGCAACCCTCCCCACTTCACCCTCAACCGCCCCTTGACCTTCGGTCACCTACCCTCTGCCAAAAGCCGCGCTCCGCGCTCCACCAGTCACGTCCCCACCGCCCATGTCCCATTAGCAAGTGGCACCTGCAAAGAAAAGAAAGAAAGTGACAAAGCAATTAAAAAACAGTTTGTAATATGGCTATAAAAGCCGATTAGAAAACAAGAACCGGGGGTTTTTTTTTTTCCTCTTTTTCTTCTCTTCTCTGAAAACATCAAGAGGAATTCATAGATTTCAACAAACAAATAGTAGTGGTTGTTCAAATAAACAAAGAGGAAACGAAGAGGTTGCATTTTTTTCCTTTATTCCTTTCGATTTTTTTTCTCTACATACATACATTCATTTTTTTATTTTCTACTTATTTAATATAAACATAAAATATAAATAAAAAAAACAAAAAAAGAGTTTTTTATTTTTTCGCCATCGTGTATCGTACGGTGGTTCGGCGACGGTCCGGCGATCGGACCGAGCCCTCCTCCTCCGCCGGAAATCGCCCGACTCCCTCTCCCCTCTCCCTTTTCTTTTTTTTTCCCTCAGTTGTCTCAAATGATTTTTTTAAAATTTTTTTGGCTTTTATAGGGGGTCAAAACGCACCGTTTTGGACCCCCGGTTTTAATGAACAAAACGACGCTGTTTTGAAGGACCGACTCAAGATCTGACCCGAACCCACCTAGGATCCGCGTGTTTTCAACTCAATGGGCTAATTGCACGCGCAGTTCTTCCGCATTTTCAAGGTTTTACAATCGAGTTTGCCTTTATTTCCAATTGAGCCCCATAATTTTTAGCGCTTTTCAATTTAGTCTCCCGTGCTACGCAGCGTTTTGACAACAGGGGTTATTGCACTTTTGACCCTCTGCATTTGCATGGGCATTCAAATAGATCCTCTGATTTACCTTTTATTTTAAAATTTGCCCCGAAATTCTGTTCTTAGTTCGATTTAGTCCTTTTTCGTTTATTTTTTTATTTTTTACTTATTATTAATATTATTACTATTATTTTATTTCCATTGTTATCTTTATTATTATTGTTAGTATTATTTTCATTCCTATTATTTTATAAACATATCAATTATTTTTAACGTATTATTATTACTAATTATTATTATTTCTAGTTTTATTATTATTATTAATATTAGTGCATGTATATTATATATGTATGTATATATATGTTTATATATAGTACTATTTTAATTACTTTATTTTAATATTACTATTATATTATATTTGCTTTTTTATATTTCATTATTATTTTTAATATTATTATTATTATTAGTCGTTATTTATTTCTAATATATATATATTATGTAAATGTTTTAACATTATATTATTATATATATATCATGTACAAATTTTTAATACTTTATTACATATATATTCTTACATATTATATGTATATTTTAGCACTATGATTTACATATCTATATTTTTTTTTATACCATACTATGTATATATTATTTATATTTATTATTAATAGTAGTACATATATTTCATTACACGTATATATATACCTTTTATTAGTATTATTTTTGGTATATCGTATTATTCATTATTATTCATGTGTATATATATATATATATATAGATATTTTTTTAGTACTTATTATAATATTTTTCTTATTATTTTTATATATTCTTTTAAAATATCATAGTATTCATGTATTTTATTATATATGCATATTGTATATGTATTCTTTTCTATTATATGTTTATTTTTTATACTATATTGTATATATTATTATTATTATATTTGTTACGTTTCTACTATATTTATCATTAATATTCGCACATATAATTTATTCTCGTATACATATTCTATATGTAGTATTATTTTCGTACATCATTATGTTTATTATTATACCTATGATTTTCACTATGATCACTTATCATTTTATCTTAATATTAATATGCTCATATTTCTCATATATGCCACGTACGTACAATGTGCATTTTATTCATGTATATATTATGTATATATTTTAACATTGCAAGTTATGTTTTTTTTTATATAGTATATACTTTTAACATTATTTTCTTCGTATATATATATATATATATATATATATTATGTACATATTCTCACCATCATTATTACGTATATACATTCACCGATTCATGTTTAATTCTTGTATTACGTTTAATATCGCATATATCTTTATGGTTTTAATATGTTTGTCACATTTATATTTGCTTCAATATACTTCTAGATCCGTCTTTTATTTTTATCTTTATTTATTTGCTTTGCATTATTTCGAAAACCTTATTCTTGTTTTTAATAAATAAGGCAATGTATCGATTTAACATTAAGTCATCGATTTTATCGCTATGTTGGGTGAACATCAATTGACTCGTGTTAAAACGGTATGTCCTTCTCAAAAAAAAAAAACTCAAAAGAATTGAAATTTCTTGTCTTTTCAATCGGATTATGACTAAATGATTATATTGAACTCGTATCTTCGAAAATCAAGACAACACGTGTTTATAAGATACCAATTTTGGGCGTCACGAGGGTGCTAATACCTTCCTCGCACGTAACCGACTCCCGAACCCTAATTTTTCTCTGGATTTTGACGTAGACCTAAACTCGACCTTCTTTTGTTTTAAAATAAATTTATTAGGTGTCCGATCACACCTACAAAAAGGATCGGTGGCGACTCCCTCTTTTGGTTTTTCAAAATCAAACTTCAATTTTCAAGTTTTCAATAAATCGCCACAATTAGCGGCCCCAAGTTAATTTTTTTTACGTCGCTACAGTATATATACATAAAAATGGTATTTAAATGCGAGACTTTAAATCAAAACAATATATAATAAAATATGTTCTAAAAGAAAGACTTATATACATAAAATAATATATATAAAAATCAATTTAAAAGAATTTGTAAAATAAATTGGCATGGGACTAAATATGCACATAAGATTAAATTAATTTTAGTACAAATTATAGACTTAAAAGACACACTCCTATGCACAAAGTATTTTTTTTTTTTTTTTTTTTGTATAAAATATCCATTTAAAGATGACCATATACATATAATAAAAGGGGAAATGATTTAAATAATATATACACCATGGAAGGTTTTTAAATAACAAAAAGGTATGATAAAATACATGTTATATACATAAGGTTTTAAAGTATATGTGTATATAAATAAACTTAGGAATGATTGTTTGTAAAAATATCATAGAAATATATATAAAGAAAAAATGTTTATTGGAATATATATATATATATGAAAAATTAAAATGTATAAGGCATTCGAGAATAACAAAAATGCTTTGTTAAATATGATCTTTAGAAATGCATACACTAGGTTTATAAATGCACATATACCTATAAATATATTTAAAAACAATTATTTGTAAAGAATACACACTTTAGTAATACATCCAAGGTTGAATCAACTTCATTATAAACTACACGTAATAAACTTGAAAACATATTTATACATATAAGGAAAACTATAAGTGCAAAGAACATGGATTTAATAGTGCATATAGATTAAACATAGACATAAAAAATATACATGCATATAATAATAATAATTTAAAAGATGTATTATATAGGATTATGTAATGTAGTATGAGAATAAATTTAAAAGAAATCGTATGTATAAAATAATATAAAGATTAATAATATGCGTAAAATAAAATTAACCTTATTATAAAGTATATACATGTATATAAAAACATTTCAAACGAACAAAGTTAAAGAAAAATGAATAAATAGACGTATATAATTTTATATAGATACACACACGTACATGAATAAAAGTATGAATAACAAACTAAGACCATACAAAAATTAATAACATACCCCAAGATTATATACTAATTGGTGAAATAAAAAAAGAAAATCAAAAATAAAAGGGTTTCAAAGAATAAAATAGAAAATGTCGAAGATAATGAATAAAAAAAGGCTCAATTGAAACAAAAATAAAACCAAAAGGACATTTAATAAATAAAATAAGTCGCTGAAATTAGAAGAAGGACTAAAGCTTGACGCACACAAACACATAGGGACTAGAACTGGCAATATACCAGATCCCCAAAGTGCTGCGTTTAGGCACGGATCCGATTGCAAATAAGCGCAAACTATAAGTCCAAATTAAAAAGCTCAGGGAGTCTCGAATGAACTCAATCAGAAGCTAATATAAAAGGAGGGACTAGAAGCGCATATTCCCCTTTACCACGACAACGCGCGGGTCATGAGGGCGCTGAATCGGGTCGGCCGGGTCTAACTACACGACGCCGTTTTGGAACCATTGAGCTGGACTCAAAACGACGCCGCATGAGGTCCCTTAAAAGGGATAAAATTTGAGGATTCAGCCTCACAAACCCTAACTCCCTTTTTCTTCAGCCGCACCTCCATTTTCTCCCTCAAAAAAGCACCAACCCGCTGCAAGGTGCGGTGACCGACGCCCCAAGCTTCGAAGTATGGCCCATTTTAGCCTCAGATCCCTCTTCTATCTCCGATTACAACGAAGTGATAGGGGACCGACGGCCTAGAAGCGAGGTGAGTCCTTCGTTTTATTTCGTTATACAAAAAGAAATCAAAGCAAAATGAAAGAGCGATAGAACTGATTCAGAGGAAAGGAATGAAACTCATGAAAATCACCTTTTTCTTGGGTTCCTTTTTCTTTTGTATTTCAGTATGTAAATAATGTCTGTGTTTTCATCCCCGATTACAAGATTAAAATCTGGCTTTATAGCCAAAAAGAAAGAAAAAAATCAAAATACACTATTTTCTTTGTTTTGTTTTTGCTGTTCTGTTTGTCTTGTTCGCAGTACTGAGTGCGCGCTGCACGGGGTGTGGCTGGAGGGTACTGAGGTAGGTAGGCGGCATGGGGCTGGGTTTATGCGACGCAAGGTGGACCTGCTAGGGTTTCTATCTTGGTCTCAGTATTTGGGCCTATCTTTGGGTCAGATCTAGGTTTAGTCATTGGGCTTAGGGACCTTTATTGGACTGTTAATATTTTGTTTATTATTATTTTTTGGTTTTGTGTTTATACGGGCCCGGGCCAAAATTGGGCATTACAGCTGCCCCTCTTTGCTCATTGTCGTGGAACGAGAATAGAGCAAAGACTATAACTGGGCCAATTTTGCCAGGGCCTGCTGAGCTTCGACTTCTTGGGGCTTCTTTTCTTCAAGTAGCTTCCATATGCTCCACAGCAACTTCAGGGAGACATGGTTCATGTGTTTTCATCCTGCTCTACTGCAACTTCAAAGAGATAAGGATTGTGACTATGGTTTTGCTCCATTGCAACTTCAGGGAGACAAAATTTTGCAATCTTTGGCCCGTTGCCCTACTACTTAGGGGGTTAAGGCTTGTTTCCTTCGATCTGCTCGACTGGAAATGAGATCTGCAATCTTCAGCCTACTCCACTACAACTTTAGGGAGCTGGGGTGATGGCTTAAATTTTCTTTCCTGCAACATCGTGAAGCCAAGATTCATCGTCTTCGATCTGCTCCACTGCAACTTCAGGGAAACAAGATCTAAAATTTCAGCCTACTCCATTACAACTTTAGGGAGTTAAGTTGATGGCTTAAATCTGCTTCACTGCAACTTCAGGAAGCCAAGATTCGTCGTCTTCGATCTGCTCCACTGCAACTTTAGGGAAACAAGATCTAAAATTTCAACCTACTCCACTACAATTTTAGGGAGCTAGGTTAATGACTTAAATCTGCTTCACTGCAACTTCAGGAAGCCAAGATTCGTCGTCTTCGATCTGCTCCACTGCAATTTTAGGGAAACAAGATCTACAATTTCAGCCTACTCCACTACAACTTTAGGGAGTTAGGTTGATGGCTTAAATCTGCTTCACTGCAACTTCAGGAAGCCAAGATTCACCGTCTTCGATCTGCTTCACTGCAACTTCAAGAAGCAGGATCTAAAGAATTCATCAATGTCACTACACTGTCTCCTAAAGACATGACTTGTAGGATTGGTTTCTTGTATCTGTGTATGCCAAGTAATTAGGATGCTAAGATCGAGATGAATCAAATGTCCTTAATTGGATATGGTGTTTATGTCAAATAATTAGAATGCTATGATCGAAATGAATCAAGTGCTCCTAATAAATGGTTATGAATGTAGAAATGTCATGAGGGTAATTCCTTTTGAAACGCTTAAGGTATCATTGCTCATAATTCGTCCGGGTTCTATCATTGATGTGCTATCGTGCTTTCGTGCTTAACCGTTATCTTCGATAGAGAATTTGAAGAAATAGTCACAATTAGGACTCTTCTTTTTCGAATGTTTCCAACTCTGGACCTGGTTAGTCCTGACTAGCGGCCCTATTTCAGGTCCTTGTACTATTTAGAGACTTTTCAGAGTAATATGCATAACACCTTTTGTGTGAATATTACATGTCTAAAAATCGTGATTTTAACAAAAATGCTCGAAAGAGATTATCATAATGGATAAAACAGAATTTTATTGAGTAAAACTGTAAATGGATACATCAGACAAGATAGCGAATCTGCTAAATCACAAAATGAAGATGAGAAACGAGATGCCCCAGATATCGCAGCACGAGTTTCACTATTCCAATTTCTCAAAGGCTCTTTCGAACCGAATGTGTATTTAGGAGATCTTGCGTATTTTATTGATGCTCCAAAGTGTACTGTTCTTCCTTCTTCTTGATTTTGGAAGGGCAAGACTACCATATGCCCCATAATCAAAATTTGAGCTGCCCGTTTTCGGGTTTTCAACTCAAAAGCCCCTTTGGTTCCAAAGTGCCCTTTGCGGGTTTTCACCCTGGCCTCTCTGTTTTTTTTTAATTCAGAGCGCCTTTTGCGAGTTTTCACTCTAGCCTCTCTTCTTCAGGTAAAATACTTCTTAACTGAATCTGAGTTTACAGGATTGGGCAAGTTTCTACCGTCCATCTCAGCTAGAATCAATGCTCCTCCAGAGAAAGCCTTCTTCACCACGTAAGGCCCTTCCCAATTAGGCGTCCATTTCCCTCGAAAATCCTTCTGTATAGGAAGGATTTTTTTCAAAACCAGGTCTCCTTCGTGAAATTCTCTAGGGCGGATCTTTTTGTCGTAAGCCCGCATCATTCGCCTTTGATACATCTGACCGTGACGGATAGCCCTTAGCCTCTTTTCCTCAATCAAGTTCAATTGATCATACCGAGACTGGATCCATTCTGCTTCATCCAACTTTAACTCTGGCAACACTCGAAGGGATGGGATCTCGACTTCGATTGGCAAAACTGCTTCCATTTCGTAGACCAAAGAGAAAGGGGTTCCCCTAGTTGAGGTTCTGACCGACGTTCGATAAGCAAAGATGGCAAATGGTAACTTCTCATGCCAGTCTCTGTAGGTTTTGGTCATCTTCCCCACGATCTTCTTAATGTTTTTGTTGGCCGCCTCTACTGCCCCATTCATTTTCGGGTGACATGGCGACGAGTTGTGGTGTCTGATTTTGAATTGACTGCAGACTTCCGCTATCGTACTGTTGTTCAAGTTTAATGCATTGTCAGATATGATCCTCTCCGGTATTCCATATCGACATATAATCTCTTTTTTCAAGAACCTGCTCACTGCCGACTTTGTGACACTGGCGTATAAAGCGGCTTCTACCCATTTGGTGAAGTAGTCGATAACCACAAAGATGAACCGATGCCCATTGAAAGCTTTCGGTGATATCAGTCCAATCACATCCATGCCCCACATAGAGAAAGGCCATGGAGAAACCATGACATGCAACGGTGAAGGAGGCACATGAATTTTGTCTCCGTAGATTTGGCACTTATGGCATCTCTTGGCGTAATTGATACAATCTCCTTCCATAGAGGACCAATAATACCCGAATCTCATAATCTGCCTGGCCATTGTAAAGCCATTAGCGTGTGTCCCACAGATGCCTTCATGGACTTCTTCCAAGATTTTCTTAGCCTCTACAGCGTCTACGCATCTTAGTAGCACTTGATCCTTTCTTCGTTTGTACAATATATCCCCATCTAAGACATAGTCGATGGCCAATCTTCTCAGCGTCCTTTTGTCATTCTCGCTTGCCTGGTCCGAGTACTCACGATTCTTCACATATTGCAATATATCGTGATACCAAGGGTGGTCATGTTTTTCTTCATCTTCTTCGATATTATAACAGTGGGCCGGAGTTTCATAAATGCTCATCTAGATTGGTTTGATATCTTCTTGCTTGTTCACCTTGATTATAGAAGCTAAGGTGGCCAAAGCGTCGGCCATCTGATTTTCGTCTCGTGGAAGGTAGCAGAAGGTAATATCATCGAACTCTTTAACTAATTCAAGGACCAGTTTTAGATAATCGATCAACTTGGGGTCCCTGGTCTCCCATTCTCCCTTGAGTTGATAAATCACTAGTGCAGAATCTCCGTATACCTCTAGCACTTTAATCTTACGTTCTATGGCTGCACGGATATCCATGATGCACGCTTCATATTCTGCCATGTTATTCGTACAATCAAAATCCAATTTACTAGTGAATGGATAATGATTTTCATTTAGGGATACCAAGACGGCCCCGATTCCATTGCCGACAGCATTTGATGCCCCATCAAAGTTTAATTTCCAAGGAAGTTCTTCCAGAGCGCCTTCTTTAGTGGTATCAACACACATTAGGTCTTCATTTGGGAAGTCAAAGTTTAAAGGCTCGTAGTCTTCCAAAGCTCTATTGGCCAGAAAATCTGCTATTGCACTTCCTTTCACTGCTTTCTGGTTCACATAAACTATGTCGAATTCGGAAAG
The DNA here is from genome assembly GCA_025698465.1 of Gossypium longicalyx. Classification (NCBI taxonomy): domain Eukaryota; kingdom Viridiplantae; phylum Streptophyta; class Magnoliopsida; order Malvales; family Malvaceae; genus Gossypium; species Gossypium longicalyx. Next base: position 95,623,256 of record CM047000.1, on the reverse strand, counting down.
TAGAATCTGCCATCGGGCCATCCTTCCATTCAAAGCTGTTGACTCCATCATGTACTTTAAGGGGTCCAATTTTGATATGAGCCAAGTAGTGTGATACAACATATACTGCCTCAACCTTCGAGTTGTCCAAATTAGGGCACAACACAACTTCTCTATCGGCGGGTACCTTGTCTCACATTCTGTGAACTTTTTACTAAGATAGTAAATGGCCTTCTCTTTCCTTCCTGACTCGTCATGCTGACCTAGTACACACCCCATGGAGTTCTCGAATACTGCCAAATACAGTATCAATGGCTTATCGGGGTTAGGTGGCATCAACACCGAGGTATTAGATAAGTACTGTTTGACCTTGTCGAAAGCCCTTTGGCATTCTTCATCCCATTCACCCAGGTTATGTTTCTTGAGGAGGCGAAAGACAGGATCACATTTCTCAGTCAATTGTGAAATGAACCGAGCAATATAATTTAATCTTCCTAGAAAGCCTCGAACCTCCTTCTGGGTACGCGACGGAGATAGCTCTCGTATGGCTTTGACTTTGTCTAGATCAATCTCGATCCCTTTCTCGTTAACCACGAATTTGAGCAACTTTTCAGACTTGGCTCCGAAGGTACATTTGGCTGGATTGAGTTTTACCTAAAACTTTCTCAATCTCAAGAACAATTTCCTCAGGACTTGTATGTGCTCTTTCTCCGTTCGAGACTTTGCGATCATATCATCGACATAAACTTCGATTTCTTTATGCATCATGTCGTGGAATAGGGTTACCATGGCCCTTTGATAAGTTGCCCCCGTATTCTTTAGTCTGAACGGCATCACTTTGTAACAGAATGTCCCCCACATGGTTACAAATATGGTCTTCTCCATATCTTCAGGATGCATCTTGATTTGGTTATATCCAGAAAAACCGTCCATGAATGAAAACAGTGAGTGTCCTGCCGTGTTGTCCACTAGGGTGTCAATATGAGGCAGTGGAAAATTGTCTTTCAGGCTGGCTTTATTCAAATCTCTGTAATCCACACACATTCGCACTTTTCCATCTTTCTTAGGGACGGGGACGATGTTGGCTATCCATTCTGAGTATTTTACCACCTTCAGGATTCCGGCGTCGAACTGCTTTCGAACCTCCTCTTTTATTTTTAGCAAGACATCGGGCCTCATTCTTCGAAGTTTTTGTTGAACTGGCTTACATTCTTCCTTTATGGGGAGTCGGTGTACCACGATGTCAGTGTCCAACCCAGGCATATCTTGGTATGACCAGGCGAAGACGTCTTTGAATTCTTGAAGTAATTCAACGAGGTCTCGCTTCATTTCCGTAGTGATACACGTTCCGATCTTCACCTCTTGTCCTTCTCCTAAGCTCACAATTTCAACTGATTCTTTGTGAGGTAGGATTTGTTTCTTGTCTTGTTCTACCATCCTCAACAAATCAGGAGATAGGTTATAGCCTCGGTCATCTTTAAAATCCTAAAAATCATCCACACACACATCTCGCTCGAAAGGAAATTCTGAGTCACTAGCAGTGTCACTCGTATCATTAATATCTGGGGACCTGTTATGAGGATGAAGGCAGATACAAAGAATCAAAAGAATTCGAAACATTTATTTGCATGGTATGATTATGAATGACGAATGAAAGAATATTTAGAAGAATGTTTCAAGAATAAAAGAATCCAAAAGTAATCATTTGTATGGTTATGAATGAAATTGAAAGGACAAGAGAACATTTGCTCAAAGTGATAATAACCGTGCATTTTATTGAAACAACATTTTTAAACATCGGCCTATTTCACAAAAGATTCTTATCACTCCTAGGCCTAGAGCAATAAGTGTGTTTTGGACATTACTCTGAATCCGTTCTAAAAACTACAGGAATCTCTTCCACAGTCTAGTTTTCGAGAACACTTCCAGGCGTGTAGGGGCAAATGCCCGACAAATTTCTTTCTCCAGTTTCTTCTTGAATGTGGCGTTGATGTCCAAGCTTTCCAACCTTTCTTCTACAGCTCCCGTCATTGGTGTATCTCTCTCGGGATGAATGACTCCTCCAGACACAAAGGTTTTCGATATATGGGGGAATACCATTGGTTCCCAATTGATTTCCTTCTCCATTAACCGTGCTCTCCTTCTTTCTTGCTTCTTCTCCAACTCTCTCCTTCGTTGTTTGACATCCGGCTTAAATCCTAGGCCGAAGCGGTCTCTCTTCTCTTTCAATACCGGCGTTTCGACTCTTCCTTGAAGATGTCTCCCAAGTCCTTTTCCAGGTAGGGCCCCTTTTCCAACCATCAATCGTAGGCTCATCCTCGTGGTCTTGGACAATTTCGGCACCAGAATCCTGCTTCCCTCGGCGATGAACGTGGCATTAATGAATTCTAAAGATCAGAATGAGCATTCGATTGCTTCGTCATTCGTCTCCAAATAGGGCGCATTATTGCTCATAGTTGCAATAATATCCTCTTCAGCCTTGATCGTTATCAACCTCTCCTCCGATACTAGTTTCAATTTTTGATGCAACGAGGAAGGCATTGCCCCTGCTGAATGTATCCAGGGCCTCCCCAACAAGCAATTGTATGAGGGCTTGATATCCATCACGAAGAAATCCACCTCATATGTGTTTGGCCCGATCTGAAGAGGTATATCGATTCTACCCATCACCTTCCTCTCCGTGCGGTCGAATGCCTTCACGATGTTCTGACACTCCTTCATGTGAGAGCTGTCTATAGGTAATCTGTTCAATGTGGTCAAAGGCAGGACATTCAGAGCCGATCCATTGTCAATCAGTACGCCCGACAACGTATACCCTTTACAGCGTGTGGTGATATGCAGGGCTTTAGTCGACCCCCTGCACCCGGGTGGTATCTCATCGTAATTAAAGAAGATATAATTGTCGGCACTTATGTTGCTCACCAAACGGTCTAGCTTGTTAACGGAGATATCATTAGCAACATATGCCTCGTTTAAGACCTTCATTAGCGCGCTACGATGAACTTCTGAGCTTAGAAGTAAAGCCAACACTAAAATACGGGCTGGTTGTTTGCGTAGCTGTTCCACCATGTTGTATTCGCTATGCTTTAGGAATTTTAAAAACTCCTTGGCTTCCTCTTCGTTAACTGGCTCATTAACAGGTTTGGTTGCTTTTCCTTTCATTTCTTCGACCACTTGGGCTTTTCCTTTTGTGGGCTGTACCTCCTCATTCACCGCATCATAACGCCTCCCGCTACGTGTATAGGAACCTTTATCCTGATCCCCTCTTGAAGTGCCAACAGGGCTTTCTTTTCCCGGCATTGTCACACTGCAATCATAATTTCATGGACCTTTTTCCTGTCTTTGTAAGGGAAGACTGCAGGTCTTTAGATTATGACCCTTGGTGGCATTTGTACTCCAACTTCATTATTTTTGGGTCTCGAAATGATCATCACGGGATAGTTAGGTGTTTGATTCTATGCCTTTGATTCTCCCTCAGATGCGCATACATCTTCCCCTACGGGGCTTTTAGCTTCTTCATAGAATTCCATTTCTTTGTTATCTATCATGTTCTGTACAAGGGCCTTGAACTCCACACAATCTTGGATTTCATGCCCCGCCTCTTCGTGAAACTCACAGTAGTTTCTGTCCTCTTCGGATTTTTTACTCGAATCTGACGCGATTAATCCTCTCTTGGCCATCTCCTTCCATACCTGCCTCAACGGGGTCCTGACTTCCGTCACCTCATACTTAGTCTTTTTGTTTGAGCCTTCGCTTATCTCATTCACTCCTTGGTTGGTATGATCAGGGAGTGGGTTTCCTGCTACATTGGGTGTGGCTGGGTCGTCAAATCTCACGATCCCCACCTTAATAAGTCTTTCGACTACTTTTTTGAACGCAGTACAATTTTCGATTGAGTGCCCGGTAATTCCCGCGTGGTATTCACATTGGGCATTCATGTCATACCATTTGGAATACGGGGGCTGCAGTGGCTCCAGGTAGAAAGGGGATACTACATGAGCATTGAACAAGTTCTGGTACAACTCCCTATACGTCATGGGTATAAGGGTGAATTGTGGCCTTTCTGTGTTCTTCCTCGCATTGGATTCTTGTCTTACAGAGCTTGGTTGATTGGTAGTCACCATTTTGGGTTGATTTACGGTAATTGACTTGGATTGCCCCTTGTTGAACGTGCTCGTGTTGTTCACTTCATTGTCTCTCTTCCTCGGGGCCGACTTCCTAGCACTCTCTCCTGATTCTATCTTGTCGCTCCTTACAGCATTCTCAATCATTTCCCCCGTCATTACTATGTTAGAGAAGCTCTTGGTGGCGCTTCCTAACATATGCGTGATAAAAGGGGCTTTCAAGGTATTAATAAAGAGCATTGTTGTCTCTTTTTCTAGAAGTGGCGGCTGAACTTGTATGGCCACCTCTCTCCACCTTTGTGCATACTGTCTGAAGCTTTCATTTGACTTCTTCTCCATATTCTGGAGAGTGATTCTGTCAGGGGTCATGTCCGTCACATGATTGTATTGCTTCATAAAGGCCTGAGCTAGGTCCTTCCATGAGCTAATTTTAGAGCGGCTTAATTGGTTATACCACTTAGCTGTAGCCCCGACCAGACTATCTTGAAAGTAATGGATTAGCAGCTGGTCGTTGTTAACATATCCCGTCATTCGCCTGTAGAACATAGTGATGTGGGCTTCAGGGCAGCTTGTTCCATTGTATTTCTCGAATTCAGGCATTTTGAATTTAGGGGGGAGGACTAAATCTGGGACCAAACTCAGGTCCTTGGCATCAATCCCTTGATGATAATCCGCGTTCTCCATGGCTTTGAATTTCTCCTCAAGCCATCTACACCGTTCTTCTAATTATTTTTGCGAATCCATCCTCGCATTTTCTTCTTCAACAACTTCATCCAAATCGGGAACGGACGGATAGTTTGGGTTGTTGACAAAGTTAGAGCCTGAGCCGGTTTGGAAATTCATCAGTATTGAAGCTCCGGCATGAACCTGCTGGGGTATGATTGTGACAGATGGTTTCGGTAAATTAATTTCGGGCTTCACCGGTACATGTGTCGGAGTGAAGCCAGGGGGTATTGGAGATCCTCATTAGTTTCCTCGACCTTATCGATGGGGCCCTTTCCCTTATCGATTCCTCCCAATAGCAATTGGGATAACTGGGACATCATTTCTCTCTGGGACTCTATCATTTGTTCCTTCATTTCTTGCTGAATCTTGGCTAGTTGTTCTTGCATCTGTGACTGCATTTGTTCTTGCATGTCTTTTTGCATCTGCTCCAATTTCTCGAGTCTCTTATCCATTGATTTTTTTCTGGTACCGTAGGGGTGCGTGGTTGGTTGGTTTTCGTTGGTTTCCAGGTTACTGAAATAATTTTTAATTAATTAATTAGAAAACTCTTATGGCCTTTAATGCATAATGATATGATGCAATGCAGATGCATGAATGCAAATGAGGCATCAATTTTGATTCAATTGCCCTTAGAAAATTTCACTTAAAAATAAAATCTTTTACATAAAGTCGAGTTACAAATAGAATTTCACTGTAATGCTCGAAGTCCTAATTTTTCTAAGCAACGAGGCTAGCTCTTGTCCATGATCCGATTCCAACTCATACTTCACGCTCAGTGTGTCCGCCTGAACTGCTAAAGTTTGCAAGTAGTCAGCTACCTCGTGAATCTGGGTTATGGCTTCCCCCATAAGGTAATCTCTGTTTCTGACTTGGCCTTGCGCATGGTGAAGCTGCTCTTTCCAACGGACCTCGTTTACCTCAAAAAAACTGGATCCGCATCTCACAGTTTTGCAATGATGCCTCTAACTCTTCTATTTTCCCTTTCATTTCCTCTATCTTGCTCAAGCTTGCCGTCAACTCTATCGCGATGTTGCGGTTTCGGTACTGATGCAGGGACTTCTCGAGTTCCGCCACTCTAGCCCTCAATTCCCCTCGCTCATTTCTGCTCTCTGACATACTCTTCTCCAAATCTTCGTTTCGTGCCTGTAATTCTCGGAATTTTCTTTCCCACCGGTCGGTATTGGCCTTTTCTTCTCGAATTTCATGACGCCACTGTTCAGAAGTCTTTCCTAACCCAGCAGTTCTCATGGATAGGCGCAATTTCTTATAGTTAGTCTTTAAGCTATCTAGATCTTCTTCGGCCTTGGTTTTTCCTTTCCTCCACTTCTCGGCCTCTGACCTCTAAACATCAGCGTCTAACCTTAAGTGCATCTTCTCTTCCTCCAGTTGTTCAATCTTCTTCCCAAGCTCCGAACTCTTCTTCTCGAAATCTTGTCTTCTAATCTCCAATTCTGACGGGGCGATTTGTAATTGCTCCCCGATAGGTCGTGCATTCTCCAAGCTTGACCTAGGAATATTATCATTAATCCTCTTCTTAAACCACTCGCTATACTCGGGTGCGACCATAGAACCGACGGCTAACCTCTTTATCCAACAAGTTTACTTCCAAGCATCCGATAGCTCCCGGACTTTCTTCTTATAGTGAGCACCGCTAAAAGAGAAATCACTCTGAGCAAGTCCGTGGGTCGCGGGTATGAACTACCTCGACTTATATTGCCTCAATGCGAGCAATGGAGTATACCCGGTAGCTCCCCAAATTCCTAACAACGGTACCCAATCAAAGTTACCACATCGGTACATGATCTCATCAGGAACCATCCAGTAAGCTCTCCACTCGATATCCCCCTCCTTAAGGTTCTAAAGAATATCCATCCACTTCTCCACCGAAATATCCTCTCTCCTTTGTATAGCTGCCTCTTCTTTCAACGGGGAATAACTCTCGGAAAAGACTCGATAAGAAACCTTGTCTACCTTCCAAAAGTGGCCATGAAACCATACCAACAATAGTTGAGCACATCCAATGAATCGCCCCTCACCTGTCTTCTGACATGAGCTCAAAGATGACTAATCCACAAGTCAATGACCACCTCGTCCACGTGCCTCAAAGCCTTAAGAAAGATGACTAATCCGTAGATGCTTAAGACAAATATATCGACCCTCTTTCTTTCATCTGGATGCGTCAAGATCAAATCTCATAAATTCTCCCAAGGGATACATTTGCTATCTCCTTTTTGCTGAATCCGAGCGGTGACCCAAGGCTCGCTCATCCCAGAAATGCTCATCAGTTTCTTCACAAAAGTCTGACCACTAAAAACTCGGGCATAAGTCTTTCGGACCTGAATTTTTGGACACCTGAGTAGAGTAGTGTATTCCTCCATAGTAGGTACTAAATCCACTTCTCCAAAAGTGAAACAACTGTATGCAGAATTCCAAAACTGCACCAAGGCTCGGAACAAATGCTTATCCACTCTAATGTCTAGCAGGTAGGATATGTCACCATAGCTTTGGTAGAACAACTGCTTGGTCCCTTCATCCCAACTAGCCCAAATGTCTCTCAACTCTTGCAGCTCATTCTGTACCACATTGACGCGAGTGAAATCCTGCAACTCGGAGATATATCCTTCCGCCAAGCTATCCCCTCTCTCGGATTGTAGCTTCTCCGACCATGCACGAACAGCTGCATTATCCTCGACTTTATTAAGAAATTCATTCTCCATGTCAAACTTTCTAAGTAATTGAACACGAGTTATCACCTCCTTTAGTATGCAATGTCATGCAAAAAGACAATCAAAACAAAACACAGGTTAGTATCAAATAATAGTGATAAAATGCAAGCACATAAACAATAATTTCAACACAATATACGGGTGAATACTAAGGCTTGATGCGGCTTCACCTAAGGATAGCTCCTAAGGTTCACTGTATGTAGTTCGGTTCTAGAGTGAGGGTACCCGAACTAGCAGATTCCTCAATCCTCACCCATTATAGGCTCATATAGATCGAGTTCGGTTCGGGGGGATACATTTCCCTATGACCATGCGGAGATGAAAATCTCACGAAATCATAGGTACGGATGTACCCCGGAAGCAATCCACTAGCCCATGCGGAGGTGAAAACCTCACGAAAGCGTAGTTTCTTGCTCCCACTTAGAAGGTGTGACCGCAGTGGCCATGCAATGAAATGCAGCATTATTCTACAAAACTAGCATCGAAACAATCATACAATCAAATGCAATTGGAAAGTGCATGATTTTGAAAAATACATTTTCGATTTTTGATAAAAGGACAGTAAACAATCAATTTTTTTATGGCTCGACTCTCAATTCCCCAGTGGAGTCGCCAAGCTGTCGAAACCATCCCTCGATTTAAAATTTTTTTAAAAATTTAAAGAAGGGGAATCGACTTTTTGAAAATGAAATATGGAGTCGCCACCGATCCTTTTGTTTTGGTGTGATCGGATCACCTAAAAATGAGGTTAGTTTAATAAAGCATTTTTGGTTTATTAAAACAAAAATTTTGGTCTACAAACTTTTGAGAAAACGGGTTCGGGAGTCAGTTAAGCATGAGGAAGGGTTAGCACCCTCACTACGCCCAAAATTGGTACCGAATCAATTAAATACTGTCCTTATGTCTAAAGTTAAAAAGTTTTTGAAGTATGGTTCTTCTTTATAACGTTTGAGTATCCCGAGTTGGTTGCTAAAATCTTCTTGTTTCGATGTACAAAAGTTTATAAGTTGAGATTAACAAGAGGATGCCCAACTATTTGGTCCAACGAAAAACTGAAACCCAGCACAGTAGGGCACGATTCCTCGAATTTCCAAACATCGAACATTGCCTTACCCTAGAAAATATGAATGAAATGCCGAAGAGATATTCGATTATTTTGGAGAAATGAAAAAGCGCAACCCAACACGATAGGGCTCGATTCTCAAATCGCCAAACATTGAACGTCGTCTTCGTTTTTAAGTATATATTTTTTAAAAAACATGAGTGAGAATATAAATGAGTGTTTGATCGTTTTGAGCAAATGAGAAATCACAACCCAGCACGATAGGGCATGGTTCTCGAATTGTCAAATGTCAAATATTGCCTTTGTTTTAAATAAAATTTTTTAGAAGATATGAATGAAATTTTGAAGGGATACTCGATTATTTTGAGCCAACGCGAAATTGCAACCCAACACATTAGGGCACGATTTCGCGAATTGCCAAACATCGAATCTCGTCTTCGTTTTGAAAAATTTTTGAATGAATGATTATAGGGCTAGCTTAAGACGTATTAATTTGATTTGAAATAAGATGAAATTAATCATAAAATTTGGGTTTTATAAAACCACATTTCAAAAGTCAAGTAAAAAAACGATGAATGGGGTAGTATGTGTACGCATAAAAATACGACAATGAAAAATGAAGATAATACAATTTATTTAATCAACTAACAAGCACTTAAACGACTAAGCATAACTAGCTTGGAAATATAATTCGATTTCAATCATGCGTAGAGAATAATTAACGTGGTAATACAATGACGAAAATGATAATATAACAATCACACAAGCAAAACAATACATACAATAATATGCCACAATAATGTACATAGCATGATATAGAATAACCAATGCAAGATATAAAAACAACATAGCAATTAGAAGCCACTATGCTATAAAATGGTTTTAAAATAAATACGAATAAATGGACCCATATATAGGTTGACAAATGTATATATACATAAAAATGGTTTTTAAATGCGAGACTTTAAATCAAAACAATATATAATAAAATATGTTCTAAAAGAAAGACTTATATACATAAAATAATATATATAAAAATCAATTTAAAAGAATTTGTAAAATAAATTGGCATGGGACTAAATATGCACATAAGATTGAATTAATTTTAGTACAAATTATAGACTTAAAAGACACACTCCTATGCACAAAGTATTTTTTTTTTTTTTTTTTTGTATAAAATATCCATTTAAAGATGACCATATACATATAATAAAAGGGGAAATGATTTAAATAATATATACACCATGGAAGGTTTTTAAATAACAAAAAGGTATGATAAAATACATGTTATATACATAAGGTTTTAAAGTATATGTGTATATAAATAAACTTAGGAATGATTGTTTGTAAAAATATCATAGAAATATATATAAAAAAAAATGTTTATTGGAATATATATATATATATGAAAAATTAAAATGTATAAGGCATTCGAGAATAACAAAAATGCTTTGTTAAATATGATCTTTAGAAATGCATACACTAGGTTTATAAATGCACATATACCTATAAATATATTTAAAAACAATTATTTGTAAAGAATACACACTTTAGTAATACATCCAAGGTTGAATCAACTTCATTATAAACTACACGTAATAAACTTGAAAACATATTTATACATATAAGGAAAACTATAAGTGCAAAGAACATGGATTTAATAGTGCATATAGATTAAACATAGACATAAAAAATATACATGCATATAATAATAATAATTTAAAAGATGTATTATATAGGATTATGTAATGTAGTATGAGAATAAATTTAAAAGAAATCGTATGTATAAAATAATATAAAGATTAATAATATGCGTAAAATAAAATTAACCTTATTATAAAGTATATACATGTATATAAAAACATTTCAAACGAACAAATTTAAAGAAAAATGAATAAGTAGACGTATATAATTTTATATAGATATACACACACGTACATGAATAAAAGTATGAATAACAAACTAAGACCATACAAAAATTAATAACATACCCCAAGATTATATACTAATTGGTGAAATAAAAAAGAAAATCAAAAATAAAAGGGTTTCAAAGAATAAAATAGAAAATGTCGAAGATAATGAATAAAAAAAGGCTCAATTGAAACAAAAATAAAACCAAAAGGACATTTAATAAATAAAATAAGTCACTGAAATTAGAAGAAGGACTAAAGCTTGACGCACACAAACACATAGGGACTAGAACTGGCAATATACCAGATCCCCAAAGTGCTGGTTTTTAGGCACGGATCCGATTGCAAATAAGCGCAAACTATAAGTCCAAATTAAAAAGCTCAGGGAGTCTCGAACGAACTCAATCAGAAGCTAATATAAAAAGAGGGACTAGAAGCACAAATTCCCCTTTACGACGACAACGCGCGGGTCATGAGGGCACTGAATCGGGTTGGTCGGGTCTAACTACACGACGCCGTTTTGGAACCATTGAGCTAGACTCAAAACGACGCCGCATGAGGTCCCTTAAACGGGATAAAATCTGAGGATTCAGCCTCACAAACCATAACTCCCTTTTTCTTCAGCCGCACCTCCATTTTCTCCCTCAAAAAAGCACCAACCCGCCGCAAGGTGCGGTGACCGACGCCCCAAGCTTCGAAGTATGGCCCATTTTAGCCTCAGATCCCTCTTCTATCTCCGATTACAATGAAGTGATAGGGGACCGACGGCCTAGAAGCGAGGTGAGTCCTCCGTTTTATTTCGTTATACAAAAAGAAATCAAAGCAAAATGAAAGAGCGATAGAACTGATTCAGAGGAAACTCATGAAACTCATGAAAATCACCTTTTTCTTGGGTTCCTTTTTCTTTTGTATTTCAGTATGTAAATAATGTCTGTGTTTTCATCCCCCGATTACAAGATTAAAATCTGGCTTTATAGCCAAAAAGAAAGAAAAAAAAATAAATCACTAAACTCAAATTAATAAACTAAAATACATTTAGATAAACTCATCAAAATTAATAATTAATTAACCATTAAAGATATTCAAGAGCTAAATTCGGCCTAAGCTTTCTTTTTTTTTTTTTTTAAATTTAGGTTAAGTTTAAATTCGACTCAATTTGTTTAAAAAATTTATATTATTGTTTATAAAATAATAAAATTGTTATGAATATCTTATTAAATGGATGTCCATCAAAATTAAATTAAGATAAGTTTTGATGTACTTTAAATTCTTATAGTCATTAATTAGAAGTGGATCTCTACTTCATTTATACTTCTTATGCCTATAAATAGAGACTTTGGAGAAATTTTTTATTGATCAATAAAATACGCTCTCTTTGCTTTCTCATTTTATTTGTTCTTTACTTTCTTTCCTTTTATTTTATAACACCTTATCAACACAATTTCTTTTAATTGTTTTTCTTCATAAGTCACAAATTTTTTCCCTTAGCCTTACCCCTTTCAAGCAACAACCAATGCAATAGTCGGTCACTCAAATTTGCTACTCAAGTTGTTGCCAATTGCCTTTTAGAGCTACTGTTATTTCAGTCTTCAATTGAGGCCTGCACATTATGGGTAATTATTATACAAAAAAAAAAATTATTACATTAAGATTTCTTTTAAACTAAAATTCTTTTATTAAATTATAGTATGTATGATATATGGCTGATTAAAAATTTTTTATGATTAAATTTGGTACAATGTGTATCAAATAACTTTCAAGCATCATACACGAAAATTTTGATTTTTCTTATTAAATATTTTTTTTGCTCTTAGATTATAAATGTTATATTACAGAAACAAAGTTATTTTACTACTTGTAATAGTGCTCGTGATAATAGTTAGGGTGATAACAATGATGTTAAAGAATCTCAAATATATTTTACTATGATTTATTTATTATATCATATTTATTATAATTGGAGACTAATCATGACAATATGAATAGATATATTTTAATTTCAAATCCTTTGTAATGGTGATTATGAAATAAAGAATCAATGGAGGCATTTAGAATTAACTGGTAGAGTTTGAAATTTGATATAATTAATTAACTGGCAGAGCTTGAAATTTTTTTTTGGGGGGGCAGAATTAAATTGTATATTTTTACGATAGTGAAAAAGCAATTTCATCATTTTAATATATATCCTGTATTTTTGTAATTTTTAAAGGGTTAAATTAAATTTTTATCATATTTGAAGGGCTAAAGAACAATTTTACTATTATTAATTTAAAATTTTATAAATTATAAAGAGTCTAAATTCAAAATTTACCGTTTTAGGGAACCATAACTCCCTAAATCTCCACTACACTCTGTAATTCAATTAAGAATAAAATATTTGTATTACTAAATTACATTCCTTTTTATCATTTTTATAAATTTTGAGTTAGGTATACTTAACCTAACTAAATAAACTGCATGTGAGCCAAAAACAATATTATTTAAAAAATAAAAATAAAACCTATGCACTTTATGATTATCTTTTATACCTAAATGGCTAAATCTTAATTTTTTTTTTGGGGGGTAATTTTCACTCATTTTTTAAAGAATGGTTAATTTAATTCAATAAATGGATTATAAGTGATAGATAATATTTTTTAAAAGTTTGATTATTACAAATAATATTTTTTTAATAATTTTATTTATAATATTTGTTTTATTTCATTACTTTCAAATAATATTTAATATTTTATTTACATTAGTTAGGTGTATAAAGAAATATATTTATAAATAATGTTAAATACATAAATTCAAATTATATAATTAATTTTATATATTAAAAAAAAGATCCGCTTATACTAGTGCGAAACTAAAGTAATTTTACACACTTTCATATATTTTTGCATGATTCTTAATTTAACAATCCAATCATTAAATTTATTGATATTATTGTACTTCTTATGCATGTAAATTCTCATATTGTTTCGATATTTTTATCTATCGATCTAAAATATTGTATGTATTAACATTCATTCAAAGATCAAAGATTAAAAATATTTTTACATAAAAAAAAAATAGTTAGAGGCCAAATATATCAAATTGTTGAAATACCCTCAATTCTTAAACCAAATACATTCTAACAGTCCTACTTTTATACAGAAAACTAACTGCGTGTGTGTATATATATACACATGGATTTGCCATGCTTTTTTCTAAACAATAAAATAAAATAAAACAGTTGTACCTACCAACATGATGTCTTATTTATTAGAGTCTGGTCAGTGAGCATAGTGTAAACTACAGTGTGTATGTGTGTGTATGTGTGTGTATATCTATATATAGGTGTTTACTGCAACGTCCGAAGCACAAGCCAAGACAAGCGACCCAAAATAGAAGCAAGATGAGCACCGAATGTAAGAAGAGAGCCGTTCTGGTCGGATGCAACTACCCCAACACCATCAACAAGTTGAGCGGATGCGTAAACGATGCGAAAGCCATGAGAGAAATGATCGTGAGCAGGTTTGGCTTTGATTCCGAAAATGTTGAGCTCCTAACTGATGAACCAGAGTCCAAGTGTAAGCCTACACGTGAAAACATTATGGCTGCACTCAAGAAGATGGTGGTCGCGGCTAAAGAAGGAGATGTCCTGCTTTTCCACTTTAGTGGACATGGACTTGTGCGCCGCATTGAACCCCCACAGCCTTCCAACGAGGGTGAAGCAAATTGTGCCCTGTGATCTCAATCCCATTTTTGGTACGTAATCAACTCGGTAAATTAAATTATTAAAATACTCTCAATCTAAGCAAACTATTATTTATATCATATTGTGGTTGCGATGGTTGTGCAGACGTGGACTTGGGGCAATTGATTCAGCAGCTACCAAGTGGATCAAGCTTCACAGTCGTTTCGGATTCCTGCCACAGTGGTGGTCTGATTGATGAAAGTAAAGAACAAATTGGACCCCATAGTACTCTAAGGGGTACAGCACCACCTGTTGATTACAAGACTAGAGGCATTTCCTTTGGAACCTTACTCCACTGCCTACAAACAGCAGCCGACATCCTAGCGGCGGCACAAGGCTTATTGGCCCCAAGAGCAGTTGACAATGCCATCAACACTGGAACAGATAATATGATGAGGGTATTGGCTCTCTTTTGACCACAATCTTTGGGAACAATGTGAGTCTCAAATTCCTACCCCATTATGAACGTGATATTTTGAATTTGAGGTCGCTGACGGAGGATGAGGGAATTCTGTTAAGTGGGTGCCAAGCCAATGAGCTTTCAATTGATATGCCAGCGAGTGAGAAAACCGGAGGAAAGGCGTTTGGGGCCTTTACCTATTCAGTCCTGAATGTAATCAAGGAGAGCAATGATGCATTAACCAATAGACAGCTTGTGGTGAAGGCTAGGAATGCAATAATAAAGCTAGGAATTGGACAGCAGCACCCTTGCCTTTATTGCAGTGATGAGAATGCTAATGCAGCTTTTCTTGGCCACCAACCCAACACCACTACGGGTGCGTAAGCTGCCGGCTTTGAACCAGGGTTTTCGATCACTAGAGGTCGAAACTGTAAACTAAATAATAATGTGCTCGATCGGTGTGCACTACTACGAAGTTGAAGTACTTAGTCTTCATTACTGCGTGTGTGTTTGCTTATTACGATCGTGTGTGTGTGTGTGTGTTTGCTTATTACTATCGTCTGTGTGTGTGTTTTAAGGCCTTCAAGCTTATGTAATCGCCATGTTTGGCTATTTCATGTATAATTTTATGATAAAATAAAACGTTAGTGTTTGACATTTGGTTCTTTTGGTGTTGTATTGAAGTAATGCATGGTAGAGGTTTATATAAACAAAAATTTACATGAAAAATATAAAAAGAGTTTAAAATTAAATAAAACAAAGTAAAAATAAATTATAAAAGAAAATTAATGAGAAGAAACTCTAGCTAGAAGCAAAAACTTTCTTTTGATTCAAAGATTCGATCATCAATGCAAAAATAACTTTCAATACCTTTAATAAATTAGTTCTAGTTGTTGACTCCGTGTTGGGCAACCAATCTCTCATTGTTCGATAGCCAAGAGAAAACTCGTTTGAAATTATTTCCTAATCGATAAGTAACCCTGTAACTCAACGACCTAGATTTAACTTACCGGCAGTATTAAGAACGAGAGAGTCCAAATTCTAACCAACAAACTCATCCTAGCAAGATTCATTTTAGTTATATGACACATTCACATCACATAAACTTAAACTACGATATAAACAAATTATGCAGTTTGTCACTAGTATTAGAATGAATTAAACAATTATGGATTTAACAATTCTAATTGACAAAACAATCATTCTAAGCTATCAAATACCGACTAAACATTCAATAAACCTGGGAAGTTGTAATTAAAACAAAAGATGCATGAATACCAAAGAACAAAGAAAAATTAAAGCAAAAGTTAAGTCTCACAATTTTATTAAATCAAATTTTGATAAAACCTTCCACTAGATGGAGAGTTTAAAAAGCCACAAAATAAAGAAAACAAAATAAAACTAAGAATGGCTAGGTCTCGATTTCCCCTCGTCTTAACCTAATAATTTTTATTTATAGGGCAAAAATAATATAATAGAGAAAAAAAAAGTGCCATTAATTATATAAAGCAGAATTTTCAAGATATTTTGACAATTTTTCCGTCAAACTTCTAGGACATTTTTGGATGTCTTCTTGATGTTTTTGGCTTCATCTGCGAAACAACTTTAGTTAGTTATGCCAATTTTCTTCAAATCTATATATTACGAGCCCAAAACCAAAATCTATAGCTTAAGTTATGGCCGAAATACTGAAACTGTACTGTAAATGTTGAAAGTCCAACCTGCAAAACTTATCAGAAATAAACTTTAAGCTCTTTTTTTCTCTAATTATTCTCTAAATCAATAACAAATAAAATAAAATATAAATAGTATAGTTAAAAATATAAATAACATCATTTAAGAGGTGTAATTTTTTTCTTACGCATACTAGGCAAAAATACACAGAATATCAATCAAAGAACCGAATAGGAATTTCAGGAGGTGATTCCTCTAAATTTTCATGCTTTTACTCTCGGGTCTTTTCTTTATTTTCATTTTTTTTACATACGAAAACATAAAGAGAAAAATAAATTGACCTAAATTGGTCGATTTACTCAACTTTAAACTTTCAGCGTTAAGACATTAATTAATCAATTAGGTACTAATTTTGGGCGTTACGATAGTGCTAATCCTTCCTCGTACGTAACCGACTCCCGAACTGATTTTCTCGAATTTCGTTGACCAAAATTGTTGTTTTAACAAATCAAAGCGCTTTATTAAAACGATTAATCATGAGGTGACCCAATCACACCTCATAAAAAAAAATTAGTGACGACTCTTGTTTTCCTTTTTCAAAATAAAATGTCGACCCCGTTTCCAAATAAAAAATTGGTTTCGACAAAGTGAAAAATATTTATCTCTTTTTTATTTAATTCCCAACATAAAATCCAAATATGTTTCCTTGGTTTGAATTAGGTTAGACGTAAAAGTTGTTTGATAAAAAAAAAGTAAGTGTTAAAAAATTAAATATTTAATTTAAATTATAAAATTTGTTTGGTATATTTCTTCTAAACTAGTTTCTAATGTCACATGCATGTGATTTTATGTATTTAATTTTTAATTAATTTTAAATTATGCATTTTTAATTATTGTTACCTATAGTAAATTATAATATTAAGTTGAAAAAATATGAAAAATAAGTTAAGTAGCATGAAACAATTATAATAATATTTAATGATAAATAAGAAAAATATTTACGCAAAATTAATAAACACATTTGATAATGGTGATTAAAAAATAATTGATGAAATTTAACTCTTTTTTTTTTAAACAAACCCATAAAATATTTTTCGCCTACACCAAATAAATAATGGATAGATAAAAAAGAAACAGTTTTAAAACTGCTTCAGGTAGTATATACAACTTATTTGTAGTTTTCTAAGAGGCAAATGGTGAAATGGTTCATAGGCATGTCGAAGAACACGACATCAAAAAGTTTGGAAAACAAATTACCATCTAAACTCAGTATTCAATTATGAACTCGGATTGAAGTTATTAGGTATGACAAAACTCAAATTATCTAATAGATTTTGAATTGCTTCGCTTCCAATGACATAGATTTTTCTTTTTTGTTTGAAAAGTGGATGCGGGCGGAACGCGATGCAAAAAGCATATTATAATAAATATTTTTAAAAAATATTTAAATAGGAAACACTATTAAATTATGAAAAAATTAATGGTAAATAATGAAAAAAATAAAATATTAGTAAATAATTGATGATAATTATATTTATAATTATAATTTTTTTAAGTTACAGATTATAGTTGTATTAAAAGTTATAAAAAAAATTACATTGAATCACTAAACTCAAATTAATAAACTAAAGTACATTTAGATAAACTCATCAAAATTAATAATTAATTAACCATTAAAGATATTCAAGAGCTAAATTCGGCCTAGGCTTTCTTCTTCTTTTTTTTAAATTTAGGTTAAGTTTAAATTTGACTCAATTTGTTTAAAAAATTTATATTATTGTTTATAAAATAATAAAATTATTATGAATATCTTATTAAATGGATGTCCATCAAAATTAAATTAAGATAAGTTTTGATGTACTTTAAATTCTTATAGTCATTAATTAGAAGTGGATCTCTACTTCATTTATACTTCTTATGCCTATAAATAGAGACTTTGGAGAAATTTTTTATTGATCAATAAAATACGCTCTCTTTGCTTTCTCATTTTATTTGTTCTTTACTTTCTTTCCTTTTATTTTATAACACCTTATCAACACAATTTCTTTTAATTGTTTTTCTCCATAAGTCACAAATTTTATCCCTTAGCCTTACCCCTTTCAAGCAATAACCAATGCAATAGTCGGTCACTCAAATTTGCTACTCAAGTTGTTGCCAATTGCCCTTTAGAGCTACTGTTATTTCAGTCTTCAATTGAGGCCTGCACATTATGGGTAATTATTATACAAAAAAAAAATTATTACATTAAGGTTTCTTTTAAACTAAAATTCTTTTATTAAATTATAGTATGTATGATATATGGCTGATTAAAAATTTTTTATGATTAAATTTGGTACAATGTGTATCAAATAACTTTCAAGCATCATACACGAAAATTTTGATTTTTCTTATTAAATATTTTTTTTTGCTCTTAGATTATAAATGTTATATTACAGAAACAAAGTTATTTTACTACTTGTAATAGTGCTCGTGATAATAGTCAGGGTGATAACAATGATGTTAAAGAATCTCAAATATATTTTACTATGATTTATTTATTATATCATATTTATTATAATTGGAGACTAATCATGACAATATGAATAGATATATTTTAATTTCAAATCCTTTGTAATGGTGATTATGAAATAAAGAATCAATGGAGGCATTTAGAATTAACTGGTAGAGTTTGAAATTTGATATAATTAATTAATCGCGTGAGCTTGAAATTTTTTTTGGGGGGGCAGAATTAAATTGTATATTTTTACGATAGTGAAAAAGTAATTTCATCATTTTAATTTATATCCTGTATTTTTGTAATTTTTAAAGGGTTAAATTAAATTTTGTATCATCTTTGAAGGGCTAAAGTACAATTTTACTATTATTAATTTAAAATTTTATAAATTATAAAGAGTCTAAATTAAAAATTTACCGTTTTAGGGAACCATAACTCCCTAAATCTCCACTACACTCTATAATTCAATTAAGAATAAAATATTTGTATTACTAAATTACATTCCCTAAATTTACCGTTTTAGGGAACCATAACTCCCTAAATCTCCCTAAATTCTTGCATATTCATTCATGACTAACATTCATTTGACATTTATGCATTCATTCATTCATTCATTGCATATCCCATAATCGTTCGCTGAGATTAAAACATACAATTCGCAGTTGTAATACCACAAGACTAGAACCACGTCATTTGTATAGGACACGCCGACAAGCTAGAGTAATAGAGGCTGAATTCAATGAAAGGATTGAAAAGATGGAAAGAATCCAAAGAGAATTACAAGAGCAGTTGGCCAAGTCACAGCAAGAGACAAGAGACTTAATTGTGAGATCTCGAGAAGAATCGCTCGAACAGAAGGATCAAATGGCCAAGATGATGGAATTGATGTCAGCTTTAGGTAAGGGAAAAGGACCCATGCAGAGCCTTGACGTCAAGGAACCTCGATCAAGAGTTAATCACAATCAAGATCCGCTCTATCCCCCAGGATTCACTCCGCTGTACGCCCACGCAACACAAAGAGGGTACACCCAAGGGGAACCCACAGACCTGGAGCAACTGCCAGTGCCACCTGCTCATTTAGGGCAAGGAATATTTATATCAAATCCTGTAGCTAATCCTGCCAATCCAATTGTTCTAGATTTGGATGATCCAGCAGAAATAGCCAGGTTGAAAATGGATGATCACGAGGCTCAAGAGAAGTATAGGAGCTTGGAGGAAAGACTTAAGGCAATAGAAGGCACTGAAGTCTTCTCTGCACTAGGTGCTAAAGAACTCAGTTTGGTACCCAATCTAATTCTGCCTCTGAAGTTCAAGGTACCTGATTTTGAAAAGTACGATGGGACAAGATGTCCAAAAGTGCATCTTGTTATGTTTTGCCGGAAAATGACCGGTTATGTGAACGAAGATAAGCTACTCATACATTGTTTTCAGGATAGTCTAGTAGGATTGGCTCTTCGGTGGTACAACCAGCTTAGTAGGAAAAAGATCCGATCCTGGAAGGACTTGGCATCAATATTCTGTGAGCAGTACAAACATGTATCGGATATGGTGCCTGATCGAATGACTCTACAAATGATGGAGAAGAAACTAACAGAAACCTTTTTACAGTATGCGCAAAGATGGAGGGACGTCTCGGCCCAAGTGGAACCCCCACTAACAAAAACGGAGATAATCGTCCTCTTTATCAACACCTTAAAGGTGCCGTTTTATGACAAACTAGTGGGAAGTGCCACGAAGGACTTTGCGAATATTGTAATATCCGGTGAGCTTATAGAGAATGCCGTCAAGAGCGGTAGAATAGAAGGTCAAGAAAGTTCAAGAAGGGTAGCGCCCATGAAGAAGAAAGAACCAGAAGCCCATATGGTGGGAATGAAAAGCCGTTATACCCCTACTCCGTATCCAAACCAACCCCGACCTCGAAATTATCCACCTTCGAATTTCTATTATCCTTCTCAAAACCCTTACTACCAAGCACCACCTCCTTCCTATCCCGTATACGCCACGAACAACCAAAGACCCATCGCCATATTCCCAAAAAATACTATACCCGCTCAAAGCCAACCCAAAAATGAACCAAAACCAACAAGGCCCAATCTCGAGAGACCGCAATTTACCCCTATCCCTGTGACGTATGGGGAATTGTATCCAAAATTGTTAGAGAAGCAATTGATATCTCCCCATTATATGGCACCCTTAGAACCCCCGTACCCGAAATGGTACGATCCTAACGCCGGTTGTGTATACCATGCAGGGAACCAGGGGCATTCTACGGAGAATTGCCTTACCTTTAAGAGGAGAGTTCAAGGACTCATTGATACGGGTATCCTACGATTCGATAGTGCCAGTAATGCAACTGGGAACCCGTTCCCTAACCATACTGAAGGAAATGTGAGCGCAGTGGGGAAAGAGGATGAATGGCAAGTCAAAAGATGTGTTTCGGAAGTAAGGACGCCTCTGCAGAAAATCTGGGAGATATTGGTTAAGAAAGGATTGCTCTGTCGCCCTGACAGAATTCTCAGAGAAGAAGGTCAAAGTTTTTGCGATTTCCATGGAATTGTAGGACATGACATTCAGTCGTGTGAGGAATTTAAAAGGTTGCTTCAAGACCGGATGGATAATAAGGAGATTAAGGTCCTTAACAAAGGGGAAGAGGCCAACGAAAGAGAAGTATGCGCCTCTAACAGTCAATCATCAGGTCCTTCTTATAGCACTAATTGACCGTTAGTAATTTATTACGATGCAAGGAGGGAACCGGTAAAGCCAAAATGGTGATTGGAGTACCGTCTCCTTTCCCCTACAAGGACGATAAAGTGGTACCTTGGAAGTACGACGTCAATATCGTCACACCTGAAGACAAAGAATCCAAAGCCGCAACTGGAAGCATTAGGGAAGTAGGTCATTTCACTCGCAGTAGGAGATGTTATTCAAAAGAGGTCGAACCAGTGAAGAAGAATAGTGAATTGAAACAAAAAGGAAAGGCACCAATGTACGAGGCTGAAACTAAGCATGAAACTTCGCCCGAGCGACAAAAAACTAAAAAGCTTATGGGTGAGGAAGAAGCACAGGAATTCTTAAAGTTTATCAAACATAGTGAATATAATGTGGTGGAACAATTGAGCAAGCAACCAGCACGAGTCTCGGTATTATCTCTACTGTTAAATTCAGAGCCACATTGGAACACCTTGTTAAAGGTGTTGAATTAAGCTTACGTGGCAAACAATATATCCGTTGAGAAGCTTGACAGGTGGGTGAATAATCTGAACGCTGACAATTTTATCTTTTTTAGTGATGATGAGATACCGCCAAATGGTAGAGGCTCAGTGAAGGCACTGCATATTACGACTCGCTGCAAAGGATACATAATACCGAACGTGCTCATCGATAATGGGTCGGCACTCAACGTCATGCCTTTGGCCACACTTTCCAGAATTCGGATGGATCTGTCCTATTTAAGGCCTTTTCATTCCACAGTAAGGGCATTCGACGGGACAAGGCGTGAAGTCATGGGAAAGATTGAGATCCCTCTAGAAGTGGGTCCTTACATTTATAATGTCGAGTTCCAGGTCATGGGCATTACACCATCATACAATTGTCTCTTGGGAAGACCTTGGATCCATTCTGCTAGAGCAGTCCCGTCATCTCTCCACCAAAAAATGAAATTTATCATGGATGGCTGTTTGGTCACAGTTGAGGGCGAAGAAGACATTGTCATATCTATCTCTGCTGATGCGTCATACCTTGAAGTAAGTAAAGATGCAGTGGAATGTTCCTTCCGATCTCTCGAATTTGTCAACGCCACATTGTTCCCGAGGGAAATAAAATTCTCGTGCCTAAGCTATCGAGAAATACCAAGATGGGTATCAAGCTGACTGTGGGGAGAGAAGCCCGAGTGAGGAAAGATTTGGGAAAATTTCAGTAAGGAATAGTCAAGGCTCTGAGGCCAGTGCATCATAAGGCTCGATACGGTTTAGATTTCCAGCCAGATGCACGTAAAAGAAGAAAACAGTGGAAGAAAGATCAAGAAAGAAGGATAGCGAGAACCTTAGGCCGAGAACCAGAATGGGAGCCCATGGAATTCCCTCCTTTGTCAAGAACATTTACGTTTGTGGGAATAATATACCCGGGGCAAGATAATACACAAAGCACGATGTTAATGATAGAAAAGGGTTTTCAGAATATCAGTATAAATGTCATTGACAAAGGAGCTGACGCAAGTAAAGACGTCTCAAGGATACACCCTTGTCCCCCGGGTTTCATGTTGAACAATTAGACTGCCGAAGACCTTCTTGTAGTTTATAAGTCTTCAAAGTAATGCTCAAGCGTTAACCCTCTAGTGTGTCCTTAGATATAATAGAATTCTTTTGTAAAAGCTTGCATTCGCTCTTTATCATTCAAATGAATATCAATAAAGATGCATTTTGTTACGATCTTTCGCATTATCACTAATTTCATAATCATTTTCTCATTTCATAGCCTATCCTTACATCTGCCTCATGCCATGCCATAACATTTCGTTTGTTGGTTCCAATACTTGGATGCCCCTCTATCGTTTCCTTTTCCATTCAGCTTTCAGGTGCTCAGATATCAACGGCATGAACAAACCCGTTACGAGTCCTGAAATTGATTTTGAGAAGGCTATTTGTTTAGGAGAATTTGAAGCCGAAGAAAATGCTGAAGACTATGTCTCGTCTCCTGACTTGCTAAGAATGGTGGAACAAGAGGATAAACAGATTTTGCCTCAACAAGAATCTGTTGAAACAATAAATTTGGAAACTGAAGAAAGGAAGCAAGAAGTGAAGATTGGGATCTCTATTTCAGGGGGCACCAGGCATAATTTGATTGCTTTGCTCCGCGAGTACAAAGATGTATTCGCATGGTCATATCAGGACATGCCGGGATTGGATGAAGATGTAGTGGTCCATAAGCTCCCATTAAAGCCAGAATGCAAACCCATTTAACAAAAGCTAAGACGGATGAGACCTGAAATGCTATTGAAGATAAAAGAAGAAGTCAAGAAACAATTCGATGCTGGTTTCCTACAAGTCTCCAAGTATCCACAATGGGTAGCTAACATAGTCCCAGTACCAAAGAAAGACGGCAAGGTACGAATGTGTGTGGATTATCGCGATTTGAATCGAGCAAGTCCTAAAGATAATTTTCCCTTGCCACAAATTGATACATTGGTGGATAACATAGCCAAGCATTCATTGTTTTCGTTCATGGATGGATTCTTGGGTTATAATCAGATAAAGATGGCTCCTGAGGATATGGAGAAAACTACTTTCGTAACAATGTGGGGAACATTCACGGTGATGCCGTTCGGATTAAAGAATGCTGGGGCAACATATCAGAGGGCCATGGTGACATTGTTCTATGACATGATGCATAAAGAGATAGAAGTCTACGTCGATGATATGATTGCTAAATCTCGAGGGGAAGAAGAGCATGTCGTGAACCTCAAGAAGTTGTTCGAAAGATTGAGAAAGTTTCAGCTAAAGCTTAATCCAGCCAAATGTATATTTGGGGCTACCTCGGGAAAATTGTTAGGCTTTATTGTCAGCGAAAGGGAGATTGAGGTTGATCCAGATAAGATAAAAGCCATACAAGAATTGCCACATCTGCACACGCAGAAAGAAGTCAGAGGTTTTTTGGGAAGATTAAATTACATCGCTCGGTTCATTGTTCAACTTACCAACCAGTGTGACCCAATTTTTCGAATCCTTCGAAAACATAATCTGGGAGAATGGAACGAAGAGTGCCAAGTGGCTTTTGACAAGATAAAACAGTATTTGTCTAGTCCCCCGGTATCAGTACCACCAACTCCAGGAAGACCGCTAATGTTGTATCTGATTGTGTTCGAAAATTCAATGGGTTGTGTACTAGGGCAACATGATGAGTCAGGGAAAAGAGAAAAGGCGATTTACTATCTCAGCAAAAAGTTCACAGATTATGAGGCAAAGTACTCGTCAAATGAAAAATTCTGCTGCGCTTTGGTTTGGGTAGTTCGGAGGCTCAGGTAATATATGTTGTATCATACGACATGGTTAATTTCAAAGCTGGACCCAATAAAGTATATGATGGAATCACCTGCACTCTCAGGAAGAATGGCACGATGGCAGATCTTACTATCAGAATACGACATCGTTTATGTGAGTCAAAAGTCGATAAAAAGAAGCGCTATAGTTGACTTCTTAGCAACTCGAACTACGGATGAATACGAGCCATTGAGATTTGATTTCCCGGATGAAGACTTGATGTGTATTACGGAAAAAGAGCGCGAGTCATCAAAAGAGAAGTCATAGAAGATGAGCTTTGATGGTGCGTCAAAGTATTGGGGCATGGGATTGGAGCAGTCTTAATTTCACCAGAAGGGAACCCTTATCCATTCACTGCCAGATTAAACTTCTTCTGTACCAATAATATAGCGAAATATGAGGCTTGAATCATGGGACTTCGTGTAACAATTGAACGAAACGTCAAAACTTTAGAGGTATACGGAGACTCAACATTGGTGATTTACCAAATCCGTGGAGATTGGGAAGTGAGGGATCCAAAATTGGTTAAATATAGTGATCTAGTGGCAGAACTGATTAAAAAATTCAAAGAAATAACTTTTCATTACTTCCCACTAGAAGAAAACCAATTGGCTGATGCCCTGGCCACTTTGGCTTCAATGTTCAAAGCAAACAAAGAAACAGAAATAATGCCTCTTCAAATGAGCATATATGAAGTCCCTGCACATTGTTTCAGCATTGAAAAAGAGCCAGATGGACGGCCATGGTTCCATGATGTCTTAGAATATATCAAGAATCAAAGGTATCCCGAACAAGCAAATGAGAACGACAAAAGAACAATCAAAAGAATGGCAGCGGGATTTGTTCTTGATGGGGACATTCTGTACAAAAGAGGAAAAGATCAGGTGCTCTTAAGATGCGTGGATGCTGTTGAAGCTAGAAAAATAATTGAAGATGTCTATGAGGGAATCTGTGAGACACATGCCAATGGTTTCACTATGGCCAGGAAGATTATGAGACTCGGTTACTACTGGCTGACGATGGAAAGCGACTATATTAGTTATGCACGAAAGTGCCACAAATGTCAAATTTACGGTGATAAAATTCATGCAGCCCCTTCGACTCTTCATGTCATGACTTCTCTGTGGCCTTTTTCTATGTGGGGCATGGATGTTATAGGGCCAATTTTCCCAAAAGATTCTAATGGACACCGGTTCATTTTTGTGGTTATTGATTACTTCAAAAAATGGATAGAAGCCGCTTCGTTTGCCAATGTGACAAAAACTGCAGTTTGCAGGTTTTTGAAAAAGAAAATCATTTGTCGATATGGTTTGCCTGAAAGAATCATTTCAGATAACGCCTTGAATCTGAACAACAAGATGATGAAGGAAGTGTGTGAGCAATTTCAAATAAAGCATCATAACTCATCACCCTGTCGCCCGAAAATGAACGGAGCTGTTGAAGCGGCCAACAAGAATATTAAGATGATTATCGGGAAAATGACCGAGACATATAAAGACTGGCATGAGAAGCTACCATTTGCTTTGTATGTATATCGCACATCTGTGCGGACATCTACGGGAGCAACTCCTTTCTCTTTGGTCTATGGAATGGAAGCTGTGTTACCTATCGAAGTTGAGATCCCTTCTCTACAAGTCTTAATGGAGTTGAAATTAGAGGAAGCAGAATGGGTTCGAGCTCGATATGACTAGTTAAACCTCATCGAAGAAAAACGTTTAAAGACAATTTGTCACGAATAGATGTTCTAGAAGAGAATGATCGCAGCCAATGACAAGAAAGTACGGCCAAGAGAATTCCACGAAGGAGAACTCGTACTGAGGAAGATTCTCCCAATACAAAAAGACCTACGAGGAAAATGGGCACCAAATTGGGAAGGATCATACGTCGTAAAGAAGGCATTCTCGGGCGGAGCTTTGATCCTCACTGAGATGGATGGGAAAGAGTTACCTAATCCAATGAATTCAGATGCTGTGAAGAAATATTATGCCTAAAAAAAAAGATCAAGGTGAAAACCCGAAAAGGACGTCTTAATTAAAAAAAAAGGGATCAAGGTGAAAAAACCCGAAAAGGGCGTCTTGATTAACACAAAAGATTAGGATGAAAACCCGAAAGGGCATTCTAATGAAGCAAACCCGGGCTTAAAAAGCAAGGCGGTTGAATAGTGGATCAAACAACAAGACTACAGTATTTGAAGCATTTTCAGCAGCTTGAAATCTTCTACGCAAGAAGTCGTGCTCGAAAAGATTCTTGATTGAAGAACGGGGAAGAGTTCATGCGTTGAATATCTAGAGCATTTGTATCCGTTAAATGCGATCCCTTTTCTCTTTATGACACTTTTTTTTACTATCATTGTTTAACTTTCTTTGTTTGCTACATTTGAAATAAATAAATGTGAGGTATCCCTTTTGTCCCTACTTGACCATTTTCATGCATCTCATTATGTGTTTATTTACATGATAAATAGCGAAATGACATACTCTAAACAAAAGAAATTTTAAGCATTATCGGATAAGAATTCGATAAGTACAAGAGTCTCAAAGCAAGGAGAAAGTTCAACTAGGGGCAAAAGAGCGATATCTGAGAAACACAGATTGTTCGTGAAGCTTGAGGACGGGTACAGAGCCTAAAGAGAAAGTCAAGAGCTGAAGTAATGAATGCACATCATCACAAAAATCGTGACGAAAAGGGATATGTGACAAACAAGCCCAAGGCGCATAGCATAATCATGTAGGCATAAAGGCAATTAAGACAAACATGTGCATATCATGATAACATCATGCATGACATACACAGGTACTCCAGTAGAACAAGAGGACGTGATGATAGTTGTATTGAATCAAAGGAAAAAGACACCCGAGTTCCACCAGATGACATGTTTTGGTATTTTGATGTTCAACTCATATTGCGAGAGGTGAGTTGAGCCTCAGGACACGCTGAGGTAATTTCAATTTCTGTTTGTCAAAATCAACTCATATTGTGAGAGGTGAGTTGAGCCTCAGGGCACGCTGAGTAATTTTCAATTTCAACTTTTCAATTTCTGCTTTTCAAAAAAATCAACTCATATTGCAAGAGGTGAGTTGAGCCTCAGGGCACGCTGAGGAATTTTCAATTTCTGCTTTTCAAAAAAATCAACTCATATTGCAAGAGGTGAGTTGAGCCTCAAGACACACTGAGGTATTTTCAATTTATGTTTTTCAATTTATATTTTTCAAAAAATTAACTCATATTGCGAGAGGTGAGTTGAGCCTCAGGGCACGCTGAGGTATTTTCAATTACTGTTTTTTAATTTATATTTTTCAAAAATCAACTCATATTGCGAGAGGTGAGTTGAGCCTCGGGTCACACGCCGAGGTATTTTCAAAATCTGTTTTTCAAATTCTGTTTTCAAAAATCAACTCATATTGCGAGAGGTGAGTTGAGCCTTGGCTCATACGCTGAGGTATTTTCAATTTCTGCTTTTCAATTTATGTGTTTTAAAAATCAACTCATATTCCAATTTCAGTTTTTCAAAAAATCAACTCATATTGCGAGAGGTGAGTTGAGTCCTAGGTCACGCACTAAGTTCACAGGCCGAACTATTTTCGATGTTTGTTTCTCAATAAAGAATAAAGATTGGAGCTGATTGAAGACACCAGATTTTGCCTCCTTGAAGTTGCAGTGGAGCTGATCAAGGATATCAGGTCTTGCCTCTCTGAAGTCGCAGAAGAAAAAACCACAAACCTTATCTCACTGAAGCGATAGAAGAGCAGATTGAAGTTGTAGATCTCATCTTTCTGAAGTTACAGTGAAGCAGATCGAAGCCACAAATTTCATATCCTTGAAGTTACATTGGAGTAGATTGAAGCTACAAGGCGTATATCAGAAGATGCAGTGGATTGAACCAAAGCTACAAGATGCGGTGGACTGAAAGGAGACTACCTGAACAAGAAGAGCACCAAAAGAAGTCAATACTTGGCAAGACCGGGCAAAATTGGTCTTTCTTTGTGTCTTTGCTCTATTCCCGTTACACGACAATGAGCAAAGAGGGGCAGCTGTTGTAGGCCAATTTTGGGCCTGTTTACATTACATAAGCCCATTTACAACATTTAACCCAAAACAAAATAAAACCTAAACTACCAGCCCAAATTAAACAAACCCTAACCCACTAACATCAGCCCAAAATATTAACAAAAAAAAAAAAGAGAAAAAAGAACCCTAGCCGCTCTAACCCTATGGCCATCTGCCCTCTGACGCCTCTGCCACCACCCACCGCCACCTGCTCCACCACCACTTGCACCTGCAAATGAAGAAAAGACATAAACAATAAAAAATATTTTGTAAATGGCTATATAAGCCTTTTCATATTTTGTATTTTGCTCCCTAGACAAAAAATATATATATATATAGAACAAAAAGAAAGAGATTCAAAGACCACAATCGCAGCAAGAAACACAAGAAACCGAATCAAAGGTTGATTTACTTTCTTTTTCATTTTTTTCTTTCTTTTTCAAAATTATTTATACATCTAACCTCTTTTTTATTAAAAAAAATAGCATATACATTTAGTAAAAAAAAAAAAAGGGTTTTACCTTTGGGTATGGTGTGCATGGCCATGCATGGCGACAATGCCCCTCCTGGCTGGACTAGAGGCCTAGTTCAGAGAGAATTCCCTCTTCTCTCTCTTATTTTTTTCTCTCAAGCTCACAAATGATTTTTTTTCTCAAAAACTTAATTTTTATAGCCCCCCAAAACGACGTCGTTTTGGGGGCTGCCTTTTAACCCCAAAACGACGTCGTTTTGAGCATGACCCGCGCGCCGACCTGACCCGCCTCAAAGGATCCGCGTGTTTTCATTGGAGGGGCTATTTGCGCATTTAGCCCCTCCGCTTTTTTTCTATATGCAATTAAGTTTTTAGGGATTTTTAATTTGGCCCTATAATTTGCTACGCTTTCCAATTTAGTCCCCCTGCGCGTTTTAGAGGGTGGGGGTTATTTCCCATTCTAGGCGCTCTATTTTTTTTGAGATTGTAAATCAGTCCCTTTCTTCTTTGTTTGTTTGCAAATTGGCCCCGAACCTTCATTTTAATCTAATTTACTCCCTTTTTGTTATTTTCAATATTATATATATTAAACTAACTAAACTAATATATTATTATTGCTATAATTATTCTGCTATACTATCTAAATACATCATTATTGTCACAGTTATTATTATTTATTTATTCATTATTATTATTATTATCATCGTTATTTACATGATTATTATTTTTTTTTACGTTACCATTATCTGTTATTACTATCTTTATTCCTATCTTTACTTTTATCATTAACATTATTATTATTATTATTATTATTATTATTATTATTATTATTATTATTATTATATACGTATATTTTTTTACCATCGTTATTTGCACACATATATTATTATTTATATTATTATTATTATTACTATTTCTTTCATGTCTATTTTTTACAATACCATTATTATAATCTCATTTTATTATTATCATTCTTATTAATACATTATTATTATTTTATATATTATTGTTGTCATTAACATACTATTATTATTATATTTATTAATAATATTATTAGCATTAGTATTGAATTTCCCTTAATATTTATATGTGTATATATATATACGTATTTATGTAACGTATGAATATTTTTTTATATATTACTATCATTTCTAAATAGATGTATATATTGTATATATTTTGTACATATATTATATATTATTAATGTTATTTGTTATATATTTCTTTTACTATTCCATGTATATATTTTTATATCATCTCATGTACATATTCTTGAATACTATGTTATATATATATATATATATATATATATATATATATATATATTTTAAATACCATATTATGCATATATTATTATATCTATTTTATCCCTATTATATTTATTATTAATATTAGTACATGTATTTTATTATATGGGTATATTTATACTTTTTATATATAGTATTATTTTCATATATCGTTATATTTATTATGATACCTACTATTTTCACTATTGCCACTTGTTATTTTATTTTAATATTATTATGCGTTATTTGGTGTACATACATCTTTCTATTATTATTCTTACAATTACTATTATTAGTATATGTTTATATGTATATATCTTTAATATATATATATATAGCACTATTAGTATTTTTTTTATGTTTACATCACTTTACTTATTGTAGCGACGTAAAAATTTTTAGTTTCTGGTCGCTAATTGAGGCGATTTATTGAAAATTTGAAAATCGACTTTCGATTTCATTAAAAGGGGGAGTCGCCACCGATCCTTTTTCCTAGGTATGATCAAACACCTAATAAATCCTCTTCTTTTAAAAGAAAGTTCATTTTTTAAATAAAAAGAAGGTTGAGTTTAGGTCTAAGTCAAAAACCAAAGTAAAGTTGGGTTCGAGAGTCGGTTACGTGCGAGGAAGGTATTAGCACCCTCGCGATGTCCAAAATTGGTATCTTTATTAAATAAATGTTATCTTGATTTTCAAAAATACGAATTCAATTTGACATTTAATCGTGATCCAAATGAAAGATGAGATTTTTTAGTTTTTGGTTTTTTAGGAGGGTATCCTGTTTTTAACACGAACCAACGAATTTCACCCAACATAGCGATGAAATCGATGACTTAATGTTAAATCGGTACATTGCCTTATTTATTGAAATTAGTAAAAAACATGACTAAAAATCTTTTAAAATAGTGCACAACCAAATGATATAAAATGGGCGAGGAACAAAAATAAGAATTAGAAATACATCCAAGCACATAATAAATATGACAATAATATTAAAAACAATAATAATGCATGTGATATATTAGACGTAATAATAGTATCAAACACGAAATAAAAACTAATGAATATATATATAATAATGATATTAAGAATATGTACGTAAAATATATATAAATAGTAATAGTGTTAGAAATATACTATAGTGTTCGAAGTATATACATAAGATAGTAAAAATATATAACTAGTAGTGTTAAAATGTAACACCCCTAACCCGTACCCGTCGCCGGAGGGTTAAAGAGTATTACCATATACAAAAGAATCATATCAAGATAATTAGGAATTTTGATTCATTTCATAAGTACAATTCACATTAGAAATTTAAAACATTAATCAAATCTCAACCACACATTCACATTAACCATTTATAACACCTACCGTAACTTATCAAGCCATTTTCGCATGGCTAAACATATATACATCATCAAAAGATAATTATTTAACAACAAAACGTCAAGCCTATACATGCCAATATCGAAATTTAACTAGTAGAGTACCAAAAAGCTTAGATAGAGTGGACGATTTTGACTTTGAGATCCCCGAGACCGTGGTGATTTAACAAAATCTACAAAACAGAGAATTAAGGCAACAAAGTAAGCATTACTATGCTTAGTAAGTTTTAAGTATTTCAAACAATTAAAACGTGTCATTTAAAATTGACCATTAAGTATCACAAGAACCCGAATTCTAATTGTAGATCACTTGGCCGAAAACTCACAAGTACAATAGCTATAAAACCTATTGGCCGAATATATATATATACATGAATACACGAGAATTTTTTTTTTCAGTACATATTTCACTATACTATATGGCTCATAAAATTTCTTTAAGTCACATACTTTTACAATGACATACATTGACCGAATAATTCATTCTCTTATTCTTAAATACGGTATTCATTCATACACATATACACATATATATATCTTTTTTTTAATACTAATAATTCACTTTGAAGTCAATTCACATATGAGTACATAATACGTACCTTAGCAGGTAAAATATATATAATACTTACTCGCACGGATATTCAATGTCGTAATCTTACTTAACTTACTGGCATCGGTCCTGTCAAGTCTTAGGACTCGAAACACATGTCTAGCACAAGCCTGCGGGTCTTTAACCCGGATATCATTCCAGCACGAAGCCTGCGGGTCTTTAAGCCCGGATACAATTTCAGCATAAAGCCTGCGGGTCTTTAAGCCCGGATATCATTCCAGCACGAAGCCTGCGGGTCTTTAAGCCCGGATATCCACATCAAATATCATGTCTTTTTAATCGTATACTAACACATTTTATAGAACATTTCACATTATTAGTAGCCATTGGCTACATTCGGACATGAGCTTCATATGAACACCCTTATTTCATTTCGGTTTAAAATCATGCATAAATATCACACGTGCCTTTCATCAATCAAGCTTAACCCGAATTGACCATTCAACTATAGGTCATACACTTAGATTATTTACCACTCAACTTAATTCAAATAGAACCAAAAAGATCAAAATTCATATAGTATATACATGTCAAGGCATCATCAATTTTATACCAAAGGCGATTACTCAAAACTTACCTTGTATCTTTCTGAACAAATTTCGGGTTGGTTATTCCGTGACTTTGGCTTTTCCCTTATCCGAGGTTGCCCCTCTATGCTCTTAAGCTTTAATTCAATAAATTTTAAACTAGTCATTATACGACTATTCAAGTATTACTTTCAGAATATAATACATATATATTCGACTTTCACACATACAGATTATAGTAAGCTTATAAGAAATCAATAAACAATTCATTAGCAAATTTTTATCAATGTTTACAATATAATCACAATTTCACTATAAGCTGACTTCCTGAGCAACAGTCATTAAATTATTTATAACTGGAGCTAAGAAACTCCAAATCAATTGCCGTAAATTTTTCTTGACAATAGACTCATTTATATTTTATCCATAAAATTTTCATAATTTTTAGTTTATCCAATCAATACCAGATTTTTCCTAAAGTTTCCCTTGTTTCACTGTTTGACTAATCTGACCACTCTTCACGACGAAATAAATTTCTCATTGTACAGAATTCAAAATATGTTCTTGTTTATTTCATTTGAAACTAGACTCATTAAGGAGTCTAAGCATATAAATTTCATCATTTTACTATTTTTATACATTTTATAGTGATTTTATAAAAATAGAACAGGGATCTAGAAGTCATTTTGACTCTGTCCCACATTACTTCAAATATCTCATTATCGGAAATTCTTTTGCTTTTATAGTTTCTTTTATAAGAAACTAGACTCATCAAGATTTAATTACATAATTTATTCAGCTTCTAATTCAACTCTCACAATTTATGGTGATTTTCTAAAATCACTTTACTGCTGCTGTCCCAAACAGATTATTACTAATTCACTCTTCCACACATCCTTTGCATACATATTATTTAAACATGTGTATCACCAATCAATTTCATTATATATATCTATAATTCCACTTAAGCATAATATCAATACAACACATTGTGCTCAAATCATTATTTAAGTTTAAATTCGGCTAACACACATATAAACACTAGCAACTAAATATTAACATTTGCATTTCACCATAATAGTCATTTGCCACTAAGAATTTAAGCCACTACCTAATCTTCAAATCACCTAAATACATGGTAATTAACACCTACACATCTTACCGAAATTGTTAATCCTCATAGTCCTTAACCGATTGTTAGCAACTCAAGCCACAATATTATTTCTTAAGATACCTACAATAACCACATTGGCATCTCCCTAAAACACATTCTAACATCTACCTTCAAGTTAAAAGCAATTTAACAATACATCATTCTCCACATTACTATCCAATTTAATAAAGAAAAAAAAAATATATATATATATATACTAAGAGTTCTAGCTTCTTGACCGAATTTCAAACCCCCAAATAACCCAAATTTAAAACATGGAATAGGTAGCATTCAAACCAATCATCTAAACTATGCATAATTTTTCAAGAATTTCTTAGTACTTACCTCATTATAGCCATCACCTAAGCTGAAAATTTAAGCAAAAAAAATTTCCTTCTTCCTCACTTCAAGCTACGGCAATGGAGGAGTAAAAATGGGTTCACTTTGGTTTTTCCTCCCACTAACTCTTTATCTTATTTTCTTATTTATTTTGTATATTAAAATGCTAATATAAAACACATATAATATGTATTAATCAATATCATGGCCGGCCACTAAAAAAAAAAAAAAGTTAATTTGACATGCAAGTCAACCTTTTTGACAACATGCATTAATAGATCACTTTACAATTTAGCTATCACATTTCACAATTGTCTCACATAAGTCCTATTTAATAAATTTCACATTCAAATAACAAAATTAAAGTATGTATCTTTCACACATGCATGTTCACATACAATAAGCATAAAATATAACGGTTAATTATTTTTATGACTCGGTTTTGTGGTCCCGAAACCACTTTTCGACTAGGGTCAAATTAGGGCTGTCACATAAAATATATACATAATATATATAAAATAAATATTGAAAAATGTATGTACATAAGATAGTACAAAAACATAACTAATATGGTGTAAAATATATACATAATATAATAAAATATATGAATAATATGATATTAAAAATGTATACATAATATATAAAAACATAATATTTTTTTTAAAAAAAATAATATACATGATATAATATTAATATATATATATATGCGTAGTATGAAGTATAATATATATAAATATTAAAAGAATACATATATAACATACGAATATATTAACAAAAACAATAATATTAAAACTATTAATAATACTATATAATATATATATATATAAGTATTAAGTAAAAATAATAATAACAAAAATAAAAGTAATATTCATAATACATTATATTGCGATAGTAAAGTAATAACAATAGTGATAATGATAATAAAAATTGATAAGTTAAATTAATTAACAATAAAGTGATAAATAATAAACATAAAAGGAAAGTGTATAATAATAATATTAAAATATGGTAATTAAAAATACTACTATATAAATAAATACATGTATACATATATAACAAAACATTCACTATATCAACAATGATAATAATAATAGTAATAATATCAAAATACAAAAAGGAACAATATAATATAATAAAAATAATAAAGTAATTAAAATAATACTATATAAAAATGTACATACATATACACGAATAATAAAAAAATATATACACACTACTATATAATAATAATAATAATAATAATAATAATAATAATAATAATTAAGATTAGAAAATGATTAATTTAATAATAAAGAAATGAAAATAAACCAAAAGGACTACAATTGAATGAAGGACAAAATTCTGGGGCAGATTTAAAAGGGAAATAAAGAGGAAGGGGCTTATTTGAACGCGCTCAAAACTGCAGAAGACCAAAAGCGCAATATTCCCAAGTCCTTAAAACTACGTCGTATCAACGAGGATTCATTTGAATTCCAAATGAAATTATGGGGTCGATTTAAAAAAAATTACAGGAACTTAATTACAAAATAATGAAAAAGCGGAAGGGCCGAAAGCGCAAATAGCCCTTCCGCACAAAAACACACGGATCCTAATTGGAGCGGGTTAGGTCGATCCGACCCAAGGCCAAAACGGCGCCGTTTTCTTTTAAATGGGGGGGACCAAAACGCACCGTTTTGGTCCCTATAAAAGACAATTTTTAAAAAAAAATCATTTGAAATGGGGAAAAGAGAAAAAAAAGGGAGAGGGGGAGGGAAGAGATTTCTGGCCATGGGCCGGTCACCGGTCCGATCGTCGGACCGTCGTCAGCGCCAGCGTCGGCCACCGTACATGGTGGCCGGAAAAGGTAAACTTTATATTTTTTTTTTTGCTTAATAATACAATATATATATATATGTATATAAATATATATTAGAATATAGAAGAAAGAAAAAAAAGAAAAAGAAAAAGAAAAAAAAACAGATTCGGTAAAAGAAAAAAATAAATTTTAATCACCTTCTTTGATTTCAATTTTGATTCGAGCGATCTATGGTACTGATCTATTGTTTTTCTTCTTTAAAACTAATGTATGTATTATATTTTACTTGCACTGCTGAATCCGAAAAAAGATTTTAGACTTGGCTTTTTATAGCCATTTACAATGTCCTAACCTATTACTTGCGTGTTTGCTTGTTTCTGCAGGTCAGTTGATGGCCGGTGGAAGTGACTGTGGGGCAGATAGCGCCAGGGGATGGTGCTGTAGTGGGCAGGTGGTGGCAGAGGCAAGTGGGGAGCTAGGGTTTCGGGATTGGGCTTAGGGTTTGTAGTTGGGTTAGGGGTTTTGGGTTTAGGTTGGTTTAGGCTTTAGGGCTAGTGGTGTTTGATTAGTATTGGGTTGAAGGTGTAAAATGGGCTTGTTGTAATTGGGGTTTGGGTAGTTTTAGGTTTGATTTAA
Organism: Gossypium longicalyx; assembly: GCA_025698465.1. Taxonomy (NCBI): domain Eukaryota; kingdom Viridiplantae; phylum Streptophyta; class Magnoliopsida; order Malvales; family Malvaceae; genus Gossypium; species Gossypium longicalyx. Next base: position 95,586,151 of record CM047000.1, on the reverse strand, counting down.
GTGGGTTATTTGGGGTTGGGATGTAATGGGTTCTGGGCCCGGGTAATTCGGGCTGAAGGGTTGAGGTTTAAGTGTGGGTAAAATTAGGCTATAACAGCTGCCCTTCTTTACTCATTGTCGTGTAACGAGAACAGAGTTGTTGTCGTGTAATGAGAATAGAGTAAAGACCAATTTTGTCCAGTCTTGTTGAGTATTAACTTCTTTGGCGCTTCTCTTCTTCAGGTAGTCTCTTTCCAGTCCACCGCATCTTGTAGCTTTGGTTCACTTCACCGCAACTTCAGAGATTTGACTTGTAGCTTCGATCTACTCTAATGTAACTTCAAGAATATGAGATTTGTGGCTTCGATCTGCTTCACTGTAACTTCAGAAAGATAAGATCTACAACTTTAATCTGCTCTTCTATTGTTTCAGTCAGATAAGGTTTGTGGTCTTCTCTTTTAGAAAGGCAAGATCTGATATCCTTGATCAGCTCCACTGCAACTTCAGGGAGACAAAATCTGGTGTCTTCAATCAACTCCAATCTTTATTCTTTACTCGGCATGTGATCCTCTTGCAATATGAGTTGGTTTTTTTGAAACTTAATTTGAAAAGCAGATTTTGAAAATACCTCGCCATGTGACCCGAGGCTCAACTCACCTCTTATAATATGAGTTGATTCTTGAAAAATATAGATTGAAAAAAAAAGAATTGGAAATATCTCAGCGTGTCCTGAGGCTCAACTCACCTCTCGCAATATGAGTTGAATTCTTAAAAAGCAGAAATTGAAAAGCAGAAATTGAAAATACCTCAATGTGCCCTGAGGCTCAACTCACCTCTCGCAATATGAGTTGATTTTTTTGATGAACAGAAATTAAAATTACCTCAGCGTGACTTGAGGCTTAACTCACCTCTCGCAATATGAGTTGATTTTTTTTGAAACATAAAACAAAAATTGAACATACCTCAGCGTGCCCCGAGGCTCAACTCACCTCTCGCAATATGAGTTGATTTTTGAAAAACAGAAATTGAAAATACCTCAGCGTGTCCTGAGGCTCAACTCACCTCTCGCAATATGAGTTGATTTTTAAAACAAAAATAAAAATATCAGAATACCAAAACAAATTATCTAGTGGAACTCAAGTGTCTTTTTCTTGATCCAGTATAACTATCATTCAAAATTTCTTGCTCTGCTGGAGTACCTGTATATGTCATGCATGATGTTATCATGATATGCACATGTTGGTCTTAAATGCCTTTATGCCTACATGATCATGCTATGCGCCTTGGGCTTGTTTGTCATATGTCCCTTTCCGTCATGATTTTTGATGATCTGCGTTCATTGCTTTGACTTTTGACTCTCTCTTCAGGCCCTGTACCCGTCCTCAAGCTTCACAAATAATCTGCGTTTCTCAGATATCGCTCTTTTACCCCTGGTTGAACTTTTGTCCTTGCGTTGAGACTCCTGTACTTATCAAATTCTTATCCGGGTAATGCTTAACATTTCTTTTGTATAGAGTATGTCATTTCACTATTTATCATGTAAATAAACCATATAATGAAATGCATGAAAATAGTCAGGTAAGGACAAAAGGGGTACCTCACATTTATTTATTTCAAATGTAGCAAACAAAGAAAGTTAACCAATGATAGTAAAAAATGTCATAAAGAGAAAAGGGATCACATTCAATGGAAACAAATGCTCTAGATATTCAACACATGAACTCTTCCACGTTTCTTAATCAAGAATCTTTTCAAGCACGGCTTCTTGTGTAGAAGATTTCGAGCTTTCAGAAATGCTTCAAATACTGTAGTCTCGCTGTTTAACCCACCGTTCAACCTCCTTGCTCTTTAAGCCCAGGTTTGCTTTATTAGAATGCCCTTTCAGGTTTTCATTCTAATCTTTTGTGTTAATTAAGATGCCCTTTTCAGGTTTTCACCTTGATCCTTTTTCTTTTAGGCATAATATTTCCTCACAGCATCTGAATTCACTGGATTAGGTAACTCCTTCTCATCCATCTCGGTAAGAATCAAAGCTCCACCTGAGAATGCCTTCTTTACGACGTATGGTCCTTCCCAATTAGGTACCCATTTTCCTCGCAGATCTTTTTGTATTGGGAGAATCTTTCTCAGTACGAGTTCTCCTTCATGGAATTCTTTTGGTCGTACTTTCTTGTCATGGGCCACGATCATTCTCTTCTGGTACATTTGTCCGTGACAAATTGCCTTTAAACGTTTTTCTTCGATGAGGTTTAACTGGTCATATCGAGCTCGAACCCATTCTACTTCCTCTAATTTCGACTCCATTAAGAATCGTAGAGAATGGATCTCAACTTCGATGGGTAACACAGCTTCCATTCCATAGACCAGAAAGAAAGGAGTTGCTTCCGTCGATGTCCGCACAGATGTGCGATATGCATACAAAGCAAATGGTAGCTTCTCGTGCCAGTCTTTATATGTCTCGGTCATTTTCCCAATAATCTTCTTAATATTCTTGTTGGCCGCTTCAACAGCTCCGTTCATTTTCGGGTGATAGGGTGATGAGTTATGATGCTTTATTTGAAATTGCTCACACACTTCTTTCATCATCTTGTTGTTCAGATTCAAGGCGTTATCTGAAATGATTCTTTCAGGCAAACCATGCCGACAAATGATTTCCTTTTTCAAAAACTTGCAAACTGCAGTCTTCGTCACATTGGCAAACGAAGCGACTTCTATCCATTTTGTGAAGTAATCAATAACCACAAAAATGAACCGGTGTCTATTAGAAGCTTTTGGGGAAATTGGCCCTATAACATCCATGCCCCACATAGAAAAAGGCCACAGAGAAGTCATGACATGAAGGGGCGAAGGGGCTGCATAAATTTTATCACCGTAAATTTGACATTTGTGGCACTTCCGTGCATAACTAATGCAGTCACTTTCCATCGTTAGCCAGTAATAACCGAGTCTTATAATCTTCCTGGCCATAGTGGAACCATTGGCATATGTCCCACAGATTCCCTCATGGACATCTTCAAGTATTTTTCTGGCTTCAATAGCATCCACGCATCTCAAGAGCACCTGATCTTTTCCTCTTTTGTACAGGATGTCCCCATCAAGAACAAATCCCGCTGCCATTCTTCTGATTGTTCTTTTATCGTTCTCATTTGCTTGTTCAGGATACCTTTGATTCTTAATATATTCTAAGACATCATGGAACCATGGCCGTCCATCTGGCTCTTTCTCAATGCTGAAACAATGTGCAGGGACTTCATATATGCTCATTTGAAGAGGCATTATTTTCGTTTCTCTGTTTGCTTTGAACATTAAAGCCAAAGTGGCCAGGATATCAGCCAATTGGTTTTCTTCTCGTGGGAAGTAATTAAAAGTTATTTCTTTGAATTCTTTAATCAGTCCTGCCACTAGATCGCTGTATTTGACTAATTTCGAATCTCTCACTTCTCAACCCCCGTACACCTTTAAGATTTTGATGTTTCATTCAATAGCTGCACAAAGTCCCATAATACAAGCCTCACATTCCGCTATGTTATTGGTACAAAAGAAGTTTAATCTGGCAGTGAATGGATAATGGTTCCCTTCTGGTGATATTAAGACTGCTCCAATCCCATGCCCTAATGCGTTCGATGCACCATCAAAGCTCATCTTCCGTGACTTCTCTTTTGGTGACTCGCACTCTTTTTCTATAATGCACATCAAGTCTTCATCCGGGAAATCAAATCTCAATGGCTCGTATTCATCCATTGTTCGAGTTGCTAAGAACTCAGCTATTATGCTTCCTTTTATTGACTTTTGGCTCACATAGACGATGTCGTATTCTGATAGTAGGATCTGCCATCGTGCCATTCTTCCTGAGAGTGCAGGTGATTCCATCATGTACTTTATTGGATCCAGCTTTGAAATTAACCATGTCGTATGATACAACATATATTGCCTGAGTCTCTGAGCTACCCAAACTAGAGCGCAACAGTATTTTTCAATAGACGAATACTTTGCCTCATATTCAATGAACTTTTTACTAAGGTAGTAGATCGCCTTTTCTTTCTTTCCTGACTCGTCGTGTTGCCCCAGTATGCAACCCATTGAATTTTCGAACACAGTCAAATACAATATCAATGGTCTTCCTGGAGTTGGCGGTACTAGCACTAGAAGACTAGACAAATATTGTTTTATCTTATCAAAGGCCACCTGGCATTCCTCATTCCATTCTCCCGGGTTATGTTCTCGAAGAAGCCGAAAGATTGGGTCGCATTGGTTGGTAAGTTGAGCGATGAATCGGTCGATGTAGTTTAACCTCCCTAAAAATCCTCTGACTTCCTTTTGCGTGCGCGGAGGTGGTAACTCTTGAATGGCTTTTATTTTATCTAGATCAACCTCGATACTTCTTTCACTGACAATAAAGCCTAGAAACTTTCCCGAGGTAGCCCCAAACATACATTTGGCCGGATTAAGCTTTAGCTGAAACTTTCTCAGCCTTCTGAACAACTTCTTGAGGTTCACTACATGCTTTTCTTCCCCTCGGGATTTAGCAATCATATCGTCGACGTAGACCTCTATTTCTTTATGCATCGTATCATGGAATAACGTCATCATAGCCCTCTGATATGTTGCGCCAGCATTCTTTAACCCAAATGGCATCACCTTGTAGCAGAATGTTCCCCACATTGTTACGAAGGTAGTTTTCTCCATATCCTTAGGGGATATCTTGATCTGATTATACCCCGAGAATCCATCCATGAAAGAAAACAATGAATGTTTTGCTGTGTTATCCACCAACGTATCAATGTGTGGTAAGAGGAAATTATCTTTAGGACTTGCTCGATTCAGGTCACGATAATCGACGCACATTCGTACTTTGCCGTCTTTCTTTGGTACCGGGACTATGTTAGCCACCCATTCTGGATATTTGGAGGCTTGTAGGAAGCCAGCGTCAAATTGCTTCTTGACTTCCTCTTTTATTTTCAACAACATCTCAGGTCTCATCCGTCTTAGCTTTTGTTAAATGGGTTTGCATTCTGGCTTTAATGGGAGCTTATGGACCATTACATCTTCATCCAATCCTAGCATGTCCTGATATGACCATGCGAATACATCTTTGTACTCACAGAGCAAAGCAATCAAATTATGCTTGGTGCCCCCTAAAATAGAGGTCCCAATCTTCATTTCTTGCTTCCTTTCTTCAGTTCCCAAATTTATTGTTTCAACAGATTCTTGATGAGGCAAAATTTGTTTATCCTCTTGTTCCACCATTCTTAGCAAGTCAGGAGACGAGACATAGTCTTCAGCATTTTCTTTGACTTCGAATTCTCCTAAAGAAATAGCCTTCTCGAAATCGATTTCAGGATTCGTAACGGGTTTGTTCATGCTATTGATATCTGAGCACCTGAAAGTTGAATGCAAAAGAAAACTATAGAGGGGCATCCAATTATTGGAACCAACAAACGAAATGTTATGGCATGGCATGAGGCAGATGTAAGGATAGACTATGAAATGAGAAAATGATTATGAAATTAGTGATGATACGAAAGATCGTAACAAAATGCATCTTCATTGATATTCATTTGAATGATAAAGAGTGAATGCAAGCTCTTACAAAAGAATTCTATTATATCTAAGGACACAATAAAGGGTTAACGTTTAAGCATTACTCTGGAGACTTATAAACTACAAGAAGGTCCTCGGCAGTCCAATTGTACAACATGAAACCCAGGGGACAAGGGCGTATCCTTGAGACGTCTTTACTTGCCTCAGCTCCTTTGTCAATGACATTTATATTGATATTCTAAAAACCCTTTTCTATTATTAACATCGTGCTTTGTGTATTATCCTTCCCCGGGTATATTATTCCCACAGACGTAAATGTTCTTGACAAAGGAGGGAATTTCATGGGCTCCCATTTTGGTTCTCGGCCTAAGGTTCTCGCGATCCTTCTTTCCTGATCTTTCTTCCACTGTTTTCTTCTTTGACGTGCGTCTGGCTGGAAACCTAAACCGTATCGAGCCTTATGATGCATTGGCCTCAGAGCCCTGACTATTCCTTGCTGAAATTTTCCCAAACCTTTCCTTGCTCGGGCTCCTCTCCCCACAGTCAGCTTGATACCCATCCTGGTATTTCTCGACAGCTTAGGCACAGGAATTTTGTTTCCCTCAGGAACAAATATGGTGTTGACAAATTCGAGAGATCGGAAGGAACATTCTACTACGTCTTTGCTTACTTCAAGGTATGGCGCATCAGCAGAGATAGATGCGACAATGTCTTCTTCACCCTCGACTATGACCAAACAGCCATCCATGATAATTTTCATTTTTTGGTGGAGGGATGATGGGACTGCTCTAGCGGAATGGATCCAAGGTCTTCCCAAGAGGAAATTGTATGATGGTGTAATGTCCATAACTTGAAATTCAACATCGTATATATAAGGGCCCACTTCCAGAGGGATCTCAATCTTTCCCATGACTTCACACCTTGTCCCATCGAATGCCCTTACCGTGGAATGACAAGGCCTTAAATAGGATAGATCCATCAGAATTCTGGAAAGCATGGCCAAAGGCATGACGTTGAGTGCCGACCCATTATCGATGAGCACGTTCGGTATTATGTAGCCCTTGCAGCGAGTCGTAATATGCAGTGCTTTCACTGAGCCTCTACCGTTTGGTGGTATCTCATCATCACTAAAAGAAATGAAATTGTCTGCGTTCAGATTATTCACCCACCTATTAAGCTTCTCAATAGATATGTTATTTGCTACGTAAGCTTGATTTAACACATTCAGCAAAGCGTTCGGTGTGCTCTCGAATTTATGAAGAGAGATAAACCGAGATTCGTGATTGGTTGCTTATTCAATTGTTCCACCACATTGTATTCACTGTGCTTGATAAATTTCAAGAACTCCTGTGCTTCCTCCTCATCTACAAGCTTTTTAGTTTCTTGCACGGGTAGAGTTTCTTGCTCAACTTCAGCCTCATAAATCACTGTCTTTCCTTTTTGTTTCAAATCACTATTTTTCTTCATTGGTTCGACCTCTTTTGAATAACATCTCCCACTGCGAGTGAAGTGACTTATTTCCCCAACGCTTCCAGTCGCGGCTTTGGATTCTTTGTCTTCAGGTGTGACGATATTAATGTCGTACTTCCAAGGTACCACTTTATCGTCCTTGTAGGGGAAAGGAAACGGTACTCCAATTACCATTTTTAGCTTTACCGGTTCCCTCTTTGCATCGTAATAAATCACTAACGGTCGATCAACGCTATAAGGGGGACCTGATGATTAACTATCAGAGGCGCATACTTCTCTTTCGTTGGCCTCTTCCTCTTTGTTAAGGACCTTAATCTCCTTATTATCCATTCGGTCTTGAAGCAACCTTTTAAATTCCTCACACGACTGAATGTCGTGTCTTACAATTCTATGAAAATCACAAAAACTTTGACCTTCTTCTCCGAAAATTCTGTCTGGGCGACAGAGCAATCCTTTCTTAATCATTACCTCCCAGATTTTCTACAGAGGCGTCCTTATTTCTGAAACACATCTTCTGACTTGTCATTCGTCCTCTTTCCCCACTGCGCTCACATTCCCTTCAGTATGGTTAGGGAACGGGTTCCCAGTTGCATTACTGGCACTATCGAATCGTAAGATACTCGCATCAATGAGTCTTTGAACTCTCCTCTTAAAGGCAAGGCAATTCTTCGTAGAATGCCCCTGATTCCTAGCATGGTAAACACAACTAGCGTTAGGATCGTACCATTTTGGGTACAGGGGTTTTAGGGGTGCCATATAATGGGGAGATATAAATTGTTTCTCCAAAAGTTTTGGGTACAATTCCCAGTACGACATAGGGATAGGAGTAAATTGCGGTCTCTCAAGATTAGGCCTTGCTGGTCTTGGTTCGTTTCTGGGTTGGCTTTGAATGGGTACAGTGCCTTGTGGGAATGTGGCGACGGGTCTTTGGTTGTTCGTGGCGTATACGGGGTAGGAAAGAGGTGGTGCTTGGTAGTAAGCTGTTTGAGGAGGATAATAGAAATTCGGAGGTGGATAATTTTGAGGTCGAGGTTGGTTTGGATATGGATTTGGGGTATAACGGTTTCCCATTCCCACCATATGGGCTTCTGGTTCTTTCTTCTTCGTGGGCGCTGCCCTTTTTGAACTTTTTGAACCTTCCATCCTCCCACTTTTGATGGTACTCTCAATAAGTTCTCCAGATATTACGATATTCGAAAAATCCTTCGTAGCACTTCCCACCAGCTTGTCATAGAATGGTGCTCTCAAAGTATTGATGAAAAGGACTGTTATCTCAGTCTTGGTCAGTGGTGGTTCCACTTGAGCCGAGATATCTCTCCACCTTTGAGCATATTGCCTAAAGGTTTTTGCTGGTTTCTTTTCCATCATTTGTAGAGTCATTCAGTCAGGCACCATATCAGATACATGTTTGTACTGTTCACAGAATGCTGACGCTAAATCCTTCCATGACCGGATCTTTTCTCTATTAAGCTGATTATACCATCGAAGAGCTGATCCGACTAAGCTGTCCTGAAAACAGTGTATGAGCAACTTATCTTCATTCACATAGCCGGTCATCTTCCGGCAAAACATGATGAGATGCACTTTTGGGCATCTTGTCCCATCGTACTTTTCAAAATCCGGTACCTTAAACTTTGGAGGCAAGACTAAATCGGGTACCAAACTGAGCTCTTTAACGCTCAGTGTGGAAAAGACTTCAGTGCCTTCTATCGCTTTAAGTCTTTCCTCTAAACTCCTATACTTCTCTTGAGCCTCGTGACCATCATTTTTCAACTTGGCTATTTCTACTGGATCGTCCAGATCTGGAACGAGTGGATCAGCAGGACTAGCCCCCAAGTTTGATACGAACATTCTTTGCCCCAGATTAGTAGGTGGCACAGGTCGTTGCTCCAGGCTTGTAGGTTCCTATTGAGCGTACCCTCTTTGTGTTGCATGGGCGTACGGTGGAGTAAATCCTGGAGGATGGGGCGGATCCTGATCGAAGTTAACCCTTGACTGTAGTTCCACAACATCAGGGTTCATAGGTCCCTTTCCTTTTACCAGAGCCGACATCATTTCCATCATCTTAGCCATTTGATCCTTCTGTTCAAGTGATTCTTCTCGAGATCTCACCATCAGATCTCTGGTTTCTTGTTGTGACTTTGCCAACTATTCTTGTAATTCCCTTTGTATTCTTTCCATCCTTTCAATCCTTTCATTAAATTCAGCCTCCATTACTCTAGCTTGTCGGCGCGTCCTATATGAGTGACGTGATTCCAGACTTGTGGTATTTCAACTACGAATTGTATGTTTAACCTCATCGAACGATTATGGGATATGCAATGAATGAATGAATGAATGCATAAATGTCAAATGAATGCCAGTCATGAAAGAAATGCAAGAAATTGGTGTTGATTTCAAGATAGCCCCTATTTAGGCATTTCATTCATCAAAAGAGTTTATTACAAAATATTTTTCCATTTTCAATTCAGCCATTACACAAACTTCCTAGCTATATCGCCATATTTCTTTACTCGTGCTAAGAATTCTGATATGCTTGATCTTTGGCTCGGAGGGAATTGGCAACTGAGAGCTTCGGCTTCGTCTAATAGTTGTACCACGTGCATGGCTACCCCACGAATTTCATTGATCAAATAGCTAAGTTGCATTTCTTTTTCTTAGAGGCCCTCTTCGTAAGCACGAATGTCTCTATCATACTGACTATTCTTATCTTCAAAAGCCTCCAAGAGAGTATCTAGCTGTTGTTGACGATCTTGCAGCATATTTTTTAATTCCCGTATTCTCTCTTTTAACTCTCGACGTTCGGGCCGACTAATTGTAAGTTCGGCAGACACAGTTTCATATTCGGTGTTCTTCCTCCTTAGCTCTATCATAGCCCGCGCAGCCTTTTCCTCCTCTTTCTTCGCTTTTTCTTTCCAAAATTTTATCCCGCCTTTGATGTTACTTAGTTCTTCTTTCCATTCTGCTGACGACTTGCCCAGCCCACTGTTCTTTATTGTGCCTCTTAACTTCTTATTTTTCAGATAGAGATCCCTTAAGTCATTTCTTACGACTTCAGCTTCTTTTTGCACTTTCTTGGTTTTGGATCTTTCAATCTGAACGTCGATCTTCAGTTGGTAGTTTTCCTCTTGAAGAGCACTAAGGTCCCAAGACATCTTGGCCTTTTCTCGCTCAAATTCTTGTCTTGCCATTTCTAGCTCAGACGGGATTTCCTCCGAGAAAGGATTCTGGACAGTGTAGTTTGTCAACGAGATTTGCTGACTATTCACCCGTTGCTTCTTCCATATGTCGTAATCTTGGGTGAGGGTATCAGCATATAGAGCCAATTCCATCAGATGAATTTTTTTCCAAGACTTTGCAGTGCCTCGGACCCTTTTCATATATCCCTCACCCGTAAAAGCAAACTCAGACTGTGCTAATTCTCTGGTGGCGGGTATGAATTGTCGTGACGAAAATTGCCTTTGGACCATTAACGGAGTGTATCCAACTCCACCCCATAACCCGAGTAGTGGCACCCAATCTTGATTTCTAACCTTGTATAACAGAACTGACGGGCATATCCACGGTGCTCTCCAAGTTACGTCCTCGGCGCGAAGGTTCTGAAAAACTGAGACCCAATGTTGTTCGGTGACCTCCTTTGGCCATTCTTTCTCAAGATAAGCTTCTAACGGGGTGAATGTTTTAGAAAACATATGGAACGGTGTGTGCTCTACTTTCCAAAAGTGGCTCAAAATCCAAACATTGAGTAACTGCGCACATCCGATAAAACGACCTTCCCCTTTCTTCCTACAGCTGCTTAGTGATCTGAAGGTTTCGGCCAGGATGGTTGGGACAGGGTTGATTCCTTGTTTTAACCTTTCAAAGAAATCCACTACTGCAACTTCTATATGTTCAAGAATTTTTGGAAAAATGACCAAACCGTAAATGGCCAAAGTGAATAGATTTACCCTCTTTAACATGTCGGGGTGGTTCAGAACCAAATCTCGCAAGGAAAACCACGGGATACAGAGGACTTCATTCTTCTTCTTTATTTTTTTCGGCCCATGTATCGGTCATATCTGTCGATTTCACTATTTTTTTCTTAAAGGTAATCGGCTTAGGTTCTTTCACATATATCTTATAGAGTTGTACATTATCGACATGAAGCAAATCAGCGTACTCTTCTATAGTCGGGGTCATGTCTTCCTGATTGAAAGTAAAACATTAGTAGGCCGGGCCCCAAAATCTGATCATGGCCTAAATCAATCTTTCATCTATGTTGACGGCAATCAGGTTGGCTATATCCACATACCTTTCGACGAAGATTCCCCTAGTGTCCGAATCCCACTGTCTCCAAATCTGAATCAAGTCATCAAGGTTATTCTGACGAACATTCACAGTTACGTACTCGGGTAGGTCAGGAATACATCCTTCCATTAGACTGTCCCCTTTTTCTTTCTGGGTTCTTAGAGACCAATCTTGGACCACGACATTTTTCTCGGTTACTTGCGTAATTGACTCCTCCATCAGAAACCCGTTTTTGGCAACCAATCTCTAATCAACACCTTCCTAATCAAGATGCCTATGATGCATGATGAAAAATAAAAATAAAGACAAACAATCTTGGTTAGTAATCACAACAAATATAAACTGAGAAAAACTATGGAAACTTCAACAAATTAAGCTACCCGGTTCAATTCTTTTGTATGAACAGTGTAAATGTAAAGGAAATGAAAAGTAAGAGGTGTTTCTTCCGTGTACTTATTTTGGTGACTATTAAACAGACGAAGGTTCGTCATGGCTCTAATTAGGTGGCTCGTACGGTTCACTATATGTGTTTCGGTTCTAGACAGGTACTCAAATTCTTCGTACTATCGTCCACTAAGACTAGTACGAAGCCTCGGTCGTAGCCCATCACAGGCTCACGAGTTCAATTCGAGGGATTACATTTACTTATGCCTATGCATAGGGACAAGTTAACTCACGAAAGCATAAGTCATATGTAACCCGAAAGTATTCACTAGCCTATACGGAGGGACGAGTTAACTCACGAAGGCATAGCGTTTACTTTCACTTAAACGGACGGAGCCCGAGTAGAGAGCTCATGTTATGCAAAATGCAAGTGCACGGTGTGTGGGAAGAAACTCACAAACCTTTTGTTTTATTTTAAAAAAACTACAAAACTAAAACCATAAAACTTAAAGCTGAAAAACAAAAAGGACAAAACGAGTTAGAAAAACATTTACAATATAATGTGAATGCATGAATTTTTGAAAACAAAAGTTTGAGAATCACGGCTAAATGTTAATTTGAACAAGGAACTTTGAAAATTTTGACAACGCGAGTTTAATTCTAGACACGACTCTTAAAAAAGGGGTCCCCAGTGGAGTCGCCAGCTGTAGCGACGTAAAAATTTTTAGTTTCTGGTCGCTAATTGAGGCGATTTATTGAAAATTTGAAAACCGACTTTCGATTTCATTAAAAGGGGGAGTCGCCACCGATACTTTTTCCTAGGTGTGATCGGACACCTAATAAATACTCTTCTTTTAAAAGAAAGTTCATTTTTTAAATAAAAAGCAGGCCGAGTTTAGGTCTACGTCAAAAACCAAAGTAAAGTTGGGTTCAGGAGTCGGTTACGTGCGAGGAAGGTATTAGCACCCTCGCGACGCCCAAAATTGGTATCTTTATTAAATAAGTGTTATCTTGATTTTCAAAAATACGAATTCAATTTGACATTTAATCGTGATCTGAATGAAAAATGAGACTTTTTAGTTTTCGGTTTTTTAGGAGGGTATCCCGTTTTTAACACGAACCAACGAATTTCACCCAACATAGCGATGAAATCGATGACTTAATGTTAAATTGGTACATTGCCTTATTTATTGAAATTAGTAAAAAACATGACTAAAAATCTTTTAAAATAGTGCACAACCAAATGATATAAAATGGGCGAGGAACAAAAATAAGAATTAGAAATACATCCAAGCACATAATAAATATGACAATAATATTAAAAACAACAATAATGCATGTGATATATTAGACGTAATAATAGTATCAAACACGAAATAAAAAATAATGAATATATATAATAATGATATTAAGAATATGTACGTAAAATATATATATATATATAAATAGTAATAGTGTTAGAAATATACTATAGTGTTCAAGTATATACATAAGATAGTAAAAATATATAACTAGTAGTGTTAAAATATATACATAATATATATATATATATAAAATAAATATTGAAAAATGTATGTACATAAGATAGTACAAAAACATAACTAATATGGTGTAAAATATATACATAATATAATAAAATATATGAATAATATGATATTAAAAATGTATACATAATATATAAAAACATAATATTTTTTTTAAAAATAATATACATGATATAATATTAATATATATATATGTGTGTGTGTAGTATGGAGTATAACATATATAAATATTAAAAGAATACATATATGACATACGAATATATTAACAAAAACAATAATATTAAAACTATTAATAATATACTATATAATATATATATATATATATATATATATAAGTATTAAGTAAAAATAATAATAACGAAAATAAAAGTAATGTTCATAATACATTATATTGCGATAGTAAAGTAATAACAATAGTGATAATGATAATAAAAATTGATAAGTTAAATTAATTAACAATAAAGTGATAAATAATAAACATAAAAGGAAAGTGTATAATAATAATAATATTAAAATAAGGTAATTAAAAATACTACTATATAAATAAATACATGTATACATATATAACAAAACATTCACTATATCAACAATGATAATAATAATAGTAATAATATCAAAATACAAAAAGGAACAATATAATATAATAAAAATAATAAAGTAATTAAAATAATACTATATAAAAATGTACATACATATACACGAATAAAAAAAAAATATACACACTACTATATAATAATAATAATAATAATAATAATAATAATAATAATAATAATAATAATAATATTAATATTAATATTAATTAAGATTAGAAAATGATTAATTTAATAATAAAGAAATGAAAATAAACCAAAAGGACTACAATTGAATGAAGGACAAAATTCTGGGGCAGATTTAAAAGGGAAATAAAGAGGAAGGGGCTTATTTGAACGCGCTCAAAACTGCAGAAGACCAAAAGCGCAATATTCCCAAGTCCTTAAAACTACGTCGTATCAACGAGGATTCATTTGAATTCCAAACGAAATTATGGGGTCGATTTAAAAAAAATTACAGGAACTTAATTGCAAAATAATGAAAAAGCGGAAGGGCCAAAAGTGCAAATAGCCCTTCCGCACAAAAACACGCGGATCCTAATTGGAGCGGGTTGGGTCGATCCAACCCAGGGCCAAAACGACGCCGTTTTCTTTTAAATTGGGGGGGGGGACCAAAACGCACCGTTTTGGTCCCTATAAAAGACAAATTTTTTTTTTAAAAAAATCATTTGAAATGGGGAAAAGAGAAAAAAAAAAGGGAGAGAAAAGGGAGAAGGGGAGGGAAGAGATTTCCGGCCATGGGCCGGTCACCGGTCCGATCGCCGGACCGTCATCGGGGCCGGCGCCGGCCACCGTGCATGGTGGCCGGAAAAGGTAAACTTTATATTTTTTTTATTTTTTTTGCTTAATAGTACAATATATATGTATATAAATATATATTAGAATATAGAAGAAAGAAAAACAAAAAGAAAAAAAACAGATTCGATAAAAGAAAAAAAAAATTTTAATCACCTTCTTTGATTTCAATCTTGATTCGAGCGATCTATGGTACTGATCTATTGTCTTTCTTCTTTAAAACTAATGTATGTATTATATTTTGCTTGCACTGCTGAATCCGAAAAAAGATTTTAGACTTGGCTTTTTATAGCCAATTACAATGTCCTAACCTATTACTTGCGTGTTTGCTTGTTTGTGCAGGTCGGTTGATGGCCGGTGGAAGTGATTGTGGGGCAAATGGCGCCAGGGGATGGTGCTGCAGTGGGCAGGTGGTGGCAGAGGCAAGTGGGGAGCTAGGGTTTCGGGATTGGGCTTAGGGTTTGTACTTGGGCTAGGGGTTTTGGGTTTAGGTTGGTTTAGGCTTTAGGGCTAGTGGTGTTTGATTAGTATTGGGCTGAGGGTGTAAAATGGGCTTGTTGTAATTGTGGTTTGGGTAGTTTTAGGTTTGATTTAAGTGGGTTATTTGGGGTTGGGATGTAATGGGTTCTGGGACCGGGTAATTTGGGCTGAAGGGTTGAGGTTTAAGTGTGAGTAAAATTGGGCTATAACACTTATTATTATTATATGTTTATATATATGTTTGTCTCTATTTCGTGTTTAATAATATTATTATCATGTTTAATATCGCATATATTGTCATTGTTTTGATATTATTGTCATATTTATTATTCGCTTCGATGTATTTCTAACTCTTTTATTTTTTGTTTCCCGCCCATTTTATATCATTTTGTTGTTCACTACTTTAAAGATTTTTATTCATGTTTTTTACTATTTTCAATAAATAAGGCAATGAACTGATTTAACATTAAGTCATCGATTTCATCACTATGTTGGGTGAAATTCGTCGGCTTGTGTTAAAGACGGAACACCCTTCTAAAAAAGGAAAAAAACTAAAAACTAAAAATTCTCATTTTTCAAGTGGATCACGATTAAGTGTCAAATTGAATTCGTACTTTTGAAAATCAAGACAATACGAGTTTAATAAAGATACCAATTTTGGGCGTCGCGAGGGTGCTAATACCTTCCTCGTGCGTAACCGACTCCCGAACCCTATTTTCCTTTGAATTTTCGCGTGGATCCAAATTTGGCTTTCATTTTTGTTCAAAAATAAAATTTCTTTTCAAAAAAAGATGATTTATTAAGTGTCCGATCACACCTAGGAAAAGGATCAGTGGCGACTCCCCTTTTTTAAATGTAAAGTCGATTTTCAAATTTTAATAAATTGACTCAATTAGCGACCCAAAGCAAAATTTTTACGTCGCTACAGTTTTTAATAAACGGTTTGATTTTTTTTTTTAAATGACTTTGGTCTAGGAAGTTTAGAAAAACAGGTTCGGGAGTGGGTTACGCACGAGGAAAGATTAGCACCCTCATAATGCCCAAAATTGGTACCAAATTGATTAATTAGTTGTCTTAATGTCGAAAATTAAAAATTTAAAGAGAATTTAAAATTACAATCCTTTATTAAAATATTCGTTTAATCGAGAGGAAAATTTTTTTGAGGAGATGGCGTATTTCACTAATCGAAGAAAAGAATTACGTCCCATAAGTTAGGACACGATGCCATGAATCCCGAAAAACGAGAATAAACACCAAAAAGATTTAGTTTTGAAAAAGACATTCGATTATCTCGATTTTTAGAAAGAAATCATATTCCGTAAGTTAGAATACAATTTCTTTTAATTTCTCGAGATTATTTAAAATTCACATTTTTAAAAAATATTCATTTATTCGGATTTAACGAGAAAATCGAACCCGTAAGTTAGGGTACGACTTTTTCGAATCCCGAAATACGAAGTAATACTTATTTTAGAAAACATAATTTATATATCAAGTGAAATTAGTGTAACAAAATTTGTTGTGAAAATAAATTATGATGGTGATATGCGTAATAATATAAATGCGTGAATAAAAAACAATATAAAAGACGAGAATAAGGTAAAAGAATTAACGAAACACGGGAGTTAATTACACATAACAAGGAAAAAAAAACTAAAACAATAAGAAACAAAAGAAAACTACATAATTAAATGGTGTATAAAAGATTTTTTTTTAAAAAAAATATATTAATATTAATGAGAATAATGTTAATAATAAAATAATGAATAATCTAAAGTTTATAATCATATAAAAAGAATGTATATTACTAAATAATAAAGTGATAAAATAAAATAACATATTTAAGAGATATTAGATAAATAAATGTAAGGAGATATAATAATAGTAATAGTAAAATTAATAATAATAGTAATAACAATATTAATAATAATAACAATAACAATAATAATAATAATAATAATAATAATAGTAATAAACAGTGATAATATATAGCATAATAGCAACAGTTTAAAAAAATGATAATAAATAATATAATAATAATATTATTAAAATTGATTAATTTGAAAATAAAGCAGCAAAAAATAACAAAAAGAACTAAATTGGGCTTAAAAAAGAAATTTTGAGGTAGATTAGGAATAAAAACAAGGTGAAGGATCGAATTGAAACTTGCGCATAACCAAGAGGGATCAAAAAGGAAATTTTCCCTTCTTCTCCCAAATGCACAACACCAGTGGGACCAAATTGGGAATTGAAGTAAATTGTAGGGCGCAATTTGAAAATAAAAAAAAAGTGATTGCAAAATCAATAAAATGTGGAAGGGCTAAAAGTGCAATTAGCGTTGTTTTTAAAACACTATATAAGACATGCTTTTACCAAAAAAAAAAAAAATTTAGTCATTCTTTTAAAAAACTTAAAAAAAAAACTTCAAACTCTCTTCCCCTCCCCAGAATCAGGCCAAGGGTCCGACCAATCGCCGCCGCCGCCGACCATCGTGCACGGCAGCCGGAGCTCAAGAAACTCCCATTTTCTAGCAATTTGAAGGTAAATTTCTCTCCTTCTTTATAATATGTATATATGTAAAAAGTAAATGAAGAAGAAAAAAAGAAGAAGAAAGATTCGAAAAAAAAAAACGAAAACTACCTCTTTACTTCGGATTTTTTTCTTTTGTATTGGTTGCGTGTGTATTTGAATTTAAAGACCCGAGTATTTCTAATATTGATTGTGTGCTTTTTGTATTGAGATCATAAACTTTTATAATGAATATTTGTGGCTTTTTGTAGCCATATTTACAACTGCTTACTGCTTCTATTCGTTGCAGGTATGGTGAACGTGGGTGGCGTGATGTGTGGGCGCATGGTGGTGGAGAACGTGGATAGTGGAGGCAACCGTGGGTGGCGGCGGCTGAAGAGAGGCAACAGACCTAGGGTTTCCCTTTTTTGCTGAAAAATCTAATTTTGTGGGCTAGGGTTTTTTTTAAAAAAAAATTAGGCTTTGTTTTATTGGGCTTAGGATAGGACTGTAATGGGTTAGTGGTTAGGTTTGGGTTTTAATGGGCTCGGGTAAAATTGGGTTTGTACAAAGGCAAAACCCAAACAACAAACGTAACTAACGCGACTCGAATCCAAGCCACACCTGGGACGATGAACACCCTTAACCATCAAACTATCACATGGGATTCAATTATTAACTTTTTTTATTCCTTTCATTTAATCATTGAATTCTTCTTCCTTTGGTATCAATAATTATAGGTATGGACCGTGCTATTTTCACATTGTTGATGTTGGCCTATTGTGGAAAAATTCATCTCATATTTGATTTTTTAAGTCAAATAAGAGAGGTTAAACTACACTCAAGGTCACTTGACTATTGGTAAATTTATATTTTGACCATTGAATTTAAAAAGTTATAAATTAATCATTGAACTATTTGAAAGTTATCATTTAAATCATTGAACCATTAAGTTGCTAATGGATGTATGATGTGGTCGTTGACTCATATATTAGTAAGTTTACACTTTGGACACTCAATTTTTAAAAAAAAGTTACAAGTTGATTACTAAACTATTTAAAAGTTTTAGGGTTTTAGGGACCTCTTTCACAATTATTAATATTTTTAATACTTATTTAAAATTAAAATTTTATTTTATTTTTTCATCAAATTAATAGATCTAACTAATCGAATAAAAAATCATAGATCTAATTGACTTGACTTCAGCATTATTTTAGATTGGGTTTACTAATTTATATGACATAAAAAATAAATAAAAAATCATAGATCTGGTTGACTTGTCTTTTAACCTTATTTTAAATTGGATTTACTTTAAATGACATAAAAAAATAAGTTAGTCTGTGAAAATATTTTATTTACTCTATTGGAATTAATTTGTTATTTAATTAAATTTTACGATGTCAAAATACATATTTTAATTATTTATGCATGAAATTTAATTTTCATTAAAACTATGTTTGATATGTTTTTTTTTGCTGCATGAGCATGTAAACAAGGTTTGAAAAATACACACACAAATATATAAATCAAGAATCTTACCTTTACTCATTAAAAATCAATTGGCTTTTAAAATTAAAGTAAAACTCCAAAAGTTTTGCGAAGTCATTTTGATGGTCAATATAATCTTTCGGATTTGAGCTTAACGTTTAGGCCTGTTTAGGAAGGTTACACTTTCTTTTTTTTCTTTTTTTTTTGTTTGATATTTTTATTTGTTTAATTGTGGTTGTGATAATATTTAGTTGTTAGTTTGGGATAAGGGTGTATGAATAATGTTGAGAGAAGGTCAGACTTAATTTTCCAATTTAATAAACAACATCTTACCATTTACTAGAGTATACAATTAATTGAAATGAATGTGTTTATTAATTATTAATATTTTTAATACTCATTTAAAATTAAAATTTTATTTTATTTTTATCATGTTAATCCATCCAACTAATTGAATAAAAAATCATAGATCTAATTGACTTATTTTAGATTGGATTTATTTTAAATGACATAAAAAATAATTTAGTGATTTTATTCACTCTACCTACCAAGAAATTGTATTATTTGAAGTGGAGAATAGATGTGGAGAAATCACAAAAAACCAAGCCTTGCCAGCCCCTTAGGTTGGCCCCTGTTGCTTTACAATCGATAGAAAGTCAATCACATTTAATGAAATGTTTGTATGACTAGAGAATAAAATATTTGTAAGACTAAATTACATCTATAAAAACATAATCTGCCTTTATTATTTTTTTAAAAATTATGTTAGGTATACTTAACGTATTTAAATAAATTGCATGTTAGCCAAAATTAATATTATTTTTAAAAAAGAAAAAACAAGTAAAACCCTATTCACTTTATGATCATCTTAATGGACAGTACACAGGCTGTAAATTAGTGTGTGTATAAATATATATATATATATAGGTTCTTAGTGAGACAGTGGAAGCACATTAATACAAGGGTACAAGCAACATAAAATAGTCAAATTAGCAAAGCAAGATGGCTAAGGTTACGAAGAGAGCAGTTTTGGTGGGATGCAACTACCCCAAGACCCAATTCGGCTTGCATGGATGCATCAATGATGTGAATACCATAAAAAATGCGATCCTGAACTTTGGGTTCAAGGAAAGCGATATTAATGTCCTCACCGATGCGCCAGGGTCGTCGGTTCTGCCTTCTGGTGCAAACATTAGGGATGCACTTAATAGAATGGCGTGCAATGCTAAAGCAGGAGATGTCCTATTTTTCTACTTCAGTGGACATGGAACACGCATTCCAATCTTTCAACCTGGCCAGCCTTTCAAGCAAGATGAAGCAATCGTGGCTTGTGATTTAAATCTTATCACTGGTAGGTTTTTGTTTGAATTTATATATTTATTTTAGCAATATACATATTCATATCCTATATATATATATACATGGTTTCTGCAGATGTAGACTTCAGGCGTTTTGTTAACCGACTACCAGAAGGAGCAAGCTTCACAATCCTATCAGATTCGTGCCACAGCGGTGGTCTCATTGAAAAAGAGAAAGAACAATTTGGTGCTGAGCATATGACGACACCAGTAAATCCCAACATGCCTAAACCGTCTAAGGTTAAGGCTAAGAGTCTTCCTTTTGATATCATACATGGTGCGATAGATACAGCAGCAGGCCTCCTACACGACGCAGTAAATATTGGCCAAAAGATTTTCGGAATCTTCGGGAAAGATGTGAGTCTAAAATTCCATCCTCACTACGTGGATGGGTTAATGGTGTTGGATCCACTGAAGGAGGATGATGGAATTTTATTAAGTGGGTGTGAAGCCAATGAGACATCATATGACCTGGTTTTGGGGAATAGACAATTTGGAGCGTTCACTGATGCCGTGGTTAACGTACTCAATCAGCGCATGGGTGCTGGAATAAGCAACAGACAACTTATGGTTGAGGCTGCCAAGATTTTGAAGGACAATGGATTCGATCAGAACCCTTGCCTTTATTGCAGTGATAAGAATACAAACGCAACTTTCTTGGGTGTCTTTGCTTAAATTTCTTATCAAAATGCTCGTGCTCAGGCTGTCAGTGTCATCAATAATGATGTGCTATGTTTTGCACTACTACTAGAATAAATTTGACAGCCTGTTGACTTAGATCTACCTACCGCTGTTTTCCTATGCATCTCCTTATATAGCGTGCGTTTGTTATGTGTGAAATTCTAGTGTATTGGTAAGCAAGGTCTTCAAGCTTATGCCACTAGTATATGTCTATTTATTCATGCCTATTTGTAATGTTCATCATGCTATAATGTGGTATAAATAAATAAATAAATAAAACCTTTTATTGTCTTATTTAGAGTTTTTTTAATTTTATAATAAGTTAGATTAAGGGAGGTTCCGGATTGTTATAACCAAGGGGCCGGCCATTAGAAAAATAGAGTGGAGAAACTCAAGGTGTTCAACAACATTCATCAATAACCTTCCAAATAACATGCATTAGGAGAGTGATTTCATGGTTAAACGGGCTAGACTATACCTTAAACGGTTGTGGTAAATATGACACGTTTCAACCCAAGATCTTCATCTTGAAAGAGATTCTTCCTAGTCGGAAACAAAGGACATATGCGGATGAACATCGACCACTCTGAACCATTGAACAATGTCCATAATGGATTCCTCAAGTGAGGAGGTTTGGAGTTCAGGGTTCCAGAACCTCGAGGCATTCACAAAGTGATTAAAAATGTTTACATTAATCCCATTCAACGTTTTCCATATTTTTTAACAATTTTAATATTTTTATTTATAAAATTTGTTTTATTTCATTACTTCAAATCGTATTTAATATATATTTTATTTACATTAGTTAGGTGTATAAAGAAATATATTTATAAATACTATTAAATACATAAATTTAAATGATATAATTAATTTTATACATTAAAAGGGGAGGAATTTGCTTACACATGTGTGAAATCAAAATAATTTTATACACTTTCATATCTTTTTGTATGATTATTAATTTAAGAATCAAACTATTGAATTTGTCAATATTATTTCAGTACTTTTCATGCATTTAAATTTTTAAATTGATTCGATATTTCTATCATATCGATCTAAAATAGTATATATATTAACATTTATTAAATGATTAAAAGTATTCATACATAAAACAAATAGTTAGAAAATTTTAATTTACGTTAAAAATATGCATGATTTATATAAATGAAATATTAAATATGAGTTTTTATCATTAAAATATTACTCATACAAAAACATATGGAGGGGTGTAAACTACTTTAGTTTAATGTCCATAATGATCATTTTGCATTTTTACTATAAATCTATAATCTATCTTACCATCATTGTTGTGTTTGAATCCCAACACACAACTCACTACTGATTTTAATCTTATCACTATAGTAACTAATCTCACCATTATAATAATTAATGTCATCATCACCGCTATTTTTAATCTCACTGAAATTAATCTCGTTGCCAGAAGTAGTGACCAGAGCAATAAGGATGTGGCTAGAAATACAAATAAACATAATCGTACATTAGACACGCTTATACAGAAACAACAAATCAATACATACCTTCAGAACTAACAATATTAGATCATACAAAATTATAATGCATATACTTGTTTTCAAGTCCTATTTAAGCTATACAGACCCTACAGAGACTAATTCCGTTTTACGGATAAATTTAGGCCAAGATGAAATTTTTCAAAAAATGAGTCCACATGGCCTTATATACGCCTATGTGGCCTACACGGCACAATTGGCCTAGACCGTATGGCCAAATGGGCTCGCAAATAGCCTACCACACGGCCTTGTGACATCAATAGTGCAATTTTTCAACTTTGATCAATAGTTGTTTTTCAAATTTTTCGAGTTTTTTTATTACACACGTTACTGTTTTCCGGTGCCCACTCACAGCAGCAATTTCAGCACCTAAAGAAGAAACGATTCCTATTACACACTGTTCATCGACAAGGAATTACGCACTTCACAGAACTCCCATGCAACCTTACCATAATCCCAAAACTCCAAATCGCGAAGACTAACAACCGAATTAAAGACTAGAAGCGACACAGACCAGAACCACGACAAAAAAAATCGTAAGGAGCGACAAATAGATAAAATAAAATAATAGATAAACAACACCCAACAGATGACAGCAAAATGGTTTCCAGAGAACAAAAGGAAAGAATAAAGAAAAATTAAGAAAAACAAAAGATGTCAGAGCATTACCTTGGTAGCAACAAATTAAACAAAACTAAGAAAGACCAAAAAATGGAAAAGAATTGAGAAGATGAGTGTAATGAGAGAGAGACCTGAGGATGGTGAATGGAAAAAATGGGACGATTGAGTGCGTATTCTCAGGAGACAAAATCTCAAAATCTAATATCTTCTTCTTCATCTTATTATTAAAACCAACCACTAAATCTATGTTTAAAACAAAACAAACAAAAGAAATTCAACTTCGCACATACAAGACTAAAGGGTAAGCTGAAGACTTACCAATGAACCACAAGCTCATCCTTGTCATTACTTAAGTAAAAATAACATATAAATTGAGTATTCAAAGTTAGAGGTTGAAACAAAAATTAAAAAATATATATAAAGAAAGAGATTTGAATATAAGACATTCGGCACACAAACAAATCACTTATCCACTAAACTAAATTAATTCACTTGACATAATTTTTACAACCTCAAATCAAAACATAACATGACCACTCTTAGTTTCACTAACCTAATTTTTCTTAACCCTGTTTTTGGTTTGTGACACCAACCATTGAATTTATCAATATTATTGTACTTTTCATACATGTAAAATTTTAAAATGATTCGATATTTTTGTCATAGTGATCTAAAATATTATATATATTAACATTTATTCAATGATTAAAAATATTCTTAAATAAAATAAATAGTTAGAAATTTTTAATTTATGTTAAAAATATGCACGACTTATTTAAATGAAATATTAAATATGATATTTTTATCATTAAAATAATAATAGTAGAAAAATATACGGAAATGTGTAAACTACTTTAGTTTAATGTCCATAATGGTCATTTTACTTTTTTACTATATAAATCTATAATCTATCTTTTTCCATTGCTGTTTTTGAATCCTAACACACATCTCACCACTAATTTTAATATCATCACTGCAGTAACTAATCTCACTGCTATAGTAATTAATCTCATCACCATTGCTATTTTCAATCTCACAAGAATTAGGGTGGGTTTGGATGGGCGGTGCGTTTACCTACTGTTAGTGTAAAAATAGCGGTGGTAGTGAGATTAGATACTGTAGCGATATTGTAGCGTGAGATAAAAAGTAAGCTAAACGCACCGCACCCAATTGCCCATCCAAACCCACCCTTAATCTTGTCTCCAAAAGCAGTGACCAGAGCAGGTAGGGGTCGTGGCTAGACTTGATCATGGGCTCAATCAGGTTGAGATTTTAGGCCCGTTTTCTAGGCTCCGGCCTTGCCCGACCCAAAAATGGGCCTAAAACTTTGTTCAAGCCCGACCTAAATAAAACAATGTCAAACCTGATCTTGGCCCGGCCTGCCTATATTAAAATATTTTTTATTATTTTTTATTTTGAAAAACATAATACATCAAATACACTAAAAATATTAAAATAAATGTTTCCCAACAAATTAAAAATACATTAAAAAAGTGTTTATACTTAAATAAAAGATAGTTGCAACTTAACAAGTAAATGCCTCTAAAATAATAATAAAATTAACAATTAATAAAATAGTAGTTATACAATATTCAAACAATAACAATAAAATAGTAACAATATAATAGCAAAAAACCAATTAACAGTGGGAAGGAAAATTTTTTAAGAAAATTCAAGTTAGGTTGGGCTCGAGCAAAAAAATCTTACCTGAGGCTCTGCCCGTTTGGAAAACAGGCATTATTTTTTGTCCAAACCTATTTTTTTAGGCCTATATTTTGCTCCAACTCTCTCACTTTTCAATAGCGCCATCGGGCTTGGAGAGTTACCCAACTCATAATCAAGTCTAATCGTGACCCCCTTAAAATGAAAATGACTCTTTATACCCCTAAAATAGAAAACTATTATTTAAATCTCTCTAAAATCAATAAAATTATAAGTTAAACTTTGTATAATTACAATTTATTCCAAAAAAAATATATAAAATTTTGATTTAACAATTCTTAAATCTATATAGATACATAATTTAACTTTTAACCCTTAAAATCAATTTTGTAACCTCACCCCTACACAAACCTTACATTCAAATAGACCCTAATACACAGAAATCAGAAGCTAGGCAACACAATCACGATGGTAGGACCGACAGCACTTGTAGACGAAGGCCAACGTGAGTCACGACCAAGATGAAAACATAAAGATGAGGTGATGGACGAAGGCGAAGCAGATCATGCTGTTATAATCATTTATCTTCGACCACCACCCTACACTTTCTATCCTTTATCGTCTTTATCTGAAAAAGGAATACCTAGCTGCCTTTCGCTAGAGCTTTCGAAACCACCTTGTCTTACGCTTTGTCCATCACAACACCTGTCCTCTTCCCAATTCGGATTAATCACCCAGTCTTTTATTTTGAATTTATTTCGTATTCAATATTATCAAATAATTCCATAACTCCAGAGTCACTCTTTTATGCATTACTGATATGCAAATTCCTTGCACAAAATGTTTGCATATGCATGGATTTCGCATGCATTTTCCAAAACACAAAAGACAAACAAAACTGTTGTACCTGCCTACCTACCTACCTACCTACCTACCTATATGTCGTAATCTTTATGGTCAGTACACATGCTGTAAATTAGTGTGTATATATATATATAGGTTCTTAGTGAGACAGTGGAAGCACATTAATACAACGATACAAGCAACACAAAATAGTCAAATTAGCGAAGCAAGATGAGTAAGGGTACGAAGAGAGCAGTTCTGGTGGGATGCAACTACCCCAAGGCCCAATTCAGCTTGCATGGATGCATCAATGATGTGACAGCCATAAGAGGTGTGATCCTGGACTTTGGGTTTAAGGAAAGCGATGTTAATGTCCTCACCGATGCGCCAGGGTCGCCGGTTCTACCTACGGGTGCAAACATTAAGGATGCACTTAATAGAATGGTGAACAAGGCTAAAGAAGGAGATATCCTATTTTTCTACTTCAGTGGACATGGAACACGCATTCCAATCTTTCAACCTGGCCAGCCTTTCAAGCAAGATGAAGCAATCGTGGCTTGTGATTTAAATCTTGTCACCGGTAGGTTTTTGTTTGAATTTATATATTTATTTTAGCAACATATATTCATACCCTATATATACATGGTTTCTGCAGATGTGGATTTCAGGCGTTTAGTTAACCGGCTACCAGAAGGAGCAAGCTTCACAATCCTATCAGATTCGTGCCACAGTGGTGGTCTCATTGAAAAAGAGAAAGAGCAATTTGGTGCTGAGCATATAATGACTCCAGTAAATCCCAACAAGCCTAAACCGTCTAAGGCTAAGGCTAAGAGTCTTCCTTTTGATATCATACATAGTGCGATAGATACAGCAGCAGGCATCCTACACGACGCAGCAAATGTTGGCCAAAAGATTTTCGGAATCTTCGGGAAAGATGTGAGTCTCAAATTCCATCCTCACTACGTAGATGGGTTAATGGTGTTGGATCCACTGGAGCAGGATGAAGGGATTTTATTAAGTGGGTGTGAAGCCAATGAGACATCATATGACCTGGTCTTGGAGAATAAAGCATTTGGGGCGTTCACCGATGCTGTGGTTAACGTAATCAATCACTTGGGTCCTGGAATAAGCAACAGACACCTTGTGGCTGAGGCTACCAAGATTTTGAAGACCAATGGATTCGAGCAGAACCCTTGCCTTTATTGCAGTGATGAGAATACAAACACACTTTTCTTGGGTGGCTTTGCTTAAATTTCTGATCAAAATGCTGGTGCTCAGGCTGTCAGTGTCATCAATAATAACGTGCTTATGTTTTGCACTACTACTAGAATAAATTTGACAGCCTGTTGACTTAGATCTACCTACAGCTGTTTTCTTATGCATCTCCTTATATAGTGTGCGTTTGCTATGTGTGAAATTCTAGCGTATAAATAAATAAATAAAAGTTTTTATTATCTTACTTAGAGTTTTTTTTTTTAATTTTATAAGTTAGGTTAAGGGAGGTTCCGGATTGTTATAACCAAGTGCGGCCGGACATTAGATAAATGGAACGGAGAAACTCATGGTGTCCAACAATCTTCATCAATATCATGCATTCCGTGATTTCAAGGTTACACGGGTCCGATTTTATCATAAACGGCTTGTGGCAAATTTAACACGCTCCAATCCAAGATCTTCAATTTAGAAGAGATCCTTTTTGGTCAGAAACAAAATATATATGTAGATAAATTTCGATCAGTAGGGGTGTGCACCCGTTCCAATGAGTGAAAAAATTAAAATTTTTTTACAATATAATTAATTTTATATTAGATTACATAAATTTGAAATTATATATTTTTAAAAATTTATTTAAAGAAAAATAAGAGAAAATAAAGATACTCTGGTATGAAAAACTTGAATAATTAATTTACTTATTTAGGTCTCAAAAATGATTATTTAAGAATTTTTTTTAAATTTTTTTATATATTCTTTAGATTTTTAATTTTTTTAATTATTTGGAATTTTTTTGTAATTTTTGCTGAGAGAAAGATCAGTTTACTCATTTTTAAAATTGACAGGGGCTAAAGGTGTATTTACACGAATCTATTATTTGAGTTCTTCGACTTGTAAAATTAAACCCAACTTCAACCCGAAACTCGAATTACTTATTCGAGTTTACTAAAAAAAATAAATAACTCGAATAACTAAATTTAATTAACTCAAAATTTAATTTTTTTTAATCAATCGAGTTTTACTCACTCCTATTGATGACTATGAGCCAATCAACAAGATGTTGATAGTGAATTCATTAAGTGAGGAAGTTTGGAATGTAGGTTCCATAAGCTCTGAGGCATTCATAGAGTGATCGGAAATGTTTACATTAATTCCATTCAACCTTGGGAGAATTGTTAACAAATTTAATGTTTTTATTTATAATATATGTTTTATTACATTACTTGCAAATAATATTTAATATTTTATTTACAATAGTTAGGTGTATAAGGAAATATATTTATACTTATATTTATAACTAATATTCAATACATAAATTTAAATTGTATAATTAATTTTATATATTAAAAGTGGAAGTATCTGCTTACACTAAGTGAAACTAAAGTAATTTTATATGCTTTCATATATTTTTTTGTAAGATTATTAATTTAATAATCCAACCATTAAATTTATCGATATTATTGTACTTTTTATGCATGTAAAATTTCAAATTGATTTGATATTTCTATCATATCGATCTAAAATAGTATATGTATTAATAATTATTCAATGATTAAAAGTATTCTTACATAAAACAAATAGTTTGAACTTTTTAATTTACATTAAATTTGATATGCATGATTATATAAATGAAATATGACGTTTTTATCATTAAAATATTAGTTGTACAAAAAATATACGGAAGGGTGTAAACTACTTTATTTCAATGTCCATAATGGTCATTCTACTTTCTTACTACAAATTTATAATCTGTCTTATTGTCACTATTGTGTTTGAATCCTAACACACATCTCACTACTGATTTTAATCTCATCACTATAGTAATTAATTTCATCACTATCGCTATTTCCAATCTCATTGGAAATAATCTCGTCGCTAGAGGCGATGACTAGAGCAAATAGGGTTCATGGCTAGACCTGATCAAGGACCAAGTTGACCTGAAAAATTAGTCTAAAATTTTGTCCAAGCCTAACTTAGGTAAAATTGCTAAACCTGAGCTCGACCCGGCTTGCCCATATTAAATTTTTTTTATATTATTTTTGTTTAAAAATATAATACATTAAATATACTAAAAATATTAAAATAAATGTTTTCTAACCAATTAAAAAAATTATATTTAAATAAAATAAGGTAGTTGCAACTTAGTAGGTAAATATCTCTAAAATATTAACAAAATTAATAATAAAACAAAGTTATACAATATCCAAATAATAACAACAAAACAGCAGCAATATAATAATAAAATGATAACCAAACAACATTAAATAGCACCAGGAAATTCTTTTTAAGCAAATTTGGATCAGGCCGAGCTCGAACAAAAAAATCTTACTCAAGGCACAACTGGTTTAGAAACGGGCCTTTTTTTGTCTAAGTCTATTTTTCAGGCTACTATTTTTATCCAAACCCTTTCACTTTTTGGACAAGTTTTCAAGTAGTCGTCCATAATCAGATCTAGTAATGGCCCCCTTAAAATGGAAATTACTTTTTATATCACATAAAATGAGAAATTGTTATTTAGATCAAATTCTACAAAATTCTAAGTCCAACATTATAATATTACAATTTTTCCAAAAAATAATAAAATTTTCATTCTAACACCTCTAAAAAACTATAGAAATCAAAACCTAGGCAACAGAATCACGATTGTTGGATGGACAGCACTTGCGGACGAAGGCCAACGTGAGTCACAACCAAGATAAAAACATAAAGATGAGGTGGTGGACGAAGGCGAAGCAGATCATATCATTGTTGTTATAATTATTTAACTTCGACCACCACCCTATAAGTTCTATCTTTTATCTTCTTCGTCTGAAAAGGAATACCTAACTGCCTTATGCTAGAGCTTTCTTGCTTCTGTTGGAAACCAACTTGTCTTCCTCTTTGTCCATCACAACACCTGTCCTCATCCCAATTCGGATTAATCACCCACTCCATATGTTGATTTCTTATTAGAGGCCAAATATATCACATTATTGAAACACCCTCAATCTAAGCGAACTATTATTCATATCATATGGTGGTTGCGATGGTTGTGCAGACGTCGACTTGGGGCACTTGATTCAGCAACTACCAAGTGGATTAAGCTTCACAATCGTTTCTGATTCCTGCCACAGTGGTGGTCTGATTGATAAAAGTAAAGAACAAATTGGACCCCATAGTACTCTAAGGGCTATACCACCACCATCTGTTGATTACAGGACTAGGGGCATTTCCATTGAAACCTTATATCAGAGCCTACAAACAGCAGCCAACGTCATGAGCACGACGTCAAGCTTCTTGGACAAAACAGCAGTTGCCAATGCCATCAACACTAGAACAGATAATATGAACGTGATATTTTGAATTTGAGGTCACTGACAGAGGATGAGGGAATCCGGAATTCTGTTAAGTGTGTGCCAAGCCAATGAGTTTTCAATTGATATGCGAGCGAGTGACAAAATCGGAGGATAGGCATTTGGGGCCTTTACCTATACAGTTCTAAAGGTCATCAAGGAGAGCAACGGTGCATCAACCAATAGACAGCTTGTGGTGAAGGCTAGGAATGAAATAATAAACCTAGGAATTGGCAAGCAGCATCCTTGCCTTTATTGCAGTGATGAGAATGCTGATGCAGGTTTTCTTGGCTACCATCCCAATTCCCAACACCAGTACGGCTGCGTAAGCCACCGGCTTTCAACAAGGGTTATCGAACACTAGAGGTCGAAACTCTAAACTAATAAAGTGTGCTCGATCGGTGTGCACTACTGCGAAAGTGAAGGTTGCCTTCATTACTGCGTCTGTCTGTGTGTTTGCTTATTACTATTGTACGTCTGTTTGTTTTAAAGCCTTCTAGCTTATGTAATCACCATGTATGGCTATTTCATGTATAATTATATGAGAACATAAAACGGCCTTTATATTTATAAGTTTTTTGCCTAGTTTATATAAAATTTTACAATTTTAATTATATAAAATCCAAACAAGTCCCCCTATCTGTGAACAAAACAAAGGATTCAATGGGCATAAACATGATGGCCTTATTCAGCAAATTAATCGATTAGTCTCGAATGTAGTCGACCTTAACATTACCAATCGAAACAAGACCCTTGTTAGAAATAAACAACTTTGAAAGGTCAAAAAGTGCAGTTAAAAAAGTTATTTTCAAATTGGTTTTTTACCTCATGCAAATTGGATAATGTTGGAAACTTCAAGGAAGATGACAGCACATTGAAAAGTCTTACACGGCAAGGAAAAAATTAGAATGACTACGTCTATATATATATATATATATATATATATGTATGTATAGTTCATGTGTGTGAGTACCGAAAAAAAATATTAGTGATTTTGAGAGAAAAAGTGTGTGTGAGTTATAAAAAGAAAAATTAGCAACAGCTAGTGTAGAGAGAAAAAAAGAGGGTTTGTATTGTGTTTATTTGTGTGTAATAAAAAATTAGTATTTGAGTTAATTTTATTACGCTTCCAACAAGTGGTATCCAAGGTAGGTTCGTGTTGACGTCACAATGGCAAACATGATTTAACCGCAGATCTTGAAATTAACAAAGACAAATTATGGCAACTGGAGCATCCAGATGAGGGCTTTGCTCGGTTCTCAGGATTGCTGGGACGTTGTCGAAGAAAGATATGTCGAGTCCGAAAATGCAGCTGGGAAAGCGGCTTTGACAAACGAAGAAAAAAGAATATTGAAAGAAGCTCGTAAAAAGGATAAAAGGGCATTGTTCTTTATTTTTCAAGGTGTTGATGAATCAACCTTTGAAAAAATTTCAGATGCGAAGACATTAAAGGAAGCATGGGGAATTTTGCAAAAATCCCTTCAAGGAGCGGAAAAACCAAAAAGGTACGTTTACAAACCCTTAGAGCCGAATTTGAGATGTTGAAAATGAAACCTTCAGAAAGCGTTGATGATTATGTCATCCGAGTGAAAGCAGTGGTAAATGAAATGAAAAGGAATGGAGAAACACTTGATGATGTCAGAGTAATGGAAAAAAAATTGCAGTCATTGACACGCAAATTTGATTATGTGGTGGTAGCCATTGAAGAGTCAAAAGATTTATCACAAATATTAATCGACGAACTTGTGGGTTCCCTCCAAGCCCATGAGCATAAAATGAAGCTAAATGATGATACTGGAAATTCAGACCAAGTCTTGGAAAGCAAGTTGTCCTTCAACGAAAGTGGAGCTAGGGATAACTTTGGACAAGGTACGAGCAATCATGGAGGATACCATGGAGGATATAGAGGCAGAAATAGAGGTGGACGAGGAACACGTAGACGAGGCAATCAATCATATGGTAAAGTCCAAACAAGTGAAGAATATCAAACATCAAGTCGTGGACGAGGAGCTTGAGGCCAAGGTCGAGGCAAAGGTAGATTTCAACAAGGAAATAAATCTCAGGTACAATGTTATAATTACAATAAATATGACCATTATAGTTATGAGTGTAGATTAAATCCCAAGATGAAGGAGAGAAATCGTGTAGCAGCAGCTAAAGAAGAAGAAAATGTGGAATCTAGTGTATTCCTCACTTATAAAGAAAGTGAAGATTTAAGAAAAAATATTTGGTATCTTAATAATTGCGCCAGCAATCACATGAGTGGCCGAAAAGACTTATTTTCAGAGTTGGATGAGAATATTCATGGACAAGTAACGTTTGGAGATGAATTGCATG
The DNA here is from genome assembly GCA_025698465.1 of Gossypium longicalyx. Lineage (NCBI taxonomy): Eukaryota > Viridiplantae > Streptophyta > Magnoliopsida > Malvales > Malvaceae > Gossypium > Gossypium longicalyx. The sequence goes on along the minus strand of CM047000.1, from coordinate 95,553,510 downwards.
CCACAGTCAAAGGTAAAGGCAAAGTTACTATTACACAAAAGAATGGAGAAAAGAAGTTCATATCAGATGTTTATTACGTACCAGCTTTGAAAAGCAACATCATCAGCCTTGGATAGCTTCTAGAAAAAGGATATGAAGTACATATGAAGGATTCCATACTCATCTTAAAAAATAAGAGTGGTAAATTAATTGCCCAAGTTGATATGACGCGTAACCGTCTGTTTACTATTGACATTGAATCTGGAGAAGTGAAATGTATGAAGAATACAATTAAAGATGATTCATGGTTGTGGCATTTAAGGTTCGGACATCTTGGTTTTTCCGGTCTAAAGCTATTGTCAAAAGAAAATATGGTAAATGAGTTGCCAGAAATTAATCCTCCTGATCAACTATGTGAAGCCTGCATTAAAGGAAAACAACACAAACAGAGTTTTGAAGTGGGAAAAACTCGACGAGCCAAGAGACCATTGGAGATCGTACACTCCGACATAGCATGTCCTTTTGATATACCATCACTTGGTGGAAATAGGACTATGTTACTTGTAGAAGGCCCAAATTGCCCGGGCCCGAATACAAATAACCCAAAACCCAGTTACAACCAGACCCACTACCCAATTACAATAACTAAACCTACCCAAGCCCAATACCCAAAACTAACCTAAACAACAACAGAAGCCCACCTAAGCTAGCCCAATCCTGAAACCCTAGCCCCCCTAAAGCTGCCAGCCACCGAACCTCCCCACTTGCCTCTGCCACCACCTGCCCACTACCATACAGCACCGGCCACCAACTCGGGTCACCTCCACCGCCTCTGCAGCTGCAACCATTAAAATGAAAGGACAGAAAGTAATAATAAAAAAAAGGCTTGTAAATGGCTATAAAAGCCAAGCGAAAATGTAATAGGGGGATTCGGAATTTTTTTTAATACTAATAGATTTATATACCAAGCATAGATTTTAGCAATATCAAAAAAAAAAAACACAAGAACAACACCAATCGGGCAACCAAAACACCAATATCCAAAGTCTAAGGTGATTTAAATCTTTTCATTTTTATTTATTTTCGAATCATACATACATATATATTTTTTCATAAATAGTATAATAAAAAAGACAATAAATTTTTTTTTTACCTTTTCCGGCCACCGTGCACAGTGGCCGGCAGCGGCGGCCGGCGACGGTCTGGCGACCGGACGATGACCGGCCCTGGTGCTGGAAATCGCCTCACTCTCTCCCTCCCTCTCTTTTTTTTTCTTTTTTTCTTCCTTCCCTTGCTGTAAATGAAAATTTTAAAAAAATTTGGCCTTATATAGCCTCCCAAAACGACGTCGTTTTGGAGGCTGCCCTTTAACCCCAAAACAACGTTGTTTTGGCATATGCCCAACCCGTCCGACTCGCTCCACTAAGGATCCGCATGTTTTTTTTACGGAAGGGCTATTTGCGCGTTTAGCCCTTCCGTATTTTTTTACTTTTAATTTATGCCCAGAAATTTTATTTCTTTTCCAATTTAGTCCCTTTGAAGTTGCGTGTTTTGGGACAAAGGGTTATTACCCATTTTAGTCATTCTTGGTTATTTGCGTGTGCGAAATAATCCCCTCTTCTTTTATTTATTTCGGAAAGGGACCACACCTGTACCCGCAATCTTGGCTGAAACTTTCAGGTCATTGAATGCTTATCGAAGAACGGGTGAAGGGAGATTTATTGGATGTGCACAACTCTTGCTATCTTGGTTCCACAGCCATTTTTGAAAAGTGGAAAAGGTCTCGTATCGTATCTTCTCTGAAAATTACTTTCCACTGAAAGAGTTAGTAGCTACACCGAGGCGGATGATATTACAGAAGAAAATTGGATGGCAGTCCTTCAGAATTTGCAAGAGGAAGATGTCGAACGGAGAGCCCCGTGGATGGTTCCTAACGAGATATTATATCGATGTGGAAACTTTGATTGGGTTCCCTTGTTAAGAATATGGGGAGCCGTCGGGTATGCTCCTCTGCTTGCATTAAGACAGTACGGATCCAGACAGTTTACACCACCAACATACGGGTTAGCTCAGTGCGAGTTCGTATTCACGGGGAATAATTACAAAAAAAAGTTCGCGAGATATCAATGCATGGAACCAGACTCGTAGAATGAAAAAGTTTGCTGCCAATCCCATGACTACCCCTGAGTATGACCGGTGGTGGGATCAGAGGATTAACGACAACATCCCTACGTCAGATCAAGGAAATCCTCGGTCAATGGAAGAACACTTGAAAGTAATCCCATCTGAGCTAGAAATTATCAGACAAGATTTCGAGAGAAAGAGTCGGGAGCTAGAAAAAAGGATCGGGCAATTGGAGGAAGAAAAAATGCAGCTAGGGTTAGATGTCGATGTCTAGAAACTAGAAGCTGAAAGACTCAGAAAAGGAAAAAATAAGGCTGAAGAGGATTTGGACAGTTTGAAAACGGACTATAAGAAGCTGCGTAGGTCAATGAGAACTGCCGGGTTAGGAAAAACATCTGAACAATGGCGACAGGAAGTAAAAGAAGAGAAAAGCAAAGCCAACCAATGGGAAGAAAAACTCCGGGATGCTCAAGCTCGAGAGGGTGCTCTGAAAAGAAGTTTGGTAGAAAGCCAGAACGAGAAGGAGGGGTTAAAGATTTAGGTATCAGAGTTAGAGAGGTCCTTGTATCAGTACCGTACGCATAACTCTATAATCGAGTTGAAAGCTAGCCAGAGCAGAATCGAAGAATTAAAAGAGAAGATAGAAGAACTTAAAACAGCGCTGCAAAATTGAGAACTTCAGATTAAACTCATTGAGGTAAATAACGAGCGATGGAAGGAGCAACTTCATCAATCTCAAGACCAAGTCAGGAACAGGGATTACGTCATGGGCGAAGCTTTGACTCAAGTGCGAGAAGTGGCTGATCACTTGCAAACTTTAGCAGTACAGGCTGATGTGCTGAGTTTAAAATATGAGTTAGAATTGGACCAAGACCGAGAGCTAGCTTGGCTTCTTAGGCAGGTCAAGGCCTTAAGTATCAGGGCCAAGTCTTATATGTAATCTATTTTATGTAAAGAAACTTGTTTTCTAGAAAAGTTACTCTAATGAAATCGAATTGGAATCAACGCTTTTTTGCATTCATTGCATCCATTGCATTCATGCATTAGCATTGCATCATACGCACTAAAACTCACAAAAAAAACCCTAAAAATCATTGCAGTTATCCTAGAACATTATTACGGTACAAAAGGAAAAACAAAAGCAATGGACCAAAGGTTAGAGAGATTGGAACAAATGCAAAAAGAGATGCAGGATCAACTACAAACACGTATACAAGAACAGCTTGCCAAAATTTAGCAAGATGTGAGGGACCAGATGCTGGAGTCCCAGAAAAGTATGATGGACCAATTAACGTGTCTATTGGCTGGCGGATTAGAAAAAGGGAAAAGCCCCATGACCAATGCGGGAGATGATAATGAAGATCCTATATACCCTCCGGGATTTGCCTCAACAGACGTTCAGACACAACCTGATATGTACCCAAGAAGGCCATCGGTCACAATTAGGCCCCAACCATTTCAGGCTGGTGTTTCAGCACCGATGAATTATCAGGCTAGCTCGGCCTCCAATCCGGGGGATAACCCGACTAACCCTGTGGTCCTCAATCTCGATGAAGTAACAGAAACAGAAAAGACAAGGGTAGAACTCTCGAAAGAGCTTGAAGAAAGGTGTAGGTGGTTAAAAGAAAATTTTAAAGAAATAGAAAGCACCGATTATTGTGGTGGAATCGATGCTAAGGAATTAAGTTTGGTTTCGGACCTGGTACTCCCTCCCAAGTTCAAAACTCCAGAATTTGAGAAGTACAACGGGACTAGCTGTCTCAAAGCTCACACCACTATGTTCTGCAGACGAATGACAGGCCATGTCAATAACGACCAACTATTAATTCACTGCTTCCAAGAACTGAGTCGCACCCAGATCAGTTCATAGAAAGATCTAGCACAAGCTTTCATGAAGCAGTACGGTCATGTGGCAGACATAGCCCCTGATAGAATCACTTTACAGAATATGGAGAAAAAGCATAATGAAAACTTTAGCCAGTATACCCAACGATGGAGAGAGGTGGCCACACAAGTCCAACCCCCTCTGTTGGAAAAGGAAACCACTATTCTCTTCATTAACACCCTGAAAGCACCTTTCATCAACCATATGCTGGGTAGCGCAACCAAGAGTTTTTCAGACATAGTAATGTCTGGAGAAATGATAGAAAATGCGATAAGATGTGGGGGAATAGAGGCTGGAGAAAATGCCAAAAGATCAGCACCAAGGAAGAAAGAACACGAGGTAAATAATGTGAGCACATATTCGAAAATGATCACCGTAAGTAAACCAAGGTCGACAACCACTGGTCAGCAGGGCCCACCAAGACAAGAGCCCAACACAAAACAAAATAGGGAGAAACTCTAATTTACGCCCATTCCAATGATGTACAAGGAGTTATACCAAAGTTTATTTGATGCACATGCCGTGTCTCTCTTCTATCTAAAGCCAATGCAACCTCCATACCTCAAATGGTATGACGCAAACGCCCAATGCGAATACCATGCGTGAGCCACAGGACATTCGATAGAAAACTGTATCACTTTTAAGAAATTAGTTGAAAGACTCATCAACATGGGCACCGTAAAATTTGATGATACATCTAGTGCAGAAAATCCATTACCTAACCATGGGGATAAGGGGATAAATGCGATAATCGAGAGTTCGGGGAAAGAAATTAAGATGAATATTGCAGAAGTGAATACCCTGTTGAAAGAAGTATGGAAGAAAATAGTGGAAAGAGGGTTGATGACACAGAATTCAAGGGTTAGACCCCGAGAAGCAAATAATTATTGCGAGTTTCATGATCAAGAAGATCACGAGATTCAGAAATGCAGCAAATTCAGGGCTTTAGTACAAGGATTGATGGATAATAAGGAGCTGGAATTCTTCGAATATGTCGGGAGCCCAGAAGAAACAGATGTGTATGCCTTCGAAGAAGGGTCGACGAAGGATGTTTACAAAGTCAACCACCCAGTGGTTATCATATCACGTCCAAGAATGAACAAAGTCGGAGCACAAGTTGCGCCAAAGGTCGTAATCTAGAAACCCGCTGCTTTCCCTTATAAAGATAGCAAAAGGGTACCGTGGAACTATAGCTGCAATGGTTTTTATACGCGCAGCGGAAGGCGTTATGATACCCCAAATACAAAAGTCGAACAGGTTAAAGGAAAATCATTGGCAATTGAGCAAAAGAAGGAGAAGCCGGCGGGACCTGAACCGACTGTTAATGAATTAGTGACTGAAAAAGAAGCAAAGAAATTCTTAAAATTTCTAAAACACAACGAATATAGTGTCGTAGAATAGTTACAAAAATAGCCAGCTCGTATATCGGTACTGGCCTTACTCTTAAGCTCAGAAACACATCGCAACGTATTGATGAAGGTGCTGAATGAAACTTAAGTTGCTAACGATATTTCTATAAACAAACTAGATCGCTTAGTCAACAATATAAGTGTCGACAACTTCATATTCTTCAATGACGATGAAGTACCGCCATGAGGCAGAGGATCGACTAAAGCTTTGCACATCACAACTCGCTGTAAAGGGTATACATTACCGAGGGTATTGATTGACAATGGGTCTGCACTAAATGTCCTACCCCTATCTACGCTGAATAGGTTGCCAGTGGATAGTTTTCATATGAAGACATGCGAAAATATAGTGAGAGCATTTGATGGCACGGAAAGGAAGGTAATGAGGAGAATTGAAATACCCCTCTTAATCCGGCCGAGCACGTACGAGATAGATTTCTTGGTCATGGACATTAAGCCTTCGTATAATTGCCTATTGGGGAGGCCATGGATACACTCAGCAAGGGCAGTCCCTTCATCGCTACACCAAAAGTTGAAATTGGTAACCGAAGGTCGGTTAGTAACGATCAATGCTGAAAAGGACATCATTGCAGTAATAACCAGTGACGCCCCATATCTAGAGGCAAATGATGAAGCAATCGAGTGCTCTTTTTAGTATTTAGAGTTTGTGAATGCGACATTCATTACCGAAGGAAATAGGATTCCAATGCCCAGGTTATCTGAGACTACAAAAATGGGACTACGGCTAACTGTTGGAAAAGGGGCCCTACCCGGAAGAGGACTCAGGAGATACCTCCAGGGAAGGATTAATGCACCAATGATGAAGGAAAAACAAGACCATTTTGGGTTAGGATTTAAGCCAGACACGAAACAAAGAAAGAAGGAGTTAGAGAAGAAGCAAGAGAGAAAGAGAGCGCGATTGACCGAGGGAGAAATCGAGTGGGAACCAATGATCTTTCCCCATATATCGAAGACTTTTGTGTCTGGAGGAGTCATTCACCCTGAGTGGAGGACGTCGAGAAAGGAAATCGTGGAAGGAACGATAGAAAATTTGGACATCAACGTCACATACGAAGAAGGAACTAGAGTAGAGAATTTGTCGGGCATTCGTCCTTACGAGCCGGGAAGTGTTCTGAATAATTGGACTGCGGAAGAGATTCCTGTAGTCTTTAGAACTAACACAGGGTAATGTTCAAAACACACTTATTGCTCTAGGCCTAGGAGTAATAAGAGTTTCTTTTGTGAAATATGCTTATATTCAAAATCGTTATTTCAATGAAATGCATCCTTTTATCTTATTACGTGCAAATATTCTTTTATTCTTTCATTCATGATCATACCATACATATCATTGTTCTTAGATTCTTTTGTTCTTTGTATCTTCCTTCGCACCTACAACAGGTCTCCAAATATCAACGATATGAGCGACGTTGCTACTAACTCAGAGTCTCCTCTTGAGCGGGATATGTGTCTAGACGAATCTCAAGACTTTGAGAATGACAGAGACTGTAACTTATCCCCTGATTTGTTAAGGATGGTAGAACAAGAGGGGAAACAGATTCTACCCCACAAAGAGACAATAGAAGTCGTGAACTTGAGAGATGAACGAGAAAAGAAAGAAGTAAAGATCGAAGCTTGCATCACCACAAAGACAAAACGGGACCTTATTGAGTTACTCCAAGAGTTCAAGGATGTCTTTGCATGGTCGTATCAAGATATGCCTGGGTTAAGTACTGACATTGTGGTACACAGGCTCCCCATCAAAGAAGAATGCAAGCTAGTTCAATAAAAGCTTTGAAGGATGAGGCTCGATGTTTTGTTGAAAATAAAGGAGGAGGTCAAGAAGAAATTCGATGCTGGTTTCTTACAAGTAGTTAAGTACTCGGAATGGGTAGCCAATATTGTCCCCATCTCTAAAAAAGATGGAAAAGTACGGATGTGCGTAGACTATAGGGATTTGAACAAAGCCAGCTCGAAAGATAATTTCCCGTTGCCCCATATCGACACCTTAGTGGACAACACGGCAGGTTCTTCACTGTTTTCTTTCATAGATGGTTTCTCAGGGTACAATCAAATAAAGATACATCCTGAGGATATGAATAAGACCACATTTGTAACCATGTGGGGAACATTTTGCTATAAGGTGATGCCGTTTGGACTAAAAAATACGGGAGCAACATATTAGAGAGCCATGGTAACCTTGTTCCATGATATGATGCACAAAGAAATTGAAGTCTATGTTAACGACATGATCGCCAAATCTCGGACAGAAGAGGGGTATGTGCAAGTCTTGAGGAAATTATTTTTGAGGTTGAGGAAATTCCAGCTGAAACTCAATCCAGCAAAATGTACCTTCAGGGCCAGGTCAGGAAAACTGTTAGGATTTGTAGTCAGTGAAAAAGGGATTGAGATTGACCCAGATAAAGTCAAAGTCATATAAGAGTTACCTCCACCGCGTACTCAAAAGGAAGTTCGGGGATTCCTAGGAAGACTAAATTTCATCTCTCGGTTCATTTCACAACTAACCGAGAAATATGATCCCATATTCCGTCTCCTTAAGAAACACAACCCTACTGTTTGGGATGAGGAGTGCCAGAAAACTTTTGACAAGGTTAAGCAATATTTGTCAAATGCCTCAGTATTGACACCACCTAGTCCAGATAAGCCATTGATACTGTATTTAACGGTGTTTGAAAATTCTATGGGATGTGTGCTTGGCCAGCACGATGAGTCAGGAAGGAAGGAAAGAGCGATATATTACCTCAGTAAGAAGTTCACTGAGTGCGAAACGAGATACTCGTCAATTGAAAAGTTGTGTTGTGCCTTAATCTAGACAACCCGAAGACTGAGACAATACATGTTGTACCACACAACTTGGCTAATTTCTAAAATGGATCCTCAGAAGTACTTAATGGAGTCGACTGCTTTAAACGGGAGAATGGCCTGATGGCAAATTCTACTTTCTGAATTCGATATAGTCTATGTGAACCAGAAGGCTGTAAAAGGGAGTGCAATAGCAGATTTTCTAGCCAGTAGAGCTCTATAGGGCTACGAGCCTCTGAACTTTGATTTCCCAAATGAAGATCTAATGTACATAGCAACCACTGAAGAAGACCCTCAAGAAGGTTATTCTTGGAAGCTAAACTTTGACGGAGCATCCAATGCTGTGGGTAACGGAATTGGGGCAGTCTTGGTATCCCCGAACGGAGATCATTATCCCTTCACTAGTAAATTGGATTTTGATTGCACGAATAATATGGCAGAATACGAAGCATGCATCATGGGAATTCGTGCGGCCATAGAACGTAAAATCAAGGTGTTAGAGGTATATGGAGATTCTGCCCTAGTGATTTATCAACTCAAAGGTGAATGGAAGATGAGAGACCCCAAGTTGATCAATTATCGAAGTCTGATCCTAGAATTAATTAAAGAGTTTGATGATATTGTCTTCTGCTATCTCCCGTGAAAAGAGAATCAGATGGCTGACGCCCTAGCAACTTTAGCCTCTATGATCAAGGTGAATAAGCAAGAGGATATGAAACCAATCCAAATGAGCATTTACGAGGCTCCGGCTCATTGTTACAACCTCGAAGAAGAAGAAGAAAATGATGATCACCCTTGGTACCACGATATCCTGCGGTATGTGAAGAATCGTGACTACCCTGACCAAGCTACTGAGAATGACAAAAGAACGTTAAGAAGACTGGCCAATGACTACGTCTTGGACGAGGAGATCCTATACAAAAGAAGGAAGGATCAAGTACTGTTAAGATGTGTAGATGCTATAGAGGCTAAGAAAATCTTAGAAGAAGTCCATGAAGGCATTTGTAGGACACACGCTAATGGCTTTACAATGGCCAGGCAAATTATGAGATTTGGTTATTATTGGTCCACCATAGAAGGAGACTGTATTAACTACGCCAAAAGATGTCATAAGTGCCAAATCTATGGAGACAAGATTCATGTGCCTCCTTCACCTTTGCATGTGATGACTTCTCCATGACCTTTCTCGATGTGGGGCATGGATGTGATTGGGCCAATTTCGCCCAAAGTTTTAAATGGGCATCGATTCATCTTTGTGGTCATTGACTATTTCACCAAGTGGGTGGAAGCCGCTTCATACGCCAATGTAACTAAATCGGCAGTTAGCAAGTTCCTAAAAATGGAAATCATTTGTCGATATGGAATGCCAGAAAGGATCATATCTGACAATGCATTGAATTTGAACAACAGCACGATGGCAGATGTCTGCAATCAGTTCAAGATCAGACACCATAACTCGTCACCGTATCGCTCAAAGATGAACGGTGCAGTTGAGGAAGCTAATAAAAACATTAAGAAGATTGTGGGGAAAATGACTGAGACTTATAAAGACTGGCACGAGAAGTTACCATTCGCCCTCTATGCTTATCGAACATCTGTCAGGACTTCCACCGGGGCAACGCCTTTCTCATTGGTGTATGGAATGGAGGCAGTTTTACCTATCGAGGTCGAGATTCCTTCCCTCAGAGTTTTGTTAGAAGTAAAGTTGGATGAAGCAGAATGGATCCAGTCCCGATACGATCAGTTGAATTTGATTAAAGAAAAGAGGCTAAGGGCTATCCATCATGGTCAGATGTACCAAAAGCGAATGATGCGAGCTTACAACAAAAAGGTTCGTCCTAGAGAATTTCATGAGGGAGACCTAGTATTGAAAAAGATCCTGCCCATACAAAAAGATTTCAGAGGAAAATGGATGCCGAATTGGGAAGGACCTTATGTGGTAAAAAAGGCCTTTTTTGGAGGAGCATTGATATTGGCTGAAATGGATGGCAAGACTTTACCCAATCCTGTGAATTCAGATTCGGTTAAGAAATACTTCGCCTAAAAAAAAAGGAGAGGTCAAGGTGAAAACTTGCCAAAAGCACCTTGAGACCAAAGGGATTTTGAATTGAAAACCCGTAAAGGGCGATTCAAATTTTGATCGAAGGTGGGGCATACGATGGTCTTACGATGTCTAAATTAACAAGGAGGAGAGATGTTACATCTTGGGGCATCTACAAGAGTACTCTAGATCCCCTAAACACGTATTGAGCTTAAAAAGGGAATCCTCAAAAAGTTTGTACAGAGAAGCTCACGCTGCGATATCTGGGGCACTTATTTTCTTTTTATTCGTTTTGTATTCAGCAATGTTTATTGTCTGTGATTAATCTATTCCCTTCAAATTTTGTTTCTGACAAATTTCAGTTCTATCATTGTTCAAGCATTTTGCATTGAAATGATGATTAATTGACTAATGCTACTCTCACAAAAGAAGTTCTGCATATTACTCTAAAAGTTTCTAAACAATACAGGAACCTGAAATAGGGCTATTATTTAGAACTAACAAAACTTAAAGATTGGAAACATTTGAGAAGAAAGAGTTTAAATTAGGACTACCTCTTCGGGTTTTCTATTCAAAGATCTAAGCTGAACAAAAAGACAGGGTACCGTTTCAGTGAAAAAACCTTGATGAACAAAGAGAAATGACAACCCAAACATTAAAAAGGGATCCATTCTCACAACATGCTGCACTCATGCATTTAATAGATCATTCATAGCACATCTAGTTAGGAACATTTGATTCATTTCGATCATAGCATCCTAATTCTTTGGCATAAGCATAAATACATGGAACTGATTCTAAGGATCATGTCCCTAGATCGGTGAATTCACAGATCTTAACCCCTAAGCAGTAAGGAAACAGATCGAAGGCGATGAGCCTTAAACCCCTAAAGCAGTAGGGTAACAGGCTGAATTTACAGATCTTGTCTCTCTAAGTAGTAGTGGAGCAAATCGAAGACGAAGGGCCTTAACCCCCTAAGCAGTAGGGTAACAGGCTGAATTTATAGATCTTAACCCCCTAAGCAGTAGGGAAACAGATCGAAGGTGATGGGCCTTAAGCCCCTAAGCAGTAGAGTAATAGGCTGAATTTACAGATCTTAACCCCCTAAGTAGTAGGGAAACAGATCGAAGGTGATGGGCCTTAAACCCCTAAAGTAGTAGGGTAACAGGCTGAATTTACAAATCTTGTCTCCCTAAGAAGTAGTGGAGCAAATCGAAGACAAAGGGCCTTAACCCCCTAAGCAATAGGGTAACAGGCTGAATTTACAGATCTTAACCCCCTAAGCAGTAGGGTAATAGGTTGAATTTACAGATCGAAAGCGATGAGCCTTAAACCCCTAAGCAGTAGGGTAACAGGCTGAATTTACCATTCGTATCTCTTTGAAGTTTCAACGGAGCAGATTGAAGTCACTAGTCTTATCTCCCTGAAGTTACAGTGGAGCAAACTGAAGATAGCGAATCTTATTTCCCTGAAGTTGCAGTGGAGCACATTGAAGATACATGAAGAAAAGAAGCACCAAGAGAAGTCAAGACTCGGCAGGTCCCGGCAAATTTGGCCCTTTCTAATGTCTTTGCTCTATTCTCGTTACACGACGATGAGCAAAGAGGGGCAGCTGTAGAAGGCCCAAATTGCTCGGGCCCGAATACAAATAACCCAAAACCCAGTTACAACCAGACCCACTACCCAATTACAATAACTAAACCTACCCAAGCCCAATACCCAAAACTAACCTAAACAACAACAGAAGCCCACCTAAGCTAGCCCAATCCCGAAACCCTAGCCCCCTTAAAGCTGCCAGCCACCGAACCTCCCCACTTGCCTCTACCACCACCTGCCCACTGCAGCACCGGCCACCAACTCGGGTCACCTCCATCGCTTCTGCACCTGCAACCATTAAAATGAAAGGACAGAAAGTAGTAATAAAAAAAAGGCTTGTAAATGACTATAAAAGCCAAGCGAAAATGTAATAGGGGGATTCAGCATTTTTTTTAATACTAATAGATTTATATACCAAGCAGAGATTTTAGCAATATAAAAAAAAAAAACACAACAACACCAATCGGGCAACCAAAACACCAATATCCAAAGTCTAAGGTGATTTAAATCTTTTCATTTTTATTTATTTTCGAATCATACATACATATGTATTTTTCCATAAATAGTATAATAAAAAGGACAATAAAAAAATTACCTTTTTCGGCCACCGTGCACAGTGGCCGGCGGCGGCAGCCGGCAGCGGTCCAGTGACCGACCCTGGTGCCTGAAATCGCCTCACTCTCTCCCTCCCTCTCTTTTTTTTTTCTTTTTTTTTCTTCTTTCCCTTGCTGTAAATGAAAATTTTAAAAAAAAATTGGCCTTATATAGCCTCCCAAAACGACGTCGTTTTGGAGGCTGCCCTTTAACCCCAAAACGACGTCGTTTTGGCCTATGCCCGACCCGTCCGACCCGCTCCACTAAGGATTCGCGTGTTTTTTTTACGGAAGGGCTATTTGCGCGTTTAGCCCTTCTGCATTTTTTGCTTTTAAATTTCATTTTTTTGCTTTTAATTTATGCCTAGAAATTTTATTTATTTTCCAATTTAGTCCCTTTGAAGCTGTGCGTTTTGGGACAAAGGGTTATTACCCATTTTAGTCCTTCTTGGTTATTTGCGTGTGCGGATTAATCCCCTCTTCTTTTATTTATTTCAGATTTGCCCCAAAATTTTATTTTCAGATTCAATTATGTCCTTTCTTTTACTTTTGGTTGTTTTATTACATTATTTATATTATTATATTTGCACTTATATTTATTTTATTCTAATGCCATTATTATTATCACCTCTTTTGTTATTATTATTAATATTAGTGTATGTTTCATTATATATGTATGTATATATATTTTTATATATAGTATTATTTTAATTACTTTATTTTAATATTATTATATTATATTTACTCTTTGCATTTCAATGTTATTATTATTATTATTATTATTACTATTATTATTATATATTAGTGTATATTTTTTATGTACATATATATTTATATATAGTATTGTTTTTTTATTACTTTAATTTAATATTTTTATTATATTTGCTTTTTTATTATATTTGCTTTTTGTATTTTCTATTATTATTATTATTATTATTATTATTATTATTATTATTATTATTATTATTATTATTATTATTATTATTATTATTATTATTGTTGTTGTCATCATTTTTGTAATTATTATTACCATTGTATTATGACTATTATTATATTTTCATTTTCTTATTACTCATCTATTATGTTTCTTATCTATATATATTTTCATTATTATAATATATCTATTATTTATTAGTATTTTACTATTACTATTATTAGTATTAGCAATTTTTAATCAATACCTATATGTATGTATTATGTTTTTTTAATACTATATTTTTAATACCATACATGTTGTATATATTCTTAATACTATATTGTGTGTATATTTTTTAATAACTACATTATGTATGTATTTTTAAGCGCTATATTATGTACATATTTTTTAATATTATGTATATACTTTTATTCCTATATATTTTAATACATATTTGTATATATTTATATATCGTTATTATTAGTTATTTTTTTATATTATTACTGTTTTCAATAAATATTATATATATTTTTAATCTAGTATTATATGTTTCACATATATATGTTCCCTACTATTTCATATTTACATTATTACTATTATTATAATATTTAATACCATATGTATTATTATCGTTTTATACTATTACTATTTATATTATTATTATTATTATTATTATTATAACCGTTTTCGTTATCATTGTCATTTTTATTTTGCCATGTTTTATTTATTTATTTATCTACTTATGTATTCGATAATTTCATTTTCCTCATGCATTTGTTTATATTTACATATTACTAGCCTTGCTATTATTTCATCTTTTATAATTGCTCATATTATTGTTTTTAACACTGCCGCACCTATTACTATGCTATTATACGTATTAATACCATAATTTGCTTTTATGTTTTACTATAAATCACGTTATATTTTTTTACTCAATACATTAAGATAATTCTTTCATGAAAGTAATATTCCGTATTTGGTAATTCGAGACAATCGTGCCCTAACTTACTGGGTTTCGATTTTTCTCATTTCACCTAAATAACGGAATATTCTTTTAAATCACAATATGAGTTTTAAAAAAATGCTTATTCTCGGAAATACGAGGTGTTGTGTCCTAACTTACCGGATATGACATTTTGTTACCTCGAGATAAGATTTTTATAAATAAAGGCAATATTCGGTATTTGGAAGTTCGAGAGATCGTGCCCTAACTTATTGGGTTCCGATTTTCCTCGTTTACCCTAAATAATCGAATATCCTTTTAAAAGGAGTTAAAATACACAAATTTTACATAAAAGGTAAACTCACTCTCACAAGCTCGAGATGTCGTATCCTAACTTACTGGATGTGACATTTTATCATTTCGAGATGAGAATGTCTTTAATATTCGAGTTTTTTTTACAAAGAGAGGGATCGTATTTCAAAGTATTTTAAGTTTTCAATTTTCGACCCTAAGACACTAATTAATCAACTAGGTACCAATTTTTAGGCGTATCAAGGGTGCTAATCCTTCCTCGTGCGTAACCGACTCCTGAACTCATTTTCTAATTTTCGTAGACCAAAAATTATCGTTTTAGTAAATCTTAACTTTTATTAAAATGATTAATTTGAGGTGACCCAATCACACCTCATCAAAAAGGATTGGTGGTGACTCCTCTATTCGTTTTCATTTTCAAAATCTAAGTCGATTCCCGTTTTTCAAAAAAATGGTTTCGACATTACTTTTATTAATGATTTTAGTAGAAAAAGTTGGATATATCTTCTTAAAACAAAATCAGAAGCATTTGACAAGTTTATCGAGTTCAAAGCCATGGTAGAAAAATAGAGTGAACATTTCATTAAGATACTCAGAACTAATAGAGGTGGTGAGTATACTTCAAAGCTATTTGAAAGCTTCTGCAAGGAACATGGAATTATTCACCAGTTGACAACCGCGTACACACCACAACAAGATAGAGTCACTGAAAGAAAGAACCACACTATTCTTGATATGGCAAGAAGCATGGTTAAAGGTAAGCATTTACCAAGAACTTTCTGGGCTGAAGCTGTTCAATGTGCTATTTATTTGTTAAACCGGTGTCCAACAAAGAGTGTGAAATACAATATGCCAAACGAAGCCTAGAGCAATCAAAAGCCAGGAGTTGGACATCTCAAGATTTTTGGATGCATCGCATATGCTCATGTTGTTGACCAAACAAGAAAGAAGTTTGGCGATAAAGGAGTAAAATGTATTTTCATTGGTTATGAAAAGAGAAGCAAGGCATATATGTTATACAACTCTCTTACCAAGAAAGTTATTATTTCAAGAGATGTTGAATTCGATGAAGATGATTACTGGAGATGGTGCGAAGAAGAAATGAAAATTGAAGGATTATTTTTCAGTGATGACAAAGACGACGACTTCATTAATCAAGAACAAGGCGACAATCAAAGCCCTCCTCCAAGCCCTGTTGCAACAACTCCTACAACATTATCATCACCAACCAGTAGCAATACCAGCAACTCAGAGGAAGCACCTACAAGAATGCGTAGTTTACGCAATATTTATGAGGTTACAGAACCCATATAAACAATACTCGATTATTCAATATTCTGTTTAATGACAGAATGTGATCCAATAATATATGAAGATGCAATTAGAGATGTCAGACGGAAGAAAGCAATGGATGAAGAAATTGCAGCAATAAGAAGAAATGACACAAGGGAGCTAATAAGTCTACCAGAAGGACATATTCTAATTGGAGTCAAATGGGTGTACAAGATAAAGACCAACAAAGAAGGAAAAGTGGAGAAATACAAAGCAAGACTAGTTGCAAAAGACTACAAGTAAATATATGGTGTAGACTATGATGAAGTATTTGCTCCAGTTGTCAGAATTGATACTATAAGGCTTCTCATGGCAATTGCAGCACAAAATAAATGAAAAATTTATCAGATGGACGTAAAGTCAGCATTCCTTAATGGCTACCTGGAAGAAGAAGTCTACATTGAACAACCACCTAGATATAGCAAACAAGGACAAGAAGACAAAGTTTATCACTTGAAGAAAGCTTTATATGGATTGAAGCAGGCCCCAAGAGCATGGAACACAAAAATAGATGAATACTTTCAGAAGAACATGTTCATGAAAATCTCATACGAGCATGCTCTATATACGAAGAAAAATGAAGTTAGTGACATCATGATCGTGTGCTTATATGTGGATGATATGATTTCCACGGGAAACAACCCAAGTATGTTCAATGAATTTAAGAATACCATGACTAAAGAATTTGAAATGACAGATATTGGTGAAATGTCATACTTTCTTGGAGTCGAAGTGAAACAAATGAAAGATGGCACATTTGTGTCTCAAAAGAAATATGCGGAACAAATTTTGAGAAAATTCAACATGAAATATTGCAAGCCAGTAGCCACGCCAGTAGAACCAGGCACGAAATTAAGTGTTGATCCGTCTAGAGAGCCAATAAATCCAACGTTGTTTAAAAGTATCATTGGAAGTTTAAGGTGTTTGACTATCATGCGGCCAAACATCATGTACGCAGTGGGAATAGTTAGCAGATACATGGAGAAGCCAAAACAAGATCACTTGATTGCAGCAAAGAGAATTTTAAGATACATCAAAGGTACGATGGATCAAGGTTTATTTTATACATACTCACAGAGTTCAGAATTGGTTGGTTATTTAGATAGTGATTATAGTGGTGACTTGGATGATCGCAAAAGCACATCTTGATCTTTATTCCATATTGGCTCTGCTGCATTTTCATGGTCATTGAAAAAGTAACGAACAATAGCCCTCTCAATGTGTGAAGCAGAATACATGGTTGTTGCAACATGCATGTGTCAAGAAATTTGGTTGAAGAATATTTTAGGTGAATTATCTATTATACAAGAAGGTCCAATTACAATTTATGTTGACAACAAGTTCACAATATCTCTTGCAAAGAACCCAGTGTCTCATAGTCGAGGCAAGCATATCGATACAAAGTATCATTTTATTCGAGAGCAAGTGAAAAATAAAAATGTTGAATTAGTTTACTGCAGAACAAGAGATCAATTGGCAGACATCTTTACAAAGCCATTGAAAGCGGGCATATTCCATAAACTCAAAGAAAAGCATGGAGTGAAAAGTTTGGTTTGAGGGGGAGTGTTAGAAAACAAACCAACTTTCAAAAGTCAAAAAGTGCAGCTAAAGAAGTTATTTTCAAATTGGTTTTTTACCTCATGCAAATTGGATAATGCTGGAAACTTCAAGGATGATGGCAGCACATTGAAAAGTCTTACAAGACAAGGAAAAAAGTCGGCTGACTATGTCTATATATATATGTATGTATAGTTCATGTGTGTGAGTGCTGAAAAAAATATTAGTGAGTTTGAGAGAAAAAGTGTAACACCCTAACCCGTAACCATCGCCGGAATAGGTTAAGAGGCATTACCGGACTTATAACTCAGTTCAGAACATTCATATAACAAATATCATCTCATTTTAATAAACATAGGTCATTCATATTCATTATGAATTTAAATCGAGCATACAAAGTCTAAATCATGCATTCAGGATCAAATCAATAACATATGAAAGTTTCAGAACTTAGAAAAATTTTCATTTTTTCAAAGATCACAAGCCCGTGTGAACAAGCCGTGTGCCTCACACGGTATTAGACACGCCCGTGTGTCAGGCCGTGTGAAAATTAGGGCATACATACTGACTTGTCCACACGGCTACAAGACACACCCGTGTACCAGGCCTTGTGAAAATTAAGGAGGCTATTGACTTGGCCACACGGCCGACCACACTCCCGTGTGTCAGCCCGTGTGCCACACACGACCAATAGACACGCCCGTGTGTCTAGGCCATGTCAAAACTGAAGGGTATACTGACTTAATTCGTAGGGTACCCCAGGGGACACATGGCCGTGTAACGTGACAGTGTGTCGCACACTGCTGAGACACACGCCCATGTCTCTGCCCGTATGGACAAAAATAGGCCATTTGAATAGCCAATTTATCACCCCAATTGGGTCAAACCTACAAGCAATAAAACAAGTATCTTTGCACACATTTTATAACTAATTCACAACCAAAACATAAGCATTCATGACATATCATTATCAACCATATTCCATGCTCATAAACCTTACTAATTTATACCAAAACATAAGACAAAAGCATATCAAACATATAATTTGGAAATCTCCAAACATACAACCAAATATCATACTAAAACCTTAACAAATTGACCATTTTCCTTGGCCAACCAAAAACATATCACATTAACACATTAGCATCACATATCATATACTATTGTCAAACTATGAGTTCAAACATAAGCTAGCCATATCACATGGCATGATATATATACATTAAAAAACCCAACCAAATCACTTCTAGCCTATACATGCCATACTTCAAAATATACATTTTCAAAAGTACCAAAACAAGGTTCGATAGTGTGGTGACGATCCTCGACGATCCCCGAGCTCACAGTAGCTTCGATATCTATAAAACAATGCAAACACACACAAAGTAAGCTTTCAAAAGCTTAGTAAGCTCGTACCAATTATCATCAACAGTTTATAAAATATAAAACATCGATACATAAGTACTTATTAGTTCTCAATTCATCTATCAATTCTATGCCAACACAATTCATATGTTTATACCAATTCAATGACCTTCATATACATAATATCATCTACCACATATGTATCGTACATACCTGAACCTTCCCGTATTTATTCATTTTCATTCTCACCTCTCGTTGGATATTTAATATTTTCTGAAGATTATTCATACTTTAAACATCCGCACACTTAGTGTTTTAAGGATTAGCTGAAGCTAGAACGATTCCGAACACTTAGTGCCATCTCAATTAACCAAAGCTATTTCAGTATCGCACACTTAGTGCCTCATATAACCGGAGCTATTTTGAACCGCACACTTAATGCCAAATACAGTTGATTTATCATCATATTCAACCATAATCTAATATATATATACAATCTATGTATAGTCAAAGCATCAAAAATATACATGTAACATCATGTTTTATGTACCAACTTACCTCGTACTCGGAATTGTCGACTCGGATTGTCTACTCTATAATCTACGACTTCCCTCGGTTTAAATTCGAATTCCTCTTTTCTTGATCTATATGTATTCAAAATTAACTCTTTTATTCACTAAATAATTCAAATCAATCCATAAACATTCATTTAGGGCACTTCACAATTTAGCCCTCACATTTTTACATTTTGACACTTTAGTCCCTAATTCACAAAATCACAAAATACACATAATTTGCATATACTCATGCTTGGACGGATATTCATAGCTCTCATACAAGTCCACACATTTCATTTATTTCACATTTTAGTCCTTCAATTTACAATTTTCACAATTTAGCTCATTTTACTCAAATTCATCAAAAATCCAAAGACAAAACATGTTAACCCAAAACATATCTTCCATTTATCACAACTAACTTCAAAAAACTCATAGTTTCATCAATGGCACATTTCAAAATCATCAACAAAATCAAAAATTGAGACATGGGCTTGGTAAAACACAAAGCAACGATTACAAAAACGTAGAAATTATCAAAAATTGAGTAAAACTCATACCTTAATCAAAGAAAATCAAAGCCGAACCTTAGCTTGAGTTTTCTCTCTTTTTCCTTTGCTAATTTTGGCTATATGAACACATAATGGCATATTTTCATACTTTGTTTTAGTTATAATTCATTTAATAATTATTTTGCCATTTTGCCATTTCATTAAAACATAAATAAACCATTATATTAAGGCCATTTATGTCCGCTCATACTTTTAATGGTCAAATAACATAATAAGGACCTCTCATTTATAAATCCAAATCAAATAAGCACTTTAACAAACCGTAGGCAACTTTCACCTTTTACGCGATTAGGTCCTTTTTTATCAAATTAAGCACACAAATGATAAAATTTTCATACGAGACTTTCACACATGCTAATTCATATATCATAACATGGAAAATAATATTTAATTATTATTCTAACTCGAATTTTTGGTTCCGAAACTACTATTCCGACTAGGGTCTGAACTGGACTGTTACAAAAAAGTGTGTGTGAGTTATAAAAAGAAAAACTAGCAGTAGCTAGTGTAGAGAAAAAAAAAAGAGAGTTTGTATTGTGTTTATTTGTGTGTAATAAAAAATTAGTATCTGAGTTAATTTTATTAAGCTTCTAACAACCCTCCCCTTCTTGAGGCACCAAAGTCACCACAATGTTGTCTTCACCATCAATACTCAGCTCTTCCAACGAATCCGATATTGAAAAAGTCAAGGTTTTCATAAACCAGTGGGACCGGAAGACTCAGAAAAACCATTGGGCTATTACAAAACTATTCCAAAACAGAGCACAAACAACCAAAAAAATAACAACCCCAAAACAAATTACCAATATGCTCTAAACAAGGTATTCCTCGACAAACCTACTTTAGCCAAGGCTTTCGCCATTCCATTCTTACCTCGATTTGTGACTTCAATCTGAACCTTAGCCATTCTCCTTAAACTTCCTTCAATATCCGCAAACAAATTCCTAAACGACCACGACCGAAGACAACTATATTTCAACCGATCCGAAATAGTACTTGAATCGCACTTTATGTTTAAAGGGACCTGCTTCTTCCGAATCAACTCTATAACCATCTCTGCAGCCTCTTTAATTGCCATTAGAATCGCCATTTCCAAGCCCTCAGCTGCACATCTACCAGAAAATGAAGTCGAAACCACCCCATTATCATCCCTCAACACTCCTTCACAAGCTATTATCTCATTCATAACAACCCCTGCCACATTGAATTTTATCCTACCCATGGAGGAGGATCCCAAACTAAGTCACAAGTCGTTATTGATCTTCCACCGACAAAACATTTCACCTGCCAACTCCACCAATCACTTTCTGAGAAGATACATTTGTTATAGACAGCTCTTGCCCACATTAACGCTCTCATCTTAGAATGAAACAATAAAACGTCAATAGTTGTAACACTATACCATTCTGAGATAGCCACACTGTCCAACAAGATGCCGCAATCACCACTAGCCATAAGCTTTTTTGCAGACCTACAGGGGCATGTTCTAGCACAAAGTAAAGAATTCTTCAAAATTCACCACATTCTTCCAATAAAAACTCCACCAATTAAAAGTACGAGACCAAAAACTATTAATAAAAGGACATAGCAAAAACAAATGATTAACATTTTTTGTAACTCTATCACACCATGGACAGCCACTAGATAACGAATCCAGCTGTATCCCCCGCCTAATCAAAAAATCTTTCGTTGGTACATGTAAGTTGTAGATTTAATTTTTTTTTTACTTTAATTTAATCATTTTTTAGTTTTTATACTTGCTTTACTCTCGTACAAAACTGATAGATATTACATACCACATCATCGAGAACTTGTTTATTATTTATGCCTTAGAATGCATGATTTGACTTATATGTTTGATTATTTATACATTCTCGAATTTTAAAATTTCCATCCTAATCCAAGTACTAGTTATTATATCCAAAAATATCTAACGCTTCACTCTCGTACAATTTATTAATTATTAAACATCCTTTTTTTAAAAATTTTTCACTTAATCTTTTTTAATTATTAAATGACCATTTTACCAATAAAGACCCATTTCCAATTTTATTTATAGAAATGGGCCAATTTTTTCATTATTTACGAAAAAGGCCAATTTTGAAAAAAGACACTTCCACATCAGCGCAATTTTAGAGGAAATTTTAGTAAAATGCGTTCCTGGAGAGAGCTTTTTGCCACATCAGCACAAATCACACCCTCATGGACGCACTTTGCTGATGTGGCAAAAAGGCTCCCCCAAGGACGTGTTTTAGCCTGTGTTTTTTTCCCCAAAAAAACTATTCTCAAATTAAATTTTCAAAAAAGTCATTTTTTAAATATTATAAAAATAGGACAATTTTTTTTAAAAAATTACGAGAATAAACCTTTATAAAGGCTCAAAGTGACAACACTATTTTTTTTAAGGTGTCACCAATTAATATGAAAATAAAACTTACAAAACAAATCTTTATATAGACTCAAAGTCTCATTTTCCTTGTCTTCTTAAGCAATGTGGGATATGAGATATGTGTATATATAGATTCATGAATAGTTTTGCAGCTTGTTCCTAAACAATGTGGGATTCCTTCCTCTTCTAACTAACAATATTAGATTAAATGCTACATTATATTTTATATTTTTTTTTACAAAAAAATTTCTATTTCTTTTATATTTTGTTAACATTTTCTCATATTATAAAATTATATTTTGAGATATTTAATCTTGTTGTATTTTAGAATTGTTAACATATACAAAAGAATTATTAAAAAAAAAAAAGAGAGAACAAATTGCACTTATGAAACTTGTACATGCTATAATCTTCTATTCAATTTTAAATATTTGAAGTTAATATCAATGCAA
Organism: Gossypium longicalyx; assembly: GCA_025698465.1. NCBI lineage: Eukaryota > Viridiplantae > Streptophyta > Magnoliopsida > Malvales > Malvaceae > Gossypium > Gossypium longicalyx. The sequence continues at coordinate 95,530,662 of CM047000.1, read as the reverse complement.
TTCTAATTTTTAAAATAATTTTCTATTATTTAAATTTAGAAGTTACACTTTTAATTTTTTATTTTTTATTTTATTTTATATTATGAATGTTTGATTAATAAATAAATGGTGAGTATTTGGTACTCAAATAGTATTTTTTTTGTAATATATATTTTTAAATATTATTTATTTTTAATATTTTACTATACTCATTAGTTTTTTTAATTCTAATTTTAATTTAATTTTCATCACCTAATGAATGCCGATAAATTTATTTCAGATGTATTTTGACTAGATAGATAATCTATTTAAACATGGTATATAATTATGTTAAATAAGTTTTTTTTATAGAAATATATAATATACATAAAATATAATAATTATTTTTCATATTTTATATCTAGATTAAATTACATTAGTAGTCACTTAACTATGATTTTTTTAGCTATCAAATTATAAAAACTTACAAAATGATCACTAAACTATTAGTAATTTTTTAAATATTTATTTTTTAATATTTTACCATACTCATTTTATATTTTATAATTTTTTACTTATAGAGTTTAAAAGTTTTATTTATAATGTAACAAATGTTAACTTTTTGTAAAAAAATTAAACTCTAAGTAAAAAAAATCAAATATAATGTAGCCTTTAATCTCATGTTATTAATTAAAAGAGGAAGGAATCCCACATTATTTAGGAACAAGCTGCAAAATTACTCATGAGTCTATATATACACATATCTCATACCCACATTGTTTAAATAAACAAGGGAAATGAGACTATAGGGAAATGAGACTTTGGGTCTATATAGAGATTTTCTTTGTAAATTTTATTTCCATATTAATTGGTAATACCTTTAAAAAAAATGGTGTTGTCACTTTTTGTAACAACCCGATTTAGACCCTAGTCAAAATGGTGGTTTTGGGACCACGAATCCGAGTCAGAAAAATATTTAAAAATTATTTTCAGTGTTTATTATGTGTGAAATTTTCGTAATTTAATTTTATTATTTGAGTGCCCGATTTAATAAAATGGCTTAATCGCATGAAATGAAAATTTGGTGGTTAAATATAAAAGGGGCCGAATTGATGATGCCTTTGTTGCATGAGGTACTTATAATGCAATTAGGCCATGATTAAATATAATGGACGGTAGCAACCTTAATATATAATAGTTTTATATATTAAGTTAAAGGTTAATTATGTAAAATGCATAATAAGTAATAATAATATAAAACATAAAATAAAGACAAAAGTGTTCATCTTTGTTTTGGTGACCGAAACTAAAAGAAAAATAAAGCTTTGGTGGTGTTTTAAGTTCGCAACTTGAAGTTCAAATTAAGGTATGGATTTTGCTCGGTTTTTGATAATTTTTACGTTTTAAAGATCGTTGTTTCGAATACTATCCGACCCATGCTAGAATTTTTTATTTTGATGAATATTTGAGTTATTCCATTGATGAATATTCATGTTTTGTGATGTTTGATGATGAAATATTAAAGATATGTTTTAGATTAACATGTTTTATATTGGAATTTTTGATGATTTTGAGTAATTAGGACTAAATTGTAAAAATAATAAATTGAGAGACTAAAATGTGAAATAAATGAAATACATGGACTAGTATGAGTATAAGGAATATTTGGCCTAACTATGTTGTGAGATTTTGCATATTTTGTGTTTTATGCAATAGGGGTTAAATTGTGAAAAATGTGAAATATCAGGAGTAAAAGTGTAATTTGCCCATTTGTGTGTTTTTGGATGAATTTGGTTGAATATTTGATTTAATAAGTTTAATTTATATTAAACTAGATCAAGAAAAGAGAAAATCAGATTTAGATCAAGGGAAAACTAAAGTTGTCGACTAGCCGATCCGTACCGGTTTTTCATTGTCCAAGATAAGTCTCTGAGCAATTAAACATCGTTTATTTTGAATGTAAATTAGTTTAATATGCTGATTTGGAATTTATAGATTTATAGTAGAGTTGGTCGAATATGATTAAGCATGGGAATAATGTATTTGAGTTTAATTCGACTGAGTTATAACATCTGAAAGTCTGTATGAACTATATGGCATATTTGGAATTTTCGATATATGAATTGTTTATGAGACAACTTTATAATAGTGATATTCGGGCATTGAGCCTAGCAAGCCTTATGCTGGTGAATTAAATCGGGCTTTATGTCTAGCAGGCTTTTTGCCGGTGTATAAAATCAAACTTTGAGTTTAGCTGGCCTTGTGCCGGTGTGAGATACAGGCTTATGCCAAGCAGGCTTTATGCCGGTGGTTTATTATAAGTTATGCCTAAAGACTTCATGCTGATGTGGTATTTGAGTAAGTAAATCGAGTTAAATGGCCAGGTATGAATTAACTTGTTACCTATGTGAGATAAGGTAAGTAAGTACTTTGAATATTTGTGTTAAATCATGTATGATAGTAATGAAAAATATATGTGAGATTAGTATGTGTATTCGGCCTTGTGACTAAATAATTTGAATATCAATGAAATGATTCTTCTCTATGTGCATATGTGTAACCATGTATATTCGGCCATATAGGTAATGTACATATGTGATGTTATATTTGATCTTCTGTATTCGGCCAATTAAGTGATGCTTGTATATGAAGTTAAATTTTTTTTTTTTTGTGAGCTTGTGTAAATGAGTGGAAGTATATTTGAATGTGTAATGATATTTGGATTTGAAAGTTGAATGAAAATTGTAAAATTTAACCTTATAAGTATTCGGCCAAAGTGATAGTTATGTTAAATATGTGTGGTTATGGAATGTATAAGTTGAGACTAAATATGGCATTGATATAGTAAATTGGTTTAGTTTAAATTTAAGGAGTTGACTATATTATTGAGTTGATATTTGCTTATGACTTACAAAGCTACGATAGCTTACTGTGTGTATGTTTATTCTTTGTTCTTATAGATTTTGGAAGTTAGTTATGGGCTCTGGGATCGGCTGTGAAGTCATCCACACTATCGTCAACCTTCGGTACTTTTAAAAGTCTTATTTCAAACTTATGGCATGTATAGGCTAATATGTATTTTGTCCGTTCTTGGATATGTATAATTTAAGCCATGCGTATATGGCTTATCTACTAAGTTTGAATTTGGTTATGTTTGGTAATGGTTTAATCCGTTTTGGTTATAATGTTACATGCTATGAATGAATGGTATATGTGATTGGTATTATACGTTTTGGAAATGGCTTGATAATGGTTGGTGAATTTGCTTGTGGTTGATGAGTCGGTCATGATGTATATAAATTTTCATAAGTAAGGTTAGATGATTCGGTTTTGGTTGTATATAGATAAAGTATATAGATGAAATTGGTTGATATGTTTGATATAGGTGTTAAAATGTGAATGGGCATTAGATGATATATATATATATATATATATATATATATATATATAAGTTCGAATATGGTAAGGGTTTATTATGATATGTTATGTCTTGTAAAGGTATAGTAATTTGGCTTAACAGTGGGCCAAGATGTTGATAATATATATATGTACATATGTATGTATGTGTAATCGAATGATGCTTATGTGGTTGGTAAAATAGGTACAATTGATCAAGATAAATATTGAGTAGGTATTAGATATGTTTTGTTAGTAAATTGTATATTTAATAAGTAACAAGTATATATATATGTTTGTGGATATGTAATTAGTACACTTCTAGTTTAAGATTAAATGGTGGAATTTGTATGACTTTAATGTTTAATGAAATATTTTTATCATTTGTGAAGTTGATAATGCCATATATGCTAAGGGATAAAATGGCTTGTGATATTATTTATTTGGTTAAATATGCACACGTATAGAATTAAGAAATAAATAAAATGTTTGATTATTATTTTTGGTATTCGCTTATCAATAAAGTGATGAACATGTGATTCGTATATGCAATATATTTTTTATAATGTATGTTTAATATTTATTTAGTTATATGCTCTACATGTATATATATGAATATGACTTGTGTTAGCATGAGAATGTTCGGAACTGTACTTATGTTTAGTAATGCTTCGTGACCTTAGCCCGGCGACGGATACGGATTAAGGGTGTTACACTTTTAGCTTTTATAAAGGTTTATTCTTCTAAATTTTTAAAAATTTTTATCTATTTTTATAATATTTAAAAAATGACCTTTTTTGAAAATTTAATTCGAGAATAGGGTTTCTTTTTGGGGAAAAAACACGGGCAAAAATGCTCCCCAGGGAATCGTTTTGCTTAAATTTCCCTTGAAATCGCGTTGATGTGGAAGCATTTTCCCAAAATCAGCCCTTTCTAGTAAATAATGAAAAAATTAACCAATTTCCGTAAATAAAGTTGAAAATGGGCTTTTATTGGTAAAATGGCCTTATTAAACAACATCTTACTTTTTATTACAATATAAAATTAATTTAAATGACTATGTTTATAAATTATTAATATTTTTAATACTTATTTAAAATTAAAATTGTATTTATTTTTTTTATCAAATTAATCAATCCAACTAATTGAATAAAAAACTATAAATCTAATTGACATAAAAAGTAACGGAGACAGAAGGCCAAACATTCAAAATCAATCTTAAAGACTTTGGGTCACAACTTGGAAGCCAAACGAGGATGGGGACAAACAACGAGAAAGGATTTTATAAAATTGTGATTTCACGTTATCTTTTCTAATAAGAGGATAATAAATCAGATTTCTAGATTTTTTAATTGAATTTGAATCTTTTTAGGAGGAAAAAATTGAAAATCAAGAGAAAAAAAATTATATATTATCTTATTCAATTCATTTAATTAACGAAAGGTAAAATAAAAAATTAAATAATAAAATATAAATTAAAATTATAAATATCTAATCCCTCAATGTCACCACCAGTTTCTTCCCTGCTACCACATACATTTTATACAACTTTCCTCCTTTGATTATCCCATTTGTTTTTTTTTTATTATTATTCTGAGTAATTTTTGAAGTTCGAATGAGGGTGATGAAAGAATTTTTTATTACAGAATAAAATTAATTGAAATGAATGTGTTTATGAATTATTAATATTTTTAATACTTATTTAAAATTAAAATTGTATTTATTTATTTTATCAAATTAATCAATCCAACTAATTGAATAAAAAACCATAAATCTAATTGACATAAAAAATAACATAGTGATTTTATTCACTCTACCTAAGAAGATATTGTTTTATTTGAACTTGAGAATAGTTGTATCATTTTGTATCTTTGTTTGATATGCTTTACAACGGAGACAGAAGGCGAAACATTCAAAATCAATCTTAAAGACTTTGGGTCACAATTTGGAAACCAAACAACGAGGATGAGGACAAATAACGAGAAATGATTGTATGAAATTGTAATTTTACGTTATCTTTATTTCTTTCTAGTAGGAAGATGACAAATCAGATTTCTAATATTTTTAGTTGGATTGAATTTTTTTAAAAGAAAAAAATTGAAAATCAAGAAGAAAAAAAATTATATATTATCTTATTTAATTCATTTAATTAAAGAAATGTAAATAAAAAATTAAATAATAAAATATAAATTAATATTATAAATATCTAATCCCTCAACATCACCACCATTATCTTCCCCGCTACCGCATACATTTTATACAACTTTCCTCCTTTGATTATCCCTTTTTGCTTTTTTTTTTTTATTCGAGTAATTTTTGAAGTTCGAACGAGGGTGATGTAAGAATTTCTTTTCGAAAAGTCAAAATAATTTTTTTTTCAAAAAGTCATAATTAAATTATATATTTTTTATTAAAGTTAAAATCATTTTAATATAGTTATATAAATGATAACTATTTTGCATTTTCTTAAATTAATAAGTTGAATGGCATATTTATAGGTTTTAAAAATAGAGTTTTGTTAGTGTTTTTTTTTTAAATATCCTCATGGGCGACAAGATTAATTAATTTTTGTGTCTTCCTTTACTTAACGGTTACAAATTACTATATATGTTTTTTTTTTTAATTTTACAAAAAAAATCAACATTCATAAATGTCGAGCTTTGTTTAAATACTATCCAAAGCTATTAGAAAATTAAATTATATTATTACGGTTTAAGATTCTAGGTGTTAATGTGTTGTAATAATTTTAAAATAATTACTCTAATTCCAATGACACAAAAACTTGGTTGTAACAATAAACATCACTAGACTCGACATCTATTGGTGTCGAGGTAAAAAAAAAAAAAAAAAAAAACATATTCTATAAGATAACTCGACATCTATCGGTGACTCTGCTGCTCCTAGGGATCCCGCTATGGAGGAGTTGATACCTAAGAAAGTTAGGTTTAGAGACAATGAGGAAGTTACGAGCATTGATATGGCGATAGAACAGTCCTCTGCTCAGCCTACTTCTTGGAGAGACATGCTTGTTGTTCAGTCCTCAAAGGGTGGATCAAACGACTCGGATGAAAATGAAGCTATCATTATTTTAGAAGGAGATATCCAAAGATCCGTAGTGAATGGTATGCCCTCTATCACTTTCTCAGATCGGATTCATCAAATCCTCATACAGGGTATGGACAACACAGTGATCTTAAAACTCCTAGGCCGTACTATTGGTTTTTCGGTCCTACAGAATAAACTTTACAGTATGTGGAGACCATCAGCCCCTATTCACATGATGGATATAGACAATGGTTATTTTCTTGTCAAGTTTAAGAATAAACATGATTGTGATATGGCTCTTTCTGAAGTTCCGTGGACTATTTTCGGCCAACACTTGACTGTTCAGCCCTAGACGGTGGCTTTTGACCCTGTTCAAGCATACCCAAGTGTTGTGATGGCATGGATCAGATTCCCTGCGCTTCCGAGTTATCTGTATAATCGCAAAATCATTTCAGAAATAGGAGAACTTGTGGGCAAAGTGGTCAAGCTAGACTTCAACACCGACAGTAGGACGAGGGGACGCTTTGCTAGGTTGGCTGTGTATGTGGACTTAGAAAAACCTTTGGTGTCTCAAATATTGATTAATGGTCGAAAACAAATTGTAGAATATGAATCATTGTCTACAATCTGCTTTCACTGTAGACGGTATGGACATGTGGAAAGCACTTGTAACTACAAGTCTAATGAAGCTATGGTCGAGGTGAGTGGGGGTTCGCCTGAAAATCGAAAATTCAAAATCTGAACGTTGAAGGATCGGAGAAGAAAGATGGTAACTATGGGCCATGGATGATTGTGGAGAAAAAATCTAGGCGCAAATCAAGGGAAAATCCACAGAAATCAGCTAGATCTCTTGAGAGGGATAAGGAAGGTTCCAGATTTAGTGGCCTTGAGGTTATGGATTTAATTCAAGAATCGCAAAAAAGGGACATGGTCGATTTGTGAAAGAATAAAAAGAAAGATGTATTTATTGAGGATCAGAATAGGAAAGATTTTGGGGCTCTTTCTAACGGGCAGACAGAGGTCAACAAAGGCACCAAAAAAGTAAATACCAAGGAGACCGGATCCATTAATGTTGCTGGCCCGATTTTCAAAAGAAATAAGGCCCTAGTTATTGATCCCAAATTGGCCCACATTAATTTTAATGAGTCTAATCAGAATTTAAGGAAGCTTACTAACGGTCTGGGCCTTGGAACTCATTCGCCCAATCAGGCTTGGAGAGTTATGGACCGAACTGTCCAAGGAAAAGTTAGCCCACAGACTATTGTCAGTTCTGTCAGTACTGATCAAGACCTTGTTGCGGTGGAAACTGCAATTGAGTATGAAAGTGATGGAGAAGCCTTGGGTGCCGAAGAAGAGCCTTTTGTACACCAAATTGATTCGAATTTGAAGGAGAGTGTCAGAAGCGCAAGGATGGTTGACGTTGGGAGTTTAGACTCCGGGAAACACACAGCTATGGTTTTCTTTGAAAACGAAAAACCCCTGCTATCAAATAATTCCATGGCTCTGATGGGCGTTCTCAATTAGGGCAAGGGGCTGAAAATAAGAGGCAAAAATAATAAGCAAAATAAGAGCTTACATGGAAGTAATGTGCGCTTTAAAAATTTGAGCCAACACCGTGTTTCTCTTAAAAAATCCATGGAGCAGTTGGTCGAGAGTATTTCGGCCATTACAAAGGAGAATGTTGATTCTAGATGTTTTACCAGAAATGATGAACAAATGGAGAGGTTTAATAACCCTAGGCAGTAAGACAGCCTAATTTTGTTGGGCTTCTGTCCTTTCTTTTTTATTTTTTTGTGGGTCTTGTTTTACTTATTTATTTATTATTATTGTAGTTAATTTGGCTTTGGTTGGTTTTTATTTTCTTTTTTCTTATATTTTTTTTAATGTCTACTAATCTTAAAATTTTCTCGTGGAACTGTCAAGGATGTGCCAGTAGGAAATTTATCCATACTTTTCGTGAATATAATTCGAAATTTGGTTCGGATATCGTTTGCCTGGTTGAGCCGAGAGTAAGTGGTAAAAAAGCCAATTTTGTTATCGAGCAACTGGGTTTTAACTTTTCTCATTGAGTTGAGGCGGTTGGGTTTTCAGGTGGTATCTGGGTGAGATGGAAGGACTCTGTCCAAATGCAAATTATCACTAGTCATTCTCAATTTATTTTTCTTCGAGTTGATAATTCTATTTCTAATAAATCATTCTTCATTTCTTTTGTTTATGGTATCCTTGATAAGTTGAAAAGAAAGCTTTTTTGGGAAGCATTAAAATCTATCACTCCGGATCAGACGCTTCATTGGCTCATCATGGGAGATTTCAATGCTATTTTATCTCCCACAAACAAGAGAAGTCCCTTTAATATAGGAAATCACTGTGAATTTTTTGGTAATTTTGTTGACTATTGTGCTTTTCAGGACATAAGATTTAGTGGACCCGCTTTCACTTGGCAACGAGGCAGTACGTACGTTAGATTAGATCAAGCACTTGCTAATGATGAGTGGATGGCAAATTTTCCACAAAGCTTAGTTCAACACCTCCCTCGTATTAAGTCGGATAACCGACCGCTATTACTTTCCACTTGCCCAAATTTTGGCTTTTCTAAAGGGCGACCGTTCAGATTCTTAGTGGAATGGACGCAAATAATACCTTTCCCACCTTTATCAAAGATCAATAGCATTATGGAGGTAATATGGTTGACTCTCTTAATAATTTTACTTCTTCTGTTAAAATCTGGAACAGGGACGTGTTTGGTTTTTTGGGAGCACGAAAGCGGAACCTTATGCGATCTCTTAATAATATTCAAAAAGCCATTGATCATTTTCCTTCTAGTCAGTTAGTTCAGAAAGAAGTGGAAATTAGAGATGAGCTGGAAAACGTCCTTGATCATGAGGATTTACTCTGGAGGTAGAAGGCTCGATGTGACTGGCTACAATTGGGGGATAGAAACACGAAATTTTTTCATAGTCGTACGATTAAAAGAAGAAAGTTCAACCGTATCTCTACCTTACATATTAATGAAGAGGATTGGTATTCGGAACAAGACATCTTGTAGTCTAAAGCAGTGGAATTTTTTGAAAGGCTTTATGGTGAGACTCCTCATATTTTAAGGGATACACGTTGTTTTGGTTTCCCTGAGCTTTCTCTTTCAGAGGTTTCATTTTTGGAATTTGATGTCACTAATGAGGAAATCAAAAGAGCGCTTTTTGATATGGCGCCTTTGAAAGCGCCAGGTAGCGATGGGTACCATGCCCTCTTCTTTCAAGATCAGTGGGACAATGTTGGCGATGATGTGTGTCAATGGGTTAAAGAGATCTTTGCTGGGAGAAAAATTGAACAGGGGTTGAATAACAATCTGATTGTCATTATTCCTAAGAAAGAGAATCCTGAAGATTTCAGCCAATTCCGGCCTATCAATTTATATTCTGTGCTGTATAAGTTGGTTATGAAAGTGGTCGCTAACAGGTTTAAGGTAATTTTTCCTAAGCTGATTTCACAAGAACAAGCTGGATTTATAGCTGGTCGAAACATATCGGATTACATTATCCTTGCCCAAGAAGTCATTCATTCGATGCGGTGTAAGCAGAAAAGTAATAATTGGATGGCCATAAAGTTAGATTTGGAAAAAGCTTATGACAGAATTAGTTGAGAGTTCATTTATGTCCCGTTGAGTGCGACAGGAATACCCATCCTTCTGTGGAAACTTATTATGTCAGCTATTTCATCTTCAACAATACAGATCCTTTGGAATGGTGTTCCCACACGCAAGTTTAAACTAATTAAAGGAATTCGTCAAGGATATCCTTTATCGGCGTATTTGTTTGTTCTCTGCATGGATTGGTTGGGGCATATTATCCAAAAGGAAATGGAGATTGGTAATTGGGATCTTATTCGGCTATCTCGCAATGGCCTTACTATTTCTCATTTATTTTTCGCTGACGACCTGGTTATCTTTGGCAAAGCTAATCTTGATCAAGCTCGACTGTTAGATTCTATTCTTAATTAGTTTTGCGAGATCTCGGGTCATAAAATTAGTGTTGGGAAGAGTAATATCTTTTTTTCCAAGAGTACTCCTGAAGATGTTCGCAATCAAATCAACCAGATCTTCAGTTTTCAGGAAGTTCGGAACTTAGGTAAGTATTTAGGTGTTTCTCTCTTTCATGAGAGGGTCACTAAACATACTCTAAGCTTTGTTATTGATAAGGTGAGGCAGAAGTTGCAGAGTTGGGATGCTAGGAGATTATCTATGGCAGGGAGAATCATCTTGGCGCAATCGGTTTTTCTTTCTATTCCAAACTATTTTATGCAGTCTCTGATGATTCTGAGAGGTGTGTGCTTAGAAATTGAGAAATTGGCCAGACAATTTATTTGGGGTCGTAACGTTGGGCACTCCGAAATTTCTTTAGTTAGTTGGAACTCTATTTGTCAGCCTCGATCTCGGGGTGGCCTTGGTTTTAGATTCTTGGAGGAACAAAATAAGTCTTTTCTCATGAAAATTGGGTTTAGTCTTGTTTCTAACAGGGATACCCTTTGGGTTCGTGTCCTACGGTCCAAGTATAGTTGGAAAGAACAGCTCTCGAATTCGATTAGCAGAAGTCAGTGTTCCCACTTATGGAAATCCTTTTCTAAGATATGGGCATTATTCCGTGAAATTTTAACTTGGTCTCTTGGTGATGGAGCTGCTATCAGATGCTGGAAAGACTCTTGGATTCCAAGTATGGGTTCTTTAGTCTCTAAAATTCTGTCTTTTAGTAACCTTGATCTTGATTGCTGTGTTAGGGAGTTTGTCAATTTAGATGGAAGCTGGAATTTGGACATGTTTTGAGTTTGGTTATCTGAAGATGTGATTTGTAGGATTATTAGTATTCCACCTCCGCACCCTGATTCTGGCCCTAATAGAGTGATTTGGTCTCAGTCACCTTCAGGAGTCTTTTCGGTTCGTAGTGCATATGGGGCCTTAAAAGAGTTAACTTGGAATCCTCCAGACGAACAGTTGGAGCATATTTGGAAATACCCAGGACCACAAAGAGTTAGAATTTTTCTCTGGTTAGCTTATAAACAACGTCTTCTTACTAATTCGGAACGTGTTAGGAAAGGGATTGGGCATTGTCCTTCGTGTGCTTTATGTGGACATGAGAATGAAGATTTGTCTCATGCTCTATGGGATTGTCCCTTTGCGAAGGATGTGTAGATGCTAGTTCTTCCAAAAAAACTTAAACAAAGGTTATTTTCTTCTCCTTTTCCTCATTGGTTTACTCTCAACCTTTGTTTTCATGAAAGATTGCAGGATAGTGGACTCTCTTGGCCGTGTTTATTTGGTTTAATTGTGTGGCATATCTGGAAGAATAGAAATCTTTTCATCTTCTAGAAGCTTTCTTGGTCAACAACCGAGGTTGTAACACCCTGAATTTGGGCCTAGAAGTTTTGGGCTTTGAGCATGGGAGCGGTTGAAGGCAGCTTATAATATTCTGTTGTGCATGCAAATTTCGTTAATGAGGCTTGTTTTAGTGGTTAAGTGTGCTGAGAAGTGTTGGAGAAGTCTTGGGTTCAAACCTAGACTCTAGCAAAAATTTTGGTTTAAGGTGAATCAAACCCTGGGTGTAGTAGGTAGGCCTTAAGAATATTGTTGGAGAGATTGTGACACAAATGAGCTTGTAGCCTAGTGGTGGTGGCGTGACATGACTATTATGAAAGCAAGGGTTCAAATCCCATGGCAAGCAAAGAGCATTTATTTTGCTAACAAGCGGTGGCAAGAGCTGGTATTGAATTTAAACTCTGATGTTGGAGGGATCCCACATCGGGAAGCTAACATAAGAGTGGATGGGAAGCTAGCTTTAAATAGAGAGAACCATGAGGAGAGTAAAGATACATTTTCTTGGCTGATCCCTTTCGCTTTATGGCGTGCTCGTTTGGGTTGGGCGTCGGCTAAGAGTGCTCGGAGCGTGGATTAACTCCAGTCTCCAATCAGGTGTGTATTTCTCACTACTCTAGCTGTAGGATGGCTACTTTGGGCCGCGATGGGCCGAAAGGGGCCATGTGGGCCTAATGGGCCTACGGGCCCAATTGGATAAGTTGTTTGATTGTGTAGTAAATATTGGACTAGGCTAGGTGAATCTCATATTTGTGGCTAGGTTTGGGCTAAAAGGGCCACATGAGCGTGTGGGCCCATTTGGGCCGAGAATGGGCTTTAGGGCCATTTGTATTGTTATCCCTGTTTAGAATACTTTAGTTTACCAATTATTGAAATGCCCTCGACTTGTAAAATTACCAAAGTACCCTCGATTTATAGAATTATCGTTTTACCCTCGATTTACAAAATTACCATTTTACCCTCAGTTTACAAAATTACCGTTTTACCCTCGATTGTGAAATTACTAAAATACCCTCAGAGGATAGAATTACCAAAATACCCCTAGTTTGTAAAATTACCAAAATACCCCTAGTTTGTAAAATTACCAAAATACCCCTAGTTTGTAAAATTACCGAAATACCACTAGTTTGTGAAATTACATAAATACCTTCAATTTGTAAAATTACCAAAATACCCCTAATTTACAAAATTACAGAAATACCCTTGACTTTCTAAAAATTATAGAAATACCATTGGTTTACAAAATTCTTGAAATACCCTTGGTTTATAGATTTACCAAAACACCCTTGTAGGATGAAATGACTAAAATACCCTATATAGGTAAAAAGACCGTAAAGCCCACAGAGGGGTAAAGTGACCATAATACCTTTGTATGGTAAAATGACGAATATGCCCTTATGTTCGTAGTATGACTAATGTGCTTAGGATTTACATATATTGATATTGGATTAGTTAAGTTTGAGTGATGGGGGTGGTTATCGTAGGTGATTGATTATGGAAACGTTTCAACTTCAACCCATAACTGTGTGTGTACTAACCCGTAGTAGCTTAGATTAATATCTGCTGAGAAGCGAAAATGCTAAAATACCTGGCATTTCGGGAACTTGTAATGTTGCGTGTGGGTATAGATGTGATAAATACGATAAGGTCGGTGTTTGGATCGATGGAACAGGTAAGAACTCAATTTTGTGCACGATGATAAGTTGGGCCTCAATGGTTTGGATTGGGCCAAATGGGCTTTTGGGCCCATTTGGGTAAAATTGATAGAAAATGGAATTTGGAAAAGTTGCATGTTAACACGGTTAGTATTATGGTAAAATTTGGGTTAAGCGGGCTTAGTGGGCTAAATCACGATTCGTAGGCCCATTAGGGTTTTGGGCCCAAAAGCCCGAATTTGATAAGTAGGTTAAAGATCATTGTTTAAACACTCAGAAATATTGACAAATGTAATGAACATGGAAAACCACGATTTTTGGTAAAATTACGAAAATACCCTTATAATATGAAAAATGACTGTTTTGCCCTTGTGGGCAAGTGACCGACTTGGATGTGTGGGGACTTGGGCGGAGGGGATTCAGAGAGGCCACGGTGATCGTCTCGGATTTTTAATTAAGCGTTGGTTTTCTTTAAATTTATTTTAATAATTATTTATTTTGGGGTTGTAATAAGGCCATTTTAACTTTTCTTTTATTTTGGGATTATTATATTTTTAATAACTTTTAAAGCTGGTTGATAATTATTCAAATGGGCTAGACTTAGGGCGTGTTTTCGTAAGCGATACTTGCTTTCAAAATATCTCACGCCACGACTAATCAACTTATTAAAGATGTCCATTTAAGCAAATTTAAACTTGATATAACAAAGTGTGGCTATGGTTGTGGGCATGTTCAGGATTGGATCCAATCAAAGAGCTTGGTACTTAAGCAGCCTTCATGGCTCACCTCCTCATTTCGGATACCTACACGGTGCCCGACTTCCATACACTTTGTTAACTCAACAAAATATATGGTTTTTAAAACATTAAAACGGAACGTGGGTTTTCAACTCCGATGTGGCACGTCAGATTCAGCCGTAACGACTGGGCCGGGTTTGGGGTGTTACAGAGGTGATTAAGAACTCTAGTTGCTGGGCGCGACAATACGAAACACGAATAGGAACCAACAAAAAGGTGCAATACAGGTTGGCCTCTACAATTATTTCGAATATCTCTTGGGTTTTCCTCTCCACGGATGGAGCTTTGGTCAGAGATTCTAGATATGCTGCTACAGGAGGAGTGGCTAGATACCACGACGGAAACTGGATTGTAGGATACTCTCGTTTTTTAGGAGTTTGTTCTCTATTTGAAGCTGAAGTCTGGGCCATTCTGGATGGAATTCTTGTTTTGCTTAATAAGGGATACAGGAAAATCACTATCTTGACTGATAATCTTGAAGTGGCTCAACTCTTATCTGCATCTGTTTTGGAAGACTCATGGATTACTGTTCTCAGAAGAACTCAGCGCATTCTACGAGAGGAAGGAATGTGGAAGATTAAACATATCCCAAGAAATCAAAATTTGGTAGCAGATCGCCTTGCTAAACTCAGCCTGAGTTGGAAATCAAGTTTACAAGTTTTTGATGAAGCTCCCAAAGAAGTTATTGACCTTTTACATGAAGATAAAAAACACAGTTGGTTTATGTAGTTGATTCTGTTTAGTTTCTTTTCATCAAAAAAAAAATTAGAGTTTTGTTAGTGTTTTTTTTTTAAATATCCTTATGGGCGACGAGATCAATTAATTTTTGTGTCTCCCTTTTAATTAACGGTTACAAATTACTATATGTTTTTTTTTATATTTTACAAAAAAATCAACATCCATAAATGTCGAGCTTTGTTTAAATATTATCCAAAGCTATTAGAAAATTAAATTATATTATTACGGTTTAAGATTCTAGGTGTTAATGTGTTGTAATAATTTCAAAATAATTACTCTAATTCCAATGACACAAAAACTTGGTGGTACAATAAACATCACTAAACTCGACATCTATCAGTGTCGAGCTTAAAAAAAAACATATTCTATAAGATAACTTTTCAAAAAACATATTATAATAAATATTTTTTAAAAAATATTTAAATAGAAAACGCTATTAAATTATGAAAAATTAATGGTAAATAATGAGCAACAAAATAACATATTAGTAAATAATTGATGATAATTATATTTATAATTATAATTTTTTTTAAGTTACAGCTTATAGTTGTATTAAAAGTTATAAAAAAAATATTGCATTGAATCACTAAACTCAAATTAATAAACTAAAATACATTTAGATAAACTCATGAAAATAAATAATTAATTAACCATTAAAGATATTCATGAGTTAAATTGGGCTAGGTTTTTTTTTTTAATTTAGGTTAAGTTTAAACTCGATTCAATTTTTCTAAAAAGCTTATATTATTGTTTATAAAATAATAAAATTGTTATGAATATCTATTAAGTGGATATCCATCAAGATTAAGATTAAGTTTTGATGTACTTTAAATTCTTATAGTCATTAGAAGTGGATCTCAACTTCATTTATACTTCTTATGCCTATAAATAGAGACTTTGGAGAAATTTTGTAAATATTCCAATTGATCAATAAAATACGCTCTCTCTTTGCTTTCTCATTTTATTTATTCTTTACTTTCTGTCCTTTTTATTTTATAACACATTATCAACATAATTTTCTTTTAATTGTTTTTCTCCATAAGTCACAATTTTTTTCCCTTTCACAAAGCCTTACCTCTTTCAAGCAACAACCAATGCAATAGCCGGTCACTCAAATTTGCTACTGAAGCTGTTGCCAATTAACATCTGATGCGGTCGTTGAGAGTACCAAAAATATCCTATTCCCTACAAAATAATGAAAAAGAACAGTAAAGGGGAAGTACAGTCGAATCCTCAGGGACCAAATTGCACAAATGCTTGTTTCTCGAAATCCTAGGCAAAATCGTGCCCAAGAAAACTTGCGTTCCTGAAGAAAATGAAAAATAGAATTTTAAAGTATTTGATCTAGGAATAAAATAAAATAAAAACGAAATTAAAAGCTGAATTGAATTTTCAAAAATTAAAAGCAAAAAATAAAGTTGAGAAAAAGATTTCTTATGGTGATTTTCCAGCCTCCGGTTGTCTCGATTCGCCTTGGGTTCAATCCTTGGCTTTTAAGTAACCCTTCTCAAGCAGAATAAGCCAGTTATAGTGGAAGAGGATGCCTACGACCACCAACTCCAAGAATTTAGACTTAAGATTTGGCAGAACCTGACTCTAGCCAATAATCGCTTTTGTGGGACTATCTTCTGCTAGATCATCACTTCCCAATGGCGAATACCACGCCATTTAGCCTAATAAATTGAAGGATTTGTTTTAAAATCTAATTTTAACTAAACTAATTACTAAGCTTTCGGGTTGTTCATCTCGATCACAGTAATGGTGTCTTTGAAGTATGAAATTTCGCTGTTGGATCATAACACAAGATTTGTGTTGTGGCAGATTAAGATGCAAGTAGTTCTTGCGCAGATGGATCTAGAAGATGCCCTGCGAGGGATAGATAAAATGCATTCGATATTAACAGATGAAGAGAAGAAGTGTAAGGATCGAAAGGCGTTAACACAATTACATCTGTATTTGTCTAACGAAATTTTATAGGATGTGATGAAAGAGAAGACCACCGCTGCATTATGGAAGAGGCTAGAACAAATATGTATATCGAAAACTCTAACAAGCAAGCTGCATATGAAGCAGCGTCTTTATGCTCATCGTTTGGAGGAAGGTGCGTCTATACACGAACACTTAACAGTGTTTAAAGAAATTCTCTCAAACTTGGAGGCTATGGAGATTCAGTATGATAAGGAAGATCTAGGGTTGATTCTACATTGTTCGTTGCCCCCGTCTTATTCAACCTTTAGAGACACGATTTTATATAGCCACGAGTCTCTCACAGTTGATGAGGTTTATGATTCTTTGACCTCGCATGATAAGATGAAGCATCTTGTGGCTAAACCCGACTCCCAGGGAAAGGGTTTCATTGTTCGTGGGAGATAAGATCGGAATACTGATGATGATCGTGGAAGGACACAGAAATGGAATCCTCGCGGTAAATCTAAAGGTAGATCAAAGTCTTCAAACAGAGGTAAAACTTGTAACTTCTGCAAGAAGAAATGGCACATTAAATCTGAGTGTTATAAGCTACAGAATAAGATTAAAAGGGAGGCTGTGAATCAAAAGGGAAAACAACCAGAAAATTTTGGTGAAGCTGATGTTATAGAACACTACAGCAATGGTGAACTTCTAGTAGCTTCAGTCAACAATTCTAAAGTGAGTGAGGAGTGGATACTTGATTCAGGCTACACCTTCCACATGAGTCCCAATTGGAATTGGTTTACAACTTACGAAACAGTTTCTGAAGGTGTTGTTTTGATGGGAAATAATACTTCGTGTAAAATCGTAGGTGTTGGAATAGTTAAAGTTAAGATGTTTGATGGAGTTGTCAGAACACTTAGTGATGTACGACATGTTCTAGAATTGAAAAGAAATTTAATTTTGTGGAGTACTCTTGATTCAAAAGGATACAGATACACAGCTGAAAGTGGGGTTTTAAAGATTTCTAAAGGTTCTCTTGTTGTAATGAAAGGGCAGAGAAAGACTGCCAAGTTATATGTTTTTGAGGTTCTCTATTCATGGTGATGCAGCTGTCGCTTCCTCTTCCTTGTCAGATGATGATATTACTAAACTTTGGCATATGCGCCTAGGGTATATGAGTGAGAATGGCATGGCAGAATTGAGCAAAAGAGGACTTCTTGATGGGCAAGGAATTTGCAAATTGAATTTTTGTGAGCACTATGTTTTTGGGAAGCAAAAGAGAGTTCAATTCACCAGAGGAATCCATAACACGAAGGGACGTTCGAGTATATTCATTCTAATCTGTGGGGGCCATTCAGAGTGTCTTCGAGAGGTGCAGCTGATTATATGCTAACCTTTATCGATGATTTTTCCAGAAAAGTTTGGGCGTTCTTCTTGAAGCAGAAAAGCGATGTGTTTTCCGCATTTAAGTCTTGGAAAATTATGATTGAAAAACAGATGGGAAAACAAATAAAATACCTTCGTACAGACAATGGCTTAGAGTTCTATTCTGATGAGTTTAATAGATTGTGCAAGTCAGAAGTGATCGTAAGACACTTGACAGTTCGCCATACTCCACAGTAAAATGGCGTTGTAGAACGAATGAACAGAACGATCATGGAGAAGGTTCGATGTATGTTGTCAAATGCCAACTTACCAAAGTCGTTTTGAAATTTGAAAACGACCTCTCATCGCATGTTTTTGATCAACCGATCCCCATCCGTTGCCATTGAGAAAAAGACTCCACAAAAGGTATGGTCTGGTAATCCTGCTAATTATTCTGATTTAAAGATCTTTGGATGTCCTGCGTATGCTCATGTTGATAATGGAAAATTGGAATCGAGATCCATTAAATGTGTTTTTCTTGGTTATAAAGCTGTTGTAAAAGGGTATAAATTATGTTGTCCTGAAAATAGAAAAGTTGTGATTAGCATAGATGTTATTTTTGATGAAAATTCTATGCTACCTAACTTATCTCTTAAAGACTCTTCCAATAAAGAAAATCAAAAGTAGGTGGAGCATCAGATTAATACAGAGTCGACTTGTAACAGCCCGATTTAGACTCTAATCAGAACGGTGGTTTTGAGACCACGAATCTGAGTCAAAAAATATTTAAAAATTATTTTCTGTGTTTATTTTGTGTGAATTGATATATGTGAAATTTTCGTGACTTAATTTCGTTGTTTAGGTGTCTGATTTTATAAAAGGACTTAATTGCGTAAATAGAAAATTTGGTAGTTTAATTTGTAAAAGGCTAATTTGTTATTAGCTTTATAAGTGAAGGCTTTTAAATGGTAAATAACCCCTTTGTTATAATATGGACGGCATTAGGCTTATAAAATATGGTTTTAATATAAGGTCATTAAGGGTAAATTAGGAAAGTAATAATAAAAGTTAATATATATCATAAAATATAACATAAAAACTATAGTGCTCATACTTTTTTCCACCATAGCTGAAACTAAAAACAAAGAAAGGAGAAGAAACTTAGTTCGGCTATCTTCCAAGCTAAAATCAAGGTTTGTTCTTTGTCGGTTTTTGATAATTTCTACGTTTTTGAGATCGTTGCTTTGAGTACTACAAAACCCAAGCTTTAATTTTTGATTTTGATGAATATTTTGAATTGTGCCATTGTTGATAGTTGGTGATTTTGTTGTTTGATGATGAAAAATGAAAGATATGTTTTAGATTAACATGTTTTGTATTAGAGTTTTTGATGTTTTTGAGTAATTAGGACTAAATTACAAAAGTAATAATTTGAGGGACTAAAATGTGAAATAAATTGAATATATGGGCTTTTATGGTAATGGGTAAGATTCGGCCAAACATGGGTATTTGGAAATTTTGTGTATTTTGTGTTTTGTGCAATAGGGACTAAATTGTAAAAATTGTAAATGTCAGGGGTAAAATGGTAATTTGTCTATTTATGTGTTTTTGGACTAAATTGAATGAAAATATGTTTGAATGAGATTAATTTGAATATGTTTAGATCAAGAACCAAAGAAATCGAATTTGGATCGGGGAAAAACGAAAGTTGTCGACTAGCTGCCGTATTCCGTTTTGTATTATCCGAGTTAAGTTTATAAGAAAATAGGCGTGTTTATTGGTAATTTAATGTTATATTTATATGCTGTTATGAAATGTTAGAATTTAAATATACTATGGTCGAATATGATTAAATATGGTTACTACACTTCCGAGTTCGATTCGACCGAGATACGACATCTGAAAGCCCCGTATGAACCTTAGAAATAGCTAGGATACATATGTCATGACATAGGATTCCGATATATGTGTGTGAGTAAGTACATGGCATCGATTTGTGATTTCGATATGTGTTTACGAGTAAGACCCTGTCTGGGACAGTGGCATTGATATGTGGCTACATGTAAGACAATGTCTGGGACGTTGGCATTGTACGATTTATGTGATTATCCGAGTGTCCTATCCAATTTTGAATGGTTCATCGGGCAAAGGTAAATTGCGATCGGGTGTGTAAAATGAGCAAAAGAAGTGACAGGTATGATTTAGCTTGTTAGTTATCAATGATAAGGTAAGTATGTGACTTGTTAGATAATATAAGTTATATATGATATAAAGCATAAACTTCCATAATATAAATAAGTGTATTCAGCTTTGCACAAATGGTTTGAATATTATGAAAATGATTCTTGGATATGCATTTATATGTAATCATGTATATATTCGGCTACGAAAGTAGTTTGTGTATGTGATGTTATATTGAATTCTTGAGCTTATATAAGTATGTATACTTGTGAAATAGATTACATAATGATAATTTAACTTAGAAAGCCGATTGATATTTGGTTAATATGTTTATGGGAGCATTCGGCTAAGGTAGTATTGTGCATGGGAATGTAGTATTTTATCAATTTGAATATGTTATTAAGTTGTTTATTCGCTTATAGCTTACTAAGCTACGGTAGCTTATTTCGTGTTTCATGTTACTTTGTTTTATAGATTTTGAAGTCAAGCTACAAGCTCGAGGACTGTCAGCCAAACTCATCACACTATCTACTGCTTTGGTACCTTTAAACTAAACTTAGATCATGGCATGCATAGGCTGTTTTTTTTAGGTTAAATATTTTGGAAATGAATGTATATATTAGCCATGCGAAAATGGCCTAACCATCTTGCTTGGGATCGGTTATGATTGCTTATGGTTTTCGTTTATTTTAGTTATGGTATTTTATGCTTTAATAAGTAATATTTGTGATATGTGCTTGGTTGTGTATTAAGGTTGATCAATGGCTTGGATGTGGTATGAACATATTGACCGTAACATGTATGCCTAGGTATATTTAAAAGTTTGAATTCGATTCTTGTTAGGTGAAAGTATGTGATCATTTGGTTGGTGTGCTTTTTTTTAATAAAAAAAGGGTATAATTAAGTAGTTTCATGTAAAAGACTAAATAGTTAGATTCGACTATGAGATAAATATGCTTTGTTATGTTATTACATAGTGTGCAAGATCCATATTTTGACCAGATATGAATGAGATGGTTTTAACCAACTTTATAATAGGTATATGCTTATGTATCTATTTGCGCATATAATGGATTAACTTATCTATGATATGGTATTTGTCCGTGTTATTACATTATGGGTAAATAATGTGGTTTGAAGTATGCATGTACGTAATTCTATGAAGCATGTGTGAATTTTGTTTGCCACATTGACTTTATAGGATGTTTATTTTATCACACAAGTTGGCTTGAAATTAGTAAAAGATGTGCCTTTATATTCGACTAGTGAAAGGTGAAACATATACATATGCTATGATATGATGTTTGTGGTTCGGTAATTAAGGGACAAGTTGATAGTAAAGTGATTGATAATTAAATGTGCTAAAAATATGTGGTAGTAAATTCGATTGGGGTGTGTGATTCACTTATTAAGCATGTGACTTGGTATTGAGTTACTACATGTGCTTGAAATTGGTTTAAGTCAATATGGTGAAATATGTTTGGGCTTGGTGAAACATAGTTGCATCTCTTAGGTTTAGTTGCTTATTAAACCATTAATGTGACTTGCGATAAAACTTTATTCAAGTGTGATTAAGTGCCTATATATATATATATATATATATGTATATTCGAATGGATGTGTTAACTTATATTATTGTATGAAATATGTAATCTCATGTTAACTAATGTAATTATGCGGCATAAATGATGTATTGAAACTTGTGTTGTTTGACATGTAATTTGCACATACGCAAGTCTTTTATATTAAAAATATAATAGGTCTGATGTTAAATTAATTAAGTTGATGGTTAGATATATATTCCGTATACATATATAGTTTGTTTTGACATATGTTGAACCATGTTTTAATTAAGCTGTGTTACAAACGATATGATTTTTAAGTTTGATATTAGATTAAGTTACAAGTAGTAATGTCATTGAGTTTTGAGTTGTAAAATGTAATGCATGATTATATGAACTGTGATATGATTGGTAATGCCTCATAGCTCTTCTCCGGCGACGGATACGGGTTAGGGGTGTTACACGACTCCTCAAGCCAGTACAAAAATTGAGAATAGAGTTACTTCTTCACCGCAATACTGTATCGCCAATGCTCGTAAAATGATTTTCATTCAATTTCTTTGTACTTTAAACCTAGACGAACCATTTTCATAACTATAGTAGCCCCTAATTTCCACTCAATTACACTTTTATGACAAATTTTGTAACTTTTACAAAACGGTCCTTTTTTACAATTTCACCGAAAATCACTTAGTAAAAGTCATTTATTACACACCGAGCATTCATATTCTACCATTAAACATCAAAACACATGCATGCCATCCATGGGTTAATTTTTAAACACAAACCCTAGCTTAAAATAATGGTGGAAATAGCTAAATCGAGTTACCGGGACTTCAAAAATGTAAAGAACATTAAAAACGGGGTTCGGGATCACTTACAAATAAGCTTGGAAGCTTGAACCAAACCCTATTCATGGCTTCCATGCAAATTTTGGCTGAATGGGGAAGAAGATGGACAATTTTGGCTTATTTTCCCTTTTTAATTCTTTTAATTATTAGATTACCAAAATGCCCCTAACTTAAAAATATTCTATTTCACCCATTTCATGTCTATTTTTGTCCAACAATTAACCAATGGTCTAATTACCATTTAAGGACCTCAAATATAAAATTTCAAATCAATTTGACACCTCTAACATGTAAAACTCAACTTTTGTACTTTTTACAATTTAGTCCTTTTGACTAAATTGAGTGTCCAAACGTCAAAATTTTCAATCAAAATTTTCAAAAAATCATCCCGTGAAATTTTAGACCATAAAAATATAATAAAAATAAGTTTTCTTACGTCGAATTTATGGTCCCGAAACCACTGTTCTGACTAGACCCTAATTTGGGATGTTACAAAATCTCTAGAAGAGATTCAAGTACCTGAAATTGAATATTAAAATAATAAGAGATCTTGATAAGTTATGTCAATTCGAGAAAATGTGGAACCGAATAATAAAAGTGGTCGACAATGATTTTGCATGCAATGTTATTATTGAAATAATGAAAGAAAAGGAGGATCTTGAATAAATCTATTAAGAAATATATATAGAATAAATTGATCAAAATAGAAAGACGCAACTCAAGTACAATTAAATTTGTGGAGTTTTTGGACCAGTAGTCCAAATATCCAAGGGTATAAAGTCAATGAGGGTGCAAATGAAGTAGTTTTGCAAAAGCGGAATTAAAATATGAAGTTTTTCGTTAAGTCCTGACATTGATTATGAAAAGATATAATACTCTTTTGTGGTGGATGTGATAATCTTTAGATATATTATTTTGACAATTCATAAAAGATTTAACTTGCGTCTAATGGTTGTTGTTACAACCTTTCTATGAACCACTATATAGTAAAGTTTATATTAAAATCCTTAAAGGATTTAGGATGCTAGAAGCATGTTGAAATTCCCAGGAAATTGTTCATTTATATGAATTGAATTAAATATAACATATGTGGTAAATTTGACTTCGTGAATAGTAGTTGAAGGAGCATTATAAAATGATCCAAAATATCTATTTGTGTTTTTAAAGAATAATCATGATTAAAGTTTATAATATTGATTATTGTTGAAACTCTTGAAGAGATCAAAATATATTTCTGCCAAATTTTCCCTCACTCATGACTTTCAAAAGAATGGTGATATAAATGTTTATTAAATAAATTCAAATAGTCATTTGAAAAACTAGTATTCAAGATTGAATACGTAGAATATGAGAAAGTATATGATGTTTTTATGAGGGGGAGTAAATACGCGTTGTACTCCTTTTCCTTTAATTGAGGTTTTGTCCCATTGGGTTTTCTTAGTAAGGTTTTTAATGGGGGCAGCATAATATGCGTATTATAGATATGTGTACCTTTTTTTCTATACCCTTTTTTCTTTACCCTTTTTCCTTCACTAGGATTTTTCCCCATAGGGTTTTTATCTTAGTAAGGCTTTAATGAGGCACATTATCTACCAATGGACATCCAAGGGGTAGTGTTATGAATATCTTATTAAGTGGATGTCCATCAAGATCAAGATAAGTTTTGATGTACTTTAAATTCTTATAGTCATTAGAAGTAGATTTGTACTTCATCTATACTTCTTATGTCTATAAATAGAGACTTTGGAGAAACTTTTTAAATATTCCGATTGATCAATAAAATACGCTATCTCTTTGCTTTCTCATTTTCTTTGTTCCTTACTTTCTGGCCTTTTATTTTATAACAAAAATTTATATTTTATATTAATATTTATCTATACTATTATTTAAGTTCTTGATTGAGTTAGTGTCACCTTCAATTGAGTTACTAACTCGATTAAAAAGTTAAGGAAATGTCTTTTCGTAACTAAACTAAGCAATATTATCCAAGGATATTTTAAACTTTTCACTTAAAAACCCAATAAAAATATGTATATGGTGAGATTTGAACTCCTGCTAATTGCATTAATAAAATTTATATTTACTATTCAACTAAATTTTTATTTTGATATTTTTATACATTTTAATTTTATTGTGCACACTTTATTACCTTCATTAGTTGTATATATTAATAATATATTTGACTGAGTTGGTGTCACGAGTTAACTCGATATTGACTTAAGATTGATGACAAGTGACAATACTATGATAAACAATTTAATCTGTTTTGTTTTCATTTTAATAACATACATAATTCATGTGTTATTATTAATTAGTTTTAAATAATACGTTTAATTATTTATTATAAATTATTTCTTTTTTTTAAAGAGAAATACATTAATTCATTCAATGAATAAGACCATCCATTTCCGGGGGGGGGGGGAATAACAAACACCTATTGTACACGCTAAAGGACAAGCTCTATCAACACAAGAAAAGCTTCAACTTCAACATTAATAGAATACTATGGCACGTTGACAATCGGTTCTATCACAACTCAAGCACAACATATCAGGAGTGATTGCAAGCACCTAATACAATAAGGAAATCAACTCCGGATGGTCCAAAGCGGCGAGTATAAATCGATAAAAGAACTGAGTATCCACCAAACTAGAAGGGACGGTGACAAAACCAACTCTAAAATTACTCACAAAATCAAGATTATATCCATAAGCAAGACTAAAAAGCGTACTACAAGAGTAGGCAAAAACTTCTAAAAGTGAAGACTTATTAAACAACGGAAAAATAAACAAAAATAAAAATAAAACTTAAGATAACACGAGTCTAAATCGACTCATAAAATCATTTATTATTCTGAAACTCTCAAAATAGAAATAGATTAAGAAGTCAACGAAGAGCTACCCCCCTTCTAAAAGAAACTGGCGGTGGTCGGTGGTGTTTCAACGATGATAGGCACTGTCATCTATCCATCACAACTTGTAAAAATAACAAAGATACCCACAAAACTTATGGGCAAGAGAAAAAGGTGGGTGGTAACTAGCCCGAAGGCTAACACCGCCGCTAGGAAAAAACAAAAAGAAGTAAATCATTCGGAGAAAAAAATTTAGGATTTTTGTGGAATTTTTTTATTTTAATCAATTATTTCTTATATATATTATAACTAATCGATGGGGTCAACAACCATCCAATAATTTTCGAGGGGCAATTAAATGCAATTAATTTATCATCTACGCTCATCATCTGCACCACAACAAAGTTCATTAATACCTTCTTCTAACCCCCGACACCATCGTCGAGTCGTCAAACACTGTTGGAATCTTAATTTTGAGTCTTCAAATTTAATTAATACAACTTTGCAGTATTTCTTTTTTTTTTTTTATGAATCATAAAATTTATTTTCTTTTTGAAATTATAAAAAATGAATAATTAATTATAAAAAATAAATAAATAATTATAAATGTATTTGACTTGACTTCAGCCTTATTTTAAATTGGATTTACTTTAAATGACATAAAAAATAACTTAGTATGTGAAAAGATTTTATCTACTCTACCTAACAAGAAATTGTTTTATTTGAATTGGAGAATAGGTGTAATAACATTTAAATAAACTTTAGGATATTAAAATATATATTTTAATTATTTATGTGTGAATTTTGGTTTCCATTAAAACTACATATTTTAATTATTTATGTATGAAATTTAGTTTTCATTAAAATTATATTCGATATCTTTTTTTTGTTAAGCATGTAAATAAGATTTGAAAAATACACACGTATACATATATATATATAAATCAAGAATCCAATCTTTACAAAACAATTATTAAAGATCAATTGGCTCCCAAAATTAAAGCAAATATTTTAAATAAATTATTTTTAAATTTTGATAATTCTACTAATTTATTTTAGTGGTCAATGTATTCTGTCGGATTCAAAGTGGAAAATAGGTGTATCAATTTGTATTTTTGTTTGATGTGCATTACAATGGACAGAGAAAGCCAAACATTCAAAATCAACCACATTTTATGAAATGTAAGATTATTTTTATTTTATGAAATTAGTGTGTATATATATAGGTTCTTAGTGAGATAGTGGGAGCACATTAATACAAGGGTACAAGCAACACAAAATAGTAAAATTAGCAAAGCAAGATGGGTAAGGGTACGAAGAGAGCAGTTCTGGTGGGATGCAACTATCCCAAGACCCAATTCGGCTTGCATGGATGCATCAATGATGTGAATACCATAAAAGCTGCGATCCTGGAATTTGGGTTCCACGAAAGCGATATTAATGTCCTCACCGATGCGCCAGGGTCGTCTGTTCTGCCTACTGGTGCAAACATTAGGGATGCACTTAATAGAATGGCGCGCAATGCTAAAGCAGGAGATGTCCTATTTTTCTACTTTAGTGGACATGGAACACGCATTCCAATCTTTCAACCTGGCCAGCCTTTCAAGCAAGATGACGCAATTGTGGCTTGTGACTTAAATCTTATCACTGGTAGGCTTTTGTTTGGATTTATATATTTATTTTAGTAATATACATATTCATACCCTATATATATACATGGTTTCTACAGATGTGGACTTCAGGCGTTTTGTTAACCGGCTACCAGATGGAGCAAGCTTCACAATCCTATCAGATTCGTGCCACAGTGGTGGTCTCATTGAAAAAGAGAAAGAACAATTTGGTGCTGAGCATAGGACGACACCAGTAAAATCCAACAGGCCTAAACCGTCTAAGGCTAAGGCTAAGAGTCTTCCTTTTGATGACATAGATCGTGTGATAGATAAAGCAGCAGGCGTTGCACACGACGCAGTAGATATTGGCCGAAAGATTTCCGAAATCTTCGGGAAAGATGTGAGTCTCAAATTCCATCCTCACTACGTAGATGGGTTAATGGTGTTGGATCCACTGAAGGAGGATGATGGGATTTTAATAAGTGGGTGTGAAGCCAATGAGACATCATATGACCTGGTTTTGGGGAATGAAGCCTTTGGGGCGTTCACTCATGCAGTGGTTAACGTACTCAATCAGCACAAGGGTGATGGAATAAGCAACGGACAACTTGTGGCTAAGGCTGCCATCAGTTTGAAGGTGATGGAGAATGGATTCGAGCAGAACCCTTGCCTTTATTGCAGTGATGAGAATACAAGCACACCTTTCTTGGGTGGCTTTGCTTAAATTTCTGATCAAAATGCTGGTGCTCAGGCTGTCAGTGTCATTAATAATAATGTGCTTATGTTTTGCACTACTACTAGAATAAATTTGACGGTCTGTTGACTTATATCTACCTACCGCGGATTTCCTATGCATCTCCTTATATAGCGTGCGTTTATTACGTGTGAAATCCTAATGTATAAATAAAGAAATAAAAAAAATTTATTGTCTTATTTAGAGTTTTTTAATTTTATAAGTTAGGTTAAGGGAGGTTCTGGATTGTTATAACTAAGGTGGCCGGACATTAGAAAAATGGAATGGAAAACTCAAGGTGTTCAACCATCTTTGAGGGTGAGTTTGGATGGACTGTATAGTGCGGTACGGAGCATTTAGCTTACATCTCACGCTGTAGTATCTAATCTTATCGTCACCACTATTTTTACACTAACCGCAGGTAAACGCATCGCCCATCCAAACTCACCCTACATCAATAACATTCCAAATAACATGAATTAAGAGAGTGATTTCAAGGTTAAACGGGTCTAATTCTATCATAAACAACTTGTGGTAAATATGACACGCTCCAATCCAAGATCATCAATTTGGAAGAGACCTTTTCGGTCAGAGACAAAAGATATATGCAAATGAACTTCCATCATTAAGGGTGAGCATTCGATCGAATCAAGTGAAAAAAATTAAAATCTTTTTACAATATAGCTAATTTAATGTTAGAACACATAAATTTAAAGTGATATATTTTTGAAAATTCATTCAAAGAAAAACAAGAGAGAAAAAAAAGATATTTTAGTATGATAAACTTGAATAATTAATGTACTTATTTAGGTCCCAAAAATGATTATTTTAGATTATTTTAATTTTTTTATATATTCTTTAGATTTTTTAAAATTTTTAAAATATTTTTTATAAATATTTTAAATTTTTTGTAATTTTTGTTGAGAGAAAGACTAATTTGCTCATTTTCAAAATTGATAGGGACCAGAGGTGTATTTACACCAATCTATTATTTGAGTTATTTGAATTGTAAAATCTCACCCGACTTAAATTTGAAACTCAAATTACTTATTCGAGTTAGCTAAAAAAAATCAAATAACTCAATTCAATTAACTTGAAATTTAATTTTTTTTTTAAATCAAATTAAGTTTTACTCGATGATAACTTTGAACCAATGAACAAAGTGTGATAGTGAATTCATCAGGTGACGAGGTTTGGAGTGCAAGTTCTAGAGGCTCGGGGCAATCACAAAGTGATTGGAAATGTTGACATTAATTCCATTCAACCTTAAGAGAAATTGTTAACAAATTTTAATAATTTTATTTATAATATTTGTTTTATTTCATTACTAGCAAATATTATTTATAATAATTAGGTGTATAAAGAAATATATTTATACTTATATTTATAAATAATATTCAATACATAAATTTAAATTGTATAATTAATTTTATATATTAAAAGGGGAGGGATCTGCTCTCACTAGAATAAAATTAAAGTAATTTTACACGTTTTCATATATTTTTGTACGATTATTAATTTAACTATCCAACCATTGAATTTATCGATATTATTGTACTTTTCGTGCATGTAAGTCTTCAAACGGATTCAATATTTCTATCAGATCTAAGATATTGTATATATGAACATTTATTTAACGATTAAAAGTATTCTTACATAAAACACATAGTTTGAAAATTTTTAATTTACGTTAAATTTGATATGCATGAATTATATAAATGAAATATGACGTTTTTATCATTAACATATTAATTGTACAAAAATATATGAAATGGTGTAAACTACTTTAGTTTAATGTCCATAATGGTCATTTTACTTTCTTATTATAAATTTATAATCTATCTCACTGCCACTGTTGTGTTTAAATCCTAACACACAATAGTAACTAATTATTTTCAATCTCGTCGCCAGAGGCGGTGAGCAAAGCAAGCAGGCATCATGGCTAGACCTGATCAATTTGTATTTTTGGGTTATATAGTATGCATAACATTTAACTAAACTTTAGGATATTAAAATGCATATTTTAATTATTTATGTATGAAATTTAATTTTCACTAAAACTATGTTCGATATCTCTTTTCTGTTGCATGAGCATGTAAATGAGGTTTAAAAATACATACATATATATATATATATAAATCAAGAATCTAATCTTTACAAAACAATCATTAAAATCAGTCAGCTTCCAAAATTAAAACAAATGTTTTAAACAAATTGTTTTTAAACTCTGATAGTTCTGCTAAGTTATTTCGGTGATCAATGTAATCTATCGGATTCGGGCCGGATTTAAAGTGGAAAATAGGTGTATCAATTTGTATTTTTGTTTGACGTGCATTACAATGGATAGAGAAGGCCAAATATTCAAAGTCAATCACATTTTATGAAATGTAAGATTATTTTTATTTTATGAAATTAGTGTGTGTGTGTATATATATAGGTTCTTAGTGAGACAGTGAGAGCACATTAATACAAGGGTACAAGCAACACAAAATAGTCAAATTACCAAAGCAAGATGGGCTTGCACGTAAGAGAGCGATTACGGTGGGATGCAACTACCCCAAGACCCAATTCGGCTTGCACGGATGCATCGATGATGTGAATGCCATAAGAGATGTGATCCTAAAGTTTGGGTTTAAGGAAAGCGATGTTAATGTCCTCACCGATGCGCCAGGGTCGTCGGTTCTGCCTACTAGTACAAACATTAGGGATGCACTTAATAGAATGGCGTGCAATGCTAAAGTAGGAGATGTCCTATTTTTCTACTACAGTGGACATGGAACACGCATTCTAGTCTTTCAGCCTATTAGAGTATAGAGATACTCTGTTATTCTCGTTAGTTTGTTAATCTGTTGTATTCAAACTGTTAGGTTGTTAGCAGCAGTTACTAGATAGCAGTTAGTTCATTCATCTATAAATACCTCAGATGAACTATTCAAGAAAGTTATGAAATAATACAGTACAGTTTCTCAATTCTTTAATTTATGTTTTCAATACTCAATCTAGCTTAGTTTTCTTTTACCTGATGTAATAGCCCAAATTTGACCGGGCTTTAAAAGGGCAAAACAGATAAAGGGATAAATAAATATTTATTTTAAAGTCCATTTAACAGTCCATTTACAATTACAAGGCCAAACAAACCAAAGCCCAAATCAGAACCTAAAATACTACCCTTGTACCCGGTTACACCCAATTACCCGAATACAATCTAAACCCAATACCTACCAGACCCAATATCTACCAGACCCTAATACCCTAACCCAATTACAAGGTAGCCCAGTTGGCCTAAATTTTTTTAAGACAGGGAACCCTAGGGTTTCTGCCTTTTCCTTCAGCGCCGTAACAGGATCCAGAAGCTGCGCCACGTCATCAGGGCCGTTCCAACTCCCGAAGCAAGAGCCATCAATGGCCCTGTCCCCTCACGTCACCTTAGATGGCCCTAATCAATTAGCTGTCCAGAAACACTGGGGTACTCCGAATGTCACCACCGTCGGTGCACCGTAATACTAGGCCTCACCTCTGACCTCGGTACCTCCTTTGACGCTAAGATCTCCGCCAAAAGAGACCGTCTTGTGGTCATCAGTGCACAAATAGGCATCTGCTGAGATTCGAATCCATGACAGCAAGCCCAGCCACCGAGATCTTCGCGAGTTACCTGCAAGAAAAGGAAACAAACAGCAGATACGCGAAAAAGCAGGGCAGGAAATGGCAAGAAAATCACAGCATATCAGTCAAAGATACAGAAGACACGAAATGGAAAGAAATCGTAGATTTCTTTCCCAGAATATGTAAGGGACTGAGGCTATAAAGCCTTCCCTTTCACTTGTAAATCGGGAGGGGCTTATACCCACACGTAGATATACAGAGAGAAAACAAGAAGCATAGATAGCCAATTATACATAGAAAACGTCATAAAAGATTTTGTATCCGATCAAAAGGCAGAGAAATAAAGCAGATCTTTTTGAAAGGGTAATAGATCGTCTCTCTTATTTTGTTTTCGGTTTTACTGGTTTACTTCTTTTGCATGCATAACATATTTAAGTTTTTTTAAAAAATACAAAGGAAAGAAATAAAGAAAAGGAGAACAGTACCTTCTGTTTCACCTCGGAAAGACGAGCCTTTTAGGTTCCGACCGCCATACACGGCGGAGTCGGTGACGGCGCGTGAGGGGAAACACGGTGGTCCGATGAATGGAGGACCACCGGCTATGGGCCGGAGCTCAAGAGAGTCAGGAAGGCTTAGAGAGAATTCTCAGTTTTTTTTTTTTAAAAAAAAGAGGGACCGAAATGATCTTTTGTCCTAATATCGGGCTTATATAGCCCTTTTAAAACGACCCCATTTTGGTTTAGTCCCATAAGCCAAAAACGATGTTGTTTTAAGGCCCTAGGATCCGCGTGTTAACCTGTGACCCGGGAAGGATCCGCGTGTTTTTAAATAAAGGTCTAATTGCCCTAATGGTCCTTCTAATTAATTTTTTTATTTTTTTAAATTTCATTTTTAATTATTTATAAATTATCCCTAAGGTTTTATTTCGGTTTTAATTTAGTCCTAATTGTGGCCATTTTAAGGCCTAGGTTAAAACGGTACCGTTTTGGGACAAGGGAAAATTTCTCGATGAGTCCCTAAAGTTTTAATGGGCATTTCAATTAAGTCTCAATCCGTTTCTTTTATTATCAAATTAACCACTGATTTTTATTTACATTTAATTTTAGTCCCTTTATCCCTTTTAAATTATTTATAACTTATTTATTTTAAATTGTATATATTATTTTATTATAAATATATGTATTATATATTTTATATTATTATTTACTTATATTTTATTATATTATATTACTTCATATTTTTCTATTATCATATTAACATATATTTTAACATATATCATTACTTATTATTTATCTTATTATATTTTTATCACATAATATTTATACATTTTTATATTATTATATTATTTTACATTTTAACAATATATTATTTCATATTATTATTATCTATTATACATTTTTTCATGTATATTATTATTCACATTATTATTTTCATATTAAATTGATATTAAATATTTTATTAATTATTTCCTTTATATTTTTAAAACCTATGTATATTTTTATCCAAAACTATAAAATTAGTACTTTGTATATTATTATACTATTTCAAAATTCATTATTAATTACTATGTTTTCTTGTATTATTAAATATGTTTATTATCTTATATTTTACATAGTACAATATCATAGTATTTTTATTTTATTATAATCCTAAAACTAAAGTTATTATGTATACTATATTATCATTACATTGCTAAAATTTTGATTTTAATTCACACATTTTTTTTTTTAAAATTACTCACTTTATTTATATTTTAATATATATACACAACCTTTTTTTATATATCATGTCAATATATTAAATGTTGGTCTCATAATTAAATGTTGAGTGTTTGGCATATTATTATTTTTTATATATATGTGTCAAATTGTATATCATGCATCAGTTTTTATTAATATGTTTAAATATATGTTGAATTATATGTTTATGCGTTTTTACCTATTCTTCTTAAATATATATATTGTTTTTTTTATGTATATTTTACATATTTAAAATTTGCCATGTTTTATTTCTTATATATATATGTTAGTTAATGTATGATATTTATGCTATTGTGCTTTTATCTACCTACTATTATAACATGTTATCTCGTATATGCTCCTTCATGCATCGATTTTAAAAACAAGACTCTAAAGTTTTTTAAAAAAAAATAAAGGCGATGCTTGGTGTTTGGAAGTTTCGAGAAAAGTAGTGCCCTAACTTACTGGGTTGCAACCTTCCTCATCAAGTTCGAATAATCAAGCACCCTTTTAAGTTTTTAAGGTTTTCAAAATGCAAGCAACTGTCTTGGAATTTCAAAGCTTTGTGTCCTAACTTCTTTGGACATGACGTTTCGTTGTTTGAGATAGGGATTTCCAAAAGGACTAACTTAGTGTCAAATGTTTTAAAAATATTGTGTCCTAACTTATTGGATGTAATATTTTGATTCATTTGATACAAGTGAACCCTAATTTTCATAGTAAAAAATATTTAAAAAAGGATTGCATCTTAAAGTTTTTAAAATTTCCGACATTAAAGACATTTTGATAATCAATTAGGTACCAATTTTTGGGCGTTACGAGGGTGCTAACCCTTCCTTGTATGTAACCGGCTCCCGAACCCGTTTTCTGATTTCGTAGACCGAAACTAATGATTTTTAAACAAAATGTTTTAAAAGGTGATCCAATCACACCTAAAAAGATTGGTGGCGACTCCTGTTTTCGTTTTTCAAAGTCAAACCCCATTTTTTTCAAACCCGATTTAAAAATGGTTTCGGCACCTGAGATCTCAACATGGTATCAGTCGCCAAAGGTGCTGGAACCTGCTTCACGTTCTCCATCATGAACACCACGGCCAAGCATGGGGTAAAAATATGTATATATTACGGTTTATCATATATTAAATGTATCTGATCATATTTTGGACTGGTTGAAAGATGGGATTTTAAGTTGCTTGTTATTGAAATTTGCAGGGTTGGTAAACTTGAGCTATAAGGTTCATTTTGAGTCCACACGACTTGGCTCACGGGCATGTGATTAGACTGTGTGAGACACACGACTTACACACGAGCATATGAGTAGGCCGTGTGTCCTCTGTACCTAAAATATTGTAAATAGAATGCTCAGGAGTTGCCACGCGGGCAGAGACACGGGCGTGTGCCTCGGCCGTGTGAGGTACACAACCAAAGCACATGGATATGTGTTTGGCCGTGCGAAAACTGCGCTAGGTTCGAATTGAAAATAAATCCAAACGGGCTAAGCACACAAGCGTGTGTTTTGGCCGTGTGAAACTAGTTTGTTCTTGAGCAATAAGTCAGAGAAGTACACGGGTAAAGGGCACGGGCGTGTCCAAGCCGTGTGAATCACAGGAATGACAACACAGGCGTGTTATAGGAACACACGGGCGTGTTCCTAAAGCACACGGGCGTGTGGTACTGTTTATTAAAAGAAATTTTGGAAATTTTACGAAAAATTTTATAAGCTTCTGATTGGGTCTCTAACATCTTCTTTGGGCATTAAATGTCTATATATGGGTCAATAAGTTAAATTATTGAACCATATAATGTTCAATTTTATTTGATTCGTGTTATAAACTATAGTGACTGATAATGTTTCGTAATCCTATTTCGATGTCGAAAATAAGGGTTAGGGGGTGTTACATCCTTGTTCATCAAGGTTACGCCATCCTTTACTCTTTATGTTCTTGTGTTTGTTGATGATATTATTATTACTGGAAGTGAGCCTAAATGTATAAATAGTTTTGTTCAACAATTGAATAAGGAGTTCTCCCTTAAAGATATGGGTGATCTCTACTTTTTTTAAAGGTCGAGTAACCTCGTTCTGCTACAAGGTGTCTTCATCTGTGCCAAAGAAAGTATATCCGTGATCTGCTCAATAGAAGCTCTACGACTCATGCAAAGAATATTATACTCCGATGATTAGTTCATCTCCCCTCCCTAAAGATGATGGGGAACCTCTTCATGATCCTACTGAATACAGAAGCTTAGCCAGTGCACTTCAGTATGCGGTTCTGACTCGACCTTATATTGCCTACGCTGTAAATCCCATATGTCAGTTCATACATGCACCCACTACTGTTCATCTAGTTGCATTAAAACGGATTTTGCAATATTTATGTGGTACTCTTGATTATGGAATTACTTTTTGACCGTCCAGTCGACTTTCGTTAGTTGGATATGCCGATGCTAACTGGGGGCTGGATTTTGATGATCATCATTCTATGACCAGTTACTGTGTGTATTTTGGGCACACACCTATCTCCTAGTGTTCCAAGAAACAACAAGTCGTCTTGAGGTCCACAGCTAAAGCTGAATATCTGAGTCTTGCTGCTAGGACTAGTGATTTTGCCTGGCTGGTCTCGTTACTACAAGAGTTACACCTTCACACTGTTGATCCACCTACTATCTGATGTGACAATTCTAGTGTCGTTGCTGTAGCTACTAACCCTGTCTTACATTCCAAGTTCAAACATGTCGAACTTGATTTGTTCTTTGTACGTGAGAAGGTTGCTAATGGCTCTATTATTGTTGGTGAAGTTCCTGCCTGTGACCAGGTTGCTGACATTCTTATCAAGCCACTTTCTGTTTCATCTTTTGCTCGGTTTCGTACTTTTCTTCGGATGTTGCCCATCGGGAAGATGGGTGAATGTTACAGTATAGAGATACTCTGTTATTCTCATTAGTTTGCTAATTTGTTGTATTCAAACTGTTAGGCTTATAGCAGCAGTTACTAGATAGCAGTTAGTTCATTCATCTATAAATACCTCAGATGTACTATTCAAAAAAAGTTAAGAA
This sequence comes from Gossypium longicalyx, assembly GCA_025698465.1. NCBI lineage: Eukaryota > Viridiplantae > Streptophyta > Magnoliopsida > Malvales > Malvaceae > Gossypium > Gossypium longicalyx. The sequence goes on along the minus strand of CM047000.1, from coordinate 95,494,252 downwards.
ATAATACAGCATAGTTTCTCAATTCTTTAATTTCTGTTTTCAGTACTCAATCTAGCTTAGTTTTCTTTTACTTGAGGTCTCAACACAACCTAGCCAGCCTTTCAAGCAAGATGAAGTAATCGTGGTTTGTGATTTAAATCTTATTACTGGTAGGTTTTTGTTTGAATTTATATATTTATTTTAGCAATATACGTATTCATACCCTATATATATACATGGTTTCTGCAGACGTGGACTTCAGGCGTTTTGTTAACCGGCTACCAGATGGAGCAAGCTTCACAATCCTATCAGATTCGTGCCACAGTGGTGGTCTCATTGAAAATGAGAAAAAACAATTTGGTGGTGAGCATATGACGACACCAGTAAATCCCAACAAGCCTAAACCGTCTAAGGTTAAGGCTAAGGGTGTTCCTTTTGATGAGATACATGGTGCGATAGATATAGCAGCAGGCCTCCTACACGTCGAAGTAAATATTGGCCAAAAGATTTACGAAATCTTCGGGAAAGATGTGAGTCTCAAATTCCATCCTCACTACGTAGATGGGTTTATGGTGTTGGATCCACTAAAGGAGGAGGATGCGATTTTATTAAGTGGGTGTGAAGCCAATGAGACATCATATGACCTGGTTTTGGGGAATAAAGCCTTTGGGGCGTTCACTGATGCAGTGGTTAACGTACTCAATCAGCACATGGGTGCTTCAATAAGCAACAGACAACTTATGGCTGATGCTGCCATGATTTTGAAGGACAATGGATTCGAACAGAACCCTTGCCTTTATTGCAGTGATGAGAATACAAGCACACCTTTCTTGGGTGGCTTTGCTTAAATTTCTGATCAAAATGCTGGTGCTCCGACTTTCAGTGTCATTAAAAATAATAATGTGCTATGTTTTGCACTACTACTAGAATAAATTTGACAGCCAGTTGACTTGTATCTACCTACAGCGGTTTTCCTATGATCTCCTTATATAGCGTGCGTTTGTTATGTGTGAAATTCTAGTGTATAAATAAAGAAAACTTTCATTATGTTATTTAGAGTTTTTTAATTTTATAAGTTAGGGTAAGGGAGGTTCCGGATTGTTATAATTAAGGTGGCCGAACATTAGAAAAATGGAGTACCGGAGAAACTCAAGTTTTTAACCATCTTTAGGGTGAGTTTGGATGGATAGTGTGGTGCAATACATTTAGCTTACATCTCATGCTATAGTATCTAATCTTATTATCACCGCTTTTTTTAAACTAACCGCAGGTAAATGCATCGCTCGTCACATCAATAACCTTCCAAATTACGTGCATTAGGAGAGTGATTTCAAAGTTAAACGGGTCCAATTCTATCATAAACGGCTTGTGGTAAATATATATGACACGCTCCAATCCAAGATCTTCAATTTGGAAGAAATACTTTCCGGTCAGAGACAAGATATATGCGAATGAACTTCTATTATTAGCGGTGAGTATTCGATTGAATCGAGTGAAAAAAATTAAAAAAAAATTTCAATATAACTAATTCATTGTTAGAACACATAAATAATTTGAAATCATATATTTTTGAAAATTCATTCAAAGAAAAACTATAAGAAAAAAAAAAGATACTTTAGTATGATAAACTTGAATAATTAATGTACTTATTTAGGTTCCAAAAATGATTATTTTAGATTATTTTAAATTTTTTTATATATTCTTTAGATTTTTTAAAATTTTTAAAATTTAGAATTTTTATAAATGTTTAGAATTTTTTTTTGTAATTTTTGTTGAAAGAAAGATTAATTTGTTCATTTTCAAATTTGACAGGGATCAAAGGTGTATTTACACCAATCTATTATTTGAGTTATTCGAATTGTAAAATTTCACTCGACTCGAATTTGAAACTCGAATTACTTATTCGAATTGACTAAAAAAATTAAATAACTTGAATAACTCAATTCGATTAACTAGAAATTTAATTTTCTTTTAAGATGAAAATGAGTTTTACTCTATTGATGACTAATTTGAACCAATGAACAAGTTATCATAGTAGATTCATCAGGTGAGGAGGTTTGGAGTGCAGGTTGTATAGGCTCGGGGCATTCACAAAGTGATTGGAACATTAATTCCACCTTAAAAGAATTGTCAACAAATTTTAATATTTTTATTTATAATATTTGTTTTATTTCATTACTTGCAAATAATATTTAATATTTTATATACATTAGTTAGGTGTATAAAGAAATATATTTATACTTATATTTATAAATAATATTTAATACATAAATTTAAATTGTATAATTAATTTTATTTATTAAAAGGGGAGGGATCTACTTTCACTGGAGTGAAATTAAAGTAATTTTACACGCTTTCATATATTTTTGTACGATTATTAATTTAACTATCCAACCATTGAATTTATCAATATTATTGTACTTTTCATGCATGTAAATTTTTAAATTGTTTCGATATTTCTATCATATCGATCTAAAATATTACATATATGAACATTTATTTAACGATTAAAAGTATTCTTACATAAAACAAATAGTTTGAAAATTTTTAATTTACATTAAATTTGATATGCATGAGTTATAAAAATGAAATATGACATTTTTATCATTAAAATATTAACTGTATAAAAATATATGGAATGGTGTAAATTATTTTAGTTTAATGTCCATAATGGTCATTCTACTTTCTTATTATAAATCTATAATTTATCTCACTGTTATTGTTGTGTTTGAATCATAACACACATTTCACTATTGATTTTAATCCCATCACTATAGTAATTAATCTCATCATCATTGTTATTTTCAATCTCGTCGCCAAAGGCGGTGAGCAGAGCAGGTAGGGGTCATGGCTAGACTTGATCATGGACCGAGTTGACTTGAAAAATTGGGCTTAAAATTTTGTCCAAACCTAGCCTAGATAAAAAAATGCTAAACCTGAGCTCAACCTGAACCGTTTGTATTAAAACTTTTTATATCATTTTTTATTTAAAAATATAATATATTAAATACACTAAAAATATTAAAATATTTTCTAACAAATTAAAAAAATTAAAAAGTTTATATTTAAATAATATTAAGATAGTTACAACTTAGCAAGCAAATGCCTCAATAAAATTAATAATAAAATAAAATTATACAATATTCAAATAATAACAATAAAATAGTAGCAATATAATAATAAAATGGTAAAAAAAATTAAATAACACCAGGAAATTCTTTTTAAGCAAATTTGGGTGGGGCAGAGCACGAATAAAAAAATCTTACTCGAGGCTCAACCCTTTTAGAAAACGGGCCTTATTTTTTTTTTTTGTCTAAACCCATCTTCCATACATATATTTTTACTCAAATCCTCTCACACTTTTTGACTAAATCTTCAATTGATTGTCCCCTTAAAATGAAAAATACTCTTTATACCCGTAAAATGGAAAACTATTATTTACATCTCTATAAAGTCTTTAAGATTATAAGTTAAACATTGTAAAATTACTATTTATCCAAAAAAAAAATATACAACTTTCAACACCTCTAAAAACTCTAAAAACTATAAGAATACATAATTTAACTTCAACCCTTAAAAACAATTTTCTAACTTCATCCCTAAACACGCTCATTCAAATAGACCCTGAGATATAGAAATCAAAAGCTAGGCAACAGAATCACGATTGTAGGACGGGCAGCACTTGCAGACGAAGGCCAACGTGAGTCACGACCAAGATAAAAACATAAAGATGAGGTGCTGGACGAAGGCGAAGCAGATCATATCAGTGTTGTTATAGTCATTTATCTTCGACCACCACCCTATATGTTTTATCTTTTTTCTTCGTCTGAAAAGGAATACCTAGCTGCCTTTTGCTAGAGCTTTCTTGCTTCTGTTGGAAACCACCGTGTCTTCCTCTTTGTCCATCACAACACCTGTCCTCCTCCCAAATCGGATTAATCACCCACTCCATATGTTGATTTCTTATTAGAGGCCAAATATATCAAATTATTGAAACGCCCTCAATCTAAGCGAAGTATTATTCATATCATATATATGGTGGTTGCGATGGTTGTGCAGACGTCGACTTGGGGCACTTGATTCAGCAACTTCCAAGTGGATTAAGCTTCACAATGGTTTCTGATTCCTGCCACAATGGTGGTCTGACTGATAAAAGTAAAGAACAATTTTTGGACCCCATAGTAGCACCATGTGTTGATTACAGGACTAGGGGCATTTCCATTGAAACCTTATATCAGAGCCTACAAACAGCAGCCAACGTCATGAGCGCGACGTTAAGCTTCTTGGACACAACAGCAGTTGCCAATGCCATCAACCAATCGAAACAAGACCCTCCAATGTCGTCTTCAATACTTCTTCTTCTTCTTCTTACCATTGCTTATTTCGGCTGCCATTGCTTGACCAGGAGCACGACCAGAAGGGGGACGGGGACGGGGAGCCCGACCACGCCTTCGAGGAGTTGCCTTGCTTCCAAGCCATGGAATATCAACATTTTGGTAATTGTACCCCAAAGCTCTGGAGTCAAGGCAATCGCGAACCTTAACACGAACCAGATTTTTATTCTCATCGTAGAAAAGAAATGCAGAATCGAGCCAATCCCTGTCGTCGATATCACGTCGCTTCTTCCCCGGTAATGTCTTCCAAATGTTCCACATTCGGTCAACATTGGCGTGATGAGCGTAGAAAATTGGGTCTCTACCAGCAGAATAGAAATTCCCCATGTCTTCATGATAGGGTTCTTCCTTGTCACCAACCCAAATGTGAACGGCAATGTGAGAGCCGTTCTCAACGGAACCCGCTCCTGGGTCGGGAGAAGAACCAGCGCGGTACGCCTTTCCGAAGAAAAGAGAAGGGATCTTGGTGCGTACCATTTCCCTATACATCAAATTGAGATTACATTTTATTTAACGTTCCCTTGATAAATCATTGTCTTTGCCACCGTTAAGATTAACCAAACTGGGAGGTAGGTGGCTCAAATCGCGCTTGCTATCGTAGAGTGGTGAATTAGAGCCAACATAGATTTCAGGCATAGACATGCCACTGGGAGAATCCCAGTTCCAATATGGAATCGCGAAATCTGGATCGTTAATCAATTTCCCCAATATCCTCTCGAAGAAATACAGATATAACCTATGGAATGGGAAAAATAGCCATGAGTTGTGAACTTGAATTGGTTGACTTGGAACAACGTTTGAGGATAAGCATCATTGCATAGCTTGTTGCATGAAACTACGTGGATCATCCTTATCAAGTTCTCTCATGAGCCTCAATGCTTCTTCAAATTTTTTCGAGTACCGAGAATCAACTAAATGTGCTGCCGGCCTATACCGTATTTTACGAACGGAAGGTGGTTTGAAATCTATGATAGTTGTTGATACTGGTGGGCAGCAGTCGATACCCATGGTGGTTTGTACACCACCCGTCGGTTGAACCGTTGCTTCCGCACAATGAGATAGATCAGGGGCAGCTATTGGGGCTGCCAATGCAAATGGGTCACCACCAAGGTTGGTTACACCATAAAAACTTCCTCCAAGGCCTAGAAGGATATCCCTCCGATCGAACCTATTCAGAGAAGAGTCTGCATTGTTTTGTTTCTCATTGTTGGCTTTGCACGACACTACTTTCTTGGAAACAAAGTTGAAAAGCTTTTTCTTCTTAAATATGGAACCTCGACATGTTTTGGAGAAATTGGGAAGAGTGATGAAAGTTGATGGGGAATTGGCAGTGGAAGCCATAGCTAAATAGCTTGACTTGATTGTGTGATGATGATTAAACTAAGAAAGCATGGAATTTATAGCGAAAATCGATGGGGTTGGATCCTTTGTCATTATTCATATGCATTAAATTGCTTTTTCCCACTTGATGATGGTGATGGTATAGTAACCAAAAAAGGAAGGAAAAAGAAACGTTGAACAAATCAGTATTCTGGATAACGTGGTGGTTTATGGTTGCAGACGGATTCACATAATTTCATGCAACAAATTTTCACGTGGATCATTCTTGGAAAGGTGACAAAACCTGAAAAACATTCATATTGTCGGTAAATATATACACCCTGAGTAAACAGGGACGGGCCGCATGGCAAATTATTATTATTTTAGATTTTTTTGAAGTTCTTTTAAAATTATAAGGTAATGATAAAATACATTTTGACCCTCTAGAGATAAAAAATTTCCACTTTAATCCTTTTTAAAATTCTAAATTAATAAATATATACAAAAATAAAATTATACTTTCATTCTTTTAAAATTTTATAATTTAATTATGACCCAAAAATAAACTTCTGACTTCGTCCCTATATTTATATAGGGATGACACCCCCAATAGCTAATTCAGAGCCGCTCCTAAAGTGAAAATTTTTTTATTTAAGATCTTTATAATTTATAAAATTTTAAATTTATAATGGTAAAATTGCACTTTGGTCAACCAAAAATGATAAAAATTTGATTTAATCATGTACAAATTATAAACATATATGCTATTAAATTTGTGAAATTACATTTTTACTATCGTTAAAACAAACAATTTAATTCCGCCCCCCAAAAGAAATTTCCTGGCTTCGCCCCTAAGCTAATTATTATTTTAGTCCCTTGAAGTTTTTTAAATCATAAGTTAGTTTAATTGTAAAAATACACTTTGGCACTCTAAGATGAAAATTTTTCAATTTAATCCCTTTAAAATTCTAAATTAACAAGCATATACAAAGATAAAATTGTACTTTAGACCCCAAAAGATAAAACTTTTGGCTTTGTCCTATTAAAAAATATATTTTTATTTGATATAATTGATGTAAAATAATATCATCCAAATTATTTAATATAATTAAAAATATTAATTATTTTGATAATTAATATATTACAAACTAAAATATTATATTTTTTTGGAAAATTATATTTAAAAGATTAAAAATATTATAAATAAATAGAAAAAATTAAATTAAGTGAAGGGAGGCGAGGATAGATATATCCAATATCCACGGAGGTAACGATAGTTTTCAAGATCATACATCCTTGATAGAGCATGGCAGATATTAGGGCTGAGCATGCCAATTGTGGAGCGGTGATGGATTTGACAATATCCGCCCCCGCCTAACTTCATTACCATCCCTATATGTTTTATCATCCACATTCGTATGTGTTACAAGTTAGAGGTTACACAATAGAATTAAATAAATACTTTTATATATTGATTATTAATTATTTTAATATTTATTTAAAATTAATATTATATTTAATTTTGATCAAATCAATCAATTCTGACTTATGTTGGTTTTCTATAAATGTAAATTTTAACATTATTTTAAGTTAGATTTAAGTTTAATGGCATCAAAATAAGATAGTGTGAAAGGATATTATTGACTCTACCAAAGGAGAAATTGTACTTGAACTTGAGAATTGATGCATAGTTTGATGTACATGCGAATTTACTTCATGTTTTATTAATGTTACGTATTTTACATGTGTGTTTATTTTTAATTTAAAAATAATATATATTTTTCATATAATTAATTTTAAATTTTTTTATAATTAAAATATGTCTGATCATCAAGAATATTTAGTGAATAATAATACAACATCAAACTTCATCATTGAATGAAACAAAGGCATAATGATTTATTTGGCCTCAACTTTATAAAAAAAAAAGCTATTTTAGTCCTCAATTTAATTTTTTATCTCTTTTAGCCATTAAACTTGCATTTAATTATTTATCGATTAACTTTGCTGACATGGCATCTATGTGGAAGTTCACGTGTATCTCACGTTAGCAATTAATTGATTATTAAAAAATTAAAATATTAAAAAATATTTTTTATTTATAATAATTTTTGTACTTTTTTGAATTTTTTTATGTTTAAAAAATTAATTAATTTCTAACGTGACATTTATGTGGATTGATAGATGTTAACTTTTTCATCCAATTTAGGGTGATTTGACAAACAATGCAAGTTTAAGGGTTAAAATTAAATGAAGAGTTAAAATGATTTTTTTTTATAAAGTTGGAGGGTCAAATAAATCATTATGCCTAAAAAATAGTGACAAACATATAAATAAATCCTAGTAGCTTTGTTTAAACATAATTAAATAATAATTAATTATAAATAAATACTAATAACCTAAACTCTAAACTTAAAGACCCTAAATCCTAAAACCTAGACCCGAGAATTATTAGTATTTATTCATAATAATTACTAAATTATATTTAATTATGTTTGTTAAGGCAAAATGTGTTGAGAGTTGCTAAGTGGCACTTGGTAGTGCCAACTACAGATTGCCATTGAAGTGTTTAAATACTTACCTTATTTGCTTTGGTAATTTAACAAAGAAAATAGTTGGACCTGGTTATGTGCTATTTAATTGAAGATTTTTTTGGTTCATCTATAGAAACCAAATCTTGGTTTTTAGAGATTAGATTGGATTCGAGTGAATCAAATAAATCTTTGGAGTATGGAGGATCAATCAAGATTATGTTGTTGATTTGGAATCATATATTCGATTGATTGTTCTTTGATTAATTAGTGTAATTGTATTAGTTATTTTCAAGGAGTTACTTTGCATTCATGACTTAGATTTTATGTTAGCAAGCCGAATGGAATATATGTAGAGTGGCTTGTATATGTTATATATGAGAGCTTCTTGAGTGCATTTAAAGTTGTGAGCAAGTGCAATATGTATTGTAAACATTATTGAGAAGAGGTTTACAGCCCAAGTTCTCAGGGGAAGGATTTAGAGCTGAGTGTTCTAATTTTTAGCTACAAAGGTGAGATCACTATACTTGGGGAGTGATAGCGGGTAAATCACTTGTTATATTCATGTTTAAAGATATATAGTGGAATTCTTACTAAGCTAGGCTTCGCACACATAGGGAAACTGTACTGCGTAAACAAAATTTACTAGTCCAGTGACTTAAATGAAAACATTCGAATATTTCAATGACTATGTTGTAACTTTTTGAAGTTAAGTGACCAAAATATAAACATATTAATAATTTAATGATGTTTGGTGTAGTTTATCCTAAATAATAAAACATAGTCTCCTTCCCCTTTGTTTTGCTTCTTTTCTCCAATCAACGTCCTTAATTCTCACATTTTCCATGCCTTACATATGTCAGATTTTTTCGGCTTTTTTATTTTAATCCAGGAAATCATCAACCATATAATTAGAGAAATAGGTCAAAGACCATATTACATCAAGGTGGTGAAGACCACTGTGCAGGATATTGCAGAGCACGAGAATAGGGCCGAGAGGCGCACGGCTATACCCTAATGAAAAAACTCTCCAAAGGAGAGAGCAAAGAAGCGTGCAAGAGGCGCTTAGAGATGACCACTCATTCAGGCTCAAGTTTGAGCAATTTTTTTTTATTTTTTATTTTTATTTTAGGAGGAGATAGATTAAACAGGACCCAACTCATTACGTTTGAAGGTTTTTTTTTTTAAAAGTAAGGTGGAAATTTTATTTCGAGTAAAAATAAATTAAATAAATACATAACTTGATACCTACACTGGAAATAGTAAAATAACCTGATAGAATTCATTAAAACAAAACAGAAAATTAAAAGTATTTATTAAGATTGAAAAAAAATTAAAACCATCTATTTCCTTCATCAGTCCACAACTAAATTCCATCCAGCAAGCAAACTGAAAATGTCACTATTCAGTTCTTCAAATAGGAGAAAATAATCACTTTAATCGATAAAGAAAGGAGAATAGTCACCGTCCTAAGGAGAGAATCAGAGTTCAAGAGTCGATAGTATCTTCAATACCATGACCAAGTATCACTAATTGAGCGGATCCACCCATCGTCGATCCTATAACACAGCGTTTTCGACAGCCACCGAGGCTTCCTCCATCTAGTGTCGCGGGGCTAGACCTTTCGTCTCGCAATCCGTGCGGCCTTAAGCTATTAGCTCGTCCAAATTCGCCTAAGTCAGCCTTTTTTCTCAAAAATGAGGATTCCTTAAGAAGTCCTCCAAGGCACGTGCCAAAAGAAGCAACAAATAAGCAAAGGAAAGCCAAAGAAAGAATGTACACAAGGTGTTTGAGTAAATGCCCAAGAATTCTATTACTCTTAAGAATTCAACATACAATGGATGGTTTACAAATGAGGGGGAGGCTCTCTATTTATAGTTGAGCTCCCCCAGAACCGACGGTTAAGATACATTTACATCGACGGACGAGATTAACGATATCCCATGATTTAAGGGATTCACAAGATATGCCTTATCAAATCTAAACTAATCTTTACAAGATATGATTCCCTCTATCTTTTAAGATTAGTTACCCAAAATAGCCTAAGTTGCCATATCTTCGTTATTGGGCCACTCAGGCTTCAATCTAACAGGCTTCTCCAACAATTCATGGAATTGGGACAGTTCACGTGGGCTAAATGATCCCCATCTAATCGATCGACCTCCATGGGACGCATCTTGTGCTATGGTCACGGGCTTGAAACTTTGGCCCGTGACATTCTCCCCCACCTATTCTCGCAACGCCCTCGTTGCGACTTTCGAATGAAACTGGCTTGATTCGCCTTGGAACTCTCTCGTTGCCTTGGCCTCTTCCCGACTTGCCTTGCAATCGGGTTATCCATTTCTTCGGAACCTTTGCCTCGGCTTCCGTCGCCTCTTAACTTGAACCGTTGCACTCGTTGGTACATCTCGTTGGCAAGAAGTCTCCACTTTAACCTGCCACAATTCTGACTTGGTCCCATTGGAATCCCCTCGATTCTCATATCTTGGCTTCGTTCCGCCCACAATCCATCGGCCTTCTTGCTTATGAACTTTGAAAGGGCCCTTACGATCTTGCCAAGCCAACAAGTCAGAAATCGAAACACTATCAGAGTGTTTGCAATGTACCTTACTCGCGACATTTACTCGCTTCGATTGTTTTTGCATCGCTTCTTTCCTCTCGAAATTCGATGCATAATCCACCTTCCCCAAAGGTGGCGTCTCCACAGTCGACTCCATAGGCCTCATATCAGACTCACGCCCCACTAACTTTTCTGAAGTGGCTTCTGTAGCCTTCCGTTCTGTCGAGTTAACGTTTCTCCCATACGAAACATCTTCGACTAGTTGGATAGAGGATGACATCTTGGTCCCAACCTTCATATCCTGATGCACTGGAACAATAATCTTTGATGACGGACCAGTGACAATATGGATTTCATCGGCCCATGGAAACAAAATTGTCTGAATCCTGTCAAGGAAGTTTAAACCAAGCACATAATCGTAATCATCTAATTGGATTACCTCAAAGTCTTCTTTGCCTTTCCATTCACCGATTTATAGCTTCACATTACGAGCTACTCCACAGTTGGGGCCTCCTTCGAATTTACTGTCTTGATCTTCTTATTCGATTTCCTAATCGATAGACCAAGCTTCTTAACAGCCTTTTCTGATATGAACAAGTCCGAAGCTCCCGTATCAATAAGAGCACTCCGCTTCTAACCCGCAATGTTGATGTCCACAAATATCAACCCCTCTCTATTATTCTTTTTGTTAGGAATAAGAACCATCGAACTGACCCTCGATGTTCTTCCCTCTATAGGCTTCGCCTCTTCTTTCGGCTCAACTTTCGTTTGGATAGCCGACATCATCGATCTCTTCGGACATTTTCGCAACATGTGTGGTCCTTGACAAAGGAAGCATTTTATTCTCTTCCCCTTGTCCCTTGGGTTTTTGGATCCCCGCTTCGTATCTTGTGGTCTCTCATTGCCACTTGTGCTATCAGTTCCCCTCTTCGTATCTCGTGGTTTCTCATTGCCACTTGTGCTATCAGTCTTGCGGCCATCATCGCTATGTCCCTCTTCATCTTCCTTATGGTTTCTCTCACCATTACCCTTTCCATTGAGCTGAGACGATTCAAACTTGTCTTTTGTTAGACCAAGTTCAACAAAGGACTTTGCTTCAGCCATAGCTACAGTAAGTTCGGTGATCCCTTGCCTACGCAACTCTTGTTTTCCCACGGCTTTAACCCATCCTCGAACCAATAAAATGCTTCTTTCTCGCTCAAGTCAGAGATTTGAAGTATCAACTTACTAAATGCCCGAACATACTCCCGAACAGTGCCTTGTTGCGTGAGACGGCGCAACTTAGCCCGAGCCTCCTTCTCGGCATACTGTGGGTAAAACTGCTTCTTCAACTCTCTTTGGAACTCCTCCCAAATCTCAATTGCGTTCCCTCCATGCTTCTCATTCGTGGACCTACGACACCACCACAAGAGAGCCACATCAGTAAAATAGATTGAAGCAGTGTTTACCTTAATTGCATCATCCTCGATGCCCAACGCTCGAAAGTATTGCTCCATTTCCCACAAGAAGTTGTCCACGTCTCTCGCGGACCTTGCACCTTTGAACTTCTCCGATTTGGGAACATCCATTGCTTGTTGCTTCGGCTTTGAAGACAACATCCCATTACTCAAAGCAGCTTTGTAAATCGTGAGCTCCCCCTTAAGCTCTTCGATCTCTTTCTTCATGGCTAACATCATATCCTCGAGATTCTCATCTCTTTCTGCCAGCTTTTTTGTAGTGGAGTTCACTAACTCATTCAGCTTTTCTGCATTGGCACCGAGAGAATCCAACACAAAATCTCTGAGTTGCTCCTCCATTGAGTCAAACCCATCTGTGCGTCCCTCGACCAACTCAAGCGTCTCCTTCATGTTCCTTACGAATTTCTCGAGATTAGCAACTCGATCTTCCAACGCTGACAGCATGTCCCTCGAGCGACTTGCTTTTCTACCCCTCCCACGGGTCTGCATCGGCTCATTCTGATCAACAACTCCTTTCGACATCCCAACGGTGCCTTCGAACTTATAGCTCGGATACCACTTGTCACGGGGCTAGACCTTTTGTCTCACAATCCGTGCGGCTTTAGGCGATTAGCTAATCCAAATTCGCCCAAGTCAGCCTTTTCTCCCAAAAATGAGGATTCCTTAAGAACTCCTCCAAGGCACCAAATTGAATAGCGGAAGCAATTGTGCCAAAAGAAGCAACAAATAAGCAAATGAAACCCAAAGAAAGAATGCACACAAGGTGTTTGATTAAATGCCCAAGAATTCTATTACTCTTAAGAATTCAACATACAATGGATGGTTTGCAAATGAGGGAGAGGCTCTCTATTTATAGTTGAGCTCCCCCAGAACCGACGGTCAAGATACATTTACATCGACGGACGAGATTAACGATATCCCATGATTTAAGGGATTTACAAGATATGCCTTATCAAATCTAATCTAATCTTTACAAGATATGATTCATTTATCTTTTAAGATTAGTTACCCAAAATAGCCTAAGTTGTCATATCTTCGCTATTGGGCCACCCGGGCTTCAATCTAACAGGCTTCTCCAACAATTCATGGAATCGGGCCAGTTCACGTGGGCTAAATGATCCCTATCTAATCGATCGACCTCCATGGGACGCATCTTGTGCTATGGTCACGGGCTTGGAACTTTGGCCCCTGACACTAGTGCATGGAACAAGAATATGACTAGCCTATACTGACGAGCACATGTGCGGAGTTGTTAAATCGACACGGTACAAATCGAAAAGTTAAGTTCTCGGACCTATTGCTTTTTGCCTTAAGATCCTCCACAATAATACTAACCGTTGAGTCGTCATCCAGAAGATTGAAGCTTCTTATTAGACCTGGTCAGGTCAAGTTGCAGTTAAGCTTTTTTTTGGTTTAGCCCGTCTAAAAAACTTATTTTATTGTTTAAAATAATAAAATATTAAACATATATTTTATATTAATTTTTATAATCAAATTTAAATTTAAAAATATTTTTATTACTTAAATTTTTTTTGGTTTGGTCTAGATTCGAGACATGAAAATTTTGTCCAAACCAATTTATGAATAAGTTTAGACCTTATTACTATTTTTTTTTAAATTTGAAATAATTTATATTTTCTTTAATTTTTATTTAATTTTGAATTTTAAATAATGCATTTTCATAATTTTTAGTAAACCTTTTACGATTTTTTTATTTGAAAAAAGAAATTTTTTTTATTTTTTTTAAATATTTTTATGTACTTTTAATGTGTAAGAATTAAATTGACAATCACCACATCAATAATAGGGACGAAAAATATGGTATTGGCAACTATCGTTGGAGGCCCAATGTGGTGAATTCTCAACAAATGTCAAAGGTTTGGAAAGGAGTTGTGGAAGTTAGAAGACACGAAGGGATGGACAAAATGTTAGGTGAAGGAAGCTTTATATGGTGCGTCGGCAGTGGGAGATCAGTTTCATTTTGGATGGATCATTGGATTGGACTGTGTGCTTTGAAAGACAGATTGCCCAGACTTTTCTTCTTGGCTTTGAAGAAAAATATCATGGTGGCCGAGGCTTGGGATGGTCTTCACAAGGGTGAAAGATTTTTCAAAAGAGATTTGTTTGAACGGGGAGGGTGTCTGCAATGGAGTTGTGGCAGATTTTCAAAGGGGTCTCTTTAAATGGGAACAAGGCAGATCAGTTTATGTGGGAGGTGGACAGCAAAGGGAAATGTACTGTGAAGAAAGTTGTGTTTTCTCTTGATTGTGAGGTTCTTTGGAGCATCAAAAGGTGTGGTTTTCTTTCATTTGGAAGCTGTGCGTTCCAACAAAGGTGCAATGATTCCTATGGCTGTTATTCCAAAATGGTATACCTTCAAAATGCATTTTTAAGGGATCGAGGTATTCCAACAGTTAATAGTTGTGTTAATTGTTCTTGGTGCAATGAAGCTGAAGAGAATTGTTATAATATTTTTCTTTCTTTCTTCCTCTCTTGGAAAGCTTAGGGACTGTTTTTGCAATGGTGGGGTAGTATGTGGGTGATTCCTTGGAATGTCAGTGATTTTGTGTACAAATGTTGCTGCATGTTTGGAAGATCGAATGTTACGAGGAAGCGGCTTGTTGCTTGTGGCGCTATGTTATGGTCATTGTGGCTAGCTAGGAATGAATTAGTACTTACTGGAAAAGAGTGGATTGCTGAAGAGATCATTTTCCTTTGCAAAATGCGATCTGTTTGTTGGATTAGAGCCATTATTGGTGGTAAGTGAGTTTGGTTGATGGCATGAACCATGGTTTGAGAATGGTTGGTTGAAAGGGGGCAACATCCATTCCTTGCAGATGGAGGAGTCGTCTCTTCATTTTTATTTTATGTATTGTATTCAGAGTGAAGAAAGGCTTGGGGGATGGAGTGGGGTGTTCAAGGATGGTGTGAGGCGATTGTTGGGGTTGATTTATGGCCCCTTGGAGTGAATGGGATTGTTTGCAGCGGAGTGTAAGGCTGTTCGTCGACAGAAGTTAGTGATTGGGCTGCCTACTGATGATATGGTGTAGATGTTGAAGTATGCTGGAAATGCCCAAGGGTGAATGTTGGATTAAGCCTTATATGAATTATATATTATTCATTAACTATATAAAATTCTTAATTTCTTGCATAAATATATATATAATTATTTATTGTGATTCCAACTCAAATTAAATATAATTCATATAAGGTATAATCAACATGGTGAAATTTCAAAACAGAATTAATCACCAGCGTTTTGACCTCAAGCGAATCAATTTGAGTATTATTAGTATTACTAGGCATTATAAATGAAAGAAAATAAATAAATAAAATATATAAAGAGAAAAATAATGTAAAATAAATAAAAAAGTTTAAAAAAAAATTTTAAAAGTTTATATGAAGTGACAATCTATAATTGATTGTAATTTTTTTAACGAATATAACATTTTGGTGTAAAATGGTGATGGAAGAATAGTTTAGGTACCACTGATGATAAAAAAAAGTTTAGGTACCAATTTAGGAAAAAGAGTACCGCTTAGGTACTAATTTGTGGGTTGAACTTTTTTTTAAAATAGATTTAATGGTTTGACTAATAAAGATACCAATTTGGGGAAAAAGTAGTTTAAGATAACTCATGACAAAAAAATTTTAGATACCAAACTAGAAAAAATAACATAACTTAGGTACCTATTTGCGAATTAAGCCTTCATATAATTATAATATATTAGATTAGATTATATAAATGTATTCTTTATAAAATATTACATGTAAAATATAAAGCTACCTATCATATAAATAAATAAATAAATTCATTTAAAAATAAGTAATATAACTTTTTTGGGTTAATGAAAACATAATAATTTAATATAAATTAATTTAATATAAAATTTAAATTTATTTATTATTATATAAACTCATTTAATAAAAGTATTTTAATTGACTCGAAATTCTTATAAAAGTATGACAAATTTTTTTATAAAGTAAATTTATTTAATCAAATATTTTAGTAAAATTAAAAAAATTTATTTATAAATATGATAAAATTTAGGCATAATGATTTATTTAGTCCTCCAACTTTATAAAAAAAAAGTCATTTTATTCATATAATTTTTCACCTCTTTTAACCATTAAATTAGCGTTTTTTGTCAAAAAAAAAAACCTTATAATGGATAGAAAAATTAACGCTTATTAACTTTGTTAATATGGTATTCCACATATATGTCACGTCAATAATTGATTAAAATTTTTAAAAATTCTAAAATTTATAGAATATTATTATAACTTTATTATTAAATAAAAGTTATAATTTTTTAATAATTTTTTATAATTTTAATGCTTTTAAATTTTTCAGAATTTTTTAAATTTTTTAAAAAGAATTAAGTAAATGTTGATGTGGCAATAACGTGAATGTGTCAACAGAGTTAATATATATTAATTTTTTCATTTATTTTAGGACAATTTGACAAACAACATAAGTTTAAAAGTTAAAAGAGACAAAAAAATTTAAATGAAAAATTAAAATGATATTTTTTATAAAGCAGGAAGATCAAATAAATCATTATACTTGAAATTTATAAATAATACAAAAAAATAAATGGTAAAATTTAATAATAAAAATTTGCAAGATTAGATTATCGGGTCCAATCATAATTTAGGTGTTTGTTCAGTCTTTAATACTGAATTATAGAGTATCACGGACGAGCTACTCTTGTTACAAGAAAAAAGATATGTTAAAATATTAAAGCATTCAGTGATATTCAAGATGGCTATTTGGAGGTATCAAAATTTGGTTTGGTTGGACGAATTAAGTAGATGTTAGTATTGGATAGTTAGACATGTCCGTAAAGAAAGAAATCAAGTTGTTGAGGGGTTAGCTAAAATATCTTCTGTTTGAATTGGTGATATGCAGAAAATATAATGCGCATTTAGGGAGTTGATTATCTTCTTGAGCAAGATAAAGCTGCCAGTGCTTTTGTTTAGTTAGCTTCATCTTTTTATATTAAAGAAAAAACACATGCATGAAACAGGAGAAACAAATTGATGAACCCATCAATCCGATCTAGCAAGAACACAAAGGATGAAGCAAAATATTCACCCCCAAATCAACAAACGTAGTCGATCTTAATGTTACCAATCGAAACTTCCCCTTCTTTAGGCAACAAAGTCACCACAATGCTATCTTCACGTTGAATCTCCAAATCCTCCAGCGCTTCTGATAATGGCAAATACAGATTTGTACTAAGCATCGACTCGGAGTGGCAATCTCCGTGCGGTATATTCGTAAAGCTCCCCACGAACTCCGACTCTTCCGGTTTGCAAGGATTGTCGTCGTCTTCATCGTCATTAATGGACACATCGAATTGCACTGAGTCATTTCTGTCTAGCTGTATGTTTTGAAGAACCAATACTTCTTCATCATCTTTGTTCTTTGGTTTCTTTAGCCTTGGAATCTCAATGCGCACTGCTACCTTGTCTAAAACTATAGGAAAACCCCTGCGGTTTTTACTCTTTCGTCTGGCTGCTACATCCTGATCCTGACCCTGCCCCACACCAGGACGACGCCTTCGAGGTTTTGGCTTGCTTCTAAGCCATGGAATATCAACACTTTGGTAATCGTACCCCAAAGTTTTAGTGTCAAGGCAATCGCGAACTTTAACACGAACCATATTTGCATTCTCATCGTAGAAAAGAAACGAAGAATTGAGCCAATCTTTTTCGTCGAAATCACGTCGCTTCTTCCCTGGCAATGTCTTCCAAATGTTCCACATTCGATCAACATTGCCATGATGAGCGTAGAACAAAGGGTCTCTACCAGCAGAATAGAAATTCCCCATGTCTTCATTATAAGGTGGATTCTTGGCACCAACGAACTTGTGAACGGCAAGGTGAGCACCGTTCTCAATGGTACCACCTCTCGGTTCGGGAGTACAACCGATATCGGTTTCGGATATACAACCGGCACGGTACACCGCTCCATGGAAACAAGAAGCGGTCTTGCTGGACCTTACCATTTGCTGATACATTACATAGAGATTACGATTTATTTGTTCCCTCTTTGTTAATTCATCAAAATCATCTTTCTTTCTTTTTTGTTTTACAATAGATTTACCGTCATTAAGATTAACCACAACGTCCGGCTGATGCTCCAAATTGCGGTTTTCATCGTACAATGGAGAGTAAGGGTCTAAATATATCTGAGGCATAGTCATCCCACAGGGAGAATCCCAGTTCCAAAATGGCATTGCGAAATCTGGATCACCAATCAACTTGCCCAATATCCTCTCGAAGAAATACAGATACATCCTATGGAATGGGAAAAAAAGCCATGAGTAGTGAACTTCAAGTTTTTGATCGGGGAACCCCACTTGACTATAAGCCCCATTGCAATAGGCACAATGAATATTGGCTTGTTGCATGAAATTACGTGGATCATCCACAGGGAGAGCTTTCATTCTCTCCATTGCCGATTCAAATTTATACAGGTAATCACGATCAACTAAATGTGCTGCCGGCCGATAACGGATCTTGCAACCTAAAGGTGGTTCGAAGTCTATGATCTTTGAATCTTTTAACTTTGGTGGGCAGCAAGGGACATTCATGCAGGTTTTACTGGTATCTACGGCTGATTCCGCACAGCTGGACAGGTCAGGCTCGATTGGGTCTGCCAATACAAATGGGTCTCTAACAAGGCCGGTTGCACCATAGAGACTTCCTCCAAGGCCAAGAAGGATATCCCTTCTATCGAACCTATTGAGAAAAGAAGTGTCTGCATCGTTTTGTTTCCCATTGCTGGCTTTGCATGACACTACTCTTTTGGAGTTAAAGTTGAAAGGCTTTTTCTTCTTAAATATGGAACGTTGAGATGTTTTGGGAAGGAATGTTGAAGTTTGAATGGAGAAATTAGGAAGGGTGAGAAGGGTTGATGGGGAATTGGTAGTGGAAGCCATTGCTAACTAGCTTGATTTGATTGTGTGAAGATGGTTAACCTAAAAGCATGGAATTTATAGTGAAATCAATGGGCTTGGACTCGCAGGCACAATTAATGTGCATTAAATTACGTTTTGTCATTTGACGGTGATGGATCTTTTATGGATAGGGGTAAACAATTAAAGGTTTTTAGAAAACGTTAAATTTCACGTGCATTTTTAATTATGAAATTGTGACGTGTCCTTTCCTCATTACATCCACTGTACAATAATCACCAAAGTGGTTGTAGAACGAAAATAATCATTTAAATACGAAAAAAATATTACAACCTATTTTTACGGTTATTTCATCAAATTCACTTAAAAAATTTAATATTTATAAAAATAAATCAAGTTTAAAAACAATCACCAAAATTACTTGAAATAAATAGTAGAATAGGATTTTGATCTTCTAATGGCTAGCACTGCCTAGTACTTTAGCCTCATTTTTAGGCCCAATATTGTCTGATGATTGTGTCAGAATTTAAAAAATTAAATTTTTTGGCTCTGGCCTTCCAATGGCCGGCACTAAGGGTATTTTTTTTAAAATCGTATCATACTGGTATAAAACAAAAAACCAATATTTTAAAAGAAATTAAATACTAGTCTAGTGCCGGCCATTGACAAGCCAGCACCAAAAAAAAATTTAAATATTGAGCCTGGTGTCGGCCATTGACAAAGCGAACCAAAAAAAAAAATTTAAATCATCGAGTGCAGTGTAGGCCATTGACAAAGTTAGCACCAAAAAAAAAATTTAAATACTAGTGCAGTGCCGGCCATTGTGAGCCAAAGACAAAAAAAAATTTTTAAAATATCGAGTGCATTGTTGCGGTCATTGACAAGCCAGGACAAAAAAAAAATTTTAAAATACTGAGTCTGGTGCCGGCCATTGACAGGCCAACACCAAAAAAAAAAAATTTAAATACTAGTCTGGTGCCAGCCATTAACAAGCTAGCACCAAAAAAAAATTTTTAATACTGGTTTTTTTGTATATCAATATGGTGCAATTTTTAAAAAAAATACCCTTGATGCCGGTCATTGGAAGGCCAGAACCAAAAAAATTTAATTTTTAAAGTCTGACATATTCATCAGACAATCATGGGGCTAAAATATCAAGTCGTACCGGCCATTAGAAGGCCAAAACTCCATTCTACTATTCATTTCAGGTCATTTTAGTGATTATTTTTAAACTTGAGTCATTTTGTAAATATCAATTTTTTTGAGTTAGTTTGGTAAAATAGCCTATTTTCACATGTCATACATTTGGCTTAGGTTCCTTTTTAATAAAATATGATTGTTCATCTTTATCATAACGTTCAAAATGATAATGACTAAACTTTACTCATATGAAGCATTTTATCTTGGATTTATCAAAATCCCGTACTTTGTCTTTACTTTGGTCATCATTCATTCTGTAATTCTTGCTATCATTTTTGTTGTCATCATTTCTATTACCTCAATCTCCTTTTTCTTTTTCCTATACTGTTGGAAAAAATAAGTTTTAAAAAATATTGTGATATCTAAAGTAACAAACACTTAATCAAAATAATATATTTTTGATTCGTCTAGGATTAGCGCTTCGACCGAGTAGTCTTCTCCACAATCCTCAAGCTCACGTATGTCAAGTGTGGGCTCGCTTCGAATTAAAAAAAAATTTACAAAAATTATCAGTGGGGTAATTTTACAATTTTTCTAAATTTTTAGGTCAAGTTGTAAATCAGAAAAATATTTTTAGAAATTTTCTAGAATAATCTCTTCAGAGGATTTTTTTTTCTCTACAACTTTCTCTTGAATTCAAGTGTGTGTAAATAATGACTTAATGCTCTCGTTATATAGGGAGAGTTTAAAGAGTTCAACTATAATTAAACTTAATTACTTTAAGATTAAAATAATATAATATAATATTTATCAAGATAAATATTAGATTAAATTTAATATTAAATCTTATTAAAATAATAGAATATTTATCTACAATATAAAATTTTAATTTAATTTAATATTAAAATAATCACTTTAATATTAAACTAATAAAATACTATTAAGATAAGTATTTAATTAAATTTAATGTTAAACTATTAAAATAATATTATTTTTAGAATAGTTAATCTGAAATCAAATTCTCTAGTAGAGTCCTAGTAGGAGTGTAACTCTTCCACTACTCAACCACCGATGACCAACCGCCGCCAGCCACTTGGACTCCATCGTCGCAGCACCGGCACCGCCGTGTTTGGTGGTGCAGCTGCGACACCTAACGGCACCTTGAGCCGGTCCGATCTAGCCCCTAATTGGACCATTGGCCCAATTTCACATATTGAGCCCAATTCGACCAATTTTTAGGTCCTGGTCTTGATTTTGGGCTCTTGAGCCCAATTTACGATCTTAGGTCCTATTTTCAAGTTCAATTACCCATTGGGCCAATTGTCTGACTTAAAAATTAACTTCCAAAAATATCATATTAATTTTAATTGATTTAATTAATTTAATTTTACTTGATCAAAATTAATTTTTCCAAAAATTACTTAGATTAGATTTTCCAAATTAATTTTTCAAGAAAATTCTTTAATTTGAACAATTCTTACGACCACCTAATTTAATTCCACATCGAATAAGTCGACTTAATTAAATTATTTCCAAAGTCATAGAATTTTCTTCTGATTCAAATGCAGTCCAATCAAGCTTTTGTTGAGCTAGCAGAGGG
The DNA here is from genome assembly GCA_025698465.1 of Gossypium longicalyx. Classification (NCBI taxonomy): domain Eukaryota; kingdom Viridiplantae; phylum Streptophyta; class Magnoliopsida; order Malvales; family Malvaceae; genus Gossypium; species Gossypium longicalyx. Next base: position 95,472,345 of record CM047000.1, on the reverse strand, counting down.
ACCAATCAGACATAAACAATTAGGCTCTATTGATTGCAATTATGTCTAGAAGTATCGTTCTAATAATTTACAATTACTTAATCATGGAGTCAGTCCACAAGAAGTACCATGATTGAAAACTCCTTATTGTATACTCTTTACGAAAGTAATTCATCCAACTGTTTTGTCCAATAACCTCGTCATGTGTATGTTACCCTCATATGATATCATTGATTCCTTTGATTTAAATCCAGTCACTCAATACAATCTTATTTTATCACATTGTCACCATTGTGTCTTCTTAATGATTAATATGATCACTGTCGACAAATAACTATGATAAATTGCTCATTCGAGAACAAGCAACCCATGATCACATTCCATATTTATCAATCCACACAATGTCAATGAGAGGATATCATTAACTTTTTAATTGAGCTATGAATTCCACTATTGCTATTAAATTCATGCCATACACAAGTCATGTACCCAACATACCGACTATGGGGTCGATTATCTTTAGAGCATAAGCCTTCACTTATAAGCACATAAGTTGCATACGCATGGTCAGTGACTAACTCAGGATTTAGTTAAATCACACCATGAACATCACAAGTGAAATAACTTACAACCGGATTTAGAATTAACTCATCTTGGGTCTAGTCTAATGTATCATTCTACCAATGAATACATCTATGTCTCTACTCGTGGAGTCAACTACTTTGATACCCAAGACTAGTCATCTCCCCATTTGGAATTGTAGACGACATAATAATCCTTCTCAGTATTTGAATCAAATGTTCACTTTGATTTTTTTACAGGATTACGAACTCATTTAGATTATCTATTGAAGTAAGTTGTCTTTCTCACAATGTAAATGTTCTTTACAATGTCACTTACTTTCAGTTTGAACATTAAACAATAAATGAATTAATATTTATTTGTCACAATTTCGCTATGTATTGTAAATATAAAAGGCAGAAAATACAAAAGATATAATAGTGAAATGTGAAATTAACTATATTTATTTATTCATCGTTCAAAAAAATAAAAAACAGTTACATGTTTATTACAATATGGACACATTTCCTAACAATCTTTCTCTTGCCCTAGTGAAGTAAATGTGTCATGTTTCGCATTCTCATATCCTCGACGTGTTTGTTAAAACTCCTAGTTACAAGAGTCTTAGTAAACGAATCTGTAAGGTTATCTTCAGAAGCTACTTTCATCACATCTACAATTCCTTCGTCTACTGCCTCTCGTATCAAGTGATACTTCCAATCAATGTGTTTCGTCCTCTGGTGACTTCTCATTTCTTTAGTATTAGCTATTGCAGCACTGTTATCACAATACAATGTTATAGCTTTTTCCATACCAGGAATAACTTCAAGTTTGATTAAGAACTTTGAAAGTCATATTGCTTCTTTTGTTGCCTCAAAAGTAGCCATATACTTGGCCTCCATAGTAGAGTCAGTAGTGCAAATTTGTTTTACACTTCTCCATACTATGGCTCCACAGCCTAGAACCATTTGAAATTATTCATCAATTCAATAAAATCATCTTCTCTCATTTGAGTTGAAAGCTTGTTTTTCCTCTCTTTCGCTACTTGTAAGTGCAACATGCTTAAGAGATTTAATCCCAATACTTTTATTTGGTATAGTTTATTTTAAGTATAGAATGCCTTCAACTATATTATAATTTTGATCCCTTACTATGTATAAATTTGAAATTTAATTTCTGTACTTTTTTTTAACAAAATTTGGTCTCTTTACTATTTCAGTTAAAATGTTAATGCAAATTTATTCTTAAAAAAACCCATTCAAACTCATTTTGATAAACTGTTTTTGTTTTGTTGGAATAATATACTTAAGAAAAATTGGCGTCAATATTTCAATCAAAATAGTTATCAATATTTGATTGTTTAGACTACTAATGACATTATAAAAATATAGATATTAAATTATGTTAAAAATTGAAGTATAAAAGTTAAATTTTAAATTTCAGTATAGTATAAAGATCAAAAATGAAATTTGATCATAAAAAAAAAAAAAGTCAACCCAAACAAAAGGGTAAGCTAAATATAGGTGATTATTTAATACTGAATAGTTAACACCAATATAGCATTCATCATTCGTGAAATAGAAAATAGTAGACAACTGCTAAACAAGTACTAATAATTTTATTCAAATATAAGTTTTAAACTCGACATTTGATATAAACTATAAAATCTAAACTTGTGAAAAAAATAAAATAACTATACTGAATATTTAATTATGTTTTAATAAAGATATTAGGATTTATTTATATGGTTTTCACTATTTTTTGTTTTATCTAATGATGAGATTCCATATTGTTATTCACTAATGTTGCATGAAATTCATGCATTAAGTGTAACACCTCAAACCCGGCCTAAACATTATGACCAGATTTTGAATATTACATTAACATACCAAAACTTTGAACGTTTGCTTCCTAAACATATCTTATTCTTAAATAAGAAATTTTACAAAAAATTGCTTTATTCTATTAATTAGAAAACTTGACAGTTGTAAAATATGTGTGTTCTCCAAAACGATTGATTAAAATATCAAGTTTTATTAACGTGCCACGCTATCAACTTTATTTATTTCCTTCGTAAAAATATGTATTCCCTATTAAAATTTTACAAAGGAAACCTCTTTAACTTGTTTAACTTTTAAAAACCGAACATTTAATTTTAATTATCAGAAATCATATAGAATTTTTAAAATAATTAACTAAAAACCAACAAAACTCAAAGCCAAAAATAAAAGTCCAAAAATCAGTCCAACAGTCCAAAAGTCCACAAATTTTTAAATAAGAATCACTAAAATAGTTTTATTCCAAAGAAGAAATCCGAGCTCCCGAACATCAACCAATCCTAAGTTCGTGGTTACTTGAAATATTAAGCAAATAGGGTGAGCTATAAAGCTCAGTGTGTGCCTTGGCCCACAACTAGAATCATATACAGAAACATACACAGATGCACATATTAGAACAGACAAATCAAAAATTATATCTCGCTTAGCATAGTAAAGTTATACAAAATAATCATACCCCCATCTGCTATACACTAGCTTCGTCCACCCAATCACACCAAATAGGGCTACAATAACCCATCCATCACACCAAAATATGGTCGTATGCCACTTAGATAATATGCAGCGATGTTGTCAGAAATATATTGCAGGAATATTGCCGGAATTATATAGTGCAGTTATACTACCAGAATCAGACTTCCTCCTCACAAAACCATATCCCACCCTAATGCATATGCACAATCATACTATGTGATCATGCATAGTCATCCTAACATGCCACATCTACTCAAAACAAATTAGATATGTGTTATTCATACATAAGAGATATAGAACAAAACATACTAAATAGCTTACTCAGAGTTTTTCTGATCAGAACATACTTATAGTATTTTATGTACTCACAGATTTACAAATTGCATGGTCTCGCATGCATTCAAAATATTTATGATTCAAAGTCCAAAATTTTACACTCAGCTCGAGCATTGCCCAACTGACCACTCAAAATGGGATCACATGACCTGCCAAACCAAATCATGTGGCCCACACTGTAACACCCTTTAACCCTTATCCGTCACCAGAACAGGGTTACGGAGCATTAGCAAAGATTTCAGAACAATCACAGATAATTGTGATATTTACTGTTCATAAAAAAACTAGGCTCAAATATCTTCCTACCATAAAATTTTCAAAATTTATGGTTTAGCCAATAAGTACAGTTAATTCTTCAAATTCATCCATGTTCTGTTGTTTGACAGTTTCGACCTTTCTTCACTAAAAATTAATTATCTCTTAGTAAGTGATTCGGATGTTGTTCCCGTTTGATTCTCTTGAAATTAGTCTTATTAATAATTTTAAGCATATAAATTTAAACCCCCAAGTAATTTTATACAATTTTTAATAATTTTCCAAAGTCAGAACAGGGGAACTTGAAATCATTCTGACCTCGTCTCACAAAATTTCAAATATCTCATACTATGAAATTCTTTTTCTTACAAAATTTATTTTATATAAAACTAGACTCAATAGGCTTTAATTCCATATCTTATTCAATCTCAAATTCAATTTTCACAATTTTTGGTGAATTTTTAAAGTCAGATTACCGCTGCTATCCAAAACTGGTTTAATGAAATATAATGATAACTAAGTTTATAACACCTTCACTTCCTTTCAATTAAACTTTATACATGCCATATAAACCTTAAGATGCATAATAAAATTTACCGAAGTAATCTGGATAGTGTGGCCTGCTAGGATGATCCGATCCTCCGATCTTTTGTTAATCTACAAAGAACATTTAACATACAAAAGTAAGCTTATGAAAGCTTAGTAAGCTCATAGGCTTAAAACACAAATCTTACCAAATTACAATAACAATTTAAATAATAAGATTATCACTAATGTTACCTATCATACACAACTTCAAACAATGAATTCACTGAATGAGCTCAATCTCAATAATTAATCAATTTCAATCTCTTGGGTCCATTTATTGCTTACTTTTCTTGATCAAATTAGGGAATGGTTCAGAATTGAGTACTTTGTTTTCACAATACCATAGAATAACTATGGTTTTGCACATAGTCATATATCACACACCGAAGCCATAGCCCAGCTATGGTCTTACACGGAAGCACATGTCACACCGATGCCATATCCCAGATATGGTCTTATACGGAAATCACATATCACACTGATGTCATATCCCAGATATGGTCTTATACGGAAATCTCATATCACATATTTCCATGCTCCAACCATGGTCTTTTCCGTCAATGCTTATTAGTCACTGAACGAAAGTACTCAATCCGATGTTCCACTAAATTAGAACTTTTATTCAAACATTCATACTTTCACAATTATCTCAGTTTAATAACATTTATATATAATAACATACCATAGCATTCATGAAATTTTCATAACAATTCAATAAATTTAGCCATATGAACTTACCTGGCTAATTTGCAGAAGCTATAGAAATTTAGGGACTATTCAACAACTTTTCTTTTTCTTCATTTATTCTCGGATTCTCGATATGTAGCAAAATTATGAAAAACTAGCTTGGAGGAACTCTTCTATGGCGTTTTTTGCTGTCAATTTTGAAGAATCGTCTAGATTTCTCTTTTAATTGATATTTTATTTGTTTGATTTTGCAAAATTTACAATTTTGCTCTTATTTTACCAAATTTCATATTTTTTTCTTGCTTATGCTGCCTTAGCCATTCCCTTTAGGCTAATTTTCCTTTTTAATCCTCCCTCATTAAACACTTAAGCTATTTAATCATTTTAGCAAATTTTGCACCTTTTACAAATTAGTCCTTTTTAATTAATTAACTATCAAAACGTTAAAATTTCTCAACGAAACTTTAATACTAACTCAATGACACTCCATAAATATTTCTAAAAATATTTATGGCTCGGTTTATAAATTTGAGGTCTCAATACCTCGTTTTTGACCCGTTTGTCCTAATAAATTCTTTTAATTCACAAAATTCACTAATTCAAAAATTTTTCTAAATTCTCACTTGACTCATAAATATTAAATAATAAATTTATAACTGACTTGTCAGATTTTAGTGATCTCAAACCACTATTTCTAGCACCACTAAAAATCGGGCTATTACGCACACGCCCTACCTGACCAGACTGTGTGGCTTACATGCTCGTGTGGCTCACACGACCGAGCACATAGCTCGACACACTGCCATGTGGCGTCACCTACCTTCTTTCTATTTTTCTTAAAATTTCCAAATTTTTATTTTTTTTTAGAATTTATGGGTTAGAACACACACTTGATTGCTAATGATTACGACACTACAGTAGCACTTCCAAGTTCTTGCACACACGACAACCACAACCAACCCACTTAGCACGAAAAATTCAAAACCAAGACTTGAATTCGGTACATACTTGCTTAATACAACTTGCCCCTAAATTTAGGTACTTTGTCACTGACCCAAGATAAAACAACAGTTTAACAGCACTTAATTCGTCGAAAGGTTACCCGTTCCCCAATCGTCACCTAACAGAATTATAAAATCAATCAGAACTGGCACCAACCAATCAACCAAATAATTCACTTACCTCAAAGAAATAAAACCACATCCTTAAAAGATCAACAACCAACACTTACCCAAAGGAGGACAAAAGATTGGCAGCACAAAAATATGGAAAACCGAAAAAGAAAAAAAAGAAAGAAAAAAAAACAGAAGGAGAGGTGGCAAGAGAGGAAGGAAGAATAGAAGAAACAGTAGAAGGAAAATTTCTTAGCAGCAAAAGTTTGCAAAAACAAAAAAGAAAGTATGTGGAGAGAGTGGGGGAGTTGGACAGCAAAATGGGGAGGGATTTTAGGGATAATTTATCTTTTTCTTTTAAATAAAATAAAACTAATTAGACTAATAAAATTCTAAGGGTAAACGAAAGTCTTACCATTGAACCAACAGGCTCATTCTTGGTAACATGTTAACAAAAATAAAAGACAACCTACATGTGAAAGAAAGAAAAACAATAAAAATTCAAGGAAAGGGAATTGAACTCAAAATCTTAAGCATACAACCAAAATATTTAACCACTAAACCAAATCTAATTACATGACACAATTATAACCCAAGAAATTATAAAATTTGGAGCATTACATTAAGGGTGCATCAAATATTATTATTTATATAGCTAGTTAATCAAATGATGCCTCGTAATTAAAAATGATGTCAAGTGAGTTAAGTTTTGAAAAAAATATGATTTGTCATCATTTGGTTCAATGGTAGTATATAAAATTATATATTGTCAAATATAAATCTTTCATGTGTGTTTGTGAATGCTTAGTGTCTAATCTTATATTTGTTGCATGTAGAATTGTCCATAGGCTGAGTTAGGTCATGGTTTGATTTTAAAATAATTTTCAAATCCAAGCCAATTTTTGGGTCACCCTAACTCGTCCAATCAACTCATTTTAATGTTTAAAAATTAATAAAATATTAAAACAAGTCTCTTTTATATTAATATTTATAATTAAATATAAATTTAAAAATATTATTATATATTTAAATTGAATTCTAATTGAGTTAATCCAAGACATAAAAATCCTTTCTAAGTTCATTTCAAATCAAAACTAACGGGCTATCCAAACCATGAAAAAGTCTAGTTACAAAGTGTTTATTTTTTTAATTTATCAAATAATATATTTTTACTTCATTTAATTTATTATTCAAAATTTTCAACATAATTAATTATTTTAATTATTTTAATAATTAAAATCTTGAAACAATAAAAAAACTTCGCACTATAATTAATGTTTTAATGAAAGTACTAATGAAATTCAAACTTTTTTTAACTACTAATTGAATGAAAATATCTATATATTGAAGGTTAATGTTTGTATTTTATAATAGTAACTCTTAGTTTTATATTATTGAAATAATAGTAGCAGTGTAACTCAAAATTATATAATTTAAATTATAATAAAAATATAATTTAACATATATTTCTCTAACAATTATAATTTAATATTAAAATGAAAATATTGCATCAATGCCAATATAGAAATATGTTATATATTATGGATATATTCCTTTTACACATTTGTACGAAGAAAGGAATTCGTTCAGACCATCAGTAAGGTTTGTAAGACCACCACTGATCTTGAAAGGAGTGGAAAAAAAAAGAGCATGTCGTAGCAATAAAGAATTCTAAGAATCTTCTTTTTCCGGATCATTCCAAAAAAAAAACCGTTTTTGAATTTTTGGTGCGGGACAAAAAAAAATGAATTGAATTCAAAGTTGGGTCGAGTAAATAAATGGATAGAGCTCTACGACCCCAATTATAGGGAAACAAAAAGTAACGAGCTTCTGTTCTCAATTTGAATGATTACCCGATCTAATTAAATGTTAAAAAGAAATCAGTGCCTAATGTGATAAAAAAATTTCTCATGAGTAAATTATTGATTTTTTTATGAGTTCTAATTATTATTATTAGGCATTCCCTTTATGGGTTAGCCATCAATGTGTAAAAGAAGCAGTAAATTGATAAAAATAAAAAATAAAGGATATATTTGGTCAAAAAATTTTATTAATCGATGTACTATATGTAAGTTGCAGATTCAATATTTTACTTTGATTTGATCATTTTTAATTTTTATATTTCTTCGAATTTTGAAATTTCTATTATAAGCGAATTTTATGGTAGGGCAAAAAATAAAAATAATGTTTTATCTCATTATCCAAAGTTGAAGTATTGTTGTGCACGATTATTCTAGATGAAGCAGAAGTGAATTGATTATGTTGTTGAAACAACGACAACACAAGTACATTACCCATATCCACAAATATCCAACGCTTCACTCTCGTACAAACCACGTAGACATTAAATACCACTCCATCGAGAATTTGTTTATTATTTATGCCTTAGAATGCATGATCCACAATTTAACTTACTGATTTTATTCACTCTACCTACCCAGATATTGATTTATTTGAAGTGGAGAATAGGTTTATCTTTGTTTGATGTGCTTTACAATGAACAGAGTAGGCCAAACATTCAAACTCAATCTTTAAAGACTTTGGGTCCCAACTTTCAGCCTTTGAACCTAAGCGGCCGCACCTCTAAACAATTCCGTGGCCAAGCGTGTCAAATAAAATTAAAGGTTTAGACAAAATTGGAAAAAATACAAAGGAAAAATATTTGAACCTAGAACCTTTCTCACACAAGCATAATCTCTTAACCACTTAATTAAATCAATTCACTTTACAAAATTTCCACAGCCTTAATTCAAAAGCTGAACATAACCACTATTAATTTTACTAACCCGATTTTCTCTAACCCGGTTTTTAAGATGCGATAGATTTTACTTGTGTGGCATGGTTCGTACCACGGGGAGTCTTGCACTCTTAGTCGCAACCCAATCCAATTTTATGCTTAATGAGAATCTGTAGGAGCAAGAGGTCGAACAAGTGACAGGATTCGGGTCACACAAACTCTAACAACTATAATAAACAAATTAATCTATTTTTTTCATTCTAATAACATACATATTCCATGTGTTATTATTAATTAATTTTAAATAATACGTTTAATTATTTATTATAAATTATTTTTAAACGGATATTTGTATTCTAAATTTGTAATTTTCACATAATAAAAATAAAAATTTTAATATATATTATAATTAATCCGTCGGGTCAACTGCAACCCTACCTATAAACGGCTCTGTTTACGTACAATTAATTTTGGAGGGACAATTAAATGCAATTAATTCACCATTTACGCTCATCATCTGCGCCACAACAAAGTTAATTAATACCTTCGTCTACCCCCCCAACGGCCAACACCATCCTCGAGTCAGAAGTATTGATTATAACACTGTTGGAATCATAATTTTGTGTCTTCAAATTTAAGTAATACAACTTTGCAGTACTTCTGTTTTTTTTTTTCTTTTATGAATCAGAAAATTCATTTTTTTGTAAAATTATAAAAAATTATAAAAAATTATAAAAAAATTTATAACTTTTGAAAACGACTTCTTTTGAGAAATATTAATATATTTATAAAAAATTGTTATAAATAATGAATGAGACTTTGATTCAACAATAAAATATAAATGATGAAAATGATAGAGATTTAAGTTTAAATTTTACTATATATATATATATATATTTCTTTTATTTTTGTATAAAAAATATAAAATTTAGATTTGAAAACACCCCACAAGGGTGGAAATGAAGCAACATTTACCCTTGCTTTGATTTCAAACGCACTGCTGCGTCCTTTTGAGTAACAGTGTTTAGTGTTACTGTCGATCGTACTGTCTGTGTCAATCGTTTGAAGTTTTTCTTTCCTATTATATCCTTGCTTTTTATTTATGTAATTTTATTTCTTCTTTTGTTTATTTTTTAATCTAAACTTTTAGAAATAATTTGAAATAATGTTAGAACTTCATATAATCTCTCTCTAATCTTTAAATAAGAGGATAATATGTTTCAGTACATTCGAGCCTACATTCTTTTACACTAGCAACAATGTCAATATCAATCGATATAAGACTCAATCAATTCTAAGCAAAAATTCTAAATTTATGTAAAGAATGCACATAAATTTTGATTTAATCAACATTTATATTAACCGAAAATATTTAATCAGTATTTCTAAAATATTAGTTGATTTTATTAGTATGTAAAGCATTCATGAGCAGTTAGGTTTATGTTAGATTTATATTTAGTACCAATATGTTTGTTTAAGTTTGGTTCAATTTGAAATATTAAATTATTTTATTTAAAATTAAATTGAGCCCAGATAATTATATACCAAAAGAAAAGCACTTATATCTAGCAAAATGAAGTGAATACCCAAAATTATGGTCATTTTATTTCTATTTTTCCATACATAACCGAAAAATGAAAAAGATTCTTCAAGAATTTCAAGTCTCAAAGTGCATGATAAATACTGTTAAAGCTCAATATAACAGAGGAAATTAAGTGAAATATTTCAAATACAAAATATTGAAATGTGCCTATAACTTCTCCGTCAGGATCTACCAAAGCCTATCAAAGCCTAGAGTTAGTTAGGTGCGAAAGTAAAATTAATCAGTACATGGGTTTTTCTAAGACAATATGAACCACTTCAAATAGGTTCATTGTTTTGGCCTAAAATACGATTAACTCAACAAACAAATAGCATAATTTTTAAATAAATCTAATATTTATATAACAATAAATAGTGAAAAAAGTTAAATATATATTGAATAAAAATATAAATTAATATTATAAATATTTAATCCCTTGTCATCTCTTCCCCGCTACCACATATATTTTATACAATTTTTCTCCTTTGATTATCCCTTTGGTTTTGTATTTCGTCTTCATCCCCTCGTGAATCTCGTTTCCCTTTGTTTTGTTGCCTTAGTCACCTTTTGAAGTTTGAACAAGGGTGAAATTAGAAATTTCTTTTGTCAAAAAATCATAATTAAATTAAATATTTTTGATGAGAGTTAAAATGAAATATTGTTATTTTAATAGTTTATATCTTTTTTAATTTTTAAAAGATTAAATTAAAATTTTATCATTTTGTAAGGGTTAAAGTAAAATTTTACCACATACTAATTTAAAAATTCATAAATTTTAAAAGAATAAAATTGAGGGGTTGGGACCTTTCCAGCCCCCAAAATGAATTTGATATATAAATTTATTTTGGATTCCCATTTTTCAAGGGGTTGTATATATAATTACATAAAATTAAAATTTACGTATTAATTACACATTGAATAAATATTTATATAATTTCAAAATTCATCCCAACAAATTAAGACTTAATCGACCTTTATGTAAAGAATGTACATGAATTTTTATGTTATTTAATCAACATTTATATTAACTGAAAATATTTAATCAGTATTTATAAAATATTAGTTGATTTTTTTAGTATGTAAAACATTCATGGGCGACTAGGTTTACGTTAGATTTATATTTAGTATTAATATGTTTGTTTAAGTTTGGTTCAATTCAAAATATTAGATTATTTTATTTAAAATCAAACCTGAGCTTAGGTATCGTATATGCAACTAAAATAAAGAACCTTAAATACTAGAAGAAAATCGCATATACCTAGCAAAATTAAGTGAATACCTAAAATTATGGTCATTTTATTTCTATCATGCTATATATAACCGAAAATAGAAAAGATTCTTCAAGAGTTTTAGATCCTAAAAGTGCATCATAAATACCGCCAAAATTCAATACAACAGAATACTCTAGATACAAAGTATGAAAAGGTGTCTATAACTTCAGTGCCAAGACTTACCCCTAGCCTAGAGTATTAGCTGGAAAAGTAAAATTAATCCTTGTTCATACATGAGTTTTTCTAGAATAAAATGAGCCACTTTAAATAGGTTCATTATTCCGACTCAGAATACGATTAATCCGACAAATAAATAGCATAACTTTTAAATAAATCTAATATTTGTATAATAATAAATAGTGAAAAAAAGTAAATATATATTGAATAACAAAAATATAAATTAATATTATAAATATCTAATCCCTTAGCATCTCTTCCCCGCTACCAAATATATTTTATACAACTTTTCTCCTTTGATTATCTCTTTGGTTTTGTATTTCGTCTTCATCCCCTCGTGAATCTCGTTTCCCTTTGTTTTGTTGCCTTAGTCCGCAAAACTTTTTTTTTTCGAGTAATTTTTGAAGTTCGAATAAAAGTGAAGTCAATTTTTTTTTTCAAAAAGTCATAATTAAATTATATATTTTTCATGAGAGTTAAGATGAAATCGTATCATTTTAATAGTTTATATCTTTTTAAATTTTAAAAGATTAAATCAAAATTTTATCATTTTTAAGAGCTAAAGTAAAATATTACCATGTACTAACTTAAAAATAAATTTTAAAAGACTAAAAACGAGATTTATCATTTTAAGAAGAATCAGGGCCCTTCCAGCCCCCAAAATGAATTTAATACGTAAATTCATAAATTCATCTAGATTCCCATTTTACATGGAGTATATATAATTACATAAAATTAAAATTTACGTATTAAATTACACATTGAATAAAAATTTATATAATTTTAAAATATATCCCGATAAACTATAAATTTTGTTTAATTTTCCCTAAGTCATCCCTTTCTGCACAAGAGATAATTTTTAAGGGTAGTTTACTAGATATAGCGACAAAAAGAATATCACTAGTTTTTCTTCCCATATATACAAATCTAGAAACAAAAAAGAAAGGGGTTCGTGGACTTTTTCTTCCATAACTTTTTCTACATTATGTTCATGTCATTTAGTCATTAAATTCTTCTTCCTTCCATATCAACAATTATAGGTATGAACCACATTGTTGATGTTGGCCTATTGTGGAAAAGTCCATCTTGTATTTGATTTTTTAAGTCAAACAAAAGAGGGTAAATTACATTCAAAGTTATTCGGCTATTAGTAATTTAAAAAGTTACAAATTAGTCATTCAACTATTCAAAATCTATCATTTAAGTCATTGGACCATTAGGTTGCTAATGGATGTAAGACATGATCATTAACTCACTATACGTCATAGGGTAAACTACACCCTAGGTCACTTAAATATTAGTAAGTTTGGACTTTGGTCACTCAATTCTAGAAGAGTTACAAGTTGGTCACTAAACTATTTAAAAGTTTTAGGGTTTTAGGAACCTCTTTCACTATTGTATTCTAGTAAGCTCACCATTGTCCGACCTCCTTTAACAAAGAAACACATCAAAGTATAGCTCTTTCCTTCCCCTTTCAACTTTATGATTTAATTTTCCTTAAAATGGCCTAAAACTTCGTTGATTCAAACTCAAAACTTTAACAAGGAAGCTATTTGATCTTTGTCTACAATCATCGGATGGTCACTTGAGTCCAATATGTTTATCTTCTCAACAAGACTTTCTCCTTGACCTTTTGTTTGAGCCTCCATCGCCCAAAACTTTCCGAATAACTCCTAACTGAATCCAGTACATTTATGTCTCATTTTTTTTTTTTTTATATTTTCATTCTCTTCTCTTCAATTCTATAAGTCCTATTTGAGGATGCTAACATAGGAGACTTTCTTCCTTCTTTTATTTGTTATTATTTGGCATTTTTGTATGATTGATTGTGGTTGTAGTGATATTTGGTTGTTGGTTTGGGATAAGAGTGTGTGAATAGTGTTGAGGGGAGGTTAGATTTTCTCTTAAGAGAAGTCTTCGAAGTATTGCCCACTTGAGAGCCAACAAAATCCTCAACAGAAGGTATTGTCCTCATGTCAAGGTTTTTTCCTCAACCTCTGCAAAGAGCCATTGTACCTATCTCGACAAATTGAGCCCCCCTTTGAGAATTGTATAGCGGCTCTTTATGGATGCCAGGGAAAAAATCCCGACACGAAAACAATACATTTTATTGAGGGGTCCATCAACTCCCAAATAGATGACACTTAGAAGAGTTCTCCCAAAAGAGAGTCCGACCTCCCCTCAACAAATAGCTTGATTGTGGATTTTCTTTACATTAGTTAGGCTATAAAGAAATATATTTATACTTATATTTTTAAATAATATTAATTACATAATTTTAAATTATATAATTAACTTTATATATTAAAATGGTAGAGATCCACTTACACTAGTGTGAAACTAAAGTAATTTTACACGCTTTATTAATTTAACAACCCAACCATTGAATTTATCGATATTATTGCATGATTCATGCATGCAAATTTTCAAATTGATTTGATATTTCTATCTTATCGATCTAAAATATTGTATATATTAACATTTATAAACAGTTAAAAGTATTTTTACATAAAACAAATAGTTTGAAATTTTTAATTTACGTCAAATTTGACATGCATGATTTATATAAATGAAATATGAAATATAATGTTTTTATCTTTAAAATATTAATCGTACAAGAATATACGAAAATGTGTAATCTACTTTAGTTTAATTTTAGTTTAATGTCCATAATGGTCATTTTGCTTTCTTACTATAAATCTACAATCTATATGTTTAAATCTTAACACACATCTCATCAGTAATTTTAATCTCATCACTATAATAATTAATCTCACTGTCACCTCTATTTTCAATCTCATTAGAATTAATCTCGTCGCTAAAGGCAATGACCAGAGCAAGAGGGGGAGTGGCCCCTTAAAATAAAAATTACTTTTTAGACCCCTAAAATGAAATTTTGATATTTGGGCCTTTCTAAAATCTATAAAATTATAAGTTAAACATTGTAAAATCACAATTCATCTCAAAAAATGATAAAATTTTTATTTAAGACCTCTAAAAACTATAAAAATATAAATTAATATAATTATAAAATTATATTTTAACTCTTATAAAAATATATAATTTAATTTCAATCTTTAAAAATATTTTTCTAACATCACCCCGATTCAAATAGACCCTAAGTCAAAGAAATCAGAAGCTAGGCAACAGAATCACGATTGTAGGATGGACAGCACTTGCAGACAACGTGAGTCACGACCAAGATAAAAACATAAAGATGAGGTGGTGGACGAAGGTGAAGCAGATCATATCAGTGCTGTTATAATCATTTATCTTTGACCACCACCCTATGTTTTCTATCTTTTGTCTTCTTTGTCTGAAAAAGGAATACCTAGCTGCCTTTTGTTAGAGCTTTCTTGCTTCTGTCGGGAACCACCTTGTCTTACGCTTTGTCCATCACAACACCTGTCTTCACCCCAATTCAGATTGATCACCCACTCCATATGTTGATTTCTTAGTAGAGGCCAAATATATCAAAATTGTACTATGGAAAGCTTTTCAAATTATTGTTTTTTTGTGTATAAATTTACACGTGGTCAATCAAGCATTTCCTGCAACTCCATTAAAAGTGTTTAAAAAATAAGTACAAATAGTTGATGATACATTGGTTTAATGTTAGGAAGGAAACTTTAGTATCTTTTAGGTGAGGTTTGGTTGGATAATTGGATGTAGTACGGTGCATTTAATTTATTTTTGTCTCATGTTACAATATCGTTACAGTATCTAATCTTTCCACCACTGTTGTTTTTACACTAACCATAAGTAAATGCACCGCTCATCCAAACTAAGCCTTAATTCTACATTAAAGTCCAAAAATATATTGATTTGTAATTTTTCTTTTGAGTTGTTACAAGGGAAGTTATAACTTATTTCGACAATTAAAGAATGCAATATAATGATTGAGTAACTTATGTATGAAACATTCTATTACGGATTTAGATATATTTTAATTATTAATTTAATATTTTAATTAATTATTGAGTAAAGCATGAATGTAATGTTTGGTTAATATTGTAACTTCTAATTTTAAAAAATACAATTAATTTTTTTTATGAACCAAATAATTTTATTTTTTTTATTGAAGTGAGTCATCTAATTAACTAATAGTACATATAAACCCAATTTTTTGAATAGTGCACGTGATTTGCTCTATCTATGTATATGTATAATATGTATTATTCTTGAACACCAAAAGAAACAAATAAAATAGGCAATTATTATAACATTTATTAATTTGGTCCTTTTTAGTTAAATTTCGTCTTTTAATCTTTTAAAAGAATCAAATTTAACTATCAACCTTTTAAAAATAGATATGTTCATGGATTAGGCTGGACTCCTAAAAAGTAAAAGGATTTGGACAAAAATATAGACCAAAAAAATAGGCTTGGATAAGGGCCTTAAGTAAGGCTTTTTTTCCCAATCCGACCCGAATTTACAAAAAGAAAAAAAAAATATTATTTTCTCACTGTTTTCCTGTCATTTTACTATTATGTTTCTATTTTTTTACTGTTATTGTTTGGATATTATATAAGTTTTATTTTATTGTTAATTTTGCTATTATTTTAGTGACATTTACTTGTTAAGTTGCACCTATATTAGTGTTATTTAAGTATAAAGATTTTTAAAATTTATTTTCAAGTTGTTGGGAAACATTTATTTGAATGTTTTTAGTGTTTTATATTTTTTTTAAAATAATGTAAAAATTTTAATATAGGCAGGCCGGGCCAAGCTCGGGTTTTAACATTTTTATTCGGGTTGAGCTTGGGTAAAATTTTAAGCCCATTTTTCGAGCTGGGTCAAGACCGAACTTAACAAATGAGCCTAAAATTTTGTCAAGCTCCAACCCATGGATAGTCCATTCAAAAACAATCGAATTGATGTTTTTAATGAAAATACTAACTAAAACATTATATTTAAACATGGCAACCTGCATGGTAATCCATATGTACTTCATGTTATTCTCTTAAAATTATATAAACATTTTTTTGAATATTTTTTTCATAAATTTTAAATTATTTGTTGTTGTGATATATATGACAAATAATATTATGTCAACATGAAGTACATGTGGACTACCACATGGATTGTCATGCCAACATCGTTAAAAAATTAATATTCTAGTCAAACATTTCTGTTAAAGAAGAATAATATAAAAAATTAATGATCAAATTTAACTAAAAAATAAGAACCTAATTAATAAAAAATGTAAATATTGAGAATTAAATTTCGAAATAAAAATATTGTAGGTGTCAACTTGTCGTGAGCTTATGAGTTATATGACATTGCATGGTATAACCTAAACTAGTTTGTGTGTGTATATATATATATATATATATATGGGCAGAGGCGGATACAATGGTGGCTGGCAGAGGCTCTGCCCCCCTAAATTGGAAAATTTCTATTTAAACCTTTGAATTTTTTTAAAAATTTTAAATTAGTAAAGGGAAAATTGTACTTTAGCCCCCTAAAATTATAAAAATTCGATTTAATCTTTTAAAAATTATAAAAATATAGAGTATAAAAAATTAAAATTTCATTCGGCCTTCTTAAAAATTTGTTCTGACTTCGCCCCTGTATATGGGTTCTTCCTGCAACATCCGAATTAGAAGACAAGCAAACTCAAAGACAGAATGAAGACAGCTCTTCTGGTGGGATGCAACTACCCCAAAGTTGAAAGGATGCATAAATGATGTGCATGCCATGAGAGACGTGATTTTGAAAAGGTTTAATTACTTTGATCCTCAACATGTTGAGCTCATACCTGATGAACCAGGGTCCCTAAAAATGCCTACACGTGCAAACATTATGGCTGGACTTGCAAAAATGGTGAAAGCGGCTAAAGAAGGAGATGTCCTATTATTCCACTTCAGTGGACATGGAGTTGAGGCAGACATGAAACCAGGCCGGAAGGATGATGCGATCGTGCCTTGTGATCTCAATCTCATTTGTGGTAGATTTTTTATTCTTCCTAATTAATGGTGTCTTATGGTGGAATTTGCACAATAATTTTATTTTATAAAGTAAAATATATTAATTTAAAGAAATTTTTTGTCATTTTCAATTTTTTTATGAATAAAAAAATAGAAATATAGTACACATAGTAGGGTTTGAATTCACAATTTCATAATTTTCGAAAATTGACCCTTAAACATTGATCCATTGAAACCCAAATTCAACAAATCAAAAATTCAACCTTAAATGTCAAAATTTAAATCCAACTTTAAATCTTAGAAAATAATAATTAATTTTTTTAAAAAAATTATTAATGTTGATTATGATTCCAAAATGGGATCACAACTCATGAACTACATATTTTCCTCTATTAATCATATCATTTTCTTTATAAATATAAAATATATTTATTAAGCTAACTTATTTAGCTCTTGCAATTTAAATCAGTATAATTAAACATGGCTGTGCAGACGTGGACATCAGGCACTTGATTCAGCAGCTGCCAAAAGAAACAAGCTTCACAATCGTTTCAGATCCGTGCCACAGCGGTGGTCTCATCGACAAAGAGAAAGAACAAATTGGACACCATAGTACTCTAAGGGGTATAGCACCATCTGTTGACGCCCAGAAGAGGGGAATTTCACTTGAATCAATACACCAAGGCCTACAAACAGCAGCCAACGTCATAAACGCCGCATCAGACGTGTTGGGCATAACAGTTGCCTTCAGCACTGGATTAGATATTGTCAAAAACATTGGCCATCTTTTGACCGGAATCTTTCGAGACAACGTCAGTTTAAAATACCGACCCTCTCAGGAGCCAAGGTCATTAACGGAGGATGAGGGGATTCCATTAACTGGGTGCCAAGCCGATGAGCTATCCCTTGATTTGGAACCTAGTGACAAAACCAAAGGAAAGGCGTATGGGGCCTTTACGTATTCACTTAAAAAGATTATCAACGAGACCAATGGTACATTAACCAATAAACAGCTTGTGATGAATGTTAGGGATGAAATAACCAGCCTTGGATTTCACGAGCAACACCCTTGCCTTTATTGCAGTGATAAGAATGCTGGTACAGCTTTCTTGGCCACCATTCCAACACCCTTAGCCTTACCCATGATTAAGGAGCTGGTGCATAACAAGAAAGCTGTTCTTGTGGGTTGTAATTACCCAAAGACCCCTTACAACCTGAAAGGATGGATAAATGATGTGGAGAACATAAGAAGGTTGATTATGAAAAGGTTTAACTTTGATCGACGGTTTATTAAGGTGCTGACTGATAATTATATACCAGGCTCATGGGCTATGCCTACGGGTATAAAAATTAAGGCTGCACTTTATGAAATGGTGCAAACTGCTAGACCAGGAGGTGTCCTGTTCTTCTACTTTAGTGGACACGGAACAGCTGTTCCTGTTTTGAAACCCGGTCAGCCTCTCAGACAGGATGAATCTATCGTGCCTTGCGATTTTAATCTTATCACTGGTAAGCCTACGCCTAGCTTTTAATTTCCCATTGCATCCATGCATATGTATATTTTACAACTAATTAATTATACTGTTTGCACAGACGTGGATTTCAGGGATTTAGTTAACCAACTACCCGAAAAAGTAAACTTCACGATCCTTTCGGATTCGTGCCACAGCGGTGGCCTCATCGACAAAGAGAAAGAACAAATCGGACCCAACACTTTACGGAAGGGCGAAAAATCACTGGAGTGTATAACTCAGGGTAAGAGCATTGAATTTCATGTCATACATGATATCATAGACCTAGTATCAGATGCTGCCCACCAAGCAACAAACATAGCGGAGCAGTTTTTTGGATTCTTCGGAAGGGATATTGTGTCTCTCAAGTTCAATCACGAAGCTGCAAAGCAAAAGGGGTTATTGGGTTTGCAGCCACATGAAGAAAAAGGGATATTGGTAAGTGGGTGTGAAGCATACGAGACATCATTCGACGTGGTCCTCGACGGAAACTTTTTGGGGCGTTTACCGATGCAGTGGTGAAAGTATTTATGGGAGGGGATGTTAAAATAAGCAGTAAGGATCTTGTGATAAAAGCTCGAGATATTTTGAAGCAAAATGGATTTGATCAAACCCCTTGCCTTTATTGCAGTAATGCCGATTTACATGCAGATTTCTTGGGTGAGGTTGCTTAACCATTGATCGAAATGGTGTTGCTTAGGCTGTCAAAACGTAGAATAATAATGTGATATATGTTCATCGTTGGTTGCACTACTAGTAATGCTGTAATAAATTTGACAGCAACTGCTATCATTGTTTAACCATGGTCCCTGTACCTTCTTATGTGTTATTATATGTTTGTTTTGCGTGAAAATCTAGAGCACCCTCTGTATTGGAAGTTAAGGCTTTCATCCTTGTTCCATTTCCTATGTATATATATTAGCCTATGTTTCATCATAAAGGTGTAATATTAAATTTAACCCTCAACATTTGCATCTTTTATCAATTTAAACCTTTTTTTTTTAGCTAAATTTAACCATCAAGCTTTTAAACAATAGTCAAATCACCTTTTTAATGAAAATGTTGACTAAAACATTAGTCTTTTAGCTATGTTAGCATGGCAACTCATGTAGCAATCCTTATGTACTTCTTGTTGCCCATATAATGGGGTACAATACCATTTGAAATAATAAAATCAGACACAAGCACTAAAGACATCTCACAAACTCTTTAATTTGAGTCATATAAAACTTCAAAATGTAATTGAGAAGACATTTGGTTTAAAAAAAATTCTCATGTTAACATCGACTCAATAAAGCATAAAAAGATAAGCTTGGATCATACGTATTAGCATGTTGTATACTTCATAACTTATTTGTAAGTGGAATTGAGATGATCCATATGTTAAAGAGTACATGGAAAAAGAATATATTGATAATATTAATGATATATATTCAGATTCAGATGATGAATAACTCTATCAAGGAACAGATGATGACAATGAGTATTTGTTAAATGTTAAAAGAGGAAATAGCCCAACAATATGAAATGCTAGAATAATTAAATAAAATTGCATATAACGTAAGGAATTACAATTCGTTATAATTACAAGAGAGTATAATTATTATAACTACTACTCTAGTAATTACACTTTTATTCAATTATATTGTGTTGTCGAAATAAAACCTAGATCTTTTCAAATGTAAAGGATAAATAAAAGATTTATAGTGTTAACGAATTCTGAAAACTAGATGAGAATTAAATTTTAACATATTTAATTTTAAAAAATTAAAATTCACATATTGAATCAAATATTCATATATCCAAAAAAAAATGTTTATATAAAATTTTTTAGATTTAAATGAATTATAAACTTTACTTAATTGTCCCTAAGCCATTCCTCTCTCATTCAAGAGATAACTTTTATGGATAGTTATAAATTATCAAGGGTGGATAATTTTTATGCTGAATTGCTTGATTAATTTTCAATTAGTTTTACTTGTAATGCCGCATTCAATTAGTAGACATTCTTTGTGAGAGGTTAACTTTTATAAGAAATGGGTCGCAATTACAATGAAATTTTTATTGAATGAGGCTCCATAGAATAAGAATGTTTTCAAACTACAAAATCTCTACTTTATTTTCGTTTTTGTTTTTGTTTTATTGTCTGTTCAAACTAATACAGAAAAATTAAAATTATTACATAAATTTATTTTTCACCAATATTATAGGCATATGATAATCTAATATAACTTAATTAGATGTTATTTAAAGCACTAATGTAAATACATCCCTTTTATTAAATCTATTAAACATGAACTGGTTATATTTTCTTAATATTTACATTTTAACCTCAACGTGCTATACTTACATATCATAAATAAAGAAAAATACAAATAACATCCCTACTCTCACTTCAAATTATCAAACAACAAAAATATATACAAGAAGAATGAAGGAAAAATGGGACCAAAACTCCATCCTCCAATGTTGATCCTTGATTCTTTTTTTTACCTACATTCGTATTTACTTGGTAGTTGTAAGACTTAATATTTTTACTCAAAAACCCTTTAAAATAATAAGTTAAAACCTAACCTTTAAGCAAAATTCTACTACTGCCATCTCTATGCCTACTTGATTTAAAGTAATAATAAATATATACACTTGCAGTACTAATAAGATTTTATTTTTATTAGCAAGAGTGAATAGGTAGCCTACACGCAAAGCTAAAGATGCCGCTTAAAAACTAAGCCCTACAACCCATGGCTTGGTTTAGGGGAAAAACAAAATTTCTGAGGGTTTCACCAACCACCAGAATTACTGCTCTTGGGAGCAGATCCCCAGCCAGAACCCCCATTGTCAGTACCACCACTTGCTTGGTCCCAACCTCCACTACTGCCACCCCAACCACTGCCGCTGCCATTGCCACCTCCACTTTCAGTTCCAGAAGCACCCCAACCACTGCCACCCCAGCCACTGCCGCTGCCACCTCCACTTTCAGTTCCAGAAGCACCCCAACCACCAGGGAAAGCGCCTGTACCTGGAGAGTTTTGAACTTTAGCTCCTGGGAAACTGCCCCAACCACCATCATCCCCTTTCTTGCTGCTACCTGAATCCCATTTGGGGGTATCATCAAAAGATGAATCTTGCCCATTGTTACGCCCCCGGTTGCTGTTATACGAGCCACCCCTACCACGTCCACGACCACCACGTGGAGCACCACTTTGATGCCCATCTCGGCCACGACCTACATGAAACAACCAAATTGACCACAAATTAGACAAAACTTGAATATACAGGAATGTGTACAAATAAAGGGAGCAACATTCTAGGTAGCTTAATTCGAAGTTTTTCTAATGTACAGGCAATTACTACTAATTTTCTCGCACAACGAATGAACTTCATTTATTTACTGCAAGAAAATTATAAAAATTCAACAAAAGCTAAATAATTAGTCAAAACTAAAAAGATGTATTTACTGAAACATGTAGTCAAATGGTTCGGAATCAGGCTGGCTTTTCCATTGTCAAACAAACTTCGGCAGTTCATATTCAGAAGACTAATAGAAGAACTAGTGGAGAATTTGAAAATGTCAGTATGTCATACTCAAGTGGTACTCAGTAAACGGAGATGCATTTAATAGATATATTTAACACAAACAAATACTGGTTATTTCAATGTTTACCTGTTCTAGAACCTGGAGTGGAAGATTGACCCCTGTCATGAGAATGCCCTTTCCAACCACCCATAGATCCCCCAGAAGAGCCATCAGCACCAGGGCTCCGCATTGGTACCATTGCCGCAACTGATCTAATTGATGGAGCTGACTCATGCTGTGGATCGTCAATATGCTTCTGGAAATAAGCAACCAGACGATCAATGTCCTCAAACATCCTTTTTCGGAACTTGAATCCCTTAGGATATAAGCCAATATACTCGTGATGTGGATTCAAAGTCCGTATATAGGTAAGAATAAAAGTGCCAGGATGTTCATGAGAAATGCCAAAGCAATACACTATTCTCATAGGATACTCTGATTTCTCAATCTTTAGAAGCTCATCAACCTCTACTTTAGTTCCCTTCCTGAACTTGCGATAACTCAGCATTGCCTTCAGATGAGACACAAGGGGGTCAACATACCGATCCATTACCTGCAATTTAAATGCATTCAAAAGACATCCATTACATGCATTCTTATGCCTCGCAATATATCATTTTATGTTACAACAATTTATTAAAAAAAAAAACAGATTTTCAATGTTATGGTTTCTTCCTAATTTTGTTTAGGGGGCTTCTGCATTCAAAGATAATAAATAAATATCATTTAGTTCATTTTTATTAAGATGATCCATACAGCTTTAAAGCCAAACACATCAAGGGGCAACCATGAATTCTTGCCCATGCAAAAAGAACAGTCAATTAAAAGTTCAGAATCCTCCAGTGTAAGTCCTCAAGGTTTACGGCATAGACAAACAGGTTTTTTGTATGATGATGACAACCAAAAAACAATCAACATTCAATTCTTCAGCAGCTATGTTCTAACCCTGAAATCTGTCTTCCAGTTTATGATCAGCAATTGTTTCTACAAGTGCACAAGATTCCTACAGCAACCTAACTCCCAATTAAGCAAAATGCCTATATGGTTATTTCCAATTTATTCACATCCCTTGCAAAGTTTAAGGCATATATCAGAAAAACCCAGGAAAACAAGAATTAAGAGAATGACTTACCTCATCCAAATCCTCAAAAGTGTCTTCCCCAATTTTCAATGTCTTCCCAATGCGGAGCAGGCTGGTAATGTCCTTGTGTTCTTTTCCACCTTCAACTATATCCTTGTGAGCATAAACTCCATTATAAACTTTGAGAGTTAAGGTTAGGAAAGAAGGCCCACGAGAACTGGGACGGATGATGCTTTCTCCAGGATCCTTATCGGATAAATACTGCCCAACACAAGAAAAGAAAAACATGATTAAATCCAAATATATAGTCAGTCATCAGTTTAAAGAAGCAAAACAAAATGAGATTGCAGATATTTCATATTTGAGAAGGAAGCAAGGTGTCATGGCTTTAAGCAACCACAAGCTGCCTTGGATAATAAATGCATCCAAAAGCTGCCAAATGTGCAACATCATCAAACAATCAAGTCATCATTTGTTAATTTTGTATATTCTATGGGATTAATTGTATTATTAGATGTTTGGATACCTTAGGTTACAGCAACTGGTCTACTTATTCACCATTACATATTCATCAAAACAGGGTTATCAATCCAAAACCTGCCTAACGTGCAACATCATCACAAACAATCAAGTCATCATTTGTTAATTTTGTATGTTCTTTTTGCACACGAAATATGCATTAAGATTGAAATAATATTATTGCAAGATTGGAAGTTGGAACAAGGAAATTGAGAAGAGTTTATATTATTCTTTTGAACTTATAGAATATACTATATGACCACAGACAAGGGTGAACTTAAAATTAATTCAAACCAATCAAAGGTAAACTTAAAAAGTTCATTACTCGCAACATACCTCAATAGCTTCATCGGCAGTAATATTTTGGAAGCGTGGATGGACAATCATCCTCGGCTTAAAATGTTTCTTGGCCATTTCCCTCTCTTTACGAGCTTTCTCTTGGTCACTCTGTATGCTGCTTCGCTCCTCATGGTAGTATGGGTCAAGGTTCTGGACATGCTGGTGTCGGCTTCTCATCTCACTCTCTTTACAAACCAGGAACACCTGATACCTATTCTTTTGAATTGATTTGATCTTGCAGGTCAGGATGTCACCTTCATGCAGCCTATCAGACAACTCGACAATATCTCTCGAGTCATCTGCATAGTCTTCTTTCATAATCATCCCAGTCAATCCAGATTCAAGTGCACAAATAGCCCGTCCACCTTGCACTCTGCGAACTGTTGCTTGCACAACCCGGCCTTCTGCCAGGGTATCCTCAGTTTCACCCGAAATCATGTAGAACTCCTCATCTTGACTTGGTTCTTTATATGGTTTCCGCCAATCCTGAAAGCCGTGAATTAATTCCCTTGTTATATCAAAAAAGGTCTCCCTCTTATTCCCGCGCTTCTTGCTTTCTAGATAGTTATCAAGACGAAGGCTTTTTAATAAACTTGGTCGGTCCCTAACATGTTCTATTGCCATTTCCAGTGCATCATCGTCATCATTTTCACCTTTAAAATCCTCATCATAAACATCTTTGGCCAATTCCTGGGCAACAAGATAAGATTCTGGATGTATTCTAGTGTCATCCAACAAATCAATGAACTGGCTGCTATTGGCAGCAAGCCCACTCCGACGGACACGTAGAAAGGCTACCGCATTGACAAAAACCTTCTTCCCAAGTCCATGGGCTTGCAAAAAGTCTTTTCGACTGAAAATTGTTCCAACTCTTACTAATGACCTCTGCAGTGATGCTGCCTTTCTACTCCCAATACCAGAAATGAATTGCAAAGGAGCAAACAACCATTCATGGCTTGCAGCCAAATTAACATCAAGGCCAACCTGGTTTGCGACATCAACCAAAACCTGTTCAATTATGCTATACTTCTCATCTGCTGTTAGAAAGTTCTCCATGGGATTAAGCTTCCAAGACAATATTTCCTTCTCAGGGCCACACAGAGTTGCAATCATTGCCAGTGGATTTTGAAGATAACGCCCAAGAGCAACAGCCCGCTTAACAATGCCTGACAATATTTATAATGGACTAGATCATCAATAAATCAAGATGGATAGAAACTTGCATACCTAACAACAATTCAAAAACTACAGGCAGAATATTGTGAATGAAGATCTATTCACCTGATGTGCCAGGTAACTGATCCGCTGAAATCCGAGAATTTTCATAGAGACGGGGTAGAGACTCATCCCCATATACAATGCTCAGCTCATCCATTTCATGCCCAACATCTCTAGGATTTTCCTCCACCATCTTAAAAATAATCTGGTAAAGAAGACATAAACTACATAAGCAGCAGATAGCATGAAGAACAAACCATTTAAGAAGCACAACTTATTGAACACTGAAAATTCATTCTTTCTGCAAAAAATGACATACTTGATATCAGAACATGATCTGATAAAAATGGAATATACTAAATAAGCACAATGAATAAAAGGACCAACTATACAAGACAGTTAAAAATTGAGAACCCAACAACTTCATAAACAATTACAGTTCCATTATCATAGTTAATCAGGATGCTTGAAGCAAGTATTTCAGCAAGTAATTTGGGTCCTTTCAAGAGGACAAGTACAGAGATTTGTTCTTGATAACATGTGGGTCTTTTTATGAGTACAAGAACAGAAATTTTGTTCTTCATAACATGTGGGATAAGTGATCAGAATACTGAAGTAAGATTTACCTTTAGACGGTTCCCAAAAAAAAAGATTTACCATTAGAAGATAAGAAATTCACTGAAAGGGACTTAAATGACAATAGGCCTTAACAAAGTGAGACACATCTCAAACAATGATCTGCAAACTTAGAAGTGGTAGAGACATGCTAAACTAATATTTTGCTAAAATAACAACAAAAAGAAATTAACCAAGAAAAACTAAACTAAAACATAAAGCTAAAGGACACTATTTTAGATAAATGGAAAAGAAAGCCTACATCTCAACAATGATAAGCCTACCTCATAAATATCATCTTTCAAGCGGGTACAAGACAAATTCACAGCTCCAAGAACAACAACATGTGGTTGATGATCAGTCATAAACTTCAAAACACGCTGCTGATCATTTTTCTTGCGTTGCTGGTCATTAATATTTTGAGACCGTAATGTAAGAGAACCAGTGTAAAGCACATCAAGCACCTCTCCGGATGAATCTAACATCACAAAAGTAGTTGCAGGCTTCCCAGGGCCCCAACAGCATGCCATGACACGTGGTGCAGCTTCCTCTTCAGAATTAATATCATTTTCCTTCTTTTGATAAGGCCCCACGGAAACTTTATTCCACAAATCCTTGCCATATTCCAAAAGTAACCAGTTCTTAGCTCCACTAGCCAACAAGGATCTTGCTTCTTTCTCCATTGATGGCAAAAGGAAACCAAAAAGAGCATCATTCAGTATCTGCTTTCTCTGTTCATTCCATTGTTGAGCAGATTTACTAACGCCATTACTGAGATATCTTTCGTTACATTCTTTAATCAAGTCATCCATAATTTTTTCTGGCAGCTTAAAAGTTACTTGAAGAAGCTTCTCCTCTTCAGCCTTCTGGATTAGAAGCCACTGTGCATCCTCAAATTTGCTCAATGGTTTTTCCCGCAGCCACTTAACACCAGCAAACTGATGGAAAGAATCTATGGCTATTTTTCCATCAGGTGTTGGACTAGTTGATACTACAGCATTCTCCATATAGATATTACGAACATACGTCTTGACAGATGGCTCACAACTTATCTCAAGCGCCGCCTAGAGGAAAAACAATAAATAAGTAGACATGATAAAACAAGGTTGTTATGGTCAACAGTAGTACTTATTTGCTCATAAGAAGAACACTGTATACCATATGTCTGGCTCCTTTGAGGACGGATTGTGGAGTGTCAAACATTGCACATGTAAAGTTTGAAGCCATCTCTTCTGGTGTCTCCTTAGGATCTTCCAACTCATCAACAGGCTACAATCAAAGAATGAGCATTAGATCTCAATAGAATATAACAGAAATTACCCAAGCACACTTACCAACTTTTCAAGAGATAGCTGAGATCCAAGTTGCTGAGCACTGTATCCAAACTTGCTTGCAACCTCCCAGAGACCAGCCTTATAGCAAATACTATATTGTGATCTCCTCTTTGGCCTCTTATATTGACCTTCATCTGCACCAACCTCACCTGGTGGGAAATGCAAGTTAAACTTGGCATCAACATCATCAACTTCCCTTTCTGATTCTGCATCCTTGAGATCTTTAAGAATTGACTCAAAAAGTTGTTGGTTCAAGTTAAGTCTTGTCTCATCATATATCCGACGAGATTCTTCTTCAAATCGCTTACTATAATGTGACTGAAGGCCACTCTTCCTCTTTTGAAGAAGCAGCCATTTCCGGTCCAGATCCCGAATTGCCCAAAGTACCTAAAATGAAGCATAGTATCCATTATTAACAGGAATAAACTTCTGAAGTTGATTAGATACACAATAAAAAAAAAATTTTTGATTAGTTACCTTGTGCCACTTTATTGTAGGTTTTTTATCAGATTTTTCCTGATCAATATCATCAACCTCATGTGGCTCAGGATCTTGCAGCAGACTTAGGCACTGCTCCTTACGATACATAGCAATAAAGGGAATCTGAAAGAAAGAATACTAAGAAAAACGAAACCAGTGCAACAGTAGTCATGTATCAATCAAATCAGTAAGTCGTACATCTAATTTCTGGACATGTGTTAGGTCCAAAAACCTCATGATGTCATCCTTGTTTATAGAAAGATCCGTCCTTTCTTTACCAAATAACGGTACTGCACCACTAGTAAGCTGTTTATGCATCCAGTTGCTCTCTTCTATTATGCTCTCTTCATCCATTGGAGGACTGCCAGTGCTTTCCTCGGAAATCTACAAAAACAAATGTGAAGCCAATCGATTTATGTTAAGAGAGATTAAGGAAATAAATAGTTAGAACATTAATAACTATATCAACAAACCTGCATTCTTTCTGGAATATCAATCGTCCGAATTTCATCATCCTTTACCGTCATATACTTTTCAGAAAGAACAGTGGGTTCGAATTGATCTTCAAGTCTTTTTTCTTTCTGATCACTATAATCTAATCCCTGTTTGCGTAGCTGCAGGAGTTCATCAACATCACCAAATATATCTTGAGCTTCCTTTAAAGCAGATGACGAAACATCTAATGCATGCCTTGATTTTTTATTCTTCATCTTCTTCCGTCTACAAAACAAGTTACTTCAAGAGACTTCCAAAATTAAAGTATAAAAGGGATCGGCATATTCATGCAGCACATAGGTTGTACCTAACAGAAGCCCCAGGCACATCATCTTCTTCTACAATAAAGTCTGCCATTTCATCTTCTTCACCCATATCTCCATCCTCTTCCTCTTCTATTTGTTCTTCATCTTCAGGAAGATCTTCAAGAGGTTGCCCTAAAATATTACATATACCAACCAGTTATTTAAAACTGAATTCAAATGATAATGATAATGGATACTATGCTTAATATACAAACCATCATCATCGCCAAATAAGGTACGCTTAAGCTTTTCCTCAGCAGTTGCTCCACCCTTCATGCTACCATCAAACTCATCATCAGAGAGCCCATATCGTACCCCATCTAAATCCCTTTGAGCCTTTTTTAGCCGCTTAAATTTCTTGCTACCCTGGAAAAAATTGTGAAGCAGAAAGCTCAATTATATAGGTAAAACAGTTGCGCAGGGAAACAAATTATACAAAAATAATAAGTATGATCAAATCTACCATTAATTCAGCAAAACTAAAAGAACTTAAATGAGATAAAATTACACTCATAGAACTTAACAATCATCATTTTTTATTTCTTCGGGGCAGGGAATCAAATCTAAAACCTTTGGTACATTAACGTCATTCTCCCGGAGGAGCTCATAGTCATCTTCATCAAGGTCCTCAGCTTCCCTGAAAACATTGATATAAACATCATCAGAAATTAGCTAAACTACCCTCTCTGACTAATAGAATGATATGAAGCTTTCTTAAACTAAATAAACAAAATACTAATAATATCTCATCTTCATTTTACAGAAAATGTAGCAGTAACATAGCATCAATGGAGGAAAAATACTCACTTCTT
The DNA here is from genome assembly GCA_025698465.1 of Gossypium longicalyx. Lineage (NCBI taxonomy): Eukaryota > Viridiplantae > Streptophyta > Magnoliopsida > Malvales > Malvaceae > Gossypium > Gossypium longicalyx. The sequence continues at coordinate 95,442,313 of CM047000.1, read as the reverse complement.
CTTTCTTTTTTTCTTTTTTTTCCGCCTCTCCTCATCGCTATCTTCCCTCTCTTCAGCTTCATCTACCTCTTCATCCTCCACATCATCAACTATGAATCCATCATTCTCATATTCATCTTGCCCCTCATCTGTTCAAAACAAAAATAAATAATCAAATAACTACAACGAATTTATGAACCCAGACAAAACTGAAGAACACCCTCCCGCCCAAATGAGCAAAATATAACACCCATCATTCATGGCATTCAACCCTAATTATTTTATAATGAATTCATGAACCACTGACAAAACAGGAAAAAAGAAGAACACCCATCATGGCATTCAGCCCTAATTTTATTTTCATTCTCATTGTTTCTCTAAAAATTTAAATAAATGAAAAAACGAACTCAGAACTCAAAAAAGATCCCCAATATTGAAAGGAGAAATTGGATATCAGAAACAAGCTATACCATCTTCTTCGTCGTCGTCGTCAGGGTCGCGGCCATTGAGTGTGTCTCCCTCAATGGGCTCTCCATCTTCGTCGAGTTCCAACTCCTCTGCACGCATTGAACCCCCAAACCCAAAACAAAAAGAAAAATTGTAAGAAAATTTAAGGATTCGTTAGCCAAAAAAAAAACCAAAAAAATTTATTACGGTATCACCTTCTTCGTCAGATACCACGTTTTTGCCCATAGTTCAGAAAAGAGAACCAATGCAGAGAAAAACAGAGAAGGAAAGACTTCACAATTTGCGAGTGGGATTGAAACCACCTAAAATCGTTCTGCTTTCATCTGACAGAAAACCCTAGTTATTAAATATTTAAATAAATAGAAACATTTACTGGTATATTTGTGTATTCTTAAATAATAATTTACCTAAATTTTCTATAACAAGCATATGAAAATATAAGAATTTATTTAAAATATAATTTTAAATTTAAGAATATTAAAAACACTTCAATTACTTATTATAATATTTTTAATTTAATTAATAATAACATATGTAATAGGTAAATATTAAAATGAAAAACTCATATTAATTTGTGAGTAAAAATCTAATTGATCTATTGCTTCTGAAATATCCTTTGTTGTTTATTTACTCCCTTCATCTCTCATGCTTTACAATTGTTTATTATAATATTGTCAGTAATATTAAATTAATATCGAGTTAACCTGTAATAACTCAATTAATAATATTATCAATATTAAATTTTATATCACTCGTGAGATGGATGAATGAAAATATTTTAATATTTTATGTTAAAAATATATTATAAAATTATTTCAATAAATGATTATTAAGTAGTGATAAGAGATTTTTATTTGAGTTTACTGATTTTGTGTTAGATTCCTATATATATATTTTTTTGTTTTTTTAAATATTATATAAAAATATTAAATGACAAAATATCTTTATAATAATATAAAAAATAATCTATCATTTAATTTTTTTTTCTTTTAACTATTAAACTTGTATTATTTATCAACTTACCTCAAAATAGATAGAAAATTAACATTTATTAAGCATGGTGGTATCCATGTGAAAATTTGACAATCAGTACAAGTTTAATGATTAATAGAGATGAAAAAATAAATAGAGAGCTAAAATAATATTGTTTTAAAAGTTGGAGGGTAAAATAAATTATTATGCCTAAAATAAATTATCCTTTAAAATAATAATATTTCAAAATTTTTACAAATAGATTAGTATCGAGTTGACTTATAATATCAACTAAATTATTTTATATATATTGTAGATAAATATACAATTGAGAGAGCTAATAAAGTGTGGGTAACAAAATTAGTGGTAAATTACAGCAAAGGTAACCCTAAAATATTCTGTTTTAAATACAATAAAATGAGAAAAAAAATCAGTAGGAAAACTGAAAGCCACCTAATTCATTGATAACAAATCATCCACTGGCATAAACCAAATGACAAAAGCATTTTATTTGGAAAAAGGAAAACACTAAAAACTAGCAGAAGACTGCTAAATGGATGGCCTTCATTTTGGAGGTGGGAGAAAGATGACATCATTGGTCTTTTGGACCAGAAAAAGCTTCTTTGTCTCAGCAGGAACCTTGAATGTTGCTTGAAGAACTTTAGGTGGTATAGCCTTCCATGCCTCAATGCTTTCAGCCAAGTGGGTGAGCACAAGGTTGAAACTCAAATCACAACATGCTAAGGTTTCATAATTGGCAATATTAATGGAGTTTTTAATGGATTCAAAGTCTTGGGGTTTAGGAAACAATGGTTTATTTTGGAGTGGTGATGATTGAGAACCACGACAACCCATCTGGATCAGCAACCTTGTCACAATCAACAGATTGCCCACTTTGACAATGGTTTACAAGACCCTTTTGCCGTCGACGCCGACCATTTGGAGGCGACCGCTGCCTTTGACAACGTATGTAACCCGCAAGGTTGAATCACACGAAAAGGGTCATGAGCAAAACCCATTTTAGCATCCGATGAGCTGAACTTGGAAAGGACCAAACTTTGCGACAATTTGGTTCTCCAAAATTGGCGATTTAAGGAAGAATAAGAGGAGATGATTTGATAAGGGGTGTAGAAAAAAATAGGCTTAAGGATGTTGTGAAATGAGACGAGAAGGTTTTTAAAGGATTTTCAATCGTCGAGAGAGCAGCAGCGAGTAAATGAGTGGGTGACTCGATGAAGAGTTTTGCAGGTGAGGGAGGCATTGGCCGGTTCTTGAGGGGTTAGCCATGGAAGGATAACAAGAAAAATATAGAAAAAAAAAAAAAAAAAAAAAAAAAAAGACCAGCATTTCTAAAGGTAAACAAGAAAAGGGACGGGAGAGAAAAAGAAAAAAAGAAATAAAAGGAGGTGGTGACGATTGCTTTGGCCGAAAGAGGTGACAGGCGGTGAAGTAAAAGAAGACAAAAGAAAGGAGAAAAGAAAAAGAGAAAGAAAAATGTAATTTTTTAAAGGGACTAAAAGAAAATTTTTCATTTTATAATTTTCACAACAAAAAATAAAATTGCTGACGTGGTACGTCCAGTCAATTTCTTGTTAATGAGACCATTTTAAGAAATTATTCTAATGACAGGAAATAAATCAACAGATGGATCATTATTATTTTTTAACAAAATTAAATAAATTAAATAATTAAATCTTATGTAAAATTTGGAAGAGAGATAAATTTTGAAAATTTTACGTATTTTTTTATGTAAAAAATAAAAATATATATAAAATTATCATAAACATAAATATTATTAAATTATCAGTAAGATAAATATTATTTTTCTTAATATTTAATTTTTTTATCATTAATTTTTTAAAATTAAAATTAAATTTTAATTTTAATTATTTCATTAAATTTAAAAATCATTTTAAAGAATAATATTTTAATTTCTTGATTTTTAACATATATTTTTCTATTTTCTTTCAATTTTTTTGTAGCTAATTCATTTAAATTCTTTAGTGTTAAATTAAAAATAAATTATATTTTAATTAATAAAATAATAAACCGTGCAATTAATTATATTATAATTTAATTATTTAAAAGATTTTAAACTATTTACTTTTTAATTATTTTGATTTACAAGTTTTTTAAAATTATTATTCATTTCACTATAAATAATTTAAAAATATATTAATTAAAATATTTAAATAAACATGTTAATAATGCTTCAATAAAATTTTATTTATATATTAAAATTTCAAATAAATTATAACTTTAATCATATAAAATATAATCTAAAGTCTTTAATGGTCATTTTGTATTCTTATAATAATTCACTTTATCGTCACTGTTGCGTTTGCATTCAAACATATATTCCATCATTGATTTTAATCTCACTACTATAGTAATTAATATCACTACCGCTACCTCTATTTTCAATCTCATCGTCCATCTAAACGAACTCTATTAGATTCTATGGTATTGAAAAGAGTGATGACGGTAAAATTGGTTATTATAGTGATAAGATTAAATATTGTATCGATGAGTTTAAAATTAGTATTGAATGACTAATCTCCAATGCAACTAAAATTTTCCATCAGTTAAAGTAGTAAATGCCAATGCACGAACGGTTTTGGGGCATTAAAGGAAGTTTTAAATTGATGCTCAATAGATTCACGACACCAACTTAATCAAGTGCTTAATATATAAAAATATAAAATTTTATATGTAAAAACAATACATATAACAAATTGGTCGTGTAAATCATCTAATGCAGTATATATATATTTAATAATTTCATTATAGGTTTTGATCATATTTGTTCTTTTTTACACAATGCAAAAAATTACTCATAGCCCATCTCCAACCCATTAAAAGGAGGATAATACGCTTCAGCGCACTCGAATATATGTCTTCTTGCATTAGCAATAATACCCATGTCAATTGAGTTAGGACTAGATTGACAATGCAATATAGCTTTTTTATTATACTATTTTTGTGTCTATTAAGCATTTTAAATGCATGAGTTATGTAAGTAGAGGTGTTCATAAGTTGGGTCAGGTTTGAATCGGGCCTAAATATGATATTAACATACTTTATGTTTGTCCAAGTTCGATTTGGCCCAAAATATGAGTCTAAAATTTTATCCAAACCCACCTATATTTGCAAAAGATTAACTCAAACTCATTTTAGGCTTACACATATTATTTTTAAAATATTTATTTTATTTTATTTTAATATTTATATTATAGTAGTATTATATATTCAGTATAGATTTATATTTAATGTGTTATAAATTAAATAATATATAAAAATAACATATTATAAAGTATTATAAACTTAAAAACGGGTCGAGCCAGACTTGGCCCTTAAATGTTTAATCTCGAGTCCGGCCCATATTTTAAACAGGCCTAATATTTTTGTCCAAACCCTTTCAAATTTTATGTGGATCTACGAACCTTGGCGGGTAGCCCGACCCACGAACAGATTTAGGTTATGATTTATTTTAAATGATTTTAATGAATAGTACCAACTTAAATATAACTTGTAAAATGGTATAATGATAAATTTAATCCTCAACGTTTACATTTTCTATCAATTTGGCCTTTAATTTTTTTAAGCAAAATTGTACTCTTAACTTTTTTTAAAAAAGTCCAATCATGCTAAACAATTCAAAAATTATAAAAAAAAAATAAATTTAAAAACATAAAGAGTTCATAAAAAAAGGCGAAATACATTTAAATAGCCATGAAAGTTATAATATTTAAAAATTTAATATTAATCAAAATATTTAAATTAAAAAAATATGAGGAATTAACGAAGATAAAAGAAAAAAACGCATGTATATGACCTACTTATAGCCTCATGTATATTGTTTGTATTAGAATTTATTAATAATAATTCTTTTAAGTTTAATTAAACTGTTTGTTTAAAACAATTTTTAAAAATTATTTTAAACTGTTTTTTTTTTAACATTTCATAAACGTTTTTCACACAGTTTTTAATATGTTGTGTAATGAATTTCTGTGGTTTATTTTCGCCTTAAGTCCATTGAACTATAAATTTTATTCAAATTCATCCCTACACACTATTTTAATAACCTTCAATTTAGTCTTTATATGTTTATTATTAGAATTTATTGTTTTAATGTTAAGTTGTAAAGACCTAAAAAAGTAAAATCTATTTGAAAATGTAATTTTAGTAGATAGCAGCAAGTAGGGTTGTATTCACAAAGATTGATAATAACTTTTTTTTCTTGAATAGCACAAGTAAAGTAAATATGAGATTTTTTTTGAGGGGCCAAAGTAAGATTTTACCATGTAACAACTTAAAAGTTCATAAAATTTAAAAGACTAAAAATGAGAGTTAGGGCCCTTCCAGCTCCCAAAATAAATTTGATGCGTAAATTCTAATAGTTCAATGTAGAATTTGATACATAAATTCATCTGGATTCCCATTTTACAAAGGGTCGTATATACAATTGTATAAAATTAAAATTTACATATCAAATTACTCGTTGAATAGATATTTATATATAATTTTAAAATTTATAAAGATTAAATTTTGTTTAGTTGTCACTAAGCGATCCCTTTCTACTAGAGAGATAACTTTTATGGTATTGCTTTTTAACTCTAGATTAAAACTACTCCCAACAAAATTGCGTTCTAGATGGACAAGATCATACACAGTTACTCAAGTATTCCCTTATGGTGTTGTAGGATTAACAACCAAAGACAGGAGAATTTTATCAGTCAATGACCAATGAGTAAAACTTTATTTCGAAGGCACTCTTGAAGCAACAATAGAGAAACAAGAATTAGAGTGCATAGTAGCGCTGGACATCGAAATTGAGGCACAGGAACTAAAAGAGGACTGGAGTTGGATATCGGACGAATCCAACAGCTACACCTAAAATTTAATCATCGACTTTTATTATTAATTTTTGTAAATATTGTAAATTATTTGTGTTTGGGATTTTTATCTATAATTTTTATTGTTTTTACCTTAGTAAAGTAGGAATAAGGTTTTAGGAGGGGTGAGAGTAGTTTTAAAAGTAGTTTAAGGTGATTAAGCATAGCCTAACGAGTCTGATACGATTCGAGAATACGAATTATTAACTTTTCAGTGCGTGTTGTGAAACAAATTCATCTGTGTCGCAACATAGAACTGCGAAGCGAAAAGAATTTGAAATTTAAGGTCGTGTCCCGACAGACACACCATCATGTTGTGACACATAACTTCGAAGCCTCGTGACACGATAGTGTAATTTGCCACTTCCCTATTTCAGATTTTCACGAAATCTTCCGAGATTTTATCTGACAGTCACTTAAAGTTAGCCTTAAAACCCTCTATAAATCATATTTGAAAGATCAAAAGGGTAATTTTATCATTAAATTACCTTACAGATGTGTAATTATTAACGTGAAAATATAGTTTAATCTTCTTTTATGGTTAATGTTCTTCCCTGTATGGTTAAAATTATTTGTTTCCAATCGAATAAAATTTTAATTTTGAGTAGTTTTAATAAATTAAAAAAACCTAACTAAAAATATTATATAGAAATTTATTGGTAAAATGATTTCTTTAGCCCCTTTTAATTTAAATATTATGTAAATTGGTCTCTCAAAAAAATTGAAGCAATTTAATCATTATCAATTTTGAAAGTGAGCAAATAAAGATAATTGTACATAATTTTGATTGGTGTAATAATAAATTTTGCCCTTATTCTGGCAATTCGATCATGATTTATCAAATTTAGCTTTTAAGTTTATACATTCTGTCAATTTCATAATGATTTAACAATTCAACCCACAATATCTACACATTTCGTCAACATTCATGTAAAATATATAAACATCAAAGTTTAAATTTGTAATTATACCAATCAAAATTATGTACAATTGATGGAAAACATTAATATTGTATTTAATTCCCCTTATTTGTTCACTTTCGAAATTTACAGGGATTAAATTGCTCCAATTTTTTTCTGAGAATAACCAATTTTATCGATATCAAAATCAAGAGGGACCAAAAAGATGTTTTTACCAATTTTCTTTAAATAAAAAGTATATTTCAACTAGACTTAATCATGGGACGAGTAACCTGTCCAAACCCGAAGGTCAACCCAAAAAGTAGAAAGGTTTAAGTAAAAATATAGACCTAAAAAATGGACTTAAATAAAAAAAATAAGGCCCTGCTTTTAAACGAACCGGGTCTAGGGTAATATTTTTTTAGCCTGAGCCTGACCTAATATGAATTTGCTTAAAAAATTTTCCCTGCTGTTGTTTGTTTTTGTTTTGCTGCTCTTTGTTATTGTTTTGTAGTTTTTCTGCTATTATATTATTATTATTTTGTTGTTATTATTTGGATATCGTATAATTCTTATTTTATCATTATTTTTGCTACTATTTTAGAGACATTGCTTACTAATTTGTTACTATTTTAGTGTATTTGATGTATTATATTTTTTAATTTTATTTTAATATAAAAATTAATATGAGCGGACTGAGTTGAGCTCGGGTTTAATATTTTTTATCTGAGTTGAGTTTAACTAAAATTTTAAACTCATTATTCGAGCTAGTATAGACCTAAAATTTTGCATCTGTATGGACCGAATATGACCCGACCCATGATCCTTGTTTTCAGTAATTAGGCTTAAGATTTGGGCTAGCCCAAGTGTCCCAACTGCATACCCTGCTTATCGTCCCTACTCGGCCAAGAGTCGACTCATTTACCCTTTTCCCTATATCGTATATATACACATGTAATTCCCCAGTTTCAGATCAAAAGAAACTGCGTCACTAATAACATCCATTGCCTCCTCGCCACGTTAATCCAAGGTAACCCTAGTTTTCTTGATTTTTGTTTTGTATTTTTAGTTTTTTTCCCCTTTTTTTGTGTGTTCAAACTTGAATGAAGAAGGAAAAGCATGTAATGGAACAAATTGTTGAATTCGAAGGTTAGATTCTAGGGAATATGGGAAGAAACGGTTTGTGTATGAGAAAAAAAAATGAAAGGGGAAGATAAAAGACGTTACTATATGTTTTCTTGATGAACGAGAATATAGGGTTTAATATTGTTTCATTTGTGATTGGGTGTGAAACGTTTTATCATAATTGGTTAAATAATTTTCCTTCTTTCTCTTGTTTGGAAGGATGGAAAAAAAGGGTTTTTGAAGGAAAACGAGCTTATTCACCATCTAAACCTGGCTTCTAAAGTAAATGGGTTTTAAGATTATGTTAGAATTCGTTTCATACGAGTTGCTAAGCTAATGGAACGAATTGTTAGATGAATTTAGGCAATCAATAATTTTCCTTCAAAAAAAAAAAAAAAAAACAAGAAAAAAAACCCTTTGATGTCTAGCTGTATCTTTCTTAATAGTTTTGATTAAAATCTTTTTCTTTCTCTTGTTTGGAAGAATGGAATAAAAATAGGCTTTTGAAGGGAAAGGGAGTGATGGTCCATTTTGTTACATTTTTTCCCCTATACAAGCTTATTCACTGTTTAAACATGGTTTCTTTAATAATTTAGTTTTAAGATTCTGTTTGAATTTGTTTTGCGCGTGTTGCTAAGTGAATTGAACATTTTGTTTGATGAATATAATCAATGAAAAAAATTTCCTTTTTGTAATCCATTAGGTCAAGACTTTTACTTAATTGCAAACCTTTGATGCCTAGCTGTCTCTTTGTTCGTAATTTTGATTAAAACATTATTCCCTCTCTTGTTTACGAGGATGGGAAAATGGGTTTTTGAAGGGGAAGGTAGCGACCATCTGTTTCACTCCATTTCTGTTCCTTATGAGCTTATTAGCTGTTCATTATTGTCTTCTTTAGTAAATGAGTTTTGAGATTTTTGTTAGAATTTGTTTAACACGGCTCGCTAAGTCAATAGAGAAAGACTCCTATTATATACATTAGGTCTAGACTTTACTTAGTTGCTAACCTTTGATACCTAGCTTTATCTTTGTTCATAAAAGATGTGCCTTGTTTTAAGTGTCTTGTTTTTCTACTTTTGATGATGTGTGCACTTCTGCAAGAATAATGAGTCTAGTTTCAAGTAATGATTTTTAGCAGTGTGCAGAATTTGGGTCAAACCACCCAAACCAACCCAACCGACCCGGTTCGGTTTTCTGGTACGATTTGGGTGGTTTTGGTTTTATGTCGGTTTCTTACATCGGTTTGGGCAGTGATCTTAGGTCAGTTCCGATTTTGAATTTCAGAACCATTGAAACCGAATTAACAGACTTAACATACTTATTAAATATAATATATACTAAACTCAAACTCAATATCTCATAACCGATTTACACTCCAAACCCAAATTAAATCTCAAGGCCGAATACCCCCTAGCCTCAACCGGCCTACGGCCTAAACCCAAAATAAAAAAAATTGGGAATTAGGAATGAAAAAATAATAATAAAAATTCTAATTCCAAAATAAAAGTTACTAATTCTAAAACTAAAAACTAAAAAAAAGGAAAAAAAAAAAAAAAGAAAAAAAAACTTCCCTTCCCTGCTGCAGGCGTTATCCCATTGTTGGTCGCCCATCCCGACCCCCGTCGCCCAGCTGTTAACCTCTCTGTCTGTCGGCCATTCCCCCCAGCTCACCCCTACCGTCGGCCTCTCCTGTCCTCCTCACCTCTGCATCGTCATCATTGTAGGTCAGCCATCGACCTCTGCTCCTCATCTCTATCCATTGGTCGGCTGTTGACCTCTGCTTCTCTCAGTCTTTGAAATCTCTGTTCTCTGAATCACTGTTCTAAGGTAATTTCTAGGGTTTAAATATTTATTATGTATTTTTGTGTTTCAACTATATAATATCTTTCAATTTATGGGTAATGAGTTTGGTGGCTGCATTGTACTCAATTATATAATTTGTGTTTGTATTTCTTATTGTCTCTGCTGTTTTGTATTATGTTATGGTTGGAACTGTTTTATCATCATTTTATCATGTTTGGAAAAAAAAAAAAAAGGAAACTAATCTCGGTTTGGTTAATGGCCGATCAAACCGACCGACCCTAATTCGGGTCGGTTTTGTTGGTTCTCCCCCAAAATCAGTTGGTTTTGGTTTCATAAAAAGAGTAAGTCGGTTTAGTTTGCATTCGGTTTTTCTGCACCAAACCGACCGATTGCTCACCCCTAAATTGACTTTTATTTTAGAAAGGATTGAGCTTAGGGGTTGTGGATGAAGAGATAATTTACTTTTCTTTCTAGTTTTTTACTTTAATCGTACATTTGCTAGTTCCAATCAAGCATTCTGGTACTGTATGGCTAAGCCAACTGTATAGTGCCTGCTCACCAGCCAATGCCATGAAAACATCTTTTGGTTGCATCATTTTAGCATTATATATCTGTTGTGACCATATTAACACAAGCTGTACTGATTGCAACTATTTGCAGATTGTCAAACTAGCAAAAGCTATTCCCCAGATATTGGTATTGGCATTTATTGTCCTTTTGTGGTTTTGTGCATCCACCATAAACATTATGGCGGTCCGCACAAGCATTCAGCTTATATCGTATTCTCAGGAGCTTGTGGACGGACAGCCACTCTATGTTTCTTCAAATTGCCTTCCTGTTAAGGCTTTAAAATATGAACCTGCTGGCCATGCCTTCCATAATGCTGCTCTTAAACTTTTCGGCTGTGAGGAGGATGATAATACTGAAGTTGATGATCAGAAAGTCGGTGATGATAAGGAGCAAGTGTATATGCCATCATCCGATTCATATAGCAGCAAAGGGAAAAAGAAACCTGGTGCCGATGGGAAGCAGCAAGATCACTATGCATTGCTCGGGTTGAGCCATTTAAGATATCTTGCCACTGAGGATCAGATAAGGAAAAGCTACCGTGAAGCTGCCTTGAGACATCATCCTGACAAACTCGCGAATCTTCTTCTTGCAGAGGAGACGGAGGCTGCAAAACAAGCTAAGAAGGATGAAATTGAGAATCACTTCAAGTCCATCCAAGAAGCATATGAGATTTTGATCGATCCTATAAAGAGAAGAATCTACGACTCCACTGATGAGTTTGATGATGAAATTCCTACCGAATGTGCCCCACAAGACTTCTTCAAGGTGTTTGGTCCAGCTTTCATGAGGAATGGGCGATGGTCAGTGACCCAGCCTATCCCATCTTTAGGAGATGACAGTACTCCGCTAAAAGATGTAGACAATTTTTATAATTTTTGGTATAGTTTCAAAAGCTGGAGGGAATTCCCACATGCGGATGAGTATGACCTTGAACAAGCTGAGTCTCGGGACCATAAAAGGTGGATGGAGAGGCAGAATGCAAAACTTTCTGAGAAGGCTAGGAAGGAGGAATATGCTCGGATTCGCACACTTGTTGATAATGCATATAAAAGAGACCCAAGAATACTTAGGAGGAAGGAAGAGGAGAAAGCTGAGAAACAGAGGAAAAAAGAAGCTAAGGCTCGTGCAAAGCAGTTGCAGGAGGAAGAAGCTGCTAGGGCTGCTGAAGAGGAGAGACGCCGGAAAGAGGAGGAGGAGAAACGAGCTGCCGAAGCTGCTTTACAGCATAAGAAAAATAAGGAGAAAGAGAAGAAGCTCCTCAGGAAAGAGCGAACTCGACTTCGAGCACTTTCTGCACCTGTTTTATCACAACATTTACTTGATCTTTCCGAGGAGGATGTAGAAAGTTTATGTATGACCCTTGGCTTTGAGCAGCTTAGAAGTTTATGTGATAAGATGGATAACAAAGAAGCATTAGAGCGGGCTAAACTAATCCAAGATGCCCGTGGATACAATAGCAACACGGAAGAGAAAAAAGTAGATGATACGAACGGCTCACATCTGAATGGTTCTGTGGATTCAAATGGAAGTATCCTCTCGAGCAGCAGCTCTGAGAAGAAGGAGAAACCTTGGACCAAGGAAGAGATTGAGCTTTTGAGAAAAGGAACCCAGAAATATCCAAAAGGGACATCTCGTAGGTGGGAGGTTATTTCAGAGTACATTGGTACGGGTCGGTCTGTGGAAGAGATTCTGAAAGCTACCAAAACAGTACTTCTCCAGAAGCCTGATGCTACCAAAGCATTTGACTCTTTTCTCGAGAAGAGGAAACCAGCGGCAACTATTGCATCTCCACTTTCCACTAGGGAGGAAGTAGAAGGGGTTTCTATGCCTTCAAGGACTGAAAACACAACTGTGAAGACAAGCAGCCCTGAGGACTCTGGTAAAGCTGCAACTAATCCTGTCGATGTGGTTTCTGGCAATGGTGTTTCATCGAGTTCAGAACAAGATGTATGGTCTGCTGTACAAGAAAGAGCACTGATTCAGGCTCTGAAGACATTCCCAAAGGAAACCAGTCAGCGTTGGGAACGAGTAGCCACTGCTGTTCCCGGGAAGACTTTAAACCAATGCAAGAAAAAATTTGCATTACTGAAGGAAAACTTTAGAAGCAAGAAAAGCACAGCTTAGTCACTTGATTAAATACCCCGACGGGGCCGAGAAGTGATGTATCTTCAAGAGGGAATCGTCTTAACACATCTCGGAACCTGCCTGAGCTACATGTGTAACGAAACCAACCTCTCTTCTTAGTTCCTAAATTCTGACTTCTGCTATGCCATAGAGGTTTCCATATCAAATGTTTTCTATAGCAGTTAGCTTTATATATTGATATAAAGTATTCTACTTCTCATTGATTTTGTATGGAGCAGTACCAATAACAATGGCTATTTTTGTTTTAATTAATGCTATATGGTTTCAATCATTGTTTTGATATATTTGTTATGTTCTTATCATATTTGTATTTCTTTTAGTTATTTTTGTGTATCAAATCATCTAATCCATTATTGTATGCATGTATGCATGCACGTATGTATGTATGTATGCATGGGGTCAAGGTGGATCCCAGTTTGATATTTTTGAAGATAAAAAAGGGTTAAGGTGGTCAGTTTTTTTTTTTTTAAATATATAAAATAATTTACAAATATCAAATAAATAAATTAAATAAATTTTAGTCTGATTTTTCCACCGGTATTATTTTTATACTAAACGTATCAGCCATCCAAACTCAGCTTTAGTATCCAAATAATTAGGAATCGATGATAAGTCAGCAACTCAAGATTAAAAATAACGGTGATAATGAGTTTAGTTATTATAATTGTGAAGTAAAAGATTTTACTGTACTCAATTACCCTCCATCCAAAAATATAATATATTGTATATTCTTATTTTGTAACTCCTTTATTGTAAGATAAGTTTCATTTTTTAATGAATTAAATTTCATAAAAGTTAATTCATTATTCAACAAGTATAGAATTGATTCATATGAAAAAAAATCAAAATTTTATATTAATAACATGATAAAAATTATTAAAATGTTTTAAAAAAAAGTCTTCAATTAAGCGAGTGTTGAATATAATATTTGTAAATTTACTTAAACGTTAAAATATTTTTATTTTTTTATTAAAATTCAAAAGGGATAGTTTATCATTTTCTGAAATTTTTTAATCAATATTTAATAAATATTATTTATTACTTTTAAAATTCATTTTTTTAATTTTTTTCCAGAATTTTTAATTAATATTAAAAAAATTTATTCTCATAATATTTTGATTTTTTAATTGATTTTGGATATTGTTTTATGATATTTAATATTTTAACAGTCTAAAAGTCACGAGTGCATGTTATTTCCTTCTCTGTTACTGCCGACCGACTTCCGTTGGTGGCTTTCCCACCAGCAGCTACTTTATCAGATATCGTCTACGATCGCCGCTGCCGCCGTGTATCCTCCTCCTTTCTTTTTCCTTTCCTCCTCATCGTTTTTTCTTCTCAGTTCTCCCACCGCGCGTCCTTCGATTTCGCCGGATCTGATCCGTGTCGACACCGGTACGGCACCCCTAACTGTCGAGTCCGGGTAATGGAGGTCTCAAGTAATGATTTTTATTTTTGGAAGGATTGTGGCTGCGGGTTCTGGATGAAGGGATAATTTACTTTTCTTTCTAGTTTTTTTTTTCCTTTGATCGTACACTTGGTAGCTCCCATCGAGCAGTCTGCTACAGTAGGGCTAAGCCAACGGAATGGTTCCTGCTCACCGAACCAATATCGTGAAATAATCTTTTGGTTGCATCGTTTTAGCATTATATATCTGTTGTGACCGTATTAACACCGCTGTCGAAGGTGAAAACCGAAGCTCAACCGGGCAATAGACGCCATGGACGACAGCAGCCGCCGCCTTCAACAGCGTCGAAACCAGCCCTCCTTTTCTTCTTCTTCCTCGACCGGCCCAACACGTTTCCGGTCTCAAAATTTCTCTACAAATCCAACCAAAACCACCCAATCCTCAAACTTCGTTCCACGCTCCAATTCTACCACTGCAACTACCCCTAACAATACTAGAAATCCCGGCCATATCCGTAACCGGAAATCCGAAACATATGCTGGGATTAATCAACAGCAAGAAGAACAAGAAGCAAGAGAAGACGTTGGTTCTATAATTGGAACTTGCCCTTTCATGTGCCCTGGTAATTTATTCATTTAATTATTTCAAAATTTGTGATTAGAAGCTAAAAGTTAGCAACTTTAGTCTTGTTTTAATGTTCTGAAATTTGGGTTTTCCGTATTTTCTTTATGTTGGTTTATGATTTTTCATAAATTAGCTCGATTGTTACTTTCGTTACTTAACTTTGGTTCCTAGAAGCTGAAGAAAATGGTAGAAACATGAAGCTCTAATTGCAACTTCACTTTGCAGACATAAATACGAAACCAAGTAGCAATTAGTTTATGCTAGATTGCTAGCTACCAAGATACCTCTAGCACCGAAAATATGTCCGTACGCGTCCAACCATGTTATGATCATGTTTTAACAGTGTCCGACTTTGTTTTTAATTTTATTTTTCCGACACATATTTTATCGTGTTGGAATTGTATCCCACACTTGTACACTGCGTTGAGAGAAGTATCTGTGCTTCTTAGATGCTAGTTATTTATCAAAATATGTAGTTTGTAACCTTTTCATCATTGTTACAACAGATGGCGAGAGGGCTCAGCGGGAACGCCTACGAGATTTAGCTGTTTTCGAAAGGTTACATGGAGATCCTAGGAAAACATCTCCATCTTTAGCTGTCAAAAAGGTAAGCTTTTCTACTTTCAAGCATTTAAATTTTTTTTTTTGTTTTATTTGTTTGGACAGCTTTTTAATATGTAGTTCATTAAGGTGTTCACAATGGGTAATCGTGCATTGCCTTTGAGGTTGATTGAAATTTATCATCTTAAATAAGTTGTTAATAAAATTACAGACTGTAATGGCGTGGATTCAGATATCCGCAAATACTTGACCTGTTTTTTTGCGGATTCAGATACCATAATTATCATCCATAACAAATTAGGAGCAAATGCAGATATTAACCATCAGATGTTCTTTATCCAAATTCATATGTTATATAAATTTTATACTTCTAAATATAATCAATCTTTTATGTTGTTATGTTTATGGATTTGCTATTAATATGATCCTAAAAAATGAATCATGCATGTTATCTACCATGATATCAAAATTCTGATCGTGTCTATGTTTTTTTAACTCTTTATTTTTCATAGTATTTGTGTTCAATGCATTTTCGGACATGGTCTATCCAATGATTTGAACATCACAGTTAAATCCCCCGACCAAGAATTTAGGAGTCTTGTGCACTTTTATTCTATGTTACTTGGAATCTGTTTTGAGTGTCAGATGTAGAGGGTCCTTAAAGGATCATATCCCCATACCCATTTCCAGATATGTGTTGAATCTGAGTTTTAAATATTGATACTTAAATAAAAATGAAGAGTTGGAGTAAAATAACTATGCTACTACTCCTTTATTAGATTAATCACAATCACGTGGAAAGCAATTTTTAATAAATAAGGAAGTTAATCTGTATGCTTAATCCCGTTGCTTAAATATGACAATATCTATTATTTAAATGCATTTTATCGAATGTTGAAGGCTGTTGATAATCCTTTACTTTTGCTAGTTTTGCAGAACCATATCAGTAAAGCATGTCCAAGCATCGGATGTGCGCCCTCTCGCAGTATTAGAAGATACATTAAACTACCTTTTAAACCTGCTGGACTCGAGTGAACATCCTTTCGAAGTGGTTCATGACTTCATTTTCGATAGGACTCGATCAATAAGGCAGGATCTTAGCATGCAGCATATTGTCAATGATAGAGCAATTTGCATGTACGAGAAAATGGTATGATATTCTTGCCCAGGAACATATGCCTTTTATTATTTGGAATCAAATGAGAGAGTTGAATAAGGAGTGTGTTTGTCTAACATGGGTATATTAATTTTTTCTTTCAAGATTTTCTTATATTTGGAGGGAATGATTTGCTTGCCATGAACATTTGCCTTTTGTTTAGACCTTTATATTTGTTGTATCAAGAGCTTGGATACAAATGTTTCTAACATGGGTATCTTCATTTTCATACCTATATCCAAATTTTAGACACAAGTGTCAAACAAATATACTTACAGAAAGATGAATAGTCTGAGCAACATAATCATGAGTTGCACCTATGTTACTCGAAGTTGATTGTGAGTGGTGGACACAGATATGTTCGATTTTTCAAGATATTCATATATTTTGAGAGTCCTTGGAGGATTATATCCTCATCACACGTCAAGATATGAGTTGAGTATGAATGTCAAGCATAGAAACTTAAAGAAAAATGAAGAGTTGGAGCAACTGTTGTATTGCTTGATTTACTCTTCTCCAGATTCTATGTCAGAATTATGCCTATTGATGATACTTCATTCTAATCACTTGCATTGCATTCTAAACCTTAAAAAAGCTTACATCCTTCATCTTATTGATGATGGTATCTTTCTGGTGGATACTGTGTTTTTAACTCATTTATCATTGTAGGTTTTGGTTGGTTATGTTGCTCCGGCCCTTCATTTAACTTGAAGTATCAATGTTTGATATTTGTATTTGACATATATTTGGACATGAGTGTGGGGTTTTCACTCCACAGGGATATCGTCACGTGCATGAAAAAATTTTAAACCAATTGAGGGAACTTGTGGGGGACACATGCCTGTATCCAATGCTTACGTCCAAATCCGAGTAACATATCTGGTTGTATTGTGGCAGAGTAGCTTGAATAGTGTTGCTTAGATAGAACAAAATTCAGTGTTGTCAGAATTGAGCCAGACCAGTTGGTTGAACCGGGAATCATAAGGTCCAATCAGTGAGAAATAACTGGAATTAGCCAAAACAAAGTTGAAACAGTAAAAAGTTGGAAATTGGGAATAGAAAAAACCAGATTTTTTGTTTTTCCTTTATTTATTTATTTTTATCTTTTAACAAAAAGATTTGGATTTTTTCTTTGTGTTTTGGTTCATTGTTTATCTTTGAATTTTGAAAATATAGTTTTCTTAATTTAAAAAAATTTTAATGATTAATTTATTCTTTTTCTAAGTGGTTGAATTGCCCGGGTCAACCAATTGAACCGGGATTGGAGGTCCAACCAGTTCAACCTCTGATTCAGTTCTTACCACATAGGTAAAAGCTTGATCCAATATATAATCTTTATATATTTCACCACACAGGTAAAATTTCATGTAATCTCTCACCAAAGGCTCAGAAACTGTACCAGTTTGAGTATTTCGTCATTGCAATATCTAAACATGGAGCAGCTTACAAAGGCTTTGGCATCTCTGTATGTTTTGTATGAAGCTAATCGCAACAACAACTTTGTTTACGAGAATGAAGCGCAGTTTCGTTCATTTTACGTGCTTCTTCACCTCGATTCAAAGAACCAACAAACGGTGATATCTATATTTCACTGTTTTCATGACTGTGTACTCCATCCATAATTTCATCCTTATTGGTTCTGAACTACTGCTTTGGATTTGCAGGAGGAGTCATTGTCATATTGGTTTCGCAATGTACCTTCTTCCGTAATGAAGTCTAAAGAAATGCATTTTGCCCGGCAAGTTCTAAGGTAACCTTCAAGTTTCTCAATGCCTACTGCTGCAATTTCTAAATTATTTTCTCAGAAATTAATCTCAAATTGGAAGGGAACTAAGATAGCTCTTTATTTCTCTATAGATTTTATCGAATGGGAAATTATAAGCGTTTTCTCTGTACCGTATCATCTGAGGCATCATATTTACAGTACTGTATTATAGAGCCTAATGTGAACGAGGTAATCTACCACATCATTTGTTGCATAACCTTTCTCTTTTTGGCATTTTCTTTTTTGATTTGTTGCACATAGTTTTCAACCATAGTATTGAGTATAGTGGTACAATGCTTTATGAACATAATGTTAGAAACTTATGTTAAACAGGACTCGAGTGTGTGTGACATTGTTTTGTTCATTTTCTTTTCCCTAAATTTCTTTTCATGTATTTGAGTCCTTGGAGGATATCCCATACCTATATCCGGATATATATCGGACATGAATGTTGGACATGAATACTTCAATAAATAAAGGAAAAAAAAAAAACCAGATATGAAAGTTGACATATACAAATTCTGTTATATTTAATTTATGTAAACTATACGAAAAAATTGCTAGAAAAGTATTTTAACATATACTAAATCAAAATAGAATGATATTTTTGTGGAATTGTAAGATTGTTTTTATGATCATTTTTCATTTTTTAAGCTTAAAGATAATTTGGAAATAGGTTAAATATTCTTCAATTTTTTTAATATCCTTCAAATTTTAAATCTTACAAAAATTCCTAATAAATGTTAGCAAGTCTTTGGTATTGAGATATGGTCTTTCAAGGACCTTTTACATACATGAAAAATTTTGAGAATGCTTGTGCCGATACATATCTATGTCTAATATTTATACCCAGGTTCAAGTAACATAGATAAGTTCCTTGTATTTGTTGTACGTGTTTTGCCCTTTAATTTTCATTTCCACTTTCAAATATTTTTACAGGTTCGAGCACTGGCAATTTCCTATATAAATAATTGTTGCTACAAGCTTCATCCTTATCCTTTGGAACAATTGTCCAAACTTTTGATGATGAAGGTATTATTTCCTACACTTGAGATTTTTTATTATGTTACTTGGATTCAGATATGAGTGTCAGATATCAGCATGTTCAATTTTTTCTAAGTTTTCAGATACGTGAACACGAATTCTTCAAAATAAAAGAAGAGTTGGAATAACATCGATCCTTTATTTTAGCATTGTAAATGAATGTACTTTGATTTGGATGTGGTATTGTTTTTATAGGAATTGGATGTGGAATCCCTTTGCCATGCATGTGGAGTCGAGATTACAACAGATGATGGTGAAAATAAGTCATTACCGACGAAGCAAACAACGTTCTCAATCCCAAAAGGAAGTTTGCAGAGCTACGAACTTGTGGGATTACAACAATAAATGAGGTAACCTTCCCTTTTAACTCAACGGGTTAGACTTTCGATTTTAGGTTAGGGTCTCTTTTTGTATTTCAGGTTTAGAGCAATATGGTTACAGTAAGACATTGAATGAAGAAATACAAAAGATAAAAGCAATTGCTAAAATTCAAACTCAAAAGCTCTGATACCATATTTTTCTATATATGCATTTTTCTGCAGACAGGTTACAATCATTATATTTAAGTTTCAACAAGAATGGTGGGTGGATAATTCTTGTATACTGTGTTAACATTATATATATTTTTTATCAATAAATATTTTGTGTTGTGAATAATATTATAATTAGGGTTGAATTCTTATGTTGATTGAGCTTTTACTATTGTTGATTAATAAATTGGATATAATTATCACTCAAAAATATCACTAGTTTAGAGTTTAGATAGCATAAAGTTTAGCTAATTATTAACATTAATATTATATTGGGTTTTTTTTTTTTGTCAATTTAGATGTTAAATGTCAATTTAAATTTTGTGTAAAATTGACATAATCAAATTGTAATTACATATGTAATTAATATATGAGCAGCTTAGGTTTGACATGTTCAAAAAATCGTTAAAATTAGGAGATTATTTGTTTTGAGCCTATTTATAATATGATTCATGTGTTTTAATTATGCTTCATGTTATATCTGAATTATCATGTAACACTCAAACTAATGGTTAGGTTAGGTTAGGTTGATGGATGTAATATTAATATTTTAATAATTCAATTAAAATTTTAAAATTTTTATTGTAGTTTGAATATATTTGATTGAATTAATCCATATATTAAAGGCTTAATACCTATTTTGATTCTTGTACTATGCATAAATTTTGAATTTGGTACCTCAATTTTATTTTTATTTTTGATTACTTTGGTTCTCATGCTTTCATTTTTCTCTATCTCATTAGTCCAGTCATTAATCAATCAAATGATGTCACATGACCATCTAAATTTTTAAACTTGAAGATAAAAACGGCAGCAAGCTAGTAAAATTGTACTTTTAACTTCTAAAATGATAAGATTTAATTTAATTCTTTAAAATGATAAGTTAAAAAAGGTAATTTTATAATTAATTAATTTATTTAAAAATTATTTTGAAAGGCTAACTTATAATTTCATGGGTGAATGTTCTTCCCTGCCTCATCACAATTATTTAAATTGAATTAAATTTTATGTTTAAGTAGTTTTTAATAAATTAACCAAACTAAATTAAAAATGCTGTTGAGTAAATTTATCCTTTCAAGAAATTGATAATTTAATTTCAATCAATTTTGAAATTAAGTAAGGACATTTAATTATAACATTAATATTTTTTATCAATTACAAATATTTTTATTGGAATAATAATAAATTTAATTATCAAAATTTACATATTTATTTAAAAATTTGGCTTGAAACGTTTAGGCATTCCATCAACAATAACATAAGATATATAAACATTGAGGGTTAAATTTGTTATTATACCAATCAAAATTATATATAATTGACGAGAATGTTAACACCGTAATTAATTGTCTTTAGTTGCTCACTTTTGAAATTGGCAAGCATTAAATTGCTCTAATTTTTTAACAGAGATCAATTTACTCAATATCAAAATTAAGAGGGACTAGAAAGAAGTTTTTACCGATTCTCTTTAAATATGAAATCTGTTTCAACTAGACCTGATCATGGGTCGAGTTACTCACCCAAGCTTAAAGGTTCGCTTGAAAAGTGTGGGGGTTCATTTTCTAAACAGGTTAGGTCTCAAGTAGACATTTTCTGCCCAAGTCCAAATGAACCTAAATTTTTTTTCTATTGTTATTTTACTGTCATTTTGCTATTATATTGTTACTATTTTTTTGTTTGGATATTATATAATTTTTATTTTATTGTTAATTTTACTATTATTTTAGAGGCATTTACTTGTTAAGTTACAACTATTTTATTGTTATTTAAGTATAATTTTTTAAAAATATTTTTAATTTGTTGGAAAATATTTATTTTAATATTTTTAGTACATTTGATGTATTATATTTTTAAAACTTATTTTTATATTAAAAAATAATATAAAAATTTAATACGAGTGAACCAGCCGAACTCGAGGATAGCATTGTCAATTTGAGTCGAGTTTAAATAAAATTTTAAACTCACCTTTTAAATTGGACCAGATCTAAACCTAAAAAATAGACTTAAAAATTTATATCAATTTAGCTTAAATTCAACTAGACCCGACTCATAATCATATCTAATCCCAACTAATAAATTTTGTTTGAGTTCATCTTTTAAGTGAAAAATAAAATAAAATAAAATGCGCCCCTATTTTGGGTAATTAGGCTTAGGTTTTGGGCTAACCCAAGTGTCTCAGTTGCGTGCCCTGCTTATCTTCCATACTCGGCCGAGAGCCGATGCATTTACCCTTTTACTTACATTATATATATACACACACGCACATATGTAATTCCCGAGTTTCAGATCAAAGGAAACTGCGTCACCAATAACATTCTTTGCCTCCTCGCCCGTTAATCCAAGGTAACCATAAAACCCCATCATTAACAATAAAACCCTAGGAACTAAAACTGTAAAAGTTACGAGTACATGTTATCTTCTTCTCTGTTGTTGCCGACCGACGGCCGTTAGGGGCTTTTATCAGATCTCTACTATCGCCGCAGCCGTGTATCCTCCTCCTTTTTATCTTTCCTGTCATCGTCTTTTCTTCTCAGTTCTCCCACCGCCGCTTCCGTCGATTTCGCCGGATCTGATCCGTGTCCAGTGTCGGAATCCGTGTCGATACCGGTACGGCACCCCTAACTGCCGAGTCCGGGTAACGGAGGTTTCAAGTAATGATTTTTATTTTAGGAATGGTTGTGGTTGGGGGTTGTGGATGAAGAGATAATTTATGTTTTCTTTCTGGTCTTTCTGTTTCTTTAATCGTACATTTGTTAGCTCCGATCGAGCAGTCTGGTACTGTAGGGCTAAGCTAACCGAATGGTTCCTGCTCACCGAGCCGATATCGTGAAATAATCTTTTGGTTGCATCATTATATATCTGTTTTGAACGTATTAACACAAGCTGAGCTGATTGCAACTTTTTGCAGATTGTCAAACTAGCAAAAGCTATTCCCAGATATTGGTATTGGCATTTATTGTCCTTTTGTGGTTTTGTGTATCCACCATAAACATTATGGCGGTCCGCACAAGCATTCAGCTTATATCGTATTCTCAGGAGCTTGTGGACGGACAGCCACTCTATGTTTCTTCAAATTGCCTTCCTGTTAAGGCTTTAAAATATGAACCGGCTGGCCATGCCTTTCATAATGCTGCTCTTAAACTCTTTGGCTGTGAGGAAGATGATACTACTGAAGTTGATGATCAGAAAGTTGGTAATGATAAGGAGCAAGTGTATATGCCATCATCTGATTCGTATAGCAACAAAGGGAAAAAGAAATCTGGTGCTGATGGCAAGCAGCAAGATCACTATGCATTGCTTGGGTTGAGCCATTTAAGATATCTCGCCACTGAGGATCAGATAAGGAAAAGTTACCGTGAAGCTGCCTTGAGACATCATCCTGACAAACTCGCGAATCTTCTTCTTGCAGAGGAGACGGAGGCTGCAAAACAAGCTAAGAAGGATGAAATTGAGAATCACTTCAAGTCCATCCAAGAAGCATATGAGATTTTGATCGATCCTGTAAGGAGAAGAATCTATGACTCCACTGATGAGTTTGATGATGAAATTCCTACCGAATGTGCCCCGCAAGACTTCTTCAAGGTGTTTGGTCCAGCTTTCATGAGGAATGGGCGATGGTCAGTGACCCAGCCTATCCCATCTTTAGGAGATGACAGTACTCCGCTAAAAGATGTAGACAATTTCTATAATTTTTGGTATAGTTTCAAAAGCTGGAGGGAATTCCCACATGCGGATGAGTATGACCTTGAACAAGCTGAGTCTCGGGACCATAAAAGGTGGATGGAGAGGCAGAATGCAAAACTTTCTGAGAAGGCTAGGAAGGAGGAATATGCTCGGATTCGCACACTTGTTGATAATGCATATAAAAGAGACCCAAGAATACTTAGGAGGAAGGAAGAGGAGAAAGCTGAGAAACAGAGGAAAAAAGAAGCTAAGGTTCGTGCAAAGCAATTGCAGGAGGAAGAAGCTGCTAGGGCTGCTGAAGAGGAGAGACGCCGGAAAGAGGAGGAGGAGAAACGAGCTGCCGAAGCTGCTTTACAGCATAAGAAAAATAAGGAGAAAGAGAAGAAGCTCCTCCGGAAAGAGCGAACTCGACTTCGAACACTTTCTGCACCTGTTTTATTGCAACATTTACTTGATCTTTCTGAGGAGGATGTGGAAAGTTTATGTATGACCCTTGGCATTGAGCAGCTTAGAAGTTTATGTGATAAGATGGATAACAAAGAAGCATTAGAGCGGGCTAAACTTATCCAAGATGCCCGTGGATACAATAGCAACACTGAAGGGAAAAAAATTGATGAAACGAATGGTTCACATCTGAATGGTTCTGTGGATTCAAATGGAAGTATCCTCTCGAGCAGCAGCTTTGAGAAGAAGGAGAAACCTTGGACCAAGGAAGAGATTGAGCTTTTGAGAAAAGGAACCCAGAAATATCCGAAAGGGACATCTCGTAGGTGGGAGGTTATTTCAGAGTACATTGGAACGGGTCGGTCTGTGGAAGAGATTCTAAAAGCTACCAAAACAGTACTCCTCCAGAAGCCTGATGCTACCAAAGCATTTGACTCTTTTCTCGAGAAGAGGAAACCGGCGGCAACTATTGCATCTCCACTTTCCACTAGGGAGGAAGTAGGAGTAGTTTCTATGCCTTCAAGGACTGAAAACACAACTGCGAAGACAAGTAGCCCTGAGGACTCGGGTAAAACCGCAAGTAGTCCTGTCGATGTGGTTTCTGGCAATGGTGTTTCATCGAGTTCGGAACAAGATGTATGGTCTGCTGTACAAGAAAGAGCACTGATTCAGGCTCTGAAGACATTCCCAAAGGAAACCAGTCAGCGTTGGGAACGAGTAGCCACCGCTGTTCCCGGGAAGACCGTAAACCAATGCAAGAAAAAATTTGCATTACTGAAGGAAAACTTTAGAAGCAAGAAAAGCACAGCTTAGTCACTTGATTAAATACCCCGACGGGGCCGAGAAGTGATATATCTTCAAGAGGGAATCGTCTTAACACATCTCGGAACCTGCCTGAGCTACAACATATGTGTAGCGAAACCAACCTTTCTCCTTAGTTCCTACATTCTGACTTCTGGTATGGCATAGAGGTTTCCATAACAGATGTTTTCTGCAGCATTTAGCTTTATATATTGATATTAATTATGCTACATCTCATTGATTTTTGTATGGAGCAGTATTTGCATAGATACCTATAACATGGCCATTTTTGTTTTAATTAATGCTTTATGGTTTCAATCATTGTTTTGATTCTAATTTACCCAACATTTTTGTGATTTATACTAAGTTGCTATGTGTTGTGTGTCTTTTACAAGTCATGAACATCATTTTATATGTGTTGTTTATTGCGATTTATAAGCATAAATGTGTGTGCATGTATGTATGTTAAATTTACTGTAGAATCTGAGAGACTCTTTCCAAAGCAAATGTTGATACATACCAAAGCAAATTTGGGTTCATAATTTCATTGGCACATGTTTGCTTTCACCACTGTTGTTGATGCCATCGCCATCGAAGCAGGAGGAATTGGGTGGTTGTGGTAGCCCTCGTTTTTAATATTCAACCCATTTTTAGTTCTTTATATTTTTAAATGTTTTATAATACTTAAATTTGTTTTTATATTATTTATTACTATCTATATGTTTTAATACTCAACTACTGTTTTGTTCTTGAGTTCGTACTTTCATTTGTCAAACTATTAAGTATTTTATAAGAGGTTTAACTTATAAATTAGTATCTAAACTATGTCTTATTAAACATTTTTTAGCACGAAAGATATCTAAATTATTTTTTTCTAAGTTGGTACATTTTTTAATTTTTTTTTTATACAATATCGGAGGTAAGGGATGGGGTAACATATTTTGAATACGTGTCTAACAAGAGTTTTAACCATCGCTTCATACAAGTCAATGTGGTATCGTTGTTAGTTCAATTGTTAATTAAATTGCAAATCTTTTCTCTCTTTAGAATTAGACCGATAGTCGAACCAAGTCAAGCCACTAATTTTTAATATGAATAGTCTATACAATTTATCAACTAAATCATTTAAAAATTCATAAAGATAAAAATATTGAAAATTAAAGAAACTTAGTTCTATTGGTTTTAACTTGGTTCAGTTGGACTGTATCGATTCGCGAATCAGTACATTCAATCCTATCTTCGGATCAATACCCCGACCAATTTTTAATCTAGTTTTGAAAATACTAATTTTAATTGATGAAACACAATCTTGGATCTTGTTAGGTAGAGCAAGTAGGTAGTGAAATTTGAAAATAAAATTAATCGCCAACATTTCAATCTTTAGAAGGCAAATTTTGAGCATTGCTTATATTCCTAGTCATTATATAGGAAGAAAGAAAAAAATAGAGATAATAATGTAAAAGGAAGGAAAAATAAAAGAACTAAAAATATATTTTTTGAGTTTATAATAATTGGCAGTTCATTATTTACTGGATTTTTTTAACGAATATATCATTTTGGTGTGAATTGGGTAAATAAGAATAGTTTAAGTATCATTTGTGACCAAAAAATATTTAGGCACCAAAATGGAGAATAAGTCATAGTTTAGGTATCAATTTGTGGATTAAGTCTTTTTTAAAAAATAGACTTAACAGTTTGACTAATGAAGATATCAACTTAGAAAAAAAAAGTAGTTTATATACTTGTGACTAAAAAAAAAAGTTTAGGTGCTAAAACGAGAAAAAGGGTATAGCTTAAATACCAATTTGTGGATTAAGTTCGGTAAGTTTTTTGAATTCTTAGGATTAGGACCAAATTGATGGCATATGCAAAAATTGAGGGATAAATTTGTTAATTTTTTTAAGATTTAAAATCAAATTAATAAATTATTTATAATATTAAGAGCTAAACAATCAAAAGAAAGTAATATCAATATTCTCATATGATAACGAAAATATTTTAACAATTAAGTGACTAAAAGATGAAATTAAACTAACGAGGAATAAATTAATAAAAAAAATCTAAGTGATGAAAACAAGAAAATATTAAAAAAGTGACAAACTGAGTAGTTTACACTCCGAGTAACACAAATAAAAGTAATAGAAAGAAAAACCATAAATATGTATACCTAAATGGCATTTGCCATTCTACGCCTCTACCCACTCCTCTAACCAAGGTGTGAGATTTTTTCTCCTTCCCAATTCAAGGAAGTCTTGAATTTCAATTTTAAGTTCTGTACTTAATTTTTAATATAATTTTGTATTTATATTTTTATAATTTTATCTAAATAATTAATATTATTATCTATTTCTATTACAACTACAATGTTGATGCTATTTTTTCTATTCTTACAAAAAACATTATTTTATCTATCGAATTTGAATAGATGATTTTAGTATATCAATATTTTCAACTTTTCAACATTTGAACCTTTTTTCTTAATTTTTGAAATGTCACATTTAATAGAAGAATTTTAACCGAAATAACAACTAAATTTTAAATTTTAAATTTTAAAAATAAATTAATTAAATTCTTAAAAATAAAAGTAAAAGTGTAGAAAGACTCAAATCATATTTGAACTTCAAATTTTTTTTTCTCTATAATTTGGTATAAACAACCAACGTGAAGCATGGGAAAAATCATACTAAAAAATTAAAAAGAGGGGAACAAAAACTAAATAAGACGGCAACCGCAAGTAGAAAGGTACCAATCCAATCCACCGCAACTCCCCATTAAAAATATGTACCAAACCGTAAATATTAAAAAGTAAGAAGTCCCAAAAGTGCAAATAAATAAATCTTCAAAGAAGTTAATAAAATAGAACTTCAAAGAAGGAACCAAACACCAACATAACCACCAAAAGTGGTCAAAGAAACTTTTCATACGTTTATTTCAAAGCCATGTTGCGGACTAAAAACACCTGTGTCCGATATAAGTATACTAAAGACACTCCGAATACATGAAAAAGAACTAAGAGATTATTGAACAACCTGTATCGAACACATACTCCTATTTGATACTTGTACCCGAATCCGAGGAACATAGATGCAATGTTGGTATGACTGAGAACTAAAAATGGGTTTCATACACAAATCAGCATCAGCTAAGACACATGCATCAAATAGCCAAAATCATGGTACCAAGATTCCATGCTAAAAGTGCACAATTATTCTAAAATTATAACAACATCTTGAACGCATCTGTATGCCTAATAGTTCTGCATCGGCATACACACATTCAACAGTTCAACAAGAAAAACATCGAAAACAACAAACCGAACATTCACGACTCTTACGATATTATAGTCTCACCCCAAATGAACTTCGTTACATCAGGCCCGCTTGACCACACACGTCAAACAAATCATGCAATGAATGAAACAAAAAGAAAATAGCTTCAGAGAAGTTCATACAATCAAGATGGCACATCTCAAGGGAGTTCGGACATTTGACAGACGGCAGGCATATTGTTCCAAGCACAAGAACCAAGGCCCCATGCTTGACTCGAGATAGATGTTCCAGCTGCCATATTCTTGTATTCACTACTCAAATCATCACCAAGAAGGGCTGCTATGGAATCGGTCATGATGGTTTGGTCCTTATCGTAACCAGAATCTTGCTCAAGCCAATTAGAAGCAAGTAATGTATCAGGGTGACAACTGTCCAACCGAATAGGAGCCTCATTTTGTATCTCTGGGGTGAAAACATGGTCAGCTGGCTCTGATTTCACATGAGACTCTGAAAAACAATCCAAAATCGAGTTACTACACACTAGAAAAACAATAGAGAAATTGAGCACGTACATTTCTTGCCAGTACACTAGGAATATTAGATCAAGTAGGGATGACGATGGATAGTTAAAAGTTGGATATCCAACACTATTTGATCTAATTTTTGCGGATTCATATCTGATATACAGATATTAGATTTATAACCCGAGACAAATTCGGAGCAGATACAGATAGGAATCCTAGGATATCTGTATACGATATCCATTTACATTTTAGTAAAAACTACAGAATATCATGTTTAGCAAGTTTAGATCAGAGAGGTGCTCACCAGTAAAGGTTTCAGCAGGTGGCTGTTCATCCAACGTACTGCCACTTGCACTGATACACTCACTTAAAAGAGAAGTTGCTGAATGACCCATTGGAGAAAGAGGCTCACCACAGTTTTCCCATTCTGTCTCACAGATATTGAAGGTGGAACTTTCAGCTATATCACCAGGAGTAGCTGAATTTGAACTCTTCTCAGATGCATGGTTCTTTGCGCTGCTTAGAGTTTTTGCCTCATGAAGTAAAGCATCCAGCAGGCCACTATTACGGGGTGAAAGGCTATCTGACTCTGCTATGCTGGTTGGTGGTGGTGACTGGATAAAAGCATCAACAGACTCAAGTAAAGGTGGTGGGCAAGAAAATGTGCCCCAGTTACCTAATTCAGTTTCTGGATATTGGAGTGAAGGGAGCTCCAACTTCACAGCCTCCAAAGGAGGCTCTGAAGCAGAGAAATTGCCATTTGAAAGGTTATGGCTACCTGGGAATACACCAAATTGCAAGGAGTTCTTGGTTGCAGGATCTGGTTCAATTGGAAAAGACAACCCAAAGGATTGAGCAGCCTTGTCTGAGATATCATCTTGAAACTGCTCAAACAAGGGGCATTCATTTTGAACAGCACCAGTGTAACCAGGGAAAAAGGCTGTAGCTTCTCGAAGACGTTTCTGGCGATGGATTGTTGGTGGCATGAAACTACAATATTGAGAACCTAGACCTTTCATCAGCATGCTGCTTGTAGATATATCAGGAAGTTCAGGGACGTAAGGCAGGACATTTTGACTTGTCTTTAAACTGTCAAATATGACATCAGGTATCTCATAGCTGTTGTTCTGCAAGATATCATGAGGTCCTTTATCCCCTCCATTAACTGCACTGGTACCGTGACTGTCCTGCAATGCTTGCAAGCACACTTCAGGAGGGTAGAGAGGTAACCCAGCACGCTGACGTCTCTTAATCCGGGTATTCCAATAATTTTTTATCTCATTATCTGTACGACCAGGCAACTGCACAACAGAGCAAAGAGAGTTTCAGACACCTAAAAGACAGATGTATAAAACTTTGGTAGCTGGAAGTTTTATCATGCTTTGCACAAGTGTTTAGCATTTCCGAGGTGAAAAAGCTGCCATAGAATTCTGGAAAACATAAATTGCTAATGTTCAGCATCTAGCACAAAAAATCATAACATAGAAAAAAAGCTAAATGTGGTTTATTCATTTCAAAGAATGGCTAAATTGTCTTTCTGTTCTCTCACTAATATTCCTTTTTGCTTCAGGAGTAAGATCTGATAAGAACAGGGGATGGAAGAAGGGGAAATCATGATACCGAGCAGTGTTTTTTATTAATTGTTATAATCCTGGGATATGACCAGTTCAACCAGGCCAGGAATAACATTGCTCTTAAGTGTGAAATCACATAAAAATCACTAAACCACTGTCTCAAGTCATTTAACCTGCTCTAAATTTGTTATAGAAGGAAAGTGTCCAAAGTCTACTTTTTTTATGTAATACTTTTAACTATTTTTTATGTTAGGTTCAAAAATTTTCTGTATTCAACCAATCATGAAAATAACTAGATCCACAGTAACTGAATTGAACACTCACATGTGCAGCCATTCGAGCCCATTTATTTCCCATCTTTGCATGGAGTTCAATGATCAGCTGTTCTTCTTCTTGAGTAAATGCCCCTTTCTTCAAGTTTGGCCTCAAGTGATTTGCCCAACGTAAGCGACAACTTTTTCCACAACGAAATAGTCCAGAGTGCTTCTGAACAGCATTCCAGTTGCCTTCCCCATGCTTCTTCACATAGTCAATTAAAATTGCATCTTCAGCAGACGTCCATGGTCCTTTCTTCAGAACAACTCCCCCACCGGTACCTCCTCCACAGTTGCCATCATCAATCAACGATGATTCTGTCTGATCCTTAGAGAGAATCCCATCTTCCCTCTCATTTTTTGTGTGACTCATCTCTTTGTAATCATACACAAACTCCCTACCAACAAGTGAGAACCATCCAAAACCTGAAACAAGAGAAAAGATGGAAAACAAGCAAATTTAAAATACCGAGAACCAAAGAAAACGCAGAACCTTTTCCTCTCACTTTTTCATAATTGCACTCAAACTGCTATAGGTACATGATTATCTCTCTCTCTCTCTCTTTTTTACAACATACGCGCTTTATGCATCACGACAAGCTACAAGTGGATCAACCAGCTGACTCATTTATTCAAATATTAAAGAAGAAATTAAGAAAGCATAAATACACATTTTAAATCAATGGAACCAAACAAAAGTCGTTGGGAAAATATATTCACATCTCTCCACATAGAACAAATTCGGAGACGACATATAAAGTCCTCTCTCAAAGGATAGCTGTTTAGCGAACAAAAGAAAACGTCATCTCTCTACAGATAACCGATTTGCAAATGACCAAAAAAGTCATGGAACGCAGAAAGATTAGAGACGGTTGACAGAAAACAAATTTATCCCCAGAGTATAAAATACAGCAAACATGGATGTAAACCGTGTATCAAGGTCCAATTCTATTCCAAAAAAGGAAACATCGCTTCAATATTTGGAAGTTCAATTAAACCCTTTAACCTATTTTAGAAAGCGAATAACACATTTCCAGAAACGATGACAATAAATAAGTTCAGATAAAAGGTAAAATCCAAAATGCATTTATTGCAGAATAATTCTGTCATAAGTTACTCCAATAATCCGTCATTAATAATCTATACGCTGCAATAATTGCACTGTCAACTATCTAGTTACATTAGATTAATCCATATCTACCAATTTCAATAAAGAATAAGAAAAAAGAAAAAAAGAACCACACGAAAAAAAAATCTAAGGAAATGTAGAACTCGATTACCTGCCTTAAGGAGTAGGGGAAATTTTTGCCAAAAATACGAACTCTTTGAATTAGCTCAATAATGGTTTCTGATTGAACTGAGAGCTGAGGTAATACCGAAAACTAGAAATCTGAAAATCAACACGAAAAAGATAATTAAAATTACAACAAAATCCTTGATCTAACAATCATTAATAACAAAAGAGGAAACCCTTAAACCAATATATATATATGAATTCTAACCGTAATTTTTGAGCTAGAAGAAAAAGGATCCGAGAATAGAAAGAACAAAACATCGAGATTCAGCAAAACAAACGATTAAAAAACACAAATGGGAAATCTTTTCTTTTTCCTTTTTATTTTTTATTGGAATTTTGAGGATTTGTGATTGGGGAGAGAGAAAATAGAATGAGAAAATGAAAAAAAAATAATAAAGAAAAGAGAAGTAAGAGAAGGAAATGAGAGAGAATGGGAAGCTAAAAGCTTAAGAGAGAGAAAGAGAATAAAAATCGTCAAAAGTAGAGGAGATAATGGAGAAAAAAAAGGAAGATTTATTATTATTTATTTTTTTGAGCAAACTCAATTATTATCCAAATAAAAAATTTATAATTTAGACACTAATTTAATCATTTTGGTCAATCCTGTTTAGACCCGATCATAGATTAGATTACATGCTAAAACTCAAAGATCTGTTCAAAAAGTAAAATATGATCTCGAAAAATGGGCTTGAACAATAAATAAGATTTGTTTTCTAAACGAGCTGAGCCTCATGTAAGTTTTTTTTAACCTTTCTCGACCCGAATTTGTTATTATTTTGTTGTTATTGCTATTATTATTATTATTATTTAGATATTATATATTTCTTATTTTATTAGTAATTGTGCTACTATTTTAGAGTATTTATTTACTAAGTTGCAACTATCTTGGGTTAGTTTAATATTGCTTCTCAGAAATACTTTTGTGATAACAGTATTGGTTGACAAGATGCTTCAAAAGTGCTTTTGGAGTAGAAAAAAATGCTTTGGAAAAACTTTTTTTTTTGCTAAAAGCGAAAGCAAAAAATTTTAACTTTTACTCAAAAGTATTTTTTGACCCAAAAATACTTTTGAAAAGCATTGTTAAACTAATGTTTAGTGTTATTTAAGTTTAAATACTTTTTGCATGTATCAAATTTTTTAAATTTATTTTTATATAAAAATAATAATTTAATATGAATAAATTGGATCAAGTTCAGGTTTAACATTTTTAATTTGAATTAGATTTGAACAGAATTTTAAACTCATCTTTGAACTAAACTAAACACGAACCTAAAATTTTACATCAACTTGATTCAAACCCAAAATCGGGTCTTGTTAAAATCCAAACAAAAAAGAATTGTTAAATAATATTATTATTTAAAAAATT
Organism: Gossypium longicalyx; assembly: GCA_025698465.1. NCBI lineage: Eukaryota > Viridiplantae > Streptophyta > Magnoliopsida > Malvales > Malvaceae > Gossypium > Gossypium longicalyx. The sequence goes on along the minus strand of CM047000.1, from coordinate 95,409,099 downwards.
ACGCATTTTATTTCTTTGTTTCATCATCACCACCATCCTTTACTCACTAAAAATTTAGAAAAAAAATTGGGTACATTTTTATCTACCTTATTCACACACAAAAAAAAGTCTAAAATGTTAATTTAAATTAATATGATCTAGATCAAAAATTAAATTTAAAATTTTATTAAAATCGCTTGATATTAAAAATGCTAAATTCCAGCTACGATGAGAGTTTAAAAATGGATCACTTGTTTCATCTTTCTAATAAAATCTTCACATTTCTTGTTTAACTCTTCATTACTCAATGACTTAAGATCATCTTCATCCTCCTGTATTGAAACAACCTCATTTGATCTATCTTCTTCGTCTTCATCTTCTAGTTCTCCAACCAAGGGCACCTCTTCTTCTCTTTCATCATATTCTGCAACAACTGTCTCTTTTGAAATGGACCCTTTTGGCTCTGCCTTTGATGATTCCACCCCTAATTCTGTTTGGCTACCTCCCTTGCTCATCTTCACACCCTTTTCAGCTTTAATATCTGTCTCTACACTACAACTATCGATCAAACCAGAGCTGGTGGCAATGAAAACAAATAGCCATTGCAAAGCAAAAACATGTAATTCTTGCCTACACTGAAACTAAAGAATTCTAAACCATATGCCAAAGCTTAGAAGCTGCATATAAATGGGTAGGATAATATAACAGAAAGAAGTGAAAATGGGAGCAAAATCTTGATGAGTAGCTTCAGCAAATGAGAGGTGGTGATGAATTGCGGTGGGGTTTGAATTCTCTGCTTTTTGTCTTTTATCTTCTCTGTTGGGCTATGGAAAAGGGATTGGGAAAAATATTTGAAGAGAAACAGAGGAAGCTTTTGGGGGAGTAGATTCGGGAACAGATTCTTTTTTTTTTGCTACAAATTAAATTGTAAATATAATTTTGTTATTTTAATAATTTAAATTTTTATCACTTTTAGGGGATTAAAGTGTAATTTTATTTTTATTAATTTAAAATTTTTAAAATTTTAAAAGACAAAAAAAAATTATTTTAAGAGGAGTCGGGTTCTTACCAACCTTCTCTAATTATGCCTCTGAGAAAATTAACGACCCCAATTTTCTTTTCTAAATTTTTAGTCAACTTTTTTGTGATTATAATGTTTTGGTAACGAAAGATGGTGATGATGAACTTGACCACGATGAAAGAAAGAAAGCAAATGTGAAATTTTTAAATAATATTATTATTCAACAGAAAATTCTATTTCTTTTTGAATTTTAATAAGAATGACCAAAATGATCAAACTGTATAACGTAAATATTTAAATTACAAAATTTTTATTTTAGTGATTAAAATAAAAAAAATTATAATTAGTTGACTATCCATATAATTTATCTTATTTTTTAAGGATTATTATAAAGATTAATTAATAATTTATATATAAATATAATTAAAAAATTATTTTCCCAATATTTACAAATGGATAAACATTATCCTGTTTTTACAAGGAAATTTTAGATGGTGATATATGTGATTTGGAAGTAGGGATGTTGATTTTTAGATTTTTTTTTTTAATTCTCAATTTTTATATATAATTTTTTATTTGCTTTTAACTTTTTAACTATTTATTTTCTTAGATCGAATTTATGTATAATTTATAAGTGTAACATTTAAATTTTTTAAATTTATAATGTTAATATTAATTATATAAAATATTGATGTAAATTGGGATTGAAATTATGTTTTATACTCAAATAATTGTATTTCACTTTTAAAGTAGTGATTTAAAGTCTAATTCTTTTATTTAGCATGTATAAAATTGATTTTAATTTTTGGTATAATGACATATTTCACCCTTCAACTTTATAAAAAATTTATTTTAGTATTTCATTTAATTTTTCGTCCTTTTTAGACCTTAAATTTGCGTTTTTTTTATCAAATCACCTCAAAATGGATTGAAAAGTTAATATTTATTAACATTGTTAACATGGCATATATGTGGATGACATGTTAACATTAATTAGTCATTCAAAATTTTAAAAATTTAAAAAAATTATAAAAATTATTTTTAAAAATTGAAAACCATTAAAAAATATTTTTAAATTTTTTTAAAAAATTAAATGTTGACGTGTCATCTACATGGCAATCTACATGTATGCCACTTCAGTAAAATTAACAAACGTTAACTTTTCCATCTAATTTGAGGTAATTTGACAAAAAAATACAAATTTAATAGCTAAAAGAGGTAAAATAAATAAATAGAGGGCTGAAATGCCTTTTTTGTAAAGTTGGAGGGTAAAAAAATAATTATACTTTAATTTTTTAAACAGATCTTTTTTTTTTCTAGTCAATTTCTTAACCTGTCTGACCTCTCTCCCACGCCCAAAACAATTAACAAGAATAGGAAAGAAAGGACATTAAAACAGAGGTTACGAATACGAAGAATAACAATTGAACTGGAGTCATCACCTTACAGGATTTTTAAACAAATGGAGGTTTTGGTGTCTACTGTAACAACATAACGAATATTTTCAATCATGAAAATTATAAGGCTAGGCTCCGAAATAAAATTGGAGGATGATTTTGTTAGAATTAAGTGACCTGAATTCTTATTTAAATAAAATACAGTGGTAAAATAAAATAAAAGAAGAATCCATATAGAATTACACTTCTTTTATTTTATTTTAGAATAAAGTTTTTTAAACCTTATTAAATTCCATCTATTTGGTATTGATTAGAATAAGGTGTTTCAGTCTTACTAGAATATGGCTTTACAAGCCTATAAATAGACATAGTCTATTCCTCTTATAATCATTCGAATTCGACATAGTGAATTTTCTTCTCCTCTACCCGTGGTTTTTTTTAAAGGGTTTTCACGTAAAATATGTGTGTTCTTTATTTTATTTTATTTTTATTTTTATTTTTCACAAATTGATATCAGAGCTTCCGGGTTGTTCATCTCGATCACGGTAATGGCGTATTTGAAGTATGAAATTCTGCTGTTGGATCGTAACACTAGATTTGCGTAATGGCAGATTAAGATGCAAGCAGTTCTTGCGCAGATAGATCTGGAGAATGCCCTGCTAGGGATAGATAAGATGCCTTCGACTTTAATAGATGAAGAGAAGAAACGTAAGGATCGAAAGGCGTTAACACAATTACATCTGCATTTGTCCAACGAAATTTTACAGGATGTAATGAAAGAGAAGACCGCCGCTACATTATGGAAGAGGCTAGAACAAATATGTATGTCGAAAACTCTAACAAGCAAGTTACATATGAAACAGCATCTTTATACTCATCTTTTGGAGGAAGGTGTGTCTGTACACGAACACTTAACAGTGTTTAAAGAAATTCTCTCAAACTTGGAGGATATGGAGGTTCAGTATGATAAGTAAGATCTAGGGTTGATTCTACTTTGTTCGTTACCCCCGTCTTATTTAACTTTTAGAGACACAATTTTATATAGTTACGAGTGTCTCACAGTTGATGATGTTTATGATTCTTTAACCTCGTATGATAAGATGAAGCATCTTGTGGTTAAACCGACTCTCAGGGAGAGAGTCTTATTACTCGTGGGAGACAAGATCGGAATGCTGATAATGATCATGGAAGGACACAGGAATGGAATCCTCGCGGTAAATCTAAGGGTAGATCGAAGTCTTCAAACAGAGGTAAAACTTGTAACTTCTGCAAGAAGAAATGACAAATTAAATCTGAGTGCTATAAGCTACAGAACAAGATTAAAAGGGAGGCTATGAATCAAAAGGAAAAACAACTAGAAAATTCCGGTGAAGCTGATGCTGTAGAAAACTACAGCGATGGTGAACTTCTAGTCGCTTCTGTCAATGATTCTAAAGTAAGCGAAGAGTAGATACGTGATTCAGGCTACACCTTCCACATGAGTCCCAATCGGTATTGGTTTACAACTTACGAAATAGTGTCTGAAGGTGTTGTTTTGATGAGAAATAATGCTTCGTGTAAAATCACAGGTGTTGGAACAATTAAAGTTAAGATGTTTGATGGAGTTGTCAGAACACTTAGTGACGTGCGACATGTTCCAAAATTGAAGAGAAATTTAATTTCGTTGAGTACACTTGATTCAAAAGGGTACAGATACACAACTGAAAGTGAGGTTTTAAAGATTTCCAAAGGTTCCCTTATTGTGATGAAAGGGCAAAGAAAGACTGCCAAGTTATATGTTTTGCAAGGTTCTACTATTACTGGTGATGCAGCTGTCGCTTCTTCTTCCTTGTCAGATGATGATATTATTAAACTTTGGCATATGCGCCTAGGGCATATGAGTGAGAATGGCATGGTAGAATTGAGCAAAAGAGGACTTTTTGATGGGTAAGGAATTTGCAAACTAAATTTCTGTGAGCACTGTGTTTTTGAGAAACAAAAGAGAGTTCGATTCACCAGAGGAATCCATAACATGAAGGGAATGTTGGAGTATATTCATTCTGATCTGTGGGGGCCATCTAGAGTGCCTTCGAAATGTGGAGCTAATTATATGCTAACCTTTATTGATAATTTTTCAATAAAAGTTTGGGCGTTCTTCCTAAAGCAGAAAAGCGATGTGTTTTCCGCATTTAAGTCTTGGAAGATTATGATTGAAAAATAGACGAGAAAACAAATAAAATACCTCTGCACAGACAATGGCTTAGAGTTTTGTTCTGATGAGTTTAATAGATTGTGCAAGTCAGAAAAGATTGTAAGACACTTGACAGTTCGCCATACTCCACAGTAAAATGGCATTGCAGAACGAACGAATAGAACGATCATGGAGAAGGTTCGACGTATGTTGTCAAATGCCAACTTACCAAAGTCGTTTTGGGCAGAAGCAGCCTCTACTGCATGTTTTTTGATCAACCGATCTCCATCCGTTGCCATTGAGAAAAAGACTCCACAAGAGGTATGGTCTGCTAATCCTGTTAATTATTTTGATTTAAAGATCTTTGGGTGTCCTGCGTATGCTCATGTTGATAATAGAAAATTGGAACCGAGATCCATTAAATGTGTTTTTCTTGCTTATAAAGCTGGTGTAAAAGGGTATAAGTTATGGTGTCTTGAAAATAGAAAAGTTGTGATTAGCAGAGATATTGTTTTTGATGAAACTGTTATGCTACCTAACTTATCTCTTAAAGATTCTTCCAATAAAGAAAATAAAAAGTAGGTAGAGCATCAGATTAATATAGAGTCGACTTCTCAAGCCAGTACAAAAATTGAGAACAGAGTTGCTTCTTCACCACAATATTCTATTGCCAAAAATAGAACTAGAAGAGAAATTAAACCTCCAAGGAAGTATGCCGAGGCTAATCTAGTTGCTTATGCTTTAAATGTGGCTGAAGATATAGATGCAAACCGAGAGCCATCTAATTATTCTGAGGCAGTTAGCTCTAAATACTCAGAAAAGTGGATGTTTGCTATGCAAGAGGAGATGGAATCACTTCACAAAAACAGATCATGGGATCTTGTAAAACTTCCTAAAGGTAAAAAGGTTGTTCATTGTAAATAGGTATTTAAAAAGAAAGAAGGGACTCCAGGAGTTGAAGAACTCAGATATAAAGCAAGGCTTGTTGCAAAAGGTTACAGTCAAATTCCAGGAGTAGACTTCACAAATGTGTTCTCCCCAGTTGTGAAACATAGTTCGATTCGAGCTTTGCTTGGTATTGTGGCCATGTATGATTTGGAGCTTAAACAGTTAGATGTAAAAACTGTATTTTTACATACAGAACTTAAGGAGGACATTTACATGCAACAACCAGAGCGTTTTACAGTCTCAGAAAAAGAGGACTATGTTTGTTTGCTGAAAAAGTCCCTTTACGGTTTGAAACAGTCACCAAGACAGTGGTACAAGAGGTTTGATTCCTTTATAACTTCTCATGATTTCAAAAGAAGTAATTTTGATAGCTGTGTTTACTTTAAGAAAAACAGTGATGGTTCTTTTGTGTATCTACTTCTTTATGTTGATGACATGTTGATAGCAACAAAAGATAAAGGAGAGATAAGAAAGGTCAAAGCCCAACTAAGTGGAGAATTTGAGATGAAAGATTTAGGACCAGCAAAGAAAATAATTTGTATAGAGATTCTCAGATATAGAAAAGCAAGTAAATTGTACCTAAGTCAGAAGGGGTACATTGAGAAAGTTCTTTGCAGGTTCAATATGCAGAGTGCTAAGCTTGTTAGTACTCCTTTAGCAGCCCATTTCAGACTTTCATCGGCTTTGTCTCCACAATCAGATGATGAGATTGAGTACATGTCACATGTTCCATACTCTAGTGCAGTGAGATCTCTCATGTATGCTATGGTTTGTTCACGTCTAGATTTATCATATGCAGTCAGTGCAGTTAGTAGATATATGACGAATCCCGGTAAAGAACACTGGAAAGCAGTTCAGTGGATTTTAATATACTTACGAGGTACTATTGATTTTTGCTTACAGTTTAGAAGAACTGAAGATGGAGTGGAGTCATTGGGTATGTTGATGCTGATTTTGCTGGAGACCTTAATAGAAGAAGATCTCTCATAGGTTATGTCTTTACAATCGAAGGTTGTGCAATCAGTTGGAAAGCCACTTTGCAAACTACAGTCGCTTTTTCTACCACTGAAGTTGAGTACATGACGATTACTGAGGCTTGTAAAGAAGCTATTTGGTTGAAGGGACTCTTTAGTGAACTCAATGAAGACCTTCAAATTAGCATAGTATTTTGTGACAATCAGAATGCCATCTTTCTTACAAAAGATCAAATATTTCACGAGAAAACAAAACACATTGATGTTTGATATCATTTTGTTCGTGATATTATTGCTCGTGGTGATATTGTTATGAGCAAAATTAGTACTTATGAAAATCCTGCAGATATGATGACTAAGTCACTTCCTATAACCAAGTTTGAGTATTGCTTAAACTTAGTTGGTGTTCATTGTTGAAGTTAAACCCTTAAAGAGGTAGAGAACTTGTTCGTTGAGAGTTCACGATGAATAACTTGTTCATTGAGAATTCGTGTCAATGTGGAAATTGTTAGAATTAAGTGACCCGAATCCTTATTTAAATAAAATACAGTGGTAAAATAAAATAAAAGAAGAATCCATATAGAATTACACTTCTTTTATTTTATTTTAGAATAAGGTTTTTTAAACTTTATTAAATTCCATCTATTTGATATTAATTAGAATAAGGTGTTTTAGTCTTACTAAAATATGACTTTACAAGCCTATAAATAGACATAGTCTATTCCTTTTATAATCATTCGAATTTGACATAGTGAATTTTCTTCTTTTTTGCCCGTGATTTTTTTCCCGAAAGGATTTCCACTTAAAATCTGTGTGTTCTTTATTTTATTTTACTTTATTCTATTTTATTTTTATTTTTCACAGATTTTATTTCAACTTACTTTGTGATGTATATTGAGAAAGACATAGCTCGAGAATTTTGGACTTACATTTAGTCAAGATTAAATTTTCGAAATTCAGAAAAGATAGAGACTAAAATGATTAAATTAAAATACAAAGTTAAATCCATAATTTACACATACTACCACGACTAATAGCAGAATTTAACCATTAATTAACTTTCTTACTTTTTCTTTCCATTTTTAAACATAATATCCGCAAGCTCTGCATTTTTATTTAGCAATCGGCTGTTTCCGAGGTAAGTTATGAATTTCATGTCTCTCTCCTTTAATCGATGCTCTTTATGAATTATTGTTGATATTTATGGGGGTATTTTGCAATTAGTGTTTGGAATTTTACGCTATCTTCGAATTAGGTAGTGTTAAAAGGCTTTTTTCGGGATTCCTATGGGGGTTTAGAAAGAGATTAATGGGTGGGAATTTTGAATAAATTTGCTTGTTTAGGGTTTGGAAATTCCTCTGTTAACGACTGTTTGATTTATGAGACTTATTAGATGCGTGTTAGATCGTTATCATTACAGAAATTAGGGTTTCTCTTTCAATTTTGTTTTCAATTTTTTGTCTCATTCCCGATTCTATATCCCATGGTCTTTCCTTCCGTTTGTTGGAACTGGTTATTGGTGTCTGTATTTATTTATTTATTATTATTTTGAATTTTTGTGTTTTCATCTCCTAGTAAATAGGTTTGCTGCAATACCCATGAAGCTATTGTTATTGTTATTATTAATTTGTTTCTCCTTTCATGTGGAACTAATGACATTGAGTTAAAGCTCTGACTTTCAGAGTGTGTCGTGTTCGATTTAATATCGGTGAAGGTGAAAGATCTAGTAAAGACAAAAAAAATGGTTTATTTAAAGTAAAGTTCATATAGGGATTCAAAGGAAGATTTCATCAAAGTCGAAATTGCCTTGGGGAATCAATTTTAATTTTAATATTTATTTAGTTAAACTCATGCTTTTATAAACAGGAAGAACCAAGGCTTGATTTTACAATGGAACATTTATTTGTATAGGACTTGAATAAGGTAAAATGTAATTCAGGCTGCAAAAAAGAAGGAAAATTTCATTCCTAGGTATATTTCCTTATACGTTTTTCTTTCCCTCAAAATTTTCATGTAACAGCTTAAGAGAAACATGGAAGGAGAAATAATGGGAGAAGGAGAAATCCTGGGAGGAGGAGAAATGCCGGGAGGAGGAGAAGTCCTGGGAGGAGGAGAAATCCTAGAACAAACAAGATCATTGGCAGCTCCTTTTGTTTTCTTCATTATCATCGCCTTTCAATTTGCAGCCAAACGGCTCCAAGATTTGAAGAGGGTACCAAATTCCGCTTGATATTGTCATTTATGGTTGCTTAATTTTAATATACTAGATTCTCTTGTGGTTTTTCACAATGGTGATTAGATTTCTCTTTTCATGGTTAGGGAGCATCCAAAACTGATAAGGAAATGCAGCTTCGTGCAGAGATTAAGCAGCTTCTAAAAGAGGCTGCCTCCTATTCGCAGTAAGTGATTTAAATAGCGTTTAATTCCATTTAATCAGCTTATCAATCACAATTGGCGCATAAACAACATCTATTTTGCTTCATAGGCCATCTACATTTGCACAAGCAGCTAAGCTTAGGAGGATGGCTGCTGCCAAGGAGAAGGAACTTGCAAATTGTGAGGCCACTTTTGGTTTTAGCCTTTGGTTAATTGCTTAATATTTTCCCATTGCATGAGCTTTTATGAATTTGATTCTTTGAACAATCAAATAATGGTTGATATGGAGATTTGATTTATGTTACTTGGACTCGGGTGTTAAGTGTTGTACGGGTATGTATCTGACACAGGTATGGTTAATTTTTTCTTAAATTTTTCATGTATTTGAAGGATCATTTGAGCTCATTATTACTGTGTCCATGAGCTGGACACTGAGTATTGGTCATGTATACTTCAAGAAAAATGAAGGGTCCAAGCAACATGGGTTTAGTGGTCTAAATTGATGGAATATCAGGTTTTTAAACCTTGTTTGGGGAAATATACTGTATATTTCCTGTTAAGCTTAACAGGTGAGGAGAGTAAGGATTGATTTAATCCTGAGAGACGAATGAGATCAATATCATTGCCGTACAGATTATACTTATATTATGGAAAAAGCCGGCTTCAATTACTTGACCATATCATTAAATATTCTTTCTTGTTCTTCAGCTATATTTCTTTTCTTTTCCAAAAAAGAAAGCTTCATTACATAAACAGTCACTATAGTCTAGTTATTTCCCTTTCTTTTTAACCCCTAAGTTGTTACCATATCATCTGTACTTATAGAAGCAACATTTGATTTCAGATCAGGCACATCTGACCCAAGAGATGAAGCTGTCATATGATTTGTATTTGAAAGTATTGTTCATTGTAAAGGTGTTTCTCTGTGTAATGAAACTATCTAGAAGTTTGTATATGCTTGTTGGCTTGATTAAATATCCTAAGAGATTTATCGTCTTCTTGAGCAGGTTATAGCTCATGTTGTGATAATCCTTTGGTTTTGGAGCTCTCCTGTTGCTTACGTATCCCAACATCTTGTGCAACCCTTTGGTAATGCGCGATAATGATTTTGGCAAATATTTAGATTTTAGCTCATTTTCCTCATTGACTATTAACTTCAGTTTGTCTAAATATGCTTGAGCTGACAGCCTGACACTATCATGTTGCCTATAAAATTTGGTATACATGCTTCTTAATGACATACTCTGAAAAGTAGATAAAAGTTTGTCCCTTGGATGACAAATGAATAAAAGAACACCGGAACAGAAAGCATTAGCAAGAAGCAAATGGAGGACAAATATAAATTACACAAAATCGGAGAAAATCGATTATTTATTGATTGGATTACAACCATCCATTTTTTGCAGGGAGGCTGTTATCCTGGAAGATTGGGGGTTCTTCAGACAACAATGTCCGGGTAAAAATTCTTTTCAATATTAGCAAATCTAACCGTAATTATAATTTTAACTTCTTCCTTCTATAGAAATAGGATATGAATTCCATCTCTGATTTTCTCTTGTTTATTCCAATTGTTTTTAACATGGCCTATCTAAAAGACCATCTAAAATCCATATTGAGGTGTGTAATGCCATTAACACAAGTACTTTGCCTCGGCCTTACTTGCCTGTTTCTCATATCGATTAAAACTATATTACTCCGACTCTTCATCTGTTCTCATATGGATTAAAACTATTTTACTTCGACTCTTCATCTGTTTTTGAAGGATTCATGTTCGATATCTTTGTCGAACCCATATCCTAACATAGCAAGTTTATTGGTTTTGCCATTTATCTCCGAAATTGCAGGTTGGGATTATACCCTGGTTGATATTATGTTCCAGGGTTAGCAAGTTTGTTTGTCGACTCATCAAGTAACGGCGCAAAGGACCTATCTAACAACTTACTTTTTGGTCAATGCTCTCCATCTTTGGATTCATGAACATCTGTTAGGATATATAGTTTTTGGTGTTTGAAGTTATGAATTAACATCTGTTCTGAAAAATTCGTTCATTTCATTTTATCAATAAATAAAAGTGAGCAATTTTGATGTGCTTTTTCTTTGATCATCTACTTTTCTCTCTTCTACCATTTTCTTTATTTTGTTTGCTTATCAATTTATACATAATCAATACAGGTGATGGACGTCGAAACCACCAAATATAAATTTCTATGACAAAATAACAATAATTAGCAGTATAAAGCAGTAGGGTCGAATCTATAGAATTGGTTAAGATAATAAAAGAAGAAAATACGAAAAATAATAAATAAAATATTTTTAAGCTTAGCCTTAGTGTGCTCCAAAGTTGAATTGATTCTTGAAATAAATTTTCTCTTCCAAGCACAAAGTTGATTATAGCGACTAAGAACGTTCCGATCGTCAATTTTTCCTTATGTAGTCAATCTCGGTACAACTTACAAATTGACTCTTATCAAATTTTAACTGCGATACACGTGTTCTTAAAAAGTCCAACTCAAATCAACAGCCTCTCAATCGCGTGGGTCGTTTAAATATGATCTCTATCTCTCTAGACTCTTATTAAATTTTAACTGTGATACACGTATTCTTAAAAAGTCCAACTCAAATCAACAGCCTCTCAATCGCATGGGTCGTTTAAATTTGATCTCTATCTCTCTTGACAAAATCCAACTGACTTTTCCCACCTAGACATGTTAATTTGTTCGCGGAAATTCGAAGACAATACGGCCGATTCATCTTCCTAACTGTATGCTAAACAACTTCAACCCAACGTGCACTTTTTGAATTGAAGTTGAATTAACTTCGAATTTGTACTATCCCATATACTGGAGAGAGAGAAAATACTGCGTTGAGAGATTTTTTTTAGCAAGCTCGTATCTCACGATTGTTTTATTAGAACAATTTCTAGGCAAAAGCTAAAAAGAGTTTAGTTAATCATGAAAAAAAAACATACTTCAAAAATAGATTTATAGAATTGTGGGTGATGAAAAGGGAAAGGGCCTTGAAAGGCAATTAAACCAAAAGGTTGAAAGTAAAAGAAAAAAATTTACTGATGCATTTAATAAATAATTTATTAAATGCCAAAGGCCAAATGTGTGTTCAATTTAGTACTAAAATTTAGTTAGATTTTTTTAAATATTATCACTAAATAATCCTAAATATTTTCACTAAATAATTCTAAATATTATTACTAAATAATTCAAAATTTAAAAATTAAATTTAAACTAGAATTTAAATTAATTAGAGAATTGTAACAATAACAAAAATTCTTCAATATTTATTCAGTCACTTTTTAAAAAAATCTTCAACTTTTTAATTTTTATCCAGTCACATTTCTTCAATCTTTCAATCAAGTCCTTCTCTTTATTTTTTGTTTTAATTTAGTTCTTTTTGTAAGAGTTTGAATTCGGCACACTAATTTCATTCATGATAAGAAAAATCCAAATTTAATAGTATTTTATTTGAAAATTAACTAAAAATAAATATATTAAAAATATGAATTTATCTTACTATCAACATGTATAATTTTCATGGCTCAAACTTGAAAAAAACTATGAAGAAATATAATCATTCATGGCTTGATTATTTTCCTTGTACCTGAAAAGTATATAATTTTATTGAAAATATATAAATATAAGTCATTCATGGCTTGATTATTTTCCTTGTACATGAAAAATCTTGGCCTTTTTTAGTTTGTTTGAAACTATATTATTTTATTTAAAATATATAAATGAAAAGTTTTGGAATTTTTATGACTCAGCTTATGGATGCTTTGAAGTTATTTAAGTGCTTAAAGATTGGGTAAAGTATATGAATTGGATAAATTATTAAAATAATTACTTTTATTTGTCTCAAATTATATTTTAACCACTTATAAAATAATCACTTTGTCATTAAGATCTGTTAACATTTCAAATATAAATGTAACTTGATATAAACAAAAAAGACTATCAAATGTTTCTAATTTGGATAAAGTTTTTAAGGAAAAAAAAAGAGGAAAATTTATCAATTTTTTTTTCTTCTAATAATTTGAATTTGAGTAAAATTTCTACAGTGTAGAACAAATAATACGTTTTTATGATCTTAGTAGAATAATTATTTTTAATTTTCGAAGTGAATTAATTTACATTTGCTGTATGCCTAAACATGGAATAATTGTAGAAAATAACCAGATTTTCTTTTTGGAAAATGATTTCTTCTTCCTGTCTATTTAACAAAAGGCCATATTCTCTTTGATCCATCCTCGCCATCCTAGCCATCTTCTCTTTGATCCATCCTCCATTGCACCATCGCTCACCCAAAATGTCGCATAAACCGGCCGATGATCTGAAAACCTCGATTCTTTCCGTTCGCATGAAAGCTGATATATTTCACTTCCACGCCATAATATTCTGTCACACCTGAAAGCTCAAAACCGTTAGAATCAATAAAAGAGTTCGTTCTTATACAGGATACATTCAAATTATTTTTAAACTGACCAATCTGATCAATTAAACCGAACACCTAAAATCTGACCAGTTTAAACTCCATTCCAATCTGGGTTTTTAACCTGAAAATTTACAAATACATACCAAGCTGGAGTTCTCCTTTTGCTTTTAGTTTCAACGGTCTCTCCGGCATAGATGTCCGAGTTAAGAGAGTATTTGTAAGTTGGTGCAAATTGTATTTTTCCTTCTTTCCATCCCTTGAATATTCGCCCCGCCTCTCTTTCGATCTTTAGCTATGCATCCAGATGCACAAATAGTTCTTGTATTAGCAATAATCATCAATGACCCAAATCAATACATGTAGTCTATGATTACTCTGAGAGAGTTGAATATGGATATATGTCCGACAAAAGTATGCATTTTTTGAAGCTTTCATGCATATATGTGTCAGACATTAAGTGCCAAATGCAGTACTTAAAAGAGAAATATAAAGAATCGGAGCAACATAAATCGATGTAATATAGAAAATCCTGCAACAGTTGAAATATGTGTTGCTCTGGCTCTTCATTTCTTTTAAGTACTCGTGTATGGCACTCATATCCCACACTCGTGTCTAACACATACCCGTGTCTGAATGCTTACTCAGTCTGAGTAACAAAGGAAGCATCGGATATGAGTACGTATCCAACACCAATGCTTACAATACTTCTCGAAAATTTCCATGTTCAGGTCTTTTCTTTTTTAATATGGTATACGAAATTACCTGATCATTGTTATACAATGTATCCCAGGCTTCCTCTTTTAGAAGCTTTTCGGTATCAGAGTAGCTTAAAGCTATCCTGTAGTTCAAATCCCTTAGCCATATGACCTGACTGCAAAAAATTTTCGGATGAAAATATGTAAAATAATACGAATTTTTCTGAAGAAAAACATTGAATAATACGGGATTGTAAACGTCAAAAACTGCAACAGATTTGACAATTTTAAAACTTTTGAAATATTTTTATAAGAAATGCTTCTATATTATTTCATAAGAATACAATTAAATATTTATAGTATCTCAATACTTAACTAATCCAAAACAGAAAAACAAACTATTCTACCAGCTTATAATTCTTTCTACACTCCTCCTCAAGTTGGAGTTATAAAAATATTTTTTAACCCCAACTTGGAAATTAGATGACTGTGCTGTTGTGACCCCAAAGCTTTTGTCATAACATCTGCAAGTTGATTTGCAGTCGGCACATGTTCAGTAGCTATAAGCCATTCTTGTATTTTTTTCTCTTATAAAATGACAATTAATTTCTATGTGCTTAGTCCTTTCATGATACATAGGATTCACTGCTATTTGAAGAGCTGCTTTATTGTCACAGAACAGTTTCATTGGTTTACCTACACTTATCTCCAGTTCCTTGAATAAACCTGAAAGCCAAACCAGTTCTGATGTTACTACTGCCATACTTCTGTACTTGGCTTCTGCAGAGGATTTTGATACTGTGCATTGTTTCTTTGATTTCCAGGAAATGAGTGAGTCTCCTAAGTGTACACAAAAGCCAGAAACTGGTCTTTTTGACATTGAACAAGAAGCCCAATCTGAATCACAATATGCTACCAACTGATGTTTGTTGAAAGCCTTCAAAAAAATTCCTAGCCTTGGCTCTTTCTTTATATACCTTACAACTCTTAACGCTGCTTCCATATGTAACTGTTTTGGACTTTGCATGAATTGACTAAGATGAGTAATAGCGAAGGTGATATCTGGCCTTGTATGGGTCAAGTAGATTAGCCTTCCAATGAGTCTCTGATAAACTGATTTATCTTCTAACAATTTGTCATCTTGATGCTGTTGAACTACTTCATCAAACTCTGCTGTTGTTAGTTTCTGATTCTGTTCAAGTGGTGTAAGAGCAACTTTTGCTTTACTTAAACCAGTATCCTTGATAAGTTCTTGTGCATATTTCAGCTGATTTAAAAAAATCCCCTCTTGAGACTTTAAAATCTTAATCCCAATAAAGTACTGTAAATCTCCTAAATCTTTCATCTTGAAATTTTGATTCAGGACTCCTTTCAAGTCATTGATCATATCCACATCATTTCCAGTAATAAGAAGATCATTAACATAGACTAGTATTATGACCATCTTGCCTTCTTTCTTTTTAACAAAAAGAGAATAGTCAAACTTACTCTACTCAAAACCAGCCAACATAAGAACTTCAGTAAGCTTAGCATTCCATTGCCTGGATGCCTGCTTCAACCCATACAAAGATTTCTGCAGCCGACATACCATATGCTCCCCCTGGCTGCGGAAACCCTCAGGCAAGATCATAAAAACCTCTTCATGAAGGTCACCTTGGAGAAAAGCATTAGACATGTCCATTTGACAAAGAGACCAGTTGAGAGAAGCCGCAAGAGCCAAAATGGTTCGAACAGTGACCATTTTAGCAACAGGAGAAAAAGTGTCCAAGTAATCGATCCCTTCTTTCTGGTTGTAGCCCTTGGCAACCAACCAAGCTTTATATCTCTCTATTTCACCAGAGGCTCGAAGTTTGACCTTGTACACCCATTTACAACTAATAGGAACCTTCCTTGGAGGCAAAGGGACAACAGTCCATGTATGATTAGATTCTAAGGCCCGAATTTCCTCTTGCATGGCCTGAACCCAGTGGGGAGAGTGGTGAGCCTCAAAATAAGAAAGAGGTTCAGTAATATGTGAAAGGGAAGAAACAAAGGCCTGAGTTTTGATAGGTAAATAGGATAAAAAAACAGAATCAGAAAAAGAAGCACCTGGGGATGAAGGAGATTGATAGGGATGAAGAAAATCTTTTAGCCAAGAAAGAGGCTTAAGAGTTCGACGAGACCGCCTAGGTTCAACAATAGGTAAAGTAGGAGAGACAAGAGATGAAGATGTACTTACTGAAGTTGGAACAGGATGTAGTGAAGCACTTGTTGGAGGAGTAGGAGTGAGAATAATTAAGAAATCTAAATTCGAAATGTCAGGAGTAGGGGGAAACAGAACAGAAAATTCAGAAGAAGAAGACTTAAAAGGAAAGACATCTTCAACAAAATGAACATTGCGACTAACAAAAAATTTTTGAGAGTCCAAACAAAACAAAATATAACCTTTCTTGGAAGGAGAATAACTCAGAAAAACTGAGGGAAGGGATCTGGAAGAAAATTTATCAGAATTATGAGGTTTAACTGCAAAACAAAGGCACCCAAAAACACGAAAGTGAGAAAAATCAGGGGGCTTTTTATAAAACAATTCAAATGGCGTTCGCCAAGCTAAAACAGAAGAAGGGAGCCTATTAATGATGTAACAAGCAGCTAAAATGCAGTCACCCCAAAATTTAAGAGGAACATTAGATTGAAAACGTAAAGCACGAGTAATTTCGAGCAGATGCCTATGCTTTCGTTCAGCAATACCATTTTGCTGAGGTGTATCAACACAAGAACTTTGATGAATAATGCTTAAAGACTGAAAGAAAGAAGAACAGAATGAGTTAAAAAATTCAGAACCATTATCACTCCTGACAGTATGAATGACAGCAGAAAATTGAGTTTTGACCATGAAAAAAAATTGTTTGAGAGCTATCACAACATCAGATTTAAGCTTCAGTAAGTACACCCAAGTCATGCGAGTATGATCATCGACAATGGAAATGTTGCACAAGACGGTAATGGAAATGTACTACCAATCCCTTTTGCCATCGTAGAGTCGGAGAACTCTGAATCATGGGCATATTTCATTCGAAACTTATGGAGACATGTTGTCAGGCAAGACAACATTTGCATTATATCTGACAGATCGAAGGGTCTTGTTGCTGCAATTCGGCAATCGGAGGTTCCGTGGAGGTCTGTCTATTGTATTCGCCACATCGCTGTGAACTTCTACAATGAGTATAAGAACAAAGACTAGCGCAAACGAATTGTCAACATGGGTAAAAATATCGTATTTAAATTCGTATTTGTAATTATTTCTAGTCCATTTCCTAATTTTAACATATTTTATCAGAATATATACATAGGGTACGAGCTAGAACCATACCGATTTAGACATAAGTTGGCGAGGTTAGAGACTGATATGGCGGGCTGCAAACCTTCTCTTACACAGTGGTTGAGTAGCATGGAGCAGTGGCAATGGGCTCAATGTTTTGACGAGGGGTACCGTTATGGCCATATGACAACTAACCTTATGGAGGCCGTTAACTCCGTCTTAAGGCGTACGCGTCACTTGCCAATTTCAGCTTTTTTTTAGCCACATTTTACAGGTTAACAACCTTAATGCCAAAAATGGGGTTGAAACAAGCAAAACAGTTAGAGGCAGGACACGTGTACGTCGAAAAAATCAGAGATGCCATGAAAGATAACACTCAAAGGGCTAGGTTGATGAATGTAGAACTATATTCTCAAAATTTGGAAACTTTTCGAGTGACAGAGTATATCAGTCGTCGGTCAGGGATCCCGCCACGGTCCTATGGAGTTGATCTCCGAAACATGCGGTGTGAGTGCAGGATGTTCCAAGCACTACGGTACCCGTGTGCGCATGTGGTTGCAGCTTGTGCTACCTATAGTTTAAATGTCGAACAATATATCGATGATGTATACACACTTGAACGTACGTTGCATATTTGGGGTAATGAGTTCCCTGTATTAAGGGATATATCGACATGGGAAGTGCAATCGCCTGCATTCGAGATGTTGCCTGATCGGTCACTACGTAGGAGAGTCAAAGGTAGACCGACAATAACAAGGATTCGAAACGACATGGATGTAAGAGAACAAGTCGATCCAAAGCATTGCACTATATGTAGAACAGTTGGCCACAATTGAAGCAAATGTCCCCATGGAAACGTCTACACTGACCAATCTTCACGATTTGAAAGAAATTAAATGTTGTAACTGAGGTCTCTCTATATTATGATCTTTTAGAAATAAAGTTTGTATTATTTAGTGTTAAATTTATATTTAAAATTAATAGTTGCAACTTTTAATACTTTAAAAGATTTTATAATAAATTAAATAAAAAAACACTAATATATAAGTTGTGAAACCTTAAACCAATACAACAAACATCACATAATACTTGAAATTTACATAACTTAAAATTGGAAAGAACCAGGAGTGGTATCATCGTTCGGGGTATAACAGTTTACGGGCCTTCGTTGACGGGGTGGACGTTGAGGTGTATTGTACACATCTGAAGGATTGGCAACTGGGTCGATCGTGGCCTGAGGCGGGGTGGAGTACATGTTATTACCAAACATATCAACTGATGTCGGTGGTTGCTCTAGGTCGAATGGACTTGAACCGCCTATATCCGGGTGATATGAGCTCGAACCACCTATGTCCGGGTTATATGAACTGCTCTGGGACTCATCACAAAAAGTGTCAACCCATTGCTCCGATATGTTTAAAACTTGGTCCTCTGAGTTGGGCTCCACCATATGTTGATCCTCTACCTCCACCGTAGGTTGATTTCCACGTTTGTAGCCGTGACCTAGTACTATCATAAGTTATCCACCATATAAATAAACTCGCCATCGATTCATGTACCACTACATATATTCAGTCGAGGGACTGAAGTCAAACATGCAGGAGTGCATCTCAGGCCGCCTGTCGTACCGGGTATTCCATAGTGCTACATAACATTGATGTTCCACGCTCCAATCTAATGAATGTCTCCCCTGCATGGTCTTACCGTGGACATCAGCAAACTGTTGTGGCTCGACCGACACAAATTGTTTACACCCAAATTGTCGCATAACTCGATCACCGTTGTACTACTCAACGGTTGAGAAGTTGAGCACCGGCGTGTTAATGCACCACATACGAGCTTCAGCGTGAACCCTTTGAGGAATAAGGGTTGTAATGTTTACTGTAGAATACGACATCCACAAGAACTGCACAATATAACATAATGAGTCAATTCACATCACATACTGTAAGTGGATAAGTTAAATAAACGTTACTTAAACTATATTAATATATATTACTTTCTCTCCGGCGTACGCCTCTATCATTTGACGGTAAATGATTAATGTCTGGCTCACACCAATTCTCGGAGACGTTGCCCATCTGAAATCGAAACAAACACGTTGGCAGTTAAACTTTGAAAAATATTATCCACATTTATGAGTCGTTAAATGTTAAGTATAATTTTGTTTTTACCTATTTATAAGTGGCCACGAATATGGTTAGTGCCTAACAGCCGCTAGGAACGACATCCTGTATAGAGCCCAAGACTGCAGTAGACCCAGACAACCAGCCATATTACTAACCCCATGTTTTGTTGCATGACAGAGCTCATAGAATAATGCGACCAACACTGCAGATCCTCATTGTGAACTACCAAGGCACGAGAAAAATCCTCCAATAGAGGCAAGTACTTTAAGTGGACTCTATTAGACGTGTTGTTCGGCAGAAATACCCCCCAATCAGCTGCATAATATAGGCTCGAGCAGCATACATCACCTTCTGCTCAGTGGCAGTGCTCGATAACTGCTTAAAATTTGCTCTCAACCATGCTAATGTCAAGCATGTGAAATTCTGTTCCCCATCACGAGGGGACCGTCCAAGTAGTCTGTGGCATACTACAGAAGGTTCCAACACTTTGCTTCGACCCGTGACCACAGCACCGTCAACTCGTAACTCAAGTTGCATAGCGACGTCTTCTAATGTGATAGTGCACTCCCCGCACGGCATAATGAAGGTGTGGGTCTCCGTACACCACCGCTCAACCAAGGCAGATAGTAAGTTTGGCCTCAAGTCAAATCTCCGGATCAATGCGACGTCCCCAAATCCGGCAAACCGTAAGTATGGCATGATCCGCTCGTCCGAATCGTACTTGGGAAAATGACACCGCAACCTCAAAACCCGATAACCATCCTGTATGGTAAATTTTTATAAAAATATGATAAATCAATTATCTATATAATTTAAACATAAAAAAATATATTCAAGAGTAAAATTGAAAGGTTGAGAAAACAAAAACATCACACTTATATTATACCAACGTAATCATTCTAAGTATTTTTTTTAAGTTAAATTAAATAAGTAATAATATATTAATAATAGAATGAAAATTTGTCATAAAATATTAATAATAACACGTAGAAATCAAATGTGATTATTATATCCTAACCATAGTTAAGCATTAAATTAATTAAAATAAATATATTAATAATAAAAGAATGGGAGAAATTACAGGAATATGAACTGGGGACTAGTAAAATTACAAGAAAAGAGAAATTTATTGAGCAGCAACTCAAACTCCACCAGTGTAAAAAATAAGTCCAAACCAGAAAGTAACCCAAGAGAAGATGATTGGTTCAAACAAGTTCAATTTGACCCCAATGGCTACAATACGTATATATTTCTAATTTTAAAATTTTGTGATATCTTATTCAAATTTTAAAGTGAGTAATAGCGAAAAATTGTTTTTCAAATAATACTAATATTTTTTATATGATAAAATTTAAAAACATAAAGTATTTTTTAAACAAATACTTATATTTTCTAGTTATTTATAAATTAACTAGTAAATAATCAAATATATTCACTTTTATTATTATTGTTTTAATAATATATATATTAAAATTAAAAGAATTTTTTTTTTCATAAATCGAGCTTGTCAGGTAATAGTTTTGAGTATTAATCCCTACACACCGTCTAATAAATTAAGTATGAAATTAGTAAAAATAGAGTAAAGTTTTAAGTAAGTCGATTTTAAGGGATAGTTATTTAAAAAAATGAAAATATCCTAATTTATTTTTATAATATATCTATTCTATTATAATTTGTGTGATTAAATTAGATGTTTGGAGATGAGTGCTACTAACTTTTTTTTTTAAAGTATACAAATCTAATTACAGATAATGTTTATCTAAATCAATTATAACAAAAATAAAGTATTACAAAGTATAATCAAATTAATAATCTAAAATGTTCAACAGAAGCTAAATAACAACTAATTAGAGATAAGTATTTTAAAGCAGTCAAAACATGTTCAACAGAGTAGCGATTAGCAAAAAAAAATTGGGAAACTAAACCGAATTTTTTTTTTAATTTATAATAAATTTACTGTTTCGTCGATCATTGATGAAGTGTGATCCGTATTTGCTCCAGAAGACATCTTCAAATCTGTATAATATAAAAAAACAAACATACAATACAATTATTTATTATATTACATTAACTATAAAATATAAAAACAAAAAAATAAAATTTTAACAAACGTACCTTTTTTTTTTTTCCCTCACTCAACTTCTTCATCTATACAAGGGGGACCAAGCCCCACTCATATATATAACCATTTTTTTTTTAAAACAAAACAATAAAAAGAGTCAAAATAATAAAAAAATATATTAAATATATTCTTTTATATTTATATTTATATTTAAATTTATTAATAATCACATCACTGACATGATGTGACAAGTTATAATAAATATATATATTTTAATTTAAACTTTAAAATTTAAATACATATATCTAATGTTAAAAAAAATTTAAAAATAATATTTAAAATTGTAAAAAATATATTATAAAACATTTTAAATATACATTACAAAATTTTTAAATTAATAATAAAATAAATAAACAAAATAAAATAAGAAAAACATAAAATTTCAAAAAGTAAAAAAAAAGGAAAAGACAAAATTTTAAAAAATATTTAAAATATTATGATTTCTTATATTATTAAAAATTATAATTTTTAAATGTATTTAAAAATTATATTTAAAATTTTAAAAATAATCTCAAAATACATATCTAAAATTTACAAATATATATATATTAATAAAATATTTCAATTTTTTTAAAGTTAATAATAATAATTAAACATAAAAGAAAAAATAAAACAATAAAAAGAGTCAAAAATAAAAAAATATATTTAATATTTATAAAATAATATTTAATATTTTTTTAAAATTTATATTTATATTTAAATTTATTAATAGTCACATCACTGACATGATGTGACTATATAATAAATATATATATTTTAATTTAAATTTTAAAATTTAAATATATATACCTAATGATAAAAAGAATTTAAAAATAATATTTAAAATTGTATGTAAAATTAATAAAATATTAAACATACATTTCAAATATTATAAAACTAATAATTTCAAAACTAATTTGAAAAATACATTTTTAAAATTTATAAAAATTAATTTCACAAATATATATAAAGTTAAAAATATTTTTAAAAATAATAATTAAAATTTTAAAAAAATATATTATAAAATATTTTAAATATATATTACAAATTTTTTAAAATTAATAATATAAATTAAATAAGCAAAATAAATTAAGAAAATAATATAAAACTTAAAAAAGAAAAAAATCTAAGAAAGAGACAAAATATAAGAAAAAAGTAAAAAAATAAAAAAAAGTAAAAAAAGTAAAAAAAAATATAAGAACCTACAAATCAGAAAAGTGGTGGCGCCATTTAGAATGGCTCCACCCAAAAATGAAAAAAAAATTTTAGGTCCTCGTTTTTCCAAATTTTTTAGTATTTCCCTAGTATTTTATATTGGTGGTGTCATTCAACATGACTCCACTAAAAAATAATTTTTTAATACCCCTGGCTGACGTGGCAAAGTGGTGGCGCCATATCATATGGCTCCACCACTTTTTACTGTAGAAAATAAGTTATTTTTGTACATAATTAAAATGATAGGTTATTTTGATAATTAATTTATTTTTTAGGGTTACTTTTATAAAAAAAGCCAAATATAAGTCATTCATGGCTTGATTATTTTCCTTGTACCTGAAAAATCTTGGCCTTCATTACTTTGTTTGAAACTATATTATTTTATTGAAAATATATAAATGAAAAGTTTTGGAATTTTTATGACTCAGCTTATGGATACTTTTTATTTTTTATTTTTACTATGTTTCATTTATTAAAATAAATTATTTAAGTGTTTATAGATTGGATAAAGTATATGAATTGGATAAATTATCAAAATAGTCACTTTTATTTGTCTTAAGCTACATTTTAACTATTTATATTTGAAATGTTAACAGATCTTAATAGCAAAGTGATCATTTTATAAGTGTAACCTGATACAAATAAAAATGACTATTAAATGTTTCTAATTTGGATAAAGTTTTCGAGGAAAAAAGAAGGGAAAATTTATCAATTTTCTTTTTTCTAATAATTCAAATTTGAATAAAATTTCTCCAATGTAGAACAAATAATACGTTTTTATGATCTTAGTAGAATAATTATTTTTAATTTTCAAAGTGAATTAATTTACATTTGCTGTATGCCTAAACATGGAATAATTGTAGAAAATAACCAGATTTTATGGATTTTTTTTTTCTTTTTGGAAAATGATTTCTTCTTCCTGTCTATTTAACAAAAGGTCATCTTCTCTTTGGTCCATCCTCCATTGCTTCAACGCTCACCCAAAATGTCGCACATACCGGCCGATGATCGGAAAACCTCGACTCTTTCCGTTCATACGAAAGCTGATATATTTCACTTCCACGCCATAGTATTCTGTCACACCTGAAAACTCAAAACCGTTAGAATCAATAAAAGAGTTCATTCTTATATAGGATACATTCAAATTATTTTTAAACTGACCAATCTGATCAATTAAACCGAACACCTAAAATCTGACCAGTTTAAACTCCAATCCGATCCGGGTTTTTTAACCTGAAAATTTACAAATACATACCAAGCTGGAGTTCTCCTTTTGCTTTTAGTTTCAACGGTCTCTCCGGCATAGATGTCCGAGTTAAGAGAGTATTTGTAAGTTGGTGCAAAGTATATTTTTCCTTCTTTCCATCCCTTGAATACTCGCCCCGCCTCTCTTTCGATCTTTAGCTGTGCATCCAAATGCACAAATAGTTCTTGTATTAGCAATAATCATCAATGACCCGAATCAATCCATGTAGTCTATGATTACTCTGAGAGAGTTGAATATGGATATATGTCCAACAAAAGTATGCATTTTTTGAAGCTTTCATGCAGCTTTCATGCATATATGTGTCGGACATTAAGTGCTAAATGCAGTACTTAAAAGAGAAATATAAAGAATCGGAGCAACCTAAATCAATGTAATATAGAAAATCCTGCAACGGTTGAAATCTGTGTTGCTCTGGCTCTTCATTTCTTTTAAGTACCCGTGTTTGGCACTCATATTGAGTAACAAAGGAAGCATCAGATATGAGTACGTATCCAACACGAATGCTTACAATACTTCTCGAAAATTTCCATGTTCAGGTCTTTTCTTTTTTAATATGGTATACGAAATTACCTGATCATTGTTATACAATGTATCCCAGGCTCTCTCTTTTAGAAGCTTTCCGGTATCAGAGTAGCTTAAAGCTATCCTGTAGTTCAAATCCCCTAGCCATATGACCCGACTGCAAAAATTTTCGGATGAAAATAAGTAAAATAATACGAATTTTTCTGAAGGAAAACATTGAATAATACGGGATTGTAAATGTCAAAAACTGCAACAGATTTGACAATTTTAAAACATGGTTCATAGTTTCATAGATTCATACTCATGATCCAGAATTTTTTCCGGCACCCTACTGTTTGATGTTTTGCAGATCCTCGGAAACTGCGTGTTCCGAAGTATCTCTATGACATCCGAATTTCTCCGAAGTTCATCGCCTTCTTTTTCTCCAGACGCCAAATGACTGCACAAGAAACATAAGGTTGTCTTGTGGAAAAGCATGCTCACCGATATACAGCCCTGCATTCATAAATCTTCATTTCAATATATATCCGACGGAAATAAAAAATGCATGGTTCAGTTCTCAACTTACTTTGTTGCCAAGGCACCCGAGAATACCGCGACCTACGCAGGATATCCGTAGGTGGCTTACGTATTGTACAAGCTCTTTCCTCATCCATACCGTGAGAAAAATTCCGACCATTTGCTTGCTTGCTACAAGGCTATACTTAATCGAGTTTGCACTAGAAGGACCGTTAGGTCCATCTTCATCATCTTCGGATGAAATATCATTTTCATTCGTTTGCGATTGAGGGCACCGGAAACAGAATTCTTTGCTATTCTTCCTTTCCAAACCTATAGGACAGTTGCAGCTCTTCAGCTTCCGTTTATTCTCTGTCCTCAAAGCTTTGCTGGCCTTTCTAAGTGAAGTTTTCGGGAAAACCAGTGAACCCCCAGGTGAACCAATGGATCTGCATCCTCTTAAAGGAACATAATTCGCCTTGTTTAGAGACCGGTTTATTAAGGTGAGCCATTTCACCGCAGGCTCGTTGTCTTCGATCACAAGCACATTTCCGGCATTCAACGGAACGATTTCCTGAAAACTAATAAACCCAAAAGAAAAAATTCAATATAAACAATTCCCTTTGCATGATAAAAACATATCCAACCAGAATATTAGTGAAAATCCTATAACAAAACCCTTCAAAATGGATTTATTTTCCAGGTTAACTCAACCAGCTTATACTTGGTTTAGCACAAACTAAATGTTAATCAGAGAATCTCAAGGCAAAATCTGAGAGAGATTGCGAAAATTACCCTAACACATATATGTCTGATTCTTCACGAACTTGAAGAATATCATCGAGGTTGAGTTTGCTATCTGGAGATTTACCTCCTACATTCCATGTCGCAACGAAGACACTAACAAGCCAAATGAAACATTGATAAGAGCCTGGTTTATCAAATAAGCAAACCTGCTTTTCAAAAAAGACCAAGATAATTAAAAAAAAAAAAAAAAAACCCATCTAAGGACACTACCGGAAAGATGTATTCTCACTAGCAGCTTTTGTGCTTTTTTCTCTCGAAAGCAAAGGTTGAAGTGGCAAATCATATTGTTCTTCTGCAAAAACGAACAAAATCAACAATCAATTACGAAGCAAGATAAAAAAAAAAAAATAAAGAAACAAAATTTACTGAATTTGTTGCAATTTATAACCGTATAAAGAACAAGAACTTTCTTTTTCGACGAAACATTCGTTGCTAGAAATCAAACACTCGATTTTCCTACGAGTACTCGATTCAAAACTAAGAACTAAGACTATATAAAGAGCAAAAAAAAAAAAAGAAAAAAAAGAGAGAAAGGAAATATCAACAAAAGTGGTGGTGAATGCTAAGCTTCCATGGATAAAAGTTCCAAAACAAGAATATATTCTCAAACGAATTGCCATTTTCTTGCCTTTTTCCGTGGTAATTGTAGGAAATTATATATATGTATTAAATACGTATACATGCTTTCATCATCACTATAAGGATCAACCCTATCATCTAAATGAAAGATAGAAAAATATAAAACTTAGAAATTCTGGGACTTAATCTAGTTGGTTCATGTAGCCATCTTTAAGAAGTACCCGCAAATTTCGAATCTCAACATCTACAACCCTTCTTTCCCAATTTCCCCAACCCGAAACTCTTTTGTACCGAAAAAAAAGCAACTTTACAAATCTATCCATAAACACCTTTTGCTTTTCACTTCAATATGCAAAACAAAAAAGCAAGTAATACACATAAAGATAAAAAAGGTGCTTTGGATAATAAATCCAGAACCGGAACATAACTCGGTTCGTTCATGCAGTCATCCTTAAATCGTGGCATCGGATAAATCCGGGTTTCGAATCGATTTATCCTATTCCCAAATCTCAACATATTTTTGTACCCCAAAAAGCAAAAATAAACGGATGCTGATTACTTTCCATTTAAAAAAGGAGAATAGAATAGCATCTTTGACAAATAATCAAAATAATTGGATTTCTTTCATGAAGAACAACTTTTCTTCTTGAATCAAATAATTAAAAATATGATAAGAACATTTTCTTTTCCTATCACCTTTTTTTCTGTTTTTTCTTTTTTCTTTTGCCAAATGCTAAAATATCTTCAAAGTGAAGAAAATTATGATAATTGGTAAATTCATTTGATACTATAACCACTCACCTGAAGAACCAAATCTCACTTCAATCTCTTTATTACTTTGATTTCTTCCCTTCACGTTCAATATTTTACCAATCAAAGACTGGGAAAAAAATTTTAACACAAAATAAATTGAAAAATATTTAACAAATAAAATTAATTAAAAATTAAAAATAAAAAGAAAATAAGTAAAGTGGGGGGAATTTACTGAAGCCTGCTGGTTTGTTCTGTCTTGATTCATTAGTGTAATGCCAGAAAATCCAACCCCAATCATCACCAAATTAAAACCCCTTAAATTACCTGCAATAAATGAATAAATAAATAATTAAATTAAATAAACAACACAAGAAAATTATGATTCAAAACATGAATTTAACAGTAAAATTTGTGATTTTTTTTTTCTCATTAGAGAAGGAAAAAAAAAGAAAGAAAAAACCCATACTTTCTATTTAGAAATCAATCAGTTTTCATAGAAGGAAGGAAGAAGTCAACTGAAGCAAACATATATATATAAATAAAATAATTGTCTATATATATTTGATACCTCCCAATATGAGAAAAACTTAGTCAAAAGAAGGAGTTGAAGGAGACAAAAAGGGTCAAAAGAAAAAGAAAGAAGAAAACCTGAAAAAATGTAAGAATGTTGGGGTGATTTTCTTTTTAAGTGTGTGGTTGAATTGAAACCCAATGACCAACTGGGGTTAAAATAAAACAATAACAAAAATACAAAAGTATTGGAGTTTCCCAAAAAGATGTCTGCCTTTAGATTTATTGTTCAAAGACAAGAACCCAAATTTGCTTTGTTTCTATGAACGTTAAATAAAATATAAACATTGGTTTTTTTTTTTTTTTGGGGGGGTGGTTGTTGTTTGTTTAGTCGGATTTTAAGAGAGATTTTCTCGAGAAAATAAAATGAAAAAGAAAAAACCCAATTGTTCAAAGACAATATTCAGAACCCATATTAGTATTAATATTAATAATAATAAATATATAAGAGTGGGTTTTTTTTTGGTTATTGCTTGGTTGGTCGGATTTTAGGAGATAGATTTTCTCGAGAAAATAAAATGAAACGCCCCAAAGAAAAGAAACTCCTCAAAACGAACGGTCAAACGTGGGGATCGAATCTCAAATGTCCCCTCCATTATTTGTTATGGGTAAAGAGTTAAAAAAGATGCTTTGTTAGATTTTTCTTGGCTTTTAAGTATTTTTTTTCTTGGAAAATAAAATAAATTTGGTTCTTTTCTTTGTTTGTCTGTGATCTTTTTGAATGAAGAGTTCAAGAAATTTCTTTTATTCCTTTGGATTTGGAAGTAGTTAAAGCGTGTATGATCTGACTTTGGTCCAACTTATATTTTTTTAATTATTTTTTATAAATTTTATATAAAATTATTAAAAACAAAAATATTATCACTATTTTTTTCATTTTGGTATTTAATTTTTATCTTATTTTATTACTTAAATTTTAATTTTGATTTTTTTTAATTACAATCTCGAGCTTAAAGATAAAGTTATCTTATAAAAAGATTCACTTGCCATATAACTCTTGCATTAAAAGATCTTAAATTTGAACCACTTGACAGATATATGCTGCGCCCAAAACTAAAAAATATCGGATGGCTAAAAAAGAGATAAATAAGAACACATATCCTAATATGTAGTAGTGAAGGATTACGGGGTAAAGCCTTAACCGTAATGTGACTAGTACGACTCAAACCTATACCCCAAGCCATCACATGGAGTTCAACTTTAATTTTGATCTATTTTACTTTAAAATTTTATTCTTGATAATAATTTATCATTTATCATGTTTTTATCAATAAATTTTATTTTATTTTTAGATAAATTAAGATAAAAATAATAATTTAGAATCAAAACCAAAAAAAAAAAAATTTTAATGTTAAAGTCAACCAAATAAATATAAATATAATTGATACCCATAAACCTAAATATTAAAATATGCAGTGGATTTTTTATTAATTAAAAAATATAATTTATTTTTAATTTAATACTAACAAATTTTAAATAAAATTTAAATTAGATTATAACGAGAATTTTTTAAAAATCTAATGATAACAAATTTAAATATTAAGATAAAATATTATTTATATTTATGATAATATTATTTATCTTGATTTTATATATATATTAGTTTCTTACTTAAAAAATTAGGTAACATTTTCAAATTTTACTTAAAATTTTAAATTTTATTTATTTAAAATTATTAAAATTAATAATTATCCACATGTTAAATAAATTATTCAAATCAAAATCTAAAGCTTGTAATATATAATATATTATATGAAATTAATCTAATAAATATTTAATTCTCTATCCGACCGTATTAATAAACCCATAAAAATGGGGTCAGAAGCCGCTTGGGGCAGTCAAAGGCATTGCCTACCCTTTAAAGCATTGACTCCCCTAGATCTACGCTTCATGATCAATGGTCCCCCACCGGTCTAAACCATTAATTTTGATCATCAAACCGGATTCCCAAAAACCGGTCTATTAAACTGGTTTTAGTATTTAGAAACCAAATTAGCTACATAAAACAATCAAATAAGCATGGGTTTTGGTTAAAAAGATAAAGATTTAAAAAATTCAAGTCGATTGAGTATTAACTCGATTGATGTGGGCATTGTTGTCAATGTAAGAGAATGTGGGTTTAAGTGCGTTAAAATGTATTATCCTTTCATTTATGGGTTGAAGAAAGAATACAGATAATTTTAAGTGTCGTGTCAAAAAGAATAAAAATATGATCAGAACATATAATGAGCTTACTTAAAAAAAATCAAATCTAAAAAAAGTTATATAAAACCATTAATTTGATAGATAAAAGTTTTGAACATCATAATTAAAAAAATTTGATTCGACTAATTGAGATTTAACTAAAACCCGACATATTATTCGATTTAATAAGTGATATAAACCGATAATTATAGATAGTGGTGATCATAATCCATCCAACAATGCATTTCATATTATAAATAGTATGATAGTATTTCATGGCAACATTCAAATCATTGAAGAAACCTTTGTCCCCTCTCCAACCACCAAAGGAATCATCCAGCAAGAACATCCCTTTTTCCTCCCTTTTTTTTGCTCATTACAGTTCATAAAACACATGTACCAAAAAAAAAAAAAGGTTCATAAATCACTACTTTATCTTTGAATTAATAAATAAACTAAATTAATAAATTAGGCATTGTAATTTTTATCCGTCAAAAGTACTAGACATGGAAAACAACAAACTAAATATGATATTACAGAAGCAAATAGAAAAAAATATATATGATAATATTATTTTGGTTGAAATAAAAAATTTGAGAGCAAGCATTACTTTTTCTAGATTTTTATGAATAAATAAAAATATTTTTAAATTAATATTTGTTACTTTGTTAAAATAAGAGTTTTAGTAATTTAACAATTTGAGTTAAAATTTGATTATAGTTGACACCAACTTAATATCTTGAAATTTAACTAAATTTTATCACGTGCATATATGTGTGAAAATCACATATTTAAAACACCATATGTAATTTTGATTTCGTGGTAAAATTTTAGTTCAAATCCAATCATGTGCAATTTTTTTTAAAATAAAAATATTAAAATACCCTCAAATAATATAATTTATTTTAATTACGAATAAATATTTTAGTAATTTTTTTAACATAGTTTATATTTGATTGATTCACACCAACACCAATACCAACTCAATCAGGACTTAAATAATTTTATAAAAGTAAAAACATAGATACAACCAATGAAAGTGATAAAACGCGTATAATACAATTAAAATGTAAATGTTATATTACGGTAAAACTTTGATTTAGTAGTAAAATTAATATTTTATATGATATACATAGCATGAGTTCAAATCCAATAATGTGTAAAAAAATTAAATATAATTTATTTTAGGTACGGAAAGACAATTTTTGTATTCTCCTAATTGAGTTAGTGTCCAATTAACTTGTGGCACTAACTCAATCACATGCTTAAATAATATAATGTCCAATTAAATTGTGGCACCAACTCAATCACATCTCAATCACATTCTTAAATAATATAACTAATAGTATAAATATAGATGGATAGACATCTAGTATAGATATAGATGTCAGAATTCATATGAATAAATAACACCTTAAACATGATTTTGACACAGAAAAACAACACAAGCATGACATGAATACACAAGCTATCAAATCTACTACATACCATTCCGAATTTTCCGGTTATCACGTAGGAAACAAAATTCTATGAAAATTATCCTACCAGAAGACAAAATTCATCTATTTCTGGTTCATATATATATATATATATCAAAATCATTGTTCTTAATTCAAGTAGAACCTAACTGGAAAGTAGAAACATAAAAAAAGTAGATTCACACTCATTTGCTACACAGACGGAATTCTAACAGGATAAGGAATCTGTATCTAGTTAGTAGAATGATCTGAGTCAATATATAATTAAATGAAGAGACAAAATCGACAAGTACCGAGAAGAATGCAGATAGCAAATACAGTATAGATCACAACTCCGTTTTCACCATTAAAACAGAATCGGGTTCGTGACCATGCACCCTCAAACGGTAAATGCAGGTATGTGAAGCACTTCCATGGTTGGAAGAAAAATCCAGCCTAACTGTGTCAACAATTCCGATACCTGCTGTATCCAATACATCAAAGGTCTGAGCATTACTCTTCTCAAGGTCATACGTGAATTCTGCTAAAAGAAACATCTTGTCGGCATCAACAGTGACATCAAGATCACGGCCTTGCAGCCAGCCAGAGACGCGGCAATCCTTGGGTGCACTGGATCTATCGTATGCAACACTCTGTACATGGTACATGCACAACACAATAAGCACTTGTGACAAAGTTGATAGAGAATGAAAACAGAAAGAGCACTCCAACGATTTCAAATGAAAATTATACGAAATTGTCAATTTGCGTAGGTCTATCTTGAGTGCACCAGCTTGACTGAATTCTAAAGAGTTTTGGGCACAAAACTATTTTTTTTTTCATCTTGCTACAATCATAGTAAAAATTTCTCATTGCCCCTACCAAATTACGCTTAAAATCAAAACACATAAATCCTAGTGTTCTTGTGCTCTTATTTTTCCACATTATTTCTAAGCCATGTACTTGGTTATTTTTCAGTAACTTGCCATTGTTATATTAGCTTGTTCTGCCTGGTGTTTCAACATTTTCCATAATATTAAATTCTTTTGCTATTATCTTAAAATTATGAAAAGGGCAAGGCTGCAAGAAACAAAGGCATGTATATTCATACAAATAGCGGTGAGCTATCCTAATTCTGACATCATAAATGAAAGGTGGGAAGCTCAACCAAGAATGATTCTTTTATTCATTAATCAAGTGACAATGGTAAATTTCAACTTTGGCAATCCATCACTTGTTGGTTTAGTCAAGATATGCAAAACAACAAGACAGATTAACAAGAACAAATAATGGCACTTCAAGATGTTGTAAGTTAAAATGGAAGGCCAAAAAGAAACCCCTTTTGGCATTTTTCAGCCATCTACCAAAGGGTCCTTTCTGTTCTTCAAGCAACAGATACCTAATATCTTAAGTTGAAAATCGCCTGCGGGAAACTAAATATAAGAAACAAAAATTGACAACCAATCAAATGTCTATTCCTAGCAATCAATTATTTTTCTACAGATACAAATAGCTCTTGTACTCTTTAGATGCAAATCAAGCAGCGCCAGGAAAATCTATATCTTCACTCACCACTTCCACAAGTATGCCACTATGCCTCTGCTAAAAGTCATTACATATATATACAATGGCCTCATCAGCACACGCTATTCAAACAATCCTCAGCATTTGTATTGTTAACCAATATCTCTTTGCATGGAACCACTTTTGAAGGAAAGGAAACACTATTAAAACCTCGTTATTTACATATAACTGTAAAAAATAAGACAAAAATATTTACCTATTTGAGGTAGGATGCAGGGAAGGATGGTGTTATATTTACCAATCCTTATTCAAAATCCATATATATCCAGATATATGTTGTTACCTGGTACAATCTTTGTACATGTTTTTTTTTCCTTTAATTTCTAAATGAGCTCAAGTTTGAATATTCCCATCCTATGGATCTTATGTTAGAGCTTCAGACTCATCAAAAGAAATGCATTACAGTTACACGTTGCATCATAAAACAAAGACAAATATAAACTTTACAACAAGGTAAGCATAATGACAATAATACCTTGGCAACATGTTCCAAAGTAATAGCCTCAGGGATAATAGCAGTGCGCAGCTTAATCTGAACAAACCCATTGCTTCCTTTCAATGGAAAGCACTGCCCTGGCTCTCCAAAACTTGGCTTCAACATCTTGTCTGCATCCTGATGAACTCCATTTCGGCTAGTTTTCAGAAACCAGTTGATTCCCTTTCCAGCAAGAAAGGGCTCTGAATGCCGAACAACCTTTCCCCCACCTGAAGAGAGAGCATAATCAACCCTGCCGAGCCCATCCGAGGCATGCTTCTCAATCTCATTCTTCACAATCTCTCTCGCATAGGCTCCTAGATCGCTTAAACTCACTGCATTCTCAGACTCACCATTTTGACCCTTCTCTTTTAACATTTGTTCGTACATCCTTCCAAACTCTTCCTTTGTCAACAAATTCGCACTCTTCAATTCACTCAAGGACTTATCTAATTCCTCATTCTTTTCTTCCAATTTTTTCAATGAATTCTCCAATACCACAGTTTGATCCACAATTCTCTCATTCAATTCCTTCCTTAACCCACCAATTTCGTTTTCAATTTTCCTATCAACAACCTCTACCTGAACCTGAATCATCTTAGCCGTGGTCTTCAAAAAACTCTCAACCTCAGCAACCCTACCCTCAAATTCAGTTAATCCCGTGTGTGTCCCAACGCTACTAACATCCCCAGATTTCAAAGCCAATCTCCTAATAATCTGAGCTAATCCAACCAAAACAAGCAAAAGTGCTAAATTCTTAGCAAAAATGCTAACCGCAGTCGACCACCGAGGTTTCTCGGCCTTGTTAACCGCTCCTTTCCGCGATCGTCGCAGCGGGCCGTTCGAATTTTGACCCACGACAACCCTTTTCGCTTGCAACGAGTCCTTTGACGGCTCCGCACGACCCGAATCGTGGCTCAGATCTCTTCTGTAACCGGCAGTACCAACGGCAGCAGCGGCGGCTTTGTCTTCCACAAGGTTAACCCCAGTAGCATTTGGATCAACAACCAAAGCTTCAATGTTCGATCTCTTATCGGCGACGAGGGAACGCCGGCGAGGCGTCGCCGCCGCTGGGTTGGCGGTGATCGAGACGGTAGATGCGGACATTACTGTTTTCGATTCAAATCAACCCCAAAGTTCGATTTTAAAACCCCCAAAACAATATAGAGGAAATTCAATTATATATGACTCAGAGTCGCTGACTTGTTGGTTTGGTTTTGGGGTAAAAAGGGGTCGCCGAAGATGTTTTTTGAGCGCTTCTTATGCTTCTGGGTTTCAAACGATTTTGAAATTATTCTGTTCATGTTTGATATCGGGGTTTCAATATCCTTTTATAATAACATGTCTACTTATCATCGGTCTACGCTTAGTTCTGTTTGCACTGGCGTAAGTCTCTTCTAATTTTTGTCCTAACTATATACAATAATGTTAAATTTATGTTATTTTTGTCTAAGTGTGTCTTAATTCGATAGTTATAAGTATTATTGTTAATGTAAAAAAATTATAAGTCTAAATATATTGAAATATATTATCATTCTATTTATAAGTTAGATAGAAACTATACATAATTTTAATCATTTAACAATAAATGTTGTTACAACTAATAACAAAATTTAACTTATATCATTTGTTCAGAAATTTTAAAATTCGAAAAAGTTCAAAAACTAAAATTAATTAATATAAAAAGTACATTGACTAAATTTGACCAGATTAAAGTATAAAGACTAAATCCACACAAATTTAACCTAAAATATTTATTCTTCCAAAAGAAAATATCGAGTCATATTTGAAAGATAACGATACCAAGTTAGATGAAAGATCATTTTAGAGATCAATTGGAGGAGATGACAATAATTAATGCAACAGTGATCGACAAAATCAATGGATTGATAAGTGTTTGAACTCAAATGCAGTGATACTAGTAAGATGATAATTGAAAATGATCTTTAAAAGACATTGAAGTAAAAATTGTATAAATCAAAAGTTTTGGTTATTTGTTAACCCCATGTGATGGTTTGATAGTAAAGAGTGTTCACTATTCCAGGTGTGACTTAGATTCGAGTTGCATTAATCATGTTTTTTTGTTCGGACTTTGCTCTATTATTGTAATTCACCAAAAAATAAATTGGTTATTTAAGTTTTATAAAATTAATAAAAAAATTATGTTAAATTATAATTTTATTATTAAAGTAATAATATGTATATTTTTTATTTTTAAGTAAATATTTTTTTTGTTGATTTTTATAAAATTATCGCTTATAAAAATATTATAATATATTTATTTATAAAAAGTTATGACTAAGCATGTACATAATTCATTTACGTATCTATATTATATACTATAAAAATAATGTATTTATTTATAAAAAGTGTTATAAGTTCTATAAGTTTTTTTGCACTATATCGTGGGGTATGATACTATTTGAGAGAATAGTGTCAGATACAAGTAACGTAGATAGCTCACGAACTCTTTAATGTAAGGCATTTAAAGTTTCGGAATGTGATTAAGAAAACATTTGTTGTTTTAAAAAAAATTATTTTCTACATTAATAACATCACATTAGTATAGCATAAAAAAGAAGAAGGTTGAATCGTACTAGCATGTTCCATATTTCATAATTTCAACCATAGGTGAAATTAAGTTGATTCATGCTTAGAAGAGTACATAAAAGATGAAGATCGGTTGCAATTTTGCCTCATCTACTAAAAAAATAGACAAGTTACTTATTGTACGTTAGATTAAATTGCAAATTGATTATTTCTATTAAATTTTTGATACATTTGTCTTGTTAAAAAATTGTGTGGCTAACAAAATAACCATACAGTGACATGTGGCGTGTCACATGTACCTTATGGTGATGTATAAAGACTCGTTTTTAATAGTAGAAATACATGAAAATTAAAAAAAAAAAACCAGTTTACTCTTTGATCTAATATATAGAAACTAATTTACCAAATCTTTTAGTGGAAGGATCAAAATATAATCTAACTCTTAATATAGGTGATTCAATAATACTTTTATCAACGTTTTACGAAGAAACACGAGAAAATTGGGTTAACTTGTAAAAACAATTATATTGTTCGAAAATTCTTTCCGCAAACAAACATAGAAAAATAAATAAACTATATTCTGTAAAAAAATTTACACCGAGAAATGAAATCATTATTTATAATATTTTTAAAAAACTTATCAAACATTCCATTGTCGTCCAGTGGTTAGGATATCTGGCTTTCACCCAGGAGACCCGGGTTCAATTCCCGGCAATGGAAAGGAGATGTTTTTTCATAGGTGGCTTGGTTAATTGACCATAATAGCATTATTTTGAACCGGCTCTTCAGTAATTCGGCTTTTAAATTTTGTTCCTAATAAATGATTTATTTGATTCTTTAATTTTATAAAAAAATAATTTTAGTTTTTTATTCAATTTTGAGGTGATCTGAAAATAATACAAGTTTAAGAGTTAAAAGAGATAAATAATTAAATAGATAACTAAAAGGACATTTTTCTATAAAATTGAAGGGCCAAATAACTCATTATACATTTATTAAATGTCCCGATTTATATATGTTTTTTAATAACGTGACATATGCCATATTCTTATTGAAAACCGATAATTTTTTAGGTAAAATAGAATAAAAATGATACTTTATATACCAATGTAAGATAAAAGAAATTTTGTTTCAAAATGAGAAAACACATATAATTCGAGGGTTAAATCATAAATAAAGGCTAAATTTTATTTCAAAATTGTTTTTTACGTTATTAAAAAAATGCTTAATTTTTAATTGTGGGTTTTAGATTATATAAAAATATCACATTTTAATTTCAATTCCGATCTTTATATTATTTTTAAATTTGAGATTTAATTTTTATAAATAAAATTTTGACATAATTTGATGCCTCAATGTTTATAATGTTATTAGTTAGTCTAAATATTTTATTTTGATTAAAATATTAATCTGAATTTAAGAATGGTTAACATCGTTAAAATTTTCCCGCTGAATTTTAGAAAAAAATATAATCCCAACGTAAAACATAAGTTAAAAACCAAATTCATTATAAATATATTGTACTTGTAAACTTAGAATAACCTATTGTCGTTAAAAATTTACGTAATTTAAATCGTGAGAGTTATGTAACACTCCCTAACCCTAAACCGTCTCCGGAACAGGGATACGGAGTATTACCGGACCTATCGGACATTTACAATTAATATACACGTAAATACCAACACAACCAGATACACTCATAATTTGCCAAATTTAAACATTTACATATTATCCAATATTTAATTCTATTATATATCATAACCAAACCTAAATCTATTTATTACATCCTTACATTTAAAATTTCAAAACGACACACACACAAGACACCCTAAGTACATGCCATTACCAATAATTAATAGACTTTACCTTATTGAATTCGGGATCAGCCTGGGATGCTGATTCAACGTTCTATCTTTACTCAACCTGCGCACGAAACAAACCGTGCTTTGAGTATAGATATACTCGATGGTATTTCTATAATCCAAACATTTAATAATATAACAAATACTTACGATCATAGTAACAATTACAATTATTTAATTATTTATTTCATTGATAAATTTCAACTACTTACCATATAAATTCTATACAAATCATATAATAAATACAATAACATAATTGTTCAATTCTTAAATAAATCCATTTTTATTTATTCCATTCTTTTTATTTACTAACCTAAATAGCTTTCCACAATTTATTCACAAGTCATTAAACAATTATAATATTCACTTTTATCCAATCCAGAGCTACATGATTCATTTGTTTCAATCATACTCTAATTCATCGTTTAATTTCAATAAACTATATTCGACTATTCACTTTTCAATCAATGTATTGTATATATCCATTTCAATAATGATCATTACCATTCATATCAAATCGACTTGCTATCCCGAGATAGCTTTCACTATATAATACGATTCGTGTGTTTGATCCACATTTCAATTCTTCATTTAGTAACAATTTGATCACTATTATATTTAATAACCCCTATTAACATGACTCGGACTCGAGACGGATACACGGATCCAACCAAACACACAGAATATCCAACCCAAACACACCGGAATATTATAAATCCTCCATAACACACCAGTATAATATATCCTCCCAAACACACCAATAAGGCATTAAATGTCTTTTCGGACAAACCGAAGTATATAATAACAGAAACATCTTCTCGGCCGAACTACAAATCTCCTCATCACATCACAAATCCAATGGCATGCCATTTATATCCAATCTAGTCCGACAAGTTAATAGAGTATTATTTTACTTTTCCAATTTCAATAATTTTTTTCATCAATATACCATTCTAATAATCACGTATATTCACACATTTTCATAATTTCATACATTTTCATTCAATTCAACAAATATATTTCAATTATTCATATTAATTCATAATTCAACACAATTCAATTTACTTTTCAATATCAAATATTTAAATATCACAAATCTCATATATTCATATCAATTTCCTCATATTTGCAATCAATATTTTTTTTTTCAATATAACATTCATTCAATATTCAAATTTTTACATAAATCATATTTATTATATAATTCAGTCAAAATAAATTCAATCAATATATAATTCAATATTAATTTAATAAAATCATAACATACCAAATCAACCCTCTTCCATTATCAAACACAATAATTCTCACTTCAACATTCATTAAAAGCATTGAATAAAATATAACAAGTAATAACTAGGTTCGGATTATAGAAATACAAACCGTAGTTTCTGAGCTAACTCCCGTTGACTTTGTCTTGTCCTTTCTTAGCCGAGATTTCCGGTACCACATTGACTACGAAAGTAATACAATTCATAATCATTAATACATTACTAATTTATATCTTGAGTTACAAAATTTTAAATTAAGATCCGCTAATTTATTCTGAAACTAGACTCACAAATCTTCTTGCCATAAAATTTTCAGAATTTTTCGTTTAGCCATTAAGTACAGTTTATTATTTAAATTCACCCCTATTCTGCTATCTGACAGTTTCGACCCTTCTTCACTAAAAATTAATTATCTCACAGTATAGAACTCGGATAATATTCCCGTTGATTTATCCTGAAAATAGACACATTAGAGATTCTAAAAATATAACTTTAAGCCTCTAATTATTTTTCTCCGATTTTTGGTGATTTTCTAAAGTTAGAACAGGGGAACCCGAATTCATTC
The DNA here is from genome assembly GCA_025698465.1 of Gossypium longicalyx. Lineage (NCBI taxonomy): Eukaryota > Viridiplantae > Streptophyta > Magnoliopsida > Malvales > Malvaceae > Gossypium > Gossypium longicalyx. The sequence continues at coordinate 95,369,412 of CM047000.1, read as the reverse complement.
TGACCTTGTCTCAGAAAATTCATTATATCTCATAATTTACAATTCAATTGCTTATATTGTTTCTACTATAAAAAACTAGACTCAATAAGATTTAATTTCATATTTTATTCATTCTCTAATTCAATTTCTATAATTTTTGGTGATTTTTCAAACTTAAACTACTGCTGCTGTCCAAAATAATCTTAGTACAAAATGTTGATTTTCTACTTTTAATTTCAATTTAATCCTAACTAAATTCACTTACTTTTCTATCTTAATTCATACTTTATTTCTACTCAATTTTTAACCAAACTTAGACATAATTATCTATTTTTCATCATAAAACCATAATTTCAAAATTCTTTCAATTTAGTCCTTAAAGCATAAAACTTATGAATCACTTTACAATTCAATCTTTATTTCATTTCTAACTTGAATTTCTATCAATTTAGCCCTTAATTCATCTTTTTATTCAAAAAGAACAATATCTAGAAATCTAACAACTTTCAAAATTTCCACTTAAATCAAGTAGTATTCATCTCTAGGATTCCATAAACTCAAAATTTACAAGAAAATGGATTAAATTGACTTACCAAATTAACTTTAAACCTTGAAACCCCAAATTTTCCTTTTTCTTTTTCTTTCTTTCTTTCTCCCCTGTTTCATCTCTGTTTCGTTTCAATTTCATTGTGTTTCTTATATTTCTTTACTTATTTATATAATATAATATATATTATAATATAATAATAATATAATATAATAACAATTTCTTATATTTTAAGTAATTATTTAGTTGTATTACAAGTGTATATATTCAATTTATTACACATGTATTTATAATTATCATACAATTGTTAAAATAATATTATAATATCATTAATATAAATTACAATATAATAAAATAATAATATAGTCTTATTCATAAAAAAAATCTAAGATTTTTATCCACATTTGCCGCCTCATTTATGGGACTTGGTATATTTACCTATTTGGTCCCTTTAACTTTTATTTAATTTATAATTAAACTTTCACACTTAATTCAATTTAATCATTTCCACTAATTACTCTTAATTAAGATAAATTTACTTAATTAAAGTCTAATTAACTACTCAATTGACTTCGTAAATATTTTTGATAAATATTTACGAATCCATTTTTCAGAAACGGAGACCCGAAAATTCTCTTTCCCGATAACCGTAAAATTTGGGTCATTACAAGTTAGGTGAGATGGTAATTGATTTATCATAACACATCGAAATTATCTTTACATTGATATTGATTTTACCTTTGACTATATTCACATTATATTGATTTTCTTATAGGAAGGTACCAACTTGGTTGACGAAATACAAGTTCATAAATCAACTAGGTCGAAAAAAATTAGAGCCAATTAGGTAAAAATGGACAAATTCAAGGGTTAAAATATATATTGACCCTTTATTATATTGTATCTTGCAATATTTCTTTTGACAGTTTTAATTATAATTTAGTTTTTAATTTCAAAACTCCCCCATTGTTTTTATTTAAGAAATAAAATTATTACCAGTATTTGTAAATTTAACCCTATTCACCGTTATATACAAAGTTTATATTTTTTTAGGGCATTTATTTTTATTGAATTCGGCACCCATAATAAACAAACCATCGATCTTAGTGCTTGTTAATTTGTGTATCTACTTATTTCTTGCAAGTCATATTACTCAAACTATTACTATAACCACTTTACATTTTATTAAAAAAATATTCTAACCGATCTTAGATTGGTTTGATCATTACATAATCTCTTAAAGTAAGGGGTGAAGGCAAAAAAAAATTTTAGGAGGGCCGAAATTAAATTTTAATTTTTATGATAATAAAAATACAATTTCACTATTTGAATAGCCTATATCTTTATAATTTTAAAGGATTAAATAAAAAATTTATAATTTTTTAGAGGGGACAAAGTACAATTTTACCTTGACTAATTTAAAATTTTAAAAAATTTAGATGACCTAAATGAAAAATTTTCCATTTTAAAGGGGGTTGGGACCTTTGCCCGTCCCCCTGACTACGCCCCTGCTCAGTGCTCACCATGTGAATTGCATCTTTGTGAGTTTTTTTTTTTAACATTAATATCATTATAAGTTCTTATTATATCTGTTTTTTTTATACAATGCTTAAAACTACCTATAGCTCCTCCTAACCCTTAAATAGGAGGATAATGCAATTCAATGTATTCGAAACTACGTCCTCCTACACCGAAAACAATACATAAAATTAATAATTTATTATGGATTTTGTAAAGTATGAATCAAATTGTGATGAAATTTCCACCAAGTAATTTTTATCTTTCACAACATTGTTAATTGTTAAAGTGAAATCTATTTTGAAAGTATAATAAACTAATAATCTATTATAGGTAATAATAATAGTTGTTTGTCAAACGATTTGAAGGAGATATTTACTTTTTGATTCAATACAACAACAATTCTTTTGGTTAACAAAGGAAATTTTACAATTAAGTGAACATGAGTGTCGCAGTAATTAAAAAAAAAGTGCAGTGACAGGTGACAATGATGGAAGTAATAGGGGATTGAGAAAAGTAAAAGCTATGAAAGTTGTTGTGATTGTAGAAAGATGGAGAGAACTTTAGAGTGTTCAAGCTTGTCAAAAGATGAAAAAGTCCCGAATGAGATGTTCAAACCTCTATTTATAGTATAAGACACCTTACTCAAGTTAAAACGATAACCCGAACAAAGGATGCCACATTTAGATACTAAGTTCACTGACTTCACAAAACTTTATAAACAATATCAAACACTTAATGTGAAGTTTATTAGAATATTTTGGAGTAATTTGAATAATTTCTAAGCTTTAAAGTTTTGTTGCAATCGGAGATCATTTGGGGCTTGTTTGAGCCAACTTTAAACAAAAATAGGATAAAACAGGGCACTTGTACCGATACTCACTATTCCAAGTATAGGTACAACTCCTTTGACATTGTTCATTTTTATTCTCTCGATTACTTGTACCAATACAAGTTAACCTGGTATCGATCAAGTGTGCAAGGGACCTAAAATCAAGCCTAAAACACCTCAAATTCATTTATAAACAACCTTTAACCAGTCCCGATCATTCTTAACCATTTTTAATTCTCAAAATACCTCAAAATGTCATCCAAAACACACATGTTCACCACTTAGCAATTATCCACAATGTACTTGAACATTTCTACTTGAATTCAATATTACAATTCATTTAAAACACTATTTTTCGATTTCGACCAAATTGTATATCTACGTTCATGCCACTTTAATTTCATAATTTATTTTTACAATTCATAATTCATACCTTGCAAATGATGAGATGTGATTCATATAGCTTAATTGAACTCTTTTCCTCCCGAACACTATCTGCATACTACGCGTTAAGCTTCACAAAAGCTTAACAAGTACTCATATGTATCATAACTTTAATTAAGCATTATAAATTTAAGTAATATCACTAGCTCTTTATTTAAGTTGCTTTAATTTAATTAATGCACTATAATATATGTCTATTTATATTTTGTTATAATGCATTTAGATATAATAATGCTCTCACTACGTATTTTTCTTACCATATCTTTCTTTAACACTTATTTAATTAAAATATTTTTTAGTCACTTACCATTTATCTTTCTCGTTAGTCGAGAGCCCATGATTGACTCAAATGAACAAGCAAGATATGTTAAAATAACACTGAAATGTATCGAAGTGCAGAATCATTGAAATACTCCGAATACTAACTTCACTTTTCTGCATTGAAATGAAAAATCACTGAAAGTGCTACTCATACTTTCACAAATTCCATCACGAGAGATTTGCATAATCAATTAACTACCAAGAATAACCAATGAGATCAAGTACAAAGTAAAAAAATTGTATGGATAAAATTCACATCTCAAACACTAAAGTTCGATATAATGCAATTACTAACAATTTTTTTCATAACCATCATCTCAAACATACATAAATTTTTTTTGAACAATCTCATTATAGATTCTGGTCATATATATATTTGACATAATGTCTAGAACTACCTAGCCTCTTCCAACCCATAAATATGAGGATAATACATTTCAGCGCACTCGAATCCACATATTTCTACATTAAGAACAATTTATAATCTATAACTTTAATTCAACTTTATAATAAGAGAAGATTGTATGAAACTATGATTTTACGTCGTTCCTACCCCTTTTGTCAGTAGAAAAAAGTTAAAAATCAGAAGAAAAATTTTTTATTTATCATTCTTTTATTAAAAAGGAATAAATATAATGTAAAATCACAATTTCATATTATAATTACTCGTATAATAAGTATGGAACTTGTTTTAAAAGAATAAATTTAATATTAAAGTCTCTATTGAAAATGAAAAAAAAAAGTTTATTTTATTTTATTTTTGAAGATATTTATTTTATAAGATGTGAAATTAAAAGGCTAATTTGCCCAAAGAACCCGCAAACGACCAAGTAACGGACACGAAAGCACAGCACATCTAAGCAGCTAAAAATTCGCCACGTGCCAGTTATTCCACGGGGCTTCTTCTTATAGGACATTTTACACTCTCCACGTCAAACACACTCCCTAGTCAGCTCACGGTATAAATAACCGGAACTCGATCTGCAGCTGCCCCTCCCTGACTCACTGCGTCAAGAACCTACGTCTCTTCTCTGAAGTCTTCTCTCAAATTACTTTAGAAAAAAAAATTGTAAGCAATATTTTTGAGGAAGAATATGCTATTCCGATTAGGGATATTCTTATCCCTGCTGTCGTTATTCCTAATTAGGTCGGAATCGGCTGTTTCAAGCATAGATCTAGGTTCAGAATGGCTAAAAGTGGCCGTCGTGAATCTGAAACCTGGCCAAAGTCCTATCACCATAGCCATCAACGAGATGTCCAAGCGGAAATCCCCAGCCTTGGTCGCATTCCAATCGGAAACTCGCTTGCTCGGTGAAGAAGCCGCCGGGATCGTTGCTCGTTATCCCGACAAAGTTTTCTCCAATCTTCGAGACATGATTGGGAAGCCCTATCAAGACGTCAAGCGCTCCGCCGATTCAATGTACCTTCCGTTTGATGTAGTTGAAGATTCTAGAGGCGCCGCCAAGATTCGAGTTTCGAGCGATGTTAGTTACTCCGTTGAGGAGTTGTTGGGGATGATTTTGAAGTACGCGTCGAATTTGGCGGAGTTTCATTCTAAAGTGATGGTTAAAGATGCGGTGATTTCGGTGCCGCCGTATTTTGGACAGGCGGAGAGGAAAGGGTTGTTGAAGGCGGCGGAAATGGCCGGAATAAACGTCATTTCGCTGATAAACGAGCATTCGGGGGCGGCATTACAGTATGGGATCGATAAAGATTTCTCGAATGAGTCGAGACATGTGATTTTGTATGATATGGGTTCGAGTAGTACTTATGCAGCTCTTGTTTTTTATTCTGCTTATAATGCTAAGGAGTTCGGGAAAACTGTTTCTGTCAACCAATTTCAGGTAAAAAGCAAAAAACTTTACAATTTTAAAACGTATATGGAACTTACTTTTGCTATTGTCTTTAAACTGTTAAGCATCCAGCTAGAAATCTCTTAGTGTTAGTGTTGATGATATGTTAATGAGTTATATAGGGTTTGTAATGAATGCAATTGTTAGGAATTGAAATCTGATTGTTGATAATCTGAAATTCAGTGAATTAGATTGATCGTTGATTCTTTACTGTTAATCAATAGAGGATAATTGGTAAACTGTAATTAAATCAATGAATTATATAAGATCATTAGTTTTATTCTTTAAATCAATAGAAGGTGATTGATAATCTGTAATCAAATCAGTGAATTGGATAGATCATTGATTTCTTTATTCTGTTAACAATTCTATGATTAGAAATACCAAGATGCTAAAAGGTTAGGTTTCTCTTAAAAGCTTCGCTGTTTCTAATGGATTCAGTAGTCTATTCTTTTATTTGGCATTAGGAACAAATCGTTATTCTTTTATAAGGCTTTTCGTTGACTGCATCAATACCTTCCACGCTGAGAAGAATGGGTCTGATTGAGCTTAAACTTACTGAAAGTTGGTAAAAGATTTAATAGTGCTGTAAATTCATCACTGTAATCTACAATTTCTTTCTTGCTGACTTATATTTCCACTTAACAAGAACCTTTTAACAACCCTCCACTTTTTAAAATGCTTTTCTACTGATAGTTGTTCCAAAAGGAGGACTGCTTCTGCATCTGCTTTCTTCCTAGGACAATATCGAATGGACTTTGAATTTACTCTTCTGATAACCAGCTGTTGCCTATTATTCCAATCTGGTCTCACATTTAAATGTCTCATCATACCGTGTCTGGATATTGTTTCCATGTTCATTGACATTTAACATCTTTTTCAGGTGAAGGATGTTAGATGGGACTCAGAACTAGGAGGACAGAACATGGAGTTACGGCTGGTGGAGTATTTTGCAGATGAGTTCAATAAACAAGTTGGAAATGGGGTCGATGTGAGGAAGCATCCCAAGGCAATGGCTAAGTTGAAGAAACAGGTTAAGCGTACAAAAGAAATTTTAAGTGCAAATACAGCAGCTCCAATATCTGTTGAATCCCTCTATGATGATCGGGATTTCAGGTATGTAGCCTTTAAATCATCTTATCTAATTCTAGGTACATGTTTATGTATGGATTTGTATATTTCTTGTCCATGATAGAAAAACTTGAGATTGAGTATGACTTTGTTTCATATTCTTCTTAGAAAAAAAAAACTTATGATTGAAGCCAAGGATTGAGATGTTTACTGTTTCTCTAAAACTGTTGACTAGTCTTAACAGCTTGAGTATTTCTGGGATCAACTTTTGCTTCTTCTAGTTTTCTGTATTCTCTTCTAACTTGTTTCATATTTTTATCTTATTAATGCCAGGATATCATGTAAGAATCTGTGAACAATTTATAGATATTGCTCTCTTCGACCTTCCCCTTTAGGGCCTTAAATCATTCCTTTAGGAAATATCATCGTTTCTGTGGAGTTAGCAAAAATGATAAAAAAATCTATTAATTGTTCTTTACCCATTCATACTCATCCTGTCCTTAGAAGTTATAAATTGTTTTGCTTTTTCTTATCAAATAAATGGTAGTGGACAGCTAGGTGTCTATATTTATGGATACTTCGTAATTTGAATATTAAATAAAATAGAGAAAATTAAATGAACAACAAAATTCTAAGCTAGAAAGGGTGCGTAGGCATCATGCAATGATTTCGTCACACAATCACAGAGAAAATAAGTTTGAACATTATCTGGAATTTGTGGTAATCTTTGGGTGCTATGCTTGTGCTTGTGCTTGTCTGAATTTGCTTTTTTGTTCGTTCTTCCTTCAGGAGCACCATAACTCGTGAGAAGTTTGAAGAGCTCTGTGCAGATCTTTGGGATAAATCTCTTGTACCTGTAAAAGAAGTGCTTAAGCATTCAGGTCTTAAAGCTGATGATATATATGCTGTGGAGCTGATTGGAGGTGCTACTAGAGTTCCAAAGTTGCAGGTTTGTTCTACATTTTTCTGTGTTGCATATGTGCAGAAACAAATCATTAAAAAGAATTGAAAGAAAGAAGGTTTACTTATTTTATGTAGAATTACCTAGTTGCATTTTTGTCGAAGGTTCACAATTTTATACATGAGGAGGTGTGGTATAAAATCTTGTTCTTGTTTCTGTTTTCCTTAACAGGCTACTCTCCAGGAATATTTTGGAAGGAAAGATCTAGACAAACATCTCGATGCTGATGAAGCTATCGTTCTTGGTTCTGCACTACATGCTGCAAATTTAAGTGATGGAATTAAGTTGAATCGTAAGCTGGGGATGGTTGATGGTTCCTCCTATGGTTTTGTTGTTGAATTAGATGGGGCTGATCTCTCAAAAGATGAGTTGACCAGGCTTTTACTTGTTCCAAGGATGAAAAAACTTCCCAGCAAGGTAAAACAATGTGTTGTTTGAACCCTTGTGGAGGTAGGATTTAAAAGGAGTACTTATCTTCTTAGTAGTTTTACTAACGGTAATGCCTGATTTTTCATTTACAGATTTTCAAGTCCATTAATCACAGTAAAGATTTTGAAGCATCACTTGCCTACGATCGTGAAGATCTTTTACCGCCAGGGATTACCTCTCCTGTATTTGCTCACTATGCGGTGTCTGGTTTAACAGATACAGCTGAGAAGTAAGGATCTATGCAGATCTTTGTCACCTTTCAATGATTCGGTGTTAATAGTTTGGTTTAGTTTCTTTTGAAGGGGATTTTGAGACTGTATAAAAGATCTGGTATCATAACATTTGAAACAAATGAAAATGACTTAGGAAAGACCTCATACTTTTTGGTTGGGAGGGTGAGGGTCAAATGTTAACTTATCAGTTATGGTGACATTATGAATTAATTCATAGAAAACCCTACTTGATGCTTTATTATAATTTTATTTTACTACTTCTGCAAGAAATAATCGAAGGTGTTTTGTTATCTGCCTTATGCAGGTACTCATCAAGGAATTTGTCTGCTCCCATCAAAACAAACTTGCACTTCTCTCTTAGTAGAAGTGGAATTCTTTCTTTGGATCAAGCAGATGCTGTTATCCAAATAACAGAATGGATAGAAGTTCCTAAAAAGAATTTGACTGTAGAGAACACAACCAGTGCTTCCCCCAATGCTTCTGTTGACAATGGTACTAACAACACTTCTGAAGAAAGTAACAGTAACTCGGAGTCAGATGGCGGAGTTGGTAATGGGTCTAACAGTACTGTTGAAGAACCAAGTACAACGGATCTTGGTACAGAAAGAAAACTAAAGAAGCGGACCTTCAAAATTCCACTGAAGGTGCACACAATGTTGGAACATTTAGTTGCATGCGATTATTTCCCTTGCTTTTGCTAGAATATATTTTTTTGTATTAGCTCATTACTGTTGCATTTTTATCTTATCCCTCTTCCTATTTTCTTTTCTCTGCAGATAGTGGAGAAAACAACAGGACCTGGAATGCCTCTTTCAAAAGAATCTTTGGCTGAAGCTAAACGTAGATTGGAAGCATTGGACAAGAAGGATGCAGAGCGAAGAAGAACAGCAGAGTTAAAAAATAACCTTGAAGAATATATATATGCTACGAAAGAGAAGGTGTGGTTTTTTGTTTTTCTGTTTAATTTTATTTAGCTGTTATATTTGCTTTCTGTCATGATGGATGTTTTTTGAGTTATGTCTCACCCTTTTTTCAGATTTTATGCATACGGAAATTGTTTTAGTTTCTGCACTTTATTTAATTTTTCACTGTCTGGTCGATTGTACGAGTTTTTCATTTGTCTGCGGCATACAATCTTTCTTTTAGAGAACAAATTCAGTTTTAGTAATATGTTTTGTATTATTTTCAGCTTGAAACATCTGAAGACTTTGAAAAAGTATCTTCAAATGATGAACGCCAATCTGTTATCAAAAATCTTGATGAGGTGAGTACCATCTTTTCAGAGATTGTTTTAGTAAGTTCACTCATAAAAACTAAGCATAGAGCATTTTTTTTTCAGGTTCAAGAATGGTTGTATACTGATGGTGAAGATGCGAGTGCCTCGGAGTTTCAAGATCGTCTAAATTCATTAAAAGCGACAGCTGATCCAATATTTTTCCGGTATCCTCTTTTTTCTTGGGATTATTTTTTCTTTTTTAAATGTGACAATATAATCTGAACAATTTTCCATTAAAAGGGCTTAATGGTGGACTGAAACAATTTCTATGACTAACTAATGTGTAGATTTAAGGAGTTGACTGCACGGCCAGAAGCAGTAGAAGTTGCTCGACAATATCTCTCTGACTTGAAACAGGTACATCAGATTGTTTATCTGTGACATGCTTTCTACTAAATGTTACCTATAAGGTTTTATGTAGTTGTTATGCCTTAATAAATCGGAATTCAGACCCATCTATCAAAAGACCATCATCTCTGAGACAAAAAGATTTAGTTAACTGATATACGGATATTTACTTTTGTGGGTATCTGTGTAGACTATTCGTGGGTGGGAGACAGAAAAACCCTGGCTGCCGAAAGACAGAATAGACGAGGTATTTGTTCACTTTTGAAATTCTCTTTGTGATATTTTCTAGATTAGGTATCTGCTTAAGCTGTGGCAAAAACTTATAAACATTTTGCTTTTCAGTTGTCGACCAGTATGGACAAGTTAAAGACTTGGTTGGATGAGAAGGAGGCAGAGCAAAAGAAGTAAGTTATTGCTCTTAGTATTATGTTCGAAGTCATTCATATAGCACAGTGAGATGTTGGATATTTAGAAATATATATTTTTATGTGCATACACTGACCTCTCTCTAAAGTATTATATAGATCATCTGCATAGGTGAAAAGATAAAATAGGGAAAGGTACCTTTTATGGCAAAAGAAAACTGAGAAAGTAAAAGAGGCACGGACATCATAATAACTTATATTATTTTTGAATTATTTAGGTCATTAAAGTTTTTTTTTTTTTTTTTTTTTTGAATTTAGTGAAGATACAATGATTTTTGGGTCAGAAGAATAAGGATTTTCCCCATATGATTTGGCCCGCAGGAGCCAGACTTGGCTCCTCTCATTGTAAGATAAGTGCCAAGGAGGGACCTGTTTAGCCCATTTATGATAAAATGGTTATGATGAGTGATGACCCTGCCCAGTTATGACTCGTGTTGTGTGCTCGCCCTTGTGGACCCTTAATCTGTATTTCTCTGATTTTATTTTTCTGGAAGCATCCATGTCCATTTCACTTTTCTTTTAGTAGCCATGTCCAATCCATGTCTTGTTGTAGGTATAGGATATGAGGATACGATCCTTCGACCTTCCAAAATTATGGAAATCTTGAAAAATAATTGATGACACCATAGTCCCTTATAACCTACTCATATCAGAGTCCAAGTAACATAGCCCTTAATGATGCCATACCTTTTCTGATCTTCTTTCTCCCCCGTAGATTATTTTGTTTGAGTTCTTATAGTTTTCTGGAACTGGTTTCTTTTATGCTAAACATTCAAATCATTACTTGCGGCCTTTTTATTATTGAATATTTGCTTTTCTTGATCCGAAACTTAATGGTCATGGTATTTTAGTCGCATGCTCTGAGTAAAACATATATTTCTCGTCATGGTTCTCTTTTAATCCTGCTTTTGAACCTTTTCTTACATGTTCAATTTGACAACTATCATGTCAACCTTCTGTCCAGGACGTCTGGATACAGCACACCTGTTTTCACATCTGAAGAAGTATACGAGAAGGTGTTCAATTTGCAAGACAAGGTATTGCTGCCTGTTCTAGTTGATCAATGCCAGAAAAAACGATACTTATACTTAGTAGTTTGCTTCAATGCGCCTAGCTTGTGTTTAATATATTGCTATTGGTTTAGGCTGCAAGTATCAAGAGAATTCCCAAGCCAAAACCTAAAGTTGAGAAGCCCGTAAAGAATGAAACCGAGACCAAATCAGAGAACACAACCAGTTCTGAGAAGGATACCTCTGAAAATGACAAACCCGCGGGGGACTCAGATAGCTCAACCGATGAAAAAGGAGGAGGATCCGAGCCCCACGACGAGTTATAATCTGTTTTTAACACAACAAGCAAGACTTTTTTTAACTAAATTATCAGCCTTTCAGTAACTAGAGATTGAGGGTAGCATCCAAATGGTTGAAAGGCAGTTTTGCTGATGGGTTTTCGGTTCCCTCCATCGGCAACGGTGATAGGCAAAGGAGCATTTCTTGGTAGTCTATCTAGACGATGTTAGGGAATTTTGTTATAGAAATGAACTACCACTACAATTTTATATAAAAAAAAAATCGAATGAGACGATAGATAGATAAATAGATAGATAGAAGAATGTGATGCCTGAACCAATCTTCTTTGGAATTAAGTTAAAAAGTTGTTATGCATTTGGGTGCGAAATAGTTACTTTATGGAGTTAATTGACACTCCTCACTCCCCTTTTTGATATTACATCTTTTGTTATGTTGGACTATATTGCTTGGTTGAATGAGCCATTCCTCGTATGAACTTACTTAAATTTTATGTATACACAATACTTTTAATGATTAAAATATACCATAAATTTCTACATATATTTATATTTTTTTTAAATTAAGAGTATACTCTATTTTTATTTTAAAAATTCAACTCTTGTACTCATTTCTGTATTCTTTGTGTGTAAATTAGGAATATAGCTTGTATTTTTCAAGTTTCAAATTTAATTATTAACTTTTTTGTTAAATTTTATGGTGTAAAATTAAAAAAAAAACATTTGATAATTATGTAATTAAAAAAATAATATTATAATGTACTTGTATTTGACAAAAGAATTTTAATTGTATCAATGATTGAACTTAATGTAAAAAAGTAAGAAAATTAAATTTCAAATGAACGAGAAATACATTTTAACCGTTTTAAATATAATTTATATGGCAATATCTGAATTTCTCTCTCATCACTTACATATACATCTGGTTTTTATTTAATTTTCTGTCTATTATATATTATATTAGACTTGATAAAACATATGTTTATATTTATAATAAATAAATTTTTTTATATTAAAAAAATACAGATAGAGAGTCGTTGAATCGAAACCATTGAAACCTGAAAAATAAGTTTAATAAACCAAAAAAAAAGAAAAAAAAAAGAAGAAGAAGCACAATTTTTTTATGGGAAAGAAAGGAAGAACGTAAAATACATCTTCACCTATAAAATGTTGCAGTGCAACATAATAAATGCAAAGCTGAAATAGATTGGAAAACCCCAACCCTAGGGCTTACTGGTACTGTGTGTATTTAAATGTATAGCGTGATAATTGAATTTAATAACTAAAATTAAATATTCAATTAAACCCTGTAACTCACTTCTTCTTTTTTTCCCGTTTCTCTATGTTGGTCCCATGCCATCAATCAACAAATTCAAAAATTCAAAAGCTTGGAAAACCCTAAATTTGAGATTTGGGGAAAAAAAAAACCCATACTTTTAAATCTCCAAACTTTCACCTAAATCTTGACTTTTCCAGGTTTAAATATATTTTTATATTCAAAATTCAGTCTTTCTATTTTTAAATTTTAAAAATGTAAATTTATTATAAAATGTAAACTTTATTAAAAAAATTCTATTAAATCCATGTTCATTTATAATTTTACCTTTTTAGTAAACTAAATAAGTAATAACTCAATTATTAGTAAATTTATTTTCGGAGGTGACTATTTTTAAAATTGATATAATAATAATTTTAACCCTCAATATTAATATAATATGTCAACGTAATCTTAATTCTAAAAACTTTGCCCTCAACATTTACACATTGTCTAATTTGATTTCTTTTAGAGGTTTTATTTTGTAGTAGCTATTTTATCCGAAAAGCTAAAAAAATAAATTTATCAATTATATTTGATTGAAAATATACAAAAAATAGAAACACTTCAAAATCTAAGATAATAATTTTTTTTATTTTTTCTCGTTCTTTTAAAAGTAATCATTAATGTCATAAAGAAAAGTAAGACAGTGGAAAAAATAAATTACACAATGTGTAAATATATAAGGTTAAATTTTTTAGAATTAAGACTAAATCGATATAATTTATAAAAATTAAGGGTTAAAATTACTATTATATATTTTTTAAAAATTATCACTGGTAAAAAATTAAAATTGAATAATTATGTGATCATTTCGAATTTTTTTATAGTAAAGTGACCAAGAAAGAAATTTACTAATAGTTGCATGATTATTTTATAACTTTTCACAATTAGATAATAAAAAAAGAAACTAGTAAATTTAATAAATAAATATTAATGATATTAATAATTAAATTTAAAATATAAAATAAAAAATAAAATAATCATTCCTTCAAAAAATTACTATTTCATTTTATTTATTATTTTAAAATATAATATTTTTATAAAAAAATATTTTCAAAATTTTACACCACATAATGACATTTAACATGGAAAAAAACTTAGTGTGTGTAAATATATATATTTCATTTTTACCCACATGGGTAGGTGATTTATTTATTTATTTATTCTGAAGGAGAACGAAAAAAAATATTAAATAATATATATATATATATATATATATATATATTCTTAGAGCAAAGCTTTTAAGCACCCCAAATCCCATCTATCTACACCTCAGAGTCGGTCTACTGTTCTTCGCTTTCTTGCTTTTCTTCTTCTTCTTCAGGTAAACACCAATTCCATTTTGTGTTAATATTTTATGTTAAAAAATATATAATAATTGCTTCCTTTTTCAAGATAGAACCCTAGATCTCTTTGTCTTCACACTTTCTGTTTATTTATTATTTTTGGCATAAAAAGGGTCAAGAATCGTGAAAAATGAAATGGGTATTTTTCTTGTTTCTAAGAAATGCTTTATTTTAAAGATTTGATTTCTTTTTTTTTTTCTGTAATATTTTTTTCCACATAGGACATTGATTCAGTGCAGCTGAAGTGGGTATTTCCTGGTTTTGAAGGAAAGAAAAAGGGGAAATTTTTTTGGTTCACATAAGAGCTTGGTTTAGTGCTTAAACAAGTCAAGAATGGTGAAAAATGAAGTGGGTGTTTCCTGGTTTTGAAGAAAATAGGGGAAATTTGTGGTTCAAAGGGCTTATCTTTCTGTAATTATTGTGGCTTAGTTCATAAACAGGTAACTGAAGTGGGTTTTTACTGGTTTTGAAGAGAAAAAAAGGGGAGAGAATTTTGGGTTCAAAGTGCTGATCTTTGTGTAATTTTGGTTCACTTAAGAGCTTTGTTTAGAGCATAAACAAGTCAAGATGGAGGACACTAATATGGGTTTTTCATGGTTTTGAAGAGAAAGGTTCAAGGGACTAATATTGCTGTAATTTTGTTTCACATTGGGGTTTTAGGGTTAGTGCATAAATTTTGTGGTTGAAAGACTTGATTTTCGTTTGAAATGGAAGGAGTGATGGGTGGAAACACTGTTCCTCCAAATTCAATCAATAAATCTGAAGTTTTGGATGTAAAACCAGTGCGTACCTTGGTTCCTATATTCCCGGAGCCGTCCGAGGGTCCTCCGTTTGTTTGCGTGCCTCCTAACGGCCCTTTCCCATCTGGGTTTTCCCCATTTTTCCCATTTAGTGGATCAAACCCAAATCCTAATCCTAACCAAAACGATATCAATCCAACTCCTGCCCCGGTTCGGCCATTTACAGCTGAAACTTCCAATGGCCAAAATGTGTCACCGATGGGTACACATGTTAATCAAGGACAAAAACCGGCTCCTTCGTATCCTGTCAAGAAAAGGGGAAGGGGAAGACCTAGGACTCGGTTTCCTTAGAAACCACAATCGGTTAGTTTCAATCCTGAATTAGTTTGTCTGAACAATAAAGATGTTAACATGGAATAAGTAGAAAAATGTGCTTTTGAGGTTTGATGCTAGCAGGAGAAAAGCTTAGCCAAATGGAAGAGGCGAACGAGTCGAATTCCGACATTGTTTAACATGCAGAGTTGAAAGCTGGCAACATGAGAATCCGGGCTGTTTGATGTTGGAACCGGTGACAATCGTTATCTTCCAAATGGAGTTGTGCTTGGTGAGGTTATATTCTCGGTTTAGTAAGGGTGTGATTTAGAGGGGATAGCTAGTAGCTTTAAGCATTTGTATTCTGAGAGCAAGTAGATTTTCATGTATTTAGAGAGTCGTCGGATTATCGTATCCTTTCATTGGAGACGTGTGGGATCTTTGCTTATCTTTGTGTAATCATGCAACTCTCTCTGTGTAATCCTATGTTAAATGTTAGTAGCTTTGTATTAGGGAGTGAGTGTCGAATATTCGATATGTTGGATATGAATATGTTTCGTTCATCGTGTTCCTAAGTTATGTGAATTGTATTCTTATATTCATGTCCGAATATGAGTCGTTTACGATCGTCGGATACGACTAGACAAGAGATCAAAATGAGAGAACCTGACTAACAGTATCAAAATACATGGTATTTTACTTTTGCCAGTTTAAACTATTTGCTATTCAAGTTTTTGTTCTCATACTTAAAATTTATTGATTTATTTATTTTATTGTATTATATATATATATATATATATATTCAAACAGGGATGTGGGGTTGAAATAAGAAATAAGATTATGCCAAAATAATTGGCAGTGAACTTAATATAATCAAGAATTACACATTTGAACTATAGTTGGCATTATATTCCTATATGATTTTATTGTATGCATTTCCTCAGACATGCTTCTGATATATATATATATATATATATATATATATATGTATATGAATTGTGTTGATAGATTTGATCAAATCAAGAATTGGTGATTGATTTGATCCAATTCCAAAAATATTGACAATGAGAGCAGCCTGGATAATATATAGCTTGTGTCTAGAGATCAAAACAATATTAACCATACTTCAAATCATGATTTAGATTAATTGAACATTTCACTTTAACAAGGGATCAAATATTTGAATTAACCCTATTTATAGTTTGAGACATGAACTCCATTGAGCTTTATATGTTATTGTTCTTTCTTTAAAAATATTTGACAATTTGATTTAGGTGTATATTTTTTTATATAAAAAACAAGCATAATTTTGAACAAAAAATTCATTAATATATAATGTAAATCAATAAAGTGGAGAGTAATTAAATTAATCAACATTGCTCAAATAATTTAATTAAGAAATAATTAAAAAAAACAGTTAGTTTTCATAATCCTAATCCAACAAATCATAAATTAATATTGAATTCAAATCTTTCAAACTCAAACAAATTATAGATGAATCTCATACTAATATTGAAATCAAATCATACAAACACAAATAAATCTTAAACAAATAAATTTTAAACAAAGTGGCACTGAAACCAAACCACACTTAAAATTTAAGCATCCTTTCATCGAAGAAGTACGAATGAAATGTCAAATTCTTTGTGAACTCCTTTGACCAGATAAATCTTTTAGTGTTTTCTATTTGAGCAAAACACATCTACAACCATGAAGACAATTAGAACTGATGTTAATAATGGAAACAAAATCATGAAATAATAACAACTTTGATGATTTAAAAAATTAATATCTCTTTAATCATCCAGAGTACTTACCACAAAGCTTTAGACATAGAAATACCGACATTTGCAATGGATAATATAGTTGCATGTAGACTCTTCACACTTGACAATTTCTTCTTAACAAAGATTACCACAAAGAGAGCACTCAAGATAGCCCTCAGCCTTCCTAAAAAATTTAAGATCATGATCATGTGGATGATACAAATCCCATGTGATTCCATCATTTATAAATGGAATTCTCCGAGAACACATTTGAGATGAGTAGAAGTATTACAGATTGAACAAGAATAATACCAAAGCCTTGTTTCCCACAAGAGTAACTCCCACGCTCTAGTCTCACTTCTTCGAAACAAATCTTACAATCTTGCCTTGTAAGACCTTTAAGAAAATATTTGTGAAAAATGCAGTGATCATGTCGAGAAAATTTGATGATGCGTGGGAGTGAAGTGCAATCCTTATGGACCATGAGGCTGCATGTTGAACATATATATGAAATATAATTTCCTTTAGTGCCACATGCATTACAAATGAATGAATCTTGTCTCCTAAGTAAGGTGAATGGATGCTGATGACGACTTCTATCTTCAACAGTAGACCTCGGTCAAGCACATTCAACATTGATGTTAAAATGGCAAAGAGAACAACCGTAAAAAGGTCCAGAATGTTGCTTTTGGCATGGGTTGCACAAGTAATCACTATCACTACGGTTAAGAATAAGAGGGTGTAAGCGATGTGTAAGGTGATCAATTTCAGTGGGTAACTCATCAAGGCATTTCTTGTGAATGATGAATGGACAGTCACGACAAAGATATATAGCATCTATCAATGGTTCATGACACCAGCAGCAGTTAAATCTTTTGGGTACATCTATGGTCGACGTGGGACTTTCTATGAAGGTTAATGGATGTTGGTGGATGTCATGTTCGGATGGTTGGTTAAACTTATATGAAGAAGATAAATGAGCACATTTGATGTCAATGGAAAAATAACATGCTCTACATTGATAAAAAAAATGTTACGTTTTTCCTTGCATAATGCACAACCACATACCAGGTCAGGTCTAGGATGTGGCCTTTGTCGAAGAAAAAGACCTGCGTGTGAGTCTTCGGGATGGAGAGGGTGATTAGGGAGTGAAAGGGGTGCCTCTGCACATTGCTTGTGAAGGTGATAACTGCAATGAATACAAGTGAAGTATGGAGCTGAAAGCAGTTCCCCACATCCATCGCAGTAAGCTTTGAGACCTTCAATATTGCTTTGCTCTGCCACTAACAACAAGGGATGTTGCGGATGAAAACGATGGGTAATCTGTTGGACCGACTTGTGGTGTCTCTCATTCTCATTCTCGCTCACACTCACACTCACACTCTCATTCTCATTCTCCATCTCCATCTCCATGGATTAGTGTGTTTGTGAGAAATGAAGGAAATAATAGGAATGAATAAAGGAGATGAATAAAAGGAAGGATAATTTTGAAGCAGAGGAATGATGGAGAAATTGGTAGTTTGAGGAGTAGTGGATTAACACTAATATTTCTCAAATTGGTAGTGTGAGATTGAATTCTTTTTCTCAAGTATGCAAAGATTATCAGTTTAAAAAGTACAAAAAAAAAAAAAAAAATTTAAAGAAATGTGGTTTGGTTAATGGTAAGCACAAAGAATTTGATGGAAGAGTACAAAAGTTAAATAGATTTGATGGGTATGAGTGGTAAGTAAAAATACTTTAAAGACTAAGAAATGAAAAATGAAGAGATATTATGAGCGCCATATAATTTTAATAAAGACGATTATATATATTGGATAAAGATGATAATAGATCACATATATGTAATTTTTGTAATAAAATTCAAATATGAAATTTCATAATTTGTTTATTAATGAATTAAATCTATTAGTTATCTAAATATGATTAATATATAAATTTAGTATGTTAAAAAATTAAAAAACAATTTTTAAAAAAATGTAAATCGAATCATTCAAATCTAAAATAAATATTTTTTTAGTAAAAAGAATGTCATTAATGATTTTAATAACTTAATTATTTTATTAACAAATTTATGCTTTTTATAATGGTTTTTAATTTTTATTAACAATTTTAATAATTTTCTATATTTTTAAATATTTTTTCAATAATTTTACAATTTTTATTTTTTGAAATTTATATATATTTATGTTTTTTTAATATTTATTAAAAAAATTCTAATTTTTAATAATTTTTATATTTTATTCCATTTATAATATTTTTAATTTGTAGATATTTATATGATTTTTAATATAAAATATCGTATTTCACTGCATGGCACAATCCTGATGTGTCACGTGGTGAAAACAACCTCTAAAAATAGCTATCATTACTCTTTTAACAGTTGGCCATTAACTTTAATATAAAATTATTTTTTTACATTTTGAATAAAAAATATTATGAATTAATTTATGCGTAAATTTGAGTTTTGTCCTTTAATCTTATATCATAGTTAAAAAAATTTAATGCATCAAGCCTATAATTTACTCAAAAAATTTGATCCGAAAATATATCAAAACTCAAAAAAGCAAGGAATTTTTTGAAAGAAAAAAGAAATAAATTAAAAGTAAAAACTGTAGTTTTTATTTATTTATTTTATTTGCAAATTACTTTGTTTCTTTAAGATTACTTGATGGTATTCATGCTGAAGTAAGGTATATTTGAGATGCTGAAGTATGAGTTTTAAAAAAAAAAAAAAAAATTAAAGTAATGTGCTTGGCTTCATTGTAAGCACAAAGAATATTAAAGTATTGTGCTTTGCTTCTAGACTTAAATTCATTTTTCATTGTAAGCTTAGTTTTGGTAACTAAAAGGAAGCATCTCTTATTCTTCAAGAATTAAATACAAAGTAAAGTTGATATGTTATAAAAAATCCAAACAAAGTAAAGCATTTCTACAATAATAATATTTTGCTTTCTTTATTAAAGTAAAAATATATATATATCTAATTCACCCATCAATTGAGGTAAATAAGAAGCTTTGCTTTTGCTAATTAAAAGGGAGGAGTACAAAATTTTTTTACTTTTGCTAATTAAAAATAAAAAATTAAATTATTGTGCTTTGATTTCTTGCAATTACAAAGAATGTTACTTTTTGATAATTAAGAGGAAGCAGGCCTTATTCTTCAAAACTTAAATGAAAAATGATTTTTTTTAAAAAAAAAAATTTGTTAGAAAAATATATTATTTGCTTAATGTTATAAAATGTATTGTTTTAATGAAATTATTAGTATATGATTTTATTGTATTGTATTATATTTTATAATTTTTTTAAAGGACTTGATTTATTGTTTCGCAATGTTGCTTTAGAGCTTATTAAAATAAATAATTTTTTAGTATAAAATTATAATTAGTAGTTTAAGTATATCATACCAATTAGACTTGTCCATGAGTTGGGTCACCCGACTGAGTCTGAAGGTTTGCCCGAAATGTGGGAGGATTTGAGCAAAAATATAAGCCCTAAAAATAAGTTTGGACTTAAGAATAAGGCCCCTTTAAAAAAACGGGTCAGGCTTCAGGCAAAATTTTTCAGTCCGGACCTAGCCTGATTTTATTACCTAAAATTTTCTACTGTATTCCCTCCCAGACCCAATCCCTCATTCGATCATCCCCTTTCTCCTTCCCTTTCCCCTTCCCCTTCCCATTCCCTAATTCCTTTCCTTATCAGTTCTTATTTCTTAAAAATGAAAACCCCTAGTGCTAAGTGTCGCTCACCACCTCCACAACTACACCTGTGACCTCTAGCACCACTACCCGTACGTTTGTCTGCCCATGAATATAATGTTACATGCATTAATTTATTGAATGATCATTGCATAATGCATAATATGCTATTATGCTATGAATTAAATACTTTATTGTTTGAATAATTATATATAATGATTTAAGATTAGTCTCATATTGAATCGTTGTAAGTTCATTCTCCCTTTCTTTTCCTCTAAGGTAGCACAGAAAACTAGGACTCGAAATGGCACCGGAAAAATCTCAAATTAGCAGCTTATTTTACTTTTATTTAAAAGTTCCAATAGAATTTTCCTTAATCGTTTATTTTTATGTTTGTAATTATTAATTATTTTTTTCTTTTTATATCGTAGGTTTGAGATTGTTTAACTTATCTATTAATTTAAAACATAATAGTTAGTTAAAACTCTAATATTTCTTTTCCCCGCATATTTTTCGAACTATATGTTGTTCTTTATCTCTCTTTATTTCTTTGGTGTCAAGATTCCATTATGGTTATAAGTTAATTGTTTCTGATATTTGAATCTTGCAGGCTGCACCAGCTAGCTCCTCTAGCCTGGCTCTTGAAGCATCAGCAACAACACCATCAAGGGTTAGATTTTTTTTTTTCCATTTAACTCCAAAAGTCATTGCCTATTTCTATTATTATATATAGTTTTTGTGGTTGTTTTATTTTTCTAGAAAATATGTTTGGCAGTTAATGGATTAAATATTTAAAAAATGGTCCAATTAAGATCAATAAAAACAATTTTTTAAACAAAAATTATTAAATTATTAATAAATTTAAATAATGAAAATCACTTAATTATCATGGTCTCTTTGTTCGTACTGCGAAAACGTTCCTTACCCTTCTCTTCCATTGTTTAGTTTTTTCCATGAAACAATTCTAATTGTCACGAATCAATTAATAAAAATCCAAATAACATAAAATAGAGTCACTTTTAAAGTAAGATCTAACCTGTTTTGGTCACTCTAAATTTTTTTCTCATTTTAATCATTCTAATTAAAATAATTGTGTAAAATAATTATTACAGCTAAATTTTTCATTTTCTTCCGATTATTTGTTGATATGACATTTTTTTTAATTTTTCAAAACTTTACTACAGTTAAAATTGGAAATTATATTTCCCTCCATCATCATCATCATAATCATCAACCTCTGTGGACAAGCGAATTTTGCCAAAAACATTGAGAAGAGCAGCCCTGGATAATATATATAGCATAGAAATGGGTCCATTCACTCATTTTCTATTTCTATTGTAGCGACGTAAAAATTTAGCTCGGTTGCTAATTGTGGCGATTTATTGAGAGCTTGGAAATTGAAGTTTGATTTTAAAATAAGAGGGGAGTCGCCACCGATCCTTTTCATAGGTGTGATCGGACACCTTAGAATTTTATTTTTTTTTAAACAAAAGAAGGCCGAGTTTAGGTCTACGTTAAAATCCAGAGAAAATTAGGGTTCGGGAGTCGGTTACGCGCGAGGAAGGTATTAGCACCCTCGCGACGCCCAAAATTGGTATCTCATAATCACGTGTTGTCTTGATTTTCAAAAATACGAGTTTAAAATAATATTTAGTCGTGATTCAATTGATGATATGAGAAATTTTTTTTAATTTGATTTGTTAGAAGGGCGTTTCGTTTTCAACACAAGCCGATATGATTCACCCAACATAGCGATGAAATCAACGACTTAGTATTAAATCGATACGTTGCCTCACATATTTAGGAAAACAAGAATAAGATATTTTTTTTATCTATATGACGAAGCAAATTGATGAGAAATACAAATAAGAATAAGTAGCAAAACCAGGAATATATATTGAAACAAATAACGAATATGACAGTAATATAAAGAAACAATAACAACATATGTGCAAGATTTAAATGTAATAATAATTTTAAATACAAGATAGCAACGAATATACGTGAAAATGATATTAAGAGTATGTACATCAAAACACACACACATATATATGTAGTAAAAGTGCCAAGAAAATATACTATATAATATTTGAAATATACATAGAACTTGATATACAAAACTAACAATTAAATAAAATCATATACTTACCCGATATTAAATTATATATGTATACTATATTAAAAAATAATACATACAAAAATATATATATGAAATAGTATAAAAATATACATAACTAATAGTATATATAAAAAATATATATATACAATAATATAAAAATATATGAATAATAAAGAAGTAAACAATAAATAACATTAATAAATATATAATATATATAAATATGTATAATATATGCATGTATTAGAAATAATGATATGAAAAGGAAGACCATTAGTGCATTTACATAAATACATACACGTAGATACATTTGAAATAATAATAACTATTAATAATATGTTTATATAAGTATTCAAAGTGTATACAGGGATAGTAATGAATAATATGGTATACAAAAATAACATTAATAAAAAGTATATATATACGGGTAATGAAATATATGTATTAATATAAGCATAGATAATATATACATAGTATGGTATAAAAACATAGACATATAAACCATGGTACCATAATATGCATAATATATATAAGAATATATGTAATAAAGTACTAACATTTGTACATGATATATGTATAATAATACAATATCAAAACATTTACATAATACATATATACGTATTAGAAATAAATATCAACTAATAATAATACTATAAAAAAATATAATGAAATATAAAAAACAGACATAATATAATAGTAATATTAAAATAAAGTAATTAAAATAGTATTATATAGATATCTATATATATATGCATCAAATAAGAATATACTTTAATATAATAATGTAATGATAATGATAATAATAATAATAATAATAATAATAATAATAATAATAATAATAAGAAAAAAAATAAAAAAACGATATTTAATAACAGAAAGGACTAAAATTAAATTAAAAATGGAGTTGTGGGGCTAATTTAAAAAGAAAACAAAAAAAGGACCTAATTGTAACACGCATACGACATGGGAGGGTCTAAACAGCAAATATTCCCCCTCATCAAAACGCAGCGTGTATGGGGGGATGAATTTGCAAAACGCAACAAATTTTGGGCCGAATTAGAAATAAAAAATAGTTTAATTGTAAAATCATGAAAAAGCGGAGGGGCTGAAAACGCAATTAGCCCCTCCGACTAAAAACACGCGGATCCTATCGGGTAGGGTCGGGTCGACCCGATCCAAAGTGAAACGGCGCCGTTTTTGAGTCAGAGCTTAGGCACCAAAACGGTGCCGTTTCAATGGGCTATAAATAGCCCAAAATTCTGAAAAAAAAAATCATTTGAGGAGGGGAAAGAAAAAAAAAAGAAGAGAGAGGGAAGAGAGAAAAGAAAGAAGAGAGGGGAGGGGGAGCTCCGGCCACGGGCCGGTCACCGGACAGCCGCCGGAGGCTCGCCGGCGCCGGCGCCGGCCACCGCGCGGAAGGTAAAAAGTTTTCTTTTTTATTTTTTTTATTTTTTTTATGTTATAAAATATTATTGTTATTTACTTTTGTGTATTTAGATAAAAAAACGAAAATGAACGGAAAGTAAAAAAAATCACCTTGGTTCTTCGATTTATGTTTTGGATATGTGACCCTCCGATTTTGTGATTCTCTCTTTTTTTCTCTTAAATCACTGCTTATATATATATATTTCTAATCTCTTTTGACAGTAAAAAATCGAGAGGAAAGAAAAAAAAAAGGCCTCCTTCTTTTACATCTTTATTCGGGTTTTATACCCATCTCTTTTATCTGTTTTTTTTACTTTCTGTCTTGTCTGCAGATATTGTGGCGGTGGCGTGGGCAGTGGAACTGACTGAGTTGGTGGTCGGTGCACAGTGGGTGTCAGGGGGCAGGTGGGGTTCGGCGCTGAATGCAACTTAGGGTTTCAATTTTCTGAAACCCTAATCTTGGCTAGTTGGGCCATTTGGGGTTTGGGCTGTGGGGTATTGAGTGGGTTAATTGGGTTTAGTAGTATTGGGTCTTGGGTTTAGGTTAGTGGGTTAAGGGGTTATGAAATGATTTATTTGGGTTAACTTTGTAAGTGAGCCAAAAATTGGCCTGCAACATCTATTATTATATATAATCTTCGCATTTGTTCTATTATTCTTAAAAAAAATTGTTGGCAGTTAATACATAAAATATTTTAAAAAAATTAAATAGTCAAATTAAGATTAAACTTTTGATTGTCCAATAAATGTTGAAAGAGTAAATGATAATTAAATAAAATAATACTTAAAAAATATAAAAAAATAACTTTTATTTGAGCATTTTATAAAAAAAAATATTCTTATATGAAAATTTTAAGAGATTTAATCCATTTGAATATTAAAAAAATTTAAAAATATATTTTTATAAATAAATCTAAATAAAAATATTAAGTTTATTATTAAAAATTATAAATCAAGTGAGGGTGAGATAGATGTTATAATGTAAAGAATAGATGGCATCAAAGTTTGTAAAATTGGACTAATGATCCAACCGATCAAACTACCAACTCTTGATTTGGTCAATTCAACCAACTCATTTAGTTTGATTAAATAATATATATTAAAAAAATTTGATTCAATCTTGTCACGAATCCTAACCATGCATGAACTTAAAAAATAGTAAAATAAAAATAAACATATAATTATTTAAAATATTTAAATTTTGAAATAGTCCAAAAATTCATTTCAAAATTATCATGGTCATGGTCACAATTCAAGGCATGAATTCAGCCGTGTAGGAGTAGTTCTACCAGTTTGATCCCTTCAACCCAATTTGGTTTTATGCTCGTGTATATTGTGTGGCCTGAAAATGCTCTGTTTTGTCCATGTGCATGTGCATGAACAATTAAATCTTAGTTATTACAGATGGCGAGTTCAATGTGATTCAAACTAATTTCACCCATATGTAGTTAACAACTTACTCAGGGGAAACATTAATTTAGTTTGGCATATGCTTTGTTTGGCTTGTTTAGGTAACTTATAGACTGTTTAGGTGTACAATTAATAAACGATCTCAATATTTTGTATATCTCTCTTACTCTGTATTTCTTTATATGTCTTTGTAACATCAGGTAGACTATGCATGTACACCTGAGGAAGTTCACCAGCAATTCCAATCTTGTGATCGGAGTAACAATTTTGACACACAAGTTTGGTCAACCTAAAGGATTTGCCTATGTTGAATTTGTTGAAGTTGATGCTGCTCAAATGCTCTACTGTTAAATGAATCAGAATTGCATGGTCATCAGTTGAAGGTGTGTTAACTTGATCTACATGTGGATTATTACTTCATTAATACAACCTACATGAATTATTAACATGATGGGAAAATCGACAAATGGTTCACTCATTTTTTCCTGATTTTTCTTGTGCAATTTTGGAGCTCGGGTTCCTTCTCTGTTTACTTTGCATTTGTACAATTAGCTTCATGGATTATGCTCACTTAATATTGCAACTTAGAGTGGTTTTATGGGTTCAGTCTGTTTTACTCTGTTCGAGTATGCATTGGACATGGGTGTCCCACATGCTTGATAAAAAGATCAACTTGTGCTGCCAATAAATTGGAGCAAGCTGATTTTCAGAATATAGCATTTATAACATCAGGGCTTCAAACTGTAAAATCAGGTTAAACATCAACTGCTTGCTGTTGTAATGACCGTGGTTGTGATGTATGCAAGGAGCAAAGCATGAAATAGTTCTTATTTTTGCAGGTACGTTTGATTCTGTAGGTACAACTAAGTTGCAAGATGCTGGCAATGCTGGTTTGGTCACAATTCAAGGCATGAATTCAGCCGTGCTTGGAACTGCACACATTTGTAAGTGATTCAATAGCCATAAAAAACTTCCGTTGAAGTCCTTTTTCTCTTTTAATCTAACCTCATGAAATGGCGCAGCCGCATATCTGTTTATAACTTTGTTCCCAGATCAAGCGGAGAAGCTGCTTCAGATGAGTCTTGCAAGGTAGCCACTGCAAAAGTTTTTTTTTTTTTTTTTTTTTTTTTTTTATTGCTCTAAAAATGTAACATATTTATTAGTTTGAATAGGTGATAAACAGTGAATCTGTCTCGGGTGGCTCTGCTGCATCTTAATAGCTTCTCCAGCTTCATTCACCTCAATAACACAAATGATGGAAGACTACATAGATTTTTCATAAAGCTCCTCACATTGCTTTTCTTCCTCAATTACCTTGTACAAATCATCATCCTCTAAGACACAATTCACATGGACAACGTAATTGCAGCCTGGCTTCCTACAAATTCACTTCATTGAAACAAATCTTGCAAACTTGCCTTGTAAGATCTTTAAGAAAATATTTATGAAAAATGCAGTGACCATGTTGAGAAAATTTGATAATGCGTGAGAGTGAAGTGCATTTCTTATGGACCATGATTTTGCATGTGGAATATATATAAGAAACAAAATTTCCCTCAGTGTCACATGCATCACAAATGAATGCACATCGTCTCTGAAATAATGTGAATAGGTGCCACTTCAATTTATATTTAATAAATATATTTTTATTTAATTTGATTGTAAATTATAAAATTATTTTTTTACATTTTTAATAGAAAACTTCCGAACCTCTCTTTCTTATGAAGATTAATTAAAAATTAAAATCTTCTGCTTTGCTTAATTGTAAGCACAAACAATTTTACTTTTGCTAATTAAAAGGAAGCATGCCTTATTCTTCACAACTTAAAATACATTTTTCATAATTATAAATATATTAAAGAGTAAGCAATGACAATTAAGGGCTTACAAAAATAAATATTTTTTTTACTATAAAATTACAATTAGTAGTTTAAATATATCATATTAATTAGACTTGTCCGTAGGTTAGATCACCCGATTCGGCCCAAAAGCCCGTTTAAAATGTGAAAAGATTTGCACAAAAATATAAACTTAAAAGATGGATTTGAACTTAAGAAAAAGCCGATTTAATTATGAATTATTTCATATGAGTGATAGAAATGAATAATTAAGGGATAAAGACGATTATGTAATTTAAATATATTAGATAAAGATGATAATAGATCACAATATATATGCCATTTTTGTAATAAAGTTCAAATATGAAATTGCATATAAGTGCTTCAAATTTTAAATTTATTTATTAAAGAATTAAATCTAAATATTACTATTTGAATCCAAAATAAATAATTACCTATTCATTATCTAAATATGAATCTAGTAATTTGATAAAGATAAAAATAATTTTTCTTTGAATGTAAATCAAATAATTCAAATCCAAATATGTTTCCTGAAATAAATGATTTTTTTAGTATAGAATTACAATTAGAGGTTTAAGTATAACATACTAACAAGTGTCGAGTGTATGTAGTGATAAAACACATTTCACTCTTAAGCAAAGAAGGTAGGTTTGAACCTTTAAGACAACATTATTAACGTATGCTTTTTATAGTATTTTGTAAATTTTATTAACAATTTTAATAATTTCCTATATTTTTAAATATTTTTTCATAATTTTACAATTTTTATTTTTTTGTAATTTATATTCTATGTTTTAATACTTATTAAATTTTTTTTCAGTTTTTTTATATTTTATTTCATTTATAATTTTTTTCCACTTTTAAAGATGATAATATATTGGATACATGTAATTTTTGTAATTTTCTAATATCCAAAATTTGAATTTGTTTATTAATGAATTAAATCTTAATTTTATTATTTGAATCCAAAGTAAATAATTTTGCATTCACTATTCAAATATGATTAATATATGAATATAGTAAGTTAAAAAAATAAATATAATTTTTTAAAAAAATGTAAATTGAATAATTCAAATCCAAATATGTTATATGCATAAGTATAATAAATTTCAGGGCCGGGCCTAGGGGTTGTTTTGAAGTGCAGCCGCCCAGTGCTCAAGGCTAAAAGGGTTCAAAAAATATATATTTATATAAAATAATATATATAAAATAATTATCTTTTTTTAATAAATTCACAATTATATTGAGGTTGGATTAATTCATAGTATAATTAAGTAAAATTCTTCAATAATAATAGTATGAATAGAATTTTTTTTCTTACTTGAATACAAAATTTATGTTTTTTCGACGCATTAAAATCGAAAATTATGATTTATTGTGATAACCATCACACCATATCCACTTATAATTAGTTTTTTTTTATATAAAAAATCTAATCTACGGGATTTGTACGGCGGTGACCTAAGTGTAACTAGAATAGATACTATATATATATATAATAGTTTAAAATATGCTTTTAAATCATTATACATTTTGTTTATTTGAAATGTAATCGTTTTATTTTTCATGTTTAAAAATTCGGGTTCAATCGTTAACTCCATCCAATTTTTTTAATGAGTTCACTATTATGATATTTTAAAATAAAAGAAGATACTCACTTAATAGTCATGTATAGCATTACACATTAGACCAAAATTTGTGTGTAATTTTGAGTTTTGTCCATTTTATTAGTAGTAACTAAATTTAAAATAAAAAATCAAGAAGGATTTTTGGAAAACATTGATGTTAATGTTATCATTAATGATTTTGTATCTCGGAATGCTTGTAGAACCCATTTTTTATGATTTTTTTTTGTGTATTTTTGTAGTTGATGACATAAAAGTAGATTGAATGAAAAATATTTTTTTTTTAATTTTTGTTAGAAAAATATATTATTTGCTACACAAAAAAAGAGAGAGGGTAAATTGTAGCAAGTAAAGCATTGTGGTTTGCTTGATTGTAAGCACAAAGAATTTTAATTTTGGTAATTAAAATAAAAGAGAAGAGCAGCTTATTCTTCAAAACTTAAATAGATGTTTCACGATTATAAATATATTAAAGAGTAAGCAATGAAAATTAAGGGATATTATGATTTTTCTTATTTTAATTAACACCATCATTTAATTTTCAATTTTTGTATTATTAAAATATGAAATTGCTTAATTGGTTCAAAATTCAAATCTTTTTATTAATGAATTTAATCTAAGTATTACTATTCCAATCCAAAATAAATAATTATCTATTGGTTATCCAAATATAATTAATATTTGAAGTTATAAAATAAAAATATATATTTTTTAAATAGAAATTGAATAATTCAAATCTAAATATGCTATATGCATAACTATAGTAAATTCATATTAGCTCTGAATCTACTATGAATAGTAATTAAAATATTCAAAATTGAATGGTTTTTAGAATCTTCAGTTTTCCCATGTTGCTTTAGACCTTACTAAAATAAATAATTTTTAATATAAAATTATAATTAGTAGTTTAAGTATATCATACTAATTAGACTTGTTTATGGGTTGGGCCACTCAGTCCAGTCTGAAGGTTCGTCTGAAATGTGAGAGGATTTGGGCAAAAATATAAGCTCTAAAAATAAATTTGGACTTAAGAATAAAGCTCGTTTAAAAAACGAGTCGGGCTTCATGCAAAGTTCTTCAGTTCAGACCCAACCTTATTTTATTACCTAAAATTTTCTATTGTATTCCCTCCCAGACCCAATCCCTTATTTGGTCATTCCCCTTCCCCTTTCCAATCCCTAATTCCCTTCCCTATCAGTTCTTATTTATTAAAAAAGAAAACCCCTAGCGCTAAGTGTCGCTCACCACCTCCGTAGCTCCACCAGTGACCTCTAGGTCACCACTGCTTGTATGTTCGTCTGCCCATGAATATAATTGTACATGCATTAATTTATTGAATGATCATTGCATAATGCGCAATATGCTATTATGCTATGAATTAAATACTTTACTGTTTGAATAATTATAGATAATAGTTTAGGATTAGTCTCATATTGAGCCGTTGTAAGCTCATTTTTCCTTTCTTTTCCTCTCAAGTAGCACAAAAAATTAGGACTCGAAATGGCATAGAAAAGTGGGATGCAATTAATAATTGTGTAAATATAATAATTTGGATAAAGTGAGATTTGATAGTGTGAGATTGGATTCTTTTTCTTTTTCAAATAAAAGAAAGAAAATGAGATTGTATTTAACCATCAAACAAATTAATCTAACACTCTATTCATAACTTAATTATTTTTATTTTACAATAAAATTTAACATTTAAAATTTTCACATACTCTTAAACATTTTATTTTAATTAATTAACTAATTATTATATTGATATATATAATAATTATTTTTTTATAAAATTTTATGTCTTTGGGTGAAAACCATTCAAAAAATGATTGTTCTTACTTTTTAACAATTGACCATTAACTTTAACGACTAAAAGGGTGAAAGCTTTGGGGAGGTCTACAATGGATGAACACAACAGATAGCTTTAAGGATCAAATGATGGTTAATATGTGAAAATTTAAAAAAAAGTTTTTTTTAAAAATATTTTTCATATGTTTTTAATTTACTTTATAATTTTTATGCTTTTTTATATATTTTGTAAAATTTATTAATAATTTTCTATGTTTTTAGATATTTTTTTCATAATTTTACAATTTTTAGCTTTTGTAATTTATATATATATTTGTTATTTTAATAATTATTAATGTTTCTTTTGCAATTTTTAATAATTTTATAATGTTTTTAAATTCTATATATTATTATTTTTTTTTATATAAAATACCGTATTTTACCACATGACATAATTTTGGTGTGCCACATGGCAAAAGCAACTCCAAAAAATGATTGTTGTTACTTTTTAACTGTTGACCGTTAACTTTAACAGTTAAAAGGTTTAATTAATTGGAACTTTAACGTTCAATGGCTCAATTAAATGCAAAAAAGAATGTATAAAAACTTAATTGATTTTTTTGAGGAAAAGTTCAAGGACTTTAAAGACCCTGTAACCTTAATATTATATCATAGTTAAAAAATTACTTAAAGAATTTAATCCGAAAACACATCAATTCATAAAAACAAGAAATTTCATGAAAGAAAAGACAATAAAATTAAAAGTAAAAATTGTTCTTTTCTTTTATTTGCAAAATAGATAACCACTTGGATTCTTTATAGGTTTAAGATTACTTAATCTTAAGATAATTGTAGCAAGTAAGGGATATGTCAAAGTGACTTATTTGAGATGTTGAAGTATCCAAAGCCAGAGGCGAAGCCAGAACAATTTTTTAAGGGGAGGCGAATGAAATTTTAATTTTTTATAGTCTATATCTTTATAATTTATAAAGGATTAAATTAAATTTTTATAATTTTAGGGGGACTAAAGTACAATTTTACCTTTACTAATTTAAAATTTTTAAAAAAAAATTAAGAGCCTAAATAGTAATTTTACATTTTAGGGGGCTGGGGCCCTGCCAGCTCCCAGCTTTGCCCCTGTCCAAAGCTTATCACTTTAAAAAAGAAAAAATTGTGTTTTGTTTAATTGTAAGCACAAAGAATGTTACTTTTGATAATTAAAGGGAGGACTACAAAACTTAAATAGATAATTATAAATATTTTAAAGAGTAAGAAATGAAGAATTAAGAGATATTATCACCACCATGTGATTTTAATAAAGACGATTATATAATTTAAAAATGATAATATATCACATATATGCCATATTTGTAATTTTCTAATATGAAATTTCATAACTGCCCCAAGCCTCATGTGATGGCATAATGGTGAGAGGTGTTCACCGTTTTGGGTGTGGCCTAGGTTCGAGTCGCACTAGTCACGTTTGTTGTTCTGATTTTACTCTCTTATTTAAGATATTTAAGTTTCGAAATAGTTCAAAACCATATTTATTAATCCAATATTAACCATACTTAAAATCATTATTCAGATTAATAAGAAAAGTAATAGAATGTAGTCTTTATGTTTTTGAAAAACTAATTATTTTTATAAAAGAATAGAAATTTTCATATTTTGTTCAAATTATTTAAAGAAATTAAGATATCCATCATGAGCGTCACAACAGTGATTAATCATCTTGTCACGAATATTCTCTAAAATGATAGACGATTGATCACGGAATGTAGTCAACTCCCTACCACATTCATATTTTTTATTAAATGATAAATTTATCCCAAAACATTACCACTCTATATTGGTATTTATATTCATTTAAATTACTAAGTGAAACAACATTCTTCTCATCTCTTTTTATGTATATATTTTTTTAGCAATTTTCAGTTTAAAATTGAGAAAGAAAATATCTTCTCTAATTTCGGAAAATAAATTAAATGTCTTTATTATTAATTTTTTAGAATTATGGATTATTGTGTATGTTTAAATTATGGTTCCACAACCAAGCTGAAAAGTAGGAAGTTCATTCCACAAATTGGTGGCTTCTAAAACCCATAAATCAATACTGTTGAGAATAATTAAATTAATTAACATAATTTAAATAAGAAATAATTCAAATCTTACAAACCCGAACGAATCATAGATGAATTCCAAAGTAATATTGAAATCAACTCGTACAAACCCAAATCAATCATCAACAAAGTAACAATGAAACCAAATCACACCTAAAATTTGAGCATCCTTTCATCAAAGAAGTAGGAATGAAATGTCAAATCCTTTGTGAACTCCTTTGATCAAATAAATCATGTGCTGCTTTTCATTTGAACAAATCA
The DNA here is from genome assembly GCA_025698465.1 of Gossypium longicalyx. NCBI lineage: Eukaryota > Viridiplantae > Streptophyta > Magnoliopsida > Malvales > Malvaceae > Gossypium > Gossypium longicalyx. The sequence goes on along the minus strand of CM047000.1, from coordinate 95,336,085 downwards.
CATCTACAACCATGAAGACAATTATAACCGATGTTAATAATGACAACAAAATCATGAAATAATAGCAATCAACAGCATTGATGATTGAAAATTTATTTTTTACTCATTTAGAGTACTTACCACAAAGCTTTAGGTTTAGTGACCTCAACGGCATTCATAGTGGATGATATAATTGCATGCAGGCTTTGCACACTCGAAAATTTCTTCTTGGCAAAGCTTACCACAATGAGAGCATTCAGGATAGCCTTCGACCTTCCTAAAAAATTTAAGATCATGATTATGCGAGTAATAATAAGAAGGCACTATGCTCCCATCCTTTAGAAATGGAAATTCTCCGAGAACACATTTGAGATGAGCAGAAGTATGACAGATTGAACAAGAATAATACCAAAGGCTTGGATCTCTTTCTTGTTCACAAATATCGCAATAAGATTGCTCCTTATCATCATGATAAGTAAGGTTTAGCATGTGTTGATCAATTTTGTGAATAGCTGAATGTGGTAACGTTAAGCATCCAAAATCCAAAGCAAATTTGCACTTCCCACATCTGAATGCACCATGCCAACACCTAATGCCACAACCATTACAATTCTCATTGCATTTGAAATCAAAAAAGAGAAAGTGCTGGTGTCCTTCACATTCAATGATATCAGCAACTTTAGCACACCTTAAGCACATTTTCCAATATCTTAAGCACATTTTCCAATATCCTTCAATTTCGTAGAAGAGACCACTAGAATGTTGATGGCAAAAGCTACATTCCTTGAAGCTGTCAAAATTGAGGGTGGCATTGGTTTGACGAAACCAATGTTGCTTGACTCTTGGCAATTCAGCACAGGTTTTATGAAGAAAAAAGGGGCATTCTCAACAATAATAGAAACTATTTGAGATAGGTAGCATGCACCCATCACATTTTCTATCAATTTCCTCCTCCATCTTGTATGCTAACACCAAGCAATGTTGATGACTGAAATGTTCAATCTTTGTAGCTTCCCCAGCTTCATTCACCTCAATAACATGAATGATGGAAGATTGCATAGATTTTTCATAAATCTCCTCACATTGCTTTTCTTCCTCAATTACCTTGTACAAATCATCATCCTCTAAGACACAATTCACATGGATAACGTAATTGCAACTTGGCTTCCTACAAGAGTAACTCCCACGATCTAGTTTCATTTCCTTGAAACAAATCTTGCAATCTTGCATTGTAAGATCTTCCAGAAAATATTTGTGAAAAATGCAGTGATCATGTCGTGAAAATTTGATAATGCGTGGGAGATGTATGCAGTCTTTATGGACCATGAAGTTGCATGTCAAACATATATAAGAAATATAATTTCCCTCGGTGTCACAAGCATCACAGATGAATGAACCTTGTCTCCAAAGCAAGGAGAATGGGTGTTGATGACTTTTTTTATCTTCAACAATGGACATCAACAAAGTGCATCCAACATTGATGTTAAAATGGCAAAGAGAACAACAATAGAAGTGTCCAGAATGTTCCTTTTGGCATAGGTTGCAAAAGTGATCACTATCGCTATACTTAAGAAACAGAGAGTGTATGTGATGGGAAGGGTGATTAACTTTAGTGGGTAACTCATCAAGGCATTTCTTGTGAATGATGAATGATGGACAGTCAGGACAAATATATATAGCATCTGTCAATGGTTCATGACACCAGGAGCAGTTAAATCTTTTGGGTACATCTATGGTCGACGTGGGACTTTCTATGAAGGTTAATGGATGTGGGTGGATGTCATGTTTGGATGGTTGGTTAAACTTATATGAAGAAGATAATTTAGCACATTTGATGTCAATGGAAAACCAACAATGACGACATTCATAAAAAAACATGTTACGTTTTTCCTTGCATAATGCACAACCATATACCCGGTCATAACTAGGATATGGCCTCTGTTGAAGAGAAAAACTTACGGAGTGATTGGGATGGAGAGGGTGATAAAGGAATGAAAGGGGTGCCTCTGCACATTGCTTGTGAAGGTGATAATTGCAATGAATACAAGTGAAGTATGGAGCTGAAAGCAGTTCCCCACATCCATCGCAGTAAGCTTTGAGACCTTCAATATTGCTTTGCTCTGCCACTAACACCAAGGGATGTTGCGGATGAAAACGATGGGTAATCTGTTGGACCGACTTGTGGTGTCTCTCATTCTCATTCTCCATCTCCATGGATTAGTGTGTTTGTGAGAAATGAAGGAAATAATAGGAATGAATAAAGGAGATGAATAAAAGGAGGGATAATTTTTAAGCAGAGGAATGATGGAGAAATGGTAGTTTGGGGAGTTGTGATTTAACACTAATATTTCTCAAATTGGTAGTGTGAGATTGGATTCTTTTTCTTTTTCTCAAGTATGCAAAGATTATCAGTTTTAAAAGTAAAAAAAAAAAAAAAATTAAAGAAATGTGGTTTGGTTAATGGTAAGCACAAAGAATTTTAGGGAAGAGTACAAAAGTTAAATAGATTTGATGGGTATGAGTGATAAAAGTAAAAATATTTTAAAGAGTAAGAAATGAAAAATGAAGAAATATTATCACCGCCATATGATTTTAATAAAGGCGATTATATATATTAGATAAAGATGATAATAGATCACATATATGTAATTTTTGTATTAAAATTCAAATATTAAATTTCATATTTTGTTTATTAATGAAATATTGCTATTAGAATCCAAAATAATAATTATCTATTAGTTATCCAAATATGATTAATATATAAATCTAATATGTTAAAAAATTAAAAATAATTTTTTAAAAATGTAAATCGAATCATTCAAATCCAAAATAAATATTTTTTTTAGTATAGAATTACAATTAGTTGTTTAAGTATCCTTTCTTAAATGGTTATTATGGGTTTAAGATTATTTAATCACGCCATGAATACATGGGCAGCAGTTGGGAGACATAAGCAATTGTTATGCTTGTATGTTTTATTCGATATTATTGTTATTTATATATTCTTATATATCTAATTCGCTCATCAATTGAGTTTAGTGATTAATGTGATCAAAGAAAAAAATAATTATGAAAAAAATAGATACTATATATATATATATATAATAGTTTAAAATATGCTTTAAAGTCATTATACTTTTTGTATATTTCAAATGTAATTATTTTATTTTTCATGTTTAAAAATTTGGGTTCAATTGTTAACTCCATCCAATTTTTTAAATAAGTTCACTATTATGATATTTTAAAATAAAAAAAGATACTCACTTAATAGTCATTTATAATATTACACATTAGACCAAAATTTGTGCGTAAATTTAAGTTTTGTCCCTTAATCTTATATCATAGTTAAAAAAATTTAATGCATCAAACGTATGATTTACTCAAAGAATTTGATCCGAAAACATACCAACTCAAAAAAGCAAGGAATTTCTTAAAAGAAAAAGAGAATTAAATTAAAAGTAAAAATTAAAGAAAACACATAAAAGCAGTTTACAAATAGCAGACCCAACATAAAATTGTGCAAGTAATTAATGAAAACAAAGGTTAAAATCCTTGAAAACATCAATTTCAATCTCTTATAAAAGTATGATGAGCAGAGCACTAGATTGAAAATTTATGAACTTTAATAAATATATTTTTATTTCTAAAATATAAAATTATTTTTTACATTTTCAATAAAAAAATATTATGAATTAATTTCATATGATGGATTTATTAAAAAAAAAAAAACAAGGCATATTAGAGTAAATGGCAGCAAGTAAGGTTTATTTGAGATGCTGAAGTATGACTTTTAAAAAAAAATAAAAAAAATTAAAGTATTGTGCTTTGCTTCATTGTGAGCACAAAGAATGTTAGTTTTGGTAACTCAAAGGAAGCATGCCTTATTCTTCTACACTTGAATTCATTTTTCATTATTATAAATATATTAAAGAGTAAGCTATGAAAATTAAAGGGATATTATTTAAATACATCACATAAATATACTTTTTTTTAGGTAATATTTAAATATGAAATTACATAACTGCTTCAAAATTCAAATTTGTTTATTCGAGTCCAAGATAAATAATTATTTATTACTTATCCAAATATGAATCTAGTCAGTTATTAAACAAAAATATTTTTTATTTGCTCTAAATATGCTATAAATGGTAATTAAAATATCCAAATTCGAATGATTATTGGGATCTATAATTTTCCCCCATGTTGCCTTAGCTTACTAAAATAAATAATTTTTTAATATAAAATTATAATTAGTAGTTTACGAAAATATCATACCAACAAATGTTAGTGTTAGATGTTAAAAAGTGTTTAAACGATCAATTTAATTATTAATAGAATCAAATTAATATTAATCAAATTAATCTAACTGTATAATTCTTTATCCATTAATCGAATCAAAATATTTTGATTAATTTAGTCGTTTAATTAAAATTTATATATTCTTGTCTTTTGCTTAAAAAAATTATAAAACATATAAAAAATACATTGAAATTAATCGAAATACATGTTTTTATCTTGAAAATGAACTGAATTACCCAAAATTTTATGTCTTAAAACACTAATAGTCTTGAAATTAGCACATAATTAATACATAATATTAATTATTAAGTTCAATTAATCCAATTAATTATCCAACTTCAAACCTAATTAACCAATAACTGAAATTCTAAAAAATCATTAACCAACCTCCAATCGAACTGAATTCAACCACAAATCAATTAACTAAATTTGATCAGTTCGGCCGGTTAATTCAATTTTAATTGAAGTTTGAACACTCCTATTAGATGCAGTGATAATATGCATTACACTCTTAAGAATATAAATTATTATTAAGTGGAGTAATCCATACCGATTAACAAATGAATCGATCCAACCCCTCTAATGAATTGCCTAACCGGTTTAGGATCCAACCAGTCAAGTTCAAACAACATTGCAAGCCACTCAATTCATGAATAAAATATTTGTTTATATTTGCTAATGAGGTGGATATATTATATTTTTTAAATTTATTTATGTAATAAAATATTAAAAAAAAAAAAAGAGACCAAGTCGAGCTTATAAGCTAAAATTTAAGCCTATTTTTCAGGCTAGGTCTGAGCCTAACAAACAGGCCTAAGATTTTGGTTGTGCTCAGCCTATGAACACCTCTAATACAAACCAATTTTAAATACAATGATAATATATATTGCATTAAGTGAAGAATGTAGGTTTAAATATTAGAGATAACATTACAAAGAGAGGTAATCCATACTGAGTCACAAGTCCATTGTTCCAACCCCTCTATTTGGACCAATACTCTAATTGATTTCAGATCCAATCGGTCAGGTTCAAAAAACATCGTAAGCCACCCAATTCATGAATACAAAATATGCAAGCCACTATCATTTCAACCACTTCATCCGAAGGATAACAAGATTTTCTTATCATTAACTGTTAGCTACATATTTTCTTACTTCAAGCCTATTTTGCACTTCTAAGTAACTATGTTCAACACATACCCGAACACAATATCGAGAGGGGTACAAGAATGACCCTCTAAGAACCTTCCAATTTAAAGCTTCAACCTAATCCTTTTGGACCATACTGAGGGGAAGAAGAAACTATGTCTCACTACTTGCTTAATGGGATAGCAGCTAACAAATACCAAATATACATTAAAGAAGAAAAAGTTTGGACATGCAACCAAAAAGCCATTATAAATACTACTACTTCCTCCAAACATACACATGGCTTATTCATTAGTCAGAATATGAAAAAATCCCTTACCAACGGAAATGAGAGAAGGAAGATGGGGAAACAAAACACACGCACAAAAAGAACATTCAATTTCCACAACATTCAGAAAAAAGGACACCCGCCTTCCAAAAGCCTGGAGACAATTTGAAGTGGTTCCATTTCGTACCTGCAGCCTTCACAGATGAAGAAAGAAAGGAAAAATAAAACAAAGTCAGCTCCCAATATGTATCATTAGGAAGGCAAAAACAAAAATGAAAACAAAGAATCAAGACAAGTTTTGTTAAGGCATGCTACAGCAGAGCCCTTAATCATCAGTCGAACCACCCAACCCCTTAGGGAGGCCTTTGCACAGGCTTTAGGTTCTTAAGCGCACTTCTTTTTAAGCAAAAGGCACCAAAAAAGATTGTCCCATGTCTAATCTCAATAAGTGAACAAAGGAAAAAAGGATAACATAGCCTATCAATAACTTTTTTGTTGAACATCAAGTATCAAGATAATAATCGAAAATCCCTTATTTCGCCATCAATGGAGCAACCAATGTATAAGCAAGAAAATTCAAATTGCCAAGAGAAGTAAAAGATAATATACTTGAGTCAACAATACGAAGAAACAGAATTTGTCAAAGATTTTCATCGCAAATGCAACTCAAAACTAACAGATAGTAAAATATAACAAGTTTTACAACTCACCGGTATGCTGCCACAACCATCAACGTCGGTCATCTCTACGCAATCTTCTGTCACTAGACCGAGTATCATCATATGCCATTTTCTCAGAATGATCCAATTGTCTATCCCGCACATGACCTTTGTTCCCTCGATCATCTTCCTCCCCTTTTCTGTGCCTACGGCTTCCATGGTGCTCCTCCTCATCCCTTCCACGACTTCTATATTTATGGTCAATCTCATCTCTTTCTTGTTCTCTCCCTCGAGGTTCCTCTTCATCCCTACCACGCTTCCGTCCACCTCTCCAGTCATCATAATCCTGATCATCTCTCATAGATCCACTATCAGGTTTGGTGATCTTACTTTGAAGTCTGCCATCTTGTCTACCATTATCACAGTCAATCTCTCCTCCAGACCTAACTGACCAAGAATAATCATCCCTTTTCAGATCATCTTTCTCCCACCTAGAATATTCATCCCTCTTCTGATCATCTTTTCCCCATCTAGAGTATTCATCCTTATTCCGGTCACTCATCCCCCACCTAGAATATTCATCCTTTTTCCGGTCATCTTTCCCCCACCTAGAATATTCATCCCTATTCCGATCATCATTCTCCCCATAAGCTTTGGCATTTGATTCAGAATCAAGCTTAGCATCCTTTGGATTATCCCTTTTGCGCTCCAATTCACTTCCTACGTTTCTACTTCTTGACTTCAATTCTGGCTGCTCATCATGATTTTCATCATCAAGCTTCCTCTTGCCTTTCATCATTTCTTTATTGCTCTCTGATTTCTGCAATCTCTCTAATCTATCATCCTCATTTAAGGTCCTTCCCCTTCTATCATCATTCTTGGCTGCATAAGATGGAGAGTCTTTTTCTTCTTGATACCGACGACTACCTCTAACACCATGACTGTCAGCATCACCTCTATGTCCTCTTCTGTCTTTGTCAGCAGCATTCTTCTTTTCAATGGTTTGACGCTTTACATCGGTGCTGTCAGAGTCACTAGAACTTGCATCACTATCATCTGTCAAAGAGCCCCATCCCCTTCTACCCGGCCTTTCTCTAGCTGCTGTAGCCTTACCAATTTTCCTGCCATAGGATGAATTGGAATCTTCATCATCAGAATCATGTCTTCTACCTCTTCTCCTACCGTTTTCTACCTTTACATCACTTGTATTAGAATCACTGTCATCTCCTGTATCATACCTATGACCACGTTTCTTTACTATTTCCTTTTTATGATCTCTTGCTCTGTCTACATCGGAATCCGAGTCACTATCCCTGCCTCTCCTCTGGCTCCCAGTCAACTCGATCTTCCCTTTCTGAACTTCACCTCTCTTCTTTTTCTTCTCAACATCAGAATCAGAGTCATCCTCACTGGAGTCATTCCTAGGACGACCTTTCTTAACCATTTCCTTCTTACGACCTCTCGCTCTATCAGTATCAGAATCAGATTCACTACCCATGTCCCTCTCTCTCCTCTGGCTCCCAGTCAACTCAATCTTTCCTTTTTGAACTTCACCTCTCTTCTTTTGCCTCCCACCATCAGAATCAAAGTTGTCCTCACTGGAGTTGTGCCTATGACGACCTTTCTTAACCATTTCCTTTCTATGACCTCTTGCTCTGTCAGCATCAGAATCAGATTCACTACCCATGTCCCTCTCTCTCCTCTGGCTCCTAGTTGACTCAATCTTCCGTTTTTGAACTTCACCTCTCTTCTTTTGCCTCCCACCATCAGAATCAAAGTCACCCTCACTGGAGTCATGCCTTTGACGACCTTCCTTAATCAATTCCTTTTTACGACCTCTCGCTCTGTCAGCATCAGAATCAGATTCACTATCCTCAAACTTTTGCTTTTGAACTTCACCTCTATTCTTTTCCCTCCCACCATCAGTTTCAGAGTCATCCTCACTAGAGTCATGTCTACGTCGATGTTGTGCCTGCAAGATTTAAGGAAATCAAATAATTGAAATACAAATGACAGGGTAACAAAACGTCATACAGATCAGTATTAACTCACAATCATCTATCAGACCACTGTATTAGCTCTCAATTAACTCACCACAATGTCATAAATGCAGGGGGGAGTAATAGCCTAATAATGGCTAGAAAAAAGGTAAAAAAGAGTACTTCCTGTTATAACCTAAGATCAGTATAGACATTTCCAATCATATACATGTTGGTTCTGCTGGAACTTTTCCAATGAACTTTAAAGCTCCAACGTTGTTGTTAGGGAAGGAAAAAAAGAGAAGGAAAAGTGGGATGAGAACGGTTGGTAGCTTTGTAAAATGCCCATTAATTTAACAACAATAACAGATTTTCAATCTTACTTCTTGAATGATTCATGAGGGAGTTCCAAAAACCAAGAGGTCAGTGTATTAACATTAAACATAAATCTACACTATGTGATTAAATGACAGCATAGCTTTCAGTAAGTTCAGATCAAAATCTTGCATGGAAGCAGGTATCCAGTCAATCAATTTTGATGAAAATTAAAATATCACAATCCTCTAATTTATTCTTTAATATATAAGAATCTCATCCTTGGTGAAAATTTTTTCCTGAATGCACATTATGATGGGCAATGCTTTACCTAATTAAATTGTTTATCAAGATTCATGCAAATTAGTATAGTCACCACTAGATTGCATTCTGCAGGACAAATTCACCAGAAACGCAAAAGGCTATGGCAAAATTTAAGCTTGGAACAAGGATCTAAATTAAATATAATTGTCACCTGTCGATCATCAACATCCAAACTAGCAGCACCAAGCTTCGACCGTTCAGATGGTCTGCGTCTATCATGCTTCTTCACTGATTTTTTTAGCTTCCTGCCACTGGCATAGTCATCAGAATCACTACTTCCACTATCATAACCCTTACGGCTCTTCTTCTTGCGAGTAGCTTTCTTCGAATGCTCTAAACTGCTATCTGTATCAGTATCATCTGTATCCAAGTCATGATGCCTGGACCTCTTTTGCTCCTTTTTCTTTTTCCGGTGTCGTGACTCATCAATTTCATCTTCAACTACTTGACCTTTTTTCTTGTCTGCTTTTGCCTTAGGATCATCCACATCCATGGCTGCGGAAACAGGTGGATCTCTATCCAAAAAGGAATGTTCACGCTCATCGATATTCTTTCGACGATTTGGCAGAGGAGGAAGCCCAGATTCAGAAGCTCCAATCCCGAGAGCAGCCCTAAAGGTCTCCATCTGCTTCTCCTTCCTTGCAGCAATTTGGTGGGTCTGTGTATCCGAAACCCTAACCACCAAAACATAAATGAATCAATAAATAATAAAAGAACATAAATCATCCATTATTAATCAAAGTAATTTTTTTTAAAATTAACTATTAATCCACTTGGTGAGCCTGCTTAACCGAAAACCAAAACCTCCATAACATGAATTAATCAATAAATAAACAACCAAAAAATCCATAATCACTAAATTTAAAAACAAAATAAAAGACAAGAAATTACTTTTGCTGGCGAGTAGGGATTGGTATAACTTCTCCTTCTTCTTCGTCTTTCTCTTGTTGAGCATCTTCGAGAGCCTTCCTAGCTTCGACGAGCTTATCAGCGATCTCAGATTCAGTGTAACCTTGTTCGGCGAGTTTATCTTCCAAAATCACGAGCTTGAGCTCAATCTGACGCTTGCGATCATGCTCGAGGATTTCCTTGTTAGGTTTCCTGGTGGTGAGACCTGCGGTGCCTTGATCTGCCTCGAAAGGCTTGGTGGAATCGGTTACCCGATTCGTCTTGGGCTTTACAAAGAATTTGTTGCTCTGAATGTAACCATTGGTGCCTGACCCCCTAGGGGTGGTCAGTCCGATTCCGTTGTACATTTAGGGATTTCTTTTCAAAACCCTATCTCAAATCTTCTGCGATTTCTTTTTTTTCAATTTTACGATTAAGAAAAAAAACAACAACTTGCAATTGCTACTTTTACCAATGGAAATCAGAAACAGAGAAATTCAAATAAAAAAGAAAGGAAAATCACGGAGATTTGTGATAGAATCGTGTGCTCTGTTCTGCCTTTCAAAATCGATTTTTGGATATAACCCTAACTTTATAATCTATCTATATAGCTTAAATTCCGCTATTAGTCCCTGTACTTTACCCAAGTTGTGGATTTATCTTTTATCCTTTTATTTGAACACTTTTAGTCCTGTATTTTTTAAATCAATCAAATTTAATCCCTGTACTTTTCAAATTTTGAAATGTTAGTCTTAACTCAATCACTAGCAGTTAAATCCATCTGGTTAAATTCAATTACTAGTCTTATACTATGCTACATTTGTAGTTTTAGTCCATATTCTCCAATTGCATCATTCTAAGTATTTACACTTGTCAAATTTTGAAATTTCTGTCTTGACACAAATGATTGACGTTAATCCATTAACTAAATTTTTAGTGAACAAGATATAAAAATAATAAACTGATATGACATTACATATATGATAATATATTTGGTGCATCAAATTTTGGAAATAACAAAACTTTACGCAATGAATTTTACGATTATTGTTCGGTGATAACTAAAATTTTAAAATGTAAAAAGTATAAGGACTAAAGTCTAAAAATGACCAAATAAAAGTAAATGAGTTATATCCTCAACTTTTGCAAAGTAAAGCAACTAATAGCATAATTTCGATTACCCTTGCAATTTTGTTACCCAAGTTTTAAGACACTTTCATTTTAGTCACTTAAGCATTGGATCTCTAAATGTTATTGACTGTAAATGCTACTTCATGTTTACACTTTCATTTTTGTCGCTCAACTTTTAGATCGTTTTCATTTTAATTACCTAAAAATTTATCTTTTTTTAGTATTAATTAGGTAAAAAAAAACATTAAGAGTTAAAGTGAAATAGGAGTAGAAACTAAAAAAATCATTGAAATTTTGACAGCTCTTACCGAATGTTTTAATTTTTTTTCAATATTTAAATTTAAAAATTTAAAACATCAAAATCAATTAAATAAATTGTTGGGAAATTTGTATTACTTGATAGTCTCAGCAGCATTGTTATTATAATATTAAAATTAATTAAATTATTTAATTTAATTTCTATCTAAAATTTAAAAATTCATTTCACTAAATTCGATTTGAAAAAAAGAAGAAGATAATACTCAATAACTCAAAAATTTTCACTCAATTCGATAAAATACTCGTCCGTAATAGGGGATTGGCTTCCACCATTAGATCATATTATAATTCATTCTCCCATTTTCTTTCGTTATCTAACTTTGAAGGAAGTAGTGCTGCGAACTGGAAATGATTTAAATTGTATTTTCAGTTGCGCCGAGTTTATTATAATTACAAATATAACAAATAACATCATGATCACGATAATTATGCACATCAACTACGTATAATTTTTCAAATTCACACAACTTATCAAGAAATATAAAAATTATATTTATAATTATAAAATGTCATTCTTAAAAAATATTGTTACATTCCAATAAAAATGAAATTCATATATTCTTGATTCTACATATAAAACATTAATAAATTAATAAACATAAAATTCATATATTCTAATATAAAAATAATAAAGAACAAATTAAAATAAAATCATCAAATCTAACTAATCCTCTTACCCAAATCAAAACTCAAAGGGATAAAATAACTTTTAGTCCCTAATCTTGACAAAATTTTTAATTTAATCCTTTTACTTTTTTCCATGTCTTCACCTAAAAATTTTTAAAATTATTGTTTTTTATGCGATGGGGGCACTAGACCTATTTAATGTCCGGGTAGCCCATCCAGCCCAATCCAACTTGGGCCAGACTTGAAAAAGGATATTTGTGTCCTGGGTCGGGCCAAATTGATTTGAATTCAATTTAAATAAATAAAAAATACTTTTAAGTTTAAATTTAATTGTAAAATATCAATTAAATATATTTTTTTTATAAAATTATTAATTTTTGAATAGTAAAATGAGCTTTTGAAACGGGCCAAGTTGGCTAAAAAACGGAGTTCTGCCTAAAATTTTTGTTGGAATCAGGCTTCTACTAGACTCATGGACAGCTCTAGGTGGAACAATATAGCAATGTAACATTATCACATAGATCAAAACAAGAAAAAAAATGTAAAATTAAAGGACTAATGTGAAAAAAGTTCAGGGACTAAGTTGAGAAAAATTGACAAATGCGGTACTAAAATGTTGATTTGTCCCAAACTCAAAACCCTTTTGCAGAGCCACCATTTTCGTTTATTCTCCTAGTTTCCCAAAAATATTTTCCCCAAATTTTTTTGTTTCAATTTGCAGGCCAGTCAACAGCATTTCAGTCTTCTCCATTAGCCAAAACCCAGGTTAGTATAACTTTTCTGCCTTTCTTTTCTTCTATTGCTTTCTCTTAGTTCTTCTATGTCTCTGGTATAAAAAAAATTAGCTTCTGGTTTAGTGACTCAGATTCAGCTTGTCTTTCCAAAAATGGAGCAATCATTTTTTGATAGAATGATCACTCATCTCCGTTCATCTTGCAAGTAAGATAAATTTTCATTTATCTTTGATCTTGCAAATTCAATTCAATTTTTTATTTTTTTTCTATCAAGTTTTAAGCAGATAAATTGTAGTCTTAATATGAATGTTGTATGATAAAGCATTCATGTTTATGTTTATTTTCTTGTTAAAATTTGAAGGTATTATACTGGTTATCCTAAAGATCTTGGACCATCACGAGTTATTCATTTCAAATCCGAGCGTGAATTTGTGCAGCTACTTCAGCAAGGTCATCCCGTTGTTGTTGCATTCACTATCAGGTCATATAAAATCCCATCCCTCCTTTTACCCATTGTATGTATATTCCCCTAGCTCATCTTGTATGTATATTGCAGGGGGAACTACACAAAGCATCTTGACAAAGTACTGGAGGAAGCTGCTGTTGAGTTCTATCCGAATGTTAAATTTATGCGCGTATGTTTCTTCTTCTTCTTCTTCTTCTGATAATGTGTAAATGATGAAACAGGTCATTACTTATACATTTTTACAGTCTCATCATAGCGATGTTGTAGAGTGGGTGTATTCTAGTATGAGAGTATATGCTTCTATGGTAAAAGTACTGTGGAGGCCATTGTATGTATTTTGCCCCTCTACTCAAAAAATGGGCAAATTAGCCCCTATACGTTAGTTCAAAGGCTAAAATGGTTATTTCTGTATTTTGACGAGTTTGCTCTTTGATCTAATGTACAAAACCTAATTTACCCATTTTTTGAGATGCAATCTGGCTGCTTGTACAGGGGGCTCTTCACCATGCTTCTATTCTTTTAGCATTTTCACCTTAAACTGGCTGTTCTTAGTATAAAACCTTGTCCAACTTACGCGGATATGTTATGACTTTCAACTTCGAGGCCTTGGATTTGAACATTGGGGATGGGGAATGAGGTTTACGAAATTGGAGAGGCTTTTATGTACCTACCTAAACTACCATTGCAACATATAACAACCCCTAAATTTTGTAGTAATTACTGTCATATGGTGATAGTAGTTGTGCTAACTTACTATATAGCTTAGTTTCTTTATTCTTTCTTTACACTCACATCTTAGTTTCTTGTGTTATTCTCTTGCAGGTTGAGTGCCCAAAATATCCAGGGTTTTGTATAACACGGCAGAAGAATGAATACCCATTCATTGAAATATTTCATAGTCCAGAGCAAGTATGCAACTTCTCTTTATTTCTATTTTCTCCCTCTACCGCGCCATTTGCTTGGTTTGGTCTGTTTTAACCATTTGCTGTTAACTGATTAAAGCATCCCGAACTTAAAGTTGACTAGTTCGGGGTTGTTCAAGGATTGTATGATTTTTGTTTAACATACAGAAGTGTAATAGTTGCTGAAACTATAATAACCTTATTGCCAATTGAACTTTCTACTATCTTGCTACTTCTGATTCAGTTATGGCTTCTTAACAAGTAGGCCCTTGTAGAACTAGAGCACGTAGCCAAATCATTGTGGTTTACTCCTGCAAAAACATCATTACTTGTAAAGGTTTTGCATGAAAATTTACTAGCTTTTCTGCCTCGCTGAGAATGACCAATATAGATAACTTGTGAAAAAAATAAAAAGGAAAGGAAAGAAATAGATGAACCAGTACTGCTTATATTTTCTGAATTAATGAAAAACTAGTTCCCATATATTCTGTGGCTGTATTGTTGCAAGACAAATGAAGTATAAACTTGGGACAGTGTGTTGGTGTAGGAAATAACTAAAAGTCAAAAGAAAAAAGGCTAAACGACAGCTAGCAAGTGTTAATGACAAACAATAGTCTCTGCCGCATGTTGTGGCTAGTGAACATATATATATATTTCAGTTTGAATAAAATGTGGGGTTTGGTTAATATAAGCAAGATTAGACTTTCTGTGGAACCACAGAGTTGATCACTTTCAGCGGTTAAATCTTGAGGGAGAGTTCTGATAGATAAAAAAGAAGCTCAAGCATACGCTATGCTTCTCTGGATTCTGGGAAGTATATGAACTATGCAGCTTCGCAGCTTTATTTCTGCTTTGCGGAATGGCTGTTTCTGCAACTTAAACATGTGGCCTATAGGCACTTTCGATCCAAAGTGCACTGATAGGGAGAATTATGAGAGATTGTATAGCTTAGTAGTTATATTATTTACGTTGTTTTCCCATAAGTTCACCTGCAGTCAAGCTGCATTCAAATGAATCTTACAAGCGTGAAATATGTTTTAATCTATAACTTGTTCCCTGTTTTATGTTGGAGTCTACTTTTTGTAATAACATTAGAGCTTAATCCTGAATGTTTGATGTATTTAATAAGAACATTCTATTGCAGGCAGCAGATCAAGGGAGAGTTGTCGATCCAAGTACCACAAGATATTCCGTAAAAGTTCTACCTGTAAGTTTTGTAGCCTTTTTCCCCTAAAATCTGTTAGCATCATCGTGCTGGTTCTTGACTTTTTTTTTTTGGCTTTGCTCAATATGATTCCATATGCAAACACAAATTTCAGATATTCATTGTGCTTTACATATACAATGCTTTTAATATTTTAGGTTTGTGGGCATTCTGTACATTAAACCCCTTATATGCTTAACCATTGTTAGATTCATTCATCTGTCACTTGGTTTCTGTACATAAACTCAACTATCTAGAATTTCACAATCATGAATGTACATAAATGCTGGTAAAAGTGTATTCTTGTAAGTTCTGTTGATGCAATATTCTCTTCTGTATTTATTATTATTTGATATATTATCCATATCTATTGTTACATCTATGGTATTATGCAGTTCAATTACGATCTCAGTGCTTATGGATTTAGAGAATTCTTCAAGCGCCATGGGATTCAAACATCAGACCGAAAGTAAAGTCTAGGTGACATCGATCTATAAGATTATCTGTGTAATAGAATTACGGGAATGAAAGATTATTTGTCAATGATATATTATCCTGTACGGTATATTTAGGTGGAATGAATTTTTTTTTTTTTTTGTTTGGCTTATAGATAAGCACAATTTACTAGGTTATTCTTGTTATAGAAAATTTTTAACAAGCTTAGCTCCTTCAATGTTCAGGAGGTAATTGATATTTTTCGATGTTGAGACTGAGATTTCAATGGAATGTAATTGCTAATAATGATATATATCATTATAAAGTTTGGTACATATGGGGAAGTGCTAATTAAAATCGTTTGATACATTTGGTGTATTAAGCATTTTATTAGGAATGTGATGATAAATTTTGAAATTATTTCGATTGAATCTTAGCTCGATTGACATTGGCATTGTTGTCGACGTGGCAAGACGTGGGTTCAAGTGTGCTGAAGCACATTGTCTTCTTATTTAAGGGTTGGGAGAGGTTATGGGTAGCTTGATGCATTGTATCGAAGAGCATATATGATAAATATTAATGTTAAAAAAAAATACTTTAAATAGTTAATCAATTTATTTTTATCTATTTTTTTACTTTAAATAAAAATCAATAATGTGATTAAATTTAAAATGAATTTTAAATATTTAGTATGTACTACAATTTTAATATATTTTAAAATTTTAATTTAACAGTATTTAAGATAAATTTAAAATGAAATAATTTTTATGATTTTATGGAGAAAAAATAGTATAAAAATAATAAAATAAATAAAAGGGTAATATTGTCCTACAGATAAAATTCATACTTCAGGAATATTGAGATTAACTTTATATTTTGATATCTTACATTAACCAAGAAAGAAGAGCTGAGAGCTGGTTAGATAATTTAAACCTAACGCAATTAACAATATGAAAAATGGAAGGCTAAAGTTATTGGAATAATATCAAATTTGACCCTTAAAAGTTAACATTTTTTGTCAAATTGATCCTTATTATTTTTTAAGCTAAATTTAGCTCTCTCAACCTTTTGAAAAGAGTCAAATTTGATCATTAACCATTTAAAAAAGAGTTGAAATAATTTTTTTTAATGGAATTATTGACTAAAATGTTAAATTAATTAACGTGACAATCCACAATTCACGTGTACTTCATGCTATTTTTTTCTACTAAATATTTATGAAATTTTTATAATTTTGATTTATTTATTACTTAAAATATTTGTTGACGTGGCATATAAAAAAGAGTTGTCACATTAACATCTTAAAAAATAATTTGACTATTTTTTAAAGAATAATGACAAATTTAGCTAAAAAAAGGATAAAGATCGAACTGACAGAAAATATAAATATTAAGGACTAAACTTATCATTATGTCAAAATTATTTCTCTAACCCTGCGGCCTGTTGTAAGCCCAATAATCGGCTGGGTTTTCAATTTTCACAATCTAAAACCCTAAAAACCCATACCAAAACCCTCCAAAGAATTACAGGTTTTTCAATTTTTACAATCTAAAACCCTAATAACATCAAAACACTCCACCGCGAAAGCTCAAGCAATTTATCTCTCATCAATTGGCAAACCCGACGGCATCTTTAGTTCTCATTGTAACTCAATGAGACCTCCTTCCAATTCGTTTCCCCACCGACCCCAGCAGGTAGCCTCTCTGATTCTCTCTTTCTTACTCTCTCTCTTTTTTCTTTCTTGAATTTGAAATTTGGGTTTTGATTTGATTTTTTTGAGCAGAATGGTTTTCAATCAAATTCTGCGGTGGCAAACCAGTGCAATAACAACATGAACATGCTTATGATGCAACCTCAAATGGGTATTTTTAATCCTCAGCTGCCAACTCCGTTGAGTAATAATATTAATAATATTAATAAGAATTCTAGTGTTATGCCATTGCTAAATAATGTTGGATTCATGAATGGAGCTAACCAGCAGTTTCCTACACAAAATAACAGTACGGGGTTTCCTCAAATTGGTCCAATTTTCCCAAACATGAACAATCTTGCAATGTTCCAACAACTTCCTGCTCAATTCAATAACTCTTTGCATAATCCAAATCAACCAAATTGGTTGAATTTGCCTCAACAAAATAATATGGGTTTGACAAATGGGCAGCAGCAGCGGCAACAACTACAGCAACAACAGCTTTTTTTACATAACCAATTGCAGAATGTGAGCCAACTTTTGAATGCTCAACTCCCAGATCTCTCACAGTTTGTTTCTGGTGGCCAAGCCGTTGTTCCGAAGCCGCATTTTGGGTTTATGCAGCCAAACCAGATGCAGCAGCAAGCCAATCAGAGTCAGCAAAATTTAGCGGATGTTAATGCATCGAATTTGTCTTCTGCACCTGCTTCACAAGTACCAGGAGACCCTTCTTTCAGAAGGCCAATGGTATCTGTTTTTACCCCCTTACTGTTTTAACTTTGTGCTTGAACTAAGGAGGTAGTTTGGTTCTGAATGTTGACTCTGAAAGTGGTTTAAGAGAGTTTGATTGCCTTTGGTGGATAAAAGCATAAAGTTTAGCAATACTATTCTTTCAAAGTTCCAATGGTGCAGCTGTGCCATTTTCTTTGATGTATGAGTTTGAGTTAAACACATCTTGTAAAGTTAACGGTGAAGATTCAAAAAGTTGACGATATCAAATAAGTATTTGCATTATTTGTTGTGCAGTAACTTGGAAAGATATACTTACCATTGGAGATACTCCATTTGGGTTCTTAATAGCTTATGTTATACCTTTTCCCTAAGCAGAACTTCTCAAGCTGCTTTGATGTTATTTAATGTGAAAGTTTCGTAATTGTTAAGCTGGAAATGGTTGATGTATGGTGTTAAAATTTCTTTTCCACAATGTTTTTGGTGTCTATTTTATCTTTTGATTTGGCTTTTGAAATTAATGCATGTCTTTTCAATTGTTGAAGGGTGGTCCTGGTAGAAACAGTCAGAATATGAACAACTTTCCAGGAAGAAATGCTAAAAGGGATTCAAAATGGGGGTTGGTATTCTTAAACATCTTACGGTTTCTAGCTTCTCTTTGTGGAAGACTTCGATTTTTGGCTTTTTATACAGCTGAAATTCAATTTTTGTAGATCTCAGAAGTCTAAGTTCCAGCAGCCTCGGTTCCATCAAGCGGATAATGCAAACAGAGTGTTTGCATCTTCTAATGGACATAAGAAAAAAGGTTAACCTTTTAATGAATTTCAAATAACTTAAATGGTCTTTCTCGGATACATTGGGCTGTGGATAAATAAACTTTTTTTTTCTGTTTTCTTTGTTTTGTCATAAAGCATAAAACTAAAAAGTTACTTGACATTTTCACTATTAATACAGTTGTCACTTCGTCTGGCTTTATAACTCAAATGGAATTTGATTATAAATGAACTGATTTAAGCCCCTTTTTAAAAGATTATATAGTGATTCAACTGGGACAAGTAGGAGTTCATTGAAAAAAATCTTGATTATAAATGAATATGATATAGTGTTTGTTCCCTCACTAGTAATTCCAGTGATCTGATTGAAAATAAACTGCGACTGGGTAAACAAGACTTTCTTTGGAATAGTGAATTAGGGTTTAAGATGGAAGTCCCAGCTAGTCACAGGTTTCAAGAAATAGAATAGGATGTGCAAGGTGTATGGAGTGATCGATGGAATTTGCTTTTAGTGTTGATCACTATGTTTAAGAGCACAAAATGTGTTTTATTCAAACATTAAATTTAGCATTGCACAAAAAAGATGGAAGGTTTTCTATTTTTCAGATGAGTTGGTAAAAGCGTAGAAGTTTACACTTAAATAAACAAAGACCTTAAGAGTACTCTGGGATAGGTTTGGATCACTGAAGTATGAGATCGGTGGAGCTAAAGCTGTTGTGAAGCTTAAATTCTTCTCTTTCTGTTGGAAACTAAAAAACCAAGAAAGGGATATTAGAAGATATAGTTTGTTTGATTTATTTGCATTCACATGTGAATACCAATGTATAGATATCTGAAGCTTTATGTTAGAAATAAATTTATTTGTTTTTGGCTCTTTAAAAAACAAGACAGACAATTTTTTCCATGCACAACTTTGCATTTTTGGTGTCTACAACTTGAAAATAGATATTGGTATCCTTTGTACCTTCTTATTCTTTTATTTATTTTTGTTTTTTGCTACTAGATTCTTTTGTTTCTTTTGAAAAAAAAATTTCTAGTTTCTCCTCACCTTGAGAAAAAAATAACAGGGCCTGATAATGAGAGGGCAGCTAAATTTCCTCATTCTAGTTCTGCAAACCCAGCTAAAGAAAAGAGAAGGTAACTTCTGTTTGCTCATACTCGTTTCATAATTTTGCTTGTCAGATGTGAAGAAAACTTTTGCTTTTTGACAAAGGCGTTCGGTTGAGAATAATTTTGTGTTAACATGAGACATTTATTTAGTTGAAACTGCTTTTTTACAAATGATGGCTGCTACACTTATGACAGTGGTTAGCCTGAAAATAGAAGTTAAGTGGTATGGGATTAGAGTGAGTTGACAAATGGGGATGTATTGCATTGAGTTTAGATAAATGAGCTTTATGTGATTAATTTTAGAAACTTAATTCCTTGAATATTTTAATGGTGGTCACAACTGGAATAATTCTAAGCAATCATGTTAAAAAACCATTAGTTGTCCAACTTAACCCTTAATTAATTCCGTTTTGGTGAGGTGCTTAAGTTCTTGCTTGTATAAGTTTGAACTATTGATGATAAGTCAAGGCCTGAAATGTTAGTGGATGAAATCCCAATGTATGCATGAAAACGGAAAAAGGAATGCTCATGCTCTGTTGGTTTACTTGTTTTGATTTGGTATAAATGCCAGAACTTTTAAAATTTCAAAAGATTTTAGTGTGTGTTGGTTTTTTTTCTCTGTATTTAGTTGTTTGCTAGGGTACAGGAAATGTATGTGTATGGACAGCCTAGGTAGTTTTCAGCTATGTTATTCGGACTTGATTGTGATTGTCGAATATGTTTGTATGTTCAATTTTCTTTTAAAGTTTTTTCATGTATTTGGAGGATCTTCGGATGGTCATATCTCCCAACTTATGTCTGGTTATGTATTAGACACAAGTATTTCAAGAGAGATGAAGAGTCAAGAGCAACATAGGTTTCAATTAATTTACAAGCTGCCTTGTAAATGGCTATGTTAAAGGATTTTCTTTCTGTTCTTTCCAAATACTTTTGAGAAAGAGTTAATGTTTTCCTTGATAATAATTCCGAACAAGGAGGCTAATAGAACCGAATCAATTGCAGTTGACATTTTAGTGAAATCATCTACAGCAGAACCTTATTTTCCTGTACTTATGGTTAATATTTCTTATAAATTTTCATGTATTTTCTCTCCTCTTATAATTACCTTCTTTCTTACTAATCTCTGCTTTGATGTGTCCACAATTCTTTTGTAAATGAGAAGATCGCTTGCTTTGACCTATACGGAGGAAGAGATAAGAAAGTGGCGTGAAGAACGTAAGAAGTTCTATCCAACAAAAGCCAACATAAAGAAGGTTGGATATAGCTGCAGAATGCTCTTTCATTTCACTTTTTGTTCCCTTTAAAGTGTATATGCATTCTCGATGATAATTGACTTTGGTGGCTGCAGAAACTGAGTGGAAAAGTAGCTGACTCCGAGGTTGCAAAATCACGTAGCGAGGTACATTTATTAATTTTTCCTGATCTATAGAAAACTTACTAGTATTGCATAAGCTTGAGCATAAGGCCAATCTCATCTTAAAAGGGAACCATCTGGTCAATAAACGTTTGATGCTTTCCACCTATAAGATTGCCTTGTGTCTCGTCCCAGGCATATATCATATATGTCTATGGTGCTCTGAATCTTCTTTTTTCTTGAAGTATCCTTGTTTGACACCCGTATCCGGCACATATTTGGATTTGGGTATGGGAATACAACCCTTCAAATTGAACATAACCTTGTTAGACACATACCTCTATTTGAACTCACACCCGGGTCCAAATAACATAGATATATGTAATAGTTATAGTATTAGCATCCAAGATACGAGAAAATTGGCACTTTTGTCTAAGCATGTCTAACAATGTTAAATACTCATGAAAAGATAACTGAAGTTTTCAGTTCTGGGTTTATAATTTTGTTTCAATCTAAAAACAGGCATTTAGTGACTAAAATTCTGCAAGGTGGCCGGATTGATGCTTCATTGTCACAATCTATGTAACTGAAGTTTTTTCTTATTATATATTGTAACCTTCTGTTGTAGCAACTCAAGGAGATTTTGGCAAAGCAAGCTGAGTTAGGAGTCGAAGTTGCAGAAATTCCGCCACAGTATCTGCTAGGTATGGAGAAAAGGGTGAATGGAAGGGAAGAAAACCATAGGCTGTCAACCAAGAGGGGGAGATTTGGAATGAGGAATGATAAAAGAGGGAGACCAGATAAGAGAGATCGTTTTTCCAAGAAACCAAGACCAACAACCGAGGAATCATTTGATGGCAGTTCTTTCGGCAAGAGGAGTCCGACCCTTTTGCAAAAACTTCTTAGCGCTGATATAAGGAAAGATAAAAACCGGTTGTTGCAGGTTCTCCGCTTCATGGTTATGAATTCTTTCTTTAAGGATTGGCCTGAGAAGCCCTTGAAATTTCCTGTAGTAGTTGTTAAAGATGGTGTATCCGAGGGTGAGATCGTTCAAGAGAAAACCTTGCTTGATGCTGAAGATAATATTGAAGCTGGCAATAAGACAATGACCCAAAGTATCGTTGATGCTGCTGGTGATGATGATATCGAAAACAACAATGCTGATGAAGAAGAAGGAGAAGAAGATGATGACGACAACGAAAAACATGACACTCAAGTTGACCCAGTGAATTTGTATGTTAGGGAGAAAGTAGCAGAACTTGTGAGGAATGGTGAAGGAGAGGGAGAAATCATTGACTAGGATACTTTCT
Source organism: Gossypium longicalyx (assembly GCA_025698465.1). Classification (NCBI taxonomy): domain Eukaryota; kingdom Viridiplantae; phylum Streptophyta; class Magnoliopsida; order Malvales; family Malvaceae; genus Gossypium; species Gossypium longicalyx. The sequence continues at coordinate 95,313,443 of CM047000.1, read as the reverse complement.
CTCCTCTGCCTCGTACACCACCTCCGTCTCTTCCGCCACCTCGAGATACTGCTCCCTTTAAACATGTTTGTGCATAGCATAGGTTAGCATATTTTGTGTATAATTTTGAAAGGACTTTAAACAACGGAGGGGAGAGGACATTTTGGCTATACTTTAATGCTCGAGGGCTTTATTTTTGTAATTTAACTCTTTTTTTTGGCTTGCTTCTAACTGTTTTTATCTTTTAAATTATGGAAGAAATATGTTTATTAAAAGTTTGTAAGTTGAAATGGTTAAATTAAATGTTTAATAATTATTGTTTATGGGTTTAATTTCTTTTATAATTAAGTTTTTATTGATTTGTAAAATGTAAAAAGGAAAAAATGTTCTTATAATAATATAATTTATTTTATTTTGTACATCTAGAGTATTTATTTAATTCGTGATATTAATTTTTTACTTGTTTTAATTGATATATTTAATTACATTTTTAAACTATTTATTTTATTAATATTTAAATAATTTTGTTTAATAAATTTGAAATATTTATTAATTGATATATTTAAGTACATCTTTAAACTATTTATTTTATTAATATTTAAATAATTTTATTTAATAAGTTTGAAATATTTATTTTGGATGTTGAAAGAAAGTGCTGATTTAAGTATGAAATTTCCATACCGAACATGCTGCTGCTGGATGTTGTAATTTGAAGTTTTCTAGTTATGTTTGCTAATTTATTTATGCATTCTTATATTATTAGTTGGTTTTAATTAGGGATGTTTAAACAGTCGTTTCGAATTATTATTAATTGAATTATTTGAAATGTTAAAATCTTTAACCGTTAATTGAACCAAAAGTTTTTCAAATACATTAATCCAACTAAAATATTTTGGTTAATTTCGGTCGGTTAACCGAATTAACTGAAATTTACATGTTTTTATTTTTTAGTTAAAATAAGTATAAAACATATAAAAAATTACATTGTTAATGTTCATTTTCTTAATAGTTCCAAAAAAATGAATTATATATAATATATATTATTTATTTCGATTAATATAAAGAATAATAGTTCAAAATTTTCATTGCTAATATACAAAATATAGTATATATAGTATATATTATTTATTTCGATTAATTCGGTTAATTATTCGATTTCTCAGTAATTAAAATTTCAAAAAATTATAAATCGATTTTTGATTAAGCTATATTTAACCATCGGCATATTGTTGATTATATCAGTTAAAACAGTTGGTGTGATATTATTTAATCTTATGGATATGAATAAGATTGTGATTATATGTACTTACATACCATTGGTTGGTGTGATTCTGTCCTTGTTTTAGATATGAATAATGGTAAAATTGCAGATTGGAGGGATGGCTTGGATTAAAATCTAGCAAATCATTTATATTTAATAAGACTTTGAAAAAAGTTTGAGCACTATAAATAAATGGGAATGTTGTAATTATAGCAAGTTAAATAGCCAAAAAAAGAGGGTAAATTACATCATAGGTCACTCAATTATGGGTTATAGTTTTTGGTCACCCAACTATAATTTTCTTTTAAATTAGTCACCCAACTAATTGAGATTTTTTTTATTCATTTTTCGTTAATTTCCGTTTAAGTGTCTAACGGGGATGATGTGACAGTTAAAAAAATGGTATAAAAGTAAATTTAGCACTCAATTTTTACATATTATATCAATTTAGGTATAATTTAAATTTTAACCCTTAAAATTTACAAATGATCTCAATTTAATCCTAATTCTAAGAAATTTTAAAAAATATAAAAATACATAAAATTTTTGAAAATATATAATAAATTTATATTTTATATTAATATTAATTAAAAATAATTATATTAATATTAAATAAAAACAGATATATCAAAATCCAACTCAACATTATGTAAGAAAGCATCATCATCATTTGCTACTGCCTCACCCTTAAAACCCGCTTCATCAACATCTTTCCTACCCCTACACTCACCAGCCTCTTCGAAGTTTAGGTGTCAAATTTAGGATGGAAAAAATACATTAATCCTTTTTGAAACAATAAAACAAATTAATTGATTGGGTTAAGCACAATTATGTTCATGGGCTAAATTATTTCGTCCAACCCGAACATTCATCCGAAAAGTGAAAAGATTTAAATAAAAATATAAGTTCAAAAAAAGGGTTTTGACAAAAAAAAAGCTTGTTTTTTAATTAGGTTGAGCCTTAAGTAAGCTTTTTTGGCCCAACCAAGCTCAAATTTGTAAAAAGGTAAAAATAAAAATCCTGCTGCTTTTTACTGTTGTTTTCACTATTTTATTGTTTTGTCACTGTTTTAGTGTCATTTCGTTATTATATTGTTACTATTTTGTTGTTATTGTTAGGATATTGTATAACTTTTATTTTATTATTAATTTTGCTACTATTTTAGAGATATTTACTTACTGAGTTGCACTTATCTCAGTCTTATTTAACTATAAATAAAAATTTTAATTTATTTTTAATTTGTTGGGAAACATTTATTTTAATATTTTTAGTGTATTTGATGTATTATATTTTTCAAATTTATTTTTATACAAAAATAATAATATAATATTTTTTTAAATATGGATGGGTCAGACCGGGCCAAACTTCGATTTTAGCATTTTTAACCGAGTCAGATTTGGACAAAATTCTAGGCTTATTTTTCGGATCAGGTCATCCCCAAGAAAACGAGCTTAAAATTCTATTGAAGCTCGATCCAGCCATGATCACCTCTAAGCACAGTACAAGCTTAGGCATTATTAGTATTTATAAAATCAAATTGTGATTAAAAACTTTTAAATTTCACCAATTTATTTAAATAAACCTTCGTAGCTTTTATTTATCTAAATAAGCTTAAATATAGTAGAGGTCTCTATATTCTTTTAAAATTTAAAATTTAATACTTTAAATGAGATATTGAGTTTGTGTATTTTATTTTATTTAATAATCTTGAACTCTTAGATCAATTTTGGATATAAATTTATGTATTGTTATATCTTGAATTAGAGATGATTTAAATTGCATTTGCAATCGTGTCACGTTTACACAATTATAGACCCAACAAATAACATTACGATCACTATGTGCATTGGAAGCGCAAAATTTTTCAAATTCACACGACTTATCAAAAAGTATAACAATTATATTTATAATTATAAAATGTCATTCTTAAATTGATTTCTTAAATTGATTCGTTACACCATAAAAACATAATTTCATCTTAAAAATTTTGTTTCATTCCAATAAAAATGAAATTCATATATTCTTGATTCTACATATAAAAAAATTAATAAATTAATAAACATAAAATTCATATTTAGATCAAATTCGTATTTTTGATCGGCCCAAATCTATTGTTTTGTTTTTGTTTTGTTGTTGCTTTATTACCATTTCGATATTGTATTACTACTATATTATTATTATTGTTTGGATATTATATAACTCTTATTTTATTATTAATTTTGCAAGATATTTGCTTGCTAAGTTGCACTTGTCTTAATATTATTTAAGTATAAATAAAATTTCAATTTGTTGGGAAATATTTATTTGAATATTTTTAGTATATTTGATGTATTTATATTTTTTAAATTTGTATTTATATAAAAATAATAATATAAATTTTTTTTAATATAGTCGGGCCAGGCTGAGATTGAACTAAATTTCAAACCCATTTTTTGGGTTGGTTCGGGCCCAAACCTAAAAAATGAGCCTAAAATCCTATTGAAATCTGACTTGGTCCATGATCACCTCTAAGCACAATACAAACTTGGACATTTATTAGTATTTATAAAATCAGGCCGCTGTTAGAAACTTTTGAATTTCACCAATTTATTTAAATAAACTTTCATAGCTTTTATATATGTAAATGGACTTAAATATGGTAGAGGTATCTCTATTCTTTTAAAATTTAAAATTTAGTTATTATACTTTAATTGAGACATGAACTCCTCGTACCTTTCTTTTTATTTAATAATTTTGGACCAATTTTGGTATTAGAATTGTTGATATTGCAACAATAGAAGGATTTTGGTGTTGATTTGGACATGGCTACTGCATTGTGTGATAATACAAATGCCATTAACATTTTCAAGAATCTAATGTAGCATTCGAGGACTAAACATATACATATAAGACGTGATTTTATAAGGGAATTGATTGAGAATGATGTTGTTGAGCTTAAATTTGTCTCTACACAATATCAACTAGTTTATTTGTTCACTAAACTGTTGGATGCAACTAGGTTCGGCTAGGGGTGAGTATTTGATTGAGTCATATCGAATCGAATCAAATCAAATAATTTTGATTTAATCGAATTGATAAATCTTATTTTAAGTAATTCCTCTGTTGGTGTGTGTCAAGTTTGAATAACTTGAATGGGTATTAGAAGGCATCCAAACGCAAAAGCTTGTCGATTCACGTTTCTCTCTCCAAATCACGAGGGAGAAAAGGTGTGATGATTGTGGCGACGATCAATGGCCCTTATCGATTCATATTTTCCACAAGTCATTTCTATTCGACTGCTCACGTTCAGATGGCTAGGGTAAAAATTACTTACGAAGAGGAATTAGAAAAGGTTTAGGCATAAAAGAAGTGTTGAAGGAAAAGACGCATCAAACCCTCAACCAGAAACTCAGGCTAGCTCATGTTTCTTGTCTGCACTGATCAAAGGTTGTATCTATATCATGGAACTTTTAGAAAAGTGTCATATGGCTCAGGCTCATAGAGTACCTACATCAATGGTTACCTCATATTTCTTGTCTGCACTGATCAAAATCGATGTTCTTTCGAGGATTTGGCAGAGGAGGAAGACCAGATTCAGAAGCTTCAATACCGAGAGCAGCCCTAAAGGTCTCCATCTGCTTCTCCTTCCTTGCAGCAATTTGGTGGGTCTGTGTATCCGAAACCCTAACCACCAAAACATGAATGAATCAATAAATAATAAAAGAAAAACATCAACCATTCATTATTAATCAATAAATAAACAAGAAATTACTTTTGCTGGCGAGTAGGGATTGGTATAACTTCTCCTTCCTAGCTTCAACAAGCTTATCAGCGATCTCAGATTCAGTGTAACCTTGTTCAGCAAGTTTATCTTCCAAAATCACGAGCTTGAGCTCAATCTGACGCTTGCGATCATGCTCGAGGATTTCCTTGTCAGGTTTCCTGGTGGTGAGACCTGCGGTGCCTTGATCTGCCTCGAAAGGCATGTTGCAATCGGTTAACCGATTCGTCTTGGGCTTTACAAAGAATTTGTTGCTCTGTAACCATTGGTGCCTGACCCCCTAGGGGTGTCAGTCCGATTCCGTTGTACATTTAGGGATTTCTTTTCAAAACCCTACCTCAAATCTTCTGCGATTTCTTTTTTTTTTTTTGTTTTTTTCAATTTTACGATTAAGAAGAAAACAACAACTTGCAATTGCTAGTTTTACCAATGGAAATCAGAAACAGAGAAATTCAAACGAAAAAGAAAGGAAACTCACGGAGAATTGTGCTTTCTTCTGCCATTAACCCTAGCCTTTATAATATATATAGGTTAAATTTCGCTATTAGTCCCTGTACTTTACCCAAGTTGTGGATATAGCTCTTCTCCTTTTATTTGATCACTTTTAGTCCTATTCTTTTTTAATCGGTCAATTTTATTCCCTGTAATTTTCAAAATTCAAAATATTAGTCTTGACCCAATCAGTAGTAGTTAAATCTGTTTGGTTAAATTCAACTACTAGTTTTGTACTATGCGCACATTTGTAGTTTTAGTCCATATTCTCCAATTGCGTCATTCTAAGTCCTTATACTTGTCGAATTTTGAAATTTCAATCTTGACACAAATGATAGTCGTTAATCTATTAAAGTGAGTAAGATGTGTAAATAATAAGCGGACATGACATTACACATATGATAATATGTTCGTTGCATCAAATTCTGAACATGTAATACTAAATATTATTTTTCGGCATATTTTCCAAAATTGGCCCCTAATATGAATTTAATATTTTAAAATTAAATTAATTTTATTAAATTTGCGGGTTGCCATATTTAAACCATTTAAATAATTTTTTTACAGTAAACATGTAAATGGACCATTAGTTTATATTTCTTAAACCATTTAAATGTTATATTAAATAAAATAATCCCTCTCCCTCTCCCTCTCCCCATCCCCACCGGGCCTCCCCACCATCAAATATATATATTTATTATATTTTTTGAAAATATTTATATATTTTTTAAATATTTTAAAATTAAAATTAAAATTGTAAATTTTAAGGGTTAAATTTTTTAAATTATGACTAAATCGATATAATAAATAAAAATTGATGGTTAAATTTATTATTATACTAAATTTTTAGTTGTCACATTAGCTTGTCGTTCATGATTTTAACATGACTGACCAAAATAATGGAACTATGTAACATAGATGCTCAAATTACGATTTTTTTTATTATTTTGGATGCCTAAAATAAAAATTTTGAATTATTTAATGACTACCTATATAGTTTAACTTAAAATTAAATTTTATTTGAATATTATAATGTGAATAAAATTCTAATTAAATATGAATCAATTAAATATTTTGTTTAAAATCGATTTTATTTAATTTAAAATTAATAAATTAAATATAAATAATTTAGTTTTATAGTCGGATGATGGGAATTTAATTAACTATATTTTCAAATTTAAATTATAAATGATTTGAATTTAATGTTTATGTTTCTATCGATTTGGATGAAGGAAGCCTGAATTTTTCTATTTGCATGTAATTATTGTGACAAATTTATGTGGGTACAAAATAACCTTCTATCCTTTAATTTTTACCCACATTGAATCCTCAAACCTTCAATTTCTATTGAAATAAGCTCTTTAAGTGCTTATATTTGGATATAGAACTTGGTCGCTACATTTGCAAATATAGAAAGGAGACTAGCCTGTATGAGTGAGGTAGCATTTTTAAAAACAGAGTAGCATGGCAATGAAATGGCAAAAACATTAGCGACAACATGTATTAATCGCAGGGTTATGGTCAAGGCGTGGTGGTGAATGTTAGATTGGTGATGAGAATGCTTGGTTTTCATGTTATAATAATTTTTGTGACAATTGTATTGTTTAACTAGAACTATTGTTCTGTTGCTTTTAAACAGAATAGTTTGAATGAAGCAAAAAAAAAGAAGAAAAGATCAAGGACTTATTTGAGAATAATATAGGGGCTTTCCTAATCAAAATTATGAAGTTTAGTGCTTTTCTAGTGTATGATCATTTAGAAACTAAAATTAAATATATTCATATCTGACACTCATGCTCGAATCTAAATAGGGTGTTATTATTAAAGTTCAAACAATTGACGTTCACATCGTGTTTAATAAGCTAATAGATGATCGTCTAGCTCATAAAAACTTATATTGTTTCGTAACTGATAAAACTGAATGTCGATAATTGTAATATAGAAAGATCGCAAAGTAATAAGAAGGAAAAAATAAAACACATGGATTTCTTTAACAGGAATTTTGATCACACAACTCTAACAGTAACATTTGCTCTAATCATATTTTGGTTATTAAAATTCGTTTCTTTCTTAGAGTTTTGTTTTATTTTGGTGATATATATATGTTTGGTTTAATGGTGTTTTGAATAGTTTCAGTTTAGTAAAATTATAAAAAATTTACTTATTAATATTAGATGTAGTGATAAAATATGTTGCCTCGATATAAGAATGTATTTACAAATCTGAAAACTTGAATTCATGGAAAAACGATTAGGATACAGCTCCTAAATTACAACAATATGGGTTCATCAATGAGTGATGGTGCCATCTTTTGATATGTTGTAGCTATAATTCAATGTGTTGTCCCTAATTCTTAGCATCAATTACGGGGTTTTAACTTTTCAGCTTTGGTATGATCAGGATTCAGCAATTCTTGTTTGCGAAAACAGGCCGAGATGGGGTTCGATAGATGAGAGTTCACTTATTCATTGATCATTGTTCAGGGATTTGAGCTTATTTCCTAGCATCATTCACCAGGTTTTCAACTTTTGAGCCTGGTATGATCATGCAAGATAGAGATGTTCATCGGTCGTTGGAAGGGGTTTCGATTTCTGCACTGCTCCACATTTTACGTTCTCCATAATAAATACGAAGCATTTCAATTACCAGTCTTCTAGAGGAAGACGTGACTGCAGAAGATTGAAGAAGAAAACTTCGCAAATTCCTTGAAATTCAACAGCGTAGAGATCAACCTTAAAATGTAAGCCTTCTTCATTTCCTTTTGCTCCCCACCCACCAAAAGAAACCCCTAAATTTTATTTGGATTTGATAATTTGTTTGGATTAGTTCTTGAAACCCATTCCTTTAGTTCAATTTTTTCCCTCTTTTTTTTATAAAAATGGCTTAAAACTTTTGATTATTTATAAAATGGACTACTTTAAAAGTTATGTACATAAATAATCTGTTTAGAACAGAAAATGTCAGTGACGCCATTGTCATTGACGTTACCATCTCCAATCATTGGTTAATTTAAAAACTAATAATTTTTTTTGGGTGGATTGAAATATAATTATATAAAATGTTTAGAGACTTGATGAAGTAATTACCCCTTTTAAATCGGATAAAAAAAAGGTGACACCAATCCTTTTAGCGGCACCAATTAAATACTTTTAAACTTTTGATCTAGTTGCATGTTAAAGTTTGTCTCATTTTAAAATTAAATTTAAATAGCTCTTAAAAATATAAGATTAACAAAATAACCCTTTTTAGATTTTATTATTTGTTAAAAACAATAAACTTAAAAAATTATATAAATTTTTTATTTAAATTACTAAATATATCTCTCAAAAATTTTCTTTTAAATAAGAATTTTTAGCAATTTTAGGTAAGTTAGTGTTTGATTGACAAGAACTGCATCTTTGGGTGATAAGAATGTACTTTGAACACGTATGCTTCTAAAATTTTTATGGAAACTGTGCAAGAATAGGAAATTGTTTGTAAAAGATTTCTTTAATGCTTAATGAACCATTTTTCATGGAAGAAATTGTGTCCTTCAGTGATGAGAATGTACCTTGAGCAAGATGAAGTTGGATGGATAGTAGGTGTAGTGTGGCACAATAATCGCAAATAATCATATTCGATATACCCTGAACCCTAATCACAATTATGTCACCGCTCATCGATGTTGTTTCGAGGATTTGGCAGAGGAGGAAACCCAGATTCAGAAGCTCCAATCCCGAGAGCAGCACTAAAGGTCTCCATCTGCTACTCCTTCCTTGCGCCAGTTTGGTGGGTCTGTGTATCCGAAACCCTAACCACCAAATCATGAATGAATCAATAAACAATAAAAGAACATAAATCATCCATTATTAATCAAAGTAATTTAAGAAAAAAACTAATGATCCGCTTGGTGAGCCTGCGTAACCGAAAATCAAAACCTCCAAAACATGAATTAATCAATAAATAATCAAGAAATTACTTTTGCTGGCGAGTAGGGATTGGTAAAACTTCTCCTTCTTCTTCGTCTTTCTCTTCTTGAGCATCTTCGAGAGCCTTCCTAGCTTCGACGAGCTTATCAGCGATCTCAGATTCAGTGTAACCTTGTTCGGCGAGTTTATCTTCCAAAATCACGAGCTTGAGCTCAATCTGACGCTTGCGATCATGCTCGAGGATTTCCTTGTTAGGTTTCCTGGTGGTGAGACCTGCGCTGCCTTGATCTGCCTCGAAAGGCTTGGTGGAATCGGTTACCCGATTCGTCTTGGGTTTTACAAAGAATTTGTTGCTCTGAATGTAACCATTGGTGCCTGACCCCCTAGGGGTGTTCAGTCTGATTCCGTTGTCCATTTTAGGGTTTTTTTTTCAAAACCCTATCTCAAATATTCCGCCAATGCCTTTTTACAATTTTACGATTAAGAAGAAAAAAGAACTTGCAATTGCTAGTTTGACCAATGGAAATCAGAAACAGAAAATTTCAAATGAAAAAAAGGGAACTCACCCATTTATAATCTATCATATAGGTTAAATTTCGCTATTAGTCCCTGTATTTTATGGAATAATGTATTTAGCTCTAATCCTTTTATTTGATCACTTTTAGTCCTATACTTTTTGAATTGGTCAATTTTAGTCCCTGTACTTTTCAAAATTCAAAATATTAGTCTTGATCCAAACAATAATAGTTAAATTCGTTTGGTTAACTTCAATTACTAGTCTTGTACCATACGTACAGTTGTAGTTTTAGTTCATATTCTCCAGTTGCATCATTCTAAGTCCTTATACTTATCGAATTTTAAAATTTCAATCTTGACACAAATGATGGTCGTTAATCCATTAACTGGATTTTTAGTGAGTAAGATGTGAAAATAATAAGTTGACATGACATTACACATATGATAATATGTTTGGAGCATCAAATTTTAAAAATAATAAAACTTTATGCAATTAATTTTACGGTTATTATTTTGGTGATGACTGAAATTTTAAAATGTGAAAAGTACAAGACTAAAGTCTAAAAATGATCAAATAAAAGTACATGGATTAAATCCACAACTTTTGCAAAGTAAAGTGGCAAAGTAAAGTGACTAATAGCAGAATTTTGGTCACTCAACATGAAATCCTAAGAAATTTATCACCTAATTTTTAGGGCACTTTTATTTTAGTCACCTAGGCATTAAATCTCTAACAGCACATTATATTTACACTTTCATTTTAGTCATTAAACTTCTAGGTTAGTTTCATTTTGGTCACCCAAAAAATTATCTTTTTAAGTATTGATCGGGTAAAAAATATTAAGAATTAAAGTGAAACAAAGGTAGAAACTAAAAAAATGCATTAAAATTTTTGACAAATTGTACTTTTTTACGCCCTTGCCGAAAGTTGTAATTTTTTCAATAAAATTTTTATTACTTGATACTCTCAACTGATTTGTTAATATAGTATTGAAATTAATTAATTTAATCTCTATCTAAAATTTAAAATTTTATTTTACTCGACTCAATTTAAATTTTTTTAAATTAAATGATAAAATAGGACTCAACAAATTAAAATTTTTTTATTCGATTCAATAAAATGTTTATACCTAATAGTGGATTAGCTTCCACCATTGGCTCATCATCCATATCACTCCCGGTAATATTGGACACCTATCCCTTGAATAGCCACACCTGCCACAACTATAATAAATCGTTGACTCGTTGGGTATGACCTTTTATTTTAATTTTGGAGATTAAAAGATGACTTAGATCAATATTAACAATCATCCGAGCAAAGCGTCCTCTAAAATCACTGTTAATTTTATATTCGATTTTAATAACCTTTATAGTTATAATATTAGAGTTGTTCATTGGTCGTGTCCTAATAAAATTTTAGAGCTATATATTCAAATACTGGAAAAGAAGAAATTGTATTTGGTATGTCTCTAGTCATTCGTTTACCATTGCTCCTAAGATTATTGTATATTGAACAAATGTATTTTGCCATTCTATGTTCTGATTCGAGGATGAGTGTTAGATATGCGTAAATAAAACTCAAATTTGTTGTTATATTTACGATAGATATTGTTTTTCATCAACTTTCCTAACTATGTCTAATCCATATGCCTTATTGTAAAATCCTGCATAAGGCAGGTGGTCCATCGGAGCGTCTAGTGAACCATTAGAATTACTCGTTTAAGAGGCCAACGGAGCATGAATGCGTGCATCTCCATGAGGTAACAAAAGCTGCCAAAACCGAATAACCGGAAACAAATGTCGTGTATAATAATGCTCTAAAGGAAGCCATTAGAGGAGTGTAAGATGCTGTGACTGCCATTAATGAACACTTAGAAGAAGTGAGATGTGAAATTGCAGCCCTTGAAATAGAGTAAGTTCACTATAACATAATCCAAAGTGTTAAGTCACTCAAATTATATATGTCAGAAACCATTTTTTGAATGTCGACTTTTTATTTTAAAAAACAAAAATAGAGTCACCACCAATCCTTTTTTATGAAGTATGATCGGATCACCTCATAATTTGATTGTTTTAATAAAATATTTGATCTAAAACAACGATTTTTGGTCTACAGAGTTTAGGAAATGGGTTCGGGAGTCAGTTACGCATGAGGAAGGGTTAGCACCCTCGTTACGCTCAAAATTGGTACCTAATTAATTACTTGATATCTTTAGTGTCGACAATTAAAAATTTAAAAGGAGTTAAAAACACGATCCCTCTTTGTATTAATGTATATATTTTTAGTAAAATCCCTTAAATAGATCAAAACGTATGTAAAAGGCTTTCTTATCTCGAGGTAACAAAAGGTCGTATCCCGTAAGTTAGGACACGACTTCTTGAATTCTCGAGAATAAGTTTACCTTTTATTTTTTATATTAAATCTCACATATTTTAATTTTAAAAGGATATTCGATTATTTAAGTTCAACAAGAAAATCGAAACTCCGTAAGTTAGGGTACGATTTCTAGAATCTCCCAAATATGAAACATTGTCTTATTTTAAAAATTTCCTTTTTGCGTATTTGGGTAAGAATTAATGTAATATTAAAAATGATCCTAAACCCTAAACCCAAAACTCTAATATTAAAAATGATATATGAATAAAATGTTACGCTAATGAATGACAACAATATAAATGTACTAATAAGCAATTCATAGTACATATAATGGCAATAATCATATAATACATATCACTTTAATACCAATATTAAAAATTAAATAAAAATAAATAATAAAATAAATAATAACAATGATAACAATAATAATGACAAAATAGTGCATAAAAAAAGAAAATACCAATTTTTAAATATAATAAGGACAAGGGAATAAATAAATACATAAATAAACATTGAGAAAAATAATTTGTAAAATGTTGAAAATAGAGGACCAAATTAAAACGTGAATGGAATTAAGGGTGCAATTCATAATAAAATGCATAAATAATAATAATAGTAGTGAGTAAAGAAGAAATGACGCAATAAACAAAAATAAAAGATAAATGAGTAAATATATGAACAAATAAATAAGTACAAACGAAAATAAAATGCAAAAGATTGAAAGTAAAGGACTAAATCAAAATATAAACAAAATCTAAATTAAAAATCATAATAAAATAAACAAATTAAACAATAAAATGGGTTAAAGGATTAAAATTGAATGCACGAATGAAGGATAGAGACCAATTAGGAAATAATCCCCTTGTCCATATGCACACCGTTTCACAGAGGACTGAAATTAAATAATGCAAAATTTATAGGGTAAAATTAAAAAGCAAAAAAAAAAAGAACAGGATTAAATTGAAAATGGGCAAAAAAGCGGAAGGACTGACCGCGTAAATATCCCTCTAGGAAAAAACACGCGGATCTTAACTTAAAATTGAGTCGGGTTTCGGGTCTTAAGCAAAACGGCGTCGTTTTGGTAACTGATGCTTAAGTCCAAAACGGCGCCGTATAGATCCTTATATAAATAGTAAAAATTAGAAAGAAAAAAAAGAGCTTCCCCCTTCATTTTTTTCAAAAATTTCTGAGAACTCTGTCAAACTCTCTCTCGCTCTCCCTTTCTCCGGTCTTGGCTCTGGCCATCAGCCATCGTGGTGACCGCCGGTGGCCCACGGTGGCCAAAAAGCAAAAATGACCATTTTTCTTGGCCTTTCGACTTCCCCAAATCTAGATCTAGGTTTTTTTTTAAACAAGAAAACATCACAATAACAAAAATCCTTAAAGAACCCTTCGGTTTTTTGGGTTTCGAAGATCCCTTTGTTGTAGGCCAATTTTAGCCCAATGTACATTAAACCCGAATGGCCCATTTAAATTTTACAAAACCCACACTTAAACCCCAACCCGCCAGCCCAATAACACACTAAAACCTAAAACTACCAAAAACCCATTACAAAACCCAAATATTGAACCCAATTCAGAAGCCCACTAAACCTAAAAACCCAAAATCAGAAAACTAACCTTAGCCTTCCACCCTAGCCGCCGCTTCTGTCCCATCACCTCTGTCAACCCCCATTCCACCGTTCAACCACCACCTGCAAGACAAAGAGAACACGCAAGCAGCAAAAACAGATTAGAGAGCAATGTAGACGGCTATATAAGCCGAACAAAGTAATGTAAAAAGGGGATTTTTTTTAGAGGATTCGGACAAAAAAAATTGAATACAAAAGGAAGAATAGATTCAAATACTAAAAAACATAGCAAGCTGATCAAAAACCAATTCATCACACAAAGGTCTTGTTCTTTTTAGTTTATTTTTTATCTTTACTTTCTTCTTTCACATATATACTCCTATTTCTTTTATTTTTCTTTCAAAACACACACACACACACACACACACACACACACACACACACACACACACACACACACACACACATATATATATAGACATAGATAAAAAAAGAATAAAAGTAAAAAAAACAAAAAAATAAAAATTTTTACCTTTTTCGGCCACAGTGGTCGGCGCCGGCGCCGGCGACGGTCCGACTACCGGACGGTGACCGGCCTCATGGCCGGAAATCCCTGGCTCTCCCCCTTCCCCTTTTTCTTTTTTTTTTTCTTCCTAAGCTACCAAATGATTTAAAAAAAAAAAAGAGCTTTTATAGGGACCAAAACGGTGCACTTTGGTCCCCCCTTTTAAATAAAACGACATCGTTTTGGATAGGGTCGGATCGATCCGACCCGACCCACTAGGATCCGCGTGTTTTCTTGTATAATGGTCTAATTGCGGGCGCGGCCCTTTCGCATTTTCGACGTTTTTAAATCAAGTTTATATTTATTTAATAATTTGGCCCTGAAATTTGACCCGCTTTACAATTTAGTCCCGTTCAATGCTGTGCGTTTTAGAGGCTTGGGCAAATTGCCCTTTTGGCCCCCCACTGTTTCCGCGCGTTTCAAATGGGTTCTTCCTTTTATTTTATTTCTGATTTAGCCCCAGAATTTAGTTTTTTTAATTCGATTTTAATCCCTTTTTCATTTATTTTCGTTCCTATATTATTAAGTTAATTCTTTTTAAATATCAATAATTATTATATTATATTTAGTATTATTTTTACTAGTAGGTTTACTATTATATTTATTATTATTGTTTTTTAATACTATTATTATATTCACTATTTACTACTTTATTTTAATATTATATTCATTGTTATCACTATTTTCTATTATTTTAACATTTTTATTATTTTTAAATATTAATTACTATTACATATAATAATCGTTTTTGATGTACTTTTAATATTATTATTATGTACATATCTTTAATATATATACGTATATATTTGTGTAGTATTATTATAATTGTTTTTTAAAAAATTATTATTGTTTCCAATATCTATATATTATGTATATATTTTTATATATATAATGTTTTTATGTATTATGTATATACTTTTCATCCCTATTATTGTGTAAATATTTTAATATATATATATATATAGCATTATTAGTATTTTTAATGTTATGTTATCATCACCTTACTTACTATTATTATATGTTTATATACATTCGTTTTTATTTCGTGTTTAATACTATTATTTTCACGTTTAATATCGCACACATCGTTATTATTTTTAATATTATCGTTATAGTCATTATTTGCTTCAATGTTCGTTTCTTGCCCATTCCGTATCATTTTACTATTTATCACTTTAAAAATCTTTATTCATGTTTTCTAATTAATTTCAAAAATAAGGCAACATACCGATTTTAACATTAAGTCTGTGATTTCATCGCTATGTTGGGTGAATCACATTGGCTCGTGATAAAAACGGGACATCCTTCAAAAACCAAAAACTAAAAAATTCTCATTTTTCAATCGGATCACGATTAAATGTCAAATTGAATTCGTATTTTTGAAAATCAAGACAACACCTGTTTAATAAAGATACCAATTTTGGGCGTCGCGAGGGTGCTAATACCTTCCTCGTGCGTAACCGACTCCCGAACCCAACTTTACTCTGGCTTTTGACGTAGACCTAAACTCGGCCTTCTTTTTGTTTAAAAAATAAATTTTATTTTAAAAAAAAAAGGATTTATTAGGTGTCCGATCACACCTAGGAAAAAGGATCGGTGGTGACTCCCTTTTTTAATAAAATTGAAAGTCGGTTTTCAAATTTTCAATAAATCGCCTCAATTAGCGATCGAAAAAAAAATTTACGTCGCTACAGCTGGCGACTCCACTGGGGACGTATTTTTGAGAGTCGAGTCGAATTAAACGCGTGTTGTCAAAATTTTCGAATTTCCTTGTTCAAATTAATAATTAGTCGTGATCCTCAAATTTTGTTTTCAAAAAATCATGCATTTGCATCATGTTTTATCCTTTTGCTTTTCAGCTCTAAGTTTTTATAGTTTTAGCTTCTTTTAGTTTTAAATAAAAACGAAAAGGGTTTGTGAGTTTCTCCCCACACACCGCGCACTTGCATTGTTGCATAACATGAGCTCTCTACCTGGGCTCCATCCGTTTAAGTGGAAGGAAACGCTATGCCTTCGTGAGTTAACTCATCCCTCCGTACAGGCTAGTGAATACTTCCGGATTACATATGACTTATGCTTTCGTGAGTTAACTTGTCCCTTCGCATAGGCATAAGTAAATGTAATCCCTCAAATTGAACTCGTGAGCCTGTGATGGGCTACGACTGAGGCTTCGTACTAGTCTTAGTAGACGATAGTACGAACAATTCGAGTATCTGTCTAGAACCAAAACCGTATATAGTAAACCATACGAGCCACCTAACTAGAGTCATGCCGAACCTCCGTCCGTTAATAATCACCAAAATAAGTACACGGGAGAAATGCCTCTTACCTTTCATTTCTTTTACATTTATACTTTTGCAAAGGGATCGGGTCTATTGGACCGGGTAACTTAATTTGTTAGATTCCCTATAGTTTTTTCTCGATTCATATTTATTGTGATTACTAATCAAGGTTGTTTGTCTTTATTTTTCATCATGCATCATAGGCATCTTGATTAGGAAGGTGTTGATTAGAGATTGGTTGCCAAAAACGGGTTTCTGATGGAGGAGTCGATTATACAAACAACTGAGAAAAATGCTGTGGTCCAAGATTGGTCTCTAAGAACCTAGAAAGAAAAAAGGGACAGTCTAATGGAAGGATGTATTCCCAACCTACCCGATCACGTAACTGTGAACATTCGTCAGAATAACCTTGATGTCTTGACTCGGATTTAGAGATAGTGGGATTCGGACACTAGAGGCATCTTCACTGAAAGGTACGGGGATATAGCCAGCCTGATCGCCGTCAACATAGATGAAAGATTGATTCAGGCCATGATCAGATTCTGGGATCCGGCTTACCAGTGTTTCATTTTCAATCAAGAAGATATGACCTAAACCGTGGAAGAGTACGCTGCTTTACTTCGTATTGATAATGTGTAATTCTACAAGATTTATGTGAAGGAGCCCAAGCTGATGACTTTCAAGAAAAAGCTGGTAAAGTTGACTGGCTTGACCGACACATGGGCCGAGAAACAAATAAAGAAAAAGAATGAAATCAGCTGTATTCTGTAGTTTTCCCTGCGGGATTTAGTCCTAAATCATCCCGATATTTTGAAGAGAGTGAATCTGTTCGCTTTGGCCATTTACGGATTGGTCGTCTTTCCAAAAGTTCTGGGACATATAGAGGTTGCAGTAGTGGACTTCTTTGAAAAGTTAAAACAAGGAATCAACCCTATCCCAACTATTTTGGCCGAGACCTTCAGATCCCTAAGCAGTTGTAGGAGGAAAGGGGAAGGATGCTTTATCGGATGTGCGTAATTGCTTAATGTTTGGATTTTGAGCCATTTCTGGAAAGTAGAGCGCACACCGTACCACATGTTTTCAAAAACCTTCGCCCCGTTGGAAGCCTATCTTGAGAGAGAATGGCCAAAGGGTGTCACCGAAGAGCATTGGGTTTTAATTTTTCAGAACCTTCGAGCTAAAGATGTAACCTGGAGAGCACTGTGGATCCGCCCTTCGGTTTTATTATATAAGGTTGGAAACCAAGATTGGGTGCCACTGCTCGGATTATAGGGAGGAGTAGGTTATGCTCCGTTATTGGCCCAGAGGCAGTTTTTTTCGCGATAATTCATACCCGCCATTGGAGGATTAGCACAGTCCGAATTTGCTTTCGTGAAGCGAGGGTTATGAAAAAGGTCAGAGATACGGCGAAGTCTTGGAAAAAATTCATCGATGGAATTGGCTCTATACGCTGATACTTTCACCCGTGATTATGATGTATGGAGAAAACAACGAGTGAATAGTCGATGAAGTCTCATCGATTTAATTATACCTTCCGTAATCCTTTCTCGGAAGAAATGCCATCTGAGCTAGAAACGGCAAGACTGGAATTTGAACGAGAAAAAGCTAAGATGACACGGGACCTTAGTGCTCTTCAAGAGAAAAATTACCAGCTAAAGATTGATGTTCAAATTGAAAGATCCAGAGCCGAGAAAGTTCAAAGAGAAGCTGAGATCGTAAGAAATGACTTAAGAGATCTTCATCTAGAAAATAAGAAATTAAGAGGCACTATAAAGAATAGTGGGCTGGGCAAGTCATCAGCGGAATGGAAAGAAGAATTAAGTAACATTAAACGCGGGATGGAATTCTGGAAAGGGAAAGCGAAGAAAGAAGAGGGAAAAGCTGCGCGGGCTATGTTAGAGCTAAGAAAGAAGAATGCAGAATACGAAACTGTGTCTACCGAATTAATAGCTAGTCGATCTGAACGTCGGGAGCTAAGAGAGAAAATGTGAGAATTAGAAGAGACGCTGCAAGCTTGTCAACAACAGTTAGATACTCTCCTAGAAGCTTTGCAAGAAAAGAATAGTCAGTATGACAGAGATACTCGCGTCTACGGAAGAACCCTCTATGAAAAGGACGAGAAATTAAGCTATTTGATCAATGAAACTCGTAAAGTAGCCATGCACGTGGTACAACTATCAGATGAAGCCAAAGTTCTCAGTTGCCAGTTCCCCCCAAGCCAAAGATCAAACATATCGAAATTCTTAGAACGAGTGAAGAAATATAGCGATATAGCCAGAAAGTTTGTATGATGACGACAAAATGCTTTGTAAAAGACTCTTTTGATAAATGAAATTCCTAAATAGGGGCCATCTTGAAATCAACACCAAATTCTTGCATACGCATTCATGACTAACATTCACTTGACATTCATTCATTCATTCATTGCATGTACATATCACCCTAATCATTCACTGAGGCTAAAATTGTAACACCCCCTAACCCCAAACCGTCCTTTGAACAAGGTTACGGAGTATTACCAAACCTATTAGATATTTACAATTAATATACACATAAATACCAACACAACTAGAGACACTCATAATTTACCAAATTTAAACATTTACATATTATCCAATATTTAATTCTATTATATATCATAACCAAACCTAAATCTATTTATTTCATCATTACATTTAAAATTTCAAAATGACACACACATAAGACACCCTAGGTACATGCCATTACCAATAATTAATAGACTTTACCTTATTGAATTCGGGATCAGCCTGGGATGCTGATTCAACGTTCTATCTTTACTCAACCTGCGCACGGAAACAAACCGTACGCTGAGTATAGGTATACTCAGTGGTATTTCTATAATTCGAACATTTAATAATATAACAAATACTTACGATCATAGTAACAATTACAATTATTTAATTATTTATTTCATTGATAAATTTCAACTACTTACCATATAAATTCTATACAAATCATATAATAAACACAATAACATAATTGCTCAATTCTTAAATAAATCCGTTATTATTTATTCCATTCTTTTCATTTACTAACTTAAATAGCTTTCCACAAATTATTCACAAGTCATTAAAAAATTATAATATTCACTTTTATCCAATCCAGAGCTACATGATTCATTTGTCTCAATCATACTTTAATTCACTGTTTAATTTCAATAAACTATATTCAGCTATTCACTTTTCAATCAATGTACTGTACATATCCATTTCAATAATGATCATTACCATTCATATCAAATCGACTTGCTATCCGAGATAGCTTTCATCGTATAATACGATTCGTGTGTTTCAGTCCACATTTCAATTCTTCATTTAGTAACAATCGATCTTTGTTATATTTAATAACCCCTATTAACATGACTCGGACTCGACGGATACACGGATCCAACCAAACACACCGAATATCCAACCCAAACACACCTGAATATTATAAATCCTCCATAACACACAAAGTATAATATATCCTCCCAAACACACCAATAAGGCATTAAATGCCCTTGGACAAACCGAAGTATATAATAATGAAACATCTTCTCGACCGAACTACAAATCTCCTCATCACATCACAAATCCAATGGCATGCCATTTATATCCAATCTAGTCCGACAAGTTAATAGGGTATTATTTTACTTTTCCAATTTCAATAATTATTTCATCAATATACCATTCTAATAATCACGTATATTTACACATTTTCATAATTTCATACATTTTCATTCAATTCAACAAATATATTTCAGTTATTCATATTAATTCATAATTCAACACAATTCAATTTACTTTTCAATATCAAATATTCAAATATCACAAATCTCATATATTCATATCAATTTCCTCATATTTTCAATCAATATATTTTTTTCAATATAACATTCATTCAATATTCAAATTTTTACATAAATCATATTTATTATATAATTCAATCAAAATAAATTCAATCAATATATAATTCAATATTAATTTAATAAAATCATAACATACCAAATCAACCCTCTTCCATTATCAAACACAATAATTCTCATTTCAACATTCACTAAAAGCATTGAATAAAATATAACAAGTAATAACTATGTTCGGATTATAGAAATACAAACCGTAGTTTCTGAGCTAACTCCCGTTGACTTTGTCTTGTCCTTTCTTAGCCGAGATTTCCGGTACCAGATTGACTACGAAAGTAATACAATTCATAATCATTAATACATTACTAATTTATATCTTGAGTTACAGAATTCTAAATTAAGATCCCCTAATTTCTCCTGAAACTAGACTCACAAATCTTCTTACCATAAAATTTTCAGAATTTTTCGTTTAGCCATTAGGTACAGTTTATTATTTAAATTTACCCCTATTTTGCTGTCTGACAGTTTCGACCCTTCTTCACTAAAAAATAATTATCTCACAGTACAGAACTCGGATAATATTCCCATTGATTTCTTATGAAAATAGACTCATTATGGATTCCAAAAATATAACTTTAAGCCTCTAATTATTTTTCTCCAATTTTTGGTGATTTTCCAAAGTCATAAGAGGGGAACTCAAATTCATTCTGATCTTGTCTCACAAAATTCATTATATCTCATAATTTATAATTCAATTGCTTATACCGCTTCTTTTATAAGAAACTAGACTCAATAAGCTTTAATTCCATATTTTATTCATTCTATAATTCAATTTATACAATTTTTGGTGATTTTTTAAACTTAGACTACTGCTGCTGTCCAAAATAATCTTAGTACAAAATGTTGATTTTCTACTTTTAATTTCAATTTAATCCTAACTAAATTCACTTACTTTTCTATCTTAATTCATACTTTATTTCTACTCAATTTTTAACCAAACTTAGACATAATTATCTATTTTTCATCATAAAACCATAATTTTGAAATTCTTTCAATTTAGTCCTTAAAGCATAAAACTTATGATCACTTTACAATTCAATCCTTATTTCATTTCTAACTTGAATTTCTATCAATTTATCTCTTAGTTCATCATTTTTACTCAACATGAACATTATCTAGAAATCTAATAACTTTCAAAATATCAACTTAATTTCATCAAAATCTTGTTCCAAAGCTTCTAAAACATCAAAATTAAGTAAAAATGGCTAAATTGACTTACCTATTAAAATTTAAAGCTTCAAAACCTTGATTTTCCCTTTTCTCCCTTTCTTTCTTTCTTTCCTTTCTTTCTCCCCTGCTCTTCTCTGTTTCGTTTTGCTTTGTTTCTCTTTTTCATTTCTTTTATTTCATTTATTTCTTTGTTTTTATTATTAAACTATTATAATATTTATTATTTATACATGTGTATATTTATTAATACACATGTATTCATTTATCACCTTACACTTGTCATAACTTTTATTTATTTATTTATTTAATATAAAATATTATTAATATAATAAACTTTAATTATTATTATTTTACTTATATAATAAGTAAATACACATGTATAATACATGTGTACCATTTATATTTGTACACATTTAACTTATTTTAACCATACATTTGTCACCCCTTTTTGGCTTATTTGCTTCTTTAGTCCATTCACTTTTATTTATTCTATAATTAAACTTTCACTCTTCATTCAATTTAATCATTTTATCTAATTATCCTTAATTTAAGTTAATTCACTTCATTAAACTTTAAATTAATCACTCACTTAACTTCGTAAATATATATATTTTAATAAATATTTACGAATTCATTTTTTAGAAACGGAGACCCGAAAATGTACTTTTTCGATAACTATAAAATTCGGGTCATTATAAAAACCGTATAATCCGCAGCTGCGACACTACAAGCCTGGAAACACGAAAGGATTGAGAGGATGGAAAGAATACAAAGGGAATTACAGGAATAGTTGGCAAAGTCACAACAAGAAACTAGAGATCTGATGGTGAGATCTCGAGAAGAATCGCTCGAACAAAGGGACCAAATGGCCAGGATGATGGAAATGATGTCGGCTCTGGTAAAAGGAAAGGGACCTATGAACCCTGACGTTGTGAAACCACAGTCAAGGGTTAACATCGATCAGGATCCGCCCCATCCTCCAGGATTTACTCCACCGCACGCCCACACAACACAAAGAGGGTACGCTCAATGGGAACCTACAGGCCTGGAGCAATGACCTGCGCCACCTGCTAATCTGGGGCAAGGAATGTTCATATCAAACCTGGGGGCTAGTCCTGCTGATCCACCCGTTCCAGATTTGGACGATCCAGCAGAGATAGCCAGGTTGAAATTGGATGATCACGATGCAAAGGAGAAATATAGGAGCCTAGAGGAAAGGCTCAAGGCGATAGAAGGCACTGAAGTCTTCTCTGCACTGAGCGCTAAAGAGCTCAGTTTGGTACCCGATTTAGTTTTGCCTCCAAAGTTTAAGGTACCGGATTTTGAAAAGTACGATGGGACAAGATGCCCAAAAGCATATTTCATCATGTTTTGCCGGAAGATGATCGGCTATGTGAATGAAGATAAGCTGCTCATACACTGCTTTCAGGATAGCTTAGTCGGATCAGCTCTTCAATGGTATAATCAGCTTAATAGAGAAAGGATCCAATCATGGAAGGATTTAGCGTCAGCGTTCTATGAACAGTACAAACACGTATCTGATATGGTGCCTAACCGAATGACTCTGCAAATGATAGAGAAGAAACCAACGGAGACCTTCAGGCAATACGCTCAAAGGTGGAGAGATATCTCGGCCCAAGTGGAGCCTCAACTGACTAAGACTGAGATAACAGTCCTTTTCATCAACACATTGAAAGCGCCATTTTATGACAAGTTGGTAGGAAGTGCCACAAAGGACTTTGCGGATATTGTGATACTCGGGGAACTTATTGAGAATGCCATCAAGAGTGGAAGGATGGAAGGTTCTGACAGTTCAAGAAATGCAGCACCCGTAAAGAAAAGAGAGCTAGAAACCCATATGGTGGGAGCTGGAAGCCGCTATACTCCAAACCCATACTCAAACCAACCACGACCGGGATATCACTCATCTCTAAATGTCTATTTTCCTTCCCAAAACCCTTACTACCAAGTAACACCTCCTTCCTACCCCGTATAAGTCACGAACAACCAAAGACCCGTCGCTATATTCCCACAAAGCATTGTACCCGCTCAAAGCCAACCCAGAAACGAACCAAGACCAGCAAGGCCTAATCCCGAGAGACCATAATTTACTCCTATCCCTGTGTCGTATGGGGAATTGTATCCAAAACTTTTGGAGAAACAATTGATATCTCCCCATTATATGGCACCCCTGAAACCCTCGCACCCGAAATGGTACGATCCTAACGCTAATTGTGTATACCATGCTGGGAACTAGGGACATTCTATGGAGAATTGCCTTGCCTTTAAGATTAGAGTTCAAGGACTCATTGATGTGGGCCTCCTACGATTCGATAGTGTTAGTAATGCAACTGGGAACCCGTTCCCTGACCATGCTGAAGAGAATGTGAACGCGGTAACGGAGGAGGGTAAGTGGCAAATAAAAAGCTGTGTTTCTAAAGTAAGGATGCCTCTGCAGAAAATCTGGGAGGTATTGGTTGAAAAGGGATTACTCTGTCGCACCGACAAAATTCTCGAAGAAGGAGGTCAAGGTTTTTGTAATTTCCATGGTCTTGAAGGGCATAATATTCAATCCTGTGAAGAAATTAGAAAATTATTACAAGAAATGATGGATAATAAGGAGATTAGGATCTTTAATAAAAGGGAAGAGGCCGATGAAGGAAAAGTATGCACCTCTAACAATTAATCGTTAGGTCTCCCGTATAGCGCCGATCGACTATTCGTAATTTATTACGATGCAAGGAAGGAATCGGTGAAACCAAAGATGATCATTGAAGTACCATCTCCTTTCCCTTACAAAGACGACAAGGCGGTACCGTGGAAATATGACATCAACATCGTTACACCTGAAGGTGAAAAGTCCGAAGCCACAACTGGAGATGTTGGAGAGGTAGGCCATTTTACCCGCAGTGGGCGGTGTTATTCTAAAGAGATTGAGCCGATAAAGAAGAACAGTGACTGGATGCAAAAAGGAAAGGCAGTGATGTATGAAGCTGATGTCGAGCAGGAAACTCCACCCATGCAAGAAACTAAAGAGCCTGTGGATGAGGAGGAATCACTGGAGTTCTTGAAATTTATCAAGCATAGTGAATACAATGTGGTGGAAAAATTGAATAAGTAACCAGCACAAACCTCAGTTTTATCTCTACTGTTAAATTCAGAGCCACACCGGAACGCTTTGCTGAAGGTGTTAAATCAAGCTTACGTAGCAGACAACATATCTGTTGAGAAGCTTGATAGGTGGGTGAATAATCTGAACGCTGACAATTTCATCTCTTTTAGTGATGATGAGATACCGCCAAACGGTAGAGGCTCAGTGAAGGCACTGCATATTACGACTCGCTGCAAGGGCTACATAATACCGAATGTGCTCATCGATAATGGGTCGACACTCAACGTCATGCCTTTGGCCACGCTTTCCAGAATTTCGATGGATTTGTCCTATTTAAGGCCCTGTCATTCCACAGTAAGGGCATTCAACGGGACAAGGAGTGAGGTCATAGGAAAGATTGAAATCCCTCTAGAAGTGGGTCCCTACATTTATAATGTCGAGTTCCAGGTCATGGACATCACACCCTCGTATAATTGCCTCTTGGGAAGACCTTGGATCCATTCTGCTAGAGCACTTCCGTCCTCTCTCTATCAAAAAGTGAAGTTTATCATGGATGGCTGTTTGGTCACTGTCGAGGGAGAAGAAGACATTGTCGCATCTATCTCTGCCAATGCACCGTACCTGGAAGTGAGCAAAGATGCAATAGAATGTTCCTTCCGATCCTTTGAGTTTGTCAATGCCACTTTTTTCGCTGAGAGAAACAGAATTCCGGTGCCAAAACTGTCAAGGAATACCAGATTGGGCGTTAAGATGACTATGGGAAAAGGAGCCCGAGCAAGGAAAAGTTTGGGAAGGTATCTACAAGGAATAGTCAGGGCTCTAAAGCCAGTGCACCAGAAGGCCCGATACGGTTTGGGGTTCCAGCCAGACATGCGTCAAAGAAGAATACAATGGAAGAAAGATCAAGAAAAAAGGATCGCAAGAACTTTAGGTCGAGAATTAGAATGGGAGCCCATAACGTACCCTCCTTTTTCAAAAACATTTACATCTGCAGGAATGATATACCCCGAGCAAGATAATCCACGAAGCACACTGTTATTAATTGAAAGGGGTCTTCAGAATGTTAGTAATGACAAAGGAAGTGATGCAATTAAAGATGTTTCAATGATACGCCCTTGTCCTCCTGGATTTATTTTGAACAATTAAACTGCTGTGGATCTCCTTGTAGTTTCTAAGTCTTCTCCAGAGTAATGCTCAATGTTAACACTCTTCTTTTTGTGTGCCCCTAAGTAATAGTAGAGATTCTTTTGTAAGAGCTTATGACTTGCTCTTTATCATTTAAATGAACATTAATGGAGATGCATTTTGTCATAGTCTTTTCATTCTCATTAACTTCATACTTTTTCCTTTTTCTCACAGTCTGTCATTGCATATATCTCACATCATGCCATTATGCTTGTTGGTCCCAATACTTTGATGCTCCTCTATAATTTCTTTTCCATTCAACTTTCAGGTGCTCAGATATCAACGATATGAACAAACCCGTTACAAATCTTGAAATCGATTTCGAGAAGGCTATTTATTTAGGAGAGTTCGAAGCTGAGGAAAATGTTGAAGACTATGTCTCGTCTCCTGACTTACTAAGAATGGTAGAACAAGAAGATAAATAGATTCTACCTCATCAAGAATCTGTTGAGACAGTAAACTTGGGAAATGAAGGAAAGATGCAAGAAGTGAAGATTGGGACCTCCATTTCAGATAACACCAAACATGATTTGATCGCTTTGCTTCATGAGTACAAAGATGTATTTGCATGGTCGTATCAGGACATGCCAGGATTAGATGAGGATGTAGTGGTCCATAGACTCCTACTGAAACCAGAATGCAAACCCATTCAACAGAAGTTAAGACGAATGGGACTTGAAATGCTGTTAAAGATAAAAGAAGAAATCAAGAAA
Source organism: Gossypium longicalyx (assembly GCA_025698465.1). Lineage (NCBI taxonomy): Eukaryota > Viridiplantae > Streptophyta > Magnoliopsida > Malvales > Malvaceae > Gossypium > Gossypium longicalyx. The sequence continues at coordinate 95,286,630 of CM047000.1, read as the reverse complement.
CAATTTGATGCTGGCTTCCTACAAGTTTCCAAGTATCCACAATGGGTAGCTAACATAGTCCCAGTACTGAAGAAAGACGGCAAGGTACGAATGTGTGTGGATTATCGCGACTTGAATCGAGCAAGTCCTAAGGATAATTTTCCTTTACCACACATCGATACATTGGTGGGTAACACATCCAAACATTCATTGTTTTTATTTATGGATGGATTCTCGGGTTATAATCAGATAAAGATGGCTCCTGAGGACATAGAAAAAACTACTTTCCTAACGATGTGGGGAACATTTTGCTATAAGGTGATGCCGTTCGGATTAAAAAACGCTGAGGCAACATATCAAAGGGCCATGGTGATGTTGTTTCATGACATGATGCACAAAGAAATAGAAGTCTACGTCGATGATATGATCGCCAAATCCAAGGGGGAAAGAGAGCATGTAGGGAACCTCAGGAAGTTGTTCGAAAGATTGAAAAAGTTCCAGCTGAAGCTTAATCCAGCCAAGTGTACGTTTGGGGCTACCTCGAAAAAATTGCTAGGCTTCATCGTTAGTGAGAGAGGCATCGAAGTTGATCCAGATAAGATAAAAGCCATACAAGAACTACCACCTCCGCGTACGCAAAAAGAAGTAAGAGGATTTTTAGGGAGGTTGAACTATATCACTCAGTTCATTGCTCAACTGACCAACCAGTGTGACCCAATTTTTTGACTCATTTGAAAACATAATCCCAGATATTGGAACGAGGAGTGCCAAGTAGCTTTTGACAAGATAAAACAATACTTATCTAGTCCCCCGGTGTTAGTACCGCCAACTCCAGGAAGACCGTTAATATTGTATCTGATTGTGTTAAAAAATTCAATGGGTTGCGTACTAGGGCAACATGATGAGTCAGGAAAAAGAGAAAAGGCGATTTACTATCTCAGTAAAAAGTTCACAGAGTATGAGGCAAAGTACTCGTCAATTGAAAAATTCTGTTGTGCTTTTGTTTGGGTAGTTTGGAGGCTTAGGTAATATATGTTGTATCATACGACATGGTTAATTTCAAAGCTGGACCCAATAAAGTACATGATGGAATCACCTGCACTCTCAAGAAGAATGGCACGATGGCAGATCTTACTATCGGAGTACGACATCGTCTATGTGAGTCAAAAGTCGATAAAAGGAAGCACAATAGCTGACTTCTTAGCAACTCGAACAACGGATGAATACGAGCCATTGAGATTTGATTTTCCGGATGAAGACTTGATGTGCATTACAGAAAAAGAGTGCGAGTTATCAAAAGAAAAGTCATGGAAAATGAGCTTTGATGGCGCATTGAATGCCTTGGGGCATGGGATTGGAGCAGCCTTGGTATCACCAGAAGGGAACCATTATCCGTTCACTGCCAGGCTGAATTTCTTCTGTACCAATAACATAGCGGAATATGAGGCCTGTATCATGGGACTTCGTGCAGCTATTGAATGAAACGTCGAAATCTTAGAGGTGTACGGGGACTCAGCGTTGGTAATATACCAAATCCGTGGAGATTGAGAAGTGAGAGATTCAAAATTAGTCAAATACAGCAATCTAGTGGCAGGACTGATTAAAGAATTCAAAGAAATAACTTTTAATTATTTCCCACGAGAAGAAAACCAATTGGCTGATGCCCTGGCCGCTTTGGCTTCAATGTTCAAAGCAAACAGAGAAATAAAAATAATGCCTCTTCAAATGAGCATATATGAAGTCCCTGCACATTGTTTCAACATTGAAAAAGAGCCAGATGGACGGCCATGGTTCCATGATGTCTTAGAATATATCAAGAATCAAAAGTATCCCGAACAAGCAAATGAGAACAACAAAAGAAGAATCAGAAGAATGGCAGCGGGATTTGTTCTTAATGGGGACATCCTGTACAAAAGAGGAAAAGATCAGGTGCTCTTGAGATGCGTGGATGCTGTTGAAGCCAGAAAAATACTTGAAGATGTCCATGAGGGAATCTGTGGGACACATGCCAATGGTTTCACTATGGCCAGGAAGATTATGAGACTCGGTTATTACTGGCTGACGATGGGAAGTGACTACATTAGTTTTGCATTAAAATGCCACAAATGTCAAATTTATGGTGATAAAATTCATGTAGCCCCTTCGCCCTTCACGTCATGACTTCTCCATGGCCTTTTTCTATGTGGGGCATGGATGTTATAGGGCCAATTTCCCCAAAAGCTTCTAATGGACACCGGTTCATTTTTGTGGTTATTGATTACTTCACAAAATGGATAGAAGCCGCTTCGTTTGCCAATGTGACGAAGACTGCAGTTTGTAGGTTTTTGAAAAAGGAAATCATTTGTCGATATGGTTTGCCTGAAAGAATCATTTCAGATAACGCATTGAATCTGAACAACAAGATGATGAAGGAAATGTGTGAGCAATTTCAAATAAAGCATCATAACTCATCACCCTATCTCCCGAAAATGAACGGATCTGTTGAAGCGGCCAACAAGAATATTAAGAAGATTATTGGGAAAATGACCGAGACATATAAAGACTGGCACGAAAAGCTACCATTTGCTTTGTATGCATATCACACATCTGTGCAGACATCTACGGGAGCAACCCCTTTCTCTTTGGTCTATGGAATGAAAGCTGTGCTACCAATCGAAGTTGAGATCCTCTCTCCACGAGTCTTAATGGAGTCGAAACTAGAGGAAGCAGGGTGGGTTCAAGCTCGATATGACCAGTTAAACCTTATCGAAAAAAAACATTTGAAGGCAATCTGCCATGGACAGATGTACCAGAAGAGAATGATCGCGGCCCATGATAAGAAAGTACGGCCAAGAGAATTCCACGAAGGAGAGCTCGTGCTAAGAAAGATTCTCTCAATACAAAAAGACTTCTGAGGAAAATGGACACCAAATTGGGAAGGACCATACGTCGTAAAGAAGGCATTCTCGGGTGGAGCTTTGATTCTCACTGAAATAGATGGGAAGGTGTTACCGAATCCAGTGAACTCAGATGCTGTGAAGAAATATTATGCCTAAAAAAAAAGAAAGATCAAGGTGAAAACCCGAAAAGGGCGTCTTGATTAACACAAAAGATTAGGATGAAAACTCGAAAATGTGTTCTAATGAAGAAAGCACTGGCTTAAAAAGCAAGGCGTTTTGAATGGTGGGTCAAACAGCGAGACTACAGTATTTGAAGCATTTCTGAAAGCTCGAAATCTTCTACGCAAGAAGCCATGCTCGAAAAGATTCTTGATTGAGGAAAGTGGAAGAGTTCATGCGTTGAATATTTAGAGCATTTGTATCCGTTGAATGCGATCCATTTTCTCTTTATGACACTTTTTTTACTATCATTGGTTAACTTTTTTTGTTTGCTACATGTAAATAGGCCAATTTGCTCGGCCCCCTTTGAAACCCAAATATAAATATTAACAGTCCAAAGTTCAAATAATTACAATAATCCACGGGCCAATAACCAATCGAAGCCCAATTACAAGACCAGAACTTAAACCTTATAACGGTCATTAATGTGCCTTGACCCAAATTAAAACACCAATACCCAATCCCCAAATTAACCCGAGACCCCAAATCCCATTGGCCCAAATGGCCCGAAAATTTTAGAACCCTAGGGTTCTTTCCCATGCGCCACAACTAGCCAAGCCTCAGTGCCTCCGTACGCTCCAATCTCCAGCAACCACGCCTACACAGCCCCGTACGCCTCACGCCAAGGGCCAACGCACGCCTGTACTCTACCTGCAAGAAGGACAATCAACACAGCAGCAAACACGAACAAAATAGCAGGGCAGCAAATAGAAACAAAAAACATTGTATATTTTAATTTATTTCTCTTTCTCTTTGACTATAAAGCCAGAGTTCCTAATATCTGTAAAGGTTACGAAAAACAAACAGAGGAATACAAGCAATAGAAAGCAAAAAAAAGAAAGGTGATTTTCCGATTCAAAAATCTCTAAACGTTTTATTCGTTTTTAGTTTTTATTCCGCCGGATTTATGTTTTTTTTAAAGAAGGGGGAAAGAAAAAGTGTAAAGAAAAGGAAGAGGGCTTACCTTCGCGTACGAGCCGTCAGGATCCTCATCTCCTTCGTTGACATCGAAGTCGAAGATGGGATTCTGGGATCAAAATCAACGGCCTTTGAGGCTTGGCTCCAAACGGAGAGCATTAAGACGCCTTTGTGCGCCTTCACCCATCGATAATGTGGTGGAACAATGGTTGAGCGGCAGACCGAATGAGAGTTTGGGAGGGGACTTCTGGTCTGTTTGTTTTCTCTTCAAATGGCAGAGTGTTAACTTAGGGTTTCCCCTGAATTTTGGCTTTTATTTAACGAAGGAGACGACGTCATTTTAAGCCAATCCCTATGGCTTCAAAACGACACTGTTCGGCAGTCCTATACCCGATGATCCGACTCGAATTAGGCTGAAACCCGCGCACTGGGTCCTTGAGGGTTATTTTTTCATTTAGTCCTCCCTATTTACATGGAGGTTCAATCATCTGTTATTTGCTTTATTTCCTTTTAATTTAGCCTTGAAACATGCACATATTTTCATTTTAGCCCGCACTTGTACACTGCGTTTTGGGGTCTGGATTATTTCCAGATTCAGTCCCTGCGCATTTACCCATGTTGCACGCTAGTCCTTCCTTTTCATTTTTAACAGTTTATTTTATTTAAACTATCCTCCATACTTTAATTTGATTTCAATTTGGCTTCTTTCTAGATTCATTTACGACATCTGAACCATTTTACTTACTTATTTATTGTAATTTTTGATAACCGTATTTTCATACTATGTATATTTTTTTTCTGAATGCTTTTATGTATATATTATTATGTAGATATATATATATGTGCTTTATAATAAAGTCATTTCATTTTTTTCTCTATTTCGAGTTTATTGTTAATATTATATTATTTTATATACAATGAAATTTTCTTTAAACATATTCTTATCTTATATTACATAATTCTTATAATATATCTTTTAAATCATTGTTTTAAAATTCTTCTTGCATTAAGCTATTTTAATACTTTTATATAACCTCTGGCCTAAACATTAATATATACATATATACATATATATACATATACTTTGTATTAAAGCTGTCTTTATATACATGTATACTAGTATCAACTTTATATTATTTTTATACATGTGATTCCTTAAATAATTTTCTTCTTGTGTTCTATTATATAATCTTACGAAATACATCTTTTAAATTATTATTATATATGTATACCTATATATATTCATCGATACCTATACTTGATCGATATATTATTAAACCCATGTACTTTAGTAAATATTTTTGTTATTCAAATATGCTTTGTATGTATATTTTACACAAAATCCGAGTTATTTTATAGCCATTTATGTTAGTACATGTTTTGATTTACATGCATTATCAAATCTATATTTTATATACATAGCTTCCTTTGTACATAAGCACGCTTTTGAGTCCATCATAGTTTTTAATAAAAATGATTCAATCTTGAGTACGTTTCTTTTACAAGCGATGATTTTTAGTTTATTTATATACATATATATATTTTTTATGATAAAATCAATCCTTTTTTTTTGCATGATTCATATCCTAATTCCATGTTATATTGTATATAATTACTTTAAAATTCACTCATATACATATAAGTGTTCTTAATTTTTCTTTTATAAATTATTTCAAACTCTAGCATGTATTAGTTGATTGTTAGTCCATCATTTTTAGTCCACTATTTTTGTGTCATGTTGATCTTATATCGTTTGGTATCCGGTGTGTTAATTATCTTCACGACATTTCTTGTATATTTGCTACATCATGCTTGCTCATTTTCATATGTTGTGACATCAATTATTTCCAATGCGTGATTGTAATCGGATTATGTTCCTTAGGTCAGTTATATTTTTTTAGGGTTCGCTAATCGATTGTACCTCATGCATATATGCCCCCATATCATCGTTCTCCACTTAGTTTTTGAAATGTGGTTTTATATAATCCAAATTTTTATGATTAATTTCGTCATATTTTAAACGGGATTAATATGTTTTAAGCTAAGTTTCGTGATTCCTTAAAACGAAGGCGATATTCGATTCATGGCAATTCGCGGAATCGTGCCCTAACGTGTTGGGTTACAATTTCTCGTTTGCTCAAAGTAATCGAAGGTCCCTTTAGAACTTCATCCATGTCTTTTAAAAGTCCTTTAAACGAAGGCGACATTTGTTATTTGGGCAACTCGTGGAATCGTGCCCTAACGTGTTGGGTGGCAATTTCGTGTTCGCTTAAAATAATCAAATATCCCTTCAAAGTTTCACTCATGTCTTCTAAAAATCCATTAAAATGAAGGCAATATTCGGCATTTGGTAATTCGGGAATCATGCCCTATCGTGCTGGGTTGTGATTTCTCGTTTGCTCAATACAATCGGATATTCCCTTAGGTTTTCACTCATGTTTATTAAAAATCTTTAAAACGAAGACGATATTCAATGTTTGGCGATTTGGGAATCGTGCCCTATCGTGCTGGGTTGCACTTTTTCATTTGTCCTAAATAATCGAATATCTCTTCGGAATTTCACACGTAATTTCTAAGGGAAGGCAATAGTCAATGTTTGGAAATTCGAGGAATCGTACCCTACCGTGCTAGGTTTCGATTTTTCATTGGACTAAATAACTGGGCATCCTTTTGTTAATTTCAAGTTATAAACTTTCGGACGTCGAAACAAAAAGATTTTTGACAATCAACTCGGGTTATTCAACATTTATTAAAAAGAGCCACATTCCAAAAACATTTTTTAGACATAAGGACAGTATTTAATTGATTTGGTACCAATTTTAGGCGTAGTGAGGGTGCTAATCCTTCCTCATGCATAACCGACTCCCGAGCCCGTTTTCTAAAATTTTCGTAGACCAGAGTCGTTGTTTTAGTAAATCGTAAATGTTTTATTAAAATAACCAAATTCTTAGGTGATCCGATCACACCCAAAACAAAAAGATCGGTGGCGACTCCCTTATTCCTGCTTTTTAAAAAAAAGTCGATTCCCCCATTTTTCATTAAATTTAAAATTGTAAAATCCGAAAAAGGGATGGTTTCGACAGCTTGGCGACTCCACTGGGGAATTGAGAGTCGAGCCATGAAAATTGATTATTTACTGTCTTTTTGTCAAAAATCGAAAATGTATTTTTAAAAAAATCATGTATCTTTCGATTGCATTCGACTGTATGATTGTTTCGGTGCGGGTCTTGTATAATAGTACTGCATTTCATTGCATGACCACCATGGTCACACCTTCTAAGTGGGAGTAAGAAACTACGCTTTCGTGAGGTTTTCACCTCCGCATGGGCTGGTGGATTGCTTCCGGGGTACATCCGTACCTATGATTTCGTGAGATTTTCATCTCCGCATGGTCATAGGGAAATGTATCCCCCCGAACCGAACTCGATCTATATGAGCCTATAATGGGTGAAGATTGAGGAATCTGCTGGTTCGGGTACTTCTTTTCCTAGAACTAAACTACATATAGTGAACCTTAGGAGCTATTCTTGGGTGGAGTCGCGTCGAGCCTTAGTACTTACCTGTATATGCGTTATAATCACCGTTTATGTGCTTGCATTCTATCGCTATTATTTGATACTAACTGATGTTTTCTTTTGATTGTCTTTTTTGCATGACATTGCATGCTAAAGGAGGTGTTAATCTACATTTAATTACTAAGTTAGTAAATTTGACATGAAGAATGAATTTCTTAGTAAAGTCGAGGATAATGTGACCGTTCGTGTTTGGTCGGAAGGGCTACAATCTGAGAGAGGGGATAGCTTGGCAGAAGGTCATGTATCGAAGCTATGAGATTTCACTCACGTCAATGTAGTACAGAATGAGCTGCAAGAGTTGAGGGGCATTTGGGTTAGTTGGGATGAAAGGATCAAGCAGTTGTTTTACCAAAGTTATGGCGATATATCCTACCTGCTAGACATTAGAGTGGATAAGCATTTGTTCCGAGCCTTGGTGCAGTTTTGGAATTCCGCATGTAAGTGTTTCACCTTTGGAGAAGTGGATCTGGTACCTACCATAGAGGAATACACTACGCTGCTTAGGTGTCCAAAGATTCAGGTCCGGAAGACTTATGCCCGGGTTTTTAGTAGTCAGGCTTTCGTGAAGAAACTGATGAGTATTTCTGGGATGAGCGAGCCCTCGGTCACCGCTCGGATTCAGCAAAAAGGAGATAGCAAATGTGTCCCTTGGGAGAATCTGCGAGATTTGGTCTTGACTCATCCAGACGAAAGAAAGAGGGTCGATTGTCTTGAGAAGGGAATCACTCCAGTACCGACGATATTGGCAAAAACTTTCAGATCTTTGAGCTCATGTCGGAAGACGGGCGAGGGGCGATTTATTGGATGTGCTCAACTATTGATGGTTTGGTTTCATGGCCACTTTTGGAAGATAGACAAGGTTTCTTATCGAGTCTTTTCCGAAAATTATTCCCCGTTAAAAGAAGAGGCAGCTATACAAAGGAGAGAGGACATCTCGGAAGAGAAGTGGATGAACATTCTTCAGAACCTCAAGGAGGAGGATATCGAGTGGAGAGCTTACTGGATGGTTCCTGATGAGATCATGTACCGATGCGGTAACTTTGATTGGGTACCGTTGTTAGGGATTTGGGAAGCTACCGGGTATACTCCATTACTCGCATTGAGGCAATATAAGTCGAGGCAGTTCATACCTGCAACCCACGGACTTACTCAAAGTGATTTCTCTTTTAGCGGTGCTCACTATAAGAAGAAAGTCCGGGAGCTATCGGATGCTTGGAAGCAAACCTGTTGGATGAAGAGGTTAGCCGTCGGCTCCATGGTAACGCCCGAGTATAGCGAGTGGTTTAAGAAGAGGATTAACGATAATATTCCTAGGCCAAGCTTGGAGAATGTTCGACTTATTGGAGAGCAATTACAAATCGTCCCGTCAGAATTGGAGATTATAAGACAAGATTTCGAGAAGAAGAGTTCGGAGCTTGGGAAGAAGATTGAACAACTGGAGGAAGAGAAGTTGCACTTAAGGTTAGACGCTGATGTTCAGAGGTTAGAGGCCAAGAAGTGGAGGAAAGGAAAAACCAAGGCCGAAGAAGATCTAGATAGCTTAAAGACTGACTATAAGAAGTTCCGCCTATCCATGAGGACTGCGGGGTTAGGAAAGACTTCCGAACAATAGCGCCATGAAATTCGAGAAGAAAAGGCCAATACCGATCGGTGGGAAAGGAAATTTCGAGAAGCTCAGGCACGAAACGAAGATTTGGAGAAGAGTCTGTTGGAAAGTAGAAGTGAGCGAGGGGAATTGAGGGCTAGAGTGGCGGAACTCGAGAAATCCCTGCATCAGTACCGAAACCGCAACACCGCGATAGAGTTGAGGGCGAGCTTGAGCAAGATAGAAGAAATGAAAGGAAAAATAGAAGAGTTAGAGGCATCACTGCAGAATTGTGAGATACGGATCCAGTTTTTCGAGGCAAACGAGGATCGTTGGAAAGAGCAGCTTCACCATGTGCAAGACCAAGTTAGAAACAAAGATTATCTTATGGGGGAAGCCATAACCCAGATTCGGGAGGTAGCCGACTACTTGCAAACTTTAGCGGTTCAGGCGGACACACTGAGCGTGAAATATGAGTTGGAGTCGGATCGCGGACAAGAGATGGCTCGTTGCTTAAAAAAATTAAGACTTTAAGCGTTAGAGCGAAATTTTATTTGTAACTCGACTTTATGTAAAAGATTTTATTTTTGAGTGAACTTTTCTAAGGGCAATTGAATCAAAATTGATGCCTCCTTTGCATTCATGCATTTGCATTACATCATATCATTAGGCATGAAAAGCCATAAGAGTTTTCTAATTAATTAATTAAAAATTATTTCAGTAACCTGGAAACCAACGAAAACCAACCAACTACGCACCCCTACGGTACCAGAAAAAAATCAATGGATAAGAGACTCGAGAAATTAGAGCAGATGCAAAAGGACATGCAAGAACAAATGCAGTCAAAGATGCAAGAACAACTAGCCAAGATTCAGCAAGAAATGAAGGAACAAATGATGGAGTCCCAGAGAGAAATGATGTCCCAGTTATCCCAATTGCTATTGGGAGGAATAGATAAGGGAAAGGGCCTCATGGATAAGGTTGAGGAAACTAATGAGGATCTCTAATACCCCCTGGCTTCACTCTGATGTACGTACCAATAAAGCCCGAAATTAATTTACCAAAATTATCTGTCACGATCATACCTCAGCAAGTTCAGGCCGGAGCTTCAATACCAGTGAATTTCTAAACCGGCTCGGGCTCTAATTTTGTCAACAACCCAAACTATCCACCCGTTCCCGATTTGGATGAAGTGGCTGAAGAAGAAAAGCCTAGGATGGATTCACAAAAACAATTAGAAGAACGGTGTAGATGGCTTGAGGAGAAGTTCAAATCCATGGAGAGCGTAAATCACCACCAAGGGATTGATGCCAAGGACTTGAGTTTGGTTCCAGATTTAATCCTTCCCCCTAGATTCAAAATGCCCGAATTTGAGAAATACAATGGAACAAGCTACCCTGAAGCCCACATCACTATGTTCTGCAGGCGAATGATGGGATATGTTAACAATGACCAGCTGTTAATCCACTGTTTTCAAGATAGTCTGGTTAGAGCGGCGTCTAAGTGGTATAATCAACTGAGCCGAGCTAAGATTAACTCGTGGAAGGACCTGGCTCAGGCCTTTATGAAGCAATACAATCATGTGACAGACATGACCCCTGACAGAATCACTCTCCAGAATATGGAGAAGAAATTGAATGAAAGCTTCAGGCAGTACGCACAAAGATGGAGGGAGGTGGCCATACAAGTTCAGCCACCACTTCTGGAAAAGGAGACAACGATGCTCTTTATTAATAATACGAAGGCTCTTTTTATCACCCATATGTTAGGAAGCGCCACAAAAAGCTTCTCTGACATAGTGATGACAGGGGAAATGATCGAGAATGCTGTGAGGAGCGGCAAGATAGAAGCCGGAGAAAATACCAGAAAGTCGATCCCGAGAAAAAGAGACAATAAAGTGAACAACACGAGCACATCTAACAAAGGTCAGTCCAAGTCATTTACCGTGAATCCACCCAAGACGGTGACCACCAGCCAGCAAAGTTCCGTAAGATAAGAATCCAACGCGAAGAAGAACACAGAAAGACCACAATTCACCCCTATACCCATGACGTATAGGGAGTTGTACCGGAACCTGTTCAACGCTCATGTGGTCTCCCCTTTCTACCTAAAGCCACTGCAGCCCCCGTATCCCAAATGGTATGACACGAACGCCCAATGTGAGTACCACGCGGGAATCACTGGGCACTCTATTGAAAATTGCGCAGCGTTTAAAAAATTAGTTGAAAGACTCATTAAGATGGGGATCGTGAGATTTGACGACCCAGCCACGTCCAATATAGCAGGAAACCCGCTCCCCAATCATACCGACCAAGGAGTGAATGGGATATGCGAAGGCTTGAACAAGAAGACCAAGTATGAGGTTGCGGAAGTCAGGACTCCGTTGAGGCGAGTATGGATAGAGATGGTCAAGAGAGGATTGATTGCGTTGGATTTGAGGGAAGAACCTGAAGAAGAGAGAAACTACTGTGAGTTTCACGACGAGGTGGGGCATGAAATCCAAGATTACGTGGAATTCAGGGCCCTAATGCAAAACATGATGGACAATAGGGAAATTGAGTTTTATGAAGAAGCTAAAAATCCCGTAGAGGGAGATATATGTGCATCGGAGGGAGAACCGATGACACAGAATCAAACACTTAACTATCCCGTGGTGATCATTTCGAGACCCAAAAATAATGAAGCTGGGGTACAAATGCCACCAAGGGTCATAATCCAAAGACCTGCAGTCTTCCCTTACAAAGACAGCAAAAAGGTCCCATGGAATTATGATTGCAGTGTGACGATGCCGGGAAGAGAAAGCCCGGTTGGTGCTTCAAGAGGGGATCAGGACCAAGGTTCCTACACACGTAGCTGGAGGCGTTACGATGCGGTGAATGAGGAGGTACAGTCCACGAAAGGAAAGGCCCAAGTGGTCGAAGAAATGAAAGGAAAAGCAACCAAACCTGTTAATGAGCCAGTTAACGAAGAGGAAGCCAATGAGTTTTTAAAATTCCTAAAACATAGCGAATACAGTGTGGTGGAACAGCTACGCAAACAACCAGCCCGCATTTCAGTGTTGGCTTTGCTTCTGAGCTCGGAAGTCCATCGCAGCGCGCTAATGAAGGTCTTGAATGAAACGTATGTTTCCAATGATATCTCCGTTAACAAGTTGGACCGCTTGGTTAACAACATCAGTTTCGATAACTATATCTTCTTTAATGACGATGAGATACCACTCGGGGGCATGGGGTTGACTAAAGCTCTGCATATCACCACACGCTGTAAAGGGTATACGCTGCCAGGCGTACTAATTGACAATGGATCCGCCCTGAACGTCCTGCCATTGACCACACTGAACAGATTACCTATAGATAGCTCTCACATGAAGGATTTCCAGAACATCGTGAAGGCATTCGATGGCACGGAGAGAAAGGTGATGGGTAGAATCGAGGTACCCCTTCAGATTGGGCCAAACACATATGAAGTGGATTTCCTTGTAATGGACATCAAGCCCTCATATAATTGATTATTGGGGAGGCCCTGGATACATTCAGCTGGGGTAGTGCCTTCCTCGTTGCATCAAAAATTGAAGCTGGTGTCGGAGGGAAGGTTGATAACGATTAAGGCTGAAGAAGATATTATTGCAACTGTGAGCAATAATGCGCCCTATTTGGGGACAGATGACGAAGCAATCGAATGCTCATTTCGATCTTTGGAATTTGTTAACGCAACATTCATCGCCGAGAGAAGCAAAATTCTGGTGCCGAAATTGTCCAAAACCACGAGGATGAGCCTCCAGCTGACATTTGGAAAAGGGGCCCTACCCGGAAGAGGACTTGGGAGACATCTACAAGGAAGAACTGAAACGCCAATGTTGAAAGACAAGAGAGACCGCTTCGACTTAGGATTTAAGCCGGACGCGAAACAAAGGAGAGCGGAGCTGGAAAAGAAGCAGGAAAGAAGGAGAGCTAGATTAACGGGGAAGGAAATCAAGTGGGAGCCAATGATATTCCCCCATTTATCGAAAACATTTGTGTCCGGGGGAATCATCCATCCCGAAAGGGACACATCAATGATGGGAGCTATAGAAAAAAGCCTGGAAAGTTTGGACATCAACGTCATGTACGAAGAGGAGACCGGAAGAGAAAGTTTCTCGGACATTGGCCCTTACACACCTGGAAATGTTCTGGAAAACTGTACTGCGGAGGAGATCCCTGTAGTATTTAGAACGAATACAGAGTAATGTCCAAAACACACTTATTGCTCTAGGCCTAGGAGTGATAAGAATCTTTTGTGAAATAGGCTGATGTTTAAAAACGATATTTCAATAAAATGCACGGTTATTATCATTTTTGAGCAGATGTTATCTCGTCCTTTCAATTCCATTCATAACTATACAAATGATTACTTTCAAATTCTTTTATTCTTGAGACATTCTTTTACATACTCTTTCATTTGTCATTCATAATCATATCACGCAAATAAACGTTTCGAATTCTTTTGATTCTTTGCATCTGCCTTCGTCCTCATAACAGGTCCCCCGATATTAATGATACGAGTGACACTGCTAGTGACTCAGAATTTCCTTTCGAGCAAGATGTATGTATGGATGATTCTCAGGATTTTGAAGATGACCAAGGCTGTAACCCATCTCCTGATTTGCTGAGGATGGTAGAACAAGACGAGAAACAAATCCTACCTCACAAAGAATTAGTTGAAATTGTGAGCTTAGGAGAAGGACAAGAGGCGAAGATCGGAACATGTATCACTACGGAGATGAAGCGAGAACTCATTGGACTACTTCAAGAATTCAAAGACGTCTTCGCATGGTCATACCAAGATATGCCCGGATTGGACATTGACATCGTGGTGCATTGACTCCCCATAAAAGAAGAGTGTAAGCCAGTTCAGCAAAAGCTCTGAAGAATGAGGCCCGACGTCTTGCTAAAAATAAAGGAAGAAGTTCGAAAGTAGTTTGACGCTGGATTCCTGAAGGTAGTAAAATATTCAGATTGGGTAGCCAACATCGTCCCCGTTCTTAAGAAAGATGGAAAAGTGCAGATGTGTGTGGACTACAGAGATTTGAATAAAGCCAGCCCGAAAGATAATTTCCCACTGCCCCATATCGACACCCTAGTGGATAACACGGTAGGACATTCACTGTTTTCATTCATGGACAGATTTTCGGGATATAACCAAATCAAGATGCATCCTGAAGATATGGAGAAGACCACATTTGTAACCATGTGGGGGACATTCTGCTACAAAGTGATGCCGTTCGGACTAAAGAATGCGGGGGCAACTTATCAAAGGGCCATGGTAACCCTATTTCACGACATGATGTATAAAGAAATCGAAGTTTATGTCGATGATATGATCGCAAAGTCTCGGACGGAGAAAGAACACATACAGGTCCTGAGGAAATTGTTCTTGAGATTGAGGAAGTTTCAGCTAAAAATCAATCCAGCCAAATGTACATTCGGAGCCAAGTCTGGAAAGTTGCTCGGATTCGTGGTTAGCGAGAAAGAGATTGAGATTGATCCAGAAAAAGTCAAAGCCATACAAGAGCTATCTCTGCCGCGTACCCAGAAGGAGGTCCGAGGCTTTCTAGGAATATTAAATTACATTGCTCGGTTCATTTCACAATTGACCAAGAAATGTGACCCTGTCTTTCGCCTCCTCAAGAAACATAACCCGGGTGAATGGGATGAAGAATGCCAAAGGGCTTTCGACAAGGTCAAACAGTACTTATCCAACGCCCCGGTGCTGATGCCACCTAACCCCGATAAGCCGTTGATACTGTATTTGGTAGTATTCGAGAACTCCATGGGGTGCGTACTAGGGCAGCATGACGAGTCAGGAAGGAAACAGAAGGCCATTTACTATCTTAATAAAAAGTTCACAGAATGTGAGACAAGGTACCCGCCGATAGAGAAGTTGTGTTGTGCCCTAATTTAGACAACTCGAAGGTTGAGGCAGTATATGTTGTATCACACTACTTGGCTCATATCAAAATTGGACCCCTTAAAGTACATGATGGAGTCAACAGCTTTGAATGGAAGGATGGCCCGATGGCAGATTCTGCTTTCCGAATTCGACATAGTTTATGTGAACCAGAAAGCAGTGAAAGGAAGTACAATAGCAGATTTTCTGGCCAGTAGAGCTTTAGAAGACTACGAGCCTTTAAACTTCGACTTCCCGAACGAGGACCTAATGTGTGTTGATACCACTAAAGAAGGCGCTCTGGAAGAACTTCCTTAGAAATTAAACTTCGATGGGGCATCAAATGCTGTGGGCAATGGAATCGGGGCCGTCTTGGTATCCCCAAACGCAGATCATTATCCATTAACTAGTAAATTGGATTTTTATTGTACAAACAATATGGCGGAATATGAAGCGTGCATCATGGGTATCCGCGCAGCCATAGAACGCAAGATTAGAGTGCTAGAGGCGTATGGGGATTCCGCGCTAGTGAATTATCAACTCAAGGGAGAATGGGAAACCAGAGACCCCAAGTTGATTTGACTATCGAAAACTGGTCCTTGAATTGGTTAAAGAGTTTGATGACATCACCTTCCACGAGACGAAAATCAGATGGCTGATGCTTTGGCTACTTCAGCCTCCATGATCAGGATAAACAAACAAGAAGATGTCAAACCCATCCGGATGAGTATTTATGAAATTTCGGCCCACTGTTACTATATTGAAGAAGTTGAAGAAAGAGATGATCACCCTTGGTATCACGATATATTGCAATACGTGAAGAATCGTGCATACCCGGACCAGGCGAGCGAGAATGACAAAAGAACGCTAAGAAGACTGGCCATCGACTATGTCTTAGATGGGGATATATTATACAAAAGAAGAAAGGATCAAGTGCTACTAAGATGTGTAGATGCTGTAGAGGCTAAGAAAATCTTGGAAGAAGTCCATGAAGGCGTCTGTGGGACACATGCTAACGGCTTTACAATGGCCAGGCAAATTATGAGATTCGGGTACTATTGGTCCACCATGGAAGGAGACTGCATCAATTATGCTAAGAAATGTCATAAGTGCCAAATCTACGGAGACAAAATTCATGTGCCTCATTCACCGCTGCATGTCATGGTTTCTCCATGGCCATTCTCTATGTGGGGCATGGACGTGATTGGACCGATATCGCCGAAAGCTTCCAATGGGCATCGTTTCATCTTTGTGGTTATCGACTACTTCACCAAGTGCGTAGAAGCCGCTTCGTATGCTAGTGTGACCAAGTCGGCAGTGAGCAAGTTTCTGAAAAAGGAAATTATATGTCGATATGGAATGCCGGAGAGGATTATATCTGACAACGCATTAAACCTGAACAATAGTACGATAGCAGAAGTCTGCAGTCAATTCAAGATCAGACATCACAACTCGTCAGACGACGCTCGAAGATGAATGGTGCAGTGGAAGCGGCCAATAAAAACATTAAGAAGATTGTGGGGAAGATGACCGAAACCTACAGAGACTGGCATGAGAAGTTACCATTTGCCCTCTTTGCTTATCGAACGCCAGTCAGAACTTCAACCAGGGCAACCCCTTTCTCTCTGGTCTACGGAATGGAAGCAGTATTGCCAATCGAAGTCGAGATCCCGTCTCTTCGAGTATTATCAGAGTTAAAGTTAGAAGAAGCTGAGTGGATCCAATCTCGATATGATCAATTGAACCTAATTGAGGAAAAGAGGTTAAGAGCTATCCGTCATGGTCAGATGTACCAAAAGCGAATGATACGGGCTTATGACAAAAAGGTTCGCCCTAGAGAATTCCACGAAGGAGACTTAGTTTTGAAAAAGATCCTTCCCATGCAGAAGGACTTTCGAGGAAAATGGATGCCTAATTGGGAAGGGCCTTACGTGGTGAAGAAAGCTTTCTCTGGAGGAGCATTGATTCTAGCCGAGATGGACGGTAGAAACTTGCCCAATCCTGTAAACTCAGATTCGGTCAAGAAGTATTTTACCTGAAGAAAGAGAGGCCAGAGTGAAAACCCGCAAAGGGCGCTCTGAAAAAAAAAAAAAGAAAAAGGGAGAGGCCAAGGTGAAAATCCGCAAAGGGCACTTTGGAACCAAAGGGGTTTTTGAGTTGAAAACCCGAAAACGGGCGGCTCAAATTTTGAATATGGGGTATATGGAAGTCTTGTACTTCCAAAATCAACAAGACAGAAGACCATTACACCTGAGAGCATTAACAAAGTACACGGGGTCTCCTGAACACGCATTTGGTGCGAAGGAGCTTTTGAGAAATTAGAATAGTGAAACTCATGCTGCGATATCTGGGGCACCTCTTTCTGCACCTTATCAGAATCGTTATCCTATGTATTCACATCAAATTTTGCTTAATAAAATTCTATTGGTCCATTATGATAATCTCTTTCGAGTATTTTTTGTTGAAATCGCGATTTTTGAACATGTAATATTCACACAAAAGATGTTATGCATATTACCCTGGAAAATCTCTAAATAGTACAAGGACCTGAAACAGGGCCACTAGTCAGGACTAACCGGGCTCAAAGTTGGAAAATATTGGAAAAAGAGAAATCCAAATTAGGACTATTTCTTCAAATTTTTTGTCAGAGATAACGGCTAAGTAAAAAGACGCGATAGCACATCAATGATGGAGCCCAGACGAGCTATGAGCAATGATGCCTTAAATGTTTAAAAAGAAATCACTCTCATAACATTTCTACATTCATAATCATTCATTTAGTTAGGAACACTTGATTCATCTCGATCATAGCATCCTAGTTATTTGACATACACAGATACAGGAAACCCATATTACACGTCATGTCTTTAGAAGACATTATGGTGACGTTGGCAAATCCTGCAAATTGGCATCTCTGTATTGGCGGAGAGTAGATCGAAGATAGCAGATCTAGCATCTCTATATTGGCGGAGAACAGATCGAAGATAGCAGATTTGGCATCTCTGTATTGGCGGAGAGCAGATCGAAGATAGCAGATTTGGTGTCTCTGTATTGGCGGAGAGCAGATCGAAGATAGTAGATCTGGCATCTCTATATTGGCGGAGAACAGATCGAAGATAGCAGATTTGGCATCTCTATATTGGCGGAGAGCAGATCGAAGATAGCAAATTTGGCGTCTCTGTATTAGCGGAGAGCAGATCAAAGATGACAGATTTGGCATCTCTGTATTGGCAGAGAGCGGATCGAAAATAACAGATTGGTGTTCCCGAGTTTTTAAGAAGCAAGTTGAGGATAGCCAATTTGACACTCTTGAAGACATTAGGATACCTTTGGGGAACATGATGATCAAGATTTTGAGACTTAGCCGAAATTCGGCTGGTCCAGGCAAAATTGGCCTTTTCATAGTCTTTGCTCTATTCTCGTTACACGACAATGAGCAAAGAGGGGCAGCTGTAAATAGGCCAAATTGCCCGGCCCCCTTTGAAACCCAAATATAAATATTAACAGTCCAAAGTTCAAATAATTACAATAATCCACGGGCCAATAACCAATCGAAGCCCAATTACAAGACCAGAACTTAAACCTTATAACGGTCTATTAACAGGCCTTGACCCAAATTAAAACACCAATACCCAATCCCCAAATTAACCCGAGACCCCAAATCCCATTGGTCCAAATGGCCCAGAAATTTTAGAACCCTAGGGTTCTTTCCCATGCGCCACAACTAGCCAAGCCTCAGCGCCTCCGTACGCTCCAGTCTCCAGCAACCACGCCTACACAGCCCCGTACGCCTCACGCCAAGGGCCAACGCACGCCCGTACTCTACCTGCAAGAAGGACAATCCACACAGCAGCAAACACGAACAAAATAGCAGAGCAGCAAATAGAAACAAAAAACATTGTATATTTTAATTTATTTCTCTTTCTCTTTGACTATAAAGCCAGAGTTCCTAATATCTGTAAAGGTTACGAAAAACAAACAGAGGAATACAAGCAATAGAAAGCAAAAAAAAGAAAGGTGATTTTCCGATTCAAAGATTTCTAAACGTTTTATTAGTTTTTAGTTTTTATTCCGCCGGATTTATGTTTTTTTTAAAGAAGGGGGAAAGAAAAAGTGTAAAGAAAAGGAAGAGGGCTTACCTTTGCGTACGAGCCGTCGGGATCCTCATCTCCTTCGTTGACATCGAAGTCGAAGATGGGATTCTGGGATCAAAATCAACGGCCTTTGAGGCTTGGCTCCAAACGGAGAGCATTAAGACGCCTTTGTGCGCCTTCACCCATCGATAAGGTGGTGAAACAATCGTTGAGCAGCAAACCGAATGAGAGTTTGGGAGGGGACTTCTGGTCTGTTTGTTTTCTCTTCAAATGGCAGAGTGTTAACTTAGGGTTTCCCCTGAATTTTGGCTTTTATTTAACGAAGGAGACAACGTCGTTTTAAGCCAATCCCTATGGCTTCAAAACGACACCGTTCGGCAGTCCTATACCCGATGATCCGACCCGAATTAGGCTGAAACCCGCGTACTGGGTCCTTAAGGGTTATTTTTTCATTTAGTCCTCCCTATTTACATGGAGGTTCAATCATCTGTTATTTGCTTTATTTCCTTTTAATTTAGCCTTGAAACATGCACATATTTTCATTTTAGCCCGCACTTGTACTGCGTTTTGGGGTCCTGGATTATTTCAGATTCAGTCCCTGCGCATTTACCCATGTTGCGCGCTAGTCCTTCCTTTTCATTTTTAACAGTTTATTTTATTTAAACTATCCTCCATACTTTAATTTGATTTCAATTTGGCTTCTTTCTAGATTCATTTAATTGTCTTTTATTTTTGTTTATTATTCGTATAGGTTACGACATCTGAACCATTTTACTTACTTATTTATTGTAATTTTTGATAACCGTATTTTCATACTATGTATATTTTTTTTTATGAATGCTTTTATGTATATATTATTATGTAGAGATATATATATGTGTGCTTTATAATAAAGTCATTTCATTTTTTTCTCTATTTCGAGTTTATTGTTAATATTATATTATTTTATATACAATGAAATTTTCTTTAAACATATTCTTATCTTATATTACGTAATTCTTATAATATATCTTTTAAATCATTGTTTTAAAATTCTTCTTGCATTAAGCTATTTTAATACTTTTATATAACCTCTGGCCTAAACATTAATATATACATATATACATATATATACATATACTTTGTATTAAAGCTGTCTTTATATACATGTATACTAGTATCAACTTTATATTATTTTTATACATGTGATTCCTTAAATAATTTTCTTCTTGTGTTCTATTATATAATCTTACGAAATACATCTTTTAAATTATTATTATATATGTATACCTATATATATTCATCGATACCTATACTTGATCGATATATTATTAAACCCATGTATTTTAGTAAATATTTTTGTTATTCAAATATGCTTTGTATGTATATTTTACACAAAATCCGAGTTATTTTATAGCCATTTATGTTAGTACATGTTTTGATTTACATGCATTATCAAATCTATATTTTATATACATAGCTTCCTTTGTACATAAGCACGCTTTTGAGTCCATCATAGTTTTTAATAAAAATGATTCAATCTTGAGTACGTTTCTTTTACAAGCGATGATTTTTAGTTTATTTATATACATATATATTTTTTTTTTATGATAAAATCAATCCTTTTTTTTTGCATGATTCATATCCTAATTCCATGTTATATTGTATATAATTACTTTAAAATTCACTCATATACATATAAGTGTTCTTAATTTTTCTTTTATAAATTATTTCAAACTCTAGCATGTATTAGTTGATTGTTAGTCCATCATTTTTAGTCCACTATTTTTGTGTCATGTTGATCTTATATCGTTTGGTATCCCGTGTGTTAATAATCTTCACGACATTTCTTGTATATTTGCTACATCATGCTTGCTCATTTTCATATGTTGTCACATCAATTATTTCCCATACGTGATTGTAATCGGATTATGTTCCTTAGGTCAGTTATATTTTTTTAGGGTTCGCTAATCGATTGTACCTCATGCATATATGCCCCCATATCATCGTTCTCCACTTAGTTTTTGAAATGTGGTTTTATATAATCCAAATTTTTATGATTAATTTCGTCATATTTTAAACGGGATTAATATGTTTTAAGCTAAGTTTCGTGATTCCTTAAAACGAAGGCGATATTCGATTCATGGCAATTCGCGGAATCGTGCCCTAACGTGTTGGGTTGCAATTTCTCGTTTGCTCAAAGTAATCGAAGGTCCCTTTAGAACTTCATCCATGTCTTTTAAAAGTCCTTTAAACGAAGGCGACATTTGTTATTTGGGCAACTCGTGGAATCGTGCCCTAACGTGTTGGGTGGCAATTTCGTGTTCGCTTAAAATAATCAAATATCCCTTCAAAGTTTCACTCATGTCTTCTAAAAATCCATTAAAATGAAGGCAATATTCGGCATTTGGTAATTCAGGAATCATGCCCTATCGTGCTGGGTTGTGATTTCTCGTTTGCTTAATACAATCGGATATTCCCTTAGGTTTTCACTCATGTTTATTAAAAATCTTTAAAACGAAGACGATATTCAATGTTTGGCGATTTGGGAATCGTGCCCTATCGTGCTGGGTTACATTTTTCATTTGTCCTAAATAATCGAATATCTCTTCGGAATTTCACACGTATTTTCTAAGGGAAGGCAATAGTCAATGTTTGGAAATTCGAGGAATCGTACCCTACCGTGCTGGGTTTCGATTTTTCATTGGACTAAATAACTGGGCATCCTTTTGTTAATTTCAAGTTATAAACTTTCGGATGTCGAAACAAAAAGATTTTTGACAATCAACTCGGGTTATTCAACATTTATTAAAAAGAGCCACATTCCAAAAACATTTTTTAGACATAAGGACAGTATTTAATTGATTTGGTACCAATTTTGGGCGTAGTGAGGGTGCTAATCCTTCCTCATGCGTAACCGACTCTCGAGCCCGTTTTCTAAAATTTTCGTAGACCAGAGTCGTTGTTTTAGTAAATCGCAAATGTTTTATTAAAATAAACAAATTCTTAGGTGATCCGATCACACCCAAAACAAAAAGATCGGTGGCGACTCCCTTATTCCTGCTTTTTTAAAAAAAGTCGATTCCCCCATTTTTCATTAAATTTAAAATTGTAAAATCCGAAAAAGGGATGGTTTCGACACTACATTTGAAATAAATAAATGTGAGGTATCCCTTTTGTCCCTACCTGACCATTTTCATGTATCTCATTATGTGGTTTATTTACATGATAAATAGTGAAATGACATACTTTAAACAAAAGAAATATTAAGCATTACCCGGATAAGAATTCGACAAGTACAAGAACCTCAAAGCAAGGACAAAGTTCAACCAGGGGCAAAAAAAAGTGATATCTGAGAAACGCAGATTGTTTGTGAAGCTTGAGGATGGGTATAGGGCCTAAAGAGAAAGTCAAGAGCCGAAGTAATGAATACAGATCATCGCAAAAATCTTGATGAAAAAGGACATATGACAAACATGCCTAAGGCGCATAGCATAATCGTATAGGCATAAAAGCATTTAAGACAAACATGTGCATATCATGATAACATCATGCATGACATATACAGGTACTCCAGTAGAGCAAAAGGATGTGATGATAGCTGTACTGGATCAAAAGAAAAGACACCTGAGTTCCACCAAATGACAGGTTTTGGTATTTTGATGTTTTTATTTTTGTTTTCAAAATTCAACTCATATTGCGAGAAATGAGTTGAGCCTCAAGACACGTTGATGTATTTTCAATTTCTGTCTTTCAAAAAAATCAACTCATATTGCGAGAGGTGAGTTGAGCCTCAAGACACGCTGAGGTAATTTTAATTTCTGTTTGTCAAAAATCAACTCATATTGCGAGATGTGAGTTGAGCCTCAGGGCACGCTGAGGTATTTTCAATTTCTGCTTTTCAAAAAAATCAACTCATATTGCGAGAGGTGAGTTGAGCCTCAGGATACGCTGAGGTATTCTCAATTTCTGTTTTTTCAATTTATATTTTTCAAAAAAATCAACTCATTTTGCGAGAGGTGAGTTGAGCCTTGGTTTACATGCCGAGGTATTTTCAAAATTTATTTTTCAAATTCTGTTTTCAAAAATCAACTCATATTGCGAGAAGTGAGTTGAGCCTTGGCTCACGTGTTGAGCTATTTTCAATTTCTATTTTTAATGTCTGTTTTTAAAGATTCAATTCATATTGTGAGAAATGAGTTGAGTTCGGGATCACATACCGAGTAAAGAATAAATATTGGAGCTGATTGAAGACACCATATTTTGTCTCCCTGAAGTTGCAGTGGAGCTAATCGAGGATATCAGATCTTGCCTTTCTAAAGGGGCAGAAGAGAAGACCAAAACCTTATCTCACTAAAGGGATAGAAGAGCAGATTGAAGTTGTAGATCTTATCTTTCTAAAGTTACAGTGAAGCAGATTGAAGCCACAAATTGCATATCTTCGAAGTTACATTGGAGTAGATTGAATCTACAAGGCATATGTCAGAAGATGTAGTGGATTGAACCAAAGCTACAAGATGCGGTGGACTGGAGGAGACTACCTGGATAAGAAGAGTACCGAAGAAGTCAATACTTGGCAAGACCGAGCAAAATTAGCCTTTCTTTATATCTTTGCTCTATTTCCGTTACACGACAATGAGCAAAGAGGGGCAGCTGTTGTAGGCCAATTTTAGCCCAATGTACATTAAACCCGAATGACCCATTTAAATTTTACAAAACCCACACTTAAACCCCAACCCGTCATCCCAATAATACACTAAAACTTAAAACTACCCAAAACCCATTACAAACCCCAAATATTGGACCCAATTCAAAAGCCCACTAAACCTAAAAACCCAAAATCAGAAAACTAACCTTAGCCTTCCCCCCTAGCCGCCGCTTCTGTCCCATCACCTCTGTCAACCCCCATTCCACCGCTCAACCACCACCTGCAAGACAAAGAGAACACGCAAGCAGCAAAAACAGATTAGAGAGCAATGTAGACGGCTATATAAGCCGAACAAAGTAATGTAAAAAGGGGATTTTTTTTTAGAGGATTCGGACAAAAAAAATTGAATACAAAAGGAAGAATAGATTCAAATACTAAAAAACATAGCAAGCTGATCAAAAACCAATTCATCACATAAAGGTCTTGTTCTTTTTAGTTTATTTTTTATCTTTACTTTCTTCTTTCGCATATATACTCCTATTTCTTTATTTTTCTTTCAAAACACACACACACACACACACACACACACACATATATATATATATATATATATATAGACATAGATAAAAAAAGAATAAAAGTAAAAAAAAAAACAAATTTTTTTTTACCTTTTTCGTCCACCGTGCACGGTGGCCGGCGCCGACGATGGTCCGACGACCGGACGGTGACCGGCCTCATGGCCGAAAATCCCTGGCTCTCCCCCTTCCCTTTTTTTTTCTTCCTAAGCTACCAAATGATTTTAAAAAAAAAATTTGAGCTTTTATAGGGACCAAAACGGTGCGTTTTAGAGGCTTGGGCAAATTGCCCTTTTGGCCCCCCACTGTTTCCGCGCGTTTCAAATGGGTTCTTCCTTTTATTTTATTTCTGATTTAGCCTCAGAATTCAATTTTTTTAATTCGATTTTAATCCCTTTTTCGTTTATTTTCGTTCCTATATTATTAAGTTAATTCTTTTTAAATATCAATAATTATTATATTATATTTAGTATTATTTTTACTAGTAGGTTTACTATTGTATTTATTATTATTGTTTTTTAATACTATTATTATATTCACTATTTACTACTTTATTTTAATATTATATTCATTGTTATCACTATTTTCTATTATTTTAACATTTTTATTATTTTTAAATATTAATTACTATTACATATAATAATCGTTTTTGATGTACTTTTAATATTATTATTATGTACATATCTTTAATATATATACGTATATATTTGTGTAGTATTATTATAATTGTTTTTAAAAAAATTATTATTGTTTCCAATATCTATATATTATGTATATATTTTTTATATATATAATGTTTTTATGTATTATGTATATACTTTTCATCCCTATTATTGTGTATATATTTTAATATATATATATATATATATGTATATATATAGCATTATTAGTATTTTTAATGTTATGTTATCATCACCTTACTTACTATTATTATATGTTTATATACATTCGTTTTTATTTCGTGTTTAATACTATTATTTTCATGTTTAATATCGCACACATCGTTATTATTTTTAATATTATCGTTAAATTCATTATTTGCTTCAATGTTCGTTTCTTGCCCATTCCGTATCATTTTACTATTTATCACTTTAAAAATCTTTATTCATGTTTTCTAATTAATTTCAAAAATAAGGCAACGTACCGATTTTAATATTAAGTCTGTGATTTCATCGCTATGTTGGGTGAATCACATTGACTCGTGATAAAAATGGGACATCCTTCAAAAACCAAAAACTAAAAAATTCTCATTTTTCAATCGGATCACGATTAAATGTCAAATTGAATTCGTATTTTTGAAAATCAAGACAACACCTGTTTAATAAAGATACCAATTTTGGGCGTCGCAAGGGTGCTAATACCTTCCTCGTGCGTAACCGACTCCCGAACCCAACTTTACTCTGGTTTTTGACGTAGACCTAAACTCAGCCTTTTTTTGCTTAAAAAATAAATTTTCTTTTAAAAAAAGAGAGGATTTATTAGGTGTTCGATCACACCTAGGAAAAAGGATCGGTGGCGACTCCCTTTTTTAATAAAATCGAAAGTCGGTTTTTAAATTTTCAATAAATCACCTCAATTAGCGACCGAAATTTTTTTTTTACGTCGCTACACCCTTCATCCGAAAAATGTCATCTTTCATCGGAGATGACGGTCCTCGGCCACTCGTGGTGGTAGATTATAAAGAACCAGGTGGGTTTTCAACCTTTTTTATTTTTATTTTATACTTTTTATTATGAAATATATTCGTAAAAAATAATAAATAAAAAAATAAAAGAAAGAATCACCTTCTGAATTTTTAAACTTTGTTTTTTTTTTATTACTTTTTTCGTGTCTAATCAATTACAATCGATTTCTGTGACTTTATAGCCGATTTCATTACAAATATTTTTTGCTATTGTTTGCTTTCATTTCTGCTACTGTTTCTGTGTTCTTTTCTTGTCATTTCTGCAGGCGTTGGTAAGGTCAACGGAGGTGGATTTTGCCATTTTGGTGCAAGGGAGACAAACCTTGAGCAGTGAGCATGCTGACGCGGCACGTAGAGCAGTGGCGTGGCTGAAAGGGGCTAGGGTTTCTTTTGTTTTACTGAAGATGTTTAGGTTTTTGGGCCATTAAGGTTTTTATTTATTTGGGTCATTGGGTCATATTGTAAATGGACTGCTTTCTGACTTGGACTTTATTTTTTGATTTAATTTTTGTTTTATTTGGGCCCGGGTAAAATTAGGTCATTACAATTTACTTTGCAAGGATTACAAGAAAAGAGTTCAGATTCAGGTCAATGTTAGTGTAAAGTGCATGTTCTGTGTGAGTTGGGTCAAATTTAGCCTAAATTTTTTATGTTTGATACATTCGGTTTGATTGATGAAATGAAAGAGTTTATTTTTTTAAATTTCAATATAGAAATAATTTTTTTTAATTTCAATATATATAGAGGTAGTTATATTATGGCATTGAATAGAATCTGGGTATTCTTTTTAAGTTTCAAATTACTTGGTTGAAAATTGATTTTAATTGGATAATTAGATAATTGGATTAGTTCGGTTATTTATTTTATCAACTGTTATTGAACAGTTTAAATAATTTAAATCCCATGTAAACGATTGAGTCAGTTTTAAACTTTTGATTGGATGAATATTTTTATTATATGTTTAAAATTAATGGATATTTAATTTAAATTCAAACGTAATTAATGTAGTATAAATTTGATAAATTTCAAATGATGAATGAGATATTATTTGTAAGTAAAATAACACAAGCCATAATAAGGTTTTTCATTAATTACTTATTTCATACGGACAATTGCTTCATCTAATATTTGTTGTATGACAAGAATTCTGTAATGAATATAACTGTTGAAAGGATACTAATTCTTAATAAATAATAACACCAAAAATATTGATCATATCAATATTAAAATTTTAAACTTGTATTAAATAAACAAATAATCTTTTATCTTTGATAAATAATCAAAATTTTGTAAGAATTTAAATTAGTTTGCGTATATATTAGTATATAAAGTGTTCATATGAAAAAAATATTTTAGGCAATTCATAAAATTAAAAAAACAAAGAATTACTTTAAAACCATTAATAAAATTATGATTGCTCCTCCAAGTATGTTGTTCAACCCTAGTGCTGCGGAAATAATTTTTATCAATCTTCTTATGTTGATTGCCAACAGTAGCCATGTGAGGGATGTTTTAGGCCATCAATATAGTGAGTTAATAAGGTTTTGATGCTTACTCATGCAAGCCTTGCTTTTTCTTTTTGAATTCAAATAATGACTTGTATCAAAAAAATAAATAAGTTATGTTTAGCTCCGAGAAAAGATTGCTCAAAACAAGAGTAACGGAATAATATCTAAAAGGGTTGTGTATAGCGGCAGTGGTGAGTTTTGGAAATCTTCTATAGGGATAGACCTATTTTAGATGATGATAGTCAAGAGATAGGATTTTTGAAAACGCTAAATTTTTAGGAATACAATAGTAATAAACATAGAAAATATGATATTATAAAGCAAGGTGGGTTATGTACTAGTATCAACTCAAGTTCTTGAAAGTGATATATTTAAGGCTGGTTAGTTAAATATTACTTTTTATTAGAACAAACTACTAAAGAAAAAAAAATATTATTAAATGTTTGGATTATCTTATATGCATGAAATTTATACATGCAAACAATCACAGCTATATTTTGGAAGAAATGATAGGAAATTTCATTATTTAAAGAGTCTTCCTATTTATAGCTCAAGTTCTTCAAAATTAACAGTTAATCTGACGGTATACATTACATATCTAGAATATTCTCACCTAACAATATTTAATGTTATATACAAGCGGGTGTTTCTAGATCTTCTGAAACCTTCTACCCTATTCCACAAGGGTCCAGCTCTTTCCATAACCTTTCAAAATGTTCCGGGCCCTCTAGACTTCTCCAACGAGTACTAGAAGTGTCTGCCACAATCTGGGACATTCCGAACTCTTCCATCTCAGTTCTGCACCCTTCCAGGCATGATGTGCCTCGAGCGGTTCGCTCTGCACCATGGAGTGTGCTGCTCTTTGGTGGACGGTGACCATTACAGGTGGTTTGCCATTCTCTCTTCTTTTGTATGACTTTTTTTTCGTCAATGAGACCCTAACTTAATGGTAAGATTGAAGCCTTAATAACTTTGAGATTTATGTTCGATTCTCATCTTGTATAAATTTGTAGGTTGTCCTCCATCTTTATTTTGGCTAGTTAGTTAATTAGAGTTAAATTAATTATTGAGAATTCAGTGCTTACAATAACTTAAAAAAAAATATATTGCTGACTTTTCCCCAACCAAAATACCATATTTGTTTAAAGTTGAATGTAGGGGTATGAACACATTATTTTAGTGTGCAGCTGCTATCAACAATTTGGCTGCATTCTACTTCAAAAACATTACAATGGTAGAGGCACCCACTTCATCTGCTGCTGTTAAACTTGCCCAGCATATTGCAGACTGGCCTGCCCTAGTTTGTTTCCGCAAGTGAGTGACGAACTTACTGACTTATTATGTTATATATAGTGTACATGGAACAAATTTTATTATTATTATTTTCAATACGTAAACTTTTTTCCATGATTTTAACTTTGTTTATTCTTTTGATGCATCATTTTGACAAGCTTACGAGGGATGTCACTCGAAGCTTAGATTCGAACAAAAATAAGTTGACTTAAGGTGAAGTCAGAAATTTTTTTTAGAGGGTCAAAATTAAATTTTAATTTTTATAATAATAAAAATGTAATTTTATCATTTTAATAGTTTATATTTTTATAATTTTTAAAAGATTAAATCG
Organism: Gossypium longicalyx; assembly: GCA_025698465.1. NCBI lineage: Eukaryota > Viridiplantae > Streptophyta > Magnoliopsida > Malvales > Malvaceae > Gossypium > Gossypium longicalyx. The sequence goes on along the minus strand of CM047000.1, from coordinate 95,257,438 downwards.
AATTTTTATTATTTTGAATGGTCAAAGTGTAATTTTACCTTTACTAATTTATACTTTAAAAATTTTAAAAGATTTAATTAAAAAAAATTTATTTTAAGGGGAGTCGGGCTCCTGACACCTCCTAGCTACGCCCTTGAGTTCACCTAAAATCTAACCACATTTAAACACAAATTTTATGTGCATTAGCTCAATTATTTGCCTATGGTATCTTTCATAGTATGAGTCGATGAGATACAGTTTATGAATATAATAGTACCCAGGTACATAAACATGCAGTTAGTCTAACAATCAGCGTGCATTGTAAAGATTGATTTTTGTTGTAACTATTCATATGAATTACTTGTAATTGTAATTATAATTTCAATCGAAGAAAAAAAACTCTTTATTTTTAGGCTAACACAGACTCGGACATAATTATGGGATGCAATTATCCAAATGTCTCAGAAAATTTAGAAAAGTGAAGTCGAAGTCATTATGTGGACTCAAACAGCTATGAATCCATGGAGAGCGATTAGGATACGGCTTCTAAAGTACAACAATGTGTGATGGCCTTTTGCTTGCCATCTTTTCATATGTTGTAGCTATCATGCAATGTGTTGCCATCTTTCCATATAGTACAACAATATGGGTTCAACAATTTGTGATGGTGCCATCTTTGCATATGTTGTAGCTATAATACTATGTGTTGACCCTAATTCTTAGCATCATTTACAGGGCCGAGATCAGGTTCAATAGGTGAGAGTTTATTGATCATTGTCAAGGATTTGATTTGATCCTGATATGATCATTGTTCAACAATTGTTGTTTACCGAAACAAGATAGAGATGTTCATCGGTCATTGGTAGGGGTTTCGATTTCTGCACTGTTCGATATTAAAGCTTGACATTTCATGTTCTTGAGTCACGGCGGGTCAGGCTTAATAGGCTAGGAGATCATCATCTTTGGCCAATAAATCCATCAAAAATAATAAAATATAAAAATAGAAATCACTAATCACTAACTTTAATGGTAAATTTAAACTCATTATTCGAAAGAAATCGTACCACCTTGACGATGTGTCGGGGAGCGGCTTGTATAAACAATAAACAAGTAAATTTGGAGAAGGTGAACACAAATATTTTACATGGAAAATCTTGACACAGGGAAAGACTACTAGTAAAGAGACTTCGGCTTTTCACTAATTGAGTAAACAAACGAGAGTACAATATGAAAAAAATAAATCTAAATATACTAAACTTACATTATGCAAACTCCCGAATAAAAAGCTCAAAATCACAAAGAGCAAATCGGTAAACAAAGTCTTAAATCTCATAAGTCACTCACAAAATAGTATAAAATACTCTCTATAATTACCATGAAACTTTCATTAAAACTCATATACAATTACATCTTGTCACCTCCAAATAGGAACTATAGAATTTAATTGGGAGAAAAATACGAGGCACACTCCCACACAATGAAACCAAGCTTTTCCTGCAACGAATGAAATGCTATTGTAACAATAACTCGAGTTCCCATTCAATTTGCTTGGTTTTGGTATCATATCAAACAAATGTGTGATGGCTATGTTGAAAGAGAAGAAGTTTTTCATCATATTCAACAAAGTTGATAAGTGAAGTATTAGTAGATCTTGTGAGATGGTACTTAATGTTGAGTTGTTTAATCCACCTATCCGATACGCCATATTCTTTCATCACCCATACCTTATAAACATTCACACTTTTTCGGCGTTGTTTGACCATTAAAGAGAAGAAGTTCCGATGTTCTGTAATAAAAAAGTTAACATCATCATGAAAGTCTGGATCATTCGAAAAATCACTCTCTCAAAAAACCTCCTCGTCAAATTGAAATGATACGATGGTTTGGATAATTTTCATAAATTTAGTCCCTGCCAATGAAAAGCACCATCGAAACACCCGTAGCCTCGATATGAAGACAGCAAATCCCACCCTAAATTTACCATTTTCATCTATTTCCAAGAATTCATGTTTAAACTATAAACTTGAACCTGAACCTTTGATGAAGCGAAGCAGAACGGTAGCTAACCCTTACCACTTCATAGTCATTGAATTTATGACAAAACCCAAAGCCAATGCCGACAAGAAAATCATCATAACAATGCGGAAGCTCCATAATTTCTCCTGTGAGAGGATTACAAATATGTATTCTCAATGTGCCATCATTCTTCAAGAAGGAACATCTCTTCTTACTTAAGCAAATTAATCCATTGATGGAACCAATCATATTTTTTTGTGGATCCTAAGATAACGTTTTAATTGACCTCAAAAATTGGATAAACCATCTATATTTTTACCTAGCAGTTCAGATGTGTAAAGATAAAAGTAGTGTTTTAATTAGATCTGTTCATGAGTCGGGTTATTCGTCTAGGCCCGAAAGCCCGTCTGAAATTCAGGAAGGTTTGAACAAAAATATTAAGCTCAATAAATAGGCATGGACAAAAAAATTAGTCTCATTTAAAATATGGGTCAAGTTCAGACTTGAACATTCAAGGCCTAAGCCCAGTCTGACTTGACTCATTTTAAGTTTATAATACTTTATATTAATAAAAAAATAAATGTATACTAAATATATAATACTACTCCAATGTAAATATTAAAAAATGTTAAGATAATTATAGAAAAATTTAATAAATAAAAAATGGATAAAATTATTAAATATTAAAATAAAACAATATAAATATTTTTTAAAAATTTAAAAAATAATATGGAGAGACTTAAAATGGGCTTGGGTTAGTCTTTTGCAAATATGAATGGATTTAGGCAAAATTTTAGGCCCAGATTTCGGGTCGAGCAGAGTTTAGATAAATATAAAATATGTTAATATCATATTTAAGCCTAATCCAAATTCGATCCACTCCAACCCATAAACACCTTTAGTTTTAATCGTAACGTTTGTGATGTCAAAAAGTATAAAGAAGAAGTTTGTTAGACATATTTTGGAGTTATAAAAAAGTGCTAAGTTTCTAAAACTCAAGGTTGAGTGTTGGATAGGGGTCTAGGATTAACATGAGTATGTTGAGAATTTTTCGAATTTTTACACGTATTTAAATGGTCATTAGAGAATCATATTCATGTGTGTTCATGTCTGAATATGCGTCAATCATACATATTTTAAGAAAATTGAAAAATACATATTTTTTTTTATGGAAAATGTTACACACAGTTAATATAGAAGTTATAATATGCTATTAGTCATTATAATTTTTATAATTTGAGATTTAATCTCTATACTTAAAAAATTAAAAAAATTAATTTTTATTTTACTTTTTTAATTTAAAATTTTTAATTCAATATTAATCGATAAATTTCGTCAAAATTTGTCAACTTAACACCTCTCACACCAGCATGCAAAGAAGAAACATGAAATAGATTAGAGAAATGAGTAAATTAAGTTGTCGTAAGTTTTGAAAGGTTTATATGATAAAGATAAAGGCTTTTTAGCTTAGTTTAAAAGCATTGTGCTAAGGTGAAGGTCTCAAGCATGGGCTCATTTTGATTTGTTTTCGGTTTTTCATACCACTTTTTATCGTTACACATAAATAGTTATTACGATTTAATTTTATAATTAAAAAAATATAAATTTGATCGAGGGTTTAATCTTTATTTATAAAAATAGATCATATTTTATGACCAACTATTTACCTATTTAAAAAACATTTACAACAAGAGAATTAATAATTTTAAATATAGTTAATATTGGACTAATAAATATGGTTTTGAGTATTTTCCAAAAATTGTTAGCCATACACATATTTTCTTGGAAAGCTTGAATTTTTGGATTATTTCAAAACTTAAATAATTTAAAATAATTAAGTTATTATTATTATAAACAATGACATTTTTTTTTTACTTGTTTTTAAGTTTGTTTTATTATTTATTTTTTAAGTTCATGACTATCTTTCTCAATAATATCGTTTTCAATGTTTAAATCTACGTTCTTTGTTTAAGAGTGCAACGTATCTTATCATTACACCCAACATTTATTAATATGATACACTTAAACTACTAATTGTAATTCTACACTATTTTTTTTTAAAAAAAAATTTAAGAAGCTTGATTAGACTCTATGGCAACATAGGGAAATTATAGATTCCAATAACATCCGAAACTAGATATTCTAATTACTATTCATAGCAAATTTAGAGCAGGCCAGCGGCATATTTAGGAGTTGGTAGGGGTTCGTGTAACAGCCTAATTTTTAGTGGTGTCGGAACAGTGATTCGAGATCACTAAATCCGACAAATGCGTAGGAAATATTATTAATTTAGTAATTATAAGTTAAATGTGAAGTTAGAAAAATTTTTGAAATAGTGAATAGTGTACTAAAAATAAATACTAAAATAATTAGAATAAAAAAACAAGGTATCGAGACCTCTGGAATTTTAAATCGAGCCATAAATATTTTTATAAATATTTATGGAGTGTTAATAAGTTAGTATTAAAGTTTCATCAAGAAATTTAATAAGTTAGTATTAAAGTTTCATCAAGAAATTTTAAAGTTCTGATAGTTAATTGAACAAAAAGGACTAAATTGTATCAAATGCAAAATTTTAGGAAATGATTAAATAGCTTAAATGATAAAAGAAAGAGGGTTTAAAAGGAAAATAGACCCAAGGTCTATTTGGGCTGGACGGCAAGGGCATGAAATCAGTAAGAAAATAAGAAGAATTAAGGGCAAAATTGGAAAATTACAAAATTTACTTGATAAAGTTAGGACTAAAGTGGAATTATCTAGATTTCTCTTTATTTTTCTGCATTCTCATCAGCAAAAACACCATGAAAGAGTTCCCTCAAGCTGGTTTTTCATATTTTTACTGCAAGTAAGTTCAATTCTTGATTATTTCTTGAAATTTTTGTGTTTTTGTGACTTTTACAACTAGGTCCACTTGTTGAAGTCATTAGTTTTTGATTCTATGAAAGAAATTGAAAGTTGATATGAATATGTGCTGGAAGTATATGATGATTTGGAATGGAATTAGAGCTTTAAATTGTTTATATGTTGATTTTATTGAAAGAATTGAATAGAAAGTGAATGTTTGGGACCTAAGTGTAAAAGAGTTTGAAGTTAGAGTTTTATGTGGAAATTCTAAATTTTAATAGTTATGAAATAACTTATAATGTCTAGTAAAAGTATTAATTGAGAAAATTATCTTAATTTAGGGGTTAATTGAGCAAGGACTGAATTGTATGAATTGTGAAATTTGGGGCAAAATGGAAATTAACATTTTGCACTACAACTGTTTTGGACAGCAGCAGTAGTCTAACTTTGAAAAATCACCAAAAATTATAGAAATAGAATTAGAGGATGAATAAAATATGAAATTAAAGCTTATTGAGTCTAGTTTCTTATACAAGAAATTATGTAAGCAATGGAATTGTAAATCATGAGATATGATAAATTTTGTGAGACAAGGTCAGAATGATTTCGGGTTCCCCTGTTATAACTTTGTAAAATCATAAAAAATTGGATAAAAATAATTATGGGATTAAGTTTATATGTTTAGAATTCTGAATGAGTCTATTTTCAATAGAAACAAACGGAAACATCATTCGAATCCTGTACAAGGAGATAATTAATTTTTAGTGAAGAAGGGTCGGAACTGTCAGACAGCAGAACAGGGGAGACTTCAATGAATAAACTGTATTAATTGGCCCAACCAAAAATTATGAAATTTTTATGGTAAGAAGATATGTGAGTCTAGTTTCAGGGAAAATTAGCGGACCTTAATTTGGAGTTCTGTAGCTTTAGATATAAATAATTTAGTGACTATGATACAGATGGACAGCTTGAATATTCACCTAAGTAGATAGTGAAAATTATGGATAATGTTACCTACAAGTATGTTTTTTATACTAAGGATGTGGATGGAGAGGAGGAGGAGGAGGAAAATATACAAAAATATATGAATGACTCGTGTATAAATTGATCACATGCCCGATTATAATCAACAAGTGTTGGATTAGAAATGATATAATGTTTTATTTGGAATATTTATTATGAAATTATGATTATCGTTATAATAGAAAATTTGAACTTGTGAGTTTATATGGCTAAATTTTAGTGATTATTTGTTAATTTTATGAATTTCATGATGTGTTATTTCATATGTATTGATGATAAAACCGTGAATAATGTAAAAGCATGAAAATTGAATAAATGATCAAATTGAGCATTTCAGTTCGGTGACAAGATGAATTGAAGGAAAAGACCATGGTTGGACCATGGCAACAAGTGATAAGTGATATCTTCGGCTACACTTATCTGATCAAGGACAAGTGAAAGTGATAAGTGATAGCTTCGGCTACACTTTTCTGATCAATGACAAATGAAAAGTGAAAAGTGGTAGTTTCGGCTACCTGATCAGTGAAAAGTGGTAGCTTCTGCTACCTGATCAGTGAAAAGTGGTAGCTCCGGCTACCTGATCAGCGAAAAATGGTAGCTCTGGCTACCTGATCAGTGAATAGTGGTAGCTTCGGCTACAAGTGACAAGTGATTTCCGTATAAGACCATATCTGGGATATGACATCGGTGTGATATATGCTACTGTATAAGACCATATCTGGGATATGGCATCAGTGAGATATGTGATTTGTGTAAGACCATAGCTGGGCTATGGCATCGATATGTGATATGTGATTACGTGTAAGACCATAGTTGGGCTATGGCATCGATATATGAATATGTGTAAGACCATAGCTGGGCTATGGCATCATTATGTGAAGATGTGTAAGACCATAGTTGAACTATGGCATCGAGAAAACGAAGTACTCAATTCCGTAAGATGTTCACTAATTTGAAAAAGTTTGGTAAGTATTACATGGAATTATGTGATATAAGGAAATACGAGTTGATGAGACGTGAGCATAAAACTTGGTTGATGAATGAGTTCATTTGTGATTATATATTTCTACGCCTTGAGTGTATTATCCGTATGAATTGATATTCCAAATGAGTTAATGAGAAAACTTCTAGTATGAAATAATCTGAGTTCGAAACAAAATATCATGAAAACGTACTTGAAATACATTGGTATGTCTTGTATATGCTATTTGAATTCATAAATGTGGAAAGTAAATGTATGTGGAAATATGAGATGATGATATCTGTACATGAAATTTATTGATGAATACGTACATCCAAATTTATATAATAGATTTTAGTGAACATTGAAATTGCGCTCAATAAGTGATCTGGCAATTTAAAATCGTAATTGGTAGGAAGAGTTAATGAATTGCATATTTATGAATTGTTACACGTATTTGTCTGAAATACGAGAAAGTGATGGTAATTGATACATGGAAATATGAAACTATGATATATATAAAAACATGGAATATATTTGATAAATGTGTTCATTCATAATTATGAAATTTATGTACCTCATGTGTGCTATTTGCATAAAGATGATATCTTAAATACTTTAGTGCAAAAAGCTTAAATATGGAATAGTATGAAATCGAAACAAATTGTTATGAAAATGTATTTAAATTATCTGTAAGTGTTTCGTGCTTATCGATAATGCCTCGTACTCTATTCCAACGACGGATACGGGTAGGGGGTGTTACAGTTCGCCCCCTAAAATGAAAGATTTTTTATTTAGGGTTTTAAAATTTTATTTAGTAAAGATTAAATTACACTTTGGTCTCCTTAAAAATAATAAAAATTTGATTTAATTTTCTATAAATTATAAAGATATAGACTATTAAAATGATAAAATTATATTTTTACTATCATAAAAATTACAAATTGATTTCGGCCCCCCTTAAATTATTTTTTTTCCTTTGCCCCTAGAGCAGACACAAATCTTAAACTTCAAATATTTCATTATATGAATTTATTATACTTATGCATATAACATATTTGGATTTAAATTATTCAATTTACATTTAAATATTTTTAATTTTTTAACTTACTAAATTCATATATTAATCATATTTGAATAACCAATGAATAATTATTTATTTTGAGTTCAAATAGATTTAATTTATTAATAAACAAATTTGAATTTTGGAGCAGTTACGCAACTTCATATTTGAATATTACAAAAATTATATGTATATGACATATTATCATCTTTATCCAATATATTTAAATTATATAATCCTCTTTATTAAAATAAAAAAAAATCTATAGTAGTGATAATATCTCTTAAATTTTCATTTCTTACACTTTAAGATATTTATAATTATCACTCATATCCATAAAATCTATTTAAGTTTTGAAGAATAATGGAAGAGAGGCATGCTTTTTCTGTTATTAGTAGAATTTTATTCAGTGTTTTGGCTTACTGGTTTTCAATTAAATTCTTGTCGTTAATAAAAAAATTAATTAATTATTTTCATTAATTATTTTCTATTTTGATTACATTAATCGTTAAATTCGATTGATGGGTCAATTAGATATATAAGAATATATAAATAACAAATTCTTATGATTTTCGACTGTTATTCATGTATTTATAGCATGATTAAATAATCTTAAACCTATAAAAAACTAAAGTAGTTGCCAAATTTGCAAAAAAGAAAAATGAAAAAGAAAGAACAGTTTTTACTTTAATAAAGAAAGCAAAGTATTAATGTTGTAGAAATGCTTTCTTTGTTTAGATTTTTTTATAACATATAAACTTTAGTTTGTATTTAATTGTATATTTTTTTCTAAGAAATTCTTTACTCTTTTAATATGGTATGTTTTCGGATCAAAATTTTTGAGTATATCATATATTCAATGCATTAAAATTTGGTAACTATGATGTAAAAATTAAGGCTAAAGGGTCTTTAAAGCCCTTGAAATTTTTCAAAAAGATCAATTAACCTTTATACTTTTTTTAATTCAATTGAGCTATTGAACATTAAAATTTCAATTTATTAAACTATTTAACTGTTAAAGTTAACGGTCAATCGTTAAAGAGTAACGATAACTATTTTTAAGGGTTATTTTCGTCACGTGACACACGAGTATTGTGCCATGCAGCGAAATATGATATTTTGTATTAAAAATAATACAAATATATACAAATTAAAAATATTATAAATTTATAAAAATATATAAAAGTACAAAAAAATATAACAACAGCAAAATATGATATTTTATATTAAAAATAATAAAAATATAAAAATAATAAAAATATGTACAAATTAAAAATATTATAAATGTATAAAAATATATAAAAGTACAAAAAAAGAACATATTATAAATGAAATAAAATATAAAACTTATTAAAAATTGCCAAAAAAAAGCATTAATAATTATTAAAATAGCAAAAAGTATATGTAAATTACAAAAAATAAAAATTGTAAAATTATGAAAAAATATTTAAAATTTAGAAGATTATTAAAATTGTTAATAAAATTTACAAAATATTATAAAAAACATAAAATTGATAATAAAATATTAAAAATAATTAAGTTAATATCATAAATAATGACACAATTTTTTTTTATTACTAATTTTCAAGTTTATTTTATTGTTCATGTTCTAGGTTCATGACTGCCTCTCTGAATAATGTCGCCTTCAAGGTTCAAACTACATTCTTTACTTAAGAGTGCAATGTGTATTATTAGTGCAATGTGCAATTGTTTTTGGCTTATCGATTTAATTGGTTTCAAAATCAATTAAATCTTTTCATTAATTATTTTCTTCTTTAATCACATTAATTGTTAAACTCAATTGATGGGCCAATTAGATATATAAAAATATATAGATAACAATTCTGTATGATTGTGAACTGTTATCGATATACTCATGGCATGATTAAGTAATCTTAGACCATAAAAAAAAAGTCAAAGTAATTGTCTAATTTGCAAGAAAAGAACAAAATTTACTTTAATAAAGAAAGCAAAGTATTATTATTGTAGAAATGCTTTACTTTGCTAGGAATTTTTTTACAACATATAAATTTTACTTTAATTGTCTTTTCTTTTAAGACAATTTATGTTTTCGGATCAAATTCTTTGAGTATATCATATGTTTAATGCATTGAATTTTTTTAACTATGACGTAAAAATTAAGGCCAAAAGGTCTTTAAAGTCCCTAAATTTTTAAAAAATATATATTAATTAAGCCCTTATACTTTTTTTTCCCATTCAATTGAGCTATTGAACGTTAAAATTTCAATTTATTAAACCATTTAACTGTTCAAGTTAATGGTCAATTGTTTAAGAGTAATGATAACTATTTTTAGGGGTTGTTTTCGCCATATGGCCCACCAGAATTGTGCCATGCAAGGAAATATGATATTTTATAATAAAAATAATAAAAATAATACAAATATATAAAAATTAAAAATATTTATATAAATATATAAAAGTTAAAAAAATTATAAATGAAATAAAATATATAAATTATTAAAAATTGAAAAAAAAATTAATAAGTATTAGAATAACAATATATATAAATTACAAAAAATAAAAATTTTAAAATTATGGAAAAATATTTAAAAATATAGAAAATTATTAAAATTGTTAATAAAATTTACAAAATATTATAAAAAGCATAAAATTGTTAATAAAATATTTAAAATAATTAAGTTATTATTATAAATAATGACATATTTTTTTATATTATTTTTCTAGTTCGGTTTATCGTTCATGTTGTTCTGGGTTTATGACAGTCTCTATCAATAATGTCGTTTTCAAGGTTTAAACCTACATTCTTCGCTTAAGAGTGTAATGTATCTTATCACTGCACCCAACATTTGTTGGTATAATATACTTAGACTACTAATTGTAAATCTATACTAAAAAATTATTTAGTTTAGGAAACATATTTGGATTTGAATTATTTGATTTACATATTTAAAATTTTTTAACTTACTAGATTCATATATTAATATATTTGGATAACCAATAGATAATTATTTATTTTAGATTCAAATAGAAATTTTTAGATTTAATTCATTAATAAATAAAATTGAAATTTGAAGCACTCATATTAGAATTTTATTACAAAAATGGCATATATATATATATATATGATATATTATCATCTTTATCTAATATATTTAAATTATATAATCGATTTTATTACAATAAAACAAGAAATCATCACTCATAACTATTTAAGTTTTGAAGAATAAGAACTTTTAATTAGCAAAAGTAACATTCTTTGTGCTTACAATTAAGCAAAGCACAATACTTTAATTTTTAATTAATCATTCATATGAAAGAGAGGTTCATACTTTTTGTATTAAAAATGTGAAATTCAATTGCTTGGGTGTTCCAATGGAAATAAATACCATTGTTTTCTTTGATTACTTGCAAGGAGTTTGTACACAATTTATGTTGGGTGAACTATTTTTCAATCATTCCTCAAATTAAAAATTATTCTTTGTTTTATTCATCTTCTACTTTTCATTCATTTTTATAATCTCTTTCATATTTTTCATTTCTCACAAACACACAAATTAATGGAGATGAAGAATGAGGAGAGTGTGAGCAAGAATCAGAATGAGAGTGAAAGTGTGAGCGAGAATAAGAATGAGAGTGAGAACGAGATTGAGAATAAGAGTGTGAGTGAGAGTGAGAGTGAGAGTAAGAATAAGAATGAAAATGAGACTGAGAGTGAGAGTGTGAGCGAGAATCAGAATGCGAGTGAGAGTGAGAGTGAGAGTGAGAGTGAGAAAGAGAAAGAGATTGAGAACGAGAAGGAGAGTGTGAGCAAAAATAAGAATGAGAGTGTGAGTGAGAATGAGAATGAGAGACACGACAAGTCGGTGCAACAAATTCATCATCCTTTTCATCTGCAACATCCCTTGGTGTTAGTGGAAGAGCAAAGCAATGAAGGTCTCAAAGCTTACTGCGATGGATGTGAGGAACTGCTTTCAACTCCATGCTTCACTTGTATTCATTGCAATTATCACCTTCACAAGCGATGTGCAGAGGTACCCCCTTCACTTCGTAATCACCCTCTCCATCCCAAGCACCCAAGCACCGAAGCTCAAGTTTTCATTTTTTCTATTAAAATTTTTAGGCTTTTTCTTAGACAAAGGCCACATGAGATGGCATATGGTTGTGCATTATGCAAGGAAAAACGCAACATGTTTGTTTATGAATGTAAGACATGTTGTTTTTACCTTGACATCAAATGTGCTCAATCATCTTCTTCATATCAGTTTAGCAAACTATTCCCACATTACATCCACAATCATGCATTAACCTTCATAAAAAATCCCATTGCCATAGATGTACTCAAAAGATTCAGCTGCTCCTGGTGTCATGAACCTTTGACAAATGCTATATCTTTTTGTTCTGAGTGCCCATTTTTTATCCTTCATAAGAAATGTCTTGATGAGTTACCTACAAAAATTAATCACCCTTCCTATCACGTGCACCCTATTTTTCTTAACCGTAGTGATAGGGGTTGTTTTTGCAACCTATGCCAAAAGCAACATTCTGGACCTTTTTATGGTTGTTCTCTTTGCCATTTTAACATCAATATTGGATGTGCTCTTCCAATGTCCATTGTTGAAGGTAAAAGTCGCCATCAACACCCATTCACATTATTTCGAAGACGAGGTTCATTCATTTGTGATGCATGTGGAACTGAGGGAAATTCTATTTCTTATATATGTTCCACGTGCAACATCATGGTCCATAAAAAATGTACTTCACTCCCACGTATTATCAAATTTTCTCGACATGATCACTGCATTTTTCACAAATATTTTCTTGAAGATCTTACAAGGAAAGATTGCAAGATTTGTTTCAATGAAGTGAAACTAGATCGTGGGAATTACTCTTGTGGGAAGCCAGGTTGCAATTACATTGTCCATGTCAATTGTGTCTTAGAGGATAATGATTTGTACAAGGTAATTGAGGAAGAAAAGCAATGGGAGGAGCTTTATAAAAAATCTATGCAGTCTTCGATCATTCGTGTTATTGACGTGAATGAAGCTAGGGAAGCTACAAAGATTGAACATTTCAGTCATCAACATTGCTTGGTGTTAGCAAACAAGATGGAGGAGGAAATTGATAGAAAATGTGATGGGTGCATGCTATCTATCTCACATCTCTTCTATTATTGTTCAGAATGCCCATTTTTTCTTCATAAAACTTGTGTCGAATTGCCAAGAATCAAGCAACATTGGTTTCGTCAAAGCAATGCCATCCTTAATTTCGAAGGCTTCCTGGAATGTAACTTTTGCTGTCGACCTTGTAGTGGTTTTTTCTACAGTATTGGAGAATATTTGCGCATGTGCTTAATGTGCGCTAAAATTGCTGATATCATTAAATGTGAAGGACACCAACACTTTCTCTTTTTTGATTTCAAATGCAAGGAGAACTGTAATGGTTGTGGCATCAGGTGTTGGCGTGGTGCATTCAAATGTAGACAGTGCATATTTGTTTTGGATTTTGCATGCTTAGCATTACCACATTCAGCTCTTCACAAAATTGATGAACACATGCTAAACCTTACTTATAATAATGATAAAGAGCAAAGTTATTGTGATATTTGCGAACAAGAAAGAGATCCAACACTTTGGTATTATTCTTGTTCAATTTGTGATACTTCTGCTCATCCTAAATGTGTTCTTGGACAATTTCCATTTCTCAATGATGGGATCACATGGGCTTATGCTGATTACTCGCATATTCATCATCTTAAATTTTTTAGAAAGGCTAAGGGCTACCCTGAATGCTCTTATTGTGGTAAGCTTTGCCAAGAAGAAATTCTCAAGTGTGAAGAGTCTACATGCAACTATATTATCCATTGCAAATGTCGGGATTACTAAGTCTAAAGCTTTGTGGTAAGTACTCTAAATGATTAAAGAGCTATTTTTTTTAAATCATCAATGTTGTTATTAATTCATGATTTTGTTTTCATTATTAACATAAGTTCTAATTGTCTTCATGGTTGTGGATATGTTTTGCTCAAATGGAAAACGATTTATCTTGTCAAAGGAGTTCGCAAAGGATTTGACATTTCATTCCTACTTCTACGATGAAAGGACGCTCAAATTTTAAATGTGATTTGGTTTCAATGTTACTTTGTTTAAGATTTATTTGAGTTTGTATGATTTGATTCCAATACTAGTTTGGGATTAATCTATAATTTGTTTGATTTTGTAAGATTTGAATCCAATATTACTTTGTGTTTTGTTGGATTGAAATTATGAAAATGAACTGTTATTTGAATTATTTCTTATTTAATTTATTTCAGCAATGTTAATTAATTTTATTATTCTCAACATTATTGATTTACATTATATATTGAAGGTTTTGGAAGCTACCAATTACCCTCCATGCTAGATGCGTTTCTGCTACATTTGTTTGCTTTGCTCACACATATGACAAGTATAATTATACGTAGTTTTGAATACAACATGAAATAAAAACATGATAAAAAGTTAGAATACAACATAACATGACATGAAACTGATACAAAAGTTTTTGAAGGCTACTGAATCACTTACAGATGAGTACTGTTCCGAGCACGTCTGAGTTCTTGCCTTGAATTGTCACCAAACCAGCTTTGCTGGCATCTTGCAACTTAGTTGTACCTACGGAATCAAATGTGCCTGCAAAAACAAGAACTATTTCATGCTTTGGTCCTTGCATACATCACAAGCATGGTCATTACAACAACAAGCAGTCGATGTTTAACCTGGTTTTACAGTTTGAAGCCCTGATGTTATACATGCTATGTTCTGCAAACCAGCTTGGTCCAATTTATTGGCAGCAGCAGATCTTTTTATTAACCATGCGGGACACCCGTGTCCAATGCATACTCAACAGAGTAAAACAGACTGACCCATAAAACCACTCTAAGTTGCAATATTAAGTGTACAAATGCAAAGTAAACAGAGAAGGAACCTGACCTCCAAAATTGCACAAGAAAAATCAGGAAAAAATGAGTCAACCATTTGTCGATTTTCCCATCAGGCTAATAACTTATGCCGTATGCTGGTTTCTATAATAAAGGGTTGTATTCATAAAGTAATAATCCACATGTAGATCAAGTTACAAACCTTCAGCTCACGACCATGCTTCTGATTCATTTAACAGTAGAGTATTTTGAACAGCATCAACTTCAGCAAATTCAACATAGACAAATCCTTTAGGTTGACCAAACTTCTGTCAAAATTGTTACTTGGTCTCGGTTCCACAAGATTGGAATGGCTGCTGAACTTCCTTAGGTTTACATGCATAGTCTACCTGATGTTACAAAGATATATAAAGAAATACAGAGTAAGAGAGATCTACAAAACATCCTGACAAAGCAAATTCCAAGCACCAGCGGGAGGGGAAACAAAAACTTGCCATGTTAAACCCCTGTTTTGCGAGCCACTAGATTCGCACTCCGAGGGAGATGGACAATGCAAATATCCCAACCACGTCCGCACAGTTCTAGTGTATTTCTAACCAATGCCAAGTTATCAGAAGCAGCCTGGCCATCATTCAACAGCTGGGAACTATCACATTCCACCAATATAGAATCTGGAATGGACTTCCTCCTTTCAGCTTGGGTTGCGGAACCCATAATTCAAACACACACAATAATCCATAATTCAAAAAAATAAATAGTAAAGGTTTAATTTAATTTTCAAAATTAGCGAAGAAATTGTGTTTCTCAATTTAAAACGGAAATGAATCCAGAAATTGTTCAAAAATATACCTAATTTAAATATCAAATAGTTAAAAAACAAAGGTGAAAAATCTTGTTTCACTTCCTAATTTAAACATCAAATTTTATAGTATTAATGTTTTGGATAAATTTATCATTTAATAAAAAAACATTAATGTGGTAGAGGGTGGACTACATTCCATGATCAATTGTTTATCATTTTAGAGAACATTTGCGATTAAAAGATTAATTATTGTTGTGTCACTCACGGTTCTTTAATTTTTTAACAAATTTTAAAATAATTAATTTTTCAATACTAATTTGAAGTATGGTTAATATTGGATTAATAAATATGGTTTTGAATGTTTTATAAAACTTATAAAGTAGTTAGGTATTTTCTCGGAAATTTTGAATATTTCAAAACTTAAATATTTTAAACAATTAAGTTATTATTATAAATAATGATATTTTTTATCATGCATGTTCAGTATTCGTGATTAAATTGAATCAATTTTTTTAATATATATTATTTAATCAAACCAAATGAGTTAGTCGAATTGACCGGATCAAGAATTGGGGTTTGATCGGTTGGATCATTGGTTCAATTTTGCAAACTTTGATGGCATTATAGGTTAAACTTTTTCAAAATTTGTCCTCTGTATTACGACATATATCTCGCCCTCACTTAAATTAAAATTTTAATAATAAATTTAATATTTTTTATTTATATCTATTTATAAAAATATATTTTTGAATTTTTTTATAGTCAAATGGATTAAATCTTTCAAAAATATTTTTTTTATAAAATGCTCAAATAAAAGTTATTAAAATTTAACTTTTCTATTTTTTTCAAGTATTATTTTATTTAATTATCATTTACTCTTTCAACATTTATTGGACAATTTTAAAAAAATGATATTTTTTATCTATTAACTGCCAACAAATTTTTTAAGAAAAATAGAACAAAGACGAAAATTATATATAACAATAAAAATAGAAAATGAGTAAATGGACCCATTTGTATGCTATATGATGATGATGATGATGATGATGATGATGATGATGATGATGATGATGATGATGATGGAGGAAATATAATTTCCAATTTTAACTGTAGTGGAGTTTTGAAAAATTAAAAAAAAAATCCATGTCAACAAATCATTAAAAGAAAACAGAAATTTTAACGGCAGTGATTATTTCACACAATTATTTTAATTAGAGTAATTAAATTGAGAAGAAAATTTAGAATGACCAAAATAGGACAGATCTTATTTTAAAATTGACTCTATTTTATGTTGTTTGGATTTAGATTAACTAATTCGTGACGTTTAAAATTGTTTCATGAAAATAATTGAACAATGGAAGAGAAGGGTAAGAAAAGCTTTCGGCGGTGCTAATAAGGAAGCCATGATAATTAAGCGACTTAAATGAAAACTTTAGGATAATGCAATGATCATTTTATAACTTTTTGAAATTGAATGATCAAAACGTAAACTTATTAATAGTTTATTAACTTTAAGTAGTTTCTCTTAAAAAATAATTTTTATATAAAATAATCAAAAGCTTAATCTTAATTCGACCATTTAATTTTTTTATTAAAAAAATTTAATCCACCAAACATATTTTTTAGAAAAATAAAACAACCACAAAAACTATAAATAAAAATAGACAATGATAGAAAATGGGTAAATGGGTAATCTCAATACCTATTATTATCAAATGATTATATATTAATCCAAGTTGTTCTCATCATCAATATTTTTGGAATTTGATCAAATCCATCATTAATTCTTGATTTGATTAAATTTCTCAATACAAATTAAATAAATTATTAAAAATTTATAAAAATAATAATTTTTCTTATTAAGTTCACTACAAAGTATTTTGGCATTTTCTTATGTCTTATTTCAATCTAGAGTTATTTATGGTCGAGTCAAGTCGGGTTCGGGTCGAGTCTTAACAAAAATCTAGGCCTGATTTAGCTCGAAATAAAAATGCTGAAATCTGAACCCAACCTGCCTATATTAATTTTTTTTAAAATTTTTATATAAAAAATTATATATATCTTAGCAATCTCTTTTGGAGTTAAAAGTGAAAAAAAATCTAACCCTTGATGGTGGTGTTGTTGGTGCTTCAAAAGCCAGCCTAGAGGAGGTAGCTGGTGTTGCCTGCAAGATTCAAATATCAGAAACAATTAATTAATAACCATAATGAAATCTTGACACCAAGGTTTGCACATATCGGTTTGCACAGAGGGGTTCACACAGAGTGTAGAAGCCCAAATTTGGGCCCACTTACAAACATTTACACAAAACCCAATTACATTATAACTTAACCCATCAATTAACAACCCATACCCACTAACCTAAACCCAAAACCCACCAGACCCAACACAAGCAGCCCAAACCCGGAGCCCACCTAAACCTACCCAAACTTTAGCCTAACTACCCAAGACCCAACACAGCAGCCCAATCCCAGAAAGCCCAAATCCCACCAAACCCTAGCCCCCTAGCGCCGAATCCACTCACCTACCCTCTGTCCCCCCCTTCTGCCCCGATTGACTGGCCACCGACCCTCTGCAGCACCGCCAAAGGTCACCTCCACCGCTTGCCCATCCCCTGCAAAGAAGACAAGATAGAGAGTAATAAAAAACAGACTTGTAAGAGGGCTTTAAAAAGCCGAATAGAAAACTGATGGGGAGGTTTTTTTTTTTTTCTCCTAAAAAAGGGATCAGATTTCAATATACAAAAACATAAAATAGAAAAGCACAAAGGGATACGAATAGAACTCCAATCCAGCAACCAGACAAAGGCATCGAATGCTCATTTCAAGGTTTTTTTTTTCATTCTGTTTCTAAATCTTTTTTTTTTCCGCATATATATTTGAAGCAAGAAATATAAAATAAATATTACCTAAAAAATATAACAGTATATAAAAAAATAAAAAAAATAAAAAAAACTAAAATTTTACCTTTTCCTGCCATCGCGTGCGGTGGTCGGCGCCGGCGCCGGCGAGCCTCCGGCGACGGTCCGGCGATCGGACTCCCGGCCGGAAATCGCTCCGGCCCCCCTCCCCTCTCTTCCTTCTCCCCTCTCTCCCTTCTTTCTTCTTTTTTTTTTCTTTCAACTGTGCAAATGAAAAAAAACAAAAAAATTTAACTTATATAGGGGACCAAAACGGTGTGTTTTGGTCCCCCCCTTTTACCAATAAAACGACGCCATTTTGATGTGGGTCGGGAAGGATCCGCGTGTTTTTAAACGCGAAAGGGCAAATTGCACGTTCGGCCCTTCTGCTTTTTCAGGCATTTACAATCAAGTTTTTTTTAATTTCAATTTCAGCCCAAAATTTGTCGCGTTTTGCAATTTCGTCCCCCCATACACGCTGCGTTTTGATGAGAAGGGATATTTGTTGCTTAGGTCCTCCCCTTTTGCGCCCTTGTTGCAATTAGGTCTTCTCCTTTTATATTTATTTTTAAATCGCCCCAAACTTCTATCTTTGTATCGATTTAGTCCTTTTTCACCCCAATTTATTTAATACCATTATTTTCATTTCGATTTTCACTTTTTATATTATTATTATTAGTATTATTATTATTATTATTATTATTATCATGAGTTGTTGCGTATATATTTTTAATATGCATATGAATATATTTAAGTAATATTGTTAACAAGTTTTTTGTAACATTAGTATTATTATTCCTAAAATGTATATATTATGTGTATTACTTTATTATTCTATATATATATATTTTATATCCTCTCATGTATAAATTATTGAATACTATGTAATATGTACATTTTTAATACCATCTTATGTATGTATTATTATATCTATTTTATACTTATTATAATTATTATTGGTATTAACACATATATTTTACTATATAGGCGTATATATTTTTATACATAGTATTATTTTAATTACTTTATTTAAAATATTATTGTTATATTATATTTACTTTCTATATTTCAACATTATTATTATCGTTATGTATTAGTGTGTGATCTTATATATATGTATGTGTATTTAGTATATTTATATATTATATATTATATATATGTTTTTATACGTCATATATACTTTTAATATTGTATCTTATATATTATTATGTATATTTTTAGTATATATATATATATATTAGTGAAATATTATCAAATGTTTTTATTATCATTTTTAACATGTATATATTGTATATATATATTCCAATACTACCTTATATATATTTTTATATTATACATATGTTTCAAATATTATACACTAAGTATTTCCATTATCCTTATAATCCATATAAGTATGTCTTTATAAAAATTTGGTTTTTTTAGGTTTTTACGTTATTAATACATTTATTTTATCCCTATTGTATTTATAAACTAATATTAGTACATATATTTCATTACACATATATATATATACTTTTATTAGTATTATTTTTGTACATCGTATTATTCATTATTATTCATGTATATATATATAGATATTTTTAGTATTTATCGTAATATTTTTCTCATTATTTATATATGTTCTTTTAAAATATCATAGTATTCATGTATTTTATTATATATGCATATTGTATATGTTAATTTTAAATATATTCTGCATATATATATATATTATTTTCCTTATATTATATCATGTACATATATTATGTTTTTAATACTATATTTTTTAATACCATATACATTGAGTTTATTCTTAATACTATATTTTGTATGTATTTTTATATAACTATATTATACGTATATGTATATATATATATTATGTATATATTATGGATATGTATTCTCAATATTATTAGCTATATTTTTATATATTACTCGATGAACCTCTCTCATATCATTGGTTGTATATTTTTTCATGTCACCTTGTGTATATATATTATCTCATGTTATTATTACTAAGTGTACTTTTATTCGTTCATGATCTGTCTTTATTTTTATTTCTTTTGTAAATATCATATTATTATTGTTTTTCGAATATTCTAGCACCCCATGTTAACATTTTTCATTAATAATGTTATTATTTGTATTTTTGATTTATTTTCAATTCTTACTTCATAAATGTTTTTATGTTTTAATTAATAATCGAGGCAACGTATCGGTTTAACATTTAAGTCATCGATTTCATCGCTATGTTGGGTGAATATCAATTGACTCGTGTTAAAACGGTATATCCTTCTCAAAAATAAAAAAATTAAAAATTCTTGTGTTTCTATTGGATCACGATTCAATATTATCTTGAACTTGTAATTTTAAAAATTAAGACAACGCTTGTTTAACAAGATACCAATTTTGGGCGTCGCGAGGGTGCTAATACCTTCCTCGCGCGTAACCGACTCCCGGACCCTACTTTACTCTGATTTTGACGTAGACCTAAACTCGGCCTTCTCTTATTTTAAAAGTAAATTTATTAGGTGTCCGATCACACCTAGAAAAGATCGGTGGCGACTCCCCCTTTTTGTATTTCAAAAATCAAACTTCAATTTTCAAGTTTTCAATAAATCGCCACAATTAGCGACCGAGCAAAATTTTTACGTCGCTACACAGAGGAGTTCGCACATAGGGTTTGCCTACAGGTTGGCATAAAGGGGGTTCTTAAGGAGGTTTGCGGCACTGAGGTTTCGTAATATAGGGGGTTCGCATATTGGTCACTTACTTTCTAAAATTTTAATTAATCAAACATAACGATTTAAGTTTAGATCCCACACCTAGTTTGAAGGCACAAAAACCTTAATTTAGAAGAGAAGGTTGATGATCCACTTGGGGGAGAGGGATGATTTTGAAAATTTCGACTTCTTTTGCTTGAAAAGTGATTTGGAAAGAGAATAACTTGAGGGTGTTTTTCATGGAAATTTGCTAGATAAAAATTTTAGGGTTTGCTTAAAATTTGCTTTTTGTAATACTCTTCATGTAGAATTGAGACTATTTTAAATCAAGGACTAAATTAAAAAGTAGTTTTTGAGCTGAGCTAGTTTAGAAATTCGACACTTTTATGAGATAAAAATAAGAAAATAAAATATTTTAGCTGAATGCACACAAGGAGCTTCAAACTTGAAACTTAAGGGTAAACTAAGACCTTACCACTAAACCAACAGATTCATTCTTATTGACTTTTAACACAAATAATTTTTTGAAGATATTTTAATTCTCTTACCCTATGTTTTTAAAAATAAAATAAAATCCTAAATCTATCCCTCATTCTTCTATCCCCAATTTTGGGATATGACAGAATCAATATGGATTACCCCTCTCAATAATGTTATCTCCAATAATCAAGTCTACATTTTTTATTGAAGAATGCAAAGTATATTATCACTGTAGCCAACACTTATTGATATGATATACTTAAACCACTAAAATTCTTTGTGCTTACAATTAAGCAAAGCACAATACTTTAATCTTTTAAATTTTTAAAAGTGATAAAGCTTTGGATACTTGAGCATCTCAAATGTCAATTTTGCATATACCTTACTTGCTACAATTTACGGTAATATGTGTTGTTGTTAATTATTCATTCTGTAGCGACATAAAAATTGGCTTTCGGTCGCTAATTGTGACGATTTATTGAAAACTTGAAAACTGAAGTTTGATTTCAAAATAAAGAGAGGAGTCGCCACCGATCCTTTTTATAGGTGTGATCGGACACCTAATAAGTTTATTTTTAAAACAAAAGAAGGTCGAGTTTAGGTCTACGTTAAAATCAGAGTAAAATAGGGTCCGGGAGTCGGTTACGCGCGAGGAAGGTATTAGCACCCTCGCGACGCCCAAAATTGGTATCTTGTTAAACACGTGTTGTCTTGATTTTCAAAAATACGAGTTCAAAATAATATTTAATCGTGACTGATTGAAAAGATGAGAAATTTTCGTTTATCTCGAAGGCGTTCGCTTTCAACACGAGCCGATATGATTCATCCAACATAGCGATGAAATCAACGACTTAGTGTTAAACCGATACGTTGCCTTATGGATTGAAATTAGCTAGAAAACGAGGATAAGATTTTTGAAGTATGCAAAAGCAAAATTGATATAAGTGTGATAAAAATAAATAAATGTAAGAGCTAGGTATATATTGAAGCAAATAACGAATATGACAATAATATTAAAAAGCAATAGCAATGCACACGATGTATTAAACGTAATAATAATATCAAACACGAAATAATAAAAAAAATGAATATACATATGCAATAATTATATTAAGAGCGTGTACGCCAAAATACATATATATATAGTAGTAATAGCGTTAAAGATATATTATATATAGCATTTGAAATATAATAATATAGTATAGTAAAAAAATATATAACTTGTATTATTATAATATATACATAATCTATACATATATGTATAAAATGAATATAAAAAAATGCACACAGTATACAAAAGAATATATATATACATGATATAATATATAAAAGTATAACATGGTACTTAAATATATGCATGACATAAAAATACAATATTAAAAAGAAATATATGTACATATACGTATATATTTAGGAAATTACGTACATACTATATATACATATGATATGGTTATTAAGAAAGTACATAATATATGGTATTAAAAATGTAGTATTAAAAACATAACATAATATATACATGATTTATAAAAGTACAATACCAAGAAGTATGTACAGGTAATATATAAAAATGCATATATAATATGACATCAACGTATATATACAAAGAATGTATACAACTTACAAATATGTTAACGAAAACAACAATATTAAAACTATTAAAAATATCATATACTATATATGAGTAAAAATAATAGTATTAAAACAACTATCAATAACTTTATATAAAAAAAAATATGCGTATACACATATTAAATATATAATACCACTTGTACATAGTATATATACATGCATCAGAAATAAATAATAATAATAGTAAAAATAACCATTGATAATGCTACAAAAATAGATATATAGTATATTATATAGTTATAAAAAAAATATATACGTATACATAACAAGAAAAATATATACAATATTAATATTAAAAATATCTATATAATATATATATATTAGAGATAATAATGTTGAAGAAAACACCTATTAATGATATTACATAAACATATACCTATATATTAAAGATATATACATAATATAGTATCAAAATATATATATACACATACATGTACATCTTTATACATATTAAGTGAAAATGCTAATGCTAACAATATTAATAATAAATATAATAATAGATATATATGCCTATAATAGTAAGTGACGAAACATAAAGAAAATATATACATATAGCTAAATATAATATATTAGTAACAATATATAAAAATAATAGTGATAACAATATTATATATAACATGTTTAACATTTAAAACTGAATTAAATAGCAAAATAATATGAAACCCTAGGTAAATACGAAAAATGAATGAAAAAAAAGACTAAAATTGGATTAAAAACAAAGATTTGGGGCGAATTTTAAAAAAATATAAAGGGGAAAGGACCTATTAGAACGCGCAATAAACATAAAGGGACCGAAACAGCAATTATACCTTCCCATTAAAACGCAGCACATTAGCGAGGACTAAATCAAAAAGTGCGAAAAATAATGGGGTCAAATTGAAAACAAAAAAAACTTCATTGAAAAAGCCTGAAAAAGCGGAAGGGCTAAACGCGCAAATAGCCCTTCCGCTTAAAAACACGCGGATCCTGAGCGGGTTTGGATCAGGTCAGGTCGAGCATAGCCAAAACGACGTCGTTTTGGGGCTAAAGGGCAGCCTCCAAAACGACGTCGTTTTGGAGGGCTATAAATAGGCCCTTTTTCAGAAAAAAAATCATTTGAAAGAAGAAAAAGAAAAAAAAAAGAGAGGAGAAGAGAGAAAAGGAGAGGGGGAGGGGACCAGAGCGATTTCCGGCGTGGGGCCGATCATCGAACGCGTGCGGTTGCTGGCGTGCACCACACCGCGTCTTGGTGGCGGAAAAGGTAAAAAATTATTTTTTTATATTTTTTATTTATATTTATTTATATTTAGTTTTTGAAATATATATTTTTGGGTTTTATTTATAAAAAAAAAAAGTAATATATGTATATGTATATATGCGAAAGTCGAAGAAAAAAATGAAAAAAAAAACCTTCGTTTGCTTTTTTTGATTTCTTCTCCGATTATTTTGCTGCCTTAGTATTGAACTATTTTTTGCGTATGAAACTCTATTCTTTTATTGAAGAATGGAGAAAAAAAGAGAGCCTTTTACAGTTTTTGATTTCGGGTTTTATAACCCTTTTTACAAGTTTTTTATTATTTATTTTGGCTATCTTTTCCTGTCTCTTCCTTGCAGGTGAACGGCGGTGGAGACTTGACTGGTGGAGCGGTGTTGGTCAGAGGGCAGAGACAAGTGGGGTGGTTGCGGCTGGTCAGATGAGTGGTTGGGGCAGAAGCAAGGCTAGGGTTTCAGCTTTTCTGAAACCCTAGTTTGACTAAGGGGTATTCGGGCTTGGGATTGGGATGCTGTGTTGGGTCTTGGGTAGTTAGGCTAAGGTTTGGGTAGGTTTCGGTGGGCTCCGGGTTTTGATGTAATTGGGGGTTTGGGTTAGTTGGGCTTCGGGTTTAGTTGTTTAGGCTTAATTGGGCTTCTGGGTTTGGGTTTTAATTGTAATTGGTTTTAGGGGTGGCCCAAAATTGGCCTTCAACAGCTGCCCCTCTTTGCTCATTGTCGTGTAACGGGAATAGAGCAAAGACAAAATGAAAGGCCGACTTTGCCTGGTCCTGCTGAGTCTTGACTTCTTTGATATTCTTCTTGTTCATATAGTCTTCTTCCAGTCCATCGCATCTTGTAGCTTTAGTTCAATCCGCTGCATCTTTTGATATATACCTTGTCACTTCAACCCACTTCAATATAACTTCAAAGATATGAGATTTGTGGCTTTGATCCACTTCCATGCAGCTTTAGAAAAATGAGGTCTACAGCTTCAATCTGCCCTTCTATCGCTTCAGTGAGATAGGGTTTGTGATCTTCTCTCTGTAACTCTAAAAGTGCAAGCTTTGATATCTTCGATCAGCTCCACTGCAACTTCAGGGAGATGAAATCTGGTGTCTTCAGTCAGCTTCAATCTTTATTCTCTAATCAGCATGTGATCTTGAGCTCAACTCATTTCTCGCAATATGAATTGATTATTTAAAAACAGACATTACAAACAGAAATTGATTGATTTTTTTTTTGCACAAATTGAAAAGCAGAAATCGAAAGGCAGAAATTGAAAATAGCTCCGCACGTGAGCCAAGGCTCAACTCACTTCTCGCAATATGAATTGATTTTTCAAAAAAACAGTCATTAAGAAACAGAAATTGAACAGGCTCAACTCACTTCTCGCAATATGAGTTGATTTTAAAAGCAGAATTTGTAAAGTAGAAATGGAAAATACCTCAGCGTGTCCTGAGGCTCAACTCACCTCTAGCAATATGAGTTGATTTTTGGCAAACAGAAATTGAAATTACCTCAGCGTGTCCTGAGGCTCAACTCATCTCTCGCAATATGAGTTAATTTTTTGAAACAACAGAAATTGAAAAACAGAAATTGAAAATACCTCAGCGTGCCCCGAGGCTCAACTCACCTCTCGCAATATGAGTCGATTTTTTTGAAAGAACAGAAATTGAAAAACGAAAATTGAAAATACCTCAGCGTGCCCCGAGGCTCAACTCATTTCTCGCAATATGAGTTGATTTTTGAAAAGCATAAATTGAAAAACAGAAATTGAAAATACCTCAGCATGTCCTGAGGCTCAACTCACCTCTCGCAATATGAGTTGATTTTTGAAAATAAAATTAAGAGGCTCAACTCACCTCTCGCAATATGAGTTGATTTTTGAAAAGTATAAGTTGAAAAGTAGAAATTGAAAAACAGAAATTGAAAATACCTCAGCGTGCCCCGAGGCTCAACTCACCTCTCGCAATATGAGTTGATTTTTTGAAAACAGAAATAAAAACATCAAAATACCAAAAGATGTCATCTGGTGGAACTCATGTGTCTTTTCCTTTGATTCAGTAGAGCTATCACCACATCCTCTTGCTCTATTGGAGTACCTGTATATGTCATGCATGATGTTATCATGATATGCACATGTTGGTCTTAAATGCATTTATGCCTACATGATTATGCTATGTGCCTTGGGCTTGTTTATCATATGCCCCTCTTTCCGTCATGATTTTTGATGATCTGCGTTCATTGTTTTGCCTCTTGACTTTCTCTTCAGGCCCTGTACTCATCTTCTAGCTTTACGAGTAATCCATGTTTCTCTGATATCACTCTTTTGCCCCCCGGTTGAACTTTTGTCCTTGCTTTGAGGCTCTTGTACTTATCAAGTTCTTACCCGGGTAATGCTTAACATTTCTTTTGTTTAGAGTATGTCATTTCACTATTTATCATGTAAATGAACCACATAATGAGATGCATGAAAATGATCGGGTAGGGACAAAAGGGTACCTGACATTTATTCATTTCAAATGTAGCAAACAAAGAAAATCAATCAAATGATAGTAAAGATGTCACAAAGAGAAAAGGGGTAACATTTCAACAAATACAAATGCTCTAGATATTCAACGCATAAACTCTTCCACGTTCCTCGGTTGAGAATCTTTTCGAGCATGGCTTCTTGCGTGGAAGATTTCGAGCTTTCAGAAATGCTTCAAGCACGGTAGTCTCACTATTTGACCCACCGTTCAAAACGCCTTGCTCTTTAAGCTAGTGCTCGCTTAATTAGAACGCCCTTTCGGGTTTTCATCCTAATCTTTTGTGTTAATCAAGACGCCCTTTTCGGGTTTTCACCTTGATCCCTTTTCCTCTTTTTTTTTTCAGGCATAATATTTCTTCACAGCATCTGAATTTAATGGATTAGGTAACTCCTTCCCATCCATCTCAGTGAGAATCAAAGCTCCGCCTGAGAAAGCCTTCTTCATAACATATGGTCCTTCCCAATTTGGTGCCCATTTTCCTCGCAGGTCTTTTTGTATTGGGAGAATCTTCCTCAGCACGAGTTCTCCCTTATGGAATTCTCTTGGCCGTACTTTCTTGTCATGGGCTGCGATCATTCTCTTCTGGTACATCTGTCCGTGACAAATTGCCTTTAAACGTTTTTCCTCGATGAGGTTTAACTGGTCATATCGAGCCCGAACCCATTCTGCCTCCTCTAGTTTCGATTCCATTAAGACTCGTAGAGAAGGGATCTCAACTTCGATAGGTAGCACAGCCTCCATTCCATAAACCAGAGAGAAAGGAGTTGCACCCGTAGATGTCCGCACAGATGTACGATATGCATACAAAGCAAATGGTAGCTTCTCGTGCCAGTCTTTGTATGTCTCGGTCATTTTCCCAATGATCTTTTTGATGTTTTTATTCGCTGCTTCAACAGCCCCATTCATCTTTGGGCGATAGGGCGAGGAGTTATGATACTTTATTTGAAATTGCCCACACACTTCTTTCATCATCTTGTTGTTCAGATTCAAGGCGTTATCTGAAATGATTCTCTCGGGCAAACCATATCGACAAATGATTTCCTTTTTCAAAAACCTACAAACTACAGTCTTCGTCACATTGGCAAACGATGCAGCCTCTATCCATTTTGTGAAGTAATCAATAACCACAAAAATGAAACGGTGTCCGTTAGAAGCTTTTGGAAAAATTGGCCCTATAACATCCATGCCCCACATAGAAAAAGGCCACGGAGAAGTCATGACATGAAGGGGTGAAGGGGCTGCATGGATTTTATCGCCGTAAATTTGGCATTTATGGCATTTT
Organism: Gossypium longicalyx; assembly: GCA_025698465.1. Taxonomy (NCBI): domain Eukaryota; kingdom Viridiplantae; phylum Streptophyta; class Magnoliopsida; order Malvales; family Malvaceae; genus Gossypium; species Gossypium longicalyx. The sequence goes on along the minus strand of CM047000.1, from coordinate 95,229,096 downwards.
CTTGCAAAACTAATGCAATCACTTTCCATCGTCAACCAGTAGTAGCCAAGTTTCATAATCTTCCTGGCCATAGTGAAACCATTGGCATGTGTCCCACAAACTCCCTCATGTACATCTTCGAGTATTTTCCTGGCTTCAACAGCCTCTACACATCTCAAGAGCACCTGATCTTTCCCTCTTTTGTACAAGATGTCCCCATCAAGGACAAATCCCGCTGCCATTCTTCTGATTGTTCTTTTGTCGTTCTCATTAGCTTGTTCGGGATACCTTTGACCCTTGATATATTCTAAGACATCATGGAACCACGGCCGTCCATCTGGCTCTTTTTCAATGCTGAAACAATGTGCAGGGACTTCATATATGCTCATTTGAAGAGGCATTATTTCCGTTTCTCTGTTTGCTTTGAACATTGAAGCCAAAGTGGCTAGGGCATCAGCCAATTGGTTTTCTTCTCGTGGGAAGTAATTAAAAGTTATTTCTTCGAATTCTTTAATCAGTCCTGCCACTAGATCTCTGTATCTGACTAATTTCGAATCTCTTACTTCCCAATCTCCACGGATTTGGTGTATCACCAATGCTGAGTCTCCATATACCTCTAAAGTTTTGATGTTTCGTTCGATAGCTGCACGAAGTCCCATGATACAGGCCTCATACTCTGCTATGTTATTGGTACAGAAGAAATTCAGCCTGGTAGTGAACGGGTAATGGTTCCCTTCTGGTGATACCAATACTGCTCCGATCCCATGCCCCAATGCATTCGATGCAGCATCAAAACTCATCTTCCATGGCTTCTCATTTGATGACTCTGATTCCTTTTCTGTGATGCACATTAAATCTTCATCTGGGAAATCGAATCTCAAGGGCTCATACTCCTCTGTTGTTCGAGCCGCTAAGAAATCCCCTATTGCACTTCCTTTTATCAACTTTTGACTCACATAGATGATATCGTACTCCGATAATAAGATTTGCCATCGTGCCATTCTTCCTGAGAGTGCAGGCGATTCCATCATGTATTTTATTGGATCCAGCTTCGAGATTAACCACGTCGTATGATACAACATATATTGCCTGAGTCTCCGAGCTACCCAAACCAGAGCGCAACAGTATTTTTCAATGGACGAATACTTTGCCTCATACTCAGTGAACTTTTTGCTGAGTTCTTTCCTGCCTCGTCGTGTTGCCCCAGTACGTAACCCATTGAATTCTCGAACACAGTCAAATACAATATCAGTGGTCTTCCCGGAATTGGTGGTACTAGCACTGGAGGACTAGACAGATATTGTTTTATTTTATCAAAGGCCACCTGGCATTCTTCGTTCCATTCTCCTGGATTATGTTTTCGAAGAAGCCGAAAGATTGGATTGCATTGGTTGGTAAGTTGAGCAATGAATCGGGCAATGTAGTTTAATCTCCCTAAAAATCCTCTAACTTCTTTTTGCATGCGCGGAGGTGGTAACTCTTGAATGACTTTTATTTTATCTGGATCAACTTCAATGCCTCTTTCGCTGACAATGAAACCAAGCAATTTTCCTGAGGTAGCCCCAAACATACATTTGGCCGGATTGAGCTTTAGTTGGAACTTCCTCAATCTGTCAAACAACTTCTTCAAGTTCACTACATGCTCTTCTTCCCCTCGGGATTTAGCAATCATATCGTCGACGTAGACCTCTATTTCTTTATGCATCATATCATGGAACAATGTCACCATAGCTCTCTGATATGTTGCCCCGGTATTTTTCAATCTGAACGGCATTACCTTATAGCAGAATGTTCCCCACATCGTTATGAAGGTAGTTTTCTCCATATCTTCCGGAGCCATCTTTATCTGGTTATAACCCGAGAATCCATCCATGAACGAAAACAATGAATGCTTGGCTGTGTTATCCACCAATGTATCGATGTGTGGCAAAGGAAAATTATCTTTTGGACTTGCTCGATTCAAGTCACGATAATCCACGCACATTCGTACTTTGCCGTCTTTCTTTGGTATCGGGACTATGTTAGCCACCCATTCAGGATATTTGGAGGCTTGTAGGAAACCAGCATCAAATTACTTCTTGACTTCCTCTTTTATTTTCAACAACATCTCAGGTCTCATCCGTCTTAGCTTTTGTTGAATGGGTTTGCATTCTGGCTTTAATGGGAGTTTATGGACCACCACATCTTCATTCAATCCCGGCATGTCCTGATATGACCATGCAAATACATCTTTGTACTCACGGAGCAAAGCAATTAAATTATGCCTGGTGTTCCCCGAAATAGAGGTCCCAATCTTCACTTCTTGCTTCCTTTTTTTAGTTCCCAGATTTATTGTTTCAACAGATTCCTGATGAGGCAAAATCTGTTTATCCTCTTGTTCCACCATACTTAACAAGTCGAGAAACGAGACATAGTCTTCAGTATTTTCTTCGGCTTCGAATTCTCCTAAACAAATAGCCTTCTCAAAATCGATTTCAGGACTCGTAACGGGTTCGTTCATGCCGTTGATATCTGAGCACCTAAAAGTTGAATGGAAAAGGAAACTATAGAGGGGCATCCAAGTATTGGAACCAATATGAAATGTTATGACATGGTATGAAGCAGATGTAAGGATAGGCTATGAAATGAGAAAATGATTATGAAATTAATAATGCGAAAGAACATGACAAAATGCATCTTCATTGATATTCATTTGAATGATAAAGAGCGAATGCCAGCTCTTACAAAAGAATTCTATTATATCTAAGGACACAATAGAGGGTTAATGTTTGAGCATTACTCTGAAGACTTATAAACTACAAGAAGGTCTTCAAAGCGGTCAATTGTTCAACATGAAGCCCGGGGACAAGGGCGTATCCTTGAGACGTCCTTACTTGCGCCATCTCCTTTGTCAAGGACATTTATACTGATATTCTGAAGACCCCTTTCAATGATTAACAGTGTGCTTCTAGTACTGTCTTTTTCGGGGTACATCGTTCCTACAGACGTAAATGTTTTTGACAAAGGAGGGTAAGCTATAGGCTCCTATTCTATTTCCCGGCCTAAGGTCCTTGCGACCCTTCTTTCCTGATCCTTCTTCCATTGTCTCCTTCTTTGACGTATGTCCGGCTGAAAACCTAAACCATATCTGGCTTTATGGTGCACTGGTTTTAGAGCCCGAGTTATTCCTTGCAGATATCTCCCTAAACCTCTTCTTGCTCGAGCCCCTCTTCCTACAGTCATCCTGACACCCATTTTGGTATTTCTTGAGAGTTTTGGTACAGGAATTCTGTTTCCCTCGGCGACGAATGTGGCATTAACAAATTCAAGGGATCGAAAGGAACATTCCACAGCATCTTTATTCACTTCAATGTATGGTGCGTCAGTAGAAATAGATGCTACAATGTCTTTTTCTCCCTTGACGGTGACCAAACAGCCATCCATAATAAATTTCACCTTTTGGTGGAGGGATGATGGGACTGCTTCAGCAGAATGGATCTAGGGTCTTCCTAGGAGGCAATTATATGACGGTGTAATGTCCATGACTTGAAATTCCACATCGTAGATATACGGGCCCACTTCTAGAGGGATTTCAATCTTTCCCATAACTTCATGCCTCGTCCCATCGAAAGCCCTTACTGTGGAATGACAAGGCCTTAAATAGGACAGATCCATCGGGATCTTGGAAAGTGTGGACAAAGGCATAACGTTGAGTGCCGACCCATTGTCGATGAGCACATTTGGTATTATATAGCCCTTGCAGCGAGTCGTAATATGCAGTGCTTTTACAGAGCCTCTACCGTTTGGCGGTATTTCATCGTCACTAAAAGAAATGAAATTATCCGCATTCAAATTATTTACCCACCGATCAAGCTTCTCAATAGATATGTTATTTGCTACGTAAGCTTGATTCAGCACTTTTAACAAAGCGTTTCGGTGTGGCTCTGAGTTTAACAGTAGAGATAGGACTGAGATTCGGGCTGGCTGCTTATTTAACTGTTCCACCACGTTGTACTCGCTGTGCTTGATAAGCTTCAAGAATTCCTGTGCTTCTTCCTCATCCACAGGCTTTTTAATTTTTTGTACGGGTGGAACTTCCTGCTCGACTTCGGCCTCATTCATTACTGCCTTTCCTTTTTATTTCGAGTCACTGTTTTTTTTTGCGGGCTCAACTTCTTTAGAATAGCACCGCCCACTTCGGGTAAAATGACCTACCTCCCCAACATCTCCAGTTATGGCTTCAGACTTTCCTCCTTCCGGTGTGACGATATTAACATCATACTTCCATGGTACGGCTTTGTCGTCCTTATAGGGGAAAGGAGTTGGTACTTCAATAATCATCTTCGGTTTTACCGGTTCTTTCTTCGCATCATAATAAATTATTAATGGTCAGTCGGCACTATACGAGAAACCTGAAGATTGATTGTCGGAGGCACATATTTCTCCTCTATCAGTCTCTTCACCTTTATAAAAGATCTCGATCTCCTTATTATCTATCATATTTTGCAGCAGTCTCCTGAACTCTTCACAGGACTGAGTGTTGTGTCCTTTAATACTATGGAATCCGGAAAAACTTTGACCTTTTGCAATTTTTCATTTGAACACACCGTTAGGATGACAGAGTAAACCCTTTTCAACTAGTACCTTCCAGATTTTCTGCAGAGGTGCTCTTATTTCAAAAACCCATCTTCTACTTTGTCGTTTGTTCTCCTCTCCCACGGTACTCACATTCCCTTCGGTGTGGTTTGGGAATAGGTTCCCGGCCGTACTGCCAGTACTATCAAATCGCAGAATGCCCGTGTCGATGAGTCCTTGAACTCTCCTTTTGAAGGCCAGATAGTTTTCCGTAGAGTGCCCCTGGTTCCCGGCATGGTATGCACAACTAGCATTCGGATCGTGCCATTTCGGGTACGGGGGTTTCAGGGGTGCCATGTAATGAGGAGAGATCAACTGTTTCTCCAAAAGTTTAGAATATAACTCCCATACGACACAGGGATGGGGGTAAATTGTGGTCTCTCAGGGTTAGGCCTTGCTGGCCTTGTCTCATTTTTAGGCTGGCTTTGAGTGGGTACCGTGTTTTGTGGAAATGTGGTGATGGGTCTTTGGTGGTTCGCGGCGTATACGGGGTAGGAAAGAGGTGGAGCTTGGTAATATGGGGTTTGAGGGGGATAATAGAAATTCGGAGGTGGATAGTTTCGAGGTCGGGGTTGGTTTGGATATGGATTAGGGGTATAACGGCTTCCCATTCGCACCATGTGGGCTTCTGGTTCTTTCTTCTTCATGGGTGCTGTCCTTCTTGAACTTTCTGAACCTTCCATCCTCCCACTTTTGATGGCACCCTCGATAAGCTCTCCGGATATTACGATATCCGAAAAATCCTTTGTAGCCCTCCCCACTAGTTTGTCATAAAACAGAGCCTTTAAGGTGTTGATAAAGAGAACGGTTATCTCCGTTTTTGTTAGTGGGGGTTCCACTTGTGCCAAGACGTCCCTCCATCTCTGCGCATACTGTCTAAAAGTCTCTGACGGCTTTTTCTCCATCATTTGTAAAGTCATTCGGTCTGGCACCATATCCGATACATGCTTGTACTGTTCACAGAATGCTGATGCCAAATCTTTCCAAGATCGGATCTTTTCCCTACTAAGCTGGTTGTACCACCGAAGAGCCGATCCTACTAGACTATCTTGAAAACAATGTATGAGTAGTTTGTCTTCATTCACATAGCCGGTCATCTTTCGGTAAAACATGATGAGATGCGCTTTTGGGCATCTTGTCCCGTCGTACTTTTCAAAATCCGGTACCTTAAACTTCGGAGGCAAAATTAGATCAGGTACCAAACTGAGTTCTTTAGCACCTAGTGCCGAGAAGACTTCAATGCCTTCGATTGCTTTAAGTCTTTCCTCCAAACTCTTATACTTCTCTTGAGCCTCGTGATCTTCCATTCTCAACCTGGCTATTTCCACTGGATCGTCCAAATATGGAACAATTGGATTGGCAGGATTGGCACCAGGATTTGATATGAATATTCTTTGCCCTAAATGAGCAGGTGGCACCGGCCTTTGCTCTAGATCTATGGGTTTCCCTTGGGTGTACCCTCTTTGTGCTGCGTGGGTATGTGGCGGAGTGAATCTGGGGGGATAGAGCGGGTCTTGATTGTGATTAACTCTCGAGTGAGGTTCCTCGGTGTCAGGGCTCTGCATGGGTCCCTTTCCTTTAACTAAAGCTGACATCATCTCCATCATCTTGTTCATTTGATCTTTCTGCTCGAGCGATTCTTCTCGTGATCTCACCATTAAGTCTCTCGTCTCTTGCTGTGACTTAGCCAATTGTTCTTGTAATTCCTTCTGCATTCTTTCCATTCTTTCAATCCTTTCATTGAATTCAGCCTCCATTGTTCTAGTTTGTCGACGCGTTCTATACGAGTGGCGTGATTCCAGATTTGAAGTATTGCAACTGCGCATTATATGATCTTATCCTTAGCGAACGATTATGAAATATGCAATGAATGAATGAGATGAATGCATGACAAATAAATGCTGAATAAATGACGAATGAATGTTAGTTATGAATAAATATGCAAGAATTTGGTGTTGATTTCAAGATAGCCCCTATTTAGGCATTTCATTCATCAAAAGAGTTCATTACAAAACATTTTATCATTTTGATTTGTCTATTACACGAACTTTCTAGCTACTTCGCTATATTTCTTTATTCGTTCTAAGAATTCCGATATGCTCGATCGTTGACTCGGCGGGAATTGGCAGCTGAGATCCTCTGCTTCATCTGATAGTTGTACCATTTGTATGGCCACTTCACGGATTTTGTTGATCAAGAAGCCTAGTTGCATCTCTCTTTCTTGGAGGTTTATTTTATAAGCGTGAATGTCTCTATCATATTGATCGTTCTTCTCTTCCAAGGCTTTTAAGAGACTATCCAATTGTTGCTGACGATCTTGCAGTATGACCTCTAAATCCCGTATCCTTTCTTTTAGTTCTTGAAATTTAGATCGACTAGTCATCATTTCGGCAGACACGGCTTCATATTCTGCATTCTTCTTCCTTAGCTCCATCATAGTTCGTGCAGCCCTTTCCTCTTCTTTTTTCTCTTTTCCTTTCCAAAACTTCATTCCCCCTTTGATGTTGCTTATCTCCTCTTTCCATTTCGATGATGATTTGCCCAACCCGCTATTCTTGATGGTGACTCTCAATTTCTTGTTTTCCAGATGAAGGTCCCTTAAATCATTTCTTACAACTTCCATTTCCTTTTGCACTTTCTCGGTTTTAGACCTTTCAATCTGAACATTGATTTTTAGCTGGTAATTTTCCTCTTGCAGAGCACTGAGATCCTTTGACATCTTGGTCTTCTCGCGTTCAAACTCTTGCCTTGCCACTTCTAACTCGGATGGCAATTCTTTTAGGAAAGGATTCTGAAAGGCGCAACTCATTGACGAGACCTGCTGACTATTTATCCGCTGAATCCTCCATACATCATAATCTTGAGTGAGAGTATCAGCGTATAGGGCCAACTCCACCAGATGAATTTTCTTCCAAGATTTTACAGTGTCTCGGATCCTCTTCATGTATCCCTCACCCGCAAAAATGAACTCAGACTGTGCTAACCCTCCTGTGGCAGGTATGAATTGTCACGAAGAAAATTGCCTTTGAACTAATAGCGGGGCATATCCAACACCTCCCCATAAACCAAGTAGTGGCACCTAGTCTTATTTTTCGACCTTGTACAACAGAACTGACGGGTATATCCACGGTGCTCTCCATGTTATATCCTCGGTGCGAAGGTTTTGAAAAACTGAGACCCAGTATTGCTCGGTGACTTCCTTGGGCCATTCTTTCTTGAGATAGGCTTCCAATGGTGCAAATGTTTTTGAAAACATGTGAAACGGAGTGCGCTCAACTTTCCAAAAATGGCTCATAATCCAAACATTGAGCAATTGCACGCATCCAATAAATCGTCCTTCCCCTTTTCTTCGACAACTACTCAAGGATCTGAAGGTCTCAGCTAGAATAGTCGGGACAGGGTTGATTCCTTGTTTCAATTTTTCAAAGAAATCAACAATCGCGACTTCAAGATGTCTGAGAACTTTCGGGAAGATGATCAAACCGTAGATAGCCAAAGCGAATAGATTCACCCTTTTCATCATGTCAGGATGGTTCAGAACCAAATCTCGTAAGGAAGACCATGGAATACAAATGGCTTCATTCTTCTTCTTTATCTGCTTTTTAGCCCACGCGTCAGTCATATCTATCAACCTCACTAGCTTTTTCTTAAAGGTCATTGGCTTAGGCTCCTACACATATACCTTATAGGGCTGTGCATTATCAATACGAAGCAAAGCAGTATACTCCTCTATAGTTGGGGTCATGTCCTCCCGATTGAAAGTAAAACATTGGTAGGCCGGATCCCAAAATCTGATCATGGCTTGGATCAAATGCTCATCTATATTGATAGTGATCAAGTGGGCTATATCTCCGTACTTCTCCATGAATATACCTTTAATATCCGAGTCCCACTGGTTCCAAATCCGAACCAAGTCTTCAAGGTTATTCTGACGAACATTGACCGTTACGTGCTCAGGCAGATTGGCAAAACATCCCTCCATTAGACTATCCCCTTTTTCCTTTTGAGTTCTTAGAGACCAGTCCCGAACCGCGGCATTCTTCTCGACTGTTTGTATAATTGGCTCTTCCATTAGAAACCCGTTTTTGGCCACTAATCTTTAATCAACACCTTCCTAATGTGATGCCTATAATGCATGATGAGAAAAATAATAAGGCAAAGACAAATAACCTTGATTAGTAATTAAATACATGCAGAAAAACATGGAAAATTCAACAATCCGAACTAGTTTATTAAACAGACCGAATCTCCTTTGTATAGGAAGTGAAAATGCAAAAGGTAAGAGGCGTTCCTCCCGTGCATTTATTTTGGTGACTATTAACGGACAGAGGTTCGGCATGGCTCTAATTAGGTGGCTCGTATGGTTCACTATATGTGGTTTTGGTTCTAGACAGGTACTCGAATTGTTCGTACTATCATCTACTAAGACTAGTACGAAGCCTCGGTCGTAGCCCATCATAGGCTCACGAGTTCAATTCGAGGGATTACATTTACTTATGCCTATGCGGAGGGACAAGTTAACTCACGAAAGCATAAGTCATATGTAACCTGGAAGTATTCACTAGCCTGTGCGGAGGGACGAGTTAACTCACGAAGGCGTAGCGTTTACTTCCACTTAATCGGACGGAGCCCGGGTAGAGAGCTCATGTTATGCAAAATGCAAGTGCACGATGTGTGGGGAGAAACTCACAAACCTTTACGTTTTATTTAAAAACTAAACCAAGACTAAAGCCACAAAAATTAAAAGCTTGAAAATAAAACAGACGAAATGAGTTAGAAAAACATTTTCAACATAATGCGAATGCATGACACTTTGAAAACACAATTTGAAGATCACAGCTAAATATTAATTTGAACAAGAAACTTAAAAATTTTGACAACGCGAGTTTAATTCCAGACACGACTCTCAAAAAGTGGTCCCCAGTGGAGTCGCCAGCTGTAGCGACGTAAAAATTGGCTTTCGGTCGCTAATTGTGACGATTTATTGAAAACTTGAAAACTGAAGTTTGATTTCAAAATAAAGAGAGGAGTCGCCACCGATCCTTTTTATAGGTGTGATCGGACACCTAATAAGTTTATTTTTAAAACAAAAGAAGGTCGAGTTTAGGTCTACGTTAAAATCAGAGTAAAATAGGGTCCGGGAGTCAGTTACGCGCGAGGAAGGTATTAGCACCCTCGCGACGCCCAAAATTGGTATCTTGTTAAACACGTGTTGTCTTGATTTTCAAAAATACGTGTTCAAAATAATATTTAATCGTGACCTGATTGAAAAGATGAGAAATTTTCGTTTGTTTGAAGGGCGTTCCGCTTTCAACACGAGCCGATATGATTCATCCAACATAGCGATGAAATCAACGACTTAGTGTTAAACCGATACGTTGCCTTATGGATTGAAATTAGCTAGAAAACGAGGATAAGATTTTTGAAGTATGCAAAAGCAAAATTGATATAAGTGGGATAAAAATAAATAAATGTAAGAGCTAGGTATATATTGAAGCAAATAACGAATATGACAATAATATTAAAAAGCAATAGCAATGCACACGATGTATTAAACGTAATAATAATATCAAACACGAAATAATAAAAAAAATGAATATACATATGCAATAATGATATTAAGAGCGTGTACGCCAAAATACATATATATATATAGTAGTAATAGCGTTAAAGATATATTATATATAGCATTTGAAATATAATAATATAGTATAGTAAAAAAATATATAACTTGTATTATTATAATATATACATAATCTATACATATATGTATAAAATGAATATAAAAAAATGCACACAGCGTATACAAAAGAATATATATATACATGATATAATATATAAAAGTATAACATGGTACTCGAAATATATGCATGACATAAAAATACAATATTAAAAAGAAATATATGTACATATACGTATATATTTAGGAAATTACGTACATACTATATATACATATGATATAGTTATTAAGAAAGTACATAATATATGGTATTAAAAATGTAGTATTAAAAACATAACATAATATATACATGATTTATAAAAGTACAATACCAAGAAGTATGTACACGTAATATATAAAAATGCATATATAATATGACATCAACGTATATATACAAAGAATGTATACAACATACAAATATGTTAACGAAAACAACAATATTAAAACTATTAAAAATATCATATACTATATATGAGTAAAAATAATAGTATTAAAACAACTATCAATAACTTTATATAAAAAAATATGCGTATACACATATTAAATATATAATACCACTTGTACATAGTATATATACATGCATCGAAATAAATAATAATAATAGTAAAAATAACCATTGATAATGCTACAAAAATAGATATCTAGTATATTATATAGTTATAAAAAAATATATACGTATACATAACAAGAAAAATATATACAATATTAATATTAAAAATATCTATATAATATATATATATTAGAGATAATAATGTTGAAGAAAACACCTATTAATGATATTACATAAACATATACCTATATATTAAAGATATATACATAATATAGTATCAAAATATATATATACACATACATGTACATCTTTATACATATTAAGTGAAAATGCTAATGCTAACAATATTAATAATAAATATAATAATAGATATATATGCCTATAATAGTAAGTGACGAAACATAAAGAAAATATATACATATAGCTAAATATAATATATTAGTAACAATATATAAAAATAATAGTGATAACAATATTATAAATAACATGTTTAACATTTAAAACTGAATTAAATAGCAAAATAATATGAAACCCTAGGTAAATACGAAAAATGAATTAAAAAAAGGACCAAAATTGGATTAAAAACAAAGATTTGGGGTGAATTTTAAAAAAACATAAAGGGGAAAGGACCTATTAGAACTCGCAATAAACATAAAGGGACCGAAACAGCAATTATACCTTCCCATTAAAACGCAGCACATTAGCGAGGACTAAATCAAAAAGCGCGAAAAATAATGGGGTCAAATTGAAAACAAAAAAAACTTGATTGAAAAAGCCTGAAAAAACGGAAGGGCTAAACGTGCAAATAGCCCTTCCGCTTAAAAACACGCGGATCCTGAGCGGGTTTGGATCGGGTCGGGTCGGGCATAGCCAAAACGACGTCGTTTTGGGGCTAAAGGGCAGCCTCTAAAATGACGTCGTTTTGGAGGGCTATAAATAGGCCTTTTTTCAGAAAAAAAATCATTTGAAGGAAGAAAAAGAAAAAAAAGAGAGGAGAAGAGAGAAAAGGAGAGGGGGAGGGGACCGGAGCGATTTCCGGCCAGGGGGCAGTCATCGGAATATATGTATATGTATATATGCGAAAAAAATTATTTTTTTTTGTATTTTTATTTATATTTATTTATATTTAGTTTTTGAGATATATATTTTAGGGTTTTATTTATAAAAAAAGGTAATATATGTATATGTATATAAGCGAAAGTCGAAGAAAAAAATGAAAAAAAAAAACCTTCGTTTGCTTTTTTTGATTTCTTCTCCGATTATTTTGCTGCCTTAGTATTGAACTATTTTTTGCGTATGAAACTCTATTCTTTTATTGAAGAATGGAGAAAAAAAGAGAGCCTTTTACAGTTTTTGATTTCGGGTTTTATAACCCTTTTTACAAGTTTTTTATTATTTATTTTGGCTGTCTTTTCCTGTCTCTTCCTTGCAGGTGAACGGCGGTGGAGACTTGACTGGTGGAGCGGTGTTGGTCAGAGGGCAGAGACAAGTGGGGTGGTTGCGGCTGGTCAGATGAGTGGTTGGGGCAGAAGCAAGGCTAGGGTTTCAGCTTTTCTGAAACCCTAGTTTGACTAAGGGGTATTCGAGCTTGGGATTGGGCTGCTGTGTTGGGTCTTGGGTAGTTAGGCTAAGGTTTGGGTAGGTTTAGGTGGGCTCCGGGTTTTGATGTAATTGGGGGTTTGGGTTAGTTGGGCTTCGGGTTTAGTTGTTTAGGCTTAATTGGGCTTCTGGGTTTGGGTTTTAATTGTAATTGGTTTTAGGGGTGGCCCAAAATTGGCCTTCAACACATTCATCATAATTTTTCTATTAAGAATGCAAAAAATAATTTTATATTTTACAAATAAAAAGATATTTATTAATCTGAATTTAAGTTCATATTAATTGTTGAAATAATATGATGGATCAATTAAATATATAAGAATATATAAATAACAATGATATCAAGTAAAACGTATGAGCATAAAAATTTATTGTAGTTTTGAGTGTTTTCCATGTATTTACGGCATAAATGCACCATTAAGTAATCTTAAACCCATAAAGAATCAAAGTGGTTATCTAATCTGCAAATAAAAGAAAAGAACAATTTTTACTTTTAATTTTATTGTCTTTTCTTTCAAGAAATTCTTTGCTGTTTTGAATTTATATGTATTCGGATCAAATTATTTGATTATATCACATGCTTGATGCATTAAAATTTTTTAACTATGATATAAGATTGGGTCTTTAAAGCCCCTAAACTTTTTCCCAAAAAATAAATTAAGTCCTTGTACTTTTTTTGTATTCAATTGAGCCATTGAACGTTAAAGTTCCACTTAATTAAACCCTTTAACCGTTAATATTAACGGTTAATAGTTAAAAAGTAATGACAACTATTTTTGGGAGTTGTTTTCGCCACATGGCACACCAAGATTGTGCCATGTGGAAAAATACAATATTTTATATTAAAAATCATAAGTCATAAATATATATACAATTTTATATTAAAAATCTTGTTTCACTTGGTAATTTAAGTCAATATAAATACCAAACTTTATTATATACAATGTAGAGTTGTAATGTTTTCGGATAAATTTATCATTTAATAAAAAACATGAATGTGGTAGGGAGTTGATTACATCCCATGACAAACAACAAAAGTGATTAGTGCGACTCGAACCCAAGCCACACCCAAGACGGTGAACATCCTTCACCATCATGCCATCACATGAGGTTTGGAGCAGTTATGATGTAACTCCCTAACCCCGGCCTAGCCGTCTAGACTGAGTTCAGAGAATTACAAACATTATGATAATAATTTAACAAATTCATAAGATAGATAATTTAAAATATTTAAATCCAGATACTCATCAGAATAACTTTAGTTCACAAACGTCATAAATCCATAATATAATAGTGACATAATCTCAAATTAATCCTAGTATAAGATAAGGTTGACCGAGCCGCCGCGGCATCAATCTCGTTCAGTGTAAAGGTTCACCTGAAAGCCAAACGTAATAGGGTGAGTGGTAAACTCAATTGTAATAGAAAATGTACTATTCAGCTTTCGTACGATCACAAAGTGATCTTATTCGGAGTACCAGATAGTTCTCAGTGTTCACAATGTCGATACAAACAAATCAATTATACCCAGTTAACACATACGGAAGGTAGCAGTTTATTACCATGCTTAATCAGATAGCGGAATAGATTCATAACAGAATTTCCTAATTTCCATACACTTCACACTACTTTTGACCAACCCAACACACCATTAAGGACATTCAATGCCCATCCATCCCTGCACACCGTAATGTGTCGATTTGACACGTTACAGAATCGCATCATAGATGCTAGCACAGTTAGCGTTAAACGCTAAATTTAGATTTAATCAGATAGTGGGCAAACCACTGTTCAGAACAAATTACTTCCTTCTCTGCACGTTTCCAATCCAACACATTCAAAATACAGAAACTTACGTATTACTTAAAGATTATCTGTCAGATATCAATTACATATTAACCGTAATTTCTCATTGTATCTCATTTCATATCAATCATATCATAGATAGTCAATATTAGTCAAAGTAATAATTTCAGTCGCAAATCGAGCTTTCGAAAGCCCAAATGGCTACCATACGGCCGTGTCCTTGCTCGTGTGGTCCACACGGCCTGACCACACGCCCGTGTTGTGTACCCGTGTGCTACCAGTCAAGAAACAGAGAGTTACACTGCTTGGACACACACCTGTTGTTGTTCCTTGTCGGAAGTATTCTCGTCTATAGGGAAAACATCGATTGTTTATTAGCGTTTCAATTTAGAAATGAAAAACAAACATGCAACGCTCACGTTAGCAAATACTTACTCAACAGCCCTCTGACTAACGTTTAGCAACAGCGCTTACTGATTTCGTACCCTTCTTGACTGTAAATTATCAAAAAAATAAAGAACGTGAAGAAGAAAAAGAGAAGAATGGGAGTTAAAAGAATGAAGAAGAAACTCTATCGTTACTTAATTATCTAACTTCCACTTAGCTTTTCCGGCATTTAGCAAAAAAATTTCTAATTCATATGAGGAGATTCGAAATCAAGACCAAACAAAATATAGACTAATGCTTAACCAATGAACCAGCAAGCTCATTCTTATCACAATATTGTAACGAATAGAACTTAAGCAGCAATGCTTGCTTATAGGTTGTTTTAAAACCAAAAAAAAAAAAAAAAAACTTTGACAATGCAATTCGAACCCCAGACTTTATTCACAGAAGCAGAACACAAAACCAGAGATACAAAAGTTAATTACTACAGATCTTTCCCAGTTAAAAACTAAAAATTTCGGGGCGTTACATATGAAATTTCATATTAAAAAAATACAAAAATGGCATATATGTGATATATTATCATCTTTAAATTATATAATCGTCTTTATTAAAATTATATAGTGGTGATAATGTCTCTTAATTTACTCGTTAAAATATTTATAGTTATCTATTTAAGTTTTGTAGTCCTCCTTTTTAATTGCCAAAAGTAACATTCTTTGTGCTTACAATTAAGCAAAGCACAATTTTTATTTTTAAAAGTGATAAGCTTTGGATACTTCAACATCTCAAATAAGTCACTTTGACATATACCTTACTTGCTACAATTATCTCAAGTAAAACATATGAGCATAAAAATTCCTTCTGGTTTTGAGTGTTTTCTATGTATTCACGACATGAATGCATGATTAAGTAATTTTAAACCCATAAAGAATCAAAGTGGATATTTATTTTGCAAATAAAAGAAAAGAACAATTTTTACTTTTAATTTAATTGTCTTTTCTTTCATGAAATTTCTTGTTTTTCTGAATTGATATGTTTTCGGATCAAATTCTTTACGTATATCGTACGCTTGATGCATTAAAAATTATTAACTATGATATAATATTAAGGTTAAAGGGCCTTTAAAGTCCTTGAACTTTTCCCAAAAAAAAATCAATTAAGTCTTTATACATTCTTTTTTGCATTTAATTGAGCCATTGAACATTAAAGTTCCAATTAATTAAACCCTTTAACCGTTAAAGTTAACGGTCAACAATTAAAAAGTAACAACAATCATTTTTTGGAGTTGCTTCTACCACGTGGCACACCAGAATTGTGTCATGTGGCAAAATACGGTATTTTATATAAATAATAATAATATATACAATTTAAAAAATATTATAAAACTATTAAAAATTGCAAAAAAAACATTAATAATTATTAAAATAACAAATATATATAAATTACAAAAGATAAAAATTATAAAATTATGAAAAAAAATCTAAAAACATAGAAAATTATTAATTATTAATAAATTTTACAGAATATTATAAAAAAGCATAAAAATTATAAAGTAAATTAAAAATATATGAAAAAATATTAAAAATATTTTTTTTTATTTTCATACATTAACCATCATTTGATCCTTGAAGCTATTTGTTGTGTTCGTCTATTGTAGACCTCCCCAAAGCTTTCACCCAAGTTAATGGTCAATTGTTAAAAAGTAAGGACAATCATTTTTTGAGTGGTTTTCACCCAAAGACATAAAATTTTATAAAAAATAATTATATATACCAATATAATAAATAGTTAATTAATTAAATTAAAATGTTTAAGTGTAACACCCCTACCCGTATTCCGAGCCTAGAATAGGGTACGAGGCATTACTGAACTTAATATGATCAATCATGTAAAAATCAGCCATAAAAGTTCTTCTAAATTAAAAACTTTCATACATATGTTTAATGTCCCTTATATGGGCCTACGGGGCCCAAAACATACATTTAGGGTGGTTCGGGACCAAATCGTAAACATATGAAACTTTTGCAATACTTAGAAAATTTTCACACTTTGGAGAGTCACACGCCCGTGTTTTCAACCCGTGTAACTCTCTGTTTATAACTTCATCACCCTTGTCAGTCGTACACTTCATATAAATAACAAGAAACATGTATGGGCTCAATTCTCATTAAATTTCTCATATATATACACAATTTCACGTTACGTAATCATAAAACATATATCAGCCATATCTCTGTAATCTAAATATATTTTCATAACAACTTATCTTGATTTCATACTATTTCATATTTAAGTTTAAATAACCAAAGTATTTGAAATATCATCTTTATGCAAATAGTACACATGAGGTATATAATTCCATAATTATGAATAAACACATTTGTCAAACATTTTCCATATTCATATTTCAATGTCTCATGTCTCCATATATCAATAACTGCCATTTTCATGAATTCCGAGTTCAATTTCATAATTATTTGTCTCGTGTTCAATTTATCCCATGTCGGAACTTTATTCATTAAAACATTTGAATTATCAATACATATGGACAGTACATTCAAGATGAACAATTATATAATCACAAATAAATTCATTTATCAACCAAGTTCTATACTCATATCTTATCAACTCGTACTTCCTTGTATCACATAATTCCATGTAACACTTACCAAACTTTGTCAAATTAGTGAACGTCTTACGGAATTGAGTACTTTGTTTTCTCGATGCCATAGTTCAACTATGGTCTTACACATCTTCACATAATGATGCCATAGCCCAGCTATGGTCTTACACATATTCATATATCAATGTCATAGCCCAGCTATGGTCTTACACGTAATCACATACACATATCGATGCCATAGCCCAGCTATGGTCTTACACGAATCACATATCTCACTGATGCTATATCCCAGATATGGTCTTATACAGTAGCATATATCACACTGAAGCCATATCCCAGATATGGTCTTATACGAAAATCACTTGTCACTTGTAGCCGAAGCTACCACTATTCACTGGTCAGGTAGCCGGAGCTACCATTTTTCACTAATCAGGTAGTTGGAGCTACCACTTTTCACTGATCAGGTAGCCGAAGCTACCACTTTTCACTGGTCATTTGTCCTTGATCAGATAAGTGTAGCCGAAGCTATCACTTATCACTTTCACTTGTCCTTGATCAGATAAGTGTAGCCGAAGCTATTACTTATCACTTTCATTTGTCCTTGATCAGATAAGTGTAGCCGAAGCTATCACTTATCACTTGTTGCCATGGTCCAACCATGGTCTTTTCCTTCAATTTATCTTGTCACTGAACTGAAATGCTCAATTTAATCATTTATTCAATTTTCATACTTTTACATTATTCACGATTTTATCATCAATGCGTATGAAATAACACATCATGAAATTCATAAAATTAACAAATGATCACTAAAATTTAGCCATATAAACTCAGAAGTTCGATTTTTATATTATAATGATAATCATAATTTCATAATAAATATTTCAAATAAAACATTATATCATTTCTAATTCAACATTTATCGATTATAATCGGGCATGTGATCAATTTATACACGAGTCATTCATATATATATATATGTATATTTTTCCTCCTCCTCCTCTCCATCCACATCCTTAGTATAAATAACACACTTGTAAGTAACATTATCCATAATTTTCACTATTTACTTATGTGAATATCCAAGCTATTCATCCGTATCATAGTCACTAAATTATTTTTATCTTGAGATACAGAACTCCAAATTAAGATCCATAAATTTTCCAAGAAACTAGACTCACATATCTTTTTACCATAAAAATTTCATAATTTTTGGTTGGGCCAATTAATACAGTTTATTCATTGAAGTCTCCCCTGTTCTGCTGTCTGATAGTTCCGACCCTTCTTCACTAAAAATTAATTATCTCCTCATACAGGATTCGAATGATGTTTATGTTTGTTTCTCTTGAAAATAGACTCATTAAGGATTCTAAACATATAAATTTAAGCCCATAATTATTTTTATACAATTTTTGATGATTTTAAAAAATCAAAACAAGGGAACCCGAAATCATTCTGACCTTGTCTCACAAAATTTATCATATCTCATGATTTACAATTCCATTGCTTACATCATTTATTCTATAAGAAACTAGACTCAATAAGTTTTAATTTTATATTTTATTAACCCTCTAATTCCATTTCTCCAATTTTTGGTGATTTTTCAAATTTAGACTACTGCTGCTGTCCAAAACAGTTTTAGTGCAAAATGTTGATTTCCATTTTGCCCCAAATTTCACAATTCATACAATTCAGTCCTTACTCAATTAACCCCTCAATTAAGATAATTTTCTCAATTAATACTTTTCCTAGACATTATATGTTATTTAATAACTATTGAAATTTAGAATTTCCACATAAAACTCTAACTTCAAACTCTTTTATAATTAGGTCCCAAACATTCACTTTCTATTCAATTATTTCAATAAAATCAGCATATAAACAATTTAAAGCTCTAACTCCATGCCAAATCATCATATACTTCCAGCACATATTCGTAGAAACTTTCAATTTCTTTCATAGAATCAAAAAATAATGAATTCAACAAGTGGACCTAGTTGTAAAAGTCACAAAAACACAAAAAATTCAAGAAATAATCAAGAATTGAACTTAATTGAAGTAAAAATATGAAAAACCAGCTTAAGGGAACTCTTCCATGGCATTTTTTCTGATGAGAATGCAGAAAAATAAAGAGAAATCTAGATAATTCCACTTTAGTCCTAGCTTTATTAAGTAAATTTTACAATTTTCCAATTTTGCACTTAATTATCCTTATTTTCTTGCTGATTTCATGCCCTTGCCGTCCAGCCCAAAGATACCTTGGGTCTATTTTCCTTTTAAACCCTCTTTCTTTTATTATTTAAGCTATTTAATCATTTCCCACAATTTTGTATTTGATACAATTTAGTCCTTTTTGTTCAATTAACTATCAGAACTTTAAAATTTCTTGACCAAACTTTAATACTAACTTATTAACACTCCATAAATATTTATAAAAATATTTATGGCTCGATTTAAAATTCCCGAGGTCTCGATACCTCGTTTTCGATTCTAATTATTTTAATATTTATTTTTAGTACACTATTCAATATTTCAACATCTTTCCTAACTTCACATTTAACTTATACGCACTAAATTAATAATATTTCCTACTCATTTTTTGGATTTAGTGATCTGGAATCACTGTTTCGACACCACTGAAGATTAGACTGTTACATTAAGAGTATGTGAAAATTTTAAATGTTAAATTTTTTTGTAAAATATAAGTAGTTAAGTTATGAATAGAGTGTTATATTAATTTGTTTGATGGGTGGATTTGCCTTTGTTGGGGAGGAAATTCACTTGGTATGGTCCGGAGAATAAGAAAAACAGACTGGATTGGTTTTTTGGTGGATGAAGTTTGGTACGAAAAGTTCGATGATATTCAACAGTAGGTGTTAAATCATTCTATTTCAGATCACATCCCGATTTTATTATCGTATGGTTCTGTGAAATGGGGTCCAAGACTGTTTAATTTTTTTAATGCGTGGGTTCATAACAAAGAGTGCATGAGTATTATCATAAACGAATGGGGTTTGTTGGGTAATTCGAATGGTAGGGTTTCAGGGAAATTGAAGAAACTCAAAGGTGCTCTTAAAAAATGGAATGAGGAAGACAGAGTTACGTTAGAGAGAAGGCTCAATGAGATTGAAGTTAGAATCAGGTGTCTGGATGATTGTAGTGATGTTAGAGAACTGTCAGAAACGGAATTAGAGGAATAAAGAATTTGAATCTTGAAATGGGTATGATAAATAGGTTCAAGGAGTCCATTTGGAGGCAGAAATCGAGAATGTCATGGCTGAAAGAGGGTGACTCAAACACCGCTTTTTTCTACAAAGCAGTAAAGCTCAAAGCGAAAAGAAAAACTACGTGTGGATTGAAAATTGGAAATATGTGGATAAGTGCTCCAAAGGCTTTGAAGGAGAAATTGTTTAATTTTTTTAGAAGGCATTTTAGCTGTCCCTCGAGGAAATGGAGAATGGATTTGGAGTTGAATTTTAAGAGGCTAAGGGATGTTGATGTTGCGAGATTGGAGAAGCCTTTTTTCAATGGAGGAGATTAAGGAGGCGGTGTGGAGCTGCGATGTTAACAAAGCACCGGGCCCGGATGGCTTTAATTTATGCTTTTTTAGAAAATGTTGGGGGGTCGTAAAAAAGTATTTATTCGAGATGTTGGTAAAAATTTTTAATACCAGTAAACTGGAAAATAGTATTAATTCGTCATTTATTGCGTTAATTCCTAAAAACGCTCCATAGAGGTGTTCTGCTGGGTCAAGGACAAAGGTTCGAGACCGTGGTCGCTATTTTCTATCTTCAAGGAGATTGATTTAAGGGTGTCTAGCATTGAAAATGTTTCATTTTCCAAAGTGGATAAGCATGGTAATGTGATGGCTTCTGCGTTGGCGGCTGCTGGTCTGAAAAGGCAGGGCATGTTTAAGGCATGGTGGTGATTAGTGTGTTTGTTCTCGTCTGAGTGCAGTCTGGATGCAGGCGTCTTGCAGGGGTTTTTTTAGCAGTTTGTTTTGTGATTGTTAGGGGTGTATTTGAGCAGGTTTTTATCTGTAGGTTGTCTGTTTTGTTGGTTGGGACTTGTTGAGTGGTGGGGGGTTTTTGATTACTGTGTTGTGTCTGCGTATTTGTTTTTGTCCTCAGTCTTTGTGCTGGTTGTTTTTATTTTCTTCAGCTTTATATGCTGTTGATTTGATTAAGCGAAAAAAAAAATTGTTTGATGGTTAAATACAATCCCATTTTCTTTCTTTTATTTGAAAAAGAAAAAGAATCCAATCTCACACTACCAAATCTCGCTTTATCCAAATTATTATATTTACACAATTATTAATTGTATCCCACTTTTCTGTGCCATTTTGAGTCCTAATTTTTTGTGCTACTTGAGAGGAAAAGAAAGGAAGAATGAGCTTACAACGGCTCAGTATGAGACTAATCTTAAACCATTATATATAATTATTCAAACAGTAAAGTATTTAATTCATAGCATAATAGAATATTACTCATTATGCAATGATCATTCAATAAATTAATGCATGTACAATTATATTCATGGGCAGACGGAAGTACAGGCAGTGGTGCTAGAGGTCACTAGTGGAGCCGTGGAGGTGGTGAGCGACACTTAGCGCTAGGGGTTTTCTTTTTTTAAGAAATAAGAATTGACAAGGAAGGGAATTAGGGATTGGGAAGGGGAACGGGAATGACCAAATAAAGGATTGGGTCTAGGAGGGAATACAGTAGAAAAATTTAGGTAATAAAATAAGGCTGGGTTCGGACTGAAAAACTTTGCATGAAGTCCGGCCTGTTTTTTAAACAAGCCTTATTCTTAAGTCTAATCTCATTTTTAGGGCCTATATTTTTGCCCAAATCCTCCCACATATCGGGTGAGCCTTCAGACCGGACCGGATGTTCCCAACCCAAAGACAAGTCTAATTGGTATGATATACTTAAACTATTAATTATAATTTTATACTAAAAAATTATTTATTTTAGTAAGGTCTAAAGCAACATGGGGAAAACTAAATATTCTAATAACCATTCAAATTTGGATATTTTAATTACTAATCATAGTAGATTCAGAGCTAATATGAATTTACTATAGTTATGCATATAGAATATTTGTATTTGAATTATTTGATTTCCATTTAAAAAAAATATTTTTATTTTATAACTTCATATATTAATCATATATGGATAACCAATAAATAATAATTTATTTTGGATTGGAATAGTAATATTTAAATTTAATTCATTAATAAAAAATTGAATTTTTGAACCAAATAAGCAATTTCATATTTTAACAATATAAAAATTGAAAATTAAATGATGGTGTTAATTAAAATAAGAAAAATCATAATATCCCTTAATTTTCATTGCTTACTCTTTAATATATTTATAATTATGAAACATCTATTTAAGTTTTGAAGAATAAGCTGCTCTTCCCTTTTATTTACCAAAACTAAAATTCTTTGTGTTTACAATTAAGCAAACCACAATGTTTGTTTTTTTTTTTTTTTTTTTACTTCTTCCGTTTTGATTTTTTTTTTAGCCTTAGGCGAAACAATAAATGGGGTCCTTTAAAAAATTTTATAAAATATAATACAATAAAATAAAATTACATTCTAGTAATTTTATTAAAATAATACGTTTTATGATATTAAGCAAATAATATATTTTTCTAACAAAAATAAAAACAAAATATTTTTCCTTCAATCTACTTTCATGTCATTAACTACAAAAACACAAAAAAAATCATAAAAAATGGGTTCTACAAGTATTCTGAGATACAAAATCATTAATGATAACATCAACATCAATGTTTTCTAAAAATCCTTCTTGATTTCTTATTTTCAAATTAGTTACTAGTAATAAAATGGACAAAACTCAAAATTACACGCAAATTTTGGTCTAATGTGTAATACTATACATGACTATTAAGTGAGTATCTTTTTTTTTTAAATATCATAATAGTGAACTTATTAAAAAAATTGGATGGAGTTACTGTTGAAACCTTTTTTTTTTTTTTAAAGACAGGGTCGACTTGATTTTGGAAACGAAAATGAAAAAACGGGAGTCGCCACCAATCTTTTTTGTTTAGGTGTGATCGGATCACCTAGAGATTTGATCAGTTTAATAAAACATTTCGATTTACTAAAACAAAGATTTTGGTCTACGAAATTTGAGAAAACAGGTTCGGGAGTCGGTTACGTACGAGGAAGGATTGGCACCCTCGTAACGCCCAAAATTGGTACCTAATTGATTAATTAGTGTCTTAGTATCGAAAATTGAAAACTTGAAAGACTTTAAAATACGATCCCTCTTTTTGTAATAAAAAAATTTGAATGTTAAAGACCTTCTCGTCTCGAAGTAATAAAATGTCACATCCAGTAAGTTTGGACACAACATCTCGAACTTTTGAGAACGAGTTTGCCTTTTATTTAAAATTCATGTATTTTTGTCCCCTTTCTTAAAAGGATATTCAATTATTTAGGGTAAACAAGGAAAATCGAAACCCAAGAAGTTAGGGCACGATCCCTCGGACTTCCAAATACCAAACATTGCATTTATTTACCAAAATCTTATCTCGAGGTAATTAGCTGTCATACCCGGTAAGTTGGGGCACAACACTTCGTACCTCCGAGAGTAAGCCTTTTTTATTCAAAAACCCGTATTGCGGTTTAAAGGAATATTTCGTTATTTAGGTTAAGTGAGAAAAATCGAAACCCAGTAAGTTAGGGCACGATTTTCTCGAATTTCCAAATACGAAGTATTGCCTTTATGAAGGAATTAATATTGGGTTGGGTAAAACACAAATTCGTAACGAAACGAGATAGTAATGAATGCGTAAACGAATAAAAATTTTGGTATTGACAGGCATAGCAGAATAAACATAAATACGAGTGCAAACGATAAGAATGGTAAGAGAAAAGATAAAATAGATTAGTAAAATGAATAAGCTAAAATAAAAATAAAATAAAAAATAAAAATCAAATAAAAAACATAACAATAGTGAAATGATAATATAGGTATAATGCTTAAAATACGATAACAACGAGAATATAAATAGATAGAAATATAAATAGGTAAGTGACAAGAATATATATATATATATATATACATGAAAATATAATAGTAATAATAATACGATAATAAAAATTAGCTATAAAAATATGTTAAATAAAAAATGATAGTTACAATATCTTAAAGATGTTAATGATAATGATAATAATAATAGTAACAATAGCAACGCTAATATTATATTGATAATAATAATAATAATAATGATGATGATGATGATGATGATGATGATGATGATGATATTATGAGTAACCATAATCACAACCATATTATAAATAATAAATAATAATAATAATCATAATAATAATAAAATAGTAATGATAATAATAATAACGAAAATAAATAATAGTAGTGGATAATAAAAATTATAATAGTGATAATAATGAGGAAAATGGTGAAAATAATAACAAAAAAAATGGTGATAATAATAATAATAATAATAATAATAATAATAATAATAATAATAATAATAATAATAATAATAATAACAATAATGAAAATAAGAGTAATAATAACATCTTATATATATTAATTAATTTAATTGAAATATCGAAAAAATAAAAAAAAAGACTAAATTGGACTTAAAGTAAGAGTTCGGGGCCAATTTAAAATTTAATAAAGAAGAAAAGGACTAAATCAAGCGCGCGAACAAAGAAGAGGAACCAGATCGGGCAATAAAGCCTCCCTCCAAAACGCGCAGCATCGCAAAGGACCAAATTGTAATCGCAATAAAATTGTAGGGAAAAAATAAAAAAATATAAAAGAAACCGCATTGCAAATCCATAAAAAAACGAAAGGGCCAAAAGTGCAATTAGCCTTACTACTTAAAAACGCGCCGACCTTCGGGCGGATGGGTTGGGTCGCGGGTCGGCCCCCCCCCAAAACGACGCCGTTTTGGGCGTTTGGGGGGCCTAGTAAAACGGCGCCGTTTAGTAGCCCCTATTTAAGCCACAAAATTTTTATTTCCTTCATTTTAGCCCTCCTTCAGGAAAAAAAAAAGAATTTTGCTCTAAACTCTCTCTCTCCTCTCTCAAGGCCTCCGGGGCCAGACCAGGTCTCAGGTCGCCGGACCGCCGTATGTCCGCCGCCGGCCACTGTACGGTGGCCGAAAATCGCCAAAAGGTAATTTTTTTTGCTATATTTATATCTAAATGTATATACTGTTTTTTTTAAATAAAATAGAGATTAGTATGTACAAATAGGTTCGAAAAAGAAAGAAAAATAAAAGGAAAATAAATCAAACTTCGATTCAGTTTTTGGTGTTTCTTGCTGCGATTTTGTGTTGGTATTCGAAATCCTTTGATGGTATTTTCACCTTTTTATGTTTGAACCTTTGTTTTTTATTTCCAAGCAAAAAAAAAGATCCCATTTCGTTTACATTTTTAGGGCTTTTATAGCCCGATTTTATTACAACTATTCTTGCTGTCATTTCTTCTCCGATTTTGCAGGTGCATGGGCGGTGCTGACACGGGCGATGGAGCAGGTGAGTCAGAGGGTAGGTGGCTGAAGTCCTAGGGCAGCGGATAGCTAGGTTAATTTAGGTTTTTTTGTTTTGTTTTGTGTGTTAAGGTTTTGGGCTGGTTTAGTGGGCTTAAGGTTTTTAGTGGGTCTGTTGGGTAGGTTTAGCCTTAGTTTGGATTGGGGTAGGTTTAGTTTTTGTTTTGGGCTTGTTGGGTTTAGCCCGGGCCAAAATAAGCTTGCATAGCTGCCCCTCTTTGCTTGTTGTCGTGTAACGAGAACAGAGCAAAGACTTTCAAGAAAGACCAGTTTGGCCAGGCTGCGTCGAGTCTTGACTTCTTTGGTGCTCCCCTTCTTCTTGTAGCTTCGTTCTAGTCCACTGCGTCTTGTTGCTTCAATCTGCTTCACTGTAACTTCAGGGAGATGGGGCTAGTGACTTCAACCTGCTCCACTTCAACTTCAGGAAGATAAAGTTTGTAATTTCCAACCTTTTACTTTACTGCTTAGGGGGTTAAGATCTGTAAATTAAGCCTGTTACCCTACTGTTTAGGGGTTTAAGGCCCTTCGTCTTTGATTTGCTCCACTACTGCTAAGGGGTTTAAGGCCCATCGCCTTCGATCTATTTCCCTACTGCTTAGGGTGATAAGATTTGTAAATTCAGCCTATTACCCTACTGCTTAGGGTTTTAAGGCCCATCACCTTTGATCTGTTTCCCTACTGCTTAGGGTGATAAGATTTGTAAATTCAGCCTGTTACCCTACTGCTTAGGGGTTTAAGGCCCATCGCCTTCGATTTTTTTCCCTACTGCTTAGGGTGATAAGATCTGTAAATTCTTCCTGTTACCCTACTACTTAGGGTTTTAAGGCTCATCGCCTTCGATCTATTTCCCTACTGCTTAGGGTGATAAGATCTGTAAATTCAGCCTGTTACCCTACTGCTTAGGGTTTTAAGGCCCATTGCCTTTGATCTGTTTCTCTACTGCTTAGGGTGATAAGATCTGTAAATTCAGCCTGTTACCCTATTGCTTAGGGGTTTAAGGCCCATCACCTTCGATCTGTTTCCCTACTGCTTAGGGGGTTAAGATCTGTAAATTTAGCCTGTTACCCTACTGCTTAGAGGTTTAAGGCCTATCACCTTCGATCTGTTTTCCTACTACTTAGGGGGTTAAGATCTGTAAATTCAGCCTGTTACCCTACTGCTTAGGGGTTTAAGGCCCTTCGTCTTCGATTTGCTCCACTACTGCTTAGGGAGACAAGATCTTTAATTATAGCTTCAATCTGTTCCACTGCAACTTCAGAGAGATAAGACTTGTGACTTCAATCTACTCCGCTGAAACTTCAAGGAGATACGAATTGTGGCTTCAAGCCTCTCCAATGCCATTTCAGTGAGAAAAGATCCGCTGAAACTTCAAGGAGATACGAATTGTGGCTTCAAGCCTCTCCAGTGCCATTTCAGGGAGAAGAGATCTGCTGAAACTTCAAGGAGATATGAATTGTGGCTTCAAGCCTCTCCAGTGCCATTTCAGGGAGAAGAGATCTGCTGAAACTTCAAGGAGATCTACTGTGGCTTTTAGCCGCTCCAACGCCATTTCAGGGAAAAGAGATCCGCTGAAACTTTAAGGAGATCCGTTGTGGCTCCTAGCCGCTCCAACGCCATTTCAGGGAAAAGAGATCCGCTGAAACTTCAAGGAGATCTGCTGTGGCTTCTAGTCGCTCCAACACCATTTCAGGGAGAAGAGATCTATGAATTCACCGATGTTGCTACACCTTTCTCTAGGGACATGATTTGCAAAATTGATTTCATGTATCTATGCTTATGCCAAATAATTAGGATGCTATGATCGACGTGAGTCAAATGCTCTTAACTAGATGTGATGTTTATGTGAAATAATTAGGATGCTATGATCGAAATGAATCACATGCTCCTAACTAGATGTATTGTAAATGATATATGAATGCAGAAATGAAAATGATCCTTTTTAAAAGGCTTAAGTTATCATTGCTCGTTGTTCATTAGGACATTATCACTGACATATTACGCCGCCATCTTGTTCGGCTGGTATTCTTGACAGAAAAGTCAAAGAAACAATCACATTCTGCTCAGCAAGCTTACCCCGCTGTAATTTCAGAGTCCCTCCTACTACACCTTCTGGGACATAAAGGTTGTATCTCCCACTTCAACTTCAGGGGGATAACATTTGGTTTCTTCCATCCATCCTGCTGTAACTCAGAGGTACAAGATTTATATCATCTTTAATTAATTTGATCTGTTACACCATTCCCTGGGTGTAATGACCAGATGTATATGTCTGATATTTGCATGAATGCAGAGTATCATTCTTCCTTTCTCGAGAAAGATCCCATTTTACATTTGGTTTAAAATGTCGTTATTTGTCGAGGTTGTATCACCGGCGAAATGTCTTGTCTTTTTGTTCAACCAATAAAAGTCCAAATAGATAATCATCTTTCTCCAATATTTCCAACCCTTAGGCTTGGTGAGTTCTAAACAATAATCCTGTTTCAGGTTCCTCTACCATTTAGAAACTTCTAGAGTAATACGCAGAACTTCTTTTATGAAAGTATTATTGGTCCATTAATCGTTATTTCAATGCAAAATGCTTGAAAAAGATTATAACAATGAACAAGAAAGAAATTGATTTGGAACATATCTCGAAATGAATACATTAATCAAAGATTGCAAATGCAATCAGAAGGAAATTAACTCAAAATGAATAAGTTAATCAAATATAGCAAATTCAAAATGGGTAGAATAGAAAATTAGGTGCCCTAGATATCACAGCTTGAGCTTTTCTGTACCAACTTCTTGAGGACCCTTCTGAGCTCAATATGTGTTTAGGGGATCTGGAGTACTTTGTCAATACCCCAAAACGTAGCATACTTCTTCATTGTTAATTCAGGCATAGCAAGACCGTTGTATACCCCATTTTAATCCAAATTTGAGCCACTCTTTTCGGGTTTTCAACTCAAATCCCCTTTGGTCTCAAGAAGCCCTTTGTGGGTTTTCGCCATGGCATCTCTTTTTTTTTTTCTCTCTTTTTTTTTCAAGTCGCCCTTTGCAGGTTTTCACCTTGGCCTCTTTCCTTTTGGGTAGAATACTCTTTGACTGGATTTGAATTCACTGAATTGGGCAAATCTTTGCCATCCATTTCGGTCAATATCAATGCCCCTCCAGAATAGGCCTTCTTTACTACATAAAGTCCTTCCCAGTTTGACATCCTCTTTCCTCTAAAGTCTTTTTTTATAGGAAGTATCTTCTTCAATATCAAGTTTCCCTCGTGGAATTCTTTAGGATAAACCTTTTTATAGTAAGCTCGCATTAATCATTTCTAGTGCATTGGACCTCAACAGATAGCTTTCAATCCTCTTTCTCCAAATTCAACTGATCCTATCGGGATTGGATCCATTCTGCCTTATCCTATTTCAGCTCCGATAAGATTCAAAGAAAAAGAATCTCGTCTTCAAAATCGATTCTATTCTACAAACCAATGAGCAATGTGTTGCCCCGACTAAGGTCCTGGCCGACATTCGATAAGAATAGGGGATAAAAAGTCACTTTTTTATGCCAATCTTTACAAGTCTCGGTTATCTTCCACGATCTTTTTTGTTTTTTTTTTTACTTTTTTTTCTTTTTGTTTTTTTTCTTCTTTTTCTTCTTCTTTTTGTATTTTTTTTTTAATTTGAATTTGATAATTATCGACCTTGTAATATCGACATATGAAGCTACCTTCACCCTCTTAGTGAAGTAACCGACAACCACAAGGATGAATCGGTGTTGGCCTGAAGCTTTTGACGAGATCAATCCCTTAACATCCATGCCCCACATATATGTAAAAGAAAATCTGTGAAAAAATAGATGAGGCACATAAGTCTTGTCTTCTTCAATCCAGCATTTATGGTATAACTGATTCAATCCCCTTCCATAGTGGACTAGCAGTACCCGAACCTTATGATTTGTCTGGCTAACGTAAAACCATAAGCATGTGTCCTTCTGACGCTCGTATGGACCCTTTTTAGCATCCACAGACCTTAGTAGTCCAGGCATATCTTGATACGACCATGCGAAAATATATTTGTATTCTTGACATCTCGCTTTGTCTCAGTGGTGGTATACACTTCAATCTTTACCTCTTTCTCTTCTCTTAGGTTCGTGATGTCTATTGCCCCTTTGTAATGTAAGATTTATTTCTCATATTGTTCTACCATCCTTGACAAATCAAGAAATAGGCTACAATCTCTATCATCTTCAAGGTCCTGAGATCCCTCTAGACACATATCTTACTGAAAAAGAGACTCAGAGTTAGTGACAGCGTCGCTCTCGTCATTGATATCTGGAGACCTGTTGTAGGTACAAAGGCAGTTTCCAAAGAATAAATGATTCCAAGGATGATTATTTGTATGGTATAATCATGAATAAAAATATTCGAAAGAATGTCTAAAAAATAAAAGAATCTAAGAATAATTGTTTGCACGGTATGAAATGGAAAGAATAAAAGGATATTTACTCAAAATGATAACAAACATGCATTTCATTGAAATAAAGATTTTGGATATAAGCCTATTTCACAAAAGGATTCTTGTTGATTCTAGGCTTAAAGCAACAAGCGTGTTTTGAATATTGCTCTAGATTAACTCTAAAAATACAGGGCTCTCTTCCAAATTCTCATGGTTCAAAACATTCCCAAGTATGTAAGGTCAAATGCTCGAAAAATTCTACTCCCGGGTTCCCTCTTCTAATACGTCGTTGACGTTCAGATCCCTCCAATATCAGGCCTTGCATTAGAGTATTGAGCTCGATGCACCTTTAGATCTCATGCCCCTATCCATCATGGAACTCATAATGTTTACCTCTTTAATAGAAAGGTTGGGTAACAGATTTTCTGCACCAGAGGGATCATCGAATTTCACGATGCCCAATTTGGTAAATTTTTCGATTAACTTTTTAAAAGAGGTACAGATCTCAATGGAATGCCCCGAGATTCCCGCATGGTATTCACATTGGCCGCTTGCATCGTACATTTTAGGGTATGGAGGCTGTATTGGTTCTATGTAAAAAGGGGATACAACATGTGCGTCAAACAAAATTTGGTATAACTCCCTATACGTAATTGGGATAGGTGCAAACTGGGGTTTTTCTAAATTCGATCTTGGATCGGATTCTTGCCTTGGGGAGACCTGATGGCTGGTAGTTACAGTCCTTGGCTGGCTTATTGTAATCAGCTTCGAATGGCCCTTGGTATACATACTCGTGCTATTCGCTTCCT
Source organism: Gossypium longicalyx (assembly GCA_025698465.1). Lineage (NCBI taxonomy): Eukaryota > Viridiplantae > Streptophyta > Magnoliopsida > Malvales > Malvaceae > Gossypium > Gossypium longicalyx. The sequence continues at coordinate 95,198,016 of CM047000.1, read as the reverse complement.
TTTCCTTCTTCTTTGGGGCCTTTAGAGTCCATTCTTTCATTTTCTTTGTTTCTGCCAGAACAATCGGTTTGACTCGATCATCTTCCGAGTTAAAACCTGAACCCATCGGGAAGTTCAACAGTACCGAGGTGTCTGGTTGGGCCATGACGCTTATTGGGGTAAAACCTGGGGAATAAACGATGTCCTCATTATCATCCTTACTATTTACCACTGGGCCACTCTTTTTTTCAAATTCTCCTGTCAGTAACTGGGTTAACTAGCCCATCATATTCTTTTGGAGTTCTATCATTTGTTCTCGCATATCTTATTGAATTTTGATCAATTGATCTTGCATTTGTACTTGCATTTGCTCTATTCTCTTCAACCTTTGGCCCATATCCTTTGTTGGTTCTGAAATAATTTTACTTAATTAGGTCTTTTTGGGAAAATCTAATGCATATACTAAAAATGCAATGCAAATGCATGATATGCATGCAAAAAGAAAGAGAGGCGTTGATTTTGAATTCAATTCCATTAGAACAACTTTTCTAGAAAACAAATTCCTTTACATAAAACGCATTACATATACGGCCTTTCTCTCATATTCCAAGCGAAGACACCTATCTTCCTCTTCATTTCCGGATGTTATGGTCGAGTCTTGCGAATTTTCTAAAAGATGTCTCCATTAACTCCTTTTTTGCTTGATCCAGGTTGTGACTCGTTGCTCACTTATCCCTACGATACTCGTTAGCTTCTTTAAGACATGACGGCTCTTGAATAATCTTTGTTGGCTTGAATCCTCAGGCGATGAAGCAAAGTCGTGTATTCCTTCATGAACTATCAGCCTTCTCTTGTTGTTTACTCAGACCATATTCAGACAACCGTATTATAATCCACTTTATCAAAAAATCTATTTTCTCATAACAAGCTTTTCTATTTAACAATCGAATGTGAATCAACACCTGCTTTCTATGATGATGTAATACAATGCAATCACAGACAAAACAAAATAAAATATGTCAGTGCAGAAGAAATAAATAATAAAAAAATAGAACACCTATCGGGGTGACCACTAGGGTTCGGCGTGGCTCTACCTAAGGTGGGATCCTAGGTCTCTCTACATGTGGTCCGATTCTAAAGAAGGGTACCTGAACCAGCAGATTCCTCAATCTTCATCCATTATAGGCTCCTATGGACTAAGTTCGATTCAGGGTAATAAATTTTCCTATGGCTATGCGAAGATGAAAATCTCATGAAGACATAGGTACGGATGTATTCCGGAAGTAGTCTACTAGCCTATGCGGAGGTGAAAACCTCACGAAGGCATAGCTTCTCACTCCCACTTAAAAGGGTAAGATCGACCGATCATGCAATGCAATATATAGAAAGATGCCTAAACTCAAACTAACACAACGATTATAAACCGCAATGATAAGGATCGTAACAATGACAAATAAAAATGCAACGAAAAGATCTCTTATGATGGAAATGCAATGTGATCAAAGCAAAATCAAATGCATCAACACAAAATGAAAACATAATAGAGCACCTATCCGGGTGACAACTAGGATTTGGCATGCCTCTACTTAGGGTGAGCTCCTAGGGTTCTCTATATGCGGCTCGGTTCTAAAGTAAAAGGTACCCGAACCTGTAGATTTCTCGATCCTCACCCATCATAGGCTCATATAGACCGAGTTCAGTTCAGGGGAATACATTTCCCTATGGCTGCATGGAGATGAAAATCTTACGAAGACATAGGTATAGATGTATCCCGAAAGTGATCCACTATCCTACATGGAGGTGAAAAACTCACGAAGGAATAGTTTCTCACTCCCACTTAAAAGGGTGTAATGTGTAATGCTATACATGACTATTAAGTGAGTATCTTTTTTTTTTAAATATCATAATAGTGAACTTATTAAAAAATTGGATGGAGTTACTGTTGAAACCTTTTTTTTTGAAAGACGGGGTCGACTTGATTTTGGAAACGAAAATGAAAAAACGGGAGTCGCCACCAATCTTTTTTGTTTAGGTGTGATCGGATCACCTAGAGATTTGGTCATTTTAATAAAACATTTCGATTTACTAAAACAACGATTTTGGTCTACGAAATTTGAGAAAACGGGTTCGGGAGTCGGTTACGTACGAGGAAGGATTAGCACCCTCGTAACGCCCAAAATTGGTACCTAATTGATTAATTAGTGTCTTAGTATCGAAAATTGAAAACTTGAAAGACTTTAAAATACGATCCCTCTTTTTGTAATAAAAAAATTCGAATGTTAAAGACCTTCTCGTCTCGAAGTAATAAAATGTCACATCTAGTAAGTTTGGACACAACATCTCGAACTTTTGAGAACGAGTCTGCCTTTTATTTAAAATTCATGTATTTTTGTCCCCTTTTTTAAAAGGATATTCGATTATTTAGGGTAAACGAGAAAAATCGAAACCCAAGAAGTTAGGGCACGATCCCTCGGACTTCCAAATACCGAACATTGCATTTATTTACCAAAATCTTATCTCGAGGTAATTAGCTGTCATACCCGATAAGTTGGGTACTGTTTTTTATTTTGCTATGTTTATATCTAAATGTATATACTATTTTTTTAAAAATAAAATAGAGATTAGTATGTACAAATAGGTTCAAAAAAGAAAGAAAAATAAAAGGAAAATAAATCAACCTTCGATTCAGTTTTCAGTGTTTCTTGCTGCGATTTTGTGTTGGTATTTGAAATCCTTTGATGGTATTTTCACCTTTTTATATTTGAACCTTTGTTTTTTATTTCCAAGCAAAAAAAAAAAGATCCCATTTTGTTTACATTTTTAGGGCTTTTATAGCCCGATTTTATTACAACTATTCTTGCTGTCATTTCTTCTCCGATTTTGCAGGTGCATGGGCGGTGCTGAACCGGGCGGTGGAGCAGGTGAGTCAGAGGGTAGGTGGCCGAAGTCCTAGGGCAGCGGCTAGCTAGGTTAATTTAGGTTTTTTTTTGTTTTGTTTTGTGTGTTAAGGTTTTGGGCTGGTTTAGTGGGCTTAGGGTTTTTACTGGGTCTATTGGGTAGGTTTAGCCTTAGTTTGGATTGGGGTAGGTTTAGTTTTTGTTTTGGGCTTGTTGGGTTTAGCACGGGCCAAAATGGGCTTGTACAGTTACAATTGAATCCAAATTTTTAAACATGAAAAATAAAAGGATTACATTTCAAATATAAAAAAAGTATAATGATTTTAAAGCATATTTTAAACTATTATATATATATTATATATAGTATCTATTTTAGTTACACTAAGTGGATATGGTGTGATGGTTATCACAGTAAATCATAATTTTCGATTTTAATGTGTATAGATTAGGAAGGGGAAGGGGAAAGGGAATGACCGAATGAGGGATTGGGTCTGGGAGGGAATACGGTAGAAAAATTTAGGTAATAAAATTAGGCTGAGTTCGGACTGAAAAACTTTGCCTGAAGCTTGACCCGTTTTTTTGAAATAGGCCTTATTCTTAAGTCCAATCTTATTTTTAGGGTCTATATTTTTGCCCAAATCCTTCCACATTTCGGGCAAGCCTTCAGATCAGGCCAGGTGACCCAACCCATGGAAAAATCTAATTGGTAAGATATACTTAAACTACTAATTATAATTTATACAAAAAAATTATTTAATTTAGTAAGCTCTAAAGCAACATGGAGAAACAATAAATCCAACCTTTTAAAAAAATTATAAAATATAATATAATAAAATAAAATCATATACTAATAATTTTATTAAAATAATATGTTTTATGACATTAAGAAAATAATATATTTTTCTAAAAAAATTAAAAAAAAAGGGAGCATTTTTCATTTAAATTTCAAAAAATATATTTAAGTTTTGAAGAATAAGGCGTGCTTGCTTTGAATTTCTAAAAAGTAACATTCTTTGTGCTTACAAAGTAATCAAAGCACAATACTCTAATTTTTTATTTTTATTAGAAAAAGCAAAACATCTCATTTACCTGAATTGATGGGTGAAATAGATATATAAAAATATATAAATAACAATAATATCGAGTAAAACATGGGACTATAATAGTTTTTTTTTATATTTTTCAACTATTGTCCATATATTCATAATATGATTAAGTAATCTTAAATCCATAAAGAACCAAAGTAATTATCTATTTGCAAGTAAAAGAAAAGAACAATCTTTACTTTAATAAAGAAAGCAAAGTATTAATGTTGTAGAAATGCTTTACTTTGTTTGGATTTTTTTATAACATATAAATTTTACTTTTCTTTTAAGAAATTTTTTTGAGTGTATGATATGTTTGATGTATTATTTTTTTTTAACTATGATGTAAAAATTAAGACTAAAGGATCTTTAAAAGCCCCTAAATTTTTACAAAAAATAATTAAGTCTTTTATTTTTTTTTATTTTTTTACATTCGATTGACTTATTGAATCGTATTTTAATTTATTAAGCCATTTGTTAAAGAGTAACAATAACTATTTTTATGGGTTTTTTTTGCCACATGGAACATCAAGATTGTGCTATAAAGCGAAATATGATCTTTTATATTAAAAAATAATAAAAATAATACAAATATATACAAATTAAAAATATTATAAATTTATAAAAATATATAAAAGTAAAAAATATATAAAATATATTATAAATGAAATAAAATATAGAAATTATAGAAATTATTAAAAATTGCAAAAAAAAAAAAAAAAAGAAAAACACTATCACTCATAGGCATAAAATCTATTTAAATTTTGTAGTCTTCCCTTTTAATTACCAAAACTAAAATTCTTTGTGCTTACCATTAACAAACCACAAAACTTTAATTTTTTTACTTTTAAAACTGATAATTTTTGGATACTTGAGAAAAAGAACAAGAATCCAATCTCACACTACCAATTTGAGAAATATTAGTGTTAAACCATAACTCCTCAAACTACTATTTTTCCATCATTCCTCTGCTTCAAAATTATCCCTCCTTTTATTCATCTCCTTTATTCATTCCTATTATTTCCTTCATTTCTCACAAACACACTAATCCATGGAGATGGAGATCAAGAATGAGAGACACCACAAGTCGGTGCAACAGATTACCCATCCTTTTCATCGGCAACATCCCTTAGTGTTAGTGGCAGAGCAAAGCAATGAAGGTCTCAAAGCTTACTGCGATGGATGTGGGGAACTGCTTTCAGCTCCATGCTTCACTTGTATTCATTGCAAATATCATCTTCACAAGCAATGTGCAGAGACACCCCTTTCACTTCCTAATCACCCTCTCCATCCCCAACACTCAGACGCAGGTTTTTTTCTTCGGCAAAGGCCACAATCTTATGAATGGGTATATGGCTGTGCATTATGTAAGGAAAAAAATAACATGTCTTTTTATCAATGTCGTCATCGTGGTTGTTGGTTTTCCATTGACATCAAATGCGCTCATTTATCTTCTTCGTATAAGTTTAACCAACAGCCCAAACATGACATCCACCGACATCCATTTAACTTCATAGAAAGTCCCATGGCCATAGATGTACTCAAAAGATTGAACTGCTATTGGTGTCATGAACCATTGATAGATGATATATATTTTTGTTTTGATTGTCCATCATTCATCATTCACAAGAAATGCCTTGATGAGTTACCCACTAAAATTAATCACCCTTCCCATCACATACACCCTCTGCTTCTTAATTACAGTGATAGTGGTTATTTTTGCAAGCTATGCCAAAAGGAACTTTCTGGAGCTTTTTATGGTTGTTCTATTTGCCATTTCAACATCGATGTTGGATGTGCTTGGCCGAGGTCCATTGTTGAAGATAAAAGTCGTCATCAGCACCCATTCACCTTATTTTGGAGACGAGACTCATTTATTTGTGATGCATGTGGCACAGAAGGAAATTATATTTCATATATATGTTCAACATGCAGCCTCATGGTCCATAAAGATTGCACTTCACTCCCACGCATCATCAAATTTTCTCGACATGATCACTGCATTTTTCACAAATATTTTCTTAAAGGTCTTACAAGGCAAGATTGCAAGGTTTGTTTCAAAAAAGTGAGACTAGAGCGTGGGAGTTACTCTTGTGTGAAACAAGGCTGCAATTACGTTGTCCATGTGAATTGTGTCTTAGTGGATGGATATTTGTACAAGGTAATTGAGGAAGAAAAGCAATGTGAGGAGTTTTATGAAAAATCTATGCAGTCTTCCATCATTCGTTTTATTGAGGAGAACGAAGCTGGGGAAGCTACAAAGATTGAACATTTCAGTCATCAACATTGCTTGGTGTTAGCATACAAGATGGAGGAGGAAATTGATAGAAAATGTGATTGGTGCATGCTACCTATCTCAAATATTTTCTATTATTGTTCAGAATGCCCCTTTTTTCTTCATAAGTCCTGTGCTGAATTCCCAAGAATCAAGCAGCATTGGTTTCGTCAAAGTAATGCCATCCTCAAATTCGACAGCTTCAAGTTCTGTGGATTTTGCTGTCGATATTGTAGTGGTTTCTTCTACTATACTGAAGGTTGGTGGATGTGCTTAAGGTGTGCTAAAGTTTCTGATATCATTGAATGTGAAGGACACCAGCACTTTCTCTTTTTTGATTCCAAATGGAGCGATCAATATTGTAATGGTTGTGGCAATAGGTGTTGGAGAGGTGCATTTAGATGTGGAAAGTGCAGATTTGCTTTGGATTTTGGATGCTTAACATTACCACATTCAGTTCTTCACAAAATTGATCAACATATGCTAAATCTTACTTATCATGATGATAAGGAGCAATCTTATTGTGATATTTGTGAACAAAAAAGATATCCAAGCCTTTGGTATTATTCTTGTTCAATCTGTGATACTTCTGCTCATCTCAAATGTGCTATTGGAGAATTTTCATTTCTAAAGGATGGGAGCATAGTGCCTTCTTATTATTACTCACATAATCATGATCTTAAATTTTTTAGGAAGGTCGAGGGCTACCCTAAATGCTCTTATTGTGGTAAGCTTTGCCAAGAAGAAATTCTCAAGTGTGAAAAGCCTGCATGTAATTATATCATCCACAACAAATGTCGCTGGGTTACTAAGCCTAAAGCTTTGTGGTAAGTACTCTAAATGAGTAAAAAATTAAATTTTCAATCATCCACGCTATTGATTGCTATTATTTCATGATTTTGTTATCATTATTAACATCAGTTGTAATTGTCTTCATGGTTGTAGATGTGATTTGTTCAAATGAAAAGCACCAAAGGATTTATTTGATAAAAGGAGTTCACAAAGGATTTGACATTTCATTTCTACTTCTTTGATGAAAGGATGCTCAAATTCGAAGTGTGATTTGGTTTAATTGTTACTTTGTTCATGATTGATTTGGGTTTGTATGATTTGATTTCAATATTACTTTGGGATTCATTTATGATTTGTTTGGGTTTGTAAGATTTGAATTATTTCTTATTTAAATTATATTAATTAATTTAATTATTTTCAACAATATTAATTTATGGGTTTTAGAAGCCACCAATTTTCGGAATGGACTTCCTACTTTTCAGCTTGGGTTGTGGAACCCATAATTTATCCATAATTCTAAAAAAATGAATAATAAAGACGTTTAATTTATTTTTCGAAATTAGAGAAGATATTTTCTTTCTCAAATTTAAACTGAAAATTGCTCAAAAATATACATAAAAAGAGCTGAGAAGAATGTTGTTTCACTTGGTAATTTAAATGAATATAAATACCAATGTAGAGTTGTAATGTTTTGGGATAAATTTATCATTTAATAAAAAATATGAATGTGGTAATGAGTTGACTACATTCTGTGATCAATCGTCTATCATTTTAGAGAATACTCGTGACAAGATGATTAATCACTGTTGTGACACTCATGATGTATATCTTAATTTCTTTAAATAATTTTAACAAAATATGAAAAATTCTAATTTTTTTTTTAAAAAAAATAATTAGTTTTTCAAAACATAAAGCCTACATTCTATTACTTTTCTTGAATAATGATTTTAAGTATGGCTAATATTGGATTGATAAATATGGTTTTGAATGTTTTATAAAACTTATAAAGTAGTTAGGCATTTTCTTAGAAATTTTGAAATGAATTTTTGGACTATTTCGAAACTTAAATATCTTAAATAGTTAAATTATAATTTTAAATAATGATAATTTTTTAAATGATTTTTTAAGTTCTTTTTTATTATGCATGTTCAGGATTGAATTGAAATTTTTTATAAATTTTTTATCATTTATTTAATTAAACCAAATGAATTGGTCGAATTGACCAAAGCAAGAATTGGTGGTTTGATCGGTTGGATCATTAGTCCGGTTTTTGTAAACTTTGGTGACATAATAGGTTAGACTTTTTCAAAATTTGTCTTTGTATTGTAGCATCTATCTCCCCCTCTAAATTAAAATTTTAACAATAAACTTAATATTTTTTATTTAGATTTATTTATATAAATATTTTTTGAGTTTTTTTTTGTAATAGTAAAATGTATTAAATCTTTCAAAATTGCCGTTATAATTTTTTTTATTTTATAAAATGCTCAAATAAAAGTTATTAAATTTTAAATATCTTTTCAAGTAGTATTTGATTTAATTATCATTTACTCTTTCAACAGTTATTGGACAATTTTAAAACATAATTTTTTATATGAATAATCAAAACTTTAATCTTAATTTGATTATTTAATTTTTTAAAAATATTTTAAAAATTTATATATAATAATAGAAATAGAGAATGATAGAAAATCAATGAATGCACCCATTTCTAAATTATATACGAAAAATTTAACCGCAATGATTATTTCACCTAATTATATTAATTAGAATAATTAAATTGAAAAAAAATTAAAATGACCAAAACAGGACAAATTTTATTTTAAAGTGACTATTTTATGTTGTTTAGATTTTAATTCACTATTCGTGACATTTAAAATTGTTTTACAAAATAAAAAACTGAATAATAGAATGCGAACAAAAAAATTCATACAATAATAGTTTTAACAAAAACCTTTTAAATAATAAAACATACAAGCATAATAATTGCTTATGTCTCTTGCCTGTTGTCCATGGCATGATTAAATAATCTTGAACTCATAAAAACCGGGCCTAATTTGCAAGAAAAGAACAAATTTTACTTTAATAAAGAAAGCAAAGTATTATTATTATAGAAATGCTTTACTTTTGTTAGGATTTTTTTTATAACATATAAACTTTACTTTTAATTTAATTTTCTTTTTATTTGGTATGTTTTCGGATCAAATTCTTTACGTATATCATACGTTTGATGCATTAAAATTTTTAACTATGATGTAAAAATTAAGGCCAAAGGGTCTTTAAAGTCCCTGTTTTTTGTCAAAAAAATCAATTAAGTCTTTATCTTTTTTCTTTTGCATTCAATTGAGCTATTGAACATTAAAATTTCAGATTTATTTTGGATTTTGCATGCTTAGCATTATCACATTCAGCTCTTCACAAAATTGATGAACACATGCTAAACCTTACTTATGATGATGATAAAGAGCAAAGTTATTGTGATATTTGTGAACAAGAAAGAGATCCAACCCTTTGGTATTATTCTTGTTCAATTTGTGATTCTTCCTAAATGTGTTCTTGGACAATTTCCATTTCTCAATGATGGGATCACATGGGCGTATGCTGATTACTCGCATACTCATCATCTTAAATTTTTTAGAAAGGCTGAGGGCTACCCTGGATGTTCTTATTGTGGTAAGCTTTGCCAAGAAGAAATTCTCAAGTGTGAAGAGTCTACATGCAACTATATTATCCATTGTAAATGTCGGGATTACTAAGTCTAAAGCTTTGTGGTAAGTACTCTAAATGATTAAAGAGCTATTTTTTTTAAAATCATCAATGTTATTATTATTTCATGATTTTGTTTTCATTATTAACATAAGTTCTAATTGTCTTCATGGTTGTGGATATGTTTTGCTCAAATGGAAAGCACCAAAAGATTTATCTTGTCAAAGGAGTTCATTTCATTCCTACTTCTACGATGAAAGGACGCTCAAATTCTAAATGTGATTTGGTTTCAATGTTACTTTGTTTAAGATTTATTTGGGTTTGTATGATTTGATTCCAATACTAGTTTGGGATTAATCTATAATTTGTTTGATTTTGTAAGATTTGAATCCAATATTACTTTGTGTTTTGTTGGATTGAAATTATGAAAATGAACTGTTATTTGAATTATTTCTTATTTAATTTATTTCAGCAATGTTAATTAATTTTATTATTCTCAACATTATTGATTTACATTATATATTGAAGGTTTTGGAAGCTACCAATTACCCTCCATGCTAGATGCGTTTCTGCTACATTTGTTTGCTTTGCATACACACATATGACAAGTATAATTATACGTAGTTTTGAATACAACATGAAATAAAAACATGATAAAAAGTTAGAATACAACATAACATGACATGAAACTGATACAAAAGTTTTTGAAGGCTACTGAATCACTTACAGATGAGTACTGTTCCGAGCACGGCTGAGTTCTTGCCTTGAATTGTCACCAAACCAGCTTTGCTGGCATCTTGCAACTTAGTTGTACCTACGGAATCAAATGTGCCTGCAAAAACAAGAACTATTTCATGCTTTGGTCCTTGCATACATCACAAGCATGGTCATTACAACAACAAGCAGTCGATGTTTAACCTGGTTTTACAGTTTGAAGCCCTGATGTTATACATGCTATGTTCTGCAAACCAGCTTGGTCCAATTTATTGGCAGCAGCAGATCTTTTTATTAACCATGCGGGACACCCGTGTCCAATGCATACTCAACAGAGTAAAACAGACTGACCCATAAAACCACTCTAAGTTGCAATATTAAGTGTACAAATGCAAAGTAAACAGAGAAGGAACCTGACCTCCAAAATTGTACAAGAAAAATCAGGAAAAAAATGAGTCAACCATTTGTCGATTTTCCCATCATGCTAATAACTTATGCCGTATGCTGGTTTCTATAATAAAGGGTTGTATTCATATAGTAATAATCCACATGTAGATCAAGTTACAAACCTTCAACTCACGACCGTGCAATTCTGATTCATTTAACAGTAGAGTATTCTGAACAGCATCAACTTCAACAAATTCAACATAGACAAATCCTTTAGGTTGACCAAACTTATGTCAAAATTGTTACTTGGTCTCGGTTCCACAAGATTGGAATGGCTGCTGAACTTCCTCAGGTTTACATGCATAGTCTACCTGATGTTACAAAGATATATAAAGAAATACAGAGTAAGAAAGATCTACAAAACATCCTGTCAAAGCAAATTCCAAGCACCAGCAGTAGGGGAAACAAAAAATTGCCATGTTAAACCCCTGTTTGCCAGCCACTGGATTCGCACTCCGAGGGAGATGGACAATGCAAATATCCCAACCACATCCGCACAGTTCTAGTGTATTTCTAACCAATGCCAAGTTACCAGAAGCAGCCTGGCCATCATTCAAAGGCTGGGTAGCTTGGGAACTATCACATTCCACCACTACCTTCTTGAATCCCTTCTCCCAAGCAATGGAAAGACCATGAAAAATGCCCCACAATTCCGCTTCCAGCACAGTACAAATCAGACAGCTAATAAGGTAAATGTAGATGAGTTAGCCAGATAAACAAATAAAGACCGTTCAGTGAAAAAAGAAAAAGCATAGGAAAGGGTTGATAAACCTCACATTAACTTTGGATATCATCAAAAATGTGTATTGGTTCGCAAATTAACTTTGGATGGCACCCATTGGAAAAGGAAAAAACAGCAGGAGAAGCCAGAAAATATTTTGAGCAGAAATTAAATTATATATTTTCACTATAGTAAAAATTTAATTAAATTATTTTAATAGTTTATATCCTTATAATTTTTAAAAGGTTAAATCAAGTTTTTATCAAATTTTAAGGAGCTAAAGTTAATTTTATCCTTAATAATTTAAAATTTTATAAAATTTAAAAAAACTTAAATTAGCATCTTTATTTTCTGTCAATGTCATATAAGGATAGTCAAATTAACATGCCAAGTTGACAGGTTTTTACAGAAAATACTAACAATGTTAATGATATGATTGAACATTTTAAACCAGAAAGTAAGAGAACTTAAATTTTTAACTTTTTAAGTATAAAAACTAAATTTTAAATTTTATAAGGACTAACAATATATTTGACCTAAAATAAAATATACACGAATAAACCCATCTCCATATTAATTTTGAGTTGGTTTTATTCACTCGATATTTTGAGGGATTTTATATTTCTAGGTTAATCTAGTGAGAAAGTTAATATCTTGGTTAAATATTTATTTATACTATTTATAAAACCTTTTACTAACATTTCTAGGTTAATACAGTGACGAAGTTAATTTTTTGATTAAATATTTATTTATATTATTTATAAAGTCCTGTATTGAGATTACAAAAATGTCCTTCTATAATTAAAATAAGTTATATTATTGAAAGATAATTTAATCTTTTTATATAAAAATACACATGATTTGAAACAACATCAATTAAATAGTAAAACTTTAATCTTACCACTCAACCAAAGTTTTATTTTAATATATTTTATACGATTTTATTTTATTATCTCTATCATTTGTATATATTAATAATATTGTTAGTTGAATTGAATATGAAAATCAATAAATCTCCAAGGAAATTACATCAAAAGCAACTTGGGTAATTCAATGTTTACAGTAATGATATGATGGTATATAACAAGTAAAATGCATGGTCCAATTAACAACATACACACCATTCAAAATGATAGCATGTCACCTGACACCATCATAACTCAAACATGATTCAGAATATAGTGAATCAAGAGACAAAGATGGCAATGAATATACAAAACCAATATGCATTCAATTCCAAAAAAGAACATTTTATCAAACAATTTGTATGCATAATCAGGCTTCAAACCAATCAACATTTTATCAAACAATTTGTATGCATAATCAGGCTTCAAACCAATCAGAACACAAAATGATGCTGGCTGCCTCACGCTTCCACTAGTGTCACTCTCCACTGACAGAACTCATTACCTGGCTGATACAGATGCAACAGAGCCACTCGAGAAATGTTCCACCAGTTCGCCGTATGTCACCTATTCAAACTAATAAACGTATTACTAGCTATCAACTGAATCAAAAGCAATTATCAAATAGAATTAAGGCTCTATTTAGCATCGTTGTTGTCGAACTCAAAAGTTATTTTTCATAGTAAAAGTAATTAAACATGTTATTAATTATTATTAAAAAAATTAATGCAATTTAATATAATTAAAATTTATTGTGCTTCAGTTATCAGATAAAGTATGAATTAAATAAGTATAAATACTTTAATAACTAATTTCTAATTGACGATAAATTGATTAGAAATTAAGATTAATATGCAGAAGCTATATATTAAGGTAATGATTCTAAATTATACATAATTAATTTTTCTGACATCTTATTTTCACCCAAAAAAGAAATATTTATGTGTCAAATTGAAAGATAGAAATCATAAGAATTGAATATTTCAATTATGGTCCTTACCTAAAATACTTTATATAATCATAACATTTATGGGTTAATTTCATAACACCCCTAGCACCAGCATGCAAAGATAGATTATCGTAAGTTTTGATAGATTTACATAAAGATAAAGGCTTTTTAGCTTAGTTTTAATAGCATTGTGCCAACGCAAATTTGATCTTACATTGAAGTCTAATTAAAATATTCATTTCGTTATTTTTTTTATTTTTATTATTATTTAATAATAAAATAGGAATGCGATTAAGGGTTTAATCTCGTTTATGGTAATAAATTATATTTCATGATCAACCGTTTATCTATTTGGAGAACACAATTAATCACTATTGTGTCGTAGATGATAAATACTTTAATTTCTTAAAATTTAAAAAATGAAATGAGAATTTTTTAACAAATTTTAAAATAATTAGGCTTCAAAACGTAAAGCTTACATTAATTTACTTTTCTTATTAATTTAAGGGTTATAGAATAATAATTTTAATTATGGTTAATATTGGATTAATAAATATGGTTTTGAGTGTTTTCTAAAACATATAAAGTGGTTACATATTTTTTTGGAAATGAATTTTTGGATTATTTCAAAACTTAAATATTTTAAAATAATTAAGTTATTATTATAAATAATGTCATCTTTAAAATCTCAATTTACGTTCTTCGCTTAAGAGTATAATGTATCTTATCATTGCACCTAATACTTGTTGGTATGATTTGCTTAAACTACTAATTGTAATTCTGTTCTAACAAAATATTAATTTTAAGAAGCTTGGTTAGACTCTATGACAACATAGGGAAACTATAGATTCTAATAACATTTGAATTATCTAGATATTCTAATTACTGGTAACTATTAAAATGGTGATATTAAATTTTTATTATCATAAAAAATACATGTGATATATTTTCATCTTTATTCAATATATTTTAATTATATAATCATCTTAATTAAAATAAAAAAAAATCCTATGGTGATGATAATATCTCTTAATTTTCCATTCCTTACTCTTTAAGATATTTATAATAATGCATAAAATCTATTCAAGTTATGAAGAATAATGGAAGAGAGGAATGCTTTTTTTGTGTTATTAGTAGAATAATATGAAAATCAATTAAATCCTTCTCATAATTATTTTTTACTTTGATCACAATAATCACAAAACTCAATTGATGAGCTAATTAGATATATAAGAATATATAAATAACAATAATATCGAATGAAACATACAACCATAACAATTGCTTATGTCTCTCGACTGTTGTTCATGTATTCATGGCATAATTAAATAATCTTAAACTCATAAAAAAACCATGCCTAATTTGCAAGAAAAGGACAAATTTTACTTTAATAAACAAAGCAAGGTATTATTCTTATAGAAATGCTTTACTTTGTTAGGATCTTATTTATAACATATAAACTTTACTTTGTATTTATTATCTTTTATTTTAATAAATTTTTTACTTTGTTGAATTGATATGTTTTTGGATCAAATTCTTTGCATATATCATACATTTAATGTATTAAAATTTTTTAATTATGATGTAAAAACTAAGGTTAAAAGGTCTTTAAAAGCCCCTAATTCTTTTCAAAAGATAATCAAGTCTTTATTTATTTTTTGCATTCAATTGAGCTATTGAACATTAAAGTTTTAATTTATTAAATCATTTAATTGTTAAAGTTAATGGTCCACTGTTAAAAGAGTAACGATAGTTATTTTTAGAGGTTGTTTTCATCACGTGGCACATCAGGATTGTGCCACGCAATGAAATATAATATTTTATATTTAAAATCATATAAATATCTACAAATTAAAAATATTATAAATGGAATAAAATATTAAAATTATTAAAAAATGAATTTTTTAATAAATATTAAAAAACATAAATATATATATATAAATTATAAAAAATAAAAATTGTAAGATTATGGAAAAATATTTAAAAATATAGAAAATTATTAAAATTGTTAATAAAATTTTAAAACTATTACAAAAAGCATAAATTTGTTAATAAAATATTTAAAATAATTAAGTTATTAATATAAATAATGACATATTTTTTACTATTTTTCAAGTTCAGTATGATATACTTAAACTACTAATTGTAATTCTATACTAAAAAAAATATTTATTTTGGATTTGAATGATTCGATTTACATTTTAAATTTTTTTTTAATGTTTTAACTTACTAGATTTATATATTAATCATATTTGGATAACTAATAGATAATTATTATTTTGGATTCAAATAGTAATATTTAGATTTAATTCATTAATAAACAAATTATGAAATTTTATATTTGAATTTTATTACAAAAATTATATATATGTGATCTATTATCATCTTTATCCAATATATATAATTGTGTTTATTAAAATTATATGGCGCTCATAATATCTCTTAACTTACTCTTTAAAATATTTATAGATATCACTCATACGCATAAAATCTATTTAAGTTTTGTAGACTTCCCTTTTAATTACCATAACTAAAATTCTTTGTGCGCAAACCACAATACTTTAATTTTTTTACTTTTAAAAGTGATAATCTTTGGACACTAGAAAAAGAAAAAGAATCCGATCTCACACTACCAAGTTGAGAAATATTAGAGTTAAACCACAACTCCTTAAACTACCATTTCTCCATCATTCCTCTACTTCGAAATTATCCCTTCTTTTATTCATCTCCTTTATTCATTCCTTTAATTCCCTTCATTGCTCACAAACACACTAATCCATGGAGATGGAGAATGAGAATGGGAGTCACCACAAGTCAGTGCAACAGATTCGACATCCTTTTCATCGACAACATCCCTTGGTGTTAGTGGCAGAGCAAAGCAATGAAGGTCTCAAAGTTTACTGCGATGGATGTGGGGAACTGCTTTCAGCCCCATGCTTCACTTGTATTCATTGCAATTATTACCTTCACAAGCAATGTGCAGAGGCACCCCTTGAAATTCTTAATCACCCTCTCCATCCCAAGCACATACACCGACGTCTTTTTCTTCGACAAAGGCCACTTCCTAGTGATCGCAAGGTATATCGTTGTGCATTATGCAAGGAAAAACGTAACATGTTTGTTTATGAATGTAAGACATGTTATTTTTCCCTTGACATCAAATGTGCTAAATTATCTTCTTCATATAAGTTTAACCAACAGCCCAAACTTGGCATCCACTCACATCCATTGACCTTCATAGAAAGTCCCATGGCCATAGATGTACTCAAAAGATTGAACTGTTGCTGGTGTCATGAACTATTGATAGATGCTATATATTTTTGTGTTGATTGTCCATCATTCATCATTCACAAAAAATGCCTTGATGAGTTGCCCACTAAAATTAATCACCCTTCCCATCACATACACCCTCTGTTCCTTAATCGTAGTGATGATCGTTTTTGCAAGTTATGCCAAAAGGAACATTCTGGAGCTTTTTATGGCTGTTCTCTTTGCCATTTTAACATCAACCTTGAATGTGTTTTGCTGAGGTCCATTATTGAAGATAAAAGCCGTCATCAACACCCGTTCACCTTATTTTGGAAACAAGACTCATTCATTTGTGATGCATGTGGCACAGAAGAAAATTATATTTCTTACATATGTTCTACATGTTGCATCACAGTCCATAAAGAGTGCACTTCACTCCCACACATTATCAAATTTTCTCAACATGATCATTGCATTTTTCACAAATATTTTCTTGAAACACAAGAGCTTACAAAGCAAGATTGCAAGATTTGTTTCAAAGAAGTGAAACTAGATCGTGGGAGTTACTCTTGTGGGAAGCCAGGTTGCAATTACGTTGTCCATGTGAATTGTGTCTTAGAGAATAAAGATTTGTACAAGGTAATTGAGGAAGAAAAGCAATGTGAGCAGCTTTATGAAAAATCTATGCAGTCTTCCATCATTCGTGTTATTGAGGTGAATGAAGCTGGGGAAGCTACAAATATTGTACATTTTAGTCATCAACATTTCTTGGTGTTAGCAGACAAGATGGAGGAGGAAATTGATAGAAAATGTGATGGGTGCATGCTACCTATCTCAAATATTTTCTATTATTGTTCAGAATGCCCCTTTTTTCTTCATAAAACCTGTGCTGAATTGCAAAGAATCAAACAACATTGGTTTCGTCAAAGCAATGCCACCCTCAATTTCAACAGCTTCAAATACTGTGGCTTTTGCGGTCGACATTATAGTGGTTTCTACTACGATATAAAAGGTTGGTGCATGTGCTTAAGGTGTGCTAAAGTTTCTGATATCATTGAATGTGAAGGACACCAGCACTTTCTCTTTTTTTATTTCAAATGGGGCGAAAAATATTGTAATGGTTGTGGCAAAAAGTGTCAATTGGGTGCATTCAGATGTGGGAAGTGCAAATTTGTTTTGGATTTTGGATGCTTAACAGTACCACATTTAGCTCTTCACAAAATTTATGAACACATCCTAAACCTTACTTATCATAATGATAAGGAGCAATCTTATTGCGATATTTGTGAACAAGAAAGAGATCCAAGCTTTTGGTATTACTCTTGTTCAATCTGTAATACTTCTGCTCATATCAAATGTGTTCTCGGAGAATTTCCATTTCTAAAGGATGGGAGCATAGTGCCTTATTATTATTGTCACAAAGATAAGCATACTCTTAAATTTTTTAAGAAGGTTAAGGGCTACCCTGAATGCTCTTATTGTGGTAAGCTTTGCCAAGAAGAAATTCTCAAGTGTGAAAAGTCTGCATGCAATTATATCATCCACTACAAATGCCGTTGGCATTACTAAGCCTAAAGCTTTGTGGTAAGTACTCTAAATGAGTAAAAAATAATTTTTCAATCATCAATGCTATTGATTGTTATTATTTCATGATTTTTTTCATTATTAAAATGTTGTAATTGTCTTCATGGTTGTAGACGTGGTTTGTTCAAATGAAAAGCACCAAAGGATTTATTTGATCAAAGGAGTTCACAAAGGATTTGATATTTCATTCCTACTTCTTTGATGAAAGGATGCTCAAATTCTAGGTGTGATTTGGTTTCACTGTTACTTTGTTCATGGTTGATTTGGGTTTGTATGATTTGATTCAATATTACTTTGAGATTCATCTATGATTTGTTTAGGTTTGTAAGATTTGAATTATTTATTATTTAAATTATCTTAATTAATTTAATCATTCTCAACAGTATTGATTTATGGGTTTTAAAAGCCACCAATTTCTGGAATGGACTTCCTACTTTTCAGCTTGGGTTGTGGAACCCATAATTAAAACACACACAATAATCCATAATTCTAAAAAATTAATAATAAAGACGTTTAATATATTTTTCGAAATTAGAGAAGATATTTTCTTTCTCAATTTTAAACTGAAAAATGCTAAAAATATATATATAAAAAGAGATGAGAAGAATGTTGTTTCACTTGGTAATTTAAATGAATATAAATACCAAACTTTATTATATACAATGTAGAGTTGTAATGTTTGGGGATAAATTTATCATTTAATAAAAAATATGTGTGAAAATAAAATAAAATAAAGAACACACAGATTTTACGTGGAAATCCTTTCGAGAAAAAAAAACTACAGGTAGAGGAGAAGAAAATTCACTATGCCGAATTCGAATAATAACAAGAGGAATAGACTATGTCTATTTATAGGCTTGTAAAGTCATATTCTAATAAAATTGAAACACCTTATTCTAATCAATATAAAATAGATGGAGTTTAATAAGGTTAAAAAACCTTATTCTAAAATAAAATAAAAGAAGTGTAGTTCTATATGGATTTTACTTTTATTTTATTTTACCACTGTATTTTATTTAAATAAGGATTCGGGTCATTAAATTCTAATAATCTCTACATTGACACGAATTCTCAATGAACAAGTTATTCATCGCAAACTCTCAACGAACAAGTTCTCCACCTCTTCTATAAAACCCCCTAAGGGTTTAACTTTAATAATGAACACCAACCAAGTCTAAGCAATGTTCAAACTTAGTTATAGGAAGTGACTTAGTCATCATATCTGCATTATTTTCATGAGTACTAATTTTGCTCAAAACAATATCACCACGAGCAGTAATATCACGAACAAAATGATACCGAACATCAATGTGTTTTGTTCTCTCATGAAACATTTGATCTTTTGTAAGGAAGATTGCACTCTGACTATCACAAAATACTGTACTGATTTGAAGGTCTTCATTGAGTTCACTAAAGAGTCCCTTCAACCAAATAGCTTCTTTACAAGCCTCAATAATCGCCATGTACTCAGCTTCAGTGTTAGACAAAGCGACTGTAGTTTGCAAAGTGGCTTTTCAACAGATTGCACAACCTCCGGTTGTAAATACATAACCTGTGAGAGATCTTCTACTATCAAGGTCTCTAGCAAAATCAGCATCAACATACCCAATTACTCCATCTCTAGTTCTTCCAAACTGTAAGCAGACATTAGTAGTACCTCGTAAGTATCTTAAAATCCATTGAACTACTTTCCAGTGTTCTTTACAGGGATTCACCATGTATCTGTTAACTACACTGACTGCATATGATAAATCTGGACGTGAACATGTGACATGTACTCAATCTCATCATCTGATTGTGGAGACAAAGCCAATGAAAGTATGAAATGGGCTGCTAAAGGAGTACTAATAAGTTTAGCACTCTGCATATTGAACCTGCAAAAACTTTCTCAATGTACCCCTTCTGACTTAGGTACAATTTACTTACTTTTCTATCTCTGAGAATCTTCATACCAAGTATCTTCTTTGCTGGTCCCAAATCTTTCATCTCAAATTCTTTACTTAGTTAGGCTTTGACCTTTCTTATCTCTCATTTATCTTTTGTTGCTATCAACATGTCAACAACATAAAGAAGTAGATATACGAAAGAACCATCGTTGTTTTTCTTAAAGTAAACACAACTGTCAAAACTAATTCTTTTGAAATCATGAGAAGTCATAAAGGAATCAAACCTCTTGTACCACTGTCTTGGTGACTGTTTCAAACCGTAAAGGGGCTTTTTCAGCAAGCAAACATAGTCCTCTTTTTCTAAAACTGTAAAACTCTCTGGTTGTTGCATGTAAATGTCCTCTTCAAGTTCTCCATGCAAAAAAGCAGTTTTTACATCTAACTGCTCAAGTTTCAAATCATGCATGGCCACAATACCAAGTAAAGCTCGAATCGAACTATGCTTCACAACTGGGGAGAACACAACTGTGAAGTCCACTCCTAGAATTTGATTGTAACCCTTTACAACAAGCCTTGTTTTATATCTGGGTTCTTCAACTCCTAGAGTCCATTCTTTCTTTTTAAACACCCATTTACAACGAATAGTCTTTTTATCTTTAGGAAGTTTCACAAGATCCCATGTTCTGTTTTTGTGGAGTGATTCCATCTCCTCTTGCATAGCAAACATCCACTTTTCTGAGTCTTCACAACTAACTGTCTCAAAATAATTAGATGGCTCTCGGTTTGCATCTATATCTTCAGCCACATTTAAAGCATAAGCAACTAGATCAGCCTCGGCATACTTCTTTGGAAGTTTAATTTCTCTTCTAGTTCTGTTTTTGGCAATAGAGTATTGTGGTGAAGAAGCAACTTTATTCTCAATTTTTGTACTGACTTGAGGAGTCAACTCTATATTAATCTGATGCTCCACCTACTTTTGATTTTCTTTATTAGAAGAGTCTTTAAGAGATAAGTTAGGTAGCATAACAGTTTCATCAAAAACGACATATTTGCTAATCACAACTTTTCTATTTTTAGGATACCATGACTTATACCCTTTTACACCAGCTTTATAACCAAGAAAAACACATTTAATGGATCTCGGTTCTAATTTTCCATTATCAACATGAGCATACGCAGGACACCCAAAGATCTTTAAGTCAGAATAATTAGCAAGATTACCAGACCATACCTCTTGTGGAGTCTTTTTCTCAATAGCAACGGATGGAGATCGGTTGATCAAAAAAATGCAGTAGAGGCTACTTCTGCCCAAAATGACTTTGGTAAGTTGGCATTTGACAACATACATCGAACCTTCTCCATGATAGTTCTGTTCATTCGTTCTGGAACGCCATTTTACTATAGAGTATGACGAACTATCAAGTGTCTCATAAGCCCTTTTGACTTGCACAATCTATTAAAATCATCAGAACGGAACTCTAAGCCATTATCTATATGGAGGTATTTTATTTGTTTTCCTGTCTATTTTTCAATCATAATTTTCCAAGACTTAAATGCGAAAAACACATCACTTTTCTGCTTCAGGAAGAACGCCCAAACTTTTTTGGAAAAATCATCAATAAAAGTTAGCATATAATTAGCTCCACCTCTCGAAGGCACTCTGGATAGCCCCTACAAATCAGAATGAATATACTCCAATATTCCCTTCATGTTATGGATTCCTCTAGTGAATCGAACTCTCTTTTGTTTCCCAAAAACTCAGTGCTCATAAAACTTCAGTTTGCAAATTTCTTACCCATTAAGAAGTTTTCTTTTGCTCAATTCTATCATGTCATTCTCACTTATATACCCTAGGCGCATATGCCAAAGTTTAGTAATATCATCATCTGACAAGGAATAGGAAGCAACAGCTGCATCACCAATAATAGTAGAACCCCGCAAAACATATAACTTGGTAGTCTTTCTCTGCCCTTTCATCACAATAAGGGAACCTTTGGAAATTTTTAAAACTCCACTTTCAGCTGTGTATCTGTACCCTTTTGAATTAACAGTACTCAACGAAATTAAATTTTTCTTCAATTCTGAAACATGCCATATGTCACTAAGTATTCTGACAACTCCATCAAACATCTTAACTTTAATTGTTCCAACACTTGTGATTTTACATGAAGCATTATTTCCTATCAAAGCAACACTTTCAGACACTGTTTCGTACTTTGTAAACCAATCCCTATTGGGACTCATGTGGAAGGTGCAACTTGAATCAAGTATCCACTCCTCGCTCACTTTAGAATTGTTGACAGAAGCGACTAGAAGTTCACCATCGTTGTAGTCTTCTACAACATCAACTTTACCAGAATTTTCTGGTTGTTTTCCCTTTTGATTCGCAGTCTCCCTTTTAATCTTGTTCTGTAGCTTATAGCACTCAGATTTAATGTGCCCTTTCTTTTTACAGAAATTACAAATTTTACCTCTGTTTGAAGACTTCGATCTACCCTTAGATTTACCGTGAAGATTCTGTTCCTGTGTCTTTCCATGATCATCATCAACATTCTGATCTTGTCTCCCACGAACAATGAGACCTTCTCCCTGAGAGTCGGGTTTAACCACAAGATGCTTCATCTTATCATACGAGGTCAAAGAATCATAAACCTCATCAACTGTGAGAAACTCGCGGCTATATAAAATCGTGTCTCTAAAGGTTGAATAAGACAGGGGCAACGAACAAAGTAGAATCAATCCTAGATCTTTCTTATCGTACTGAACCTCCATGGCCTCCAAGTTTAAGAGAATTTCTTTAAACACTGTTAAGTGTTCGTGTACAGACGCACATTCCTCCAAACGATGAGCATAAAGACGCTGTTTCATATGCAACTTGCTTGTTAGAGTTTTCAACATACATATTTGTTTCAGCCTCTTTCATAATGCAGTAGCGGTCTTCTCCTTCATCACATCCTACAAAATTTCGTTGGACAAATGCTGTAACGACCCAAAATACGTGAGCACCGGAAAAGTGTGTTACCGGGCCCTGTCTTAGTGAAACAGGTTCGTAAATAATTATTATGAATAATTATAAGCCTAATAGTGTGTTTAATTATATTTTTATTTAGTGAATTTAGCTTAATTTAAAGCAATTAGGAAAAAAGGGATCAAATTGAATAAAGAGTGAAAGTCTAATTATAGAGTAATAGAAAATAAAAAGGACTAAAATGGCAATTAAGCCATTTATATGAAATAAGGAGGCATATATGCATTAAAATCTAAGATTTTTGTTTTAATTATTTATATATATTATATTAT
The DNA here is from genome assembly GCA_025698465.1 of Gossypium longicalyx. Classification (NCBI taxonomy): domain Eukaryota; kingdom Viridiplantae; phylum Streptophyta; class Magnoliopsida; order Malvales; family Malvaceae; genus Gossypium; species Gossypium longicalyx. The sequence continues at coordinate 95,174,527 of CM047000.1, read as the reverse complement.
GTTATGTTAATTTATAGTATTATTAATTTATAACTTAAATAAGTAAATAAACCAAAACATGCCAATTGTATGGTTATAATTAAATATTTGTGTAAAATATAAGAAAATACACTTGTAATATATTTGTATATTTTCTTAAATAATAAGTAAAAGATAATTACTAATTAAATAATTATATTAGGAGATTTTTATTAGTAAATAAATTTAAAGTATGACAACTTTATGGTATTGATATTGTACAAATATACAAAAATATATGTGTACAATGGTAGTATTTATACTTGATATTAAAATAAATTATAATTTATATTAATTATATTATAAGATTTTTTGTATGATAAATAAATAAAAGAAAGACAAATGGATGGTCATGATAATATACAAATGTAAAAATATTTATAAGTGTACATTTGTGAAATATGTATTTGTGTATTAAATAGATATTTATTATTATTATTATTTAATATTATACTATTATATTAAAGAATAAATAAATAAATTGATAAATGTAAGGTGATGGTAAAATACAAGTGTAATAAATCATATACATATAATTGTAATATATTTGTTTATTTACTTATTATTTAAGAAATAATAATATTTATTAAGTTAATATAATAAAATAATAAACAAAAGTAAAATAAAAAGAAACAAAGCAAAACAAACAGAAAAGAAACAGAAAACTTTCGAACAGGGGAAGGAAAGAAAGAAAAAGAAAAGAAAAAGGAAAAATTAGGGTTTTAAGGTTTGAAGTTTTAATAGGTAAGTCAATTAAGTCATTTTCTCTTAATTTTGACGTTTTAGAAACTTTAGAACAAAGTTTTGTTAAAATTAAGTTAAGGATTTGGAAGTTTTTAGGTTTTTGAACATAGTTTATGTTGAGCAAAATAATGAATTAGGGATTTAATTGAATGAATTTTAAGTTAGAATTGAATAAAAGATTGAATTGTAAACTAAGCAATAAGTTTTGAGTTTTAGGGATTAAATTGAAATAAATTTGAAATTATGAAAATATGATAAAAATTAAATAGTTAAATGTGAGTTTGGCAAGAAATTGAGTAGCAAAAAGGTATGAATTGAGAAAGGAAATTATATAGGTTTAGTTAGGATTAAATTGGAATTAAAGTAAAAGTTAAATAAAAATTTCAGCATTTAAATTGTGTTATGCTAATAATTGTGGAATTATTTTAATTGTTCGTAGCCAATATCGAGCCTGAAGCATTGGACCAAAAAGGAAAAGGAAAGATCATCGAGGATTAAATTCGAAGAAAATTCTAGTTTGTATCACTATAACTCAAGCTTTATAATTAATATGTGTTTAATTTAATATGTATGTGTGGTAAGTATTTTAAGGTAAGTATTTAATGAACTGATAAAACTTGTGATTAGGTATTAAAATTGAGATTGATACTATACTGAATATTGTTTTGAATATTGAATTGAACTGTGAAATTACTGAATATTGTTATGTATACTGTATTGAACTGTAAAAATTTCTGATGAAACGAATTACTATATTACTGTGAAAATTGATCGAAATAATAAATTATAATTAATATTGAATTGAAATGGAAATTGTACTGAAAAATGATTTGAATACCCTATTAACTAGTCGGGCTAGTCGGATATAGTTGGCATGTCATAGGATAAAGAAGAGTACGGGTTTTGTCAGCTTACTGATCAGGCGCTTATGTGTTGACTACTGTTACTGTTACCATTACTGTTATCGATTCGATACTTTGTGTGTCGAATACTGTTATCGTTACTGTTACAGATTTAGCACTTTATGTGTTGAATACTGTTATTGTTACTGTTACTGCTATCGTTACTAATTACTGTTTAGGTACTGTGTACCGTTAAGGCACAATGTGCCGTACGGGTGTGTTGGTTGGAATCCGTGTATCCGCCGAGTCCGAATCAAGTTAATAGGGACATATGAAATAACTTTACTGATAAAACTAGATTTGAATGATATGACATATGTGAAAGGTGATAATTGAAATAAAGAAATAAGAATGGTATATATATAATTAAATGATAGCATAAAAAGATTGAATTGTTCATTAAGTGTTGATAATTGCAATGTAAAAGTACATGTGAGAATTAATGTATTTATTTACAAATTGAATTATAGTGATATCAGTGAGTATATGCATACTCAGCGTATGGTTGTTTCTGTGCGCAGGTTGTAGAAGTCAAGTACTAAACCAGCATCCAAAGCCAGACCCGACTTCAGCAAACTTTTGGTGATGTATATTTTCTTTTGGTAATGTGGCATGTACATAGGATGTGTATAAAGATTATTATGTTTTGAATATAAATGGTTAAAAATGTTAGTATTACAAGTCTAAGAATTATAATGAAAGGAAGTTTATCCATTTTAATTTAATTAGTACATTGATAAATTTAAATTGATATTATATTGATTGAGTTTGATTAGAAGGTATTTAGAATAGAACATGAGTATGTGAAATGAATTAGTTGAATTGGTTATGTTTGAAATGGATACGGTTTTAATTGCAGGGGATTTTATGTAAAAATAAGCAGAAATGCTGTCGAAATTTTTAAAAAAAATTTCGGAGTACTTGAATGAGTCTCGTTTCACTTTTAATACCTGTTTTAGACTTCGAGAGTTCATTATAGGGACTTAGTTATTAAATTATACTATGAATGTTATTTTATTTGTGAATTATTTGTAAGTTGTTTGATATGTCCGGTAATGCCTCGTAACCCTATTCCGGCGACGGTTCGGGTTTAGGGGGTGTTTCAAATGCAGATGTAATTGTGTTAACGCCTTTCGATCCTTACGCTTCTTCTCTTTATCTATTAATGTCAATGGCATCTTGTAACACACCTAACCCAAATCCGATCGCCGGATTAAGACTAAGAGGTATTACCGAACTAAACATTTAATTATCTCATTCACAATGTCAATAAACATAAACAAAGATCGAGCTGAAATACTTACTGATATTTAAGTTATACACCATTTTCGTATGGCCAAAATATTTACAATTTCAAAACATAGTTATCATCAGCCTAACCTATACATGCCATATCGAGTCCAAAATATAACTGTACCAAAAAGATCGATAGTGTGATGAACTGCTGACGATCCCCGAGTCGGTGGCCAAAATCAACAATCTATAAAACAGAGAAATAAAGAACAGAGTAAGCTTTCAAAGCTTAGTAAGTTTTAAGCATCACAAACAATTAAAGACTTATCGAAAATCGAAACATTCATTTAAACAGACTTATTCTCAATTCAAATTGCTTCATGGCCGAATACATATAAACATATACATAAATTTCTCAGCACATATTTTTCTTCTACTTAGAATTCATAAGATGCATTTAAATCAATTAATCTCATATATTAACAACATTTGACCGAATAGGTCATTGTTTTACTCGTAGATATAACAATCATTCACACTTAAGTATCATTCTTTAATACTAATAATTCACAAAATCATTGACTGAATGTACATGAGTACATAAAGAAATTTTAACATATAATTCCTATATAAATATACCATGACCGATTAAATCATTCTCATATTCATAAATATAACCATCAATCATATTTATATATATATTCTTCTTTGATGCTAATGATTCACTTCGAAATCAATTCACCGATGAGTAAGTAATATGTACCTGAACATTTTAAATGTATAGTACTTACTCGATGATGGTTTACTGCAAACATTCAATATCGTAATCTTACTTAACTTACTGGCATTAAGCCTGTCAGGTCTTAGGACTTGAAACCAGTTACCAGCACAAGCCTGCGGGAATTTAAACCCGGTATAGTACCAGCTCGAAGCCTGCGGGCTTTAGCCCGGACATATTTCCAGCACGTAGCCTGCGGACCTTAAGTCCGGATATAATTCTAGCACATAGCCTGCGGACCCTAAGTCCGGATATAATTCCAGCACATAGCCTGCGGACCCTAAGTCCGGATATACATCACTGAATGTCATGCATACTTATTCGCAAGAAAATTCAATTCAAATAACATCTCACAATCATAGTTCATTTATTCCATTCGAATAATAGCATAACATGGGCACCATTCATATAACTTTTGGCTCAATAACATACATAAGAATATATGTCCATTTTACTTTCCAAGCTTAACTTCTAATGTCTATTCGGCTTTAAGCCTTAAACATAAATTATTTGTCACTCAACTATATTCAAATAGAATCAATAGATCGCAGTATAGTTATCATACACATATCAAGACATTATCAATTATGTACTAAATGTGACTATTCAAAACTTACCTCGGATATACTTGAACGGTTGCGGAAAGGCTACTCAATTACTTTCTCTTTTCCCTTATCCAACTTCGACCCTCTTTGCTCTTGAGCTTAAATTCAAAAATTTTAACTAGTCATTATTCGACTATTCAAGCATTTCTTCAGAAATATAATATATATATATATTCGACTTTCACGCACATAGATCATAGTAAGTTTATAAGAAAACATTAAGCAACTCCTTAACAAATTTTTATCAATGATTACCACATAATCACAAATTCACAATAAGTTGTCTTCCTGAGCAACAGTCACTAAATTATTTATAACTGGAGCTACGAAACTCCAAATCAATTGCCATAAAATTTCCCTGAAAATAGACTCATATATCTTTTATCCATAAAATTTTCAAAATTTTTAGTTTGGCCAATCAATACCAGATTTTTCTTAAAGTTTCCCCTGTTTCACTGTTTGACTAGTCTGACCACCCTTTACTACGAATCAAATTTCTAATTGTACAGAAGTCAAAATATGTTCTCGTTGATTTCATTAGAAATTAGACTCATTAAGCTTTAATTACATAATTTATTCAGCTTCTAACTCCACTCTCACAATTTATGGTGATTTTCCAAATTCATGTTATAGCTGCTGTCCCAAGCAGATTTACTACAATTTACTCTTTCCCAACTCTTTGCATTCATTTAAACATGTATATCACCAATCTATTTCAACACAATTCTATAATTTCACTTAAGCATAATCTTAATACAATACATAGTGTTCAAATCATTATTCAAGTTCAAATTCGGCTAGCACACATATACATACTAGCAACTAAGTATTAACATTGCATTCCATACTATAACTGAATGTATAGCTCATCAAAATATATTTATTGATGTTCCCTTAACACATATTGGTCAACTAGATCATGCATTATTCTTTGGCACATTTGGTCATTAAAGTAATCACCTATTTAACTTTCAAGCATTTTTATACAAACATTTCTCCCAAGGTCAAATTCATATACAACTTTTAACACTCATACAAAGTTTATATTTCAAATAATTTATGCACACACCATTAACCTACTAATTAACTAAATAATTTTAAAAAAATTTCTTTAACTACACATATATTCGGCAATGACCACAATAATTTAACAAACCTTAAAAACAATCTATAACAATTAAATTCATCTTAAATCCCCCATAACCGAATGTGCATATATATAAAAACTCAAATAACAACAAAATTTTCTTTCCAAAATGCATATATATATACATATGGCAACTTCAATTCATACCTCTCAACAATGAATTCAACTTATTCAACCATCATTTAAGCTACTTTAACATCTAAATAACACCTGCCAAAAACTTATCAAAATAACACAAATTTAGCAACTTGCCGAATGCATATATATTCAATGATTCATGAATTTAAACCATGGGTTAACTATACTAAGCACTTACCAATTTAATTTCATAAACAATTACATAAAAATCACATTAACATACCTTATTTCAAGCTCAAAATGACCGAATGCTATTTCCTCCTTTTTCTTTCTCTAATATTCGGCTACTAAGGAAGAAGATGATACAAGCCTTTTGTTTTTCTTTTGTTTTTCTAATATCTTTTTAATTTACTAATTTTTTTTTCCATAAATTAAGCCATTACCATTTTATAATATTATTACATAACACATATTGCTTATCATCATTATCATGGCCGGCCACTACTATTAAAGTGGGGAATTTGACATGCAAGTCCACCTTTTTGATTACATGCATTAATAGACCATTTTAAAATTAACCTATCACATTTCAAAAATGTCTCACATAAGTCCTATTTAATAAATTTCACATACAAATGACAAAATCAAAGCATGAAACTTTCACACATGCATTTACACATATTATAAGCATAGAATATAATGGTTAATTATTTTTGTGACTCGTTGTGGTCCCGAAACCACTTTTCGACTAGGGTCAAATTAAGGCTGTCACACATCTTATCTATCCCTAGCAAGGCATCCTCCAGATCCATCTGCGCAAGAACTGCTTACATCTTAATCTGCCACAACGTAAATCTAGTGTTACGATTCAACAGCGAAATTTCATACTTCAAAGACGCCATTACCGTGATCGAGATGACCTACTCTAAGCTCTGATATCAATTTGTGAAAATAGAATAAAATAAAATAAAGAACACACATATTTTACGTGGAAACTCTTTTGGGAAAAAAATCACAGGCAGAGAAAAAGAAAATTCACTATGTCGAATTCGAATAATAATAAGAGGAATAGACTACGTCTATTTATAGGCTTGTAAAGCCATATTCTAGTAAGATTGAAATATCTTATTCTAATCAATATAAAATAGATGGAGTTTAATAAGGTTTAAAAAACATTATTCTAAAATAAAATAAAAGAAGTGTAGTTCTATATGGATTTTACTTTTATTTTATTTTATCACTGTATTTTATTTAAATAAGGATTCATGTCATTTAATTCTAACAATATGAATGTGGTAGTGAGTTGACTACATTTCGTGATCAATCATATATCATTTTAAAGAATACTCGTGAGAAGATGATTATTTTAGAGAATACTCGTGACAAGATGATTAATCACTGTTGTGACGCTCATGATGGATATCTTAATTTCTTTGAATAAATTTAACAAAATATGAAAATTTCTAATTTTTTTAAAATAATTAGTTTTTCAAAAACATAAAGACTACATTCTATTACTTTTCTTATTAATCTAAATAATGATTTTAAGTATGGATATTGGATTAATAAATATGGTTTTGAATGTTTTATAAAACTTATATAGTAGTTAGGTATTTTCTTAGAAATTTTGAAATGAATTTTTGGACTATTTTGAAACTTAAATATCTTAAATAATTAAATTTTAATTTTAAATAATGATAATTTTTTTAATTACTTTTTAAGTTCTTTTTATTATGCATGTTCAGGATTAAATTGATAATTTTTTTATATATATATATTATTTTTTGTAAATTTTTAATCATTTATTTGATTAAACTAAATGAATTGGTCGGATTAACCAAATCAAAAATTGGTTGTTTGATATGTCAAATATATTTAAATTATATAATCATCTTTATTAAAAAAAAATCATACGGTGATGATAATATCTTTTAATTTTTCATTCCATACTCTTTAAGATATTTATAATTATGCATAAAATCTATTCAAGTTATGAAAAATAATGGAAGAGAGGAAGGCTTTTTTGTGTTATTAGTAGAATAATAAGAAAATCAATTAAATCCTTCTCATAATTATTTTGTTCTTTGATCACATTAATCCCTAAATTCAATTGATGAACCAATTAGATATATAATAATAATAATAATAATAATAATAATAATAATAATAATAATAATAATAATAATATCGAATAAAACATACAAGCATAACAATTGCTTATGTCTCTTGCCGGTTGTCCATATATTCGTGGCATGATTAAATAATCTTAAATTCATAAAAAATGATGGCTAATTTGCAAGAAAAGAACAAATTTTACTTTAATAAAGCAAGCGAAGTATTATTATTATAGAAATGCTTTACTCTGTTAGGGCTTTTTTAATAACATATAAACTTTACTTTTAATTTAATTTTTTTTTGAATTGGTATGTTTTAGGCTCAAATTGATCTTTAAGTATATCATAAGTTTAATGCATTAAAATTTTTTAACTATGATGTAAAAATTAAGGTTAAAGGGCCTTTAAAGTCCTTTTTTTGCCAAAAAAGTCAATTAAGTCTCTATCTTTTTTCTTTTGCATTCAATCGAGCTATTGAATGTTAAAATTTCAATTTATTAAACCATTTTACCATTAAAGATTAATAATAGCTATTTTTAGGGGTTGTTTTCACCATGTGGCACATCAGGATTGTGCCATGTAGCCAAATATGATATTTTATATTAAAAATCATTAAAAATTAAAAATATATAAAAATTAAAAATTTATAAATTTATAAATTTATAAAATATATAAATTAAAGTGAAAAAAATTATAAATGAAATAAAATATAAAAAATTGAAAAAAAATCAATAAGTATTAAAATAAAAAATATATAAATTACAAAACATAAAAAATTGTAAAATTATGAAAAAATGTTAAAAATATAGGAAATTGTTAAAATTGTTAATAAAATTTACAAAATACTATAAAAAATAACATTTTTAATAAAATATGTAAAATAATTAAGTTATACTTATAAATAATGAATTTTTTTTTTTTACTATTTTTCAATTTCGTTTTATAGTTCATATTCTGGATTCGTAACTGCCTCTCTTAATAATATTATCTTCAAGGTTCAAATCTACCTTCTTTGCTTAAGAGCGCAATGTGTCTTATCACTACATTCGACACTTGTTGGTATGATATACTTAAACTACTAATTGTAATCCTATGCTAAAAAAATCATTTATTTCAGGAAATTTATTTGGATTTGAATTATTCGATTTAAATTTTAAAAAAATTTGTTTTTATCTTTGTCAAATTACTAGATTCATATATTCGTCATATCTGGATAATGAAGCACTTATATGCAATTTCATATTTGAATTTTATTACAAAAATGGCATATATGTGATCTATTATCATCTTTATCCAATATATTTAAATTATTTAATTGTCTTTATTAGAATCATATGACGGTGATAATATCCCTTAATTATTCATTTCTATCACTCATATGAAATAATTCATAATTAAATCTATTTTTCAAGTCTATATGTTTATACAAACCTTCTCACATTTTAAACAGGCTTTCGAGCCAAATCGAGTAATCCAACTTACAGACAAGTCTAATTGGTATGATATACTTAAACTACTAATTGTAATTTTATAGTAAAAAAATATTTATTTTTGTAAGCCCTTAATTGCCATTGCTTACTCTTTAATATATTTATAATTATGAAAAATGTATTTTAAGTTGTGAAGAAAAAGGCATGCTTTCTTTTAATTAGCAAAAGTAAAATTGTTTCATGTGAAAGAAAAGATAGTTGGCATATATGTGATATATTATATTACAAAGTAAATTTCATATTAGAATATTAGAATATTACATATGTGATTTATTATCATCTTTATCCAATAATCATATGGTGGTGATAATATTTTTAATTAGCAAAAGTAAAATTCTTTGTACTTACAATTAAGCAAAGCACAATACTTTAATTTTTAATTAATTGATTCGGAAGTTTTCTATTAAAAATGTAAAAAAAAAAAATTAATAATTTTATATTTTACAATCAAATAAATAATTGCTGATGTTTGAAAGGATCTTAACCATTGTTTTCTTTAATTACTTGCAAGGAGTTTGTAGGTGAAGTATTTTTCAGTCATTCATTTATTCTTTGTTTTATTCATCTTCTACATTTCATTCATTGGTATTATCTCCTTCATATTTTTCATTTCTCACAAACAGACTAATTAATGGAGATGAAGAACGAGAATGAGAGTGTGAGCGAGAATGAGAATGAGAGTGAGAATAAGACTACGAACAAGAGTGAGAGTGAGAATGAGAGTGAGAATGAAAGTGAGAGTGAGAATGAGAAAAAGAGTGAGAGTGAGAGACACAACAAGTCGGTACAACAGATTACCCATCCTTTTCACGAGGAACATCCCTTGGTGTTAGTGGAAGAGCAAAGCAATGAAGGTCTCAAAGCTTATTGCGATGGATGTGGGGAACCGCTTTCAGCTCCATGCTTCACTTGTATTCATTGCAATTATCACTTACACAAGCAATGTGCAGAGGCACCCCTTTACCTTCCTAATCACCCTCTCCATCCCCAGCACTCAGGCGAAGGTTTTTCTCTTCAACAAAGGCCAAGTTCTTCTAGCCGGGTATATGGTTGTGCATTATGCAAGGAAAAGCGTAACATGTTTTTTTATGAATGTTATGTATGTTTTTTTTCTATTGACATCAAATGTGTTAAACTATCTTCTTCATATAAGTCTAACCAACAGTCTGAATATCACATCCACGAACATTCGTTGATCTTCATAGAAAGTCCCGTGGCCATAGATGTACTCAAAGAATTCAACTGCTCCTGGTGTTATGAACCATTGATAAATTTTGTTTATTTTTGTTCCGAGTGTCCAATATTATTTATCCTTCATAAGAAATGCCTTGATGAGTTACCCACGGAAATTAATCACCCTTCCCATCACATACACCCTCTTTTCCATTATTATAGAGTTCACGAACTTTTTTGCAACCTATGCCAAAAGCAACATTCTGGACCTTTTTATGGTTGTTCTCTTTGTCATTTTAACATCAATATTGGATGTGCTTTGCCGATGTCCATTGTTGAAGATAAAAGTCACCATCAGCACCCATTCACATTACTTCGAAGACGAGGTTCATTCATTTGTGATGCATGTGACACTGAGGGAAATTTTGTTTCTTATATATGTTCCACATGCAACATCATGGTCCATAAGAAATGCACTTCACTCTCACGCATTATCAAATTTTCTCGACATGATCATTGCATTTTTCACAAATATTTTCTTAAAGATCTTACAAGGCAAGTTTGCAAGATTTGTTTCAAGGAAGTGAAACTAGATCGTGGGAGTTACTCTTGTAGGAAGCCAGGTTGCAATTATGTTGTCCATGTGAATTGTGTCTTAGAGGATGGAGATTTGTACAAGGTAATTGAGGAAGAAAAGCAATGGGAGGAGCTTTATGAAAAATCTATGCAGTCTTCTATCATTCGTGTTATTGAGGTGAATGAAGCTAGGGAAGCTACAAAGATTGAACATTTCAGTCATCAACATTGCTTGGTGTTAGCAAACAAGATGGAGAGGGAAATTGAAAGAAAATGTGATGGGTGCATGCTATCTATCTCACCTCTCTTCTATTATTGCTCAGAATGCCCCTTTTTTCTTCATAAAACTTGTGTCGAATTGCCAAGAATCAAGCAACATTGGTTTCGTCAAAGCAATGCCACCCTTAATTTCAAAGGCTTCCTGAAATGTAGCTTTTGCTGTCGACCTTGTAGTGGTTTCTTCTACACTATTAGAAGATATTTGCACATGTGCTTAATGTGTGCTAAAGTTGCTGATATCATTGAATGTGAAGGACACCAGCACTTTCTCTTTTTTGATTTCAAATGCAAGGAGAATTGTAATGGTTGTGGCATTAGGTGTTGGCATGGTGCATTCAGATGTGGAAAGTGCAAATTTGCTTTGGATTTTGCATGCTTAGCATTACCACATTCAGCTCTTCACAAAATTGATGAACACATGCTAAAGCTTACCTATTATGATGATAAAGAGAAACGTTATTGTGATATTTGTGAACAAGAAAGAGCTCCAAGCCTTTGGTATTATTCTTGTTCAATTTGTGATACTTCTGCTCATCCTAAATGTGTTCTTGGACAATTTCCATTTCTCAATGATGGAATCACATGGGATGATGTTGATCATCCACATACTCATGATCTTAAATTTTTTAGGGAGGCTGAGAGCTACCCTGAATGCTCACGTTGTGGTAAGCTTTGTCAAGAAGAAATTCTCAAGTGTGAAAAGTCTACATGCAACTATATTATCCATTGCAAATGTCGCGATTACTAAATCTAAAGCTTTGTGGTAAGTACTCTGGATGATTAAAGAGCTATTAAGTTTTTAAATCATCAACGTTGTTATTATTTCATGATTTTGCTTCCATTGTTAACATGAGTTCTAATTGCCATGGTTGTAGATGTGTTTTGCTCAAATGGAAAGCACCAAAAGATTTATCTGGTCAAAGGAGTTCACAAAGGATTTGACATTTCATTCCTACTTTTTCAACGAAAGGATGCTCAAATTTTAAGTGTGAATTGGTTTCAGTGTCACTTTGTTTAAAATTTATTTATTTCAGATTTATTTGTGTTTGTATGATTTGATTTCAATATTAGTTTAAGATTCATTTATAATTTGTTTGGGTTTGTAAGATTTGAATTCAATATTATTTTGTGATTTGTTGAATTGGAATTATGAAAATTAACTTTTTTTTAATTATTTCTTATTTAAATTATTTCAGCAATGTTAATTAATTTAATTATTCTCAACTTTATTGATTTGCATTATATTTTAATGAAATTTTTGTTCAAATTTTTGCTTGTTTTCGATATAAAAAAAATATATACCTAAATATTGTCAAATATTTTTAGAGAAAGAACAATAATATATAAAGCTCAATGGAGTTCATGTCTCAACTATAAATAGGGTTAATTCAAATATTTGATCCCTTGTTAAAGTGAAATGTTCAATTAGACACCTTAATTTCAAATATATACATAAAATGTCAACTATTCAAAATTATAAATAAGGTTAATTCAAATTTTTGGTACTCTTACTACGATAAAGTAGTAAAGTCTTGAATCCGACACCCTAATTTCAAAATATCCAATAAGGTATTCAAAATTTTATTTTGTTACAAATAATTACATTTCATCACCTATATTTGTCTAACACTCACCATATTAGACTCTTTGCTTTTGCATCTAAGATCTAGACAATTTTCTCCTAAGTTTTCTTCCTAAAAAACTTAGGATAATACCCAAGTAACACTCTTGATTTTCCACTTAATATACCCAAAGAAACGTTCCTTAATGAACAAGATTAAGTGCTCTATCAATACATCATCTATATAAGTCTCCTCAATTTATAAAGAATCAAAACTTGTCAATTACAATAAATCTCAATCTCCCCATAAAACTAGCATGACTACTATTTAAGAGAATATCTTCAACGAGCTCAAGATAAGTATTGGATATGTTAATATAAACAGTTTGGATATTAAGAATGGGTTTGCAGTCATCAAAGTATTACCAAGAATGAAAGCCTAAAATTTTTTCTTATAAAAAATTGCCAACTTAATATGTCAAGTTTCTGAGCTGAACAATGCCAGGCACCAATAGACACTAGCTTTTCTTAAGCATTTTATCAAACAGTTTCTATGCGCAATCAGGCTTCAAGCCAACTAGACCGCAAAATAATGATGTCTGCCTCACGCTTCCACAAGTATCACTCCCAGGTGACACAACACATTGCCTGGTTTATACAGATGCAGCAGAGCCACCCGAGACAGATTCAGTGTTTATCACCTATTCAAACTAATAAATATATTACATTTTTAGAGCAATAAAAAAAAACTTTTTTAGAGCAATAAAGAAGAAGCTAAGAACTTCTTCCTAAAAAAAAAGCACCTTTGACACAACACATTGCTTCTGCTGTTAAAATCGTGGTTTAGGTTGCTAATAAAGAAAAAAAAACTAAAAAAAAACTGTACCTTTGACATTTTTAGAGCAATGAAATAAGTTATATGGCTGGCAATTTAAATAGGATGCTGGAAGTCATTAATCAAAGAAACAATCAGATAACCAAATTTTATGCTTTATGCTCTCAACTCTCAAACCAACTTTAGAAAAATGTTACCTTACCAATTACTTTTGGAGTTAAAAGGAAAAAAAATCTGACCCTTGATGGTGTTGTTGATGGTGCTTCAAGAGCCAAAGTAGAGGAGCTAGCTGGTGCAGCCTGCAAGATTCAAATATCAGAAACAATTAATTTATAACCATAATGAAATCTTGACACCAAAGAAAGAAAGGAGAACATATAGTTCATTGCAGTCCATGATTATTCAGTAGATGAGAGATTTGACCATTACTCTTGGAGGCTTGTCTTTAGAAGATATCTTCGATTGGGAAGAGATGCTTAATGATCTTAGATACACCGTCTCTATTCACGAGCTGGTCTCTTAGAGAGTCTACAATATCATTTGGCAGCTTGATGACTAAAGCAATTTTGTAAGGAATCATCTTAGTGGTCAAATTTAAGTTGTTGCATAGACATTTCTTATGTTGAAAATTGGCCTACTATGCTGCTGTGATATTTTTGGTTAAAATGCATGCAGCACATGAAGTTGCTGTAATATCTTCAGATGAAGTGCATGTAGCTTGTAAACATGCTGCAGCACAAATGTTACAAGGCTGTTTAGCTGTAATATCTCCGGATGAAGTACGTGTTAATAATTGTGCATGCTACAGCACGAATGCTTGCTGTAACAGCAAGGTTGTTTAGTTACTTTGTTAAGTTACTTAGTTGAAAATGAACTTAGTATTGTTTTGATAATTTTAGGTGTTGATTATGTAATCAGCTTTTGTGTAAGTTAACTTTTTATAGTCAATGTTGACTAGTTTAGGTGGCTTGTTTGTGTGTACAAGCAATGTTTTTAAAGTTACTAGGCTACTTAACGGTGTTAAGTAGTAATAAGTGATATAGTTGGCTATAAATGTATTGATTTTTTTATTGAAAAATTAAGCATATCATATTGCTTCCTTGCTGCACGTTTGTGAGCAAGTAAATTTTTTCTTGTTTCCTTATTCTGTGTCCTATATTTCTTCCTCTGCTCTGTTTTCTTTTTTTGTTGCTATCAAAAATCCCAACATGTTACTATTGCGGCAGGGATAAGGACTCATTTTGGACTGCCTCGGATGTTAGTTGGGTAAAATATAACACGGGCTCATTTTGCAATGGCTACCTTGCAAGACTCATCTGAAGCAGCTTCTCCGCTTGATCTGGGAACAAAGTTATAAACAGATATGAGCCTGCCCCACTTCATGAGGTTTGATTAAAAGAGAAAAAGGACTTCAACGAAAGTTTTTGATGGCTATTGAATCACTTACAGATGAGTGCAGATCCGAGCACCGCTGAATTCTTGCCTTGAATTGTAATCACCAAACCAGCTTTGCCAGCATCTTGCAACTTAGTTGTACCTACGGAATCAAATGTACCTGCAAAAACAAGAATTATTTCATGCTTTGGTCCTTGCAAGCATCACAAGCATGGTCATTACAACAGCAAGCAGTTGATGTTTAACCTGGTTTTACAGTTTGAAGCCCTGATGTTATACATGTTATACAGCAACCGGCTTGCTCCAATTTAGTGGCAGCAGCAGTTGATCTTTTTATTAATCATGCGGAACACCCGTGTCCGATGCATACTCAACAGAGTAAAACATACTGAACCCATAAAACCACTCCAAGTTGCAATTTTAAGTGAGCATAATCCATGAAGCTAAGTGTACGAATGCAAAGTAAACAGAGAAGGAACCTGACCTCCAAAATTGCACAAGAAAAATCAGGAAAAAAAATGAGTGAACCATTTGTCGATTTCCCCATCATGCTAATAATTTATGTCGTACGCTGGTTTCTATAATAAAGGGTTGTATTCATGTAGGTTGTATTAATGAAGTAATAATCCACATGTAGATCAAGTTACAAACCTTCAACTGATGACCATGCAATTCTGATTCATTTAACAGTAGAGCACTTTGAACAGCATCAACTTCAACAAATTCAACATAGGCGAATCCTTTAGGTTGACCAAACTTGTCTGTCAAAATTGTTACTCTGATCACAAGATTGGAATTGCTGGTGAACTTCCTCAGGTGTACATGCATAGTCTACCTGATGTTACAAAGACATATAAAGAAATACAGAGTAAGAGAGATGTACAAAACATTGAGATCATTTATTCATTGTACACCTAAACAGTCTATAAGTTACCTAAACAAGTCAAACAAAGCAAATGCCAAACTGAATTAATGTTTCCCCTGAATAAGTTGTTAACTACTTGTGGGTCAAATTAGTTTGAATCACATTGAACTCGCCATCTGTAATAACTAAGATTTAATTGTTCATGCACATGCACATGGGCAAAACAGAGATTTTCAAGCCACATATACACAAGCATAAAACCAAATTGGGTTAAAAGGATCAAACTGGTAGAACCACTCCTACGTCCTTTGGCCAAACTAAAAAGCATGATCACAATTTTATTTGAATAAAGAAGGATATCAAAAAATTATAGAGAACAAGATCTCAAAACATCCTGACAAAGCATATTCCAAGCACCAGCAGGAGGGGAAACAAAAATTTGCAGCTCGAAACCCATGTTAAACCCCTGTTTTGCCAGCCACTTGATTCGCAGTCCGTGGGAGATGGAGAATGCAAATATCCCAACCACGTCCGCACAGTTCTACTATATTTTCTAACCAATGCCAAGTTATCAGAAGCAGCCTGGCCATCATTCAACAGCTGGACAGCTTGGGAACTGTCACATTCCACCACTACCTTCTTGAATTTCTTCTCCCAAGCAATGGAGAGACCATGAAAAATGCCCCACAATTCTGCTCCAATCACAGTAGAAATCAGACAGCTAATAAGGTAAATGTAGATGAGTTAGCCAGATAAACAAATAAAGACCGTTCAAGTAAAAAGAAAGGATTGATAAACCTCACATTACCAACGTAAATAGATCTGGAATCGATTTCCTCCTTTTCAGCTTGGGTTGCAGAAGCCATAATTAAAAAAAAAAAAAAAAAACTAGTAAAATTAATAATAAAGAAATTATTATTCAAATTCAATGAAGAAAATTTCAAATAAGTGAAATATGATAAGTTATTTGTATTCATGTTGGAGAGTTTAATTTTTGCACTTCGAATATTCAAATTAACTTTGGATGGCACTATCTGACTGTGTTTGGTCTATTGTAACAGAATAAATCTATACTGAGCAGTGAGATCTATTGTGATAAAATAAAGCTATAATGAAATAAAATTGTAATAAAATATAATTGTCATCATTAATTTAATTATTTGGTTGATCAGAGTTATTTTAGCAGAATTTTTTTTTAGGTAGATGATTATTGTTTTTAAATTTTAATAGAATTAATATAAAATGGAATTTTATAAAAATAATAAATAATTTAATTATATTTTATGTATCGACGTAAAAACTTTAGCTAGGTCGCTAATTATGGCGATTTAGTGAAAGCTTGAAAATCGAAGTTTGATTTTTGAAAATAAATAGGGAGTCGCCACCGATCCTTTTTCTAGGTGTGATCGGACACCTAAGAATTCTATTTTTAAAACGAAAGAAGGCCGAGTTTAGATCTATGTTAAAATCCAAAGAAAAATTAGGGTTCGGGAGTCGGTTACGTGCGAGGAAGGTATTAGCACCCTCGCGACGCCCAAAATTGGTATCTCATAAACACGTGTTGTCTTGATTTTCAAAAATACGAGTTCAAAATAATATTTAGTCGTGATTCAATTGATAAGACGAGAAATTTTAAAATTTGATTTCTTAGAAGGGCATTCCGTTTTCAACACAAGCCGATATGGTTCACCCAACATAGCGATGAAATCAACGACTTAGTGTTAAATCGATACGTTGCCTCACATATTTAGGAAAACGAGAATAAGATATTTTTTGTTTATATGACGAAGCAAATTGATGAGAAATACAAATAAGAATAAGTAGCAAAACCAGGAATATATTGAAAAAAATATGACAGTAATATAAAGAAACAATAACAACATATGTGCAAGATTTAAATGTAATAATAATTTTAAATACAAGATAGCAACGAATATACGTGAAAATGATGTTAAGAGTATGTACATCAAAACACACACACACACATATATATATATAGTAAAAGTGCCAGAAAATATACTATATAATATTTGAAATATACATAGAACTTGGTATACAAAACTAACAATTAAATAAAATCATATACTTACCCGATATTAAAATGTATATATATACTATATTAAAAAATAATACATACATAAAATATATATATGAAATAGTATAAAAATATACATAACTAATAGTATATAAAAAAATACATACAATAATATAAAAATATATGAATAGTAAAGAAGTAAATAATAAATAACATTAAAAATATATATAATATTGATGCGGTCGTTGAGAGCACCAAAAATATCCTATTCCCTATAAAATAATGAAAAAGAAATAGTAAAGGGGAAGTAGGGTCGAATCCTCAAGGACCGGATTATACGAATGCTTGTCTCTCGAAATCCTGGGCAGAATCGTGCCCAAGAAAACCTACGTTCCTGGGAAAAAAATAAAAAAAAAACAGAATTTAAGAATTGATTTTGGAAGCGAAAATAAAATAAAAACAGAATTTAAAGTTTACTGAATTATGATTACGAAAATAATAAAAATAATAAAGAGAGTTTTAAGAGAAAAGAAATTCTTATGGGAAAGTTCCAGCCTCCGGTTGTCTCATTCCGCCTTGGGCTCAATCCTTGGCTTTTGGATGATCCTTCTCGACTCAAGTAAGCCAGTTATAGTGGAAGAGGACGCCTACGACCACCAGCTCCAAAGATTAGATTTACGATTTTTAGGGAACCTGACTCTAGCCTGTAACCTATGCTAGATCAACGCTTCTCAATGGCGAATCCCACGCCATTTTGTCTCCTTGGCTCGCCAACCTCGACTTGATAAGTTAACGAACCGACTATGCAGTCCTTCCAAAACATACAAAGCGCCGCTTTGCATATGCTAAAAGCTTACTTCTTAAGGGCCATGGACGGAAGCGCCACCAGAAAGTGAGAAACGATGAATACTTGGCGAGAAGGCTAAGTACGGATTCTAGGCCTCAAGAACCCTTTTTGGGGAAATATTGACAACTTTTGGCTAGAAGGGTTTTAGTGGCTCATGATAATGGTGGGAAAGTAAATAAAATTATGGAAAAAGAAATTTTATTGAAAGAAAAAAAATATGGAAAGAACAAAAGACTTTTGGGGAGAGAGTGTTTACAGAAAAAGATCCCCAAATAGAGTCACTTCACCCCCTATTTATAGTGCTAGAGAGATAGTCTAATTGAACTTAAATTCTAAAAAGATAAATACATTTAATTAAAGATAAACAAAGATAATTAAAATAAAATCCTAAATTTGAATAATCCTAATAATTATCTTAATATTAATTATCCTAATAGAACAAAATAAAATAGAGTCTTCCAAAATAAAATCTCTTCTATTTGCTTTTAAGTCATTGTGCCTTCCATGTTCGCACTTTTGGCACCATATTTGTCCCACGTTGCATATTGGCCCATTTAATCTCCAAATTGACGTTTTTTCCCTTAAATTTACTTTTCGCCTCCAATTTAGTCCCTAAAAGATAAAAAGACATAAATAGATCAAATTAGTAGGCTCAAGCTCAAAATAAACACATGATTAATATATAAAAACACGTCATTTTAGAGTATTATCAAATATATATAAATATGTATAATATATGCATGTATTAGAAATAATGATATGAAAAGGAAGACCACTAGTGCATTACATAAATACATACATGTAGACACATTTGAAATAATAATAACTATTAATAATATATTTATATAAGTATTTAAAGTGTCTACAGGGATAGTAATGAATAATACGATATACAAAAATAACATTAATAAAAAGTATATATATATATATACGTGTAATGAAATATATGTATTAATATAAGCATAGATAATATATACATAGTATGGTATAAAAACATAGATATATAAACCATGGTTCTATAATATGCATAATATATATAAGAATATATGTAATAAAGTATTAACATTTGTACATGATATATGTATAATAATACAAAGATCAAAATATTTACATAATACATATATACGTATTAGAAATAAATATCAACTAATAATAATAATATAAAAATAATAATGAAATATAAAAAAAGACATAATATAATAGTAATATTAAAATAAAGTAATTAAAATAGTATTATATATATATATATATATATATCTATATATATATATGCATCTAATAAGAATATACTTTAATATAGTAATGTTAATAATAATAATAATAATATTAATAAGAATAATAATAATAATATTAATAATAAGAATAATAATAATAATAATAATAAGAAAAAAATAAAAAAACGATATTTAATAACAGAAAGGACTAAAATTAAATTAAAAATGGAGTTGTGGGGCTAATTTAAAAAGAAAACAAAAAAAGGGCCTAGTCGAACGCGCGCTAAAAATTGAGGGGCCCAAACAGCAATTTTCCCAGTTACCAAAACGCTGCGCAGCGTGGAGGACCAAAATGAACTCGGGGCAAAACAATGGGGCTGAATTAAAAATAAAAAAACCTTGATTGCAAAATCCCAGAAAAGCGGAAGGGCCAAACGTGCAATTTGCCCTTCCGTTCAAGAAAACACGCGGATCCTTACAGGGGCGGGTCGGGTCGATCCGACCCGCATCAAAACGGCATCGTTTTATTGGTTAAAGGGGGGACCAAAACGCACCGTTTTGGTCCCCTATAAAAGTTAAAAATTTTTGTTTTTTTCTCATTTGCAACAGCTGAAAGAAAAAAAAAGAAAGGAGGGAGAGAGAAGAGAAGGAGGAGAGGGGAAAGGGGAGAGCTCCGGCCACGAGCCGGTCACCGGACGGCCACCAGAAGCTCACCGGCGCAGGCGCTGGCCACCGCACGCGGTGGCCGGAAAAGGTAAAAAGTTTCAAAATTTTTCCCTTTTTTTTATTTCCTTTATATGTTTATTATGCTTTTTTTTAGGGTTTTATGTAAAAAAAAAAGAAATATATGTATGTATATATACGCGAAAGTTGAAGGAAAAAAATAAAAAAATAACATTCATTTGCCTTTTCTAATTTCTTCTCTGATTATTTTGTCGTCTTAATACTGGAGTTTTTCTTGTACATGGAACTCTATTCTTTTTTGAAGAATGGAGAGAAAAAAAGGAAAAAGAAAAGGAAAAAAAAACCCCTTTTACCGCTTCTGATTTCGGGTTTTATAACCCTTTTTACAAGTTTTCTATTATATCTGTTTTGTCTTCTTTGCAGGGGATGGGCAAGCGGTGGAGGTGACCGGTGGTGCAAGCAGTCAGTGGTCAGAGGAGTGGTTGGCCGAAAGTCAGGTGTTGCGGCGCAAGTGGGCAAGTGGGGGAGGGTAGGTGGCTAGGGTTAGTGGGATTAGGGTTTCTATGTATTGGGGAGGTTAGTGGGTTTGGGTTGTTGGGTTTTTTTTTTTTGGTCAGATTGGGTTATGTTTGTGTTGGGCTTAAAAATGGGGTTAAATTTGTAAGTGGGCCTACCGGGTTTTAGGTGGGCTGGTAATATGTAAATGGATTTGGGTTATGGGCGTAATTTAAAAGGGCCAAAATTGGCTTATAACAGCTGCCCCTCTTTGCTCATTGTCGTGTAACGGGAATAGAGCAAAGACACAACGAAAGGCCAATTTTGCCTAGTCTTGCTGAGTCTTGACTTCTTTGGTGCTCTTCTTGTTCAAATAGTCTTCTTCCATTCCATTGCATCTTGTAGCTTTGGTTCAATCCACTGTATCTTCTGATATGACTTGTAACTTTAATCTACTCCAATGTCACTTAAAGGATATGAGATTTTGTTGCTTCGATCTGCTTCACTTTTGAAAAGTGAGATCTTCAATTTCAATCTGCTCTTCTATCGCTTCAGTGAGATAAGGTTTGAGGTCTTCTCTTCTGTAACTTTCGAAAGGCAAGCTTTGATATCTTCGATCAGCTCCACCGCAATCTCACGGAGATAAAACTTGTAACTTCATCTTACTTCACTGTAACTTCGAGGAGGCAAAATCTGGTGTCTTCAATCAGCTCCAATCTTTATTCTTTGCTCGGCGTGTGATCTTGAGCTCGACTCGTTTTTCGCAATATGAATTGACTCTTTAAAAATAGATATTAAAAGGCTCAACTCACCTCTAGCAATATGAGTTGATTTTTGAAAAACAGAAATTAAAAGGCTCAACTCACTTCTCGCAATATGAGTTGACTTTTTGAAAAACAGAAATTGAAAATAGAAATTAAAACTACTTCAGCGTGCCCTGCGGCTCAACTCACCTCTCACAATATGAGTTAATTTTTTTGAAAAGCATTAAAAAAATGGGATTTGGAAATACCTCAGCGTGCCCCGAGGCTCAACTCATCTCTCGCAATATGAGTTGATTTTTGACAAGCAAAAATTGAAAATACCTCAGCATGCCCCGAGGCTCAACTCACTTCTCGCAATATGAGTTGATTTTTTTTCTTTTCTTTTTTTTTTGAAAAACAGGAATTGAAAATAACTCGGTATGTAACCCGAGGCTCAGCTCACTTCTCGCAATATGAGTTGATATTTTGAAGATACAAATTGAAAATACCTCAGCGTACCCCGAGGCTCAACTCACTTCTCGCAATATGAGTTGGTTTTTGAGAATAAAAACATCAAAATGCCAAAACCTATCATCTGGTGGAACTCAGGTATCCTTTTGATTCAGTACAGCTATCATTCAACATTTCTGGCTCTGTTGAAGTACCTGTATATGTCATGCATGATGTCATCATGATATGCACATGTTGATCTTAAATGCATTCATGTCTATATGATTATGCTACGCGCCTTGGGCTTGTTTATCATTTGCCCTTTTTTCCGTCATGATTTTCGATGATCTGCGTTCATTGTTTTGACTCTTGACTTTCTCTTTAGGCCCTGTACCCGTCCTCTAGCTTCACGAGTAATCTACGTTTCTTGGATATCAATTTTTGCCCCCGGTTGAACTTTTGTCCTTGCTTTGAGGCCCTTGTACTTATCAAGTTCTTATCCGGGTAATGCTTAACATTTCTTTTGTTTAGAGTATGTCATTTCACTACTTATCATGTAAATGAACCACATAATGAGATGCATGAAAATGATCGGGTAGGGACAAAAGGGTACCTGTCATTTATTCATTTCAAATGTAGCGAACAAAGAAAATCGATCAAATGATAGTAAAAATGTCACAAAGAGAAGAGGGGTAACATTTCAACAAATACAAATGCTCTAGATATTCAACGCATGAACTCTTCCACGTTCCTCAGTCACGAATCTTTTCGAGCATGGCTTCTTGCGTGGAAGATTTCGAGCCTTCAGAAATGCTTCAAATACTGTAGTCTCACAATCTGACCCACCGTTCAAAACGCCTTGCTCTTTAAGCCTGTGATTGCTTAATTAGAACGCCCTTTCGGGTTTTCGTCCTAATTTTTGTGTTAACCAAGACGCCCTTTTCGGGTTTTCACCTTGATCTCTTTTTTTTTAGGCATAATATTTCTTCACAGCATCTGAATTCACTGGATTAGGTAACTCCTTCCCATCCATCTCAGTGAGAATCAAAGCTCCACCCGAAAATGCCTTCTTTACGACGTATGGACCTTCCCAATTTGGTGCCCATTTTCCTCGCAGGTCTTTTTGTATTGGGAGAATCTTTCTCAGCACGAGTTCTCCTTCATGAAATTCTCTTGGTCGTACTTTCTTATCATGGGCTACGATCATTCTCTTCTGGTACATCTGTCCGTGATAAATTGCCTTTAGACTTTTTCCTCGATGAGGTTTAACTGGTCATATCGAGCCCGAACCCATTCTGCTTCCTCTAGTTTTGATTCCATTAAGACTCGTAGAGAAGGGATCTCAACTTCGATAGGTAGCACAGCCTCCATTCTATAAACCAGAGAGAAAGGAGTTGCACCCGTAGACGTCCGCACAGATGTGCGATATGCATACAAAGCAAATGGTAGCTTCTCGTGCCAGTCTTTATATGTCTCGGTCATTTTCCCAATGATCTTTTTGATGTTTTTGTTTGCTGTTTCAATAGCCCCATTCATCTTTGGACGATAGGGCGAGGAGTTATGATGTTTTATTTGGAATTGCTCACACACTTCTTTCATCATCTTGTTGTTCAGATTCAAGGCGTTATCTGAAATGATTCTCTCGGGCAAACCATATCGACAAATGATTTCCTTTTTTAAAAACCTACAAACTGCAGTCTTCGTCACATTGGCAAAAGATGCGGCCTCTATCCAATTTGTGAAGTAATCAATAACCACAAAAATGAATTGGTGTCCATTAGAAGCCTTTGGGGAAATTGGCCCTATAACATCCATGCCCCACATAGAAAAAGGCCACGGGGAAGTCATGACATGAAGGAGCGAAGGGGCTGCATGAATTTTATCGCCGTAAATTTGACATTTATGGCATTTTCTTGCAAAGCTAATGCAGTCGTTTTCCATCGTCATCCAGTAGTAGCCGAGTCTCATAATCTTCCTGGCCATAGTGAAGCCATTGGCATGTGTCCCACAGACTCCCTTATGTACATCTTCAAGTATTTTCCTGGCTTCAACGGCGTCTACACATCTCAAGAGCACCTGATCTTTTCCTCTTTTGTACAGGATGTCCCCATCAAGAACAAATCCCGCTGCCATTCTTCTGATTGTTCTTTTGTCGTTTTTATTTGCTTGTTCGGGATACATTTGATTCTTAATATATTCTAAGACATCATGGAACCACGGCCGTCTATCTGGCTCTTTTTCAATGCTGAAACAATGTGCAGGGGCTTCATATATGCTCATTTGAAGAGGCATTATCTCTGTTTCTCTGTTTGCTTTGAACATTGAAGCCAAAGTGGCTAGAGCATCATCCAATTGGTTTTCTTCTCGTGGGAAGTAATTAAAAGCTATTTCTTCGAATTCTTTAATCAGTCCTGCCACTAGATTGCTGTATCTGATTAATTTCGAATCTCTCACTTCCCAATCTTCACGGATTTGGTATATCACCAACGCTGAGTCTCCATATACCTCTAAAGTTTTGATGTTTTGTTCAATCGCTGCACGAAGTCCCATGATACAGGCCTCATACTCTGCTATGTTATTGGTACAAAAGAAATTTAGCTTGGCAGTGAACGGGTAATGATTCCCTTCTGGCGATACTAAGACTGCTCTGATTCCGTGCCCCAACGCATTTGATGCACCATCTAAACTCATCTTCCACGGCTTCTCATTTGATGACTCGGATTCCTTTTCTATAATGCACATTAAGTCTTCATCCGGGAAATTGAATCTCAATGGCTCATACTCCTCTATCGTTCGAGCCGCTAAGAAATCCGCTATTGTACTTCCTTTTATCGACTTTTGACTCACATAGACGATATCGTACTCCGATAATAAGATTTGTCATCGTGCCATTCTTCCTGAGAGTGCAGGCGATTCCATCATGTATTTTATTGGATCCAGCTTCGAGATTAACCACGTCGTATGATACAACATATATTGCCTGAGTCTCCGAGCTACCCAAACCAGAGCACAACAGTATTTTTCAATGGACGAATACTTGACCTCGTATTCAGTGAACTTTTTGCTGAGGTAGTAAATCGTCTTTTCTTTCCTTCCTGACTCGTCATGCTGCCCCAGTACGCAACCCATTGAATTCTCGAACACAGTCAAATACAATATCAGTGGTCTTCCCGGAATTGGTGGTACTAGTACAGGAGGACTAGACAAATATTATTTTATCTTATCAAAAGCCACCTGGCATTCCTCGTTCCATTCTCCTGGATTATGCTTTCGAAGAAGCCGAAAGATTGGGTCGCATTGGTTGGTAAGTTGAGCAATGAATCGAGCGATATAGTTCAACCTCCCTAAAAATCCTCTGAATTCTTTTTACGTGCGCGGAGGTGGTAGTTCTTGAATAGCTTTTATTTTATCGGGATCAACTTCAATGCCTCTTTCGCTGACGATGAAGCCTAGTAATTTACCCGAGGTAGCCCCAAACGTACATTTGGCCGGATTGAGCTTTAGCTGAAACTTTCTTAGTCTATCGAACAACTTCTTCAACTTTACTACATGCTCCTCCCCCCTCGGGATTTAGCAATCATATCGTCGACGTAGACCTCTATTTCTTTATGCATCATGTCATTGAACAACGTTACCATAGCTCTCTGATATATTGCCCCGGCATTCTTCAATCCGAACGGCATTACCTTATAGCAGAATGTTCCTCACATCGTTATGAAGGTAGTTTTCTCCATATCTTCCGGAGCCATCTTTATCTGATTATAACCCGAGAATCCATCCATGAACGAAAACAATGAATGCTTGGCTGTGTTATCTACCAATGTATCAATGTGTGGCAAAGGAAAATTATCTTTGAGACTCGCTCGATTCAGGTCGCGATAATCCACACACATTCATACTTTGCCGTCTTTCTTTGGTATCGGAACTATGTTAGCCACCTATTCAGGATATTTGGAGGCTTGTAGGAAACCAGCGTCAAATTGCTTCTTGACTTCCTCTTTTATTTTCAACAACATCTCAGGTCTCATCCGTCTTAGCTTTTGTTGAATGGGTTTACATTCTGGCTTTAATGGGAGTTTATGGACCACCACATCTTTATTCAATCCCAGCATGTCTTGATATGACCATGCGAATACATCTTTGTACTCACGGAGCAAAGCAATCAAATTATGCCTGGTGTTCCCCGAAATAGAGGTCCCAATCTTCACTTCTTGCTTCACTTCTTCAGTTCCCAGGTTTATTGTTTCAACAGATTCCTGATGAGGCAAAATCTGTTTATCCTCTTGTTCCACTATTCTTAACAAGTCGGGAGACGAGACATAGTCTTCAGCATTTTCTTCAGCTTCGAATTCTCCTAAACAAACAGCCTTCTCAAAATCGATTTCGAGACTCGTATCGGGTTCGTTCATGCCGTTGATATCTGAGCGCCTGAAAATTGAATGAAAAAGGAAACTATAGAGGGGCATCCAAGCATTGGAACCAAGATGAGATGTTATGGCATGGTATGAAGCAGATGTAAGGATAGGCTATGAAATGAGAAAATGATTATGAAATTAATAATGCGAAAGATCGTGACAAAATGCGTCTTCATTGATATTCATTTGAATGATAAAGAGCGAATGCAAGCTCTTACAAAAGAATTCTATTATATCTAAGGACACAATAGAGGGTTAATGTTTGAGCATTACTCTGAAGATTTATAAACTACAAGAAGGTCTTCAGCAGTCCAATTGTTCAACATGAAGCCCGGGGGACAAGGGTGTATCCTTGAGATGTCTTTACTTACGCCATCTCCTTTGTCAATGACATTTATACTGACATTTTGGAGACCCCTTTCAATGATTAACAGTGTGCTTCGTGTATTGTCTTGTTCGGGGTACATCGTTCCTGTAGACGTAAATGTTTTTGACAAAGAAGGGTATGCTATAGGCTCTCATTCTATTTCCCGGCCTAAGTTCCTTGCGACCCTTCTTTCCTGATCCTTCTTCCATTGTCTCCTTCTTTGATGTATGTCCGGCTGAAAACCTAAACCATATCTGGCTTTGTGGTGCACTGGTTTCAGAGCCCTGGCTATTCCTTGCAGATATCTCCCTAAACCTCTTCTTGCTTGAGCCCCTCTTCCTACAGTTAACCCGACACCCATTTTGGTATTTCTTGAGAGTTTTGGTACAGGAATTCTATTTCCCTCGGCGACGAATGTGGCATTGACAAATTCAAGGGATCGAAAGGAACATTCCACAGCATCTTTATTCACTTCAATGCATGGGCGTCAGTAGAAATAGATGCTACAATGTCTTCTTCTCCTTCGACGGTGACCAAACAGCCATCCATAATGAATTTCACCTTTTGGTGGAGGGATGATGGGACTGCTCCAGCAGAATGGATCCAGGGTCTTCCCAAAAGGCAATTGTATGACGGTGTAATGTCCATGACTTGAAATTCCACATCGTATATATATGGGCCCACTTCCAAAGGAATTTCAATCTTTCCCATAACTTCGCGCCTCGTCCCATCGAAAGCCCTTACCGTGGAATGACAAGGCTTTAAATAAGACAGATCCATCGGGATCCTGAAAAGTGTGGCCAAAGGCATAACGTTGAGTGCAGACCCATTGTCGATGAGCACATTTGGTATTATATAGCCCTTGCAGCAAGTTGTAATATGCAGTGCCTTTACAAAGCCTTTACCGTTTGGCGGTATTTCATCGTCACTAAAAGAAATGAAATTATCTGCATTCAAATTATTTACCCACCGATCAAGCTTCTCAACAGATATGTTATTTGATACGTAAGCTTGATTCAGCACCTTCAACAAAGCGTTTCGGTGAGGCTCTGAGTTTAACAGTAGAGATAGGACTGAGATTCGGGCTGGCTGCTTATTTAACTGTTCCACCACGTTGTACTCGCTGTGCTTGATAAACTTCAAGAATTTCTGTGCTTCTTCCTCATCCACAGGCTTTTTAATTTCTTGTATGGGTGGAACTTCTTTCTCGTCTTCGGCCTCATTCATTACTGCCTTTCCTTTTTGTTTCAAGTCACTGTTTTTCTTTGCTGGCTCGACTTCTTTAGAATAGCACCGCCCACTTCGAGTAAAATGACCTACCTCCCCAACATCTCCAGTTATGGTCTCAGACTTTCCACCATCCGGTGTGACGATATTAATATCATACTTCTATGGTACGGCTTTGTCGTCCTTGTAGGGAAAAGGAGATGGTACTTCAATGATCATCTTCGGTTTTTCTGGCTCTTTCTTCACATCATAATAAATTATCAACGGTCGGTCGGTGCTATACGGGAAACCTGAAGATTAATTGTTGGAGGCGCATATTTCTCCTCTATCGGTCTCTTCACCTTTATAAAAAATCTCGATCTCCTTATTATCTATCATATTTTGCAGCAGTCTCCTAAACTCTTCGCAGGACTGAATGTTGTGTCCTTCAATATTATGGAATCCGCAAAAACTTTGACCTTTTGCAATTTTTCCTTCAAACACACCTTTAGGATGACAGAGTAAACCCTTTTCAACTAGTACCTCCCAGATTTTCTGCAGAGGTGCTCTTATTTCAGAAACCCATCTTCTACTTTGTCGTTTGTCCTCCTCTCCCACTGCACTCACATTCCCTTCAGTGTAGTTTGGGAATGGGTTCCCGGTTGTACTGCCAGTACCATCAAATTGCAGAATGCCCGCGTCGATGAGTCCTTGAACTCTCCTTTTGAAGGCCAGACAGTTTTCCGTAGAGTGCCCCTGGTTTCCGGTGTGGTATGCGCAACTGGTATTCGGATCGTACTATTTCGGGTACTGAGGTTTCAGGGGTACCATATAATGAGGAGAGATCAACTGTTTCTCCAAAAGTTTAAGATATAACTCCCCATACGACACAGGGATAGGGGTAAATTGTGGTCTCTCGGGGTTAGGCCTTGCTGGCCTTGTCTCATTTCTAGGCTGGCTTTGAGTGGGTACCGCGTTTTGTGGAAATGTGGTGACGGATCTTTGGTGGTTCGCGGCGTATACGGGGTAGGTAGGAAGAGGAGCTTGGTAGTATGGGGTTTGAGGAGGATAATAGAAATTCGGAGGTGGATAGTTTCAAGGTCGGGGTTGGTTTGGATACGGATTAGGGGTATAACGGCTTCTCATTCCCACCATATGGGCTTCTGGTTTTTTCTTCTTCATGGGTGCTGTCTTTCTTGAACTTTCTGAACCTTCCATCCTCCCACTTTTAATGGCACCCTCGATAAGCTCTCCAGATATTACGATATCTGAAAAATCCTTTGTAGCGCTTCCCACTAGCTTGTCATAAAAAGGAGCCTTTAAGGTGTTGATAAAGAGAACAGTTATCTCCGTTTTTGTTAGTGGGGGTTCCACTTGGGCCGAGACGTCCCTCCATCTCTGTGCATACTGTCTGAAAATCTCTGACAGTTTTTTCTCCATCATTTGCAAGGTCATCCGGTCTGGCACCATATCCGATACATGCTTGTACTGCTCACAGAATACTGACGCCAAATCTTTCCAAGATCGGATCTTTTCTCTACTAAGTTGGTTGTACCACCGAAGAGCCGATCCTATTAGACTATCTTGAAAACAATGTATAAGTAGTTTGTCTTCATTTACATAGCCGGTCATCTTCTGGCAAAACATGATGAGATGCGCTTTCGGGCATCTTGTCCCGTCGTACTTTTCAAAATCCGGTACTTTGAACTTCGGAGGCAAAATTAGATCAAGTACCAAACTGAGTTCTTTAGCACCTAATGCTGAGAAGACTTCAGTGCCTTCGATTGCTTTAAGTCTTTCCTTCAAACTCTTATACTTCTCTTGAGCCTCGTGATCCTCCATTCTCAACCTGGCTATTTCCACTGGATCGTCCAAATCTGGAACAATTGAATTAGCAGGATTGGCCCCAGGATTTGATATGAATATTCCTTGCCCTAAATGAGCAGGTGGCATCGGCCGTTGCTCTGGGTCTGTGGGTTCTCCTTGGGTGTACCCTCTTTGTGCTGCGTGGGCATGTGGCGGAGTGAATTCGGGGAGATAGAGCGGGTCTTGATTATGATTAACTCTTGACCGAGGTTCCTCGATGTCAGGGCTCTGCATGGGTCCCTTTCCTTTAACTAAAGCTGACATCATTTCCATCATCTTGTTCATTTGATCTTTCTGCTCGAGCGATTCTTCTCGTGATCTCACCATTAAGTCTCTCGTCTCTTGCTGTGACCTAGCCAATTGTTCTTGTAATTTCTTTTGGATTCTTTCCATTCTTTCAATCCTTTCATTGAATTCGGCCTCCATTGTTCTAGCCTGTCGACGCGTTCTATACGAGTGGCGTGATTCCAGATTTGAAGTATTGCAACTGCGCATTATATGATCCTAACCTTAGCGAGCGATTATGAAATGTGCAATGAATGAATGAATGAATAAGATGAATGCATGACAAATAAATGTTGAATAAATGACGAATGAATAAATATGCAAGAATTTGGTGTTGATTTCAAGATAGCCCCTATTTAGGCATTTCATTCATCAAAAGAGTTCATTACAAAACATTTCGTCATTTTGATTTGGCTATTACACGAACTTTCTAGCTACTTCACTATATTTCTTTATTCACTCTAGGAATTCCGATATGCTCGATCGTTGACTCGGCGGGAATTGGCAGCTGAGATCCTCTGCTTCATCTGATAATTGTACCATTTGTAAGGCCGCTTCACGGATTTTGTTGATCAAGAAGCCTAGTTGCATCTCTCTTTCTTGGAGGTCCATTTTATAAGCGTGAATGTCTCTATCATATTGATAGTTCTTCTCTTCCAAGGCTTTTAAGAGACTATCCAATTGTTGCTGACGATCTTGCAGTATGACCTCTAAATCCCGTATCCTTTCTTTTAGTTCTTGAAATTTAGATCGACTAGTCATTACTTCGGCAGACACGGCTTCATATTCTACGTTCTTCTTCCTTAACTCCATCATAGCCCGTGCAGCCTTTTCCTCTTCCTTTTTCGCCTTTCCCTTCCAGAACTCCATTCCCCCTTTGATGTTGCTTATCTCCTCTTTCCATTCCGATGATGATTTGCCCAACCCGCTATTCTTGATAGTGACTCTCAATTTCTTGTTTTCTAGATGAAGGTCCCTTAAATCATTTCTCACAATTTCCTTTTGCACTTTCTCGGTTTTAGACAATCTGAACATCGATTTTTAACTGGTAATTTTCCTCTTGCAGAGCACTGAGATCCCTTGACATCTTGGTCTTCTCGCGTTCAAACTCTTGCCTTGCCACTTCTAACTCGGATGGCAATTCTTTTAGGAAAGGATTCTGAAAGGCGCAACTTATTGACGAGACTTGCTGACTATTTATTCGCTGAATCCTCTATACGTCATAATCTTGAGTGAGAGTATCAGCGTACAGGGCCAACTCCACCAGATGAATTTTCTTCCAAGATTTTACAGTGTCTCGAATCCTCTTCATGTATCCCTCACCCGCAAAAGCAAACTCGGACTGTGCTAACCCTCCTGTGGCGGGTATAAATTGTCGCGAAGAAAATTGCCTTTGGACTAATAGCGGGGAATATCCAACACCTCCCCATAAACCAAGTAGTGGCACCAGTCTTGTTTTCCGACCTGTATAATGTAATCGACGACGGGCGTATCCACGGTGCTCTCCATGTTATGTCCTCGGCGTGAAGGTTTTGAAAAACTGAGACCCAGTGTTGCTCGGTGACTTCCTTGGGCCATTCTTTCTTGAGATAGGCTTCCAATGGTGCAAATGTTTTTGAAAACATGTGAAACGGAGTGCGCTCGACTTTCTAAAAATGGCTCATAATCCAAATATTGAGCAACTGCGCGCATCCAATAAATCGTCCTTCCCCTTTTCTTCGACAACTACTCAAGGATCTGAAGGTCTCGGCTAGAATAGTCGAGACAGGGTTGATTCCTTGTTTCAATTTTTCAAAGAAATCAACTACCGCGACTTCAAGATGTCCGAGAACTTTCGGGAAGATGATCAAACCGTAGATAGCCAAAGCGAATAGATTCACCCTTTTCATCATGTCAGGATGGTTCAGAACCAAATCTCGTAAGGAAGACCATGGAATGCAAATGGCTTCATTCTTCTTCTTTATCTGCTTTTCAGCCCACGCGTCAGTCATGTCTGTCAACCTCACTAGCTTTTTCTTAAAGGTCATTGGCTTAGGCTCCTTCACATATATCTTATATGGTTGTGCATTATCAATATGAAGTAAAGCAGTATACTCCTCTATAGTTGGGGTCATGTCCTCCTGATTGAAAGTAAAACATTGGTAGGCCGGATCCCAAAATCTGATCATGGCTTGAATCAAACACTCATCTATGTTGATAGTGATCAAGTGGGCTATATCTCTGTATTTCTCAGTGAATATACCTTTAATGTCCGCGTCCCACTGGTTCCAAATCCGAACCAAGTCTTCAAGGTTATTCTGACGAACATTGACTGTTACGTGCTCAGGCAGATTGGCAAAACATCCTTCCACTAGACTATCCCCTTTCTCCTTTTGAGTTCTTAGAGACCAGTCCCGAACCACGGCATTCTTCTCGACTGTTTGTATAATTGGCTCTTCCATTAGAAACCCGTTTTTTGGCCACTAATCTTTAATCAACACCCTCCTAATGTGATGCCTATAATGCATGATGAGAAAAACAATAAGGCAAAGACAAATAACCTTGATTAGTAATTAAATACAGGCAAAAAAACATGAAAAATTCATCAATTCGAACTAATTTATTAAACAGACCTAATCTCCTTTGTATAGAAAGTGAAAATGCAAAAGGTAAGGGGCGTTCCTCCTGTGCACTTATTTCGGTGACTATTAACGGACAAAGGTTTTGGCGTAGCTCTAATTAGGTGGCTCGTACGGCTCACTATATGTGGTTTCGGTTCTAGACAAGTACTCGAATTGTTCGTACTATCGTACGAAGCCTCGGTCGTAGCCCATCACAGGCTCACGAGTTCAATTCGAGGGATTACATTTACTTATGCCTATGCGGAAGGACAAGTTAACTCACAAAAGCATAAGTCATATGTAACCCGAAAGTATTCACTAGCCTGTGCGGAGGGACGAGTTAACTCACGAAGGCGTAGCGTTTACTTTCACTTAAACGGACGGAGCCCGGGTGGAGAGCTTATGTTATGCAGAATGCAAGTGCACGGTGTGTGGGGAGAAACTCACAAACCTTTACGCTTATTTAAAAAACCAAACCAAAATTGAGATCCTAAGAATTTAAAGCTTTAAAACAATCGGACAAAGCAAGTTAGAAGAATATACAACACGATGCAAATGCATGATTTTTCAAAAACACGATTTTAGGATCACGACTAAACATTAATTTGAACAAGGAATTTTGAAAATTTTGACAACACACGTTTAATTCGACTCGACTCTCAAAAATGCGGTTCCCCAGTGGAGTCGCCAGTTGTATCGACGTAAAAACATTAGCTAGGTCGCTAATTATGGCGATTTAGTGAAAGCTTGAAAACCGAAGTTTGATTTTTGAAAATAAGCAGGGAGTCGCCACCGATCCTTTTTCTAGGTGTGATCGGACACCTAAGAATTCTATTTTTAAAACGAAAGAAGGCCGAGTTTAGATCTATGTTAAAATCCAAAGAAAAATTAGGGTTCGGGAGTCGGTTACGTGCGAGGAAGGTATTAACACCCTCGCGACGCCCAAAATTGGTATCTCATAAACACGTGTTGTCTTGATTTTCAAAAATACGAGTTCAAAATAATATTTAGTCGTGATTCAATTGATAAGACGAGAAATTTTAAAATTTGATTTGTTAGAAGGGCATTCTGTTTTCAACACAAGCCGATATGGTTCACCCAACATAGCGATGAAATCAACGACTTAGTGTTAAATCAATACGTTGCCTCATATATTTAGGAAAACGAGAATAAGATATTTTTTGTTTATATGACGAAGCAAATTGATGAGAAATACAAATAAGAATAAGTAGCAAAACCAGGAATATATTGAAAAAAATATGACAGTAATATAAAGAAACAATAACAACATATGTGCAAGATTTAAATGTAATAATAATTTTAAATACAAGATAGCAACGAATATACGTGAAAATGATGTTAAGAGTATGTACATCAAAACACACACACACACATATATATAGTAAAAGTGCCAGAAAATATACTATATAATATTTGAAATATACATAGAACTTGGTATACAAAACTAACAATTAAATAAAATCATATACTTACCCGATATTAAAATGTATATATATACTATATTAAAAAATAATACATACATAAAATATATATATATATGAAATAGTATAAAAATATACATAACTAATAGTATATAAAAAAAATACATACAATAATATAAAAATATATGAATAGTAAAGAAGTAAACAATAAATAACATTAAAAATATATAATATATATAAATATGTATAATATATGCACGTATTAGAAATAATGATATGAAAAGGAAGACCACTAGTGCATTACATAAATACATACATGTAGACACATTTGAAATAATAATAACTATTAATAATATATTTATACAAGTATTTAAAGTGTATACAGGGATAGTAATGAATAATACGATATACAAAAATAACATTAATAAAAGTATATATATATATACGTGTAATGAAATATATGTATTAATATAAGCATAGATAATATATACATAGTATGGTATAAAAACATAGATATATAAACCATGGTACTATAATATGCATAATATATATAAGAATATATGTAATAAAGTATTAACATTTGTACATGATATATGTATGATAATACAAAGATCAAAACATTTACATAATACATATATAAGTATTAGAAATAAATATCAACTAATAATAATAATATAAAAAATAATAATGAAATATAAAAAAAGACATAATATAATAGTAATATTAAAATAAAGTAATTAAAATAGTATTATATATATATCTATATATATATATGCATCTAATAAGAATATACTTTAATATAGTAATGTTAATAATAATAATAATAATAATAATAATAATAATAATAATAATAATATTAATAAGAATAATAATAATAATATTAATAATAAGAATAATAATAATAATAATAATAAGAAAAAAAATAAAAAAACTATATTTAATAACAGAAAGGACTAAAATTAAATTAAAAATGGAGTTGTGGGGCTAATTTAAAAAGAAAACAAAAAAAAGGGCCTAATCGAACGCGCGCTAAAAATTGAGGGGCCCAAACAGCAATTTTCTCAGTTACCAAAACGTTGCGCAGCGTGGAGGACCAAAATGAACTCGGGGCAAAACAATGGGGCTGAATTAAAAATAAAAAAAACCTTGATTGCAAAATCCCAGAAAAGCGGAAGGGCTAAACGTGCAATTTGCCCTTCCGTTCAAGAAAACACGCTAATCCTTACAGGGGCGGGTCGGGTCGATCCGACCCGCATCAAAACAGCGTCGTTTTATTGGTTAAAGGGGGGGACCAAAACGCATCGTTTTGGTCCCCTATAAAAGTTAAAATTTTTTGTTTTTTTCTCATTTGCAAATAAAATGAAAAAAAAAAGAAAGGAGGGAGAGAGAGAGAGAAGGAGGAGAGGGGGGGGGGAGAGCTCGGCCACGGTGCCACTGGCTGGCCACGGACGGCCAAAAAAAGTCTGGCTCTCTTGTGCACTGCCACCGGAGAAGGTAAAAAGTTTCAAAATTTTTCCCTTTTTTTATTTCCTTTATATGTTTATTATGCTTTTTTTTAGGGTTTTATGTAAAAAAAAAAATATATGTATGTATATATACGCGAAATTGAAGGAAAAAAATAAAAAAATAACCTTCGTTTGCCTTTTCTGATTTCTTCTCTGATTATTTTGCCGTCTTAATACTGGAGTTTTTCTTGTACATGGAACTCTATTCTTTTTTGAAGAATGGAGAGAAAAAAAGGAAAAAGAAAAGGAAAAAAAAAACCCCTTTTACCGCTTCTGATTTCGGGTTTTATAACCCTTTTTACAAGTTTTCTATTATATCTGTCTTGTCTTCTTTGCAGGGGATGGGCAAGCGGTGGAGGTGACCGGTGGTGCAGGCAGTCAGTGGTTAGAGGAGTGGTTGGCCGAAAGTCATGTGTTGCGGCGCAAGTGGGCAAGTGGGGGAGGGTTTAGTGGGATTAGGGTTTCTGTGTATTGGGTAGGTTAGTGGGTTTGGGTTGTTGGGTTTTTTTTTTTGGTCAGATTGGGTTATGTTTGTGTTGGGCTTAAAAATGGGGTTAAATTTGTAAGTGGGCCTACCGAGTTTTAGGTGGGCTGGTAATATGTTAATGGGTTTGGGTTATGGGTGTAATTTAAAAGGGCCAAAATTGGCTTATAACATTTTAATATAATTATTATTAGATATAATTTAATAAAAATAATAATCTATAATATTAGAAAATAATCAAATAATCAAATTGGATGAACTGATTCAATTTGTCACTGATTTTAGCAAAATCTTTGATAGGAGGAGTTGACTCGAAGAATGAGTCGATCTCCTCATGAATAGATGCAGAATCAATCTCAATTTCTCTAGGACAAATCATCAGAAACAAAAAAAAAAATTCAATAAAAACGCAAAATGAACCCTAATTGAATTGAACTTACAAAAAAAATCTAGTTGATTTGGCCTTCAAGTTGATTTGCTTCCTTTTAAGTTGATTTGAGCTTGAAATTGTTGATGGTTAAAGAAAAAAAAAGTGAAATTGTTGAGAAATTTCAATTTAAGTAAGAGTGTTTTCTAGGGAGGGGGGAAGAAGGATCATTCGGTGAGAGGTTGGAATAGCCAATTTGACACCTCTTCCCCTAAATGGCTGTTCAGCAATTTTTGAAATGAACCCAAAATCGCTATTTGACATTTTGAGCTTTCAATGAACCAAACATCTGTTTTACTGTAAAATTTTGAACTGTGCTGAAATGAAATAGCTATTACATTGAACCAAACATGGCATGATAATTATCTAGGATTCCACGTGAATTAAATCATGAAATGACAAAATATTTGTCAAGGATTAATTAGGTTGATACAAATATACATATACAAGGGTAAAAGACATCTATATTAAAATTATTGAATTTAAAAATAATAATTAAATAATAAAGGATGTAGTTATGCTTTTACTTAAAATTCATTTAATAAACAATTTTAGAAGTATGGTTTTTTCATCAAACATTAGAAAGGTATATGGAAATTTCAAAAAAATTGTGTTTAGTAAAATTTTTAAACAAATTACTTAAATTTTGCATTCTAAAAATATAAGGATTAAATTCTAAATTTATAAAAAGTAGAAAGATTTATGACATGTTTTAACTTTTTTAATAATACATTATATAGTGACGGTACTAATAAAACTGTCGGTTTACATATGACCTATACTGACGAAAATATTTGATTTATCATTATAGCTCTTATACAAATAGTAATAGGATATATTGGTATAGGTTCATCATATAGTAACAGATAAGTAATTCACTTATACTTACAGAATTAAAC
The DNA here is from genome assembly GCA_025698465.1 of Gossypium longicalyx. NCBI lineage: Eukaryota > Viridiplantae > Streptophyta > Magnoliopsida > Malvales > Malvaceae > Gossypium > Gossypium longicalyx. The sequence continues at coordinate 95,136,770 of CM047000.1, read as the reverse complement.
CACCAATAAAAGTAAGCGATGATATATGACAAATTTTTTGTAGTGTTATACTAATTTACATTTTTTGCCTGGTTGATATCTGTGCAAAGAAGTGTTTACGTTACAAAATAAGAAGTGTTTTGGATTAACTATAAAGAGGTCCATAGTTTTAGTCAAAAAAAAAAAAATGTCACATACCATTCACTCAATGGGCTAATGTGCTATGTTAGCAATCCAGTAGTAGATTAGTGGAATTTTTAACGATAATGACTAATTTGAACAATTATCTTAATCAGAGTGACTAAATTGAGAAAAAAAGTTTAGAGTGACCAAAATAAGACAAATTTATTTTAGATTGACTTTGGATGTTGTTTACCCAAATAATAAATTAAGATAGACTTTTTTCATAGGTTAAAATGTTCCACAAGTCTCTTTACTTTTTGAAAATTTACAATTTAGTCCTTATATTTTTATTTTTAGGAATTTAATCTCTCTAAATCAGATCTTACTATTAACATTGCTAATTTTTTTATTAAAATTGTTGTTATATATAGATATATTGAATTTTATTTTACTTCTCAAAAATAGACATAAAATTTTACAACCTCATATATAAAATCGAAAACTTTAAAACTCCGTATTCAATAGGTAATATTGTCTATGTGAGAAAACTTTTTAATAAAAAAATGCCACATAAATCAATTTAACAAAAATTCTTTGATGTAGCTATTAATTCAACTTCAATTATTAAATCGAAAGGATATAAATATTAATTTTTTTGAAAATAAAAGTTCAAACACACAAAAAAAATAAAAAAAATAAAAATCTAAAGTTAAAATATGTTATTAGTCCCTATACTTTAATAAAAATTTATATTTAATCCATGTACTAAAAAAAAGTTAAAAATTAAGTCTTTTTGTTTTTCTAATTTAAAAATCTCAATTCAATCATTATTGTTTTCAGTATTTCTTTTCAAAATTTATCAATTTGGCATGTCAATTAGGCTATCTTAATATTACGCAACATAGGATTGATAGAAAATAAATATATTAAGTTAACAAATTTTGACAAAAACTATCAACAAAAATGATGATTGAAATAGGATTTTTAAATTGAAAAGTAAGAGGATTGAATTTTAAACTTTTAAAGTACATGAACTAAATCGTAAATTCTATAAAATTAGAGAGACTAATAACAAATTTTAACTAAATTAAAAGTATTTTGAGTTCATCCGGTTTGACCTGACTCGACTCAACCCAGCCCAGTCCGGCCATGAACATACCTCTATTTTTAAGTTATGCTTATTATTATTTGTTATATTTTTAAGCAAACCTAAGCTATCGACTGTTAATCTTATTTTATGGGCGCCTCTGTCCCTCGGCACCAGGTTCTTTAAACCCTTCCTCTTCCTTTTTCCTTTTTCTTCATTTTTTTTATAATTTGTACGAAAATAGATTTTTTCCTTGTCTGTTGAATTCAGAAGGACTCCATTAATTATATATATATATTTACATTTTTTTCAGCTCATTTCTCGCTGATGAACCACAAAATTTCAAGCTTTCCATGAAAGTTTCTTCTTCAATCTTTAGCAAGCTCTTGTTCACCACAAAAAACCCATTCAAGCAGATTCCTAGTAAGAAATTCTCATCATGTGCTTCATGTCTTTTAGAATCCCAACATTTCATCACTCAACAACACACTGAAGAATGCAGCAATCCTATGAGTATGATCAAATCGATACTCTCGAAACGAGGTTTCAATATTAACCCCGAGAATCTACATGCTGTTGATTTGAATGAGTCAAATTTGATTCGGATTTTGAATGATTTATTCGATGAAAGTTCGAATTCTGAGCTTGCTTTGCATTTTTTCAAGTTGTCTGAGTATTGCATTGGATCATTGCATTCGAATAAATCGGTTTGTAAGATGATACATATATTAGTTTCCGGGAACATGAATCATATAGCGGTGGATTTTATTCTATATTTAGTGAGAGTTAGTGATAGCAAAGATGTTCCTGTCGATGAATTGTTGAAACTCTTTTACGAGACTCATAGTGATAAAACAGTTTTACGAACTGTGTATAGCATGCTTGTTGATTGTTATATAAGAGAAAAGAAGGCTGATTTGGCATTTGAATTAACGTGCCAAATGAAGCATTTTGACATGTTTCCGTCAGTTGGCGTTTGTAATTCATTGCTTAAGGCGTTGTTAAGGTTAAATCAATTGGACTTGGCTTGGGATTTTCTTGATCAAATGATGAGGCAAGGGATTCGTTTGAATATATCGATTTTTACTTTGTTTATCAACATGTACTGCAATAAAGGCCACCTTTTAAGTGCCTGGAAATTGCTGATGGACATGAAAAACTATGGGATTAAACCGGATGTTGTTGCATATACTATCATAATCGACACTCTTTGTAAGATGTCTTGTTTAGGAGAAGCAACTTCGATGCTGTTTAAAATAACTAGATTTGGAGTTTTTCCGGATTCAGTTTTGGTTAGTTCTGTTGTTGAAGGTTACTGTAAAGTCGGAAGACCAATGGAAGCAATGAATGTTATAAAATTCTTTAATCTTAAACCGAATATTTTTGTGTACAATAGTTTCATCACAAAGTTTTGTGCAGAAGGAAACATGGTAAAAGCTTCTTTGATATTTCAAGAGATGTTTGAATTGGGCTTGCTCCCTGATTGTGTTAGTTATACTACTATAATTGGAGGCTATTGTAGAGATCGGGATATGGGTAGAGCTTTTCAATATTTCGGGAAAATGTTAAAATGCGGAATTAACCCATCTGTGACTACATTCACATTGCTCATTGATGCTTGCTGCAAATCCAAAGACTTGGAAATGGCAGATTATTTATTTCATAAGATGATAATGGAGGGTTTGGTACCTGATGTTGTTACATTTAACACAGTAATAGATGGATATGGAAAGATGGGCCACTTACACAAGGCCTTTATGCTTGTAGATATGATGAGATCAGCCGGCATTTCTCCAGATGTTACAACCTATAACATTATTATTGATAGCCTAATTAAAAGAGGATTTACGAATGAGGCAAAAGATATTCTGGATGAGCTTGTCCGAAGGGGTGTTTCTCCTGATACGGTGACATTTACAAATATCATAGATGGGCTCTCCAAGAAAGGGGACTTTGAGGAAGCATTTCTTGTATGGTTTTACATGAGTGAATGCAATGTGAAACCTGATGTCTTGACTTGCAGTGCTTTACTTAATGGCTACTGCAGGGAAAGACGGATGACAGAAGCTAATGCTCTGTTTGTTAGGATGCTTGATATTGGGTTAAGCCCGGACCTGGTATTATACAACACTCTCATTCACGGATTTTGTGGCATTGGAGACATGGACAAGGCATGCAACTTGGTGGAAATGATGATCAGAGATGGTATTCTGCCTAATAAAGGTACTCATCGAGCATTCATCCTTGGGTTTGGGAAAAAGTGGGTCAAGAACCCCGAAGAGACTGCAGCTTTGAAACTGCAACAACTTCTGCTGCAATATGATATCCATGTTGATGTCAATGATTGTATAGATATGCCATAACTTTTCAGCTGATGTGCAACATTTCCTCTGAGGATTCCTCCAGCTGTATGAGCTGTAAGATTGTCTTCATTTCATGCTTCTTTTATTAGTATGCTTGACTTATTTGTTACACTTTATCATAATTTTGGAATACTGTTCTGAGTTGCTGGCTCAATTCCTGTGACCTTTCAGGTGGTATTGTTGGTATGACTTAATTTTTTTAACTGAGAGCTTGTCCACGAGGTGTCATCTTTGCTTAATAGTAAAGATCTGCTTTGGCACTCATGAGTAGTTGTGCTTGATTTCCAGGAGGCTGACTTTAAGGTATGTTTGTTCTTTATCTTTCTGTTTATTCTGCTAAGTCATATTATGGCATATCTATGTTGTTTTGGCTCTTCATGTTGCTTGAAGTTTCCGTGTCCAACTCATGTTTAGAATGGGGTTATAACCCTCCAAGGACCCTTTAAGTACATGGAGAAACTTAGAAAATTGAATTTACCCGTATTGGACATGCATTCGTATCCAACACTCGCACCCAAATTTGAGTGATAGTTGCACATGCAAGCGTTCATGCAATTTCCTGACCAAATAACTTTTTTGAATTTTCGTGCATCATGGATTCTTTTGATGGAGTTTTAGCTTGTAATGAGTCTGATCATGTATATCTGGATGAAATAATATGTTGATGCTTAGACGATAAGAAGACACCTCTCTAAGTCTCTCTCTCTTCCAGTCAGTGGTATTTACGAGAATGATTAGTTAAATTTTTTTGAAAGCTGATATGGGTTTTTGCTAATCTCTTAGATGTCTTGATCAGATCCATTTGACTTCATGTAGTGTTGTTTTATCGACCTTTTTTTATTGAACTACCTGAACATCCTCATTTCTAACGAGCAGTGAGGGATGCATGTGTCCTTGAATGAACATCAAGTAGGATTGGATTACTGCAAACTTTGAAGTGGTGTTCTTACCTTGAGATGCAGCTAGGTGCGCTTTTTTTTATTTTTTTTTATGGAGCTAATAAGTAATGGCCATAAACCAACTGAGGTCACATCTCTCAAGTGCTATCACACCCAAACTCCCCGGTTACTTTTGAGAATTTCCTATTTGTTTGATATACCTATGTTGCTTTTGCTTCCATTTTTGTCGAAGAACACATGTCCAGCGCATATCCAGACATGGGTATAAGAATTAGTACACCATTGTCGTACCTGACTCATGCATCTGAGTGTTAGAAACATATGAGTGGAGGGCAAGGAAGGTCGGGGGACCTGCTACTTCTTAAAAAAATAATCATTTTACTATGATTTTTTTTTGTAAAAGATTTAAATTTTGTACTCATCAATGCTTATAATGTAATGCAGGTAACTCCAGGGTCTTCATCTTCAAAATGCAGATATTCTTTAAAACTTGTTGCAGATCTATGACGGCAATTACCGACCAAGTGTAATGGTCCTTTGATTTTAATTGTCTCCAGTTCAAAAAGACAAGCTTCAAAGAGGGCCCCGTGTGTTGAAACTCGTGAGTTCTTTTTCTTTGCATCTCTTTAATTTATTCAATATATTTTTTGATAATCATGTTGGAATCCTAATTAGTACTCGTTTGATCATTTTACAAACATGTAGTGCTTGTATATGTTGCTTATGATAAAAAGATTATGTTGGTCTAGTACCTTATCTTTCTTGAAATACCTATGTCCATTGCATTTTCAGACATGAGTTTGGGGATATACCTTCTCAAAGACCATCCAAATATATGGAAAAACTTCAAATGGAGATTACCTGTGTCGGGCATATACTTGCATCTAACACTCAAAGTCAAGTTTGAGTAACAATATAAAAGATATTCCTACAGTCCAACACCATCTTCTATGCCAGTGGTGCTAAAATCAACCATCTCATGTTGTGGGCATTGGATGTTCGTGTTTGTTGCTGATCGGCTTCCGCCTTTGCCTCCGTGGATCCGAGATAGCAGATTTGCTATGCAGTCGTGTGGGTTTGATGTGTAGGCCTCTTGTTATTTCTAATGCTTTGTTACTTGGTGTGCATGCTTTAGTCTACCTGGTTTGTTATATGCTCCTAGTTTTCTTGTTTTTACTAGGCCAAGAATATCCAACCCGACTTTGTAAACCATTTTTCATTGGAATAAATTCTTTATTTGTTAAAAAATAAAATTGCTATATAAGTTTTAGGTGAATATACATAGGAAGTCCCTCTATTATAAGGACTGAATCGATATAATCCTTTAACTATTAAAAAGAATTAAATAAGTTTAAATTGGAGCGAAGTTAACATTTTTTATTTAAAATCCGGCATGGAAGTTATTTTTTTTTTTCATCTATATTTTAACTCCAAATAAAATATTTGGTCAAAAAGCTTTCAAAATATAACTTTGTTAAATATTAAATATTAAATTTGTTGAAAGTTATTATTTTATTCTTTTTAATAGTATAGGCTTACAAAGATTAAATTGATTTAATCATAGAGGGACTAACTTGATCAATTTTTATAATAAAAATACCTACTTGGTCAATTCACCATAAGCTTTATATACATATCTAAAAAGAAACCTGAATAACATGGTTTTACCAGGTCTAAACTAAAAGGAAATCTCCCTTGGAGGAAATTTGTACAGCTGTACATAATTGTTATCCTCTCTAGGGACGTGTTGTAAGATTTATTGTCTATTCTTCGGTAAAGTTGATGAACTCATCTGATCATAATAGAATTTGATGCCCTCGATGAAAACTCTTGGATAGCCTTCATAACCTCCACATTATCGGACTAAATTAACACTTTTTCATAATCTCAAATCTAAAAAGAAGTCAACCCATTAAAATATCCCATAGCTCAAACTTCGAAAATTATCATTTTACTTAAGGAAATGGATAAAATTTATTACTTATCTTTTAAGAATCTAACTTTTAATTTAATAAAATAATTAAAAAATCCTTAAATTATAAATGTTGTAATTTTTTAACTAAAATGAATGATAAATTTAAAATTTAATCCCTATCTTAATTCATTATAAATATAAACAAAATGAAGGAAGCCTAATATTATGTTCAACTAATTTGACTTTGAAAATAAATGGTTCTTATCCATTTTTACAAAGGGTAAATTCTTTAGACAATTTTTCTACAATAGTTAAGATTATAATTTAGCCCATATACCATAAAATCGAGTAAATCATTGTACGTTAATGCAAACAAGTAAAATTAATAAGCATGCTAACGGAATTTGGAAATTAAAGATGTTCAAGAGTTGAATTGACTGAAAAGCTCGTTTCATTGTTTAAATAAAAATAACTTCTATTTAAATATGAACATAGGTTAGAGCAGGGGCGTAGGGGGTGAGAGGGCCCCGATCTCCCTAAAATAGAAAAAATATTATTTAGTTCTTTTAAAATTTTTAAAATTTTAAATTAGTAAAGGTAAAATTATACTTTACCCTAATAATGATAAAAAAATAATTTATACCTTTAAAAATTATAAAAAGATATAAGCTATGAAAATAGTGAAATTATATTTTTACTATCGTAAAAATTATAATTTAATTTTACCCCCTAAAAAGTTTTCTGGTTTTGCCCCTGAGTTAGAGTACTAATCCAAATTTACCAAGCCTAAATGCTCTTTAATAAAAAAAAAAAGTAAAAACAAAAAACATGGAGGCTGTAAGAGAGAAAAATCTACACTCTATGGGTTTGATTGAAAATAAAGAGAAATTATAAGGATTTTAATGCTAAAATAAAAGGAAAATTACAGACAAAGACACGAGTCGTTGAGGTGAATACGCGTTGCAGAAGGGATTGGGGGCCTAGAAACAATAACGACGTCGTTTCCAATCTGCAATCCTAACTATATATTGGATTTTTTTCCGTTCTTTTATTTTTATAGGTAGATAGATAAAGATGACCACTCCGGTTTGCCCATTCGTGAAAGCGGCTCGACCGGACGATAATGGTTCGGCCAAAAAATCCACCGTCGGCGGCAGCGAAGCAACAAGGAAAGATTCCGGTGAAACCGCCACCGTGTCTCCGAAATGCCCTTTTGGCTACGATTCCAATAATTTTAAGCTCGGTCCTCTCAGTTGTATGATCTGTCAAGCACTTCTCTTTGACTGCACCAAATGTATCCCTTGTTCTCATCTCTTTTGCAAGTAATAATTAATAATCCCTTTTTTTCTTCTTCCGATTGGGTTTTCTTATTTCACTTCTTTTGCTGTTTTCTATGATAATTCTTTGATTCCTTTTTCTTATTCGACTGTTTATATGCTTTTGTAAATAATTATTTATTTGATTTCTTTTTACCTTTTTATGTTAATTCATTGATCCGATTTTTGTTTTTTGCTGCAAGTTTTGTGATAATTTTTGTGGGGTTTTCATTATTGGACTTTCTTTTTTATGATAATGAACATTTTGTTCTCTTGCTTCCATAATTGACGCTTTTTTCTTCTTTTTTTTTCCTGCTTGTAATGTTTGTGTTACTTAATGTTTAGTATACTCGGACACAGGTACTTCATGGAAAATGAAAGAACCCAAGCAACATGGATCTAATGATAACTTTGTAGTCCTTTTAGATTGTATATATCGGTTTAAGGGTGTGCCTATCGGTATGCAATTATATTCTTTTCATAAATTTGGATGGTCATTGATCCTACGGTACCATGTTGAATATTTGTTGGATGCAATTGCTTAGATGAACCCTTTTATTCCTTTAGATCTAATGATAACTTTGCATTCCTTTTAGAGTGTGTATATCTCGGTTTAAGGATTGTCCACTATGTGGAGCTGACATAGAGAAACTGGAAGCTGACTCCAATCTTCAAAGCATGGTTGATCGATTTATCGAAGGGCATGCTAGGATCAAAAGGGCACATGTTGGCGTCAATGGTGAAGGAGAGCAAGTTTCAAATGATGATAAGAAGGTAATTTACGAGGATGTCTCGTTGGACCGAGGTGCTTTCTTGGTGCAACAGGCCATGAGGGTAAGTGTCATGCTTGTTGCTTTATTTCTGTACTCCTAGCAGCCTGTTTCGATTATTTGAAATTAGTTTATGCTTGCTTTTATACAGGCATTCCGTGCACAGAATATCGAAAGTGCTAAATCTAGACTCATTATGTGTGCGGAAGACATCCGAGATCAATTAGAGAAAATGGGAAACACATCTGAGTTGTGCTCACAGCTCGGCGCAGTTCTGGGTATGCTTGGTGACTGCTGGTATGTTCCTAGACACACTCCTCTCTTTCCTCTTTATTGCATATGTTTAGTTGTGTCACTGTGATTCATAATTCCCTGACTTTCATTCTAAATCTTAATGCTTGCTGTAAATCCAAATATGATAACGTGTCTTTCCTTGAGCTCTTTGATCTTGATATGGATATGGATATGGTACAATGTTACTTGGGCATGGTATGTCTTGGATATGGATATGGATATGTATCCAACATGGGTATGTTCAGTTTTTATAAGATTTTCATGTATTTGGTAGAATTCTTGGAGGATTAGATACTGATATCAATGTCTAGATATGCATTAGACATGGGGATTTCAATGAGTCAAAGCAACATACTCTAGGGAATGCTTTGTTGAGCAAATATCTTTTTGAAAGAGTCTAATGAGTTTCTTTTACTATAGCACTTGTATGGAAGAATATTGAACTTTCTTATTGAAATCAAAGAAATTTCACTTCAAATTTCTGAATCATCATCTAACGTCCCTACCCTCTTCCTTAAAAGTTGAATGGCTGGTTGAGGCCAAGACTAATCCTTAATTCAACTAACGAATGTTGAAGCATGCGAAATGACTTTAAATCTTGGAAATAATTGATGGGAAATCCTTTTTTTGGCCTTAAAGTGTGACTGAGGGTCTTTTAAGATCATGAAGGAGAATCTTTATTGACATTAATATTGCAGAGATAGAATGGTTGTTGAGGATGTTTCAAGAGTTTTGTTGTGAAAAATGTGAGACTATTTCATGCAAAAAGATTGGCTTTTTGAAGAGTACTGATTTTTAGTTGAATTCAAATATGTTTGGGAATTATATTCATTTGTTATCCTTATGATAATCTTGTTTATGAAGATAAACAAAATTTTGAGGTGAAGATTGGCCTAATTTTAGGCTAGGAAGTACTTAGACCGACTCATAATTGGGGTGCAACACCGGTGTGGTTTAGACATTTAGGGGAAAAATAACAGTAAATCACTAGAATTTGGACTGAAAAATGAGCAGAAAAAGTTGGAACTCTAGAAAGTATAGAGTTATAAAAAACTTTAATTTTTCTATTAATTCAAAGAAAATAACAAGAATGTTGTGGCTGTAAAAAATTACAACTTTATGCTAGGGTTACAAATAAAGTTTTAATCCAAGCCTTAGATTTACGCCCTAATTGTAACTAATAATCCTAGCTCTAGATTTAAACCCGAAAGATATCTTATAATCCTAGGTGTCTATTTATATGTGTACTGATTAAGAAGTAAGACTAAAATAATAAAATAACATAATAGTTCTCCTATGTCAGACATGACACATACATGATGATACAATAATTTCTAAAAAAATCAGCGCACGGATATGGCATGACACAACAATAAAAAGTTTTTTTTTAATGTAATGGTATATGGTAAACATGTAAAATTGATACTTTTTAATTAAATATTAATATGCAAGTAGCATTTTTAGTTTTTTTTTTTGAATTTTAAAACTTGAACTCTTTAAAAACCTAATTTAACCCAATTGCTCATTGTCTATTCCATAATTAGGAGACGATTGCAAAAAAAAGGGGTGTGTCTAATCTTGACCATATTTCGGTCGTATCCGATTTTGTTTTTATTGATTTTTACGTGTCCTCACATGTATTTTGCCATGTCAAAGCTGTGTCCATATCTGACATGTAGATACTCCCTTTACAGAAGCTTCCGTGCTTCATAGACTGTAAGCATGATATCAGAGAACTTAGAGAAGAATCCTGAAAGAGCAAAACTGTCTAAAGCCAAACTGTCTAATATGGACAACTGGAGAAGACATGTCTATATTTGTAAGGCAATTGTTTGAGTAAAACTGAACATTCAAGTTTTTTGCAGTCGAGCAATGGGAGATGCTGCTGCTGCAATCAATTATTTCGAGGAGAGTGTTGAGTTCCTTACAAAATTGCCAGCTGATGATCTTGAGGTTACAACACAAACTTTCCTTGCGATGCTTCCTTATTAATGAGTCTGCCATGATCATCATTTTCAAACATACTTTCTGCAGATCACACATACACTATCTGTTTCACTTAACAAAATCGGAGACCTAAAGTATTATGATGGAGATCTTCAAGCGTCAAGGTCTTACTACTTCCGATCACTGGGTGTCCGCCGGGATGTCATCAAAAACCATCCCGGTGTTGCTTCACAGGTAAGATGCTTGTTTTTTTCTCTTCCTTTTTTTGTTAACCCTTTCGTTTTAGCATAGCATGTTATTATCATCATAGTCTGTGTATGTTATAGGTCTATATCAGTGCTTTTGAGCGTTGAATAAGATTCTGGATCAGAGGTCAAACCAGGGTGACCTCCGGGTCACTGGTTCAGATGGTTGAATCAATTGAACCGGATTATGCAGTCAATATGTATTTGGCTTCATGTTCTGGTTTTTAATATATGATTAAGAGGTTAAAAATTCAAAATTCATCATCTACAAAAATAAGTTTAATAATAGAAAAAAAACCAGAAAACTGTGTTTTTACAATTTAATCCAGTTTTTTGCCAGTCTCTATGAAAAGTTTTTGCCTTCTCTTTGAAAAGTTTTTGCCTTCTCTTCTTACCGATATAAAGAAACCTATCATGCATGGGGCATTCTCCAAATATATGGAGAAACTTTAAAAAAATAAGCAGATGCACACCGTTGCCTGACACATACCCACATTTGTCATTTACTTCGAAGCCTGAGTAGCATAGGTTTCAGTCAACTTGTGTCAATCAAATCTTTTGGCCTCATCAAAACCCTACTTTTTGGTGCTATGCATAAGTTTCTTGGATCACCTTGTTTCAGCCACTGTTCCGCTACTTGATTCCTACCAATTAAACTTTGATGCAATTATTAAACTAAACCATTCTTACAATGACTATAAACTTTAGAATTCCTTACTTTTCATGTTCTAAGAACTCACGGCTAGTGAAGTACACTAGCTGACTGGTCTTTTCACTTTACGTCTTCTTGTATGGTCAGTGTTATAGCCCCAATCATTGCTACTAAAAAAATTCAACTGGGAACCAAAACCATGACTGAATAGTGGGTTTCCATGTTACTTGGACTTGGGTGTGAGTATATCGAACACAGTTGTGTTCATTTTTTAATTTGTTTTTACATGTGCTTGGGGAGTTCTTGGAGAATTGTATTCCCCATAGTCATGATTGGATATGTGTTTGATGTCAGTGTCGGACAAGGGTACTTAAAAAAAAAAAAAAAAAAAACAGTTGGAGGAGCAAGGGAGTATAAAGTAAATGCCAATGTTTCCAAATTAGTCCAACCTTGATAGTAGTTAGTAAAAAACAGAGTATTATCATTCTGACATGCGCTGGGTATGGTATAATACCACAGGCTTGGTTTAGGGTTGTGATCTCACCTCACCTCACCTCACCTCACCTGTTCCTTTAGCTGGTCTAAATTAACCCGAAAATGGAAGGCTAGTCTGAGTTAGTTGAACTTTGTTGAAGTTTTTGTCAAAACCGCTGCCTGTGGAAACTGAATGGGTATATTGTTTGTAAAAAGTAAGAAACTAGTTAACGCTATGTTTCTTTGATTCTTCATTTTTGTTGAAGTACTTGTGTCCAACACATATTCGGACATTGATGTATGTGGATATGATTCTCCAAGGACCATTGAAATACTTGTAAAAAGTCAGGAAAAAATCTCAACATACCCGTGTCGATCCCAAACCTGTATCCTACACTCAAACCTGAGTTTTGGTAAGATAGGTTCATTTTGGTACATGGTTTAGTAATCCCACTAGTTTGTTTCAGTGATTGATGCCAGTAGATGTGTCCATGGGCAACCCGACTTACTAAATAAACCTTATCTCGGGCCAGGTGGGCAGCTCTGCTCTTGGACAAGTCTAATTGCCAATAATAAAGAATGTTTACTTGGAATGATTTAAACGGTTATCTATATATAGTTTAATATGTTATTAAATGTTGAAATAAGTGAACTCATCGAAAATTTTATACAAAAACCCGAATTATTAGTTTCAAATATTTATATATTTTTATTCTTCAGACATTTGATATATCTTTTGCCCAATCTATTTATTTAACTGCAAAAAGTTGCAAAATTTTCAGTATGCTGAATTATGGTTCTTTGTTTTCTGTGATGGATTTACAATTGAAATCCATTCTAGTACTCGAGAAGCTCTGTTACGTTCCAACTTTGATGCTTCTGTTGGCATTGAACAGTGTATTGTTGCTTTTGTATTTGCAGATTCTGGATGTAGCCGTTTCTCTTGCAAAAGTTGCAGATGTAGACAGAACTCTTGGAAAAGAGGATGTGGCGGTTGATGGATTTCAAGAAGGCATAAAATTGTTAGAATCTTTGACACTGAAATCCGAAGAAGCCGGTCTCGAGCCAAGGGTAAGGTTTTTCCTCAAATGCAAGTTTTTAAGCTATAACTAATCCCCAGAAAATGGGTTTCTTATGTTCGTTTTCACTTTGCAGCGCCTTTCAGTGCTGGCGTTCCTCAAATCTCAGCTTGAAGAGAAACAGCCTGAGGCAACTGCGAGCTCTGTATCCTCATAATGAAAAATAACTATGAACCAAAATAAAGGAGCCGGTTTCTGTACATACAGAAGCTCGAGTTTGCCTATTAATGAGCTCTGCCGGGTTCCAGAAAAAGAGACAATCCCTGTAGATGTGCCAGTGCCAGAGCCAGAGACTAGTGAATATTTGGTTAATGCTTAGAGCACAAGTAGAAAGTCATGTTTGAATTTCTCTGTTAAATGTCACTTTTCAACTTGAGTTTTTTTATATAATAAGAGGCAAACAACACCACCTCCATTTTAGCAGAATTCAGTGTTATTGTTGCTCTGTTATTGGGTTTTCTAGTTCTTAAACCTATTATCCTAACCTGTGCAAGACTTTGGTTACCTATTTAAGTCTAAAAGTATTAAGTTCGCTTAAAAAATGAATCGAGCTTCAACTCAAACATTCAGTTTTAGTTTTTTTTTAATACAAAAGTAAAAAATTAAGTACCAATGAGAAGCTAAAACTGTCAGTTTGGTTGTATCCCGTTTTCAGTGTACAAATTCTGTAGCAATTTCCTCAAGGTATTGATATCATCCATGATTTTGGTTTAAACTCCCAGTGAATAGGATTCCGCTTATCTTCGATGATCCTTCCTCTTGTCCAAATGACACACCAAGAAATTTCAAGTTGTATAGCCTTCGCTAGAGTGAATTGGATTATCATCAGCTTTCTAGCTGCTCCATTGTCGTGGTTGAAGTTCTCATGAATATTGAGCCATGTTTTGAACTCTGGCGTTTTGATGAGGAGATCCAATATAACTATACTTGTACTTCACTGCTTTCTTGTGGTCTGGTTGACTTCCAAATGCTGCTTCAATAACTGCCATAGCATTTGGAGTAACACCTTCAAATACAACTTTGTTATGGATCCAAATGCTCCACAAAGTGATAACAAAGCTCGTGAAGTCTTCAGGCATGATTTCCTTTTCATTCTTATCTTGTTCCATAACTTGCATATAGTCCAAGTGCCAATTGAATGAACACCAAGTTTGTATGTCTGAATGGTCTCTGCCTCAGCTCGAAAGAAAGTGCACCAAGTTCCCATAGATCTACTACTACTTTTATGAATGTTGAGAATCTTCCACACAGAGATGACAACTTTAAAAGGTATTTTGGCTGACCATAGCATCTTCCAAACATCATTGGGTATGTTCAAAGTGATGGAGTTCAGCCTTCTGTCATTTTAATTATTGAGTTGGTAAAAGTATGCTGATTTTACAGAAAACTTACCATCATGGGTAAGTTTCCATTTCGGTTTTTCATTGCCTTCAGACAGAGGTTTTGTTTCCCGCCACCTACGGATGCCCATGTTTTGCAATTCGTCTTGAACCATTCCATGATTTGCTTCAAGTATTAGATTTGCTTCTCTCAATCTATTTTCTCTTTGCCTGTGCTTCATTACATCTCTTTCACTCATAATACTTCTCCAGGCTCATCAATTATCTGCGTTTGCTTGGCACTAAAAGAAATTGTCATTAGTATTTGAATTTTGGCCTATGATGTCAACTTATCAACGGTTTGACCGGTTCATTCACTCATTCGATTCTGAAAATCTTGATTCATACTTTTTCGAGGATATTAGTAGACTATCTATGTACGAATCTTAAAATTGAAAGCTTTGTGGTGTGTGAATCAACTTGTTCTCATAGGATTTGTGATTTTATGGAAAGTGCTTTAAAGACTGCTAAATTTGTCCAAAAATATTAGTGTCCACAACTTTCCAAAAAAAAAAAAAACATTTGTAATCAATTAAAAGGTTAGAAATTTTCCTGAGAAAACAAAGATACAGTGGTAATTGTTTGCAGTAAAGAATGGTTGTGTTGGTAAAGAATAAATTTAGTACAACGCCGAACAGTTAAGTTTCACTTGAAACACCATCTATTACAAGACGGATATCATCTTTCAGAATTTTCTTACCATATAACGGAGGATCCATAAAACCGCACAAAAATTCAAGAACACTCCTTACCTCCTTCACAATACAATCTTTGCAAGTAACAGTTTGCATGTATAAATTCCAGGCATATATCATAATTCAACCATTCAATAATAGTTTTTCTTTCAACTCAATTAATTGAGGTTTATCTTCGCATTCATCCATCTCTTGACCTGAAGTATTTTTTATCTTATAAATAACCCATTCTTCAAACATATTTTTCTTAAGTCGATACCATACATATATAAGTAATCTCTTGTTAGGATTTCGACCCGATTAAACAACGAATAAGAAAATAGCGAAAAAATTGAGAAATTGAACACACAAATTTTAACGTGGAAAAACCCCTCCAAAGAGGATAAAAAACCACGGGCAAGATAATTTTACTATAATGGCAAAAGAACGAAGAGTACAAAAAAAAAGATGGAGATAAAAACTAAACCCCGAAAAACCCGAAAACAAAGAACCCACAAAACGTAAACACAAAATTCTCTAAATGTGTTATGAGTTCTAATCTCTAATGGGTATATATCTTCTAAGGTTGTAAAAGAGCTTATTTATAGGCTAAATTCATAAGTCAAATAATAGTAAAATAATCTAAACTAATCAGTGTTTGATTGAAACAAGTAAACAGAGTTTAACCGAAAGACTATTTTTCAAATTTGACTGAAAATAGGAGTCATATTTAACAAATCTCCACCTTGACTCATATTTCCACAACGCCATCTTTGCCGAAGCCCGCCACGAGCCAATCTTGAACCATGCAGGGAATTAACTGAGTCGAATTTGTGCTTAGAAACTGGAAGACTTCTAGCCTTCGACTTGTACACATCACAAATCAAAACTAACCCGGTCCGATTTTTCACGAACACAAAGGTGCCTAACTTTTCAAAACACGCATCTAAAAGAGAACCTCTCTCTTCAACGCTTGATCATACCTTTTTCCCTCCTATGACCAAGTTGCCTCCGCTCCAAACAAGTTGACTTCAACTCCGTAGCTGACGAGGGACGTCCGATTTCACCGGTCATTGTATAACCTTCCGAATATAAAAGATCGCGGTTCTTTTACCTTTTAACAAAACGAGCTCCACGAGATACTTTAATACCGCTTCGACTCGATGTTGATTTTGCATCCTTTCAAGTCTAAAATACTTAAGGAGATGAGATTTTTTCGTAAATCGTGTACATATCGACATCCGAGAGTGTCCTAATCGCCCCATCGTGCATCTTTATTTTAACAAATTACCAATACCAATTACCTTACTAGATGAATCGTTTCCCATGCGCACAACTCCACCTTCAATCGAATCGTATGTGGAGAACCATTCTCTATTGGGACACATGTGGAAAGAACATCCCGAATCTAGGATCCACTCGGACGTGAGCTTGGTGTTATCACTTGTTGACACTAACAAGAAATCATCCCCATTTTCATCGGCCAAATTAGCACTAGCTACATCTTCCTCGTTACTCTCAAGACTTTTTTTATTTCGTGATTTATAACAATCGCTTTGACGTGACCTAACTTTTTTACAATAGCGACACCTTTTATCTCGTTTCTTTGATGCTACCAAAACGGAAGCTTGCCTATCTGTCTTGCTATCCAAATGAAGCTCATTGTCGAGTTTGTCTCTACTCAACAAATGACCCTTCACATCTTGAATGAGAGTTTGTCTCGCCATAAATCAGGGTCTCCCCGAAAGACTTGTATGAAGGGGGTAAAGAGCACAATAATAGCATAGCTTGATCTTCATCGTCAATATGGACCTCAACATTCTTTAAATCATTTAAAAGAGTAATGAATTGACTGATGTGATCTCTAAGAAGCTCACCTTCGTTCATGCGAAACGTAAATAGACGTTGTTTCAACACTAAACGGTTAGCTAGAGACTTAGTCGCATAAAGAGTTTCTAACCTTTTCCACAAGGCAGATGAGGTCTTCTCCATCAATACCTCCTACAATACCGTATTCGTGAGGCACAACTGGATTGCAGATAAAGCCTTTTCATCAAGCTCTTCCCATTCTGTTTTATTTAGATTCTCAGGCTTTTTCCCGATAACAACCTTTTTCAAGCCTGATTGAACTAGAATTGCCATCATCCGAACTTGCCACAGATTGAAATTTGTCTTACTATCGAACTTCTCAATTTCAAACCTTGTTGTTGCCATCTCTGAACAGGCTGATCTATGAAAATTGAACTAGCTCTGATACCACTTGTTAGGATTTCGACCCGATTAAACAACGAATAAGAAAATAGCGAAAAAATTGAGAAATTGAACACACAAATTTTAACGTGAAAAAACCCCTCCAAAGAGGATAAAAAACTACGGGCAAGATAATTTTACTATAATGGCAAAAGAACGAAGAGTACAAAAAAAAAAGATGGAGATAAAAACGAAACCCCGAAAAACCCGAAAACAAAGAACCCACAAAACGTAAACACAAAATTCTCTAAATGTGTTATGAGTTCTAATCTCTAATGGGTATATATCTTCTAAGGTTGTAAAAGAGCCTATTTATAGGCTAAATTCATAAGCCAAATAATAGTAAAATAATCTAAACTAATCAGTGTTTGATTGAAACAAGTAAACAGAGTTTAACCGAAAGACTATTTTTCAAATTTGACTGAAAATAGGAATCATATTTAACACCACTATTATTACCACTATATTCATAAAAGTTTAGCATATTCGAATAGCTTATCACTATACTATCATAAAAATAGGTCTATCACCTGTAGAAGATTTCCAAAATTCACTATTGCCACCTTGCACAACCCTATTTCGAGAGCTAAACACAAATCGTTAATTTCTTTGATGCAAGCTATTATTTAAATCTAAAAAGAAAAAAAACAAGAATACTATTGTATTGATGGCCTAAAACATCTACCACTTCAAAACAATTAACGATGAACATAAGAAATTAAATAGAAAGTATCCTCATATTGCTAGGATCAAACACCATACCTGGCGGAACAATCATGACTTTATGAATCGTTCTTAAATATTGTTAGATACAGCAAGACAATTTATATAACTAAAAGTAACGTGAATACATGAAGTAATTAACAAATAAAAAAATTATATAAATATAAAATGGTATGACCCAATAAAATATACACATACATTAATGTCCAAATCTACCATAATAAGAAGTTTAAATAAAATCAAAAACTTTTCCAAATATAATATTAATTACAACCAAACTTTATTAAAATATAATGTGTATGATTGTATCGAATCAAAATTTATGTATTAAATTGTACATTGAATTAAAATTTATGTATAATTTTGAGATTTATCTCATAAATATATTAAATTACAAAGCAAAATCTAATTTTAATTACCAATCTTCCTTAAATTAATTAAAAAAGAAGTTTAAATATAACAAAACTATACCAAATAAAATAAAATAAGAAATTATGCCAAAGTATAAGTTTATGTAATAAATCTCTTAAATGACAAAGCCTTACTAGGGTTTAGGGTTTTGACTAGAAAAGCTCTTAGTTTTTGGTCGATTCAAAATATTGAAGAGGATGATGAGAAGGAAGGAGTTTGTAGGAAGTTTTCAAGTTCCAGAGGAGATCGAAGGAGAAATTCTATCAAGATTGCCCGTCAAAAGTTTGTTCCGATTCAAAACCGTTAAAAGATCGTGGCGTAATCTCATCGAAGACTCTACTTTCATCGCCATGCATTTGAATTGTTACGGTAGCAATACGGATGGTTTTTTCATTCATGAATGTTATTTTTATGGAATCCAACTTTCGAGGTCCTTATTTGACCAACCACGAAAATTCATAATTGGTTCAATCAATGGATTAGTTTGCTTAAGCAATAAGATACTCTGCTTTCTGAAAAAAGACGATAGGTTGGGAATACATATTTGCAATCCTTCCACGAGAGAAATTATGGAGCTTCCTCAATGTTATCATGGCCATAATGATTTTCTTTTCGGCATTGGTTTTGGGTTTTGTCGTAAATTCAATGACTATAAAGTGGTAAAGGTTAGCTACCGTCGTGATTCGTCTTCATCGGAAGTTCAGGTTCAAGTTTATAGTTCAAACATGAATTCTTGGAAAATGATAAAGATAGAGAATCCAAGTTCGTGGGCATTGTTGCCTTTGTATCGAGGCAACGGGTGTTTCAATGGAGCTTTTCATTGGCAAGGATTGAAGAAATCATCATCCAAGAAAATTATCAGAACCATCGTATCGTTTCAATTTGATGAGGAGGTGTTTCGAGAGATTAATTTGCCAAATGATCCAGATTTTCAAGGTAACGTCGAGTTTTTTATCACGGAATATCGGGACTTCTTCTCCTCTTTAGTTGTCAAACCAGGACCAAATGTGAATGTTTATAAAGTATGGGTGATGAAGGAATATGGTGTGTCGGATAGTTGGATTAAACAACTCAACATTGAAGTACCAATCTCACAAGATCAAGTAACATTTAGATCAATTAGGGACATTAAATATAAAGACATTCTCTTCCAAGATAGCCATCACAGATTCACTTGGTATGATACCAAAAGCAAGCAAATGGACGGCCAATCTCAGTTATTATTACAATGGTATTGTATTCGTTGCAAGGAAAGCTTGGTTTCGTTGTCCCAAAAAAGGTAGTACCAATTCTTTCCAATAATGAATTTAAATTTACCATTAGAGTTAAGAGATTAGTGAAATTTCCGATGGTTTTGGATTTTTATTTTTTTATGGTTTTTGGAGTTGTGATGTATTTACATTTGAATATGAACGGATTGAATTAAATATTGTGTATGATGAAAAATATTCGCATTCGAATCTAAATACCATAAATTAGTTGCTTTCGGGGTTATGTTTGAATAACTCAGCAACTAAAGTCTCCATGCTATACTAGATGATCATCTCCTAGCCTTGACCTGCAGGCTTGAGAACGTAAAATGTCGAGCTTTAATATCGAGCAGTGTAGAAATCGAAACCCTAGCCAATGTCCCATGAACATCTTTACTGGGGTGTAGTCAAGGGGTTGGTAATGGCCTTAACCCTCTTTAGCTTAATAAAATAATTATATCTAGTCTCTCTCTAAAATTACAAGATTCAATTGTTTTTTTTTTAACTTCTAATTAAATGAAAAAAAATCAAAGTTTTAGCTTGATTGGAATCAATATTATTGTCAATGCAGGAGGACGTGAGTTCAAGTGCGTTGAAGGGCATTATCCTCTTATTTAAGGGTTAATAAGGGGCTATGGATAGTTCTAAACACTAGTTGTAAAAAAAAAAAAAGCCAGATATGATAAGAACCTATAATGAGATTAATGGTATTTTTTTTTCTTTTAACTCCATTAATTGAGGTCCATCTTCACATTCATCCATCTCCTAATGTGAAGTATCTTTTATCTTGTAAATAACACATTCTTGAAACATATCTCTCTTAAGTTTACTCATACATAAGCCATACTGTCTTTGTAATCCCATCTTTTCTATTTTTTCTCCATCATCATCATTATCATTACCACAATATTCATAAAAGTTTAGCATATTTGAATTCCCTATCACTTTATTATAATAGAAAATAGGTTTATCGTCGGTGGAAGATTTCCAAAATCCACCCACTATAGCAGAACAGGTTTTTAACGGCGTTTTTTTGAGTCTATAAGCGCCGCTAAAGTTATTTACGGCATTTTTATTAGCACCAGAAAAAAAAATATTGCTAAATTTTGCAACATTTATTTGAAAAAAATGCCGCTATAGAATATGAGCTTTAGCGGCACTTTTACTAAAAATGCCGCTATAGAACATTGCCGACCTTTTAAGTTTTATTCCATCACTCTTGTTTTGAAGAATCTTTTCTTGAGTACTAAACACAAATAGTTGATTTTTTTGATACAAATCATTATTTGAATTTGAAAAGAAAAAATTAGGCTTGTATGAATAGATTTATAGCTACATCATGAAAAATGTGGCAAGCAAAAGGTCACATATTGGTTGGAAATCTATGAAATTAGGAATACTGTATATTAATTATGAAAATCCTTTTCGCCAAGGAGATTTTTAGATACTCAATGAGATATTCTCATTTTATTAATACATTACCTTTTCAAATATTTGATCTCTCGATAGAATTAAGATAAAATGACTTGTTGATATAAAGAATAATTCCCTGCATCGCTTTCTGCCTTTTTCCCATTCCATCACTTGATCACTCTATTAGCCATCTGAAATAGTTTATGGTCCTTTCAAGCTAACGAAACGAAACTCCAAATAATAATATTGGGTTTAGTTCTTGTTTATAGCTGCAATGTTAGGAATCCTACATTGCTAAGTAATACATATATATAATATAAAGGATTTAAATGATACATTCTTTATAATTAAATTAATTGAGTTAGATGATTAGCCTGCTATGCAAATTTACTTATTGAATAACCGGACTAACCCAATTATCTAATTATCCAATTAAATTCAATCTACCCATTAAAATTACTTTGTAAGCAATTAACTCTCTCCCTTATTCCCAAACTATGACTCCGGCTAAATTTGACCCAACCCAGCACACAGAACATGCATTTTACACCAACCTTGACCCGAAACCGAACCCTTTTGTTGTACATGTAATCCTTGTAGAGACTATATAATTAGAGCCACTAAACACTTTGAGTTATCTAATAGTGAACTTACTCTATTTCAAGGGCTGCAATTTCATAACTCACTTCTTCTAAATGTTCGTTAATGGCGGTTACAGCTTCTTGCCCTCCTCTAATGACTTCCTTGAGAGCATTATCATACTCGGCATTTGCTTCTGCTTCTTTGGTTCCGGCAGCTTCTGTTATCTCCTGGAGATGCACACATTCATGTTCCATTGGCATCTTAAATGAGCAATTCTCATGGTTCACCAGACGCTCCGACGGACGACCTGCCTTCTTCAAGACCGGAATCGTGGCAGTCTATGTATACAGAAAATATATATATATAGCCATACATGCAAGAAGGTTGATGACAAAGAATATGTATCATATACATTTAATATAATATCGAAATTGAGTTTTATGTACCCGTACCTGACACTCATCTCTGATAACATAGAATGGCAACATAAAATTATAATTCCAGTGTTGGATATAATAATCTTAGGAGCAATGGTAAGAGAATGACTAGAGGGATACCAAATGCAATTTCTGCTTTTCCTGTGTTTGAACGGCTCTAAGCAGCTCAGCTAGATCAACTCGGCAGTAATCGGGGTTTAAAAATAGAGATTCCATCTCAAGGACCTGCACTCAAGCCAATGATGTAGTAAGAACATACAGTCTCAAAAAAAGGAATTCAAAGTTTATGACATGATCAGGTGTTGAACTCAGAACTTGCTTCGAGCAATCATTGAACTCGACTGTGATCCCACTGCAAAGCTGCTGGTAGGCCAATTCCCCTCTCGATTTCATATACTCCGAAAAACCCCTCATCAGTTTAATGCCGAAACTATGGCTCAAAATTCTCTCAAGAAAAACATAGTAAACATAACGAAAGCATAACATATGGTACATTCGGTTGAAGTTTTTGATAAGATTTATGTTAAGATGATGTTAGAATGTAGTGAAAACTATTGGATTAAATTAGAAATTAGTTAAGCAAAATGACCCAGAGAATAATCCCCTCCATCGCTTTCTGCCTTTTTTCCATTTCCATATCACTTGATCACTCTATTAGCCATATGAAATAGCTTATGGTCCTTACAAGCTAACAAAACGAAATTCCAAATAATAATATCGGGTTTAGCACTCGTTTTTAGTTTACAATGTTAATAATCCCACATTATTAAGAAATATATAATATAAAGACTTTAAATAACAAATTCTTTATAAATAAATTACTTGAGTTACATAAGCCTATATATTGGGGTTTTTTTTTTAAATAATTATAATAATTATTTGAATAAAATTATATCTTGATGAATATGTTGAAATAACATAATTTTTTTTATGAAATGTGCAACTATTCATTACTTAAATCCGGTTTGCCATTTTTACTTTGTTGTTTTCTAGAGGTAAAATATAAACATTGACATCTCAAGTCTTGGTTTTAACTTCTTCTATTTTTAACTTTTTTTGAGAGAATTTCCTTTTAATCTGTTTAAATTATTTAAAGTTTAAGTTAATAAATGATAAATTTACACTTTAACTCCTATAATAATAAAAGTATGATTTAATCCTTATAACAATAGTAAAATTATAAGTTAATATAATAATTGAATTACATTTGTGCTCTCATATATAAAATTTATAATTTAACTTCAGCCTGAAAAAAGTTTCTAACTTGGAGATGCACACATTCATGCTCCATTGGCTTCTTAAATGAGCAATTCTCATGGTTCACCAGACACTCTGACGGGCGACCTGCCTTCTTCAAGACCTGAATCGTGGCAATCTATGTATAGAATATATATATATATATAATACATTGTCAGCAGAGAATGCAGGATTTTACGTACCTCATTCTAGTGCTGTTTATTAACTCCGGTGCTGCTTTAATAAGTGCCATAAGATTCGGAGTAACATCTTCAAATAAAACTTTGCTGCTATGGATCCAAAAGTAATAGCGAAGATTGTGAAGTCTTCAGGCATGGCTTGGCTTGTTCCGTGTCATGCATAATCCAAGCGCCAATTGAGTTAACACCAAAGTTGCAGTCCGAGGGATGAACCAAACCAAACCGCCTTTTTGTACAAAAGATGGTTTGTGGTCTCCGCCTCAGCTTGACAGAAACTGCACTCCGTTGCCATAAATCTATTTCTTTTATCAAGTTCAGCTGTTGAGAATCTTCCACGCAGAGATGACAACTTTAAAAGGTATTTTGATGGCCTTAGCATCTTCCAAACATCTTTAGGTATGTTCAAAGTGTAAGAGTTCAACCTTGTACAAATAATACACAATTAACAAATATAAAATTTATATAATTATAAAATGGTATGACCCAATAAAATATACATATACATTAATGTCCAAATCTACATAAATAACGAAATCTATCGTAAATTATTTAAAGAAAAAAGAATTTCTTTTTGAGTGAATTATATAGAGGAGGGCAAAGCCCTACTAACAACGCGACTCGAAAATAAATACACTGTAAAATATAAAATTAAAAAAATTTCTTAAATTATAAATTTATATAATAAATATTAATTACCAAATCTAACTTAAATTATTTTTTAATAAAAGTTTAAATATAACAAAACTGTGCCAAATAAAATAAAATAAGAAATTATCCCGATATATAATAAATTTCTTAGATGGCAAAGCCTTACTAGGGTTTAGGGTTTTGACTAGAAAAGCTCTCTTTTTTTTCGATTCAAATTATTGGAGAGGATGATAAGAAGGAAGGAGCCTGTGGGAAGTTTTCAAGTTCCAGACGAGATCGAAAGAGAAATTTTATCAAGATTGCCGGTCAAAAGTTTGATCCGATTCAAAAACGTTAAAAAATCATGGCGTAATCTCATTGAAGACTCTACTTTCATCGCCATGCATTTGAATTGTTACGGTAGAAATACCGATGGCCTTTTCGTTTATGGATGTTATTCTTATGGAATCGAACATTCGAAGTCGTTATTTGACGAACCACGAAAATTCATAATTGGTTCAATCAATGGATTAGTTTGCTTAAGTAATAAGATAGGCTGCTTTCTGAAGAAAGATGATAGGTTGAGAATACATATTTGCAATCCTTCCACAAGAGAAATTATGGAGCTTCCGCAATGTCATCACAACCATAATGATTTATTTGTCGCCATTGGTTTTGGGTTTTGTCATAAATCCAATGACTATAAAGTGGTAAAGATTAGCAACCGTCGTGATTCGCCTTCATCGGAAGTTCAGGTTCAAGTTTATAGTTTAAACATGAATTCTTGGAAAACGATAAAAATGGAAATTCCAAGCTTGTTGGCTTTGTCGCCTTTGTATCGAGGCAACGGGTGTTTCAACGGAGCTTTTCATTGGCAAGGACTGAAGATGTCACCATCCAAGAAAGTTATCAAAACCATCGTATGGTTTCAATTTGAGGATGAGATGTTTGGAGAGATTAATTTGCCTAATGATCCAGATTTTGAAGGTGACGCCGAGTTTTTGATTACGGAATATGGGAACTTCTTCTCCTGTTTAATTCACGAAAGAGGACAAAATATTGTGAATGGTTATAAAGTATGGGCGATGAGGGAATATGGTGTATGGGATAGTTGGGTTAAACAACTCAACATTGAAGTACCAACCTCACAAGATCAACAAATATTTAGATCGATTATGGGGTGTAAATATAATGAGATTATCTTTCAAGATAGCCATCACAGATTTGTTTGGTATGATCCTAAAACGAAGCAAGTTGAAGGCCAATCTGAGTCATTATTACAATGGTATTTTATTCGTTGCAGGGAAAGCTTGGTTTCATTGTCCCCAAAAAGGTGCCATTAGAGTTAGTGATTAGTGATTTATAGTGTTTTTTTTTTTTCAGATTTTATTATTTCTGATGGTTTTAGACTTCTATTTTTTTTTATAATATTAGATTTTAGATTTATAAAAAGAATGTTGTGTATGATGAAAAATACTCGCACTCTACACCGTATTAGTCTGTTAGACCATGCCTAGGGCAACACATTTGTTCAATTTTTTTATTAGTTAAATAGAATATTTTTTTGTTCCCTTCTTTTACGCTTCTTTCAAAATCCAAACAATAAATTATTATTTTTACTTATAATATATCATGAAATCAAAGCTTGTTAAGGGTTCTTTACATTCATATTATAGGAAGTTGTTTACTTTATTTAATTTCACCTTAAAACTTATCAAACCCTAAATATAGGAAGTTGGAAGTATAATAATGTTGAGTGTTTTTTTATATCCTCCTTAGATGGAGGAAAATTGTGCATATGTTACTATTCATAGATGTGATATTATAGGTAGGTTCTATGCATGTCGATATGTATTCTACTCTAGATTTCACATGTGTTTATATTATGTGGTTTCGTCTATGTGATGACATGCGAACCCTCATTATGTCAAGTTCGATTATATGATGGCGTGCGAACTCTTATCATACGATCTCTTAGAGGATGCAAATGCCTTATAGAGAACTATCAATGTCATACGAACTTAAAGTGCAACCCGCGTAGAACACAACCCAAACCCCATCAGGTTAAGGGTTGATAATACCAAGTAAATGAATAGGCTAAGAAACAAGGTATGCAACCATTGCAAGTAAATGAATCAATGATTGTAATTAATACTAATCCTATTGCAGTAACACAAACAAGAAAAAGAACACTCCACGTGCAGATACCAAGGTTGTTATCATATCTTTTTTTTTTTTATACAATGTTTAGAACTACTTATAGCTCTCCTCAACTTTTAAATAGGAGGATAATGTGCTTCAGCATACTTAAACCCACGTCCTTCTATACTGACAAAAATACCTATACTTAATCGAACTAAGACTCAATCGTCATAAACTTTTATATATTTAAACCTTGATTAAACATGTTTTGTTCATTAGTAAGGGTTGTCATATTAAGCATTAATTTAAAATCTTTATAATTTGGGTAAACTATACTAGTAATTATCCAACTATTAGTAAATTTCTTTTTGGTTACTCAACTATGAAAAGTTACAAAATGATCACTCAACTATTAGTAAATTTCTTTTTTAGTCACTGCTAGCTAGGGGTGAGCGCTTGATTGAATCGAGTAAAAAAATTTCGAAATTTCGACTTCACGAGTCCTATTTTATAATCCTAACTCAATTTAAAAGTTTTTCGAATCGAGTTAAATTATTCGAGTTAAATTAAAAAAATTAAACATGTTAAATAAAAATATTGCTATAGTATAACTAATTTTATGTTAGAGTACATAAATTTAAAACCATATATATTTGAAAAAAATTCAAAACAAAATAATAAAAATAAATAAGATACTTGAGTATGATAAATTGTAATCATTAATTTTAAAATTTTAACTCGCAAAAGAGCATTTATACCAATTTATTATTTGAATTATTTGAATTATAAAATTCAACTCGACTCGACCTCCAAACTCAAATATTGAATTCAAATATTATAAACTGAAACAAATCATAAATAAATCAAAATCAAATCATACAAACATAAATAAATCTTAAATAAAGTAATACTGAAATCAAATACACTTAAAATTTGAGTATCCTATCGAAAAATAGAAATGAAATCCCAAATCTTTTGTAAACTCCTTTGATCAGATAATTTTTTTAATACTTTTCAATATAGCAAAATACATCCACAATCATGACGCAATTAGAATCGATGTTAATAATGAAAACAAAATCATGAAATAATAGCAATCAACAACATTGATGATTAA
The DNA here is from genome assembly GCA_025698465.1 of Gossypium longicalyx. NCBI lineage: Eukaryota > Viridiplantae > Streptophyta > Magnoliopsida > Malvales > Malvaceae > Gossypium > Gossypium longicalyx. The sequence goes on along the minus strand of CM047000.1, from coordinate 95,109,186 downwards.
AATCTAGAGTACTTACTAGAGAGCTTTAGGCTTGGTAACCCAGACATTTGCAACGGAAGTAGACTTGACAATTTCATGTTGACAAAGCTTACCAGCGTGATATGCTATTCTTTTTCTTTTATTTGCAAATGTGAACAATCGCATCAATTTATCAACAAAGTCTTGTTGATTTCTATGAGCTGAATATCATTCCAAGTTTGTAGGTTGTAATGATAATTTTCGATTTGCCCAGCCCTCTAGCTTCTTTGGTATCCGCGTCTTGCTCGCGAAACCTTGCCCAGCGTTGCTCATGTCGTTGTGTGCGGATAGGGTCACCTGCTTTCATGCGTAGGCAAGGTTATTTCATTTGTTTTGATTGGTTTGTTATAATTTAGGTTAATATCGAACTCTAACTCTGTTACATTTGTTTGCTTATAGAAAATTATTAGATTGGCTTAAAAAAAGCATTCAGGGATTTATTTAAATGGACAAACGTCTATAGCTGAACCTCTCAAGTTCTTCTATTGGGTTATTTTTTCAGTATTCCTGATTGCCGACCAACTGTTTGATTTTATGTTCGTGTGATGTGACTGCATTCTCATTTGTTTTGTTTCAGGATAAGGTGGGTCGTTTCAAGAAGTCTTTGAACACTCTTCTTTACTGTTCTTCACTCACCTAATCTGTTGGTTAGCGAGAATTTTATTGGGAGCGGCAGGCATCATGATTTGGGATAACAAATTCTAAGCCTCTAGAAATGTTGGGTGAAAAGGTAACAATCAAACATCACCTTTACCTAATCTTTAATCACTCATTAATCGCTCATGGAACCCCCAAAAGGAAAAGGTGCTTCCCCTGATTTAGTGCACCTTAATCACTCCTTTTTGCCTTCTCAAGTTTCCATTCCCTACGGTCTATTTTCTATCAGTGTCCGGTTTCAAGACTAATACTTTTATCAAAAATGGCTTGTTCTATAATGTTTGTAATTTGTTTGCTGTACTTAAGTTGGGTTTTGATTCGTATTTGAAGTTCAAAAATGAAAATGGTCAAAGTTTACCTCTCAAGAAATGTGGGGATGGCTTAGGCTGGTGAGAAGATATACCTTGTCAATCTTGATGTTTCAATAGTACTCTGTCATGACAGTCACTACATATATTGAATAATTTTGATAGCTTACAGAAGTTGAGAATTACCTTTTTGCTCTCGCAGGTTGGCCCTCTCAATGATATTGACAAGATATTGGATGATACGTCCTACTGTGGCTCATGATAATGATGCTTCCAAGCTTAGTTTGGACCAAATCTTTGTTTAAATCATCTTCAAGGTAAGGTTCCTTGGATAGCTTTCTCGTTGTTCCTTCAGTTTTTATATGGACATAGGGACGACATGAAATTGTTCACTTTTACAATTGAAAATAATTAAATTGTTCCGAATTTTTTATAGGGACCAATTTGCTCAATATTAAAATTGAGAAGAACCGGAAAAGTATTTTTACCTATATAAACATAATAAATACAAAAAGAAAAAGCTGAAAAGAAACAGAAAGTGGCCCTCCCCCATTCCCTCTATTTCTCCTTCCTCTCTCCGTACTCTTCTCCTTTTTAAATTTTTTTCTCTTTTGCTTTACCAACTTAAACTCATATCCCTGGCAGTACCAGTCTTAATGTTGGTATTGTTCTTCCTCCCATTACTAATAAACAGCTTGTCGTTTGTTCAAGCCGAAAGCTGGTGTGTGGCTCGAAGTGATGCCAGTAGCCAACTGCTGCAAAATGCATTAGTCTATGCATGGTTTCAATAGCTCATGCTTCTTATACGTAAGTGATAAGTGATGAAATGTAGTTGATTGCAATGGAAGAAAAAAATTTGAATACCTTATTGGATATTTTGAAATTAGGGTGCCAATTAAGTACATGGCTGTGGTAAAGGTACCAAATATTGAAATTAACCTTATTTACAATTTTCAATGGTTTTGTATGTTAATTAGACCATGCATTTTATTTATAATTTTGGAATTAAGATCTCCAACTGAACATTTCACTCTAGAAGAGACCAAATATTGGAATTAACTTTATTTCATATAATCATGTCATAAATATTTATACTTGTAAAATAAATATATGCAACACAAAACAAGTGCAGTAGAAAAGCATTTAGCATGAAGGAAAATTGGTGGCTTTCAAAAGTTTCATTAATATATATAATAATAAAAATAATTTAAATAGTTAATTAGCATTGTGGAAATGATTTAAATGAAAAATAATTTAGATAAGAAATAATTCAAATCCAATAAATCACACAATAATATTGAAATCAAATCTTACACACTCAAACAAATCATAGATGAACTCCAAAGTAATATTGAATTCAAATCATACAAACCCAAACAAATCTTAAACAAAGTAGCACTTAAACCAAATCACACTTAGAATTTGAGCATCTTTTCATCGAACAAGTAGGAATGATATGTCAAATCCTTTGTGAACTCCTTGGATTGGATAAAACCTCTGATGCTTTCCATTTGAGCAAATTACATCTTTAATCATGTAGATAATTAAAATTGGTGTTAATAATAAAAACAAAATCATGAAATAATAACAACATTGATGATTTTAAAAAATAATAGCTCTTTAATCATTCAAAGCTACTTACCACAAAGCTTTAGACTTGTTAATCCAACATTCGCAATGGATAATATAGTCGCATGTAGACTCTTCACATTTGAGAATTTCTTCTTGACAAAGCTTACCACAATGAAAGCATTCAAGGTAGCCCTCAACCTTCCAAAAAAATTTAAGATCATGATGATGATTGTGATAATAAGAAGGAAATATGACTCCATTATTGACAAATGGAAATTGTCCAAAAACACATTCGGGATGAGTGTAGTATCACATATTGAACAAGAATAATACCAAAGGCTAGGATCTCTTTCTCGTTCACAAATATCACAATAAATTTACTCTTTATCATCATCATAAGTAAGCTTTAGCTTATGTTCATCAATTTTGTGAAGAGTTGAACGTGGTAATGTTAAGCATCTAAAATCCAAAGTAAATCTGCACTTTCCACATCTGAATGCACCATTGCAACACCTCTTTCCACAACCATTACAGTTGGTGTCCTTCACATTCAATGATATCAGCAACTTTAGCACACCTTAAGCACATCTCCCAACCTCCAATGTAGTAGAAGAAACCACTACAACGTTGATCACAAAAGTTACATTCCAGGAAGCCTTTGAACAAAAGAATGGCATTGCCTTGATGAAACCAATGTTGCTTGATTCTTGGTAATTCAGCACAAGTTTTATGAAGAAAAAAGGGCATTTACGGACAATAATAAAAGAGAGAGCTGAGATAGATAGCATGCACCCATCACATTTTCTATCAATTTCCTCCTCCATCTTGTCTGCTAACACCAAGCAATGTTGATGACTGAAATGTTGAATCTTTGTAGCTTCCCTAGCTTCATTCACCTCAATAACACGAATGATGGAAGACTGCATAGATTTTTCATAAAGCTCCTCACATTGCTTTTCTTCCTCAATTACCTTGTACAACTCATCATCCTCTAAGACACAATTCACATGGACGACGTAATTACAACCTGGCTTCCCACAAGAGTAATTCCCGCGATCTAGTTTCACTTCATTGAAACAAATCATGCAATCTTGCCTTGTAAGATATTGTGTTTGAAGAAAATATTTGTGAAAAATGCAATGATCATGTCGAGAAAATTTGATAATGCGTGGGAGTGAAGTGCATTTCTTATGGACTATGATGCAACATTTCAAACATATATAAGACATATAATTTCCCTCAGTGTCACATGCATCACAAATGAAAGAACCTTGTCTCCAAAGCATGCAGAATAGATGTTGATGGCGGCTTTTATCTTCAACAATGGACCTCGGCCAAGCACATTCAACATTGATTTTAAATTGGCAAAGAGAACAACCATAAAAAGGTCTGGAATGTTGCTTTTGGCATAGGTTGCACAAGCCATCACTATCACCGCGGTTAAGAATAAGAGGGTGTAAGCGATGTGAAAGGTGATCAATTTTAGTAGGTAACTCATCGAGGCATTTCTTGTGAATGATGAATGATGGACAGTCGGAACAAAAATATATAGCATCTGTCAATGGTTCATGACACCAGGAGCAATTGAATCTTATGAGTACATCTATGACCATGGAACTTTCTATGAAGGTCAATGGATGTTTGTGGATGTCATGTTTGTGGAACTTACACGAAGAAGATAATTTAGCACATTTGATGTCAAGGGAAAAATAACATGTGTTACATTCATAAAAAAACATGTTACGTTTTTCCTTGCATAATGCACAACCATATACCCAGTCAAAAGAACGTGGCCTTTGTCGAAGAAAAAAACCTGCATCTGAGTGTTGGGGATGGAGAGGGTGATTAGGAAGTGAAAGGGGTGCCTCTGCACATTGCTTGTGAAGGTGATAATTGCAATGGATACAAGTGAAGTATGGAGCTGAAAGCAGTTCTCCACATCCATCGCAATAAGTTTTGAGAGCTTCATTGCTTTGCTCTGCCACTAACACCAAGGGATGCTTCCGATGAAAGCGATGGGTAATCTGTTGCACCAACTTGTTGTGACTCTCATTCTTAATCTCCATTGATTGGTGTGTTTGTGAGAAATAAAGGAGATAATAGGAATGAATGAAGATGATGAATAAAAGAAGAGAGAAATATTAATTTGAGGAATGATTGAGAAATGGTAATTTGAGAGGATTATTTCTCATTTTCTGCTGTGTTGTGCCAACTATCTTCTCTTTTCAATTTTTTTATTTGAAAAAATATGTTGGACATGCGTTAGTGTAAATTAAGTAGATTCATTTCATTTAAAATTCAAATCATCATGTTAAATCTAAATACCAATACATCATGTTATTTACTTAACAAATTTATATTTTTTTATTTTTTTATAATTTTTATGCTTTTTGTCCTATTTTGTAAATTTTATTAACAATTTTAATAATTTTCTATGTTTTTAAATATTTTTTCATAATTTTACAATTTTTATTTTTTGTAATTTATAAATATTTTTTGTTATTTTATTACTTATCAATGTTTTATTACAAATTTTTAATAATTTTTATATCTTATTCCATTTATAATATTTTTAATTTTTATATATTTTTTTATTTTTAATATAAAATACTATATTATGCCGGATGGCACAACCCTAATGTACCACGTGGCGAAAACAATCCCAAATAGCTATTGTTAACTTTAATGGTTAAATGGTTTAATAAATTAAAATTTTAACGTTAATGGCCCAATTAAATGTAATATATATATATATATATATATGAAGGCTTAATTATTTTTTTTTTAAAAAGTTTAGGGGCCTTAAAGACCCCAAGCCTTCATTTTTATATCATAATTAAAAAATTTTAATACATCCAAACATATGATATACTCAAAGAATTTAATCTAAAAATAAAGAATTTTTTAAAAAGAAAGAGAATTAAATTCGAAGTAAAGGTTATATGTTATAAAAAAATCCAAACAAAGTGAAGTATTTCTACAAGAATAATACTTTGCTTTCTTTATTTGTTTGTTTATTTAATTAATATAATTTTAGCACCGACATAACCAATATATTATTTATTAAGGATATAGATAAGGATTATTTGTTTGTTTATTTAATTAATACAAAGATAAGGATCATTTCAACAGTTTTATTCATCACAAAATCCTTGTCATACAAGGAATGGTATGACTTGAAAAGCAAGAAACTGCATGGGAGGCAATTACCAGTTGGAAATAATTAATTAATGAAAAATCTTATTATGGGTTGTGTTATTTTAGTTACAAATAATACCTCATTTAATCCTTTGAAATTTATCAAATCTATACTACATTAATTCGGTCTCAATCTAAATAAAATTTTCATTATTTTAAACAAATAATAAAAACGAGTCACTCTATTAGAAGTTAAAAACCGATGTCAATCGTTTAGATTCGATTCGATCAATTTAAGTCATTTAAACCGATCAAAAGTAGTTCATAAAATGAATATCCGAACTAATCGACCTAATCCAATTATTTAATTTTCCAATTGAAGTCAATCTACCCACTAAGATTACTTAATAAGCAATCAACTCTTTCCCTTATTCCCAAACTACGACCTCGAGCTTAAAAGTGAAATTTATGTATTTTCAACCAAGTAACTTGAAACATAAAAGAATATCCAAATTCTATTCAAGGCCATAATATAAACTATTTCTATACTGAAATTAAAAAAAAGAAATTAAAACCTTACATTTCATCAACCAAATCCTATGTATCAAGCATAAAACATTAAGTGAAATTTGACCCAACCCACCACACAGAACATGCATTTTACACCAACCTTGACCTAAACTCGAACCCTTTTCTTTTAATCCTTGCAGAGACTATATAATTTAAGTGACTAAACACTTTGGGTTATAGTATTGAACTTCCTCTATTTCAAGGGCTGCAATTTCATATCTCACTTCTTCTAAATGTTTGTTAATGGTGGTTACAGCTTCTTGCACTCCTCTAATGGCTTCCTTGAGAACATTATCATACTCGGCATTTGCTTCTGCTTTTTCGGTTCCGACAACTTCTGTTATGTCCTAGAGATGTACACATTCATGCTTCATTGGCTTCTTAAATGAGTAATTCTTTTAACACCCGAAACTCGGCCTAGACATTATGACCAGATCTGGAGATGTTACCTTAGTTCGTTCATAATTCCAGAAACACTTTCGTTAAACCAGATTCTCATTTATTTAAGTAAACACTTCCTCGTAATTAAATTATTAAGTTTTCGCGGATAAAACCTTATAAAATCTCTTGATTTTGCAACAAAATTTCTTATCTAGTAGGAGTTTTGGAAAACGAGATTTGATTTTGGAAATTTGATATTTTGTAGTCAAAGTAAATGAAGCTTTGGAAACGTTCCAACAGTTAAAAGAAAGTAATACCTAAAATTAAAACAATCCCCAAAAACGTCAAAAATAGTCCAAAAAAACCAAAACAGTATGAACCAATTTAGAATATCATGAATCTCAAAAAGACGTTTAATAGAGCTCTAGTCGCACAGGCCTACCTAAATCTGAGGATAAAAAAAACAGAGAATGAGTTTCAAAACTTAGTGTGTAACATATAATAAAGTCAACAAATATCATTTCAGACACGCTTTCAGATTTTAATCAAACATATCTCAAAACTCGAAATAGTATCAAAACATATCAGATGTAGATTTACAATCCTACCCCCATCCGCTACACACTATCTCCGACCATCTCAACATACCACGTAGGGTATTAAATACCCATCCAGCTCTACACACTGCTTAATGTTAGTATGACACTTTTTCAGAATATTTGCAGCTTAGCTGCCAAATCAATAGGCGATTCATCTCCAAATACAAATATACATGTAGCTGAGCTACCACATACGGCAGATGTATAAACTGCCCACATTTCCTCCATATACACAAATCCCATCCCAATGCACATACACAATTAATGGATGTTAGAATATACATCATACATACTCTCTCAATGAATCTGATTGTGCTTGACGAAAAACAGATTAGACTTATCATATTACAGATCATACTAAGCTTACAATATATTAATCATGCATACTTTAATCATATTTAACTCACAACATTTCATTTCACATGTTTTATAATCTAATTGGCATCACACGGACCTTACGGATGGCTTACGTTCGACTCGTACGACGAATATAACCCTAGGAGAAATTTCAAAATTTGGGCCCACATGCCCATGTGGCCCACAAGGCCTAACACACGGTCTTACACACGCCCGTGTGGCCCATACGGCCCAATTGTACTTCATATGTTAAACAAGATCTCCAACTGAACATTTCACTCTAGAAGAGACCAAATATTGGAATTAACTTTATTTCATATAATCATGTCATAAATATTTATACTTGTAAAATAAATATATGCAACACAAAACAAGTGCAGTAGAAAAGCATTTAGCATGAAGGAAAATTGGTGGCTTTCAAAAGTTTCATTAATATATATAATAATAAAAATAATTTAAATAGTTAATTAGCATTGTGGAAATGATTTAAATGAAAAATAATTTAGATAAGAAATAATTCAAATCCAATAAATCACACAATAATATTGAAATCAAATCTTACACACTCAAACAAATCATAGATGAACTCCAAAGTAATATTGAATTCAAATCATACAAACCCAAACAAATCTTAAACAAAGTAGCACTTAAACCAAATCACACTTAGAATTTGAGCATCTTTTCATCGAACAAGTAGGAATGATATGTCAAATCCTTTGTGAACTCCTTGGATTGGATAAAACCTCTGATGCTTTCCATTTGAGCAAATTACATCTTTAATCATGTAGATAATTAAAATTGGTGTTAATAATAAAAACAAAATCATGAAATAATAACAACATTGATGATTTTAAAAAATAATAGCTCTTTAATCATTCAGGCTACTTACCACAAAGCTTTAGACTTGTTAATCCAACATTCGCAATGGATAATATAGTCGCATGTAGACTCTTCACATTTGAGAATTTCTTCTTGACAAAGCTTACCACAATGAAAGCATTCAAGGTAGCCCTCAACCTTCCAAAAAAATTTAAGATCATGATGATGATTGTGATAATAAGAAGGAAATATGACTCCATTATTGACAAATGGAAATTGTCCAAAAACACATTCGGGATGAGCAGAAGTATCACATATTGAACAAGAATAATACCAAAGGCTAGGATCTCTTTCTCGTTCACAAATATCACAATAAATTTACTCTTTATCATCATCATAAGTAAGCTTTAGCTTATGTTCATCAATTTTGTGAAGAGTTGAACGTGGTAATGTTAAGCATCTAAAATCCAAAGTAAATCTGCACTTTCCACATCTGAATGCACCATTGCAACACCTCTTTCCACAACCATTACAGTTGGTGTCCTTCACATTCAATGATATCAGCAACTTTAGCACACCTTAAGCACATCTCCCAACCTCCAATGTAGTAGAAGAAACCACTACAACGTTGATCACAAAAGTTACATTCCAGGAAGCCTTTGAACAAAAGAATGGCATTGCCTTGACGAAACCAATGTTGCTTGATTCTTGGTAATTCAGCACAAGTTTTATGAAGAAAAAAGGGGCATTCTGGACAATAATAAAAGAGAGCTGAGATAGATAGCATGCACCCATCACATTTTCTATCAATTTCCTCCTCCATCTTGTCTGCTAACACCAAGCAATGTTGATGACTGAAATGTTGAATCTTTGTAGCTTCCCTAGCTTCATTCACCTCAATAACACGAATGATGGAAGACTGCATAGATTTTTCATAAAGCTCCTCACATTGCTTTTCTTCCTCAATTACCTTGTACAACTCATCATCCTCTAAGACACAATTCACATGGACGACGTAATTACAACCTGGCTTCCCACAAGAGTAATTCCCGCGATCTAGTTTCACTTCATTGAAACAAATCATGCAATCTTGCCTTGTAAGATATTGTGTTTGAAGAAAATATTTGTGAAAAATGCAATGATCATGTCGAGAAAATTTGATAATGCGTGGGAGTGAAGTGCATTTCTTATGGACTATGATGCAACATTTCAAACATATATAAGACATATAATTTCCCTCAGTGTCACATGCATCACAAATGAAAGAACCTTGTCTCCAAAGCATGCAGAATAGATGTTGATGGCGGCTTTTATCTTCAACAATGGACCTCGGCCAAGCACATTCAACATTGATTTTAAATTGGCAAAGAGAACAACCATAAAAAGGTCTGGAATGTTGCTTTTGGCATAGGTTGCACAAGCCATCACTATCACGCTGTTAAGAATAAGAGGGTGTAAGCGATGTGAAAGGTGATCAATTTTAGTAGGTAACTCATCGAGGCATTTCTTGTGAATGATGAATGATGGACGATCGGAACAAAAATATATAGCATCTGTCAATGGTTCATGACACCAGAGCAATTGAATCTTATGAGTACATCTATGACCATGGAACTTTCTATGAAGGTCAATGGATGTTTGTGGATGTCATGTTTGTGGACTTACTTACGAAGAAGATAATTTAGCACATTTGATGTCAAGGAAAAATAACATGTGTTACATTCATAAAAAAACATGTTACGCTTTTTCCTTGCATAATGCACAACCATATACCCATCAAAAGAACGTGGCCTTTGTCGAAGAAAAAACACGCATCCGAGTGTTGGGGATGGAGAGGGTGATTAGGAAGTGAAAGGGTGCCTCTGCACATTGCTTGTGAAGGTGATAATTGCAATGGATACAAGTGAAGTATGGAGCTGAAAGCGTTCTCCACATCCATCGCAATAAGTTTTGAGAGCTTCATTGCTTTGCTCGCCACTAACACCAAGGGATGCTTCCGATGAAAGCGATGGGTAATCTGTTGCACCAACTTGTTGTGACTCTCATTCTTAATCTCCATTGATTGGTGTGTTTGTGAGAAATAAAGGAGATAATAGGAATGAATGAAGATGATGAATAAAAGAAGAGAGAAATATTAATTTGAGGAATGATTGAGAAATGGTAATTTGAGAGGATTATTTCTCATTTTCTGTGTGTTGTGCCAACTATCTTCTCTTTTCAATTTTTTTATTTGAAAAATATGTTGGACATGCGTTAGTGTAAATTAAGTAGATTCATTTCATTTAAAATTCAAATCATCATGTTAAATCTAAATACCAATACATCATGTTATTTACTTAACAAATTTATATTTTTTTATTTTTTTATAATTTTTATGCTTTTTGTCCTATTTTGTAAATTTTATTAACAATTTTAATAATTTTCTATGTTTTTAAATATTTTTCATAATTTTACAATTTTTATTTTTGTAATTTATAAATATTTTTGTTATTTTATTACTTATCAATGTTTTATTACAAATTTTTAATAATTTTTATATCTTATTCCATTTATAATATTTTTAATTTTTATATATTTTTTTATTTTTAATATAAAATACTATATTATGCCGGATGGCACAACCCTAATGTACCACGTGGCGAAAACAATCCCAAATAGCTATTGTTAACTTTAATGGTTAAATGGTTTAATAAATTAAAATTTTAACGTTAATGGCCCAATTAAATGTAATATATATATATATATATATATATATATATATGAAGGCTTAATTATTTTTTTTTAAAAAAGTTTAGGGGCCTTAAAGACCCCAAGCCTTCATTTTTATATCATAATTAAAAATTTTAATACATCCAAACATATGATATACTCAAAGAATTTAATCTAAAAATAAAGAATTTTTTAAAAAGAAAGAGAATTAAATTCGAAGTAAAGGTTATATGTTATAAAAAAATCCAAACAAAGTGAAGTATTTCTACAAGAATAATACTTTGCTTTCTTTATTTGTTTGTTTATTTAATTAATATAATTTTAGCACCGACATAACCAATATATTATTTATTAAGGATATAGATAAGGATTATTTGTTTGTTTATTTAATTAATACAAAGATAAGGATCATTTCAACAGTTTTATTCATCACAAAATCCTTGTCATACAAGGAATGGTATGACTTGAAAAGCAAGAAACTGCATGGGAGGCAATTACCAGTTGGAAATAATTAATTAATGAAAAATCTTATTATGGGTTGTGTTATTTTAGTTACAAATAATACCTCATTTAATCCTTTGAAATTTATCAAATCTATACTACATTAATTCGGTCTCAATCTAAATAAAATTTTCATTATTTTAAACAAATAATAAAAACGAGTCACTCTATTAGAAGTTAAAAACCGATGTCAATCGTTTAGATTCGATTCGATCAATTTAAGTCATTTAAACCGATCAAAAGTAGTTCATAAAATGAATATCTGAACTAACTGACCTAATCCAATTATTTAATTTTCCAATTGAAGTCAATCTACCCACTAAGATTACTTAATAAGCAATCAACTCTTTCCCTTATTCCCAAACTACGACCTCAGTTAAAAGTGAAATTTATGTATTTTCAACCAAGTAACTTGAAACATAAAAGAATATCCAAATTCTATTCAAGGCCATAATATAAACTATTTCTATACTGAAATTAAAAAAAAGAAATTAAAACCTTACATTTCATCAACCAAATCCTATGTATCAAGCATAAAACATTAAGTGAAATTTGACCCAACCCACCACACAGAACATGCATTTTACACCAACCTTGACCTAAACTCGAACCCTTTTCTTTTAATCCTTGCAGAGACTATATAATTTAAGTGACTAAACACTTTGGGTTATAGTATTGAACTTCCTCTATTTCAAGGGCTGCAATTTCATATCTCACTTCTTCTAAATGTTTGTTAATGGTGGTTACAGCTTCTTGCACTCCTCTAATGGCTTCCTTGAGAACATTATCATACTCGGCATTTGCTTCGCTTTTCGGTTCCGACAACTTCATTATGTCCTAGAGATGTACACATTCATGCTTCATTGGCTTCTTAAATGAGTAATTCTTTTAACACCCGAAACTCGGCCTAGACATTATGACCAGATCTGGAGATGTTACCTTAGTTCGTTCATAATTCCAGAAACACTTTCGTTAAACCAGATTCTCATTTATTTAAGTAAACACTTCCTCGTAATTAAATTATTAAGTTTTCGCGGATAAAACCTTATAAAATCTCTTGATTTTGCAACAAAATTTCTTATCTAGTAGGAGTTTTGGAAAACGAGATTTGATTTTGGAAATTTGATATTTTGTAGTCAAAGTAAATGAAGCTTTGGAAACGTTCCAACAGTTAAAAGAAAGTAATACCTAAAATTAAAACAATCCCCAAAAACGTCAAAAATAGTCCAAAAAAACCAAAACAGTATGAACCAATTTAGAATATCATGAATCTCAAAAAGACGTTTAATAGAGCTCTAGTCGCACAGGCCTACCTAAATCTGAGGATAAAAAAAACAGAGAATGAGTTTCAAAACTTAGTGTGTAACATATAATAAAGTCAACAAATATCATTTCAGACACGCTTTCAGATTTTAATCAAACATATCTCAAAACTCGAAATAGTATCAAAACATATCAGATGTAGATTTACAATCCTACCCCCATCCGCTACACACTATCTCCGACCATCTCAACATACCACGTAGGGTATTAAATACCCATCCAGCTCTACACACTGCTTAATGTTAGTATGACACTTTTTCAGAATATTTGCAGCTTAGCTGCCAAATCAATAGGTGATTCATCTCCAAATACAAATATACATGTAGCTGAGCTACCACATACGGCAGATGTATAAACTGCCCACATTTCCTCCATATACACAAATCCCATCCCAATGCACATACACAATTAACAGATGTTAGAATATACATGTCATACATGCTCTCATAACAGATACAGATTGTGCTTGACGAAAAACAGATTAGACTTATCATATTACAGATCATACTAAGCTTACAATATATTAATCATGCATACTTTAATCATATTTAACTCACAACATTTCATTTCACATGTTTTATAATCTAATTGGCATCACACGGACCTTACGGATGGCTTACGTTCGACTCGTACGACGAATATAACCCTAGGAGAAATTTCAAAATTTGGGCCCACATGCCCATGTGGCCCACAAGGCCTAACACACGGTCTTACACACGCCCGTGTGGCCCATACGGCCCAATTGTACTTCATATGTTAAACAAAATCGGTCACAAAATGTATGTAAAAGCAGACACTTTGCATAGTCTACTCACAGTCTCAGTACTGATAATAACAGGTTTTAGATTAATATGGTAGAAATAAATTCGCTTAGGTTAATATATAGGGGTAACTTGTAATTATTTGGTATTTGAAAAAAAATATTATATATGTCTCTCACATGGCCTGTCACATGGACATGTGTCACACATGATCGTGTGGCGTCGACAGCCCCAAATTTTGGCTTTTGTTGTTCCCTATTTTATCATATTTTTGTTACACACCTAATTTGATTTTGATACCGAAGCAAACACGAGACTCTCAGAACCTAAAAACGACATTTAATACATTTAATTAATAATGATTATCCCGAAATTAAACCTTATTCTCAATTACAAACTTCAATTAATAAACCCAAGCTCACAAATTAACTTCAAACTTAGCATCAAATACTTACCCAAAACGAATCAACAGCTTCCACAGAAAACTAACTCGTCGGAAGATCATTAGTTCCAAAATCCTCACCTAAATCCAAAATATTTCTCAATTAAAACAACCCCAACGAATAAAACAACAACAGAACAAATACTTATTCCATCCCTAAAACTTATAACTCAATACAGAACACTTATGCATATTGACCGAAAGATTGACGGCACGACTGAACTTAGAAAAATAGTAATGAAGGGAAATTTTTGGTAAAAATCACCAGAGACTAGAATAGCAAAACACAAAGAAGAATAAAAAGGGAAAATGCCAGAAAATTTTGGGAAAAACAAAAGAAAGAAAAAAAATGGATAATGGGAGTAGTGGATGTGGTTGAACCTAAAAAAACTAGCAAAAATATTGCCACTTTGCTCACGCAAAGATTCAAAAACAAAAACAAAAAGTAAGCTAACACCTTACCACTAAATCAGCAGGCTTATTCTATCACAAATTGAACGAAAATAGTATTTAAGTAATAAGGACCAAAATAATAATAGGGACAAAAAAAACAATTTTTTTCAAGGGTGAGATTTTAACCCATGACTTCAAACACACAATCAAAGCTCTTAATCACTAAAACAAATACTTAATTACAGTAGATTTTAACAAAACAGAAATTTAAATTTTAGGGCATTACAATTCTCATGGTTCACCAGACACTCTAACAAGATTTCAAGAACTACTAGATGCATGGATTTACTATTCATTGATATTTCCCCTGATTTTTAACAATTTTAAACTACTATTGATTGGCGAACCCCAAGAAATAGTTATAAATAAGAAAAGATTGAAATTGAAGAATGGATTTAAACTAATCCAAACAAACCATCAAAACCGTTAAAGAAATATTTATAACTTTTATTATTTTTAAGATCACTCTAAAATAGATGAAAAAGTTAATGTCTATTAACTTTACTGATGTGGAATCTTAGTAGAAATTCATGTGTATGTCACATAAACAACTAATTAATTTTTTAAAATTATTAAAAACAAATGTTATTCATCGATTGTTATTCATATAATAAAATAAAATAAATTTAAATAGACATAAGTAATGAAATGTAGTTGATTTCAATGGAAGAAAAAAATTTGAACACCTTATTGGATATTTTGAAATTAGGTGCCCAGTTAAGTACTTGGCTATGGTAAAGGTACCAAATATTGAAATTAACCTTATATATAATTTTCAATAGTTATGTATGTAACACCCCTAACTCATCTCTGTTGTCGGGTTAGGGTTACGGAGTATTATAGCATAAAAAAACAATTTACATCATTTAACCATTCATTTATTAAATTAAATAACAACATTTGAATTTACATTTCATTCACAGTATAATCACAATTGCTAGCTTTAAAACGAGCATGCAGGACTTAAAAATGACTTTGAAATCATCCAGTGACCAATTTGAATTAAAATATAAAACATGAAAAAAATTTGAAAACAGGGGTCACACGGCTGTGTCCATGTACAATTCGAAATATGAATCACACAGTTGTGTCTCAGTCTGTATGTCCGCCCATGTGAGTATTCGAAATATGGCCACATGGTCGTGTCATAGGCCATGTGCCAGACCGTGTGAAAACTACACCTATAATCAAAAAATAACACACAATCTGTGAATAGACCGTGTGTGGCACACGGCCGTGTTGTAACACCCCGATCTAGATTTGTTGTCGGAACAGGGTTTCGGGGCGTTATTAGGATTTACATATCATTTAACAAAAGTTTCAACTAAATACTTACCGATTCAATGCATCATATAAATAAACATATTACCGTTCAATCAATAGCTTGGCACTTATCTAAGTATCAAACAACAACATTATTAGTATACTTGTACATATTCTATATAATTTCAACATTGATATACCTATTTTCTCGACATATCACACTTGAGTTTAATAATAGTCTCAACTTACATAATTTCCTTGTATCAACATATTAAAGATAATCATATATGTACATATCACGAAACATATTATTCTCTTATCGTTTCTTCATAAACATATATCATTCATTTCGTTATATCAATATTTCATGCACCATCATTTCCATATATCTTATGTATATTTATTTCGGTAATAGTTCATATTAAACTAAACATAAATTAAATTCCATGTACCTATACTTATTTCATTTATCTATCTTCTTAATTATTTCATACAACTATTTTGTACATATATTTCCATATGACCAATTCTTGTAAACATTTCACACAACCATTTTGTATAACCAATTCATATAACCATTCATCATTTGGTACATACTACCTGAATATTAGTTGTTCAACAGATGTCTTGGCGTCTCTCATCCACGATCTTATTTATCTTCGACATGATGCCATAGTATCTGTAACGTGCCAAATTTGCCCGGGCCCAACTCAGACAAAAACAAAACAAAACAAAGAAAAACCAAAGTAAAAGCAGTCCATAGCCCAATATGCTATAAGCCCAACTAGCCCAAAACTAACAAAAACCCTAACGGCCGGGCCTGATTACCTAAGCTAAGTTTTCAGTAAATCAGAAAACCCTAGCTCCCTATGTGCCGCTCCTCCATGTGCGCCGTACTCTAGCTCTAGCACGCACACCGCTCAAAGCTCACCAACTCCTCTGCCACACCTACAAACAAGCAAGAAAAGAGGACAGACAAGGAGCAAAAAAACCAAAATGAAATGCAACAACAGAGAAACAGTAGCAATATTTTCCTAATATTGTAATTGACTATAAAGCCGAAATGAAATTAGTTTGTAAATGGGGGAAAATGAAAAATCAGTGTTTTCAAACACTTTTGAAATAAATAAATAAAAATAAACAAATAGATTCAAGCATATTAAAAAATTTGCAAGGCAGATCAAAAACAGGTTCAACGCGCAAAGGTCTTTATTTTCTTTTTAGCTTATTTCTCTCTTTATTTTCTTCCTTCGAATACACGTATATACATATTTTCTTTTTTTCTTTAAAAACAATACATATATATAAATATAACAAAGAAAATAACAAAAATTTTTTTACCTTTTTACTCGCCTAAAAAAGAGGGGACGTTCGGCCTTCCCACCGCCGCAAACGGCGGCGCCGACGCCGGCGACCGGCGGTCAGCACGGCGGCGGTCCACCGGAGCTCCCACCGGAGATTGGGCTAAGAGAAGGTAGGGGGAGAGGGCTTTTCAATTTTTTTTTTGAAGGGTGGAATGAATTTTTTTTTGTAAAAAAACTTGACTTATATAGGGGATCAAAACGGCGTCGTTTTGGCCTAAGCTCATAAGCCTTAAAACGACATCGTTTTGTGTTGGTCCGACCCGATCCAACCCGACCCACCTCAGGATCCGCATGTTTTTTAAGTGGAAGGGTTATTTGCGCTTTTGGCCCTTCCGCTTTTTCATGATTTTGCAATCAAATTTTTTTAAAATTTTAATTTTGGCCCTTTAATTTATTTCGTTTCCAATTTAGTCCCCTTTGAAGCTGTACGTTTTGGAGGGAAGAGATTATTTCCCTTTTGATCCTTCCTTGTTATTCACGCATTCAAATTGGTCCATTTTCTTTTATTTATTTCTGATATTGCCCCAAAATCTTGTTTTAATGTTCAAATTAGTTCCTTTTTTATTATTTTTGCTATGTTATTATTAAATTAACAAATTTAATATACTATTACCATTATTATTATATTTCCAAATATTTTCTTATTCAAATACTATTGTTATTTATCTAATTTTATTTATCTATTTACATTTCCAGTATTATTATATTTCTATGTGTTACATTTCTATTTACATTTATGTATTAATATCGTTATTTTTTATTATTATTTATATATTATTATTATTATCCTGCTTATTATTATTACTATTATATTTATTATTATTAGTATCAATTATAATTAGTACTACTACTACTACTATTATTATTATTAACCTATTATTATTCTTATTAATATATTATTATTTCCTATTTTTTATATTATTATTTTTATTCATTTTATTATTATTATCATTTGCTAATTTATTATTATTATTATTATTATTATTATTATTATTATTATTATTATTATTATCTATTATTATTATTATTATTATTATTATTATTATTCCTGATTTTATTATTATTAATGTATCCTTCATTTTATTATTATTATCATTTGCTAATTTATTATTATTATTATTATTATTATTATTATTATTATTATTATTATTATTATTATTATTATTATTATTGTTGTTGTTGTTGTTGTTGTTATTATTATCTATTATTATTTATTTACATATGTTTTATTACAAATTGTGTCTTTAATTTCATTTATCTTTTGATTTAATTCTTTACTTTCAATATTTTTATAAACTATTTTCCTTATATTTATTTTTGTCCTTATTTTAGTTATTTCTTTGTCTTTATTATATTTCAAAATCGGTATTGTCATTTCATGTGCATGTTTTATCATTAGTGTTATTGTCGTCATCATTGTTATTATTTATTTTATTATTTATTCTATTTTCCTTTGATTGTTAATATTGGAATTAAAATGATACACATTATGGATTGTTTATTAGTATACTTACATTATCTCCACTTATTAGTGTAACATTCGATTCATATACCATTTTTAATATTACGTTAATTCTTACCCAAATACACAAAAATAAAATTTTCAAAATAAAGTAATGTTCCATGTTTAGAAATTCGAGGGATCGTGCCCTAACGTACTGGGTTTCGATTTTTCTCGTCTGACCTAAATAACCAAACATCCTTTTAAAATTAAAATGCATGAGTTTTGAAAATCAAAAGATAAGCTTATTCTTGAGGGTTTAAAATGTCGTGTCCTAACGTACTGGATGTAACATTTTATTACTTTGGGACAAGAAGGTCTTTAGCATCAGCTTCAATTTATCCAAACATTTTATGTAAAATTTGCATTAATAAAAAAGGAAGATCGTATTTTTTTTACGAATTTTCAATTTTCGACATTAAGACATTAATTAATCAATTAGGTACCAATTTTGGGCGTTACGAGGGTGCTAATCCTTCCTCGTGCGTAACCGATCTTGAACCTGTCTTTTTGAATTTCGTGGATCAAAATCGTTGTTTAAATAAATAAAACCATTTATTAAAAACAACCACTTTTACGAGGTGACCCAATCACACCTCACCAAAAAGGATTGGTGGCGACTCCTATTTTCCATTTTCGTTTTCAAAATAAAGTCGACCCCGTTTAACAAAAAAATTTGTTTTGACAGTATCTTTCAACTATGGTCTTACTTATTTTCTGTCATGTTGCCATGGTATCTTTCAACTATGGTCTTATTCATTTCCCTTCATGTTGCCATGGTATCTTTCAACCATGGTCTTATTCATTTCATGTCACGTTGCCATGGTATATATCTTTCAACCATGGTCTTACACATTTCATATCATGTTGTCATGGTATCTTTCAACCATGGTCTTACACATTTCATTTCAGAAAGCACACTCCCGCGAACCTCATCCTTACAGCGGGATTACCAATCCAGGCTAAATCCCCTATAATATAAACTCATAGAGTATTGTCGGGATTACCAGTCCAGGCTAAATCCCCTGCAACGACAATTACTCTAATGAGTTTGGATCTGAATTACCAGTCCAGACTAAATTCAGACCTTGATTTGGATTACCCGTCTGAGCTAAATCCATTTTACACGTATTCATCGGGAGGGCTATATCAGGATAGGATCACCCGTCTGGGCTAGATCCTTTTTACCGTCAATTCCTTTTCAGAGATCCATCGAATTTTCCTTTCATTCAACCGGGATTTCTTCCCATTTTTATCAAATATACCAATGTTTCATAAATTTTCATACAATAAACATTCAAATCATATTCAAATCATATTCACATCAATAACATACATTTCAAGCATTTAAAAATAAAATTCAAGTTACACAAACTCACCTGGCGGAATTATAGAAATATCAAGATTCAGGGGCATTTTGGTAAATTTTTCATTTTCCCCGATTTTCACCCAATCTTGATCCAAATTAATAATTTCATTAAATTTATTAATTTAATCAATAAAACAATTCATTTTCTTCATTTTGGTCATTTTTTCCATTTTTACAAAATTGCCCCTACAGTTCTTTTTTTATTCAATTTAGTCCCTAAGTCTAAAACATACAAATTATTCATTTTAAATGTAAACCCTTGCTAGCTGAAAATTCATATATTTATTTTCCTCCTCTGCTTCTCCATTCCACATCCTTAATGTATATATCATTCTTATAAGTAACATTATCTATGATTTCACTATTTACTTATAAATTTATTCAAAGTTGTCCATCCGTGTCATAGTCACTAAATTATTTTATATTGAGCTACAGAACTCCAAATTTAGATCCGCTAATTTTCCCTAAAACTAGACTCAAATATATTCTTACCATAAAATTTTCAGAATTTTTTATTTAGACAATAAATACAGTTTATTCTTTAAAGTCACCCCTATTCTGCTATCTGACAGTTCTGACCCTTCTTCACTAAAAATTAATTATCTCCTCATACAGAATTCAAATGATGTTCCCGTTTATTTCTCTCAAACATAGACTCATTCATAATTCTAAGAATATAAATTTAAGCCCTAATTATGTTTCTCTAATTTTTGATGATTTTCCAAAGTCAGAACAGGGGAACCCGAAATCATTCTACCCTTGTCTAACTAAATTTGTTATATCTCACAATTTACAATTTCATTGCTTACATCGTTTCTTCTATGAAAAACTAGACTCAATAAACTCTAATTTCATATTTTATTTAACTTCTAATTTGATTTCCACAATTTTTGGTGATTTTCAAAGTTAGACTACTGCTACTATCTAAAACTGTTTTAGTGCAAGACATTAATTACCATGTTTATAACAACCTTATTTTCTTTCTCTACACTATTTCTCATCACTTTCTCTTATTTTCTCTTCACTAAGATATCAAGAACATAGGACCATATGTAAGGAAACTATACATTAACATCAATCCCATGCTTTTTCAATAATATCAAACTTAAAAATACATTGAAATCATGATGTTCTTACCTTTTTCTATTGATTTCAATCTTCATCTTGATTTTCTCTCTCCTTCAGCTTCCATTTCTTGAATCCAACTTGATATTCCAACCTCCCATAGTCTCCTTAACATTTTTCTCTCTTGGTAGCTATGGAAATTTTTTTTATTTTTGGGTGAAAATGGTAAATTTTTGGTAGAAGGACCAAATTGTAAGGAAATGAAATCTTCTTTTCTTCTTCTTCTTCTTCTCACGTTGGTTTTGCATGGGAAAGATGATGAAAATTCTTCATCTTTCCTTCCTTTTATACTAAATAATTAATAAAAAATAATAATGGAATAATAATAAAATAATAAAATATCTCATTAATAAAATAATATTTATCTAATTAAATAGTTAAAAAATATCATCAACATCATTATTACTTTCTAGATTTCTCTCTCTTTCAATTGACCATTTTGCCCTGTATTATCTTTTAAAATTCCATCCTTGAGTCATCATTTAATTTGATAAAATTGCAATTTAGTTCCTCATAATTTTTCACCTATTCAATTTGGTCCTAATTCATTCATTTTCCTTAGTTTCTAAATCATTCTACCCTTAAAATATTTGCACTATTGGTCCTTAATTTTTTTCATATTTACACTTTAACCCTCAAGTTTTGAGTATTTACTCTTAGGCAACAAAATTTTTCTCACTTTTACAATTTAGTCCTTTACTGAATCAAGACATCATAATTTACTTCTCAATGTTGTCATAACTCAAAATTTCCCTTTTTATCACTTTATTTCCTTATTTTACTATATCAAAGATAATATATTACTGTAGAAATTTTCAGGGTATTACACGTGTGACAACCCGTGTGCACCCAAATTAACTTCCAAAACAAGCAATTTCATGCACCATTTCCTATGAACCAAATCAAACCATTTCTTGTGTTTATCACCTATTCAAACCACATCTGAACATGCCAAAAACATGCCAAAAACATGCAACCTATTTGCCTAACCAATATACCCAAATTGGCATCACAATTTAAAATACTAATCCAAATTCACATTCAATAAACACATGTTCTTACTTTATAAACATACCAAAATGATTTAAATAAAAAATAATTTAGACAAGAAATAATTCAAATAACTATTAATTTTTATAATTCAAATCCAATAAATCACACAATAATATTGAAATCAAATCTTACACACTCAACCAAATCATAGATGAACTCCAAAGTAATATTGAATTCAAATCATTCAAACCCAAACAAATCTTAAACAAAGCAACACTTAAACCAAATCACACTTAGAATTTGACCATCTTTTCATTGAAGATGTAGGAATGAACTGTCAAATCCTTTGTGAACTCCTTGGGTCGGATAAAATCTCCGATGCTTTCCATTTGAGCAAATCACATCTCCAATAATGTAGATAAATAAAATTAGTGTTAATAATGAAAACAAAATCATGAAATAATAACAACATTGATGATTTAAAAAAATAATAGCTCTTTAATCATCTAGACTACTTACCACAAAGATTTAGACTTGTTAATCCATACATTCGTAATGGATAATATAGTCGCATGTAGACTTTCACATTTGAGAATTTCTTTTTGGCAAAGCTTACCACAATGAGAGCATTCAGGAAAGCCCTCAACCTTCCTAAAAAATTAAGATCATGATCATGTGAGTGATAGCCATAAGGCGGCAATGTGAACCCATCCTTGAGAAATGGAACTTGTCCAAGAACACATTTAGGATGAGCAGAAGTATCACAGATTGAACAAGAATAATACCAAAATCTTGGATATCTTTCTCGTTCACAAATATCACAATAACTTTGCTCATTATCATCATCATTAGTAAGTTTTAGAATGTGTTCATCAATTTTGTGAAGAGCTAAATGTGGTAATGTTAAGCATCCAAAATCCAAAGCAAATCTGCACTTTCCACATTTGAATGCACCATACCAACACTTATTGCCACAACCATTACAAAATTTTCCCTTGACTTTGAAATCAAAAAAGAGAAAGTGTTGGTGTCATTCACATTCAATGATATCAGCAACTTTAGCACACCTTAAGCACATGTCCCACGAACCAATTCTGTAGAAGAAACCACTACAACATTCATCGCAAAAGGCACAGATCTGGTAGTCTTTGAAATAGAGAGTGGCATTACCTTGACGAAACCAATGTTGCTTGATTCTTGGCAATTCAACACAACTTCTGTGAAGAAAAAAGGGGCATTCTGAACAATAATAAAAGAGAGTTGAGACATATAGCATGCACCCATCACATTTTTTTATCAATTTCCTCCATCTTGTTTACGAACACCAAGTAATGTTGATGACTGAAATGTTGAATCTTTGTAGCTTCCCCAACTTCATTCACTTCAATAACACGAATGATAGAAGACTGCATAGATTTTTCATAAAGCTCATCACATTGCTTTTATTCCTCAATTACCTTGTACAAGTCATCATCCTCTAAGACACAATTCACATGGACAACGTAATTGCAACCTGACTTCCCACAAGAGTAACTCCCACGCTCTAGTCTCACTTCTTTGAAACAAATCTTGCAATCTTGCTTTGTAAGCTCTTGTTTTTGAAGAAAATATTTGTGAAAAATGCAGTGATCATGTCGAGAAAATTTGATAATGCGTGGGAGTGAAATGCATTTCTTATGGACTGTAGTGCAACATGTAGAACATATGTAAGAAATATAATTTCCTTCAATGGCACATGCATCACAAATGAATGAGTCTTGTCTCCAAAATAAGGTGAATGGGTGCTGATGATAGCTTTTGTCTTCAACAATGGGCCTCGACAAAGTGCATTCAAGGTTGATGTTAAAATGGCAAAGAGAACAACCACAAAAAGCTCCAGAATGTTTCTTTTGGCATAGGTTGCAAAAATGGTTGCGATCATTATAATTAAGGAAAAGAGGGTGTATGTGGTGGGAAGGGTGATCAATTTTAGTGGGTAACTCAAGGCATTTCTTGTGAATCATAAATGATGGACAATCAGAACAAACATATATAGCATCTATCAGTATTGGTTCACGACACCAAGAGCAGTTCAATTTTTTGAGTACATCTATGACCGTGGAACTTTCTATGAAGGTCAGTGGATGTTTGTGGATGTCATGTTTGGCCGGTTGGTTAAACTTATATGAAGAAGATAATTTAGTACATTTGATGTCAAGGGAAAAATAACATAAGTAACATTCATAAAAAAAACATGTTACGTTTTTCCTTGCATAATAGACAACCATATACCCAGCTAAAAGAACTTGGCCTTTGTCGAAGAAAAAGACCATACCTTGAGTGCTGGGGATGGAGAGGGTGATTAGGGAGTGAAAGGGTGCCTCTGCACATTGCTTGTGAAGATGATAATTGCAATGAATACAAATGAAGCATGGAGCTGAAAGCAGTTCCCCACATCCATCGCAGTAAGCTTTAATACCTTCATTGCTTTGCTCTGCCACTAACGCCAAGGGATGTTCCTCATGAAAAGGATGTTGAATTTGTTGCACCGACTTATGGTGTCTCTCATTCTCATTCTCGCTCACACTCTCATTCACACTCTCATTCTCAATCTCATTCTCATTCTCATTCTTATTCTTGCTCACACTCTCACTCTCAGTCACACTCTCATTCTCAATCTCATTCTCACTCTCATTTTTATTCTCGCTCACACTTTCACTCTCATTTTGATTCTCACTCACACTCTCACTCTCACTCTCAGTCTCATTCTCATTCTTATTCTCGCTCACACTCTCAGTCTCACTCACACTCTCATTCTCAATCTCATTCTCACTTTCATGCTTATTCTCGCTCACACTTTCACTCTCATTCTGATTCTCGCTCACACTCTCCCCATTCTTCATCTCTATTAATTTGTATGTTTGTGAAAAATAAAAAAAAAAATATGAAAAAAATGGTAGAAATGAATGAAAAGTAGAAAATGAATAAAAGAAAGAATAATTTTTAATTTAAGGAATGATTGAAAAATAGTTCACCCAACATAAATGGTGTACAAACTCCTTGCAAGTAATTAAAGAAAACAATGGTATTTTTTTTCCATTTAAACACTCAAGCATTGAATTTCACTCTCTCATAAAGCTCCAATCTCAAAAAAATCAACATCCTCTTATAAAAATTAGAGTATTGTGCTTTGCTTAATTGTAAGTACAAAGAATGTTACTATAAATAGCTATGAGTGATAGATTTCTTTTTTTATTGTAATAAAGACGATTATATAATTTAAATATATTAGATAAAGATGATAATATATCACATATATGTCATTTTTGTAAAAATTTTCAAATATGAAATTTTCAAAATTCAATTTTGTTTATTACTAAATTAAATCTAAATATTACTATATGAATCCAAAATAAATAATTATTCATTGGTTATTCAAATATGATTAATATATGAATCTAGTAAGTTAAAATAATTTAAATGCAAATCGAATCTAGTAAGTTAAAATAATTTAAATGCAAATCGAATAATTCAAATCCAAATATGTTTCCTAAAATAAATAATTTTTTAGTATAAAATTACAATTAGTGGTCTAACTATATTATACCAATAAGTGTTGGGTGCAGTAATAAGATACATTGCACTTTTAAGCGAAGAACATAGATTTGAACCTTGATGACGACATTATTGATAGAGACAGTCACAAACCCAGAACCTAAACAATAAGACGAACTTGAAAAATAGTAAAAAGAATATGTCATTATTTATAATAATAACTTAATTATTTTAAATATTTTATTAACAATTCTATGCTTTTTATAATATTTTGTAAATTTTATTAACAATTTTAATAATTTTCTATATTTTTTAAATATTTTTTCACAATTTAAATTTTTTATTTTTTGTAATTTATATATATTGTTATTCTAATACTTATTAATGTTTTTTTTTTGCACTTTTATATATTTTTATATTTTTATTATTTTTATTATAAAATATCATATTTCATTGCATGGCACGATTCTAGTGTGCCATAAAGCGAAAACAACCCTTAAAAATAGCTATCGTTACTCTTAAACGGTTGACCGTTAATTTCAACAGTTAAATGATTTAATAAATTGAAATTTTATCGTTCAATAGCTCAACTGAATGCAAAAAATATATATATAAGGGCTTAATTGATTATTTTTTTTGAAAAAATTCAAGGACTTTAGACCCTTTAGCATTAATTTTTACATCATAGTTAAAAAATTTCAATGCATCAAACATATGATATACTCAAAGAATTTGATCTGAAAATATAAATTTTCTTTAAAAAAAAGACAATTAAATTAAAATTAAAGTTTATATGTTATAAAAAATTCCTAACAAAGTAAAGCATTTCTACAATAATAATACTACTTTGCTTTCTTTGTTAAAGTAAATTTTGTTCTTTTCTTGCAAATTAGGCAATTACTTTGGTTTTTTTATGGGTCTAAGATTACTTAATCATGTCATGAATGCATGGACAACAGTCCACAATCACACAAATTTGTTATCTATATATTCTTATATATCTAATTGGCCCATCAATTGAATTTAACGATTAATGTGATTAAAGAATAAAATAATTAATAAAAAGATTTAATTGATTTTTTTATTAACAATAAGAATTTCATTGGAAACCAATTAAATCGAATACACATTGTACTCTTAAGTGAAGAACGTAGGTTTGAACCTTAAAGACAACATTATTGAGAAAGGCAATAAGAACCTAAAACTTGAACAATAAAAAAAAATTGAAAAATAGTAAAAAAAAAAAGTGTCATTATTTATGATACTAACTCAATTATTTTAAATATTTTATTAACAATTTTATGCTTTTTATAATATTTTGTAAATTTTATTAACAATTTTAATAATTTTCTAGATTTTTAAATATTTTTTCATAATTTTACAATTTTTTTTTTGTAATTTACATATAATTTTTGTTATTTTAATCATTATTAATTTTTTGGAAATTTTTTGGAAATTTTTATATTTTATTTCATTTATAATATGTTCTTTTTTTGTACTTTTATATATTTTTATAAATTTATAATATTTTTAACTTGTATATATTTGTATTATTTTTAATATAAAATATCATATTTCGCTGCATGGCACAATACTTGTGTGCCACATGATGAAAATAACCCTTAAAAATAGTTATCGTTACTCTTTAACGATTAACCGTTAACTTTAACAGTTAACTAGTTTAATAAATTGAAATTTTAATGTTCAATAGCTCAATTGAATTTAAAAAAGTATAAGGGTTAATTGATCTTTTTGGAAAAATTCAAGGCTTTAAAGACCCTTTAGCCTTAATTTTTACATCATAGTTAACAAATTTTAATGCATCGAATATATGATATACTCAAAAAATTTGATCCGAAAACATACCAATTCAAAAAAGTAAAGAATTTCTTAGAAAAAAATATACAATTAAATACAAAGTAAAGTTTATATGTTATAAAAAAAATCCAAACAAAGTAAAGCATTTCTACAACATTAATACTTTGCTTTCTTTATTAAATTGAAATTTGTTCTTTTCTTGTAAATTAGGCAAATATGGGTTTAAGATTACTTAATCATGCCATGAATACATGGACAACAGTCGTAAACCATAAGAAATTGTTATGCTTACATATTTTACTCAGACTTTATTATTATCTATATATTCTTATATATTTAATTGATTCATCAATTGATAGTTAGCTGAAAGACTTACTTTGGAGCCAATTAAGTAGATGAGCTTAATTTTTTTTTTTAAAATCATAATTGACTTATTACTATCTATAAGCAAAGGCGAAGCTAGAAAATTTTTCTACAAGGGGCTAAAATTAAATTGTATTTTTTACGATGGTAAAAATGCAATTTCACCATTTGAATATCCTATATTTTTATAATTTTTAAAAGATAAATCGAATTTTTATCATTTTTAAGGGGACAATGTGCAATTTTACCTTTACTAATTTTAAATCTTAAAAATGTTAGAAGACCTAAATGAAAATTTTTTCATTTTTGGGGGACCGGACCCTTTGCCAATCCCCTTAAATACGCCTCAGCCTGTAAGTCAAAAACACCAAAGCACAAGTGTTATGATGTTTGCCTTTTCAAATTAACACACAAGTGCTATGATTATTTTAGGTAAGGATCATAATTGATATGTTGAAATATTTAAGTCTTATGTTTTTGATTTTTCAAATTATCTTTTCTAGAAAAAAATTTCTTAGGTGGTATTTGAGAATCATAATCCTAATATATAATTTTTCCAAATTAATCTTAATTTCTAATCAACCCATTGTCAATTATAAATTAATTAATAAAATATTTACACATATTTGGCCCATAAAAATTATTTTTTTAATTATAAAAGAAGAAATATTAGTGTTTAACACTTGTGGTGTCTCTCTTTTCCTTTTATTGAGAAACAATATTTTTATTTTATTTGAAAAAGTATGTTGGACATGCGTTAGTGTAAATTTACTCAATACATCATCTTATTTACTTAATAAATTTTCATATTTTTTTTATTTTGTTTTATAACTTTTATGTTTTTTTATAATATTTGTATTTTTTATTAATAATTTTCTATATTTTCAAATACTTTTTCACAATTTTACAAAAAAAAAATTGTAATTTATATATATTGTTATTTTAATACTTATTAATTTTTTTTGCAATTTTTTAAAATTTTTACTTTTTATTTATAATATATTTTTATAATTTTTTTTCACTTTTCTATATTTTTATAAATTTATAATTTTTTTTAAATTTGTATATATATTTATTATTTTTTATATTTTTTAAGATTTTTAATATAAAATACTATATTTCGCCACATGACACAATGCTTGTGTATCACGTGGCGAAAACAACCTCCATTACTCTTTAACTGTTAAATGTTTAATAAATTGAAATTTTAACGTTCAATGACTCAATTGGATGCAAAATAAGTATGAGAGTATAATTGATTTTTTTAAGGGCTCTAAAGATCTTTTAGTCTTAATTTTTAGATCATAGTTAACTTTTTTTAACGCATCAAATGTATGATATACTCAAAAAATTTGATCCGAAAGCATACCAATTCAAAGAAGTAAAGAATTTCTTAAAAGAACAAATAACAAATAATTAAATACAAAGTAAAGTTGATATGTTATAAAAATCCAAACAAAGTTAAGCATTTCTACAAGAATAATACTTTGCTTTCTTTATTAAATTAAAATTTGTTCTTTTCTTGTAAATTAGAAAAATATGAATTTAAGATTACTTAATCATGCCATGAATACATGGAAAACAGTCAAAAATCATAAGAAATTTGTTATGCTTACATAAGATTTTATTGTTATCTGAAATGTGATGATCCATGCTTTTTTATTTACTTAATAAGTGGTAAAAATAAATAAATTTTGGCATAATAACTTACTTTGTCCTCCAATTTTATAAATAAATAAAAAAATCATTTTAATTGTCCATTTAATTTTTTGTCTTTTTTAAGCTTTTTAACTTGTATTGTTTATTAAATTATTTCAAAATAGATGAAAGAATTAACACCTACTAATTTTACTGATGTGGCATCTATGTAAAAATTCGCGTGTATGTCATATAAATAAATAAATAAATTTTTAAAAATATTAAAAACAAATATTATTCATCAATTGTTATTCATAAAATAAAATAAATTTAAGTAGACATAAGTGATAAGTGAAGAAATGTAGTTGATTGCAAAGGAAGAAAAAGAAATGAATTAAGGTGTCCAATTAAGTAGTTGGCTGTGGTAAATGTAACAAATATTGGAATTAACCTTATTTATAATTTTCAATTGTTGTGTATGTTAATTGGACCATACATTTTATTTATAATTTTGGAATTAAGATGTGGGATCAAATATTGGAATTAACTTTCATTTGTAGTTGAGATTTGAATTCAATTGAGATTCCTATTTGTTTAATTTTCCTGATTTTTTATGTTTTTTATTTCATATGACTATGTTGTATTCAAGACTTCATATATTTATATTTGTAAAATAAATATATGCAAAACAAACAAGTGCAATAAAAAAAAACATTTAGCATGAAGGAAAATTGCAATTATATATACAATAAAAATATTTTAAATAATTAATTAATATTGCGAAAATGATTTAAATAGAAATTAATTTAGATAAGAAATAATTCAAATAACTATTAATTTTCATAATTCAAATACAACAAATTAATCACATGATAATATTGAAATCAAATCTTACACACTCAAACAAATCATAGATGAACTCTAAAGAAGTATTGAATTCAAATCATACAAACCCAAACAAATCTTAAACAAAGCAATACTTAAACCAAATCTCACTTTGAATTTGAGCATCTTTTCATCGAAGAAGTGGGAACGAAATGTCAAATCCTTTTTTAACTCCTTGGGTTAGATAAAACTTCTGATGCTTTCCATTTGAGCAAATCACATATCCAATCATGAAGATAATTAAAATTGGTGTTAGTAATGAAAACAAATTCATGAAATAATAACAACATTGACGATTTAAAAAAATAATAGCTCTTTAATCATCCAAAGTACTTACCACAAAGCTTTAGACTTGTTAATCTGGACATTTGCAATGAATAATATAGTTGCATGTAGACTCTTCACATTTGAAAATTTCTTCTTGGCAAAGCTTTCCACAACAAGAGCATTTAGGATAGCCCTTAGCCTCCCTAAAAAAGTTAAGATGATGATGATGATTGCGATCATTATAAGGAAATGTGACTCCATCCTTGACAAATGGAAATTGTCTAAGAACACATTTGGGATGAGCAGTAGTATCGCAGATTGAACAAGAATAATACCAAAGCCTTGGATCTCTTTCTCGTTCACAAATATCACAATAACTTTGCTCTTTATCATCATCATAAGTAAGCTTTAGCATGTGTTCATCAATTTTGTGAAGAGCTGAATGTGGTAATGTTAAGCATCTAAAATCCAAAGCAAATCTGCACTTTCCACATCTGAATGCACCACGGTCGTTATCAGCGCCGCAACCATTACATTCCTCTTTATAATTGAAATCATAAAAGAGGAAGTGTTGGTGTCCTTCACATTCAATGATATCAGCAACTTTAGCACACCTTATGCACATATCCCGATATCCTCCAACCTTGTAGAAGAAACCACTACAATATTGCACGCAAAAATTACATCTCTTGAAGCCATCGAAATTGAGGGGGGCTTTGTATTCACGAAACCAATGAGTCTTGATTTTTGGCAATTCAGTACAAGTTTTGTGAAGAAAAAAGGGGCATTCTGAACAATAATAGAAAAGAGTTGAGATAGATAGCATGCACCCGTCACATTTTCTATCAATTTCCTCCTCCATCTTGTCTGCTAACACCAAGCAATGTGGATGACTGAAATGTTCAATCTTTGTAGTTTCCCCAGCTTCATTCACCTCAATAACACGAATGATGGAAGACTGTATAGATTTTTCGTAAAGATCCTCACATTGCTTTTCTTCCTCAATTACCTTGTACAAATATTTTTTCTCTAAGACACAATTCACATGGACAACGTAATTGCAACTTGGCTTCCCACAAGAGTAACTCCCACGATCTAGTTTCACTTCTTTGAAACAAACCTTGCAATCTTGCTTTGTAAGCTCTTGTGTTTGAAGAAAATATTTGTGAAAAATGCAGTGATCATGTCGTGAAAATTTGATAATGCGTGGGAGTGAAGTGCATTTCTTATGGACGACAATGTAACATTTCAAACATATATAAGAAATATAATTTCCCTCGGTATCACATGCATCACAAATGAATGAACCTTGTCTCCAAAGTAAGGAGAATGGATGTCGATGGCTTCTTTTATCTTCAATACTGGACCTCAACAAAGCGCATTCAAGGTTGATGTTAAAATGGCAAAGAGAACAACAATAAAAGTGTCCAGAATGCTCCTTTTGGCATAGGTTGCAAAAGCGGCCACTATTACCATAATTAAGAAACAGAGGGTGTATGTGATGAGAAGGGTGATCAATTTTAGTGGGTAACTCATCAAGGCATTTCTTGTGAGCAATGAATGATGGACAGTCAGAACAAAAATATATAGCATATGTCAATGGTTCATGACACCAGAGGCAATTGAAGTTTTTGAGTACATCTATGGCCATGTGACTTTCTATAAAGGTCAATGGATGTTTGTGGAAGTCATATTTGGATGGTTGGTTAAACTTATATGAAGAAGATAAATGAGCACATTTGATGTCAAGGGAAAAAAAAACATCTTCTACATTCATAAAAAAACATGTTACGTTTTTCCCCGCATAATGCACAACCATATACCAGGTAATCACTAGGATATGGCCTTTGTTGAAGAAAAAGACCTGAGCTTGAGTGTTGGGGATGGAGAGGGTGATTAGGGAGTGAAAGGGGTGCCTCTGCACATTGCTTGTGAAGGTGATAATTGCAATGAATACAAGTGAAGCATGGAGCTGAAAGCAGTTCCCCACATCCATCGCAGTAAGCTTTGAGAGCTTCATTGCTTTGCTCTGTCAGTAGCACCAAAGGATGTTCCTTGTGAAAAGGATGCTCAATTTGTTGCACCGACTTGTGGTGACTCTCGTTCTCATTATCCATCTCCATTGATTAGTGTGTTTGTGAAAAATGAAGGAGATTATAGGAAGGAATTAATGAAAGAAAAGAAAGGATAAATATTAAAATGAGGAATGATGGAGAAATGGTAGTTTGAGGAGGTGTGGTTTAACACTAATATTTCTCATTTTATGCTCACTATCTTCTCTCTCTTTTCATCTTATTGAGAAACAATTTTTTTACTGTAAATTAACTAACGTGTCTTAAATCTAAATACCAATACATCCTCTTATTTACTTAATAAATTTTCATATTTTTTTTATTTTGTTTTATAACTTTTATGTTTTTTTATAATATTTTGTAATTTTTATTAACAATTTTAATAATCTTCTATATTTTTAAATACTTTTTCATAATTTTACAATTTTGTTTTTGTAATTTATATATATTGTTATTTTAATACTTATTAATGTTTTTATTTTGCAATTTTTTATTAATTTTTACATTTTATTTATTTATAATATATTTTTGTAATTTTTTTGCACTTTTATATATTTTTATAAATTTATAATATTTTTTAATTTGTATATATTTGTATTGTTTTTATATTTTTTTACAATTTTTAATATAAAATATCATATTTCGCCACATGACACAATGCTTGTGTATTATGTGGCGAAAACAACCTCCGTTACTTTTTAACTATTAAATGTTTAATAAATTAAAATTTTAATGTTCAATGGCTTAATTGGATGTAAAATAAGTGTGAGAGTATAATTGATTTTTTAAGAGCTCTAAAGATCGTTTAGTCTTAATTTTTATATCATAATTAAAATTTTTTAATGCATCAAATGTATGATATACTCAAAGAATTTGACTCGAAAGCATACTAGCTCAAAGAAGTAAAGAATTTCTTTAAAAAAATAATTAAATTAAAAGTAAAATTTATATGCTATAAAAATCCAAACAAAGTAAAGCATTTCTACAACAATAATACTTTGCTTTATTTATTAAATTAAAATTTGTTCTTTTCATATAAATTAGGTAAATATGGGTTTAAGATTACTTAATTATGCCATGAATACATAGATAACGGTTGAAAACCAAAAGAAATTGTTATGCTTACGTATTTTACTCAAATTTTATTGTTATCTATATATTCTTATATATTTAATTGGTTAATCAATTGATTTTAACTATTAATGTTATTAAAGAAGAAAATAGCTAACTAAAAGACTTAATTTGGAGCCAATTAAGTAGATGAGCTTAAATTTTTTTTTTTAAATTCATAATTGACTTTTTACTATCTATAAGTAGGGGTGAAGCTAGAAAATTTTTCTAGGAGGGACCCAAATTAAATTGTAATTTTTATGATAGTAAAAATACAATTTCACTATTTGATTAGCCTATATTTTTATAATTTTTAAAAAATTAAATCAAATTTTATCCTTTTTAGGGGGACAATGTGTAGTTTTATCTTTAATAATTTTAAATCTTAAAAATTTTAAAAAACTTAAATGAAAAATTTTCATTTAAGGAGAGTCCGGAACCCTTACAAATCCCCATAAATATACCAATGCCTATAAGTCAAAAATTTATTTAGGTGTAATTTGAGAATCATAACTTTAATATATAATTTTTCCAAATTAATCTTAATTTCTAATCAATCCATTATTAATTAAAATTTAATTACTAAAATATCTACACATATTTGACTCATAATTTATCTAACAACTAAAATGCAATAAATCTTAACCGTATTAAATCAATTTTATAACAGTAAATAATAGCGGTAACTAGTTTTGCTTCCGTTGATGGTTAGTAGTACAATCAGCATCTATCATTATACTTTTATTTCTAACAATTTCATCTCTATATTTTAGATTTCAAAATCTAAATCCTACTATTACTATTAACACCGTTAAAAGATATGACATTCAAGGCATAACCAAAAGCTGATAGGAGCCCAACTCCCCTAATAATTTTTTTTATTTAAACACTTTAAAATTTTTAAAATTATAAATTAGTAAAGAAAAAATTACATTTTATCCATACTTAATGATAAAATTTAAATTTAATCTTTTTAAAATTATAAAAATAAAACTATTAAAATGATAAAATTACATTTTTATTATTATAAAAATTACAATTTAATTTTAACCCTAAAAAATTTTTATGGCTTCGCCCTGGTGACATTTTTAAAAAAAATACTTAGTAACAATATAATTAAAAGAATTATGTAATTAACTTGAATTTAACCTAAAAAAACTTCAACAATGAAACTTGATTTTTAAAACCCTAAAAATATAAAAGACTAAATTTTAAATTTTTAAAAAGTATTCAAAAACGTATTTCTTAGTGTAGTACAAACTTAATGATTTGGGATAAGAATTTCCAAAACAATCAAAGTAGAAAACTGTCTTAATAAACTAAGCTTTAAATTATTAATTTGTAACTCTTGAATTAATATTATTAGCAAAAAAGAATATTAATTAATTCATAACACGTAACTCTTACATCCTCTTAGACCATCCATTACTTTCTTTCATCTATAAATTCCATGCATATATCATAATCCAACCATTCAATAACTTTCAAGTACACGAAAGTTTTGTCCAAGCCTGATTTCAAGCTTATATTCTTATCCAAATCTTCTCATGAGCCTTTAGGTCGAACCAAGTGGCTCAATCCATGACCAAGTCTAATTGTTATACAAAGAATGATATGACTTAAAAAGCAAGAAACAGCACGTATTTTCAACCAAGCAAGTCGAAACCTAAAAGAATACCCAGATTCTATTCAACGCAATAATATTAGCTATTTCTATACTGAAATTAAGAAAAGGAAAGTTAAAACCTTACATTTCATCAACCAAACCCTATGTATCAAGCACAAAAAATTTAGACTAAATTTGACCCAACCTAGCACACACAACATGCACTTTACACCAACCTTGACCCGAACCCGAACCCTTTTCTTGTAATCCTTGCAGAGTCTATATAATTTGAGTGACTAAACACTTTGGGTTATGTAATAGTGAACTTACTCTGTTTCAAGGGCTGCGATTTCATATCTCACTTCTTCTAAATGTTCGTTAATGGCAGTTACAGCATCTTGCACTCCTCTAATGGCTTCCTTGAGAGCATTATCATACTCGGCATTTGCTTCTGCTTCTTCGGTTCCGGCAGCTTCTGTTATCTCCTGGAGATGCACACATTCATGCTCCATTGGCTTCTTAAATGAGCAATTCTCATGGTTCACCAGACGCTCTGACGGACGACCTGCCTTCTTCAAGACCTGAATCGTGGCAGTCTATGTATAGAATATATATAATACACCGTCAGCAGAGAATGCAGGATTTTACAATAAGGCACAGATTAAATATAGCCATACAGGTAAGAAGGTTGATGACAAAGAATATGTATCATATATAATTAATATTATATCGAAATTGAGTTTTATATACCCATACCTGACACTCACCTCCGATAACATAGAATGACAACATTAAATTATAATTCCATTGTTCAATATAATAATCTTAGCAGCAATGGTACAAGAATGACTAGAGACATACCAAATGTAATTTCTGCTTTTCCTGTGTTTGAATGGCTCTGAGCAGCTCAGCTAGATCAACTCGGCAGTAATCAGGGTTTAAAAACAGAGATTCCATCTCAAGGACCTGCACTCAAACCAATGATGTAGTAAGAAAATATGGTCTGGAAAAAATGAATTCAAAGTTTATGAATGATCAGGTGTTGAACTCGGAACTTGTTTTGAGCAATCATTGAACTCTACTGTGATCTCACTGCAAAGCTGCTGGTAGGCCAATTCCCCTCCCGATTTCATATACTCCGAAAAACCCCTGATTAGTTTAATTCCAAAACTAACGTTCAAAATTCTCTCTAAAAAAAACATAGTAAACATAACAAAAGCATAACATATAGTACATTCAGTCAAAGCCTTTTGAAGCATTATATTTATACCAGGCAAAGAACACACAATACAAGCAAACGAGAAAAACAACTAAAAACATGATACAAAAAATAATACGAACATGAATAGTTATCTTTAGATAATTTTTTCATAGTTTCTTTTGTTGTATTGGGTTGGTACTGTAGCAGATTTCTGCTTCTTTTGGATGATAAAAATCAGATTTATTCAAATAATAATACAAACAAGACAAGAATATACGAATGTATCAAAATCTACATAACATAAATTACTGAGTACAGAGTTTATAAGTATATAACACCTTAAAAATTATGACAATAAATAACATGAATACGACATAAAACAAAGATCACCAGGTCTAAAGAACACGATATTGGACTTATTCAACGTACATTCTCATCACTCAAGGACACAATTTATTCCATGAAAATGGTTCATTAAGCATCAAAGGAACCTTTTTACAAACAATTTCCTATTCTTGCACCATGTCCATAAAAATTTTAGAAGCATGTAATACCTTAAACACGAAAACTACACAAATACATGACTTTCCAAATTTAAGGAATTCAATATCATACATGTTCAAAGTACATTCTTATCACTCCAACACGAAAACAACATGAATATATAAATTATCAGCCGTAAGAAACGTTTTATAAACAATTTCCTATTCTACTCTTTTCATTTCAAGATAAAGCTTAAGTAAGCGTTAGTATTAGTACATGCATTTCATACTGAAAAACCCAGGCTCTAATTAGGCGCATGG
Organism: Gossypium longicalyx; assembly: GCA_025698465.1. Taxonomy (NCBI): domain Eukaryota; kingdom Viridiplantae; phylum Streptophyta; class Magnoliopsida; order Malvales; family Malvaceae; genus Gossypium; species Gossypium longicalyx. Next base: position 95,071,666 of record CM047000.1, on the reverse strand, counting down.
ATTCACTTATTTACCACCAAAATCTATACAAATAAGAAAAAAATTAAACCCCAAGGGAGGGATTTCAAGAACTAGTAGACGCATGGATTAACTATTCATTGATATTTTCCCTGATTTTTAGCAATTTAAAACTAGAATTGATTAGCGAACCCCAAGAAATAGTTATGAATAAGAAAAAAATTGAAACAAAAGAATGGATTTAACAAACCCAAACAGACCATCAAATCCAAATCAAACTTAGGGGTTTCTTTTTGGGGAGCAAAAAAAGTGAAGAAGGCTTACGTTTTAAGCTTGGAGTAAGCCTGAGCTCTACGCTGTTGAATTTCAAGGAATTTGCGAAGTAAATTGAGAATTTCATTGCTTTTACTGCAATTGCTGTTTTCTTGTTCAATATCCATTGAGTCTTTTATTGAAACCTTCTTCTCAAAATCTTCCATTTTTTTCCTTTTCGAATTTGCCTCTTAATCCGATCTCTGCAAGTTTTCCTCGTTAATCTTCTGCAGTCACGCCTCCCTCTAAGAAACTGGAAATTGAAATGCTTCGTATTTACACTGAAACCAACAAATAACTTAAAAGGCTTTTGAATATGGGAAGTTAGAACCCAGCCCACTTTTTAATTTGATTTTTTCTTAAATTTATTTTTATATTATTATTCAAATATTTTTGGATAAGGATAAGGATAAGGCTTTCAGACTTAAACCTCTCTTTACATTTTCGATTCTCGTTTTAATCAGTTTGATCAATTATTTAATTTAATTAAATAATTATAAATTTTAAAATTAATTTGTAAAGAATTATTAAAAAAATAATTCAATCATTTTAATTGTTTAGACGATTGAATTTTAACTCAATTGATATTATTATCAATACAAAAAGACGTAAATTTGAATATACTAATATACATTACCTTCAAATTTAAGAGTTTAAAATTTTTTATCTATTCAATTAATTTTTTTAATTCGATTTAATTGACCCAAAATTATTTACAGATCACCAAATTAATCTCTCCAAACCGATACTTCATCCAATTTAATTTTAATAACATTGAATATGATGAGATTTCCCCCTCCAATATTAATTGCCTTGGTTAGTCATATTGGGCCCATGTTAGGGTTCAGATTAAACTCACTAAATTATTTATCTATTTTTCAATTCTTTGAAGGGTAAATTAAAAAAATAGTCACTTTTATTTATTTTATATTACATTTTAGTTACTTATATTTGAAATATTATGTTTAATCACTTACGTTATTGTTTTGTTACGAAATGAATCAATTTACTGTTAAACTCCATTACCTCCCTAACGGCAGTCCTACGTGGCAATTCAGATGGGTTTTAAATGCCAACTGGGATGTCCAGTTGTTGGAATAAAAATAGATTTTTAATTAAATAAACTTGATTTGGACTGCCAAGTAAGACATCCAAGTTGGTATTTAAAACCCATTTGAATTGCCACGTAGGACCTCGTTAGGGAGGTAACGGAGCTTAACAGTAGAGTGAACACTTCGTAACAAAACGATAACGTATTCAAACATAAGTGACTAAAATGTAACCTAAAACAAATAAAAGTGATTATTTTTGTAGTTTATCCTTCTTTTAAAGAAGATATTAGTTCTTTCAAAATTAAATTATCAAGATTAGTTATTTCAATAATTTTTTAATTTATTAATTGGCTTTTTAAAATTAAATGTTAAGATGGGTTATTTTCTATATCAATCGAAATATAAAAAATTTTAGAGACGATATTGTTAAAATGAACAATTCCAGTCTTCCTTAAAATGATTATAAAAATTACCAAAAATAAAAAGCTTTGAATATTTCTAAAACAAAAACATACTCATCATTTGTTCTAATAGTTTGCTACGTTGCAATAGGGGATGTATTGCAATTTCATGACATATTCATGATGTGGGTAAAAAAAATTGTGAAGTAAATATATTTATTAAAAATTCACACAAAAATTAATTGATATTACTCGAGACTTGGCCTCTTTAAAAACCGAGTCTTAATTTTTGTTTAAACTCATTTTTCCAATCCATATTTTTATCCAAACTCTCCTACTTTTGAATAAACTTTCAAATCTAGATGAATAACTCGACTCATGATCAGATACCTTATTCATTATTCGAGATTTTATATTATTTGAACTTCCCGTATTTATCATCTTTGAGTCTAGACCCACATGTTTTAAATATTAACAATAATAAAGTTATTTAAAATTTACATAATAAGAAAAACACTATATATGGTAATATTATCTTGTCTATATCTATAAGATTTTACATTTGACTGAGTCATATATGCTTAATCAATATGTTTTAATATATATATTCTCACGTATTAAGTCATGACTTGCCTAAACAATGTACTCAACTGCCCAAAGTTGGGTGGTTCTAACCATTTTTAATTATTTATTTCCATTCTTTTAACTTTTATTCTAACTTCTCACTGAAAATAAAAAACTTAAAAACTTTTTTTCTATTTAATAATTTGTATATTTTATTAATTATTATATATATATTAAAAATTAATTTATTAGCATCATATTTTATAATTGTATTTTGTATCGTGGGAGTGTATTTGAGTTAGTCTGAAGTTTGTATGTTTAATTCCATTTAAATTTATTTAATTAAATTTAAATTTATTGAGTATTCATTTGTACTCTTTTATCGAGAGATTTATTTTCGTATTTATAAGGTACAATCTTTTGATGTGACGTATTAAAAATAAATATGTTTTTGAATGTTAACACATACTCTCTCCTAAGATTAATATGTGTCCTCCAAGTATGAATTCGTCTACATGGTGACAAAGTATATAGGCGAACCATGCAGGCGAACTACATGATAATTGAAATAAGAAGAATCAAGTTGACCTTAGTTAGATAGCGAGTTGGTCCAGGAACGGATACTGTCGAACATTATAACAGAATTCGAATTAAATTATTTCAACACTAATATTTAATTAAACAATCGAGGAGTCTAATTCAATATCTTAAATGTTCATTTTATAATTTATAAAGATGATCGTTTTGGGATTTGTGATTGTTCTTTTCAATAATATTATCTTTAATATTTAAACTCGAATTTTTAAAAGTGTAATATGTTCTATCACTATACTCAACGCGGTAAATAATTTTTATTTTTATTTTTATTTTTATTTTCTAGAAAAAGTGGTTAGTTAATAGTTGACTTTAACTTTGTCACTTCATCATCAGCTACTTCCCCTTATAATATATTCCTTTGGTTCCATCTGAGTTTGGTTCATAATTTATACCATAAACTAATGAATCAACTGTTTGCCAATTGCTGATGTCAATCCGCGTTTCCCCTTATTATTTCTTGATTATGTTGACTATTTTAGCAACCAAATCCTCAAGCTTCAACCTCATCCGCCATTGTTGCTTGCTTTACAAAGCTCAAAAGCTCTTCAAATCATCTCATTTTCATTGATTTCCCCATGGGACAAGATAAAGCGAAACTAGTAGAAGAATACGAAATCCTAGATATACTAGGACGAGGTGGATTCTCAGTCGTAAGAAAAGGTATAAAAAGAAAGAACGGATCAGATCATGAGAAAACACAAGTCGCCATTAAAACACTGAAACGATTCGGAACGACGCCGTCACCAGCTCGAGTCGAGAAAACAATAGCTTCGATGGCGGCGTTATTGCCGACGCGTAACCAGGTTTCCATCTCCGACGCGCTGTTGACGAACGAGATCCTCGTCATGAGGAAGATCGTCGAGAACGTTTCGCCGCATCCTAACGTGATCGATCTCTACGACGTTTACGAAGATCAAGCCGGGGTTCATTTGGTGCTGGAATTGTGCTCCGGCGGCGAGTTGTTCGATCGGATAGTGGCGGAAACACGGTACTCGGAAGCCGGTGCGGCAGCGGTGGTACGGCAGATCGCGGGAGGATTAGCGGCGATCCATAAGGCGAACATTGTTCATAGAGATCTGAAACCAGAGAACTGCTTGTTCTTGAATAAAAATAAAGATTCAACGTTGAAGATCATGGATTTTGGATTGAGTTCGGTGGAGGAATTTACGGATCCGGTTATCGGGTTGTTTGGATCCATAGATTATGTTTCACCGGAGGCGCTTTCTCAAGGGAAAATCACAGCAAAGAGCGATATGTGGTCTCTGGGTGTCATCTTATACATCTTGCTTTCGGGGTATGTTCCCAAAATCTTCCATATTTTTTCCCGCTGTTCGAAATCTTAAATTATTTACTATTATTATTTGGTCATTGAATTTTCATTTTGTTTTAGTAAAATTGAGAAATTATATTTTTATTTTAATTTATCAGAAAATTAAGTCTAATTGAGTAATATTATTACAATTGACATGAAAATCAATTGTTTAATAATTAACAAAATTTAACATTTCAGACATTTGTCTGGAAGGAATTATTAAATATCAATAATTTAATTTTATATATTTACCAATTTCTAAAAAAATTAAAATAGAATTATTAATTTTATTGCTTTTTTAAAGTAAAACGATATAATTCATATTAAACTCTTTTTATTTATTTAGGTTTATATTTGATTCTAGGGGTGTGTAAATTTGGGGTAAAACCGAATTAATTTGGTTAACCGATCGAATTTGGTTAATTACTCGGTTAACCAAATTAGTTCGGTCAAGGTCGGTTAATAATTCTTTAGAAATTTGGTTAACGGTTAATTTAGTTTGAAATTGGTTGGTTAACCGAATTAACCGAACTTAATAAATAACATTATAATATATAAGTATTCAGTCGGTTTAATTAATTTTTTGGAAGTATAAATAATTGGTCAGTTAATTCGGTTAATTTTTTATATGTTTTCTACTTGTTTTAACCAAAAATAAAAAATGAAACATATAAATTTCGGTTAACCGACCGAATTAACTAAAAAAATTTGGTTCAGTTAATTTTTTTAAAAAAATTATTAAAAGTTTAATAGAGTCGATTAATTTAGTTAATGGTAATTCGAGTCAGTTAACCAATTGAGCACCGCTTTTTGACTTGATTTATTTCGATAATTTTAAATAAAAAAGAATAGCTTATGATAATATGATAATACCTCGATAAACATGTTCAAAGATTGATCATTTTCAAATATGTTTGCATAATCTAAAATCAAAACATTCTTTTGAACTCTAAACTTATATACATGTTAAATGTATATACACTAGCAAAGCAAATATATAAATTTTGGGAGGTCAATTTTAAATTGTATATTTTTACGATAGTAGAAATATAATTTTACTATTTTAATAGTTTATATCTTTATAATTTTTAAAAAATTAAATTAAATTTTTATCATTTTGGGGCTAAAGTGTAATTCTACCGTTATTAATTTAAAATTTTATAAATTATAAATGGCCTAAATGAAAAAACTTCCATTTTAGGGGGTCGGGGCCCCTGCCAATCTCCTCTGGCTCTACCACTGTATATATATATATATATGTATCTAGCATCCTAACTCGAGTATGATAATATAGCAGGTTAATATATCATTTGGTACTTAATTTTAGTTTCAAAGTTCAATTTGATATTTAAGTTATTTTTTTTTCAATTTAATACTTAAATTTGACTTCAATGATTAATTTGATCTCCAAACCAAACGATATCATGTGGCCCAATGAGTACTAGACATATGTTCTCTAGTAAAAAAATATATGTACTTAATTGAGACAGAAAAATTTAGGTATCAATTTGAACATTAAAATTAAATTCAGATACTTAAATAGGATAAAAAAATTTAAGTATCAAACTAATAAAAATTCAAGTATCAAATTAAACATTAAAATTAAACTCAAATATTAAATTAAAAAATATTTTAATATCAAATTTAACATTAAAGTGAAACTTAAGTTTGATCTAATATAGCAAACGTTACATATTCCTGAATTTACGTAATATATTCACACCATAATTGTAATGCCATTTCCTTACTTTCATATTTTGCAGGTATCCACCATTTATTGCTCAATCTAATCGTCAGAAACAACAGATGATAATGGCTGTATGTTAATTAGTTTCATTCCTTCTTTATAATTCATTGGATTTATTTGAATAATAAATTAATATTTGATGCCTTGACAGGGAGAATACAATTTCGACGAGAGGACATGGAAAAACATTTCTTCATCAGCAAAGCATTTGATTTCTAATCTGTTGCAAGTTGATCCTGATAGAAGACCTAGTGCTGAACAAGTATGTATATCATCTCCTTTCTTTTAACCCTTTTTTTTCCCCTAACATTTGAAGCAACAGTCTATGGTTCGATTTGGATGGTAGCATCTATTTAAAAATATAATAATCTTATTATAATCATATCTTGTAAGGTTTTTTTCAAAATAATAGTTAAAATAAAAAAGGAGAAAAAGAAACACCAATTCACCTTTTAGGGGTGTATCCCTAAAATCGAAAATTGTTCATTTAGGCCTTTTAAAATTTAAAATTAATAAAGGTAAAATTACACTTTACCCTTTTAAAAAATATAAAAATATATATAAGCTATTCAAATTGTGCAATTACATTTTTACTATCATAAAAATTACAATTTAATTTTGGCCCACTAAAATTTTTTTTTGACTTCGGCTCTGCTATCGTTGATTATGTCACGTAAGATTTGTATGGAGAAATATGAGTTTATCTTTTTAACCTATTCAATTGGTTTTGACATTAAAGGAATTAAACTAATTTCCAAAGAAAAACATTTGATAGCTGATTTAATAGGTTGCAGGTCACCGGTAAAATTTCCCGACTTTCAACGTGGCTTATCAAATGGTTACTATTTTTTTTCTGTATTTTAACCACAACCATTGATTTAAAAAGAATCTCACCGTAGTGCTTAGACTTACCTTCGATTTTATTTGATTTTGACAAAAAAAAAGACAATTTAAAATTAAAAAAAGAAAAGAAATGCAAATTAAATCAAATGCCTTCTTTCAATATGTACAGCTTCTAGCTCATCCATGGGTCATTGGGGATTCAGCAAAGCAAGAACAAATAGATGCGGAGGTCGTTTCAAGATTGCAGAGTTTTAACGCGCGTCGTAAGCTACGTGCTGCGGCCATAGCCAGTGTGTTGAGCAGCAAGGTTTTACTAAGGACGAAGAGGTTAAGGAGTTTGCTAGGCTCCCATGACCTTTCAAAGGACGAAATTGATAACCTCAAGTCGAATTTTAAGAAAATGTAAGCATTCAAAACCGAGCTTTTTATTTTTCCCTTTTTAATAAGTTCGAGATTTTAAATCTTAACATTTGCAATCCTTTCCTTTTATAATATAGAACAAATTGGATCTCATCCTAATTGATTCATAAAAGATAATTTTTAAGTAATTTTGAGTTTAGATCCAATATCTACATCCCTTTCTCCATTCTCATATTGTAGCCCGAACTCGAATCTTATACTAATCATATCATGCAATCACATTTACAATAGATCTAGAAAATTGGACATTGTCCTAACTAGTTCTTAGGACCGTTCTTAAGGGATAGTGATCCTCCAAGTTTGATTCCCAGCACTGCAACCCTTTCACTTATCCTTGATTGTAGTCTTATTAAGAGATAATATTCAATAAATTTTACAACTCAGATATTAGTTTATGCATACTTTCTTAAATATAGTATTTGGTAACATACAGATGTGCTAACGGTGACAATGCTACTTTACCCGAATTCGAGGAGGTGCTAAAAGCAATGAACATGTCTTCACTACTTCCTCTGGCTACTCGTATCTTTGACCTATTCGATAGCAATCGAGATGGTACTGTTGATATGAGAGAAATTGTGTGTGGATTTTCCAGTCTTAAGAATTCTAAAGGAGAAGACGCTCTTCGCTTGTGCTTCGAGGTACATCTTTTATTTATCTTATTTTATAAATACTTTTATATTTAATGTATTTATAGTGTTTTAATTTAGGGTTAGTATTTTTTTCAAGGTAAATTTTTTTTAACTCGATAAATACAGTTAATTGAATGACATGTATCAATTTTGATTTTGTGTATTATCCAAATAATTTTTTTTGGAATTATGTACTATTAAGTTAATTACATAATGCTTTTTTTTATTAAACTTAAAGTAATTTATATATATATATATATATATCATAAAAATAAAGTTTTTCGTATTTTTTAAAAAGGGATTACCTAAAGTTATATATATCGTTAAAGTAATAGAAACATAAGATTTTGTTAGTTCTATGGTTTAAAACTCTTTGTATTTTAGTAATCATGAAGAACTTCGAGACCCGTTCTTAATATTTTTGAGGTCCTAAGTAAAATAATAAAATGAAGTTTTAGGTCCTTTAAAAGTTGGTAAAAAAATTTTGACATTTAAAAGTTAAATTTTTTTTGGACCCCTTAAAAACTGGAAAAAAATATTTTAAATCCCTTTTAACCTTAGACCCTGGGCGATCACACCTCCAGATAACCTCTAGGATCGGGCCTGAGAATTTCAATGAAGGAGATTTCAATTATTTTAGTAATTAGAAAATGGTCCTATTTAAAGATTTGCTATCCTAGCTAAGGCAAGTTTTTAAAAAAAATAAATTTCTTTCAATCATTTGAAAATTTTGAGATATATTATATAACAGATTATACAATAGAAAAAATGAAAAATATAGGAGGATAAAACCCTAATAACAATACGACTCACACAGCTTGAACTCAAGTCATGCCTGAGACAGTAAATACCTTGATTATCAAACTAACACACAGTGTTTATATATAAACATATTTTTATTCTATTTATTAACAAGCTTCTATTCTTGGCTAACAGATGTATGATACAGATCGATCTGGCTGCATTACTAAAGAAGAACTAGCATCAATGTTAAGAGTAAATTCACTTCCTTATTCTTATAATTTCTTTTTCTAATTAATGTGGATGTAGGTAGTGGTGTGAGGCAAATTTGACGAATAACCATTTTTTCATATTTTTAATATATTTATTTATATTGTGCACGTACTAAACAAATTTCTATACCAATGTTTGCTACTAAATATAAATATATATTTTACAATATTACATTGAAAATCATTACTAGAAAAAGTGGGATGGAGTTACATGAAATAGTTATGGATATATCAATGTTTTTAGCATCCATGCAAGAGTGGTGTTGAAGAGGATGAGGTGGCTTTTTATCTTGGATCATTCCATCGTCATTTCTATATATATAAGTGCTGTAAACGTTTGTGACTTTTTTTAATCTTTCATGAGAACTGAACTTGGAATGATTTTTTAATATAATAATTTATTTTTTACTGTATTCCCACAATATATTTTAAGGATAATTGCATGAATAAACTAAGATTAATTATTTTAGAAGTGTATTGTATATAAAATAATGAAGGTTTCATTCATTACAGGCATTGCCCGATGACTGTCTACCACCAGATATTACAGAACCTGGGAAGTTAGATGAAATATTCGATCGAATGGATGCAAACAGTGATGGGAAGGTTACGTTCGAAGAATTTAAGGATGCCATGCAAAGAGACAGCTCTCTCCAAGACGTAGTCCTCTCTTCTCTTCGACAACAGTAATATTAATCATGTCTTTCCTAACTTTAATTATTAGTGTAGTTCTGAATCATGTTGGCGAATTTTGTGGTGGACGTGGTTGCGGGTGTTTTGACCATTATATGACATTTCGTCCTAGTGGTAGATGTGAACTTAACAGTGTTTTAAGGAAACTGATAATGTCATGATCGAAATGTGATGAGTAAAATGCAACATTGAAATGATAATTTTCGGTAAAACTTTGATTATTTATCGAAGAAGTTTTCTGTTTTTTTTTTTAATTGTAATTCGAATATAAGTTATTGTTGGTGAAGACAAACATCCTACCAATAGATTACAATTGAGGAAGTTTCGTGTTTTTAAATTATTATTTCTAGGTTTAAGGGTGTAAATTTTTTTGAATTTTTTCAAAAAAGCAATTATGATCTTGATTGACCTACATTAACCATTAATTTTTAACGATCAAGATGATGTAACAGTAAAGTTTGACTATTTTGTTCTATTTTTCGCCAATTGAGATGTCAACCCAGATGTCACATGTATTGTTGATGACATATCAAGAAAAAAATGTTCATCAACAATACACATGGCATTCGAAGTAGCGTCTTAATTGACAAAAATAAAACCAAAAAGTTAAACTTAACTGCCACATTATCTTGACCATTAAAAATTAACAGTCAATGTTAGGCAAGGGGTCATTTTACTAAGTTTTGACCGTTCAAATACTTAATTGAATGTAAAAAAAGAAAATAAGAGTTTAATTATTATTTTTTAAAATCGGGAACTTTTTTGCACTCTTAAGCTTTATTTCTATTAATCACTAATAAGTAGTTTATCGTTTTTACAAAGAATATATTAATTGTTTGAGATATAAAAACATGAATTTAAATTTTATAACTATTTTTACCTATTTCAAAAGGGAACACTAAAATATGCAAATAATAAATTCAATAAATTTTAATAAGAAAGTTAGGTTAACATGTATTTTTAAATTTAACCAAGCAGATTTAACTTTTACCTTTTTGGGTTATAATTGAAATTTCAAAATTTAAAAAGTGAATTAAAGTACAGGGACTAAATATACAATTTACTTAAAGTACAAATACTAATAGTAGAATTTCACCTTTGGTATTCTTAAATTTGTTGTGTTCTCCTCCAAGTGGACTAAGGATGGGCCAAGATCCAAGTGGGCTAACCCTTATCTATCCTTATCATTTTCCCTCTCTTTAACCCAAAACGCATCGTTTTGGGGGTAATATAAATTGCTGGAAGAAAACCCCTAATCCCCAATTTATTTTCTCGTTTCCTTCCCGCCATTCCTTTCCCCATATTTCGCCGACGTTCGCCACCGTCTACCGTCGCCATCGGCCGGCGTCTTTTAAGATTCTTTTTCTTTTACTTCCCTAGTATCTTCGTCTTCTTTCTTTTTACTGGTTTGGTTTTTTTTGTCAAATATTAAATTATTTTTTCCTTTTTTAATTGTTTGAAAATCTAGATCTTGCAGTCGTAAAACCACTTGTTAAAATTGATTTTTGGAATCGGCTGTGATTTTAATAACTGTTTTCTTCTCAAATTTGGGGTTTTTAATGTTTTTAAATTGTATTTGTTGTTGATTTTTTTTAAAACCCTTACAGCTCGTGTTCCTCAATCAGTTCCGAGTTGCAAATAATTGAATCCGTTAAGTATGAAGAAGAAGATTTTATAATTTTATACTTATATTTTCTTGCTCGTAAATTAAAAAAAAACCAGGAAAAAAACTTAAACCCAAGCTTCCAATCACAATCCCACTTCCATGGCTGCCGTTGATAAGTACAACGTCGAGTCTGCTGAAATTCTCGCAAACAGTGCCTTGGTCCGCCATTTTCTTTTTCATTTAATTTACATCTCTCCAGCTCTTTTTTTTTTTTTCTCCCTTCTTGTTGTTTATTATTTTTTATTTTATTTGTTATAGCATTTGCCAATTACACAGGCGGCACCAATTTATGAGCAACTCTTGACCATCTTTCCCACTGCTGTAAATTTCTTCTTTTTGTTACTTTTGATTTTACTTTAAAGTTCAAATTGAGTTGGTTTTTATTTAGTTTTGAATGTGAAAATTTCAGGCAAAATATTGGAGGCAATATGTGGAAGCACAGATGGGAGTAAATAACGACGATGCTACCAAACAGATCTTTAGTCGTTGTTTGTTGAATTGTCTTCATGTTCCTCTCTGGTAAATGCTTTCTAACATTATTTCTTTCATGAAATATTAAAAAAACCAAAAATTTAAGGCCCCGTTTGGTCCTTTACTGTTCCTTTTATTTATTTTACTAAGCACTTTTTTATTTTGTTAAAAAAAATTGAAGAAACAATTAATATGCAAACACAAATTCTAAAGTAATTGCTCCTTAAATTTACGTTGTTAATTTTTTTGAATTCTGGAATATTAGTTTTTATTCTTTTCCGAATGCAGATTTTGTAGTCTGCTATGGGAACCAAAAATTAAGTAATATAGACCAGTTAAGATAGGTAAGATAGATAGTTTTGGTCTATGTTACCTGAACTCTTTATTTTCCTTAAAGTATCCATGTTTGACACCTATGTTTGAAAAATATTTGGAGTTCTGGATATTGGTATGGGGTATAATCCTTTAAGTATATGAAAAAAATTATTAAAAGAAAAATATTATCTGTGTGAAACACTTGCTGTTGACGCTTACCCCCAACTCCGGGTAACATAAGTTTAGGTAATAAATATTTTAGCCCTTTTAGATTATTTGGCAATTCCTTAAACCCTAAAGTTAGAAGGAACACCTTTGAACGGTGCATTTGAAAATTAACTTCTTGGAGGGTTGGTTACATGTTTCTACTCCTATTCTGAATCATGTTTTCAAACCATCAGGTTTGCTGCCATAGGAAATCATTGTGTTCTCTCTTCTTTAATTTTCTTTTTAAATGGAGCTTGGAAGACTATTACTTTGGGAAATAGAAGAGTTTTGAACCTAAAGCATGGAATAAAAAGCAACCGAACATAACAGTACTACTGTTAGGTTTGACAATACCCACTGAGTTATTCTTCTGAACAAGCAGCTAACATACTTGTTGCATCTATGTGTATATTGCCAATTATGTGTGCGATTAATCCGCCTGTTTTGTTGTTAATTTGTTTTGATTACATTATGAGCAAACGAGTACATTCTTAGGCTTCTCTCTCTCTCTCTCTCTCTCTCTCTCTCTTTCTCTCTCACTCTCCCACTCTCTCTCTCTCTCACACACACACACACACACACACACATTGTTTTAACATTCATTTCAGAGATCTTGAACCAGAATTAGCAAAATGAATGGATACCTCTTGTCGTATATTTTTCCTGTGTGTTTTAACATTCATTTCAGAGATCTTGAACCAGAATTAGCAAAACGAACGGATACCTCTTGTCGTGTATTTTTCCTGAAGGAATGAGAATTTCATTATGTTAAGGCTGAGTGTCAACATTAATATGTCTTCTGTAGTGTTTTGTGCTGTGGAGTTAACTGGATAGAAATAATGCTTACTTGATGTGAGAACTTATTTCATCATGTTCCTATTGGTTTTGTAGGCGCTGCTATATTCGATTCATCAGGAAGGTCAATGACAGGAAAGGTGTAGAGGGACAGGAAGAGACTAGAAAGGCTTTTGATTTTATGCTTAGCTATGTTGGTTTGTTTTCTTTTGAACTTTAAAATCTTTTTGGCTTTTCTCTTTTGCAGTACATATTGCTTTTGTTTTGGTTCAGGCATTTTAGAAGTAAAAATGGAAAGGATTTATATATGTGTATGTATATGTATTTGTGTGTTTGCGCCTGTTTCTATGCTGGAATGATCAATACAGCAGTCTTTATACCCTATTCAGAAAACTAATTTTCCCTGTTTCTGATGTGTATGTTATCAGGAGCAGACATAGCATCTGGACCCGTATGGATGGAGTACATTGCTTTTTTAAAATCAATGCCGGTTGGTGAAGTTTTTTGCCTAGATTTTCCATTAGTGTAAAGTTCCATTAACCTTTTATGCGTGTATATGCTATTTTTTCCTTAGAAAGAGATGGTTTGCAGGCTGCCAACACTCAGGAAGAGACACAGCGAATGACTGCAGTGCGAAAAGCTTACCAGAAAGCTATTGTTACTCCGACACATCACATTGAACAGCTATGGAGGGATTATGAGAATTTCGAAAATTCTGTTAGCCGCCAGCTGGTAAGGTTTTGCATCATGGTGATTACTTTTTTGGTTGGGTAGTTTCTAGTTTTGCTCTGGTGCAGGCATTCCATGTAAATTTATAGAATGCTGTACTTATTATCTTATTGGGCAGGCCAAAGGACTTCTCTCTGAGTATCAACCAAAATATAACAGTGCGAGGGCTGTATACAGGGAACTGAAGAAATATGTCGATGAAATTGATTGGAATATGCTTGCAATACCACCTACCGACTCCTGCAAGGTATTTTCTTGCCCATTTCAGCCTTTTATTTTTGGTTTTCATTTTTTCCTTTGGCTCATTGAAGTTAAGTGTCTAGTGCATGCACTTAAATTTGGATTGGTTATATAGGGGTAACCCTTATCGTATTATGGAATTGCCGTGAAACACAAGTGTTTCTGTTGCAGCGCAAGAATTATGAAAGGTAGAGAAAGATGAGAAAATTATGACTGTGATGAGATATTGTATTAGTTAAAAAATGGTATTTCTTGGAAATTTTCTGGTTAAGTGGCATCTTGATTGCATCTTGTGATTTTGGTTTAGTATCGTGTGGAAGTATTAATCCAACATAGTACTCTCTCAGTCTGTCTTACATGAAACTTAAAAGATGAGAAAAGAAAAGAAAAGAAACTCTTAATTATTGCTATTGTTCTTGAGTAGCAACAATTATTTCTATTGTTCTTGAATAGCAAAAAAAGGTGGTTAATGATCTGAATTTATGTTTCTGAACTACTGAAATGGACGAAGAAACAGAAGAAAATATAAATTCTAGGTTTAAAAGCTAAAGCTCCTTGAATATCCGGAGTTGATTGCTTCACATAATCTATATCTTGCTGTATAGTTTCTAAATTTTGAACTCCTAGTATGATGGTGGACTCTGTTTAAATACTATATGATTTACTGTCTATTGCAGAACAAATTAAGACCAGATTAACATCAAACTTTATGTAATGTCAGCTTAAGTATTCAGCAGACTTCTCAAATTGAACTAAAGCTTGGTAAAAATGGGATCTACCTTCTACCTACAAACATAAAATTCGTATTGTTCAATTAGTAGAAGTATGCAAGTCTCAGAAAATTCCTCGTCCATGGACATGTGCTAAATTAAAGGCTTCAACATTTTATCTTCCTTTTCTACCTTGTTTTAAGATTCTTTGTTGCACTTAACAGCATGAAACCTTGCATTAGTAACTAGCATTGTTCATGGGTTAGAAAGACAAGTGCCAAAATAGGCTTTGAGAAGTTTTAAACTATGATGCAAATATGATTAGGTTTATATGCAAATAGCAAAAGTCTTTACAAGGTTGCAATGTCTCTGCTGATTGTTCTGTGGTGGATTATATGATAGGAAGCTGACGACAGCTGCATATGTTTAATATTTGAATACTCCTTTTTTCATCAAAGATGTTACTATCTTCATTTCTGTTTTCCTTTTCTAATATTTCATTGTTATCTATTACAGGACCAGATGCAATGGGTTGCATGGAAGAGGCTTTTAGCTTTTGAGAAGTAAGACGCACAGCGTTTCTTCCCCACCCCCTTTTTTATGATTTAAATTTCAGCCATGATAGAATGTTCATCGACCTAGGCACTACCACTCTAGGAATTTACTATTTTTTAATTAAGAAAATATGATCTCTTGATTTATGGTACAAGAAATGGTTTTTTACTTTTTATTTCATTGTTTTTGGATATTACATTTTTGGTTCTAATGAGTATAAATATCATATGAACTGGAATAAGTTGAGCAGTTACATGGACTGCCATCAATATCTCTTGTCAGAAGGTGAAACATGTACAAGAGCAAAGAAAATATTTGCTGATTGCTTCTATATGCGTATCATTTTAGTATGTACAAATTATTATTTTCTGGTGGTTTGCAACAACGTTTCCACTTCTCAGATGTGCCTGTAATAAAATAAATTTACACAACAATTTTTGTATATATATTTTAAATGTATAAATAGCTGAAGATTTATGTTATGGTCGGATAAAAGTGCATCTGTTCCTACACTCTTGAATACTATTATTTACATCCTTAACCTCTTGAATTCAACTTTGTTGCAGAGGAAATCCACAAAGGATAGACAGTGCCTCTAATAAGCGAATTATATTCTCGTATGAACAGGTAGCTGAATACTCGGTATTTCATTTAATGATTGATATATCTACTTTTGGCTATTATTTATGTAATTCTATTTGCACCCACTTGTCTCTAAACTTGATATCTTTTTCTAGATAGCATCTTCAGCATTAATGCATTTAAGCTTATGTGGAAATCTAGGGAGTCAATCCTACACTTATTTCCTAGCTTTTGTTTGCAGTTGCTTATTGTGCAATTTTCTGAATACTTTTTGCATTCAAGATAGTTTCTACAAAGCAAAATCTGAAGCTACTAATAAAGAGCAAATTTATGTTTAATCAAAGAAGAAAAAGAAAATAATGAAAATGGGCTCAAATACTTTACCCCTTTAAGCATAACTGTTTCTTGTAGAATAAAAAGGTACTTCACCCTAACAGGTGCAAGATGCTCTTCTTAAGTGCATTGTGCCTTGGTGTAGCCGCATGCCTTGACTACATTAGATGATATGTTAAGAGTGGGCCAACTAACTTGCAAGTTGTTATTTGTGTGTACATATGTGTGATAAGCATAAGAATACAATTCTGTCAATAAATTAAAGGGTGATACACTTTTATCCTACTAAACATGCAAAATTTTCCTTTTTTGCTCAACATGCACCCTTTCCTTGTGAGAAGTATAGAGTGTGATACGTCCCTCTTTTAATTCTTAGAGGTAAAGTTAATTAATAACTATGAAAATAAAAGAAAAGTGAATTTCATTTACTTTTTTTGCACCTATAGTCTTGCAAAAAAAGTTCACTTTGGTGGGTCAGGTGTGTGCCTGATCAAATGCGCCTCAGGCCCTCACTAAAAAAGGTCTAAGATGCTTTTGTTGTTTATTGTCAAAGTGCAGCATTTAGGAACGCCTTAGTGTGTGCCTTGACAATATTGAGTGTAATGAATAAGGGTACCAGTTTCTTGTATGAGTAGGTGAAAAAAGGATTGAAATATTCTCAAATGTTACTAACCTTTAAACTAGATGGTGACAAAGAGTTCTACAAGTTTCACTTCTTAATTTTGATAGTACTTTCTTTCAAAGAAAAAACTGTTAGTACTTGTATCCCCTAGGGGACCATTGAATTTTGTTTGTTTGTAGTGACCCTTTTATTTATTATTTTCTTGCTGCATTTATTTCTTTTCCTCATTCTTTGTCTCTATTAATGTTGTTTGCTGCATTCTCATGTACCCAGTGTCTGATGTATTTATACCACTATCCTGATATATGGTATGACTATGCTACATGGCAAGCTAAAAGTGGCTCCATTGATGCTGCAGTCAAGGTATTTCAGCGAGCCTTGAAGGCTCTTCCTGGTAATTGGTTCTTTTCTCTTTGGCAAGAAAGTTGTTCAGAATATTTCTAGTAACATATTCTCATATGTATCTAGCCTCTGCCACGGTGTAGCCCTGTTGCACCTTTCTTCTTTCACTTTCTATAACTTTCCATCTGGTTTCTGGTTTATCAGAGTCAGAAATGCTGAAGTATGCATATGCAGAACTAGAGGAATCCCGTGGATCGCTTCAAGTATGTAAATTGTTCAATCTTTCCACTTAAAGTTGTTTAACTATTGGCTCTTTGCCTTTTTGATTTGCTTCCCTTTTGGTGCAGTCTGCAAAGAAACTATATGAAAGCCTTTTGGGGGATGCTGCTGAGACCACAGCGCTGGCGCATATACAAGTAAGGAAGTTATAGGTTGCTAAATATAATAGTTTTATCCATACATTGCAAGGAGTTAAGACAGCTTAAATTGCCTCCTTGTTATCAAGTGCGCACATGGTTTTCTTATATGATTAAAATTAAGGTTATTCTCTCTAAACTTAGGTTATCTCTCCAATTTTTGTCTGTCCTTAAATGACCTATAAGAAGTTAAAGTATGTCATAACACTATTTTCTTATTTATTTTAGTGACTGTTTCATAGTTTCTTGCTGCAGTTTATTCGCTTTCTAAGAAGGAATGAAGGTGTTGAAGCAGCTCGCAAGTACTTCTTAGATGCTCGCAAATCACCTAGTTGCACGTACCATGTTTATGTTGCTTATGCATTGATGGCCTTTTGTCTTGACAAGGACCCAAAGGTGCTATTTGTTTCATTTTCTCAAAAAAATAAGAAAGAAAGAAAAGATTATGATAGCTTGTATGTGGGGAAGTGAAAGGAATAAAGGAAACAGTGCTACTTAAGATGATTATTATAAGAACCATTCATTTTCTTGTTTCTTCTCCCCTGGTTTGTGGAGGTTTAATGTTATTACATGATCGAAACAATTAATTTTTTTCCAACAAAAAAATTGTCATGTGAATAATTTATTAAAAAAAAAAAAAACCTCGCCATAACTTTTGCTGTTACCATCCTTTATGCAGGTTGCTCACAATGTTTTTGAAGCAGGGTTGAAACAATTTATGCATGAGCCTGTATATATTCTAGAGTATGTTTGTTTTTTCGTTATTTTTATTACAATATTAGTTGTTACCTCGTTGGATAGTTTTGTAGGAATTTGTTCTCTTTTATGTTTTTCTTGAAAATGAACACTGGTAGTAAAAGCATTATATATATTAGGTCTCCAACTTGAAAGTAAAAGTTTAATATATCATGCCAGTAAATTTTGAGATAAGTCAAAGTGTTAACTTCTTTCCCTTTATTATACTTACCCTTGTTGCCTCAATGGCTAATTAAACAATAATTTTGCTCTCAATCTAGATCATTTAAAATTCTTGGTTTTCTAGTTACTGCTTAGAGGGAACTTGACATATTCAGTCATTTGTTTTATGAAAACTTAGACTGTTTAGATTAATCCCATGCAAATCATCTAAGTCAGAAGAGTAATTACATGAACCATTGTTTTAGAGTTCTCAATTCAAGTTTTCTTAGTCCTACAACGTTAGTGAAATCAGGTTTTTAGTTTTGAAAGAGAAATTGTTGGGAAGAACAAGAGATTAGATTAAGAACAGCTCGTGTGAGTTCCCTGCATGTGGCTTGAGTGCTGAGGGCCCTTTTGATCTGTTATGTAGTTTGCAGTTATTATTTTAAATATTAAGTAAATGTAAACTTGTGTGCCTCAAGTGTTCTTTGGATGTGATCAACTTGTTCTTAAGTGTGTTGAATGTCTTAATATTTTTGCATATAATCTGCTAAATGATTCATTGCTTTCATTGCAATTAATGCTGTACAATATGGATAAAGACACTGTTATATTCTGATATGTGCAGATACGCAGATTTTTTGTCTTGTTTGAATGATGACAGAAACATCCGGGCATTATTTGAGCGAGCCTTAAGCTCACTACCACAAGAAGAATCTATTGAGGTACTATATTGAAATTAATAAACTGTTTCCTTTTTTTTTTTTTTTTAGTTAGTTAGTTAGTTTGTTTGTCTTTCTTTTTTTTTTTTTTTTTTGAATAATCTAGAGCATACAGGGGCACTGTTTTTTTCTCTTGGAGAAGTTGTATTAAGTTTGTATATAGTATGACAAGGATTAGAGAAGCATAAAATTTTCTGAGTAGTTTACTTGAATTAAGTTTGTATATGGTTAATCAGTGTCGATATCTACAGCTACCACTAAGGATGTGAATGCGAGAACAGATCCCTTTCCTGATTTGTTATAAAATTTTCTAGAAGTCATTGCTAATTGCCCTTGTCCAAAATATTATCAACCCTCAACATGAAAATGGAAATAGATATCCGACTGTAAGGGAAGTGTCCACATCCTTGGTTTTACTGTTTTGCACTTTGAAGAGAATCTTACTGACTTCTGAGCAGTTAGAATCAGCAGAAGGTGGCAGCATCTTAATTAATCTTCTCATTCACATCCTTGACACTACACCTTTACAAGCTTATGATAGAAGACCTGAGAAATAGTTACTATTTGAAAATGCAATGTTTTCTTATTTTCAAAAAGTGTTATCTTTTGAAATGACTAGTTTATATTTTGTTTGTAAAACAGTGAGTTTTGGTTATATTTTGTTAACATTATAGCATCTAATGTTTAAAATTTCCCTCATTTGCAGGTCTGGAAACGTTTCACCCAGTTCGAGAAAACTTATGGCGATCTAGCTAGCATGTTGAAGGTAGAGAATTTCTGTTGGGTCATACTCGGTACTTTAATATATTTCCAGTGTGTTTTCGAAGCTGTTGAAGATTTCTTAGATCCTTGTTTCTTTATGCATGGAGGAGTTCTTGATATTATTTTGAAGCTGGTCTAGATCTGCTTTGCTGAACAATATCTTCAATTATATTTTAGATGTCAACCCTTAATCATCATCTTTGGGAGTTGTTCCCCCCCCCCCCCTTTTAAGAAGAGCCGTAACTATTGTTTTATCCATGTAGGTTGAACAAAGGCGGAAAGAAGCTCTTTCTGGAACAAATGAAGAGGGTGCTTCTGCACTGGAGACTTCTCTACTAGATCTTATATCACGCTACAGTTTCAAGGATCTCTGGCCCTGTTCCTCCAAGGATCTTGATCACTTGTCCAGACAAGAGGTTACTCCTATAAGGATATACCATTGTCATTTTACATTCTAGGTTGCATCCTTCATCATTTGTTTGATCTATGTGTAAATATTCATGTGTACTTGTGAAGTTGAAACATTATTGAAGTTCTCAGTGATGCTTTTACTTCATTCCCTTTTTAGTTTTTGCATGTTTAATTTGTCTGGCTATAAATTGTTTGACGGAAATATGCTTCTTGTTGTGATAGTAGTCTTAAGATTTTAAGGTATCATGATTCTGGGGATTGACTAGCACAACATTAGGATGTATAATCTTTGAATTTCCTTTGTATATCTGATTATTAGTATAATTAGGTTGTGTAATGTGTAATCTTTGCCTTTCCTTCTTAGTATATCTGATTATTAGTATAAATAGGTTGTGTAATGTGTAATCTTTGACTTTCCTTCTTAGTATATCTGATTACTAGTATAAATAGGTTGTATAATGGAGTGTATATACACAAGGAATATCTTCAGAACATAATTTTCTCTTTTCCTCTTCATTTTTTCTTCTCTTCTCACTGTCTTTTTCATGGCTATTACAGCCAAAACAGTAACCAGCAGCAGCCCCTCTTTCGTCTTTTTCTTTCGATTTCACACTTCTCATAAATGGAACATTTCAATCAGAAAATGGAAAAGAGAAATCAGTTGCATGAGAAAGAAAATTACTAAGGTTGTTGGTTTTGCATATTTAACTGGGTTAATCTTAGAAATCTTGAGGGAGAAAACTTGTGACATAATGCAGACTATTAGTTAGAACAGGAACTATGTTTGGTGATACACATTGAGAGTAGTAATTTTTGGTAATAGAGAGGATGGTTAAGCAGTACAACTTACGATTATGAATGCAGGACGGTAAGACTAGGACATTCATTAAACATTGGCTTAGGACTAATAACTATTATTGTTTATGTGCAAGAAGGTAGAAATATTTGTTAGTAAGTAAGACTTCTTAAAAATTGGATGTAGGATTAATAGTAGTAAGAAAACCGTATTAGTTATATGTTTGGTGCCGCCCTGGTCTGTGAATGGTGGTTTGCTCTTTAGATGGGGATTTTGATGATTACCTGATTTTGGTTTATGCCTGTTTTTGCAAGCAGCATTTTGGCATCTATGTTGAAGCTACTAGCCAAAAGAATGGCGGCTTTATGCTTGGTAGCAGTTTAGAGTAGTATTGAAAATTTTAGAAGGGGACAAAGATACACACACACACACACACACACACATCGTATAGGTGGAAACCTAAGAAGAAGAATGAGGTTCCTCTAGCAAGTATCTTAGCCAAATAAGTCCACAGAAGAATGAGCTATAGCTGTGTAGCTTTATTTGGTACTTGGTCTTGCAACAAGGGCCTTCTTCTTAATCCTCGATGATACAGATAGTTGTAGAGATCTCTATCAAAATCTTGAGGGTGGCAGGTGAGTGTTATACAATTGATGACTGTTTAGGTTATCTGATGTATTTGAGAAGTATGTCGTAAATAAAAGTAATATGCTATGTTTATGACTGATGGGAAATTTTGAAGTTCATTGATGTAATGAGGTTGGAAATTTCCATGTCAAGATAACCATGTACCATTTCAAACTTTTTCTATAACGTATCAGCAACTAGGGATGTTACTCTTTTATTTTAGTCATAACCTTGATGTTTGTTATGGTCATTCTAATGTCATTGCGAAGGCCAATGCATAATTTGGCTCCTTTTAGAGCTTCTGATTGTACCGGATGCATATCTGCCTTTGGAACCTCCAGTCAAAATGAAATATTATGATCTTTTCTTACCCCAGATTATTGAGACCTGTCTTGATAACATGATTAACATCTACTTTTTAGATGCTTTAAGCTTGAACATGCTTTATTGTTCTTTCATAAAACCGCAAACTTGTTGCTCATGTCTCAGCGATAGATATGAAAAAAATTGGGACTTGTTTGTGTAATTTCATTTTCCTTTGAAAACTGGACCTATAACTCGTAAAATTGCTTCTGTGCCTCTATGTTTGAATCATTGAAATTGCATTTGCTAATATTTGAACTCGTTGATATTCTCTTCAGTGGCTCTCTAAAAACATTGGTAAGAAAGTGGATAAGTCAGCTCTCTCTAATGGATCTGCAATGACAGGTAGACTGTTTCTTGTTCCAGGTTACTATTAATACTCATTGGGCTAATTTTTGTTTTCATTTGTGCAGATAAGAGTACATCAGCACCATCAGGTGTTTCGACTGCTTCTCTGAAAGTCCTTCGTCCAGATACGTCTCAGATGGTGATTTATGATCCAAGGCAGCATCATGGTACAAACATTTACTTGAGTAAAAATATATGCCTCAATAGTCATGTGATTTTTTCAATGGTATTCTATTTTTCTTGGCAACTTCATTGGGCCATGAATGGACGGAGTATCTCATTTTGTCATCTTGTTTAATTATGGTGTTGACTTGTTCATATACATTGGTCATTAGCAGTATTGAACTTGAAACTAAAGATATCCTTTGCGTAGACTTATGCAGTCATTTATGCATGAAATAGGCATATGATTCTGTAGAAAAAATTAGACCTCATTGCCTCAATAATCATGTGATTGTTTCCAATAGTTTTTTAGTTTCCTTTGCTATTTTAGGTTGTTGTCTTTGTTTTAATTAAGGTCTTATCTATATGCTTTGGTCATTAGCGAGATTGCAATAGAAGCTTTCAAGAAGTCCTTTTTAGAGAATTATGTGGTCATCTGTGTATGAATATTCAAGTGCTGCTTTGATGTGATTAACAAAATTTGCTCTTCTGATTCTTTCTAGTGAACTTCTGATGTAATTTGACTTGGAAATGAAATTAACCAAAACTATTGTTATTGATGTAAGTGATACGGGTAATGAGAGCAATTGAAATGCTCCGTAGGGTTTATTTGTCCGATTGAGCTCTTCATTCTGAGGTGAGTCCTATGGCTGATTCTGGGATTTATCTTATTAGATGATCCTTGATGCACACTGGTGAATACGAAGGATTATGAGATGTGCATGCACATGAGTAATTTATAAATCAAGCCTAAATCATTGATCTATAAATAGCAAAGCAGTTTTACTTAAAACTGTCATATATGTCCAAGAATATGCCTATTCATCTTTGTATAACTACTGTCGTGAATCTTTGAAATGGCAAACCAAATATGAGTATTAAGAGAAAAGAAATATAAAATGTATTAGAATGGTAAATGATAAAGAGAAAAGCTCAACTTAGCCAAAGGGCCAGGCATTGAAAAAGGAAAGGAACCATAGAGATTCTCCAATTTTCAAAGTCAAGGGTGTTGGCTTAGAACGGGTCAAACATAAACATGTATCTCCTACACTACTATTATGCTTTTAGAAGTGGTGACCCCTAACTAGCTTATAACTTTGTTGAAAACAGTTTTGTATTAACTTCAAGAGAAATGATGCTGGGTGATCGTGTGGTGCAGTGCAGTTATATTTCTGTTTTCAGTATATTAACTTCAATAGAAATGGTGCTGGTTGATCATGTGATGCAGTGCAGTTATACTCCTTGGTGTAACTTTTATGGAATTATAGCTGTTAGGATTTTACGGTGTTTCTTTTTCCATTCCCTTTTTTGTGTCATTTCCTCATCGAGATAGAAGAGGGAAGGTTTTGAGAGAGGCTGGGGTCGGATGTTTAAAATCTATATCTGATATGTACAACGAATCATTTTATTTTGCTGTTCTTTTGGGCTTGATAATGGCTTTAAAGGTCACTAGCTTTTAGCAGTTCTGCTTATTTACCTTCCGGCAATTGACATGACTTGAGTGGCAAATATTATGCTTTTACCTTTTATAACATTGAATTGTATGCTTGTTGAATCATATTGAAATGCTAGATACTTAACTGACTGAACTTGTCTGAATGTAGGAACTACAGTTCCATCAAACACTACTACTGCAATTCTCGCTGCTCCCAATTTGTCGAATCCCATGGCTACAGTTGTTGGTGCTGCTTCAAACCCATTGTCCAATCCCACAGTTTCAATTGTAGACGGTGTATCTTCTAATGCACTTGATGAAGTACTGAAAGCAACACCACCTGCTTTGTCAGCATTTTTGGCTGGCTTGCCTTCTATCGAGGGTAATCTTTCAAACTCCTACTGCAGTTGTGCATGCTGTAATATCTAACGCTGATTGATATTAACCTATAATCTGTATTTGAATTTGAATTATGATCCAAAATGCAACATATCGATGATGAAATACAGCGATGCATCTGCTTGAATTTCTCTGTCTAGTTGGCCTTTTTAAGTCCCTTCTGACCTGGTATCCTTGGAAAATTATTTGTTTTGCACTCTTGGCATTTTAATATCCTATTAGAATAACTAGTTTATAACTTTGGAATAATGATTCATTGTTAATTTTACCCATTTTTATATATTTCTTTAATTTTTTAATTCATCACAAGGTTCATGCCAAGGGGCAAAGCTAGAATCAAAAAATAAAAAAGAACCTCATTTAGGAAGAAAATTCAGAGAATAAGGTAATAAAACCAAAAAATATAGCAACTGAGAGAATATACAGAGCTATGTTTATCCAACTCTTCATTTTGCTTGAAGTATCCATCTTCGATACCCCTGTCAGAGTCTTCATTTTTCTTAAAGTATCTGTTTTCAACACCCGTGCCTGGCGATGAAAGAACCTCTTTGAGAAAGTTGTACAATGGATTTTGTTGGAAAATATTTTAAGTGAAAATTTTCATCATAGTTTCTGTCAAGAATACATTAAATGGTATATGTACATGTGCACACACAAAACTATGTTACTTGGGTTGGGGGCAAGTGTCAAATAAGGATACGAGTATGGGATGTGATCCTCATTTTGATACCCGTGTGGATGCATGTTTTGCCATTGGTATGGGATATGATCCTTAAAGGATTCTTCAAATATACAGAAAAACTTAGATAAAACTGAATATTTCCATATTTGACACATATTTGTATCTTGATATTCACACCCGAGCTGAGTAACATAGGGGGGTAGTAAGATCATTAAGTACATGATAAATTCTAATTGCTTATCTCAATTTGCGTCTGTCACCTGGTTATTCATTTCTTTTGGTAATGATTTCAGGTCCGGCACCAAATGTAGACATTGTATTGTCTATTTGTTTGCAGAATGACTATCCAACTGTCCAGACAAAAAAAGCAACGAGCCTTCCATCTCAAAGGACTGCAGGTCCTGCTCCTAGCACAAGTGATCTTTCTGGGTCAAGCAAGTCCCATCCCATTCCCAGTAATTCATCTTTCAGGCCACGGGACAGACAGCTCGGCAAAAGAAAGGATCGAGACAGTAAGTTACTTGCCATTACTTTCTTGGTCTGAATATCATTTTTGTTGAGGATCAACTGCATTTTTTCTTATTTCTTATTGGAATGGGTGACTGGTCATGGTAATTGAAATGAATTTAACTAGCATGTGTTTTCCCATGTTGCTCCAACCCTTCAATTTTTGAGGTATCCAGTGTATATCTGACATAATCCTGGGTATAGGGATATTATTTTCCATGGACTCCAAATCTTGAAAAATTTGGATATACTCAGGTTAGACATAACAGAGTCCGAGTAACATAGGTGCTGTGGCACATGTACGTGCACAGTTTTGTTAAGTCTAGTTGGGTGCCTTTGTTAGTACATTTTTTGGGAATGGGGCACGTGTCACAGGGCCATTACCCTCTTCCCCAAAAAACATGTCTTGTAGGATTGCAATGCACCCGCTTATATCCCCAAGGACTAAACGTGTGACATACGGCTATGGGAACATCCTCATATTAGCGTTAGTGTTGAAGACCCGTTGTTAATCAGTGTGTTACTGTACAAGACTCCATTGCATCTAACCATAGGTGTTGTTAATCAGTGTGTTACATCCGTATGTTTAGATAAGATAGGTGTTTTTAACTTGTCATCCATTTTGAGGGGTAGGATTTGGCTAATCTGTGTGTTTATATTTTACAAGGGCTAGAAGAGGAGGAAAGTACAACAGTACAAAGCCAGCCACTGCAAAGAGATGCATTCAGAATAAGACAAATGCAGAAAGCACGAGGGGGTTCAGCTTCACAAACAGGTTCAGTTTCTTATGGAAGTGCTCTTTCTGGGGATCTCTCTGGCAGTACTTGTTAATCTTTTTGTACTTGTATTATATACACTAAGCCTTTTTCGCAAATTCTATGTATAAATTATTTCTTTTATATATTCATATTCATATTTGTGAGAGTAATTTGAGTGCAGCTTTTCATTGTTTGTGTTTTTTTCTCCAGACTTGGACATGGTTTCTTATAATTTGGATTGGATGAGCTTAAATTATTCCTTTCATTTATTTTTAATAATAAAATATGAAAGATTTAAAGGTCATATTTTGCTATTAGTCTTTGTATTATATATAAGTCGTATAGACATCGATGTGGTGAGAATCATGTCGCCATGGATCCTGAAGTTGAGCTGCAAATTGCAAAGTCCAAAGGACATCTTCTATGGAAGGACTAGTGGTCGGGTCGGGTCATCGGACAGGCTTCTAAGGCATATGTCCATCACTGTCTTCAAGGATTCAGTTGAGCATTTCCTGCACACAAATTGGAACAATAACCAATCCATCACCTTTAATTATATATAGTGTTTGATTCAAGAGCTTTTATATTCAAGTAAAGTGTGTGGATCATATCTAAATTTATTAAATTATTAATATATTAAATATAATTTAATATACAGGTCATTACATAAACTTAAAATATATCAAAATATAGGGTCATACTATATTTTAAGTTTATCAATTATGTATGTTAAAATATTTTTAATATTTTGAGTTATTTTAACATATGATCTTACTTGAATTGATTCAATATTTTATACTTTATTAATATTTAAAATATTTATTAAAATTAGTTATAATTTAAGTTTTATCTTGAAATTTTTATACAATTTTATAATATATTTTAATTAAAAATATTATATAAAAATGCACGGAAGTGCATGGGATAATAATAAATATTTAAATTCATATTTAATAAAATAAATATTAGATAAAAATAAATATAAAAATGAGAGAGTATCACTTGTGGCTTATAAAGCTTATGTATCTTGTTATATTATTTATATATCACATAATATGATTACTAAATTTCAATTAAAAACCAAAATATGTACTTACAAAATAAATAGCAACTCAAAACCGAATATTAAATTTCAATTGATTTTTTAATGAAAATACGAATTAAAATATTAAAATTTTAAACTAAAGAATAGTAGTTATATATGGATTCTATTTATGCAATTAATGTCAAATAGAAGAGTAATTTTATGCTTAATAGGGATCTATAGAGGGCTATAATCTTTGCCCCCACAGATCCCTTATTTTGCTACTATATTTTATTTCTTTGACAGGAATTTGGCTCATATAACTTTAACATTATTTTTAAACATTTTTCATAATTTTAAAATTTATTTACTGACTTAGTATATAAGACAGATAATGACATATTAATTTAAAAGTGCTTGTGAACTTGTCACACCAATATCATTTAAAAAATTGATATTTTAGTTAATATTTTAATTAAGTAAAGTAATTTGACTTTTTCGAATAAAAATTAATGATTAAATTTAATTAAAAAATAAGAGTTAAATTAAAAGAAAATATAAATAATAAGGATTAAATTTATGATTATGCCAACTACAAATTTCTCCTTAAACCCTAGATTAAGTCCCCAACACCAAAACCCTCCATTTCTCCGAGCTTGTTCTGTCATGTCCATTCTCCGAAAACTCAACACCAAATCCCCTAACCCACAATTTATCTCCAGTTTCTTCTTCTCGCGCTTCTCCTCCTCCGCTCAGTATGTTGACCCCGGCCCATTCGACGACCCATTTCCCGACGAGCCCACATCGTCCTACTACGACCACCAGGTTTACAAAGCCGGCCGAAATGGAGATATGGCGACAGTAGGCTACCTTCTCAACAAGCGAATAAAAGACGGGTGCTTCAACACCGTGAAAACCTTCAGCTTCATCACCAATACGGATTCCTCTCTCTCTACCCTCGACCCTTTGATCCAAACGTTGTCTCGTTTAGACAAAGGCGTCACGCGCAAGCAGGCTTTCGATTTGCTTATAGCACGTCTCTGCAAGATCGAGAGAATCGAAGATTCGCTGCGCGTGGTTCAGACGATGATGGAAAAAAGAGAGTTGAACGCCGCCACCTTTCATCCGATCGTGAACGCGTTGGCGAAGAAGAAGAAGATGGAGGAGGTGTGGCGGGTGGTGGATATAATGAGAGTCGCCGGAGTTAAACCGGACGTGACGGCGTATAATTATATACTGACTGCGTACTGTTCCGAGAGTAAGTTGAGGGAGGCGAGCGCGGTGGTGAAGAAGATAGAGGAGGAAGGGTTGGGTGCTGATTTGCGGACGTACGACGCGCTAATATTGGGAGCGTGTAGGGTGGGGAAGGTGGAAGGGGGTTTGGTGTTGTTGAGGAGTATGATGGATGCTGGAAAATCGGTGATGTATTCGACGCATACGCACCTGATAAATGGGATGTTGAGTATTAGGTATTATGACGGGGCGGTGAGGTTTGTGAAGGCATGTGGAGGGAGGGATGCAATGTTGGATCAAGAGAGTTTTGGGGTTTTGGCTAATAAATTGGTGAGTTTGGGAAGGGAAGTGGAAGCTATGGTTGTTTTGAGTGAAATGAAGAAAAGGGGATTGTCGTTTGGTAAAAAATTGAATGATTTTTATGAAATGCATCTTAAAAACATCAGCTAAGGTTGGTTTTCATTTTGGTTGATAATTTTTTATTTAGTATTTTTACAGCACATTAAATGTGAATAATAAGATTAGAAAGTATCTTTTCGGGAAGTATATAATTTGGTTTGAAGGTAGAAATATGGATGTAGGATTACTAGTAGTAAGAAAACCTTATTAGTTGTATGTTTGGTGCCGCCCTGGTCTGTAAATGGTGATTTTGGTTTATGCCACTTTTTGCAAGCAGCATTTTGGCATCTATGTTGAAGCTACTAGCCAAAAGAATGGAGGGTTTATGCTTGGTAGCAGTTTTGAGTAGTATTGAAAATTTTAGAAGGGAACAAAGATACACACATACACACACATCGCGTAGGTGCAAACCTAAGAAGATGAATGAAGTTCCTCTAGCAAGTGTCTTAGCCAAATAAGTCCACAGAAGAATAAGCTTCTGATTGTACCGGATGTATATCTGCCTTTGGAACCTCCTGTCAAAATGAAATATTATGATCTTTTCTTACCCCAGATTATTGAAACCTGTCCGGATAACATGATTAACATCTACTTTTTAGATGCTTTATTGTTCTTTCATAAAACCGCAAACTTGTTGCTCATGTCTCAGCAATAGAAATGAAAAATTTTGGGACTTGTTTATGTGTAATTTCTTTTTCCTTTGAAAATTGTACCTATAACTCGTAAAATTGCTTCTGTGCCTCTATGTTTGAATCATTGAAATTGCATTTGCTAATTTTTGAACTCCATTGGTATTCTCTTCAGTGGCTCGCTAAAAACATTGGTAAGAAAGTGGATACGTCAGCTCTCTAATGGATCTGCAATGACAGGTGAACCGCTTCTTTTTATTCTTGTTCCAGGTTACTATTAATATCATTGGGCTAATTTTTGTTTTCATTTGTGCAGATAAGAGTACATCAGCACCATCAGGTGTTTCAACTGCTTCTCTTAAAGTCCTTCGTCCAGATACGTCTCAGATGGTGTGGCAGCATCATGGTACAAGCTTTTACTTGAGTAAAAATATATGCCTGTGATTTTTTCAATGGTATTCTATTTTTCTTAGCAACTTCATTGGGCCACGAATGGATGGAGTATCTCATTTGGTGTTGACTTGTTCATGTACATTGGTCATTAGCAGTATTGAACTTGAAACTAAAGATATCCTTTGCGTAGACTTATGCAGTCATTTATGCATGAAATAGTCATTTATGCAGTCAATAGCAGTATTGAACTTGTTCATATGCAGTTTACAAATCAGTGATGGCTGCAAACTATAAATTCCAAAAGCCATCAAAAGGTTTATCCACGAGAAATTTGTTCTTGTAAGTTATTCGGATTCGAGTCAGATAGACGATGGATGTGGTGAGAATCATGTCGCCATGGATCCTGAAGTTGAGCCGCAAATTGCAAAGTCCAAAGGACGTCTTCAATGGAAGGACGAGTGGTTGGGTCATCGGACAGGCATCTCAGGCATATGTCCATCACTGTCTTCAAGGATTCAGTTGAGCATTCTTTGATAATTGTAGGATCCACTATGCTTCTTCGAGCTGTATCATCCATCTTATTGCTCACTTGTATCTGCACACATATTTTAGTTTTGCCTTAAAACCTAAACCCAGGTTTATGTTTTTTTATTTTGTTATCTGTAATTTTGTGTATTTGTGTCTAATATTACTAAATCCGTAAAAAGTAAAGAAATAACTCACAATATCTTTGACAACCATAACATCATTTTGGGACATGATTGGCCTTCCCACCAGAATTTCCATCAATATTACACCAATGTCATAAATATCATCCTTCTCTTCCTCTTTTTCCCTGCATTTTTAGTACCAAAATCAATATTTTTATTATGTTATAATCATGTTTTATATAAATTTTAAGACATCTGTATATCAATATTGTAATTATCATATATAAAGTTATTTAGAAATTAAGAAATGTACATTACTCCAATGTTTGATTTGAGTCCATTGGAAGAAACTGTAGCACCACCCTGAAATTGATAAAAAAAAGAGTTAAATATGCATTTAACTCAAGCAACTTATTTTTGTTTATAATAAATCTATCAATTAAATTTTCTCAATTTAGCCCTTCAGGTGTTTTTTGTTTGTACATATTCATCTTGGAATCTGGTAGCTTTTTTCAGTTTTGGTCTATATAATGATGTGACACCAAAAGTTTAAGGACCAAAATATAAGAAAAAGAATGCTAAGTTCATGGCTAAATGTTAGATTAAGGTGTTTATTGTAAATTACTAGTTTTCATACCATTAATCCAGCATTTTGATGAGCTAAAAGAGGGAGATTATAAGTGCAAATCTTGACATGGAAATTGGGATCCAACAAAACATCAGTAATCTTCAAATGATTTGAGAAAACTCCGGGCATGATCCCAGTATGCAGGAATTGTATCCCTTTTGCTACCCCTATTCCTGCTGTTATTCTTTGTGCCCAATTCAGCCTTTCCCCTCCACCTGCTTGGACACGTATTTGTACTTAACTATATTAGCTTATATTCACATTCACATTCAAACTAGCTTATATTCACATTCACATTCAAACATGTATTCGTTTCCAACACGTGCATATGATAGAAATGGATAGGATTTACCACAAATGGAGCTTCTCAAGGTGCCATTTGGAAGGGATTCGAACACGAAATATACGAGGCCGACGGTTGAATCATCAGGGCAACATTCGAAACAGTGACCAATGCAACTAACCAAGTGGTTGTGTCTGAGTCTTGAGATCATCTCTATGTGTTGTGTAAACATGGTGGGGCTGTGTTTTTTTCTCATCTTTATGCTTCTAATCACAATTGCTGTTCCATCCCCAAGTTTTCCTCTGTAAATCTGTCATTTTTATTTAATACAAATAATGTAAGTTCTTCAATCATCAACCTTAATTTTTGCTGAATCATATAAACATAACAATACTACAGTATAATTAACCAACTACATGTCCATAAATCACACTTATACTTGAGTGTGAATCAAATGCTATACCCAAAGAAGAATTTTAGATTGAAATATCAACTCCTTTTTCTTGTTTGAATATTTTTATTTTATAACAATTAAACCGGTGATTTGATTAGTTCAATGATAAAGAAAAAACTTTATAAAAATTGTTATAATATTCACGATTACCGACCTGTCGTGTCCGACAATTACACCCAAGGGCCGGACTAAGGTGACAAGCACAACTCCCTAGTTACACCTTATATAAGTAACATAGTTGTAAACACCGATAAATTGTAATCTTATGTTATTCCGATTCTTTAATTTTCTTAAAGCATTCATGCCTAATAATTCATCGAACATAAATATAAAGATATAATTCTTTAAAAACCTTCTCGATACATGGATAGACAAAATCTATATATATTAATGTTATGAACCCAACAATAACATTTTATTTTTAAGTATTAATATTCAACATTCATGTTTAATTCATAATTGAACCAAACCTCCTTTTTTAAGGGTCAAGTCTTAGAACAAAGTTTATTCAAATCCGACTTCATTAGGCTCGAATTACTATCTAATAATAAAAGGTATATAAAAATATTAATGAAAATATTTTTATTATTTCAATTTTCTTTTGAATAATAAAATTGATAATTAGAATTACGAATTGTAATTTATTAATTAAATGTTCACTTTCTTCAAAAATAGTCTGAATTAGAATTTTTGTATAAAATTAACCGATATCAACTCAAGCTCCAGTGAAATTTAGGTAAGATGCTTAAAAAAATTAGATAGCAATTGGATTCGTATTTTGGACATAAATAAAATGACATGATTCATTATTTTTTATTAAAATATATAAAAAAAATTTAAAATAAAAAATATTCGTACAAGGTACATACTTGAATAAGTGAAGGTTCACCAACAATGGATGGATGAGAGAAATTATTAGTAGCCTCCTTTAGTTCTTCCAAAGCAAAGGCACGATATGTAGGGAGGTTTGCTCCCATCTTCATTGTTTCTGATATATACCCTGCAATTTATACCCAAAATAAAAAATAAAAATCACCAAATGTAATATTAAAAGGTGTTCATGGCTCGGATTGCGTCGGATTTAAGTATGATATGAACATATTTTATGTTTATCCAAGTTCAGTCCAACCCAATATATTACCTATCATTTTGTCTAAACCCGTCTATATTTATAAAATGGTTAACCTAAACTCATTTTAGGCTGCGTATATTATTTTTTAAAATATATTTTTATTTTTATTTTATTTTAATATTTAATAATTTTTTATTTATTATAGTTTAATATATAATCATCTTAATGTTTTTAATGTTTAGTATCATATATTACAACAGATTTAACTTTTTATATGTTATAAATTATATAATATGTAAAAACAACATGATATAAAAAATGACAAATTTGAAAAATGAGTCGGGTCAGGCTCGAGCCTTGAATGTATTTGATCAGGCTTAAATTTTTTTCCAAACTCATTTTTTGAATTTAATATTTTTGCGTAAACCCTCTCAAATTTTGGGTAAGCCACCAGGCCTGAGCGGGTAACTCGGCCCATGACCAGGCCTAGTCACACCCTACCATTATTCGTACTCTTTATTTTTCTTAAAATATTTATATTTGAATACATTTTTAAAATGATATTTGATTTTCTTTCGTCAAGCACACAATGTACTTAATCTTCGTACCAAATCAATGTAACATATATAGTTAATTCTCTGTACAACAGTCTCATTTATTTGACAAAAAATTAAATATTATATAAAAGTATCTGGTATATACCTATAATAGTATTTGAGATACTTATAACAACATCTAAGATTTAGGCTATATTTGAATTTTTTTTTAAAATATTAAATTAAAAACTATAATATATATTTGTTTTCATTTTATAAAATACAAATATATGTTTTATATAAAATTTAAAAATTTTATTAGAATGATATTTTGGTTAAAATTTATTATTTTTATTTCACTTAGGGATAGAATTAAATTCATTAAAATTTAAGACAAAATTATTATAGAGAATAAATTTTGTAAATAAGGTACTTCATATTTTATGGCTATTGATGTTATAGAGCCTAAAAATAAAATAAAATATATTTATTTTACAATTAATCTTGATTATTATAATAAATATTGTTATAAAATGTAATTATTATACTTTCTTTTTACATTTTGTCACATTTAATTAATGTTAAATTAAATTAGAGAAAATATTAAATGTAATAGAATGAATAATAATAATATGTTTATCTCTTTAAAATTTAATGATGTGGCATTATTTAATTAATATTTAAAAATAAAACTTTTTAATTTTATTCTAATATAAATTATTCTCTTAATTTTTTATTATTTTAATTTTTTTATTATCTTTTGTCTTTGTATTGATGTAACTTTGAATTAAAAACTTTATAATTAGTATTAATAACAATATTAATATAATTTTCTTTTTATTTATAATACTAAATGGGTAATGATTGAAATGATAAAGTATAAATGTTAAACAACTCTAAAAGTTAGGTTCAAATCCTATAATTTACGTATATTTTTCTGGTTTTTATATAAAATAATAAAATACATTTAAAATAATACAATTCACATTGTAAAGTAAGGTTATTTTAGTCATTATTTACGTATATTTTTACAGTGTAAAAATTAAAATAGTTTCACATATAGTGGTGTATCCTCCCAACCCCCTAAAATGGAAAATTATCTATTTAGGTCATTTAGAAATTTTAAAGTTTTAGATAAGTAAAAATAAAATTACACTTTTTGCCCCTAAAAATAATAAAAAATAATTTAATCTTTTAAAATTTATAAAGATATAGACTATTAAAAATTAAATTTTAATTTTAAGTGTCCCTACAAAAATTTCAGGCTTCCCCCCTATTTATACACTTCTATAACTATTTATATGATTAATATTTGAACGATTCAAACATTAAATTTATTAATATAATTGTATTTGTCATACATATAAATTTTTAAATCGATCCGATATCTTTATCATATCAATCTAAAATACTCTATATATTAACATATTTTTATAGTTGAATTTTTTATATAAAATAATTAAAAATTTTAAATTTACATCAAATTTTACATCACATAAAAATTATGAAAATGTATAAAATTATTTTTAATTTTACATTGATTTTTTTAGGATTAGGGGTTGAATAATGAAGACAGAGAGAGAGAGAGAGAGAATCTTACTTGCATCAGATAATAGCTTTACTGTATTAACTGTTGAAAGCTTCTCAGTTATCAACCTTGTTGAAGCTCCTTTCATGGCCGCCCTTCTATTTCTTCTCTGAAAAACCCATAAACTCAAACCAACTATCACAGCTAATCCAACAATCCCTCCCACTAAACTCGATACAAGCACAGCCATGGCTTTACGTTCTTTATGCCGCAACTTTTGAGGCGAAACTTCGACGGCCAACGCTTCGTTATGGCAGAAACTCAAAGGTTTTTGATTTCCTTCTTCACCGGACAAACAGTTCCCGTCATAAGAAACAGCCCCTTCCTCGACTTTTTCTCGCAGACACGCCGGCAGCTCGCCGGTTAAAAGATTCGAAGACAAATTAATAAACACAAGGTGTGCATTGCAAGACATGTTTTGAAACAGCTTGCCGGTGAGTTTATTACCGGAGATATCGATGTAATTAATGGAAGGCAATGAAAATAAAGATGGAGGGAAAGGTCCAATAAGTCCATTAATGGAGATATCAAGCTTTTCAAGCTGAAAATAAGAGTTTAATTCATTTGGAACACTGGATTTAAAACTGTTGTTACGGATATCAACAGTGACGACCTTGTGATGTAGAACAGGGAAATTTGGGCCGAAATAATTGTTTTTTAGATCGAGTATTTGAAGATTTGTCAAGTTTTGAAGACTGGGTATTTCCCCAAACAAATGATTATCCGCCATAGCCAAAACTCGAAGGTTTTCAGAGCTTGAAATGGAGCTTGGAAGTGACCCAAAAAGTGAATTATTTTTCAAACTCAAAACAGCTAAATCATTAAAAGAAGAAACCCAATGAGGGATTTGACCAGTGAACTTGTTATGATCAAGAACAAGTGTCTGCAAATTGTTCAAATATGAAAGTTCCAAAGGGATAAAACCATCGATGTAATTGGAGCTTAAATTGAGTATTTCCATGGAAGAAAGCTTACCGATAGTAGCAGGTAAAGGGCCCCATAAACCCAATGAAACCAAAGAAAGGACTTTGAGATTTGATAAACTTGAAATGCTTGAAAACAGAGCATCAATGGAGAAATTGTGGGGCAACGATGGTGGGAAAACGCCATTGTTGCCTGTGATGTGAAGCTGGGTTACATTGTCTTCGTAACAAACGATAGTTAAAAATGGCGATGGTTCGACGTTGCAGAAATCCCAAGTGTTGTCAAAGATGGTAAGAACCGATGGGTAATTGAGGAACTGCTGGATTTGCTTGAGAGCATTGTATTGAAATGGTTGAAACTGGTCTGAAAGATGAACACAATGAAAAAGAGTGGATAAAAATAGGAGAGAAGTGTGCATTAAAACTAGATTTGCCATTAAAACTACCGGAAGTTGTTTCAGTTGGAACAAAGATTGCATGTATATATATATATATATATATATATGTAAATTCTGAATCAATTTGGCATCTTTATAATATCAATTGAGGGTCGCATCAATGTTAAAAATTTAAAAATTTGGCCCGACTGATTCAATTGGTTTTTAGTAGGTTTAATCAATTTATATCAATTTTTGATCTAGTTGATTTAAAATTATTTTTCGGATTAGTATGTTGACCGATTCTCAATTCTACTAATCTGATCAGTTGATATGGTCTGATTCAAACAACATTGAGTAACATCTATTTAAAGATTTCATTATAGTGAGTGTCTTTTAAATTAATGATCGAAATAAATAATGATGAAAAGAAACATCAGTCCTTTGATAATCGTGCCACGTAAAATTTGAATTGAGAATTGTGAGTTTACCTTTTAAAGAGTTCAACTAGTTTCAACATAAAATAAATAAACTAATATGTAAATAAAAGTAACTAATACAATACCTGATTTAACAAGATTTAGGTCACCAACTCGAGTTCCTAGTTTTTTAGATAGTTTGATCAAATAATTATAGTGTCCTTATTTCTATCTTTTAACCATAGTCGTTAATTTAAAAAATATCTCAATATAATAATATTTACCTTAGACATTACTTAATTGAGAACTTTTTTTATATTTTTGATACAAGTTTTAGAAGCAATTTTTATTTCTAATTACAGCAAAAGTTGCAACTTGAGACATGGTTTGAATAAACCAAAACTCATCTTATTTGTGTTGGCAATTTTTTTTGAGCCAAAATGTGTTATACATTAAATTGGTTATCTCTAAATATTATCTATGGTCACGGTGTTCATTTGTGCAAAATCAAATTTCAAAGGATTGGATCAGAGTGTTTCAAAGTAATCCAAGTTTCCTTATTTATAAAGATTGGATCATGTTGGCTCCAAAATACTTTAAATATCTCAATCTTTACCTTAGCCTTTACGAGTATAATTGAAGACCATTTTGTAAATAAGATAATATGATTGGAATTGATTTATATAGTAACCTAAAACTCTTACATATATTTAATTTATATCGAGTAAAAAGTAATTGAGAAAACACTTTTCATTTTTCATAAAGGACTCAATATTTCGAGCACAAAATTGAAAGTAAACTCAAGTGAACCACTTAGTTTATAACTAAGCTTTCAAGAGTAAAACTTTAGTGAAAAGTTATCTAAATTAGAATAGAAGAGTGAGGTTACTACATAGTGAGCGTGTAAAACTTAAACTATTGGTTATTGTTTGTACTCATTGGAAGTATAGTGAATTAGCTCTCTAGGCAAGGCTCCGCATTTTTACAATGAGTTCACGTTACATAAACAAGTATATCGTGCTCATTTCTTTTCTTACTTTAGACTTGTCACTTGGTACAATCGTAACTTACCAAATATTCAAACTTGCGACAACCAAGAATAAGTGTCATTTTTCAAATTGGTATCAGAGCTAGAGAGAATTTTTTCACCAATAAATACAATATTAAAATATTGTTTCTATAAATACATACTCAATAGTTGAATTTTTTTTTTATCAAATTATATAGAAAGTCAATTGTGCTATGCATTTTTGGAAGATATAATTCTTCTATTATAATTTGATAATTTTTTATCCCTCCACTTTTTAAAATGTGTATTTTTAATCTTGAGGATAACTTTTTTCAGTTAATACTCTCATATATTTTTAAACATATGGTGACGTAGCATATGCATCTCGACATATCTTGTACCGTTGGATAAATATTATACTATTTTTTTTATCTTTTTAAATATGCAAAAATTATTAAAGTATATATATCACAACATCATATATTTTACAAATAATTCATGTCAAATTATTTGACAAAATCGATAAAAAAACTTGACCTCAAAATTAAAAATATACATTTTGAAAAATAAAAAGATAAAAAATAATCAAATTAATAATAAACCAATTGAAAATATACAAAATTTTTACATTTAAAAATATTTAGAATTGTTTATTTTACTCAATACTTCACTTACTTGAAATTTGACTATTATATAATCAAAGGATAAATAGTAAAACTATACATGAACTACGGTTTAATGTGCAATTGTATACATGGACTTTGATTTTGTGAAATTTTATATATGAAATTTCGATTTGATCCAATTCTTATAAATTATTAACACAATTATTGATATAACATCATTTTATATTTATATATTGCATACATAAATAATTACATTCATCCAATATAAAAATAAATTAATAATTTATTTCTTTAAATGTGTATGATTAAATCAAAATTAAAGTTTCAAGTATACATTTGAATCACAATTAGAATTTTCACGTGTATAATTACATCAAATTAAAGTTCATATATACAATTACATATTAAATCAAAATTAATGTATAATTTTAATAATTTTCCCTATATGTTTTTATATAATTAATATATTTTACAATTTCAACCCAATTCAATTCAATTGAAGTAAATCATTTTTTAAGAAAACTTTTTTTTTGGTATATTTTAATTTTTATATTCTATTTCCTCGTTTCATCACGTGAATAGTGATAATTTTAAGATTCCAAAATTTAAAAAATAAAATAAAAGTAAACATAGTAAATATATATATATATATATATATATATATATATGAGTTTTGTCATGAGATGGTGTGAGTAGGTCAGGAGGAGATGACATTTTCCCCAAGAAAGAGATGAAAAACAGGTAGGGGAAGAATTCCCTCCGTCAAATAATAGCTTTGGATTATTTGCCATCTTTTTCTCAAATAAATATATTACTGTTGTCCCTATGTTCTCACAAATTGGTAATTTTTGTAATTATATTTAATTATTTATATATTTTTAAAAATATTCATATATTTTGGTATATTCGGAATAAGTGAAATATGATATTTTGTGAGCTGAAATTCATTTTTAAAATAATTTTATATCAATAAATAAAAAAATGAAAAAAAGAGTTGTGCCTGGTTGTCCTAAGTGTCATAATCGAAGAAAACTTGAAGGGTAGGTCCACTAAGTTCACGGGACTCACACACTCCAAAAATTTATTTTTCAACTCTGAAGAAAGATC
The DNA here is from genome assembly GCA_025698465.1 of Gossypium longicalyx. NCBI lineage: Eukaryota > Viridiplantae > Streptophyta > Magnoliopsida > Malvales > Malvaceae > Gossypium > Gossypium longicalyx. Next base: position 95,031,920 of record CM047000.1, on the reverse strand, counting down.
CCTATTCCCATGTCCCCAAAATACTATATATAATTGGTTTTTTTTTCAAAAATAATTTAAATAAATTAATTATTTATGAAAATGACTCATTTATAAAATCATGTATAAGAATGACTCATTTTAAATAATAAATTTCGGTGCCGTCAATGGCATTGGCGGCACCAAAATTTACTATTTAAAATAGGTCATTTATGTACATGATTTTGAAAGCAAGTATTTATATTTATGTCACGCGCCGTGGATTAAAGTCTTTAATGAATTCGCACATAGTGGAACATGTGAAGAAATTTATCTACTTGAAACCTTTGTAGCCTAGTGAATCACTTAATAAAAATTAGGACTACCTAAGTAAATATAAAAAAAATAATATATGTAACCTGATAAGATTTGATTGTAATCTTAGTGGATCATGTAAACCCCTTAATTATCTTAATTATAGATAGACTTTAATCTCGACCACTGATGTAAAGTAAATTATACGGTTGGACCTAGAAGATCTCAACTATAAGTAGAGTTCTCTCCCCTCATTTGTAATCATCTAATTGTATCTCATTTAAAGTTAGTTAATATACTCTGACACTATTTACTCAAACACCTTGTGAGGGTTACTTTTTTATGAATTTTCTTGTTCTTTCCTTGTTTATTTGTCTTTGAGTTACTTCCGTTTTATTTTCAGTGCTTTAAAGAAATTTCCTTATGAATTCTCACTTTTTAAGAGTTAAACTAACTTAAATGAATTTAAAATTAAGAAATCGTCTAAATCCACTTAAATTATGAAATTTTAACTCGTAATATTTATATATTAATATATTTATAAGCACATTTGTGTTGTCTTTTTTATATATTATTTTATTGTATCTAAAATTATCTGATCTAAATAGAGAAAAATTAAAAGCCGACACCAAACTTTGCTCATATAATTTTTAAGGTACATATAAAATAATAAAAATAATGAGTCACGGGAGAGTTTGCTATACCAAGCAACATGCTATATGTTGGAAAATGGTTGCATGACATTCTTTTTTGTTTGTTTTCTCTTGCCTTTTTCTTCTTAAGTTATAACACGTAACACGATGCGTAAACCATTACTTTTTGTTTTTCTTTTGTCGTGGTTATATCATATTTAGAGGTATTGTTGGTGGGGTCGGGCTTAATCAAAATTTTAACTCAGTTTTATAGATTTGGATTCAGCTCGAAAATATATTTAAAATTTTGTTTAAGTTTAGTTGAAATAAAAATGTTAAAACGCGAGCTGAGCTCAGCCTGCTTGTATTAATTTATTTATATATTTTAAAAATATAATACATTAAAAATATTAAAAATATTAAAATAAATGTTTTCCAACAATTTAAAAATAAATTTAAAAAATATGTATACTTAAATAACATTAAGATAGGTACAATTTAATAAGCAAATACCTCTAAAATAGTAACAAAATTAACAATAAAACAAGACTTATACAATATCCAAATAATTACAAGATAATAGTTGCAACATAATAGTGAAATTATAGCAAAATAATGAGAAAAATAGCAACAAAACATCAAGAAAACAACAAAAAAACAATATTTTTTTTACAAATTCGGGCCGGACTCAGGCCAAAAAAGCCTTACTTGAGGCCGGACTCGTTTTCTAAACGAGCATTATTTTTTTTGCCCAAGTTTATTTTTCAAGTCTATATTTTTATACAAACTCTCCCACTTTTCGGGCGAGCCTTCGGGCCGATAGGTCTAATCATATCTTCCTACTTTGTTTAGTATTTTTTTTTCATTTTAGAGATGAGCAATTTTTCTCATTTAATCAATTAATTTTAAAATATATTTGACTAACCCAATTAATATTGATTGGTTGAACTTAATGAGATTCATAAGGAGGAAAAGACGGTGGTTATAGTAGTAGTTCACCTTTGGTTAGGGCAATGAGCTACGGAAGGAAGAGTTTCGTAAAATTGTTTGAGGAGGTAGGTTTAAATAAGAAGAATATGAAAAGGAAAGAGAAGTAGTTTTTGTGTCTTAATCTCTTTCTCAAATGTTGTAGTGAATTTATATATGGGAGACAAGAGAGTCTATGCATCATGAGCTTACTAACAGTAGAGTTATATTTTGTTCATTTGCAATGGCAGTAATGTAACTTTTTAGAACAATTGAATAATCAATGAACCTGACATCCCACGTGCATCTAGCGAGGATGGTCTTAAGAAGGTTTGCCAGTCTACTAGTGTCCAAGGTTCACTAGACTCACCTGATTAAAGGTTCACCCGGTGTGAATACGTTAACCTGAAGTTTGCTTGTTGATGACACGTGAAGGAAGTATAACAAATCTTCTTTTAGAATAAATTATTTGTGTCATAATCGTGTAGTGTCGTGTCAAAACTTAAATAAATAATTTTAAATGTGTTAACATATCGTGTTAAAAATAAACATGTAAAATAATTATGTTGTGTTGGTTTTTTTATGGTAAAAACTTAGTTATTCCTCTAAACATGTTGGTTTTACTTCAAATACATAAAAATAAATAAATTACAATTATGTTTCTCTAAATTTTATGTAATTAAAAGACTATAACTTTGTACCCATATTCGATACATATTAAACATAAACATGAAATAAGTATATTTAAAAAATAAAAATAAAAGCAACTTAAAATATAAAAAATTTGTATATTAGTCATCGACGTCTTGTTGTTGTTGTTGTTGTTGTTGTTGTTTTTGCCAAGTAAGTTCATATGGTGTAGTTATATGTAGTTTTAGTTTATATATGTTGAATTATGATTTTATTTGTATGTAAATGTAATTAGAATTATTTACAATTTGGTACAAAAGGTGATGAATGGATTGATTCGTAAAGAAATGGTTATATGTGTTAAATGTGCCAAGTGAACGTATTAAAGGCTAAGATACGATTGACATGCCAAGAACGTTATTTACGCGTTGGTACGAGATATATGTGATGGCACAAATTTATTACTGATTATATCGAAATCCAACATTTCTTTCAAATTACTGAGTTATATGCCTCTACAGAGCCTCTAGTGTGGTGGAGGGATGTATTGTTATACAATTATATGTTGCCTACGGGTTTTGCATTTTAGTGCTCTGGTGTCGTGTAGTTACTGCTCTAACAAGCAATCTGGTGTGGCATAGTTACGCGTGTATCCAAATATGTTTACTATAGTTCATCTGGTTAACTGATTAATGAAAAAGAGAAATGACTGTAGCGACGTAAAAATTTTAGCTTGGTCGCTAATTGTGGCGATTTAGTGAAAACTTGAAAACTGAAGTTGCGATTTATTAAAAAAGGGGAGTCGCCACCGATCTTTTTTTCTTAGGTGTGATCGAACACCTAATGAATCCTCTTTTTCAAAGAAAAATTTATTTTGAGATAAAAAAAAGGTCGAGTTTAGGTCTACGTTAAAAGCCAAAGAAAAAAATAGGGTTCGGGAGTCGGTTACGTGCGAGGAAGGTATTAGCACCCTCGCGACGCCCAAAATTGGTATCTTGTTAAACATATGTTATCTTAATTTTCAAAAATACGAGTTCAATTTGACATTTAATCGTGATTTAATTGTAAAAGGAGAATTTTTAGTTTTCAAATTTTTTTAGAAGGGTGCTCCATTTTTAACACGAGCCGACGAGTTTCACCCAACATAGTGATAAAATCGATGACTTAATATTAAATCGATGCATTGCCTTATTTGTTGAAATTAATTAAAAAAACATGAATAAAAATCTTTAAAGTAATGAACAGCAAAATAATATAAAATGGGCGGGAAACAAAAAAATAAAAGAGTTATAAATACATCGAAGCAAATAATAAATATGACAATAATATTAAAAACAAGAACAATGTATGCAATATTAAACAGGATAACAATAGTATTAAACACGAAATAGAGATGAACGTATATACAAACATATGATAACGAGTGAAGTGCCGTAAACGTAATATTAAAAATACTAATAATGTTACCTACATACCTACGTATATATATTTAAAATATGAACATAATAATAGTATTACAAATTATATACATAGTATAAAAATATATTCATAGTATAATGTTAAAAATACATACATAATATATAGTTATAAAAATAATATGTAAGAAAAAATGATGTAGTATTCGAAATGTATACATGATATATAAAACACAATATTAACAAGGTATATGTATACGTAATCTAGAAAAATGCATATATAATATAATGTTAAAATATTTACATAACATATACATAAATAATAATAATGTTGAAAACACATACTAATATTAATAACAATATTAATATTACATAAAGATATAACTATATAATAAAGTATATGAATAATATGATGTTTAAAAATATATATACATAATATATGAAAATATAATATAAAAATAATATACATAATATAAGAGTGTTAAAATAATAAATAAAAAATAATTAAGAAATGAGTAAAATAATATACATAATAATATAGTAAGAAAATAATATATTTGTAATAAGTACTTAAAAACATCTATATGTATATACGCATAATAATGATAAAAATAATAGTGAAAATAATAAATATAATAATAAATATGATAATAGAAATGATAATACTATATACAAATTATATATATATACATACATAATAAAATATGTGTACTAATATTAATAATAAATATGTACATAAGATGATCAAAATATGTACATGGAATAGTATAAGAAATATATGTACTAATAATATTAACATATATACATAATATATAAAATACAATATTAAAAAGATACATATACGTAATATATAAAAAAATGTATACATAATATAGTATTAAAATATGATATTTAAAATAATACTAAATATAATATAAAATAGTAATAATAATAGTAATAATAAATGTAATAATATATAAAAGATAATACTAAATATAAAAAGTATATATATGTATATATAATAAAATGTACACCAATATTAATATTAATGGTGAAAATATCAATAATAATTAACAGAATAATAATAAATAATATTAAAATCATTAATTTAATACTAAAGAAATGAATATAAACCAAAAAGGACTAAAATTGGAGGAAAGGCAGAGTTCTGGGGTAAATTTTAAAAGAAATAAAGAGAAAATGACCCATCTGGATGCGCTCAAAACGGCCAAGGACCAAAGGCGCAATATCCCCAGATCTTTAAAACGATGTCACATCAGCGAGGATTCATTTCAAATCCAAATAAAATTATGGGGGGAATTTTAAAAAATACAGAAACTTAATTGCAAAATAATGAAAAAGCGAAAGGGCCGGAAGCGCAAATAACCCTTCCGCTATAAAAACACGCGGATCCTAGCGGGTCGGGTCGGATCAATCTGACCCGGGGCCAAAATGGCGTCGTTTTCATTTAAATGGGGGGACCAAAACGCATCGTTTTGGTCCCTATAAAAGACAAAAAAAATTTTAAAAAATTCATTTGAAACAGGGAAAAGAAAAAAAAGAGAGAGAAAAGGGAGAGGGGTAAAAAAAAGGTCTCCGGCCATGGGCCGGTCACCGGTCCGCCCATTGGACCGCCGTCCGTCGCCAGTGCGGTGGCCGAAATCCCGAAAGGTAAGTTTTTTTTGTTTTTTTATTTATATATTTTTTTACTTATTTTAATATATATATATGAAGTGTATAGGAGTAGATCTAAAAATAAATGAAAATAAAAGACTAAATCACCTTAATGTTTTGATATCGGTATTTTTGTTGCTCGATCGATGTTACCCTTGTATTTTAAATCACTGCTTGTGTATGTATTGAAATCTAACTGTTGTATTGATTTATTTTCCTTGAATATTCAAAAAAACCAACCCTTTTACAATGGTTTCCATTCGACTTTTATAGCCTGTTTACAAACTGTTTTTTCCATTTATTTTTACTGTCTTTTCCTGTTTATTGCTTGTAGGTACCACTTGAGGCGCGAGGGCGGTGGACGTGACCTTGGCAGAGGCAGGTGGGGATGTGATCGGTGAAGCGGCGGAACAGGCTTTTGGCAGAGGGGTAGGTGGCCGAAGGTTAAGGGGTGGTTGAGGGTTAGTTTTAGGGTTTCTCTTTTTTTCTTTTTTCTGATTTGGGCTTAGAGTTTATAATTGGGCTAGGGTTTTGGGTTTAGGTTGGTTTAGGCTTTAGTGGGCCATTCGGGTTTGGGTAAAATTTTGGGTTTAATCTGTTGGGTTTTGTAATGGGTTTTGGGTAGTTTTAGGTTTTAGTGTGTTATTGGGCTAACGGGTTGGGGTTTAAGTGTGGGTTTTGGGCCCGGGTAATTTGGGTAGTGGTTATTTAGTTTGGTTGGGTTTAATTTTGTTTAGGTTTGGATGTAAACGGGCCCGGGCAATTTGGGCTTCTACAATGACAATGAAATGTTATGAGCTTGAGGTTCAAATTGAAATTTGATGATTTGGTATTGCAAATAGTATTGAATTGTGGATTCTATGTGAATTGTATTAAATTGAATACCATATTAAATGTTGAATTGGTATATAACTTGGTTGTGTGATGAAATCATCTTATTATTGTGAAATGCTATGTCATGCAAATTACGTTGAGTTAGTTAGTTTGATATGTTTAACTGTAAATCGAGGTAAGTTTTTTTTTTAGTACGTATAAACTTTCTAAGCATTCAAAATGCTTACTTAGTTGTTTTCCTGTTTCTATAGATTGTTTATTTGCGGAACACGTCGACTGGATCACCTTGAAGCTCACACTATTCTATTATCGATTCGGTAAACTTTTGCTTGTTTTAATCTCGGTTATGTGGCATGTACTTAGACGTTAACATATTAGTGTTTATTTTGGATGATAGTTTGATTTGAACTATGGTTGATGCTTGAATATGAGATTGTTAATGTTTAAGCATAAAAGTGTATATGTTTGGTATTATATTTAGCTAAACATGAAATGTAATGGCCTAAATTCAAAATTATCGGAACAGTGGTTTCGTAACCACAAATACGATTTAAAGAGAAATTTATTTCAATATTTTTGCATGAAAATTGATATGATAGGAAAACCGTATGAAAATATTGATAGAAAAATTTTACCGATTTAGTAGTTAGTTAGAAAAAGAAATTATTGAAGAAATTGGGTAAAAACAAGGTATCGAGACCTTTATCTCGTAAAATCGAGTCGAAAATAATTTTATAAATATTTATGAAATGTTAGTAATGTGGTATTAAAATTTCGTTAGGAAATTTTAATATTTGGGTAGTCAATTAAATGAAAAGGACTAAATTGTAATAAGTGTAAAAGTTGCTAGAATGATTAAATAGCTTAAGAGTCTAATGAGAAAGGATTTAAAAGGCAATTAGACCCAAATTTATTTGGGCTGGACGGCAGGGGCATTAAATCAGCAGGGAATTTGATAAATTAAGGGTAAAATTGGAATATTGCAAAATTAACTAAATAAAGCTAGGACTAAATAGAAAATATCTAGATTTCTCTTCATTTCTCTTCAATTCCAGCAGCTAAAAACGCCATAGGAGGGTTCTCTAAGCTGGTATTTCATAATTTTTGCACCAAGTGAGTTAATCCTTGCCTTTTTCTTGTAATTTTTGTGTTTCTAAGACTTTTACAACTAGGTCCTACTATTAAATTCATTAGTTTTTGATTTCATGGATGAAATTGAAAGTCACCATGATTGAGTTCTGTAATTTTATGATGAAATAGAATGAAATTAAAGTTTTAATTTATTTATGAGATGATTTTATTAGGTAATTTCAATGGAAAATTGATTTTTAGGACCTAATTGTGAAAATGTTTGGAATTAAAGTCTAATTCTGAAACTCTGATTCCTAAAGGTTGTAAACTAGTTTAAGATGATATAATAAAGTGTTAATTGAGAAAAATAAGCTCAATTGAGAGACTAATTGAGTAGGGACGAAATTCTCATTTATTAAAAGCTTAGGGGAAAATTGGTAATAAACAGTTTGCACTAAAACAATTTGAACAGCAGCAGTAGACTAACTTTGAAAAATCACCATAAATTGTATAAATCGAATTAGAAGATGAACAATATATGGAATTAAAGATTATTGAGTCTAGTTTCTCATAGAAGAAACATTGTAAGCAATGGATTTGTAAATTTTGAGATATAATGAATTTTGTGAGACAAGGTCAGAATGAATTCGGGTTCCCCTGTTCTGACTTTGAAAAATCATAAAAAAATAAATAAAAATAATTAGGAGCTTAAATTTATATGTATAGAATCCTTAATGAGTCTATTTTTAATAGAAATAAACGAGAATATCATTTGAATCCTGTATGAAGAGAAAATAAATTTTTAGTGAAGAAGGGTCAGAAGTGTTAGACAGCAGAACAGGGGTGACTTTAAAGAATAAACTGTACTGATTGGCTAAACCAAAAATTCTTAAAATTTTATGGTAAGAAGATATATGAGTATAGTTTTAGGGAAAATTAACGGAACTTAATTTGGAGTTCCGTAGCTCGAGTTATAAATAATTTAGTGGCTATGACTTAAGTAGACAGCTTTGAATGAACTATAAATAATAGTTGAATTATAGAGAATGTTGTATATGAACATGAAATGTATTAAATTGATAATTAAATTTATTTATCTAGATCCAGAAGATTCAAATACGAAGCTAGATCGAGGAAAGGAAAAAAGTTCAGGATTAGTAGATTTTTGTGCACAAACAAGTATCAAGGTAAGTTCATGTAACTTGAATTATATTCTTAAATGCTTGAAATGTATGTTATTGGTGTGAATATGATTGGAATAAAGGAATGTTCATTGTATGAAAATTGATAAAACATTGATATATTTGATAAAAATGGGAAGAAATCTCGGTTGAATGAAAGGAAAATTCGATGGATCTCTGAAAAAGGAATTGACGGTAAAAAGGATCAAGCCCGGACGGGTGATCCTATCCTGATATAGCCCTCCCGAAGAATATGTGGAAAATGGATTTAGCCCGGACGGGTAATCCGAATTAGGGTCTGAATTTAGCCTGGACTGGTAATTCAGATCCAAGCTCATTAGAGTAATTTTCGTTGCAGGGGATTTAGCCTGGACTGGTAATCCCGACAATACTCTATGAGTTTATATTCTGAGGATTTAGCTGGGTGGTAATCCTCTTTGTAAGGATGAGGTTCGCATGAGTGTGCTCTCTGAAATGGAAATGTGTGCACATGAATATGAATTGACGGACCTGGAATTGTACACTAAAAGTGTACCTCTGAAAATCCATCGAAAATTCCAAGAAATTCAACGGGATAAATATGGAAAAATAATAAGGGAATGGTAATCATGGTATTGATGAGCTCATCAATCATGGTATATATTATTGGTACATGCAAATTATTGTACTAACTTGAATGTTGAGTTTGTGCATATTAGGGTAATAATGCATTGAATGGATATATAAATGTTTATTGTATTGTATTGAAAGTATTAGGTAAGTATAATTCTTGTTACATGAGCTTACTAAGCACAAAGTGCTTATCCTGTTTCATTTTCCCCTGTTTTGTAGTGTTAAAAGCTCGGAGATCAGATTTGGTCGGAGATACATCACACTATCAACCTCAGGATTTCGGTATATAAAGAAACTTTATTTTGGAAATCAATGGCATGTATAAGCTAATAAAGTAAATGATTTTGTGAAATGAATGTAGAGTTAGCCATTGGTATGGTTAACAAACCTGGTTTTGGGTATGTGATGATGTTATCTTATAAATATGCATGAATATATTTGGAAAATATGTTGAATTGGTTTGGTTGATGTGGATTGGTCTCGATTTAAAATTTACAGGGAAGGTTAGATATCTATAAAAGGGGATATATTGAGTAAAAAAAAATTTTAATTTGTAAACTCTAGTAATACTTCTTACTCTATTCCGGCAATGAATACGGGTAGGGGTATTACATGAAACATGAGTAGCAAATTTGGTTGTATAATGGTTTGGATAAAAAGATAGAATTAAAGGTGAAGTATGTTTGAATAGTTTATAAATTCACAGCTTTAAATGACATGTTTAACTGTCTAATTGATGTATAATAGTTTGGTGATTATGGAAATGGTAAAATATGAATGTTTGGTATATGTTTTAAATTGGTTTAATGCTAGTTTTAAGTGTGCTTATAGGCACTATTTGAGTATATTTTGGTTTGGGCATGAAATGGATACTAAAATGGAAGATTTTGACATATTTGACACTAAAGTATCGATATAATAGGAGAAGGTGTCGATACTTAGTATTTTTCAATCAATTTTTCAAACATCGAGTCCCAAAATGGTATCGATATCGAACTAAAGTATCAATAATGTATATCAAAGTATCGATACTTTACAAGGGTATCGATACCTTTAGTTTTTATTTAATTTTTGCAAACCATTGACCCTGTAACACCCCTAACCCGTATCCGTCGCCAGAACAGGGTTACAGAGCATTACTAGAGTTTACAGAATAGTTACAAATATTTCTTATTAATTACTATTCATTTATGAAACCGAACATACTATCCCTTAAATGAACCTTCAAGGTCTAATATAAACATTAGAATTAAGTCGGGACTAAATCGAAAACCCAGAAAATTTTTCCTTGGTGCCGGGCACACACGCCCGTGTGGTTAAGGGACACGCCCATGTGACCCTTTGACATGCCTGTGCTTCAGGCCGTGTCCTACCCCATGTAACTCCCTGACTTCATGTCACATGGCCAGCCACACTCCTACGTGCTAGGCCGTGTAATCAATTTATTTTTCAAAAATAAGATGCAGGTTTTACACGGCCAGGTCACACGCCCGTGTGTTAGACCATGTACCTCACACGGCTGAGACATATGCCCGTGTCTCTACCCGTGTGCTCAATTTTGAGCATTTTATTTCTAAATTTTAAAATGCAGGGGACACACGACCAGACTACACACCCATGTGCATGGTCGTGTGTCACACACGGCTAAGACATACGCCCGTGTCTCCGCCGGTGTGGACAAAAATTGACCATTTTAAGGCCATTTTTCTCACCCATTTCACAAACAACTTGCACACAATACTCTCATATACCAATATAGCCCAACAAGCAACCAATTCAAGCCAAAACATTCATTAAATATGAATACATACATACACATTTAAGTCTCACAACCTCAATTCAAACTATTTCATTATCAAATCAACCCTATACATGCCATATAAGCCAAAAAATGTATAACAAAATCTACTGGAGTAATCTAGATAGTGTGAACCGATGTGTTGATTCGATCCTCTGAATTCACGTCAATCTACAAGGAATATTAAACACACAAGAGTAAGCTTATAGAAGCTTAGTAAGTTCATAGGTTTTAAAAATAAATCTTACAGAACAAACTATAATAAAACATTAAATAGGGCATTTCATTAATATTGTCTGTCAATCACAACTTTAATTAATAAAATTCGCTTGATTGAGCTCAATATCAAAAGCTTCTTATATTCTTCCACAATAAATCCATATAACACTTACCATTACTTGTCAAATTAGAGAACTTCTTACGGATTTGAGTACATCGTTTTCTTGATGCCATAGTCCAACTATGGTCTTACACATATGTTGTCATGGCCTTACCATGGTCTTACACTCATAGTGCCATAACCCAGTTATGGTCTTATCATCAGGATGCCATAGCCCAGCTATGGTCCTACACTTATACATATACTGCCATGGTCCAACCATGGTCTTACGTTCACGATGTCATAACCTAGTTATGGTCTTTTCACTGAAATACCATAGCCTAGCTATGGTCTTACATTTAACACTTTGCCATGGTCCAACCATGGTCTTATTCTTCAATTCGTCTTTTGTCACTGAACGATCGTACTCAATCCTACGTTCTACTCAATTTGAACTTTTAATTCGATTTTCATATCATTACAATATTTATAATTCAATAACAAATATGTAGAATAATACAATATATCATCTCTAATTTAACAAATAATTATAAAATTCAACCATATGAATTTACCTGAAGTAATTTGTAGCAGTTGTAGAAATTCTGAAACTATTTTGTTAATTTCTCTTTTCCGCGTTTATCTTCGGGTTCTTGATCTATAATGTAAAATTATTCATTAATTAGCATATAATTCAATTCTAATCCACTTCACAATTTATGCCCTTCAATTTTTGAAATTACACATTTATCCCAAATTTTATATTTTTTTACAATTCAGTCCCTAATCAATTAACCTATCAATTAAGCTAATTTTTATCAATTAATACTTTATTCCATAATTATAAACTACTACACAACCATTTATAATCAAAATTTCAACACTAAACCCTAATTATTAACTTTTCACAATTAGGTCCTAAAAATCAACTTCTATTGAAATCACTTGATAAAATCATCACATAACAAAATTAGAGCTTCAAATCCATGTTAATTTATCATAAACTTCCAGCACTTATCCATGGTAACTTTCAAAATCACTCATAGGATCAAAAAATAATGAATTCAATAGTTGGACTTAGTTGTAAAAGTCTCAAAATCACAAAAATTGCAATAAATAATCAAGAATTTAACTTAATTGTAGCAAAAATATGAAGAACCAGCTTAGAGAGACTCTTTAATGGCTTTTTTTGGCCGGAAAAACATGGAGATTTGTCTAGAATTTAAATTTGGTCACTAGTTTTATTTTTATTTCTAATCAATTTACCATTTTGCCCTTAGTTCACACCAATTTTGTCTATTTCTTCTTCCCACATGCCGTCCAGCCATTGCTCATGTGCCTAATTACCTATTTGATCCTCCCTTAATTATCACTTATGCTATTTAATAATTATTCCTTTAGTTAGTAAGTTTTGCACCTTTTTCAATTTAGTTCTTTTTATTTAATTAACTATCAAAACGTTAAAATTTCTAACAAAACTTTAATTCTAACTCAATGACACTCTGTAAATAAATATTTAATGTTCAATTTATGAAATCGAGGTCTCGGCACCTCGTTTTTGAACAAATTTACCTAATAATTTCTTTTAAATCACAAAATTCACTAATTCAAAAATATTTCTAAAATCACACTTGAATGATAAATATTAATTTTTTTATTTTCAAACTTACTCGTCCGATTTAGTGATCTCGAATAATTGTTTTCGACACCACTGAAAATTAGGTAGTTACAGAACCTTAAAATGATATCGATACTAAGGTATGATATCGGTACCTAGAGGAAAATATTAGTACTATAAGTCTAGTATCGATACCTTTTGATTTAAATTGATTTTTCTAAAACATCAAAACATCAAAACTTAAAATGGTATTGGTACCTAGCAAGGGTATCGATACCTATTATGAAACTTTGAAAACTTTGTAATTGATCATATTTCATGTTCAGATTAATAATTGAGCTTTTATAGGTTCAATTGAGTCTCGGAAAAGCTTGTTTAGTTTATAATGACTATATTTATGAGATGTTTGATTGTTTTATTTTCGGTATTTCTGACGGTCGTTTTTCCGGTAACAGTTGTAGCCTCCCGTAGCTTGAACTCGGTGATCGAATCTGACGAAAAGTGTGACATATATACTAGTTTACATTTGAAAACTAACATGTTTAAAAAATTAAATCATCACTGTTAAAATAATTTATTTCAACATTGTTCCACACATCTTTATAATTTAATACAAATGAATCAATACATTATAGTCATTGTGATATATGTTGTATGTAAGTTGTTTTAAAAAAAATATATGTAAAATATTAATAAATAAAAATTATATGACATATACATTAATTTGTAAAAAAATAAATTAAAGTAAAGAATTTGTAAAAACTAAAACATAAACCATACAATTCTAGTTATAAAAATAAAAAATTGAACTCAAGTATTAAATCGAAAAAATTAATACTTTAAATTAAAGAATAAAAATACGAATAAAATTAAGCGAAATAGGCTTAAAATTTAAGTAAATTATCTAATATTTTAAGATGAAATTATAAAATATATATAATTAAAAATGAACCTAGAAGAATGAATATTACAAATACAAAAATGCAAGCACACATAATTTCATAATAATAGAGAGTTAAAATGTCAATCGTGGATACAAATTCGATAAAAAATTATAAGTTGCAACTTGATAAAAGATTTAATATATACAAGATAGAAAAAAAATGAAATGTTAAGAGACTTTTGGGTGAACATGGATCCCGATTCATGAAAGTTTTACTAATACAAGATAGTACAATTACAGGTATAAGTGTAAATATAAGTTTGAGCAATTACAATAATACGTAGAATCAATCAATACAATATACAATAGATGAAGAATCAAATAAAATCCACACAAAGTATATAGACATGGTGGGAGAGAGACCTTTAAGACTCCAAAATCGCAAATGTAGATAATAAGACTCAAATTTGAACCTTTAAGATTCGAAACCTCAATTTTTGCCAACAATACTGAGACTCAATTTTAATTAAAACGTTATTCAAAACAACTCATTTAATACATTATTTCCACTAATTCTATATAAATAATATATATTATATTACTTTGTTTTTTAATTTTACCCAAATCCATTTGGGCTAATTTGAATTTATGAGCGATCATGTGATTGTTAAGTGTGTGTAATCCCAAAACTCAATTTCACAATTTGTGTTTTGTATTTATATTATATTTTTTTTATGTAGAATGGTATTTAAAGTGCTACTATATGTTTTAGTTCAATATTTATATTGTATTCGTTAAATTTTGTTATCGTTACTTGTATTCTGCGAATATTGTGAATTTAGTTCTTATATTTTAATTTGATCAATTTTAGTCTATTTACTTTTCAAATCGACCAACTTTAGTCCTGTACATTTCTAGTTTTGAAACTTTAGTCCTGACCCAAAACAGTAATAATTAAATTTGTTTGGTTACATTCAATTACTAGTCATGTATTAAGTGTACAATTGTAGATTTAGTCCATATTCTCCATTAGGATCATTCTGAGTCCCTATATTTTTCTAAATTTGAAATTGCAATCTTGACATAAATCACAGTCGTTAATCAATTAATTGTATTTTTAGTGAGTAATATCTAAAAATAAAAAGTTGTCGTGGCATTATATATATAATAATATGTTTGTCGCATCAGATTTTGGGAATAGCAGAACTTAATAAATTTAACCGTGATAATAGAGTGAAGACTAAAATTTTAAAATTCAAAAAATATGATACTAAATTTATAATTTTTGTAAAATATAGAGACTATTACTTAAATAAAAATATTAACTTCATTATTAGAATTTTAATTCAAGTCGAGCAAAACCAAATCGAATTAAAAATAATTTTATTTAAACTCGATTTGAATCGAATCCGACTTATTAAATTAGAAAATTAACCCGACCCGTATGGAGGACAGTGCAACGTCGGTGGGAGGAAATTAGCTAGACAACAGCTGGCCTTGAATGAAGACTTTTATTAGGTTTAGGTCTAAACCGTACAAGACGTTACTATTTTTTTCAATACGCATATGAATAAAATTATTGTTTTTAAGTAATTAATTAAAATTTAAAATTATTGATTAAATATTATGAGGGTTTTTTATTGGAAACAATCAAATTTAATTTTGTGTGTTATATTAAAATTTACGGTAAACTATATTATTAATTATTAAAATACAGTTAAATTTTCGTTTTGATAACTTAACTAGAAAAAATTATAATTTGATCTTAATTTTAAGTCGATTTGACAATCAGTATTGGATATAAGTAGAAGAGAAGGGAAAAAGAGTTTTCGATTGGTGCATACAATGCGTATAGAAAAATTCATGTGACATCGATTTTAACAATTTAGTAACTTAAATAAAAAATATTAAATAGTTTAATGATTAAATTATAATTTTTTTAGTTAAGTGACTAAAACAAAAATTTACCCATAATTTAGTCACTAATAATATAATTTACCCTAAAATTGAAGCGTTTTGGTACCAAACCTCCGACATAATTAAGAAAAAAAAGGGGTAATTATGCTTTCCACTTAACATACTTTTCCAACATTTGGAATTTAATTGCTTTATTTTTTAATTTCTCCATTCTAATGAAAATTAATTGATAACACCGTAAAAAAAAAAGTCCAGATTAAGTGACATTTTAAAAATAAAAAATTTACCTACTTGGCTAATATTATATGTGGAAGATCAAAAAATAAAAATAAAAATTTGGTAGTGTAAGGCAGGGGCAGATTTAGGGGGTCGATGTTTTAAAAAAATGAAAATTTTTTTATTTAAATTTTTTATATTTTATAAAATTTTAAATTAATAATAGTAAAATTGTACTTTGCTTTTCTAAAAAGATAAAAATTCGATTTAATCCTCTAAAAATCATAAAAATATAGACTATTAAAATGATGAAATTATATTTTTACTATCATAAAAATATATAATTTAATTTCGGCCCAAAAAAAGATTTTTGACTTCGCCCCTTATAAGGTAGAACTATTTTATATATAGAGAGAAGGGGTTGATGTATCTATTTTGCTTACATAACTTCGAAATAGAGGTGCTTATGGATCGGATCAGATCAGGTTCAGGCCAAGACATACTTTATACTTGCTCAAGTCCGGCCCGACTCAAAATATGACCTTAAAATTTTACCCAAATCTATTCATATTTACAAAAAACTAATCCAAACCTATTTAGGCCACCCATATTATTTTTAAAATTTTTAAAAAAAGATTATTTATATTATATTTTTAATATTTAATAAATTATTTATTTATTAAAATATTTTTATATAGTCATCTTAACATTATTTTAATATTTATATTTGAATAGTATTATAATTTAGTATATGTTTATTTTTTTAATATGTTCTAAATTATATAATATAAAGTATTATAAATTTAAAAACAGATTGAGTCGGGATCTTGAAGGTTCAAACTCAAGCCCGGCTCATATTTTGAAAGGGTTTAATTTTTTTGTCCAATCTTAATTTTTTAGTATAATATTTTTATCCAAACCCTTCAAAATTCGGCATCCATAAAGATGTATATTTCTAAACAGTTGTAAACTAAAAAAGTCTCATAATTCAATTTAATGGATTAATTGGAACTTGGACTGCGAAGTCAAAAGAATAGAGAGACTCAACTTTTGGAATTAAAAAGTATATGTAAGGAAAGTTTGAAGAAAATTAAGGAGTGATTGACCAGTTACTGTCCATATTGACTTCTTAGCTGGGTTAGTGGAAATGTCAAGGAAAATTATCGAGCTTTAACTAGTTTTGCTCTCTCTTTTCAAACTACCCTCATTTTTTTTTTTTGGTATTCTGCTCATCAAATTCTACATTTCTTCAATCTTTTTCAAGGTATCGTTTTATGTTCTCTTGATTTAATTACATTTATTTTTTTATACTATATTTAATGTAGGTTTGTGAATGATAAATGGCTTATCTAACATTTTGTTTATCTAAGATTATTCTTATGCATTTTGTTTTTCTGGTTGAATGTTTGATTCTTTTACATTCTGTTTGGTAAGAAAGAAAATCAAAGCAAGAACAGTTGTGGAAACTTGAAAGAAAGAAATATATGAAGGATGGATTTTTTATTTATTTATTTGTGCTTGGTGAGAAAGATGGATAAATAGAGAGAGGTAATAATTAAAGTAAAAAGGAAAATTGTTAGGTTAAAATGCATTCTAAGTCCCTATACTTTTTCATACATTTAGAATTTAATCTCTGTATTTTTATTTTTATTTCACTACTTTGCAGATCACTTTGTTAAATTTTTATTTTTAAATATGCTATAAATTTTGATCATCATTTAGCATCCTCATTACACTTCATCATCTCATTGTTACGTTATTTTGGCATCAAAGCACATATTTAGCAGTGATTTTAATCTGAACATTATTATATCGAAAATTTAAGTTGTAAGAAAAAGAAAACATAAATATACAGATACATATATATTGAATCATTTCTGAATATTCATTGATTGTTGTTGCAGATAAGTTAATCAAATGGATGCTTTGTCTGTCGTTGGAGGTGCACTTTTAGCAGCTACATTTCAATGGTTGTTCGCAAAGTTGGATTCTACACAATTATTAAGCTTTGCAAAACAGAATCAAGTTGGCTTGGAGCTTAAGAAATGGAGGAATTTGTTGTTGAAAATCCAAGCAGTACTCGAGGAAGCAGAAACGAAGCAAATAACCGATCCCTTGGTGAAAATCTGGGTTTCCGAGGTTAGAGTTTTGGCTTTTGATATGGAAGATATCTTGGATGAATTCCCACTACTGTTTGACGAAGCTCGAACAAACAATTCATCGAACACGTTCTTTGCATGGTTTGCTGGTACAAGACGAGGCCATTCGATGCCGGATTATGGAATAAGAAGCAAGTTAAAGGATGTTACTGATAGATTACAGTGCATTTCATCAGAGATCAATGGTCTCGGCTTGAATTTGACAAAGATAGCTGGAGGAGACATGTCCAAGTCCTGCAGGTTACAAGAGAAAAGACTAACTACTTCTTTGATTGGAGATCATGTGTGTGGTAGGGAAACTGAAAAAGAAGATATTCTTCAATGGCTGCTGAAGGATGATGAAAATGGAGTATCTGTAATGCCTATAGTTGGTATGGGAGGAATGGGCAAGACCACATTGGCTCAACTTGTTTATAATGACGAAAGGGTTGCCAATCGTTTTGCCATCAAAGCTTGGGTTTGTGTTTCAGAACAGCTTGATCTTATGATGGTGACAAGAATAATACTGGAGAAAGTTTTGTCGAATTCGTATGAATGTTCGAGTGATCTAGATTCACTTCAAGTAAGGTTGAAAGAGGAGTTATCAGGGAAGAAGTTTTTATTTGTTTTGGATGATGTTTGGAGTGAAAGTTACCATCAATGGGATCTCCTAAGAAGACCCTTCAAAGCAGGGGCACCTGGAAGCAAGATAATAGTCACTACTCGCCATTGCAAGGTCGCGTCGATGATGGGAAATGTCGCGGCTTATCATCTGCACGCATTACCATATGATGACTGCTTGTCATTGTTTGCTCAACATGCATTAGGAAAGAGAGATTTCAGTGCACATCTGAATGTTGAAGAAATCGGACAAGGAATTGTTAGAAGGTGTAAAGGATTACCATTGGCCGTGAAAACCCTTGGAGTACTTCTGCATGGTAAGCGAACTTGCGATGAATGGAATGACATATTGACTAGCAAGCTATGGGATTTACCAAATGAAGGGAATGACATTCTTCCAGCTCTAAGATTGAGCTATCATCATCTCCCGTCTTGTTTGAAACAATGCTTTGCTTATTGTGCGATATTTCCCAAAGGCTACGAATTCGATAAGGATGAATTAGTTTTCCTATGGATGGCAGAGGGGCTTCTTCTGCAGCAGCCAAAAGGAATGAAGCAAATGGAAGACTTAGGCCACAAATATATCCTCGATTTGTTATCAAGATCGTTTTTCGAAAGGGCAAGTAACAAGGAATCGCGGTTTGTGATGCATGATCTTATCAACGACTTAGCTCAATTTGTTGCAGGAGAAACTTGCTACAGTTTTACAGATAACTTCAAGCCCGTCAATATATCAAATGCGAGCTTTGAAAAGTTCCGTTACTTGTCTTTTACAAAGCAGAACTTCGACACTTCTCAAAGATTCGAAATGTCTCACCACATGACGAGCTTGAGAACATTCCTATCGTTTTCTCCATTCTTGCATTCCTTTTGCAGCTTTTTATCTAACAGTGTGCTGCATGATTTTCTGCCAAAATTGAGATATTTGAGGTCATTATCCCTTTGTGACTATAACATCAAGAAGTTACCAGAATCAATAGGGGAATTGAAGCATTTGAGATATCTCAATTTGTCTCGTTGTGTGATAAAATGTTTACCGGAATCTATAACATCCCTTTTCTACCTGCAAACATTGATCTTAAACAGTTGCTATAAGCTCTGCCGGTTGCCTGCAACTATCGGGAATCTAATGGATCTTCGGCATCTCGATATCACACACACGAAGGCTTTAAACGAGATGCCATCAGGGATAGGTAAACTGAGAAATCTGTTGACATTGCCTAAATTTGTTGTGGGGGAAGTTGATGGATTGAGACTAGGAGAATTGAATGGCCTATCACATCTTAGAGACCAGTTATCTATTTTGCAGTTGCATAATGTGTTGGATATACATGATGCAAGGCATGCTAATCTAAATGAAAAGAAGGGCCTCCAGGAATTGAAGCTAGAATGGAGTTGTGATTTTCATCACTCGAGAAATGAGACACGTGAGATGGAAGTTCTGAACTGGTTAAAACCTCATCAAAAGCTGCAAAAGTTAACGATTAAGTTCTTTGGAGCTAAAGAATTCCCTTCATGGGTAGGTGATCCGTTGTTTTCTAAAGTAACACACTTGGAGCTTAATCATTGTCCAAGAATCACTTGCCTACCGTCGCTTGGGCAATTGTTGTCATTGAAAACATTGATCGTAAAAGGCATGGTTGCAGTAAAAACAGTGGGCTTTGAGTTTTACGGCTGTGGTTCTTCTTCGATTGAGGCTTTTCCATCACTAAAGATTCTAAGATTTGAAGATATGTTAGTTTGGGAAGAATGGTCTTCTTCACTTGTTGGCATTGAACATAGAAGGGTTCGGCAATTCGAACGACTTCATGAACTCCAAATTTACAATTGTCCTAAGTTGGTATCCAAATTGCCAACCAATCTTCCATCACTCATAAAACTTGAGATCTGCAAATGCCCACAGTTAACATACTCATTTGTAAGTCTTCCATCTCTTAGAAACCTGAATTTGGAGGAGTGTAACGAGATGATTTTCCGAGGCATGGTTCATCTCAAGTGTCTTAGGACATTGAAAATTACCAACATTTCTCATCTTGCTTGTTTGCCAAACACGTTCAAACAAGACATGATAGCACTTGAAGATGTGAGGATTGAAGAATGCACTGAACTGACATCCTTGTGGGAGGATAGAAGCAATACAGACAACCTTGTTTGCCTTAACCGTATTGTGATAAAAAAGTGTCCCATGTTTGATCCCTTGGCAAGGGAAGCTCATCAACTTGTTCCATCGCACAATCTCGAAGCTTTGGAGTTACTTGAGTGCAACAACCTTATAAGGCTACCTAATGAGTTATTTAACATCTCATGTCTAAGAATATTGAGGATTATAGGGTGCAAAGAGCTCAAATCATTGGATGGGATAATGAAGATAGATGGTGGAAACAATGGCAACATCATGCATCTCGAAAAGTTGGAGATAATACATTGCCCTTCTCTCAAATATTTTCCTAGTGGAAAATTACCACCTACTCTCAAGAAGTTAGTCATCAAAGATTGCGAGCTCCTTCAAGCTCTACCCCAAGGAATAATGTCTAATGGTGACGATGATGATGATGGCATCCTGCATCTTGAAGAGGTAACCGTTGGAAACTGCCCTTCTCTCGAATCCTTCCCAAGGGGCAGATTTCCTCCATCGCTCAAGACGTTGCTTATCGAAGATTGTGAGCTCCTTCAAGCTTTACCGGAGGGATTGATGTGCGACAATGACAATACATTGCATTTGGAGGGTCTTAGAGTGCAAGGACTTCCATCTTTGATGTTCTTCCCAAATGGACAACTTCCGAAAACCCTTAAGAGTCTCGTTGTGTTCAATTGTAGAAGATTTGACTCATTTCCAGACAGGATATTGCAACACAGCAAGGCACTTGAAACCATTGAAATTTCACAATGTACCAATCTAAAGGCCTTGCCTCTTGACTGCTTCAACAGCTTAACTCGCTTGAGTAGATTGGTAATAAGCAGTTGCCACGGTTTAGAATCCTTTCCGGAATCTCAACTGTTAATGCCTAATCTCAAGTTTCTAAGGATAAACAGATGTAAGAATCTTAAGTCCCTTCCTCAAGCAATGTACAATCTCAAGTCACTTAAAGAGCTGAAAATAAAGAGTTGTCCAAATATCTGGGCCATTCCTGATGGTGGTTTGCCTCTGAATCTATCACTTCTTTTCATCGATTGTGAGAACCTGAAACAACCGATGTCCGAATGGGGCTTAGACAGGCTTATCAATCTTCACCATTTATGGATCCATTGGATATGTCCTCCAGAGAATGTTCTTCCTACTTCATTGATTGAGCTTTACATTAGAAATGTAGCTGATCTAAAATCTTTACCTCAAAAGCTCTTGAAAAACCTGTCATCCCTTCAAGTCTTGGACATTTCTCGTTGCTATCAACTTCAGACATTGCCGAAAGAAGGCCTGCCTCCTTCACTTGGATCACTCAGGATTGATGAGTGTCCAGTTTTACAACATTGGTGCTTGGAGAACAAAGATTCTCGGCGTTTGATAGCGCACATTCCGTGCCTTTGGATAGGTTAAAGATCAATAGGGTCCTATATTTGGATGTGGCATTAGTGTTTATTGTACAGATTCGGGTTTGGATCATTTCAGGTATACACTGTTTTCAGATTCTGAATTTTTTTTTTTCCGGATTCGGTCTATTTTAGCTTCAGTTCCTTTTCAGGTTGTACCCTCTGGTTGCTGTTGGAGAACATTACACTGGCAGCATGCTTAATACATGCAACTCAGTCAGGAAGTGAAGTTTCCGATGGTAGACGGTTGAATAATGTGTGCGAACCTACCATTGGAAATGGCACAACAGCTGGAAATGAGTACTAAAACCCTGTACACTGAGGAACAAGGGGAGGAATCCGACTGAAGGAAGGCTTGTGTCGGTGGCTAGTCGAAGAGACAATAGCTTACCAGCTTGATGATCTGCCACACTGAAAGTTGAATTATCTTTGTATAACATCCATTGAAATATTTTCTTACTAATCTTTCTAGCCTTACTTGATCATCAAGGTTTTATTTGCAAACAAAGAGGAGACCTCTTTGTTCATGGATGTTCAAATATTACATCTTACATTCATGTAAATCAAATATGAATAAATTTATCTTACTTGAGCTCATGTACAAGATTTTCATATATTTGAAGGATGTTTAAAGAATCATATTTGATTTAATTTTAAATTAGTAGAAAGTAAAATAGCACATTGAGCTTAAAAATGATAAAATTTTGATTTTATTTTTAAAAAAATTATAAAGATATAAACTATTAAAATTATGAAATTGTCTTTTAAAAAAATAGTGAAATTACATTTTAACTCGCTCATAAAATATATAACTTAATTCCGAACCCAACAAATTTTTTGACTTCGCTTCTGAATTAACTCCAATACCATTCGCTCACCATTGACTCGTATTTATTGATCAAATGTGTTCTCTTTAAGGGCTGTAAATAAATTAAAATAGAGCCGTTGTCAAACCATTTCATCATCAAAATCCAAACTTGACCACCCAACACTATCATAGGAGCCGGAAATAAAACAAGCTTGAACAAATGAATCTTTATTTATATTTCTTTATTTTTTTTAAACTTTATATTCAATTCATGTTTTAAAAGAAAAAAAGTTAAAATTGTGTTCGTGTTTGTTTATTTAAAATTATATTTATTCATTTAAGTTGAATGAAATGTACACATTCTTGAACATATAATTAAATATGTTAACCAATAATATTAAAAGTAATAAACAAATAATAAATAAATGTATATATATAATTTTTTAGATATAAATGTATATAAATAACCAATAATGATTTTTAGTAATTTTATAATTTTTACTTTTTACTTTTTACTATTTATTTATTATGTCATGAATTTTTAATTTCTTAGGGTTTTATAAAGTGTTGATATGTTAATATTTATTTTATATATTTTAATATTTGTATAATTAACTTTTATAAGAAATTTAAAAATGGGGAGAGATTACTTACATCAATGTTTATTTATAATTGATATTTTAACAATTCAATCATTAAATTCATTAATATAATTGTACTTGTTATGAATCAATAAAAAATAATTTTTATAATTTTATATATTTTTTAAAAATATTTTTTATTATGACTTGCCACTTGTCATCTTTTTGTTGGTTACTAGTGCCATATCATCAAATTTTCCTGCAAAGGTACCAAAATATATTGCTGAATTAAAGTTTAGGTACTAGTTAGATACAACAAAAAGAATTAAGTACCAAATAGGGGTGATGTCAGAAAATCTTTTTAAAGGCTCGAAATTAAATTATAATTTTTAAAGATTAATTCAAAATTTTATCATTTTTAGAGAGGTCAAAATGTAATTTCATCTTTACTAATTTAAAATTTTAAAAATTTCAAAGGATCAAAATGGAAAATTTTAAAAGGGCTGGGCTCTACTAACCCCTAAATTTACCATTGATAACAAATAAATACAATTGGATAAGTTGAAGTGCGAAAATATGTTAACCTTTTTTTAAGACTAAAACTACATTGTTAACTATGATATTTTGGTCACTAATTAAAAAATTTTCGAGTTGGTCACTGATAGTTTTGGAATTTGATATTTTGGTCCTTTAATAATGGAAGTTTGACGGGATTTTTAATTATTGACGTAATAATATATTTAATCTTTTAATATTTATATATTATATTAATTTGATTTTAATTCTAAAATTTCAATAAATTTAACCCTCACCATTAACAAAATTTATCAATTTAATTTAATTCTTAAAAAGTAAAAAAATAAAATAAAATAAAATAAAAATATTAAAATATTAAATAACGATTTTCTATTAAAAATCTAAAACTCTATTAAAATCAAAAAAAAAAAATTATTACAAAAAATCATTTCCCTTACTCGCTCCGTACTCCGTAGTCCAGAGTTGGCTTGGCCTCCGAATTTTTGGGTTCAAATTCCGCCTCCAAGGCCTCCGTTTTCGTTTCTTTCTCTTTCAAATATCTCCTTCAAGTAAGTTCCTCTTTCTAGCTCTTGTTCTTTTTTATTTGATTCTTAGGGTAGAAATTTTGGGTTGTGATTGCCTTCAACAAATTCTATTTTCTCTCTATTTAATTCATTGAATAATTACCATAAATTTGTTTTTGGATCATCATTTAGACCATTTAAATTTGTTAGCTTGCATGGTAGAATTTGTCATTCCTCTTTTTACTTATTTTTTGTTCTTCTTTGAAGTAGCTGTGAAATAGATAGCCATGTCTATTTCTACTTATATTTGCTTCGAGATTTTCTAGTACTTGCATTTACTATGTCAAAATCCTTTGTGTTAATATGTTCAAATATCAGTCAATTCTTTGAGTTGCAGCTGGTAATTAATATAAGATTTTTTTCTCCAGAAGGTTATAATTCAGCTCTTTTCAGTAGTTATAAGAGTGGGTAGGCAATATGTATGGACAAATTTCTATGGAGATGATTTTATGGTAGTATTGTGCTTTTTACGAGAGTCTAAAGAGAAGTATCCTTACTTTTAGTTTACCTCATTCCTTAAGCAGATTCATTGAAGTTGTAGAGATATTTTAATTCAAGAAACTTCCCTTTGTAACGCTATCACTAGCAATACCATCTATCAATTTAAAGATTAAAAAAGTTAAACGTATTGTGCAAGCATTCTTCAATTTGTGTGAAAATTACAGAAAAGTATCATCTCCCGAAGGGAGAAAGGAGCACCAACTATATTAGAGAATTTCATTGTCTAGGTGCTTCTTGGCAGATATGTTGAGACTTCTAGACAACACCGATAGTTTCTTAAATTAAGCCTACAGAAAGTATCATCTCTCAAATGGAGAAGGAGCATCAGCTATATTGGAGAATTTCTTTTTTTCTTAAAAAAAAAAATTAAGCCTAGTTGTTGCTACCTATGATTTTTTTTATCGAATAAAAACATTTTTAGTAATTTTCTATTTTTAAATTTTTTGAATTTTTTGAATTAGGACTAAATTGACAAATCTTGTGAACATTTAGGGCTAAATTTGTTGAATAACTTGAGTTGTTTAGAATTATAACCAAATTGATAGAATATGTAAATATTGGAGGGCTAAATTTATTAATATGCCAATGAAAAAAGGCCAATTTGTTTAAGGGGATCTAAAATTAGTTATTTATTTGCAAAATAAATTTTGGGTAGCAAATTGAATATAGAAGCCAAAGTCCAGTACCATTTGGTATATTAACCTTGTTGACAATAAGGTTATGATTTCGTTAGTTTTATTTCTAGCTGGCCCGTTTTCTTTTTTTAACCTTTGCTCTCTCTCATGCTTTTGCTTTCATTATTTCTTCAAACTTGCAGGTATAGAAGTATTACAATTTTGCTGTTATTTGTTGAGAACACCACTGACCAACTTAAATATAATTAAGAAAGTGTAAATTAAGCTCCAGAGGCTCAAGTATGTTTCTTTCACTGGATGGTGAATTAGAATTTTATTTTTGGTTAGTTCATCATTTTGTCAATCATTTTATCAAACAGTTAACATACATGCTTGAGTTGCTATGAATTAACTTCTTTTGCTCTGAAGTAGTATTTTATTTGCCATGGTTCATCATTCCTTCAATCATTTTATCAAACAGATAATGTGCATTTGCAGCGAATTATATTCTTTTGTTTTGAATTATAAATAAAAAATATTAAATCATTGTAATTTCCAGGTTGAAATGGATGAATTGTTGCAGAACCATTTGTTTGCAACTCATGCAATTGCTGCTTCAGGTTCTGTGGTTTTTGGCACTGCTCTTACTTATCCTCTTGATACTATCAAATCACTAATTCAGGTTCCCCTTTTCTTCCCCCTTTTTTTTTTCCTTTTCATTTTAATGACCCTTTTTCTAGTTCAAGAAAAGATAATACTCTATTTATTTCCAATATGCTTAAAATTTGAGGTGAGCAGGTTGGTTCAGGTTCTGCTAAACAATTAAATGCCTCTCAGGTTATAAAACGAGTTCGAGCTTTTTCAGGGTATTCAGGTAAGTCCTTAACCTTCTCTTTTATTTATTTATTGTTCTAAAAAATACTGGTCTTCCACCGTTAAGTAAAAATGTTATTTAGGCAAAACTTATGAATGTTGCGTGGCTGTTAGAAATTTTAACTTACAGTAAATACAAGGATTGTATATTTCGTGGAATGGAAATTTGATGTGATTACTTTTTCTGTGTTCAGTTTTTACATTAAGGGGTGGTTAACAAATGTTAAAGTTTTGTCGAATACTTTATCCTTCTTATCCTAGTTGCTTTCAAGTACACTAAGAATTGAAAATGAAGAAATGTTCTTTGCTGATTTGAAATAACATCATAAATCTGTTGCCTGTAATTTATATATTTGGCAATATGTCATGTTTGACCAAGGCTTTTAGTGCCATGAGAGAAAATGGTGGAAGATAGATGGAGAGAAAAGCTTATGCGCAAAGTTAATGCTCTGTTCTTTTTTATCGAAGCAAAACTGTGGAGGATAATGTACGGTAGCAGCAAAATGGATTTTGTTGCAGCCAATGCCTTGATATTTAAACTAATGGTATTTACAATGAAGACAAAGTTGACATGGTTGAAAGGTTTAGCTGTAATTTGGGAAAGCATGGAGCACAAAGAATCTAACTTGTTTAGTTAAAAGATTAGAGTTGAATGATTAGCAGTTGTTTGCTTTAATGCCTTTGGAAAGGAACAAAACCTGTTAGAGATATGGTTTGCTTTGGTACCAGGCCTTTTTTTAAAAAGCAGTAGGCACAAAAAAGATGGATTGTTTGATTGAAACTCTCTTGCATTTTTTTTTCTATTCTTTTTGTTTTATTTTCCAGAAAATAGTATCAAATAGATAAAAAAGAGTTTGAAGTATTGAAAACGGAGTGGATGGAGTCTTGGGACAGTCTGAAATTTGGAAGATGGACAATCTTCCTGTTTTTGATTGATACCACTCAGAATTTTGAATATTCAACTATAGAAACTAAAATTTGCAGTTCCTCTCTCCTCAACACTTTCTTTTGGTCCTTCCTTGCTTTCTCATTTTAGCATTGATTTTTATTGGGGGCTACAAGTATCCAAACTTTTAGGAAGACTTTGAGTTTTGCTTTATTTTGAAATATATAGGTTTGTACAGTGGCTTTGAGTGGTTTGCCTGGGGGAGAACTTTCGGCATGGCAGCTCGCTTTGGAATATATGAAGTTTTGACAGCCTTCTATAAAGGTATTCTTGTCATCCACTTAATTCTGTTTTGGAAGTTATTTTACCCTGAATGTTGTATTCTTGATATAACATGTTTGTTGCTTTGTTTTCTCCCACTATTTGGGTGTTAAAAAACCATGAAAACCATATTGTTATATTTATGCCCGTTATAGAAGAGACATCTTAGGAGCTATTATGTTGTTGATTGTTGTAGAACGTCAACCTGTTATTTTATCAAATTGCAAGTAAATCAGAAAGTTATTCCATCTTAATTTGGTTCATGATAATACAGTGCCATATTCAGAAACGGAGGACTCTTATCCAATTTTTTCGGGTAGTGTTTTGCTTTTGACTTTTGACTTTTTCCAAAACCAACTGAATTGTACTGTTATCACTCCTACGACCTAGCTGTATATCTAGCACAAGTATTCTTATTTCTTTTTTCCCTTTCTGGTGTCCAATTTGCTAGTTATGTGAAAACATGTGTCGTAAAATGGGTACAGATGTTTGAAAATTAATTTTTTAATATCATCATCTCTTCATTGTACTTGAGAATGGGATTCAATTCAGTATCTGTATTGTAATGGGGCTAAAAATCTTGATTCTTATACCATTTCTAAATAATAACCTTATAGTATTTGTGGATTTAACTCCCTCAGTCCCGTTTTATTTATCCATCTTTCCCTTTTTTAGAGCTCTCAAAACTATGCCCTCTTTCTTTTTTTATGAAAACCTAAGACATACTTTTTTTTAAGTTTCACATTCGTGAACTTTTTTTAACCTTTTGACGTTAAAATCCTTGATACCTCAATTTTATAAAAAAATTAAAATTTTAATATGAGTCAAAGCTTTTTTTAGTTTTTTGTTGAAGTCCAATAAGGACAAGGTTTTTCAGACGTAGTATATAAGAAACCTAATGGTTATAATCAGGTGATTCATTTTCTGATGACTGTCGTAGCTGCAATGATGTGTTTGCTATCAGAGATTGCTTCTTCCCCAGTAACTTCCTCCTCACTATTTGAAGATTTTCATGTAAATGGCATAATATAAGAAAATAATTTTAATGAGCTTTATCTTTTCCCATTACATCCACAAATTTCACTGCATTATGTTTATATGGTTGTTCTGCAGATGGTCGAGAAGACAATTTTGTGTATGTCTCTGAGGCCCTTATGGCAGGGATGGCAGCTGGTGCTGTCGAGTCACTAACAAGCACCCCATTTGAACTTATAAAACTCCGTGCACAGGTTACATCTGCTTCTCGTGTTACAAGAGCATCATCAGCATCAGAAAATAAAGCTGTTATGCCAGCAGTCTCCAAATTATTACGTGGATATACTCCGGATATGAAGGCATTGAACAATGCTGTAGGTATGTTGTCCATCTTAAACGGCAAGCACTCTATTATGGTCGGTGCCATACAAGAGTATCCTTGGATGATGACTGGGTCTGGAAGGCCACCACCAGTTTATGATGTTCGGAGACCATCTGAAATTATTTCGTTGGAAGGATGGGGTGCATTATGGAGAGGCCTTCGTTCAGGAATAGCTCGAGACTCTGTATTTGGTGGCATATTTTTCTCTACTTGGGAACTTTTGCACCAAGTTATGCTTAATTGGAAGGCAGCTGGGATGGATCCCCCACCCAGGTGCTTTTTTGAGCTTTTTCCTTGCTATTTGGTGCATAGAGTTTCCCTGTTGGATATCTTTGGTTGATTAAATGCATGCAACTTCTTATTTAGTTTATTATAAACCTGCAACATCGTTCTAACCTATGTTACTTAGAATCGGGTGTGAGTTCCAGATATTGATGTGTCCAGTAGGAATATTAAAAGTTTAATGTTTTCCATGTATTTGAAGGTTTATATCCTCATACCCATGTCCAAATGTGTTGGACGTGGGTACTCCACGCAAAATGAAGAGTCAGTGCAACATTTGTTTCAACTATGTTTTACACTTAATGTCAAGGAGAATAGAGAGAAGGATCCTGAACCGAATATAGCTGAAAATCTGCTAATTCTTGGTTCAAGTTTACTGTTGTCTCATGGGGAACTTCAAACCTTTATTTAATGTACTTTTACTGTGTTAATGTGATAATGCAAAAATCTAGTGCTTGTAAGGTAAAAAAATTATTAAAGAAAATTGAAAACAAAAAAGAAAATGTTTTTAGATGCTCGGGTGTTCTCTGAGGGAAGTTATTAAGCATTGTCTATGAGTCTTGTTATTGATGTTCTTTCTGGGCAACTTTAGATGCTAAAGTTCATCAAGCTTGTCAAACTTATGATTGAGGTTCAGGTATTTTGTGTGTATTTATCAAACTTCTCTTAGTATTTGTTACCTTCATAGGTTTATGAAGAACAAACCTTTGTTTCTCTATCATGTGTATCTGTTTTGTCAACAGACTAAAAGAAGGAAAAGACTTCAGAAAATGTCTTAGGTTTCCTTGCCTTTACGTCTTTTTGGCATTTATAGTATACCATTGGTTCTTGATTCTATCCAATAAAGGTAGTCCTTTCTGATCCCTTCAATCTCACCCCTTCTCCCTAAGGTTTAAACCTGTTAACTGTCTCTTTGAAAGGACCAAGTTCTAACAATTGGAGTGTTCCCTTGAATCTATGCTTAGTTGTTAATGTATCTATAACTTTGTCTCTATCTGCATATGTTTAAATAAAGTCTAAGACTTCGATTCTTTTTCCTATACTGCTTGTCGCACTTTATTTGCCAATATATTGGATATCCCCTTTTACCTATGTTTTTCTTTTTGGAAAATTTTTGTTGGCCTTTGTGATAGAAAGGTGACCATATGATAAAAGCATACTTCTTGGGTCAAATCATGATTTTTAAATTAGACAGACAATCTGAAGCAGATTTTATTGCGAACCAGAAATATAATATTTTTGTTCCTTTAAAATAAAGATCATTTAAAGTTAAAGCTCATCTGGGTGCTTAGCTTTTTGTGACCTTTTAGTGAGAGCTAGTCCTATAATTTCCATGTAATTTATGGTTAAGTTTGAAGATTATCTTAGGTTTGTATGATGATGTATATAATCAGAAGTTCCTATGACATGCTTTTCCTTGTTTGTAGTCTCACAACATTTGCTGGTTGTTGGTCCGTTGTGCTTGGTTACGGTTGTATACTGGTTGTTGGTCCATTGTGCTTTGTTGTGGTTGTATAAAAGACTAACATGAAATCAAGATAAGAAATATCAATCATATGGAATTTCTGTAATCAGAGGTTCTTGTGACATGGTTTTTCATGTTTGTAATCTCACAAGGTTTGCTGGTTATTTGACCGTTCCACTATGCCGTGGTTGTATAAAATGAACATGATATCAAGAATTTAGATGGAATATAATTATATGGAATTATGTCTAATCATCTGCGATTAGTTTCATCATTGCCTGAACTTTTAAGTAGGATTTTGATGGTAGTTTATGTGGCTGAAGTTCGAAATCCTTTTGTTGTTCTCTCTCAGGTATGATGAAGAAATCGGTCCACTCTCCCCTTTAGCTGTTAGTCTTGCAGCAGGATTTTCAGGTTCAGTTGCTGCTGCAGCATCTCATGGTTTTGACACTGCCAAAAGTCGATCACAATGTATAGTGTTGCCCAAGGTATTTCTTTTACTTGGCATCACTTCGCCTTTGATGACCGCTTTAGCATGTTGGCTTTGTTCGTCCAATTTAACCTTTTCTGTCAGCTTTCAATATAATCAGTTAGCATGCAAGGTGTTCCTATTTTCATCTTTGTCAATTTACCTTTTACGATGTATTTCTTCATTTTATTCCCTTGTATGTACCCTATATTCTACTCAAAAATCAATATATTGTGATTGTTTAGTCTTCATGTAGCTCAAGAAAAAAAAATTAGAAAAAAAGCAAGTATGAAGTGAGACACTATGTTAAAAAATACTATGTTTACTCGGACTCGGGTATGAATGGGTATGTGTCCAAGATAGATTGGTCAGATTTTTGGAGTTTTTCCATGTATTTGGAAGATTATTGGAGGTCATATCCCTATAACCATATCTCAAACACGAGAGAGTCAGAATACCATAGTTACAATCAATGGTATATTCATGGTATTTTGATTTGACTAGCTCATATGTCAGATTGCCTTCATATATCCACTTTTCCCATGCAGTTCGTTTCAATGGAGAGAAAGCTTCTCAAGTGGAAAACACCAGGGAAAAGATTCGAGAAACTCACCGGCATCCACCCTGCAGATAGAAATATCTTATTTCGTGGCATTTGGTTACGGATGGCTCGTAGTGGTATTGCATCATTTGCAATTGTGGGAAGTTATTACTTCTCCATTACTCATCTTGTTTCCAGTAATTGATTCTCGACTGCTCTGCATCAGTAAAGAATTTGAAAGGGAAGAAAAGGACAAGTGGGAAGGGTCAAAATCAAGTAGGAAATGGTGGTTTGCTGATAGTTTCTTAAACCTCCATCACCTGGACTCTTTTCATATTCCCTTAAGTACACATGTTCAACATGTATTCGAACATATGGGGTTATGATCCTCAAGCATATCCAAGTTCGATACATATCAGCATTCCTCACTTACTGTGAGTCAAGGTAACATGGTCTTAAACTCTCAATTGACCACATTTTGAAGAAAGTTTTGATTTTCTTTATATTTGGAAATGCCAGCTTTAACATTGCAATTTATCTTTCTCATGAGTTATATCAATTAGTAATTTGTGAAGTCTTTTACTAACATCATTGGATCAAAAGAAATTCATTAATGTTAACTTGTCCAAAGTATGCTTATTTTTATTTAATATTAATTATTTAATAAATCAACATCAATTTTACTATTTCGTGTAATATATCTGCTGTATAATATTAATTATTTAATATATAAATATAGTATTTTTTAAATGGTAACACGGATTATCGTACCGACCTAAGCTTAAGTAATAAATGTGGTATAGTAATAAATCTAGTATAAAACTAGAGGCGATTTTAAGATTTTCTTAAAATGAAAATTTGTTATTTAGGTAATTTAAGTTTTTTTAAAATTTTAAATTAGTAAAGGTAAAATTACACTTTGGCTCTCCTTAAAATTATAAAAATTTAATTTAATACTTTAAAAATTATTAAGATATAGACTTTAAAAAATTAAAATTTTATTCGGCCCTTTAAAAAATTATTTTGGCTTCGTCTCCTGTATAAAACCATAGAGATACAAAAGATATCCAATTTTTTTTATGCTTCAGAAGGAAAAATTCAAAGCAAAATATTAATTTGTTCGTCTCATCTTGTTATTGGATTGAGAGTTTTAGTCACTATAGTATAATGCACCGCTCAACAAAGTTCGTTGAAAACTTTTCATTCCACATTCATTCTTACGGTAAGTTTGGTTATACGGTTTGTTACTTGTTCTTCTGTCTTGATATATGTATCCCTTCAATAAATTCCTCACTTTCTCCCTAATAAATTTTGATCACGAGGCTAATTACTTAACAGGTTAACTACCTCTATACAGTCCATTTTTAAGATAATCTTCTTAACTATCTTCTCTCATGCTAATTTAATTCCCTCAAAACCCCCCCATAATTCAGCTTTCAGTACCGAACAAATCCCTAACTTATGGAAGAACCCCAAAACCGTCCCCCATTGTCCCTAACTACTTCCCCACTGCAGCAACAGACGAACCAGCTCCCACAACTACATCAATATTCACCTTTATCCATTTCCCTTCCGGAAGCTCCCATCTTATCCCCCTCCTCCCCTACTAATGTAAAGGATATCCTATTATTATTTCGCTAAGAGCACAAAATAGAAATCACACATTTCGATTTGAGGGTAATATTACCTACATTATTGCAATTTCAGATGCTTTTGCATACAATCATTTAAGAAACTTTGCAGAAATCCCACTATTCATTTTGTTTTGGAATATATTTTCTGAGAATCTCATTATTCATTTTTTCTTTACTTTTGTAGATGTCTAGGGAATTTTAATTTTTTATCCTTTTCTTTTAAAGGCTTTTACAAGCAATTATCTATCTATTATTCTAATTGATGATGTTAATGAATCGGAGTCTA
Source organism: Gossypium longicalyx (assembly GCA_025698465.1). Taxonomy (NCBI): domain Eukaryota; kingdom Viridiplantae; phylum Streptophyta; class Magnoliopsida; order Malvales; family Malvaceae; genus Gossypium; species Gossypium longicalyx. Next base: position 94,997,897 of record CM047000.1, on the reverse strand, counting down.
TTGAACTGAGCAATTATGAGTTAAAGGTATTAAATAATTTTAATGATTTAAAATTTTTGATAGTAGAATCGCTTGTAAAAAATACGAAAACTAACTATGTTCCTTTTCTTAAGGAAAATTGACTCTTTAGAAAACTTTACCTGCAACCATTACTGAGAATTTGACCATTAATGACGAGAATGTTCACCAAATATGTGATGATTGAACTATTCTAAAAATTCCATCAAATTAAATTTATAAAACATCAGGGTTTGAAAGTTATGCTTTTTGTAGTTACGTTATAAAAACAAAAGAAAAAATTTCCTACATTCAAAAGGAATATGAAATCATCTAATTACTAGATAAAGTTGTTATCAATAAACAAAAAGAACAAAATTATAAATATATCCATTTTAGATTAGTCCAAGTAGATGCCAAACCTCTCAATGTTGAAACTACAAAAAAAAATACATCAATTTTTATTATCTTAAGAGACCAAAAACACAGGTTGATTTTAATCATTTCCAAAATTTTATGATTTCATTAAACAAGAAAAACAAAAATCCTTTGACCCTTCAAGCTCAGATTCTTAATTACAAAATGCGCACTCTGGAACGAAAGTTCTAATATCAGTATATCTATTCCATTTCAAAGCCATGTACTCCATAGTCAGGCCATACCAGTCTTGGCTAACATCATGATGCAGACAAGGAACAAAAAACATTTATTCTAAGTTACTAAGACTAGACTATTAGTGTAAGATATGGATGTCTCTGATATCATATCTTCGTACCTATTCAAATATTTGAGAAGTCCTTGAAGGATTATATCTTCGTATCTATTTTCAGACATCCGAAAAGTCCTTGAAGGATCATATCTTCGTATCTATTTTCAGATATCCGTGGGACAATGGCACCTTCCAGAAAATTAAAGAATTGATCAATATAGCATTGTTTTAATTTCTTCTCCATTTGCAGTTCAGATCTCCACTTCTACCTTTCAGTACAAAAGACAATGACTCCATGAAACCAGAGTTGGTTTGCATGTGAGCTTATCGGTTTTGGCAACCCTGCACATGTTCCAGCCGTCTATCAAAGAATTAGCCGTGTCATTAGTTGGAAGAACAGCATCAGAATGTCTCACAAACGTGCTTGTGGTTCTACAGTCCCCGGAGAAGCAGAGTTTTCTTTGCTTTCCCTCTCTTTGGAGCTAAAAACCTCCATTTTAGCTTGAGAGCTAAGGTAAGATAATGACTGCAACCATGAAACTAAAGTTGGTTTCCGAGTGACATCATCTGATTCAGCGACCTGAGCGTATAACTCATTAAGAACCATGGTCTGGCCTGTTTTTGGCAGTTGGATAATTAACTGTGCTAGCGACTTCATTAGAGTCGGTAATACCTACACAAATGAGTAAATGTTAATACCATCTAGTACTTTGTTGCTCAGACTCCAGTGTGATTGTCAGATATATGAGTGTATGTCAAATATGGATATGTTTTATTTTTTCAAAGTTTTTTTCTCTGTACCTATATCTAGAATTTATCAGATATTGACTATTGGACAAAAAACTTTCAAAAAATAAGTCAGACAACATAGATTTTAACTGTGAATGTGAAAGTTGCTTCTTATGCTCCATATGGATGAAATAGTATTTACCTGTATATCAACGAGAGAAATAAGACGTGAAAGCAGCTCGAGGATTTTTTTACAAGGCTCTGGCCCTCCTTGCCAGTTTTTCCAGTCATCGGCCTTTAAAGCATTCACATCACTGAGGAGGTTATTAGCTTTATCAACAAGACTGTGAATGCAATAAAATGTTGCTGGGCTACCAGCAGGAAGATGTCGAACTAAGGCCGCAACTCCTGAAGCCATGCCCTCAAAAGGAGTAATGTCGGGGTATCCCTATATTCATAACAATGAAGAATATTAATTTAGTCCCACAAGTTTGATAACATGTTTCAGGTATTACTACTGTCTGCTTCGATAAGTTTTAGGTACCTCTAAAGATCTTTGCATGTAATAAAAAACAAGTTGCTCCTTCAGTGACACTCGTTCATCCTTGAAGTCTTTTCCTGAAGACATGAATGCTACGAACATTGAATGTGAGGCTCGAGCTACTTTTCCGTTTGGATGTCCCATATATCTAATAACCATTGTTATCAGGAACCAGAGTTTATAGAGTTTAATATGAATTGTAAATTTTTCAAGTAAAGTAACCATGTATTTTAGGATACAGGAACATAGCTGGAGTGACCACCCTCCTAAACACGTGAGCCAGCAATCGTTCAATGCAAGTTGGAATAACCCGGACATAAAATAAAACACGAGCAGTTTGTACCTCATCTTTGGACCATTCATACCCCATTTTCTGCTTGGACGAAAAGTCTACAAGACAAAATATAAGTCCATGTAAAACTAACAATTTATAGAACAACAACATGAAAGACATCCAGATCTTTAAACTGCTGCAAAATTACTTGAGCATCTAAACCTAGCACTCAATGAAAACAATATGTAAACATCAGCTTCCCATGGCCAAAAGGAGGGGGAAGAAATATCACCTTGCCAAGTGGTCAAGTCAACGTAGGTGGGCATGGATTCCACGAAAGAGATGCATGCAGACTCGTTTTCCTGAACACATGCAACAACTCTTCGAATTGTATCCATATATTCAGGCAAACGCATACGTCGGAAATACTCTAAGCAAGAGAAGGAAACTAATATCTGGACTGATTTCTCCCTCTGTATTTCTTGAGAGAAGTTTGAATTTAGTCTCTGCTTTGTTACCGCCAAAGCAAAAACCGCAACCATAAGAAAAGCAGATTCCACAATTTTCTCCAAATCAACTAGTAGCTCATTGTTTCTTTCGCGAAGCAACAAAGCAACCTGTCGGTGACCAGAGTAGACATCCCGACAGTAGTCCCATATAAGACTCTCCACTAAACTTTTGCTGTCCTCATCTGCTGAGACATACTGGTTGCAGAAAACACCAGTTATGACACCTGCTTCCTTAAAAAGAGTACTGTCCAGATGTCTTTTAATCTCGTTGGTATCAAATTCAGACCCACTACTATGGATAAACTGAAGAATCTGCATATATAAGTGGCTTAAGGGAAAGATTTCCCTTAACAATGCTGATGCAAGGCACAGAAGCACAGGGACGGTGAAAGACACTGCACCACTTCTAGCCAAGGCTAATGATAAACATTGTCGAAGAAGACTGTTCGGAGGATCATTATCTGAGTTTATATAGCCTTTAGTTTCAGAAATCAACTGTTGTGCTACAAAGGCTATTTGATTCTCTGCAGAAATCCGTAGTCTGGAAACAAACTCTAACCCTAGGCCATTGGCTGCTTGTCTACTAGCTCTCAATACTCCTGCTGCAACCATAACAAGAGCAAATGGAACATAGCTTGCCTTCGAAGTCCCTAGTATCTGCTGTGAGAAAGCTTCAATTTTCTTAAGAGAACGTGATTTTATGCAACCAGAAACAACCCATTCAACCAAATGCAAGATCATTAGAGCAGTAGGAACTGTACTACGAGGCCCATCTTCCTTTCCCCAAATTCCCAACAAAGAATCCCAAACTCTAACAAAATGAACATCCACAGAAGAAGATAATGCATATCCAATCCCAGCCAGCACATCCGGGATAATTTCTTCTCCTAATCTAACCAATTCATAATCTTCTTCCAACAGCCTACAAAGCAACTCCGAGCATGCTATTTTCGAGCTTTCAGACACAGAAGGCACAAATGAAATGGCCCCTAAAATAAGAATACCTTCAGCAAGAAAGGAAGGACTTTTCTTTGAATCAAATTCAGTAGCAAATACATGAGAAAGGACATCAACAGCTGAATCAATAAGTGCAGTGGATGGCCTGAAAGACTTCCTCACCCAAATATAAAGAAGCCTGAGCAAGATAGGATATGATTCGGAAGGAAGATCGAAACTTCGGGATGAGAGTACAGATAAAAGAAGTTTGGCTTGAGGATCAGCAACATGGAGAGAAGCTTGTGAGTTAAGGAGGGTTTTCAATGATTGGAGGATAAGGGGATTAAATGTTTGGTTCTGAAGCGAATCCCGAATCTCAGACCAAGCTTGAATTATGGCACGAGCAGACGAAGAAGAAGTCGACAACGAAGAATGTCCAGAAACAGAGTAGCTAATACCACCAATATTAGTCCTCAACCATTGTTCGAGAAAAAGGGTATTAGTTTGTCTTGCCATTTTATCAAATATTCATTGCCAAACTGCAGAAACATAAACAGCAATACAACTAGGTGTCAAAAGGACAATCTCAATTCTCAACACCATTATTACTAATCTAAAATTCCAAAAATAATTAACCAACACAAGTCCACATGTCCGTTTGCAAAATCAAAATCCGGAAAGTCAAAATTTGATCAAATTTTTCAAGCAGTAATTCGAAATTCAAAATTACCTTTCCATTTTTATCAACTATTCATTCCCAAACTGCAATATAACAAGGGTTCAAAAGGACACTCTCACTATCAGTTCTTCAATCAATATCCCTTAATAATGATTAATAGCCAAATAATTAACCAACCCAAGTCAAAGACAAGTCGAATTGCAAAAACCGAACCGTGGGAAGTGAAAATATGATCAAATATTCAAGCAGTAATCGGAAATCCAGTTTCCAAGTTCAATTGACTGAGAATTAGCTTTAAAAGAAAAACCCAAAGAAAGAATCAAAGTTAAAAGGAGTTTTTGATTACTTACAATGAGCTTGAGAATAGAAATTCCAATCCTTGGTTCAAATATTTGATAAAAAGAAAACGTTGATTCAAGGCGGCAACCCTGTTTATATTTCTGCAGCTGCTAGTAATAACTTCATGATTTTCTGGATAACAACACCGTGGCTGTATTAAAATCTTAATTCATTTATAAACATGAAAAAATTAGGTAATAAATTTAAATTTAGTTGAAATTATAAAATTATGATAAAAAAATTAGAATGTTTTGTCTTCAATTATTATTATTAGTAGTGCCAAGCTTTTTTAAATTTATCAAAATATAGAATATATAAATTTTTAAAAAATATATTTATTCTTTTATAAAAAATATAAACTTTTAATAAATTTACGATTGAATTATGACTAGATTGTTCAAGTAAAAATTTTAGACCTATTTTTAGTCTCAAGCTTGGCCCGACTCGAAAAATGAGTCTAAAATTTTGCCCAAACTCGACTCAGATAAAAATGCTAAAACCTGAGCCTGATCTGGCTTGGCCTGCCTGTGTTAAATTTTTTATATAAAAATAAAATTAAAAATATAATACATTAAATATACTAAAAATATTAAAATAAATATTTTCAAATTTAAAAAAAACTTAAAAACATTAAGATAAATGCAATTTAACAAGCAAATACCTATATAGTAGTAACAAAATTAATAATAAAATAAGAGTTATATAATATCCAAATAATAACAACAAAATATTAGTAATATAATAGCGAAATGATAGCAGAACAATAAAAAAAATAGTGGCAAAACAGTAAAAATCAGGCCAGGCTCGAGTCAAAAAAAGCTTACCCGATGCTCATCCCGTTTAGAAAACGAGTTTTTATATTTTTATTCAAATTCATTTTTTAAGCCTATACTTTTGTCCAAACTTTTACACTTTTTGAATGAATTTTCGGGCCATCTAGATCAGTGAGCTAACCATAGATAACTCTAATTACGACACAGGTTATAATAATTTCAACCCATTAAATGCCTTAAAATTATATGTTAGGGAGTAAAAGATAATTAAAAATAATTTTATATCTTTCATTATATTTGGTGAAAAGTATTTGAAAAGAAAATGTTGTTTGCATATCACACTTTTCGTGGTGTTTGTTTATTTATTAAGAAATTTAAAGTTGTACTTAATTTTTTTGGTGTTTAAATTAAATGTTTTTATGAACAATAAAATTAGTTTTTTTATTAAAAATAAGAAATAAACATAAAAGGTTATGAATTTTTATTATAAATTCCAATTAAGAACACAAAACAATACTTGTTAATAAAGAAAAGAGTTGTATTAAAAAGTAATGTCACGTTATCTGTACTTTTTTAAAATAATTTTATGTTATATTAATATCTTCATATTGAAAAACACCAAATCTAAATTAAAATTCTAAAATTTAGAATGAAATTACTAATATGATATAAAATTATTAAAATTTGATAATATTCCTATTTTGTATAATCTTTTTTACCGTAGATACTTCCAACTAAAAATACAAAACAACTTTTCTTTTTTATGTTTATTTTTGAAAGTCAACCATAATGTTGACCGACATTGAGGTGAGGACTTCACTATACATGTTGTGTTGTGCCGAAGCCTACAACATGACACAACAAGAATGATGGGTTTGATTTGTGTATGTCTGTATGTATGTCTTTTGTTGTGGACACATCTATTTTTGTCGTGGATACTATCTTTAATTATTTATCTTAATTCAATCATTTTGATTTTTAATTAAATTAGTGCATACATTTATCAATTTTAGCTTATCAAGAAATTGCTGCAGGATAAAGTCTAACAAAATTTGTTGGGTCGAAATGTTGAAGGATTTGAATAAAAATATAGGCTTAAAAATAGATTTAGATAAAAAAAATAAGATCTATTTTCTAACATGTCAGGCCTCGAATAAATTTTTTAGCCCGAGCCTAGTCTGGCCCGAATTTGTAAAAAAAAATAGTGATGCTACTTTTTACTGTTTTCATTGTTTTGTTACAATTTTACTATTATATTGCTACTATTTTGTTGTTATTATTTGTATATTATATAACTATTGTTTTATTATTAAATTTACTATATTTGTTTGTTAAGTTGTATTTATTTCAGTTTTATTTAAATATTCTTTTTAATTTTTTTTCCATTTGTTGGGAAGTATTTATTTTAATGTTTTTAGTGTATTTGATTATTATATTTTTAAAATTTATTTTTATATAAAATTTTTAAATGCAGACGAGTTGAGCCGAGCTTAAATTTTAGTATTTTTATTTGAGTCGAGCTTGAGTAAAATTTTAAATTCATTTTTCGAGACGAGAATGGACAACTCTAGTAATAAGTTAGTAAAACGGTGAGTTTTGGTTAGTTAAAGAAAAGGTGAATTTTGGGATAAATGTGTTTTATTGGGTGTTAAGGCTTAAGTGATATTGTGCATATTATTAGTAATGGTTTGATGGTCTGTTGTAACTACCTTCTCCGATTGGTCCTTTAAAATCAATTAGAGAAAAGGCTATGAAAAACCAATTAACTACTGAGTCAAATATGAGTTTCTCTTCTTTCTCTCTCGCTTTTCTTTCCTCTTTCTCTGTAAATTCTGCTTTTGTATAAGAAATTTTGATATTTATTTTTTTTAAATATCTTTCTAGAGGTTTTTTTTTTTTTTATAAAAGCTTGAAAGTAGAGCTCTTTTTCTTTCTTTTAAGATTCTTTCCATCCTTTAAAGATTTTTTTTTTTTTAAGTTTTAGAGTTATATTTGGTCACTTCTTCTCGTTAAGTAAGTTTAGGTATTGTTAGTAGTTTATGAGAATAAATTATATTAAGATTGATCTAAAAAATATAGTTTTTAGGTACTAATTTTTTTTAAATTAAGTAATTTTTGTGTACTTTTTTCCATATCATTAACATATAATTTTGGTAACCTAAACACCTTACCCAAAATCTTGAATCTTGAACTTAAACATTAAACCTTAAACCTTAAACCTTGAACCTCAAACCCTAAAGTTTAGAGTTTAAGATTTAAAGTTCAAAGGCTTAGGGTTATGAGTTGCAAGCTTGAAGTTTAAGGTTCGAGTTTAGGGTTATAAGTTCAAATTTAGGGTTTAGGATTCAAGACTTGAGATTTTAAATTTAGAGTTTAAAGTTTAAGGTTTAGTATTCAAGATTCTAGATTTAGTGTTTAGGGTTTATTATTATATGGTTTTAAATTTAGGTTCAAATTTATGTGTTTGAGTTTATGTTTTAGGCTTTTAGGTTTTGAGTTTAGGGTTCATGGTTATGAGGTTTAATTTTTGGGTTAAAGGTTAAAAGTATCAATTTGAGTTTAAAGTTTATGGTTTGTAGGATTAGTGTTTGAAATTTTAGATTTAGAGTTCAATGTTCGGGGTTTATGATTCATGGTTATGTGTTTAAGTTTATGGTTTGTGATTTTTAGTTTTGGGGTTTTTGGTTTAGAATTCAAAATTCTAGATTTATGGATTAGAGATCAGTGTTTAGGATTTAGGGTTATAGGTTCGAGTTTAATGTTTGGTCTTCTAGGTTTAGGCTATATGGTTCGAGATTTTAGATTTAGGGTTTATGGTTTATGGTTTATGGTTTTATGGGTTTTAGTGTTTAGGATTTAATAATTTAGGGTTATTAGTTTGAGATTATGGTTTAGGCTTCTAATTTCGGGTTCATGGTTTGAGATTTTAGATTTAGAATTTAAGGTTTAGGGTTGGAAACGCGGCGAGTTAATACCTATCACTTTGTTTGTAGATATGGGATGTATCCAACTGCCACAGGGTAAGATCAATGGAAGGGCATCGATCACGTGTTGGGGTGTTAGCTTGGAGCTCTTCTCTATTATCTTCTAGTAGTCATAACAAGAGCATTCTTCAAAGAGATATGCATGCTTGGGATGATTTTGCCAGTAAGCTTGTTGGACACAAGCAAAAGGTGAGACTCTTACTAATCTTCAATTTGATTTAGCATGCTCAGCAATATATATTTTTTGCCCTGACAGTTGTGTATATATGCTTTTATACAAATACTATTACAATAGGATATTTGTTACTTTTTCAAACGCTCAGATTTTTCTGACATGCATCTATTTTTATTTCATAATTGCCACTTCTTTCTCTTGTTTGTCATGAATTCATCGTCCAATGTTTGTCATTAGTTATTTTGAGAATGGTAGTGCTACTTTTTTTTGTGATCATTCATTTTTATGTGCGTGTTCCTGAACTCTCGAGTCTGAATCTCCGGTGGCTTTTTGTAGGTTTGTGGATTGAAGTGGTCTTACGATGAACGTGAACTAGCATCAGGCAGTAATGAGAACAGAGTATGTAATACATTTTTTTCCCCGTCTAATTTATTCCTATCCTTATTAAATTGTTCAATTTTTGAACTGATTGAATGGGGAAACTCTTGACCATATACAACTTCTTGTTTGGAATCAACATTCAACTCAACCTGTCCTAAAACACTGAGCATACCGCTGTTGTAAAGGCAATTGCATGGTCTCCTCGTCGGCATGGCCTTCGTGCATCAGGAGGTGGTGCAACTGATCATTGTATTCGATTCTAGGCATTTCATTTTTTGGTTTTTATCATATCATGCCCCTTTAATTTGTCCTTACACAACACCAAATAGATATGCCACCAGTTCATTTTTGTGCCAAAGTGCTTAATTCTAGAGTTTACAATTATAATGTCCATTTAATGCATGATAGATAAGCAATCTTGTGTGGTCTAAGAATGTCAATGAACTTGTGAGTACTCATGGATCTTCCCAGGACCATATAATTGTTTGGAGATACCTTACCATGTCAAAGATATGCGAAGTTTAAAAATAGTGTATATTTGACAATAGTTGCTCATCATCTACTTTTGTTCCTTTCTAAAATTTTATTGTAATGATGCAGTTGGCTACTTTAAAGGGCCACACAACTCGAGTTCTTTATCTTGCAATCTCTCTGGATAAACATGTAAGTTGCTTTCCCACACTTATGATGGTCACTAAACTAACTAAAATTACGATAAAGGCAAGCGCACCTATCGAATAATAGTATAGCTATGGTGAGTAGGAAATATTGTATTCATGAGGACTAAAAATACTAGTAATGACTGTTTTTCTATTATTTAGCCGACAAATTAATGGGATTGATTTTTATCTAAAATTAACTAACTAATTACTAAGAACGCAACAGAGAATGAATTAGGAAAATAATTGAAGAAACCAATGAGATAGACAATACCCAGGAAAGAATTCACCTAGACTTTATCTATTATTCTGAATCTAAATTAAACGATTTATTCACTTGTGTCTTGATCCATGGAAATCCCTAAATTATATTAATACCTCTTTTGAGAGTAAGAACAACTGACTCTAGGTTGATTAATTGAAATCTCTTTCTAATTAAAATCTCTATTGTCGCATTAACTTGATCTATGGATCCCTCTATTAGATTTGACTCTAATCCGGTAGATTTATGTCGTCCTATTTTTAGGATTGCATGCAACTCTACTCAATTATGCTAGATCTACTCTTAAACATGGATTTTTGCTCCACTGAAATGAGCACATTTAACATGAACCAATATCCTGAAAATATTAAAACATGAAACAAACATGCATAATTGAGAACAAGAATCACATGCATAATTGAGAACAAGAATCAAGTATTTATCATGTAATTCAGAAATCAAATAATAAGATTCATTATAGGTTTCATCTTCCCTAGGTATCTAGGGAATTTAGTTCATAATCTGGAATAAAAACATCTCAAAGTTAAGATAACAACAAGATATAAAGAAACCCAATAAAACTTTTAGAGAAATTAAATGGAGATCTTCAATCTTGAAGAAGATCCTCTTCTGAGTTGCTTTCGATGGTGTTCTTCGAGTAATTTCTTTGTTCTTCTTTGCGTGCCCCCTTAGGTATTCTTCTAATATGTAATTATAAATTTTAGAATACTCAAAGACCCTAAAAATTAGATTTTTTCGCGTAAAAGGGAAGCAATTTCGAAATCGACACGGGCTGGTACATGGGCTTGTGGCCAGCTCGCGTGGATCTGCCCAGGCTGTGTGGATCCTGGAAACAACTCTTTTTATCCAATTTTGGCTCATTTTTCGTTCCTTTTGCTTCTCTATGCTCACCTAAGTATAGAAACATGAATTTAAAGGATTAGGAACATCAAATTCACTAAATTACATAATAAATCATCCAAAAACGCATCAAGAATGGGATTAAAAACATGTTACTTTTATAGCTTATCAGCTTCATAGTTACCCTCACCTTCTACTCTATAGTTGAGCTTACATGTTTTTCCTATGGTGAAATGATCTTTTCTTTTATTTTTTTTTTCCTTGCAGAAAATAGTTATGGGATCTGGGGATGGGACACTTTGCTTTTGGAAGTTGTTCCCTGCCTCTAAATCTCATGTAATGGCATACATTCTTGCTCAACAAAGCTGGTTTCTATTCAGTACTGTTGAATGCTTACTTTTGTTCTGTTTCATATGCATACTGTCTGTTAGCCAAAATTTTAAACAGCAACTAATTTATTTGTTGACATGATGTTTTTGTACAGAACAATGATAGCAAAATAGGAGCATCATCTTTTGGACGAACCACAATTCGTTGAAACTCTGAATTATCAGATTTCATGAAGAGATGGTGGGAGCATAACTCATGCTCTGAAATACCAATTACCCATAGCTTATCCCCAACCCATAATTAAGAGGATAATACGTTTCAGTGCACTCAAACTCATGTCCTTTTGTATTGACAACAATACCATGCAAATCGAGTTAAGACTCAATTGACATGTTTTCGTTTATTTAAATGTTTACAATTGAACTAAAATAAAAATTTCATGTATACAAAGAACAGAAACACAATTTTCATGTGTATAATTACACCAAATAAAAAATTATATATCGAATTGCACACAAAATTCATGTATAAATTTAATATTTATTCTATTATTTTAAATAATTTAATAAATTAAATTTATAAAAAAATTGAACATTCATATTTTTAAAATATTTTTCTTTCATAACAAGAATTTTAAATAAAAAAATTAATTGTCAAAAATCAAAATATTAGAATTTAATTAGATTAAGGAAAGTAACAAAGATATGGATAAAAAGTAAAAAAAAATATTTTTATTTTGTTTTATTTTTAGAAAATGTTAATTTTTTATGAATAGAAAATGTTAATTAATATTAAGTAAAGTGGATAGTTTGAAAAAAATAAAATTAATAAAATAATACAATAACTACTAAAAAACCATTAAACATAAATTTGTTTTTAACATAATTATTAAATATCTTTGACGTTGACCCACTTTTGTTGACCACCAATGATGTTGGATTGTTTTGAAGCATGGAAGGTAGGAAAATTCTTGGCAAAGTTCACTACAGTGAGGTTTCTTGTAATAGCAGATGGAATAAAGGGTAATTCGGTAAAAATATTTTGGAAGAAAATGTCCTTCAAATTTTTTACCATTCTCCCATAAATTTTGCTATTTTCTCGTAATTTTTACATATTTTCAGAATTTCTGGTATATTTTAAAAATTAAGTTTTGACATTAAACATCTATTTTTACTATTAAAAAAATCATTTATATTTCATAGTCTCTTCTAATTTTGATAATCCCTCATTTCTTTTATATTTTTTCGTGTATTTGGGTATTCGCTTTACCTCACATGTTTTTTTAGTACTCATCTCATAAGTTTTTTACATGTCCTCACCATTTTTTTATATGCTTTTAAATTAAGTTTTGGCATAAGAAATCAATTTTTTAGTATAAAAAATATATGTTTTTGACGTACTTCCTCGTATTTTTTTATACTCATCTTATAATTTTTTTTGTTATTCTCTTTTTTTTTTTATATCGCTCCTTTTTTTTTTTCATTCTTTTGTAAGTTTTTGTACTCTTTCATACGCTCTCGTAATATTAATACATACAATTAATAATTTAAAAATTACCAAAAAAAATTCCATTCAACAAAATCCCATTAAAAATTCTTAATATACAAATTAATATTTTACACTAAAAGTATATATTTGAGATCATTTAAAAATATTTAAAATTATGAGAGGATGCAAAAAAAAATTGAGGGACATGTACCCAAAATTATATGAAAATATAAAAAAAATGAAAAAATGACATAAAATATGAATAAAAACAAAAAATTATGAAACTTATACCAAAAATCTTATTATTTATTTGTAATCTGCTGAATAAGTAGACTTATAAAACATTTGAACAATGGTGTATATATATATATATATTAAAATTCATTTAATGCTATATAAAAAAATTATATAAATATAAATTATTTTAAAAAATTATAATGCAATGAAATACACTAAAAACCTATAAGAAAATTTATTAATATTTATATAAATATATAATATGAAGTATTTAAAGAATTAAAATGAGGTATATATAAATTTTTTAATAATTTATATAAAATTAGATTATACGACATTCACTTTGCGAGTGAAAAAGATTATTTGAAAATATATAAATTTTTTAACTTAATCGATCATCCATTTTTGGTAAAAAAAAAAAAAAAAAACTTTTTCTACGTATTAGATGTTAACTGGTGAGACTAACTCGTGAGATTGATTGAATTATGAAATAGTAATTAATTAATAATAAAAATATATGAAGGGTATCCACATATAATTGAAACCTGACCTTTAAAAGCTTTGTTTTGTTTCCTTTTCAAGAGAAGAAGGAAAAATCTTTAAAATCAGAAATGGGTTATAAAACAATTAAAATCTGTTCTTTTTTGTCTTTTTTTCTGTATTTGAGACAGTAATTTCATAATGTACTTTCTCTTTCTCAATTATTTTTTTGTTCTCTTTCTTTTTTAAATTTTTTTTTATATTTTTTTGCCTAAATCTCTCTTCCCCCACTCCACCCAAAAGAAAAGCCCAAAGCTTCTTTTTTCAACTCGGCTAAATGAATCATTTTGACTCGTCGTCAACTCAGCTCTCAGTGTGAATGCCCAGATGTTCCTTTTTGACTTCTCAGGTACTTATAATCTCTGTTTTAATTCTGGGTTTTTCCTTTTTTATATATATATATTTAATATGTTTTTGTAATTTTTATTTGCATGAATGGCGTTTGAATTATTTTCTTTATCAGATGCTTAGAGAATAGTGATAATGGAGAACCCTAAAACCCCAGAAACCCTAGAAGCAAAAAACCCAGATTTGGATCTCCTAGAGGAAGCTTATGAACCTCCTGATTTGCTCACTTTGATTGAAAGTAGTAATGGGTTAGGCTCCATTTTGGATGTTCAGCTTCAAGAAAATGGTAATGCTTTTGGTGGAGATAGCTTAGCCATGGGTGTAAAAGAGAATGGTGTCAATATCATTGAGACTGAAGAAGGTTGTTTAGTGGGTGATGGACTTGATAATGTTAAAGAGGATCAAGAGGAGAGGTTGGAACTGAGAGTGGACACTGGCATTGGAGATAATGCAGTTGTAGAACCTATTAAGGATGAGGGGACTAAGGAAGATGATCGATCGGGGATTAATGGAGTTGGTTTAGTTAAGAGTGTACAAGTTTCCGGAGACAACATTTCGCTTTATGTAGACTTTTCGGGTACTTTAAATGAAGTAAACAGTACTGGGTTAATGACGGGTAAGGAGGAGTTAATGGTTGATGAGCAGGAATATAAGTTTTACGTCGGTGATATTGTTTGGATAAGAACCAAAAGTCAGAGTTGGTGGCCAGGAAAGATCTTTGATCCTTCAAAAGTGCCGGAGTATGCTTTGGCTGGTGAGAAGAAAAACTGGTTGCTGGTTGGGTACTTTGGTAGTAGCCATGTTGCTTGGTGCTGCTCATCTCAGTTGAAGCCTTTCCATGTGAACTTCCATCAGATGATTGGACGGAATAAAGCTCGTAGCTTTCTTGGTGCAGTTGAGAAGGCTGTGGAGGATTTTGGTAAGTGCCTGAAGATGGAGATGACATGTTCATGCATTTTGAAAGAAGATAAGTTCTTACATTATGGTTCTTCGACTAAGGAAGGAGCTTCCATGCCCGAGCGCAAATCTGGACGACTGGGGGAGTTTTCTGCCACTCAGTTTGAGCCTGTAAAGTTTCTTTGTCAACTCAAGAGTTTTGCACAGGTTGTTTCAAAGCCTGATATGCTTGAATTCGTTGCCCTACAGAATTATTTGTCAGCATTTTACTGTTCCATAGGACATTGCCAGTTTCCCTTGCGCCAACTGTGGGAAACAACATATGATGCAGATAATGCAGGCAGTGGTTCAATGGGTGAAAGGGATAACAATGCTGGTTTAGCTGAAGGAAACAGCATCTCATATAAGTTCTTGCTGGAACAATCCGATGTAATGAAGAATGAGATGTTACAGCACAATCCGAATGGGGTTACAGTGAAGACGTCAGGTGAGAACTGGGGGGCTTTACCGGAGTGCTGTGAAGACATCATTGCTGGAGAAGGGGTTTTCTCAAGCAAACAGGCTTTGACTTCGAGGAAGAGAAAGAGGAAAGTTCATTATGAGCTGAGTAGTAGCAGCATTCCGTTTGAAGGGCCTGATCAAGGCGCATGTCTTTTTGTGGAAAATGGTGATGATGACAGTGAATTAAGAAATGAAACGGGCTATGAGTTGAGGGAACGAAAGAAGAGCAGGTATTTATCATATCCTTATGTTAACTTGGAAGGTAAAGTTTTACCTGTAACGGAAGATCCTAAAACTTCGAAAGTTTCTCATGAGGAGGTTAAGGAATTTATCGGGTCTCCTTCATCTGACAAAAGAAGGGCAAAGAGGTTCCAGAAAACATGGTATAGGAAATTTATAAAGGGAAACGATGTAACTGCTTATCCGGAGCTCAGCAATACATCTTCTGCTGATCTGCTTTCTGAGTTACATTTGCTAGCTGTTGATTGCCTGTTTCAAACCGAAAGTAAAACCTTTGGTCTGACTGAGTGGTTCTTTTCTAGATTCAGAATCTCGTCATATCATGATGAGTCCATTTATGAGATGCACTGCAAGAATATGGCTAATCAGAAAGAGGCTACCGTTACTGATCCTTGCTTGTTGGGGAATGATCCACATCAAACGAAGCCTACTTCCTCGCCCCTCACTTCTCCTAGGAATAAAATGCAGAAGAAAAAGAAGCTTACAAACTCTGCAACATCAAACGCTAAATCTCCTTCTGGCATGTTAGATGGGAATATTAACTTAGTGGCATGTAACTTATCAGCAAAAGAGTCGCAGGCAATGGCCTCTGAAGCACCTAACGGGAAACAAACGCATCAGGAGACCAAAGAAGCTACTAACATACCTGATTTAAATGGAAATGGTGCTATAAATCCAGGCTTATTTGTTGCAAATGGAGATAATGCGAGCTCCAGATCGTTTATGTTAGATTTTCAAGGGACTGGCCCACATTCTGTTGAAACAATTGCTGAACAAAGTAACAGAGAAGGGTTGAATGTTAGCCTGCCTGATTCTAGTGGACCTATTGCACCTCTGACAAGTCCAAACATGGTTTCATTTCTATCTGAAAGCAAATCAGGTCAGAAGAAGAGAGGAAGGAAGCCAAGAGCACCATCCAGCAGTATGAACCCTGTGCTCACTTCAAACATACCGGACCTAAATGGAACTAGCACAGAACCCAACACATCGACAAAAGATTCACAGGAGGCAAACAGTGTCCCACCTACAGGAAAACCTGCACGGAAGAGGAGGAGGAGGAGGAAAGGCGAGATTAGTTTAGGCACTCCGAGTATGATTATAAATTATAATGGAGCAGGGACAAGTGGAAAACTCCTTGCAACCACTCTCCTCTTGACATTCACCCCTGGTGCTTCCATGCCTTCAAAAGAAGTTTTGGTTGCCACATTTTCCAGGTTTGGGCCCTTGAAGGAATCAGAGGTTCAGATACTTAAAGATTCTAGTAATGCCCGTGTTGTTTTTATGCGTAACGAAGATGCTGCAAAAGCATTGCGGAGTTTAGAGGAGAGCAATCCTTTTGGTGCAACCCTTACGAATTATCAGCTTCAGAATAACAATATTCTAACCACTCATCAACACATGGAGGGATTCCGGCTGCCTGCAAAGCTTACCGGTGCAATGCCTCGCCTCGGTGACGCACCTCCAATTGACGTTATAAAGAAGAATTTAGAGATGATGACATCAATGCTTGAGAAATCGGGGGATAATCTGTCTCCGGAGATGAAGGCAAAGCTGGAGAGCGAGATAAAAGGACTACTGAAGAAGGTCAGCCATTGTCCTGGATCCTCTTCCTAGTTAGAAGTGTAAATTGGGGAGGCTGCTTCTTCTATGTATGTTCTGTGATGTAGTTTCCTAAAAGTAGAGACTCATTTGTCTTCAAGGTAGCTACCTATCTGTAGTGCTCTCTCTCTGTTAGCTCTTAAAAGGAGCTGAGAATGTTTGTGGTTAATTTGTATGTGGGGAGAGCATTAAGCGGTGGCAATGATGTGCATCTCTTCTTAGTTTCTTTCAATAACTTTTGTCTCTCTTTGAAATGATGGTTGTTCTTAATAACAAACCTTGAACTTCAACTTCAACTTGGTGCCATTTTCACATAAAAAACCTTGATGTTTGTTTTGCCTGGCAAAGCTGAATGTCTGTATGTGGTATGGGAAGCTCAGGGAAATATTGGTGCTTGTTTTGCCATTCGGGACCATTTCACTTTCAACTTTTTTTTACTGCTTCTGTGTTTCTTTTAATATTTTTGAAATTAGATCAGTACTTAAATTGATTAGACTATTTATTCTTGGTTCGATGGGTTCAAATTATTAAAAATAAAAAATTATAAAAATGGTACAATTCAAGTTAATTGATATATTTCAAATATTTTTTTGATGTATATTTTTAAGTTTTTTAATAAAAAATATATATATATATATTATATACACATGCAATTATGTTTTAATTAATAGACAAGTTTGAGAAATTTTTAATTCACACGATTTAGAAGATTTTCTTAAATTAAAAAAAAAAAGTAAATATTTTAATTTATTTTCATATAGTTTTAAATGGTTTTTTTAAGCAATGACAAGTCCCGGCTAAATTTTATAAAAATGTTTTTTTTAATTAGGTTTTTAGGTCGTTTTCTGGGATATTTAAGAAAATAGGTCGATTTTAGAGAGAGTGAAAACACGTCTTGTAGGATGCATTTTCTACTTATATGATTGAAAGCGCGTCTTACAGGGTATGTTTTTGCAATGGTAAAATTCCCAAACGGTCAAAAACTCCAATGACTACAAAACGACTAGTTTATTTGCTATATAAACCCAAGCCATTTTCTCCATTTTGCATCCAAATCTGATTTTCTCAATTATCTCAATTTGGAATTCTCTCAAGTTTTTAGTTCTCAATTTTTCATTAAATTTCTCTAAAATTCTTATTGCTTTAAATTTCTATTTCGTATTTTATTCGTTTTAATTGATTTCTATAATGGTAAATACCCTTATTCGTTTCGATGGCAATCACATTTCTAGTGTCCAATTGCAAATTGTAAGAAAATATTCTTAATTTTTTTAATTTTAATTAAGTTCATTATTAATTTGTTAACATTATTAAATTTATAATTTTTTTTATTTTTTTATATTTAGGACGAAGGTCGGATTTTAGAGACATACATACATAATCTATCATCAAGGGCACTGCGTGTAATTAAATGATACTTGCAAGAGGCGGAATTCTAGCATGTGTCTCATATGCTAGGGGGTGTAGATTGAATCTCACACTTATCAACGTGTTGGTGGAAAAATGGAGACCTAAG
The DNA here is from genome assembly GCA_025698465.1 of Gossypium longicalyx. Classification (NCBI taxonomy): domain Eukaryota; kingdom Viridiplantae; phylum Streptophyta; class Magnoliopsida; order Malvales; family Malvaceae; genus Gossypium; species Gossypium longicalyx. The sequence goes on along the minus strand of CM047000.1, from coordinate 94,979,393 downwards.
GCACACACATTTCATCTTCCATGCAGTGAGCGTACAATCACACTCAAGAACATAGCTTTACAACTCGGTTTACCGGTGGATAGGCTAGTCGTTATAGGATCAGTGATCATTGGCGGGTGGAGCGGCATTTGTGAGCAACTATTAGGCAATGTGCTAAACTAGTTTTTTTGGTAGCCGAATAAAAATGAAATGGTTGGAAGATAATTTCGATTATCTCCACAACACCTTGAGTGCACTTGAAAGAGAACAACATGTCCGAGCATTCATCCGGAGGTTAATCGGGGGTGTTCTAATGCACGATAAATCTCGAAATTTGGTACATTTAAGGTGATTATTACAACTCGTTGACTTGAAAGAAGCGAGCCGAATCATTTGACGATTAGCTGTGTGGCCACATTGTACCGAGCGATGTGCTAGGCAACGCAACCATAAAATATTAAAATTGGTGGTTGCATACTCCTTCTGTAGTCATAGGCATGGTATAAATAACGGGGTCCACTAACACTAGATATTTATATTTCAAGCTCGAATCCTTCTCCGGCTTAAACTCCCCACTTCCCTCCTAATTCTTGACCCGAGCTCCGGCAAGTATATGATCTGATTGAAAACCAATTCTATTGTTTAGGCTAATGCAAAAACGACACCAATATCGGTGTTACAAATTTCACCATCGTAATAAATAACAACTTTAACTCGTCCACTCATCTTTAACCAAATAACATGTTTCACATGTTTAAAATGAAAACATTATGTAGAAAAGAAGAGTACTAATTATCCAATAACAACAACTATGTAATTATTTAATATAATTTAGTGTGTTGGGTTGATTTTTGAAATTCAGCTCTGTAACGTAAACAATCTTATCCTTACGTAAATTTTCTTATACCGATAGTCTGCTCGAAATTTCATTATGGTAGTTCTCAAACAGAATGGGCAATCGTTTTATACCAAATGCTACCTTCAGATATTAAACATAACTTCAGATGATTCGAAAAGATTGTACATGATAAGTCTAAGTGGTTTTTTTTATTAAAAAAAACGCGTGTTGTTAGAAGTGTTTAAAATAAAAAAATGTAACAAACAAATCTGAAATTATATTCGGATTCTCGGAATATCTGAAAAATTATCCCAAGATTCCCAGGTTTTGGACAGTTTTCACGGGTTGGGTGGGGTTGAAAATAGGAGGGGAAAACACGCCCCACAGGACGTGTTTTCAGCTAAGGTGGCAAAAATGTTCACTGAAAGCACACCCTATAGGACGTGCTTTCATTCTGCATGGTAGCCATGTCAACTGAAAACGCGTCCTATAGGGCACACTTTTAGTGAATATTTCTACCACCTCAGCTGAAAACGCATTCTATGAGGCGTATTTCCCCTTTTCATATTCAACCCTCACCCCAAACTGTGAAAACTTTCTAAAACCTGGAAATCATGAGATAATTTCAGATTCACTCCATAAACTCTCTCGGCCACCACCTTTTAACCCTAAAAAACTCTCTTAGAAATTGTTTTTTTTTGTTCAGTGTTGAAATTTTTTGACGAAAAGATTTATTTGTGTTTGAAGGAGACAATGTGCTAGCTTTAAGGTGTGTTTGAGTTCACAATGATGCAGTGGCACTTGAAGACTCATACATTTATCTGTCATATAGGGATGGAACCATTGCCTTAGAAGCCCATTGCAAGACATCTATAGTGAGGAAGGAAGTTTGACCAAGACTAGGTGATCGCAGGGCAAACCATAGGGGTTAATAGAATAAGAGGTCCTCCAAGGGCTACCTTCAACGGACAGTCCTTTCGGTAGTAGAGGAGGATATGGTTCGTTAGGAACTATCTACTAATTTAAAATTTCCAAAAGATTGGAACAAGGTGAACTAGCAACTTTGGGCTAGTTGTAAAGTATGAATTTGCCAAAATGATAGGGCATCTAATCGGTTAGCTTATCCTCATTATTAGAACGATGAGTTGGACTAGAAAAAAATGCTAAAGCGAAAAATTGTTAAGGTTAATCTAGAATAGGATGAACGAATCAATGTAAGGATTTGAATTTAAGAACATAAGTGAAAGTCAGCCGGTAGTAGGCAATGAACCTTATTCCCAAGTTTATGGCTGATTGTGAGAGAGTAAACTCGCCAGATTCAGTACCATACCAGAACTATAGAGGATCATTTTCATAAAGGTCACATTTACGTCCAAGATGGAGAATAAGTCTTCTAGTGATGAACCAAAGGGCAAGGTGTCGATCACACCGGTGAAATCTGCAGAAGGCTAAAGACAACAAGGAGTTTGAAATCTTTGCTTAAAATTGTTACTTAAAGATTCTGAATTATTTTTATTGCACTGTTTTACGGAATATCACTAAGTTCATTTGAAATCTATACAGTCGAATTGGAGAATTTGGCGTGGAAGTCGTACATGCGTATAGAGGGCTCCCTTAGAGGCCATGTCTTGAGGATTAAGTTGAATAAAAAATTTAAGTTTAAATTTAGAATTGTCAATACTACTAAGATTCTAAGGCAGTAACTTTTAGAAGATATGTTTCTTAATATAGTTTAATGTGTAATTTAAACATTTAAGAATGTAATAAGATTCAAATAAGAAATTTCATCAATTTATTCAGGTCTTTACATCATCTAGTACCCGAACCTAGTGATTGGGTTCGGTATAGGGTGTTACAAATTCCACCTCACTAGAAAAAGATGGTTCGTAAACCTGATACATAAGTTTGACATCATAATTATAGGGAAAATCTAAGGGTTTTCTAGTATAATCACTTTAATATTTTTCTCCATCTCCACCAAAGGCAATATCACTAACCTCCATCTTCTCCGAAACCTGTGATGGAGTTTGGGGCAAGAGGACTTTCAAGGGAGGAGTGACTTTATCGGTGGACAAAAGGTGAAGGTCCTTTTAGGTAGATAACGATTGCTATGATTAAAGAACTCATTAATAACTACAATCGATGCCACATTGACTCAAGTTTTACCTTCTCTCCATTGCCACAGTCACTCCCCCCTGATAGGTCTTCTTGCATCCAACTCTATCACAAGTTTTAGGTAGAAAAGTTAAGGATACTACTTTTGGTGGAGATGGAGAAAAAGATTAATTTTATTATACTGGGAAGCCCCTTAGTTTTTCCTTATGATTATGATCTCAAACTTATGTATTAGGTTTACAAACCATCCTTTTGTAGTGAGGTGGAATTTGAACCTGTGACAGTAAAACCATTATCAACTTGGCTTCTAAGTTATATTCTAACCAATGATCGCACATTAACATTCGTCAAGTAGGAGCCCTAGTTATACTTCAACTTGTGATTGTATAAACATCGTGAACTCGAACCCTGAATTGCAATGTGATGGCCTTCTGAGGCAATGATTATTCAAAACATGAGACTGCTTTCTTAGCAAAGCCTGACACGACAGATGAAATGTATGGGTTTCTGAGCGCTATCGCATCATCGCCAACTCAAATATACATTTTAAGCTTTCACAATATCTTCCTCAAACGCAAACACAAATTAATCTTTCTCCACGAATTTTGAACCCTAAACCCTAGACAGCACAAAAATCCTAAAAAACCCTAAACGAGAGAGAAAATAAAAGTACGTCCAGCAAGATGTTCAGCTAATAGGGTAGGAAAACGCATCCTACAAGGTATGCTTTTAGCCACATAAGCATAAAACGCGTCCAGCAAGATGCGTTTTCACATTCTCTCTAAAATCAGTCTATTACCTTAAATATGCCAGAAAAAGACCTAAAAACCTTCTTTTTTTTAAAAAAAAACGACATTTTATAAAATTTAGTCTACAAGTCCTAACAACAAAATATCGAACATAAAAGAAATTAAAAGAAAATTTACCTCCATGTGAAAAAACTAAGCAATGAAATTGAAAAATCGGTTCGAACTAATATATTCAATTCGGTTCGATTTGAGTTTTATATTATTCGATTCGCTTCAGGTTTTTCGCATGGAACTCGTTTTATTAAAGTAAATTTTACATTAGAGTAGACATATCGTTTCTTGAAAGTAATAATTATAATGGTAAGCATAATTCTAATTTAAGGAAAATAGTTTTAAATTTTTTAATATTTTATTTATAAAAAAATAAGTATTCCCGTGTTGTCAATTATATATATGGTTAATGTATAAATTAGTCACTATACTTTAGATAGAAATTGAAATTTGTTACTATGTCTTGCCATTGTACTTTCAAATTAAACTTTGAAATTATCATTTTATTTCAACTCTATATTAAATTTTGTCACTTAACTTTTATTTGAATGAATTCTAAAACTAAACTTTCATTCTTAATATTTAATATTTAAGTTAAATAAATTTAAATTTAATAAAAATATTTTAAATATTTATTTAAATAATAAAATAATTAATTAATTTACATGATATTAAATATTAATAAAAACTATTATTTATGAAAAATAAAGTATTTTTATATATTTTAAAATTTTCAAGTCTTCTATTAAATCAAAATCCAAAGTTAAGAAGCTATTAAGAATATATTTGAAATTATTTTACCTATTAATTTTTTTTCAAAGCATGAAAATAAAAATTTAGTAGTAAAATTTTATTTAAAAATTTAAAACTAGTGACAATCAATTAAAATTCGAAATCTAATGACTAATTTCATAAAAATCGAGTGGTAAATTTATTTATATTTTTAAAATATAAAGATTTAATATCAATAGTGACAAATTTCAGCATCCACTAATGGTATAATGGCACATTTACATTATAACCCTTATATATATATATTTAAGGGATATGAATTTAATAAATTATATAACATAATACAAGTAATTAATTAATCTAATTAAATGAAATTAAATGAAATAACAAGACATTAGATATATAATTGATTTATGCATTTGTTTTTCTTTTAACAACTTCCAATGATTCATCAATTTAATAATTTAATTTAAAACAATTTTTAAATGATCTTATAAATGATTATGATATTAATTTAATTATCTAATTTACTTTATAAATGTATAAGAAAATCTAAAGCATGTATTATAATTATTATGAAAAAAAATAAAAAATTATATCTTTTTAAAACGGAAACAAAATGATAGTTGTTTTGCTTTTTTCCAACAAAACCCAAATTTACTAAAACTCCATTATTTGGATCTTTTATTTCATAAGGTTTTTCTCAATTTTTGTCCAAAAACTGAACCAAACCCAATATGTATTGGGAGAAGAATCCTGAATGAACATAGAACAATAAAAAGTTGTGGTGCATATGCCACAAGAAGTTCCAAAACTAAATCTTTGCATACTTAGAAAGCATCAGGTTTTAAAGCATATAACACCATTTCAATTACTAAAATACTTGCACTATTAAAAACAAAAAATAAAGGACTACCAAAACACAACAATGTTTTGAGAATCTTACTCTCAAATGGTCTTTTTTTTTTTTTTTAACCACAGTACATTCCATCGCCAAAAACCACCGTCTGTGTCTCGGACATTCGGCATTCGGCTTTTTTATCATTGCTGAGCGCATTGTACTCTCTGCGCACCACCATGCATGTCCTCATCTTCCTCATAAGCTTCTTGTTGAGCTTGAGCCTGTTTCCTACGCAACTCTTCCTCAATGTTAACATCATGCAGGGTTGTTTCCTCGCACTCATCCAGCTCCATGTCAGTCAGCTGAACCGATGCCTTGGGAGGAAGCACAGCCTCTAGTGCTTTGCACTGGTCCGGGGTCAACGAGTCAGGGAAGTCAACAGTGAAGTGAATGTACAGTTTACCTCTCATAAATGGCCTCTGATAAATCGGCATTCCTTCATCGTTTATTGCTTTGAATTGATCTATGTTAAACAAAGAGAAATCGTCAATCATACCTAAAGATAAATATCGACTACAAGATATCAAAAGGTCAAATAGCAACCTATAAATGAAAGGAGGGTTCGTTGACAACTAATGACAACCATTAAAGCTGCAACTAAAGACATTTATCATAAAAGGGTTCGCAGAAAAATCCTTACCAGGCTTAACGACTTCCCCAGGTTGGGTTTTAATGAGAAGTTGTCTGCCATCTAAGTGAGTCAGTATGAACTGAAAGCCACAAAGGGCCTCAGTAAGTGCCAATGTATGCTCTACAAATAAGTCATCACCCTTTCGTTTAAATTTAGGATGATCTTTCTGTTGCAGGACGAATACAATGTCCCCAGTAACCGTATCGGGCTGCAAAAGAGCAAATTTTCATAATCAACCAAGTTAGCAACGAGATAAGTTGTGGATTTGTTACAAAATTGCAGTCTTATTTTAAGAGATTATCAAAGCTTTACCGCTTCATCAGCTTCTCCAGGGAAAGTAATCCTTTGTCCATTCTGCATACCCTTCTCAACAATAACCTCCAAGACTTTCTTCTCTTGCACAACCTTATCACCTTTGCATTGTGGGCAACGATCCTTATCGTTGATGGTTTCACCAGTACCCTTGCACTCATTGCAAGGATGCTGCATTTGTTGGATCATGGAAGGACCGAGGTGCCGGATGGAGACTTTCATTCCTGAACCTTGACAACCGGAACATTTCATTGATGCACCTGATTTAGACCCTTTACTGCAAAAATTTCATGTAAAACAATTTCCTTTAACAAAGACCAAAGATCGAAGCAGTCTAAACTATAAATACCACACATTACTCCATTCAAACACTAACCCCTTGCACTTGGAGCAGATTACGTTTCGTGAAAGAGAAAGCTTTTTCGATGTTCCATTGTAGAGATCTTCCAATGATACCTTGAGGGGATGGATTACATCCTCCCCCCTTCTTTGTCTTCTGCCTCGGCTGCTTCCACCAGCTGCATTCATAACCGAGTTTAAGGTTCCGACAGATTAAAAGGAATACATTTTAATCTCCAAAACTGTAAACAAGTTTTAATTCAAAATCTCACCACCAAAAGGATTGCCACCAAAGAAAGACTGGAAGATATCGAAAGGGTCATGGCCACCGCCACCGCTGCCCATCCCTTCTTTAAGGGCGTCCTCACCATACTGATCATAAATCTCACGCTTCTCCGGGTCACTCAGCACCTCATAAGCTTGAGCCAACTCTTTAAACTGAATTCCAACACACAATGCATTATTGAAACAAGCTAATTTTCCAGACAATTGAACAAACACATAATCCAACAAATCCTAAACCCCAATATTTTTAACCATCCAGGAAGTAATAGGACTTCAATTTCAGCATCCCCTTCAACCAAATTAATTAGAAGGAATTCCAAACAGCATAAAAATCAAAATCATATACTAAAACAACAAATCAGTCAATAATTTGCCCCAATTAAAGAACGCCCAGTTCAGTCAAACACATAATTAACCGAAAAAAGCTAACCTTTTCAGGATCGCCGCCTTTATCGGGATGATTCTTAATAGCGGCTTTTCTATAAGCTTTCTTTAGATCATCTTGAGAAGCGTTTTTCGATACTCCCAAAATCTCATAGTATTTGGTATTATCGCTTTTCTTCGGTGCTCTCCCAAACATGTTTTGATATTTTTATCCGATCTGATCAGATCAAAACCCTATAAAGCCAGAATGAAAATTCAATAAAACCCAAAAAAAATTCAGATCATAATAAGAAAGAAGATCAGAGATTTAAAGGAGAAAACTAACAGATCTTGAACCAATAAGCGAGAGGCGAGACGGCGAGGGAGGCAGAAAGAGAGAGGGGGAATTGGGTGGCCAGAGATCGAGTTATATGGGGTGAGAATAGACGGTCCAGATCTGAAGTTGAAATGTTAGGAGAGGTTGATGATGAGAAGGAGAAGGGTGTTTTAAATTCATAAAAATTGGAAAAGTGATATCATGGAAGGATCTAGAATTGTCCACAGATGTCGAATCCAATTGAGGGCCAATCTGGGCCGTTGATTTGGTCTATTAATCACTCTTGAATACTTGAATGTTAAACGAGCTGTGAGTGGGTGGGAGTTTCTTGGTAATGAATTCAAGGACCAGCTTTTCTTTTCTTTTTCTTTTTTTACTCATTTTCTTTTTTTTTTCCCTTTTTCTTAGTAATTAAATTTTATTATTATATATTTAATCTAAATATTTAATTTTTATAATAAACTTTATTCACAACAAATATTTAGTAAATTAAACATGATAATGTGACTTTCGTGGAATTTTAATTAATATATTTTACTGTATATCAAATGTTGTAAAATAATTTTCTCGACAATCATATTCCCAACAATCATATTTCAAGGGATCACATTCCATTGGGATCATAAAATGGGAAAGCACCAAGCAATACATTTGGGTAAATTGCACTTGTGATTATTTAATTATCAGTAAGTTTCTTTTTTTAATCATTTTGTAATAGTCTGATTTTTAGTGGTGTCGGAAATAGTAGTTCGAGGCTACCAAATCCGGCGAGTAAGCTCGTAAATTTTACTAATTAATATTTATGAGTCAGATATGGTTTTAAATTTTTTTTGGAATTTGTAATTTATGTTTTATAATGATTTATTAGGTTTGAAAGGTAAAATTTAAGGTCAAGTGGTTTTAGAAAATGAGGTATCGAGACCTCGTTTCTATAAACCGAGCTGTAAATATTTTTATAAATTTTTACGGAGTGTCAATAAGGTGGTATTAAAGTTTCGTTGAAAAATTTTAACGTTTCGATAATTAATTAATTAAAAAAATTAAATTAAAAATAGTGCAAAACTTACTAATTATAACAATTGAGTGATTAAATGACATGATTAATAAATAAAGAAGGACTTAGATGGTAAATATGCCTAAACTAATATAGTTGGAGGCAACTTAAATGGAAATGATAAAATAATATAAAACCAATATCAATTTTGTAATTAAATGGAAATTAACATAAATTGAAGTGAAAGTAAAACATTTTTATTTCATTTCTTCTCCAACATTCCAGCGAACGCCATAGCTACGGGGAGGTTTCTGTTTTTGGCTTTATTCCTTTACATGTAAGTTAAATTTAATTCCGTTTTCAATAATTTGTATGTTTTTGAAATTGTTACAATTAGGTCCAATTAAATTTTATCTTAGTTTTTGATATTGTTAAAGATTTTAGATGTTTCCATTGATGATTCTATATGATTTTTGATGCTAAATGATGAATTTGAGATATTAGTTGTTATTTAAAAGTATTTTGTTAAGTGATTTTGATAAATTTTTCAATTAAGGATTAATTTGTTAAATAATAAAAAATATAAGGGTTTGTTGTGAAATTAGTACAAAAAAAATGGGCTGTATTGAATGCCATGAATATTCAGCTAGCATGATTTTGCACTTAAAAATGATTAATTTGCATGATTTGGGCTTAGGGATTAAATTGAATAAAATTAAAATTTTAGGAGTAATTTTGTAAAAATGTCAAAAATGACCAAATTGTATGAAATAAATTGTTTTATTGTTTAAATTAATAAATTTAATGAAATTATTAATTTAGATCAAGATCATGTGGAAAATCGAGGGACATGAAAAATTTACAAAATGCCCCTGAATCTTGGTGTTTCTGCAATTTAGTCAGGTAAGTTCGTATGAACTGTATTCTGTATAATTCTGATGAAAGTGAATGTTAATAATTGGTGATGGGTATTATATATATGTTCTATTGTTGGAATTGAATTATTATTGGAAATATACTATCGAATTTAATACTCAATTTGGATTGAACGCAGGATTTGAGTACATCCATAAATTGGTGTATGGTAGTATTGGAGGGAGACATCGGCATATTACTCAAGTAACCCGAGGTTCAACATTGGTTGTGAACTCTCGTGTTTTACTTTCTGTTTGGAGTGATTTGGGAGGATCAGCTCTCATGAGCTTCTGTTCAGCTCTTATGAGCTTCTGTTGGTGTGTTCTGGTGCACTAGCCCTATGAGCTTCTGTTGATGATGTACTATTATTTGTAAGTCGTTCTTCGTATGAAAAATCTCGATAAGGTAAATTGTTTAATTTATTTGAAAGATTTGTTAATTATTGAATATTGACTCGAACATAAATGAAAATGAAATATGTTGTGACTAAATGAGATACATGAGTTATGTACTCATGAATTGAGTATTGAATGGCTAATGTCAATGTATAAACAATTGTGGTTTGATATGTGAATAGCTATTTATATAGCAATTGTGTGAATTGGGACATTGTTAATCAAATAAAAGATGTTAGCATGTGCAATTTGAGTATTTGACATTTTGTCATTGAATTGAATTTAAGTTGATTGAATGGATTGAAATTGATATATATATAGATATATTTATATATTGAATATATTGATTATTTGAATTGAAATGAATATTGGTTGTGTACAAGCCCAATTTTGGGCCCAAACCCAAAACCCCTAATCCACTAAGGCTAAGACAGCCCAAGTAGGCCCAACTCGTAGATTTAGGGTTTCAGAATCTGAAACCCTAAATCACCTAACCCCAACTGACTCCCACCGCCTCCGTCACATCTCCTGCAAGTGGCCTCTGCTCCACCGCTTTTGCACCAGCAAATATTAAGTGAAGGAATAAACATATATTAAAAAAAGAGAGAAGGAAAATGTAATAGGCTACTTTAAAAAGCCGAAGCAAGAAACCATTTGTAATCCTTTTTTTTTAGACTTTGGAGAAAACAATAAGCAAACATTAGGAAAAAACTCAAGAATCACAGCAAAAATAGATCGATCGGAGACTAAGCCAAAGGTTTTATCCCTATTTCTCTTCGTTTTTTTTTCTCTCCTTTTTTCCTTTTTTTTTTTCGAATCCATTCGCATACACAATTTCTACCCTATTTTCGAGCAGCATATACACTAAATATGAACACGTAAAAAACACAAAAAAAAAGGGGAGAAAATCTTACCTTTTGAAATTCGCCACTGCAGTGTGCGGTGGCGCGGCGATGATGTGTGCGGCGTTCGCGACAGGCCGATGACCGCCCCCGGCGAGAATCGCCCCCCCCTCTCTCTCCCCTTTTCTTTTTTCTTGGCTAAAATGATTTTTTAGAAATTTTCGTGCTTTTATAGCCTATCAAAACGGCACCATTTTGGTGCCCACTTCAAAACTCGTAAACAAAGATCGTTTTAGGCACGGGATTCGCGCGTTGACCCGACCCACTAGGAGGATCCGCGTGTTTTCGTCTTTGGGGGTAATTGCTCTGTGAGATCCTTCCGCTTTTCACATACTTTGCAATCAACTCTTCATTTCTTTCAAATTGGCCTCAAAGTTCACCACGTTTTATGATTTAATCCTCCCTCTAACGACGTCGTTCCAAGAGTTTGGGTAAATTACCCTTTTAATCCTCCGCAGTCACGCGCGCATTCAAAGGGGTCCCTTTTTTCATATTTATTTCAAAATTGGCCCCAAAATTTAATATGTGTTCCAAATTTAGTCCTTTTTTCATATTTAATATTGTTTCTTTATTTTTTTATTTTTTTTATTATTTTACTCTTTGTTATTTTAATTTCTATCTTACCTTCCTTGTATTATTTTTAGCATATTTTATTATTTAGATATTTTAATTAATATTACATACATTTTATAGTTGTTTTATATATATCATTATTGTTCCTAATATACATTTTATGTATGCATATTTGAATATTCTATTGTGTATATTTTATTATGTCTAATCTTACCTCTATACTTATTATTAATATTAATCCATGTTTTACTATATATCTGTAACATATATATACGTATGCATTTGTACATTATTATTATTGTTTGGTCAATACATTTGTGTCCTATATACATACTCTTATCATATATTTGCATATTATACTTCATATTAGGCCCATGTAAATTAATATCATATCATTTTGCTATAAATTTTATTTTATTTTATTTTTTTATATATGTGTTGTAAATATCATATTAGATTTTACCATGTATATATGTCATGTATATGTTATGTGTATATCATGTTTTTAAATATTGCTATATGTCTATTTTCAATATATTTACGTAATATTTTTTATTATTATCATTATCATCGCTCTTATTATTTCTATTTGTTTTTGGCTACTATTACTTATATATATAGGTATATATATATATTATTGTTAGTATTATTATCATATCGCTATTATTTTATCGTCGTCACCGTCGTTAATACTTTATTTTTGTACTCTAATATTCTAATATTATTCATATTCTTATTATTTTGCTATTGCCATTATTATTATATTAAGCATACATTTTTATATATATTTATATATAGTATTGTTTTTTAGTATTTTAAATTTAATATTTTTATCATACTTGCTTTTTATTATTATTATTATTATTATTATTATTATTATTATTATTATTATTATTATTATTATTATTATTACTATTGTTGTTTTACTATTATTATGTATTTTTATTATCAATAATAATTATTATTACTACTATTATTTTTGTTAACATATTATTTCTTTTTACCATATTATTATTTCCTATTCTTATGTATTATTATTGTTATTATCATATATTATTATTAACGTGCTATTATTTTCTATTATTATTATTACTAATATCACCTTTATTATTATTATTGTTATTATTATTATCAATATTATTATTACATAATAAGTGTATATTTCTATTGCATACATATATATATATATTTTCACATATGTAGTATTATTTATTTTACCTTAATATTATTGTTATTGTTATTATATTTACACTTATAATTATCTTATTTTCATTACCATATCTATCATCATTATTATTATTATTATTATTATATATATATAGACATATCCTTTCACTATTGTTTTTATATATATATTTTAAGTATTATTACCCTTAGTATTATGACTTAACACATTGTTACTACCGATATTATTATTTTTTATCATTACTATACTATCATTATTTAATTTTATATGATGTTTGTTTATTTATCACTAGCACTTTTTTAATTTCGAATATTTTCTAGCATACTCGTCACTTTCTTCTTATTCGTTTTAATTATTTATTATTGCTCTTGTCATTATCATTGCTCATGTGCGTGTTATACGTTTGTTCTGCTATGCTCGTCAATACCGAAACTTTTATTTGTTTAGGCATTCTCTATTAGCTCATATTATTACAAATTTATGTTTCGTCCAAACCCAAAATTAATTCTTTCGCGAAAGCAATATCCGGTATTAGGTAATTCGAGATAATCGTGCCCTAACTTACTGGGTTTCGACTTTTCTCATTTAACCTAAATAACGGAATATTCTTTTAAATCGCAACACGAGTTTTGAAAAATGCTTATCCTCGAGAATACGAGGTGTCGTGCCCTAACTGACTGGGTATGACATTTTGTCACCTCGAAATAAGAATTTGTTTTAAAATAAAGGTTATATTCGGTGTTTGAGAGTTCGAGAAAACGTGCCCTAACTCACTGGGTTTCAATTTCTCTCGTCTACTCTAAATAGTCGAACACTCTCTTAATAAATTAAAATACGCAAATTTTATATAAAAGGCAAGCTCGCTCTCGAAAACTCAAGCTGTCGTGTCCTAACTTACTGGATGTGACATCTTACGTTTTGAGACGAGAAAGTCTTTAACATGTGAGCATTTTTTGAAGAGGGATCGTATTTTAAATTCTTTCAAATTTTCAATCTTCGATCTTAAGACATTAATTAATCAGCTAGGTACCAATTTTGGGCGTATCGAGGGTGCTAATCCTTCCTCATATGTAATCGACTCCCGAACTCATTTTCTGATTTTCGTAGACCCAAAAAAATTATCGTTTTAGTAAAACTTAACTCTTATTAAAATGATTAATTTAAGGTGACCCGATCACACCTTGTCAAAAAAGATCGGTGGCGACTCCTCTATTCGTTTTCATTTTCAAAACCCAAGTTGATTCCCTTTTTTCAAAAAAATGGTTACGACAGGTTGTATTTGAAAAGTGAATTGGAATCTTATTAAATGTATCGAGCTGAATCGAATATAGATGGCATGCCATAGGATTGGAAGAGTTTGGGGATTTCTTCGACTTCGATTCGATGAAACACTGAGTGTCAATTTATTTCTTCGTATTTATTCGATGAGGCACTGGGTGCCAACTTATTTCAGTTTAACCGATGAGACTAGATGTCGACGTCCAGAAACTAGAAGCCGAAAGACTCAGAAAAGGGAAAAACAAGGCTGAAGAAGATTTGGACAGTTTGAAAACGGATTACAAGAAGCTGCGTAGGTCGATGAAAATCGCTGGGTTAGGAAAAACATCTGAGCAGTGGCGATAAGAAGTCAAAGAAGAGAAAAGCAAAGCCAACCAGTGGGAAGAAAAGTTTCGGGATGTTCAAACTCGAGAAGGTGCTCTGAAAAGGAGTTTGGTAGAAAGCCAGAATGAGAAGGAGGGGTTAAAGATTCGAGTATCAGAGTTAGAAAAGTCATTGTATCAATATCGTGCGTGTAACTCTGTGGTCGAGTTGAAAGCTAGTCAGAATAGAATTGAAGAATTAAAAGAGAATATAGAAGAGCTCAAAACAGCGCTGCAAAATCGTGAACTTCAGATTGAACTCCTCGAGGTAAATAATGAGCAATGTAAGGCGCAGCTTCATCAATCCCAAGATCAGGTTCAAAGCAGAGACTACGTCATGGGCGAAGCTTTGACTCAAGTGCGAGAAGTGGCTGATCACTTGCAAACGCTAGCAGTACAAGCTGATGTGCTGAGTCTAAAATACGAGTCGAATCGGCATCGAGGCCGAGAGCTAGCTTGGCTTAGGCGAGTTAAGGCCCTAAGTATCAGGGCCAAGCCATATATGTAATCTATTTTATGTAAAGAAACTTGTTTTCTAGAAAAGTTACTCTAATGAAATCGGACTGGAATCAACGCTTTTTTGCATTCATCACATTCATTGCATTCATGCATCAGCATTGCATCACGTGCACTAAAACTCACAAAAACCCTAAAAATCATGGCAGTTACCCTGGAACATCGTTACGGTACAAGAGGTAAAACAAGAGCAATGGACCAAAGATTAGAGAGACTGGAACAAATGCAAAAAGAGATGCAGGACCAATTACAAACACGTATGCAAGAACAGCTTGCCAAAATCCAGCAAGATATGAGGGACCGGATGCCGGAATCGAGAGAAAAAGTATGATGGATCAATTAACGCGTCTATTGGTTGGCGGATTAGAAAAAGGGAAAAGCCCTTTGATCAATGCGGGAGATGATATTGAAGATCCTACTTACCCTCCGGGTTTTGCCCCAGCAGACGTGCAGACACAACCAGATGTGTACCCAAGAAGGCCTTCGGTCACAATTAGGCCCCAACCATTTCAGGCCGGTGTCTCAGTACCGATGAATTATCAGGCTGGATTGGGCTCCAATCCAGGGGACAACTCGACCAACCCTGTGGTCCTTAATCTCGATGAAGTAACAGAAGTAGAAAAAACGAGGGTGGAACTCCCGAAAGAGCTTGAAGAAAGATGTAGATGGTTAGAAGAAAAATTTAAAGAAATGGAAAACACTGACTATCGCGGTGGAATCGATGCTAAGGAACTAAGTTTGGTTCCGGACCTGGTACTCCCTCCCAAGTTCAAAACTCCAGAATTTGAAAAGTACAACGGGACTTCGTGTCGAAGCTCATATCACTATGTTCTCGCAGACGAATGGCGGTCATGTTAATAATGACCAACTATTAATTCACCGCTTCCAGGAAAGTCCGGTTGGGCGACTTCTAGATGGTACAACTAATCGACTCGCGCTTTCGATCGGTTCATGGAAAGATTTAGCACAAAGCTTTCATGAAGCAAATGCGGTCATGTGGCAGACATAGCCCCTGACAGAATCACTTTACAGAACATGGAGAAAAAGCATAATGAAAGCTTTAGACAGTATGCCCAGCGATGGAGAGAAGTGGCCACCCAAGTCCAACCCCCCTGTTGGAAAAAGAAACTACTATGCTCTTCATCAACACCCTGAAAGTGCCTTTTATTAACCACATGTTGGGTAGCGCGACCAAAAGCTTTGCAGACATAATAATGTTCAGAGAAATGATAGAAAACGCAATAAGATGTGGGAAAATAGAGGCGGGAGAAAGCACCAAAAGGTTAGCACCGAGAAAGAAAGAGCACGAGGTGAATAATGTGAGCTCATATTCAAAATCGATCACCGTAAGCCAACCGAGGTCAACAACCCCTGGTCAGCAAGACCCACCCAGACAAGAGCCTAATACAAGGCAAAATAGGGAGAAACTTCAGTTTACGCCCATTCCGATGACATATAAGGAGTTATACCAAAGTTTATTCGACGCACATATCGTGTCTCCCTTCTATCTAAAACCAATGCAACCTCCATACCCCAAGTGGTACGATGCAAATGCCCAATGCGAATACCATGCGGGAGCCACAGGTCACTCGATAGAAAACTGTACCATTTTCAAGAAATTGGTTGAAAGACTTATCAATATAGGCGTCGTGAAATTTGATGATACATCTAGTGCAGAGAATCCATTACCCAACCATGGGGACAAAGGGATAAATGCGATAATCGAGGGTTCGGGGAAAGAGACTAAGATGAATATTGCAGAAGTGAAGACCCCGTTGAAAGAAGTATGGAAGAGAATGGTAGAAAGAGGGTTGATAGCACAGAATTCAAGGGTCAGACCTCGAGGAGCAAAGAATTATTGCGAATTCCACGATCTAGAGGATCACGAGCTCCAGAAATGCAGCGAATTCAAGACTTTGTTACAAGAACTGATAGATAATAAGGAGCTGGAATTCTTCGAATATGTTGGGAGCCTAGAAGAAACAGATGTGTGTGCTTCCGAAGAAAGTTCGACGACGGATGTTTATAAAGTCAACCACCCAGTGGTTATCATATCACGCCCAAGAGTGAATGAAACCGGGGCACAAATTGCACCCAAGGTTATAATCCAGAAGCCCGTCGCTTTCTCTTACAATGATAGCAAAAGAGTACCGTGGAACTATAATTGCAATGTGACAATCCCAGAAGAGGAAATTCCAATTAATGCATCTGAGGAAAGTCAAGACAAGGGTTTTTATACACGCAGCGGAAGGCGTTATACCCCAAATACAAAAGTCGAGCAAGTTAAAGGAAAGTCAGTAACAATTGAGCAAAATAAAAAGAGGGCGGTGGGACCTGAACCAGCTGTTAATGAATCAGTGACTGAAAAAGAAGTAAAAGAATTCTTAAAATTTCTAAAGCCACAATGAATACTGACATCTGGAGCAATTTGCATAAGCAACCAGCTCGTATATCGATGCAGATGGCCTTACTCTTAAGCTCGAAACCCATCGCAGCGCATTGATGAAGGTCTTTGAATGAAACTTATGTTGCTAACGATATATATCGTAAACAAATTTGGACCGCTTAGTCAACAATATAAGCTACCGACACTTCCTTATTCTTCAATGATGATGAAGTACCGCCAGAGGCCGAGGATTGACTAAAGCTTTGCATATCACGACTCGCTGTAAAGGGTACACATTACCAGGCGTATTGATTGACAATGGGTCTGCACTAAATGTCCTACCTTTATCTACGCTGAATAGGTTGCCAGTAGATAGTTCCCATATGAAGACATGCCAAAATGTAGTGAGAGCATTTGATGGTACGGAGAGGAAGGTAATGGGGAGAATTGAAATACCCCTCTTAATCGGGCCGAGCACGTACGAGGTAGATTTCCTAGTCATGGACATTAAGCCTTCGTATAATTGCCTATTGGGGAGGCCATGGATTCACTCAGCGGGGGCGGTGCCGTCATCGTTGCATCAAAAGCTCAAATTTATAACGGAAGGTCGATTGGTAACCATAAATGCGGAGGAAGATATCATTGCATCTGTTACCAGCGACGCGCCATATGTGGGCACAGATGATGAAGCAGTTGAATGTTCTTTCCGGTCTCTAGAATTCGTGAACGCGACATTCATTATCGAAGGAAGCAAGATTCCGAGGCTCAGGTTATCTGAGACTACAAGAATGAGGCTACAGCTAACTGTTGGAAAAGGGGCCCTACCTGGAAGAGGACTCGGGAAATACCTCCAGGGAACGACTAATGCACCAGTGATAAAAGACAAACAAGACCGTTTTGGGTTAGGATTCAGGCCAGACACGAAACAAAGAAAGAAGGAGCTAGAGAAGAAGCAAGAGAGAAGGAGAGCGCGATTGAGCGGGGGAGAAATCAAATGGGAGCCCATGATCTTCCCCCATATTTCAAAGACTTTTGAGTCTGGAGGAGTCATTCACTCTGAGAGGGGCACGTCGAGAAAGGAAATCGTGGAAGGAATGATGGAAAATTCGGGCATCAATGCCACATACGAAGAAGGAACTGGGATAGAGAATCTGTCGGGCATTCGCCCTCATGAGCCGGGAAGTATTCTGAATAATTGGACTGTGGAAGAGATTCCTGTAGTCTTTAGAGCTAACACAGAGTAATATTCAAAACACACTTATTACTCTAGGCCTAGGAGTAATAAGAGTCCCTTTTTGAGAAAATAGGCCTATGTTCAAAATTGTTATTTCAATGAAATGCATCCTTTTGTCTTATTCCCAAATATTCTTTTATTCTTTCGTTCATAATCATACCATACATATCATCGTTCTTAGATTCCTTTGTTCTTTGTATCCTCCTTTGCACCTCCAACAGGTCTCCAGATATCAACGATGTGAGCGACATTGCTACTAATTCAGAGTCTCCTTTTGAGCGGGATATGTGTCTAGAGGGATCTCAAGACTTTGAGGATGATAGAGACTGTGACTTATTCCCTGATTTGTTAAGGATGGTAGAACAAGAGGAGAAACAGATTCTACCCCATGAAGAGACAGTAGAAGTCGTGAACTTGGGAGATGAACTAGAAAAGAAAGAAGTAAAGATCGGAGCCTACATTACCACAGTGACAAAACGGGACCTTATTGAGTTACTCCAAGAGCTCAAGGATGTCTTCGCATGGTCGAATCAAGACATGCCTGGGCTAAGTACTGACATCATGGTACACAAGCTCCCCATCAAAGAAGAATGCAAGCCAGTTCAACAAAAGCTTCGAAGAATGCGGCCCGATGTGTTGTTGAAAATAAAAGAGGAGGTCAAGAAACAATTTGATGCTGGGTTCTTACAAGTAATCAAGTACTCGGAATGGGTAGCTAATATTGTCCCCGTCCCTAAAAAAGATGGAAAGGTACGAATGTGTGTGGACTACAGGGATCTAAACAAAGCCAGCCCGAAGGATAATTTCCCGTTGCCCCATATCGACACCTTAGTGGATAATACGGCAGGTTACTCAATTTTCTCCTTCATGGATGGTTTCTCAGGGTACAATCAGATAAAGATACATCCTGAGGACATGAATAAGACCACATTTGTAACCATGTGGGGAACGTTTTGCTATAAGGTGATGCCATTCGGATTGAAAAATGCAGGAGCAACGTATCAGAGGGCCATGGTGACCTTGTTTCATGATATGATGCACAAAGAAATTGAAGTTTATGTCGACGACATGATTGCCAAATCTCGGACAGAAGAAGAACATGTGCTAGTCTTGAGAAAGTTATTTTTGAGGTTGAGGAAATTCCAGCTGAAACTCAATCCAGCAAAGTGTACCTTCGGGGGCAGTCAGGAAAAGCGCTAGGATTCGTAGTCAGTGAAAAAGGGATTGAGATTGACCCAGATAAGGTCAAAGCCATACAAGAGTTACCTCCACCATGCACTCAAAAGGAAGTTCGGGGATTCCTGGGAAGATTGAATTACATCGTTCGGTTTATTTCACAACTTACCGAGAAATGTGACCCCATATTCCGTCTCCTTAAGAAACACAACCCTGGTGTTTGGGACGAGGATTGCCAGAAGACCTTCGACAAGGTTAAGCAATATTTGTCTAATGCCCCAGTGCTGACACCACCTAATCCAGACAAGCCATTGATACTGTATTTAACGGTGTTTGAAAATTCTATGGGATGTGTGCTTGGCCAACACGATGAGTCGGGAAGGAAAGAAAGAGCGATATACTACCTCAGTAAGAAGTTCACTGAGTGTGAAACAAGATACTTGCCAATTGAAAAGTTGTGTTGTGCCCTAATCTGGACAACCCGAAGATTGAGACAATACATGTTGTATCACACAACTTGGCTAATTTCTAAAATGGACCCTCTGAAGTACTTGATGGAATCGACTGCTTTGAATGGGAGAATGGCCCGATGGCAAATTCTACTCTCTGAATTCGATATAGTCTATGTTAACCAGAAGGCTATAAAGGGAAGTGCGATAGCAGATTTTCTAGCCATTAGAGCCCTAGAGGACTACGAGCCCCGAACTTTGACTTCCCAAATGAAGATCTAATGTACATAGCGACCCAATCAAGAAGACCTCAAGAAAGTCATCCTTGAAGCTAAACTTTGACGGAGCATCAAATGTTTGTGGGCAGCGGAATCGGAGCGATCTTGGTATCCCGAACGGAGATCATTATCCCTTTACTAGTAAATTGGATTTTGATTTGCACGAACAATATGGTAGAATACGAAGCATGCATCATGGGAATTCGTGCGGCTATAGAGCGTGAGATCAAGGTGTTAGAGGTATACGAAGATTCTGCCCTAGTGATTTATCAACTCAAAGGTGAATGGGAGACGAGAGACCCCAAGTTGATCAATTATCGAAGATTGATCCTTGAATTAATTAAAGAGTTTGATGATATCGTCTTCTGCTACCTCCCGCGAGAAGAAAATCAGATGGCTGGTGCCCTGGCAACTTTAGCTTCTATGATCAAGGTGAATAGGCAAGAGGATGTGAAGCCAATCCAAATGAGCATTTACGAAGCTCCAGCTCATTGTTACAACCTCGAAGAAGAAGAAGGAAATGATGACCACCCTTGGTACCACGATATCTTGTGATATGTAATGAATCGCGAGTACCCCGACCAGGCAACTGAGAATGACAAAAGAACGTTGAGAAGACTAGCCAATGACTACGTCTTGAACGGAGAGATCCTATACAAAAGAAGAAAGGATCAAGTGCTGTTAAGATGTGTGGACGCTATTGAGGCCAAGAAAATCTTGGAAGAGGTCCACGAAGGCGTCTGTGGGACACACGCTAATGGCTTTACGATGGCCAGGCAAATTATGAAGTTTGGTTACTATTGGTCTACCATGGAAGGAGACTGTATCAACTACGCCAAAAGATGTCATAAATGCCAAATCTATGGGGACAAGATTAACGTGCCTCCTTCACCCCTGCATGTCATGACTTCACCATGGCCTTTCTCGATGTGGGGCATGGATGTGATTGGACCAATTTTGCCAAAAGCTTCAAATGGGCATCGGTTCATCTTCGTGGTCATTGACTATTTCACCAAATGGGTAGAAGCTGCCTCATATGCCAATGTTACTAAATCGGCAGTTAGCAGGTTCCTAAAGAAGGAAATTATTTGTCGGTATGGAATGCCAGAAAGGATCATATCTGACAACGCATTAAATTTG
Organism: Gossypium longicalyx; assembly: GCA_025698465.1. NCBI lineage: Eukaryota > Viridiplantae > Streptophyta > Magnoliopsida > Malvales > Malvaceae > Gossypium > Gossypium longicalyx. The sequence continues at coordinate 94,957,977 of CM047000.1, read as the reverse complement.
AACAATAGCACAATAGCGGATGTCTGCAACCAATTCAAGATCAGACACCACAACTCGTCACCATATCGTCCGAAAATGAATGGTGCGGGGAAAATGACTGAAACCTATAGAGACTGGCGTGAAAAGCTACCATTCGCCCTCTATGCTTATCGAACGTCTGTCAGGACCTCCACCGGGGCAACGCCTTTCTCATTGGTTTATGGAATGGAGGCAGTTTTACCTATCGAGGTTGAGATCCCTTCCCTCAGGGTTTTGTCAGAAGTAAAGCTGGATGAATCAGAGTGGATCCAGTCACGATACGATCAGTTGAATCTGATTGAAGAAAAGAGGCTAAGGGCTATCCATCATGGTCAGATGTACCAAAAGCGAGTGATGCGAGCCTACAAAAAAAAAGTTCGTCCAAGAGAGTTCCACTAGGGAGACCTAGTATTGAAAAAGATCCTACCCATACAAAAGGATTTCAGGGGAAAATGGATGCCTAATTGGGAAGGACCTTATGTGGTAAAGAAGGCATTTTCTGGAGGAGCATTGATATTGGCCGAAATGGATGGCAAAACTTTACCCAATCCTGTGAATTCAGATTCGGTTAAAAAATACTTCGCCTAAAAAAAAATGGAGAGGCCAGGGTGAAAACCTGCAAAGGGCATCTTGAGACCAAAGGCGATTTGAGTTGAAAACCCGAAAAGGGCGGCTCAAATTCGGACAAAGTGGGGCATACAGCAGTCTTGCTATACCTGAATTAACAATGAAGGAGTATGCTACATCTCGGGGCATCTACAAGGGTACTCCAGATCCCCTAAACACATATCGAGCAAAAAGGGAGGCCTCAAGAAGTTCGTACATAGAAGCTCATGCTGCGATATCTGGGGCACCTATTTTCTTTCTATCCATTTTGTATTTCAGCAATATTTTTGTTTGAGATAGATCCATTCCCAAGTTTTATTTCTGACAAATTTTATCCCTGCCATTGTTGTGATCTTTTCCAAGTATCTTGCATTGAAATGATGATTAATGGATTAAAGTCAATTTTTGTAAAAAGAGTTCTGCATATTACTCTAAAAGTCCCTAAATAGTACAGGAACCTGAAACAGGACTATTATTTAGAACTAACCAAACTCAAAGATTGTGAACATTTGAGAAGAAAGAGTTTAAATTAGGACTACCTCTTCGGGTTTTCCATTCAAATTTGAGCTGAACAAGAAGACAGGGTACCATTTCAGTGAAAGAACCTTGATAAACAAAGAGCAACGACAACCTAAACATTAAAAAATGAACTCATTCTCACAACGAGCTGCACTTATGCATTTATAAATCATTCGCATCACATTTGGTTAGGAGCATTTGATTCATTTCAATCATAGCATCCTAATTATTTGGCATAAATATAGATACATGAAACAGGTTCCTCAGATCATGTTCTTCAGAGGACAGTGCAGTGAAATTGGTGAATTCACAAGCCTTAACACCCCAAGCAGTAGGGTAACGGGCTAAATTCATAGGGTCTTAAACCCCTAAGCAGTAGGGTAACAGACCGAATTATAGATCTTATCTCCCTAAGCTGTAGTGGAGTAGATCGAAGATAAAGGGTCTTAAACCCCTAAGCAGTAGGGTAACAGACCGAATTACAGATCTTATCTCCCTAAGTAGTAGTGGAGCAGATCGAGGATTGACAAACCTTAACACCCTAAGCAGTAGGGTAACAAGCTGAATTCTAATGATCTCATCATCCTAAGCAGTAGGGACGCAGATCAAAAGACGGTGAATCTTGTCCTCCTGAGGTTGCAGTGAAGCAGATTCAAACCACCAAGCCTTAAATCCCCTAAGTAGTAGGGCAACAGGCTGAAGATCTATAGATCTTAACCCCTAAGCAGTAGGGAAACAGATCGAAGGCGACGGGCTCAACCCCCTAAGCAGTAGGGTGGCAGGCCAAACTTACAAGTCTTAAACCCCTAAGCAGTAAGGTAACAAATTGAAAATCAAATGTCTTCCCCCTGAAGCAACAGTGGAGTTGACCCAAGCCACAACAGATCTCCTTGAAGTTTCAACAGAGAAGATGGAAGTCACAAGTCTCACTTCCCCGAAGTTGCAGCTGAGCAGAATGAGGATAGCAAATCTTATTTCTTTGAAGTTGCGATGGAGCGAAATAAAGCGACGAGCCGTAATAGACCGGAATGAAGCTACTTGGAGAAAAGGAGGGCTAAAACAAGTTAAGACACGGTGAGACCGGGCAAAATTGGTCTTTCTTAAGTCTTTACTCTATTCTCGTTACACGACAACAAGCAAAGAGGGGCAGCTGTACAAGCCCAATTTTGGGCCCAAACCCAAAACCCCTAATCCACTAAGGCTAAGACAGCCCAAGTAGGCCCAACTAGTAGATTTAGGGTTTCAGAATCTGAAACCCTAAATCACCTAACCCCAACTGACTCCCACCGCCTCCGTCACATCTCCTGCAAGTGGCTTTTGCTCCACCGCTTCTGTACCTGCAAATATTAAGTGAAGGAATAGACATATATTAAAAAAAAAGAGAAGGAAAATGTAATAGGCTACTTTAAAAAGCCGAAGCAAGAAACCATTTGTAATACTTTTTTTTTAGACTTTGGATAAAACAATAAGCAAACATTAGGAAAAAACTCAAGAATCACAGCAAAAATAGACCGATCGGAGACTAAGCCAAAGGTTTTATCCCTATTTCTCTTCGTTTTTTTTTTCTCTCCTTTTTTTCTTTTTTTTTTCGAATCCATTCGCATACACAATTTCTACCCTATTTTCGAGCAGCATATACACTAAATATGAACACGTAGAAAACACAAAAAAAGGGGAGAAAATCTTACCTTTTCGACGGTGGCGCGCGGCGTTCCGGTGACCGGTCGATGACCGGCCCCCTGGCCGGGAATCGCCCCCCTCCCCTCTCTCTCCCCTTTTCTTTTTTCTTCAGCAGCTAAAATGATTTTTTTAGAAATTTTCAGGCTTTTATAGCCTATCAAAACGGCACCATTTTGGTGCCCACTTCAAGCTCTTCAAAGCAATGTCGTTTTAGGCACAGGATCCGTAGCGTTGACCCGACCCACTAGGAGGATCCGCGTGTTTTCTGTCTTTGGGGGTAATTGCTCTGCAGATCCTTCCGCTTTTCACATACTTTGCAATCAACTCTTCATTTTTTTCAAATTGGCCTCAAAGTTCACCACGTTTTATGATTTAATCCTCCCTCTAACGACGTCGTTCCAAGAGTTTGGGTAAATTACCCTTTTAATCCTCATGATCACGCTTGCGCATTCAAAGGGGTCCTTTTTCATATTTATTTCAAAATTGGCCCCAAAATTTAATATGTGTTCCAAATTTAGTCCTTTTTCATATTTAATATTGTTTCTTTATTTTTTATTTTTTTATTATTTTACTCTTTGTTATTTTAATTTCTATCTTACCTTCCTTGTATTATTTTTAGCATATTTTATTATTTAGATATTTTAATTAATATTACATACATTTTATAGTTGTTTTATATATATCATTATTGTTCCTAATATACATTTTATGTATGCATATTTGAATATTCTATTGTGTATATTTTATTATGTCTAATCTTACCTCTATACTTATTATTAATATTAATCCATGTTTTACTATATATATCAGTAACATATATATACGTATGCATTTGTACATTATTATTATTGTTTGGTCAATACATTTGTGTCCTATATACATACTCTTATCATATATTTGCATATTATACTTCATATTAGGCCCATGTAAATTAATATCATATCATTTTGCTATAAATTTTATTTTATTTTATTTTTTTATATATGTGTTGTAAATATCATATTAGATTTTACCATGTATATATGTCATGTATATGTTATGTGTATATCATGTTTTTAAATATTGCTATATGTCTATTTTCAATATATTTACGTAATATTTTTTATTATTATCATTATCATCGCTCTTATTATTTCTATTTGTTTTTGGCTACTATTACTTATATATATAGGTATATATATATATTATTGTTAGTATTATTATCATATCGCTATTATTTTTATCGTCACCGTCGTTAATACTTTATTTTTGTACTCTAATATTCTAATATTATTCATATTCTTATTATTTTGCTATTGCCATTATTATTATATTAAGCATACATTTTTATATATATTTATATATAGTATTGTTTTTAGTATTTTAAATTTAATATTTTTATCATACTTGCTTTTTATTATTATTATTATTATTATTATTATTATTATTATTATTATTATTATTATTATTATTATTATTACTATTGTTGTTTTACTATTATTATGTATTTTTATTATCAATAATAATTATTATTACTACTATTATTTTTGTTAACATATTATTTCTTTTTACCATATTATTATTTCCTATTCTTATGTATTATTATTGTTATTATCATATATTATTATTAACGTGCTATTATTTTCTATTATTATTATTACTAATATCACCTTTATTATTATTATTATTGTTATTATTATTATCAATATTATTATTACATAATAAGTGTATATTTCTATTGCATACGTATATATATATATTTTCACATATGTAGTATTATTTATTTTACCTTAATATTATTGTTATTGTTATTATATTTACACTTATAATTATCTTATTTTCATTACCATATCTATCATCATTATTATTATTATTATTATTATATATATATATAGACATATCCTTTCACTATTGTTTTTATATATATATTTTAAGTATTATTACCCTTAGTATTATGACTTAACACATTGTTACTACCGATATTATTATTTTTTATCATTACTATACTATCATTATTTAATTTTATATGATGTTTGTTTATTTATCACTAGCACTTTTTTAATTTCGAATATTTTCTAGCATACTCGTCACTTTCTTCTTATTCGTTTTAATTATTTATTATTGCTCTTGTCATTATCATTGCTCACGTGCGTGTTTTACTTTTATTCTGCTATGCTCGTCAATACCGAAACTTTTATTTGTTTAGGCATTCTCTATTAGCTCATATTATTACAAATTTATGTTTCGTCCAAACCCAAAATTAATTCTTTTCATGAAAGCAATATCCAGAGTATTAGGTAATTCGAGATAATCGTGCCCTAACTTACTGGGTTTCGACTTTTCTCATTTAACCTAAATAACGAAATATTCTTTTAAATCGCAACACGAGTTTTAAAAAATGCTTATCCTCGAGAATACGAGGTGTCGTGCCCTAACTGACTGGGTATGACATTTTGTCACCTCGAAATAAGAATTTGTTTTAAAATAAAGGCTATATTCGGTGTTTGAGAGTTCGAGAAAACGTGCCCTAACTCACTGGGTTTCAATTTCTCTCGTCTACTCTAAATAGTCGAACACTCTCTTAATAAATTAAAATACGCAAATTTTTATATAAAGGCAAGCTCGCTCTCGAAAACTCAAGTCATCGTGTCCTAACTTACTTTGGATGTGACATCTTACGTTTTGAGACGAGAAAGTCTTTAACATGTGAGCATTTTTTGAAGAGGGATCGTATTTTAAATTCTTTCAAATTTTCAATCTTCGATCTTAAGACATTAATTAATCAACTAGGTACCAATTTTGGGCGTATCGAGGGTGCTAATCCTTCCTCATATGTAATCGACTCCCGAACTCATTTTCTGATTTTCGTAAACCCAAAAAAATTATCGTTTTAGTAAAACTTAACTCTTATTAAAATGATTAATTTAAGGTGACCCGATCACACCTTGTCAAAAAAGATCGGTGGCGACTCCTCTATTCGTTTTCATTTTCAAAACCCAAGTCGATTCCCTTTTTTCAAAAAAATGGTTACGACAGGTTGTATTTGAAAAGTGAATTGGAATCTTATTAAATGTATCGAGCTGAATCGAATATAGATAGCATGCCATAGGATTGGAAGAGTTTGGGGATTTCTTCGACTTCGATTCGATGAAACACTGAGTGTCAATTTATTTCTTCGGATTTATTCGATGAGGCACTGGGTGCCAACTTATTTCAGTTTAACCGATGAGACAATAGGTGTCAATTTAATACTTCGAATTATCCGATGAGGCACTGGGTGCCAAACTGGTGTGTTTGGTTGGATCCGTGTATCCGTTCAAGTCTGAGTCGTGTTAATAACGGTAATTAAATAAAACGGTACTATAATTGATATTGGATGATATTGTATGATAATTGAAAATGGGATAATGATTTGAAACATGAAAATGAGTTATATACATAAACGTACTAACTTGTGTATTGATGATGGTGATTAGGCTTATGTCAAGCTTGAAATTATGATTGATGTATATGCTTATGTCTAGTATTATACAAATGAAATGGTAAGTTCATAATTGAAATGTGATATGATGAAAAAAGGATTGATGAGTTGATTAATGTACTTATATTTGAGAAATTACGTATGTTATGATTGAACTTACCTATGTTATGAATAAATATATTAATTATTTAATTGATATTTTTATTTAATTTTATATTTAATAAATAGAATGGAAAATAAGTAAAGGAAGTTATCCGTAGTTTTATGAAAATGTTAATGATGGTGTATAATGTTTATAAAATCCTATTAAGTTAGAAATGAATATATATATGATGTTGATAGACTTACTCATTTATGAGTTGATGGTTATGTAGTTGATAAATCTTGAGGCATTGATATAACTTTATATTTAATATATAAAGTTTATTATTGAATTGAAATATTATGTTTAAAGTTTGTACGAGCTTACCAAGCATTCATTGCTTACGTAGTTGTTTATCCTTTATTTCATATATTATCAAAAGCTTGATTGGATTGGAAGCTTGTCATAGTTATATCACACTATCCATCGATTATATCGGTACTTTTGATTTTTTTTTTTTTTGTTATAGTGGCATGTATAGGTTATTTTGTTTAAATGTTAGTCTATATGTCTTTTGCTGAGATTAGTCATATATTTGGCTTGTGTTTTGGTATTTTAGTATGTGCATAATTTGCCTTATAATGTTGATGTGTGGAATGATGAAAGACAAAATAGTAGTTGAAAATGCATATGAGGTATGTTTTATAACTTGGTGTGAATTGGTACTATGTTATAGTAAGTGTATATGTATTTTATGCTATTGAATAAGTGGTACAACTGGTACCAAATGGTAAGTTTTAGTTAATGATTTACATGTTGTGTATTATTGCGATTAGACATGAAAGTTAGTTGATTACTTGGTTACTTGGATTATATGGTTAAACATAATTGTATTGGTCATTTAAGGTGCCTAAAGGCATATTGATTTTATGTGAATTTACTACATGTTTAGGGATTGATTTTAGATGCTATAATATGACTTGTTATATACAAAATGTTGAGTTAAGTTGATGACCAATTGGGTGAGAAATGTGGCTTAGAAAATAACTTATTTTTGTCCACACGAGTAGAGATACGGGCGTGTGTCTCAGCCGTATGTGACACACGGCTAGGTGACACGGCCGTGTGTCCTTATTTCGAATGCCCACACGGCCTGAGACACGACCGTGTCTCCTGATTGTGTGAGTCACATGGCCTGGTTACACGGCCGAGTGACCCCTGCAGTGTTGAAAATATTAAATGTTTTCGATTTTTTTTGAGTTTCTGATTTATTCTCGATTTGTTTCTAATGAGTATTTTGAGCCTCGAGGGCTCGTATAAGGGACAATATGTATGAGTTGATTGGTTTTTGACATGAATGCTATATGCTATGAAATGTTTGCATTTTCTGTCTGTTTGATCTGTAAACTCCGATAATGCTCCATAACCCGGTTCCGGTGAGGGATATGGGTTGGGGATGTTACACATTTAATTATAGAAGTTTACAAAATAGTCACATACGTTTTAGATCTTTTTTTTGTCACACAACTATTAAATCCAATAGAAAAAAATATGATGGTGACCATTTTTTAATTGACATAATAACAAAATTAGTCATTATCATTTACATATTATGTCAATTTGATCACAACTCTAAAAAAATAGCTTTTGATGTTTACCTAATGTGTCAGTTTCGTCTTGTTGACAGGTAGAGCCAACAAGGAGGAATAGACAGTTGTGTTGATGGTAATTCACCCTAGATTGGGGTAAAGAGCCGCTATTCTTAGTGAGAATGAAAAGAGTTGGGAGGATAGCTTGGAGTTGGTTTCAGAAGAAGATTCTAAGTATCCTAGTGAGTTTTCTTTGATCTATCATGTGTTGTGATTGGGCTTATATATTAGAGATAAGGGAACCTGAGCTTGTTGGCGGTAGAGTCCTATCTTGTTTCTTTGAAGTGGCAGTAATGTGACATTCTAGGTTGATGATAAGACATCAAAGGATAGTTGAATAATCAATGGGCCTAAGGTTCTATGCGCACTTGGTGGAAATGGCTTAGTGAAAGTTCATTATAATGTTACCTAATGCCTAAGGTTTGGGTGAAAAAAACACGTGTATGGTATGTGGTTCACTAGCTGAGAACATGTGTAAGGGATTCATGGAAATGGTATAGCAATTGCCCTTTAGACGATGAGAGGTTATAAAGTGGCCTTCCTGAGTCAGCTGAAAAACAAGGTTCACCAAGCCTATTGAAGGGACAAGTTTAATGATATCAGCTGAGACTGACTTGGATTTCATTAATGTGATTTCATGTAATTTTAAAAATTAATAATTTGTAAAAAGTTATAAATTGGGAATTTTGAAAGTTTGAAATTTAAATTTATCATTTAGAGCGGGCTCTAAATTTAGAGGTAGTGAGGCAGTTTTAGGAGCATGTATTAGAATGACAGTGCGTCGGTTGAATAATTGAGGCAATCAATAGTGGTGACGCAAGCGGGTTACATGTCTTGCCGTGAGTGGTTAAGTTCTGTTGTTTGTTGTAAATCGTGCGAGTGCCATGTGTGTTTGCTCTGCTGTCACGTAATAAGTGTGACGGTAGTTTCTCCTCTTTTTAAATAGAAAGAGTTAGAGATTTTCCATTTACTTACTTTGGTTTTGTGATTTTCTTTCCTTACTAGAATTGTACGAGGATGTGCATAGTATGGAGATACTGTTTGATGGAGAAAAGCCTAAACTGTTGGGATGAAACAACATTAATATAATTAGAGGTAACCATTTGGAAAGGTTAAACCGTGTAATGAAGTATGGCCTTATGGCAGAGCAAATACTATAAGCAAAATTTTGCTTGGTAACATATACTCATTGTCCCGAGTGAAAGTGGGACTACAAAAATGAGCACAAGAAACTAGAGGTGGTGAGAGAAGAATCTTAAAAAATAGAAAGACTAACATTTCAACTTCGTAGAAGGAGAAAAACAATAATAGTTGTAGTTGGAGAAGGTTCCTTTGGCGTAGGTCCCAAAGATGTTGAGTTTCGAGCAGGATTTGAGGTTAACTCTACTGCTAAAGTTATTACATATACTTCTTCTAATATGTTGTATTTTTGTTTGTGCAGGTTACTTACTTTTTTGCATGAACGAGTTTACGTATTGTGAAGGTGAGAATCTTGTTTTCTCCTAACATGAGGCTAATTTTTCTTCTAACACCAGTTTTGGTGCATGTAATAATTTATGGTACTTACCGACTTGATATTCCATGTATTAATGACTTGGTTGTTTTGTAGAGAGTGACGTCGGAGGAGGAGGGAAAAAGATGACCGGAGCTGGTGAGGGTGGATCCTACAGAGGTAATGTGAGGGTAACACTTGGTGGCACCACATCAGATGATGCGGATGTGGTTATTATCAGTAGTTCCTCAACTTTTCCTATCCTTACGCCTGTTCCTAACACAACTTCAATTCCCTTGACTTTAACTACACCAATTCTAGTCTCAGCAAGCCTACTTTTGCCAACTTCCTCCACTTCCACTTCTCCAGTTTCAGCTTTGCCAGCTTCCCTTTCCTATTCCTCCTACCTCTTTAAGTGCACTTTCTTCCTCTTCTATTTACAAAGGGAAGGAAAAGCACTTTTTGGGATTAATTATAGGAAAAATAGACCCCAAACATTCATTATTTTCCCTAGAGAGACGTTGTAAGCGCAAACCAATTTCCTTTTCATCCTAAGGAACTAAAAATAAACTACGACTAACAAACCAGTGTAGCTGAGATAATAAGCATTTGGGCTGGTTTGGTTGCTGAACAAGCCTTAGCCTTTCTTTAGATGGTGAGGTCCCTGAAGTATCAAGAGGCTCATCAGGAGGCTCACCAAAATGAAGTTCAAGCTACTGCTCCCAAGCTACAATTAGAAGCGAAGCATTATAAGGAGCTTTCAGGAGAGGTTGTTAAGAGGAAGATTGCTCTAAAGTAGGAAATGGTCCGTCTGGAGAGAGAGAGACTGAAGAGCTAAAGAAGGACAAGCTTGAGGTTCAAGCTAAGGTTAAAGAATTGGAATGCTCAGTTGGTAAGCATGCAATGGAGTTGGCTTCTCTGAAAAAAGAGCATGAATCTGAAGTTAACTAAATCAGAGAAGTGTACAAGGCTAAAGTTGTGGCTATTAAAGAGGAAAATAGGGTCTGCTCATCCAAACGCGATGAACAAATCGCTACCCTGCGAGCTTTTTTTGCTGTGAAGGAGAAAGAGTGTTCAAATGTATAAGCAGATGCTGAGAGAGAAATTGAGTGAGCAGACTTTTCCTTATGTTCAAAGGGGTGCTATACTAGGCATGCAACTGGCTCATGATTTGCTAGATATTCCTAACGTCCATCTTGGTGCCCTGTGTGATATTGCTGCGGACTTCAATATTTATAATCCCTTTGGTCCTAATTGGAAGGAGTTTAGATAACAACATTGCACCCAAGCAGTACTTCCTCCAAGTACCCCTATTGTTGCGATGTCCGAGCAAAAGGTTAATAATGAGGATGAAGGAGACGATAATGCTAGGTCTTAGGACCTTTATTTTGTTTGTTTAATGTTTTCTTTGTACTTGTATTTTTCTACCTCTTTAAGGTAGAATAGGGTTTGCCTTGAATGCAAAGTGTAAATCTTGAACTTTGAAACTCACACTCACCTTTTAAGGTAGAGTGAAGCTGAACTTCTTCAAGGCAAAAGTTATATCTAAGCCTTGAAAATATGGTACTTAAAAAAAGTTAATTGAGTTTAATTCGAAAAATACCTGAATTTAATTTAGTAATTATCAAATTGAGTTCAAGTAATTTGAGCTATTAATCAAGTCAAAATCGAGCATAGTAATACTAGGTCAAACAACCGGCAAGCCTTATTGAGCTTTCATTTTTAATATATATTTTAAATAGAGTTGTCCATGGGTCGGATTGGGCTAAGTAAAAAAGTTTAGCCCGTTTTCTAGGTCTAGATTCAACTCGACTCAAAAAATGGGCTTAAAATTTTGCCCGAGCTCGACCCCACCAGTATTAAAATTTTTATATTATTATTTTTATATAAAAATAAATTTAAAAAATATAATACATCGAATACACTAAAAACATTAAAATAAATATTTCACAACAAATGAATTTTTTTAAAATATATATAATTAAATAACAATAAATGCAACTTAGCAAGCAAATACCTTTAAAATAGTAGCATAATTAGACTTATATAATATCCAAACAATAGCAACAAAATAGTAGTAATATAATAACGAAATGATAGCAAAACAATGAAAAAACAATATAAAAACAACAACATTTTTTTTTTGCAAATTTAGGTCGAGTCGAGCCCAAGCCAAAAAAAGCTTACTCGAGACTCAGCCCTTTTTGAAAAATGAGTCTTATTTTTTGTGTGTAAACTCATTTTTCGAACCTATATTTTTTCTCAAACCTTCCCACTTTTTGGGCGAGCCTTCGGGCTAGGCCATGCATGGACAAGTTTAATTTTAAATATGTTTATATTATTTAATAACATTGTTGTCATTAATATATATTATTAACTCTAAGCTTAATCATTGAACGGAGTTATGCTCAAGCTTAAATACATATAAACTTAATTGAGATTAAGCACAAAAATTGATAAATGAATTTAATCGAGCTCAAGATCAAGCTACTCAATTATATCTCTAGTTGAGCTCTAGCTTAAAAATAAATGTTCAACCAAGTTTAAATAAAATATCGAACTCTAAATTTCAAGTTAAATTCGAGTTAAACTGAATTTAACTACACACCTTTTAAAGAAAAGAAAAGTTACAATCAATTAAGGTATATAAGGGATTAGCTATTTAATCATTCGATCTGCTTCTGCGTTTTTTTTTTCTAGAGATATATTCAAGTGCTCATTGTTGAATATTTTTCAGGAGGTGATAAATGCGTCAAGATGTTGAATTCGAAATTCGGATATCCTCCCAACTATGATCAACACTTCTTTTCATTGGTTTTCCTACGAATTACGTAATTGTTTGACTCTTAAAAATGGAAATGTATAAATTTAGCAACTAAACACGTTTTCACTAATTTTTTTTTTACATATTACTTAAACTCAAAATCAGAAATCAAAATCAAATGCATTTTTGGTCTTGACATTTGAAAAAAACTGTGACTTGGTTTTTCATTTTTTTTTTTTTTTGAAAAACCAAAAATAACTGTGAAATTATGCTCTTTGTCATTATCATCTTCCCCAGTTTTCACTATCCCTTTTTCTTTTCTTTTCTTTTTCTTGTTTGTTTCTCGGGAAAAAAGTTGTTACAGTAAAAAATTAACTAACACCCAAAAAATAAAAAAACAAAAAAAAAAACAATGTCGTCATTAGCCTCACCATCTCCATCTCCATCCTCATCAGCATCATCTTCCATTATCTACTGTCTTACCTTTCTCCTTTCACTTTTCCTTCTTGGTCTTTTTGCCCCACAATTTTTCCCTCTCCGGAAAAATCAAGAACGACAACCCCCCATCCGTATAAACGAAGAACTCGACGGTCTCCATCTTTTTGAATTAGCTTCCAATATTGAATTATCCCATGCAGTTCCCAAAATTTCCCATCTCAGAACCGCTAATTCTCACCCGAAAGTCGCTTTCCTTTTCCTCACCAACTCCGATCTCGTTTTCGCTCCATTATGGCAACGATTTTTCCAGGGAAACGAACATCTCTTCAATGTTTACATCCATGCCGATCCATTCACCAAGCTGTCACCCCCCGATTGGTCGATGAAAGCCAATTTCATTCCCGCTAAGAAAACCCATCGTGGCTCCCCGACGCTCGTCAACGCCGCTCGCCGTCTCCTCGCCAACGCCATAATCGACGATTCATCGAATCTTTACTTCGCGTTGTTATCACAACGTTGTATTCCTCTTCATTCGTTCAAATTCATTTACGGTTCCCTCCTCAGGAACCCTAATTCACTATCGTCATACAAGGCCTTTGGAAATCAACATCGTCACAAAAGTTACATTGAGATCTTATCTGGCGAGCCGCATTTGTTCAACCGTTACGTCGCTCGTGGGCCTCGGGTCATGCTACCCGAAATCTCGTTCGGTAGGTTCCGAATCGGGTCCCAGTTCTTCGTATTGGCTAAACGACATTCTTTGCTTGTGTTGAAAGAAAGGATGTTATGGAGGAAATTCAAACTCCCTTGTATAGATTTATATTCTTGTTACCCTGAAGAGGATGCAGTCATTACACGTTGACCAGAGTCAATTGGAGTGATAGTATCGACGGTCACCCGCATACTTACCATTCGCCGGAGGTGTCACCGAAGCTTTTACGTCAATTGAGAACGTCGAATTCTAGTCATTCGTACTTTTTTGCTCGGAAGTTCGCGCCGGATTGCTTGAAACCGTTGTTGAAAATCGCCGAGGAAGCCATTTTCAGAGACTGAAGGGAATTTTGGGTGACTCCGTTCTCTTAAAATTTTGTCCATTGGAGAGCTTAGAATTAGTCCGAGATAACTCAGTTATTTATCCCATTTCAACATAACTTAATCCTTTTATTCTTTCTAACTGTAAATATCACAAAAAATTATATAAATAATTTCATCCTTTTTAACCCAATCATAGATTTTCAACCAAAGTTCGAAATTATATATATATATATATATATATGAGGCATCTCATTTTGATTCTGCCCATTAAATAGAATCAAAAAAGTGAAATTAAATTTTAATCTAACGAAAATTTTGAAAATTGAAAACGAAAAAAAGAGGTGGTTTGAAAAACTTATTAGACACAAGGTTCGATGGTATCTAATAAGTTCTACCTACTATTGGATTTGAACTAATGACTCCCGCCGTATGAAAGGAATACTCTTACCACTGAGTTAAGTAGGTAATTTATTATCATAAGGAATCATAAAAAGAAAGAAAAGGGATCTATTACATCGATGGATTATAAATTCAATATTACGTATAAGCAATATCAATCAAATCGACCAAAAGGGTATGGTTATGATGTTGGATCATGTAATATTCATCTTGACAAGAAATTATCTACATAATATGATAAAACATGTATCACAAACACAAGGGCTATAGCTCAGTTGGTAGAGCACCTCATTTACACGTACACCAATGTTTTTAGAGAAGTCTATCATGCAATCAAAAGAATTAATCGTTTTGAGAAATCGATGTCTTTACTCTATTACTCTATTACTCTGAAGGAACAAAACAAGAGAACAATAGCCTAACAAATGGTTCGGTCCAATTTAGGTGCCATTTAGGCAAGATTCGAATCGAACCCATTATTGATTTGAGATAGTGATAAAGTGAATACCCGGTCTATTCAATTCTAGGCATAATGAGTATAAGGACATCAAAAATGCTCTTTTTCATCCTATGAATCTTAAGGTGTATGAAGTTTCATATTTGATTTTTTAATCAGGATAGTAAAGACTCCATTTAACTTAGGTTGATCTAGGCTAAAAGCATACCTAAGTCAAGATAACCCTTTCCCTCTTTGAAACACTTTGAAAGTGCTCCTGTATCAGTAATGAATCTGAGCACAATGAATTAGAGCACATGGAATCATCTTTTTTTTTTTTCTGTTAGAAAAAAATATATATATATATACGTTAGACTAACTAATATTTCTATCAGCTAATGAAAGAGCTCAATGCAAAAAAAAAATTGCATGTTGGGTCTTTGAAGTTAGAAATTTTATTTATGAAAAACTAAAATAAAATTATAAAATTTGAGAGTAAAAAATTAAAAATAATTAAATTAAATTATTTAATTTTTAGAGGGCCAAAATTTAAACTTTTCCGTTTAAATAAAGACATAAAATGCTTACATTGAATATTTGGCCTTATACAACAATTTTACCATTTGGCCAATTATAGCTTTAATTATCAACATTACTTATGCCAACAAATTTGAAATTTACTCCCTGTAGTTTTATTCCTAGGAATTTAGTCCTTTTTACTTTTCAGATTTCAAAATTCAGGTGTAATTGTTACCATTGTTAAAATTATTTTGTTAAATTCAAGTTCATTATAAAATTATTTTCTTTAGTTACATGACTATACCAAGTGAGTATTTTTTTTTTATTTCACAATGTCACACTAACAAATTTATTAGTACTAACAACTTGACCTTAATTTTGAAAATCTAAAAGGTAAAGAGACTAAATTTCAAGAAATAAAAGTAAAATGACTAACTTTCAAATTTGTGAAGAGTATAAGGACTTATGACATATTTTTTAAACACCTTTTAAGCTATACACCAGCTTTGATGCCTATACCTTGATAGTCATCTTCATTAATAAACTTAGATTGATTATTTTTTGGTAGTGCCTCTAAACTCTCCCTATATAAAAAGAGCATAGATTATTCTTCTCACACACTTGAATTCAAGAAAAGTTGTAGAGAGAAAATTCTCTGAAGAAATTATTTCAGAATATTTCTAGATATATTCTTGTTATTTATAACTTGACGTCAAAAGTTATTACTTGAATATAAACCTAAACATCAAATATAAGGAAAAAAAACCCTAAATATAATTATAATCACAATTATTAGTTAAAAAAATTGGCTTAAAAAAGAAGTTGTTCTAATTTTATTAATGTAAAATAAAATTATTAATGATAATCTTAATTATCACTTAATTAATATTAGATTTAATTATATTAATTAGCTATTATTTTGAATAGTGTTACTTTGTATTAATTACATAAAATAAATTTATTTCTTTAATTGTGGTTTGGAAATTTTCTGTTATAATATGTGAATTGATAAGTTAATATATTTTAATTATACTCAATAATTAAAATAAAAAATATTATTTTACGTTAATTATTGCAATTAAAAATATAATATTTAAAAATTTTAATTAAATATTAAACGCATAAAATCACATGCAGTACATGTGATATTAGAAGTTAATACATATTAAACAGAAAAAGTATATTATGATCTATTTAGTTATATTTATGGTTTAAAAATAGTTTCCTGATAATGTAATCATTAACTTATAATATCAAAAAAAAAAAAAAATCTAGGCACGTGTCATGTAATAAAGGCCTTATATTATAAAAATAGGTACTAAATTATGTAAAAAATTTAATTAGAGGATCAATTTTGAGTGTAGTATAGAGATTAAAATTGAAATCTGACCACTATTATATAATTTAACTCATCATGTCGAAATGATTTCTTTTGTGTTAACAAGAACTTTTTAAGAACAATTTGTGATAATATTTTAATCGAAATAATTGAAGATAATAATTTTTTGGACTATCTAATGTCATTAAAAAGAAAAGAAAAACGTGTGGTAGAAAAAGACATGCACGATAAATGTGTTGAAAAATAAAACCCTTAGCAGCCTTTTTATGAGAAAGGAAAGCTAAATAATATTGGGACCATTTTGATAGAAACTTACATTAGTTTTAATTAAATTAAATATACCTTTGAGATTAATTATTATGGCGAAAATGAAATTAGTAATTTGATATATGTTTAGAGTTAAAAGCAACATTGATATGATATTTGGTTAAGATAGATTAAAATGTAAGTACGTAGAATTTCGTGTATTGGCTTGATGGTTAGGGTATTCATCACTTTAGGCGTAGTCTGGGTTTAAATCGCGCTAATTGCGTTGTTGTTAGGGTTTTGCCCTCCTCTTGTAATAAAAATGTATGTATACAATAAACAACAAATAATGATTTAGAAATATATTTTAATTAAATAATAAATATATAATAACTAATATTTAAGTTAAAAATAATTAGAAATTGTTCAATTTGTATTCATACTAAAAAAAATGAAATATTAAAAATATTAAAATTATAGGTAATTATTTGGTACATCATCAGTAGAGTTTTTTAAACTCCACAAGCGAGTTTGCTAATACTACAATTAAACTTCTCTTGAGAGTCTATCTTGCATCTCTTAATTCTTCCTCAAGTTTCTCTCCCTTTTTTATTGCTCATCAAGCTCCATCATCTTTGCATTTGCTTAATCAACCAACATGGAGACTTCCTTCTTCAAACAATCATTCTAGTAGAAAGCTTTAAATTTCACATCACACAAAAGATTTCATTGTTTTCAACATGGGATTGTAGGATTTCAACAATTCAACATGCACCTCTTTTTTTATTACACTTGACAGATTCACAATTAAAAGCATCTGGTTTATCCATCTGCGATGTAAAAGTAACAAAGTTACTCACTTGTTCATCATCTGACTCTGATTCTGAGTTGGTTTCCTCATCACTCTAAGATATATTTAAAAGTAAGTCATAAGTGAGGACAAATTGACAAAATAAAATATATTTAAAAGTTTAATACATTTGATTGAAACCTTTCAACCTCTACAATTCTTATTGTTATTCTTAAATTTTATTTGATTGATTACTTTTATAATCAACTTATTTGGATGGATTGACTTAAATATTTTTATTTGGATGGACCATTACAAGGGGTTTGATATTGTGCAGCCGCGATGGTGTACAAAAATTCGATGCCAGGTTAGCTGAGAACAATTTACTGTAGTTTTTTTCTGAAAATTCTAATTGCTAGCCCCTCAGTTATGTATTATAGGTGTTGCTTTATACTAAAATTTAAAAGTAGCTGGCAAGAGACATGACAATCTTGCAATCATTGTGTAACTGGCCAAAGAGTACTACTACATTAATGTCTCTGGGGGTGGCAGTACAAAATTTCATTCAATATTCAAATAAAATAAAAATTATCTATAAAAAGCACCCATTAACCCAAATTTCAATCCATTAAATTCACTAAATTCATTTTATTTCTTATCACTATAAAATTTTTTATGTCCCAACCATTGATGGAGCTCGACATGTTTGATGTATAGTATGACTTTTGCTAATCTACAAATTTTTAATTAAAAGATGGTTTTTTTTTTAATTTATAGAAGTGATTTTAAATATATTTTTTATTTAGAAAATTTTAAAATAATTATTATAATAAATTATATTTAATTATGAAAAATGTTTTGAAATTAATTTAATGCTATTATCATAAGTTTTGTGACGAATTTTATATTTACACCAATACTAAATACCAATAAAAATATAAAAAATATAAAAATATTTTACTGATGGAAACAATTCTAAATCTGTCACTATATGACCGACAGATTCTGTCTGTCGACAAAATGTTATAGGGCCACACCGCCTGTAGCAACGACATAAATTCTGTCCGGTATCCTATTTGACTGTCGGTATAGCTCTTAGGGGACGGTTTTTGATGCTTATGGCTATGGATTTTATCTATCAGTACATGGAAATTTTGTTGTAGTGTATTTTAAAAGGCCCCTCTAGTTATGCCTCTGAGCTGGAGAACAGTTAGACAAAGACAAGGTTTTGAGAGAAGTCAAGTTCCCAATGCTTTGTAAAATGCTAATGTCTTGAGAGTAGTTTATGTTGTATTTTGGACTTTTGTTTACGTTTTCTATTATAATTTTGTTGTGTTTGAACAATAATATAAATCATTAGTTACTGTTTTGTCTTTTTGCTTCTTGTTTTGTTTTTTTTGTAAATAAATTATTGCTAACAATATATACGTTATTAGTTACTTGTTTTTACTTAAATTTTCTTTTGTATGATAATGTTTAAAAACTTTAAAAAAAATATTTTTAAAAAAGAATATTATATAAAAATAAACAACACCAAAGTTTTTTTTTTTTTTTTAAAATTTAACTTGAACAAGTATATTCGATTCGAATTTCATATCACTCAACTCGATTCGAGAAAATTTCAAATCAAGTTAGGATGACAAAATAAGATTTGTCAACTTGATTAACTCAATAATTTTTTCATTTGATTCAATTCGATCGAACGCTCACCCCTAAATTGAGTTGGTGTAACGAGTTAACTCGACATTATAAGGATATTTTTATCTCTTCACATTTTTATAAAAACTTCAAATAAAACAATTGAAAACCATTATTTGAAAATAAAAAACAGGACCAACAAATTTACGTGAAAAACTCTTACCACTCTACCGATAATCATTTATTGATATATTTTTAATATAAAATATTTTCGTTGACCCAAATAATTGCTATAATAAAATCTAATAATAATTTGGAATAATAATAAAATTATTTTGTCATAGTTGTACAAGATATGTATAAAAAAGAATTAACTTTAAAAACATATTATTATTATTATTATTATTATTATTATTATTATTATTATTAAAATGACGAGCAATGATTGTGGAATCTTTCTCTCGTATACGACAATGGCATTGAGATTTATTTAGAAAGGCTAAATCATCTTGGGTCCATCTTGATACAAACTTAAATTAGATTTAATGAAAAGTCTAGGACAACATCAAATGATTGGTTTTTATTTACGTTAGGTATTTAAATTATATTTTGGTCAATTCGAGGATATTTAAATTTTATTCTATTACTAAAGAAGTTTTACACATCCTTAGAGATTGTTCTGCTACTAAAAGTATTTGGGATAAAATTATTTCAGATGAAACATCCTCTAGCTTCTATGCTGGATCTCTCCAAGAATGGATAACGGGTAACCTTCAGATGCATCAAATTATTTCTTTGGTTGGGATTGATTGGCCGTGTCTTTTCAAGATCATCTCTTGACGTATTTCGAAAAATCGTAACTTGTTTATCTTTTAAGGTATTTCATGGAGCATTGAAGGAAGTTGGGTGTGTTTAAATACGGATGGTTCAGTGAGACAGGAGGAAGGATTTGTTGTAGTAGGAGGCTTAGTGCGGGATCAAAATGGTAGATGGATTATGGGGTTTAGCATACTTGGGGAATTGTACAGTGATGAAGGCTGAACTTTGGGGCATCATGGACGATTTAAAGCTTATTTTAGATAAAAGATTTGAAAGTATCTTAACCCAAATAGATAGTCTCGAGCTCAACTCTTCTTAGAAGAATCCATCAGATCTTAACAAAGGTAAAACAGTGGAAGATCCAACATATTCCTTGAGATATAGGCTTTTTATAATTTATAAAATTTTAAATTAGTAATGGTAAAATTATACTTTATCCCCTTAAAAATGATAAAAAATTAATTTAATCATCTAAAAACTATAAAGATATAGGCTATTAAAATGAATAAATTACATTTTTTTCTCTCATAAAAATATATAATTTAATTCTACAAAAAAAAAAACTTTATCGCTGTTCTTTTAAGTCGTATTTCTAATTCCGCTACTGTATATATAAATAATCAATTAGATAAATGAGACAAATAATAAAGGAAAAAAAAAACTTATCCTTAATCATATGAAAGCATAGCTTGGAATTAATAAATCAGATAATATAATTAATATAATATATGTGGATATAGAAGTAAGCCCTAAGTGAGGACAAATTTTTAGCAGTATAAAATATATTTAAAAGTTGAATACATTTGATTAAAACTTTTTAACTAAAAAGATATAAGTTAGTATCTAATGCATAAATAATTGGATTAATTTGAATTAATTATATTAAAATAATTAACATAAATTATTATTATCAATCTAAATTATTTAAATTTAGAATAAAAATCAATTAAGTCTTTAAACTTCTAAGTGGAAGGAACAAATTTCAGTATTCCAGGCACTGTTTAGTTGGATCAATCTTTGCATCGATGGGACGGTTTAGATTGCCTCTAAAAATGCTGTAGTAGGGGGAGTTGTAAGTAATAGCACTGGAGAGTGGATCATGGGGTACAACAAAAAATTGTGCAAGTGTTCAATCTTTGATGCTGAATTAATTATTTAACTCTCATCCGAAACATGAGCTACGATGGTGTGAGAATTCAATCTAATAGTATGGAGGTGATCAAAGCCATTCAAAATTCTTCCTCGCGAAGTTTGAACTATGCCCTCGTTAGACGTATTCAACACTTGTTGGTAAACGTAAAATCTTGGGTCATTCAACATCTTCCTAGAGAATGCAACAAAATTGCATTTGAGGAGATTCCAAGGGAGGTATTAGTAGTTTTTCCCACTGTCCATTCGAGTGACAGTCTTACACAGGGGAACATTATGTAGTTAGTTTTTTTTGTTTATTTTACTTAAAAAAATCATTAATTAAGTTATTTAGCTAATGATTTGTGTCGTTAATCAACCACTAAATTAACCATTATGATATTGATGTGGCATAAACAAAATATATATTAAAAATTTAAGTCTAAAATGAACGCGGACACAAAAAATCTCCAGTTTAAATATGAATATCGAACATCCATCTATTTTATCTAGATTCATTCTAGATATAATTTTTAAAATTAAAAAAATCTAAAAAATTACTAAAAATTACAAAGCATTATAAACATATATATATATATATATATATATATAAAAGGAAAAGTGGTCCTTTCTTTTGTTGCTATCTCAGTACGTCTCATTAATTTAATTTGTTAATATGCTTTGAGGGGTATTTTTCATGACAACTGTTACCTTATAATCATGTGGTCATGAATTTAAACGTGATTCCCTTAGTTGTTTTGGAGAACCTTTTATCAATGTTTTAATACATCTGATAGAAGAAAAGGGAGCTTTTCTGTATGTAGCGTAAGGATTTATAATAGGAAGATCTATAGGCTCGACTTTATTTGACCTCTACATAAAAGCTCAACATTTGAGATAGTAATAACTACAATTTCTTTTATATATATATATATAGATGTATTTTTCTCTTTGTCCCCTTTTTTCGGTGATATTTGTCTATTTATATGATATGACATCGCTCATCGGTATTGACACGTTAAGAAACTCCACGATACGCACGCCGCATCTTACTCTAAATTAGACACATGTTATTCACTCTCATGCAATATAATATTACAGGGAAGGAGGCTCGATAAGCGAGTTGCGAGTTCAGTTCGCGATCTCGTAGGTTTGGACCGATCATGATAATTATCCCAACAATATAATTTTTATAATGTTTTAATAATTTTTTTTTGGAATTTTTGTATAATTTTAAAAACTATATGAAGAATGAATGAAAATAAATGAATGTCTAAATTGAAATGAATTTTTATAATTTTTATTTTTTTTGAAAATTTAAAAAATATATTTTATTGAGATAAAGTGCCACATTAGTATCACGATGGGTAATTCAGTAGCTGTTAATGACCTCATCAGTTATTTTACGGCCAACGCCGAAAACCATTGGTCGAAGAACCTGATTAATGAATTGTTAACATTTGTGGGTTTAATTGGATGCATTTTTCCAAAAAGACATAATTTAAATATTGAAAAAATTCAAGGACTTATTGGACCATTTAACCTTAAATTTATTTGGTTGGTTTCTCCAACTTGTGCTCATCAACTATTAATTTCACCTTTGAGGACATTTGTCAAATTTCTTACTCAAGGAAAAGTTTAGAAGAGATCACGTTTTTCTTATGTTGATTGAAAACATAATTGTCTTCCTACATATATATTTAATTAAAATAAAATTTTCAAAACAAATATTAAAAATGTTAAGCAATTTTTATTTTTATTTTTAAATCATTTTTTGAAATAAATAATTTCTTTTAAAAAATATTGAGAAAATATTGTATGAAACTGGAATGTTACGTCATTTGTATTCATTGTCAATAGTTTAATGTAACATCGGCTTTTTTCTCTTGAATTTCAACATTTTCAGTTGAATTTGATTTTTTTCAGAAGAAAAATGCTGAAATTTAGGAGAAAAAAACTGGTGTGGCATTAAACTATTAGATTGAGATACAAATGACATGACATCATAATTTCGTACAATCCATTTTAATTTAAATTATTATATCAACATCTATCGAAAACCATTTAAAATAATATAAAATATTATATTTATAATATCAAAATTACAAAATAAATAACTTTTAAAAAATAAAAAAAATTACTTTTATCAAACAAAATAATTATAGTGAATATTGTTGATACTAGTATGAAACAAGGCTAAGCTGACAATGTAGTTATGTGGTACACTTTGTTTGATACAAGGCGAAGAGCCAACATAAAAGATGTCTAGACGAAAGCGAAGTTTTAGGAGGGAGAGAGAGGGTCTTTTTAACTACAATCTCGAGATATTACGTGACATCACATACATGAATTTATAACAAGAAAGTAGATAATTTAACATTAATTCTAATATATTATTTTTTTATTGAAATGGGTAGAAGTGAACTTAGAAGAATACAAAATGCACACAGAAACATTAAATTATTTATTTTATTACATTGATGAAGAATATAACGAGAGAAGAGGTGCAGAGAGGGGGCTCAAATCTCAAGGTGAAGCCCAGAATCCTTTAATTTCTGCATCGTGATTTGATCCAAACGCTCACTCAACTCTTTACTCATAATGTTTTTCCAATCTCCAACAATCCCAGACCTGAAGAATGCACTGTTTTGCATCCCAACCCAAGGGTCGATCCCATTCTTGTTCACCTCCAAGTTCTTCAGCCTCTCCAAGCTGCACCTCCATATTACGTCTTCAACCTCTTTCTCATTATTGAATGGTTTTCCAAGGAACGAAGCCAGTTTCTTAACCTCACCTTTGGGGTCCTTTTTGAGGTCTTCGTACTTTAAGAACAGTATCTTGTTGGGGGATTTCAAGCTTTGGTTCCAGTACTGTAAAACGTGGTCGAAAAATGGACCGAAATGAGAAACGCCATTGATGAAGGACTCGAATGCTTGTTCAAAAGGGTATGGACCTTGTTCTGGTGTTCGGAGTTTATTGAAGAAGTGCCACATGGAGACCAACGTGTCTTTAGGGTTCCTTGTTATGTAAACAAGCTTGCAGTTGGAGGTTTTAATGGAGTCCGGTAATGCTGCGTAGGGCAAGTGAGTGTGGAAAAGCCTTGGGGACTTCATAGCCGAAACATCCGGCGGTGGTTTCGCCGTGAAAACTTGAACTTCCAAGGTTTGAACGTAGACGGCAGGATGGTTGTCGACGAGCGGGTCTCGGCAGTGACGGGGATCGTCTTCCTCGGTCTTGGCTAGGGTTTCTTCGTTAAGGCGAGCAGCGTTTTCGACCTTTTGAAGGATGGCAAAACAAAGGGCTTTGAGCCAAGTGGTGCCGGTTTTCATGGGGGATGCGAGGATGATGTCGTCGTCGCGTGCGATGTACTGGGAACGAAGAGCCATTGTTGCTTGGAGATGATAAGATCTGTACCAAAATCCATCCCATTGGTACAAAGGAATGTCCCAAAATCTTTCCATAGGGAGCTGATCTAGCATTGATTCGGTGAAATCAGAAGAATCCATGACCGGAATATAGTGGAAAGATTCCCACAATACTAAGCTTTGGAGCTCCAAAGATGTCTCTATAGTGTAGATTACCTATGCTATTTAATATTTATAATGGAGTGACAGCGTTTTGATGTTCTTTCCAACTCGATTTAGGACCAGTTTATCAAACCTAATTATCAATTTATTTAATTTGGTCAAGTATGTTTTGTTTAAATTACCTAATTATCATTTTTTTAAATGAATCTCCTAACTAAATTTTTGTAGTTAAGATGACAGTGACATGATAGTTAAAAAATCGATATAATAAATTTAATTCTCAACTTTTAAAAAATTTATAAATAATCTCAATTTAATCATAATTTTAAAAAATTTGAAGAAATATATAAAAATACATAAATATTTTGGTATATATATAAACAAACCAATCTTTTACTATAACCTCAACTGATTTTTTACTATAACATTTGTAAAATATTAGTTGTAGTAACAAAAAATTTTACTAAGCTCAAAGATCGTTGCAATAATAAATAGAATGAAAACAAAATGTAAGAGGAAGTAAGGTAATGAAAGAAGGAATGACAAAACTAATATTTGTTTACGTAATTCAAACATATATAATGGTCTTGTGTCTGCAAAGCCTTACTCAAGAGATACTCTTATTCTATCACAAAATCAAACAATAGTGTCAATCCATCTTTATGAGCTAAAGCTCATAACCCCTTGCAAGTTAAGCTCATGCAATCCCAATAGAGAACAATCAATCATCCAACATACACCAAAAGCAACTCTCATATTCACTCAAGTGTTATCACCAACACTCAATAAAAATAAACTAGTTGATTACAAAGATATTTGAAAGCATGCATGGTAGATTTCCAACACTCCAAGTCGATGTAACCCTAAGGGAGAATGACATCTATTTATAGGCTGAGAAAGTAGTAAAATAAACTCATTTAGTTCAACTAATAAACCCTTGAAAATATCCCTTGAGTAAATATGATAACTATATCTAAATATAATACTTTAATCACTAAAAGATAAGACTTTAATATTTATCCAATAAGTTCAAGCTCACCAAGGAATCATTGGGAGTCTTGAATCTTAGTCGAACCATGCTACTTGTTTTGTCAACATGCCACACTCAAGTGGACCAAACTTAGCTAGCCAAAACCTATTCAAGGCCCATTTTGATTGCCCAAGTAGTAAATTAGATTCGTTCTAACAAGACATGGAACCAGCAATAACAAAAACTCCAACAACATTGAAATTGATTAAATTAATTAATTTAAGCTCATTTTAAATTTTAATATTCTAATTTATTTTTCAAGATTATTCTCAAAGAAATCAACTCAAACAACTCATATTTAATAATTTTCTATGAGACTTAAATTTCTTTTGATTATATAATCTCTAATCTTCCACGCTATGTTAAAAGTAAAGAAAAATTCTTATAATTAAATAAATTAATTGCTTGTTCTTCGTTTAGATAAATAATTGATGATTTTTTTTTTGAATTTTGTTTGGCATGAAAGATAAAATTAATTAATTAAATTAATTGAAAGGATTTTTCTTTGTTTTTAGCTTAACATGATCCAATATCATATCATCAAAAGTGATTTGAATTTTGTAGACAATTATTAAATCTGAGTTATTTGAGTTGATTTTAATTTGGAAACATCAAATAAAATTTAAAATTTTAGAAGGAGATTAATTTAATTAATTTCTATTGGGAAATGTGTCCATATTGTAGTAAATATGTAACTATTTTCTATGTATTTAATCAATGAATAAATAAATAAAGTTAATTTTACATTTCATTATTATGTCTTTTGTGTTTCTGTCTTTCATGTTTGGCATGCATAGCAAAATTGTGATAATCAAATAATACTCATTAATTGTCTAAGTTCAAACTAATGATAAGTGGCATTATAAAATTGTTTCCATTAAGAGAAAGATAACTTACTTCAGTAGATAAGTTAAACGAGTCTGTAATCTCGTAAAAGAATCAAATTGAGCGTTTGATTGAAATACTTAGAAGGATTATTATGTTGCCTATAATTCCAATTGAGGAGATGGCTAGTCTCGGCTATCGGAGCAGTTGACTCCACGAGTAAAGACATAGATGCACTCATTGGAAGAATGATACATTGAATTGGACCCAAGTTGAATTAATTTTGAATCCGTTTGTGAATTAATTCACTTGTGACGTTTATGGTGCGATTTACCTAAATTCTGAGTTAGTCACTGACCATGCGTATGTAACTTATGTGCTTTAATATAAGTGGAGGCTTATACTCTAATGATAATCGAGCCCATAGCCGGTATGTTGGGTACATGACTTGTGAATAGGGGTGTTCAAATGACCAGTTCGGTTAATAGTTAAACCGAATTACCATTAACTAAATTACACGAAATGTAAAAATCTTTAATTGTTAAGCAAATCGAAGTTTTTTCAAATATATTAACTGAACTGAAATTTATATATTTTTTTGACTTTTGATTAAAATGAGTATAAAACATATAAAAATACATAGCTAATGTTCATTTTTTAAATAGTTCAAAAAACTTTAAATGGAAGTGAAAACAACAAATACGACATTAGAAACACTACATAAATCTTGAAAGTTAACTACCACACAAAAAGGTAACAATTATATATAATATATATTATTTATTTCGGTTAATTACCCAATTTCAAACCGAATTAACCAATAACAGAAATTTCAAAAAATTATTAATCGACCTCCAACTGAACTAAATTTGACCATCAACCGATTAACCGAATTAGATTGGTTCGACCGGTTGATTTGATTTTAACCGAACTATGATCACACTTACATGTGTATGACATGGCTTTACTAGCAACAATGAAATTCATAACTCGAGTAAAGAGTTAACGATATCCTCTCATTGGCATTGTGTGGATTGATAAATATGGAACGTGGCCACGTGTTGTTTGTTCTCAACGGAGCAATTTATTATAGCCATTTGTTGGTAGTGATCATATTAATAATAGGATTGTATTGAGTGAATGGATTTAACTCAAAGGAATCAAAGATATCATTTGAGGGTAACACACATGATGAAATCATTGGACAAAACAATTGGATGAATTACTTTCGTCAAGAGTATACGATAAAAAGTTTTCAATCATGGTATTTCTTGTGAACTGACTTTATGATTAAGTAAATTGTGAATTATCGGAACGATGCTTCTAGACATAATTGCAACTACTAGAGCTTAATTGTATATGTCTGGTTGGTCCCTCCACTAGCTCAACAAAAACTCGATTGGATTGCATTTGAATCAGAAGAAAATTCTATGAATTTGGAAATAATTTAATTGAGTCGATTAATTTGATGTGAAATTTAATTGGGCGATTGTGAGAATTGTTCAACTAGAGAATTTGATTAAAGAATTTTCTTGAAAAATTAATTTTGGAAAATCTCAGTGACTTTTGAAAAAAATAATTTTGATCAAACAAAATTAAATTAATCAGATTAATTAAAATAAATATTATATTTTTAGAAATTAATTTTCAAGTCAGACAATTGGCCCAATGAGTAATTGAACTTGAAAATTGGACTTGAGATCGAAAATTAGAATCGAGAACCAAAAGTCGAGATCGAGACCCAAAACTGGCTGAATCGGGCTCTGTATGTCAAATCGGGCCGATGGTTCAATCGATGGCTAGACCAGACTGATCAAGCCGTCACTAGCTCAGACTGAACCGATAACAACCAAACTGGCTCGGGGTACCGTGAGGGTGTCGCGCCTGCAATGACACCACTCGACACGAGGGTGTTGGTGATTGCCACAACAACATTCTGATGGTTAGTGGCGGCTGTTCTTTGGTAATTGAGCAGCGAAAGAATTACACTCCTAAGATTCTATCGTATAATTTGATTTCAGATTAACTATTCCAAAAATAATATTATTTTAATAAATTTAATACTTATCTTGATAGTATTTTATTTATTTAATATTAAAGTGATTATCTTAATATTAAATTTTAATTTAATATTTATCTTGTAGATAAATATTCTATTAATTGAACTTTCTAAACTTTCCTTATATAAAGAGAGTCTTGTGTCATTATTTTTCAGAAAGCGAATTCAAGAGAAATTTGTATAAAGAAAATTATCTGAAGAAATTATTTTAGAATAACTGATTTTAGAAGAATTCAAGATATATTTTTCTTATTTATAATTTGGCCCAGAAGTTTAGAGAAATTATGAAATTGCCCCATTGTTAATTTTGTAGAAAATTTTTTGATACGAAATGAGTCCACACTCGACAAATGTGACTTGAGTGTAACGCCTCGAATTTGGGCCTAGAAGGAATAGGCCTTGAGCATGGGAACAACTAGAAGACTGCACGTAAGTATTTAAGTTGTGCAAGGAAATGACACAAACGCATGGTTGTTTCAGTGGTTGAGTGCTTAGGGAAGTGTCTGAGAAGTCCTGGGTTCAAACCTGGGCTTTAGCAGAAATTTTAATTTTAAATGAATAGGGCCCTTGGTTGTAGATAGTAGGCTTCTTTAATTAAATTAGATAATATATGATACAAAGTGTGGTGTAGTGGTAGTGGCGTGTTGTGCTTCTAAGGAGGTTGGGGTTTTCAGTCACTCTTTGCACAAAAGAGTTTTTTTTTTTTTACTTCTTTGTTGCGTAAAAAGTGGAGTCTGACTAGAACTCTGAGGTTGAACTGGTCATGAGAGTTTGAATGAGATGTTGGAGTGTTTTATGGAGAGAATTGTGGAGGGATAAAGGGAGAGATATTTGGAGGAAATAGTAGAGATTGTGGTGTGGGGTAGTTGTGCCGAATTTGAAGTCTTGTGGAGGGAGTTAGTGCCGTTTGAGGACTCTAGCTAGATACATGAGGGAATTCGACTATAGGCTTTTGGGATGTCGATTTGGTGTTAGCTAGCCATAGGTCTTTTTCATTTCAATACTTCGGGTTGGTAATTTTACTTTTTTTTTGTATTGTTTTGGCTCTAGTCGAAGACTTCTGAAAACCTCTCAGCTTTTTGTTCATTTTCTTTGGCCGAATACCAAAAGTGACATCTTACTTTTCATCTTTCTTTCTTCTTTGTCCCTTCTTCTCAAAAGTCGAATACTTCTTTTCCCGAATTCATTCTTCCCTCATCCATTCTTTGGCAAGCCAAATCATTCCCTCTCTTTCTTTATTGGCAGAATACCCTAAGTAGTGTTTACTTCTTCTTCTTTTATGTTCTCCAACAGATTACCCTCTGTTTTTAGGTAGCCTAACTTGTCAAGGGCTAGTTATTTTCTCCCTTCTCTTCTTATTTTTCCCTTGGCCGATTCTTGCTGAAGTACTGTCGAAATTCCTTTGACTTGTTGGGTAAGTGTTCTATGGTTTGTTTTCCCCCTTAACCGAATCTCATTTGGTTTCTTCTCAAAGATTCGACTTTTGGTATCTCTTAGGCCGAGTGTTTGCTTTCTCTCTTTCCTACCATGGGGTAGTATTCATCTAACACCTTTTTAATTCCTTGTTCATGCGATTGTTATTAGGGGATTGATTTCTGTAATCAGGGTGCTTAGTCGATCACCCTATCCCTACAAGTGGTACCTTCTCTATTGGTAAGTACTTTAATCCTAGATACAATTAAGTAGGGTTATGGAGTTTGATGATTTGGTTAACTGTTCGTATGAAGGTTGAAGCTTTGGGAAGAATACACGGATTTTAGGAGCGAGAGGGGTTTTAAAACAGTGCGTTTGGTAAGTAGCGATGGTTTGTTAAAGTTCTTACAATGCTTTGGTTTTTGGATTAATTGTAAATATGACTAATGGTAGGGTTGTGGTTGATCATAGGTTCTTGATTCAGAAGTGGTTCAGTTACAACTTCATAACAGGTGTGTATTCACACACTGAATAGACTGTAGAACGGCAAAAGCCGAAAAGCTAGAAAAACTGAAAGAATGGCCTTTTGGCCACATGAGCGTGCGATCGCTCGTGTGGTAAACCGAGCCCATGAATCGTGAGCATAGGACTGAAGAGGCCACTATAGGCGTTCTCATGGGTTAGGGTTGTATTAGGCCTCGATCGGCTGAAATGGGCCATGTAAGCCCAATGGGCTTGTGGTCTCCACACGGATAAATTCTGCAATATATGGTAATTATTGGAGTGGGCTGTGTGGTTCGTATGGCCATGGTAAATTTTGGGCTTAATGGGCCACACGGGCGTGTGAGCTTATATAGGTGAGGCCCATTTACATCGTTAGGACCGTTAGAGTTGCTCGAGTCGCTCGAGGCGACTGTAGACCTTCTGATGGGTCTATAAGAGTACCTAGACCCCAAGATAGGTAAAATGACCAAAATACCCCTATAGGGTAAAATGACTATGTTACTCTCGAGGGTAAATGACTGATTTGTGCTATGATTTGATTGTTCTTTCTGAGTATGACATTCTGCATATATGTATGATTTATGACATGACATTTTGCATAGGGATGGGTTTATATGTTTTGGAGGAAGTGTACTATACTGATATGGTCGCATAGGTCGCACAAGACGACTGTGGACCTACTAATGGCTTAAAGCCTATTACTGGCAGCTTTGTTGCGTTACTATTACTGGCCACATTGTTGCGATATTTTATAGCTTTGTGCCACTATTGATGGCTTTGTGCCACTATTGACGGCTGTGTGCCACTATTGATGGCTTTGTGTCGCTACTGATGGCTTCGAGCCGCTACTCATGGCTTTGTGCCATATACTGTTACTGGCAACTTTGCTGCGATATTGGTGTGTTGGTTGGGTGGGTCGACTTGGTCCCCACATGGTGTGTTGGTGGTACGGAGTGGTATGTTGGCTGGATTGGGTTGGGTTGCATTATTGTACTGTATTGTTACTGCATTGGGCTAAGGTCCACACTGTTACTGTTACCGTAATAGGCTCAAGCCCAGTCTGTTACTGATATGGGCTTAGGCCCAGACTGTATGGTTCACTATTTGTTTACTATTGGGATTACACACTGAGTTTTCGTAAACTCACCCATCTGTTTTAACTGTTCAGGTAATCCTTAGGTGGATTGGTGCTGCGAGAGACCCGGAGATGGCCACACTATTGCTTTTATTTCTTTTATTTGCTATTAGATTTCGTTTTGGGTTTTGAATTATGTAATAAGGCCTCTCTAATTTTCTTGTTTTCAATTTGGGTTTTTGTTTATTATGATTTATATCTATTGAACATAGAACGCGGTTTTCCAAAACGATAATTGTTTTTAGAAACACTACGTTTTCGCAACGCTTTTGAAATGCTTCCGCAACAAACAGAGTTTAAAAAGTAAGGACAATTTAAAATGAATAACAAATAGCTAGAATGATTTGAGATCTAACAAAGAGGCTTTAAATTTCCAAACGGGTTTTCATCAACAAGAGCAAGTTTTCGAAAAGCACTCCAATGTGACACCGTCTAATTCGGCCATAACGTCTAGGCCAGGTTTGGGGTGTTACATTGAGCATAGCAGAGAAGACTACTTGGTCCAAGTGTTCATCCTAGACGAATAAAAAAGATACAATTTTGATTCAGTGTTTATTACTTTAAATATCACAATTAAATTCTTATTTTTGAAAAAAAATTTAAAACTCTGATTTTTCCGTTAAACTAATTTTCTGCTGCATTTTCCAAACCTATTTTTCCAACAATTTTACCATTATAGTAACAAACCAACAAAAACTATCAAGAGATAATTTTTTTAATATTTTTTTAATTGATTTTGATGTTTTAAAATTTAAAATTTAAATAGTAAAGAAAAAAGAAAGAAAGTTAGAGCTTTCTGCAAGGGGGTAAACAAGTACAATTTGACAAATTTTTAATGTATTATTTTAGTTTCTACCACTTTTTCATTTTTATCTTGAATATATTTTTTCACCCTGACCAATACTTGAAAAATGGTTTTTTTGGGTGACCAAAATGAAAGTGGCCTAGAAGGTTGAGTGACCAAAATGAAAAGAGTAAGTATGATGTGGCGTATACAGTCAACCACTTTTAGAGATTTAACGGCTTAGACGACTAAAATGAAAGTGCTAAAAGTTGAATGACAAAATTACATGAATTTCATTTTAAGTGACCAAAGTAAAAATTCCTGAAAATTAAATGACCAACTAGATAGTTTACCTTTAATTTTATCATATAATAAAAAATGATACGGAGATAAAAATGCTTAACTCTAATATATAAAAATTCACGAGAAATTATTATGTATCTGGCAGCATTATTTTTATATAAAGTTTAATTATTTTAATATATGATTTTTTAGGTAAACCTTATACATCTTATTAAATTTAATTATGGTTAATAAAATCAAATTTAGATATTTCAATTTGATTATGAGAAAAGAAATCTTTAGTAACGAAAATTAAGCAAGACATAAAATTTAGTTTAAACACGGATTAGATGAGATGGTAAGTGTACAGGCCAATTTTGGACCCGATACAAAAAAACATTAACCCAACCTCAACCCATTTACATCAGACCCAATAACCCCCCAAACCTTAACCCAAATCAAACCCATTCCCAATACATTACCCAAATCATTAAGCCCACTATCCGAACCCTACCCAATCAGCTACCCGAAGCCCAATTTTAGACATTAGGGTTTCAGTTTTTGAAACCCTAAACCTACCTAACGCCGCAACCACCCCCACCAACCCTCTGACGGCCCCATGCCCTCTGACGTTGCCTCAACAACCGCTCCACCGTCCTCCATATTGCGCCATCCCCTGCAAGCATTAAAAGAGAATAGACAGCAAGCAAGAGGAGGGCAGTATATAATCAAAACATACAATGTAAAAAAGGAAGTTTTTTCTTTTTCGTCAGTTTTGAAAACAAAAAGAAATAAGAACAAACCATTTCAAATATAAAGCAGCAATAGCATTTCCCTCAGTAATTAGACGCAAAAAAAAAGCAGCCAAGCAAAGAGAACATCTCCGATCAAAGAATCAGAAACTAAAACCGAAAGGTGATTATTTTTTCCTATTTCTATTTCGTTTTTTAACCTGTTTTAATCTACCATACATATTAAAATATAATAAGATAATAAAATAAAAATAACAAAAAAAAAGAAAAAAAAACAAACCTTTTCGAAATTCCGGCCACCATGTACGGTGGCCGGCGCCGGCGCCGGCGAGCCTCCAATGACCGTCCGGTGGCTGGCTTCCCCCACCAGAAATCGCCCCGTGCTCCCCTCTCCCTCACTTTTTTTTTTCTTTCCCACTCCCAAATGATTTTTTTTTTCTGATTTTTAGGCTATTTATAGCCTCTAAAAACGGCACCGTTTTGGCCTTAAAACTCAGGGCATAAAACGACGTCGTTTTGCCCTGGGTCGAGTCGACCCGACCTGCTCCGATTAGGATCGGCGTGTTTTTTTTAAGGGAGGGGCTATTTGCGCAATCGCCCCTCTGCTTTTTCATGCATTTACAATTAAGTTTTTATATTTTAATTTGGCCCCAGAATCTTTCATGGTTTTCAATTAGGTCCCCCGTGCTGCGCAGCGTTTTAATTAGCAGGGAATAATTGCTGTTTTAGTCCCCCCACATTTCACGCGTGTTTAAAATAGTCCTTTTTCTTTATATTTATTTCAATTTCACCCCAAAATTGTGTTTTATGTTCGATTTAGTCCTTTTGTTAGTTTACTGCTTTATTTTCAATTTATTTGTTTTCATTTTATGTCATTTATTTATTATAATATTATATTTATTATATTTGTGTATTTATTATATGTCTTAGTGCATAATCCTTTATATATGTATGTGTATCTAATATATTTATGTATTATATTATGTATATAATTTTTTATATATTATATATATGTGTTTTAATATTATGTTATATATGTATGTTTTCAATATTATTAATTATATTTTCTTATATATTTCCATGTATATATTTTATATTGTTCTATGTACATATTTATGTAGCGTTATTACTATTTTATTTATATTACTAGTATTTCTAACATATATGGTATATATTCATTGTTATATATTATGTATGTATATACATTTTCAATATTACTAGTTATTTTTTTATATATACTATTCCATGTACATATATTTTCTAATATGATTTTTTTATGCATTATCGTATATATATTTTAATGTTATTAGTTAAATATCTTTCTATACTATTTCGTGTATATACTTATATTATTATCATTAGTATTATTATTTATATACGTATCCATATTATAGTGTTTCAATTACCCATCTTATATTATATTATATTATTAGTTTCATTACCATTAGCATTAGTTTTAGTTTCAATAAATATTTTAGCATGCATATATATGCTTTATGAAACAAACTACTAGTTATTCTTTAAATATTATTATTATCTTTTGAAATATATGTATATTATGTTTTTTATTATATTTTTAAAGGTCATGTTATGTACACATTATTTCATTTGTTTTATTCCTACTATATTTATTATTAATATTAGTACACATATTTCATTGCATATATATATATATATATACTTTTTATTAGTATTATTTTTGTATATCGTATTATTCGTTATTATACATGTATATATATATATATATATAGATTTTTAGTATTTATTATAATATTTTTCTTATTATTTATGTATGTTCTTTAAAATATCATAGTCTTCATGTATTTTATTATATATGTATATTGTACGTGTTCATTTTAAATATATTCTGTATATATATATTGGTACTTATATTTAGTATTATTATGTAAACATCTTTCATCCCAATATACATACATTTTTCATAAGTACATACTTTAACATCAATAGTTACGTATTTTTCTTATCACTTCATAAATATTTCAAATATTGTACGTAGTATATTTCCCGCATTATTACTATATATATATATGTATAAGTATATATATTGCGTTCTCGTATTTGATACTATTGTTATATTTAATATCGCATGCATTGTCATTGTCTTTAATATTATTGTCGTATGTATTATGTGCCTTGATGTATTTCCAACCATTATCTTTCGTTTCCAACCCATTTTTATAGATTACCTCGTTGTCCATTATTTTAAAACGTTGATCCGTGTCTTTATTTACTTCAATAATTAAAGTAACGTACCGATTTAAACACTATGTCATCGATTTCATCGCTATGTTGGGTGAATATCAACCGACTCGTGTTAAAACGGTATGTCCTTCTCAAAAATAAAAAAAAACTTAAAGATTTCTCGTGTTTTGATTGGATCACGGTTCAATGTTATCTTGAACTTGCAATTTTGAAAATTAAGACAACGCTTGTTTAACAAGATACCAATTTTGGGCGTCGCGAGAGTGCTAATACCTTTCTCGCGCGCAGAATCGACTCCGGACCCTACTTTACTCTGATTTTAACGTGGACCTAAACTCGGCCTTCTTTTGTTTTAAAAATAAAATTCTTAGGTGCCCGATCACACCTATGAAAAGGATTGGTGGCGACTCCCCTCTTATTTTAAAATCAAACTTCGGTTTTCAAGTTTTCACTAGATCGCCACAATTAGCGACCGAAAGTAAATTTTTATGTCGCTACAGTAAGAATTTCTCTTATTTTAATTAACGGTTGAGAATTAAATCCTCGTTTTTATGTTTTTTGTTTCCCTTTTTATATTAGTATTTTCTCATGTGGTTGACAAGGTTTCAACTTACTTTTAGACTTATAGGTTTTTAGAGGGTATGATTGCAATGAAGAACCTTCTTATTTCTGCTTTTGCTAAACAGGTGCTCTGTATGGAACAATTGCAACTTTAATCCCTACATTTTACAAACCAATTGTACAAATTACAAAATATTGTTTGCAACTTTATTGTCTTGCGGATAATTGCAATGAAAACCCTCCGCCATTTTGCCATTGTGCATGGAATAATTGCAGTTTTGGTCATTATAATTACAAATCATTTTGAAATTGAACCATATATTGATTACAATTTATTCATTACATCCCTATTTTTTAAGAATTAACATATTTGTTCTCAAACTTTTTTTTTATCTAATCTATTTGTTTATAATTAAATTTTATATTATTCCACCAAAAACATTCATTGCTAATTTAAATATAGTAATACATAATAATCCATCAATACATAATTGAGAAATAAAATTACCAGAAAACCAAAATTTTATTACAATACATTTATCAAATAAAAATAAAAATGTCATTTACTTTTGAACAAAACTACCCCTCAGTAAAAAATCAACCCACTAATATATAATAGAAATTCTATCACACGTGTATACGTGTGAAAATCATATATTTAGAATACAAGTGTGCGCCTAAAAATAACATACAATAAATAATTAAAACTTAAAATTTGAAACTAATAATAATAGAACTTACAGTACAATATTAAAATAAAAAAATTAATTTGAATTGTAAGTAAAAGGAAATATAAATATATTAATTCATCAAATTAAAAATATTAAATACACTTCAAATGTTTATTATGGTATTGTCGCTCTTCTTGAGTTGGTATCGAGTTGACTAATAACACCAACTCAATCGACATTATCGATGCAAATAAAGTTTTAGTTGAAGTGGTAAAGGAAAAAATTATAGATGTTTGTGGTATGCATTCAAATATTAACATTTGTAACTCTTTTTTTTTTATCGTTTTCTTAAATAAGGAAAAGACAAAACTACCTCATAGTAATATAAATTATTAATTTAAAATATGTAATGTTATTTTATTAATTTCCTTGATTGAGTTGATACTAAGTTGACTCGTGGCACAAACTCAGTCACGCACTTAAATAATGACAAAATGATAAATTTAAATATTTTGTCAAATTGGTATTTATTCTTATTTGGAGCTAAATTAAGTTATTAACATTTCAAAAAGTAGTTAAATCGCTTTTCTTTTAACGAGAATGTTATTTAAAACATTAATCTTTTAATGATGTTCGCGTGACAACCTACGGGGTAGTTCATGTGTGCTTCATGCTAACATGACGCTATTTATTTTGTATGTCACGTAAATAAATAATTTAAAAATTACAAAAATATTTAAAAATAATAAAATAACTCAAAATTTAAAAAATTAGCATGAAGTGCACAAGGATTGCCATGGGAATTGTCATATTTACAAATTTAACACTTTAGTCAATATTTTTATAATAAAAAAATAGCAATTCAACTCTTTAAAACTTTGAGGGCCAAATGTAATTTAAGAAAAAAAAAGAGAGACCAAATTAATAAAAAAATATAAACATTAAAAACTAAAATTATTAAAATACCCTTAAATAATAGTAAATATTTTTTTAAAATATAAATAACTACCATTAAAATAATTTTATCATTGGCTTCAAATTAATAAATATTTTAATTTTAATTTATTTTTCATTTAAAACATAATTATTATCGATGAATCTTATTATTAAAAAAAAATATTTCTCAGCCACAGAATGGTGATACGAATTCTAGTAATTTTCTAAGAGGAATATATATAAGGCTTAAGAACTTAGACATTTTTTTTCTATTTTGGTGCCCAAATTTGAGAATTTTTTCTAATTTGATATCTAAGTTTTTTGGGTTCACTTGACACTTTTTTCTAATTTGGTATTTAAGTATTTTTTTTGTCCAATTTGATACTCAAACTTGACAAATATATACAAATTACTCCAATATATAACAATATTTTTTTTTATTTTTTTTTTGTATTTTAAATGTTTCATTACTTTTAGTTTAAATTATTTTAAATTTTTAATTTAACATAATAAATTTATTTAATTTGAGTTTTTAAAACTCTTGTTTTCTTCTTCAATATCCCTTCATTAAGCAAAACTTGAGCATATTGTTCATCGAAATAAAGGAAGCTTCAAATAAATATAATCATTCTTACTATTAAATTCCGTGTCATCTATCACATATTGTCCATACCTTAGATATTTCTATCCTCTTATAAAAAAAATTACACCGCTAATATTTTGAAGTAATTTTTATAACATTTAGTTAGTTTAGGTATCAAATCGGAAAAAAAAATTGAAGTACTAAATTAGGAAAAAATATCAAGTTTAAGTTTCAAATCAGAAAAAAAAAATCTTAAATATCAAATTAGAAAAAAAATTGTTAAGTTCAGATATCAAAAGTTATGTTAAACTTATATATAAATATGATTAATATTTTAATAAATTAATGGTTGTATTTATTAATAGAGTAGTTTTTTTCTATAAAGTTTTAAATAGATTCAACCTTTTTTGTAAAAGAAAATTCAAAATTTGTATTATATAGATAGAGAATACAATTTTTTTTTTCAATATTATCTGGTTAATTTCTTGAATTGAATGTATAATTAAACATTTTTAATTTACTTAAAAATAATTAGGAAACTATTATTTATATTAACTAATATATTTTTAATAATTTTATATTGGTATGTGTGAATCATTCTCGCTATTATACATATATAATATATATTTTTAATCTAATATATACTATTTATTAAGTCTTTTATTGAGTTGGTGTCACTAATCAACAGTGTTCCAACTCAATTACGGAATTATCAAAAAATCGTTTCATTTGTTAAATAAGTTATATGATTATGTGAGTGTTTTTATCTGTTAGGGATCAACCCATATAAACAAGGAGTTAGTAAAAGTGAATAAGAACGAAAATAAATATTTTACATGGAAAACTCTTTCGAAGAGCATAAAAAATTACGGGCAAAGGAGTGAGAGTACAATATGGAGAAAATAAACCTAAAATTACTAAATGTATAATCTCAAACCTTGAAAACAAAGTCTTAACTTGAAAACAAAATTCTTTCAATAGCTACCACAAAACTCTCACCAAAACTCATATGTGACTACATCTTGTTGCCCTAAAAGAAAAAACCTTACTATTTGACATATCAAAACAGGGATACAATAACCCCTTTAAATAGACTTAGACTAGAGTTCTAATCATACTAAAATATTCCTCAAAAAAAACCTTGCTAATTGGCTGCCAAATAGGAGAACACGTCGTGATGTGGCATACTGCCTCGTCGCGACGTCGTCTCTACTTTGTCATTTCAATGTTGCCGCATTGCCCTGACGTCTCGATGCTCCACGTCATGACGTCAGGCCTATTTTGGGCCTTCTTCGGTTGCTCATCAAAACGTCTTTCTAAGTGCCTGCAAAATGTCTGATAAATGCGAGACATACCCCACAAATCTCCACCTTGACTCGTATTTATCGCGCTTCCTTTTTCATGTCCCGTCATGGGCCTAACTCGAATTTTGTAGAATGTCAACCAAGTCTAAATCATGCTCAAACTTGAAAACTGAAAGACTCCTAGTCTTCAAATCAAAGTTGTATAAGGCAACAAGAGCTAGTAATACTTGAACAGGAGACTCTTTCTACCTGACTGTAACCCTCTACGACCAACCTTGCCTTTAATATTCTGTAAACCATTCGAGACCAAAAGAGGATGATATTCTTCTCTAATCAGGCACATGCTCTACATCAGACACGACTTTACCTTCAACCGGATTATATGTGGAGAACAACAAATCATCACCCTTGTCTTTAGCCACATCAGCTACCTCCGTAATTATCTGAAACTACCAAAACTGAAATTTGTGATCACGTTAAACGTCTCGATGTCCAAATTTGTTGTTGTGTCACCGAACGAGTCGATCTTGCAAAAGTTGAACCTGGCTCTAATACTAATTTGTTAGGGGATCAACCTTTATAAACAACAAGCTCGTAAAAGTGAAGAAGAATAGACAAAAATATTTTACGTGGAAAACTCCTCTGAAGAGGATAAAAAAACTATAGGTAAATGAGGTATCGATTTTTCAATAAATAAGTTAACAAACGAGAGTACAATATGGATAAAATAAACCCAAAATTACTAAACGTACAATCCCAAACCTCGAAAACAAAGTCTTAACTCGAGAACAAAATTCTCTCCATAGTTACCACAAAACTCTCACAAAAAATCATATCGGCTACATCTTGTCGCCCTCAAAGAAAAATACTTACTGATTGACATATCAAAGCAGGGATACAATGATCCTTTAAATATGCTTATATTAAAGTTCTAATCATACTAAAATATCATTGGAATAATTAGAGTCCAATGGCTATTTAAAAAAAATTTAACCCCCACGACTAAATCCCAACCCCAATGGTCCTATTTTTTCCTACATATACCTTCTACACTTTCAATTTTCTTCATTCAATATTATTCATTTATTCTCTCAACTCTTTTATTCTTAACTTTCTATCCTAATCTCTCAGATTCTTCTTCTTTCAATTTTCTATCCTAACCATTTGTAAGTTCTTAGATTTTATTCGATTTTCATTATTTTAAAATTTTAAAAAATGTCAATGTCTTTAATTTGTGTGGATTACAAACATATTTTCGATGTCCAATTACAAATGGTAAGAAAATATTATTATATTTTTTTATTTTAATTAATATAATTATTAAGTTTTTAATATTAATATCTTTTATTTTTTATATTTATATAATCAGGACCAAGATTGAATTATTGAAACATATATACACAAGTTAAGTGCGAGAGCACTGCGTGTTATTGAACAACACTTGGAAGAGGTGGGATTCTTGCCTGTGTCCCATATGCTCGGCGGGACTAAATTGGAGCCCGCGTTGGAAAGATAGAGATCTGAGACACACTTATTCCATTTTTTGTACATATTCCATTTTTTGTATGGTGAGTATACGATTACATTCGAGGATGTGACATACAACTCAGTCTATCGGTTGATAGGTAAGTTGTTACAGGGGTAGTGTGTTTTCGAGTCTCCATCTTTCCAGCAAAACACTGATCACAAGTTAAACGTGAAAGCTAATTATAATACCAATTCCTGTGGGCTCGACCCTACTACCACTCTTTACTACTATTTAGAGTTATTTTGTAGGAATAATAAGTAGAAGGATTTGACATCCACGTCCAGGTGAGTTCCAAAACTCAAGCCTTAAATGGATGTTTACGTTTTGGTATTGTTGATGGGCCTGTAACTTCCGTCCTAAGATGATGAATTCTATGGCTGAATGATAATATATCAAGGTGCATGTTGTCTGTAGATACGAAAGTATATGGTTGTTTGTAGGTTTATCTATGAGGTATAAATGAGATGTTTGGCGTGATGTTTGTTGGTTATGTTGGTTGAGTGTTGAGCAAAGATGTGTCATCTTATGGTTGGATGTTGTGTAAATGATGAGTTACTCCATAACTGAATATTGATGTATCGTGAGGTTTGTTGCGTTGATGTGAAAATGCATGAAATGTTTGATGTAATATGTGTCGTGCTTGAACAGTAATATTAGTAGAATGTCTATGTATGAAATGCATGTGTTTGAATTATGTGGAGTCATGGAAGATTGTTTTAGCGGATAAAAGATGAAGAAATGTCACGTTGTGCACTATGTGCCACATGTTATCTGGCTTTGTGGAGGTTCGAGCGGATAGTATGAAGACTGTATATGCATGGTTTTTAGTTTTGCAGAGGTTCGGTTAGATTATTCGAAGATATATGCACAAATGATTAAGATAATCCGATGTCCGTTCTACGTATGTATGAGACTCTGCGGAGTCTAAGGCTTTAAGCCTCATATGTGTAAGCAAGTCCATAGCCATGACATATAAAAGTTATGAAAGTCCGCATGATTTACTTGATAAGATCAAGTAATATGTATATAGCGGAGCAACCTAGAGGCGGAGTCTCAGAGTCTAAATCTTATTTGTAATTAGTTTTGATAAGAATATCATTTCTAAACTAAGCAAATATTCAATATATTTAAACTACTTTGTGAAATAATATGTATCTTAGACTATGGTTAAATAATTGGAATAGTCATGTGGTGTGTGGTCAATTAAACAATTGCATTAAGTTAGAATGGCGGAATATGCATTATAAATGTGTTAATTAAATTTTGATTATGAAATGTAATACCTTATAGTCTAGATCCGATGATTGAATCGGGTGTGGGGTATTACAATCCAACACCCCTTTTTCATCGTCTGTCACGTCGATGATGGAAATAACATCGACAAATTGGAAATTTATGTTTCTCTTTAGTTCCATGAGCCCATACACACCTTAGCCCCTCCATCTATTGCATCATTATTCTCCAATAGGCCACCTGGGCGTATAATTCGATTTCTTCCCACTGAGGCGGGAA
This sequence comes from Gossypium longicalyx, assembly GCA_025698465.1. NCBI lineage: Eukaryota > Viridiplantae > Streptophyta > Magnoliopsida > Malvales > Malvaceae > Gossypium > Gossypium longicalyx. The sequence continues at coordinate 94,915,291 of CM047000.1, read as the reverse complement.
ACGAATGATGGTGGCGTCGAGAACGTTTTAGCCTAGGGTTTACTGTGGTGGAATTCGACATGGAACAACTAGCCACCAAGATGTGGAACTCATTCACCGCTTAGGCATCGCTTATGATTGGGGTTTGATTGTAAGTAATTTTGAAAATTTTAGTGTTATTTTGAAACCATTGATGTAATGATATTAATTTTTCTTATATTTGCATTTATGTTTACTATTTCATTTACCAAACTATTGACTTATGACTTTCAATAGTTAATTGCAAAGCTATATTTTATCTACGAAAACGTAAGAAATCCCATAATTTTATTAACATCACATTTATGTTTCTTACATTATCATATTTTATATATAATAAAAACTCAGAACATCACAAACCTTATAGTTTGCATCATCCTTCGCGATAAGTTTCCTCAGTGTTAAATGAGGTATCTTTCAATATAGAAGGTGTGCATGGTGCGTACCATCTAGTCAACAGCCTTCTCCAAGTCTCAAGGATGTTCAACCATTCAGTTCATTTCTAATTTTGAATCACACAGCAACAGTAAATCTATAACATGGTTTGATGTCAAGTTAGTAATACTTGATACAAATTGGACCTGTTACTCTAGACCCATTTCCCTAAACCTTAATCTGTTTTTTCAGAGATGTACCTTTCCTTCAACTTGTAGATGTAGCTAGCCCACTCACTTTAATGATAGAGGCACTTAGACCATTGGTTTTATGTAAAAATTGGAGGTCCACATGATGCCCAGGTATCCCTCCATCCTGATGAAGCTTCAATTTAGTTTATATCGTTAACTTTGAATTTACCAAAACTTTGATAGACTCCAAGTTAAATCAGAATAGATGGTGCACACTGCACATACCATGCATTACAAAATGTTCTCTTAGTGTTGGTAACTGTTAAAAGATGGTTTTCATGCAGACCATAGCAGTTCAAGCCATGCAAGTTGCAGCTGAAGAATTTGCTGCTGTTTTGTTACTTTTTAATTGATGTTTTGCTACTTAGTTACACTAGAACTAAGTATATAAGGTATTTGATGTAATTTGGTGCTGATGGATTTGATAAATCAGCTTAACCAAGTTTGCAAGCAAAGTTTTATAAGTTTCAAGACTATGTCAGTTGAGTTAGGTGTGTTAAGTAACATTTTCTTTTTTGACAAGTTGATTACTTGTTATATGTAATGAAATGTTTTCAGCAATGAGATGATGAATCATTCAGCATAATTCTCTTCTTATTTTTTGTTCTTAATCAAGCATTCTGTTCTTGTTAGCTTTAGCTCGATTTCTTCGTTTGTTCAGCAAGTCATTGTGGCTTTAAGCTTAAGAAATCAGCTGTGATTTCTTAATCTGTTTTCTAAGCTCCTACAGTAACATCGGTGACTTTAAGCTAATTTTGTTATTAATTTGACATCATCAAGTGAAGGAATCTATCAAGTGAAGAATGTCAAATTGGTAACGCGTTATAAAAATTATAATGTATGAGAATAACTCGTTTCCACTTTATAAAATTTTAACACATCTCTCGAAACTATGAAACTATTTCAATTGAGGAAATGGAGTACGATTTTTTATTTTGGTATTTTTTTAAGTTTAGTGAATAAATTTAAATCCTAAACTTTAAACCTTAAATATTAATTAAGCTTGAATTTAGGGTTTAAGGACAAAGGAAATGAGTTAGAGTTTTGAGTTTGGATATGGATACTAATGATGGATGAGGAAGTATCGAGTCTCATCTTTATGGAGCTCTCAAACCATAAACTCTACAACCATGAATCACTATGTAATGAACAATTACAATTTAAAATTGAAATACTATACACAAAGCTTGGCACCCATTGACGTCGAGATTTTAGTAATCATTCTATAATCATTACCCTGATTTTAATGTGTTTGAAAAGTTTAATGATGCAATACATATAATGAAAATCAACACCCATGAATGTTGAGGTATGAGCACAAAAAATATTATGCGAAATAAATTTTAAGGATACCTATTTCAATGCTTAATTATTTTTTTTACTATATTGAAATAAAAAGAACCTAATTTCTTTATCAAATAAAAGGTTAAACTTATTAAATCTCTCTCAATAGTTCTCTGGTTTTTCTTTCTAATCTCATTTTCAGCCACTTTCGCAGTGGTTTCCATGGAGGATTAGACCCATTGGGCATCACTGAATGAAAGCTTGTAAATAAATAATTATCCACTTTGTCTTATCTAAAAGCTGTGGTGGTTTTAGTTTTTAGTTTTAATCCATTTTATTTCCTCTAAAAGTTGTAGTGGTTGTAGTTTCAGATAATTCTATTTTCTCCAAATGTTGTAGTGGTTCTAGTTTTTTTTATTCTAGTTGCGTTCTAATATTCACCAAGGCAAGTGCCTTGCTAAATCTATGGAAACCATTATCGGATGACTTTGTGATGATAGAGCTTAGAGCACTGTGATGATGATAACGAGATTAGACTCCAAGACGAGAACGACAATGATATGAGCTAAATTAAAGTAGAGCTGTAAACAAGTAAAACACAAAGAAAGGGAGATTTATTTAAATTGTATTATGGGTCCGTATGGGTGGCCAAGATCCCAATTCTAAGACCATCAATGCTAAATGAGATGTTACGCCTTTTCAAATCTGCTTGGGATCTCATTCGCGATTGGACACATAAAAGGTTATTGCGCATGCAACATCTGCAGCATAGTGCATTGAGCAATCAATTGTTCCTCCAATTCTGAAAGTTTTGTTTCGCCTAAAACATACGCGTGTAAAGTTGGATCTCTCTTCCACACACAATTTGAAAAGGGGTCATGACTCATCTTGGATGAAGAATGAAAGCTTGTATTGTACAAGTATTCTGCCCAAAGAAGAAATTTAGACTAGGATTTAGGTTATTCATGTGTGAAACAATGTAAATAGGTCTCCAAACAACGGTTGACCACTTCCATTTAGCCATCGGATTGTGGATGATAAGCAATCCTCATGTGAAGGACTAAGACAGAAGAGCTCTTGACGGAAAGTACTCAAGAGTGGACCTTGGAATACCATGCAAACCAACGATTCCCCTACCAAACAAACCAGCAACAGTTTTGGAAGTGAATGGATGAGATAGCATATTCACTAAATTGATCAACCACCACCAGGATTATGTCGAAGCCAGTAGAAATTAGGACTCCAATGATGAAGTCTAGTGAAATATCCTCCCAAACTTATTCATGCATTGGTAAGGGCTGCAGTAGACCGATTGGCGCTAGTGTTTGGTACTTGTTTCGTTGACAAGTCAGGCAATTCTGGACATAAGATTTAACATCTTTCTTCAAATGTGGCCAGTAAAAATTGGCAGCCACTATGTGCTTGAACCAGAACCTTGTCTTTTAGAGTTGGAAAATCTTGTATTACTAATCTGGACTTGTAAAATAGGTGTCCGGCAGCCATATGTAAATTGGAATACAAATACATATGGGTTGAGAGAGAGCTGCTCCTTTATTTGCTACTAATGCCATAACGTCGACATGTCGGGGGCTATGATACAATGCATTGGCTCCTTTGTTCTCGTGGAATGCCTCGCCTTGTACAGAATTGTGAAGTCGAATGGAAAAAGTTTTATGAATAATCTTTGTTATTCCTAAGTAATTTAAAACTCGATTCAATTAAAAAAATCGAATTATGAGTTAATTAAATTAAGTTATTCAAATTTTGAATTCAAGTTGAGTTGAATGATAGATGGGAATAAATATCTTTTTGGTTACGGTTAATTTTAAAAATAAACAAATTGATCTCTCTGTAAAAATTACAAAAAAAAAATTATATAATTTTCAAAAAAATCAAAATATTTATAAAAATTTATATTTTTTTAAAAATTAAAAAATTCTAAAGAAAATATAAAAAAAAGTTAAAAATGTAAAAATTTTCTAAAACAATAATTTTGAAACCTAAATAAGTTAATTAATGATTCAAGTAATTTATCATCTGAAAGTATTTTTTTTCTTGTTTTGCTATGAAAAAATTTTCAAATATATATATTTTAAATCTATGTGCTCTAACACGGAATTAGTTATGCTCTAAGAAGACTTTAATTTGGCATGTTTAATTTTTTTAATTTAACTCGAACAATTTCACTCGATTGAACTTGATTCGATCAAATGCTCGCCCTTACTAATCACACTGCAAGCTTTAAAAAAAATTATATATGTTATCTAAAATTATTCAAACCTGACTAACTCAAATAACCTATTTATATTTATAATTAAATTTAAATAAAAAATTTAATTCTAACAAGCAAACAGATCCAAATAAAAATTAAGAATGGAGCAAAGTAGGCCCAACACTTTGACAGAAATAAAGCCAGGCTACCATGATTGAAACATTATTGATTATTTAATTATAGACTCTTCAGCTCCCCAGCTTTTTGTTTATGTTTCATTTTCAATGTGGTACGAGATCTTGAATTTCCACAAAAAAAAATAAACATAAAAAAAAAAGTTAAAAAAGGTGGAAAAGAAAAAATGTGGTTTATAAAATTGTGTCTTACCGACAAAATAAATAAAATATAAGAAAAGATTAGTGATTAATGTTTTGGACTCTTCTACCGTCTAAACTCCTCACTTAAAAAAAAAAAACAAAATTGTGACATTTATGTGATTATAATCATGCATCATTAATTTTTTTTTTAAGATAAAATTTTTTGTTGAGGATCGATTCGTATAAATAATGAAATAGAAAAGGCAGAGAAGATCGAATACAAATTTTACGTGAAAAACTCGTCTGAAGAGGATAAAAACCATGGGTAAAGGAGGCTTCGGCTTTTCACTAAATCAGTAAACAAACGAAAGCATAACATGGAGAAAATAAACTTAAATATACTAAATGTACAAACTAAAACCCCAAAAACAAAACCCTAACTCCCATGGAGTTCTTTCAAAAGGGATACAAAATTATCTCCTTTGTTACCACGAAAACTCTCACCAAATCTCATATGCGACTACATCTTGTCGCCCTCAAAAGAAAAGCCCTGTAGTACTGTATCTTTAATAGCCTTCAAAATAGGTATATGATGGCCCCCTTTAAATAGGCTAAGATTAGAGTTTTAGTCATACTAAAATATCCTTGAAGTAATCAGAGTTTGACTTGGAAAAGATAGTAGAATTTAACTAGGAGAAGAAACTGGGTGTTTGTGGGAAACACGTCGCCACATCCTCATTCGCGTCGTCACGATGTCGTCACCTATAGCTAAATGTAGTGGTAGTTTTGGTACATTTTGGCACTTAAAAGAGCTTGTTTTCTAAGCATTTCAATATATTTTATTATGTTTTTGCATTTCTTAGTCTAAAGTTAAATTATTGCAAAATAAGCATTTTTAAGCAATAATTGATGCTAATTGACCTATTAGGCCAATACGGGTCTTAATTTACTGCTAATTTGTAACACCTTTACTCAACCCGATCGTCAAATCGGAATATTAGGTGTCACAACTGAACCGGGTTGACGTACAAGTTTAGAACTCACTATTTTCAAAATCAAATTGTATTACCTATTTATAAAATAAAAAAATAAAAAAAACTTTACATCAGCAATAAAAAATTTAAAATAAAAGTACATTTTCTCACATTCGAACTATAAAGGAACTATTTGGTTACAAAACACTTGTCGCCTGGGCAAAGTCTCTAAAGGTACCCCTTCCTATGTGCATGACACTTTACTGATGGTGATATTTGATCCAACACGGTCTGGCTTGATTCCTCCTCAAGCTCTTTATCCCATAGATCTTGCAACCACAGGTCAAAACCCTTGTAAGTTTAGATGAAATTAGTAAGTTTTTTTTATTGTATTACACGAAAATAAACCCCATCTTGTAGGGGGTTGCAAATAGAAAAAAATCAAACACACTACTCCCTGAGTCATTTTGACGGTCCTGGTTAGCTGGGAATGTCGAACTCCTATTCAACATCTACCTATCTTTAATGGCAGAATGATTGTTGGGTAATCTTTTCCTGTCGGCTTATGACCCTTTTAACTACCTATGATAGGTTCTAGTTGATTTATCATCCTTGCGGATTCCCACATTTCCTTCACAATTTGCCTTTTGTATTCTTTTTCCTCCCAATTCCTTTCATGCATATCCTTTTTATTTCATCCTGACTTGTGAACACGTCATAACTTTGGCGATTGAACTAATATTCTACTCATATGGCCTTCTAAAAAGGGTCACGTTGCATAAGCAATTTTATCTTTGTTTTATCCCTTCTATTCTTACCCTGTACTCGGGTTGCAATGTTGTTTGGATTACTCCTTTGTAATTCGCCCAATATACGAATCATTACTTTTGAATGTGTGAAGGATCCAATCGCATTGAACCATTTGTCATATAAATTATTTCCTGAGCAACCATTCAAGCTTCCAATCTCTCTTATAGAATCGCTCCTTATGGAACTGACTCCATGGCGAATACACTCACAATAGATTTTCCTCAAAGAGAAATAATCTTGACAAACATCTCTATCACTTGTACGTCTCTTTTAGTACCTCTTTATGTCCATGGTCCCCAATTGACCCCTCTACACCAAGTAAACTTGTTGGGATGCTTATGGTTATACCCTTAACCTACTAGTTGCATTGGGCACCTTCTAACAGTTCTTAACGGTGGATCCTTACTACGATCTTCAGTTTACTATCCATTCATTTACCTATACACCAAGCACTATTGGCTTGCTAGTTCCGATGATTGTTTTTTGTCAAGTTACCACTCATATGCCTTATCGGATTCCACGATTACTATTTTGGTTGACTACTTCCTTTCTATTTCTTTGTTCAACAGATTCCTCACTGATTCGTTGGCTAACTATTGTTTCACCAACTCTTACATTTTTCTTTCAATCCCCTTTCCCAAGATTTCATGACTCTCCCACGGTTTTTATCTCGACTATCCACCTCATGTTTACTATCCCGGCGAACTACCATACTTTGTCATTGTTGAGCTGCGATCATTCGCTACTTAACCCTATGTTTAACTTCTTTGACTACCTTGTGTTTACTGTCCCAACGGACTATCTTATGTTTATTGTCTCATGGACTCTATTGGTTACTACAATCGAGATATGGTCTGACACCTTAAACCTCTTTTAAGGTGTCGCCCCATAGGACCTTACCGTCATCACAGTGTCGCCCCATAGAGCCTGTTGATCGTCGTCACGGTGTTGCTCTATAGAACCTAATATTTGTCAATATCGATTCATCTCATATCTACCTTGATGCTCGAACACTGAAGTATCCCCCCTCCGCAGCAAGGCCCGGAGCTTCGCACATCACGGTTTGCACTTAGTAACACCGTCGGTATTTAATAGGATTCCACCATCCATTCATTCATTTCACCATTCCTAACTTTGATGCTTGAACATTGCAATGTCCTCCCCGCAAGGCCTAGAGCTTTTCACACATCATGATTTACACTCAGCAATATTGTATGGCGATATCTAACAGAATCACTCTTTTCCCCATCCTAACTTCATCTAGTCTATCGATAACTCTCTTCTGTATTCCACATTAAATAAACAGACATTACCTGAAATTCATAAACATCTTTCATATTGACACATTGATGGATCACAAAATATCCAAAACTATTAAAAGAGAACAAAACTTTGATAATTATCTTTTGTAATAACCAAAAACATTTTGTTATCTAAAAATATAACTACTCTAATAACCATATGTATCTTTTATATAAAATTATCTAAAATAATATAAAATATTATATTAATAAGATTAAATATTTAAAAAATATATTTTTTTTAAAATCAGTATTTACTTTTATCAAACAACATAATTATATTCGATACTTATATTTATTAATTTACCAAAAAAAATTTAGTATAAATTAAGCACTTATATAATTTAGTAGTAAAAATTCAATACTTAATTTTTTTAGCACTTAAATTTTCAGTTTATCAAACATACACCTTTAGTGAAAAGTGACCTAGATTCTAATACGTGTGAGGTTGTTACATGGTAAAAAGTGATTTTTGATTCAATTGTACATACTAAAAATGTAACACCCCCTAATCCCAACCGTCACCGGAATAGGATTACGAGGCATTACTAAACTTATACACTAACATTTGTACAAATACCGAGTCATAAATTTGCATTACAATTCAAATTCTTGCAAATTTCATCATATCGTCCCTAAAATGGGCCTACGGGACCCAATACATGCTTTAGAAGTGATTCGGGACTAAACAGGCCACTTTGGAACTTTTTCCTTGAAGATAGGGGCACACGCCCGTGTGGCCTAGGACATACCCCTGTGGCTTGCCCGTGGAGCTCCCATGGTCGTGGGGCCAGGCCGTGGGAAGATCTGACTTGCACACACGGCCGTGGGAATAGCCCGTGTGACATAAACAGAGAGCCACACGGCCTGAGCACACGCCCATGTGACTTGGCCGTGTGAAAACATGATTTTTAACCATTTTTAAGCTAATTTTTACAAGCTAAACACATCCATTACATGCCCAAACATTTACTAATAGTTCTTAAATCAAATATCATTCATTATGCTATTTAAACTTAGCAAATATTCATTCATTCTCTTCAACACCTCTTAAGGATTATATACCACAATTCATATCAAATTATACTACATTATCACATTAAATAAAACTCATGTAAGTTTAACTTCCAAAATATGCATATTTTATACCATACTTCAACAACTTTCATGTTTGTTCACTATCATGTACAAAATAACACCTTAACAACCTAGGTACATGCCATTTTACCAAAAGAAAAGTATTCACCACTTTGAGTCCGGGATTGGCTTGGATGCTGAGTCCTTAGCTTTCTTTCGTATCTAATCCTGCGCACGGAAACAAACCGTACGCTGAGCATACACTCAGTGGTATTTCTATAAACTAATGCTTAGTACAATAATAAATCGTACATATGTGTTGTAACTTAAAACATTTACTTTCATAATCTTAATAGCCTAATCTCTTGTCTTCATCTTATAGCTCTTAAATGTAATTAAGAAATTCTTTATATATATATTTCATATCGTTCGATACCTTTTAATAATCATATAACAGTCACTATCACATAATCAAAAGCAATCAATATTTGTTTCCAGTACTTTCATTTACCCCTCTTAACATAACTCGGACCTAAACGGATACGTGGATCCAATCCACACATCGGGGATAATATACAGTGTTTCATCGGTCGAAACCAGAATACACCATAGGATAACATTAACAGTAACAGTCATAGTCAGGTACAAAGTACCTCTTCAGAACGAATTTGGAACAGTAACAGTAGTCGACACATATAGTGTTTCATCGACACACAGTCGGAATATCCCTGAATACTTCTAATCCTATGGCATGCCAATTGTATCCGACTAGCCCAACACTGTTAATAAGGTACTCAATTCGTTTCATTCCAATACAGAAATAGTAACAGTTTCCATCATATCATTCTTCATACATTCTAACTATTAAAATAACAATTACATTGTATTAAATCACTAAGCATAATTTATAGAAATACAAACTAAAATCCTCGAGTTTACTCGATATCCTCATTCACTTTCTCCTTTCCCTTTTTCGATGATGTTTGCGGTGCTACGTTGGCTACATAAAATTTAACATTTAAAAATTATCAATATACGTTATTTAACAACACATTCTTTAATTTTTCATGTAACTTTTACTATATTTTCAATTAGGTCCTTCCACCATAATCATTCTTTCTCTTCAGGTAAACCCTATATTTTCATTTTATACCTACTTTAAACAAGTTTCAATTCTTATTATTCCATATAAAACATCAATTCTACAATTTAAACAACTTAGTCCCTACTATAATAAAACTTATATCTTTCTTTACAAATCAATCATTTTCCCACTTCTAACTTGAATTTCTATCACTTAATATCATAATTCATCAATTTATACAACTTAATCAACACCTAAAAATTCATTATCTTTCTAAATTTCAACATAACTCAAGTAGTATTTCTTCCTAGTATTCCATAGACACCAAAATTACAAGGAATTAAATTGACTTACCACTTAAAGCTTGAACCTTAAAACCCTATTTTTCCTTTTTTTTTCTTTCCCTTTTTCTTTCTTTCTTTCCCTGTTCTGTTCGTGCCCTTCTTTTTCTTTCCTTTTTCTTTATTTTATTTCTTTATTGTTTTATTATTATAACATATATATATTATTATATTATTAAATTATTATAATTATTATTTCTTAATTAATAAGTAAATACATATTTATACATATATTTGTACCAATTAAAATTGTCACCTTATGGTATAATTTCTAATTTAGTCCCTTGACCTTTCTATAATTTCTAATTAAATTTTCACACTTTATTCAATTTAATCCTTACACTAAATTAACCTTAATTAAGATAAATTTACTAAATCAAAATCTAATTAACCTCTCATTTAATTTAATAAATATTTCTTAGAAATATTTACGAATCAAATTTTTAAAATCAAAGACCCGAAAACTCACTTTTCCGTTGACCTTAAAATTCGGGTTGTTACAAAAAAATATTCATATTTTCATGTTGAGTAATTATAATTATTTTTGTATACAATAATTAAATGTAGAATGATGCCACATCGGTTTCATTGTTACAAATTAAGGTTCATATTTGTTAATCAAGCTTTAACTTCGTTAAAATCGTTGCTATTGCAACAACCAAGAGGATATAGTTCGAATACGCTTTAACATGTTTTTTCTCTGATTTGATTGTTGAAGAGGGATTATAGTTAAAAGTAGGCTTTGTATTAAAAAAAATTTAAAGTTCATGTGTAATCAAAATATTTACAAAATATGCTATAAAATTTTAGGGTAAACTACAGTGGTATTCACCCAACTATTCGACCTTTTTCTTTTTTTTGGTCACCAATCATTAAATTACTAGCAGAAAGATAACTTAGTAGCTTTAACCATTAACGTTTATATATTGTGTCAATTTAGTCTTGATTTAAAAAAATAACTCTCAACATTTACACATTGTGTAATTTAGTCTTTTTTGCGGTTTTATTTTTCATTGCGACATTGAACATTAATTTTAAAAGAATAAAAAAAGATAAAAAAATTATCTTAGATTTTTTTTAATATTTTTGTTTTTGGGATAATTTTTATAAAATTTAGCTGATTTTTAAAAAAAAAGTTAAATGAAAAGGTTAAGAAAAACAAAAATGTATAAAAAAAAAACTAATTTTTTTATACGTGCAAATATTAATGATTAAAATTGCTATTTGCATATCTGCAGAAAAGAGCTTCGAAAAATTTCCTGGGTCCGATCAATTCAGTAAGAACGGTCTCGACTCATTCACTTCATCTCGTAGCTTGTTAACGGACACGTCCAAACCTGTCTTTTAATAAGACTAAATAATTTATTTATGTAGTCGGTGCGGGATAAGGCCACTTCTTTATATTTGAAGGGCTTCCGTTTCAATGAATACAGAGTACAAATCACGTTTGAATTTTAGATTAGCAGCTAATTGTACGGTACATCCCTCAAACATCCTCATTTTTAAATTTTTGATATTATATCAAACAAGTCCTTTTGTTACTGAAGTAATTAATTCAACTATTAAATAGCACATCAAGTTTTATGTAATTAAATTTAAAATAAAAATTTTAAAGAAATAAAATATTATCGTGTAACAAAAATTGAAGTAAAACTGGAAAAGAAGTTAATGATAAATCCCCGTAAAAACTTCAAAACTAAGATTTTTAAAACATCAATTTCTACAATAACTATTTATTTTCTTAAAATTTTGATTCTAAATTATATGCAACGTGTTGTTTAAAACTTTCAATAATATAAATGCCTACTTAATAAAACCCGGTTGGCATTATCAGAGGTATGAATGGTACAAAAAAATTTAACTACTAGAACATAAGCCCCGTTCAGTTAGTCCCAGCTTACGGACCAAGTGAATAACTGTGGGCATCGGCCAAATTGCTTCGGCATTAGGGTCATTAGGGCTCCACACTTGTCTCAGCCCCGCCTCACCAATGGCAAGGACAGACCCCAACGGCCTTAAGCTTTGCTCGTTTCCGAGCCTGCATCTCTGCAGTTGAGGGCCCGGGGACTTTCCTGGGTCTGGCCAAGTTACAAGCACCGACCGCAACCCATTCACTTCGTCTAGTAGTTGGTTAACACGCATGCCTAAACCTGCCTTTTATTAATACTAAACAATTTACTTATGTAGCCGATGTGGGATGAGTTTTACATCTTGTCTTTTCCTGTTCCCTTGAGTACAGGATACAAAAGTTGAATAATGTTAGCTTTTTCTGACTCCCATACCGTTGAAAGCCTATGGAATGATTTAAAGAACATTAATGAACGACTATATTCGAATTTGTCTCCCAAGTTCCAATGGACATTTTAACAGTTAGAAACTTATATAAGCTATGAAGTACGAACACATGTAATACAGGTACAATATAACATGGGTTTGCATTATCAAAGGAATGGCAAAAATGTTACACCACAAAGATGAACAGCCATTAAATGAAGCAGACTACATTTGCATATTGTTATGGATTGGCCTCAACTGAACTGATTCGACCAGCTAGATGGGAAAACGAAGGTTCTAATGTGCCTAATTGGTTTGCTTCCAAGCTGAACTGACAAGCATTAAGCTTAATTGTTAAACAAGCAAACTCTTGTAAAATCACCACTTACTGATCATATCTCCACCTGTAAGCATCATCTCAAAACCAGAAGAGCAATGATCATACATCATCGTGTTATTTGTCAAGTATATTTTGTATATGACCTGTGACAATCTCTGCAATAATTTCCGGAGAAAAGCTATTGATCATGTCTTTCCTTGCCTGCTTACCTTTAGCCCTGGCTTCCTCCACGTTACTGATCACATGCCTCATAAGAGCTCGAAGCTTAATAACTGACGGTTCAGCCCACAAATGCCCCTTAAATGGTCCTTCCGTTACCTCACTCTTTCTTTCCACTGGCAATGGATAGCTATTCCCCTCTGTCAAATACTCAGTAGGCCCTGCCCAATTAGTTGTTATTACTGGCAACGACATTGCCATGGCTTCCACAACTGGCCTTCCCCATCCTTCTCCTCTTGATGGAAGAACAAACGCATTGACAGCCTTGTATAGCCGAGGCAAGTCAATGTGAGCTATATGAGTATCAATGACATGCACCGGAGCCCATCCATTAGCTGGCTTTTGCATATCAGAGTCTTCCACAAACTGGACAATCTTGTTGTCGAAATCTCTACTAGAATGATAAGGATTAGTCAACAAGTACAAAGCCACCCCATCATCCTTGGAGAACTCTTTCAAATATGCTTCGAGCAAAACATCCCATCCTTTCCTAAACTCCCATTTGAAGACACTCAAGAACGCAAACTCCTTTCCAGGGCTTGAATTGGGGGTTTTTGTACCTAAAACCAGATTCCCCTTGGAAGCAATATCCAATGGCTCATACTTGGAGGGATCAAAGAACCTCACATCAATAGGCTGCACAACTTTCATAACCTTAGATGGATCAACACCACTTTGCACAAATGTGGACACATGAAACTCAGTAGGAACCCAAACAGAATCCATTCTATTACAACGCTTAACATGTTCCGAATTCAATCTATCCGTCTCGAACATGGTCCTACCAATAACAAACATGAAACCATGATAACCCGTTGGAGGACAAGGAAGAGTTTCAAACAATGGGGGATACCAAGCACCAGGCTCACTATGGCAAACCACAATGGTCTCATTTGTTCTGCAATCGGTTCGGTGCAACTCAATTGCCAAATCCCTTACATTTTGAGGCAATCCCTCCCAAAACTCTAGTGATTCCAAATCACCATGTTGGTAAATACCCAATTTAAAACTCGGATTTTCTCGACGTTTCATGTATTCATCGAGTGCTAAAACATAAGACCATGCTTCTGAACTATACCCACCGCCTGAAAGGAAAGGAGCCATCCATAGAACACAGTGAGGGGGCCTGGAAATGGGATTTGGCCAATGGGGTTTGTTGGGTTTTGGGGGTTTCAGCATAAATGAGAAAACAGATTGAAGGAATGTAGGCTGGTAAGAAGCGAGACTTGATTTGAGGTGGAAGATTTTGTAGTAGTTTGTTCTGCTAAAACTAAAAGAGATTGCTAAGAATAGAACAAGGACAGATGAAGAATAAACAATGAAGGATTTCAGATTTGGGGCCATCTCATAGAGGGAATTTACATTTACCAAATCTTTAAATCTAACTCTAAATGATACTAGCTAAAGGAATAATAAGAAATGCAGCAAAAGCATGAAAAAAAGGGTAAAAAAGAGTACCAGAAACTGGGTTTTAGCAGCTAAAGCTTCAAATCTGAAATGGATTCTGAAAATTGAAAATTGTTTAAAGTACCTTTTAATTCATCCTATCTAACTTAATCAACACAGGAAGGATTTTGATTAAATGCAAACCCAGGATTCAACAAAATTTGCTGCATTTGGAGGCCTCTGGTTGGAATGGGATAATTAGGTTAATTTTCTTTTTAATTGTTTCTAGGTGGCTCTAGAGGGTTAATGAATTTCAAAACATTTTAATAGATAACAACTCCAATATTTTTAGAATCGGATCGATAATTGAAAAAAATAAATTATCGAATTCAGGTTCTATCATATCAAAATAAATAAATTATTAAAAAATAAAAAAATATTCAATCAACTTTTTAATTTAAATTAATCTGTTCATATTAATTTACGAAACAATTAATTTTTAATTTTTTTTAATTAATTATAATTTTTAATTTATATTTTATAAATCATTCAAACACCACGATTCAAATTAATTATTGATTTCCTCGACCTAAACCCATTTCATTCTAAGCCATTTTCAGGTTAAATTTATATTGCGAATTATTATAAATTACACTATATTTATGATAAAAAAAATTTTAAATTTGCTAATAATAATTTTACACTGATTTTTTTATAAGGAATTTGGTAAGCCCAATATTAAAAATTGGGTTCATTTGGAGCCCAATACTAAATCTCTTAATCCATTGGTAGTTTTTTTAGGGACCTTAATTAAAAAGTACTCTAAAGATGTTTTTACCCTTATTTAATTTTTTTCCGGTTTATTCACGCTTTATTTTAGGTTGATTATTTGTTTATATCAAATTATAAAGTAAAAATTTGAAGATTTAATATATTCTAAGCAATTTTTTTAAAACCAAAACAATGGTTGAACTGGTTAAACCACTGGTTCATATAGTTGGTTAAATGAATCATTAAAAACATAAAAATAAAATTGTTTTAGAAAAATAAAAAAAACGGTTCAATCGGTTTTTTCAGCCTGATTCTATCAGCTCGTACCGATTCGCAGATCAACCAGTCTGATGTCTCTCTTCAGATTGATACCCTGATCTGTTCAATAGGTTCAAACAACCATGACTCTAAGTCTCGACACTTAATTCAGTGCTCTCACTTTTATTTTCAATAATTTAATCTCTCTACTTTCGAATTAATTATAACAACAATTGAAAAGCTAACAATATTAACTATTTGAATTAATTAATAAAATTATAAAAATATAGAGACTAAATTATGTTGGAAATTAAAGGATAAAGATTAAATCTAAAGGACCAAAACTGAAAATTAACCATTTTTCATTAAGGAATAATGAAAAGAAGCTGATGGGTATGTAGCAGATATCTTAAGGTATAGATTAGATGAATGTTGATGTGAAATAGATATATTATCCCAAGCACATCCAGTGCAAATTCTGTAATTTTAATCCACTTATTTTTAAAATTAATAATAAATGCACCCTTCTGATTATTTATTTGAAACAAATAAAGGGTATTGATACAAAAACAGAGTATCCACTTTGTCAGATATTTTCTTTTCTTTTCTTTTCTTTCTTTTTTTTCTGATTTTATGATGAATGTGGTACAACCTGATGTTTCTTTTTGATTCAATATTAATGGAAATTCTCCATTATTTATTCAAACATTTTTTTATGTACAAGTAATAATTATAGTAAGATATTATCTCGTAAAATAAATCACATATCATCCTTCCACTAATTTATACATGCACAAATCTAATATAAAATTAAATTAATTATATATATATATGAGATGAAGTTTAAACTTAAGAATTTTACATTTAAGGTGATTGAATTTTAGTTCGATTGGTATTGATATTGTTACCAATGCAAGAGGATATAGGTTCGAGTACGCTGAAGAACCCTAATTCGAGTCACGCCAGTTGCATTGATGTTAGGGCTTTGCCCTCTTCTTGCAATTCACCAAAAAAAAGTTTAAAAAGAATTCCAAATTTAAATCATATTCTCAATTGTATTTATATTTAAAAGATTAGTTGTCGCAAAGTAAAGAAGAACAATCAAATTATGCTTTAGGTTCCTTTATAAGGTTTAATTTTGAGATTTAGTCTTTTTACTTTAATTTTACTTAATTTGATCCAATGTTTTTAGAATTGGATAGGTTACCGACTCTTTGGTCTATTTGATTTAAATTAAATAAATTATTAAGAATTCATAAAAATAAATATCAAACCTGGTTTAATTACCAGTTCAATTGAATTTTTAACTTGATTTAACTAATTTTTTGCATTGCTTCGTCCTAATATATTGGATGTTTCCAAGAAAAAATCTATACGTTGTACTCATATTTGTTCTTTTTTACACAATATTTAGAACTATTCATAGTTTCTCTCAACCTATAAATAGGAGAATAATACTACATTTCAGCACCTCCTATAATAACAACAAAACACATACGAGCTAAGAGTAAATCGAAAATGATATAAATGATCTAAATTAACTAATAATGTTATAAAAGCAGAAAGAGATGAAAACAGAACTTATATACAATAATTTAAAAAGGGGTCACAAAATAACCTAACGGTAATTATATGGAGTTTTGATTCACTTTCTACCCCGAAATTTACTGCAATTAATTATAATAACATCTATTACATATGCAATGGTGATCAATACTATACAGCCAAAAAGAAGCCATCATCCAACGACCTGTGATTCTAAGGCAAAACAATGTTTTGTTGGAGTTGAAATTCATCCACATCTCCTTCAGTTGAACAAAGAGGAGATGAAGGGAAAGAAGAGATAGCAGAAGAATAAGAAGTGGAATCAGAGGAAGAAGTGATAGCTACTAGTAGATCAATGAAAGCTCCGATTATAAATCCATGGTTGTTCTTCCCATTCACCTTCAAATACCATCCCAACAGTTGTTCTAACCATTCCCAATCTTTCATCCCATGTGTCTCCACCATCTCTTCCATCGACTTACGAAAGTCCACGTACGGATCATCAGATTCCATAGCTAGAATCACGCTTTCTTTGAACGGGAACAACCCATCACCACCACCACCGGCTGCTTTGGCTTCTTCGAGGATGGAACTCGTGTCACCGCCTGGCTCGAAGAACAGCCTCTCGGAACGAGCTCCACGGACGACTGTCTCTAAAGACTCACCATCAAAGCCTTGATGATCTGAGTCGGTGGTGGTGGTGGTGGATAAACTGGGTGAGTCGGAAGAGTTGGTGAACCATGACTGTGGGGTTTCAACACCGCTGTCGTTGTTGTTGTTAGGGTCGAAGAACATGGAGTTAACTGTCTTGAAAACGTCGTCACCTGCTCGGAAAGAAAGGGTCTTGGGGTGCTTGCATGAAGGCCATTGCCATGGTTGCTTGGAGGTGGGTTCTTTAGGCTTGAACAGAGTAGGTAGCTTCATGGTGTCTTGTCTTTGTGGGGTGCGTAGGTGAAGGATAATAAATATGGGAGCAGAAGGGAGTTGAATCAATGGTATTTAAAAGAAGAGGTGAGAAGGTAAGAAGGGGGAAGATGGGAAAGAAATGGGGTTGGTAGGCCCTATCATGTTCGTATTAAATTTTGGGGTTTGTGGAATTCAATGTTCTTTTTAAATATTTATTGTTCACCCCCTTTGAATATTCACTAAATACAAAAGTATTTTTGCCATCATAATTACATAAATTTATCATTTTATATAAAATATATTGCATCGTTGTAATGTTATCTTCAGAATTAAAGTGTACTTTTACCATATACTAATTTTAAGCAAACAAATGACATTACTTACTCTCTTATTTTTGCCCCTGAATGCCATAAAGAACTCAGTCGATAAGAGATTTATACAGTAAAGATTGTTAATCTAGCAATAAAGATTATTAAACATGGTCGATTGAGTCATGGCTCAATTGGCACGGGCATTATTGTCAACACAAGAGGATGTGGTTTCGAGTATGCTGAAACGCATTATCCTCCTATTTATGTGTTGGAAAGGAATTATGAGTAGTTCTAATCATTATGTCAAAAAGAACAGATATCATCAACTTATCAAATATACTTCTAGAAAAATTAAATATCTCTTAAAAGTGATTATATGAATTAATTATATGATAAAACCCTAAATTTATAGACTTCAATTTTATAATCCCCAACTACTATTATTTTTTTAAATGCATCCTAATTGATTAAAAGGGGAGTGGTAATTTATATTATATTATACTTAAGCTGCTCCCTCTATGTTGTAGCCAAGGGGCACATTTCATACTATAAAAAGAGATTAACCAATATTGTCTTTAGTTAGTAGAAGAGACTTTTTTTTTTTTTTGGTACAAAACACGTTTACTTCTTTAATAAAATTAATGTTGATTTTATATAAAAAGACAATAAAAAAATGGAACTTATCAGCCCTTGCACTCTTTGGACTTTTAAACTTTTAAATCAGAACTTTGAATATTAAAATATCATATATTCAAATTTAATGAAAATTAATTAATTATGTTATCGATTAGACTCTAATTTTTACTTCAGACAAATAGAGAGATTAAATTTCTGAAAATGAAAATATGGGAACTAAATTTGAAAGATATAAAAAATAGAGGTGTTGGGAGGATATTTAAACATTTTAGAATTGAGGCAAAGGGTATTTGGCCTTTAGCATGAAAACTCTAAGGAGAGACAAAATTCATGTGAGTTAATTAAGGAGCAATGGTTGTATCACACAAAGTTGGCCTTTACCATAAATGAAGAAGAAGAAGATTGGGACGAGAGAGATGATAAAGAAAGATTATGTATAGTCGCATTTATTATGTTTACTAATTTTTTATCTTTATTTTATAATTAAGGTTTTTTTTATATTTATATTTATAGTGCATGAATATTAATTATTTTAGGGGGTCGAGGCTCTGCTAGCTCCCTTCCTCTTTTTTAATACTAGAATGCTTAGAATTACTCATAGCTCCTCCTCAACCCATAAATAGGAGGGTAATGCGATTCAGTGCACTCGAACTTACGTTCTCTTACATTTACAACAATACTAATGCTAATTGAACTAGGATTCAATCGGCTATAATTCCGCAATATTAAAACTAAAGGCTTATGATTATGTTAAATAAATGATTCATTGAGAGTATAGATAAGGGGTTAAGATATACATGCAAAGTAGACACGTAAACTAAAGATTTTGTGTTGACATATTTGATCGTGTTTATTTTTATTTGGGCCTTGTATAAAATGGTTTTATGCAACAAATTGGATTGTAATTCGTGACGATAGTTATAGACTCATGCGAAGACTTCTGGTTCAATCGAATGGCTTTTTAAAAGAGAAGAGTTTGTATTTTTTAAGGACTATCTAAATTTTGATCGAAGTATTTGAAGTTGCCTGAAACTTACTTTTGAAGATTTTAATGAGCATTTCAAGCATTTGAAGAGCTCTTTTATTAGCCTATAAATTTGCTACTAATCAACTTTCTCATATTGTTTTTTAGAGCATCTTTTGAGTACGTTATTATAATATCTCTACTTTTGTTCATTCGACACTCTTTATACGTTTATTAGAGAGATACATTGCTTGTAAGTGAAGTTACTTTGTGGGGAGCGGTTTGTAACAATTGGAATCATTGCTGGGATTGCAATTATCTATTATTGTAAAGGATAGATTAAGTTTAGTCAAATAGGTAATTCCATTAGATCATTGAATAAGAATTATTCTCTAAACAAGGTTCCGCGTAGCAAAAATAGTAATTTTGAACTACATTAACAAATACCATGTGCTAATTCTCTCTTTATTTTGCTTCTTTCTCCTCTTTGCCTTAAAACTGCTCTACCCCAACTTCAATTGAAACAACTGTTGAAACATTAAGTCGGAACGAATGCAAACCGAAAACTTTTTCAGAAAGGTAGTAAATTATTTGTTATAATACAACGTATATAACTTCTAGATATTCCTTAAGACACAACATGTCCATGTCCATGTGCTTTTCTTTTCTTTGGTAAAACGTGGAACAAAGTACTTCCCACATTTTAGTCATATATTATTATTATAGATTCATTGTTTGGAATGTTTGAGCTTTTGATTTTATTTATTCACAAATTTTTATTACTAATTATTAATAGAAAACAATAATTTGCAATGATAAGTGTTCTATAATTTCTACTATAAACCATGTGGACTGCATGGGTGTAATCTCCATTAAATATATAAACCTAGAGGTTACAGTCGAGATAAAATTATAAAATTTTAGGGGTTAAAACTAAAAAATATGTTAAAAAAAGGGCTTAAATTAAAATATTAAGGGTACATTTGTAGTAATTATAAATATAATAAAAAATTTTAATTCTTAGCAAGGGCTCTGGTCTCTCTTAAAATAAAAAATTATTCATGTAGGCTCTTTAGAAATTTTAAAATTTTAAATTAGTAAAAGTAAAATTACATTTTGACCTCCTAAAAATGATAAAATTCAATTTAATCCTTTAAAAGTTATAAACATATAAGCTATTAAAAATTGTATTTTTATTTTGTCTCCCCCTAAAAGAATTTTTTGGCTTCGTCCCTGTTCTCGAGATGTATTTGACTAATAGAGTGCAATTACATCTTAATTTCTTATGTGATATTGGATAGATAAATCGTCAGAGAAAAAGGCAAATTTCCTAAAAGTTCCGTGAACACATCTTCATATATATTTTTTATTAAAATTTCATTTTATATACTTATGATCTAGTATAAATCCATCAAAATGTGATATTTGGAATATAAAATAACTGTAAATCTAAAGCAAATCAATATGAATCACTTTGAAGCATGAAACAAAATCTACAAATGAAAGGAGATTTAGATGATTTGATCATGAAGTAGGAGTCCTAAATAGCATTCATAACAACTTGCTCTTAATCCAATTTAACTACTCTAGTATTAAAATTTCCCCATATTTGCATGATTTGCTTCTCCAACAAAATGGAATGTTTTGTGGACCAATTAAGCTCTCATTCATGTCGTCAATTGAGACCTAATTATAAATGTTTTCATCTGTTTTACGTATTGAAATTAATTTTATTCGGATTGAAGATGATATTCAGGTAAAATATCTCTCAACAATAATAACTTCAGAATTTGAATGGTTGAGAAAATATCTACTTTCACTTTCCTTTTTTTTACCACTCATTCATTCTCTTACTCATATGCTTGATTTTTGAGTTGAAGGAAATGATTTCCTAGTTTATTGGATGGGGGAATCTTCAACTTTGGCAGATGCTAAAGAAAATATTTTCTAAAATTATACTCACAAATTATTTGGATTTGATAAAAGAAATTTTAATTATAATAAAATCGAATTTAAACTCAAATTTAAAATCGAGCATAGAAATAAACTTAATTTTTACTAAATAAATCATTATGATAATGAACTTAATTCAATAGATTTTAATAATTCAATTTTTATTCTATCAATCTCGAATAAAATTTTAAATATTAAACTCGAAATAACACATTTTTATATATATAAAACCCAAATAAATTAACTCAATTACAACCTATGCTCAGCTTGTACCATTTCTCTAGCACACCAAGGCATATATATACATAAAAATAAGCAAGTGAGTTGTCAAAAGATTTGGCTGCCAGTACTGATCAGTGTATAATGCATGCCCAATAATGGTTTTTGGTTGAAGAGAAAAATGAACATGGTTGGAACTGAATTGGGTTGTCCCAGTGTCCCCTTTCTACCACTTTCATTATTGTCTAAATAAAAATCGGATAAGTGATCAAATTAATCAGATTACTTAATTCAGCCGATTTTAAATTATTCATATATAAAATCGATTCAACCCTTTAATCGGATTAATATACCAATCATCTTGAAAAAAAAAAAAAAAGAAAATCATTGGCTTAATGCCACATGCTGCGTTGACTCTCTTCCTCTCTTATTATTCTCTCATCTCCTTAACCCTTTTTCGTTTCATGCCACTTAATTTCTTCAATTATTTATTTTCTTTGTTAATTAATTTCTTTTTTTATTCTTCTTAATCCATATTCACAAAACATCTTTAAAAGCTATGCTAAGAAGATATGATTAAATTAAATATAAGTTTGTTTTTTTTGGGATAAAGTCTTACACATGCTTTTATTTCTTTATTTTTTAAGTATAATTTAAGTCACTTTTGGATGGAGTGGTGCGTTTATCTACGGTTAGTGTAAAAATAAGGTGGCGGTGAAATTAAATACTATGGTGTGAGACAAATAAAAAATTAAATATATCGCACTGAAAATAAACGTCCATCCAAAAAAACCCTAAATTCTTTCTAATCTCACTCATAAATTATTTATTTAAAAAAATCCATTAACTATATTTTTAAAATAGAAAATCCATCATAAATAAGGTAGTTTCCCCTAAAATAAAGGGACATTATTTCATAGCTATTATAATGAAGCATATCGTATCATGAGTGTATAAACAAATTAAAATTAAGAGGAATATGGGTTGATTTATGTACTCTTTCTTATCATAGAAATTGGATCTAAATGTTTGTAATCTTAGTTGTCGGATTAAGGCTTAATCAAGTTTATATTTTAACATTCAGGGACCGATACCTTAAAATAAAAAAAAAATTCATTTAATTCTTTTTATAATCTATAAAATTTTAAATTGGTAATGATAAAATTACACTTTAGTTCTCAAAATGTTAAATTTTTTATTTAATTTTTTAAAAATTATAAAGATATAAACTATTAAAATGACAAAATTACATTTTTACTATCATAAAAATATATAATTTAATTTCAACCCCTAAAACGATTTTAGACTTCACCCCTACTACCATTTACCCAATTATAAAAGTAATTGTTCGTGGAGTTTTGTAATTCCTAAAATGGGTTTAATAAAACATTAAAATATAAATAAAAGGTAATTATTTGATACATTCTTTGTGTATAAAGTTTTTTAAAACTTTATGAGTAGATTAAACGTGTAATTAATAAGTGTCACATTTATTTATATTTAAATATTTATTTATTTTTACTTCACCTTATAAAACACTTGTCATACTTTAAATCCACTTATACATTCTTTGTTCGCATTATCTGCACCGATTGAAAGCTCTTTTTCCCTTTCTCTTCTACAATTCAATTTTTTTTTCATGAAATAGATTTGGATGCCACAAGTCTGCGATCCAAAATTCAAAGAGCTTTTTTCTCCGACCTTTGACACTGACTGCTAGACTGACTTTGATTTAATGTATGTTCTTTGATTCGTCCATGAGTACTGATGCACCGTACTAATCATCGAATTGTCGCTTGGAGCTCACTAGTGAAATTTTTTTTTAGAAAAAAATTAAACAACCCAGTGACTAAAATAACAAATTTAGAATAGTTCAATAACTTAAATGAAAACTTTCAGATAGTTCAGTGACTAAATTGTAATTTTTTTTAGTTAAATAACCAAAACGAAAACTTGCCTATAAATAGTTAATGGTGTAGCTCACCGTTAAAGAAATAAATGCAGCCGTTTATTTTCATATTAGATTCGTATAATTGTTTGCTTATGCAGAATACAAACTAAAATTGTAATAAATTGATATGGTGTACTGGTTTGTAAAAAGTAAATCAAGTCAAAACTTGATGCATCACATTGTTGGTTCAAACATGTGGTTCCTCTAGCTCCCTCGGTAAGCAGTGATGGAGAATGGTGAAAGCAGCAAAGGAACATGAAAATGCTCCCATTTCTGAGTCTCTTTGATCTCAAACACAATTGAAACATAAAGGAACTTATTCTGTATACTCCATGGGTGAGAGCATCAACCATGCTCATCAATATCAATAGTTGAATATGGTTCAAGTACCCATCTACCTATATCAATCTCACCAATTGATGGACCACCTTCACCGCCCTTCCACATCTCCAAACGTAAATCAATACCACCAGCTGGACATCCCTTTGAAACATCCAATACAAGAGTGGTAATCGGCAGTCGAGCTCGAGCTCGGAGTACTCGAGGTGCTTTTGGCAGGAGAAGTTAAATGCTGTCCAATTACGCCCACACGTTCTTCTAGTTTTTGAAAAGATGGAAAAGGGGAAGTGATGATTAAGTTTTTGCAAAATAGAGGGACTTGCAGCTTGAGTAGCTACCACCATTGAAACAGTTTTTGTTTTAGCAGAGATGAGCTTTGAAAGGCGTAGTTCTACTATTTTCATTTGCTCTTGGGGCCTGTTGGAGTATCTCAAGCTCAAGCATGGGAGGTTTAAGCCAAACAATTATGAACGTATGAAGAGTTAAAAGTAAGAATTTGACCACAAATTAAGAGGTGAAAATGTGAATAAATGGGAGATTTTTTGTTTTTTAGCGTAAATAGTCAAGGGGCTAAAGTAGAGAAGGCAAAGTGACCAAAAAACTTATAGAAGGGTCAATGTGAGAATTTCAGTATAATACAGGAGCCAAAACAGATATTAAATCTATACAATAATTCAGATCATCTAAGGAATGGATTAGATTATGGAAACTGCCAAAGCAATATTAGTGGCAAGCTTTGGTTTACCTTCAATTCAACAAGTATTTGATTAGCAATCCTACCATAGGCATAGATACATGCCTAAATTTTTGCCTATATCCAGCAGTCAGACAATTGAAAACTTTATGAAATTTGGTTTACCTTCAATTCAAAATTTTGCCTAAATTTTAGAAGAAAACGACTGTGTAAATCAATAAGCTGATATGACTTTTGCTTTTCACATTTGGGTAATGAAATTACCAAAACATCCCATTTTAATAGTCATGCTTCCAAGGACATTCAAGTTTTGCTGCTCACTGTTCTAATTTATTCTCTTTATGAATTTTTTTTTAATATAAATTATTTAACGTGAAAGAGTAGTCATTAGATGTGATTAAGGTAGAATTAAAAGTTTAGATGTGATTAAGGTAGAATTAAAAGTGTAAATGAGATATTAATGCTCGCAAGTTATTTGAGTTTGATTTTTAAATAAAAATTGAACTCAATTAGCTTGAATTGATTGATCGAGCGAAATTTGAGTTTAGTAATATTTGACTCGAACGGCTCACGAGCTTTATCGAGCTTTTCATATTTTTATATTATTAAATTATGTGTTAATATAACACTAAACTTAATTATTGAGTCGAGCTTGAGTACAAAAATAGATAAGCGAACTTAATCGAGCCTCGAGCAACTCGATTATAGCTAGAGCCAAGCTCAAGCTTAAAAATAAATGTTCGATCGAGTTTGAGTCGAGTACTGAACATCCAATTTTAAGTCGAGCTCAAGCTTGATAGTATTCAAACTTGATTCAACTTGATTACACCCCTAGGTGGAATTAGTGTTATAGTAACAATTACTTTTTTTTAATGTTTAATATCAAATATAGGTTTTATATTTAATTTAAAATTTGACAAATAATTTAT
Source organism: Gossypium longicalyx (assembly GCA_025698465.1). Classification (NCBI taxonomy): domain Eukaryota; kingdom Viridiplantae; phylum Streptophyta; class Magnoliopsida; order Malvales; family Malvaceae; genus Gossypium; species Gossypium longicalyx. The sequence continues at coordinate 94,889,552 of CM047000.1, read as the reverse complement.
ATTAATTATTAAAAAAAAGCATTTAATTTTTTCACCTATTAGTTATTTTTCAACATCATATCTAATATAATCATTTTAACTTCTTAACTTCTTACCGCAATTTTTGAGAGCAATATAAAACACTTAAATTAACAAGGTTTTAATAGGCAAGGGATAATAATTAGCAATGACGGGGACTGGAATGATGTAATTAAAGAGGCCTCCTTAAATGGTATATTTAATACTGTAAGGTTAAGATCAAACTTTAGACATGAACCACAAATACCAAACTACCGAAGGATTAGAATGTTTTTTCAAGCTACAATCTTATTCGTCACTAGTTTTTTATTGGAATAAAATGGTGAAATTCTCCATTTACACCACATACAAACAGTAATGATATCAAAAGATGAACCCATCAAGTCAGCTAACCCCATGCAAGCATGTTCAAGTATTGTGGATTCTATAAGAAAATATGGTTCCTCTAGCTCCCTCGGTATGTCGAGAAGGAGAATGGTGAAAGCAGCAGAGGAACGTGAAAATGCTCGAATTTCTGTGTGTCCTTGATTTCAAACACAATTGAGACATAGGGGAAAAAGCCTCCAGGGTTGTACTTACCTGTGTTGAAACTTATTCGGTATACTCCAGGGCTGAGAGCATCTACTATGCTCATCAACTGACCGCTCCGTCCATCTCTATCAGTAGTTGAACATCCTTCAAGTACCCATCCGCCTATATCAGTTTCACCAAATGATGGACGAGGTTGACTGCTCTTCCACATTTCCAAACGTACTTCAATACCAGCAGCTGGAGATCCCCTAGAAACATCTAATACATGAGTAGTGATTGGTGGTCGAGTTCGAGCTTGGACTTGAGGAGCTTTTGCAGGAAAACCTTCTAAAGGAGCAGTTAAATGCTGTCCAATTATGCCCACACGTTCTTCTAGTTTCAAAAAATGTAGGAAAAAACACAGGATGAAGGGTAACTTAAATCCAAACACTGAAAGCATGCATAGCACAAAACAAAGATAAAAACAATTAAAATTAATATATATCCAATTTTTTAAGACAAATACAAGAACCCCATTTTGTTTTAGAATTGTTTTCCCCAAAAGGTTAACCATTCATCTTCTAGAATAGAGGACTACAATGCAAACAAGGACATTCTACGATTTATTCTTGCAACGAAACAAGTGTTACCATCCATTGGCAGGAAGGACTTTGCTCTTGGATGGTCAGAACTTGCAGCATTTCTATATCATTTCATCTAGGATGTTTTATTTTAAGCACATGCAAGGTCATCAGTCAATAGAATAAACTAACCTAGCAGCACCACTAGCCATGAGGAATGGTGCATTAAGGAAGCTTTTGTTTTGCTTAAGAACATGGTTTTCAAACACTTTTGATAGCCTGGCTCAACAATGGCACCGTTGAAAGACAAGAATCCATATGGACATATTCTTCTTCTTCGTCAACAATTATCGTGTGAGGATGGAATTGTGTTCAACATATTTACAGAGATGCTAACTCTTGTGCAGGTCGACTTGCTTTGAATAGTCATATCTCATTGATTTAGCAAGGTTGGATGAATCTCCTAATCTTCTAGTTCATCTAATGCAAGAACATTGTATTGTTATTGGTGGACCTAAAGCTTGAGTCACTCAGTGAGTACTCCCACTCATAGGCCCCAAAGCATGTATTGAGGATCTTTGTACGCACAATGAAAAAGAAAGTGATGTTTTAAGGGGATAAAAAGGAGAGGGGAAGGTGGAGAAGGCAGTAAGGAAAGTGAAAAGTACTTTCAGCTCTACTCGCTACTGCCTGGCTGCCTGTTGAATCAGCTTTTGTTTTAGCTGAGAAAAGCTTTCTAAGTCGTAATTCTGTTATTTTCATTTGCTCCTGGGATGCTATCTCAAGCTCATGTATGGGCCTGTTTGAGTACCGGTTCTGCAAAAGCAAAATTTAGAATAATTTGTATCAACTTCTGAAAGGCCTCAGGATACAAGACTGGCCCGTTATCGCATATTCAGAAAGATGAAGATAGATATAACGTGCCCTATAGAAATCAGAAACAATAAATTTAAAAGTTCAGAGGTTGTACAAGAACTTGTTCTCGTTCAAGTGATGCGCTCAGCTGGTTTATTGTTTTCTTACAAAAAAATAATAATAAGCATAAAGCTAGGTTATAGGGGTCAGAAATAAGTTCACCATTAGCATAAAATTCATGCATGTAACAACTGCTCTGCAAGTAAACAATTGCTCATTTAAAAGGCTGCAAGTTCCAAGACAACTATCAAAATCTAAAATTTATCACAAACTCCTCGGTAAAGGCATCATTTGAAGAAAGCTTAAGTTTTAGATTATGGCAACGGCAAAAGTAATATCAGTGCAAGCTTTACCTTCAATTCACCAAGTATTTCAGCAGCACTCCTCCCAGAGGCACATATTAGAAATACATGTCCAAATTTTTGCCTATATCGAGCATTCCAGTCAGATAGTTCCTGTAAGAACAAGGTGATTATTCCTTGCACAAATAACTAAATATATATAATTGTTAATTCTACATGGTTAATTATGCACTGTGTGAGGGTGCAGTTAGGTAGCCTGGCAATCATGTTTGTTGAGAGCCATGTTTTCAGTGCCTAAATATTTTAGCTGTTCAAGAGAAGCATAATTTCAACCTGTAACCCGGAATCAGTGGCAGTTGCTAAAGCAGTTGATTGTTCTCCCTTACTCCACCTGTAAATAAAAAAAAAATAGAATAATTTCAAGTGACCTAACAACAAAAACTAATAAAAAATTCATAATTTAGAGAGAGGAGAAATTCAAAGAATAATTGTAGTTTGGCAGGGCATTACAGTTACAAGGATAACTGTTCCACTTTCTATCTAGCAAGTGTTGAAGGGTTTGAAAATGAAACTGGAACTTGTTTTGCTATTCATACCATAACCAAATATATGCTGGGATGGGATACGATGTTGTCAAAAGTAGGGAAAGGAAACACTACAAGACAAATTGAAAATCCAATTACAAAGAAAATCTAAGATGTTTGGTCAAGATAAAGGAAACTTATTTTTGCGCCACTTGTCATTAACTGGAAACAGAAAATACATGAGATGAGAGGAGAAGTTAAATTCAAATGATGAGGGATATGCAATTTAATGATTTAATGGCTACATCATAGGACATAGTTGTATATAAAGTAGTTAAAATTGGTTGAATTGAACAAACGGTGTTTTTCATTTTTTTTCTCATTATTACTACTTTCAGATCGAACTAAGGTATTAAAAGCTACAAGTACAGGATCAGAGAATTCGGGGAGAGAGGAGGAGAAAGATAAGATCAACTTGGGTTAGCAAGTGATGATGATTCTTAACACAAGCAACTAGCATAGTACGATGAGATCAATAGAGAAGTGAGATCCCTAGCTAATATTTATGACTAGAAAAGGAAAAAACACGAACTGAGCACTGGAGGTATGAGAAGAAGGGGATTCTCCAATCTGAGGATGAGCAGCAAATGCTTCCAACCAACCAATAACATCAACCTTCACCCATCAAATTAATTTATTTATTACAATTATTGCTTAGCAGAAACTGAATAAGAACACTTAATTAATGATGATAAATATTCAAATAAATAAATAAAAGACGAGAAAGGAGTGACCTTGTCGAACCAGATATCCTTGGCTACAGAGATAGCATGCTCGACTGAAGGAAATGGAGATGCCACAGCCATTTGCTTAGCGAATTGGGAGCTACCGCAGCATGCCAACGCTTCCTTCTCATCCACCTTTATCTCCTCCATTATTCTTCTCTTCTGCTCACTCACTGCTATCTGTCACTTTGCTGGTCAGTTTAGAATTTATGGCCATCAAAAGAAGAACCCCTCTGGATTTAAATCCTCATTTAATGGTTTAATAAGAGCCACGAGTCTACATATTTCAATCAATTTTATATCAATCCTCTTACCCTACACTTATTTAGTTATGATCCACCTTATAACAGTGTCTTAGGCCTAACATAGCCTTAATATACACTCATTCACCAGCATCCTAGGAGAGAATAAAAAGAACCCATTTCGTAGTTATTGCTTGTCATTCTAAGGATCAGGAGTTAGTACTCTTTCAACTACAAATCGATACGCAGGGGTTCATCCGTTTCTTCCCAACATGATCAGGAGTTTCTTCATTTATAAGTGCTCTACTAGTATCAATTGATTAGAAAAAGTATAAATCTACAGCATGCATAATACCCTTCACTAATTACACCTCCACCAAGTTGCTTAAACTTGCTTTTTCTCGAGAACTAGTTTTTGACAAGTAAAATCTCCCTTAAGTTGACTAAAGACTAACTTCACAGTGCAGCTTGTAGATCGTCTATGGTAAAAGCAAATTCAAATCTGTTTGAAGATTGAAGTTTGTACATTGAATCAAAATAAAGTCTAACACGTTTCCCAGCAATTCAACGGAAAGTCAACCCAAGCACTCCATAGTGGCGAAATTGAAATAATGAATAGGAAACCCATACAAATATCAACCTAGAAAAGCATTTCTCAAATTCCCATTTCACGGAGAAAGTATAATCATTGAAAGAGTAAACGAAATGATCATTCCGTTCTATTTTAATTTCTTTTTTTTTTTTACACAAAGGAATAGTTAATTAAACCAAAAAAATTTATTGAAATGAAAAAGAAACTGAGATTATCCAGATATTTGTGATGGTATGAAAAGCAGAAAACGCGGATGATGAGATGAGAAATTACCTTTTAGGCGATCTCCACTCAATCTCTCTCTTTCTCTTTCGTTTTGGGTTGCAAATGGAATCTGATTGAATGCAAATTATGCAATGAATGCTGGATAAATAATAATAATAATAATATGAAGGCTTAATTCAAGTTTTAGCCCCTAAAGTGTACTCATTTTCTAACTTTGGTATTTAAATTTTGTTTTTGCCCAATTTGGTATCTAAAGTACACTCACTTCCTAATTTTGTACCTAAAGTATGTCTCCAATATATTTGTTAGTCTATTTTCTGATAGCCATTAAAAAATTGGTGCCCAATCATATAAAAAATAGAAACAAATATATATAATTTAAAATATATATAAAATTTAGAAGAAAAAAACATATAAATTATAAAAAGTAAAATGAAAAGAAATTCGTTGAATTAATAATATTATTGTAAAAAACCTTAAAATATAAAAAAATTGTGAAAAAAATATTTAAAATTTATAAGATATATAAAAGTATTTAAAATATTAATTTTTTTCTTAAAGTCCTAAAAAACTAAAAAAACTTAAAAAAAAAAAACTACTAAGCCTTTATTTTTTTTCCACTTAATTGGATACTTAAATGGTCTAATTATTAAAGTTAATAAAAAATATTAAAAATATATAATAAAATTTGACAGTTCAAATATGGAATCGAGTGTAAAAATAAAAATAGTAGCTTATTATTTTTTTTATAAGTTTGAGAGCTTTTTACACCATTAAGTATTTTTTTAATATATGACAGAAGAGATGATTAACAATAACATTAAGGTAGTGTTTGGAAAGCCAACTAGTAATTGGATTTGGATCTAATTGCTTGTAATAACACAAGAGTGACATATTTGGATAACCATTGTAATTAGTGGATCTCACTAAATTGGTTGTGATTGGAGCACTGCAATTACACTTTTCGATTATTAGGAAGAGGGCGAGAAAGTAATTAGGTGGGTGATTACACCTAAATTCAATTACACTAACACTTTTCAAACCCGCATATATGATTCTCTAAGAAAGTATTTTTTTTATACAAGTTATAAAAGTTATATTATAAGCATGAACACATACAAGTACTTGGGATGATTATGGTAAAAAAATGAAACACTGTTAACCCGTCTCTGTTGTCGGATTGGGGTCATGGAGTATTACGACAACATTTCAAACATTTAACATTACTTTTAAACAAAATATTCAATATAATGATAATAAATCAAATCACATACAGCCATAACTGAACGTAAGTAAATGGACCTTAAAACGAGTTTACGAGAGCTTAAAAATAAATTAGAAACACTCTGGGGTCAATTCAAAACAAAATAGAAAATGTTGGGAAAAATTAAAAATTTTAGAAATAGGGGACACACGACTATGTGGCCAAGCCATGTGTCACAACCCAGACCGTATGGATATTTGAAGTCCAGACACACGGTCATGTCTCAGCCCGTGTCGGAATCGATGTTGGGTCACACAGTTGTGTCACTAGCTATGTCTCAGACCGTGTAACTCACTGTTTTAAGACACACGGCTGTGTGCCAGGTCGTGTGAATCATGCTCTTAAAGCTAATAAGACACACGGCCGTAGGAATAGACCGTGTAGGTCATACGACCATATGGTAGCCTGTGTCCTAGGCCATGTGAACCTAAATATACCTTAAAACTCAACTTTGCCAAATTGTGATTACTTGGACACTAAACAACCAATTCATCAACCATTTAACCTATTCAAAACACAATTAAACATGTTCAAAACATGCCAAAACAACCATCTTAAGTGCCTAACCAGTATTCCCTCATTGACACCACATTTAGATCATCCAGCACAAACCAACAATTCAATCATTCATCACCTAACCAATATGCCTTACACCTCAAATAAATTTCAATCGTTTCATAACCAATTTAAAAACTTATTATATAACCCACTCATTACTACTCAATAAGTCATGTCATACATTTCTCAGAACAACCAATTTCATTGAAATTTATAGCATTCAACAAATACACTAGCAATTTCAACCATTACAAAACATATTCTATAAACACATATCCACCTTATCTATATATGTATACTTACCTATAAACACATGTTTAAAAGACTCATCTTCTAGGCCATATTACACCTATTCATAACTATACACTAAAAATCGAAGACCCCAAAATATCATTCTAGGTACATGCCAAAATGTAAAAAAGAGTATCACCAACACTGAGTCCGAAATTTGATCGTTGGATGCTGAGCCGACAAACACAAAAATAGTACCTAACCTACATATGAGGAAACAATCTTATATTAAATAATCTCATTATCTCAAGTACTTCAACTAAATTTGATGATTCACATTTTCATAATCCATAGCATATATATTTATGGAATTTACCACTCAGTTCAACTACATATTTCCTACATCTTCCATAGTAGCTTTTATACACCAACCTTCTACTATAGATTAATAATACCTTATCGATTTAAAACGTTCAATGAGTGGCACCCAGTGCCTAACAGTTAAACCATAACTAAACTTTGCGTCTAACACTAATCAGATGAACAAAAAATATAGAGACTGTGCCTAGCACTAGTCAAATAAACTGACAGAAGTTGCATCCAACACTAGTTGGATGAACTAACAATTATAGTAATGTGCCCAGCACTAGTCAGATAAACTGACAGAAATTGTGCCCAGCACTGATTGGATAAACTGACAATTATAGTAATGTGCCCAACACTAGTCGAACGAATCGACGATGTTTTGCACTCAATGCTAGTCAAATGTACCAATGAATACCATAATGTGCCCAACACTAGTCGAACGAATTGACAATGTCAATTACTCATTCGCAAGTCCATAATACTTTTCATAACTCAATATCACATTATATATATACATATACATCCATAAAGCTCCATTCAATTAAATTAACAAATACATTAAGGATATAATAAGTTATCAAGTAGTATTTAGAATAATTAAAACAACTTATAAAGTTCGAGTTTAAGGAATACGAACTTACCGAATTGTGATGGCTATTAAGGTCGAGAATGGTTACTCGGCAATCTTCTCTTTTCCGCAATTACCAACCAATCCTTTTGTTTCTTGATCTAAATTTATTCACATAATTAATTTAATTAATAATCACCAAGAAACATTTATTCAAACCATTAACCTTTTAACCACATTTCACATTTTTGCACTCAACATTAACTTTCTATTTAATTTAATCCTCAATTCTAAAACATGCTATTTAATTAAAATCAAGAAGGTCCCTTGTCAAGCAATTTTCCATAAAGTCCAAAACAACTCATACCTTCAATTAAATCACCATTTAATCCTTAAATTTATCATTCTCATAATTGAATCCCTGAATCTTAATATCATCAAGAATCATTTAGCAATTATTTCTATTTATCTACCAAACTTAATATCTAACATAATAACACCAAGAACTCAAATTCCCTACAATGGCAAAGTTCACACTCTTCGACTCTACTCATAAATTTTTCAGTAATAGATCTTTCACAATGAGATCTATCTTATATAGTAACGGTATGTAAGGATGAAGATTAATTGGGCAGTTGACCTTGTTACTCCATTCTTTGCAAGAGTCAACACATAATTTTTTTGCTTTTTAAATATGATTTTCCTCGCTTAATGGATAAGCATTTGCTACCAATGGGTAATTTTTTCTCATATTAAATTCCAAGATTGGATCTGCACCAATGGAAACCATAAATTTCATACACAATAAAAGGATATGATAGATTTATCATTTTTAGATAGTGAATGGACAAACCTCATTCTATTCACTAGTACGAATCGTTGATACTGAAAAAGTTGTTTTTTTCTCAACGTATGATCTGAACAAGTCGCATGTACACCCTAGTACATGTTCCTTGGTGCTAAGGACATCCCCCAAGAGCAGGAGATTGCGTGACATTTCTAATTGGTTGTCTTGCATTTCTAGTAAATTGTTTAATAGTTGGCATATTGAATCATATACATAATAGACTGGTTTAGATCGATCCTAACCAGATGATTCTGAGTTATTTATTTTTCTATTTAATAGATTAATAAAATATTAATCCTTTAGGCTTAAGTTCAGAAGGAAAGGAAGAAGAGGTATTAAATCAATTTTAATTAAATTGTGGATTGGTGTTAAATCGTTGCTATTATTATTTGTTATTTAATTTATTTAACCGCTACACAATCCTCAATTTCATGAGCTTGGGCTTCTGTTGCGGACATAAAAAACATCTCTTTCCATGTCTTCAAATACAACCCATAGAGGCTTGCCCGTTCTTTATACAAGAAGTTTCAGCTACCAAGATAAATTCGCTTATGTGTGCCTTATAAAAAGAACTAGCAGGTTGATGGATCATTACCCTGATGATATAACATAATAAAAGGTTATTCTAACTCACATAATGAGGTGAGAAGAATAGCTAAAGAATAATAAGAAAAAAAAAGAGATAGAATTGAACAACTGTACAAACCTTTTTATGCATTGCAGGCTTTACAATGGAATCCTCTTTTTTCTTTCATCGAAAGAAGAAAAAGAAAAAATAGAGAGTGTCTATTAGACTTAGATCACTAAATAATCCAAGTATCACCAAAATTCAAAATTACTATGATGGCTCCGTTGCTTCATATATTTATTTCGTCTTAGATTCAGCAATCTCAAAGTTTTTTTGAAAAAAAAAAAGAAAGAAAAATAGTCTCTTTTTTTTTTGTACTCTTTTATTTTATAACATAAATATTGTTAAAAATATTGTTAAGCCTCTAGTTTGAAAAGAAAAAAAGTTTGTGACGTTGAGATAGGTCCATGACAATTAACATAAAATAAAAAATGTTGTTTCTCTAATATTTTGGAAAAAAAAAGAAATAAAAAAATTCATATTGAATTCGAAGTGCCATACGATTATTACTTATTAATTTATATTTCATATGGCGAAAGCATAGTCTTCTTTTTTTTTTTCCATCAAATAAAAAAAAATTTATTGGCATTGAGCGTGAGGGAATGCTAGACCTTTTTGTAATATCCCCCCAGCAAGGAGAAAAGATCCCATTAAAATATTAATCGTATTGAAATGTGCGAAAATGTGTAATTTTATACCGGTGTACCTGGATCTCTCCATTAAAAAATGTAAGGTAAATTACACCATTAGTCACTAAACTATGTGTAAGTTTTTGTTTTGGTCATTTAACTAAAAAAAGTGACAATTTGATTATTGAATTATTCGAAAGTTTTCATTTAAACCACAAAATTATTTAAAAGTTTTTTTATTTAAGTTATTGGCTTGTTAAATTTTTTTTTCTAAAAAATAGTTCTGCCAGCAAGCTCCAAGCGATAATTTAACGATCGATACGGTAGATCAATATTCATCAATGAGTAGAAGATCATACCTTAGATCTAAGTCGATCTGATGATTAGTGTCAAAAATTAGAGAAAATATTATGTGAATTTTAGTTTGCAGATTCGTAAAATCTAAAGTTGTTTCAAGAAAAAAAACTGAACTGTAAAAAAGAAGGGATAAGAGAGTTTTCGATTGGTTTAGACTATGCGGATGAAGAAAGCCATATAGCAACATCATAATGACTTGAATGAAAACTTTTAAATAATTTAATGACTAAATTGTAACTTTTTTAATTAATTATCAAAATAAAAATTTACACATAATTTAGTGATTTATCATCTAATTTACCCTAAAATAATTCGACTTTACAGACCTACTATTAAGTCGATTTGGATTAAGATGGTAACTCGGTGGTTAGTCGATAAAATACTTTTACATCCGGCCCAATCCCTGACTAAAGTCAGTGACGCCTGAGGTAGGCCTTTTTCTCTCAGTTCCGTTGTTGCTATTTGCCCCCATTCCTCTCTCCTATCGTCACTCGGAGAACTGCTTTGTTTTCACTAGTAAGTTTTGTTTCTATTTTACGCTTTTCATTACGTCGTACTGATATATAGGTTGATTGCGCATAGAATCTGTTTGATAAAATGCTTAAGGGAAAATTTTCTCCTTTTTTCCAAAACGGTCTTCTTTTTACCGATGCGGTCAGCTATTTTGTTTGGTGACGTGGGGTCACCACAATAAAAATGAAAAGTTCATCTTGGGTCCTTTCGTTTCCTTGTTTTGAAAAAATGCTATCAACAATTCAACCCCCGCGTTATCTTTCTCGTTTCCCACTCCGGGGCCGGACCAAATCCCGCCCCTTTCACATCCTTTCTTCCGCACAGCCCGTCATCAAGACCTCCTTCGCAGCAGACCAATCACAAATCCTCTCCATTCGTGACTCGCTTCTCAACCGTCACCTCAGTGCTGTGGAACTGACCCATTCCTACCTGGACCGTCTCAAACAAACGGAGCCCCATATCAACTGTTTCCTTCACGTCTCCGACCCTGACAAGGTCCTCAAACAAGCGCAGGATATTGACGACAAGATAAAAAGGAACGAAGAAGTGGGTCCCCTTGCTGGCGTCCTCGTCGCTATCAAAGACAACATTTGTACGGCTGATATGCCTTCCACTGGTGGCTCTCACATCCTGGAAGGCTACCGTCCTCCGTTCGATGCCACTGCCGTGAAGAGGTTGAAGGACTTGGGCGCCATTGTTGTTGGAAAGACCAACTTGGATGAGTTTGGTATGGGGAGTACTACTGAAGCTTCTGCTTTTAAGGTTTGGTTAAATTCCCACTCAGATTATTTAGGGCTAGTCTAGTGTTTGTGTAGAGAAAGCCTAGTTTAGAACACAGCTTGATTCCAAAAAAATGTGGTGAAAAAAAATATGGTTTTGAAAATCTAGAAGCATCTGATGTTGCTGAAATTGAAATGCAAGGAAGATATACATTTAAAATAATAAAATTTTAGAGATAAGAGGATAATAAAGTTATTTTATCCAAAACTCAACTTCCAAAAGCTAAAAGCATCATTTTTCCAAGTTTTTGGGTTTGGTTTGTTAAATCATGATGTTAACAACAGAAGCCAAGATATGTACTTGCTTTTGCTATGAAAAATAGCTTTTGAGGTCAAAAGCTGTGCCAACAACAATGCTAATTAGAGCCTTAATTCTGTTTGATAACTGCTTTTGCTTCAGTTGATTGTTAGTAATGCATTTATTAGTTTGAATAGGTGACAGCGAACCCATGGGACCTTTCTCGGGTGCCAGGGGGATCTTCGGGTGGCTCTGCTGCATCTGTATCAGCCAGGCAATGTGTTGTGTCACTTGGGAGTGACACTGGTGGAAGTGTGAGGCAACCAGCATCATTTTGCGGTGTAGTTGGTTTGAAGCCAACTTATGGACGTGTTTCGAGATTTGGACTTATGGCATATGCATCATCCCTTGATGTTATCGGATGTTTTGGTTCCTCCGTTGCTGACACCGGGATTCTTCTTCATGCAATTTCTGGTCATGATTCACTTGATGCTACTAGCAGTAAACGAGTTAAGCGCTCTTTCAATTTAAAACTAGCAGTGATATTTTCTTTGTTTAGGTGCTGATAATACAAAGAGTATCTTATTAACCGTATACCTTTGTTTGATAAATTGCCATGCCTCATGCATATGTTCTTTATTTGTCGAGCTGCTTAGAAAATGAGTCTATATTAAGTACTGCCACCTATAGCTTAAGCAGTTGTGCCTTTTAATCACCTTACTGAAGTGAAATTTCTTATGATATGATTCATCATTGGTGTGATCATTTTTGAATGAGAAGGTTCCTTTATTTGTGTGACTTTCCTGTCTTCCTTTTTGCTACCCTGATTTAAAGGCTCCATTTTTCTCTTTACCTTCTTGCTTACTTTTCTAACCTATTCTGCATTCAGTTCCTATATTTTCTTTTCTCTTTGGCTTTTAGTCGCATCAATGATTGTACCTTGCAATTGAATCTTAGACTTTGATTACTGCGACTGCTACTTTGGCTCTTTCCGTCTACTTTGAGTTGAAGACATTTTAGCATTATTTATCTTTAGCCTTATTGCTTTAATATATGGTCTAATTGTGTAAGAATATTGCTTTTCAGGAGGTGCCTGACTTCACTTCTCAATTCACTTCTGCAAGTTCTTTGAAATCCAGACCATTAGAGGGGTTAAGGGTCGGTCTTATCCGTGAAACTGTTGATGCTGGTGTTGATTCTGGAGTTAAATCAGCAATACAGGGTGCTGCAGCTCATCTGGAACAATTAGGATGTGTTTTGAAAGAGGTGTAATTTAAAAGTGCCATGGGCTTCTTCTTTTTTTCTTGTGTGTGTGTGTGGAATCCAATGCATATTGGTTTTACATAGTCATTATTCTTTTGAAACTATTGCAGGTTTCATTGCCATCCTTCTCTCTTGGTTTACCAGCTTACTATATTCTTGCATCATCAGAATCATCTTCAAACTTATCAAGATATGATGGTGTCAGGTGACATGCTATGGAATGTTTTTCCATTTTCAAGCATGCATTATGCAGATGGATAAATGCTAGTTTGGAACTAATTACTATTCCATGGTTTTCTGTGATTTTCAACAAATCCAGATTTGGGAATCAAGCTTCTTCTGATGAGCTAAATGCCCTTTATGAAGAATCGAGGGCTAAAGGATTTGGATCAGAGGTCAGTCTATGAGTTATCTGTTGAGAAATTTAGTGTTATATTAGTTATAGCAATCTGGAATTTTGACATGAATGCATTTCAATTTTGCAGGTCAAAATGAGAATATTAATGGGAACATATGCGCTTTCAGCTGGATATTATGATGCATATTACAAGCGTGCTCAACAGGTGTCATTCCTATTACAGTAAATACATCTTTACTTTGATTATCTTATGGGTCTGTAGATACTCGTCCTTGGTTGTTAACGCTTCTGTCAATAGTAATGTCAGGAAATATTGTTCCTTTCAGACCACTCCTTGTTGAGAAGACTGTGGAGCTAAGCTTAAGAAGGTTGGCAGAATTCTTAGGTTTGCTTCACTGTCAGGATGTCTTGGAGAGCATAGTTTGGACGCTTTAGATACATATATTGTTAAGAATTCTACTTCTTAACCTTTCTTTGGAGTACAAGATTTTTTTTTTCTCTCCCTCTCCTCGTTGATCAAAGTGTGCATTTGCACTTAAGTTTGCAAGTAGCTCTCTCCTTGGTAAAATAAGTTACATAAGTGTAACTTCCACTAAACTACCATTATATCCACTATTTTCGTAACTTCTCTCTCATTGCTCACTACAAGCAACATGAACGTGATGTCATTCACTCTCATTACCCAATAATTCATTACACGTTCTTGTGAATTAACTCACATCTCTCCCATGTTCAATAAGATATTTCACTTGTTTCATAACCGTTATTTGGGGTAGCTACTTTGGAAACGCTATAAATAGAAAATCCAAAGTTTCATCTAGGGGATTTTTGATCTTTTGGCAAACTGAAGCACTCTAAAACTCTCCTTGCAACTCACTTGCTATTATTTTTTACAACCACCGTAACTCTCACTTTTCTCAGCCCCTGTTGCTTCCATCACCACTGTATTTGTTTTTTAGAGTCTACTCTGATCTTCTTCTCTTCCATCTCTCCATGACACTCCATTTTACTGATTTGTAACGTTTCCTCACTTAACCAAAAGAATCCTTTACAGGGTCCTAATCCGAAGATGCATAACTATCTAGCAATATACCTGTAGTTGCCTTCTCATAAAATCTAATGTGTCACCTTAAAGTCAAAATGTCCAGCTGCTAAAGTTCTTAATAGCTGTTATAGATGCACAAAACAACTTTTTGATGTTTAAATTAAATTTTTTATTCAAGTAATTATTTGCTTTAAGCAATTAAAGTATTGATATTTTAAGTCACAAAGTTAATTTATAGTCTCTAACAATCTCTTGGTTTTCCATTGGTATTCCTGTGTAAGTTATTTTTTTGGTCACGCAATTTATTTTTAAGGGTTAACCACATATCTGGTACCCAACTATGGTCAAATGTTCTATTTGGTACCTTAAGTCTAAAATATGCAACATGTTACTCAAACTTTGTTTCTCATTACCAGGTTATACATTCTACTAATTGAGTTCTGGAAAATGTGATGTATCCTTAATATCAGAGCCATGTGATGACATATGCTACACATTTTTCAGCTAATATAGTTAATTGTATGTCCAATCTGGTAAACAGACTCAAAATTCGAGTCCATTGTTGGATATTTTGAAGTTAAGGTGCCCAATTTAACATTTGACTGTAGTAAGGGTACCAAATATGTAATTAACCTTATATATAATTTTGAATGTGTATGTTAATTTGACCATTTTACTTGTCATATGCTGAAACACGTGATTCTTTTAGGAGCATTGCTATTAAAGAAAAACATTCATGATTATATAAGTGTTTTAGGTAAGGACCATAATTCGGAAAAGCTTCAAGGCAGCATTGGATGAAAATGACATCCTGATTTCACCTGCAGCTCCGTCCGCTGCGTATAAGATTGGTATGCTAGTTGAATTGCTGTTTTTCTTATTTTACTTGTTTGTCTAATCTATTTTCTGTTCCTTCTTTGCATAGTGTGAGGAGTGTTATGACTCATGTATGGATGGTCATTAACGGTAAACATTGAATTACAAAGTTGATTATGATGTTTGCAGGTGAGAAGAAGAATGACCCATTGGCAATGTATGCCGGAGATATTATGACAGTAAGAACATTTAGGTGCTGCAATTATCTTATTTAAGTCATTGCTTCACAGCTTTGAACTAGTATCATGAATGTTTGGCTGGTTAAGAATATATATAGTTAAGGTTGTGGCTTTCCCTGCATTGTTATGGCCTCACTTATTTGTTGTGTCATTTTTTTTCTTCTTTATTACAAGTAATTCCATTTCACTTCTTCAAAGGTGGTAGAATAGTTGAAATAATATATTTGCCCTTGTCCTATTTTGAGATTCCATATCCATATACAGGTGAATGTTAACTTGGCGGGCTTACCTGCATTGGTTTTGCCATGCGGATTTGTTGAAGGGGGAGCTGTTGGCCTTCCTGTTGGCCTTCAAATCATTGGTGCGGCATTTGATGAGGTATGCTGCTCATTTTTTAATTAACTTGTTATTCTTCATTTTGCAAATTTCCCTTAAACTATTTAGTGGTGCAATTTGCCGGCGAAGTTTGCCAAGCACCAATGCTTATGAAATGGCTTCTTCGAGCGTAGTCTATAATTTGGAGACATGGATCACTTGGTGCGAGCTAATCAATGTTGGGTAACTAGAATTGTTGTAATTTCAGTGAGAAAATATTTATTTTAGGAAAAGAGCTTGTAGCATTGTGTTAGGAAACACCAAATTATACACAGGCAAGCATGCAACTTAACATATATTTGTTTGACAGTTTAGAGTAAACTTCTATCATCGTCATCGTCATCATCATCATTATTAATATTATTATTACTGCTTTCTATCCTAGCATTCGAAAACTGGAATAGTCGAAATCTGCTGATAATCAAAGGCATCACTTTTTCCCATGACCTTGATGTTGCAGGAAAAGTTGGTAAAAGTGGGTCACATCTTTGAGCAGACCCTCGAAGGTTACAATTTTGTCCCTCCGCTCATCACGGATGTGGATGGTGCTTCAGCCTGAACTTTGATGATCCATGCTTTTTCAAGGACATTAGTAAGTAGCCTATGAATGAATCTTAAAATTGAAAACCATTTTGGTGAGTGGATCCGCTACTTCAGACGTTGTGCCGTTAATACATATGACTTGATTTTTGAGGCATGTTGATGGCCAATGTGCTTTAGAGACCCCAGTGTTTATCCGCAACAACAGCAGCAGCATTGAACTACAATTTTGTTCCTACAAATAATTGCTAAGATGCCCCTCAAGTTTGTCAATCTGTCCAAAATATTTCAATGTGATACGTTATATTTATTGTATAACATAAAAGTTTTTTGGGTGCTTATTTTCGTTTAGGTGATGGTGTTGAGTGAGACAAGTATAAGCAAACTCTCTTATCATTCAATGAATAATCATTGTTTAGTTCCTTTAACTTTTATTTACTTAATAAGTGGTACTGTATCCTCAGTTCCTATGCTGCCATCAAGCTCATGAAAATAAATAAAATTTGACATTATGAGCTTTATAAAAAATTATATATCATTTAATTTTTCCTTCTTCAAACTCTTCAACCTGACTATGGTGTAAAGGTACCAAATATTGGAATTAACTCTATTTATAATTTTCAAATGGTTCTGAATGTGAATTGTACCATGCAGATTTTATTTATAATTTTGAAATTAAGATGTCCAATTGAACATTTCACTATGGCAAGGGGCCAAATATTGGAATTAACATTATTTATAGTTGAGATTGAACTCAATTCAGCTTCATATTTACATAATTTTCGTAGCTTTTTTATGTTATTGTATTCAAAACTTCATATATTTATATTTCTCAAATAAATATATGCAAAATAAACAAGTGCAGCATGAAGGGAAATTGGTGGCTTCCAAAAGTTTCATTGTACATGGGGTAAAACAATAGTTTAAATAATTAATTAACATTGCAGAGTAATTCAAATAATTATTAATTTTCTTAATTCAAATCCAATAAATCACAAAATAATACTGAAATCAAATTTTACAAACTCAAATAAATCATAGATGAATCACAAAGTAATAGTGAGTTCAAATCATACAAATCCAAACAAATTTTAAATAAAGCAACACTTAAATCAAAACACACTTAGAATTTGAGCATCCTTTAAGAAGTAGGAATGAAATGTCAAATCTTTTGTGAACTCTTTGGATAAGATAAAACCTCTAGTGCTTTGCATTTGAGCAAAACACATCTGTAGCCATGAAGACAAATAAAACTTATGTTAGTAATGAAAACAAAATCATGAAATAAGAACAATTAATTGCATTGATGATTTAAAAAAAAAACAATAGCTCTTTAATCATCTAAAGTACTTACCACAAAGCTTTAAACTTAGTAATCCAGACATTTGCAATGGAGAATATAGTCGCATGTAAACTCTTTACATTTGAGAATTTCTTCTTGACAAAGCTTACCACAATAAGAGCATTCAGGGTAGCCCTCAACCTTCCTAAAAAATTTAAGATCGTGATGATGATTGTGTTTATTAGAAGAGAATGTGCTCCCATCCTTGAGAAATGGAAATTTTCCAAGAACACATTTGGAATGAGCAGAAGTATCACAAATTAGACAAGAATAATACCAAAGGCTTGGATCTCTTTCTTGTTCACAAATATCACACCAACTTTGCTTTTTATCATCATCATAAGTAAGGTTTAGTATGTGTTCATCAATTTTATGAAGAGCTGATTGTGGTAATGTTAAGCATCGAAAATCCAAAACAAATCTGCACTCTCCACATCTAAATGCACCAAACCAACACTTGTTACCGCAACCATTACATTTCTCCTTACATTTGAAATCAAAAAAGAGAAAGTGCTGGTGTCCTTCACATTCAATGATATCAGCAACTTTAGCACACCTTATGCAAATTTGCCATCCTCTAATTCTATAAAAGAAGCCACTGCAATGTTGACTACAAAGTCTACATGCCAGGAAGCCTTCGAAATCGAGGATGGCGTTCCATTGACGAAACCAATGATGCTTGATTTTTGGTAATCCTGCACAAGTTTTATGAAGAAAAAAAGGGCATTCTGAACAATAATAGAAGAGAGTTGAGATAGATAGCATGCACCCATCACATTTTCTATCAATTTCCTCCTCCATCTTGTCTGCTAACACCAAGCAATGTTGATGACTGAAATGTTCAATCTTTGTAGCTTCCCCAGCTTCATTCACCTCAATAACACGAATGATGGAAGACTGCATAGATTTTTCATAAAGCTCCTCATATTGCTTTTCTTCCTCAATTACCTCGTACAACTTTTCATCCTCTAAGACACAATTCACATGGACAACGTAATTGCAACCTGGCTTACCACAAGAGTAACTCCCACGATCTAGTTTCACTTTTTTGAAACAAATCTTGCAATCTTGCTTTGTAAGCTCTTGTGTTTCAAGAAAATATTTGTGAAAAATGCAGTGATCATGTCGAGAAAATTTGATAATGCGTGGGAGTGAAATGCAATCCTTATGAACTACAATGTAACATTTTAAACATATATAAGAAATATAATTTCCCTCGGTATCACATGCATCACAAATGAATGAACCTTGTCTCCAAAGCAAAGAGAATGGATGTTGATGGCTTCTTTTATCTTCAATAATGGACCTCAACAAAGCGCATTCAAGCTTGATGTTAAAACGGCAAAGAGAACAACAATAAAAGTGTCCAGAATGTTCCTTTTGGCATAGGTTGCAAAAATGGTTGCGATAACTATAATTAAGGAAAAGAGGGTGTATGTGATGGGAAGGGTGGTTAATTTTAGTGGGTAACTCATCAAGGCATTTCTTGTGAGCGATGAATGATGGACAGTCAGAACAAAAATATATAGCATATGTCAATGGTTCATGACACCAGAGGCAATTGAAGTTTTTGAGTACATCTATGGCCATGTGACTTTCTATGATGGTCAATGGATGTTTGTGGATGTCATATTTGGACGGTTGGTTAAACTTATAGGAAGAAGATAAATGAGCACATTTGATGTCAAGGAAAAAATAACAAGAATAACATTCATAAAAAAACATGTTACGTTTTTCCTTGCATAATGCACAACCATATACCCAATGATTGTCAAGGTATGGCCTTTGTCGAAGAAAAAAACCTGTGTCTGAGTGCTTGGGATGGATAGGGTGATTAGGAATTTGAAGGGGTGCCTCTGCACACTGCTTGTGAAGGTGATAATTGCAATGAATACAAGTGAAGCATGGAGCTGAAAGCAGTTCCCCACATCCATCACAGTAAGCTTTGAGATCTTCATTGCTTTGCTCTGCCACTAACACCAAGGGATGTTCCTCATGAAAAGGATGCTGAATTTGTTGCACCGACTTGTGGTGTCTCTCATTCTCATTATCCATCTCCATTGATTAGTGTGCTTGTGAGAAATGAAGGAGATAATAGGAAGGAATGAAAGAAAAGAAAGGATAATAATTAAAATGAGGAATGATGGAGAAATGATAGTTTGAGAAGGATAATAATTTATTTCCCTATCTTAGTTTGCATCTCAAAACAATTCCTTCTCAATTTTTTGTTTGAAATGACAATTTAACATGCCATGTCAGCTTACCATTACACCGTTAACGACAATTAACGGCTCAGTGTTTAAAATGTTACAACAAATTAACGTAAGTGACTAATATGTAACTTGAGGTAAACAAAAGTGACTATTTTAGCAGTTTACCCTTTTTGTAATTCATCTAATTTTTAAATTTTTTTCTAATTTTTTCACTTTTCTATATTTTATATTATTTAAAATAATTTTTTTATATTTTAAAAAATTTTCATAATTTTTATAGTTTTAAATTTTAATTTTAATACTTTTTAAATTTTTTCAAATTTTAATATTTTTTCCATTTATATAAATTTTTTTTGTAATTTTTTCACTTTTATATATGTTTACAATTTGTATATATTTTTTTTATAATTTTTATGATTTTTAATTTAAAATGTCAAATTTCACCATATAACACAATCTTAATGTGCCATGTGATAAAAACAAGCTCCAAAATCATCATATTTATTCTTTAAATGTAAAAAAAACATAATTGATTAAAATTTTAATGTTAAAAAGCTCAATGGAGTGAGAAAAAGCATAAAAACTTAAATAATTTTTTTAAAAAAAGTTTAGGGACTTCAAACACCCTTTAACCTTCATTTTTATATCATGATTAATTTTTTAATGCATCACATATATGATAATTTTATTCAAAAACATATCAATTCGAAAAAGTAAGAAATTTATTGAGAAGGCATATTACCATAAATTCTAGCAAGAAAGGTATATGCAAGAGTAACATGAAAGCTTGAGATGCTAAAGTAAAAAAAAATAATAAAAAAAATAATAAAGTATTGTGCTTTCCTTGATTTTGAGGATAGACTTTGCTTTGTCTACTAAAGACTACAAAAAAGCATGCCTCTCTTCTATCATATTCCAAAACTTATAAATAGATTTTATGCATAGGAATGATAATTGTATAATCAGTTAGTGAATTATTACCATATTTTTGTTTTGGTTATTAAATTATAAAAATTTTCAATTTTGTCACTAATATTATCGTTCATTTTTGTTTTAGTCACTTGTAGACCTATCCATAGGTTGGGCCACCAGGACCGGCCTGAAAACTCACCCGTAAAGCGAGAAAGTTTGGATAAAAATATAAGCTCGAAAAATTGATCTGGGCAAAAAAATAAGGGGGGCATTGAGTAAGGCTTTTTTGGTCCGAGTCTAGCCCAAATTTACAAAAAAAATAGCAATTTTTGTTGTTGTTTTCTTGCTTTTTTTATTACTATTTTGCTTCTATTTTCTTGTTGTTTTAACACTATTCTGCTACTATATTAGTATTATGTTGCTACTATTTTGTTATTATTGTTTGGATATTGTATAGCTGTTATTTTATTGTTAATTTTGTTACTATTTTAGAGGCATTTACTTGTTAAATTGCACCTATCTTAATGTTATAATAACACGGTTATTTAAGTATACATATATTTTTTTAATTTCTTAATGTTACTAACATATTAAACCCGATACAAATAGGATTAAGTTATTAAATAAATAACAATATTATTAAGAACTTCACAAGGTTAAATAACAAAAATATTATTTGTATTTGTTACTTAAAAACGTTAATATAGCAATGTTATTATAACAGTGTTATATGTACACATAGGATTTTTTTCATTCTTTATTTAAGTATACATATTTTTTAAAAATTTATTTTTAATTTGTTGGGAAATATTTATTTTAATACTTTTACTATTTTTGATGTGTTATTGTAACACCCCCAACTCGGCCTAGAAGTCTAGACCGAATTTGGAACGCTACATTGACCACCGAAGTGATCGTAGGAAAAAAAATTTTGCAAAACAGTTTATCTTATCAAACCAAATTATTTAAAACGTTTATTAACAAATCAGTACAAATCTTAAAATGAAGTTCAATGTAAAACCATTTCAAATTATACGAATATAAACACAAATCAAAATTGTACCACAAAACTATAAATCCTTACAGTTTACACTTTAACCGAATAATGAATAAAACTGAAATTAAAAAAAAAAAACCATAGTTTATCCACCAAGACTGTCCGAGACCTTCGCGTACTGAGTCCGGTGTCCAGAATCCAGAACTGTACCTGAAAGGGGAAACAGAAGAGGGGGTGAGCTACTCGAGCTCAGTGTGAGATCAAACTGATATTCAATGGTGAGAAAAGCCAAAAAACTAGAAGCAGTTCAAACATAGAACATACTTACAAACCGACTAACTCAAATACAGACCATATGTAACTTTACAGTCATATGGCTCTGTCAAACACAGTAACGGTAGATTCCAACAGTCACAATCTGGGCTTACGCCCTCTTCAGAGTTAGTATCAATCCCAGTTTGGGGCTTTAGCCCAACTTAGTACAAAAATAGTCAAATACACAAATTACTATCAGGTACGTGTGCCTTTCAAGCGAATAGTCAAATACATTTTATCACACACGGGTTCAGTCAAACAGATTAACCAGACATTGCAGTCACATAGTAACAGTAACATTCAATCAAACAAATTCAGTCAGATGCATATGAATGTGAATGAGTTATAAAACAACCCACCCATCCAACCAACACACAATCTCCGTCCAACCTTACACCTCATGTAGGGATATAATCGACCCACCCATCCCTACACTCCAATTAGGATCTCGAAAAGCCCATCCAACCTTACACCCCCTATAGGGATTTAATCAACCCATCTATACGATGTTATCCCGGTTTGCCTGGTAATGATGATCATCTATATTGTCCACGACCCTCAGGGAATTGAGACCGCCCTCGACCCTCAGGGAATTAGGGCTATCAGAACACAAATAGACTGCTAGTCACATATATTACGCAGCAAAGCTAGCGTATAAGCTGTACCGTGTAATGTGGTGAACCGCAGTACAATCATGCAGTATTTTCTGCCAGATCAAATAAAGGTACGTAGCGCAGCTAACATACATACGATACAGTGCAATGCGGTAAACCGCTATACCGATAGGTTGCGATAAAAGCGCGGATCGAGATAATAACAATACGCGCAGCGATCTTTGAAATATCTGGCATCTGATCAAATCGTAAATTCGCGATCTGATCGAATCATCCACGACCCTCTGGGAATTGGGACTATAGAATGCAGTTAAACTGCCAAATCGTAAATCTCCCTTCTCTTTAAAATCCCACCCAAAAAGGTTTATGCAGATGAATGTATGCAAATGTATGAATGCCGATGCACCAGTTCAGAACACAATCTCATATAGGCATTCAGAAACAATCACTTGCAATCAGTCAATCAATTACAGAAACATGCACACTTGTGCACTCAGCTTCGGTACCTAACATGTCACACTTCATTCACAAAAAGTACATAAATCGAGGTCAGAGCAGAGTCGTAATCACCCTAGTAATCTTAGTCAAGAGGTTGGAACAAATCAATTTGCTTTTCAGATCAAGTTGCTGTAAATGTAGTATTTGGCGAGTTAGGGCCACACGCCCGAGTGCTCCGGCCGTGTGGAGCAGTCCAGGCCGTCTGGGTGTCCAAACGCTCGTGTAGGGAGTAGCACACGACCGTGTGACATAGGCACACGCCCGTGTGGTGCAGAGGCACGGCCGTGGAAGTAGACCGTGTAACTCACCGTTCAACCACTTGTAACTCGGAAGTATTTTACTTTCGATCGCTAATTGAGGTGATTTGAAAGTTTGAAAAAATCGACTTTCGATTTTATTAAAAAAGGGAGTCGCCACCGATCCTTTTTCCTAGGTGTGATCGGACACCTAATAAATCCTCTTTTTTTTAAAAGAAAATTTATTTTTTAAACAAAAAAGAAGACCGAGCTTAGGTCTATGTTAAAAGCTAGAGAAAAAAATAGGGTTCGGGAGTCGGTTACGCACGGAGAAGGTATTAGTACCCCCGCGACGCCCAAAATTGGTATCATTAAACATGCGTTGTCTTGAATTTCAAAATTGCGAGTTCAATATAACATTTAATCGTGATCCAATTAAAACACGAGAAATTTCAAGTTTTTTTTTGGTTTCTTTTGAGAAGGACGTTCTGTTTTTAACACGAGTCGATTGATATTCACCCAACATAGCGATGAAATCGACGACTTGATGTTAAATCGGTACGTTGCCTTACTTGTTGAAATTAACTAAAAAGTATGAATAAAACATTATAATAAGAATTCATAAATAATGCAAACAATGATGCAATTAATAATAAAAATATTAAAAACTAAGAATATTAAAACATCAATAACAATATTTACAAGAAAATAAAAATAATGTACTATTAATATAATAAGAAAAATAGTGTATTTATAACAATAATAGAAAATAACAATATATACATAAAATATATATATATACATATATATATGTGTATATACATGTTAATAATGATGAAAAGAATAATAATTATACTAATAATAGTGGTAATGGTAATGATCAAGGAGTAATGGAGTAACTATAAGTGCTCTTTCATAAGTGCGAGTGTCTCTGTCGTACTGATCATTCTTTTCTTCTAGAGCTTTTAGAAGAGTATCTAACTGTTGCTGACGAGATTGCAGCATATTTTCTAGATATCGTATTTTCTTTCTTAGCTCTTGATGTTCGGACTGACTAGTCACAAATTCTACAGTCACAGTTTCATACTCAGCATTCTTCTTTCTTAACTCTATCATAGCACGCGCAGCTTTTTCCTCTTCTTTCTTTGCTTTCCCTTTCCAGAATTTCATCCCTCCTTTGATGTTGCTAATTTCTTCTTTCCATTCTGCTGACGACTTGCCCAAACCACTATTTTTATAGTGTTTCTTAATTTTTTATTTTCCAAATGAAGGTCCCTTAAGTCGTTTCTCACGATCTTAGCTTCTCTTTGGATTTTCACGGTTTGGGACTTTTCAATCTGAACATCGATCTTTAGCTGGTAGTTTTCCTCTTGAAGAGAACTGATATCCCGTAACAACTTAGCCTTTTCACGTTCAAATTCATGTCTTCTTACTTCCAGCTCGGATGGCATTTCTTCTGAGAAAGGATTCTGTAAAGTGTAATTCGTCGATGAGACTTGTTGACTATTCACTCGTCGTTTTCTCCATATGTCATAATCTTGAGTGATAGTATCAGCATAGAGAGCTAACTCTATTAGGTGAATTTCTTTCCAATCCTTTGCAGTATCCCTGACTCTTTTCATGTAGCCTTCACCCGTAAAGGCGAACTCTGATTGTGTCAATCCTCCGGTAGCGGGTATGAACTGTCGTGAAGCAAACTATCTTTGAACCATTAATGGAGCGTATCCAATTCCTCCCCATAATCCTAGTAAAGGCACCCAATCTTGGCTCCTACATTTGTATAATAGAACTGAAGGACGTATCCATGGTGCTCTTCAGGTTATATCTTTGGTACGAAGGTTCTAAAAAACTGAAACCCAATGCTGTTCAGTGACATCCTTTGGCCAATCTTTCTCAAGGTAAGCTTTCAATGGGGCGAATATTTTTGAAAACATGTGCGAAGGTATGCGCTCTACTTTTCAGAAATGGCTCAGAATCCAGACATTAAGCAACTGCGCGCATCCGGTAAAACGTCTTTCCCCTTTTCTCCTACAACTACTCAGAGATCTAAAAGTCTCGGCCAAGATAGTTGAGACGGGGTTGATCCCTTGCCCCAACATTTCGAAGAAATCCACTACCGTGACTTCTATATCCCCCAAAACCTTTGGGAAGACGATCAATCCGTAAATGGCCAAAGCAAATAGATCCATTCTCTTCGCAATGTCTGGATGGTTTTGAACTAAGTCTCGTAGAGAAAACCACGGAACACAACTGACTTCATTCTTTTTATTTATCTATTTTTTAGCCCATATATCATTCATTTCAGTCAACCTCACTAGTTTTTTCTTGAAGGTCATTGGCTTAGGCTCTTTCACATATATCTTGTTGAATTGTACATTGTCAACACGAAGTAAAGCACCATATTCTTCTATGGTCGGAGTCATATCCTCCTGATTGAAAGTAAAACACTGGTAAGTTGGGTCCCAGAATCGAACCATGGCTTGAATCAACTGTTCGTCCATGTTGACGGCGATCAAGTGAGCTATATCTCCGTATTTTTTAGTGAAGATGCCCTTAGTATCTGAGTCCCATTGTTTCCAAATCTGAGCCAAGTCTTCGAGGTTATTCTAACGAACGTTCGAAGTTACATGTTTGGGAAGATTAGAGATACATCCTTCTGTTAAACTGTCCCTTTTTGCTTTCTGGGTTTTCAAAGACCAGTCTCGGACCACGACATTTTTCTCGGTTACTTGCATAATTGACTCCTCCATCAGAAACCCGTTTTTGGCAACCAATCTCTAATCAACACCTTCCTAATCAAGATGCTTATGATGCATGATGAAACATAAAAATAAAAAATAAACAACCTTGGTTAGTAATCACAATAAATATGAATAGAGAAAAAACTATGGAGAATCTAACAAATTAAGTTACCCAGTCCAATAGACCCGATTCCTTTGCAAAGTATAAACGTAAAAGAAATGAAAGGTAAGAGAAGCTTCTCTCGTGTACTTATTTTGGTGACTATTAACGGACAGAGGTTCGGCATGGCTCTAGTTAGGTGGCTCGTATAATTTACTATATGCGATTTCGGTTCTAGACAGGTACTCGAATTGTTCGCACTATCGTCTACTAAGACTAGTACGAAGCCTCGGTCGTAGCCTATCACAGGCTCACGAGTTCAATTCGAGAGATCACATTTACTTATGCCTATGCAGAGGGACAAGTTAACTCACAAAAGCATAAGTCATATGTAACCCGAAAGTATTCATTAGCCTGTGCGGAGGGACGAGTTAACTCACGAAGGCATAGCGTTTACTTTCACTTAAACGGAAGGAGCCTGGGTAGAGAGCTTATGTTATGCAAAAATGTAAGTGCTCGGTGTGTGGGGAGAAACTCACAAACCTTTGCATTTTATTTAAAAACTAAACTACAAAAAACTAAAACCATAAAAACTTAGAGCTGAAAATCAACAAGATAAAACAAGTTAGAAGAATATTTACAACATGATGCAAATGCATGGTTTTCAAAAACGAAATTTTCAGGATCACGAATAAATACTAATTTGAACAAGGAATTTTGAAAATTTTGACAACACGCGTTTAATTCTAGACTCGACTCTAAAAAAAAAGGGTCCCTAGTGGAGTCGCCAGCTGTAACCCAGAAGTATTTTGCTTTCGGTCGCTAATTGAGGCGATTTGAAAGTTTGAAAAAATCGACTTTCGATTTTATTAAAAAAGGGAGTCGCCACCGATCCTTTTTCCTAGGTGTGATCGGACACCTAATAAATCTTCTTTTTTTTTAAAGAAAATTTATTTTTTAAACAAAAAAGAAGACCGAGCTTAGGTCTATGTCAAAAGCCAGAGAAAAAAATAGGGTTCGGGAGTCGATTACGCACGGAGAAGGTATTAGCACCCCCGCGATGCCCAAAATTGGTATCATTAAACATGCGTTGTCTTGAATTTCAAAATTGCGAGTTCAATATAACATTTACTCGTGATCCAATTAAAACACGAGAAATTTCAAGTTTTTTTTTTTTTGGTTTCTTTTGAGAAGGACGTTCCGTTTTTAACACGAGTCGATTGATATTCACCCAACATAGCGATGAAATCGACGACTTGATGTTAAATCGGTACGTTGCCTTACTTGTTGAAATTAACTAAAAAGTATGAATAAAACATTATAATAAGAATTCGTAAATAATGCAAACAATGATGCAATTAATAATAAAAATATTAAAAACTAAGAATATTAAAACATCAATAACAATATTTACAAGAAAATAAAAATAATGTACTATTAATATAATAAGAAAAATAGTGTATTTATAACAATAATAGAAAATAACAATATATACATAAAAAAATATATATACATATATATATATATATGTGTATATACATGTTAATAATGATGAAAAGAATAATAATTATAAAAATAATAGTGGTAATGGTAATGATCAAGGAGTAATGGAGTAAGTATAAGTGTACAAAAAGATATATGTATACCAAATAATATATAATGATATTAAAATAAAATAATAAGCAACAATAGTGAAAATAATAAGTATAATAATAAATATAATGATATATAAAAATAATACTATATATAAAAAGTATATATATACACGTATAATAAAATATATACTAATATTAATAATAAATATAATAGGGGTAAAAATAGATATAATAATAACATGTACATAATACGGTATTAAAATATATATATATATATATATAATATAGTATTTAAAAATGTATACATAGTATATATATACTAGGAATAATAATAATAGTAAAAACAACCATTAATAATGCTACATAAATAGATATATAGTAATAGTATATACATAATATAATTATTAAAAATATATACGTAAGATAATATGAAAAAGAATAAAAAGAATAAATATATAAATAATATAGTATTAAAGATATATACATAACATATATAAAAATACAATATTAAAAGATATATATACGTAATATATATAAAAAAATATATACATAATATAGTATTAAAATATTTACATAATATATACATATTAGAAATAATAATAATATTAAAAGCAACTATTAATAATACTACATAAATATATACATATATATTAAGAATAAATAAATAATAATATTATAAGTATGTACATAATATATATACATAATATATTAAAATTATATAAATAATATATAATAAAAATATATATATAATATTAAAAAATAATAATATACATAATATAATATTAATATATATATGCGTAATATGGAGTATAATATATATATATATATATATTAAAAGAATACTTATGTGACATACAAATACCTTAGCAAAAACAATAATATTAAAAACTATTAATAATACTATATAATATATATATAAGTATTAAGTAAAAATAATAATAATGAGAGGCTAATAAATAAAAACATAATAATAATAATAACAGTAATAAAATATAATAGTATGAATAATATTAAAATTAAAATAGAATAATGAGAAAAAGTAAAGAAAAGGACGAAATTGAATTGAAAATGGAATTTTTGAGGCGAATTAGAAATAAAACAAAAGGAATGGGCTTATTTGAACGCGCGAAAAATAAAGGGGGACCGAAACAACAATTATTCCTTCCCATCAAAACGCAGCACATCAGCGAGGACTAAGTTGAAAATCGCGACAAATTTTGTGGCCAAATTAAAAATAAAAAATGATTTAATTGCATAATAGGAAAAAAGCGGAGGGGCTAAATGTGCAAATATCCCCTCCAATGAAAACACGCGGATCCTGAAGTTGGAGCGGGTCGGGTCACGGGTCGGACATGGGTTAAGGCTCAAAACGAAGTCATTTTGGGTTTAAAATGCAGCCCCCAAAACGACGTCGTTTTGGGAGGCTATAAAAGGCCAAATTTTTCCAAAAAAAATCATTTGCAGCATTTGAAAGAAAAAAAAGAGAGAGGGAGAGAGGTGAGGCGATTTTCGGCCACAGGGTCGGTCACCGTCTGGTCGCCGGACGGTCGCTGGCCGCCGTGCACGATGGCCGGAAAAGGTAATTTTTTTAAAATATTTTTTATTTTCCTTTTTATTTATCTATATATAAATGTAAAAAAAATGAGAAAATATAAAAAGATTCGAAATATACAAAAGGAAATGTAAATCACCTATTTTCTTCCGATTTGGCTTTGGTATTTCTCTATTTTTGATGCTTTTGAATCACTGCTTTTGCTTGTGTTTGGACTGATTTTTTTTGGTGTTTTGAATCTATTGTTTGTATTATAAAGTCACCCCCTTTTACATTGGTTTTGATCCGGCTTTTATAGCCATCTTTACAAGCATTTTTCTATCACTCTTTTATGTCTTTTCCTGTTTATTGTTTGCAGGTGCTGTGGTAGTGTTTGGGCGGTGGATTTGACCCGAGTTGGTGGCCGGTGCTGCAGGGTCGTCAGAGGCAAGTGGGGAGGCTGAAAGTTGAGGCTAGGGTTAGGTTTTTTATCTTTTTTTTTTTTTTGTTTTCTAATTTGGGCTAGCTTAAGTGGGCTTCTGTTGGGTTTGTTGTTTGGGTTAGTTTAGATATTGGGCTTGGGTAGCTTGTTTTGGGTTTAATTTGTTGTAATGGTTTGTTTTTGTAAAAAGGCCCGGGCTAATTTGGGCTTCTACAGCTGCCCCTCTTTGCTCATTTTCGTGCAACGGGAATAGAGCAAATACCTTCAAGGAAGACCAAATTTGCCCGGTCTTGCTGAGTCTTGACTTGCTTTGGAGCTCCTCTTTTCCAAGTAGTCTCGTTCTAATCTACCGCATCTTGTGGCTTTGGTTCAATCTATCGCAACTTCAGAGCTATGACTTGTGGCTTCAATCTACTCGTATCTTCAGGGATATAAAATTCGTTGTGATCTGCTCTTCTGTTGTATCTTCAGGAAGATAAGACCTGCAACTTCAATGTGCTCCACTGTAACTTCGATTAGCTCCACTGTAACTTCAGGGAGGTAAAATCTGTGTCTTCGATTAACTTCAATCTTTATCTCAGCATGTGACCCGAGGCTCAACTCAGCTCTCGCAATATGAGTTGATTTTTGAAAACGTAATTGAAAAACAGGAATTGAAAATACCTTGGCGTGTGAGCCAAGGCTCAACTCACCTCTCACAATATGGGTTGATTTTTGAAAAGTATAGTTTGAAAAACAGAAATTGAAAATACCTCGACGTGAGACCCGAGGCTCAACTCACCTCTCGCAATATGAGTTGATTTTTTTGAAAAACAGGAATTGAAAATACCTTGGCGTGTGAGCCAAGGCTCAACTCACCTCTCGCAATATGAGTTGATTTTTGAAAAGTAGAATTTGAAAAACAGAATTTGAAAATACCTCAATGTGAGACCCGAGGGTCAACTCACCTCTCGCAATATGAGTTGATTTTTTTGAAAAATAGAAATTAAAAATACATCAACATGAGACCCGAGGCTCAACTCACCTCTCGCAATATGAGTTGATTTTTTTGAAAAACAGAAATTAAAAATACCTCAGCGTGTCCTGAGGCTCAACTCACCTCTCGCAATATAAGTTGATTTTTGAAAGACAGAAATTGAAAATACCTCAATGTGTCTTGAGGCTCAACTCACCTCTCGCAATATAAGTTGATTTTTGAAACAGAAATAAAGATATCAAAATACCAAAACATGTCATCCGGTGGAACTTAGGTGTCTTTTCCTTTGATTCAGTACAGCTATCATCACATCCTCTTGCTCTACTGGAGTACCTGTATATGTCATGCATGATGTTATCATGATATGCACATGTTTGTCTTAAATGCCTTTATGCCTACATGATTATGCTATGCGCCTTAGGCATGTTTGTCGTATGTCCATTTTTGTCGCGATTTTTGTGATGATCTGCATTCATTACTTCGGCTCTTGACTTTCTCTTTAGGCCCTGTACCCATCCTCAAGCTTCACGAACAATCTGCGTTTCTCAGATATCGCTCTTTTGCCCCTGGTTGAACTTTGTCCTTGTTTTGAGGCTCTTGTACTTATCAAATTCTTATCCGGGTAATGCTTAACATTTCTTTTGTTCAGAGTATGTCATTTTACTATTTATTATTTAAACCACACAATGAGATTCATGAACATGGTCAAGTAGGTACGATAGGGATACCTCACATTTATTTATTTCAAAAGTAACATACAAAGAACGTTGACTAAGAAAAGTTAAAAGCGTTATAAAGAGAAAGGGGATGTATTTAGTGGCTACAAATGCTCTAGATATTCAACGCATGATCTCTTCCACGTTACTTAATCAAGAACCTTTTTCAAGCATGGCTTCTTACGTAGAAGATTTCGAGCTTTCAGAGATGCTTCAAATAATATAGCCTTGCCGTTTGACCCACCATACAAATCGCCTTGCTCTTTAAGCCCGGGTTTGCTTTATTAGAATGCCCTTTCAGGTTTTCATCCTAATTTTTTGTGTTAATCAAGACGCCCTTTTCGGGTTTTCACCTTGATCCCTTTTTTTTAGGCATAATATTTCTTCACAGCATCTGAGTTCACTGGATTCGGTAACTCCTTCCCATCCATCTCAGTGAGAATCAAAGCTCCACCCGAGAAGGCCTTCTTTATGGCGTATGGTCCTTCCCAATTTGGTGCCCATTTTCCTCGTAAGTATTTTTGTATTGGGAGAATCTTTCTTAGTACAAGTTCTCCTTCGTGGAATTCTCTTGGCCGTACTTTCTTGTCATGGGCTACGATCATTCTCTTCTAGTACATCTGTCCGTGACAAATTGCCTTTAAACATTTTTCTTCGATGAGGTTTAACTGGTCATATCGAGCTCGAACCTATTTTGCTTCCTCTAATATCGACTCCATTAAGACTTGTAGAGAAGGGATTTCAACTTCGATGGGTAACACAGCTTCCATTCCATAGACCAGAGAGAAAGGAGTTGCTCCCGTAGATGTCCTCACAGATGTGCGATATGCATACAAAGCAAATGGTAGCTTCTCGTGCCAGTCTTTATATGTCTCAGTCATTTTCCCAATAATCTTCTTAATATTCTTGTTGGCCGCTTCAACAGCTCCGTTCATTTTCGGGCGATAGGGTGATAAGTTATGATGCTTTATTTGAAATTGCTCACACACTTCCTTCATCATCTTGTTGTTCAGATTCAAGGCGTTATCTGAAATGATTCTTTCAGGCAAACCATATCGACAAATGATTTCTTTTTTCAAAACCTACAAACTGCAGTCTTCGTCATATTGGCAAACGAAGCGGCTTCTATCCATTTTGTAAAGTAATCAATAACCACAAAAATGAACCGGTGTCCATTAGAAGCTTTTGGGAAAATTGGCTCTATAACATCCATGCCCCACATAGAAAAAGGCCACGGAGAAGTCATGACATGAAGGGGCGAAGGGGCTACATGAATCTTATCGCCATAAATTTGACATTTGTGGCATTTTCTTGCAAAACTAATGTAGTCGCTTTCTATCGTCAACCAGTAGTAACCGAGTCTCATAATCTTCTTGGCCATAGTGAAACCATTGGCATGTGTCCCACAAATTCCTTCATGGACATCTTCAAGTATTTTTCTAGCTTCAACAGCATCTACGCATCTCAAGAGCACTTGAACTTTTCCTTTTTTGTACAGAATGTCCCCATCAAGAACAAATCCTTTTGTCATTCTTCTGATTGTTCTTTTATCGTTCTCATTTACTTGTTCGGGATACTTTTGGTTCTTGACATATTCTAAGATATCATGGAACCATGGCCGTCCATCTGGCTCTTTCTCAATACTGAAACAATGTGCAGGGACTTCATATATACTCATTTGGAGAGGCATTATTTCTATTTCTCTGTTCGCTTTGAACATTGAGGCCAAAGTGGCTGTGGCATCACCAATTGTTTTTTCTTCGTGGAAAATAATTAAAAGTTACTTCTTCGAATTCTTTAATCAGTTCCGCCACTAGATCACTATATTTAACCAATTTCAGATCCCTCACTTCCTAATCTCCACGGATTTGGTAAATCACCAACGCTGAGTCTCCGTATACCTCTAAAGTTTTGACGTTTCGTTCAATTGCTGCACGAAGTCCCATGATACAAGCCTCATATTTTGCTATGTTATTGGTACAGAAGAAGTTTAATCTGGCAGTGAATGGATAATGGTTCCCTTCTGGTGATATTAAGACTGCTCCAATCCCATGCCCCAATGCATTTGACACACCATCAAAACTCATCTTCCACGACTTTTCTTTTGATGACTCGCATTCTTTTCCCATAATGCACATCAGGTCTTTATCTGGGAAATCAAATCTCAATTGCTCGTATTCCTCTGTTGTTCGAGTTGCTAAGAAATCAGCGATTGCACTCCCTTTTATCGACTTTTGGCTCACATAGATGATATCGTATTCTGATAGTAGGATCTGCTATCGTGTCATTCTTCCTGAGAGTGCAGGTGATTCCATCATGTACTTTATTGGGTCCAGCTTTGAAATTAACCATGTCGTATGATACAACATATATTGCCTGAGCCTCCGAACTACCCAAACCAAAGCACAACAGAAATTTTCAATTGACGAGTACTTTACTTCATACTCTGTGAACTTTTTGCTGAGATAGTAAATCACCTTTTCTCTTTTCCCTGACTCATCATGTTGCCCTAGTACGCAACCCATTGAATTTTTGAACACAGTCAGATACAATATTAACGGTCTTCCTGGAGTTGGCGGTACTAGTACCGGCAGACTAGACAAATACTGTTTTATCTTGTCAAAAGCCATTTGGCACTCCTTGTTCCA
The DNA here is from genome assembly GCA_025698465.1 of Gossypium longicalyx. NCBI lineage: Eukaryota > Viridiplantae > Streptophyta > Magnoliopsida > Malvales > Malvaceae > Gossypium > Gossypium longicalyx. The sequence continues at coordinate 94,855,368 of CM047000.1, read as the reverse complement.
TTCTCCCGAATTATGTTTTCGAATGAGTCAAAAAATTGGGTCACACTGGTTGGTAAGTTGAGCAATGAACCGAGCGATGTAGTTCAACCTCCCTAAAAATACTCTGACTTCTTTTTGCGTGCGCGGAGATGGTAGTTCTTGTATGGCTTTTATCTTATCTGGATTAACTTCAATGCCTCTCTCGCTGATGATGAAGCCTAAAAATTTTCCCGAGGTAGCCCCAAACGTACACTTGGCTGGATTAAGCTTCAGTTGGAACTTTCTCAATCTTTCAAACAACTTCCTGAGGTTGCCTACATGCTCTTTTTTCCCCTTGGATTTGGCGATCATATCATCGACGTAGACTTCTATTTCTTTGTGCATAATGTCATGAAACAACATCACCATGGCCCTCTGATACGTTGCCCCAACGTTCTTTAATCCGAACGGCATCACCTTATAACAGAATGTTCCCCACATCGTTACGAAAGTAGTTTTCTCCATATCCTCAGGAGCCATCTTTATCTGATTATAACCCGAGAATCCATCCATGAATGAAAACAATGAATGTTTGGCGATGTTATCTACCAATGTATCGATGTATGGCAAAGGAAAATTATCTTTAGGACTTGCTCGATTCAGATCGCGATAATCCACACACATTCGTACCTTGCCGTCTTTCTTTGGTACTGGGACTATGTTAGCTACCCATTGTGGGTACTTGGAGACTTGTAGGAAGCCAGCATCGAATTGTTTCTTGAGTTATTCTTTTATCTTTAATAGCATTTCAGGTCTCATTTGTCTTAGCTTCTTTTGAATGAGTTTGCATTCTGGTTTCAGTGGGAGTCTATGGACCATTACATCCTTATCCAATCCTGGCATGTCCTGCTACGACCATGCAAATACATTTTTTTACTCATGAAACAAAGCGATCAATTCATGTTTAGTGTTATCTGAAATGGAGGTCCCATCTTCACTTCTTGCCTCTTTTCTTCATTTCTCAAGTTTACTATCTCAACAGATTCTTGATGAGGTAGAATCTGTTTATCTTCTTGTTCTACCATTCTTAGTAAGTCAGGAGACGAGACATAGCCTTCAACATTTTCCTCAGCTTCGAACTCTCCTAAACAAATAGTCTTCTCGAAATCGATTTCAAGATTTGTAACGGGTTTGTTCATATCGTTGATATCTGAGCACCTGAAAGTTGAATGGAAAAGAAAACTATAGAAGAGCATCAAAGTATTGGGACCAACAAGCATAATGGCATGATGTGAGGTATATGCAATGACAGTGCTGTGAGAAGAGGGAAAATTTATGAGAATGAAAAGACCATGACAAAATACATCTCCATTAATGTTCATTTAAATGATAAAGAGCAAATCATAAGCTCTTACAAAAGAATCCCTACTATTACTTAGGGACACACAAAAAGAAGAGTGTTAACATTGAGCATTACTCTGGAGAAGACTTAGAAACTACAAGGAGATCAACAGTAATCCGATTGTTCAAAACGAATCCAGCAGGACAAGGGCGTATCGTTGAAACATCCTTAATTGCATCACTTCCTTTGTTAATGACATTTATACTGACATTCTGAAGACCCCTTTCAATTAATAACAGCGTGCTTCGTGGATTATCTTGCCTGGGGTATATCATTCCTGCAGATGTAAATGTTTTTGACAAATGAGGGTACGTTATGGGCTCCCATTCTAATTCTCGGCCTAAGGCTCTTGCAATCCGCCTTTCTCGATCTTTCTGCAACTATTTTCTTCTTTGTCGCATATCTGGCTGGAACTCTAAACCATATCGAGCCTTATGGGGCACTGGTTTTAGAGCTCTAACTATCCCTTGCTGATATCTTCCCAAACCTTTTCTTCATCGGGCTCTCTTTCCTACAGTCAACTTAATTTCCATCTGGGTATTCTTTGACAACTTGGGCACGGGAATTTTATTTACTTCAGCAACGAACGTAGCATTGATGAATTCGAAGGAACGGAAGGAACATTCTACTGCATCCTTGCTTAGTTCGAGGTATGGTGTATCAACAGAGATAGATGCGACAATGTCTTCCTCACCCACGACAGTGACCAAAAGATCATCCATGATAAACTTTACTTTTTGATAGAGAGATGAAGGAACTGCCCTAGCAGAGTGGATCCAAGGCCTTCCTAAAAGGCAATTATATAAAGGCGTGATGTCCATGACCTGAAACTTTATGTCATATATATAGGGGCCCACTTCTAGAGGAATTTTGATTTTTCCCATGACTTATCGTCTTGTCCCATCGAATGCTCTTACTGTGGAGTGACAAGGCCTTAGATAAGACAGATCAATTGGAATTCTAGAAAGTGTGGCCATAGGCATGACATTAAGTGCAGACCCATTATCAATGAGTACATTCGGTATTATGTAACCCTTACAACTGGTTGTGATGTGCAATGCTTTTACGGAGCCTCTACCATTTGGCGGTATTTTGTCATCACTGAAAGAAATAAAATTATCCGCGTTCAGGTTATTCACCCACCTATCAAGCTTTTCGACAGATATATTGCTTGCCACGTAAGCTTGATTTAACACTTTCAGTAAAGCATTCCGATGTGGTTTTGAATTCAACAGTAGGAATAATACCGAGATTCGTGTCGGTTGTTTGCTTAACTATTCCACGACGTTATATTCATTATGCTTGATGAACTTCAAGAATTCATGTGCTTCCTCTTCATTCACAGGCCTTTTAACTTCTTGTTCGGACGGAGTCTCAAGTTTGACCTCGGCCTCATGCATCGGTGCCTTTCCTTTCTGGTTCGAGTCACTCGTCTTTTTCGTTGGTTCAACCATTTTAGAATAGCATCTTCCGCTACGAGTAAAATGTCCTACTTTACCAACACTTCCAGTCATGGCTTTGGATTTTTCACCTTCAAGTGTGATAATGTTGACATCGTATTTCCATGGTACCGCATTGTTGCCTTTGTAAGGGAAAGGAGATGGTACTTCAATTATCATTTTCGGTTTCACTTTTTCCTTTTTTGCATCGTAATAAATCACCAATGGTCGATCAGCGCTATAGGGGAAACTTGATGATTGATTGTCAGAAGCGCATACTTCTCCCTCATCGGCCTCTTTGTTAAAGATCCCAATCTCCTTGTTGTCCATTATGTCTTGAAGTAACTTTCTAAATTCCTCACAAGACTGAATGTCATGCCCTTCAATACAATGAAAGTCACAAAAAAATTGACCTTTTATACTTCCTTCTTTAAAGATTCTGTAGGGGCGAGAGAATAGCCCCTTTTCAGCCATCACCTTCCATATCTTCTGTAAAGGTGTCTTTATTTCAGAAACACAGCTTTTGGTTCACCACTTGTCTTCCTCGGTCACCGTGCTCACATTCCCTTCAGTATGGTTAGGGATCAAATTCCCAGTTGTATTGCTAGTACCATCAAATCGTAAGATGCATGCATCAATGAGGCCTTGAACCCTTCTTTTAAATGCCAGACAATTTTCTGTAGAATGCCCCTGGTTTCTGGCGTGGTACATACAACTGGCATTAGGATCATACCATTTTAGGTATGGAGGCTTCAAGGGTGCCATATAATGTGGGGATATTATTTATTTTTCCAACAGTTTTTGATACAGCTCTTCGTATGACACAGAAATTGGGGTGAACTGGAGTTTTTCAGGATTGGATCTTGTCGGTCTTTGTTCATCTTTAGGTTGGCTTTGAGCTGGCATGGTATTCTGTGGGAACGTAGTGACTGGTCTTTGGTTATTTGTGGCGTAGACGGGGTAAGAAGGGTAATGAGGTGGTGCTTGATAGTAAGGACTTTGGGGAAGATAATAGAAGTTTGGAGGTGGGCGATATCGAGGTCGTGACTGGGTTGGATACGAATTAGAAGTGTAGTGATTCTCAGTTCCTACCATATAGGCTTCTGCCTCTTTTTTCTTTACAGGTGCTGCCCTTTTCAAGCTCTTGGAACCTTCCATCCTTCCACTTTTAATGGCATTTTCTATAAGTTCCCCGGAAATTACAATATCTGCGAAGTCTTTCGTGACACTTCCTACCAACTTATCATAAAACGGTGCTTTCAAAGTATTGATGAAGAGGACCGTTATTTCAGTTTTAGTCAGTGGAGGTTCTATTTGGGCCGAGATATCCCTCCATCTTTGCGCGTATTGCCTAAAAGTCTCCGTTGGCTTCTTTTCCATCATCTGCAGAGTTAGTTGATCAGGCACCATGTCAGATACATGCTTGTATTGTTCGCAAAATGCTGATGCCAAGTCTTTCCATGATCGGATCCTTTCTCTACTAAGTTGATTATACCATAGAAAAGCTGATCTGGCCAAGCCATCTTGGAAACAGTGTATTAGCAACTTATCTTCATTCACGTAACCAGTCATCTTCCGGCAGAACATGATAAGATGCACTTTTAGACATTTCGTGCCATCGTATTTTTTGAAATTTCGTACTTTGAATTTCGGAGGCAGAACCAGATCGGGCACCAAACTGAGCTCTTTGGCACTCAATGCAGAGAAGGCTTCAGTACCTTCTATCGCTTTGAGTCTTTCTTCCAAACTCCTATACTTATCCTGAACATCATGATCATCCATTTTCAACCTGGCGATTTTTAATGGATCATCCAAATCTAGAATATTGAGATCGGCAGGATTAGCTCCGGGGTTCGATACGAATATACCTTGCCCTAGATGAGCAGGGGGTACGGGTCGTTGCTCCATGCTTGCAGGTTCTCCTTGAGGACATTCTCTTTGCATTACATGTGCGTGAGGTGGAGTGAATCCTGGGGGATAGAGCGGATTCTGATCATGATTAGTTCTTGGCTGAGGCTCCAAAGTGTCAGGGCTCTGCATAGGTCCCTTTCCTTTGACCAAAGCTGTCATCATCTCCATCATTTTGGCCATTTGATCTCTTTGCTCGAGCGATTCCTCTCGAGATCTTAACATCAAACCTCTTGCTTCCTGTTGTGACTTGGTCAACTACTCTTGCAATTCTCTTTGGGCCCTTTCCGTCCTTTCAACTCTTTCATTGAACTCGGCTTCCATAATTCTAGATTTTCGGCGCGTCCTATAAGAATGGCGTGATTCCAGACTTGTAGTGTCGCAACTGCGGATTATACGGTTTTAGCCTCAGTGAATGATTATGGGATATGTACATGTAATGAATTGATGAATGAATAAATATCAAACGAATGTTGAATAAATGACGAATGAATGTTAGTCATGAATAAATATACAAGAATTTGGTGTTGATTTCAAGATATTCCTATACTTAGGCATTTCATTTATCAAAAGAGTCTATTACAAAATGTTTCACCATTTTTTTGATTCAACAGTTACACAAATTTCCTAGCCACATTGCCTTGTTTCTTTTCTCGCTCTAAGAACTCTGACATACTTGATCTTTGGCTCGGAGGGAATTGGCAACTGAGAGCTTAGGCTTCATCCGATAATCGCACAACTTGCATAGCTGCCTTGCGAATTTCATTGATCAAAAAGCCGAGTTGCATTTCTTTTTCCTGGAGAGCTCTTTCATAAGTGTGAGTGTCTCTATCGTACCAATCATTTTTTTCTTCTAGAGCTTTTAGAAGAGTATCTAACTGTTGCTGACGAGATTGCAGCATATTTTCTAGATCTCGTATTTTCCTTCTTAGCTCTTGACATTCGGACTAACTAGTCACAAATTCTGCAGTCACAGTTTCATACTCAGCATTTTTCTTTCTTAACTCTATCATAGCACGCGCAGCTTTTTCCTCTTCTTTCTTTACTTTCCCTTTCCAGAATTCCATCCCTCCTTTGATGTTGCTAATTTCTTCCTTCCATTTTGCTGACGACTTGCCCAAACCACTATTCTTATAGTGTTTCTTAATTTCTTATTTTCCAAATGAAGGTCCCTTAAGTCGTTTCTCACGATCTCAGCTTCTCTTTGGATTTTCACGGTTTGAGACTTTTCAATCTGAACATCGATCTTTAGCTGGTAGTTTTCCTCTTGAAAAGAGCTGATATCCCGTAACAATTTAGCCTTTTCACGTTCAAATTCGTGTCTTGTTACTTCCAGCTCAGATGACATTTCTTCTAAGAAAGGATTCTGGAAAGTGTAATTCTTCGATGAGACTTATTGACTATTCACTCGTTGTTTTCTCCATATGTCATAATCTTGAGTGATAGTATCAGCATAGAGAGCTAACTCCATTAGGTGAATTTCTTTTCAATCATTTGCAGTATCCCTAACTCTTTTCATGTAGCCTTAATCCGTAAAGGCGAACTCTGATTGTGCCAATCCTCAGGTAGCGGGTATAAACTATCGTGAAGCAAATTGCCTTTGAACCATTAACGGAGCGTATCCAATTCCTCCCCATAAACCTAGTAAAGGTACCCAATCTTGGCTCCCACATTTGTATAATAGAACTGAAGGACGGATCCATAGTGCTCTCGTGTTATATCTTGATGACGAAGGTTCGAAAAATCAAACCCAATCTTTGTTGGTGACATCCTTTGGCCAATCTTTCTCAAGGTAAGCTTTCAATGGGGCGAATGTTTTTGAAAACATGTGGAAAGGTATGCGCTCTATTTTCCAGAAATGGCTCAGAATCCAGACATTAAGCAACTGCGCGTATCCGATAAAACATCCTTCCCCTTTTCTCCTACAAGTACTCAGAGATCTAAAAGTCTCGGTCAAGATAGTTGGGAGGGGGTTGATTCTTTGCCCCTAACCTTTCGAAGAAATCCACTACCGCGACTTCTATATGCCCCAAAACCTTTGGGAAGACGATCAATCCGTAAATGGCCAAAGCAAACAGATCCATTCTCTTCGCAATATCTGGATGGTTTTGAACTAAGTCTCGTAGAGAAAACCACGGAACACAATTGACTTCATTCTTTTTCTTTATCTATTTTTCAGCCTATATATCCGTCATTCCGGTCAACCTCACTAGTTTTTTCTTGAAGGTCATTGGCTTAGGCTCTTTCACATATATCTTGTTGAATTGTACATTGTCAACACGAAGCAAAGCACCATATTCTTCTATGGTCGGAGTCAGATCTTCCTGATTGAAAGTAAAGCACTGGTAAGCTGGGTCCCAGAATCGAACCATGGCTTGAATCAACTGTTCGTCCATGTTGATGGCGATCAAGTGAGCTATATCTCCGTATTTTTCAGTGAAGATGCCCCTAGTATCTGAGTCCCATTGTTTCCAAATCCGAACCAAGTCTTCGAGGTTATTCTAACGAACGTTCAAAGTTACATGTTTGGGAAGATTAGAGATACATCCTTCTGTTAAACTGTCCCCTTTTGCTTTCTGGGTTTTCAAAGACCAGTCTCGGACCACGACATTTTTCTCGGTTACTTGCATAATTGACTCCTCCATCAGAAACCCGTTTTCGGCAACCAATCTCTAATCAACACCTTCCTAATCAAGATGCCTATGATGCATGATGAAACATAAAAATAAAAAATAAACAACCTTGGTTAGTAATCACAATAAATATGAGCAGAGAAAAAACTATGGAGAATCTAACAAATTAAGTTACCTGGTCCAATAGACCCGATTCTTTTGCAAAGTATAAATGTAAAAGAAATGAAAGGTAAGAGAAGCTTCTCCCGTGTACTTATTTTGGTGACTATTAACGGACAGAGGTTCGGCATGGCTCTAGTTAGGTGGCTAGTATAGTTTACTATATGCGATTTCGGTTCTAGATAGGTACTCGAATTGTTCACACTATCGTCTACTAAGACTAGTACGAAGCCTCGGTCGTAGCCTATCACAGGCTCACGAGTTCAATTCGAGAGATCACATTTACTTATGCCTATGTAGAGGGACAAGTTAACTCACAAAAGCATAAGTCATATGTAACCCGAAAGTATTCACTAGCCTGTACGGAGGGACGAGTTAACTCACGAAGGCATAGCGTTTACTTTCACTTAAATGGAAGGAGCCTGGGTAGAGAGCTTATGTTATGCAAAAATGTAAGTGCTCGGTGTGTGGGGAGAAACTCACAAACCTTTACGTTTTATTTAAAAATTAAACTACAAAAAACTAAAACCATAAAAACTTAGAGCTGAAAATCAACAAGATAAAACAAGTTAGAAGAATATTTACAACATGATGCAAATGCATGGTTTTCAAAAACGAAATTTTCAGGATCACGAATAAATACTAATTTGAACAAGGAATTTTGAAAATTTTGACAACACGCGTTTAATTCTAGACTCGAATCTCAAAAAAAAGGGGTCCCCAGTGGAGTCGCCAGCTGTAACCCGGAAGTATTTTGCTTTCGGTCGCTAATTGAGGCGATTTGAAAGTTTGAAAAAATCGACTTTCGATTTTATTAAAAAAGGGAGTCGCCACCAATCCTTTTTCCTAGGTGTGATCGAACACCTAATAAATCCTCTCTTTTTTAAAAGAAAATTTATTTTTTAAACAAAAAAGAAGACCGAGCTTCGGTCTATGTCAAAAGCCAGAGAAAAAAATAGGGTTCGGGAGTCGATTACGCACGGAGAAGGTATTAGCACCCCCGCGATGCCCAAAATTGGTATCATTAAACATGCGTTGTCTTGAATTTCAAAATTGCGAGTTCAATATAACATTTACTCGTGATCCAATTAAAACACAAGAAATTTCAAGTTATTTTTTTGGTTTCTTTTGAGAAGGACGTTCCGTTTTTAACACGAGTCGATTGGTATTCACCCAACATAGCGATGAAATCGGCGACTTGATGTTAAATCAGTACGTTGCCTTACTTGTTGAAATTAACTAAAAAGTATGAATAAAACATTATAATAAGAATTCGTAAATAATGCAAACAATGATGCAATTAATAATAAAAATATTAAAAACTAAGAATATTAAAACATCAATAACAATATTTACAAGAAAATAAAAATAATGTACTATTAATATAATAAGAAAAATTGTGTATTTATAACAATAATAGAAAATAACAATATATACATAAAAAATATATATACATATACATATATATATATATATGTGTGTGTGTATATACATGTTAATAATGATGAAAAGAATAATAATTATACTAATAATAGTGGTAATGGTAATGATCAAGGAGTAATAGAGTAAGTATAAGTATGTACAAAAAGATATATGTATACCAAATAATATATAATGATATTAAAATAAAATAATAAGCAACAATAGTGAAAATAATAAGTATAATAATAAATATAATGATATATAAAAATAATACTATATATAAAAAGTATATATATACACGTATAATAAAATATATACTAATATTAATAATAAATATAATAGGGGTAAAAATGGATATAATAATAACATGTACATAATACGGTATTATTAAAAATATATATATATATAATATAGTATTTAAAAATGTATACATAGTATATATATACTAGGAATAATAATAATAGTAAAAATAACCATTAATAATGCTACATAAATAGATATATAGTAATAGTATATACATAATATAATTATTAAAAATATATACGTAAGATAATATGAAAAAGAATAAAAAGAATAAATATATAAATAATATAGTATTAAAGATATATACATAACATATATAAAAATACAATATTAAAAAGATATATATACGTAATATATATAAAAATGTATACATAATATAGTATTAAAATATTTACATAATATATACATATTAGAAATAATAATAATATTAAAAGCAACTATTAATAATACTACATAAATATATACATATATATTAAGAATAAATAAATAATAATATTATAAGTATGTACATAATATATATACATAATATATTAAAATTATATATAATATAATATTAATATATATATGCGTAATATGGAGTATAATATATATATATTAAAAGAATACTTATGTGACATACAAATACCTTAGCAAAAACAATAATATTAAAACTATTAATAATACTATATAATATATATATATATATATAAGTATTAAGTAAAAATAATAATAATGAGAGGCTAATAAATAAAAATATAATAATAACAGTAATAAAATATAATAGTATGAATAATATTAAAATTAAAATAAAATAATGAGAAAAAGTAAAAAAAAAGGACGAAATTGAATTGAAAATAAAATTTTTGAGGCAAATTCGAAATAAAACAAAAGGAAGGGGCTTATTTGAACGCGCGCAAAACAAAGGGGGACCGAAACAGTAATTATTCCTTCCCATCAAAACGCAGCACATCAGCGAGGACTAAATTGAAAATCGCGACAAATTTCGGGGCCAAATTAAAAATAAAAAATGATTTAATTGCATAATAAGAAAAAAGCGGAAGGGCTAAATGCACAAATATCCCCTCCAATGAAAACACGCGGATCCTGAAGTTGGAGCGGGTCGGGTCGCTGGTCGGCTATGGGTTAACGCTCAAAACGACGTTGTTTTGGAGTTAAAAGGCAGCCCCCAAATCGACGCCGTTTTGGGAGGCTATAAAAGGCCAAATTTTTCAAAAAAAAAATCATTTGTAGCATTTGAAAGAAAAAAAAGAGAGAGGGAGAGAGGTGAGGCGATTTCCAGCCACAGGGCCGGTCACCGTCCGATCGTCGAACCGTCGTCGGCTGCCGCCGTGCACGGTGGTCGGAAAAGGTAATTTTTTTATATTTTTTATTTTCCTTTTTATTTATCTATATATAAATGTAAAAAAATGAGAAAATATAAAAAGATTCGAAATATACAAAAGGAAATGTAAATAACCTATTTTCTTCCGATTTGGCTTTGGTATTTCTCTATTTTTGATGCTTTTGAATCACTGCTTTTGCTTGTGTTTGGACTGATTTTTTTGGTGTTTTGAATCTATTGTTTGTATTATAAAGTCACCCCCTTTTACATTGGTTTTGATCCGGCTTTTATAGCCATCTTTACAAGTATTTTTCTATCACTCTTTTATGTCTTTTCCTGTTTATTGTTTGCAGGTGCTGTGGCAGTGTTTGGGCGGTGGATTTGACCCGAGTTGGTGGCCGGTGCTGCAGGGTCGTCAGAGGCAAGTGGGGAGGCTGAAAGTTGAGGCTAGGGTTAGGTTTTTTTCTTTTTTTTTTTTATTTTCTAATTCGGGCTAGCTTAGGTGGGCTTCTATTGGGTTTGTTGTTTGGGTTAGTTTAGATATTGGGCTTGGGTAGCTTGTTTTGGGTTTAATTTGTTGTAATGGTTTGTTTTTGTAAAAAGGCCCGGGCTAATTTGGGCTTCTACACCACTAATTTCAGAAGCAGAGTAGACATGGCCGTGTAAAGGTGTCACACGCTCGTGTGGCAATTAGACACGGCCGTGTGTCTCATAACACACGCCCATATGGAATCCCTAGGCCCCAAATCAGCTACACGGCCGTGTGTCCCGAAACACACACCTGTGTGAGAACCTTAAAATCCCCAAATCAGTCACACGACCGTGTGGCCAGGCCGTGTGACCCCAAAACTCAGAATCCCTAATTACCGAACCCACACGCCCATGTGCCTATGAGACACGCCCGTGTGGTTTTCGACAAAAATCCCTAAATCGGCCACACGGCCGTGTGGCACTTGATTTGGCCTGCAACCCTAATTTCCCAAATCCACACAGTCGTGTGCCGCGTCAAGAAGGCCATGAAACCATATCGAGTCAGCCTCGTTTTCGCTGTTTTCGCCACCGAAACGATCCCAAAACCTCACCATATCAGAAAGGGGTGATTTCTCTGCACTCATATCATCTAAAGGCTCAAAAATGAAGGATTAACACAATAAGCCGTAGGGAAAAGGACTTGCGAATCAAGATACAGTCGATTGAAGTAAGAAATGAAATAAAAATAGAAAGTAGAAGATCAATTTCGAATCCTACACCTGTTTATTGTGATCAGAGATGGTGGCAGAGGAGCGAAAATCCTAAAACCCCAAGTCAGAACCGAAGATTCCCTAAAAAAAAAGGAAGAGGGAGAGGAGAAGAGCAGAGAAGAACGTCCAAAAATAACCAAAATAGAAATAAAAAAATAACCATAATCTAATCTTTTAACGTAAAATTTAATAATTATAATTACTTATAATTATTAACTAAAAATGAATGAATCAAAAATAAAAAGGTTCACTAGAACGCATACCCCAAGACTTGAACCTAGAACCTCAAGGTACACTAATACTCCACTTATCCACTAGACCAGCAAGCTCATTCTAACACTAAAGCGCACAACTAATCACTTAAGTGCCACCACCTCACTGCCCCTATGCTCAAAACTCAAAACTTCTAAGCCCAAATTTCGGGGCGTTACAGTTACATTTTTAAAAAAAATTATATAAAAATATAAAAATTTAATATAATTCGGCTTGGGTTTTAGCATTTTTATCCTAGTCAGGCTTAGGAAAAATTTCAGGCCTATTTTATAAAATAAAATTTTAGACTATACTAGCATGTTGCATTCATAATTTCAATCCTATGTGAAATTGAGATGACACATTCTTCATAGAGTACATGGAAGAAAGAGATCTCGATAATCTTAATGATGCATGTTCAAATTCAGATAATGATAAGGAACATGCGTTAAATATTAAAGAGAGAATAACCCAACAAATATGCACTAGAACAATTAGATAAAATTACATATGATGTTTATTTTTCTTGCTATTTTTATTAGTAATTGTATTATCAACTACTTTTTTAGACTAACATAATACATATAATGGTTTGATTTTAATTTTTGTTACTTGTTTAGAAATTATTTTTATTATAATAATAAAAATTTGTATTAATTAATATTCTTAAAATATAAATGATATAATTGTATCATTACAATTTATTCTATCAAACATAACATAGGGAATTACGATATAATTATATTTTGTCAACTAAACACGTTTAGGGATTACAATTCTTTGTAATTACTATCTTGTAAAAATTACCATAATAGTTACGCTTTCATTCAATTATTTTGTGTCATCCAAACAGATGTAAATCTAATACTTATCATTCACATAAAGGATTTGAATTAATCTGATATTTCTATCTCATGCATAGAGCATATGTTTTATTAGTATATATTTATGAATTGAAAGTTTTTTTACATATCTATTTTTAAATAACTCAAAATTTAATAAGTATGATCTACGTGAATAAAATATGAAATAAGATGGTTAGATGATTAAAGTATTAACCTAATAAAATTACTAAAAATTAAAAAAAAAATATTATAAAAGTTCAATATGTACAAATTCAAATAAAAAAAAAGAGAGAGAAGAAGCTAAACTACAAAAAGTAGTCACTCAATCATGCCTTTGGTTCTATTTTGGTCACCCAACTATTAATTTTTTTCGATTTAGTTACTCAACTTTTTTAAATTAAATATTTTGGTTACTCTCCCGTTAGTTGCCTTTAGATGAGTGATGGAAAGCTGGCATGGGCCTAATAGCAAATTTGGCCCTCTAATGTTTACACGGTCTATCAATTTAATCCTAAATCTAAAAAATTCAAAAAAATTAACCCTCAATATTTACAAAATTTATCGTTTTAGTTTGAATTCTAAAAATTCAATAAATGTAGCCCCCAAACTTATCAAATTTAGTTCTAATTCTAAAAAAATTCAAAAAAAGAAAGAAAGAAAGAAACAATGCAAAACAAAATCTTTCATGAAATAAAAAATCTTGAATTTTTTTCTCTTTTTTTTTCTGACTTGGATATGTCATCAATAACTTCCAAATTTGTTAGTCCAATTACATCAGTTAAATGACCAAATCCCCAAGAAACCTAGTCTAGGAATTGAAAATACGAGTTAAACTAAACCAAGGGAGATAATTTAGTCAATTCCATGTCCCATGGGGATGTCCAACTTTATCTCTCTTTAATACTCATAATTTGTTTTGCATTCATTTCTTTTTGAATCATTTGATATATTTTTTGTTTTATTTTTTTACTACTTATGTTTGGTTTTTTATTTATAATATGTTAGATATGTTTCAATTATGATTTGAAAATTATTATTATTATATTTAATTAATTAACTAAGTTAATATATTTTAATTATATTCAACATTTTAGATAAATATTATCATTTTAGAATAATTACAGTAATTCAAAATATAATATTTAAAAAACTAATTGAATTAATTGAATATTATTTTACACTAATTATCATAATTTAAAATATATTATTTTAAAAATTAATTAAATTATTAAATGCTTAAAATCATGTAAAATGTATGTGATGCTAAAAATTAATATATAAAACATGGATTTAGAGAAACATTTGAACCGATTAATATAATCTTTATTATTCATTATAATATTGAAAATTTTCATTTTAATACTTCTATTTATAAGATTTATTACATTTATAAATAAAATATTTAGCTTTACTAAAATATTTGGTTAAACAAATTTACTTGGAAAAGTGATCTCATAAGTAAGAATTTGATTATATTAAAAGACTTTTATTAAATGATTATTAAAAGAAAATTTTAATTATTTCTATAAGTTGCGTATATAAAATTTTATAGATAATACATTTATATAATCTAATCTAACATATTATAATTATATTAATTATATATTATCTACAAATTTTTGTATTCAGTTTATTAACTATAAAGAAAGAAAGAAAATACAAAATTGAATATGAAAAAGTTTAATTTACAATATATAATTTTTTTTCTAGTTTGTACAAATGGTGTAATATTATTAGGAATCTTTTATTAACATATTTTTTTAATGATAAAAATTGTAACGCTCTCAACCTGCCTTGATTCACCTAATCTAGGTCTCGGATATTACCACATATATTACTTAACAAAAGTTCTCGAAGCAAATGGCAGACATTCTTTACTTAAAACATTTTTCGTTATCATTTCATTTGAATACTTATTATCGAAGGAATAATAGAAAGTATTTAAAACTAAAAGTTTGCATCAAACCAAAAACATTTATTACAAAACAGGCAAATTGACTCTTATAGTAAAATACTACAATGCACCTTTTTTTTCCACTGTATGCATAATAACCCTTTTTGCCGCTACTCTGGCGTACTTCTAGCGTCGTCCCTCCTAGCTAGCGCACTATTATACCGCATATCTGAAACAACCACAAATGTTGTAAGTTTCAAAAAACTCGATGAGCCTTAATATACAATACCTTGACGGATACTTCCTAATACTTGCAGTACATCTATGTGCCAACTATCCTTTTTAATCACTTACTTCTGTTTTAGGTAGATACTATATAGTTTCGGCGTATTCTTACTCAACTTATCCATTCTTTATGAACTAACTAGCTTATGATCCTTTCAAACATTACACCCATCCCATCTTTCTCTTAATCACAAAAGTACTACTCCAAAGAATATACCTACAAGCCTACTTCATACATACCTTCTCTTCACCCATACATTTATTTCAGAACAGTGGTTCACAGCATTTTGGCGAATACTTATGTAGATTTGAATTCCCTCAACTACACATCCCATCATGTCCAAGCTCGATATTATACCAACTCACACTGATATCCTTTTATACAGGTCATTCTGATAAATTTTATACCACTCTATCACAGGACTCCAAATACTCAAAATAATAATAACTCAAATTTCATGTGATTTTAGAAGAAGGCTTACAGCAACTCAGATATGGCGGATTCCAGATGACTCGTATTCAACCTTTACATAACACAAACGAATTCACACTAACAGTTTTTTAGGTTTCATAACTACAAATATGTCCAATTTCAACACTGATACAAATTGTCATTGTCACACCCCAAAATTGGACATAAAAGTTTTGAGGGTAAATTAGGAATTTTGGCTTGAAAATTTTGAATCGTGGTAACCCGAAATTGTTTTTATCTATGACTTTTTGAAAATCAAAACAATTTTTGAAAATATTATTCAAAAGACTTTCAATTTTGAAATAAGGAATAATTTGTAAAAATGTCTAAATTATAAATTTTTAAAAGGCAATTAAACTAAATTTTAATTTTTACCCTATTTTTCCCTTCATCCTTATAAACCAAATAAACAAGTGCAGCATGAAGGGAAATTGGTGGCTTCCAAAAGTTTCATTATATATGGGGTAAAACAATAGTTTAAATAATTAATTAACATCGCAGAAGTAATTCAAATAATTATTAATTTTCATTATTCAAATCCAATAAATTACAAAATAATACTAGAATTAAATTTTACAAACTCAAATAAATCATAGATGAATCACAAAGTAATAGTGAATTCAAATCATACAAACCCAAACTAAACAAAACAATACTTAAATCAAAACACACTTAAAATTTGAGCATCCTTCATCGAAGAAGTAGGAATGAAATGTCAAATCCTTTGTGAATTCTTTAGATTGGATAAAACTTTTAATGCTTTCCATTTGAGCAAAATACATCTGCACCCATAAAGACAATTAGAATTGATGTTAATAATGAAAATAAAACCTCTAGTGCTTTCCATTTGAGCAAAGCACATATGCAACCATGAAGACAATTAGAACTAATGTTAATAATGAAAATAAAATCATGAAATAAGAACAATTAATTGCATTGATAATTTTAAAAAAAATAATAGTTCTTTATTCCATCCAAAGTACTTACCACAAAGCTTTATAATCGATAATTCAGGCATTTGCAATGAATAATATAGTTGCATGTAAACTTTTGGTACTTGAGAATTTTTTTTTGGCAAAGCTTACCATAATGAGAGTATTCAGGGTAACCCTCGGCCTTCTTAAAAAAATTAAGATCATGTAGGTGATTGCTATAAGGCCATGTGCTCCCATCATTGAGAAATGAAAATTATCCTAGAACACATTTGGGATGAACAGAAGTATCACAAATTGAACAAAAATAATACCAAAGCCTTGAATCTCTCTCTTGTTCACAAAAATCACAATAACTTTGCTCTTTATCATCATGATAAGTAAGGCTTAGCATGTGCTCATCAATTTTGTGAAGAGCTGAATGTGGTAATGTTAAGCATCCAAAATCCAAACTAAATTTGCACTTACCATATTCGTTATCAGCGCCACAACACTATTATTTCTCATCTTCACTCTTCATTTTTAATAACTTATGTTTTTATTTGAAAAAGTATGTTGGACAATGAGTTAATGTAAATTAAGTAACGTGTTTTATCTTTTTTTTTTTAAAATGAATAACATCTTAAAATTGATTAAGTAGATTTAATTTCATTTAAAGTTGAAATGATGAAAGTTAAATTTAAATATGAATAAATGATGTTATTTCCTTATTTTTCTTAAAATGGTTTAAGTTGATAAATTTTAAGATTGAAAAGTAATTAAAATAAGTTGAAGACGAAAATTGTTAATGGAGAGATTTAATTGATTTTTTTATTTAAAAAGTTGAGCGATTAAATTAATAATAATAATATATGGGTGACCAAAATAGAATTAAAGGCATTGTTGTATGACTATTTTGTAATTTACCCAAAAAATAAAAAAATATTAATAATGTTAAAATTTTAAATTTTAAAAAAAATTGCAAGTCTAGAATGAATCTAAACAAATTCTTGTCTAGATTCAAATGAATTAGGAGAAATGGATGTCTAAATTCATTTTGAATTATTACAAAACTATAAAAGATTATAAATTATAAAAATATTATTATATATGTAATGTCATGTAAGGAACTATTGAGAAGAAAAAAAATTAAATTAAAGGGTAAACTATAGAATTAGTCATTCACCTATTTTGGTCACCAAACTATAAAAAAAAGTTCAATTTCATCACAAAAGTTTTAGATTATTTCTGGTTTGATCACTTTCCATTAAATGATTAACCGAAGTGATGAGGTGGCCATTTTTTAACTGGTATAATAACACATTCAATACTTACACATTCTATCAATTTTATCTTAACTCTAAATAAATTAAATAAATTTAACCCTCCATATTTACAAATTCTATCAACTTGATCCTCAAATACATATATTTAAATATAATTTTTATAAACACATTTAAATGTGGAAAAGGGCCTCTCATATCTCTCTATTCGACTTCCAAACATGCATCTCTTCTATCTTCGATTCCTACCATCCATTCTTGGGGGATAGAAAGTTGAAAAAGTTTGTTCTTTTTAATTTTAAGGAGAAGAGAGATGGGTTGGGGTGAATTAGGGAGAAATTTTAAAGAAATTTGTGTTTGAAACCTTCTCCCAAGTTGTGTTTGAAATCCAGAAAAGATGAACTAAGAGCCTAAAGTAACCTAGAAATCTTGATAAATTTATATGTAAATTTATGATTTTGATAAATTCAAAAATTCAGTAAATTTGTAATTTTGATAAACTTCATTCATGATCGTCTTAATAGCATTCTCAATAGAGAAACTAAACTTTTTCTATGAAACCTAACAAATAAAAAGGAAAACGAAAAAGCTTTCTATAAGTCTTTTTCAAATCATCATCTTTTGCATTTTTGTCAACTTGAATAATCTGGAGTCATCTTTAATAATAAAATTTATCATCTAATTTGTTTACAATTTATTTAGAAAAAGATGTAAAATTTATGGGTTTTAAAATTTTCTAACTTGGATTTTAGATTTTTTTTATTTTATTTTTGTAATAATTTTTAATATTTTAGATACATATATTTTTATAATTTATAATTTATAATTTTTATATTTTTTATTTTAAAATTTTAAAATATTAAATAAAAATAAATTATAACATCATCAATGCCACATGTCCCATATTTAACACTTTATAAAAAAGAACAAAAACTCCTGATAGGATGAAAATTCGGGTACAACTTGAGAGAATGTGTCAAGTTTGGGGGGGCTAAATGCATATCTGAGTCGTATAGTTATAATTTAAATACAAACACATATAATATTATTTACATAAATAATATTCTATTTTCTACTTTATCATAATATATAATAAATATTTAATTATATATGTTTGAGGATCAAATTGATAGAATGTATAAGTATTGAAGACTAAATGTATTGTTGCACCAGTTAGAAAAATGTCACATCATCACTTCCATTAACTATTTAATAGAGTGATTAAAACAAACAATCTAAAATGTTAATGTCAAAATTGAAAACTTTTATAGTTTAATGATCAAAACAGAAATACACTAATAGTTTGATGACTAATTCTACAATTTACCCTAAATTAAAAGAGACTTTGATATGGTAAGGCATTTTATTCTTTTCTTGAAAACTTGAAATGCTAAAGCATTTTTATTTTTTATGAAAGTATTATTCTTTTCTTTTATTTGCAAACAAGTTTGGTATATAATTCTTTATACTTTGCT
This sequence comes from Gossypium longicalyx, assembly GCA_025698465.1. Classification (NCBI taxonomy): domain Eukaryota; kingdom Viridiplantae; phylum Streptophyta; class Magnoliopsida; order Malvales; family Malvaceae; genus Gossypium; species Gossypium longicalyx. The sequence goes on along the minus strand of CM047000.1, from coordinate 94,836,165 downwards.
AACACTTCTTCAATGAAATTTGGAATAAGCCTTTTATTTTAATTCTTAATTAATTTTTAATTAAATTATAGACTAAATTTTGAAAGTTAAATAGACTTTAAGTCTGTATTCTTAATGCATTCGTATTTTTATTTTTAAGAATTTAATTTCTCTATTTTTCGAATTTAAAAATTCAATTCCAATTGTTAACACCATTAATTTTTTTTTGTTAAATTCGTTAGAGTGATATTTTGGTTTTTTTTTTAAGTACTCACATAATAACCATGTAACAAAAAAATATTGCAATAGACGTGAATTTAATAGATAATTTTAATGGTGTTAACAACTCTTAAAATTACATTATTTAATCAAAATAAAGCACTTGGACTAATCAATGACTTTGTAAAAGTTGAGGTACCAAATTATGTTAAGAAGTTGAAGTATAAAGATTAAATCTTAAATTTGAGTGTAATATATGGATTAAAATTGAAACTTGACCATTATTATATAATCTATAGAAAAAATACTGGGTCATGCCACTTTGCCATGTTCATAGTCTTCCTTTTGTTTTTTTGGCAATACATTTATAAATAGTTTAAAAAAATCACCTTTAACCTTTCAATTATAAATAATTTTTTTATTCTTCGATACTTGTCAGCATATAAGATAACTATCACATATAAATATGTAAATTATTTGGACTAATTATTTCCATTGTAAAAGTAAAAGGACTAGATAATGTAAAATTGAAATATAAAGATTAAATATCACATGCGAGCATAGAGAAATTGAAGCTGTAATTTTACCATTTTCTTATAATGACTAAAAAAAAAGAAAAAAAAATCATGCCATTAGTTAGTCCAAATAATTAGTACGGTAAATAATTTTGGCAGTTGATGCGGAATTTAAAAAAAAAAACTTAATCCAAATTATCATTTCAAAATAAATTTTTTTGTTAGAATAGTGTTTTATTTTTTAAAAAATTACTTCAATTTTTTTTAGAGTATAAAAAATATTAATTATTTGAACTAAACATTATTAAAAAACAGTACCAAATTATTGTAGAAATTCAAGTAATTTTAGGCCTAGTAGAGGGACCAAAAGCAATATTTGTCCAAATTTCTGTAAAATGCAAAAAAAAAAAGACTGAACATGTGTCAAGTAGAGGGACCAAAAGTGATATTTGACCAATATTACATAATAAAAAAATAAAAAAAAGACTGAACACGTTCTTATTTTGTAATGTTTTTTTTGTATTACACAAAACGAATAAAGAAGATACAAATAAAATGACAATTAAAGAAATTAATAAAAAATATATTGACAAATTATTTATATATTTTAATAACAATTATAATGTAAGCACATATGACTTTTTTTATATTTATTTTAAACAATAAATTAATTGTTATATAAAACTTTTTATTACATTCAATAAAAAAATTTATCTTTTCCTAAATAGATTTTACAATAAAAAAGGAGAAAACTTAAAAGGGTTTTAAATGAAAAATAGCTTTATAAAATGAAAAAAAATTTAAAGTGGGACATATTATTTTTTATATTTATTTAAAATTTAAAATCAATTATTTGATATATAAATTTTAATATATTCAATATAAAATAAAATATATTTTGATGTTCAAAGGCGGAGCGCAAAAAAAGTATAAGAGCTTAATTAATTTTCTTTAGAAAATTTAAGGCTTTAGTCTTAATTTTTATCTCATAATTAATTTTTTAGATACCAAATAAAAAAAGTAATGAATTTCTTAAGAAGAAAACCTAATCAAACACTTAACCACCAAAGACACAAATTGTGTGCCAACTCCTTGCAAGAAAGCAAAAACATCAACATTAATCTTCATTGGCCATGAAGCTCCAAATCTCATTATAAAATTATCATATTCCATAAACATATTTTTATTTATGAATTAGTCCTCCAACACCTTTTATTAAAAATAAGGAATATTAGCAAGTAAGGTATCTGCAAGAGTGACTTCAAAGCTTCCAATGTTAGGGTTCTCACTTTTCTAAAACAAAATTAAAGTAATCACTTTGCTTTGTCTACTTAAAAAGGGGAAGACTACTCTTCTATTATATTCCAAAACTTATAAATAGATTTTATGTATAGGAATGATAATTATATAACCCAATTATTAATATGTTTTTATTTTGATTATTAAATTATAAAAAATTTCAATTTTATCACTCATCACTTGCCTTCTCACTAGTTAAAATGCTAATGGAAATGGTGGGGTGAGCTTTTTTTACTTGGTATAATAATATATTTAGTCCTTAACACTTATACATTCTATCAAATAAGCTTTAATTTTAAATAATGAAACAAATTTAATCTAAATTCTATCAATTTAATTCTCAAAATAATACTATTAATTTGAGGAGTGACTGAGAAATAGAAGTTTGAGGAGTTACAGTTTGACTTCTTTGTATTTTTTTCCTGCTTATAGTTGACTAGGTATGTAACAACTTGTCAAATAAAATATTTGATCTTGCTGAGAAAAAAAAGAAAGAAATATATATATATATATATATGTGGGAAAAGTTAACTAATGTTAACTTATTGATCTAGCATCTATGTAGAAGTCTACGTGTATGCCATATAAGCAATTAATTAATTTTTAAAAAATATTAAAAACAAATGTTATTCATATAATATAATAAAATAAATTTAAATAGACATAAGTGTGAAATATTGTAGTTGATTGCGAATACCTTATTTGGATATTTTGAAATTAGGGTGGCCAATTAAGCACTTGGCTGTGGTATAGGTACCAAATATTGGAATTAATCTTATTTATAATTTTTAAACGCATACCGCAAGACTTGAACACAAAACCTCAAGATACACTAACACTCCACTTATTCACCAGACCAGCAAGCCCATTTTATCACTAAAGCGCACAACTAATCACTTAAGTGCCACCACCTCACTACCCCTATGCTTAAAACTAAAAACTTCTAAGCCCAAAACTTATTTATAATTTTCAAAGGTTGTGTATGTTAATTGGACCATGCATTTTATTTAGAATTTTGAAATTAAGATTACCAATTGAACATTTCACTCTAGCAAGGGACCAAACACTGGAATTAACTTTATGTATAGTTGAGATTTAAACTCAATTGAACTTCATACTTGTATAATTTTTATATTATATTCTATCTTTTTTATCATGTTTTTATTTCATATAATCGTGTTGTATTCAAATTTTTATATATTTATATTTCTCAAATAAATATATGCAAAACAAACAAGTGCAATAGAAAAGCATTTAGCATGAAAGAAAATCAGTGGCTTCCAAAAATTTCATTAATATATACCGTAAAACAATAATTTAAATAGTTCATTAATGTTGCGGAAATTATTTAAATAGCAAATAATTTAGATAAGAAATAATTCAAAAAATTAATAATTTTCACACCCAAAATAATATTGAAAATTAAATCTTACACACTCATACAAATCATAGATGAACCCCCAAGTAATAGTGAATTTAAATTATACAAACCCAAACAAATTTTAAACAAAGCAACACTTAAACCAAATCACACTTAAAATTTGAGCATCCTTCTTTGAAAAAGTACGAATGAAATGTCAAATCTTTCGTGAACTCCTTGGATCGGATAAAACTTTTGGTGCCTTTCCATTTTAGCAAAACACATCTGCAGCCATGAAGACAATTAGAACTAATGTTATTAATGAAAATAAAATAATGAAATAAGAACAATTAATTGCATTGATGATTTTTAAAAAAATAATAGCTATTTAATCATCCAAAGTACTTACCACAAAGCTTTAAACTTGGTAATTCAGACATTTGCAATGAATAATATAGTTGCATGTAGACTTTTCGCACTTGAAAATTTCTTCTTGACAAAGCTTACCACAACGAGAGCATTCAGGGTAGCCCTCAGCCTTGTTAAAATAATTAAGATCATGATGATCATTGTGAAAATAAAAAGGAAATGTGACTCCATCCTTGACAAATGGAAATTGTCCAAAAACACATTTGGGATGAGCAGTAGTATCGCAGATTGAACAAGAATAATACCAAAGCCTTGGATCTCTTTCTCGTTCACAAATATCACAATAACTTTGCTCTTTATCATCATCATAAGTAAGCTTTAGCATGTGTTCATCAATTTTGTGAAGAGCTGAATGTGGTAATGTTAAGCATCTAAAATCCAAAGCAAATCTGCACTTTCCACATCTGAATGCACCACGGTCGTTATCAGCGCCGCAACCATTACATTCCTCTTTATAATTGAAATCATAAAAGAGGAAGTGTTGGTGTCCTTCACATTCAATGATATCAGCAACTTTAGCACACCTTATGCACATATCCCAATATCCTCCAACCTTGTAGAAGAAACCACTACAATATTGCACGCAAAAATCACATCTCTTGAAGCCATCAAAATTGAGGGTGGTTTTGTATTCACGAAACCAATGAGTCTTCCTTTTTGGCAATTCAGTACAAGTTTTGTGAAGAAAAAAGGGGCATTCTGAACAATAATAGAAAAGAGTTGAGATAGATAGCATGCACCCGTCACATTTTCTATCAATTTCCTCCTCCATCTTGTCTGCTAACACCAAGCAATGTGGATGACTGAAATGTTCAATCTTTGTAGTTTCCCCAGCTTCATTCACCTCAATAACACGAATGATGGAAGACTGTATAGATTTTTCGTAAAGATCCTCACATTGCTTTTCTTCCTCAATTATGTTGTACAAATATGTTTTCTCTAAGACACAATTCACATGGACAACGTAATTGCAACCTGGCTTCCCACAAGAGTAACTCCCACGATCTAGTTTTCTTCTTTGAAACAAACCTTGCAATCTTGCTTTGTAAGCTCTTGTGTTTGAAGAAAATATTTGTGAAAAATGCAGTGATCATGTCGTGAAAATTTGATAATGCGTGGGAGTGAAGTGCATTTCTTATGGACGACAATGTAACATTTCAAACATATATAAGAAATATAATTTCCCTCGGTATCACATGCATCACAAATGAATGAACCTTGTCTCCAAAGTAAGGAGAATGGATGTCGATGGCTTCTTTTATCTTCAATACTGGACCTCAACAAAGCGCATTCAAGGTTGATGTTAAAATGGCAAAGAGAACAACAATAAAAGTGTCCAGGATGCTCCATTTGGCATAGGTTGCAAAAGCGGCCACTATTACCATAATTAAGAAACAGAGGGTGTATGTGATGAGAAGGGTGACCAATTTTAGTGGGTAACTCATCAAGGCATTTCTTGTGAGCAATGAATGATGGACAGTCAGAACAAAAATATATAGCATATGTCAATGGTTCATGACACCAGAGGCAATTGAAGTTTTTGAGTACATCTATGGCCATGTGACTTTCTATAAAGGTGGATGTCATATTTGGATGGTTGGTTAAACTTATATGAAGAAGATAAATGAGCACATTTGATGTCAAGGGAAAAATAACATCTTCTACATTCATAAAAAAACATGTTACATTTTTCCCCGCATAATGCACAACCATATACCAGGTCATCACTAGGATATGGCCTTTGTCGAAGAAAAAGACCTCTGCGTGAGTGTTGGGGATGGAGAGTGTGATTAGGGAGTGAAAGGGGTGCCTCTGCACATTGCTTGTGAAGGTGATAATTGCAATGAATACAAGTGAAGCATGGAGCTGAAAGCAGTTCCCCACATCCATCACAGTAAGCTTTGAGAGCTTCATTGCTTTGCTCTGTCAGTAGCACCAAGGGATGTTCCTTGTGAAAAGGATGCTGAATTTGTTGCACCGACTTGTGGTGACTCTCGTTCTCATTATCCATCTCCATTGATTAGTGTGCTTGTGAAAAATGAAGGAGATAATAGGAAGGAATTAATGAAAGAAAAGAAAGGATAAATATTAAAATGAGGAATGATGGAGAGATGGTAGTTTGAGGAGGTGTGGTTTAACACTAATATTTCTCATTTTATGCTCACTATCTTCTCTCTCTTTTCATCTTATTGAGAAACAATTTTTTTAGTGTAAATTAACTAACGTGTCTTAAATCTAAATACCAATACATCCTCTTATTTACTTAATAAATTTTCATATTTTTTTTTATTTTGTTTTATAACTTTTATGTTTTTTTATAATATTTTGTATTTGTAACTTAAAAACGTTAATATAGCAATGTTATTATAACAGTGTTATATGTACACATAGGATTTTTTTCATTATTTATTTAAGTATACATATTTTTTAAAAATTTATTGGAAAATTTTTATTTTAATATTTTTAGTATTTTTGATGTGTTATTGTAACACCCCTAACCCGGCCTAGAAGTCTAAACGGAATTCGGAACGCTACATTGACCACTGAAGTGATCGTAGGAAAGAAAAATTTGCAAAACAGTTTATCTTATTAAACCAAATTATTTAAAACGTTTATTAACAAATCAGTACCAATCTTAAAATGAAGTTGAATGTAAAACCAGTTCAAATTATACGAATATAAAGACAAATCAAAATTGTACCACAAAACTATAAATCCTTACAGTTTAAACTTTAACTGAATAATTAATAAAATTGAAATTTAAAAAAAACCATAGTTTATCCACCAAGACTGTCCGAGATCTCCGCGTACTGAGTCCAGTGTCCAGAATCCAGAACTATACCTGAAAGGGGAAACAGAATAGGGGGTGAGCTACTAGAGCTCAGTGTGAGATCAAACCGATATTCAATGGTGAGAAAAACCAGAAAACTAGAAGGAGTTCAAACATAGAACATATTTACAAACCGACTAACTCAAATACAGACCATATGTAACTTTACAGTCATATGGCTCTGTCAAACACAGTAATGGTAGATTCCAACATTCACAATCTGGGCTTACGCCCTCTTCAGAGTCAGTATCAATCCCAGTTTGGGGCTTTAGCCCAACTTAGTACAGTAATAGTCAAATACACAGATTACTATCAGGTACGTGTGCCTTTCAAGCGAATAGTCAAATACATTCTATCACACACGGGTTCAGTCAAACAGATCAACCAGACATTGTAGTCACACAGTAACAGTAACATTCAATCAAACAAATTCAGTCAGATGCATATGAATGTGAATGAGTTATAAAACAACCCACCCATCTAACCAACACACAATCTCCGTCCAACCTTACACCTCATGTAGGGATATAATCGACCCACCCATCCCTGCACTCCAATTAGGACCTCGAAAAACCCATCCAACCTTACACCCCCTATGGGGATTTAATCAACCCATCCATACGATGTCATCCCGGTTTGCCCGGTAGTGATGATCATCTACATTGTCCACGACCCTCAGGGAATTGGGACTGCCTTCAACCCTCAGGGAATTAGGGCTATCAGAACACAGATAGACTACTAGTCACATATATTACGCAACAAAGCTAGCGTATAAGCTGTACCGTGCAATGCGGTGAACCACAGTACAGTCGTGCAGTATGTTCTGCCAGATCAGATAAAGGTACGTAGCGTAGCTAACGTACATGCGGTATAGTGTAATACGGTAAACCGCTATACCGATAGGTTCCAGTAAAACAGCCAGATCAGATAATAACAATACGCAGGATGTCTTTGGCGTATTCTTTATGCGAAGGCGCATGTAAAAATCGCAGCGACAAATCGAATCATCCACGACCCTCTGAGAATTGGGACTATAGAATGCAGTTAAACTGCCAAATCGTAAATCTCCATTCTCTTTAAAATTCCACCCAAAAAGGTTTATGCAGATGAATGTATGCAAATGTATGAATGCCGATGCACCAGTTCAGAACACAATCTCATATAGGCATTCAGAAACAATCGCTTGCAATCAGTCAATCAATTACAGAAACATGCACACTTGTGCACTCAGTTTCGGTACCTAACATGTCACACTTTAATCACAAAAAGTACATAAATCGAGGTTAGAACAGAGTCGTAATCGCCCTAGTAATCTTAGTCAAGAGGTTGGAACAAATCAATTTACTTTTCAGATCAAGTTGCTGTAAATGTAGTATTTGGCGAGTTAGGGCCACACGCCCGAGTGCTCCGACCGTGTGGAGCAGTCCAGGCTGTGTGGGGGTCCAAACGCTCGTGTAAGTAGTAGCACACGGCCGTGTGACATTGGCACACGCCCGTGTGGTGCAGAGGCACAGCCGTGGAAGTAGGCCGTGCAACTCACTGTCCAAATCCACTAATTTTAGAAGCAGAATAGACACGACTGTGTGAAGGTGTCACACACCCGTGTGGCAATCAGAGCCGTGTGTCTCATAACACACGTCCTTGTGGAATCCCTAGGCCCCAAATCAACTACACGGCCGTGTGTCCCGAAACACACACCTGTGTGAGAACCCTAAAATCCCCAAATCAGTCACACGACCGTGTGGCTACGCCGTGTGACCCCAAAACTCAGAATCCCTAATTACCGAACCCATAAGCCCATGTGCCCATGAGACACGCCAATGTGGTTTTCGACAAAAATCCCCAAATCGGCCACACGGCCGTGTAGCACTTGATTTGGCCTAGAACCCTAATTTCCCAAATCCACACGACCGTGTGCCTCTTTAATAAAGAGTTATTAAAACAAACAATCTAAAATGTTAGTGTCAAAATTGAAAACTTTTATAGTTTGATGATCAAAACAGAAATACACTAATAGTTTGATGACTAATTTTACAATTTACCCTAAATTAAAAGAGACTTTGATATGGTAAAGCATTTTATTCTTTTCTTGAAAACTTGAAATGCTAAAGCATTTTATTTTTTATGAAAGTATTATTCTTTTCTTTTATTTGCAAACAAGTTTGGTATATAATTCTTTATACTTTGCTAACACTTCTTCAATGAAATTTGGAATAAGCCTTTTATTTTAATTCTTAATTAATTTTTAATTAAATTATAGAATAAATTTTGAAGGTTAAATAGACTTTAAGTCTATGTATTCTTAATGCATTTAGAATTTAGTTTTCGTATTTTTATTTTCAAGAATTTAGTTTCTCTATTTTTCGAATTAAAAAATTTAATTCCAATTGTTAACACCATATTTTTTTTTTTGTTAAATTTGTTAGAGTGACATTTTAGTTTTTTTTTAAGTACTTACATAGTAACCATGTAACAAAAAAAACTTGCAATAGATGTGAATTTAATAGATAATTTTAATGGTGTTTACAACTCTTAAAAATTACATCATTTAATCAAAATAAAGCACTTGGACTAATCAATGATTTTGTAAAAGTTGAGGTACCAAATTATGTTAAGAAGTTGAAGTATAAAGATTAAATATTAAATTTGAGTGTAATATATGGATTAAAATTGAAACTTGACCATTGTTATATAATCTATAGAAAAAATACTACGTCATGCCACTTTGCCACGTTCATAGTCTTCTTTTTTTTTTTTTTGCCAAGACGTTTATAAATAGTTAAAAAAAAATCACCTTTAACCTTTCAATTACAAATAACTTTTTTATTCTTTGATATTTGTAACACCCCCTAACCCTTTTTCGACACCGAAATAGGATTACGGAGTATTATCAATCAATACAGTTCAATTACGAATAATATGGAAATAAATATTATACAGTTCAGAAAATATGTCTTACTATCCCTTTTATGGGTCATCGAGGCCCAAAATAGAAGATAGAAATAAATCGGGACCCAATCGGAAGCTCATAAAATTTTTCGTAAAATTTCAATATTCTACTTATGAACAGTACCCTCACACCCGTGTGGTCTAGGGGACACTCCCGTGTGTCTTCATGATACGCTCGTGTTGACATGTCGTGTGGCTCACACTGCCAAGACACGCCTGTGTCCTTTACCCATGTAACTCTTTGACTTATTACTCATGAACAATTTAGTTTCACACGGCCAAGTCACACACCCGTGTGCTTAGCCCGTGTGGATTTATTTTCAATTCGAATCTAGTGCAGTTTTCACACGGCCAGAGCACATGCCCATGTACTTTGGCCGTGTACCTCACACGGCTAAGACACACGCCCGTGTCTCTGCCCCTATGGCAATACCTAGGCATTCTGTTTTATAACTTTTTAGGTGCAGGGGACACATGGCCTAACAACATGCTCGTGTTCAAGCTGTGTGTCTTACACGGTCAAGTTTACCAACCTTGCAAATCTTAAACTACAAATAACTATATTTCTAAACTTTTAACTTATTCAAATTACAATTAAACACGTCTAAAACATATTCAATCGACCAATTTAAACATCCAACCAATGTACCCTCACTGATACCACAATTTATGTCAACAAAGCATGGCAAGCATACACTAATCAAGCTTGTTTATATTCATACTCAAAATATGCATATTCCTTACTAAACTTTAACATAATATAGCCCGCCATTGTCATTTATAACAATGTTTACAATAACATTCCAAAATGACCACTTTTGACATTCTAGGTACATGCCATTTACCAAACATAACATAGAGAATTACGATATAATTATATTTTGTCAACCAAACACGTCTAGGGAATTACAATTCTTTGTAATTACTATCTTGTAAAAATTACCATAATAATTATACTTTCATTCAATTATTATGTGTCGTCCAAACAGATGTAAATCTAATAGTTATCATTCACATAAAGGATTTGAATTAATTCGATATTTCTGTCTCATGCATAAAGAATATGTTTTATTAGTATATATTTACGAATTGAAAGTTTTTTTACATATCTATTTTTAAATTACTCAAAATTTAATAAGTATGATCTACGTTAATAAAATATAAAATAAGATGGTTAGATGATTGAAGTATTAAACTACTAAATATTCCACAAATTACTAAAAATTATAAAAAAAAATAATAAAAGTTCAAATACGTACAAATTCAAAAAGAAAAAAAAAAAAGATCAGAGAGGCTAAACTACAAAAAAAGTCACTCAATCATGCCTTTGGTTTTATTTTGGTCACCCAACTATTAAATTTTTTTATTTAGTTACTCAACTTTTTTAAATTAAATATTTTAATCATTCTCCTGACATGGGCTTAATAGCAAATTTTGCCCTCCAATGTTTACACAGTCTATCAATTTGATCCTAAATCTAAAAAATTTAAAAATTTTAACTCTCAATATTTACAAAATTTGTCATTTTAGTTTGAATTCTAAAAATTCAATAAATTTAGCACCTAAACTTATCAAATTTAGTTCTAATTCTAAAAAATTTTAAAAAATAAAGAATAATATTTAAAAAATCATTTTTAATATTCCTTAATGTGCCTCCAAAATATGTTGAACAAGAAGAGTATTTAACATCATTCATATTGTGCTCATTTTAAACTCATGCCACCTTCGTGAATATGGTAAAAAAAAAAATCCAACTAAGTGTCATATTTTAAATTAATATCATATTATTTAATTAAATTCTTCTGAAAAATTAATAATTTTTTAAACAATCACAAAATAATTATTTTAATTTTTTTTCCTTATTTTAAAAATATAGAGACACCAAATCTTCAAGTAAAGAAAACAATGCAACACAAAATCTTTCATGAAATGACAAATCTTGAATTTTTTTTCTCTTTTTTTTCTGACTTGGATATGTCATCAATAACTTTCAAATTTGGTAGTCCAATTACGTCAATCAAATGACAAAAGCCCCAAAAAACCTAGTCTAGGAACTAAAAATATGAGTTAAACTAAACCAATGAAGATAATTTTGTCGATTCCATGTCCCATGGAGATATCCAACTTTATCTCTCTCTAATACTCGTAATCTATTTTGTGTTCATTTCTTTTTGAATCATTCGATATATTTTTTATTTTATTTTTTACTATTTATGTTTGGTTTTTTATTTATAATATGTTAGATATGTTTTAATCATGATTTGAAAATTATTATTATATTTAAATTATTAACTAAGTTAATATATTTTAATTATATTCAACATTTTGAATAAATATTATCATTTTAAAATAATTACAGTAATTCAAAATATAATATTAAAAAAACTAATTCAATTAATTGAATATTATTTTACACTAATTATCTTTTAAAAATTAATTAAATTATTAAATGCTTAAAATCATGTACACGTATGTGATGCTAAAAATTAATATATAAAACATGGATTTAGAGAAACATTTGAACCGATTAATATAATCTTTATTATTCATTATAATACTGAAAATTTTCATTTTAATACTTCTATTTATAAGATTTATTACATTTATAAATAAAATATTTAGCTTTACTAAAATATTTGGTTAAACAAATTTACTTGAAAAAAGTGATTTCATAAGTAAGAATTTGATTATACTAAAAGACTTTTATTAAATGATTATTATATTTCCATTAAAGAAAATTTTAATTATTTATATAAGTTGCATATATAAAATTTTATAGATAATACATTTATATAATCTAATTTAATATATTATAATTATATTAATTATATATTATCTAGAAATTTTTGTATTCAATTTATTAACTATAAAGAATGAAAAAAAAATACAAAATTGAATATGAAGAAGTTTAATTTACAATATATCATTTTTTTTCTAGTTTGTACAAATGGTGTAATGTTATTAGGAATTTTTTATTAATATTGTTTTTTAATGATAAAAATTGTAACGCCTTCAACTCGACTTGATTCACCAAATCTAGGTCTCGGATATTACCATATTTATTACTTAACAAAAGTTTTCGAAACAGATGGCAGGCATTCTTTACTTAAAATATTTTTCGTTATCATTTCATTTGAATACTTATTATCAAAGGAACAATAGAAAATATTTAAAAATAAAAGTTTGCATCAGACCAAAAACAATTTATTACAAAATAAGCATTTACTACATAATTGACTCTTACAGTAAAATACTACAATGCGCCTCTTTTTCCACTGTATGTATAATAACCCTTTTCGTCGCTACTCTGGCATACTCCTAGCGTCGTCCCTCCTAGCACACTATTATACCGCATACCTGAAACAACCACAAACGTTGTAAGTTTCAAAGAACTCAATGAGCCTTAATATACAATACCTTGACGGATACTTCCTAATACTTGCAATACATCTATGCGCTAACTATCCTTTTTAATCACTTACTTTTGTTTTAGGCGATACTATACAGTTTTGACGTACTCTTACACACCCACTACCTTATTCTTAACTTATCCATTCTTATGAACTAACTAGCTTATGATCCTTTCAAACATTACACCCATCCCATCTTTCTCTTAATCACAAAAGTACTACTCCAAATAATATACCTACAAGCCTACTTCATACAAATAGTCTCTTAACCCATACACTTATTCCAAAATAGTGGTTCACATCATTTTGGCAAATGCTTATGCAGATCTGAATTCCCTCAACTACCTGTCACATTATGTCTAAGCTCAATATCATACTAACTCACACTGATAACATTTTATACAGATCATTTTGATAAATTCTATACCACTTTATCACAGAACTCCAAATTCTCAAGATAACAATAACTCAGATTCCATGTGAATTTAGAAGAAGGCTTAATGCAACTTAGATATGGTGGATTCCTGATGACTTGTATTCAACCCTTACATAACACAGACGAACTCAGACTAACAATTTCTTAGGTCTCATAACTACATATACGTCCAATTTCATCATCGACAGATTGTCATTGCGGATACCCCTTTCTATCATACAGATACATACTTTATTTTAGGAACTTCCTTAAAAAATCATTCAAATAGTTTACAGATTTAATTCAACCAAAGGAACCTTGGACATATCGTAACCTTGTTTTAGTAATACCTATCACAGTTCAGTCAAAATGTTTCCAGAACTTACCATAAAAGTAAATAAGTACTTCTTTACGAAACAGATTTAAAATAGTATGCCTTGAGAGCTCAACAGAATACGCTACTAGAGTAACAAACAGAATACATTACAAAGGCAACATACAGAATACGCTGCAAAGACGACATACAGAATCATGTCTTTACTGTCCTGGTGGACTCTCAAAGAAGGTGCCATGGATTTCTCCCTCATAGACTTATACATAAGTACATGTATCGTGATCTTCCATTTCGATTTGTACATTATTTAAGGCTACAACATGAACATACATATAGACATATTATGCCATGGATCTCAGCCACATGAACTTGCACATTCTCATGTATCTTGATTTGTCTGTCTAGTTTTCATCTTACTAGAGGCTACACTATGAATGTTTTCATATCATACAATGTAATGGGTCTCAATCTCATGGTCTTACATACATTTTGTATCGTGCTTTGCCAGTCCAGTCTTCATCTTACTAGAGGCTACATCATGAATGGTTTCAAATCGTATTAAGTTGCCATAGGTCTAAACCACATGGTCTTACTCTTGTTTTCATATCGTAATCTGCCAGTCTGGTTAGCAATATAACTGTCTTACCAGAGGCTTCATAAAGAAACACATACTCAATATTCACTTACCCAGATGTTCACCACTTTTACTTGTTCATACATCTCGTATTTTAGACCTTACATGCTTGCTTATAAAATATTATTCATTTTAACAGATCTTGTTACACATCTTCATAGCACAAATCTCATCTTCATTATACTTATACTTCTACTGATTATTGAAGACATCATCATCCCGTATATACGTATATAGTTATACTTCCATTGAACAAGTCACATAAAAGAGTCAAGATAAACACTCACCTGATTCTCACTTACTGCATCTAAGTTTCAGACTTAGACATCCTTCTCGAACCAGCAACAACAATTTCTTAGAAGACATAAATTCACTATTACAAATCTTACACATACAATTTACTTCAGCTATTGACAACCTCATGGAAAAACTCACACCTAAAGCTTTACTATTCATATATCTTTTACAAACTTGCTCAATCAAAATCTAACATGCGGAGCCATAATACTTACCCGGAGATGGAATTCAGTAACTAAGAACCATAGTTTCTAGCATCACGAGGAAGAAATACATTTAGACTATAAGAAAAAGAATCAACAAGTAGCATTTTTAAGGAGGAAGAAAAAGAAGAAGAACCTCCCCCCTAGAACTCTTTTCACACACATATATATCACCCATTTCTTCTTAGTGGAACTTAAAAAGTGTCGTAAATTTTCAGAGTTGTCCCTCATAATGGTCTACAATTTCTACGAAAAATATAAATGAGAATCCGATAGAATAAATATCAGACCAGTCTATCCAGTTGATTCCTAACCAAATTACCTTACAAATTACCTTACAACTTAACTAGTATAGTACTTCAGACAAACAAAGCGCATTATACCTTTGACGTTAACTCATACTATAATTACCTTTCTACTTGACAAAATATTTCTTTTCAAATAACATAATAATTTGAATTAGAACATTTACCTACTTACAAGACAGTTATTATATGCCCACATGTATACACCAAAAGAAACATACGGGCGAAATACACTTCATCAAATAGATTATTTCACTAGAACACACCCAAATGTTGGATCTGGCAGACTTGGGGTGTGACAAAAATAATTTATATAAGTTAATTATATTTATTAATTATATTAAGTAAAACTATATTCTACACTAAATATGGTAAAAATGTTTTATGATTTGGAATTTATTATTACTATTATAATTTGAATTGTTAAATAAGTTACTACATTCTAATTATGTTCAAGATCAATTTATATTAATTACAGTAATTAAAAATATATTATTTTATAAATTAATTAAAAATTAAATGTGTGACACTAACAAATTAAAAATTTTGTTGAAAATTTATTCATATCATTTAATAAGATTTTAATAAATGTTTTTAATAATTAATAGTAAAAAATTTTCAAAAGAGTTTAAGCTGGGGCTTAATTGTCATTGTATAGATAGTTGCAGGTTTTTGGTTTTTTCTTTCTTCTTCTGTCAAACATAAACCCTAAACCCTTATTAACAAAAAAACAACTTATTTTGCATTTTTATGGTTAGCACCAAGAAAAAAAAAAGCAATTCCATTTCTTGAATAATGGCAAGGTTCGATCAATTAGAAAACATGTACGATGTGGGATTGAAGCCAGTGATGCTTCGCAGTCTGATTAGACAATATCTTCCTGCCGAGAACCACCCTCTCAATCTCAACAACAACTGTTTTGAGCTGCCAAGCCTGGTTTCCATCCTCCAAACTCACTGTCTCTTGTCGGAATTGGACTCACAATCCATCGATCCAAAGCTCATTAACACCTGGAAATCAGCCGTCGATGATTGGCTCAGTTGCTTGTTATCGCTGCTCTCTAGCGATATGGTATGTTTCAATTCTTTCTTTTGAGTTTTTAAATGTCTTCCTTTTTCCTGTTTAAAATGAATGACCTGTGATTATTTCACTCTGTTACTTTGTTTTTTTGTTACTAATGTGTAGTTTCTGTTTTCGAAAGTTGAAGAATTAAAATTTGAGATTTCTTTTATTGATGAAAGAAAAAAAAAATGTAATTTGGCTTTATTCTGGTTCGTTCTTGTTAATGATAAAATTGTAACTCTGCCTAAATTTTCTTCATTGCCCCCAATCGTATTTTATTCAATCTTATGTAAAATTTTGTAGTCAGATAAATGTTGGGTTGGAATCTGTTTGCTTGGGGTTACTTGTCAAGAGTGCAGTAATCAACGGTTTTTGTCTTCTTACTCTGTTTGGCTCAACAAGCTTCTATCACATATTCAGGTATATGAAATATTGTATTGACATTGTTTTTTCTGTCTACTTGTTTATCTACTTTATTTAAACTTCATGCAAGTGGGATTTTTTTATTTGTATTTCTTTAATTTATTTTCAAAGGACTGCTGATATGAACATACTACTATGATAGATGGTAATTGTTAATAACTATGATGATTTATGTTTGGTTTCCAAAATGTTCTTTGTATCATATTTTTTGGGCATGATTCTGAGAATCATGTTTTTGTACATGAAGCATTGCAGTTTTACCCTGCGAAGTTAATTAAGTTTTATGGGAATGCATATTAAATCCTGTATTTCCAGTGGATAGATCTAAATCTGGTTTACATTGGTTGCGTAAGAACACATAGAAGTTTGCAAAGAATTTAACATTTAAGTAACCATCAATAATCTGTTAGTTATAGATGACCGTATTTAACATGATTCTGTTTAGCAAACATCTACAAGATGTGTTATGTCTGACTTTGAACTGCTTTCAGGGAGAGAGTAATTGAAGAGTAAACATACTGGGATTCTGTGTTTCAGGATTGTGTATGTGTATAGGCTGAAAAGATTTGAAAGAATTTATTCAAGAGATTAATGTGAGTGAGTACCTGTGTCCTATTTAGTTTATACAGAGATAGAGACAAAAGCTTTAGGTGGTGTGATATTGATGTGGGTAGAGATCAAAATCAAGTAGTTCTTCCAATTTCATTTGGCTTGCATTTTAGATTTTCTAACTCAGTCATTTATGAGTAGTATATAGCATGTTAGCTATAAAGCTTGTAGTATTTGTGCTATTGAATCATGATTTGTTTCTTATGCTGCAAAGAGTACTGGAACTTTGAGATTTTTCTTGTAGTTAACAATCATGTCTTTTCCTCAAATTTTATGAAAGCTGGAATTTCTTTTCAATGTATAATTTTTTTTGGTGTGTGTGCGTACTCCTAGGCATATTTTGATGTAGTTCTTTACATTCTTTTTTGGTATACTTGACAATACATGTCATATCCTTTGTTCTAAACAGCCTCCAGCAGACTCTCAACTTGTGAAGATTGCTTCTTGTACCTCACTAGCAGATCTATTGACAAGGTTAGATATTTGTTTTTCTTGCCAACAAACACAAGTATAGCCTGAACAGGTACTTACATATGCATATGCACTCCTGTGCATGTCAATGCATTGTTTTATATATATTTTGCATGTAATATTTATGCTGATAGCAGTTGCTTTGAATATTATATTGAAGAAATTTTGGTGATTACTTATTCAATGGAGGGAAGCTTAGTACAGTTGAAAGTTGGGCCAAAGTCAAAATTTAATGAGTATTGTAGTCATAGAATTAGTCAAGATGTTTGTATGCATTTTGGATAAAATCCGGTCATTGTCTATTTCTTCATAATTATGAACAACCGTAGATCTCCTAATATGGTTTTCTTTCACCATAAATTTCCAAAGCTTTTTCTAACCAACTCTTATATTTTCATAAGTTGTTTACTTTTGCATATTGACAACACTTTTGCTTCAGCTGCCTCTGTTTTGTGTTAAGAGATTGCTCCAAATAGCAAATTTTAATGCTCAAAGTTCTCTATGACATATATCATGCTATTTTGTAACTTGGAGAACTGCTCTTTTTGCTGAACTAGATTGGCTAGATTTCCAGAGGTAAAGAAAGATGGGAACTTGCTTTCTGGGAAGCTCGTCCAACCTGTTTTGAAGCTCTTAAATGAGGATAACGTGGAGGCTGTTTGGGTATGTAGTGTATTTCTAGGTTCTTTTTCCTGCTGTACCTTCCAAGCTTGTATGGATAGAAATGTCTCAAAACATTGTACTTGTTCTTTGATAAGATTTTATTACAATTAATATTTATCTTTTTCTTCAAAACATACAATGTTTAGAACATATTTATTATAATGTGTGAACAAGTCTTATAATAAGGGATAGTAGCTCATATTCAGAAAGATATGGAAATGCATTTTTTTCATTCATTCATCTATTCTTTCACACGCATCTATAGTTTCATTTAGATAGAGGCAACATCAGTTGAAATCCATTTTTAGACTTATGAGGAATCATAGGGATATTTTAGACTTATGAGGAATCATAGGGATACAGACTTAAGTTGTAAATAATGCTGATTCTTCCATTTGCTTGTCTTGTTGCTTTGAAGTGTTGTTTACTGTCCTTGTTTTGTCGTGACAGGAAGGAGCAGCTAATTTATTATATGCCCTTATAGCCTTCTTTCCAGCTTCTATCCATCACTATTATGACAAGGTAAGTTTATTTGCATTACGAAACTTCTGACTCTCAATAATTGTTGGTAATGTACAGACCTTTGAGCATGAATATCTCCTACCCCGCTTCCCTACATATCATTGTTGTATCTACGTCGGTTGCAGACTTGCTTCGGATGTGTTTTGATACATATCAGGTGCAGCTTATGGTTGCTGGGACTGGAAGGAGTTTTTTTTTTTTTTTTTTGGGGGTGGGGGTTAAAGTGTTAGAAAAGAAAATATTGGTGTTATGGCATATTTTTTAGGGTGCTTGAATGTATTGCGTCCCCATGTTATGTTTGAATCCTATGTCAACTTCTGGTTTTCTTTCAATTTTTAGAAGAGTTTATAATAAGTTCAAATTTTATGGGGTCAAATTTTAAAAGCTGCTGGGCCGTTAAATTGTAATAGAAACAAAGCCATGAACAGAAATATGTAAGTTTTATTTGTTTGACCTATTTATGGAAAAAATGTTAATCTTATTTAACAATGTCTGGAAAGAATTCATGTCCCGTGTCAACTCGTGTGCTATGTAGATACAAACTCATATAAGTTGAGAATAGAAGCTGAAGAAACATGCTATCCACAGATAAGAAGCTTCTTTAGCTGGATATTAAAAACATTAATAATTTGGTTTAAGTTCTGTGGCTTAATCTTGTGCTTTATAAGGTTACAAAATGCTCAAATATGATAACATGCAATCTCTGCAGTCATGTGCCGAAGGAAAAAGAGGAAGAAGTGAGAAAGGTTGGGCAATAGAGAAGTATAGTAGACAACATGATTCAATATTGTTCAACCCTAAATCCTATTTGTCAATGTTAACACCATAATTTAGAAGCATGGAATAGAAATATTGTGGAAACTTCATACATAAAAATTGTTTGTCTGATAACTCTTAAATAATATATCAGGGGCATGTATGCTATGACTCGTAAGATTCAATAAAATCATGGGGAGCATATATGATACTTCATACATTAGATTCAATATGATAGGAGAAATCAAACCTCAGCTGTTATAGTTTTATTTGCATATTGATGTCATAGAGGAATAAAAAGATTTCTTTCAACTGAACTGCACCTTAATACAATTATTAGATTCGTCCTGCTAACGAATTTACTATGTACGGATCGAAAATAATTTTTGCAGGTTGAAGCTGCTATTGCTTCAAAAATTCTTTCAGGGAAATATAGTAGTAAAACATTGAAGGTAAAATGTTTTTTTCCCCCTGTTTTGTGGCATGAATACAAAAGAAAAGGTAATAAAAAAGGTAACATGGGTAAATTCCATTACATGCTTTAATTTTATTTTTTGGTCTGGTTCAATCTCCAGAAACTTGGTTATTGCTTAGCATTGCTCCCCAAAGCAAAAGGAGACAAGGATAGCTGGTCATTAATGATGCAAAAAATTTTGATATCAATTAATGATCACCTCAACGAAGCCTTTCAAGGTGTAGAAGAAGGTATAATACTATAATTTAACTCCTTTATGGATAAATCACTGTTTCTTGTTAAGATAAATAAGTAATGAATGTACTTTGAATAACTTGCAGAAGCTAAATCTGATGAAGCTAGGAGATTATTGGTTCCCCCTGGCAAAGATCTACCATTACCTTTAGGAGGTGCCTCTTTTAAGGGAACAAGTTCTGAGAGACTGCCTACAGCAACTATCTCTACTCTGATGTTTTGCTGCTGTAAAATGCTCACAAGTTCATATCCAGTTCAGGTATTATCATGGGTTTTCTTTTATTTTTGAAATAGAAAATGCAATATATGTAAATGTGGCTTTATAAGTTTGAGTCAAAGATTCTTCCGACTTATTTTTTTCTTTCTTTTAAGCTACTGCTCCATAAGAATCATGCTTTTCAGCAACATTATATGTTTTGGTTAACAGGTTACTGTTCCAGTTCGGTCGATGTTAGCTCTTGTCGAGAGGCTGCTGAGAGTTGATGGTTCTTTGCCACACACCATGTTGCCCTTTATGACTTCTGTGCAACAAGAGTTAATTTGTTCTGAGCTTCCAGTCTTGCATGCTTATAGTTTGGAGCTTCTCATTGCAATTATAAAGGGGATGCGTAGGTAACAAAGAGCTACTTGTTTTACTACAATGTTCTTATAGTTCTTTAGAAGAAATTAGGCATATTTGACCTTTTTCTTTTGTCTTTTTTCTGGTTTGCAATCTTTATTATACTAGAATATATGTGGCTCTACCTTTTTCCCCTTTAAATACAAACCTTAAACTGCTGCTCTTACGTCGATTGCTTAAATATCTAACTGAAAGTACCTGCGAAAAGGAGAGTGATCTTTTTATGTTTTTTTCTGATATGTATCTCTTTGACTGAAGTTTGAGTTTTGTTCTTCTATTAACTAAATTTGGCAATTTTGTCCCTTCACTCTAATTCTAATGAATTTAGTCCTTCCAATCTAACTAAGATGTTAATATTTGCCAATAACTTGGGTTATGCAGTGTTTTGGTAATAATCTGATATGCTGAGGTGGATTAACGTTTTGCTATGTAAATATAACAGCATAAAAGAATAATTTATTAATTTGATTGAATAATAATTATCTTTCTGGAAAATTTCTAAAAAGGGTTTAGTAATTTTTTTAATGAAAAATAAAGCTTTTTCTTGCGCATTGTAGAAAAAGTTGAGGCTAACATGTTGTGTAATGAACAAAATGGCCACAGTGTTGAATTAACTGCATATCATTATCAATATTCTTAAATCTGACTTTTAACTGAACTATAGGGATCGAACCATTAAAATTGCAGTAGAGGGACTGAAAATAGCACAATTGAGATATAAACTCCGGCCCTCCTCTTTAGGCTATCTTTTCTGCTCATAATTCTTTGCTAGACTTTATGTCATAAGCTGGGTGCAATCGTTGGTTGTTCTCTTTTCAAACCATATGAATCAATTGGGAACAAAAGAACAATTTCCTTGTAAAGACCAACCACATCAATCCTTTGCTCGCATCTATGATGTATGTCTACTTTGAAATGACAGCTAATTCCATTTTTTTATGTTCTTTGTCTTTGTCTATCTATGCATGTTTCCTAATATGTTTGTTTTAAAATACAATTATATATTCAAAATGTTTCACCTTCTTAACTTCTATATTATTGTGATTATCAATCTGTTTGTTTGTTGTGTATGCACCAGTGCTTATTCCATAATGCAATTGCTTATATCTTTCTCAGTGGTGTTTTTGGATGTCTACAAACACACAAGTTATGAAGAATGCCAAAGTAAAGTGGTCATATCTTAGCATATATATAGTGTACAAAAGAACACTTAAATGCTAATCAATTTAAAGATGTTACACTGTTAAGGTTCAAAATATCTTTAAATTCTGAAAGAGATTGTGAGCAATGCACCTTAGTGGAATCAGAGAACCAGAGGTATTATCTTCTCAAAAAGTCATGTTAGCCTCATTCACCACATGCTTTACTTTAAACCCTTACCGATCTTTTCTGAACTTAATATTAGCAAAACATATGGTCTCTCCTTTATGTAATTATCTGCTTGCTCCTTGCCAACTTCCATTTTTGTAGATATTCTTGGAATATTTTCGTCACTTTTCTATGTATATGTATTTGTATAATATATTTCTTATAGATTTCAGTTGTGTAATTTTTCGATGATCAATTTTGAGTAAATATATGTGCTTTATTTTTATCTTGATTTTGTTTTCAGGCTACTGTTACCACATTCTGCATACATTGTGAGGGTAGTTACAAGATATTTCAAAAGATGTTCTCTTCCAGAATTGAGGATAAAGCTCTATTCAATCATACGGATGTTGCTTGTATCAATGGGTGTTGGTAAGGAGTAATTCTTTGAATAGCTTTATAAAATTTACCCCCTATGCTTTTAAACATCAGTCTATTACTATTTCTTTCCCTTCTTTTTCGGTTATTAGCAGCTAGTTCCTATCTTCGGTCATGCATGTATTTGCATTTCCAGTAATTCTTTTGATAAATGTCTAACTTTAGCCCTCAATATACTGAAAATTCAGCCAGGAGCCTGGGATCTTTTACTCTGCTCAAATGAGATATTCTTTCCAGACTGTGCTTTTAATGCTTCAAAATAGAAACTGGGTAAGGGAGGGAAAGGACAATAGCATACCCTTGAGTTCTAGTGCCAACTTACATATAGGTTTGTCAAACTGTCCAATCTAAGAATGAATATAAATGAGAACCCGTCTGAAGAATTGAGTCTCAACGTGGCAGAGATAAAACATTATTTTGGATAAATACTTTTCTGAAGTTTCTGGAATGATATTTCTGTATAGTAGAATATTTAACAGTAGCTACATAGGGCCTACTGATTGCCACGAAGTTGGTACTGAGTATTATGTCCTGCTTGCAACTTAAAGCAGTACTTTTTTCTGGCAACCAAAGGTTTTTTTCCACAATGTTGATGCAGTTTTGCTCGGCTCATTCTCCTTGTTAATAGCTTCCTTCTTCTCTTTTTAATTTAATTTTGCTATTTGTTGGTTGTTTTGTATTTGCTGCTGTTGCTTTGTAGTATAGGAGACAAGGAGTAGCTTGTGGTTATTTATGGGCTTGTGGCTATATTCTGAAAAGAAATAAAGAAAAATCTCTTGAAACAAACTTTTTAACACTTTGACGCTATACATTAAATGCATTAATTATACTTTTGATAAATGAATGAATGTAGAGTTTTTAAGACTCCATTTGCTGAATGTTCATAAAACTTGGTGAAAGTTGAAAGGTCGGAGATTTATGTCTTTTTAAATTCTTTTTGCTATATAACAATCTAATTTGATGAAGGAATAGTGCTTTAGAATACTAATGGTACACAGGAATAGATTGGTACTTTTTGTCATTTAGGACTACAAGTATTGATTTTTAACCATAGTGGTGTTCTATTGTCATGGAGATGAGCTTTGACTGAAATACTAATATGTAACCTTTTTTCTTTTAAACCAGGGATTGCTATATATCTTGCACCAGATGTCATTGAGAATGCTTCTAATGATCTGAATTCTCTTGGTGGTGAAGATATTGAGACATCCCCTGCAAACACAGGTCCTGCTACTGGAGCTTTACCCCAGCTTAGCAATAGGAAAAGAAAGCATGGTGCTAAAACTGGATCTCTGGAGGAGAAGCAAGATGCACCTAGTCCAAAAGTGGGAGAATCCAATACCCATCAAATGACTCCAATTACTGTAAAAATAGCTGCACTTGACACTTTGGAAGTCCTCCTTACAGTGGTATGTTATTTGTAGAAAATTTTGCCATTTGACAACTTTGCTAGCATGATATATTATATATACATGTGTTTGTGTATATGTATACATATGTACATATGTGTGGAGAGAATAAATTGTTATAGGCTTACTGTATAGAGAAAGAAGTAACATTACATGCCAAATTCCTTTTTTCCCCCTAATTGGAAGTATAAGATAGTAAAACAGCTTATATATTTGTATATCTTTTCCATTCTTTAAGGATTATAGAAACTAAGTTGATAAAATTGAATTGTAAGCGAAACTAGATGAAACAAAATAATGTTATGCTAAACTATTTGCTTGTGATGTTTGTTTTAGATTGTTTGTTCTTTTTTTTTTCTGGCCAAAATATTAAGATATTTTTGAAGACATTTATTTTCATATTTTATATATGTATACAAATAGTTATTGTCCAACTAATAGAAAAATGTTTGTTCTACGTTATTTTTTCTGGATAATTGTACTTGGTTGGTCTTATAGTAAATACTATTGAACTCATCCTAAATACATATATGATGTTGTTTTTATCATGTTTTCCAGAGAAACTATATCTACAAGATTTAAAGGAAGTCTGCAGTTTTATGGTTCATAATGGTTGTCAAGTATTCAATGAATATAATACTGTCATGTTTATTTGTCAAAGGGTGCTGCTTCAAAATCTGAGAGTTGGCGATCAAGCATTGATAGTCTTTTAATGAAGACAGCCATAAATTCATGTAAAAGGGGATGGGGGAATTTGGAAAGCAACATTTTCTTGCCACATGAATCAGCCTCAGTATGGGCAGATTTCCAGTTCTCATCATTACGTGCACTTTTGACATCGTTCCTTGCCCCGGCTCGCGTCCGACCACCATATTTATCTCAAGGTCTTGAGCTTTTTCGTAGAGGTAACTACTTTCTACATGATAACATTGTTTTACATATAGTAAAATGACATTAAGAACAATTTTTTTTCCTTGAGATGGTAATAAATATAAGGTCAAATACTGCTATTAGACCCTGTACTTTGTGTAAATTGTGGATTTAGCACCTATGCTTTAATTTGATCAATTTTAGTCCATGTACTTTTCAAATTTTGAAATTTTAGTCCCGACCCAATGGTAGCAGTTAAATTTGTTTGATTAAATTATGTCATTAGTCCTATATTATATATAAAGTTATAGATTTAGTCTACGTTCACCGAGTGGATCATTTTTAGTGGTTATATTTTTTGACTTTCAAAATTTTAGTCTTAATGCAAACGACAGTTAAATCTATTAATTGTTTTTTTTTTTGCGAGTATAATGTGAAAATAACAAACAGACATAGCATTACACATGAAATAATATGTTTGACACATCAAATTTAAAAAATAACAGAACTTAATGAATTGAATAGTTATTATTTGGTTAGGATTAAAATTTTCAAATTCTAAAAGTACAGAGATTGAAAATGACCTAATTATAGTACATGTACTAAATCTACAACTTACACAAAGTACAGGGACTGATAGCAGAAATTAACCTAAATATAACAATGCCTTTTAGGGTTCAACCATAAACAATTCATTTTCAGCTCAAATGACCTCTTGGAACTCGTCGTTTGTAGTGCTTATTGTGCTCCACTCCAAATTGAGGCCAGGGCAAAAAACCAGCTTAAAGTCGAATAATTAATAAGTTAAAAACATTGTGCAGGCATTTCCGTAGTCTGTTGCATATATAGATTCTTGTTAACTTTTGTGCCATACTTAATTTTGTTTTACTGTAATTATATGGCTATTCCAGGTAAACAAGAAGCTGGAATGAAGTTCGCACAATTTTGTGCCTATGCTTTGTTTGCACTGGAGGTGCTCATACATCCTAGAGCCCTTCCACTAGATGATTTCTACTCTGTTTGTCATAAGTCTACTGATGGAGCTAGCAATAGATTCCTAGAAAATATTTACTCCGGCAGTCAGAAGCAAAATACATCGTTTCTCAGTTCCTTGCGGAGAACAGAACAAGGTGGTGTTGAGTCACATGATGATGATTTATATGACAGGTGGCTACAAAATGAAAACGAAAATAAAAATAAAAAAGAAAATGAAAACATTCCTGTTGAGGATAGGAAGGATCAAACATCAAGACCAAATGATTCATCATTTACAAATGTTTTAGAGGTAAGGGAACAAGAGCCGGCAGCAGCTAATGCAGATGTGCATATGAGAACGGAAAATGAAATTGTGGTGCAGCCCTGGCACTTAGAAGAACCAGTTCCAAAGTCTCAGGAAGCAGCCTCTGCAAAAGCCGTCATGAGTCCTGCAGTTGGAACAAATCCTGGAGGTAGTGAAATAGAATCTAAGACGCCTCTTTCTGGTAGTGATAGATTAAATGATACCAATCATGATATGTTCTCTTTCGTGGATAAAGTTGATGGTTTTGATAATGTTGCTGGAAAAACTTCATCAACCTTTCCAAATGCCGAGAAGGGTAGTTCATCTATGGTGCATTTGGATAGTGACTCATCTATGGACTCATTTCCAGGCATTGTTGATGCTGATCCAGATACTGATTCTGATTCTGACTAGGAAACAGGGTAAGAGAAATGATAATCCATCAACTGTTCATAAAAATGAATGGAATCTAAGATTGGATAAGTTGTTTGTACCATGTTCTGATTCTTCTTACTAGCAATTTTCCAGCACCAGCAGTTGCAAGTAAAACTGAGAGGAGCACAGTAAGGAGCCAGAACGGAGCAAATTTTAGCTTTTGTTTATTTCAACATTAAGTTTCGGAGAATAGAGATCGAATAGCATCTATTATGAGGCAAGGCAAGGTGGCTTGAGAAGTTGACTCACTCTCCAAGTGAACCGAGTTTTGATTGACTCGTGAGTCAGGAAGGAATGATCAAGATAAAAGGGTTATTGTTAACTCTATCATATATATTTATTCATGGTGATGGTTGTTACAGTAGAGGCCACCTTATATAAGTTGTGTTCCATTTGCTCTTAGCAGGGAGGTAGAGATATTAGAAATGGTTTAAGAACATTTACTATTGTTTTAGTTCAATTTATGGATTAAAAGTTTGTTTGTTTGTTTGTTTTTATTTTTATTTTTAATGTCCTAGTTAATGAGAAGCTCCATTTTTGACCCATATTATTGTACTTTACGACCTATCTTAATCATATTCCATGAATTCATGCTTAAGCTGTGAATCGGAGCCTTCGGTGGCGATAGATCACGATAGATCACGACCTATCTTATAATCATTAAATTTAGAGCAAAACCCAAATCCATGAACAAAATTATGTAGTGGTCCCAAAAGTACGTTTTCAACATGCATATTGGTTCAAACGAAGTTATTACATTGTAAAACATATATTTGATAAAGGTTTACATAAAAATTAAATTAAACTTTAAATCAAATGGTCAAGATTAATGCTATGGTGTTTTCAACTCTAATTATGTGTGGGAATTTATATAAAAATATTTTAAAACGATAAATTACTCTCGTAATAATATAATTTTATATAAATAACGATTTTTTTAGAGATTTTTTTAATTGAGTTGATGTTCGATCGATTCATGGTATTAATTTAATTAAATGTTTAAATAATAGTATAGATCTTTGAGAAATATGCTTTTATGCAGAATGCTCGTGCGATTATGAGACAGGATGGTTTTAGGACTTGACATTGGCAAGATTCAATAGAACAACTATTGAGATAATGTTATTTTAATGTTTAAAATATTGCTACTATTATTTTATTTTAACTAGATTTGTTATTATCTTTTAGTGACCAATCAAAATCCTTCTACTAAATTCTGGAAAAGCTTTAAGATAAGATAATAACCAGGATATAAATAAAATTATGTTTTGAATAAGAATGATGATGTGAACACAAATGATTGGTGCTTACGATATAACTTAAATAAGATATATATAGTATAAATATGCGTAACATCCATTGTTTAAACATTCAAGTAAGAAACAAAAAAGCTTGTTATTGAGGCTAATGATGGATTAAATACTCATAGGAAGGGTGAGTCTAGTGGTGATGTGAACAAAAATAAGAATGGAGAAGAACCCATTGAGAAAAGAGTGTTGACAATGTTATTAGAAATATGAAGGTGATAACAAGAGCAAATCAACGATGAAGCTGTACAAAGATTGGAGAAGTGTGGTGGGGATACCTAGATGTTATAATGAAACTTTTAGCACTTAAAAAGGAGAATATCAAAATGGAAGGAGTCTTGGACATTGAAGTTAAGAAGATTGTAATTTTAAATCCAGTTTGACGATGATGGAAAGCTTAAGCTGGTTGTGATTGAAGGAATGGTTCACGATCATTGAACCTTGGACTATGCAAAATAGAGTTACATGGCTTACCTATTCTTGTGTGGTCTTACTATACATTTAAGAAGACTGCTCGGCTATGGGGTGATTTCATCTTGATTGGGGGAGAGCCTTTAAAGATGCAGGGCCTTTAGCTTTGGATCTATGCTGCTAATGGTGAATCAGTTGGAGAGAGTTGAGGTGTGAAAACTAGAACTGGTAATGTGGTGAGGCTAGTGAAGTGGGCACACCTTTTGTAACACAAACACGCAAACATGGAATATTAGAATAACAAAAAAAATATTAACACAGTTGGGACATTAACTAAAGAAAAATTTGACTACTAAATCTCATAGTCCAGCATTTGAAACCTCATTGCATCTTTTGCACCAACATGGTGAAATGGAGGGAATTGTATGTTTCAAAAAATGAATCAAGCAAGAACATTCAGTTGTTTGAAGCAAGTAGTGAATCAAAATTTGTAGAGAATTGCAACACGAGTATTAAGTGAAGAGCCCAAGGAATGAGGGAACTCAAGGAGATGATGCATAATGATAATGGAGTTGTGTTTGAATTGGGTTGCTTGGAAATGAGACTATGGAGTGAAACTAGAGGAGCATTTGGGCCGGGTCTAAATATAGTGCATACTTTTTACTTGTCCAAGCTTGACCCGGCTTGAAATATGAGTTTAAAATTTTGTTCAAATCTATCTATATTTGTAAAAAGATTAATTCAAGCTTATTTTAAGCCCGTCTATATTATTTTTTTATTTTTTTAAAAATATTTATATTATTTTAATATTTAATAATTTTATACATTTTTATTTATTGAAATTTTTTATATAGTCATCTTAACATTATTTTAATGTTTAAATTATAGTAGTATTATATATTTAGTTTATGTTTATTTTTTTAATATGTTCTAAATTATATAATTTATAAAAATAATATAATATTAAGAATTATAAATTTAAAAACGGACCTTTGGGCTTAATTTTTTTGTTTAAATCTATTTTTTAAGCCTAATATTTTTACTCAAACCCTCTTAAATTTTAAACGAACCTTTGAACTTAGGCGAATAACTTAACTTTTAAGTGGAACTAACAAATTTTGAATGGTTAAATTATATAACTAATAAAGTAATTCATTCGCTAGTTTTCTCAAGTTGCTGCCCGTGTTTAGTAGAACAGGCTAGCTTGAAACAGTCCAATTTTAATAATATATATATAAAATAAAGTGGTAAAAAAAAAAAAAAAAAAACACTACAGAAAGCTAAAGAAAGAAAGAAAAATTGTTTACGCCGGCAATACCTTAATAGAAAACCTCTATTTTTTTAGCAAACAAAGATGGTGAAAAGGGAGAAGATTGCACCAAGTTTTCAAGTTCCTGACGATATCGAAATAGATATCTTATCAAGATTGTCAGTGAAGAGTTTACTTCGATTCAAATGCGTTAAGAAATCATGGCGTAATTTCATTGAAGATCCTGTTTTCATCGCCATGCATCTCAATTATTACGGTAAAAGTAGTGTTGGTTTTCTACTTTATGGATCTCGTCCTTATAAGTACATTAAGCAATATCTTAATTGCAGCAGCATCGATGTTTCGACGTCGATCAAAATTTTATTTGGGAAATCACCCGGATACATGATTGGTTCAACCAGTGGATTAGTTTGTTTGAGTAATGATTTATATTTCTTCTTGAAGGAAGATAAAAGGTTGAGTATATATATTTGCAATCCTTCTACAAGAGAAATTTTGGAGCTTCCGGAATGTCATCATGCTTATAATGATTTTGTTCTTAGTATTGGCTTTGGGTTTTGTCCTAAATTTAATGATTATAAAGTGGTAGTAGTAAAGCTTCTAGACTCTGTAGTAAATGTTAGAGACCCCAGTTGTTGTCTATTTTCATTAGGGGTTGAAGTTTATAGCTTGAATAGGAATTCATGGAGAAGTACAAAAATAGTAAATCCAAGGTCTGTTTTGACGACTTCATTCCAAGGTAAAGGGTATTTCAATGGAGCCTTTCACTGGGGAGGACGAGATCTAAAGTCATCTAAGAGGATGATCATGTCATTTCAATTTGATGAGGAGGTATTTCGAGAGCTTAATTTGCCAAATCATCCTGATTTTCAAAAGGAGAATTACTTTCTGAATGCACTGATTATAGAATATCAAAATTTCTTTTCTTTGATCATCAAACAAAAAGTAAATATGCATGTTTATGATTTATGGGTGATGAAGGAATATGGTGTATCAGATTCTTGGATTAAGCAGTTGACGATCGAAGTACCGATCCTGGAAGATCGTCTAATGTTTCAACCGGTGATGAGCTTTGAGAACAATGGTGAGCTTCTTGTCCTTAGAGATTGGTATGGGAGAATCGTTTGGTATAATACTAAAACCAAGCAAATTGAGAGGTCAAAGGAAGTATTAAGAGGGCGATCCATTCGTTACAAGGAAAGCTTGGTTTCATTGTCCACAAAAAAAGTAGTATGATTCTTTTTAGTGCTTATTATTTCTGATGCTTTTCGATTTATGATATGTATTTGCATTTGCATATGAATAGAAAGTCTTTGGTAGAAACTAAACTATATTTAGCTTTGAAATTGAATGTCCTTTATGTTGACAAAGACTCGTTCCCGAGTCCACTTGAGTCCGAGTAACATAGCTTAGGCTTCTCATGTTTGCAGCAGTTTTCCGCGATTCTCGGAGCTGCGTTCGGAGTTCGGTGTTTCTAATGTTATAATATGAGCATCATTTAGGTATACAATGCTCCAAGTAGTCTCTGCCTTTACCCATTACACAGCCTTTCCAAAAGCTTATCAATGGCCTCAATGGAATTGATATGCAAGGCATCAAGGGAATCGACTAACATACTGCAGTTCAATTACGTTCCGGTCATCATATACTTTGATATGCTCTAAAAGGATATTGAGAGAGATAAGATGCAATAAAATGAGTAGTCGACTGTAAATTACTCTGATAACATTACGAACTCCGAACAGGAAATGGTTGACTCTGCCCAGTTAAGCAAGGCAGAAAATGCTCTAAACGAGAGCTGTTGAACTTATTGTTTTTGCTCAACTCACTGCCAATCGGCTCTTCACTAATGCAACAGGACATCACAGCTTTTACCATATAAACATTATAACACATTGATCAAACTGATATAATGATGGCTTCCAAGGGGAAGAAGAAGCTTCAAAATATACGGAGCGGAGATCGCCTTTACCGGAAGAATGAACTTGGGAGCTAGCAACTCATTGTATGAACAGATGTAAACTACATGAGAATATGGCAAGCAAAATATCACCACTCATTGTAAGAAGAAATGTTTAGCTACAATATGTGTAATGTTCCATTTACTACACGACTATGGGGATAAATTAACATACAGATGACGAATCTTGGTGGCCGGACAGGCGATGAAAGCAAGAAATCGGAGATGCCAACATTAACTTAATCAAAGACTTAAATTGCAAATTAAAAGATTCAGTAACTAGCAAATCCTATGGAATCTACAAGAGAATCTTGGGTGAAACAGCTTAACATTAAAGTTCCAATTCTACAAAACCTGTATAAAGGACAAGAATACCCGTTCAGCCCGACTTAGATGAAGTGTGGACAAAGTTTTTCTAAAATCGGATGAGTCCGACCTGACTTGAAATAAAATATTAAAAATAATAATTTAAAAAAATAAAAAATAAAAGTCTATAAAAAGTTTTAACTATAGCTTAAGGACCAAATTAACTATTAATCCTTTGATTTAAGTGCAATGTTATTTTTTTAACAGAAGTTAATAGCCGAGTGACAAAAATGTAATAATTTGATAAAGTTAGTAACCATCATGTAACTTTTGAAAGTTATGTGACTGAAATGTAATTTAAACAAAGTTTAGGAACAATTAGTGTAAATAAAAAATATAAAAATATTTTATTATTTTTTAATAGTAATATGGACAATTCAAGCTTGCTTGAGGGATTTAAACTTTTTCCGAATCACCACGATATGGCCAAATCACGATATGGTCTAGCTTAACCCATAAACATCTCAGATGACATTCTTTGTAACCCAAAAATAAAAAATTCTGTCACTAGAGTCAGCATGTTGATCAAATAGGTTCAACAACCAAAGCATCGAGTAAAGAAGAAAATATTACTTGAATAGAAGT
This sequence comes from Gossypium longicalyx, assembly GCA_025698465.1. NCBI lineage: Eukaryota > Viridiplantae > Streptophyta > Magnoliopsida > Malvales > Malvaceae > Gossypium > Gossypium longicalyx. Next base: position 94,803,515 of record CM047000.1, on the reverse strand, counting down.
TACAGAACACAAAGGAAGCCGAAAGAAGGCCCTCATTCATAGCCTGCAGGCAATGAAATGCTTCCAACAAAACTAATAGCAAAAAGAATTGACTTCAAAAAAGTTATTGAAATGAAATGATAATGACTTACATGTTTGATCTCCCTCTTTATTTTTAGTCAAATAAATGAATCTAGTGAAACTAACAGTCCAAGTATATTGTGAGGTTTCTGAAAAACTCCCAAATTCAATCGCAATAATTCTTAAGCAAAGGCAGCTTCAAAATCTTGCCTTCGATTCCCTTTGTCAACTTGAAATGATCCCATGATTCTGGCTTAGTAATGAGATGACAAAAGCACATAAACTGATGGATAGTTCCTGCAAGCCTTAGATTGCAATGAGCTGCACAAGCAGTGAACAAGGTCTACCAGATGCTCAAATATTCATGTCCGATGCATACCCTGGACGTGTGCATATTGTGAAACTCCAAAAACCCTCCAAATATGCGAAAAATTTTAATACATATCCTACCCAATACTTCTGAGTCTGAGTAACATAGATCTTGAGAAGAAACAAAATTGCTTTCAAGAAGTCAACTTCTAATAAAACTAGAGCCCCTAGTCTTCCTCACATATTGATTAACCATTAGTTTCCTTACTCTTTCCGCATCATCCCATTTCTCATTCAAAACATATAAATCAGATATAAGAGAATAAACCCCCCCATCACTTTCTGGCTTTACCGTTTCCATCACTTGCTTGATCACTCTGTCAGCCATCTGAAATTGCTTATGATCCTTACAAGCTGACAAAAAAGAACTCCATATAAAAACATTGGGTTCAACTTTCATTGTACTGATAACCTGATAAGCTTCTTCTAGCAACCCTGCCTTGCCATACAAGTCAACCATGCACCCATAATGGTGAATCCTTGTCTGCAAACCATATTGTTCGATCATATCGAAATACTTGCAGCCTTCCTTGACTAAACCTTTACGAGCACATGCATTGAGAATGCCTGTAAAAGTCATCTCATTTGGCTTCACTCCCGTCTCTTGCATTGCTTCAAAGAAAGACAGTGCCTCTTCACTGTAGCCATGTTGTGCAGATCCACTAATCAATGCCGTCCAAGTCATTACATTTCTTTGTTGCATTGCATTGAAAACTATACAAGCATACTTCAATAAACCACATTTTGCATACATATCTACCAAAACAGTGCCGATTTCGACAGTCAAGTTCCACCCATTTTTAGCTATAAACGCATGGACCGATCTTCCCGCCAATAATCCAAGAGAACCCATGTGAGCGCAGCCAGATAGAACCGCTCCCACAGTCACTTCATCAGGTTTCAACCTCTCATTTGCTACCATTTCTCTAAAACAAGATAACCCACAATTCCATTTCCAGTTATTCATGAAAGCCGCAATCATGGCAGACCAAGAAGCAACATCCCTCAAAGGCATTGCCTTAAAAAAGGCATACGCTTTGATTACATCCCCAGACCGTGAATAACCAGTTATCATGGTGTTCCAGGTAACAATGTTTCTCTCAGGAATTTCATCGAACAGTTTGCATGCATCGTCAAAACAAGAAACCACGTACGCATTCAACAAAGAAGTAGCCACATAGACATGGGAAACGAACCCTAACTTCAAGATATGACAATGGAGGTGGGCAACGATACTCGGATTTCGCAAAGGAGTACATGACTTGAGGGTGAAGAGAATTGAGAAACTATTAAAAGGAACCGATTGGCGGTGCATTTGAGAGTAAAGAACCAAGGCTTGGTGAGGAGCAGAAGCATTTTTTATGGCAAAAGTCCAATTGTTGAAAGCTTTTATAAGTTTTTGTGGGTTTGGTTTGCGCATTGCTTTAGTTTCTTCTCATGTCCATCGATTCAAAGATCAAGTTTCATAATCACACAGGTAAATGTTTGAAAAATACATGGTAATAACGAAGATGCGAGTTGCCAAATAGCCGAAAGCCCAGGTACTAAAGTAGCAAATCAGCCTACTATTTTATTTAACATTATAATCGAGTAATTTACGAAAATATTGTACCTAAAAGATATTAGGTAATCCAGTGATAAAATCACCAAGCAAGATTTGATGTGGTTTCCCAAAATGTCCACCTCCTAAAGAAAGAAAAATGCCTCCACCATCTTCCATATTTGTTATCTAGTAAATCACTAATCCAATTTTTCAATGTTTATTTATCTTTTTTGCATTTGTACCTGACAAACACAAATAAAAAAAAATATTAATGATATATTCGTTAATCTTTCAATAAATTATCATGCTTTTTATTATTATTTATATTTATTATTTGATTTCAGCCCACATAAAAATAGAAAATGATTTTATGATTAGATCAAAACAGGTCGAGTCAAAACTCGATTCCCAAAAAATTTCTTGCTCCAGTTTGAATAAAAATATATATTTTTTAATTTATATATGTAAGAAATTTTAATTAAAAAAATAAAATTTAGAAACCACAAGAAAAAAAAATAGGAGGAAAGTGAAACTTTTACCTTTGAAGAATATCCAATTTAGGTCACCAAATAAGATGAAAGGAAATTTCTTATGCAAAGAGAACCTCCTTATTTTTGTTTTGATGATTTACTTGGAAAATCTCCTTAATTTATAAGCATCTTATATGTTTTTATTTATCACTTATTTTCATATATGTCAATAATTACTATATAAAAATTGGGTAGGTAGATTTGTTTTTTAAAATAATTGAACTTGGAAAGGCGTTACAAATGTTTTTTTTTTAAGGGATTACATAAATGTTATATATGCTAGCAATGCGTTACAATTTATTTACCATAAATAATTTGGTAAGTAGGAATTTTTATTAAAATTGGAAAGCGTTACAATTAAATAAATGTTATTTGTGTTGGAGATACGTTATGTTTTATTTTATTTTTTAATAGCAAAATAAGTATACAAACAAATTTTACATTGAGAGATAGCGGTTTATCATATTCTACAATGAATGATGGCTTGATATTATATGTATCACATTGAACATTTTTAAATTAGAAATTCTACATTGAAAAATTTAATAAACTTAAGGTGCCTTATATGATATTAAGCCATTCAATTTTTTTAGCTTGAGAAAATTGTAATAGCTGTTAAAGATAATATGTTGCTACCTACAATTATTGCTTACTAAAATTTAAAATTGTTTACGGAAGTGATAGTGTCATGAGTTGTAGATTGAAGCCCATGATTAATGTACACAGAACATCTCATGGAGGTCTTACTCATTTGACCCACTTGAACTGACTCAATTCGTGGAACATATAGAGAAGTCCATCGAATTGAAGCTTTGATGGTCTAATAAAACACTCCAGTAAAACTAGAGTTATAATGATAAATATATTTTTATCCCAAGGGCTAAGATTGTATAGTGTTTAAATTTTTTAAGACTCTTATTTTGTAGATAGATTTTGATCTCAGCTGTCGGCGTGATTTCAACTGTACTGTTGGATTTGGGGGAACTGAACTACAAATAGAGGTCTTCCCTCTCATTTGTAATCATTCAATTGTAACTCTTTAAAGTAATAGAAACACTTTGAGAGAATTTCTTTGAGAATTCTCATTCTTTTTGGGAGATAGGCTAACTTAGGTGGATCTGAAGTAATTAAATCGCCTAAGACCGCGCGATTTGCAAGACTAAAGTTCTAGCCCTGTGACACTAGATATCAAAGCTAAGGTTCGATGGCATCAAGAAAGATTATGAAAGAAGTAGATGAATAGGTTGAGAAAAGGGAGACTCATGGGAGGAGCAAGAAAGCTAGTAGATCGAGTCATATGATGTCGACTTTAGAGGGTCGAGTGACAAATCTGGAGGAATTCATTGGTGGTATAAAGGTAACATTCAAGGTAGTTGAGGGATGCACCATAGAGCTTGAACTGAGACAAGATCAGCTCAAGAGACATGTGGCAAAAGCTCTCAATGCCAATGTGGATACGGTACAAAGGGTCCTCAATATCGTTGTAGGTAAGTTGGAAAAAAAGGAAAATACTCTTAAACCCATGGTGATGACTTTGAATGAACATATTGTAGAGCTCAAGGGGGATCTCGCTATCTACAAAGCTGCTTTGGGTAATAGGGTGTTAGCTATGACACTCAAGTCTAAGATTGATATCCCCATGTCGAAAGAGTTTAAGGGGACTAGGTTTGCAAGGGATGTGGATTTCTTGTGGGAAATGGAGTAATACTTCCATGCCAGAGGCATTATGGATAATGCTACTAAATATTGTTGTTATGTATTTTACTAATGTCGCTCTTTTATGGTGGTGTCGTAGGTCCATAGATGAAAAACAATGTGGAGTTACAATAGGGACTTGGGAGGAATTTTTGAGGGAATTTAAAGGGAAGTTTTATCTAGAGTATGTCGAAGATGAGACTCAAGCTTAGTTGCACCAGTTTATGCAATAAGACATAGTTAGGGAGTATGTGAAGGAGATTATTGAACTGATGCTCCATATTTCTTATTTGGGAGAGGAGACATTTTTCTCCTTTATGGATGGGCTTAAGCTTTAGCTGAAGAAAAAGTTGTAATGCCTAGGGGTCAAAGAACTTACTAAAGCCATTATCGTAGCGGATTTCTTAATTGAGCTTGTTTCCAGGAAAGATGAGTTCAAGTCTTCCAAGCCTAAAAAGAAGGGCAATGGTATGGGAGATAAAGAAGGATAAGATAAAAATAAAAATAGTAGAAATTATGGTAATGGGAAACCACATAATGAGAAGTTGAAGTTGACAACAAATTGAAGGATTTGATATAGTGGTCTATTTATCTGGTAAAGCTTAAAGGAAGTTTTATGAATTTACTTGCAGACAACTAGCACAGAAGTTCTCCTAAACCTTTACAGTTAACACCTTTGTTAGCAAGGAAGAACTCTCCTAGTTTCTTTGATAATAATAAAGTCTGGTGGAGAAGATGAATCAAAAATCTTTTATTCACTATCACATTATCCAATTTATAGATAACCCACGTCCATATCCCAATTAGAATTATCTCTAATCATTATTCATTCTCGCATGCTTCCACTAATCAATCACATTCTATGAGGCTCTACAAGTGTCCTAATTACTGACACTTTGCCTCCACTAGGATGCCAGGTGATGTAAACGTATCCTACAAGCAATCGTACTTACTTAAGTAACGTCACTAAAACATGGGTGGCAATCATATTAGCGATAAGGTTTGCCTAATAAGGTCGCCCTAGCTAAAATCTCACTATCACTCGGACTGGTTCGTCGTAGTATTGAAGAAGTTCTTCGTAGCACTCCGCCATGAAGTTACCCACATTATACAATTTATGTCTTGCAACTTAGGCAGTCTTCCCCGTCGTAGTCTCTTGAATTGATCTGGTTCGCCAAACCAGGGTGTGACAATCAACTACAAATAGAGGCATCCCACCTCAGTTGCAATTTTTCAAAGTAATGGAAACACCTCAGTGCTTAGATTTCTTTTAGCTTTTCTGTTCGTTCGTCGCTTCTTTGCTTTTGAAAGTTTGCTTCTACTTTATTTCGGTTCCTTGGAGAATTTCTTTGAGAATTCTCATATTTTTGAGAAATAGTCTGACTTAGGCAATTTGAAGCAAAAGAATTGCCTAAGATCACGCGGTTTCTGTATAAATTACAATAAATTTATCAATTAGTGACGAAGCTAAATGGATTACAAACACAAACAATAATCATCCTTATTGTTAGAAAATGGGAGAGTTCACATAATTTTGTGATTGAATTGAAATTCAATCTTAGGAAGTTTGCAAAAATCATTTCAGAACTTATTTTTGTTGATGGTTTTAGGGAGCTAAGAGTTGCAAACAATGAGGCAAGTAGCTTAATAAAATTAGGGGTGGGCAGATGTGCCCTTCTTATTTGGGTTAGGGGCTAATGATGTGTTTAGCAAAGCACTTTATTTTGTTTACTTTGTAGGGTCCTGTGTTGTTGTTTGGCAGGTGCAAGATCTTGTGTTTTGGTCTTTTTTTCGTACTTTTAATTGGTACCTGAATTGTTAATTGAGATTAATACAATTTTCCTGACTTTTCAAAAAATGATAATCAAAATCTTATATATCAAGTTCAAACATCAAGCTATCAAGGCATATGCAACAATCAGAGAATTAAATGTAGCTAAACATTATGCTTAGTCTTATTAAAATTACCAAGCCTGCTAGATTTATGAGCTCAAACAAAAACTATTTTACTGGGACGAATACCTGACTTATCAAGAACATCCATGAGACGTCTTTGAACTTTTGTTTGAATTCTTTGGGAACAAATGAATTGTGTGCTCTTTGGAGAAGCTAATACATGATTATGTTCTGCATGAAATCGAGAAATAATTTATTTCCCTCCTTTCTTTGATATTAAAACCATTGCTTTATAACTTTCTATTGTTTCATCTGAAGTTGCATGGACTCTTTCTTCTCTCTTGAAGTGTTTTTTTGCCTTCACACTTTCTTTCGAACAAATAAATTCTCTACCAGTCATTTGATTATGGGGATCCTTACGTGTGTCAAAACCTTTGACTCTCGCATAATATAATAATATTTTTGTGCATCATTTGGTGGCTCAAATTCCATACCAATATATGGTTCTGGTTAGCTTTAATAGTTGATTGTTGGATAGCAAGCTATATCGTATCAACTCCAAAGACTTGATCTTCAACTTCTTGTATCTCCATCAAATGATCTTGTACAGTTGTGTTCTTCATTTTAATCCTTGGAAAAGTATAAATAATTATTTGAAATTGAGAGTGATTAAACATAAGTAGGAAAAATTGTAACCATGTTCACAATCGTAACATCAAAAATGCTTTTAAGACTATCTAGCTTGTCAGTCAAGGAATCAAATAAATTAGAGAGCACCAATCAAAACGTCTAAAGTAATTCTGTTGAAAGATGCAAAATATGTATGAAATCCATCATAGGATCAAACAGAATGGAAATTTTGTACGAGAATTGAGCATTCAACAAGAAATCAAATATACGTGAAAAATAAGAAAACATTAAATAAATGAAAGAGTAAATTACCTATGATACCGAGTTGCAAGGTGGGTTTCTACCCCATGATCCAATTTGAGGTTTAATAGCACTTTAAAAGGTAGATTTTGAGAATGGCAGATTGCAATTTATGTTCAATTTAGGCATTTCTTTTTCTTTTTTAAAAGAAAAGATGATGAAGAAGAAGAAGGTGGTTCTGGGTTCTTTGAAGCAATGCCTTTACCTTTGAAGTTGCTTCCCAAAATCTCCGCCAACTACCTAAAATGTCTCCACCAACTTCCATATTGATATCTGGTAAATTACTGATTCGATTTTTCATTGTTATTCCTTTTGCATTTAAGTCTGAGAAACACAAATAACAAAAAAAAAATAAAAAAATTCGTTAGTAATATATTCATTAATGTTTTAAAAAGTTTTCATGCTTATTTTTATGATATTAGTGTCTAATGCTTATTTTTATGATATTAGTGTCTAATTTCAGTTCACATAAAAATATGAAATGAGTCTATAATTAAATTAAAATAAATTGAGTGAAGATTTAATTCTTAAAAAATTTCTTGCTTAAGTTTAAAAAGTGCACTTCATTGAGCTCATTTAATAAAATACATCTTTTAGTTTATATATGTAAGAATTTTCAAGGAAAAAAATAAAGCCTAAAAAAATCAAGAAAAGAATAGGAGGAAAGTAAAACTTTTACCTTTGAAGAATATCCAATTTAGGTCACTAAAACTTTTACCTTTGAAGAATATCCAATTTAGGTCACCAAATAAGATGAAAGGAAATTTCTTATGCAAAGAGAACCTCATTACTTTTGTTTTGATGATTTACTTGGAAAATCTCCTTAATTTATAGGCATCTTATACGTTTTTATTTATCAATTATTTCCATACATGCCAATAATTACTATATAAAAATTGGGTAGGTAGATTTTTTTTTTTGAAATCATTAAACTTGAAAAGGCGTTACAAATGTTTTTTTTTTTAAAGAATTACATAAATGTTATATATGTTGGTAATGCGTTACATTTTATTTACCATATATGATTTGGTAGGTAGGATTTTTTATTGAAATTGGAAAGCGTTACAATTAAGCAAATGTTATTTGTGTTGGAGATGTGCTCTATTTTATTTTTATGTTTTAATATCAAAATAAGAACACAAACAACTTTTACATGGAGGGATAGGGGCTTATCAGATACTACAATGAAGGATGGTTTGATATTATATGTATCACATTGAACATTTTTAAATAAGAAAATCTACATTGATAAATTTAATAAACTTAAGGTGCCATATATGATATTAAGCCATTCAAAATTTTTTTTAACTTGAGGAAATTGTAATAAATGTTGCAGATAATGTGTTGGTACCTACAATTGTTGCTTATTGAAACTCAAAACTGTTTATGGAAGTGCTAGCATCACGGGTTGCGGATTGAAGCCCATGATGAATGTAGACAGAATGTCCCATGGAGGCCAACTAATTAAATGTGACTCATTTGACCCACTTGAACTGGCTCAATTCGTATAACATATAGAGAAGTCCATCTACTTGAAGCTTTAATGGTCCAGTGAAACACTCTACTAAAACTTGAGTTATCATAGTAAATATATGTTAGAATTAAGTGACCCAAATTCTTATTTAAATAAAATACGATGGAAAATAAAATAAAAGTAAAATCCATATAGAACTAGACTTCTTTTATTTTATTTTAGAATAAGGTTTTTTAAACCTTATTAAACTCCATCTATTTTATATTGATTAGGATAAGGTGTTTCAATCCTATTAGAATATGGCTTTACAAGCCTATAAATAGATATAGTCTATTCCTCTTGTATAGATTCAAATTTTCGACATAGTGAATTTTCTTCTCCTCTGCCCGTGGTTTTTTCCCGAAAGGGTTTCCACGTAAAATTTGTGTGTTCTTTATCTTTATCTTTATTTTTTTATTTTATTTTATTTTTCACAAATTGGTATCAGAGCTTCCGGGTTATTCATCTCGATCACGGTAATGGCGTCTTTGAAGTATGAAATTTCGCTGTTGGATTGCAACACCAGATTTGCGTTGTGGCAGATTAAGATGCAAGCAGTTCTTGCACAGATGGATCTGGAGGATGCACTGCTAGGGATAGATAAGATGCCTTGGACATTAACAGATGAAGAGAAGAAGCGTAAGGATCGAAAGGCATTAACACGATTACATCTGCATTTGTCCAACGAAATTTTACAGGATGTGATGAAAGAGAAGACCGCCGCTGCATTATGGAAGAGGCTAGAACAATTATGTATGTCGAAAACTCTAACAAGCAAGTTGTATATGAAGCAACGTCTTTATGCCCATCGTTTGGAGGAAGGTGCGTCTATACACGAACACTTAACAGTGTTTAAAGAAATTCTCTCAAACTTGGAGGCCATGGAGGCTCAGTATGATAAGGAAGATCTAGGGTTGATTCTACTTTGTTCGTTGCCCCCGTCTTATTCAACCTTTAGAGACACGATTTTTTATAGCCACAAGTCTCTCACAGTTGATGAGGTTTATGATTCTTTGACCTCGTATGATAAGATGAAGCATCTTGTAGTTAAACCCGACTCTCAAAGAGAGGGTCTCATTGTCCGTGGGAGACAAGATCGGAATGCTGATGATGATTATGGAAGGACAAAGGAACGGAATCCTCGCGGTAAATCTAAGGGTAGATCAAAGTCTTCAAATAGAGGTAAAACTTACAACTTCTGCAAGAAGAAAGGGCACATTAAATCTGAGTGCTACAAGTTCTGAGAATAAGATTAAAAGGATTTGCAAATCAAAAGGGAAAACAACCAGAAAATTCTGGTGAAGCTGATGTTGTAGAAGACTACAGCGATGGTGAACTTCTAGTCGCTTCTGTCAATGATTCTAAAGTAAGCGAGGAGTGGATACTTGATTCAGGCTGCACCTTCCACATGAGTCCCAATCGGGATTGGTTTAACTTACGAAACAGTGTTTGAAAGTGTTGTTTTGATGGGAAATAATGCTTCGTGTAAAATCGCAGGTGTTGGAACAATTAAAGTTAAGATGTTTGATGGAGTTGTCAGAACACTTAGTGACATACGACATGTTCCAGAATTGAAGAGAAATTTAATTTCGTTGAGTACTCTTGATTCAAAAGGGTACAGATACACAACTGAAAGTGGGGTTTTAAAGATTTCCAAAGGGTCCCTTGTTGTGATGAAAGGGCAGAGAAAGATTGCCAAGTTATATGTTTTGCAGGGCTCTACTGTTATTGGTGATGTAGTTGTCGCTTCCTCTTCCTTATTAGATGATGATATTACTAAACTTTGGCATATGCGCCTAGGGCATATGAGTGAGAATGTAAAGAGGACTTCTTAATGGGCAAGGAATTTGCAAACTAAATTTCTGTGAGCACTGTGTTTTTGGGAAGCAAAAGAGAGTTCGATTCACTAGAGGAATCCATAACACAAAGGGAACGTTGGAGTATATTCATTCTGATCTGTGGGGGCCATCCAAAGTGCCTTCAAGAGGTGGAGCTAATTATATGCTAACCTTTATTGATGATTTTTCCAGAAAAGTTTGAGCGTTCTTCCTGAAGCAGAAAAGCGATGTGTTTTCCACATTTAAGTCTTGGAAAATTATGATTGAAAAATAGATGAGAAAACAGATAAAATACCTCCGCACAGACAATGGCTTAGAGTTCTGTTCTGATGAGTTTAATAGATTGTGCAAGTCAGAATGGATCATGAGACACTTGACAGTTCGTCATACTCCCTGACAAAAGCGGCGTTGCGAGCGAATGAACAGAATGATCATGGAGAAAGTTCGATGTATGTTGTCAAATGCCAACTTACCAAAGTCATTTTGGGTAGAAGCAGCCTCTACTGCATGTTTTTTGATCAACCGATCTCCATCCGTTGCCATTGAGAAAAAGACTCCACAAGAGGTATGGTCTGGTAATCCTGCTAATTATTCTGATTTAAAGATTTTTGGGTGTCCTGCGTATGCTCATGTTGATAATGGAAAATTGGAACCGAGATCCATTAAATGCGTTTTTCTTGGTTATAAAGCTAGTGTAAAAGGGTATAAGTTATGGTGTCCTGAAAATAGAAAAGTTGTGATTAGCAGAGACATTGTTTTTGATGAAACTGCTATGCTACCTAACTTATCTCTTAAAGACTCTTCCAATAAAGAAAATCAAAAGCAGGTGGAGCATCAGATTAATACAGAGTCAACTTCTCAAGCTAGTACAAAAATTGAGAATAGAGTTGCTTCTTCACCACAATACTTTATTGCCAAAAATAGAACTAGAAGAGAAATTAAACCTCCAAAGAAGTATGCCGAGGCTGATCTAGTTGCTTATGCTTTAAATGTGGCTGAAGATATAGATACGAATCAAGAGCCATCTAATTATTCTGAGGCAGTTAGCTGTAAAGACTCAGAAAAGTGGATGTTTGCTATGCAAGAAGAGATGGAATCACTACACAAAAACAGAACATGGGACCTTGTGAAACTTCCTAAAGGTAAAAAGGTTGTTCGTTGTAAATAGGTGTTTAAAAAGAAAGAAGGGACTCCAGGAGTTGAAGAACCCAGATATAAAGCAAGGCTTGTTGCAAAAGGTTACAGTCAAATTCCAAGAGTGGACTACATAGATGTGTTCTCCCCAGTTGTTAAGCATGGTTCGATTCGAGCTTTGCTTGGTATTGTGGCCATGCATGATTTGGAGCTTGAGCAGTTTGATGTAAAAACTGCATTTCTGCATGGAGAACTTGAGGAGGATATTTACATGCAACAACCAAAGGGTTTTATAGTCTTAGAAAAAGAGGACTATGTTTGCTTGCTGAAAAAGTCCCTTTACGGTTTGAAACAGTCACCAAGACAGTGGTACAAGAGGTTTGATTCCTTTATGACTTCTCATGATTTTAAAAGAAGTAGTTTTGACAGTTGTGTTTACTTTAAGAAAAATAGTGATGGTTCTTTTGTGTATCTACTTCTTTATGTTGATGACATATTGATAGTAGCAAAAGATAAAGGAGAGATAAGAAAGGTCAAAACCCAACTAAGTAAAGAATTTGAGATGAAAGATTTAGGACCAGCAAAGAAGATACTTGGAATGGAGATTCTTAGAGATAGAAAAACAAGTAAATTGTACCTAAGTCAGAAGGGGTACATTGAGAAAGTTCTTTGCAGGTTCAATATGCAGAGTGCTAAGCCTGTTAGTACTCCTTTAGCAGCCCATTTCAGACTTTCATCAGTTTTGTCTCCACAATCAGATGATGAGATTGCGTACATGTCACATGTTCCATACTCTAGTGCAGTGGGATCTCTCATGTATGCTATGGTTTGTTCACGCCCGGATCTATCATATGCGATCGATGCGATTAGCGAGATACAAGGTGAATCAGTAAAGAACACGAAAGCGATTCGGTGGATTTTAAGATACTTACGAGGTACTACCGATGTTTGCTTACAGTTTGGAAGAACTAGAGATGGAGTCATTGGGTATGTTGATGCTGATTTCTTTGGAGACCTTGATAAAAGAAGATCTCTCACGAGTTATGTCTTTACAATCGGAAGTTGTGCAATCGGTTGGAAAGCCACTTTGCAATCTATAGTCGCTTTGTCTACCACCTGAAAAGCGAGTACATGGCGATTCATCGAGGCTTGTAAAGAAGCTATTTGGTTGAAGGACTCTTTAGTGAACTCAATGAAGACCTTCAAATCAGCATAGTATTTTGTGACAGTCAGAGTGCCATCTTTCTTACAAAAGATCAAATGTTTCATGAGAGAACAAAACACATTGATATTCGGTATCATTTTGTTCGTGATATTATTGCTCGTGGTGATATTGTTGTGAGCAAAATTAGTACTCATGATAATCCTGCAGATATGATGACTAAGTCACTTCCTAAAACCAAGTTTGAGCATTGCTTAGACTTGGTTGGTGTTCATTGTTGAAGTTAAACCCTTAAGGGGTTATATGGAAGAGGTGGAGAACTTGTTTATTAAAAGTTTGCGATGAAGAACTTGTTCATTGAGAATTTGTGTCAAGGTGGAGATTGTTAGAATTAAGTGACCCAAATTCTTATTTAAATAAAATACGATGGAAAATAAAATAAAAGTAAAATCCATATAGAACTAGACTTCTTTTATTTTATTTTAGAATAAGGTTTTTTAAACCTTATTAAACTCCATCTATTTTAGATTGATTAGGATAATGTGTTTCAATCCTACTAGAATATGGCTTTACAAGCCTATAAATAGACATAGTCTATTCCTCTTGTATAAATTCAAATTTTCGACATAGTGAATTTTCTTCTCCTCTGCCCGTGGTTTTTTCCCGAAAGGGTTTCCACGTAAAATTTTTGTGTTCTTTATCTTTATTTTATTTTTATTATTTTTATTTTATTTTATTTTATTTTTCACAATATATTTTCATCCCAAGGGATAAGATTGTATAGTGTTTAAATCCCTTAAGACTCTCATTTTGTAGATAGATTTTGATCTCAACCATCGGCGTAATTTAAACTGTATTGTTAGATTTGGGGGAACTGAAATACAAATAGAGATCTTCCCCCTCATTTGTAATCATTCAGTTGTAACTCTTCAAAGTAATAGAAACACTTTGAGAGAACTTACTCAAACACTTGGCGTGCTTAACTTTCTTGTGGCTTTTTTGTTTGTTCATTGTTTCTTCATTTTTGAGAGTTTTGGAGAATTTCTTTGAGAATTCTCATTTTTTTAGAGATAGGCTGGCTTAGGCAGATCCGAAGCAAATGAATTGCCTAAAAACGCGTAGAAATTGGGTTGGTAAGCCAAGAGTGGCCACTTTTTTTTGGATAAACTTTTCTAAATTTGTCAAGTAAATTGATCTAGTTTAGTAGTTAGGTGTTTTGTTTGTGTGTGAGAGGCCTTGTGTTCAAATCCCTTTCCTTAAGTTTTTATTGATTTTATTCCTATGCTTGACTAGTCACAAGTAGGTTATATTTTATTCTTGTTAGTTTATTGACAAGAATGAGCCTATTGGTTTTGTGGTAAGGATTCAGCTTACCTAGGGTCTCGTGTTTGAATCTAATGTGTGTGAAGCGAATATATTTTTGCTATTCTCTGTTTGTGTCATTCATGTGGTCAAAATTTGAGCAAATTTTGGAAATTTGATAGGGTTTGGATAAATAAGATTTTTGTTTTTTTTAAATGTATATATTTTTTGTTATTCCAAAAAATTTTCTTCCTCAACCGTCTTTTCTTTCTCTCTCCTCCCCATCTCCGTCTACTTTCACGTTTGTTTTGTTCTTCCTATAAGTTTCTATTTTATTTTTCCCTTTTGTTTTCAATTCAATTTTTGTCACAAGATTTCCTTTTATGCTTTCCTTTCCTTTTATTTTGTTTCCCTCTTCTTTGTTGATAAGTGTTAAAAGTAACATATTTTAATCCCATTCTTAATACGTTTTTGGGTGATTATTCGAGATTAAATTGTGAATTTTATGCTCCTAATACTTTAAACTCATGTTTCTATACCTAGGAAAACATTTAGGAGCAAAAGAAGTGAAAAAATTAGAAAATCAGTGAAAGTTTCAAGAGTCACATGGGCTAAGCTATTCCACAAGAGTTGGACACACGGCCGTGTGAGCCACATGGGCTGCCATACGGTCATGTGGTAGACTGTGTAGAAATCGTGATCTGCACTCCAAACACATGGAAAAACGTAATTTTTAGGTTTTTTAAGCATTCTAAGACCTATATTTACTAAATATGAGAAGAGAGGAGTAAGTCATCATAGAAGCTAACTCTGAAGAAGATTTCCATCACGATTGAAGATATCCTTTTGATTTCTTTGATGTTTATTATGGGTTTTCTTGTTTCTTGTGGTTACACTATCTTTGAGATGTTTTTATTTGTGATTATGAACTAACTTTCTAAATACCTAGGGAGATGAACCCTAGGATGGATTCTTTTTTTTTTTTTTTGCTTCATTCAAACTATTCTATTTAAAAGCAACATAACAGTAGTTCCAGTTAAACAATACAATTGTCAACAAAATTTATTATAACATGAAAACCAAAATTTTTATTTGATTTTTTTTTTACGCAATATATACTTGGATCTTGTTCTCAATTATGTGTGCTTAATTCTTGGTTTAATATTTCTAGACTATTAATCCATGTTTGATGTGCTTGAATTAGATGAGGAATAGACCCTGTTTAAGAGTAGATCTAACATAACTGAGTGGAGTTGTATGCAATCCTAGAAATAAAACGACATAAATCTACCGGATTATAGTCATATCTAATAGGGGATCCATAGATTGAGTTAATGCGATAAGAGGGGTTTTAATTAGAATTTTTTTTAATTAATCAACCTAGAGTCAATTGCTGATAATCTTGAAGAGAGATATTAGCATAATTTAGGGATTTCTATTGTTTAAGATACTAAGTGAAGAAATTGCGTAATTTATATTGATATTGATAGATGAAGTCTACGTAAATTCTTTCCTGGGTATTGTTTCGATTCTTGTTTGTTTACTCGATTATTGATAAACTGTAATTTATACATATTTCTATCCCATGCTTAACATATTTTATGGATGATTTCTCCTTAAATTTGGTGAATTCGATGCTCCTAATCCTTTAAATTCATGTTTTACACTTAGGTGAGCATAGGAGAGTAAAAGAACCGAAAAATGGGCCAAAAATGGAAAAAACGGGCCAACGTGGGAAATCAACACGGACTAGAGTTCCCTACACGGGCAGATCACACGCCCGTGTAGGTTCAACAGGCTCTAACACAGCTTGGACCTCTTCACACGAGTCGACTACACGGTCGTGTCAATTTGGCAGGATCGAAGCACGAATTACACGGGTAGACCACATGCCCATGCCTATTTAACAGCCTTGACCACAACTTGGAGTAATCGCACACGGGCATGTCCCTGTCGGGCCCAAGTTGAGTTCTAGTGGAAAAAGGCCACTTTTGAGGGCTCTTAGGCATTTTAAAGCCTATATTAACACCCTAGAAGAGGAGAAAAAGGAGAACGGAGAGCGAGAAGCAAGGAACTACTTGAGGAAAGCCGATTGATCCATATCAGAAGCCAGAATCTACTTTAAGACGGAAGATCTCCTTTCAATTCCCCTTCAGGAGTTTTGGGTTTTCTTTATGTTTTGCGTTTATTATTCTTTTGAGATGTTATCTTTCATAGTTATGAACTAAACCCCCTAAATACTTAAGGGGGATGAAACCTAAGACGGATCTTGTTATTGTTTTCTAAGTTATTCGATAAATACTTGATTTATTCTTAATTACGTGTTCTTAATACTTGTTTTGATATTCTAGGGTATTGATTCAAGTATTGATGTGCTTATTTAGAGGAGCAAAAGTCATTATTTAAGAGAAGATCTAGTGTAATTAAGCGGAGTTGCATGCAATCCTAGATATAGGACGACATAAATCTACTGAATTAGGGTTAAACCTAATAAGGGAATCCAAATAACGAGTTAATGCAATACTAGGGTTTTAATTAGAAAGAGATTTCAATTAATCAACCTAGGGTTAGACGTTGTTAGTCTCGAGAGAGATAATGATATAGATTAGGGATTTCTACGGATCAAGTCGAGTGAATAAATTGGCTAACTCAGAGTTAAATGACAAGTGAAGTCTAAGTGGATTTTTCCTTGGGTATTGTCTTAATCAATCAAATTTTCCAAAAGTGTTTTCCCCAATTCCCTTTCTGTGAAGTTTTAGTTAGTAAATTAGTTAGATAAAACCAATCCCTTTATTTTCTAGGCTAGTTAATAAGAAAATAGTTAATACTAGTACTTTTAGTTCCTTTGGGTTCGACATCCCGGTCTTGCTAAAACTATACTGCTAGTCGATAGGTACACTTGCCTTCGTCGTGGTAAAAGTTAGTCTTCAAGAACGGTCATTTATAAATTTATTAAAACTTATCACAAATTATCACGATCAATTATTTTCTCGACATGTTCTTTAGACAATTAATTTAGTTAATTTTATTTTTAATCAATCTTTCCAGTTTGTCGGTTAAATAATAGAAAGATAGTAATTACTAGTACTTTTAGTGCTCGTGGGAACGATATTTTTGCTCACCATAGCTATACTATTAATTTATAGGTGCACTTACCTTTGTTGAATTTTTAGTTGGTTTCGTGGACATCAAATTTTTTGACGTCATTGTCGGGGACTAAAATATTAGGAAAACTTTATTTCTATTAATTTAGCCATTTTTTATTTTAATATTTATATTTATATTTTTTATTTAATTTTTATATTCTAATTTTTTTCATTTGTTTGCTTCTAGCAGGTTCTTTTGGTATATGACTAGAGGAAACCCGTTGGATCTATTACTTTTTGACAATGAGAATGAAAAGACTACTCGCAAAAATCGTAGAGATGTTAGAGAAGCGAATATAGTAGATAATCAAGAGGAAAATGATATTACTGTGGAGATGGGCGATAATCAAAATAATCAGCTACTTTATGCAGGTCCTGCTCCTCGGAATATGTATGGTTATGCTAAGCCTACTCTGATTGGGACTGAATCGAGTATTGTGAGACCTACCATTCCAGCAAACAGCCGAACACAGTTCAGATGGTACAATAGTATGTTCAGTTTGATGGTTTTTATTATGAAGATCCGAATACTCATTTGGCTAACTTTCTAAATATATGCAACACATTCAAGATCAATGGCTATTCTGATGATGCCATACGCTTATTGTTATTCCCATTCTCTTTGAGGAGTATGACAGAACAATGGTTGAACTCACTTCCACGAGGTTCTATCACGACTTGGGATCAAATGATTGAAAAATTTCTATTGAAGTGTTTTCCACTGGCCAAAACAACTAAGTTGAGAAGCGACATCTCTTTATTTGTTTAATTTGATATGGAGACACTATATGATGCATGAGAGAGATTTAAAGATATTTTGAAATGGTTCCCTCATCATGGGTTACCTTTGTGGTTACAAGTTCAAACCTTCTACAACGGTTTGAATCCTTCAACTAGGCAATTAATTCATACAGCAACTGGTGGAACACTAAATAATAAAACAGTCGAGGAAGCTCGAGAGTTTATTAAAGAATAGCACTGAATAACTATTAGTGGCAAGTTTTGAGAACAAAACCGATGAAAGCAACCAATGTTTTTAATATAGATGCAGTTGCTATGTTGGCAAGCCAAATGGAAGCA
This sequence comes from Gossypium longicalyx, assembly GCA_025698465.1. Taxonomy (NCBI): domain Eukaryota; kingdom Viridiplantae; phylum Streptophyta; class Magnoliopsida; order Malvales; family Malvaceae; genus Gossypium; species Gossypium longicalyx. The sequence continues at coordinate 94,785,317 of CM047000.1, read as the reverse complement.
TTGAATAAAAAAATTGATGGTTTGAATTTTTCTAAGCAGGTAAATTTGGAGATGCAATGCAATGTGAATGGAGCAGAGATGATTAATCCAAAATATTCACCCTTAAAGCCTACAATGGAGCATGAGCAAGTCAACTTTTTGGGTAACAATTCTAAACCTCAAAATAACCCCTATAGCCATACTTATAAAGGAACCATCCAAATTTCTCTTGGGGTGGTCAAGGAAATCAAAGGTCACAACCCTCTCTGGGTTTTCAACAACCTTATCAGCAAGAGAAGAAACCAAACCTTGAGGAGATGTTGGCTAAATTTATTTTAGTGTCAGAATTTCAATTTCAAAACATTGAAACAACACTGAAAAATCAACAAGCATCGATTTAAGGACTTGAAAATCAAATTGGACAGTTTACCAAACTTATTTTGGAAAGACCATAAGGGAACTTACCTAGCAACACTAAAACTAACCCAAAGGAATGAGTCCACGCAATCACAGTTCAAAGCATTGAAGGGTTAGTCAAGCCTGAATGGAAGCCGAAGCTAGAAGTTGTTGTGAAAAATGATGAGGTTGATGAAAGTAAGAAAGAGCAGAAACCGATAATCAAAGACTACAAACCACGAGTTCTATATCTAGTAGCATTGAAGAGAGACCACATAAAAGAATAATATGATAAATTTCTTGAACTCTTAAAAAATTGCACATTAACTTACCATTTGTTGAAGCCCTTTCACAGATGCCAAAGTATGTAAAATTTTTAAAGGAGCTATTAACAAATAAAAAAAATTAGACAACTTGTCGACTGTGGAACTCAATGCAGTTTGCTCGGCCATTCCCCAAAGCAAACTACCCAAAAAAGGTAAAAGATCCAGGGATTTTTAATATTCATTGTCTCATTGGTAGTTTAAATGTTGAAAAAGCTTTTGCTAATTTAGGGGATAGTATAAATGTTATGCCTTATAAAATGTTCAAACAACTTGGTCTTGGGGAACCCAAACCCACTAGGATGAGTATTCAATTACCGAATAGATCAATTAGATATCCTAGGGGTATTATTGAAGATGTACTTGTGAAAGTCGATAAATTTATATTCCCTGTTTATTTTGTTGTATTGGACATGGATGAGGATATTGAGGTACCTATGATCTTAGGTTGACCCTTTTTAGCCATTACTAGAACTATTATTGATGTGGATGCTGGTGAACTTGAGCTTCGTGTAAGGGATGAAAAAATTACTCTTCAAGCACATGATTTTGTGAGAGTCCCTAGTGAGCGAGATGATACTAATTGTTTTGTTAATGATAGTAATCATGTGGCTCAATGTTCTTTGTAGGAAACCCCTCATGACAATGTGTTGGAACCATATTTTATTCAAAGTTATAACACCTCTAACTCGTATTCATCATCAGATTAAGGTTACGGAGTATTACCAATCAACCAAAAATCATACAACATTATAACATTCAATTAAAATAAACATATTATAAACCATTCATTCATGTGCATTATAAATCATTCATTCACGTGCATTTTATCCCTAAATCGAGCCTTTGAGGCTCTAAAAATAGTTTAGAAGCAATTCAAGACTAATTTGAAACAAAACAGATTTTTTGAGAAAAAGTTGTAAAAATATGAAACAAGGGTCACATGGCCGTGTGACACACCCCAGGCCATGTAAATTTCAAACAAAGGACACACAGTCATGTCCCAGCTCGTGTCCTCACTCGTGTAACTCACTGGATAGGGTCACACGGCCGTGTCACACGCTCGTGTGCCAAGTAGTGTAACTCTCTAAGTTGCCACACATGCCTGTATGTCAGGTCGTGTGCTAGGCCGTGTAACTCACTGACTTGGAATCTTAAGAATTTCTCAGATGACACACGACTATTTGACAACCTGTGTCCTAGGCCATGTGAACCCAAAAATGCATCTAAAATCACGCAATTTCAAGCCTAACTCATGCTTGACTAACCAATCCATTTGGGGACACATTCAAACACACATAAACATACCGAATCAAAACAACCTAAATCACATAACCAATATGCCATTTAAAGGCACCACAATAACATCAATACATCATTTATCTACACATGTTAACATTGCCTCTATTCATGCATAATGACCTAGTTCAAATATGTGCTAAACATGCCTCAAATTGACCATTTGTAATCCATCATTAGCTTACCAAAAGAACCTTGTTCACAAGCACTTTAAAGTACCAAAATGACATAGCTTAATAGGTATTACAAATTCATCAACTAAACATAATCTTCAAAGCATAACATACCAAATCACCATTACATATCATCCTATACATTTCAAAACCACATATTTATTTATATATACATGCCACTACTCTAGGAGATATAAAAACTACCAGCTTAGATGGATAGTGTGAGTCAGTTGATTGATCATTCCAAAACGTCAGCAATGATTATCTACAAAATAGTCTACAAGAACCGATAAGCTTACATAACTTAATAAGGACATAGTATAACATTTAATCTAAATATAATTAGACATAGTTTATATACTATTTTATTTAGGGTTACCAAAGTATATAGAAGGCACGTATGTGCATTCGGGGTATCAAAGTACAAATAGAGGCACGTATGTGCATTCAGGGGTGTCGAAACACAAACAGGGGCACGTATGTGCATTCAGGGGTACCGAGGTACAAATAAGGGCACGTATGTGCATTCATACAATAGTTATATACAAACATTTTAACTAAAGAACAATGATATATGATTAAAAATAGAATTTCATTTATGTATTAAAATACTATGAACTTACCTATGGTTTGATCCAGGTCAACACACAGGGACTATTCCGCTATTTTCTCTTTTTCCCGATTATTCTCCTTTTGATTCAAATCTTAATCTATATAATGATTAAATAAAATATATTAATCTAACACACATTTCATATTCTATTCAATGCACATGATCCTTAACTTTTCATTAATTACACATTTTCCCTAAACTTTTACAACTTTTACAATTTAGTCCCTTAACCCGAAAATTATCAAATTAACCATTTCTAAAGACTCACATACTAGCCGAATGTTCAAGGCTTCTAAAAAATCCACAAAACACTTCTTATTCGTAAATTAAACCATGAATTTTTACATTTTATCAATTTAATTCTTAAATTAAAATCTAACAAAAAATCACTTCATAAAATAACCAAATACCACAATCAAAGTTTCAAACACGTAGTTATCATAAAAAAAATTCAAGATTCATCAATGGCAACTTCTAAAAATTTTAACAGATTCAAAATCGAAGGTACATGCTAGCTGGACCTATTTGCAATGATCTCGAAAACATAAAAATTACAAGAAATAGGTGAGAATTGAGTACACATGCACAAGGAGAAAGAAACCGAAACTTGAAGTTCCCTTCAATGGTGATTTCGGTATCCACATGAAGAATTGAAAAAGAAAATGTTTTCTTTCATAACTATTTGGTTTTAATTTTAAAGTTATTACAAATTTGCCATTAAAATACATGTTATAATATTATTTTCTTAAATAATGTCGTCCAACGTTAGTAACTAAGGACTAATTGCTACATAGGTCTTTCCTTATTTAGTAATTAAGCTATTTAATCACTTAAATGCATTAATCACCAAGTTATGTACATTTTTCAATTTAGTCTTTTTTCTTAAATTAACTATCTAAATGTTAAAATCTCTTAACCAAATTTAATACGATTCTAATGACTCCATAAATATTCTATAAATAATATTTATGAGTTGACACAACAAAAATTTGTGGTCTCAAAATCACTGTTCCGTCATCACTGAAAAACGAGTTGTTAGAAAAGTGATAGAACTCAAGGGACAAGTGAATAGCTAATGGTGCAGCTAGACGAATTAGATGAATGGCGATTGAAGGTTGATGAGAAACTAAGAAAGCAAAAGGAAGAAAAAAAGCAACGCCATGATGTGCATGTGAAGAGAATGAAACAATTCAAAGTTGGAGACAAAGTGTTGTTAGACAAATCAGATCTACGAATCTTTCCTCTAGAGTTTAGGTTAAGAGGGTTCGACCCATGTGTGGTAAAAATTGTTTTCCCTTACGGAACCATTGAGGTAACACACCCTGATTACGATACATTCTAGGTAAACAGTCATCTTCTTAAACTTTATTTTGGTGGTAATACTGATAATGAGAAAGAGGAGCTTTGATTCCAAAATCTGCCTTAACCATGAGCTAAAAAAGGGAAGTCGAGCTTAGGCTCTAAATAAGCGCTTCTCGGGAGGCAACCCAAGTATTTTTTTTAGTTTACTTTCATATTTTTTTCAAAAAAAAATTCAAAATAATATATATACTACAATTTTTTTATTTTTATCACCTTAAAAAAATTGGAAAAAAAAAATTAAAAAGTGGTCTACATGGTTTATGGTGATCCAAAAAATAATTTGAATATTTTTTGAAAAAAAATTAAAAAAAAAAGTGGTCCACATGGTTTGGGGTGATCCATATGACCTGGACACATGGGCGTGTCTCAGCCCGTGTGGCTACTGGAGTTATTTTTTTTCAATTTTAATTTGACCCACTTGAAGCCTTTATAGCTCAGTGAAACACTCCTGTAAAACTAAAGTTGCCATGGTAAATATTTTGTAATCTTAAGGGATAAGATTGTATAGTGTTTAAATCCCTTAGGACTCTCACATTGTAGATAGAGTTTTATCTCGACCATCGATGTAATTTAAACTGTACCGTTGGATTTGGGGGAGCTCAATGTAACACCCCACTCTTGACCCGATCATTTGATCCAAGTATGGAGCGTCATAGGTTGACCCAATTAGAAAACACACCTATCCACTTTTATTTGGAAACGTGATTCAAGATAATAACCCTCCACATTTAATGATTTAAAGATGCATGGATTTGACCTTTGGCGGCAACTTAATTAACATTGACGAGTCACAATAACAATGTACCGTCAAGGCTTTCATTCAACGTTTGACGTGCTCAAAATAACATTCGATACAGATTAAAATTTTCGAATTGGTGATTTCTAACAGTTGACATAATACCCCCAACAAATACATGTTAACCCCAAAAATGAGAAGACTCACAAATGGTAGCAGATCTGGCTATATACCTATGATTTTCACGCTTAACCTAAGAAATCGAAAGGAAGAAGAAACTGGGTATGTTTGTAAGAACTTATTGAGTTCCTCGGAAGAACATCTCGCCATAATTACTATCAAACATTAAAAAAAAAGGGGTTCAACTAGTTTATCATAGTTGGCGGATATATTACTCTAGTCTATAGACCCACTGGTAGATGACACATTAATCAAACTAAACTTATTGGTGAACAACATTGGTTTCCAAACTCATATATGAAAATAATGGGAACATCTGCTCCTCAAGCATGTCACTTGTGTGGACTACAATATATGACTGACAGACTTACTTTTTATGTTTTCAAGCAATGTGCAATACCACATGCACCTTTTTTTTTCCACGTACTCCATTCATTGTCTACCTTCTGACCCTAGTTCCTGAAGAGCCAATTTTTCCTGCACCTTCATATTCGCTCATCTGAGCTATATAACAACATCACCTCTGTATCCACCCAACTCTCTTCCTTGTATGAACACACGAGTGTTCTCCAGCAAGGTTGCATTTTCACCAATCACGGTTTGAATCTAAGTGACATAATAGAGACAAAACATTTTATCTTGTGTATTCTTTATCATAATACACAATATCCCTCCGATACCATCATACACCCATCTAGATACAAAGCTTGTGCACCAAGGAAGGAGTACTCATACTGTGTATATACTAGGTTTTTTGGGTTTGTTTAACCATATTTAACCATGCATGCACTGACTCTCTAAATGGGTTTCCTCAAACATAAACATTAGAGACAAATGAAAAAGCCACTTAATTGGTTGTACAATATTTAGGACTAAACGAATTAACAAATATACCAGACAGAAGGTACAAAGGAACTCACTAGAATACTTTACTCAGATTTTTATCTACTCTCCTGGTTCTTTCCCTTTAGCACTGGGACATTCTCCCATTTCTTTATCTTAAACAATAAAACAACCTCTTTAATTATAAAAAATGACTAAAACTTTAAGATCTAGTAAGAATATATAGACATGCATATAATTTTTGGATAGAAGTTTCTGTCCTACCTAATATTCCAAGAAATCCTACCAATCATTTCTTAATTTAATTTCTATTTATCTGGTAAAGCTTAAATGAAGGTTTATGAATTTACCTGCAGACAACTAGCATAGAAGTTCTCCTAAACCTTTACAGTTAACACCTTTTTTAACAAGGAAGAACTCTCCTGGTTTCTTCGATGATAACAAAGTCTGGTGGAGAAGATGAATCAAAATTTTTTTCTCCACTATCATATTAACCTATTTATAGATAACTCAAGTCCAAATTTCAATCAGGATTATCTCTAATCATTACTCATTCTTGCATGTTTCTACTAATTAATCACATCCTACGAGGCTCTACAAGTGTCATAATTACTGACATGTTGCCTCCACTAGGATACCAGGTGACCTAAACGCATCCTGCCAACCATCTTACTTACTTAAGTAACGACACTAAAATACGGGTGATGATTTTATTAGCAATAAGGTCTACCTAACAAGGTCCTCGCCCTAATTATAATCTCAGTATCACTCGGACTGGTACTCCGCAGTATTGACGAAGTTCTTCGTAGCACTTCTCCACGAAGTTACCAACCATATACGATCTAAGTCTCACAACTTCGGCAGTCTTCACCAGCATAAATGTAACACCTCTAACCCGTATTCTTAATCGAAATAGGGTTATGAGGCATTACCAATCAATCACAATATAATTTATAAATATACACATTCATAATAAAAATATATTAAATTCATTCACATTGTCCCTTATAAGGCTCTACGAGGCCTTAAAACATGCTTAGAAGTGGTTCGGGACAAAACCGATAACATTTGTAAACTTTAGGAAACTTAGGAAATTTTTTTTGATTTCAGGGTCACACACTCGTGTGAACAGGCTGTGTGCCTCACATGGCCACCAGAGACACCCGTGTCATAGGCCGTGTAAAAACAGTGCATATATACTACCTTGCACCATACGGCCGAGGACAAACTCGTGTCATAGGCCATGAAAAAATAGGGCATACATACTGACTTGCACCACACGGCCGAGGACACGCCGGTGTGCCAGGCCGTGTGAAATCTAAGGGGGTTACTGACTTGGGTCACATGGTCGACCACATGCCCATGTGCCAAGGCTGTGTGTCTCACACTGCCAATAGACACGTCCGTGTGTCTAGGTAGTGTCAAAGCAATAGGGTATACTATCTTTAATTCGAAGGGTACCCCAGAGGACACACGGCTGTGTATCATGACCGTGTGTCGCACACGGCTAAGACAAACACCCATGTCTCTGTCTGTGTAGACAAAAATAGGCCATTTGCAAGACCAATTTGCCACCCTTTTCTCATGCATACCTAGCCATCAAAATACAACCATTTCAATTACTCAATTCCATAACCAATACATGCCATTTCATTATGCCAAAATCTTTAAATTTGCATAACTTTTCAATACATTTATCTATCAACTTATCACCTATTTCATTGCATAAAACTTACCATTTCAACATCACATAATCAAGCCACAACATGTCATCATTCCAATCTTACTACTTTAATTTACAACTAACCATAATAGCAACCACATACCAAACCAAAACAAGCCAACACATAAGACATTATATACATCTCATGTATCACATATTAAACCCATAATTCAAGCCAATTTAAATGGCCTTATTTATCAACATTTACAAGCCAAATCTCATGGCTAATATCATAACACAAAACATACCAAAATAACACAAGCCTATACATTCTATATACCATATATATTCAAAGCTTCAAAAGTACCAACGAGATGGTCGATAGTGTGATGAAGTTTCCCGTCAATCCTCGAGTCCAAGCTAGCTTCGATAATCTATAAAACATAAAAAGAACACACAAAGTAAGCTTTAAAAGCTTAGTAAGCCATATACAAATAAATCTACCATATGAATCACAACATTTCCATCAATAGGCCAAATACAAGTAAACACATATAGATACACAAACCTTTCTCAATGAATACATATTCAAATTCACCTATAATTTCATCAACCATTTCTCTTTCCAATTTTCGTATAAAGATACTAAATTCTTCCTAACTTCTGGTACATAAAGTACATCATTCAAGGTTAAAACTTTTCTGCAAGTGAATTGTAGTTCAACAAACCCTTTTCTTTTAATTGTTGCGGTGGAAAAATTTCCCATGTACTAGACATTTTCATTTTCACATTGTGTGAACTTTGTGAACATGCTTTTTATCTTTGTATACATGTTTGGTTGTTCCAGTATCAATCCACCATGCATTATCATCTTGTGCAATATTAATTTCAAATATCATTGCAACTAACTTTTCGTTATTATCAGCCTTATAAGATGATTTCTTATTTAAAACTTGACAATCATTCTTGAAATGTCTCGGCTTATCACAATGATAGCATGAGCCTTTTTATTTCTTTTTGAACTTAGGTACTCTATCAGCCTATTTGAACTTTCTCTTGGATGGTTTAGTAGTCTATACTTCATCCGTAACATGCACTTTGGCATTTTCAAAATTTAGGTTCTGATCTTGTTTTCGATATTCTTCTTCAATACGAAGATGAATTGCCAAAGCCTCAAGAGATATTTCTTCTTTCTTATGTTTTAGACTTCTTTAAGTCTTCCCAAAATAGAGAAAGTTTGTCTATTAGGGAGGATACAATAATCATTTCATCCATTTTCATATTATATTGCTTAAATTGATTTAGGATTTTTTCAATATCATGAAATTGTTCCATAACAGAAAGACCATCAACCATTTGATAACTATTGAAACGAATGACAAGAAATTTCTTACTTGTGGCATCTTCGGTCATGTATCTTGTCTCCAATTTGTCCCATAAATCCTTAGCGGTAACCTCGTTTTGGTAGGTGTCGAATAAACCATCGGATAAACCATTCAATATGTTACCTATACACATGTAATCAGCATTATCCCATTTTTGTCTTTCTCGGGTGACAACAACATATTCATTTTCATTCTCTTCCAGTCTTGGAATATCTAAAACATAAGCAATCTTCAAAGTTATTAATAAGAAGTGCATCTTTTTCTACCATTGTAAAAAATTGCCACCATCAAAATGATCAAATTTGACGAAGTTGGAAGCCAACTCCCTTAGTGTTCCACTTTCATGTGTTGTGGTAGTCATCATGAAGTATAACCTTAAAATGGTTAGTACATATCTCCTATCTTGGAGTATCCAAAACATAAGCAATCTTCAAAGTTGTTAATAAGAAGTGCATCTTTTTCTACCATTGTCGAAAATTGCCACTATCAAAATGATCAAATTTGACAAAGTTGGAAGCCAACTCCCTTAGTGTTCAACTTTCATGTGTTGTGGTAGTCATCATGAAGTATAACCTTAAAATGGTTAGTACATATCTCCGGTGGGGAAAATCTCGAACACACGAACAGAACTCGAATAGAAAATGAAGAAATAGGACAATGCTCCAAGGTGTGTATCTAGTTGTTATCTTTAAGCTTATATTTGCCCCCACGTATATACGATGTGCAAAATAATTTCAAGCAAATTAATCTTGAGGATACAATGAAGCCAATGATTATTTGCGTTTTGCACTGACGAGAATAGCCCACTAAGCACTGAGCAATGAATAACAAGAAAATTAATTTCTACAAAGGATTTCTACAGTAATACTTTATAGAATAATTTAATAATATTAGAAAATACAGGAATGAAAGAATTTTAGAATTTGTTGGTGGGATTTCCAAATGAAATCTCATTCCTATTTATAGGAATTTTCATGTCTCTTCATAGAGACATTTTTCAATATGTGTCTTTCTGATTTATCAACTTGCACACTTAGTAAAGTTGATTTATCAGATCAAACATTACCTAATTACATCAAGTACATTATCAACTTAGTTCAAATCTAACTAAATTATAAAACAAACACTCGAAGTAACAAAATAAATCAGCAATATGAACTTTAGCTGCAACTTCATGCCTCGGGCAGCTTCTCTATTTCTTGGCTGCATACATGCCAACTTCAATACTACTTCTTAGCTTGTATATTGCAAACTCCAATTTTGCCTCTTAAATTCACGAATCTTGACACACTTAGGGGCCTTGTCAAAATATCAGCAAGCTAATCCTCAGAACTGCAATGAATCAGTTTCACTTCTTGATCTTGTTCCATTTCCCTAACAAAATAAAACTTTATCTTGAAATGCTTGGTTCTCCCATGGAACATTGGATTCTTTGCAATTGCAACAGTAGGCTGGTTGTCATATTTGATATTTGTTGCTTCCCTTTGGTGTAGATTCAAATCAACCATAATTTTTCTTAGCCAAATGGCTTGGTTGAGAACTCCTGCAGCTGTCACATACTCTGCCTCTATTGTCGATTAAGCAACAATAGTTTGTTTCTTTGAACTCCAACAAAAAATGCCTGAGCCAAGGGTAAACATATACCCTGAGGTGCTCTTCATGTCATCTATTGATCCAGCCCAATCACTATCAGCATAACCAAGTAGCTTCATGCTATCAACCTTAGTGAACATCATTCCAATGCTTAGTGTACCTTTGATGTACCTGAGAACTCTTTTGGCAGCTTGGAAATGCTTCACGTTGCAGTAATGCATGAATCTAGATAATAAACTTACAGTAAACATAATGTTTGGTCTAGTGACTGTCAAATAGAGTGAACATCCAACCAAACTTCTGTATGTTGTGTCATCTACCTTCTCAAAATCACCTTGGCTTGATAGTTTCTCTCTAACAGCAACTGGTGTGCTTGTAGCCTTGAAGTTTAGCATAGAGAATTTGTTTAGAATATTTTAAGGCAAAAGCTTTTTGACTCAAGAAAATTCCTTGCTGAGTCTATAACATTTCCATACCAAGGAAGTAGGACATCTCTCCCAAGTCTGACATTACAAACATGGTTTCCATTTTCCTTTTGAAATCAACCACTATGGCTTTGTTTCCTCCTGTCACAAGCAGGTCATCCACATATAATGAGACTATGAGCTGTGTTTTATCACTTCTTTCTTTACATATAAGGTTGGCTCACTGATGCTTCTCTCAAACCCTAGGCTAGCTAGATAGCTATCGATTCTATCAAACCAAGCTCTTGGTGCCTATTTTAATCCATAAAAGGCTTTTTTTAGCTTGTACACATTGTTTTCCTTGCCTGCTACTTTAAAACCTTTAGGTTGCTCAACATATATTTCCTCATCAAGAAAACCATTGAGAAAGGCAGATTTTACATCAAGTTGATGTATCTTCCATTGCTTCTGTACAACCAAAGCAACCAGCAGCCTGATTATGTCAAGTCTGGCCACTGGTGCAAATGTCTCAAAATAATCTATGCCATACTTCTGACTGAATCCTTTCACTACTAGTCTTGCCTTCAGCTTGTTCAAAGTTCCATCAGCACTGTGCTTGGCTCGAAACACCCATTTCACTCCTATTACCTTCCTATTGGCTGGTCTTGCAACTAGCTCCCAAGTCTGGTTCTTGTCAATCATGTTCATTTCATCGAGCATAACCTGTTTCCATCCTTGTTGAGCTTCAGCCTTTTTAAAACAACTTGGTTCAATAGAAGCAACATCTGCTCTTGTATAAACCTCAGCCAGTGGTCTGGTTCCCCTGACTAGCTCATTATCAATGTCAATTTCAGGATTATTTTGATCACCTTCTGTCTGATCTGTCACTAAGTCTTTAGCAGCATTCTCTGGTTCATTTTTATCCTAGTTCCAGCCTGACTTCTCATCGAATACAACATCCCTGCTCACAAAGACTTTATTGGATGAAGGGTCCAAGATCCTATAGCCTTTTTTCACACTACTGTAGCCCACTAGGATAGAAGGTTAAGCCTTCTTGGCTAACTTATCCCTTTTTACTGTTGGGACATGTGCATAGCATATGCATCCAAAGACCCTCATGTGTGCAACTGAAGGTTTGAACCCAAACCAGGCCTCAAATGGAGTTTTTTGAACTAAGGCCTTGGTTGGTAGTCTGTTTTGAAGATAAACAACAGTGTTAATTGCTTCAGCCCATAAGGTCTTGGCAAAATCCTCTCAAACAACAAACATCTTGCCATATCCATCAAGCTTCTATTCTTTCTCTCACTGACACCATTTTGCTCAAAGTGTATAGGTGTTAGCGAGCTGGTGCTTGATGCCTGCTTCATCACAAAAACCTTGAAACATAGCTAAAGTGTACTCTACGCCATTATCAGACCTTAGTGTCTTAAGTGTGCACCTAGATTCAGTTTCAATTGTAGCCTGGAACTTCCAAAATATTGAGGCAACTTCTGACTTGTACTTTAGAAAGTAAATCCAGCAATACCTTGAGTAATCATCGATAAAAAAGATAAAATACTTGCTGCCATTTAAAGGCTGTGTCTTCATAGAGCCACACACATCAGTGTGGACAAGCTGCAATCTTTCAGAAGCTCTCCAGGCTTTGTTTAAAGGGAATGGCAATCTGAATTGTTTTCCTAGCTAACACACTTCACAAACTTATTCTTTTTCAACTGAATTGATGAAGTTTTCAACCAAGTCTCATTTAGTCAACTGAACCAGTGACTTATAGTTGGCATGGCCTAGCCTTTGTGCCACAGCTTGGATTCATCTAAAGCAGCTGTGTAGGCACAGTCTGAAGTCTTGTTCCAGTCTACTTGAATCACTAATCAGGCATTCATTGTCTCTAAACACAACTGAATAGCCCTTTTCAAGTAGCTGAGCTATACTAAGTAGGTTTCTATCAATTTTAGGCACAAAAAAAAATTGAAACAAGTTTGATACATGTAGGAGCGTCAATCAGCACATCTTTCTTGCCTTCTACTTTGATGAAGTGTCCATTGCCAAATTTTTTTGAACTTTCTATCTATTTTCTTGAAGATAGCAACATTAGAGGTCATGTGGTTTGTGCAACCACTATCAATCAGCCATCCTTTTGTGGCTTTTCTTTTAGTAGCTGAGCAAGAGACTGCAAAAACTTGCTCTTCTTGTTCACAGCCTTCTTCTGCCACTTGAGCTTCAGCTCTAGGCTATTGAGGTTGGTTTTATTTCATCTTGCCTTTTTTTCTGCAAACCTTCTTAATATGGCCCATCTTTTTGCAAACTTTGCACTGCACATCAGATCTAAACCAGAAATTTTCTCTTGAATGACTGAGCCTTTTGCAGTGTGGGCAAGGTGGATATCTTCTTCTTGCTTCATCTCTCCTAGGCTTGTCTGACCAGGCCTTCTTCCCTTTGTAGCCAGAGGAGTTCGAGACAGGTCTGCTCTTGGCTTGGAATGTACCTTCTTGATACTCATCTTGTCTGCTAGCTCTTCTTTGCTCTTGAGAATAAAGAGCATTGATTAGCTCAGTCAACGAGATGCTAGACAAATCTCTCAAGTCTTCAAGGGAAGAGATTTTGGCTTCATACCTCTCAGGTAAGGTTGCAATAACCTTTCCACTATTCTTGCTTCACTAAACTAGTCCCCAAACGATCTAATGTTGTTCAAAATAGCGATAATTCTGTCTGAGTATTGCTTAACTATTTCTTCTTCATTCATCTTCAAATTTTCAAAATCCCTTCTCAAATTCAATAGTTGTTGTTGTCTTATTCTTTCAGTCCCTTGAAACTCCTCCTTCAGTCTATCCCAAGCCTGCTTTGGTGACTCACAAGCAATGATTCTTGTGAAAATCACATCAGATACTATTTTGGATACATGACATGGCCTTGTGTCTTTTGGTTCTTTCATCTGTGTGCTACCTGATCTGAGCTACAGTGGGATTAGCTCTTAGAGGTGCTGGTTCAACATCCGAGTTGACAACCTCCCATAGATCAAATGCCTGTAGGTAGGCCTTCATTTTTACTACCCAAATATGGTAGCCTTCACCATTAATGACTGATGGTGGAGTTAGAGAAAATCCGAATGAAGACATGATTTTTAAACTTGAAGAATGATAGGTCCACTAAGAAAATGAGCTCTTGATACCAATTTTTGGAACTAAGAATGCAAGATGAATGAAGTTAACAGAGACTTGAGCTTCAAGGCTCGAGACTTGCTGAGCAAACAAACAAAATAAACTAAGGCTTTTGAACAAAAATGCTTAAGTGAAACCAGAAAATGAAGAAGAATTCTAATAATTTCATTCATACAATGAATTGAGGCATAAAGCCATTACATACACTAGTCAATAAGCTGGTTAAAACAAGCAAAAATCACCTAATCATCACCTAACTTCACTAATAACCTAGTAAATTGATAAATTAACTTGCACACTTACTAAAGCTGATTTATCAGCTCAAACATTACCTAATTACATCAAGTACATTACCAACTTAGTTTAAATCTAACAAATTACAAAACAAACACTTGAAGTAACAAAATGAATCAGCAATATAAACTTCAGCTACAACTTTATGCCTCGGGCAGATTCTCTACTTCTTGGCTACATATAGGCCAACTTCAACAATAGCACTTTAAAGAGGTAGATTTTGAGAATGGCTAATTGCAATTTATGTTCAATTTAGGCTTTTCTTTCTCTTTTTTAAAAGAAAAGATGATGATGATGAAGATGGCTGTGGGTTCTTTGAAGCAGGTGGTAGCAAAGAGAGCAAAGCAAACAATAGCAGAGATAAACCAAATTGCCAGCAATTATAGGTATGGAGAAGCTGAAGCTTTGATTGATGAAACTAAAGAAGAATCTACGATTGTTGGTGAAATCTTTAAGTTCAAAGAGATCCTTCATAATTGTCAAGATGGCCTGGACTCTAAGAAATCTCCATCAGCCGATGCTTTCAGATGGCAGTGATTGTGCTCAAAGCACATGAGAGCTTGTGTTGATGCTCAACATCTACTGGGACCTTTACAATGTGGGTGCCATTTCAGCTGTCACTTTACAACAACAGTTATAAATTTCAAAGAATTTGTTCAAAAACAGAGAGAGATTAAGGATTGTCATAGGTGAGATGAGATTTGGTTTTGTCCATACATATAAATAAATAATTTATTATATTTTGAAAATATTTATGTATATAATTTTAAATTATTTAGAATTAAAGTCAAATTGAGATAATGCGTTAAATTTTTAAAAAAATTATGATTAAATCAATATAATATGTAAAAGTTGAGTGTTAAAATTGTTATTTTATCGATTTTTTAATTGTCATATCACCCTCTTGTCAAACATTTAACGCACTAAAAGAAAATGGACAAAAAAAAAAACCTCGATTAGTTGGGTGGTTAATGTAAAAAAACTTATTGTTGGATGACAAAAAAAAGTCAGTAATTGAGTGACCTATGATGCAATTTACCTTAATTTTGGCTATATCAAAATTAAAATATTTCTCGATAAATGAACTAAATATTGTACCTAAAAGATATTATATAATCCAATGATAAAATACCAAGCATGATTTGATGTCGATTGCCAAAATCTCCACCTCCTAAAAAAAAAAAAGCCTCAATCGACTTTCATATTTGATATCTGGTAAATCACTAATTCGATTTTTAAATGTTTATTTATCTTTTTTGCATTTGCACCTGAAAAACACAAATAAAAAAAATATTAATAATATATTTATTAATCTTTCAATAAACTGTCATGCTTTTTTTAATATTATTATCTGATTTCAGCTCTCATAAAAATATTAAATGATTTTATGATTAGATCAAAACAAGTCGAGCCAAAACTCAATTCTAAAAATTTCTTGCTCAAGTTTGAATAAAATATGTTTTTTTAGTTTATATATGTAAGAATTTTCAAGGAAAAAAAATAAAGCTTAGAAACCACAAGAAAAAAATAGGAGGAAAGTGAAACTTTTACCTTTGAAGAATATCCGATTTAGGTCACCAAATAAGATGAAAGGAAATTTCTTATGCAAAGAGAACCTCATTACTTTTGTTTTGATGATTTACTTGGAAAATGTCCTTAATTTATAGGCATCTTATACGTTTTTATTTATCAATTATTTCCATACATGTCAATAATTACTATATAAAAATTGGGTAGGTAGATTTTTTTTAAAAAAAAAATCATTGAACTTGGAAAAGCGTTACAAATGTTTTTTTAAGGAATTACATAAATGTTATATATGCTGGCAATGCGTTACATTTTATTTACCATATATGATTTGGTAGGTAGGATTTTATTGAAATTGGAAAGCGTTACAATTAAAAAATTTTATTTGTATTGGAGATGCGTTACATTTTATTTTTATTTTTTAATATCAAAATAAACATACAAATAAATTTTTCATTGAGAGATAGGGGTTTATCAGATACCACAATGAATGATGGTTTGATATTATATGTATCACATTAAACATTTTTAAATTAGAAATTCTACATTGATAAATTTAATAAACTTAAGGTGCCATTTATGATATTAAGCCATTCAATTTTTTTAGCCTGAGAAAATTGTAATAGATGTTAAAGATAATATGTTTCTACCTAAAATTGTTGCTTATTGAAACTCAAAATTGTTTATGGAAGTGTGTCACTAGTTGTGGATTGAAACCCATGATGAATGTACATAGAACGTCTCATAGAGGCCAACTAATTAAATGTGGCTCATTTGACCCACTTGAACTAACCCAATTCATGGAACATATGGAGAAGTCCATCTACTTGAAGATTTGATGGTCCAATGAAACATTCTAGTAAAACTAGAGTTATCATGGTAAATATATTTTCATCCCAAGGGATAAGATTGTATAATGTTTAAATCCTTTAAGACTCTTATTTTGGAGATAGATTTTGATCTCAGTCATCGACATAATTTAAACTGTACTGTTTGATTTAGGGGAACTAAACTACAAATAGAGGTCTTCCCCCTCATTTGTAATCATTCAATTGTAACTCTTTAAAGTAATAGAAACAGTTTGAGAGCATTGAATCAAAACTTGGCATGCTTAACTTTCTTATGGTTTTTCTGTTTGTTCATTGCTTCTTTGTTTTTAAGAGTTTGCTTTCACTTTAT
Organism: Gossypium longicalyx; assembly: GCA_025698465.1. Classification (NCBI taxonomy): domain Eukaryota; kingdom Viridiplantae; phylum Streptophyta; class Magnoliopsida; order Malvales; family Malvaceae; genus Gossypium; species Gossypium longicalyx. The sequence continues at coordinate 94,768,213 of CM047000.1, read as the reverse complement.
TTCAGCGTCTTAGAGAATTTCTCTGAGAATTCTCATTCTTTTTAAAAGATAGGTTGACTTATTTTAAAAGATAGGTTGACTTAGGCAAGTCCGAAGTAATTAAACTGCCTAAGACCACGCGATTTGTGAGACTAAATTTCTAGCCCACTGACACTAGATATCAAAGTTAAGGTTCGATGGTGTTAAGAAAGGTTATGAAAGAAGTGGATGAATAGGTTGAGAAAAGGGAAACTCATGGGAAGAGTAAGAAAGCTAGAAGATCGAGTCATCTGATGTCGACTTTAGAAGGTCGAGTGACAAATCTTGAGGAATTCATTAGTGGTATAAAGGTAACATTCACGGTAGTTAAGGAAGACACCATAGAGTTTAATTGAGATAAGATTAGCTCAAGAGACATGTGGAAGAAATTTTTGTGAAAATAAATAAATAAATAAATAAAATAAAGAACACACAAATTTTACGTGGAAACCCTATCGGGAAAAAACCACGGGCAGAGGAGAAGAAAATTCACTATGTCGAAAATTTTGAATCAATACAAGAGGAATAGACTATGTCTATTTATAGGCTTGTAAAGTCATATTCTAGTAGGATTGAAACACCCTATCCTAATCAATATAAAATAGATGAAGTTTAATAAGGTTTAAAAAAACCTTATTCTAAAATAAAATAAAAAAAAGTCTAGCTCTATATGGATTTTACTTTTATTTTATTTTCCATTGTAGTCTATTTAAATAAGAATTTGGGTCACTTAATTCTAACAATCGCCACCTTGACACAAATTCTCAATGAACAAGTTCTTCATCGCGAACTTTCAATAAACAAGTTCTCCACCTCTTCCATAAAACCCCTTAAGGGTTTAACTTCAACAATGAACACCAACCAAGTCTAAGCAATGCTCAAACTTGGTTATAGGAAGTGACTTAGTCATCATATCTGCAGGATTTTCATGAGTACTAATTTTGCTCACAACAATATCACCACGAGCAATAATATCACGAACAAAATGATACCAAACATCAATGTGTTTTGTTCTCTCATGAAACATTTGATCTTTTGTAAGAAATATAGCACTGATTGTCACAAAATATCTGTCTTTGATTTGAACGTCTTCATTGAGTTCACTAAATAGTCCCTTCAACCAAATAGCTTCTTTACAAGCCTCGATAATCGCCATGTACTCGGCTTCATGGTAGACAAAGCGATCGTAGTAGTTTGCAAAGTGGCTTTCCAACTAATTGCACAACCTCCGATTGTAAAGACGTAACTCGTGAGAGATCTTCTTCTATCAAGGTCTCCAAGCAAAATCAGCATCAACATACCCTATGACTCCATCTTTAGTTCTTCCAAAGCTGTAAGCAAACATCAGTAGTGCCTCGTAAGTATCTTAAAATCCACCGAATCGCTTTCCAATGTTCTTTACCGGATTTGCCATGTATCCTCTAATCATCTCGATTGCATATGATGAATCGGACGTGAACAAACCATAGCATACATGAGAGATCCCCATTGCACTAGAGTATGGAACATGTGACATGTACTCAATCTCATCATCGATTGTGGAGACAAAACCGATAAAAGTCTGAAATGGGCTGCTAAAGGAGTACTAATGAGCTTAGCACTCTGCATATTGAACTGCAAAGAACTTTCTCAATGTACCCCTTCTGACTTAGGTACAATTTACTTGATTTTCTATCTCTGAGAATCTCCATACCAAGTTTCTTCTTTGCTAGTCCTAAATCTTTCATCTCAAATTCTTTACTTAGTTAGGCTTTGACCTTTCTTATCTTTTCTTTATCTTTTGCTGCTATCAACATGTCATCAACATAAAGAAGTAGATACACAAAAGAACCATCACTGTTTTTCTTAAAGTAAACACAACTATCAAAACTACTTCTTTTGAAATCATGAGAAGTCATAAAGGAATCAAACCTCTTGTACCACTGTCTTGGTGACTGTTCCAAACCGTAAAGGGACTTTTTCAGTAAGCAAACATAGTCCTCTTTTTCTAAAACTGTAAAACCTTCTGGTTGTTGAACGTAAATATCCTCATCAAGTTCTCCATGCAAAAATGCAGTTTTTACATCTAACTGCTCAAGCTCCAAATCATGCATGGCCACAATACCAAGCAAAGCTCGAATCGAACTATGCTTAACAACCGGGAGAACACATCTGTGAAGTCCACTCTTGGAATTTGGTGTAACCCTTTGCAACAAGTCTTGCTTTATATCCGGGTTCTTCAACTCCCTGAGTCCCTTCTTTCTTTTTAAATGACCATTTACAACGAAAACGACCTTTTTTACCTTTAGGAAGTTTCACAAGGTCCCATGTTACTGTTTTTGTGGAGTGATTCCATCTCTTCTTGCATAGCAAACATCCACTTTTTCGAGCCTTCACATTAACCGCCTTAGAATAATTAGATGGCTCTTGATTCGCATCTATATCTTCACCACATTTAAAGCATAAGCAACTAGATCAGCCTCGGCATACTTCTTTGGAGGTTTAATTTCTCTTCTAGTTCGCTTTTGGCGATAGAGTATATCGTGGTGAAGAAGCAACTCTATTCTCAATTTTTGTACTTGGCTTGAGGAGTTGACTCTGTATTAATCGATGCTCTACATTTTTGATTTTCTTTATTGGAAGAGTCTTTAAGAGATAAGTTAGGTAGCATAGCAGTTTCATCAAAAACAACATCTCTACTAATCACAACTTTTCTATTTTCAAGACACCATAACTTATACCCTTTTACACCAGCTTTATAACCAAGAAAAACACATTTAATGGATCTCGGTTCCAATTTTCCATTATCAACATGAGCATATGCGCAGGACACCCAAAGATCTTTAAATCGGAATAATTAGCAGGATTACGGACCATACCTCTTGTGGAGTCTTTTTCTCAATGGCAACGGATGGAGATCGGTTGATCAAAAAACATGTAGTAGACGCTACTTCTGCCCAAAATGACTTCGGTAAGTTGGCATTTGACAACATACATCGAACTTTTTCCATGATCGTTCTGTTCATTCGTTCTGCAATGCCGTTTTGTTGTGGAGTATGACGAACTGTCAAGTGTCTCATGATTCCTTCTGACTTGCACAATCTATTAAACTCATCGTAACGTAACTCTAAGCCATTATGCATGCGGAGGTATTTTATCTGCTTTTCCGTCTGCTTTTTCAATCATAATTTTCCAAGACTTAAATGCGGAAAACACATCACTTTTCTGCTTCAGGAAGAACGCCCAAACTTTTCTGGAAAAATCATCAATAAAGGTTAGCATATAATTAGCTCCACCTCTAGAAGGCACTCTAGATGGCCCCCACAGATCAGAATGAATATACTCCAATGTTCCCTTCGTGTTATGGATTCCTCTAGTGAATCGAACTCTCTTTTGCTTCCCAAAAACACAGTGCTCACAGAAATTCAGTTTACAAATTCCTTGCCCATGAAGAAGTCCTCTTTTGCTTAATTCGGCCATGCCATTCTCACTCATATGCCCTAGGCGCATATGCCAAAGTTTAGTAATATCATCATCTGACAAGGAAGAGGAAGTGACAACTGCATCACCAGTAACAGTAGAACCCTGCAAAATATATAACTTGGCAATCTTTCTCTGTCCTTTCATCACAACAAGGGACCCTTTGGAAATCTTTAAAACCCCACTTTCACTGTGTATCGTACCACTTTTGAATCAAGAGTACTCAACGAAATTAAATTTATTTTCAATTCGGAACATGCCAAATGCGTCACTAAGTGTTCGACAACTCCATCAAACATCTTAACTTTAATTGTTCCAACACCTGCAATTTTACACGAAGCATTATTTCCCATCAAAACAACACCTTCAGACACTATTTCGTAAGTTGTAAACCAATCCCGATTGGGACTCATGTGGAAGGTGCAGCCTGAATCAAGTATCCACTCATCGATTACTTTAGAATCATTGATGGCGACTAGAAGTTCACCATCATTTGTAGTCTTCTACAACATCGCCTTCAGAAATTTTTCAAGTTACTTTCCCTTTTGATTCGCAGCCTCCCTTTTAATCTTATTTTGTAGCTTATAGCACTCAGATTTAATGTGCCCTTTCTTCTTGCAGAAGTTACAAGTTTTACTCTATTTGAAGACTTCGATCTACCCTTAGATTTACCACGAGGATTCCGTTCCTGTGTCTTACCATGATCATCATTAGCATTCCGATCTTGTCTCCCACGAACAATGAGACCCTCTCCCTGAGAGTCGGGTTTAACCACAAGATGCTTCATCTTATCATACGAGGTTAAAGAATCATAAACCTCATCAACTGTGAGAGACTCGCGGCTATATAAAATCGTGTCTCTAAAGGTTGAATAAGATGGGGGCAACGAACAAAGTAGACTCAACCCTAGATCTTCCTTATCATACTGAACCTCCATGGCCTCCAAGTTTGAGAGAATTTCTTTAAACACTGTTAAGTGTTCGTGTACAGACGCACCTTCCTCTAAACGATGAGCATAAAGACGCTACTTCATATGCAACTTGCTTGTTAGAGTTTTCGACATACATATTTGTTCTAGCCTCTTCCATAATGCACGTGTGATTTTCTCTTTCATCACATCTTGCAAAATTTCGTTGGACAAATGCAGATGTAATTGTGTTAATGCCTTTCGATCCTTACGCTTCTTCTCTTCATCTGTTAATGTCGAAGGCATCTTATCTATCCCTAGCAGGGCATCCTCCAGATCCATCTGTGCAAGAACTGCTTGCATCTTAATTTGCCACAACGCAAATCTAGTGTTGCGATCTAACAGCGGAATTTCATACTTCAAAGACGCCATTACCGTGATCGAGATGAATAACCCGGAAGCTCTGATACCAATTTGTGAAAATAAATAAATAAATAAATAAAATAAAGAACACACAAATTTTACGTGGAAACCCTATCGGGAAAAAACCACGGGCAGAGGAGAAGAAAATTCACTATGTTGAAAATTTTGAATCAATATAAGAGGAATAGACTATGTCTATTTATAGGCTTGTAAAGCCATATTCTTGTAGGATTGAAACACCCTATCCTAATCAATATAAAATAGATGAAGTTTAATAAGGTTTAAAAAACCTTATTCTAAAATAAAATAAAAGAAGTCTAGTTCTATATAGATTTTACTTTTATTTTATTTTCCATCGTAGTCTATTTAAATAAGAATTTGGGTCACTTAATTCTAACAATTTTCAATGCTAATGTGGATACGATACAAGGGGTCCTCAATATCGTTGTAGGTAAGCTGAAAAAGAAGGAAAATACTCTTGAACCCATGGTGATGAATTTGAATGAACATATTGTTAAGCTTAAAGGAGACCTCGCTATCTACAAAGTTGCTTTAGGTAATGGGGTGTTAGCTACGACACCCAAGCTTAAGATTGATATCCCCAAGTCGAAAAAGTTTAAGGGGATGAGGTCTGCAAGGGATGTGAATTTCTTGTGGGGAATAGAGTAATACTTTCATTCGAGAGGCATCATGGATAATGCTACTAAATATTGTTGTTATGTATTTTACTAATGTTGCTCTTTTATGGTGGCATCGTAGGTCCAAAGATGAAAAATAAGGTAGAGTTACAATTGGGACTTGAGAGGAGTTCTAGAGGGAATTTAAGGGGCAGTTTTACCCGAAGTATGTCGACGATGAGACTCAAGCTTAGTTGCACCGGCTTATGCAACAAGACATAGTTAGGGAGTATGTGAAAGAGATTATTGAACTAATGCTCCATATTTCTAATTCGGGAGAGAAGACGTTTTTCTCCTTTATGGATGGGATGAAGCTTTGTCTGAAGAAAAAGTTGTAATGCCGAGGGGTCAAAGAACTTACTAAAGTCATGACCATAGAGAAGTCATTAATTGAGCTTGTTCCGAGGAAAGGCAAGTTCAAGCCCAAAAAAAGGGTAATGGTGTGGGAGATAAAGAAGGATAAGGTAAAAACAAAACTAGTAAAAATGATGGTAATGGGAAACCATATAATGAGAAGTTGAAGCAAACAAACCGAAGGAGTCAGTATCATGGTCTATTTATCTGGTAAAGCTTAAAAGAAGGTTTAAAAATTTACCTATAGATAGCTAGCACAGAAGTTCTCCTAAACCTTTATAGTTAACACCCTTATTAGCAAGAAAGAACTCTCCTAGTTTCTCACCGTAACTATAATCTCGCTATCACTCAGACTGGTACTCCGCTGTATTGACAAAGTTCTTCGTAGCACTCCGCCATGAAGTTACTAACATTATACAGTCTAAGTCTTGCAACTTGGGTGGTCTTCGCCGTCGTAGTCTCCTGAACCGATCCAATTCGCCAAACCAGGGTGTGACACTCAACTACAAATAGAGGCCATCCACCTTAGTTGTAATTTTTCAAAGTAATAGAAACACTTTTAGAGTATTTACTCAAACACTTGGTATGCTTAGATTTCTTTTAGCTTTCTTGCTTGTTCGTTGCTTCTTCGCTTTTGAAAGTTTGCTTCTACCTTATTTCGGTGCCTTAGAGAATTTCTTTGATAATTCTCATCTTTTTGAGAGATAAGTTGACTTAGGTAATTTGAAGCAAAAGGATTGCCTAAGATCATGCAGATTCTGTATGAATTACGATAAATTTTTGAATTAGTGAAGAAGCTATATGAAGTACAAACACAAACAATAATCATCCTTATTACTAGCAAATGGGAGAGTTCATATAAATTTGTGATTGAATCAGAAATCAATATTAGGAAGTTCGCAAAATTCATTTCTAAGCTTATTCTTGTTGATGGTTTTAGGGAGCCAAGAGTTGCAAACAGTGACGCAGATAGCTTAATGAAATTACGGGTGGGTAGATGTTCCCTTCTAATTTGGGCTAGGGGCAAATGCCGTGTTTAGCAAAGTGCTTTGTTTTGTTTACTTTGCAGGGTCTTGTGTTGTTGTATGGTAGGTGCAACATCTTGTGTTTTGGTCTTTGTTTTGTACTATTAATTGGTACCTGAGATGTTAATTGAGATTAATACAAGTTTTCTGACTTTTCAAAAAATTATATTCAACATCTTATATAACAAGTTCAAAAATATCATAAATTTATGTAACTAAATAATTAAGATATTATATGTTTAATACATCACGTTTAATATATGATAAGCTCAAACATCAAGCTATCAAGACGGATACAACAATAATCAGAGAAATAAATGTAGCTAAGCATCGCACCTAGTCTTATTAAAATTACCAATCCCACTAGATTTATGAGCTAGAACAAAAACTATCTTACTAGGACGAATATCAAACTCATCAAGACAGTCCATGAGATCTCTTTGAACTTTTGTTTGAATTCCATGTGAACAAATGGATTGTGTGCTCTTTGGTGAAGCTAGTGCATGATTATGTTCTGCATGAAATCGAGAAATAATCTATTTCCCTCCTTTCTTGGATATTAAAACCATTGCTTTGTAACATTCTATTGTTTCATTCGAAGTTGCATGGACTCTATCTTCTCCCTTGAAGTGTTTTTTTTTTTTTTTTTGCCTTCACACATTCTTTCGAACAAATAAATTCTCTAGCAATCATTAGATTATGGCGATCCTGACGTATGTCAAAACCTTTGACTCTCGCATAATATAATAATATTTTTATGCATCATTTGGTGGCTCAAATTCCATACCAATATATGGTTCTGGTTAGCTTTAATAGTTGATTGTTTGATAGTATGTTATTTTGTATCAACTCCGAAGACCTGATCTTCAACTTCTTGTATCTCCATCAAATGATCTTGTACAGTTGAGTTCTCCATTTTAATCCTTGGAAAAGTATAAAATAATTATTTTAAATTGAAAGTGATTAAACATAAGTAGGAAAAATTGCAACCATGTTCACAATCGTAACATCAAAAATGCTTTTAAGACTATATATCTAGCATGTCAATCCAGGAATCCAATAAATTAGAGAGCACCAATCAAAAGGTGTAAAGCAATTCTGTTGAAAAATGCATAAATATGTATTAAATCCATTACAGGATCAAACAGAATGGAGATTTTGTACGAAAGTTGAGCATTCAACAAGAAATCAAATATACGTGAAAAATAAGAACACATTAAATAAATGAAAGAGTAAATTACCTATGATGCCGAGTGGCAAGGTGGGTTTCTACTCTAGGATTCAATTTGAGGTTTAATAGCACTTCAAAGAGGTAGATTTTGAGAATGGCAGATAGGAATTTATGTTCAATTTAGGCTTTTCTTTCTCTTTTTTAAAAGAAAAGATGATGATGAAGAAGATGGTTGTGGGTTCTTTGAAGCCGGTGGTAGCAAAGATAGCAAAGCGATTAGTAGCACATGAGATCCATCAGCGGATGGTTTTGGATTACAGTGATTGTGGTCAAAGCACATGAGAGCTTGTGTTGATGCTCTTCATCTCCTGGGACTTCTACAATGTGGGTATCTGCCATTTCAGCTATCACTCAACAAAAATAATAATAAATTACAAAAAGAAAAAGAAATTAAACAATTTTTTTTTATAAAAATGCTATTAAGAATTTGTTGAAAATAGAGAGAGATTGAGGATTGTGAGATTGGGTTTTGTCTCTCTCTATATAAATAAAAAATTTATTATACATTTTTTTGAAAATATTTATATATTTCATATATATATCTTTGAATTCTTTAAAATTAGAATTAAATTGAGATCAGGCATTAATTTTTTTTTAAAAATATAATTAAATCAATATAATATATAAAAGTTGAGGACTAAATTTATTATTTTATTAATTTTTTAATTACCATGTCATCCTCCCATAAGATATTTAACGAAACTTAACAAACCTGGACAAAAAAACCTCGATTAATTGAGTGACTAATTTTTAAAAAATTCATAATTGAATGACAAAAAATGAAGTCTTTAATTGAGTGACCTATGATGCAATTTACCCTAATGATGAAATTACCAAGCATGATTTGGTGTGGTTGCCTGCATCTCCACCTTCTTCCCAAAATGCCTTTACCTTCGAAGATGCATCCCAAAATCTCCACAATCTACTAAAATGCCTCCACCAACTTCCATATTTAATATCTGGCAAATTACTGATTCGATTTTTCAATAATTTTTCCTTTTTTTTGCATTTGCATATTCATTAATGTTTTAATAAATTTTTTATGCTTGTTTTTATGATATTATTGTCTAATTTCAGTTCACATAAAAATATGAAATGAATCTATAATTAAATCAAAATAAATCGAGCCAAAACTTAATTTTTAGAAAATTTGTTGCTTAAGTGCATTTCATTGAACTCATTTAATAAAATATGTCTTTTAATTTATATATGTAAAAGGAAAAAAAATAAAGCCTAAAAACCTCAAAAAGAAATAAGGAGGAAAGTGAAACTTTTACCTTTGAAGAATATTCAATTTACATCATCAAATAAGATGAAAAGAATTTTTTATGCAAAGAGAACCTCATTACTTTTGTTTTGATTATTTACTTGGAAAATGTCATTAATTTATAGGCATGCTGTATATTTTTATTTATCACTTATTTCTATGTATGTCAATATTTACTATATAAAAAAGGGGTAGGTAGATTTTAAAAAAAAAAACTTAATGAAATTGGAAACGCGTTACAAATTTTTTTTAGGAATTACATAAACGTTATATAAGCTGGCAATGCGTTACATTTTATTTACCATGTATGATTTGGTAGGTAGGATTTTTTATTGAAATTGAAAAGCGTTGCAATTAAACAAATGTTATTTGTGTTGGAGATGTGTTACATTTTATTTTTATGTTTTAATATCAAAATAAGAATATAAACAAATTTTACATGGAGGGATAGGGGTTTATCAGATAATACAATGAAGGATGGTTTGATATTATATGTATCACATTGAACATTTTTAAATTAAAAATTCTACATCGATAAATTAATAAACTTAAGGTTCCATATATGATATTAAGCCATTCAAATTTTTTTTTTTAACTTGAGGAAATTGTAATAGATATTGCAGATAATGTGTTGCTACCTACAATTGTTGCTTACTGAAACTCAAAATTGTTTATGGAAGTGCTAGTGTCTCAGGTTACAGATCGAAGCACATGATGAATGTAGACAGAACGTCCCATGAACGCCAACTAATTAAATGTGGCTCATTTGACCCACTTAAACTGACTCAATTCAAGGAACATATGAAGAAGTCCATCTACTTAAAGCTTTAATGGTCTAGTGAAACACTCCAGTAAAACTAGAGTTATCATAGTAAATATATTTTCATCCTAAAGGATAAGATTGTATAGTGGTTAAATCCCTTAAGAATCTCATTTTGTAGATAGATTTTGATCTCAACTGTTGGTGTAATTTAAATTGTACTATTGGATTTGGGGAAACTGAACTACAAATAGAGTTCTTTGCCCTCATTTGTAATCATTCAATTGTAACTCTTCAAAGTAATAGAAACACTTTGAGAGCATTTATTCAAACACTTGGTGTGTTTAACTTTCTTGTGGCTTTTCTATTTGTTCATTGCTTCTTCATTTTTGAGAGTTTGCTTCCACTTTATTTCAGTGTCTTAAAGAATTTCTTTGAGAAATCTTTTTTTTTTAGAGAGAGAGATAGGTTGGCTTAGGTAGATCTGAAGTGTAACATCCTGATTTTGGGCCTAGTCGGAACAGTGGTTTCGAGACCACAAATCTGAGGTCATAAAATTTATTTTAGTATTATTTTGAGGTCTACAACATGATAATAGGATTGTGTAAAAATATTGTTAAGAAACTTTATCGTTTGAATGCTTAATTTGTGAAAAAGGACCAAATCGCGTAAAATGCGAAAGTTGTGTTCCTTTAGCTAAATGTGTTAAATAGCTATAGAACTTAAAATTTGAGGTCCTTAATGAGTAATTAGGCCATTATATATGTGTATGGCTGCACATGAAGTGTAACAAATGAAAAGTCAAAAAGTCAAAAAAAATGGGCATGAGTTGGTATTTAATGACAAAAGCAAAAACTAATAAAATAAAAATCAAATGGTCATCTTCTTCTCCATATTTTTCCACCGAAAATTCAAGGAGAAAAACCCCCCATGGAAGCTTTAAATTTTCAGCACAATAAACCCTCTACATGTAAGTCATTTTGGTGATAGCTTTTGATGTTTTTGAGATCCTTGAAGCATAATATAGCTATTTCTACCATTATTTCGAGCTAGGGTTTATGTTAAAAAATTTAACCATGTGTGTCATGCATGTATTTTGATGATTAATGGAGTAATATGGAAGTTTGGTGATAGATGAACATCTTTTTCTAAGCTATTTTTCATGAAAACACCTAAAAGGACTTGTTTGTAAAACTTGTAAAAATAAGTGTTAAAAATGTGATTTGATGAAAAATGTGGGTTTTTATAAGAGGGAATATGAATCAGCTATTCTTGGGTAACCAAGAAATGGACACATTTCATTTTACGAGCCTAGGGGCTAAATTGTAATTATGTGAAAGTTTAGGGGTAAAATTTATTTTTTCCAAAATATGATTTATGGGCTGTTTTGAATAATTTGGTAACTAAATAAGTGGAATTTTCTATTATAGATCAAGAAAAATGGAGTCCGGGCTTAGACCGAGGAAAGAGCAAAATCTTGGACTAAATTGAATTGATTGTCCATACTTTTGTACCGAGGTAAGTTTGTGTGTGATTGATACAAATTTTTATTATGAATTTAGCATTAAATGTTATATGAATTGTATAATTGTCTTCGTGAGTATTATTGATGTTGTTTGATAAAGATTTGAGGTGATAAAAGCCGATTGAACCTTAGGAATACTTAAGGTACAAATATTATGACATTTGGGTTGATGAGATCCCGCATAAGATCATATCTAGGATATGGCATCGGCATCAGTATGAGTTATCATGTAAGACCATATCTGGGATATGGCGATGATATGAGATTTCGTGTAAGACCACGTTTGGAACATGGCGTTGAAATAAGACTTCGTATAATACCATATCTGGGATATGGCTTCGATGTGAAATCTCATGTAAGACCATGTCTGGGACATGGCATTGGCATCTTATTGTGTATGGTAATTCCGAGTGTCCCTAGTATTCCAAGTGGTTCAACGAGCAGTCTAAGGATTTGTCGAGGAAATGATGAGGTATGATCATGTTGAAAGGGTACAGGTATGTACGCCAAGCTTGTAGTTATTGAGATTACTAAATGATAAGACTTCGGTAAGATGAAAATGAATGAATTAAGACCTTGAATTCCATTAAAATTTATGTAAATTGAATGAGATAAGGTATGACTACGATGGTTATTAAGGATGATATGATTTAAGTTATGTTATGTTGTGTATAAAAATGTAAATTTTCATTTCTTATTAATTTCATGCAAGCTTACTAAGATTTATGCTTACTCCCTCTTTCTTCCATTTCCTTATAGTATTGCCAAGCTAGCTCAGGGATCAAAGGACATCGGAGGCTCATTCACACTACCAACTGAACCTCTTGGGTATAGTTAGTCTCAACATTTTGAGTATGGCATGTATAGGGACTTGGTATTTTTTTTGTTATATGTCATATTGGTCTATCCAAATGTGTTGGCTTATAATAATAGTTGATTCATTTTGTGTATGGCCATGAGAGTACCATAATGATTATTGGGTTGTAAATCGATTCATCCATGTATGTATGTGTCAATTCTATTATGATATGGCTTATGGTTATTGATGATTGAAGGTTGATGAATGTCGTGTGTGTGTATAGGATGGTATGAAAATACATGCATACATGTCTAAGAAATATTGCTTATTCGTATATGCGTGTAGGTAAGATTTGATTTGTCATATTAGGAAGTTGTCATGCATAAGATATGTTTATGAGTGTTAAGGTATCATTGAAGTTATATATGTGTTTATACAAATAAGAGTGGCAATTGACTTGAAAAATAGCCTTAAAGTTGTCCACACGAGTAGACACACGGGCGTGTGTCTCGACCATGTGAGTGACACCACCTCAGAACATGGGCATGTGCCCAAATCGTGTGGAGTCTGCACCTAATTTTGAAATTTAATTCGCCATACGGCCTAAGGACATAGACGTGTTCCTCAGCCGTGTGACCTTGTTTGGTTGAAGTGAGTTACACGGGCTGAGGACACGGGCGTGTCCCAAGTCACACGGGCGTGTCCCAAGTCACACGGGCGTGTCCCAAGTCACATGGGCGTGTGAGACCACACGGCCTACCCACACGGGCGTGTGATTCTCCAAAACATGAAAATTTTTCTAAGTGTTGTAAAAGTTCCAAAAGTTCTCGGTTTAGTCTCAAATCTTTTCCGAGGCATGTTTTGGGCCTCGTAGTCCCGTATAAGGGATGTTAAGTATATGTTTGAATGACCTTAATTAGAACGAAATTTTATGGTCCAGTTTTGTATGTTTGATTGTGTTCAAGTACAATAATGCCTCGTACCCTGTTCCGGTGTCGAGTACGGGTAAGGGGTGTTACATGAAGCAAATGAATCGCCTAAAACTGTGCGATTTATGAGACTAAATGTCACATCCTAAAAACCAAGTTAGTAGAAATTGGGTCGGTGAGCCAAAAGTAGTCACGTTTTGTTTTTGGGATAAAAGTTGCAAAATTTTTCAGTTAAATTGATCTGATTTGTCAGTCAAATTCCTTTCCTTGAGTTTTTATTGATTTTATTCCTATGCTTAACTGGTCACAAGTAGGTTATTTTTTTATTCTTGTTAGTTTGTTGACAAGAATGAGCCTATTGGTTTAATGGTAAGGATTCAGCTTACCCAGGGATTACGTGTTTGAATCCCATGCGTACGAAGCGAAGATACTTTCGCTACTCTATTTGTGTCGTCCACGTGGTCAGAATTTGAGTAAAATTCTGTAACACCCCTAACCTGTCTCCGTCACTAGATTTAGGTTACGAAACATTACTGTACAATCGAAAAACATTTAACATCATAACATTTAAATAAATTAAACATATAATAAACATTTAATGACATGCATTTTGTCCCTAAATTGAGCCTTCGAGGCCCTAAAAATAACTTAGAAGAAGTTCGGGACTAATTTGAAACAAAACATAAATTTTAAGAAAAAGTTGAAAAATTTGGAAAACAGGGGTGACACGGCCATGTGGCATCACCCCAGGCCGTGTAACTTTCGAACAAACGACACACGGCCGTGTCTCAGCCCGTGTCCTCACCTGTGTAAGTCACTGAGATGCCCCACACGCCCGTGTGTCAGGCCGTGTGCTAGGCCGTGTAACTTACTGACTTGAAACACCAAGAAAATCTCAAATGACATACAGCCATGTTGCCAGACCATGTGACATCCTGTGTCCCAAGCCATGTGAACCCAAAAATTCATCCAAAAACAAGCTATTTCAAGTCTAACTCATGCATAACTAACCATTACATTTGTGCATACTTTTAAGGGACTTAAACATCATTCAAACACACCTAATCATGTTATTTCAAATATCCTAACTTATCTCACCAATATGTCATTCAAAGGCACAACAATTGTATCGAAACATCAATTACCCAAAACATGTCAATGTTGCCATTTTCCAAACATAATAACCTAATTCAAACACCTATCAAAAACACATCACGATGACCAATTTCAAGTCATCACAAACATACCAAAAGATCATGCATTTAAATTACCTAAAGGTGATCAAGATGACCTTACTTAACAAGCATTACAAGTCCATCAACCATACATGAACTTCAAAGACATAAACATACCATTTACACTTTCATAAACTACCATCATAAAAGGTCCTATACATGCCATTATTAACCTTGATCAAAATACACAAAATCTACCGAAATGATTGCTGGATAGTGTGATAAGTCTCCGATGAGCTTCAAACCGATCGAGCTCTCGATTAACTATAAAACAAAAGAAAGTAACTACATAAGCAATAAATGCTTCGTAAGCTCGTATAAACTTTAAACATAACTTACCACTTCATTAATACAATTCATAGATTAAGCATAAACCATTACCAATTTCATAAGCTTAGTATAAGCCTACTGAAACACCATCAAACTCACAAGTTAGTAAGTTCATCAACATCTTCATCAACATCACATATAAGTTCATTTATAACATAAGTTTATTTCATAAGATACATCTCATATTCATCAACCTTTTTATAAGTTTATGAATCATTCCATTTACTTACTTACCATTCCATTCCTTTTCTTACCCAATGAACCATCTAAAATCACATCAGATACTCGAGAAAGCTCACACATAGTGTGCCTTTACATATAACCATAACATTTCATTTACATCATTGCTCACATGAGATGTGAAATGGACCTGCTCACACGAGTTGTGGGTCGAAATGCAAGCTACACTATGCTGCTTACATGAGCTGTGGAAAATCCGCAACAAATGCAAGACCTCATCCATCGGTAGGACATTCAGGACTAGCACCCAAAACATGAAATCCCTAATGACATGTCATTTGTATCCTAAGAATTTTTAAGGTTCAACCGGGACTTGATATCTGTCAATTTATCATAGTATTAATACGTTTATATATTGATTCATTTACATTAAAAATAACATAGTAAACATTCAAATTTAGATGATGTTAAAATGATTACCATTCATATGAACTTACCTGTACCAAAACAATGCCCTAACGTGATCCAACGACTAATCCGCTATTTCGATTTTCCTGCAATTAGTGTCCGTTTGAGTCGTTTCTTGATCTAGATAGACATTTTCATTCAATTAATCTCGTTCCAGCATTTAAAATATTAATTTAGCTCATAACCCATAATAATGAAAATTTACAAATTTACCATCAAAATTTACCCTTTTTGCAATTTAGTCTTTAAACCCCAAACTTGCAATTTAATCACTTTCAATTAAAATTCATACTAACCGATTTTTAACTAGTCTTATAACAGCCCATATTTATCATCAATTTATAATATTTTCATTTAATTTTACCATTTTCATAAATAAGCCTCTAAACCTTAAAATCATAAAAAATTACTTAACAAAATATGTCTATTTAACAACCAAGCTTAACAATCTACCATAATACTTCAAAAACATATCAAATTCATCCATGGCATAGTGTATAACATTTAATTTTACAATTTGACCCTCCGAGTTAGCTAGATTAAGCTAATACGAGCTCAAAAATATAAAAATTACTAAAAACGGGATAAAATTTCACTTACATACACCTTAATATAGTTTGGCCGAATATTCTTTATGCTTCACCATGGCTATACAGTTTCAAAACCATAAAACAAAGGAAGAAGATGATAGTAATATATTTTATCATCTTTTATTTAAATTACTAATTTATCAAATTACAAAATTCACCATTAAAAATAATTCAAATTTCACTAAAAACCATACCACATCCGTCCACTATATTTAAGCTTGGGAAATTTACCAACTTAAACCCTTAATCCATGTGTTAAATCAATTTAATGCAAATAAAATTATAGTGATTAACTTTTGCACCTTTTTCAATTCAGACCTTTTCACTTAATTAACTATCTAAACATTAAAATTTCTTAAACAAATTTTAATATGACCTTAATAACACTCCATAAATATTTAATAAAATATTTATGGCTCGGTTTATAACAACGAGGTCCCGATACCTCATTTCCTAAAACCAGTTGAACTTAAGGACATACCACTTGAACCTAATTATTTTTCATTTAACATAAATCATTAAATCAAATTTTATTATTACACCATATATAACTCATAAATATTAAATAGTAATATTTACGAACTCACACGTCTAATTTGTGGCCCTGAAATCATTGTTCCAACACCACATAGAAATGGATTGTTACAATTTCCCCCTTTACGAAAATTTCGTCCTCGAAATTTCTCATCGGATCTTGAGGAATTACATTATATTTTATCTAACTCAGTGTGTGTTTCGAAAGTATAAATTTTCCAAAACTCTTAATATTTTTAGAAATATCTTATGTTCGAAAACACTTATTTTACAGTAAGATCACTTAATCACTTATTTAGTTTAACAACGAAAATTTTTAAAGTATTAATTTTGAAAACCGAATTGTAATTTGATAAATCGTTTGATATCGTAGTTTTACGTTAAAAATACCAGAATCCAACAAAATAACCAGAAACATTAAAACAAAGTCCAAAAATGAATTTACAAACTAAAAGACCATAAATGAATTAAACATAAATCATTGTATATTATTATGAACTAGAAAATCAATCCGAGCTCCTGCACGCAGTCTAGTCCTAAGTTTTCTTATTACCTGAAAAGATTAAAAGTAAAGGGTGAGCTAACAAGCTTAGTGTGTAACTCAGCCTAAACAAAATAATATACAGATTCAGATGCAGGTTCAAATTCAGATGCAGATTCAGATACTGAAACAAATCCTAACCCCATCCGCTACACATCATCTCTGTCCATCCCTACACACCAAATAAGGTAATAAATACTCATCCAACCCTACACACCACAATAGTGAGAGTATGTCACTTTCAAAATAGTGCAATCAAACTATCAGAAATAGTATGGTAATCCGCCAAAATCAGATAAGTGTGGTCAAGCCACCAAATATGCAGATAAACTGCCAGAATCAGATATGGGTGGTCGAGCCACCATAATCGCAGTCAAGCTGCTAGAAGAGATATGTGGTTGAACCACCAAATAAAACATATTATTAAACTGTCATCATTTCCTCTGTCACAATAACATATCACACCCAATTGCACATGCTAACAAAATACATATTTAGACACACACAGACGAATCATGCTTTAGCATATTATAACATGCTAACAAAATTTCTCAGATTGCAGATCAGACGTAAAATTTATCACAGACATGTCGTCAGAAAAAGCACATATAGATTAAAATGCAGATAATATCACATAGCTTATACAGATTTTAGTAATTAGTGCCACTAACATACAAACACATAAATTTTATGGATTTCATGGTCTTACATGCTTACAGAGCCATCAGAAATCCAAATTCAAAATCTCATATCCATCCCAAACTGGGCCCAACAATCTGCCCAAAATAGGGTCACACTCCCATGTGGCCCACACACCCTACTTGTTCAAGCCGTGTGGCCCACACGATTTTCCACACGATTGTGTGACCCATACGGGCTGCCACACGGCCAAACACACAATGAAGGGCAGTTTGGTATTATATATATATATATATATATATATATATATATATATATATATCACATGGAACATTTTTAAATTAGAAATTCTACATTGATAGATTTAATAAACATAAGGTGTCATATACGATATTAGCCCTTTCAATTATTTTTAACTTGAGGAAATTGTAATAGATGTTACAGATAATGTGTTGCTACCTACAATTGTTGTTTATTGAAACTCAAAACTATTTATGGAAGTGCTAATGTTACAGTTACGAATCAAAACTCGTGATGGATGTGCAAAAAAATCCCATGGAGGTCAACTAATTAAATAAAACTCATTTGACTCACTTGAATTGACCCAATTCGTGGAACATATGAAGAAATTCATCTACTTAAAAACTTGATGGCTCAGTGAAACACTCCAGTAAAACTAGAGTTGTATGTTAAATATTTTGTAATTCTAAGGGATAAGATTTTATAATGTTTAAATTTCTTAGGACTTTCATATTGTCGATAGACTTTTATCTCAACCATTAATGTAATTTAAACTATACCGTTGGATTTGGGAAAGCTCAACTACAAAAAAAGTCCTTCCACCTCAGTTGTAATTTTCAAAGTAATAAAAATAATTTGAGAGCATTTACTCAAACACTTGGTTTGCTTAAATTTCTTTTCGCTTTTCTGTTCTTTTGTTGCTTCTTCGCTTTTGCTTCTGATTTATTTCGGTTTCTTAGAGAATTTCTTTGAGAATTCTCATATTTCTAATAGATAGGCTGACTTATGTCTATTTGAAGCAAAAGAATTACCTAAGGCCAAGCGATTTCTGTATGAATTACAACAAATTTATCAATTAGTGACGAAGTTTCTGTATGAATTACAAACACAAACAACAATCATCCTTATTGCTAGCAAATGGATAGTTCACATAAACTTTGAATCGATATTCAATACTAGGAAGCTTGTAAAAATCATTTCTGAGCTTATTTTTGTTGATGGTTTTAGGGAGCTAAGAGTTGCAAACAGTTGGACAGGTAGCTTAATGAAATTAGGGGTGGACGAATGTGCCCTTCTTATTTGGGTTAGGGGCTAATGATGTGTTTAGCAAAGCGCTTTACTTTGTTTACTTTGCAGGGTCTTGTGTTATCGTATATTGGTAGGTGCAAGATCTTGTGTTTTGGTCTTTGTTTTGTACTATTAATTGGTACCTGAATTGTTAATTGAGATTAATACAATTTTCCTGACTTCTCAAAAAAATGATAATCAACATCTTATATAACAAGTTCAAACATCAAGCTATCAAGACAGATGCAACAATCTGAGAATTAAATGTCGCTAAACATCACGCTTAGTCTTATTAAAATTACCAAGCCCGCTAGATTTATGAGTCCAAACAAAAACTATCTTAGTGGGACGAATACCTGACTTATCAAGAACATCCATGAGATGTCTTTGAACTTTCATTTGAATTCTTCGTGAACAAATGAACTGTGTGCTCTTTGGTGAAGCTAATACATGATTATGTTCAATTTGAGGATGGCAGATTGCAATTTATGTTCAATTTAGGCTTTTCTTTTTTAAAAGAAAAGATGATGAAGAAGAAGAAGATGGTTGTGGGTTCTTTGAAGCTGGTGGTAGCAAAGAGAGCAAAGCGAATAGTAGCAGGGATGATTGTTGGTCGCAATTGTCAAGATGGCCTGGACTCTGAGAGATCTCCATCAGTTGATGCTTTTGGATGACAGTGATTGTGGTCAAAGCACATGAGAGCTTGTGTTGATGCTTTTCATCTCCTGGGACTTCTACAATGTGGGTATCTGCCATTTCAGCTATCGCTCAACAACAATAATAATAAATTACAAAAAGAAAAAGAAATTAAACAAAAATTTTTTTAAAAATATGCTATTAAGAATTTGTTGAAAACAGAGAGAGATTGAGGATTGTCATAATGAGATGAGATTGGGTTTTGTGTATATATATATATAAATAATTTATTATATATTTTTTTTGAAAATATTTATGTATCTTTATGTATATGTTTTCGAATTAGAATTAAATTGAGGTCATACTTCAAATTTAAAAAAATATATATTATAATTAAATCAATATAATATGTAAAAGGTGAAGGTTAAATTTATTATTTTATCGATTTTTTAATTATTACGTCACCCTTCCATAAGACATTTAAAGACACTTAATGAAAATAGACAAAAAAGAAAAAACTCAATTAGTTGGGTGATTAATTTTAAAAAATTCAGATTAAAATGACAAAAAAAATAAGTCCATAATTGAGTGACATATGATACAATTTACCATAATTTTGAACACTGATGAAATTAAAATATTTCCCCATAAATGTACTAAATATTGTACCTAAAAATATATTAAAAATATATTAAGTAACCCAAAAATAAAATTACCCAGCATGATTTGACGTCGTTCCCTAAATCTCCACCATCCACCCAAATTGCCTTCACCTTTGATGTTGCTTCCCTGAATCTCCACCACCAACTTTCATATTTGATTTCTGGTAAATCACTGATTCAATTTTTTATTTTTTTTTACATTTCACCTGATAAACACAAATAATAAAAAAAATTCATTAGTAATAAATTTTTTATTGTTTTAATAAGTATGCTTATTTATACGATTTCAGTTTACATAAAAATATGAAATGAATTTATGATTAGATCAAAACAAGTCGAGTTAAGACTTATTCTCTAAAAATTTCTTGCTTAAGTTTAAAAATGACAACCCATTAACCTCATTTAATAAAACATTTTTTTTTACTTGTAATAAAATATGATTTTTGATTTATATATGTAAGAATCTTTTAATAAGTTTTCATATTTGTTTTGTTGATATTATTGTTTGATTTCAACTTACATAAAAATATGAAATGAGTCTATAATTAAATCAAAACAAATTAAGCCAAGACTCGATTCTCAAAAACGATTATTCCTTAAGTTTAAAAAGGGCGCTTCATTGATCTCGTTTAATAAAATATTTTTTTTAGTTTATATATGTAAGGATTTTCAAGGAAAAAATAAAACTTAGAAACCACAAGAAAAAAATAGGAGGAAAGTGAAACTTTTACCTTTGAAGAATATCCAATTTAGGTCACCAAATAAGATAAAAAGAAATTTCTTATGCAAAGAGAACTTCATTATGTTTTGATGATTTACTTGGAAAATTTCCTTAATTTATAGGCATGTTATATATTTCTATTTATCACTTATTTCCATATATGACAATAATTACTATATAAAAATTGGGTAGTTAGATTTTTTTAAGAAAAAATCAATAAAATTGGAAAGGCGTTACAAATGTTATCTAAGGAATTACATAAATGTTATATATGTTGGCAATGCGTTACATTTTATTTACCATATATGATTTGGTAGGTAGGATTTTTTATTGAAATTGGAAAGCGTTACAATTAGACAAATGTTATTTGTGCTCGGTATACGTTACATTTTGTTTTTAGGTTTTGATATCAAAACAAGTGTAACAGCTCGTTTTTAGTGATATTAGAAACAGTGGTTTTGGGACCACAATTCTGACGAGTAAATTATTATTTTATTATTTATTTAGTGTCAACGGGATTATATCAAGGTCGTATTAAAATTTCGTTAAAAAATGTTGAAGTTTACATAGTTAATTAAGTGAAAATGACTAAATCGTAAAAAGTGTAAAAGTTTATTTCTAATAGTTAAAAGGGATAAATGGATTTGGAAAGGGAAGTTAATGGACTTGAATGGTAATTATACCATATATGTTGATAGTGGATGTTTATGGATAGGTTTTAATGAAATTTTAATGATTTTAAAAGGTGTATTAAGTAATTTGATAATTTAGATAAAATGTTAGTAAATTAAAGGATGAGAAAACTATCATCTTTTTCATTTTTCTTCAAGCCTTATCCCTTTTCACCATTAAAGAAGATAGATAGTTCAGCCAAGCCCCGTTTTTAAAGATTTTTATGTTTTTGAGTCCGTTTTAGCTTAATCTAGTTAGCCCGATGGTTAATTTGTAAAATTTCTAAAAGTTTAGGGACTTAACATGAATGTTTTTGAATGATTTTTGATGTTAATTGATAGATTATGAATCCTTGTTGAAAAATAAACAAGTTTTGTTAAGTGATTTTGATGAATTTTGGAAATAGGGATTAATTTGTTAAAGGTATAAATTCTAGGGTTTTATTGTGAAATGATGGTATATATGAGTTGTTTAAAGGTCCCTTGCATCTATGGTTAACATGGGTTTAGGTTTAAATAGTAATATTTTAAGTTATGAGCTTAAGGACTAAATTGTGAAAAATTAAAATGTTAGGAGCAAATTGGTAATTTTGCATAAATATGAACCATGGATTAAATTGAACTCTAGAATTACTTGATTGATTGAAATTATCTATTTAGATCAAGACAAACCACATTCAGACTTATATCAAGGAAAAGTTAAAGCTTCGAACTAATTTGATTAAACTACTACGCCCTAATTATCGAGATAAGTTCGTATGAACTGTAATCGCTTAAATGTTGTTTAAATTTAATGTTTATTATGTTGTTTTGATGTAAATGAATCAATATAAAATGCATCAATTCTATAATGAATTGACGGATATCGAGTCTCAGTTGAAACTTAGGAATTCTTAGGATACAAATGACATGTCATTAGGGATTTCATGTTTCGGGTATTAGTCTTGAATGTCCTACTGATGGCTGAGGTCCTACATTTGTTGCAGATTCTTCACAACTCGTGTGAGCAGCAACATATAGCTTACATTCTGACCTACAGCTCATGTGAGCGGACCCATTTCACAGCTCGTGTAAGCATTGATGTAAAGGAAAGGTTACTTTTATATGTAAAGGCACACTTCGTGTGAACTTTCCCGAGTATGCGATGTAATTTTAGATGGTTCAATAGGCAAGAAAAGGAAAATGAAGCTGTAAGTATGCAAATCCAATAAATCATAACATTATGGTAACATTGATAATGTAAAATGTTATGTATATACATAGTAAACCACATATCTTATGGTTGAATTCATATATATCATGAACAAGTATACTAACTTATGAGTCTGATGATGTTATATAGGCTCATACTAAGCTTATGGCATTGGTTTTGGTTTAGACTTATCCTATGAATTGTATTATAGAAATGGTAAGTTATGTTTATGGTTTATACAAGCTTACTAAGCACTTATGCTTACATAGTTTCTTTCTTTTGTTTTATAGATTATCGGAAGCTCGATCAATTTGGACCTCGTCGAAGATCTATCATAGTATCCAAAATTCTTTTCAACAATTTTTGTATATTTTGGCCAAGGTTAATAATGGCATGTATAGGATGTTTTGTAATGGTGCTTTGATATGTTTATGTCTTAAAGATTATGTTTGGTTGGTGCACTTTAATGCTTACCAAACTTTGTCATTTTGGTCACTTTCTAATGCTTGTAAATAAGGCTCTTTATGGTATGTTGATGTTATCTTGAAAATGGTCTATTGTGACTTGTTGTAGTACCTATTTGAATTAGGTTTATATGCATGAAATGTGGTAATATTGACATGTTTAGATAAGTGTTGTTTGGATGCAATTGAGGTGCCTTTGAATGGCATATTGGTTAGGTGAATTAGGTTGTTTGAATTGGCATAATTATGTGTATTTGAATATTCTTTAATCCCTTGAAAGTGTGCACAAATGGATTGAATGTTTATGCATGAATTGGTTAGGAAATGGTTTGATTTTAGGTAAAATTTTGGGTTCACATGGCCTAAGACACTAGCTGTCACATGGCAGTGTGAGACACACGGTCTAGTGACATGGCTGTTTGTCATTTGTGATTTTCTTAATGTACAAGTCAATAAGTTAGATGACCTGGCACACGACCTGGCACACGGTTTGTGTGTCATTTTTTTTATTTTGAAACTCTGAAGCTTAAATGAAATCAATAAAAGACTAAAGAGAAAATTTTCACAAATACGAGCATTTCATAGCAACTAATAACTAAAATTCAACTAAAACATGCATTTAATACGAGATGGAAAAATTTACGGGTCTTGCACAAGCTTACGCAAGCTTTAAAGCTAACCTGAAGAAGAGATAGGACCTAATTGAAAAGATTTCAAAATAAGGAATCATCATCAAGACGTCTTTCTCCCCACGCTAAGATGACGACAAACAGTTAGTCATGTCTCGATGACAAGCCAACTGGTGTTGCAACATCACCTACTGTGATGGCCTCGTTGAGATGACAGATCCCTCATAGCACTGAGACCCTACAAGCCATTTCTCGTCTCGACGACCAATCTTTGACGTCACAATGTGGCCTTCTTTTCGTGACAATGTTAGAACAA
Organism: Gossypium longicalyx; assembly: GCA_025698465.1. Classification (NCBI taxonomy): domain Eukaryota; kingdom Viridiplantae; phylum Streptophyta; class Magnoliopsida; order Malvales; family Malvaceae; genus Gossypium; species Gossypium longicalyx. Next base: position 94,743,723 of record CM047000.1, on the reverse strand, counting down.
CACCACGATGTCACTCTCTGTTCCTGCCATATTCATTTTCTCAGAACTTCAAAATTCATTACCTAACCAAAAACCTACTCACAACCATTTGATCAAGCATAATAACTGTAACAGCCCATTTTTCAGTAAAATCGGAACAGTGGTTTCGGGACCACAAATCCGATCTGAAAAATAAAATTTATTTTTATTTTATTACATGGTCCGTAATATGTTAGAAATGTCATGTGAAAATTCTGATAAGAAAATTTTACTGATTATGTGTTTAATTTCGAGAAGGACTAAATTGCATAAAATGCAAAAGTTAAATTCTAGTAGCTATAAGGATTAAATAGCTATGGAATTCAAAACTTGAGGTCCTTATATTGTAATTAGAGAATTAAAGAAAAGTATGTAGATATTTTGGTGACTCATCCATAGAAATTTAGAAAAAGAGTAAGGACTAAATTGGAAATTGAAAAATATTTAATTAATTAAAAAGATGATAAAAGATATCATCTTATTTTCATGTCATCTTCAACCTAAATACATGGAAACCCTAGGAGAGAGAGAAGAAACTTTCATGGCTTAATTGGGTAAGTTTCATTGTCCCGTTTTTAGTAATTTTGATTTTTGAAACTGGGATAGCTTAATCTATCTATTTGGGGGATCAATTTGAAAAGTTATAAAAGTATAGAAATTAGGTCATGGGTGTATATGCTGAAAATTAGAAATTTATGGTAGAAAATGAAAGGTTCTTGATAGATAAACAACTTTTACAAAGTGATTTTTGATGAAAACATGATTTAGGGACTAAAATGTAAAGTTGTGAAATTTGATGAAAAATTCTGAATTTTTATGAATAAATGTGCTGTAAATTTTATGATGGAATTTTTGTTAGGCTTGGAATAGGGAGTAAATTGCACAAATTTCATTTTCCAAGCCTGAGGATGAAATTAGAATTTATGGAAAAGTTAGGGGCAAAATGGTAATTTTTCCTAGGACGTAAATTGAGTCCAAATAAATATGAAATGTGTGAAATTGATGGTTAAATTTATTTATATAGATCCGGACAACACAAATTCGAGGTTAGATCGAGAAAAAGAAAAGATTTCGGATTAGTAGATTATATACGCAAACAAGTGTCGAGGTAAGTTCGTGTAACTTAATCGAGCATGTAAATATGTTTAATTGAATGTTGTGTTGTATGAAATGTGATTTATATTTGTGTGAATTTCTTGGATGTTACAATATAAGAAATTATTACATACTTGAAATTGTTGAAAAAGGGTTAAGTCCCGATTGAATATTGAATTCCGATGAATATATGCGCTTTCTCAAAATGAATGAGGTCTAGCATTTGCTGCTGATGGCATTTGGCTCGGACGAGTAATCCTATTGACTTCATTATAGAAAGAATTTAGCTCGGATGGGTAATCCTGATATGATACCTCTCGAGTATATGTTACAATTAGGATTTAACCTGGACTGGTAATCCTATTGTATGATATGTGGCTCGAGAGAGGGTACTCCTAAATATGAATTGACGAGTTATTGAATTGTACACCTCGAGTGTACTACTTGAGCATCCATCAGAATTTCAATGATTCAACGGACACAAAACTCTTGGAATGATAAGAGAATTATGAGATGAAATGAATAATGGCTTGAAAGAATATTGTACGATGAGCTCATCTGTGTTATTTGATGTATATGAGAAATTTGGTGACTAACATGTTTGATTGAATGTTTGTATTTAGGAAATTTTTCCAAGTTGATGGAAAACATGTTAATATATGCTTACATTTAATAAACAGGATCAGTAAGTTTAGTGTCTGTTATACGAACTTACTAAGCATGTAATCTCTGTTTTATTTTCCCCTGTTTTCTATTGCTTGAAAGCTCACGAAGGTTGAAGATCATTGGAGCATCGTCACACTATCTGCTAGCTTATTTTGGGTATACATAGTAAAATCATTTTGGTATAATAGCATGTATAGGATAACGTGGTCATTGTTGGCTTGAATATGATGCTTGTAATCTAACCATTAGAATGGCTAGTAATGGTTGTTTTGATATACTTGTAATGTCATGCTATGGTAGCTACATATATATTAAATGGTTGATCAAATTATGTCTAACATATGGATCAAACCAAGGTAAGATTATAAACATGTATGCATGCAATGATATGCCTTGTTGAATGATAGAGTTTGCTTAATTTAAATGCTTGAAATGATTGGTATTGGATGTGAGTTTTAAGTGTAGGCCTTGGGTGTGATTTTGGGTGAGAAATGAAGCTAGAAATGGCTTTATTTTGTCCACAAGGGTAGACACGCGGTCGTGTGTCTAGACCGTGTGTGACACACAGCCTGGTACATGGGCGTGTGGTTAGGCTGTGTGTCCCCTGCACCTTAAAAATTGAGAAACAGAATGCTCAGAATTAAGCACACAGGCAGAGACACGGGCGTGTGTCTCAGTCGTGTGTGCTACACGGCCTAGAACACGGACGTGTGTCTTGGCCTTGTGAAACTTGCACCTAATTTCGAAAAGAATTAATTAACCACACGGCCTAGCACACGGGCGTGTGGCTGGTCGTATGGCGCAAGTCAGTAAGCTACCTAGTTTTGAACACGACCTGCAGTATGGGCGTGTCCCTTAGACCACACGGGCGTGTGAGCCCTGCAACTTGAAAAAATTTTAAAATTTCGAGAAAAATTCTTTGAGTTTCCAATTAAGTCCCGACTCGATTCCAATGGTCATATTAGGCCTCGAGGGTCCATTTAAGGGACGTTATGAATAAATCTCGGGAAATGAATAGTAACTATTATGAATTATCTGAAAATATTCTGAAAGTTTCAATAATGCTTCGTAACCCTGTTTCAAAGACGGATACAGGTTAAGGGTGTTACAATAACTCACAACATCCCAGTTCATCCAGCACCATCAAAACATAACCAAAACAAATCTAAATGCAAATATTTTCCTTACCATTACCTATCTCTACATCAAGCCGCAATAGTACCAAACATGCAAATTTAAATCATTCATTCAATCTTGCAATTACAATGAATCTTACCTACTATTAACATATGTAATACACACACAAAAGACCATATACACACTACTTGTTCAATCATCATACAAACAAATCAAATCCTTTTATAACTAGTCTTCTACTTAATCATCATCAAACATATTATCATTCTACCATCATTCATAAGTTACCCCCTTTTAAATTTTATATCGACACAACATATTCTACTTACGCAAATAATATATGGTTCAAACATAAAGTATACATATGTTTATACACATATTTCATACAAAATATATGTAAATCTTCAAGATAAAACATTACCTTAGGAATTACAAAATACTCTCACTTAGGTACATGCCAACAAAATAACAAGAAACTTCACCAACATTGTTGAGTTTAAGGTTTTGGCTAAATGTTGTTATTTATATGGTGATCATGACCAAAACCTAACCTGGGCACGGGAAACAAAACCGTACGCTAAGTATGAACTCAATGGTGTTTTTAAAATCCAAGCATTATAACAAAAAATAAGTTATATAAATGCATGATTTATAGATCAAATAACCATATGCAAGCTATAAATACATATTACTGTTTTATCAAGTTTAATGATCAAACTATATATACATTCCATTAACATAAGAATAAAACCCAATTCATACTACATTTCCATACCAAATCTTGATTTTGGATACAAATTCAATGATTTTATCAATCATCTTTTTAACTCAATTTAGGTCTCAATATATCATTTCAATTTTTAATGCCCGATTAACATGACTCGGACTTGAACAAGTACACAAACCCAACCAATCACACCAGTTTAGCACTCAGTGCCTCATCGGATAAATATGAAGAACTAAGTTTCACCCTGCGGTCATCAATATTACCAAAGTGATTTGGCACCCAGTGCTTCATCAACACATAGTCGAAGTAACCCTAAACTCTTCCTATCCTATGGCATGACATCTATATCCGACTCTCCCCAAACAGTTAATAGGGTACAATTTCTCAATTTCACTTATTCATCCATTTCATAATTTAATTACATTATTTCCTCAATCCACCATCATTTCATACAAGTACCAACAAAATTCATTTCCATTACATAATCAATTTCACATTTTTTAACAATGCATAATATTTTTAAAACTACTCGATTTAGTCCTTATCACAAATAATCGATCTCAATCAATCAACTCATCTTGTTTATTCAATTCCAACTCACCTTGTAATTATACCATGTAATACATTTCATAAATGCAATAATTGAAATAGTTTAAATTATAAAAACACAAACCAAAATCTTCGAACTATTCGTTAACGGACTTGTCTTTTCCTTTCTTTTTCAAGGAATTCAGGTTCATGTTAGCTACACATTGACATAAACATACAATATAATCAATAATCAATCAAAATCAAATTCAATTATCAATTTACACAAATTTCACATTTTATTCAATTTAGTCCCTAAAATCTAGACTTTCATAACTTTAAATCTAGAATTCATATTTTCAATCTGTTTTCACTAAAGTTCATCTAGTACCTCTAATTTTTCAATTCTACCATAATTTTTAAAATTTGTGCACTTTAGTCCTTATAGTACAAAACTATAATTTAACTTCACAAATTAGTCCTTTTTTCACTCTTAAGCTTAAAATCTATCAATTTAACACTTAAAACTTCAAGAAATCATCAACGGCATCATCCTAAAACTTTAAGAGTTTCGAAAAACAACACATGGTTCAGCTAGATTAAGCTCCCGAGATTTCAAAAACATAAAAATTATGAGAAAAATGACTAAATTGAACTCACCAATTAGAGAGACTAAAGCTTGAACCCTAAGACTGATTTCTCCAATTCCTTAGCTATAGAGTTTCAGTGTTATGGAGAAGAAGAGAAGATGTTCTATTTCTTTCCACTACCAAATGTTTATATGATATAATTTATGTTTTATTTTATTTCAATAATTTTACTTAAATTTTCACACATAGCTCATTTTAAAACAAGCAATCATCATCCACTATATCTCAAGAGGGTATAATCTCTATTATAATCCTTGCTCCTTGCCTCTAATTTAAAATTTCCTTAGTAATTGAATATATACCTCTTTTACAATTTAGTCCTTGTACCTTAATTAATCACTATTTTGATAAATTTACTTATCTAAAATTCAATTCACTTATAATTTAACTCCAAAAATATTTAATAGAAATATTTAGAGGTTTGTTTTACAGAAATGGCATCTCGAAACTGCATTTTCTGACACCACTGACTTCTGAGTCATTATAATTCTCCCCCTTATGAAATTTTGTCCCCGAAATTTACCTAAAAAAAGGTGGGGATACTAGGATCTCATTGTCTCTTCTAGTTCCTAGGTCGCTTCTTCCATACTGTGACTATGTCATAAAACTTTCATAAGTGGAACGCGTTTATTCCTCAGTTCTTTAACTTTCTAAGCTAGAATATCAACTAGTCCCTCCTCAATGATAAGCAAAGCTGAATTTCAATTTCTTCCATCAGAACAACTTGGGAAGGATTCAAACGATATCTCCTAAGCATCAATACATGAAACATATCGTGGATCTTTTTTAATTCTATCAGTAATGCCAATTGATATGCTACTAGTTCAACCCTTTAGACAATTTCATACGATTCGATGAATCTGGGGCGCAACTTCCCTTTTCTACCAAACCGAAGAACTTTCTTCCACAAATAGACCTTCAAAAATACATTATCTCCCACATAATACTCAATGTCTCTTCACTTCAGGTCAGTGTACAATTTTTACCTATCAAAAGTCATTTTCTAATTTGTCCCTGATCAGTTTAACCATATCTTTAGTTTCCTAAATCAGCTCCAATCCAATAATCTTTCTTTCCCTCGATTCTGACTAGCAAGCAAGTGTTCTACACCTTCGGTTGTATAATTCTTCATACAGAGCCATCTGAATACTCAACTAAAAGTTGTTATTATACAAAAATTTAGCTAATGGTAAATAACATTCCCAGTCTTATTCAAAATCGATAACACAAGCTCGCAGCATATCTTCTAATATCTGAATAACACGTTCCAATTGGTCATCTGTCTAAGGGTGAAAGGTTGTGCTGAAATTTAATCTCATACCTAAAGATTCATGCAACTATTTCCAAAATCTTAAAGTAAAACTAGGATCTCGATCAGAGATAATCGATGTAGGTACACCATGGAATCTGACTATTTCTTGAATGTATACCTCAGCTAGCTTTGGAAGTGACTAGTCGATTCCAACTATTAGAAAATGGGTTGACTTCGTTAATTGATCAATTATCACCCAAATGACATTTCTTTTTCTTAGATACAATGGTAACCTAATCACAAACTCCATTGTATTACGCTCTCATTTCCATTCAGGAATCCAATAGAAACCTGATGTTCCACCTTTACTCGTTGAAAAGTCATACATTTTGCGACAAATTCAACTATCTCTCTTTTCATATTAGGCCACCAATACATTTCTCGCAAGTCACGATACATTTTTGTTTCATCGGGATGCAAAGCAAAAGGACTATCATAGGCTTCACAAAGAATCATTTCTTTTAATTCAGCAACGTTCAGAACGCATATTCGCAATCACAAAGGCAGAGCCAATGGGCTAACAAGGGCCCCAGTCTCTCTTAAAATGGAAAATTCTCCATTTAGGCACTTTTCCAGTTTATAAAATTTTAAATTAGTATTAGTAAAACTGCACTTTAACCCCCTAAAAAATTTAAAAATTTTGATTTAATCCTTTAAAATTATAAAATATAGGCTATTAAAATGATGAAATTGAATTTTCACTATCATAAAAATTATATAATTTAATTCCGACCCTTAAAAAAATTTCTAACTTCACCCTTACTTAAAAACCACAAGAGAAAAATAGGAGGAAAGTGAAACTTTTACCTTTTAAAAATATCCAATTTAGGTCAACAAATAATATGAAAAGAAATTTCTTATGCAAAGAGAACTTTGTTGCTTTTGTTTTGATGATTTACTTGGAAAATGTTCTTAATTTATAGGCATGCTATATATTTTCATTTATCACTTACTTACATGTATGCCGATATATGCTTGCAATGTAATTCATTTTATTTACTATATAAAAATTGAGTAGGTAGATTTTTTTTTAAATATTCAATGAAATAAAAAGGGCGTTACAAATGTTTTTTAAGTAATTGCATAAATGTTATATATGCTAGCAATGCGTTACATTTTATTTATCATATATAATTTGGTAGGTAGGATTTTTTATTGAAATTGAAAAGTGTGACAATTAAATAAATGTTATTTGTGCTAGAGATACGTTACATTTTATTTTTATGTTTTAATATCAAAACAACCATACAAACAAAATTTACACTGAGAGATGAGGGTTTATCAAATACTACAAAGAATAATGGTTTGATACTATATGTATCACATTGAAAATTTTTAAATTAGAAATTCTACATTGATATATTTAATAAACTTAATGTGCCATATATGATATTAAGCCATTCAATTTACTTGGGAAAACTGTAATAAATGTTAGAGATAATGTGTTGCTACCTACAATTGTTATGTACTAAAACTCAAAACTATTTATGGAAGTGCTAGTGTCACAACTGCAGATTGAAGCTTATGATGAATGCATACAAAACATCCCTTGGAGGCCAACTAATTAAATTAAACTCATTTGGTCCACTTGAACTGGCCTAATTCATGGAACATATGGAGAAGCACATCTACTTGAAGCCTTAATGGTCCAGTGAAACACTTCATTAAAACTAGAGTTATCAGGATAAATATATTATAATCCTAAGGGATAAGATTGTATAATGTTTAAACCCTTAAAACTCTCATCTTGTAGATAGGATTTGATTTTAATTGTCAAAATAATTTAAATTGTACAGTTGGATTTGAGGAAACTCAACTACAAATAAAGGTCTTTCCCCTCATTTGTAATCATTCAGCTATAACTCTTCAAAGTAATAGAAACACTTTGAGAGCATTTACTCAAGCACTTGGTGTGCTTAACTTTCTTGTGGTTTTTTTGTTTGTTTGTTGCTTCTTCACTTTTGAGAGTTTGCTTTCACTTTATTTTCGTGCCTTAAAGAATTTCTTTGAAAATTCTCATTTTCTTAGAGGTAGGCTAAATTAAACGGATTTGAAAAAAAGGAAATGCCTAAGACTCTATAGTTTGCAAGACTAAAGTTTTAGCCCTGTGGCACAAGATATTAAAGCTAAGGTTCAGTAGTGTCGAGAAAGATGGTGAAAGAAGTGGATGAGCAAGTTGAGTAGAAGGACACTCGTGGGAGGGGAAGGAAAGCTAGCAGATCGAGTGATATGATGTCGGCTTTAGAAAGTCGAGTGACCAATCTTGAGGAATCCATTGATGGTATGAAGGAAACACTCAAGGTAGTTGCTGTAAGCACCACAGAGCTAGAATCGAGGCAAGATCAGCTCAAGGGATATGTAACACCCCAGTCCGCCAGGAGACATTATCAAATCCCGCCAACAATATGCTGAATGAACTAGAACATTACCAACGGTTTTAGCCTTCGCAAAAACTTAAACTCTTAGAAAAAAATTATGAAAATAAAAAGAAATTTTAAGCCATCCACATAGCCTTAAATGGCGTATATGTATAAAAGAAAATCTTATAAACCACCATTAATGATATTCGATAAATATTTGCAAATTATAGATAAAATACTTGTCAACAGATCATATCAATCAGTAATAAAAGTTACATAGGTTTGTTACAAAATGTATGTATACGCCTCTCGCCATTCTTAACCATGCATGATATTAACAAAAACTAATGGCTCACAAGAAACTACAACTCTGGCATAGCCAGCTTGTACAAAATCTTCTTCTACTAGTAACACTCCTAAGGAGTGAAAATAACTAAGTAAGTTCAATTGAACTTAATGAGTTCCAAAATAAACACAAATACTGTACTAGAATACCATTAATTAACAAACATTGGTACTCGTAAACAAAACAGACTTTTCCATGAAGTTTTGACATACAGATACAATACACCAATTAGTTAACCACTATCCCTTGGTGGATACACTTTGCCAACTTAACATATACAATACACGGGCAAACACTGTAACGCCCTAATTTTCTTATTTCGGCTTCTGTAAATTTTTACATAAATATTTGTTTGCTTTAGTGGTTAAGTGTTCTGGGTGTGTATGTGAGGTTCCAAGTTCAAGCCTTACCTTTAGCAAATTTTGTTATTTTTGGATCTAAGCCTTACCTTGTCCCAAGTTCAAGTGGTAAAGGAATTGGTGTGTTGGAGGTCCTGTGTTTGAATCTCATGGTGTGTACCCGAAACGCCAAAAAGAGAACATCGGCAAAAGTCGAAAAACCTTACTGTCGACGCCACACTAGCGTGTGGTCAACGAAGGCTTGGCCGTCCACAACACACAGCACAACGAAGGCTTAGGAAAAATGAACACTTGACCAATAGACCACAACTTGATATTTGAAACAGACTCAAGATGCTACAATTTAAACTTTGAATCTTCTAAATTCATCATTTAAAAAGTTATCATACGAAATTCACTCAAAACGACTTTCAAAAAATGGGTTGATTTTCTAGAAATTATTTTTTTCAATATTTGGATGATTCTATGTAAAATATTGTTTGTTGTTTGAGAAAATTTTCTAAAATCATCTTTCGAAACTTGTTTTCAGTTAAACAAATAGATCATAATTTTTTTTGTAAAATATTATAGAAACATTTTTTCTTTCACAGTAAATATTTATTTTATTATAAAATATTACTTTATAACAAATGATATCTTATATAGACTTTATAATAACCAATATCTAATTTAAACATAATTTAAAGTTACATATTATATATAATATGTGACATATTATAATAGCAAATGCTCATATTTTTATTATTAAAATATTCATATTTTATATTTAAATCATTTATTATTAAATATTTATAAATTGTACTATATATTTGTTATTAAAATATCAATATAATTTTTAATAAAATGTTAAAATATTTAAAATTTAAAGTTATTATTAATGCTAAAATTTATTATAAAATATAATTGTGATATTAAATAATTTTTGTAATAATAAAATAGAGTTTGAAACCTTCATTGGAGACACCGGACAATTGAAGCCTTCATCAAGGTAATGAGAAGTTATAGTAGGAGTTAGGTGATAATTGGACACAGGAGGTTCTAAATCAAGGGTAAGGATTTTTGAGATTTAAGATGAGATCTCAAGGTTATTGAGAGGTTTTCTTGAAAATAAAAGGTGAGATTTGAGAAGAGGGGACAGTGAGGAGTTCAACGGTGGCATTTTTTGGTCGGAGATGGCATTAGAGCTTCAACATCAATAAGAGTGACTACATTTAGAGTTTCTTTGATTTGAGATGTTATGATAGGAAGAAGATAAAAATAATAATTTTTTAGATTTAAGATTAAATCGAAATAATTTAAGAATCATAATTAAATTAATAAAACTAATAAATATTAAAAACTAAATTTATTATTAAATAGAATTCAAACCAGCATTCTCCCAAAACACAATGGAAACAATAGGAGTAGCAATTTGGGAAAGCTTATGAGCTTCCACAGTGTGTACTCGTCTAATCCATTGCACAAGAGATGTTCCAATCGCCAATTAAATCCTTGCACTCGTGAATAATGCACCCAAACTACGATCAGTCCTCGTGAGCAGCTTGCCTGGCAAAGAAAACCTGTTGAACATCCGTGAGCACGATTCCATCATTCGACAAATTATAAATAATCCATTTCATCCCCTCCCTAAGAGCCATTGCCTGTGTAAGCCTGGGTGGAATTAACCCACCAAATCTTGAAGAAAAAGCTTGTATGAACCCACCATCCCAGCTTCGCACCATGACTCCAATCCCCCAACATCCCTCCCTCTCGATAACAGAAGCATCTACCCAACATTTCCAATCCCCTCAACCGTCCAAGCACGGCCGCACACCCCCTGGTACATGCATGCTAATCAGTGCCGCCGAATTACGTACAAGCAGCATTAGCTTCCTTCCATTCCCGAAGCGGCCGTAAGGCGAACTGAAAATACCCAGGCCAGCGACACTCGAACCTCGCAACACATTTCAAGCCCACCACAACCGCCAACAGACGATATAGAACACATCTGGTATCTCCCTCGATTGCTGCCCCCTAATACCATTAAAACAATCGACCAACTGCCCACTATCAACCAGCAAGCTAGTATGTTCCCAATAACTCCAAGTTTCCCGTGCTCGTGGGCATGCAAATAGCACATGGGAAGAAGCCTACTTGATCAAGCAAGTCAGAAACCCGCATACTAATAGCAATCCTTCCACGCGCATTATCAATCCTAAAATCACAGTCTCTAGGCACTCATGGGTTTGAGCTAACCAAAATATCCTCCCCATTCCCGATTATCCATCTTAAACCCGCAACAAGCAAAGACCTAGCATTCGCAATACTCCTCCAAATAACTTTCAATATAGTTTAACCTTTTATAACTTCAAGTATAAATCTCAAAATTATACATAAACTTTAACTTAATATGTAATTGTATACATGAACTTTAATTTTAAATAAATATATTAATTTATTTTTATATTGAATAAATATAATTATTTATGTATGCAATATATAAACATAAAATAATGTTATATCAATAAATATGTTAATAATTTATAATAATTGGACCAAATTAAAAATTTATGTATACAATTATATATTAAATCATAATTCATGTATAATTTTGAAATTTTTCTCTAAATTTAATTAATAAAATTTATAATTCAACCCACTCAGTCTTACTATAATTATAACTAGATCTATTTCTAGAAGGTGCTATATATTAATTACTACTAACTTAAATGTGAGACATGGCATTAGTATAAAGGAAGAAAAAAATATTAAATTACAAACTAGTTCTCACTCTTACCAATTTCACCTTTTTTTTTATTTATTATTCCAAACAAGTTGGGCATTGATAATGACAAATTCCAAATTATCATTAATAAATGTACATAAAAAAATATAATTAATCTCAATTTGTGATCAATTAATTATTATAAAATAAAATTCAACAGTTTGAAGTTCACATGGGTGGGGTCATATAAAGAATATAAACATAAAATAACAATACAATAAAAAATTACAATATGTAAATAAATATTGTTAAATTATATAATATTTATTGGTCAAATTTTGCTATTAGTTCATGTAATATACTAAAGTTGTGAACTTAATTAGTCTTTTTAGTTTAATTTGGTCAATTTTAATTATGTACTTTTGGGAATTTTGAAATTTTAGTTTTGACTTAAATGCTAAGGTGTGGATTTAATACTTATTCTTTAATTTGATCATTTTTAATCCTTACATTTTTCAAAAGTTGAAATTTAGTTCGAAATCAAACTGTTAAATCCATTAATTTAAAATAATGTAGTTTTTCTATGAGTATTATATGAAAATAATAAGTTGAAATGATATTACATATGATAATATGTTTGTCACATAAGATTTCAGAAATAACAAAATTTAACTTAATAAATTTAATAATTACTGCTTGAGTCATAATTAAAATTTCAAAATTCGAAAAATAAGCTAATTAAAGTATATGGATTAAATTTGCAATCTGTGCATATTACAGAGACTAATAGCAAATTTTTGTCATAGGCTAAAACTTTAGCTCGACTCAACATGCGACCTTAAACATGAGACTTAAGCCAACTATACTTAAGTTTAGCCTTATCAACAACCAACTATGATAAAAGACACTCTAAAGAGTGAAACTTGAACAAGGGAGAGTGTAGGAGAATGCTCAATATAGTATGTACAAGAAAGCTTTACAAAGGAACACTTTTAACACTCAATCCTAAATCTCGATGCTTTGGTACTCAAATTCATCCTTCTTAACTCTTGAGCTCCACTAGTGACTTGACTATTGCCATTGCTTGCGTCAAGTCTTGGACCCTTTAACGCTGCAACTCAAGTCTTGCTTACGGCTTGAGTCCATCCATGAAGTAGAAGAAGGCTTCATTACCTCTAAGATTGGCAATTTGAAGTATAATCTCTAATAACTTTGGCATGTACTCGTACACCCCATTGTGTTGAGTAAGATAATGCAACCTTGACCGCATCTTATCATTGACATACTTAGGGTAAAACTATTGCTTAAGCTTCCTTCGAAACACGTCCCATGTGTTGATGGAAACAACTCATAGCCTCATGTTGTCACACTTACAACGCCATCATAACAAAGCTACCTCAGTTAAGTACATAGAGGCAATACTTACCTTGGTTGGTTTGTCAACAATAGCCATAACTCGAATATATTACTCCATGCCCCCATAAAAAATTGTCCACATTTTTGGCATCTCTCAAACCCTTGAACTCCTTCAGCTTCAGGATGTCTACACAAGGTCTCATCATACTAAGTACTCCTCCCATGATATGATGATGATTTTCGAATTTCCACGTGGGAGATGGCAGAGCCAAAAAAAATTTTGGGAGGTCAGAATTAAATTTTATATTTTTACGACAGTAAAAATGTAATTTCACAATTTAAATAGTCTATATCTTTATAATTTTTAAAGGATTAAATCAAATTTTTATCACTTTTAGGGTGGCCAAAGTGCAATTTTACCATTAATAATTTGAAATTTTATAAATTATAAAAGACCTAAATGGAAAATTTTCTATTTTAGGGGATATCGAGACTCTGCCAGCCCCCTTTGGCTCCGCCACTGCAAGTGGGTAAGTAAATGTGCTGCAAATAAATAAATAAAAATCCACAATAGACTTATGTTAATCATTTAACAGCAGCTAGAGGGGATGACTAAACCAGATTTTGATAAGTTTAGTAACTAAATCAAAAAATTTTAAAGTTAAGTGACCAAAATAGAACCGCTTACATAGTTGGTGACTATTCTAGTAATTTACCCTAAAAAATATGATTAGATTTTACAAATTAGGCGGGTTTTACGGTTTAATTAAAATAAATAATAAAAACTCGAATGAGCCTAAAGTCAGCGAGGGATGAATAGATAACGAAAATATCAGTAAATTTCTGCTCGGATCGAAGAAATTGATTAGCTGTGAACTGAAAAAGAAAAAGAGTATTAATCACTCTCTCTCTTGTTAATTATTTGTTTAACATTCTAATAATTAGGTGATTTTCTTTTATTAATTTGGTTAAGCTCTGCATTCTTTTATCTACTTGTTTACGTTTTATCTTTTTTGGTTTTGGCTTACAAGAGGGTAGAAGGGAGAAATGGAGTCGGCGGAATCATCTTACGTGTCATCACCGGAGGCGGCGAGAAATAGATCTCCTCCGCCGCCTAAATCGCCGACTTCTGGTAATTTCTGATTGGATCTTACCTTTTCTTCGTTGAAACGTTTCATTTCTGAGTTTTGTTTTTTAATTTATTTTCTGCTTCGGAGTAATGGAGATTTATTTTTTTTTAGTTTTTGTTTCCTGTTATTATTAGTATTATTTTCTTCTAATATAAAGGTTGGGATTGTTTGAATTTCGAGTTTTATTTCATTTATTTATAAATTTTATTTAATATACAATTTTAAACCCTAACCCTAACATTATGTTTGGTTGGCGTGAAATGGTAAATGGAGAGTGAGAGAAAGAAGAATATGGTCTGAGTATTTAGCTTATGCTTGAATGTTATATTACAGGGACTCCGGGTGAGTTCCGAATAGGTGTACGTGTCACCTATTCTGTTTAACACGAGCATGCTCTATTTCTTTTCTTTAATGTGTATCCATAAATTTGAAGAACATCAAGTTTATTCAGATATAAAATTTTGAAACATCAATAATACATCCTGGTATTCGTAGCTTGAGTTTTATCTTTTATATTCTTGTGGTTTTTGCTGAGTCATTCTCCAGTTTCCCGTCCTGTCCTTTTGCAATTAGCATCTACATCATTATTTCTTCCACGGTTTTTAACATTAGGTGATGGAATGTAAGGGATCCAAGTTGTTGTGGTGATTAGGGCTGATGCCAAATTTGGCCCCTCTTGGCCCGTCCAAACAGACTAGGTTGTTCAGTTTTCTGTTACACAAAAAATGGTAAAAGTCTATTTTGCCTACCTAAAAGTTCATAATTTTTTACCCTTTTTTGTTCCAGCACCCCCAGCATAAAACTCTTGGCTTCACCCCTGGTACTGATGCTAATGAGAATGGGTTCTAGTGAAATGAGTTGCTTGCTGTTGGTTGATTATATCAGTATCTAAGTATTGATAACGCTTGCATGAAAATTGAAAAATGTTTGTCTGGTATTACCTTTCCTTAAGATCCGATTTTCTACTTTTTCATATGCATGAGATCAACAATACTACTGTCTCAACTATTCTCAGAAATGCAAGGTGGTGTGCTTACAAAGCAATACTTGTTGCTTTGAAGCTACCGTATCGGTATTGTATTTATTTGATGCTTTTACTGCTATCCTTTTTTTATTATTAGCAATTGCATATTGTGTGAAGTAAAGCATAGTTGCTGTTGTTTAGCATCTTTGTTATCCTCATTGTTGGTTTTATTTTAGGCTAAAAGGGAGGAGATTGCTCAAATTGTTGAAACTTTCATGTTTGCTCTGAAAATTCCTTAATTAACTGCAAATGCAGTTATGATCGATGAACTAACTGATGAACTTTTTGCCTATTCTTCTGTCAGGAAATGTGGAGAAGCCTATGTATATAAGGTTTCTTGTCTCCAATGCTGTGGCTGGTTCTGTAATTGGAAAGGGTGGGTCAACAATTACTGAATTTCAGTCAAAATCAGGAGCTCGAATTCAGTTGTCACGCAATCATGAAACATTCCCAGGAACATCAGACAGGATCATTATGGTCTCTGGAGTGATTGATGACATACTCAAAGCTATGGAGCTTATCCTTGCAAAATTATTCGATGAGGTGATTTCATGATAACTTTTGACTCGATAAGTTCTCTTACTGATAATAAGTTTGTTTCTTCCTGGTCAGCTTAATGTTGAAGATAATGGAGATGTTGGACCAAGAACAAAAGTCAGGCTAATTGTTCCCAATAGCTCTTGTGGCAGTATAATTGGAAAGGGAGGAGCTACCATAAAGTAAGAAGTTTGCTTGCTCTGATGATTCTACATGTTTTTGTTGCTATGATTTTGAGAATTACGTGTGAAATTTGAATGTGGTTTTTAGTAAAGTTACAAAATTGAAGTATGCTGAACACTGAATAGGCTTGTTTATAAAGGATGCATGTTATTCTTCCATTATACTGTTCATTTGCAGAGAATATAAAATTTTCAACCTACCATTGATATAAAGTATAGTCAGATAGGCATGAGTAGTGAAAAAACCACTCAGTTTGGAAATGATTCATGTGTGAGAATGTGTACAACAAAACCTATATTTGACCTGGTTGGGGATAATCCAGGAACCTTACATTGCAAAGTGCTGTGTACAATAAGTTTGAGAGCTAACTTGGGGAGATGGGCATCTGGAAGGATAAATTTTTGGCAGTAGGAACAAATTTAGTAAAGTTTACCATAGTAATAACTTTGATTAATCATGGATTAATAGTGAGTCTGCTTGAATTGCCTAGTAATAACCTATTAAGTAGATGGTCATGACTAAGAAATGAATTAGTTCAGGTATATTTGTGAAAATGTTGGAAGTTACCAGAGGTTTAATTAGTCAAAGACCTATCTGACCAAGGTTCAACCTAAATCATGGTGAAGTCTGCTATCTATTTGACATGGATCAGAGTCCCAAGTAAGACAAAGGCATATCCAGGGAAAAAAAAAGATAAAGAAACTTGACAGTAATTTGTTTGGAGAAGCTTCTTTTATCATCGCCTTTTGTTTCATAATTAATTACAACATCTAAAGATTGGGCATATGGGTTTTGAGAATAATGCTATATTTGGCTTCCTTGTCATTGAAGTACCTTAGGCTTTAGAGAAACTTGAATATCAACATAGAATTGTTATTGTCCCTTAAAAATTTATTTGCTGCACTGGTGTTGAATGATTGGAGACATGTTCCCCGAGATGACAACATCTTAAAATAACTTCCATGCAAGAAAACACTAGTGTTAGCTAGCCTGTT
This sequence comes from Gossypium longicalyx, assembly GCA_025698465.1. Taxonomy (NCBI): domain Eukaryota; kingdom Viridiplantae; phylum Streptophyta; class Magnoliopsida; order Malvales; family Malvaceae; genus Gossypium; species Gossypium longicalyx. The sequence continues at coordinate 94,726,596 of CM047000.1, read as the reverse complement.
CATTTCTAGAGTAGCACGATTTCACTGTGAACACATGCTTATTCAGGAAGAATATATGATTGCTTTCCTTAGTGGGTTATAGACTTATAGCTCTACTTGTGGCTTGAGCTCTGCAAGAATATATAATTGGTTATTTAAAACAAGCATATCCTTAACATCTTTCCTGCCTTGTAAGAAGACACAATATATATACTAAATGATTCTTTAAAACTGTCTCATTTTACATGTCTGTGGCTTGTGATAAGTTACTATTCAAGTATTTTGGGCCCTCTATCCAAGTATTGGCTGCCTTAAAACAGATAAGGGAAGTCCTGATTGTTATTTATGCCTTATTGCAGGTCATTGATTGAAGACTCCCAAGCTGGCATTAAGATATCTCCATTGGATAATAATTTTTATGGCTTGAATGATAGGCTAGTAACACTTACTGGCACACTAGATGAGCAGATGCAAGCAATTGATTTGATTCTTTCCAAGCTTTGCGAAGACCCTCATTACTCACAAGCTATGCATGCTCCATTTTCATATGCAGGTCTGTACTCTTTTTATTTGGCTGCCAAGTCTAAACAGACTCCTACAGTTGCATTAATTGTCTCTACTTTATGAACACTATTATTTTCACAGCAACTTACCATTCGATGAGCTATGCACCAAATGGGACTGGTGGGAAGTTTCCAAATCACAAGGTTCATCTCTTTCTGGTTTCCTTTATCCATGCTGCCTTCTGACTGATGCTATTTACATTGTTTACTGCTAATCAAATTTGTTGTTTTAGTTTGGCATCAATATATGACATGCTTGTTTTAAATTAAAGGACTCGTGGTATATGTGTATGTTGTAGTTAAATAGATCTTACTTGACTGAAGCCTTTTATATGTGTATCCAGGAGGATCGTAGTAACTCCATCACGATTGGTGTTCCAGATGAGCATATCGGGCTGGTTCTTGGGCGTGGTGGAAGGAATATAATGGAAATTAGTCAGGTTTATAAATGATAAACCAATTGCATTTGGTTCAATAATTTTGCTCATGTACTGAATTTTAGCACACTTTTATCATTGCAGGTAAGTGGGGCCAGGATAAAAATATCGGATCGAGGTGATTTCATGTCTGGAACAACAGATAGGTAGAGAGACCCTGTGTTAATTTACTAGCTAATTAAGCATTGAACCCTGCCATTAAGCCAAAGTTTCATTGGCTATTTTCTTAAAGATTTAAAACCCTTTTCTATCTTCTTCTACCTTGCGTTGTAGGAAAGTGACAATCACGGGATCACAGAGAGCAATCCATCAAGCTGAGTGTATGATAATGCAGAAGGTAGCAATTGCCACCGAGAGGATGATGGATTAGTTTTCTGGCTCTTACAACCATTCTTGTTGGGTCTTTTGATGGAATGCTTATAACTTTGAGTGAACCATATTCGCAATCATTGGCATACTTGGAGTCAACAGAGCTGAGACTAATCATAGCTGCAAGAACCACAAGTTTTGAACAAGCAGAGCTTGTATTAGGTATTCTTCGGAACCTACAGACTAAATTATTGTTTTTTTTTTTTTTTTAAAAAAGAGGGAAAATTTGTTGAATATAGGCTTTGACTGGTTATTCTAATTATCATGTCAGATTGCAACAGTTAGCTGTTTACTTCATCTTGTAGGCTGCTTCTCTTTTTAACTTCTGATTTATAATTTTGAAAGGATACCTCTTTTCGCATTATATTTTGAGTTGGACCAAATCTTTATGAAGAGTAAGAAAAACATGTAACTCTGTTTTATTCAATGATGTTTGAATCGTGGTATTGGTCTGGAAAATAGTATTAGATCGGTTGAACCGAGTTTTTTCATTATCATTTTTTAAAATTTTCAAGTCATACACCATTCCTTGGATGACAAGAACTTTCATACGATTTCTTGAGCAATGATTCGGATAATACATAACTTGTTAACTATGTTAAATGCTTTAGCATTTACAACTTAATTACACAATAGTGGCGTGCTATATTAAAGTAAACTTATGTTAAATAAAATACCAAATCCATATCCTTAATAAATAATTCAAATTTTACGAGGACAGAGATTTATTTTACAAATACTTATATACACGTATACTGAAGTAATCTTCTATTTTACACGATCGAAAAGTTTCAAGCAATAAAAAACTATAAATGCTAATTAATGGTGCTTGTTCTTAAGCTTTGAATAAGGAATTAAAAGTTAATACATAATCGGTAGAAATGATTATTGGGGTTCTTTCACTGGGAATGGTGTTCGATTCTAGCAACATGGAGATACTTTCCATCTATCTTCCCGTGTTGATTGTCAATGGTAAAGACGTGAAGGCTGTTTTAAGGAAGCAATTTAGTGATATGCTTATAATGTTTTTTCACACAAACCTTGCTTTTTCTTTTCACAATCAAATGATGATTTGCATCAAAGAAACTAGCGGTTCATGTTTTGAATTACTCGAAAAACAAGCTAGTAGAGAAAGTGATAAGAGTTGTTTTGAATGATGCTAGTCAAGTGATGGGATTGTAATAATAATGGAAAAGAATAGAAAAGATGGGACAAAGAAAACAAGTTGACTTATGTACAAGTATCGCTTTAACGGGGTCAAGTTTGAACAGTGGGTTATTTGTAAGATAAAAAGATACTTTACCTCAATTAATGAACTTGCTTTGGATAAAAAGAGTGATACTAGAAGAGAATAAAAAGCAAGGGTTAAGTGTAGACACTATCAATTATGGGACAATGGAAGATGAATCGTGCTTATGAAGAAAAACAGAAAATCATTGCTTCATTTGACCAGGACAATGGTTCATTTCCAGACAACCAATATCATTGTGCTGAAAATAATCTCTAAAAAAAAAAAAAAAAAAAAAAAAAAAAGCTCAATCTCCTTTAACATTCATAAATGGGCAATTGTCTCATCACTCAACTAGTGCTCACCCGACCCAAGCTGATCAATAATCTTTTAACAAAACCCGGATCCTTTTAACACTAATAATTTTTTTTCTAATCAAAAGCTTAAAAAACCCTCAAAGCCTCGACCTTTCCCTAGAAAACCAAACGGTAGAAAACAACTAGAGCTGATCACCGCTATGGTTGTGAAACAAACCAAAGCGGGTCTGTTTTGTTTATTGTTTTTAGCTAAACAACAATGGCGGGGATAGCAATATTGCTAGATCTAAACAGGAAAAACCCAAGCTTTTGCTCTCAACAAAGCTTCCACTCTTCTGGGTTCTTCTCTGCCTCAGCTGCCGCCGCATCAGCCGCCGCTACCGTCGTTGCTGGAACCCCTTTTGCCTCCAGGTTCCTTTTTGGGTATGTTCATATCCGTGTATTTCTGTGGTTCTTTTGTTATTTGCTTGGTTGACAGTGGTGATTAGCAGAACCATTTTGACTGTTGATGGTATTTAGGCAAACGTATTAGTGGTCCTCTCATCGTCCGTATGTGTATGCACGAGTCATGACTGAATTTGATGCTCAGTGAACAGTGATAATTTGATTGGACTGGATAATGATTGTTCATTGAATTTAGCCAATTGGGTTTTTTTCTTTTCTTTTTTTTCTGTTTCATATACATTTTTCATCTGTACATGTATGATGTATTTTCTGAAGGCTACATGCCTTCATCTGTGCGTGTAAGAATGCCTGTATTTGCTTTGTTTATTGGTAAATGGACAGCACTGAGGATTGGGTTTATGTTAGAATAGTTCAATAGTTCAATAGTTCCAAATTCTGGTTATTGTTACTGTAACCATATTCATCCCTAAAGTTTCAACCTTCCAGGAATTTGAATTAGGGTTTTGATATTTCCCAAAATTATCTGAAAAAGGAAAATGAATTTGGGGGATTTGCACAAGGTCTGGGAAATCAAAGCATTGAAGAGGAAACCTGGAGAAGAAGAAGCCAAAAAAATCTTAGAGAAAATAGCCAAACAAGTTCAACCCATTATGCGTAAGCATAAATGGAGGGTCAAGCTCCTCTCAGAATTCTGGTATCTTTATCAATTTTATTCATTTTTGTATCTTTTATTCTGTTAAAGAGAATGATTTTTTTCTTCAATTGTGCTGAATTCTTTTTCTTCAATTATGATTGATGGAAGAATGGGTATTTATAGTTATACTACTGAAATTCAAGCGCTTTTCTTTTATGGCATTGAGATGTGTTTTATCAATGCTGAAGCATGATGCTGAAGGCAAATAATGCATTGAAAGAATTGTGAAGTGTTTGCATGCTTTGAGTTATCATACTAGGAGTTACTTTGGCTTGACTTTCAAAAATTATACTGAATTTAGTTTTGATTTTTTTTTTCATATTGATAGTCCGAATAATCCAGCTTTGCTTGGGCTGAATGTGGGAGCTGGCATCCACGTGAAGTTAAGGCTACGAAGACCAAACCGGGATTGGGATTTTTATCCCTTCGATCAAGTTCTTGATACAATGCTTCACGAGCTTTGCCATAATGCTCATGGTCCTCATAATGCTAGTTTTTACAAGCTCTGGGATGAGCTTAGAAAGGTCCATTTCCATTCTTTTAGATAGTCCCTAATCATCATTTTCCAGTGCCAAATGCTGTTTCATGGATGGTTCATGTCTATATTACTAATTTTCCTGTTAAGACTTGTTTAAGTTCGTGCTATTGTGTTAGAACCATATAAGCCCATCAAATGAAAGATTCTGGCGTGTGAGGATCAAATCATTAAGAAAGCATTATTAGGTGTGACTGGAGTTTCTCAGGATGTGCCTATATATGGATTCATGATTAAACATTATCTATGTGGAAAAGGGACAGCTTATGTTAGTTGAATAATTTGATTATTGGTTACAATGTATTTGAGCCCTATGTTAGTTTTAATCCATTTGGGATGCATGTCTTACTTGGAAAATTGGACAGATCTTTGCTCAATCAGTGTTCCTTCTGCATGTTTCCTCATTGTTGTCTATTTACTTGTGTTTCTGGAATTATTACAATTAAATAGGGGTTAGTTAAGGTTTTAAGAAATGCACCTTTATTTTTATCTTAGGTATCATAAAGATCTTGATATATGAAGATAATTTGGAGAATCTATATTTAAGTAGCACATGCTGGTTTTAATGTCTTTGTATATTTTTCCTTGTTATATCCATGTAGGAATGTGAGGAGCTCATGTCAAAAGGAATAACTGGCACAGGGGAGGGGTTTGATCTTCCTGGGAGGCGCTTGGGTGGATTTTCCCGACAACCTCCACTCTCATCTCTTCGTCAGACTGCATTAGCTGCAGCAGAGAACAGAGCACGCTTGGGGTCTCTGTTACCTTCTGGACCTAAACGTCTTGGTGGTGACAGCACCATTAGGGATGCGCTTAGTCCTATACAAGCAGCTGCAATGGCTGCTGAAAGGAGATTGCAGGATGATATCTGGTGTGGTTCCCATTGCTCTGAGAGTGCTGGGGATGAAGAAAGCTGTGCTGATACTCTGCAGGATCATTTGGACTTGGATCAGGGAGGAGAGAGATTGAGTATCAATGATGTTTCCAGCAGACATGCTTTTGGTGGAACCTCTCTTAAACGAAGCCATGGGCAAGATAAACCGGAATCTAGCTTTGTGGATTTAACTACCCCTCCTGTATCTAGATCTTCTATCAATGAAGGTGCCAAATCTCCTAAACGAAGTTGTAAATCCAATAACCTTATACCTCACCAATCTAGTTCAAGTGCCGCTTCTGTCCCCATGCTTAATGATGATTCTCCAGAAAATCAAGGAGTAACTGCTGTGTGGGAGTGCCGATCATGCACTTTATTGAATCCAGTAAGTGTTTCATGCACCAATATCATTTCATTCAAATACTTTGCTTATAAAGGGATATCATATTGTTTAACATATATATGCATGTTTTATATTGAATTTTATGTGCTGAAACATTTTGATATTTATATTGATAATGTTCACGCTGGCATGCTTGGTCCTGTTTTTGAGTTGTATATCCTTATCCTGTATGGTATTTGGCCCACATATTTTTTGCTTTGATTGTTCTTAATAATCATGAATTTGAGCTTTTTGAGCTCCACAGGCCATGATATATTAATATTGGCATGGACCATGTCTGCTTTTTTTTTTTTTTTTTACAGTGAGAGATGCTTTGTGTTACTTGTTTGCCTCCTGAACTGGAGAAATATATATATTTTTTAATGTCCCCTCTTGGAAACTTACTTTGCATATCATTGATGTGAAAACATTGCAGCCATTAGCCCCAATATGCAAGCTTTGCTGCACGGAAAGGCCCAGAGACATTGGCAACAAGTACAAATTTTGGTCCTGCAAGTTTTGCACCTTGGAAAACAGTGTGAAACTGGATAAATGCTCAGCATGTGACCAATGGAGATATTCGCATGCTGCTCCTTTATCAACTCCAGCTCCCAATGTTGGCACATGAGAAGTAATATCTCATCAATGCCAATTTGCTTCATCTTATTCAAGTCGGTTGATTTTTCCTTGTTACTGCTCATGTTACAAATGATAGGGAGCATTTTCAACAGTTGTTTTGGTTGCTTATTACAATGCCTTTTTTTGTCTTGGCAGCCCTTTTTTTATTCATCTTTTGGATGCTATTAAAATGTTCTATTGATCAGAGTGATGAGGGGCGGATCTGGGTAGAATCACATTTTAGGGCAAACTAATGATGTTATTTCGTAATCTTTTCAACGTAAATACCAGCTCCTACCATACACTCATTTGTTGTCTTATTCATGTACAGTTTCTCTTTTCTTCCCCTTTTTTTTTGGTGGCTGAATTAAATATGAGAACTATGGGAAACTGAATAGAATATTTAAGGATATCAAATTATCTCATTAACGCATTACTTTAACCTAGGGATGGATTGCAAAACCTCTGCACATTCAATCATGCCCTTCTACAATGGCGATTTCTAGAGAAAAAATATTGTAGTATTCCAATCTTATAGTGAACGATTTCTAGAGAAAAAAATATTGTATTATCTCATTAACGATTTCTAGAGAAAAAAATATTGTAGTACTCCAATCTTGAAAATTATTCGAGGAACATTCCCAGGAACATCAGACAGGATCATTATGGTCTCTGGAGCGATTGATGACATACTCAAAGCTATGGAGCTTATCCTTGCAAAATTATTCGATGAGGTGATTTCATGATAAATTTTGACTCGATAAGTTCTCTTTCTGATAATAACATAAGTTTGTTTCTTCCTGGTCAGCTTAATTTTGAAGATAATGAAGATGTTGGACCAAGAACAAAAGTCAGGCTAATTGTTCCCAATAGCTCTTGTGGCAATATAATTGGAAAGGGAGGAGCTACCATAAAGTAAGAAGTTTGCTTGCTCTGATGATTCTACATGTTTTTGTTGCTATGGTTTTGAGAATTACGTGTGAAATTTGAATGTTGTTTTCAGTAAAGTTACAAAATTGAAGTATGCTGAACACTGAATAGGCTTGTTTATAAAGGATGCATGTTATTCTTCCATTATACTGTTCATTTGCAGAGAATATAAAATTTTCAACCTACCATTGATATAAAGTATAGTCAGATAGGCATGAGTAGTGAAAAAACCACTCAGTTTGGAAATGATTCATGTGTGAGAATGTGTACAACAAAACCTATATTTGACCTGGTTGGGGATAATCCAGGAACCTTACATTGCAAAGTGCTTTGTACAATAAGTTTGAGAGCTAACTTGGGGAGATGGGCATTTGGAAGGATAAATTTTTGGCAGTAGGAACAAATTTAGTAAAGTTTACCATAGTAATAACTTTGATGCATCATGGATTAATAGTGAGTCTGCTTGAATTGCCTAGTAATAACCTATTAAGTAGATGGTCATGACTAAGAAATGAATTAGTTCAGGTATATTTGTGAAAATGTTGGAAGTTACCAGAGGTTTAATTTGTCAAAGACCTATCTGACCAAGGTTCAACCTAAATCATGGTGAAGTCTTCTATCTATTTGACATGGATCAGAGTCCCAAGAAAGACAAAGGCATATCCAGGGAAAAAAAAAAGATAAAGAAACTTGACAGTAATTTGTTTGGAGAAGCTTCTTTTGTCATCGCCTTTTGTTTCATAATTAATTACAACATCTATAGATTGGGCATGTGGGTTTTGAGAATAATGCTATATTTGGCTTCCTTGTCATTGAAGTACCTTAGGCTTTAGAGAAGCTTGGATATCAACATAGAATTGTTATTGTCCCTTAAAAATTTATTTGCTGCACTGGTGTTGAATGATTGAAGACATGTTCCCCGAGATGACAACATCTTAAAATAACTTCCATTCAAGAAAACACTAGTGTTAACTAGCCTGTTCATTTCTAGAGTAGCACGATTTGACTGTGAACACATGCGTATTCAGGAAGAATATATGATTGCTTTCCTTAGTGGGTTATAGACTTATAGCTCTACTTGTGGCTTGAGCTCTGCAAGAATATATAATTGGTTATTTAAAACAAACATATCCTTAGCATCTTTCCTGCCTTGTAAGAAGACACAATATATATACTAAATGATTCTTTAAAACTGTCTCATTTTACATGTGTGTGGCTTGTGATAAGTTACTATTCAAGTATTTTGGGCCCTTTATCCAAGTATTGGCTGCCTTAAAACAGATAAGGCAAGTCCTGATTGTTATTTATGCCTTATTGCAGGTCATTGATTGAAGACTCCCAAGCTGGCATTAAGATATCTCCATTGGATAATAATTTTTATGGCTTGAATGATAGGCTAGTAACAGTTACTGGCACACTAGATGAGCAGATGCAAGCAATTGATTTGATTCTTTCCAAGCTTTGCGAAGACCCTCATTACTCACGAGCTACGCATGCGCCATTTTCATATGCAGGTCTGTACTCTTTTTATTTGGCTGCCAAGTCTAAACAGACTCCTACAGTTGCATTAATTGTCTCTACTTTATGAACACTATTATTGCCACAGCGACTTACTATTCGATGAGCTATGCCCCAAATGGGACTGGTGGGAAGTTTCCAAATCACAAGGTTCATCTCTTTCTGGTTTCCTTTATCCGTGCTGCCTTCTGACTGATGCTATTTACATTGTTTACTGCTAATCAAATTTGTTGTTTTAGTTTGGCATCAATATATAACATGCTTGTTTTAAATTAAAGGTTATGTGTATATTGTAGTTAAATAAATCTTACTTGACTGAAGCCTTTTATATGTGTATCCAGGAGGATCGTAGCAACTCCATCATGATTGGTGTTCAGGATGAGCATATTGGGCTGGTTCTTGGGCGTGGTGGAAGGAATATAATGGAAATTAGTCAGGTTTATAAATGATAAACCTATTGCATTTGATTCAGTAATTTTGCTCATGTACTGAATTTTAGCACACTTTTATCATTGCAGGTAAGTGGGGCCAGGATAAAAATATCGGATCGAGATGATTTCATGTCTGGAACAACAGATAGGTAGAGAGACCTTGTGTTAATCTACTAGCTAATTAAGCATTGAACCCTGCCATTAAGCCAAAGTTTCATTGGCTATTTTCTTAAAGATTTAAAACCCTTTTCTATCTTCTTCTACCTTGCGTTGTAGGAAAGTGACAATCACGGGATCACAGCGAGCAATCCATCAAGCTGAGTGTATGATAATGCAGAAGGTAGCAAATGCCACCGAGAGGACGATGGATTAGTTTTCTGGCTCTTACAACCATTTTTGTTGGGTCTTTTGATGGAATGCTTATAACTTGGAGTGAAACATATTCGCAATCATTGGCATACTTTTGAGTCAACAAAGCCGAGACTAATCATAGCTGCAAGAACCAAAAATTTTGAACAAGCAGAGCTTGTATTAGGTATTCTTCGGAACCTACAGACTAAATTATTGGGTTTTTTTTTTTTTTTAAAAAGAGGGAAAAATTGTTGAATATAGGATTTGACTGGTTATTTGAATTATCATGTCAGATTGCAACAGTTAGCTGTTTACTTCATCTTGTAGGCTGCTTCACTTTTAAACTTCTGATTTATAATTTTGAAAGGATACCTCATTTCGCATTATATTTTGAGTTGGACCAAATCTTTATGAAGGGTAAGAAAAACATGTAACTCTGTCTTATTCAATGATGTTTGAATCGTGGTATTGGTCTGGAAAATAGTATTAGGTCGGTTTAACTGAGTTTTTTCATTATTATTATTTTAAAGTTTTCAAGTCATACACCATTCCTTGTATGAGAAGGATTGAGGATAATACATAAAACAAATGCATAGCTTGTTAACTATGTTAAATGCTTTAGAATCTACAACTTAAATACATAACAATGGCGTAATGTAAACTTATGTTAAATAAGATACCAAATCCATATCCTTAATAAATAATTCAAATTCATCAGGGACATGGATTTATTTTACAAATCCTTATTTACACATCTACTGGAGTAATCTTCTTTTTTACCCTATCGAAAGGAATAAGAAGTTAATACATACTCGGTAGAAATGATTAATAGAATTGGAATTCTTCTATTGGAAATGGTGTTCGATTCTAGCGACATAAATTTAGTGATATGTTTTTTTTTATGTTTACTCATGCAAACCTTGCTTTTTCTTTTCACAATCAAATGATGAATTGCATCAAAAAAAACTAGCTGTTCATGTTTAGCCTTGGGGAGAATTACTCGAAACAAGTGCAATGAGAATAGACATGGTAGAGGAAGTGATGGCGACAAGTGATAAAATTATTTTGAATGATGCTAGTCAAGTGATGGGTTATAATAATAAGGGAAAAGAATAGAAAAGATGGGACGAAGAAAACGAATTAGCTTATGTACAAGTATCGACTTAACAGAGCCAAATTTGAAGAATTGATTATTTATATGATAATGAATAATCAAAATAAGGGTTCAGCATAAACACTATGGATTATGGGACAATGGAAGATGAATTGGTGCTTATGGAGGAAGAAATACAGAAAATCATTGCATCATTTAACAAGGACAGTGGTTCATTTCCATACAACCCAAATTATTGTGCTGAAAGTAATTTCTATTTTTCAAAAATAAAAATAAAAAATCCTTTTTATCATACATAAATGGGTAATTGAGTGCTCACCCAACCCAAGCTGATGAATAATCTTTAGTGTTGCAATGGATAGGGATGACTATTGATAATGCAAACTTAGATATTTACAATTATTCAATTTATATTTTGCAGACTTAAAAATTATAGATTCCAATAATATTCAAATTTGTATATTTTAATTAATGTTAACATTAAATTCAAGGTTCCTTAAATAATGAATGGATTTGAATTTTAATATCCGAATTCATTATTCACTTACATTTTTAGAACTTTTGTTATTATTATTTTTTTTACTTATTAAATTTGTATAGACAAATAATAAATAATTATTTAATTTAAATTCAAATAGTAATATCCGAATATTACAAAATTTACAAATATACAACTTGTTATCATCTCTATTCAATATATTTAAATCATATAATGGTATTTATTTTATTTTTTTAAAAAAAACATATATCCATTAGCTTTTCATTGATTGCTCTTCAATATATTCATATAAAATCTATTTATAATTTTGAAAAAATAATGAAAGAGAGCCATGCTTGTTTGTAGTCTTCTACATTAACTAGCAAAAGCAAAATGATTGTCCTTGGAAATAAGCAAACCACAAAACTTAAATTTAAATAAATAAGTGATAACCTTTGGAATACTTTAAAGTATCAAACTTAAGCTAGTGTTGCATATACCTTACTTGTTATGATTTATGGTAATATGCCTTGCTTTTAATTAATCATCCATATAAATTGTGATATTGATGTAAACAAAAATTATCACATTCATCATATCTTTAATAAGAACAAAGTTGGTAACCCTTGCAATTAAGCAAGGCACAATACTTTAATAAACAGACTAATAACTCAAAATAGCAAGTAGTTAATCAATAAATTTTGGGCGCAATGGTTAAATACATTACACTTTGAAAGGAGAGTGTAGGTTTAAGTCTTGGAGATGAGGTATAGTCACGAATCCTGAATATGGATGGTAAAACGCACATGGAAAATACTAATATATGTATATTCCATTAATTTCTTTAATTATCAATTTTTATTTTTATCTCAAAAATGACATTATCCTTTATCCAGACATATATTATTAATTTTAATTTAAGTGTTGTGATATTCAATAGTTCAACCTTCATTAACAAATGAGTCTTTAAAAAAAAACACCCAATCGAGTGTTCAATGAAAAGAAAAGAAAAATCAATTAAATCCTTTTGTTTGAATGATTTAATTGTTAACAGACATTAACATAATTGACAAAAGTAATGAAAACTTGACATATGACAAATATATAATAACACGAAAAAATTATACAAATATGATAAGAATATACCATTACCAATAAAATATAATAAAACATGCGAGCATGAAAAGTTGTTATGATTTTGGCTGTTACCTGTGTATTAAGTCATCTTAATAACCAATAGAGAATCAAAGCGGTTACCTAATTTGCATTGACAACAACGTCAATGTCAATCAAATTAAGATTTAGTCAACAATTCACGACTTATACATACTACAAAAAAAAAACTAATAACAAATCGTCACCATTGATTACAAGTTAAGAAATTGATAATTATAATAGTTTATTTTTCCTTCCACTTTTAACTAGAAAAGCAAAAGTGATTGTGTTTGCAATTAACCAAAGCAGAATACTTTAATAAGAAATCTTCCATTTCTTTATCTAAGTGATATACCTTACTTGCTAGAATGAATTTATTCTAGCAATTTCACTCAAACCCCAAAACGAAAGAGGAAAAACCAGCAAAGCCCCATGATTTCAGAATTTGAGGTAAAAACATCACACCTTTTTTAATTTTTTATTAATTTTAAGAATAAACCAATCTGATTCCTTAATTTTCTCCCATTGTTTATGCTAAAGCGTATACAATTTATTAATAACCTCTAACTCCTTTTTTTAATTTATTTTTTTTATTCTTCTTGTCTTTTGGTATTGTGTGTATAAATATTTCATGAATTTAAGGTCCTAATTTAGTAAAAATTAGACAGTTTTATATTACGGATGAACCCGAAATGTTATTTTGGACAGAATTAAATTATATATTTTTATAATAATAAAAATATAATTTCACTATTTTAATGTTTTATATATTTATAATTTTTGAAGAATTAAATTATGTTTTTATAATTTTTAGAGGGATTAAAGTAAAATTTTATTATTATTAATTTAAAATTTTATAAATTATAAGATAGCCAAAATAAAAAATTGAATTAAATTGCTTCGCCACTGATGATTATGTTGTATGCTTGGTTTCTAAAGTTGAGGTTTTGGTAGGATATTATTAATTCATAATTTATTCTACAATGATCTCATTTAAACTTGATTAAGATGTCCTCGAATTATATTATGCTACAATTCTTGAAACAAAAATGTACTTTATTGAGCCCTTGATGAAAAAAATCAATACTCCTTTCATTAACAGAAATCGTCAGTTGATCAATTTGATCGTTAACAGTATTGACGTGGCATGTCGTATCAGTAAAAAAAATTAAAAAATATATGATAATTTTAAATTTTTATAAATATATGTGTACATCTAGAATAAATTTAACAAATAATTGTCCATGTATTCATGGTATAAATGCACCATTAAGTCAGTTTAATTACTCATAAAGATTCAAAGTGGTAACCTAATCTGTAAATCAAAAAAAGATATATTGCACCAAACCCTCATATAATAAAATCATTAATTTAACTATTAAATGACACACTAAATCTTACATGACATAATTTGAAAAGAAAATTTAAGAAAAAAAATGAATTCTATAAAAATAAACATTTTAAAAATATTAGTTAGGAGATTTTCAAAACTTTTACATAAGCTTTATCTTCACTTTCTTTCTTTCTTTTTTTCACTTTTACTTTATTTTTAAGCACTTTTGAAAGTTATGTCACGACATTCTATATTTTTTTAAATTTAACTACATAAGATTTATCATGTCATTTAACGATTTTAATAACAAAATGACCAAATTGACATGGTATTAATAGTTGGGGATGTAATTACAAATTTTGCATTTTGCTGATTTAGAAATTATAGATTCTAATAATATTTAAATTTTTATATTTTGATTCAAATATAAAAATGGATAATTATTTAATTTAGATTCAAATAGTAATATTTTGATATTACGAAATTTACAAATATGTTGATAATTATTTATCATATATCCATAATTTTTTAAAATTTTTTTTATCTCAACAATTTCATTAATTTTATTAATTATGAATGTCAACATGCTATATGGGTACCCCAATAAGAGAAATAAAATATTAAATTTGAAAGGGAAGTAATCATTTTATTTATTAATTTTATACACAATACGAATAAAACGTAAAATATAATTAAATACAAAATCCGATAAAAGAAACATGACACATGTGTGAAAATTTATAATATATATATTGGTACATTTATATATATATATATATATATATATATATTAATAAATTTAGCTCTCAATTTTATATATTATATTAATTTAGTCATAAATTTAAAAAATTAAGTCTCAAAATTTACAAATAATTTTAATTTGATGTTAATTCTAAAAAATTCAAAGAAATATATAAAAATACATAAATAATTTCAAAAAATATATAATAATAAATTTTAAAAAATAATATAAAAATAAAAATATTTTTGACAAGAAATAATAATATATAAAATTTAAAAATATATAAAAATAAATAAATATTTTAAATATATAATAAATTTAAATTTTATATTAATATTAATATTAAACAAATATAATTATATTAAAGGTTAGTATTTAGTACACTCACAGTATACTTTTTTTATAGCACAAGCAGTCCTAAAAAATTGTTATGTGTCTCTTTTTTTAATATTTATTTTTAAATATTTTACTATACCCCACTTGTTAAACCCCCGACCTTGATATGGAGTTTAAAAACTCCATGAATCAAATATTTTCCCTTATATTAATATTTATCAACTTAAAAATATATTATATGATCTATTTTGTCTAAATTTAAAATAATAAAATGAAAAAATTTATCCAAATCTAATTAATTAATTTTAAAAATTTATTCCAATCACTTTTAAGTTAAAACACTTTAATTTATACTAAGATATGTTGATTATACATTTTCATATTTAAAATTAAGAAGAGAGAGAAGATAGTTGGCACAACACAGCATAAAATGAGAAATAATTCCCTTAAACCACAACTCCTCAATCATTCCTCAATTTAATAATTATCCTTTCTTTTATTCATCTTCTTCTTTTCATTCATTCCTATTATCTCTATCATTTCTCACAAATAAACTGTGAAAAATAAAATAAAATAAAGAACACACAGATTTTACGTGGAAACCTTTTCAGAAAAAAACCACGGGCAGAGGAGAAGAAAATTCACTATGTCGAATTCGAATTAATACAAGAGGAATAGACTATGTCTATTTATATGCTTGTAAAGCCATATTCTAGTAAGACTGAAACACCTTATTCTAATCAATATCAAATAGATTGAATTTAATAAGGTTTAAAAAACCTTATTCTAAAATAAAATAAAAGAAGTGTAATTCTATATGGATTCTTCTTTTATTTTATTTTACCACTATATTTTATTTAAATAAGGATTCGGACCACTTAATTCTAACAATCTCCACCTTGACACGAATTCTCAATTAACAAGTTCTTCATCGCGAACTCTCAACGAACAAGTTCTCCACCTCTTCCATAAAACCCTTTAAAGGTTTAACTTCAACAATGAACACCAACCAAGTTTAAGCAATGCTCAAACTTGGTTATAGAAAGTGACTTAATCATCATATCTGCAGAATTTTCATGAGTACTAATTTTGCTCACAACAATATCACCACAAGCAATAATATCACGAACAAAATGATATTGAACATCAATGTGTTTTGTTCTCTCATGAAACATTTGATCTTTTGTAAGAAATATGACACTCTGACTGTCACAAAATACTGCGCTGATTTGAAAGTCTTCATTGAGTTCACTAAAGAGTCCCTTCAACTAAATAGCTTCTTTACAAGCCTCAGTAATCGCCATGTACTCAGCTTCAGTGGTAGACAAAACGACTGTAGTTTACAAAGTGGCTTTCCAACTGATTGCACAACCTCCGATTGTAAAGACATAACCTATGAGAGATCTTCTTCTATCAATGTCTCCAGCAAAATCAGCATCAACATACCCAATGACTCCATCTTCAATTCTTCCAAACTGTAAGCAAACATCAGTAGTACCTCGTAAGTATCTTAATATCCACTGAACTATTTTCCAGTGTTCTTTACCGAGATTCGCCATATATCTGCTAACTGCACTGACTGCATATGATAAATCTGGACGTGAACAAACCATAGCATACATGAGAGATCCCACTGCACTAGAGTATGGAACATGTGACATGTACTCAATCCCATCATCTGATTGTGGAGACAAAGCCGATGAAAGTCTAAAATGGGCTGCTAAAGGAGTACTAATAGGCTTAGCACTCTGCATATTGAGTCTGCAAATAACTTTCTCAATGTACCCCTTTTGACTTAGGTACAATTTACTTGTTTTTCTATCTCTGAGAATCTCCATACCAAGTAACTTCTTTCCTGGTCCTAAATCTTTCATCTCAAATTCTTCACTTAGTTGGGCTTTGACCTTTCTTATCTCTCATTTATCTTTTGCTGCTATCAACATGTCATCAACATAAAGAAGTAGATACACAAAAGAACCATCACTGTTTTTCTTAAAGTAAACACAGCTATCAAAACTACTTCTTTTGAAATCATGAGAAGTTATAAAGGAATCAAACCTCTTGTACCACTGTCTTGGTGACTGTTTCAAACCGTACAGGGACTTTTTCAACAAGCAAACATAGTCCTCTTTTTCTAAGACTGTAAAACCCTTTGGTTGTTACATGTAAATGTCCTCCTCAATTTCTCCATACAAAAATGCAGTTTTTACATCTAACTGCTCAAGCTCCAAATCATGCATGACCACAATACCAAGCAAAGCTTGAATCGAACTATGCTTAATACCTAGGGAGAACACATCTGTGAAGTCCACTCCTGAAATTTGACTGTAACCCTTTGCAACAAGCCTTGCTTTATATCTGGGTTCTTCAACTCTTAGAGTCCCTTCTTTCTTTTTAAACACTCATTTACAACAAATAGCCTTTTTACCTTTAGGAAGTTTCACAAAATCTCATGTCCTATTTTTGTGAAGTGATTCCATCTCCTCTTGCATAGCAAACATCCACTTTTCTAAGTCTTCACAGCTAACCGCCTTAGAATAATTAGATGGCTCTTGATTTGCATCTATATCTTCAGCCACATTTAAAGCATAAGCAACTAGATCAACTTCGGCATACTTTTTCGGAGGTTTAATTTCTCTTCTAGTTCTATTTTTGGCTATAGAGTGTTGTGGTGAAGAAGCAACTCTATTCTCAATTTTTGTACTGGCTTGAGGAGTTGACTTTGTATTAATCTGATGCTCCACATGCTTTTGATTTTCTTTATTGGAAGATTCTTTAAGAGATAAGTTAGGTAGCATAGTAGTTTCATCAAAAACAACATCTCTGCTAGTCACAACTTTTTTATTTTCAGGAGACCATAACTTATACCCTTTTACACCAGCTTTATAACCAAGAAAAACGCATTTAATGGATCTCGGTTCCAATTTTTCATTATCAACATGAGCATACGCAGGACACCCAAAGATCTTTAAATCAGAATAATTAGCAGGATTACCAGACCATACCTCTTGTGGAGTCTTTTTCTCAATGACAACGGATGGAGATCGGTTGATAAAAAAAATGCAGTAGAGGCTGCTTCTGCCCAAAACGACTTCGGTAAGTTAGCATTTGACAACATACATCAAACCTTCTCCACGATCGTTCTGTTAATTCATTCTGCAACGCCGTTTTGTTGTGGAGTATGACGAACTGTCAAGTATCTCACGATCCCTTCTGACTTGCACAATCTATTAAACTCATCAGAACAAAACTCTAAGCTATTGTCTGTGCAGAGGTATTTTATTTGTTTTCCCATCAGTTTTTCAATTATAATTTTTCAAGACTTAAATGCGAAAAACACATCACTTTTCTGCTTCAGGAAGAACGCCGAAACTTTTCTGAAAAAATCATCAATAAAGGTTAGCATATAATTAGCTCCACCTCTCGATGGCACTCTAGATGGCCTCCACAGATCAGAATGAATATACTACAATGTTCCCTTCGTGTTATGGATTCCTATGGTGAATCGAACTCTCTTTCACTTCCCAAAAACACAGTGCTCACAGAAATTTAGTTTACAAATTCCTTGCCCATCAAGAAGTCCTCTTTTGATTAATTCTACCATGTCATTCTCACTCATATGCCCTAAGCGCATATGCCAAAGTTTAGTAATATCATCATCTGACAAGGAAGATGAAGCGACAGCTGCATCACCAGTAATAGTAGAACCTTGCAAAAATATAACTTGACAGTCTTTCTTTGCCCTTTTCATCACAACAAGGGAACCTTTGGAAATCTTTAAAACCCCACTTTCAGCTATGTATCTGTACCCTTTTGAATCAAGAGTACTCAACGAAATTAAATTTCTCTTCAATTCTGGAACATGTCGCACGTCATTAAGTGTTCTGACAACTCCATCAAACATCTTAACTTTAATTGTTCCAACACTTGTGATTTTACACGAAGCATGATTTTCCATCAAAACAACACCTTCAGACACTATTTCGTAAGTTATAAACTAATCCCGATTGGGACTTATGTGGAAGGTGCAACCTGAATCAAGTATCCACTCTTCGCTTACTTTAGAATTATTAACAGAAGTGACTAGAAGTTTACCATCGCTGTTGTCTTCTACAATATCAGCTTCACCAGAATTTTCTAGTTGTTTTCCCTTTTGATTCGCAACCTTTCTTTTAATCTTGTTCTGTAGCTTATAGCATTCAGATTTAATGTGCCCTTTCTTCTTGTAGAAGTTACAAGTTTTACCTCTGTTTGAAGACTTCGATCTACCCTTAGATTTACCGCGAGGATTTCATTCCTGTGTCCTTCCACGATCATTATCAGCATTCCGATCTTATCTCTCAGATTCTTCATCTTATCATACGAGGTCAAAGAATCATAAACCTCATCAACTGTGAGAGACTCACGACTATATAAAATCATGTCTCTAAAGGTTGAATAAGATGGGGGCAACGAATAAAGTAGAATCAACCTTAGATCTTCCTTATCATACAGAACCTCCATGGCCTCCAAGTTTGAAAGAATTTCTTTAAACATTGTTAAGTGTTCCTGTACAGACGCACCTTCCTCCAAACGATGAGCATAAAGACGTTGCTTCATATGCAACTTGCTTGTTAGATTTTTCGACATACATATTTGTTCTAGCCTCTTCCATAATGCAGCGGCGGTCTTCTCTTTCATTACATCCTGTAAAATTTCGTTGGACAAATACAGATGTAATTGTGTTAACGCCTTTCGATCTTTACGCTTCTTCTCTTCATCTGTTAAAGTCGAAGGCATCTTATCTATCCCTAGCAGGGCATCCTCCAGATCCATCTGCGCAAGAACTGCTTGCATCTTAATCTGCCACAATGCAAATCTGGTGTTGCGATCTAACAGCGGAATTTCATACTTCAAAGACGCCATTACCGTGATCGAGATGAACAACCCGGAAGCTCGCATACCAATTTGTGAAAAATAAAATAAAGAACACACAGATTTTATGTGGAAACCCTTTCGGAAAAAAATCACGGGCAGAGGAGAAGAAAATTCACTATGTCGAATTCGAATTAATACAAGAGGAATAGACTATGTCTATTTATAGGCTTGTAAAGTCATATTCTAGTAAGACTGAAACACCTTATTCTAATCAATATCAAATAGAAAGAATTTAATAAGGTTTAAAAAACCTTATTCTAAAATAAAGTAAAAGAAGTGTAATTCTATATAGATTCTTCTTTTATTTTATTTTACCACTGTATTTTATTTAAATAATGATTCGGGTAACTTAATTCTAACACAAAAAATTTAATGGATATGAAGAATGAAAGACAGTACAAGTCAGTGCAACAAATTAAGCATTATTTTCATGAATATCCCTTGGTGTTAATGGCAGAGCAAAGCAATGAAGGTCTCAAAGCTTACTGCGATGGATGTGGAGAACTGCTTTCAGCTCCATGCTTCAGTTGTATTGGTTGTAATTATCACCTTCACAAGCAATGTGTAGAGGCACCCCTTTCACTTCCTAATCACCCTCTCCATCCCCAACACTCAAACAAAGGTTTTTTTCTTCAAAAAAGGCCAAATAGTTACTATAAAGTATATGATTGTGCATTATGCAAGGAAAAGCCTAATATGTTTTTTTATTAATGTCGTCATTGTTGGTTTTCAATTGACATCAAATGTGCTAAATTATCTTCTTCATATAAGTTTAACCAACAGTCCAAGCATGACATCCATGAACATCCATTGACCTTCATAGAAAGTCCCATGACCATAGATGTACTCAAAAGGTTGAACTACTCCTGTTGTCATGAACCATTGATAGATGCTATATATGTTTGTTTTGATTGTCCATCATTTATCATTCACAAGAAATGCCTTGATGAGTTACCCATTAAAGTTAATCACCCTTCCCATTACATACACCATTTGTTTCTTAATTATAGTGATACTGATAATTTTTGTAACCTATGCCAAAAGCAACATTCTGGAGCTTTTTATGGTTGTTCTCTTTGCCATTTTAACATCAACATTGAATGTGTTCTGTTGAGGTCCATTGTTGAAGACAAAAACAGTCATTAGCACCCATTCACCTTATTTTGGAGATAAGGCTCATTCATTTGTGATGCATGTGGCACTGAAAGAAAGTATATTTCTTACATATGTTCTACAGGTTGCATCATAGTCCATAAGAAGTGCACTTCACTCCCACGCATTATGAAATTTTCTCGACATGACCATTACATTTTTCAAAAATATTTTCTTGAAACACAAGAGCTTACAAAGCAAGATTGCAAGATTTGTTTCAATGAAGTAAATCTAAATGATGGGAGTTACTCTTGGAGAAAGTCAGGTTGCAGTTACATTGTCCATGTGAATTGTGTCTTAGAGAATGAAGATTTGTACGAGGTAATTGAGGAAGAAAAGCAATGTGAGGAGCTTTATGAAAAATCTATGAAGTCTTCTATCATTCGTTATTGAAGTGAATAAAACTGGGGAAGCTACAAAGATTGAACATTTCAGTCATCAACATTGCTTGGTGTTAGCAGACAAGATGGAGGAGGAAATTGATAGAAAATGTGATGGGTGCATGCTATCGATCTCTACTCTCTTCTATTATTGTTTAAATGTCGTTTTTTTTTCATAAAACTTGTGTTGAATTTCCAAGAATCAAGCAACATTGGTTTCGTCAATGGAAGGCCGCCCTTTATTTCAAAAACTTCCAAATCTGTGACTTTTGCTATAAATTTTGTAGCGGTTCCTTCTACGATATTAGAGGATATTCAGACATGTGCTTAAGGTGTGCTAAAGTTGCTGATACCATTGAATGTAAAGGACACCAACACGTCCTCTCTTTTGATTTCAAATACAGGGAGAAATGTAATGGTTGTGGCGATTGGTGCTGGCGTGGTGCATTCAAATGTGGAAAGTGCATATTTGCTTTGGATTTTGGATGCTTAACGTTACCACATTCAGCTCGTTACAAAATTGATGAACACATGCTAAAGCTTACTTATGATGATGATAAAGAGCAAAGTTATTGTGATATTTGTGAACAAGAAAGAGATCCAAGGCTTTGGTATTATTCTTGTTCAATCTGCGATACTTCTGCTCATCCCAATTGTGTTCTTGGACAATTTCCATTTCTCAAAGATGGGATCACATTCTATTGTTATCACCCACATTATCATCATCTTAATTTTTTTAGGAAGGTTGAGGGCTATCCTGAATGCTCTCGTTGTGGTAAGCTTTGCCAAGAAGAAATTCTCAAGTGTGAAAAGTCTACATGCAACTATATTATCCATTGCAAATGTCTGGATTAATAAGTCTAAAGCTTTGTGGTAAGTAGTCGTGATGATTAAAGAGCTATTATTTTCTTTAAATCATCAATGCTATTATTATTTCATGATTTTGTTTTCATTATTAACACCAATTTTAATTATCTACATGATTGTAGATGTGATTTGCTCAAATGGAAAGCACCAGAGGTTTATATGATCCAAGGAGTTCACAAAGGATTTGACATCTCATTCGTACTTCTTCAATGAAAAGATGCTTAAATTTTAAGTGGGATTTGATTTAAGTGTTTCTTTGTTTAAGATTTGTTTGGGTTTGAATGATTTGAATTCAATGTTACTTTTGGAGTTCGTCTATAATTTGTTTGAATTTGTAAGATTTGATTTCAATATTATTTTGTGATTTATTGGATTTGAATTATGAAAATTAATAGCTATTTGAATTATTTCTTATCTAAATTATTTTCCTATTAAATTATTTCTGTAATGTTAATTAATTATTTAAATTATTATTTTATTGTATATATTAATGAAACTTTTGGAAGCCACCAATTTTCTTTTATGCTAGGTGTTTGTTTGTATTGAATATATTTATTTGACAAGTGTAAATATACGAAGTTTTGAATACAACATAATTATATGAAATAAAAATATGATAAAAAATAGAATATAACATAAAGAAAGTCACGAAAATTATACAAATATGAATTCAAGTCTCGACTATAAATAAAGTTAATTCCGAACTATTAAATATTATTTACAAAGTTAAACTTAAATTTTAATTGGTATATAATTTTAATATTAATTACATGATAATTAAAATGCTTAGAAATCTATTTTAGATGAATACGTGACACTGTGTAGTAATCAATGTCCACATCTTTTCAAGATTGCTAAAAATCCATACCATAATTGATCTATTTTAAAATCAGTACAAACTTTTTTTTTTAGTTAAAATTTTTTTAAGTAATAATTGAGAATTAAATTATAATTATTTTTAAATATGTAATTATTATAATTATTTTCAAATGATAAATTAATAATATGATAGAAAATAAATGGTATTATTATCGATTCAAAAATTTCTCTAAAATATTTGTGCAACCTATGCCAAAATCAACATACACCCTCTATTTCTTAATTATATTGTTTTTGTTGTGGTAAGTTTTGCCAAGAAGAAATTCTCTAAGTGTAAAGAGTCTACGTACAATTATATTGTTCATTTCGAATGTCGTTTATCTGAAGTTTAAATTTTTCTGATAAATTCTCTCAATAATTATAATTTTTTTTTTAAATCATCAATGTTGTTGAGTGCTATTATAGTATGATTTTATTTTCAAGATTAACATTAGTTCTAATTGTCTTCATTGTTGTAGATACGCTTTGCTAGCATTTGGGATGAAAGTTCGAGAGGTTTATCTATTCTAGGGATCTCAAAAAGGATTTGACATTTCTATAAAATTTATTTATGATTTCATGTGTTATTTAATTAATGTGTTCGTATGATTTGATTTCAATGTCATTCTAGGATTTTTCTAATATTAATTTGAGTTTGTATGATTTTGATATTGCTGTGGATTGATTTCAATATTAATTTGAGATCTATTTAAATTTGTAAGATTTGATTTCGTTATTATTTTGTAAATTGTTAAATTTGAATTATGACAATTAATTATTATTTGAGTTCTACCATTTTTATATTTAAATAATTTTTGCAGTGTTAATTAATTTAATTACTCAAGGCTATTGTATTACATGAAGCTTTTCTAAATTTTGATAAAAAAAATATCTAGCAAGTTCAAATTAAAGAATACTAAAAATATTTTTATTTAATTTTATTTATAAAAATTTAAAATATTTTTAATATTATCTTTTATTTTAATAATAAAATAGAATAAAATTAAATAAATTCTAATTCAGAATTTAAACATACAGTTTTCTTTATAATAAATAAATAAAAAAAGTTAAAAGAACCCAGCTAGAAGTATCCCCATGCAGGTCACAAATAACCAATAGGTTTTAGCTGATTTTAACTATTTTTTCTTGATGTAGCTTTGAAGAAGATTATGTTCCTTTATGAACTAAAATTATATTATTTTAATAAAAAAATAGTAAGAAGAACAATTTTCATATACATCAAAACCCAAAAATAATTAATAAATAAGTCAAATTGTGATTTCTTTATCAATTAAAAGTGGAAACAGACAAAATTAATGTCTTATTTTTACAGACAATTTTTCTTTTTTAAACCTATTTTCAATAAATAAATTACCATTTGAATTATTTCATTAATTATTTTTAAATTTGATTTATATGAAGAAAAATGTGGCAGAATTTATATTTTTTTCCTTAAAGATGTCAAGTCACTAGATTTGGACTGCCAATTAATAAAAGATTGAAAAAAAATCTGAAAACATATTAGTCAATATATATATATAGGCATTGAAATAGATTCTTCAAAACATTAAGAGAAAAAAAAAAAACACTTTCAAGAATTTTGAGTACATTTATATTAGACACATTCAACAAATATTATACTCTATTTTTCTTATAGCTTTTAAACCAGTTTATGATCTCTCTACTGATTTTTACTTGGGTTATATCAGCCAATGGAATTCAAGTGAAATCCATCAAAGATAAATTAGATAATGAGATAAAAATTGGGGTTTGCCCTCCCTCCCTCCATTATTAAGTTAAGAGTACATTGAGAAGTAACAGAGATATCGAAACCCAAATAACAGAACTGACAACAGTTGTTTGAACTTGAGGCGAATTCTCTTATGAAAATTCCCACACAAATATTCCACATTCGACCAGCAAATGGATCAGAAATCTTACAAAACTACTTGGAATTCAGGCATCTCCAACAGTCATACATGGTAGGTGGATTGGGTTAGGCATGTCAAGAAAGAGAAAAAGGCACAACATATATTATACAGCGTTGTGGTATCACAGAAATTAGATGCAACTCAAAGCTTATTAGAAAGATGCAAAGAGAATGAACTCACTCACACTTCTCTGCGCATCTTCACATTAAGCTTCATTTCCTTGTAGGATTGGACCTTCTCCACTGCTCGGCGTAAAGGCCTTCCCACAGATACCCTTCTAAGTTCTTGAGCTTCACTTCTGGTGGACATACTCGTATTTCCTTCTTCCTCTTCGCTTTTCACTGATGAATCAGAACATAGTTCGCCACTTTCGTGCACCTTATCATCACTGGTAGATGAAACAAGACACCTCACATCATCTACATCAAACACATCTACACTCATTTCTGGTTCTTGTGCTCTAATCTTAGCAGATTGCCTTCTTAAGCATACCCTGTAAGATATAAACATGAAAACAACCCACAAAATTCCATTGTTGTTAAGTTTTCAAATAAAACAATCTTATCAGAAACTTAATTAGCACAAACCAATAGAAAATGTAGAAAACCTTTTGCTGTCACCCCTTTCGTTGCCTTGGACGGATTTACTATCAGAAGGGCCACTTTTACACACCTTATCATCACAGATAGGAGCAAAAGATTTTGTATCATCTACCTCACACATATATTCAGTAGTTTCAGGTTCTTGGGCTTTAAACCTAGCAGATTGCCTTTTTAAACAAACCCTGCAACCAAAACATAAAAGAAACCATGAATTTTCCTGTCACTGAAGTTTTCAAACAAAAAAGTTAAAAGACTACACTGTTATTGAAAATAATTTGCACCAAGCAATAAGAAATGTACAAAAACCTTTTGTTGTCAATCCCCTCCTTGGTTTGGACTGGTCTGATATCAGAAGGTCCACTCCCATGGACCTTATCATCACAGGTAGAATCAAAAGATTTTGTATCATCTACCTCGAACATATATTCAGTAGTTTCAGGTTCTTGGGCTTTAAACCTAGCAGATTGCCTTCTTAAACAAACCCTGCAACCAAAACATAAAAGAAACCATGAATTTCCTCTGTGACTGAAGTTTTCAAACAAAAAAGTTAAAGACTACACTGTTATTGAAAATAATTTGCACTAAGCAATAAGAAATGTACAAAAACCTTTTGTTGTCAATCCCCTCCTTGGCTTGGACTGGTTTAATATCAGAAGGGCCACTCCCATGGACCTTATCATCACAGGTAGATTCAAGAAATTTTGTATCATCTACCTCAATTACATCTTCAGTTGTTTCTGTTTCTTGGATTTTACGCCTAGCAGATTGCCTTTTTGCATACACCCTGCTAAGGAAACATAAAAGAAACCATAAATTTTCTTTTTCATTGGGAAGCAATAAAGTTATTAGAAAACTAATTTGCACAAAGCAATAAAAATGTACAAAAACCTTCTGTTCTTGACCCCCTCTTTGTCTTGGACTGTTTTAATATTACAAGGACCTGAAGCAGTATGTGAATGATAAATGACGATGGTTTGATGAACAACAATTAATAATTTTCAACTAAAATTTCTGTCAAGCAAGTTACCAAGATCGTACGATTGTCTCTTTCTGGTCATATTACACGGTTTATTCTCTTCATCTTCTCCTTTAAGGGATTCACCTGTCTCACCACACCTGTTCATATTACAAGGTTTATTTTCTCCATCTTCTTCATCATGTGATTCACCTGCCTTGCCACAATTGTTTGCTCCTAACTTCAAACCATGGGAAAAGAATGTGTGAATAACATGTTACACTGGCAAAACACAAGAAAGAAAATCAATACAGATGCTGTAAATTATTCTATTTAATGCTTCATTTCCGGATGTTCTGCAGGTGTCAAAGGATTTGATAAGCAGCAATGGAATCTAATTTAGACCAGACTATCGTGCACTTAGATGAGTAGATTATTGCAAAATAAAAAAATAAAAATACCTCCAATTTAATAGCTTTAAGCAGAGCATTTTTACATCCCAGCTCATGCTTAAGGGCTTTTAACTGAAAACAAAAGAACTCAATGGTCAAGTCCCAAAAATATACAGTTGCACAAAAGCAGTAAGCAAGATGAAGTTCATGAAACTTAATGTTCTGAAAACTTACCCTATCTTTGCTTGAATTAAGTTCCTGCAAAACCCAAAGTAAGACATCAACCTCGCCAGAAGATCATAATATCATTAAAAGTTTGCCCCTAAGAGTTATAAACTGAGAAACAGACAATTACAAAGAAGAACTAAGGTACCGCTAACATCTGGCTGTTTGCTTGGGCAAGTATCATGTTCTGTTGCTGAAACTTCTCCAAATTGATTCTCAGCTTTTGTAACTCAATTCCACTCAATTCAATGACTTTACTGGCCAAAATTAAGAAAAACACAACCATAAAAAAAAAAGGTCATCCAAACACAAATAACAGCAAGCAATGGTTAGAAAGGGAAGGAAAAGAAATAAAATAAAATCAATCATAGAGAATACTTTCGATCTGCAAGAACTTTCATCAGCATCATATTTTCCTGAGGCAGATTCAATAAAAACCTCTATAAGCTAAAGGCACACATAAACAAATGATAGGGTGAAAGTAAAAACAAAGAAAGGTGAGTTAATTGCAGTTCAAAGCATACCTGTTGAAGTTTGTCGATGTAATCTTTAGTCCCGTGTGAAGCAGGTTGCAACAGCAGCTTTGCACCTTGGTTTAACAATTTAGGTTGCTGCTGTAAGTTGGATATGTCAGTAAGCCCTTTCCTTGACACATTACCCATTGAGCATCTATTTTCCATAATCTCCCCTTTCAATTTATCACCTGAAATCCGAACAGATTTTTAAGCTGAAATTCAGTGAAGTTAATCGTGTTAAAAAAGAACAACCAATCTTCCATTCAATGGTGAACAAAAAAAGATTCTTCTTAACCTCTACATCAGCTCATAGAAATCAAACTAAACAGGTGCATCAGCAGCAAATCAAATTTCAACTTTCCGGCATTTCTCCAGCATCAAACTAAACTATATTATAGTCTCACTAACCAATTTACCAAATCCAAAATGTTAATAAAAAAAAACTATACATTTTATTCAACTAACATTATGCAGATAAAATTACTATTTAGGATTAGGGTTCGTTCCTCAACCTAATTCATGAAAACATGATATTCCCAATTCGAATCTTCTCAGATTTAAGATTAGAAGAAAAAAATTAACGAAAATAAAACAATAAAATGATTAGAAAGATTCAGTGAAATCACCTTTCGAGGAGGAAAATAATGCTTTTAAAAATTGGCTAAAATTTATTAAAAGAATCAATTTTTAAAAAAAACCCAATAAAATTCAGGGGGGAAATCAAGAAATTGAGAGGTATTTTAAGGTAATCGAAGTACCTGCAACGTCGGCGGTTCCAGTGTCGAGTGTTGTTAAATTTTCCATAGCAAAGAATGAGCTAAAACCTTACTCTCAAAATCAAACCCTAAATCTCTCTGCCTCTTGATTGAATATGGGAGGGAAAGTGAGAAAGGAAATATAAAGGGTATTATGGTAAAACTGCGTGGAGGTTCAGATTCAGATTTAAGTCGCTTAACGGCTTTCCAAGCCTAAAACCGAACCTATTTCAAAAAAAAATTTAAATAATTAAGGTAAAATAAAGCTAAGATAACTAAACTATTGGTAAGTTTATGTTTCGGTCACTCAACTTTAAAAAGTTACAAAATGGTCATTAAACTATTCGAAAGTTTTAATTTAAATCACTAAAATATTCAAAAAAATTATATAATTCATCACGCTATTAATTTTTTTTAAAAATAGCATCCAGCTAGTGAGCTCTAAGTAATAATTTAACGATTGATATGGTAGATCAATACCCATCAATAAGTAAAAGAACATACATTAGATCTAAGCTAATTTGACAACCAATGTCGATGATTGGAAAAGACAGTTATTTGAATTTTGGTTCGTTGATTTGTGATGTTCAAAGTTATTTTATGAAAAAATTTTAATTGTAGAATATAAAGGGAATGAGAGTTTTTTATTGAGGGCAGGTGATGCGAATAAAGAAGGCCATGCAGCAACAATTTTAATAGATTAGTGACTTAAATGAAAATATTTAAATAGTTCAATAACCTTTTGTAATTTTTTTAAAATTGAGTGACGAAAATATAAATTTACTAATAATTTAGTGACCTTGAGTGTGGTTTACCTCATAATTAATATCATCAAAAAATTGTTAAAACATGAACTAATAATAAAAAAAATAGGCTTAATGTATCATTTGCTTCCTGACATTTGTTTTTTTTCCGGTTTGATACTAAAAAGAATTTTGCACAACGGACTTAAAGTTTATTTCCGTTTGACAATTTACCCAAAAACACTAACTCCGTTACAAAGAAAACAGTCACTTCCTATAGCTAATCAGAAGCCACCACATGGCACGTCTATGTTTAATACCTTTCAAATTTTAAAAAATTATAAAAATTGTAAAATACTAAGAAAATAATAAGATTTATAAAAATTATAACTAATCAAACTCTTCAATTTTTCGACTGCAAGGGACTTTGGTTGTAGTGGACTTTAGCTGCAGGGGGCTTTGAGTGCAGGAAGCTTTTGACTGCACGAGGCTGTGGGTGATGCCCTAATGGTCCTCTGAAGGTTGTGCTGGTCTTGGTAGAGGGGACAATGTTGATGTGGCACTATTCAGGGGACTGAAAAGTATTTTTATAATATTTTTAAATATGTTTACTATTTTTATAATTTTTAAGTGTTTTCGCTTGGATTTGCTACATGACGATTTCTAAATGACAATTTATAATTTTTGTATATTTTCTGAATGTTTTCGCTTTGATAAATATAGAAGGTTAAAGATATTGGTTGTCTAGAAATAGAAAAAAAAAATTTACGTTGATCAAAACTGAAACTCTTTTATTTTTCTTTATGATTATAGTTTCAATCTTATGTATGATATATATAAGGTATTATTTTTGGGTATCCAAAAAGCTTAAATTCGTTGCATAACGACTGTCAACTGGCCTCCAATTATATTGGAACCTGTGACCATATAACAGCTATCGATTAGGGCCTCCACTTAGACTTCGACCCATGACCATATCAAGCATTGTCACCTTGGAACCCAACTTCCATAAAATGGATTTCTGAGATAATAGTCCTATCTCGACAGGACATATGAAATGTATGTGTTCTAAGATGCGTTATCGCATCTCTGACCCCTCAAATCTATCTATAAACTTTCACGTTCAAAACCCTAACCAATAAAAACCCTAACACTATAAAACCTTAAAAAATCGATGGTCGAGGAAAGAGTGTGTGACTAGACACGCTTTCACACTCTCTCCAAAATTGATTTATTTCCTTAAATATTTAAAAATTGACATATTTAGATAATTTAACTGAATAATAAATTGAAAAAAAAAAGAAAAAAATAAAAATATATATGATTTGTGAAGAAAATGTGAAAAGAAAAATTAAAATTTCTAATATGGACCAAAAAATTCAAAACTCATTCAATCATATTCACTCAACTGCCCCTACGAATAAACCAAATAATGGTAATTTTTACGTGGGTTAAGATATATGCGAATATTTGATTAGTTTTTTCTACAAATTTGAATATTTAATATTTGAAGGAATGTTGATTTTTGCTTAGTAGTTATAAGTCTCGATATATGAAAAGTTGCAATTGGATCAAATTATAAGTGCAAGTAAGATTAGAGATAGACATAGAAAATTTGGTTATGCGATTCAAATTCTTTCTAAATCTATAGGGCCTTTCCCAAATAATTATTTGACTATGCTTCAATAATTACAAGCTACGATTTAAGTCATACACATTTTCCATGTAGCAACTTCAAATCTATATTCTAATCTAGATTACTCTTTAGTAAGGCTTTCAACTATAAAGTTTAGTTGTAAACTAAGCGATTCATTTGAGCTTTTTCTTACAAAATTGCACTCGAAATTCTAGTTTTTATATGAACAATGATAAGCACTCTCTTGATAACTTTTACCTAATACAAACTGACCATACATATTAATTTTTAAGCATGTTAAGATACAAATCAATTACAACCGCATTCTTCGAAAGTAACCATAAAACAAAATCTTAATTTATCTTCATAATGGCTAATACAAAGACTAAAATATTTAAAATATCCAAAAGTCAACATGATTTATCATCATAGAAAGCCAAAAATAATTTCTAGAGTTCACAACAAAAAGTCCAATATGTTTTGGATAAAAAAATTTCATGTTTTAGCCAATTTCCAGCTATGCCAAGTACAAATGCATGTAGATGCCCTTACATATAAATTTTTTTAATAGAAGTTAATTAAATTTTAATTAAAACTTAGTTCGAGTGTTATTAATAAGTTATATTCATATTTATTCTATTTTAATAGCTAATTTTGGTTATAGATATTTAAATATAAATTATTATGTATTTGAGAGGCTTCTCTGTTGTAGCGATTTGATTAAATTAGTTTCTCTACTATTAAACGGATTAGTTTAATCATTTGTTATTAAAAGGAATCAAATAAGGCTAATTTGGAATATAGTTAACATTTATTGTTTAATAGAATAATATTTTTAAAGTCTATATGATTTTGTAAATAGAATCTTTTAGTTGAAATTGAACTGCGATTGAAAAAAAATAAACTTTAAACTAATTTGATTCCTTTTAATAATATAGGGACTAGTTTAATCCAGTCCCTATAATACAGGGACTTCCCAATATTTTATTAATATATTTAATATTGGAATATAATTTTTTTTATATTATATTAAAATTTGTAGTTTAGTTGGTTAAAATGTGTATGTTTTTATAAACATAAGATTTGATTCATAGAAGGGGAAAAAAATTTAATAATGCGTTCGATATTTAAACTTGTTAGGGTTAATTGTATTAGGCATTCTCAAATTATGATTCTCGTTTTAAATTAGTTTTAAAATTTTAAAATATTTTAATTACATCTTTAAACTATCAAGGTTATATTGATTAGGTTCTTTTATTACTAAAATTATTAATTTAACTGATAAATGATACCCTAATCTTATATGACATTTAAGAAAAAATAAATAGTGTTGAAATGAACGTTGTAAAAACCTTAGGTTTTTGAAGCTTTTATTAATGCGTTATCGTTCACTCTATTTTTTTTCGATTTTACTTTATTTTTAGTTTTTACTTTTAAAAGTTACGTTGTAACATCTTCTTCTTTTTTTAAAATTCATTTTAGTTTAGCTACATAAGATTTGATGTGTTATTAAACAGTTTTAATAACAAAAGGACACGATTTATGTAACATTGATAGTTGAAGGATGCAATTAGAAATTTTGAAATTTAAGAACTAATTTAAAATGAGAGTCATAGTTTAAATATGTTTGATGCAATTAATTCAATTTATTATCCGAATAAATAATACAAATCATATATCTCACAAATAATAATATTTAATTTAAATTCAAATTTAAATAATATTACTCGAATTATATATATATATATATATATATATATAATACACATATTTGAATTTTGGGTAGTTTTGCATTTCCATATTCTAGTACGAAGTCAACAACTTTTTTGGAGTGAAATTAAGTTGTATATTTTTACAATAATAAAAATATAAATTTATTATTAATTTAAAATTTTATAAAATATAAAATAATTTAAATAAAAAAAATTCATTTTAGAGGAGGCGGTCCTACCAATCCATATTTGAGATTTTAAAAAATACAGATATATTCCTGCAGTATTGATTTTGATTATTGAGATAAATGAAATGTATGCAATGGATAAGAATGAAGAAATATGAAACTTAGGCAGTCCAAAATATATGAAGGATTGCTGAGTTAATAGTTTATGGTGGCAATAATAATAGAATATTGCAGCACCCACCGGCCTCAAATAAATAGAATAAGAGGATCAAGGTCGGTTCACTTGCATTTATTGTTCTTATATAAATAATCTTATATAATTTAATTATCTTTTTAAAAAATAAGTTTTTTTTATAATTATATATATTTGTTTTATATGTCACACATTTTTTAATTTTTATATCATATATTTTTTAACAGGTAAACTATATTATTATTAGTTATTAAATTATAGGTAAATTTTTATTTTGATCACTTAACTAAAAAAGTTATAATTTGATTGCTAAACTATTCAAAATTTTTCATTTAAGTCATCGGGCTGTTAAAATTAATGTTATATAGCCTTTTTCTATCCTGTAATCTTTGGACGTCACGAATCTATGAACCGAAATTCAAACAACTTATTTCTCTAATTTTCGATATTGACTGTCAAATCGAGTTAGATCTAAGGTATGTTCTTCTACTTGTCGATGGGTACTAATCCATTGTACCAATCGTTATATTGTTGCTTGGAGCTCACTGGTGGAACTTTAAAAAAAAAAAAACTTAACAATTCAGTGACTTAAATAAAATCACTTTTGAATAGCTCAATAACTTAAATGAAAACTTTTAAATAGTTTAATGACCAAATTGTAATTTTTTTTAGTTAAGTGATCAAAACAAAAATTTACCCATAATTGAGTAATTAATAATGCAATTTGCTCTCTTTTTTTTAAAAAAAAATTATTGGCTTGGGGCCATTAAAAATGAAGTATTACTCTACCCATTTGACTAGGATGATTTTTTTAGGTTAGGGTTAAAGTAAGGGCAAAGCTAAAATAATTTTTTAGGGGTCGAATGAAATTTTAATTTTTATAGTCTATATCTTTATAAATTTTAAATGATTAAATTAAATTTTTATAATTTTAAGGGGGCCAAAGTACAATTTTACTTTTACTAATTTAAAGTTTTAAAAAAATTAAAAGGCTTAAATAGTAATTTTTCATTTTAGAGGGGACAGAACCCCTGCCAGTCCCCTAGATTCACCTCTAGGTTAAGAGTTAGAATGTTAAATAGAATATTAAAATAAAAGAGAGTAGAACTGCAATTTTTTTTCTAATTTATTGTATATAAATTATTAAATTGTTTATTTCTTACTTAGTAATTTAACAATCGTATTATTTGAAATAATTTTTTTTTAAGTTTTTTAAAGTATGAGGACTGACTTTGACAATTTAAAAATTTTTGAAAAATAAAGAGATTTTTTATCAATATATCTTATTAATGTAATTATGGATTTCATCCCCTTACTTCATGTATCCAAGAAAGTAGTCCCTTTATGTTAATTTGATACATGGCTCAATCATGGAATGGTACATGGCAAAAGTTTTAGACTTTTGACTAATATTTTAGGGACCTCATATAATTAGTCCAGAAGTTTGTTCTTTTAATTTTAAATTAAAAACAAATTTTATTAATTTATTTTTTATTTTCTTTTTTCTTTCTTTTTAAATTTAGCTTCGTTTATTTTACTGAAAATAGTTTTTAGAAAATGACTTACTATCCTGAAAAATTAATATTTTCTGGTGTTTAGATGAATCTGTGTAAAATACTTTTTGTTGGTTGGCAGATTTCCTAAAAATATTTCACAAAAGTTGTTTTAAATGCAACAAACATATATTAGAGATTTTTTATAAAGAGTTTAAATGAAGTAGGGAATTGATTACAAAGTGATGTTAAGGTGAAATTATAGTAAATAATAAATTTTTATGATGTTAAGGATTAAATTGTAAACTTTGTGAAATTTATAATTGAAACAAGAGAAGTGATATTCATGAAATTTTGTTATGTGAAATAAGATATTGTAATGAATTATTTGATTAAAGTGCTTATATGGTGAAAATTAAATTACATGGCAATAGGGACTAAATTGAAATATGTACATAAGTTTAAGTGTGAAACAATTTAATATGTGAATAAGGAAATTATGATAAAACTTTAATGAATGTGTTATGAAATGATGAAATATGCATAAAGTATTATAAAAGTGAAATTGAGGGAAAATATGGAATTTTTATGATGACAATGACTAAATTGTTAAACTTGAGAAAATATGTGGATGAAATAATAGAAGTGAAATACATAGAAATTTGATATGTGAAACAAGATATTAAGATAAATTATGTGATTAAAATGTAACAATAAATAAATTTGATTTAATATGATTAATTAGTGAATATTGAACTTTTATGACTAAAAGGGACTAAATTGAAAAGTTATGAAAGTTTATAAGAAAATATTCGATACATGAAGAATGTAGTAGAGAATGTAACATCCTGGTATTTTGACCCAATGTTTGGGTCCGGTATGGGGGTGTTATAGTGAACAAAACCTTATTAGTTTGGAAAATATCTTACGGGGAAAAAATTAGTAAGACATTTTATGGGAATAAAATGATAATTTTACGTTGTCTAGAAAAACCTTTACGTTAATTCTCTTATTTTACATGAAACAAACATCAGGATAGACTGAAAATATTTTTTGTAAAAAAATTTACGTTGAAACAAACAGAGCCTTAGTAATTTCCTTTTTTTTATTTTTATCTTCTACTTTTAAATAAAAACTTGTTAAGTTTATGTTTTTTTTTTGTTTTTTTTCTTTTTCTTCTTCTAAAATTAAATTAGATACTCCCACCAATATTATCCAAAAATATCAACAATGTTGAAAAATATGGGACTAATGATTAAGTGTAAAGGGAGTGCCTACTCCCTGACCACTAAAGTTGTTTGAGACAGTTTTCATATTTGAGATGTTGACAATTTACGAAACAATACTTATGGGTTGTGCTAATTGTATGGATGATATCTAGCCTGTTATTGAATATCATATCACATGAGGAAACACCTTTGAAGATTTAATCAAATCAGATCATTTTATCTAATCCCTTGGATCGTGAATATTGGATTGAGTTGGAGCATAGATTGCTTAGCTGCCAAGAGTCCATGTTTATATTAATTGTTATTATATTGTATTCAACTTATCTTATTGTTATTTTAGTGGGGTTGTGATAAATCTTATGTTAGCAAGTTTCAAAATATTCTATATAATTGATAAACTTTATAGGTTATTGTAAAAAGAGAATTAATCACTTATCTGTCATTGTGAGAAATTTTATTGTATGAGTGTATATTGATAGTAAAATCTGTTATGTTGTGGCTTTACTTGCTAAATTCATAGGGTAAATTCAGTAGTGAGAGTTTCATTCTTCAAAGTGCAAAGGTAAGGAAAATTGTCATAGGGTGTGTGATAGATTAGCATAGCTTGTTTAATTATCAAATAGAGTGAATATCTCTCACTTAGCTAGCCTCCATGGACGTATGAAAATTGAATTGCATAAACAATTCATGTTTTTTTTTTTTTACTATTTTCATTTAGTGGTGAAGGATTGACTATTCCCTTGTCACTTTTTCACACACTTGGCTTGATTCTTAGCAACAATTTGAGTTAACAATTCACATTAGAGTTTGCCACTTAAAATAGCTAGTGAAGATCCTAAGTGTTGCTAGATTCAAACTATAGAAGGTTCTTCTACATCTCATCCTCTTATGCTCGAAGTTGAGAATTATGCTTACTGGAAAGCACGCATGAAGGCACATATTATGTCCATTGATGAGAAGACATGGCATATTGTGTTGATTGGTTGGCAGCTACCCAAGATAGACACTAAGAGTGGTAGAGTTGTGAAGCCGGAAGCACAGTGGACCACAAAGGAAGAGAAGTCGAAAAATGCTAACTCAAAAGAATTTCAATCTTTATGTGGAGTTTAAAGGTGCTCATGGGCCGGGCCGGGTTCGACTACAAATTTAAGCCCATTCATTAGGCTCGGGCCGGGCCAGGCCCAAAAAATAGGTCTAAAATTTTACCTAAGCCTAACCCAAATAAAAATGCTAAAACTCGGGCTCGGCCCGCCCGTATTAATTTTTATTTTATTTTATTTTATATAATTTTTAAATATATATAATACATCAAAAATACTAAAAAAATCAAAATAAATATTTCCCAACAAATTGAATTTTTTTTTAAAAAATATGTAGACTTAAATAGCACTAAGATAGATGCAACTTAACAAGCAAATACCTCTAAAATAATAACAAAATTAACAAATGCCTTTAAAATAATAATCAAATTAATAATCAAATAAGTTTTATACAATATCCAAACAATAACAACAAAATAGTAGCAACATAATACTAATATGATAGCAAAATAGTGAGAAAACAACAAGAAAATAGTATTAAAAAAAATAGATTTTTTTGTCATTTAGTGAATTTGGGCCGGGCCGGGTTGGGCTCGGGGCAAAAAAATCTTACCCGAGGCTCGACTCGTTTTTTAAACGGGCCTTATTTTTTTTGTCCAAGCCCATTTTTTCAGGCCTATATTTTTACCCAAACCCTCTCAAATTTCGAGCTGGCCTTCGGGCTGGGCCGAGTAACTCGACCCATGAGCAGGTCCAGTGGAGTTGACTTATAAAAGTTTAAGAGGATTGCAAAATGCACAGTCACAAAGGTTGCTTGGGATATCTTGGAGATTGCTTTGGTCATCCGCCGTTAAATTGATAACGGAAAATCATATTCTAACTGGTATAATAACACATTTAGTCCTCAATACTTACTTATTCTATCAATTTGGTCCTAATTCAAAATAATTAAATAAATTTAACCAACTATATTTACAAATTCTATCAATTTAATCCTCAAACTTCCTAATAAAAGCTTTTCATCTCTTAAAATAAAGGCATTCCACATCTATAAATACTTCCCTCAACTAACAAGTTGTTTTTCGAGCCAGTTCCGAATACCAATGGGTTTATCTTGAAACTTTATTTATTTTTCTTTTTTTTTTTCATTAGCTTTCTTCTAAATATAATATTTTATAACAGTAGATCGATAAAATTTTGGCTAAAGAAAATGGAAAAACCTTAAAAAAAACACCTTAGATTTACTGTTATTGTCGAAACCATCCCTCGATTTAAATTTTTTTTTTAAAAATTTAAAGAAGGGGAATCGACTTTTTGAAAATGAAATATGGAGTCGCCACCGATCCTTTTGTTTTGGTGTGATCGGATCACCTAAAAATGAGGTTAGTTTAATAAAGCATTTTTGGTTTATTAAAACAAAAATTTTGGTCTACGAACTTTTGAGAAAACGGGTTCGGGAGTCAGTTATGCATGAGGAAGGGTTAGCACCCTCACTACGCCCAAAATTGGTACCGAATCAATTAAATACTGTCCTTATGTCTAAAGTTAAAAAGTTTTTGAAGTGTGGTTCTTCTTTATAACGTTTGAGTAACCCGAGTTGGTTGCTAAAATCTTCTTGTTTCGATGTACAAAAGTTTATAAGTTGAGATTAACAAGAGGATGCCCAACTATTTGGTCCAACGAAAAATCAAAACCAAAGACAAGAGAGGGCACGATTCCTCGAATTTCCAAACATCGAACATTGCCTTACCTTAGAAAATATGAGTGAAATACCGAAGAGATATTCGATTATTTTGGAGAAATGAAAAAGCGCAACCCAACACGATAGGGCTCGATTCTCAAATCGCCAAACATTGAACGTCGTCTTCGTTTTTAAGTATATATATATTTTAAAAAACATGAGTGAGAATATAAAGGAGTGTTTGATCGTTTTGAGCAAACGAGAAATCACAACCCAGCACGATAGGGCATGGTTCTCGAATTGTCAAATGCCAAATATTGTCTTTGTTTTAAATAAAATTTTTTTAGAAGATATGAATGAAATTTTGAAGGGATACTCGATTATTTTGAGCCAACGCGAAATTGCAACCCAACACGTTAGGGCACGAATTCGTGAATTGCCAAACATCGAATCTCGTCTTCGTTTTGAAAAATTTTTGAATGAATGATTACGCTTAAGACGTATTAATTTGATTTGAAATAAGATGAAATTAATCATAAAATTTGGGTTTTATAAAACCACATTTCAAAAGTCAAGTAAAAAAACGATGAATGGGGTAGTATGTGTACGCATAAAAATACGACAATGGAAAAATGAAGATAATACAATTTATTTAATCAACTAACAAGCACTTAAACGACTAAGCATAACTAGCTTGGAAATATAATTCGATTTCAATCATGCGTAGAGAATAATTAACGTGGTAATACAATGACGAAAATGATAATATAACAATCACAAAAGCAAAACAATACATACAATAATATGCCACAATAATGTACATAGCATGATATAGAATAACCAATGCAAGATATAAAAACAACATAGCAATTAGAAGCCAATATGCTATAAAACGGTTTTAAAATAAATACGTAATAAATGGACCCATATATAGGTTGACAAATTTGCATGAAAACTAGGGATAGCTATATGATATTTGAAATAAATATTATAGAATAAGAATTTGAATCAAATTGCGTGTAAGATGTTTTAAACACTAATTTATTTAGAAGTTAATAAAATACATGATAATTTAAATAATGTATATAATATGAAAGAATAATAAAGATATATGACAAGATATAATGCACTAAATAGATTTACAAAACATATATACATAAATAA
Source organism: Gossypium longicalyx (assembly GCA_025698465.1). Taxonomy (NCBI): domain Eukaryota; kingdom Viridiplantae; phylum Streptophyta; class Magnoliopsida; order Malvales; family Malvaceae; genus Gossypium; species Gossypium longicalyx. Next base: position 94,687,179 of record CM047000.1, on the reverse strand, counting down.
CTTTTAAAAATAATTATTTGTAAAAATATAGAAATACCTACAAGCTTAAATTAATCTTATAACAAATTATAAAATGGACATAAACATTTTGAAGATGGCGTATCTATTCAAAGTTGACAAATATATATACACATAAAAATGGTATTTAAATGCGAGACTTTAAATCAAAACAATATATAATAAAATATGTTCTAAAAGAAAGACTTATATACATAAAATAATATATATAAAAATCAATTTAAAAGAATTTATAAAATAAATTGGCATGGGACTAAATATGCACATAAGATTAAATTAATTTTAGTACAAATTATAGACTTAAAAGACACACTCCTATGCACAAAGTATTTTTTTTGTTTTTTTTTGTATAAAATATCCATTTAAAGATGACCATATACATATAATAAAAGGGGAAATGATTTAAATAATATATACAACATGAAAGGTTTTTAAATAACAAAAAGGTATGATAAAATACATGTTATATACATAAGGTTTTAAAGTATATGTATATATAAATAAACTTAGGAATGATTGTTTGTAAAAATATCATAGAAATATATATAAAGAAAAAATGTTTATTGGAATATATATATATATATATATATATATATGAAAAATTAAAATGTATAAGACATTCGAGAATAACAAAAATGTTTTGTTAAATGTGATCTTTAGAAATGCATACACTAGGTTTATAAATGCACATATACCTATAAATATATTTAAAAACAATTATTTGTAAAGAATACACACTTTAGTAATACATCCAAGGTTGAATCAACTTCATTATAAACATATTTATACATATAAGGAAAACTATAAGAGCAAAGAACATGGATTTAATAGTGCATATAGATTAAACATAGACATCAAAAATATACATGCATATAATAATAATTTAAAAGATGTATTATATAGGATTATGTAATATAGTATGAGAATAAATTTAAAAGAAATCGTATGTATAAAATAATATAAAGATTAATAATATGCGTAAAATAAAATTAACCTTATTATAAAGTATATACATGTATATAAAAACATTTCAAACGAACAAATTTAAAGAAAAAAGAATAAATAGACGTATATAATTTTATATAGATATACACACACGTACATGAATAAAAGTATGAATAACAAACTAAGACCATACAAAAATTAATAACATACCCCAAGATTATATACTAAATGGTGAAATAAAAAAGAAAATCGAAAATAAAAGGGTTTCAAAGAATAAAATAAAAAATGTCGAAGATAATGAATAAAAAAAAGGCTCAATTGAAACAAAAATAAAACCAAAAGGACATTTAATAAATAAAATAAGTCGCTGAAATTAGAAGAAGGACTAAAGCTTGACGCACACAAACACATAGGGACTAGAACTGGCAATATACCAGATCCCCAAAGTGCTGCGTTTAGGCACGGATCCGATTGCGAATAAGCGCAAACTATAAGTCCAAATTAAAAAGCTCAGGGAGTCTCGAACGAACTCAATCAGAGGCTAATATAAAAAGACGGACTAGAAGCACAAATTCCCCTTTACCACGACAACGCGCGGGTCATGAGGGCGCTGAATCGGGTCGGTCGGGTCTAACTACACGATGCCGTTTTGGAACCATTGAGCTGGACTCAAAACGACGCCGCATGAGGTCCCTTAAAAGGGATAAAATCTTAGGATTCGGCCTCACAAACCCTAACTCCCTTTTTCTTTAGCCGCACCTCATTTTCTCCCTCAAAAAAGCACCAGCCCGCCGCAAGTTGCGGTGACCGACGCCCCAAGCTTCGAAGTATAGCCCATTTTAGCCTCAGATCCCTCTTCTATCTCCGATTACAACGAAGTGATAGGGGACCGACGGCCTAGACGCGAGGTGAGTCCTCTGTTTTATTTCGTTATACAAAAAGAAATCAAAGCAAAATGAAAGAGCGATAGAACTGATTCAGAGGAAAGGAATGAAACTCATGAAAATCACCTTTTTCTTGGGTTCCTTTTTCTTTTGTATTTCAGTATGTAAATAATGTCTGTGTTTTCATCCCCCCCTCGATTACAAGATTAAAATCTGGCTTTATAGCCAAAAAAAAGAAAAAAAATAAATCAAAATACACTATTTTCTTTGTTTTGTTTTTTGCTGCTCTGTTTGTCTTGTTCGCAGGTACGGAGTGCGCTCGGGTACGGGGGCTGTGTTGGAGGGTACGGAGGTAGCTGGCGTGGGGGCTCGGTTGCGACGCAAGGTGGACCTGCTAGGGTTTCTATCTTGGTCTCAATATTTGGGCCTATTTTTGGGTCAGATCTAGGTTTAGTCATGGGCTTAGGGACCTTTATTGGACTGTTAATATTTTGTTTATTATTATTTTTTGGTTTTGTGTTTATACGGGCCCGGGCCAAAATTGGGCATTACAGTTATTGTTAATAGTATGATAATTCCTTCAATGTATGTAGAAATAGTCCTCCAAGTTGGTTATTAAAATTGGAAATAAAATCCAAAGTTAAAAGATATGGTTTTGAAAAATCCAATTGTACAACCAATAATTATATATGAAAAATTACAAACATTTAATTTTTTATAAAAGAAGTGAAAGAATTAATTGAATTAAAGATTTTTTTTTAGTTTTATAAACTGATTAAGAGATTATTATGTGTTCTATTTATTTTTAGTTTTTAATTTCACAATAAACAATATGTATAGCTAGTAATCTAATTTAGTGTTAAATCCCAAATTAATTAATAACTAATTTTTGCTAGCCAAAGTGACATATTGTTTTTTTACAAATATTAAATTATTTATATAATTTCATTATATATTATATTTTTAAAATTTTAAATTTCTATTATTTTTAATGTTGTTTAATTAATTTTTAACATAAACTTCTTAAAAATATAAAAAAAAAGTTATGTATGAAATTAGATAATTTCAACAATAAATAAGACAATTAGTATACGTGGAATGCCTCTCTTTTAAAAGCTGAAAGTTTTGATTAGGAAGTTCAAAGATGAAATTGATAGAATTTATAAATGTAAAGGGTTAGATTCATTAAATTATTTAAAATTAATATCAAATTGATAAAATAATTAAGTATTGAGGACTAAATATATTATCATATCAACTAAAAACTTTTCGTGATCAAAACAAAAATACGAGTGTAGTTGGGTGAGCATTAGTAGAGTTTAGCCTTAGATAAAATAATTAAAGAGAAAAAAAGTTAAAAATCCGACCAAAAAAGAAGAAGAAAAAGTTGAAAAATTGGAAAAGAGTAGTTGTTTTTTCTTTCTTCTTTTCTTTGAGCAAAGTTTCTTTCATTCACTTTTTGTTTAAATTGCTTTGGTATTATTATATAAATCACTTCACATTTTCCAAGGATTTGCAATCTCCTAAGTTTATTTTGGGCTCTAGAACAACAGTCAACAAGCAAATGCCAATCACATTACATTGTGCAAAGAAGTGAACCTTTTTCATACAGAAGAACAAAACTGGAAATCCCCAACTTTCGTTTCCATTTTTGTTGCTTCATTTCACTTCCAAGATGCTTCCTTTCACCTGCATTCTCTTCATGTGCATCTTGGCTTCAGTTTCAAGAGCTACCTTCAATCTTAGCCTCCCTCATCAACACCCTCACCCTGAATCCGTTGTTCTTGATGTTCAATGGTAAGCTAATCCTCCCTTTTCAATGGCTACTCTCAAGTGCTTGTTCTTCAAAACACACACCCACAAAAAACTCATTTTGGTGTTTTATAACCCCAAATCCTCACCCCTTTTGTTTTGTTTTGAACATTTCAAGTTCTCTGTTTTTGCATTACAATGGCTTCCCTCGAATGCTTGTTCTTCAAAGAAAAAAACCCATTTTAGTGTTTTATAACCCCAAATCCTCACCCCTTTTGTTTTGCATTACAATGGCTTCTCTTTGTTCTTCACAAAAAGGAAAAAAAACCCCCCATTTTAGTGTTTTTTTAACCCCAAATCTGAATCCCCCCCTTTTTGAAGGAGTCTAAGAGAAAATAAGCTTAAAGAAGAGAAAAATCTGTTTTCTATCTATACATTTACTAAAAATCTTCACTTTTTCCCTTGCAGGAGCTTAAATGCATCTTTATCTAGAAGACAAACATTGTCTGAAAACACCAAAGATCAATGTCGAACTGGAAACCCCATTGATGATTGCTGGAGATGTGACCCCAACTGGTTCAATAACCGTCAACGCTTAGCCGACTGCTCCATCGGCTTCGCACGAGGCACCCTCGGCGGCAAAGGCGGTCGGATCTACACCGTCACCGATTCCTCCGACCACGACACCGTTAACCCCAAACCAGGCACCCTTCGGCACGCCGTCATCCAAGACGAACCCCTTTGGATCGTCTTTTCAACCAACATGGTCATCAAACTCAAACACGAACTCATTTTCAACTCTTACAAAACCATCGACGGTAGAGGGGTGAACGTCCATATAACCGGAAATGGGTGTTTAACGTTACAGTACGTGTCGCATATTATCATCCATAATATCCATGTTCACCATTGTAAACCTTCAGGGAACACTGACATTGCTTCATCTCCGACGCATGTGGGGAGGAGAGGGAGATCGGACGGTGATGGGATCTCCATTTTTGGGTCTCAGAAAATCTGGGTTGATCATTGTTCTTTAAGTTACTGCACCGACGGGTTGGTTGATGCTGTTATGGGATCCACTGGGATAACCATTAGTAATAGCTATTTTGCTCACCATGATGAAGTTATGCTCTTGGGACATGATGACAGGTACATTTTTCCGTCTCCCTTAGCTTAGTTTAATGTAAATTTTGAGAGTAGAATTTTGGGGTCTGTTTAGAGGTTAATATTTTGGACGGCAAAAAAATGCAATTTTTCCATTAATCAAAGGATTAAAAAAAGCTGAGGGGCTAAAAGTGAAATTATCCCATTTAACCTGGTGGCCAATGCCCTTGCCATTCCGGCTTTTTCCCCAGTTTTTAATGGTTGATATTTGTAAATAAATATCAGATTTTCCTTTTTGGGATAAACAAATTTTTTTAATGGATTTTGCTTTTGCAGATAATATTTAGTATTGTGGTAAAAATATCATTGAATTTTGTATATTAAGTGTCAGATTGTATTTTGTCTCTTCTAATTAAAAAATAAGTAAATTAATTTTTTTAACCTTAGAGTAAAGAGCAAATTAATTTTTTTTGTTGAAAATTTTAGTCATTTTTACTGTTAAAATATAATATGTATGATATATGCATCTCATATTAACGTAAATGAATTTGCTCGTTTTCTTTAATTTGTTAAAAATGATACTGATAATATATGTATTTCATGTTAACATATTAATATTAATTTTTTTAATTTATTAAATTGCAAATATTTCATCTAAAATCATTTTTAAGTAAAAGGACCCATTTTCCAAACTTTTTTTCGTGTGCCCATTTTTCAACCTTTTATTATCTTAGGTTTCAGTGAACATTGTTATTATCACGACTCACGAGATTAATAAAAAAATGGTTAAACTGTTAAAATCATGATTTGAATACTCCAATCACAGTGAAAAAAAAATAAAATTTTGAAAGTGGGTTTGTATTTTGGATTAGGTATTTGCCTGATTCAGGGATGCAGGTGACGATAGCATTCAATGTATTTGGGGTAGGATTGGTGCAAAGGATGCCAAGGTGTAGGAGAGGGTATATTCACGTGGTCAACAATGATTTCACTTCATGGCAAATGTATGCTATCGGCGGTAGCGGTAACCCTACCATCAACAGTCAAGGCAATCGCTACTCTGCCCCTGGCGACCCTAGTGCTAAAGAGGTAAACCCCCTTTTTTCATTTTGTCCTTTAACTTTACTACTTTATTCAATTTAGTCATTTTTTTTTTCATTTAAATAATTCTTTATAAGTTCAAAGATTTTTTTTGGAAGGATAATTATTTTTAAAAATAATTTGTTTGGGTTGAGAATGTCTTTTGGTGGGTGTCTCGTGATCTTTTTTTTCTTTTTGCAAGTGGAACTCTTCTGTAATTCTCCACTCTCAGCGGTGGCGCGTGGATTTGGGGGTTTGTGTAGGATTTGTGCATGCCAGCCAACCGATTTTTACAGTTTAATAATTTTTTGTATTTTTCTTCAAATAATCGCTTTGAAAAGTGAAAATATAATTCTAAAAAGACGGTGCATGACTGTCTTATTTAATGTATTCTAATACATGCCATTTTAAGCGCGTGTAATGCACTACACTGAGTCGGTGTATATTTTAATATTTTTAACAAACAGGTGACAAAGCGCGTGGATACAGACGAGGATTGGACAGATTGGAACTGGAGAACAGATGGGGACATAATGGTCAATGGAGCGTATTTTGTACCCTCAGGAGCTGGCGTAATGACTCAATATGTTAAAGCTTCCAGCGTGGAGCCTAAATCAGCTGCCCTCGTTGAACAGCTCACTTCAAACGCTGGCGTTTTTGGTGAGACCAGGTAAAACCCTAAAAAACCCTTTCATCTTGGTCTTTTTTGCCCTTATAACTGAATTACCTGCCGCCTTTAACTACCACTGTTGTAAATAATAATTAATAATTTGGTGTTCATATTTTAGACCCCATTTCTGTAATTTTGAACATAAAGGCACGTGATGGCGTGTGCCTCTTCACAGCTTTAGTACAGACTCAATTTGTTGTCCTTAATCCATGTGCTTTTGCATGGGGAAGGTCGTCCTCTTTTTTATGGTACCCCATGCACTTTTAAAAGGGTGTGTTTACCCTTGAAATCTTTTTTTTTTTTTTTTTTTTCCTTTCACCGTTGGATCCCGTTTGTTAGAATAAGATGGGATTGTGAAGAGAGTGAGGCTGGTGATGTTTGTAGTGTTAAACATGGGGGCCGGTGGCTCAGTTGAGGGTTCCAGCTAGCAAGGAGTTGGGGTCCATTAGTTTAATGTGTTTCAGTGACTCAATGTGGGCACCACTCTGATGTTAATGTATAGCTGTTAATGTAGGCCAAAGTAGGAGGGGTTTTCCTTCTGACTTTTAGGCCATTACCTGGGCCCTATGTCTTGTAGGGTGTAGTGAAAAGATTCTTAGAAACTTACAGTCACGATTTTGCTAAAAGGAGTTAGATTTTTTAAATTCTCTTTAATCGAGTTAAGATGCAATCAACATAAATTTAAGTCCGAAATATCTCATACTTCTATATGAATCTTATGTAATTTTATATTTCAATCTAGGCTTTAACCTATTTTGTTAATTATTTCCAACATCACCCATATGGAGCCTTAGGATATTAGGTCAGCACTACAGCTTTTCAAGCACTTTTTTTTTCTGTCTCTTTGCATCTCAAAATAGTCATTGCTATTAAATAATTAATGAAAAGTTGTACCTCAAAAGATGCTCTTTTTCCCCATTTCTGATCCCACTTGAGCTTTTCTACCCCTAAAATACTCAACTTGAAAACTCAATGCTATTGGTTGGTACCCTTTATGGTACAAAAGTCCCTTAAAAAATATTACAGTGGAACCCTGAAATACCCACTTCGAAAATCTGCTCCTACATGAAATTGTTTTATTCATTTGTTGCTGGCTGTATAAACTAATTGAAATTTGAGATGAAAAAGCTTTTATTTGTTTATACATGAAAAAACTTAGAAAATTTTAATGATATTTACACCAAAAATGTTTAATATACTTACGTGTATTTGAATTGTTCGTGTACAGGGAAGAGACAGGGAGCTATTCTTATCCTGGGTACACCGGCACAACCAACGCCGGCAGTGGTGGCCGTGGTGGGTCCAGTGGCAATGATGGTGACTTCTTCGGAATGATATTTGGGAGCGGCGCGCCACCACTCCCACCATCTAGATTAATAGCCTCAATCTTTTTGTCCTTTTTAATTATTTTGTTTTTGCATTCAACCTCCCACCAAGGTGTTCTACCACTATTATTGTTGTAGTATACATTACAAAAGAAAGGGAATCAATGATAATTAAGATAAGAAATGAAATTTGTTCTTTGATTTGTTCGGTACGAAGTGTTCATGGGTCGGGTTTACGAGTTTTGATCTTTTTTCCAAGCTTTTTTGCCAAAGTCATAATCGAGCTAACTTGGCGGTTTGCATGAATGGTGTCTAAAGTTTCTATAGGTACTGTTGTTGTTGTAGTTGAAAAGTGTTTTTAAAAGTTGGGTTTAGAGAAAAGGTGGTGTTTGTTAATTTTTGTTGGACATTATTGTTAATATTTGTAGTGAATAGAAATTTAAAAATATATTAATTTAGATAATATTTAAATCGTTTAATATAATTATACATTAAATACGCATTTTAAATACTTCAGTAATAAATACATGAAATATTTTAAAATTTTAAATATAATAATAAATAACATTTTAATGGTTTAATAAAATAATTTGATAAATAATATTTAAAATATTTTATACATTTAGGTGAAAAACATTTTTTGATCATATCAGATGTTGGGGTTGAAAAATGCTCTTTGGCCCTCAATCACGATGCTGAACATGGCCTTAATATTAGGACTTTGTTGATATTGTTGTTGATTATGTTCTTTTTCATGGCGAACAATCTCATTATAAGTTTTAATTATATTTGTTTTTTTTTAGACAATACTTAAAACTACTTATAGTTCCTCCTCAACCCATAAATAAGAAGATAATGCGTTTTAGACTTTCAGCACATTCAAACTTATATCATCCTGCATTGACAACAATACTTATATTCTCATCGTAAAAGAATTAACTAACTAAATCGATTTAGTTAATTCTTTTACGAGATTTATATGATTAGATTGATAGCATGAGTTAGAAAATTTATATGGGTGACTAAGGTGGGATGTTAGATCCCACATCAAAGTCGGTGCATTTTTGTCTCATTTTCTTTGCACTTTTTCTTTTATTCTTTTCATTGTTGATTTTTTTTTTGAAAATATTTATAATTGATTTTTCTTTGGATAACAATAATGTACATTTTAACATGGCATGTCTCCTTATTGGAAAATTTTCTCAATCAATCCTTACTATTGTTATTGTCACTTTAGTTGATTAGATAGCCAATTTTCTAACTTCATTTGTTGTGTATTTTGTATTATTAAATTGAAAGTAATTATTATATGATTCGTGAAGTAATTAATAAAAGAAAAGGGTTTATTATATTAAACATTCTCAAATTATGATCTAAATTTTAAAACGCTTTAATTGAATCCTCAAAGTAATAATATTGTATTAATAAGATTTTTCAGTGAGTCCAGTTATTATTAGCTTCGCTGTTAAATACCAACTCAGATATGAGATAGAACATATTTGAAATTTGTGGATCAAACTGTAAATATAAGTATACTTACCACAATGGCAACTTGAATCTAACATGTTAAAAATAAATAGCCGTCCTAAATTTTGTTGACATTGTCTTCTTTTTTAACACATTAAATCTAAGTTGTTCATACTATAGGTATCGATGTATTTACAATTTAATTAAGGTATTTTAAATCTGTTTCGTGTCATAGTCGAACTAATCTAAGATTCGAGTTTTGATGTTAATATCCTTTCTCTAAATCATAACACCAACTTAAACATAGCAAAAAAAAAAATGGATAAAAGAATCCAATTATGGAATATGGACCACTTGAGGTAGTTGATCGTTACATAAGTGGTAAAAGTACATTCCAATAGGGTTTGGTTGTCAAGTGGACTAAAGTCTCTTTTATTCTCTTCATTTTCGGCCAATAACCCAAAGTTTTTAGTCTCAATCATGGCAAACTGAGGGAAACAAATAATTTAGGAGGCAATTATTGAAAAATATTAAATTTTTTATTTTTATAGTTTGTATCAAATTATTGAACCTTTAATTTAAATTCTATGGAACAATATGATATTGACCCTTTTTTTTTAATTAAAAAAAATGATTGTGATGTATAATTAGAAAAGTAATTTGGATTGAGAATTCAGGGCAGACACGATAAATGTTATATATATTAAGATTTATGATTTATTTGTTTCACATAAAATGATTTACGAAAAATATTTTTATGTATTTTTCTATGTTTGTTTTGTGAAAAATAACTTAGTCAATGAAAAATAATTTACAAATAAATGAGAAATAAATCTTTCTTTTTTTTTAGAAATTAATTTTCCCTTTTAAAAACGGAAATTTTTTCAGAAAAGTGCCTTATAAATTAACTTAACTCAATCTTAATATTATTATATTGATAATATTTTATTTTATTTTTAAAAAATAATTTAAAATATTAAAATATTGATATCAGATATTTAATTTTCAATATTACCAATAATTTTTAATAAAATTTTTTGAGGGTATAATTGTTAATATTATTAAACATATAGTTAATAATTAATGATTATTAATTTTAATACTAAAATTCTATTTAATAATAAATTTTAACATTAATTTTGAATTTTAAATTATATCCTGCATATTTTATTGGTAAAAAAATTATTTTATTATTTAAAATTAAATTATATTAGAACCAAAAGTTTTTATTAATCCTAATTAAGCGGCGTCAAAATAATTCTCGTTATAAAGTTCACCTATTTATCATCGTATTAATCATGTTGAGAAGCTAAAATACTTCAACCAGATCCGCCGTCTGTGGGAATCGAACCCACGACCACATGGTTAAAAGCCATGCGCTCTACCGGCTGAGCTAAGACGGCTACTTTACTAAGGTGATGTCATTACTGTTCATATAGTTTTTTACAAGGAAAGTGTTATTACAAAGACAAGGATAACCACTTCCTTTACTATTCACCTACAGAATGTTAAACTGCTAATTTATTAGGAATGTATTTCTAAAATGGAAAGCACTGCTACTTAGAAACAACACCAAATGGATACAAAAACAATTAAGAAAATTATTATACTCAGAATTTAAGTGTTTTAAGTTTTAGAAAAGTCTTAAAAAGCTCGTGATGATTTGAGTTTGAGAAAATTTGTGTTTAAAAAAGCTCAAGACCGAGAAAATCTAAGTTTGAAAAAGCCTGAGTCTGTAAGAATCTAAGTCCAAGACTGATCTGACCCGAGCCCGAAATAAATCCAACCCAAAATCCAAATTTAAAATTGAACAACCATAATAAACATTAATAAATAATATTAATTTATGATATTATTTAAAATAAATATAAAATATAAATAAATGATGATTATTTATTTTATGAAAAATCATTTATAAAAATTACATATTTATATTAAAATTCTATTAATATCAAAAGTAATTGATAATCAATTTTTATGTTAAATTATAAAGTTTTATTGAATATGAAAATTTTTTAATACTATAATTATATATATATATGATAAATATATAAAATTATTAATTATTAAACTTTATAAAATTTAAAATTAAATTTAATGATAATTTAATATATTTAATGATATAATATATTAATTTAATAATACGATAACTAGTGTTATTACACATGTTGAATCAAGTAATAAATTGATAAGAGGATATCGTTATCACGATGACCAAATTCTAAGCTCTTAAATACAACTATTCAGTTTTATCTAGTCTAGATCAAGAAAATAAATTCTAATTATTGCTAAAATTAAACTAAGGAAATGCTGAAAATTCCATTAAACTAAAACAATGAAAATCCATAAGTTTCTCTATCAATTTTAAGATCTTCGAACTATAACTTCACCTATTCCAGTTAATCAATTTTTTTCTCATTCAATTGTTCAACTTATATAATTACTAACACAAAATTTAATGGTATTAATTAGACCGTTTCAATATTTAGCTAAGTTAATCCTCCTTCCCCACTAGTTATATTCTTATATTGGGCAAGTTGGGCAAAATCAGTATGACCAAACCTATTAGGTTGATTAGAGTATTAGGTATATTCCTATCCTAGCTGCAAATTTTCTTGTTTGTCAGCGCTATTAAAGTTAACTTTAATCTATTCAGTCTAGATCTAAACATTAATTTCCTCTTTCAAGATAAATTAAGATTATCGAATTAATATAACTTAGTGGTTAGACAAGCAGATTATACAAACACATGATTGAATAAATAATTAACAGAATTTTAAAAAATTGAGCAGAAAATACTTAATTAACCAAGAAATACAATCCATCATTGTTCCAAGAAAATAGAGTTCAGTTCATATTGATTTGAGAAGACATCACAAGAAGGAATTCAAAATAAACTTGCATTGAGATAAAGTAAAAAGAAATAATCTAGAGAAAAAAAATGATAATCAAACTAAGGCCGAGCGCTCTCAATCTCTTTTTCTTAACCTTCAAGTTGATTTTTTTTCCTTTTCCCTCTCTTTCCTCTCAAATCACGTCACCTCTTATTTTTAGGGTTTTAATCATTTAGCTTCACCGAGCGTAGAATTGCAGTGGAGCGAATTGTTTGTTATTTGAAATTTCTGAATTGAAGACTGAAATCCGATGGAGTAGAAGACTTCTCTTTACGACTTTTTACTCTATGCTCCAACCTTTCCATTTTTCATTCAAAACTTACAATATAAAGAGAAAAATAACAAGTAAATTCAAACTATCTCTAAAAATGATAAAAACAAAAATCAAATAAAATATGATTAGGCTGAAAAAAACTATAAGTTTGTAATAAAACTAATCTAAATACTAAAATTATCACCTAAAATGCTATAAAAGTTATACTAACATAACTCTAAATATGAGAGTTATTAGTTATACAAATGATTAAACATGATTTATTAAGTAATACTAATAACATTACTAATAAGTTTAATTTTAAACCATATTTCTTTTAATAAAAAATTATCTATAACAATATGAATTAGAGAATTTAAAAGTTATTTGACCATTAGTCATATAAATATCCACATCCGATTTTTAGTATAATTACGTCAAACCAAATCATCTTAAGTCGAACTCCCAAATCCCAAGTTCGACCAGCATCCAAAATTTGGATTGGGTTTATTTTTATGGGTAAATTATAAAAATAATCACTTAATTATTAACTTGTTTTTCGTTTAGTCATTTAAATTTAAAAATTTCTATTTTAATCACTAATATTATCAAAATTTACTATTTTAATCACTTATCCTTTAATCACTAACCCAAACCCAAAGAGAGACAAATGAAATGCGTTTATTTCACCTCAAGTATTCCCGAACAGCTTCATCAGTGAAAGTGAGGTGAGATTGAGGGCTCCTAAGATCCCATCGCCCTGGAGGAGTGATAGGATCCAAAGGGAGCTTCCTCCCAGTGAGCTGACATTTAATGGTAGAAATAGAATCCCTTATGGTTGAGAAAGCAAATTATGATGGGGGCTTAGATAGAATCAATAATATGCCACATTCCTTTCATTCTTCCCGCACACTGTTAAGAGCTGTCGCAGGTCTGCATTTGAGATTGTTTGAGAGTGTAGCCGCTTAGGGTCTAAGACCGAAAGGATTCAAAAAAAATATTTTTTTAACTTTTAATGTGGGAGAAAAAATTTTAGACTAAAATAAATTAATTAAATGCTTAAGGCTTTTAATTTTTCAGCATAAATACTTTATCTCTTAATACTCAAAATTTTTTTAACTTTTATTGTATTATAGTTTATAACTTTTTTTAAAGAGACCTAATTTATTGTTTCGTTTAAAACCTTAAAAATATCAAGAATGGAAGTTATTAGAAATTCGTTTTTTTTTAAGACCCAACAGTGAGTGGAGAATGGAGAAATAAGGGAAAATCAACATCAACATTAACATTAAAACCAACCAGTTTTCCATTGACTTTTCTAATTAAACTTCTAATTTAGTTAATGTTGTAATACTGTATATAAAAAAAAGGTCATTAATTTTTATTGTCATATATGTATTTTATTTTATTATTATTTTTTAAAAAGTTAATCTATTAATTCATTCAATGAATAGAATTATACAATTTAGAAAAAATAATAATAAATATTCGTCGTAGATAGTGAATGATAATTTTCATCAACACAACAAAAGCTTTAGCCTCAACATCAATAGGACATTATGACACGTTAACAATTGACTTTGTCACAATTTAAGCACGACATATCTGAAGTGATTGCAAGCACTTAATATGATAATGAAATCAGCAGACAAAAAAACGTACTATAAGAGCAGACAAAAACTTCTAAAACTGAAAACTTATTAAACAACGGAAAAAAAAACATATAAAACTTAAGACAACACGGGTCCAAATTGACTCGTGAAATCATTTATTATTTTGAAATACTCTCAAAACAGAAACAAATTAAGAAGCTAACGAAGAGCCACTCACTTTTTAAGAAAGAATGAAAGAAAGAAAGGGTTGGTGGGAGACAGAAGAAGGCTCGTTTTAAAAAAAAAGAGAAAAGATTTTAGGTTTTTTTTTTTTTTTTCTATTTTATTATTTATTATACTAACTAAGTAGATGAGAAATTAAATTAAAAGTTAAAATGTGAAATAAGTCCCTATACTTTTTATAAATTTCAAATTTAATTCCTATACTTCTATTTTCATGAATTTAATCTTTCTACATTTTAAATTTTAAATTTCAAATTCAATTATTAACACTTAACAATAAACACTTAACAATAAAGGGAATAAATTCTTTAAAATTGAAAAAAAAACATTATAAGACTTAAAAGGGTAATTTTAGTCTAAAGTAAATTATACACTACCATCATAAAAGGATTCAACCGATAATCACTGAGCTAAGACTGATAAAATAGTCATTAATTGATTCCCTATTGAAAATCTTTAAACCTATTGAAAATTACACCTATAGACTATAGTTAAAGTTACACTAGTAAAATGCATGTTTAATTCAATGTAAATTTATCATTTTTATTAATAACTTTTGAGTTATTTATTAATTTTTTTAATTTAGTGTTTTTAGTTTAAATATCATAAATAATATAAGGTAAATCATCAAAATAATCACTTTTATTTATCTCATTTATATTTAAAATTTTACGTTTTAATCGGAATATTTGATGCATTAAACTTAGAATATATATACACATAATTGGATAACTGATGTGATAGTTTCTAATGAAAAAAATGGCATCCCTAATTCCCTGAATTAATAAAAAAACATTTGTTTATTTTAAGTTCATATTTAGTGGCCAAATCCCCTTCCAAGAAAAAAAAAATTAGTTTAGTAATTTACCTTCTTGGCTTGGGGAATATTTTCTTTTCTATTACTTATTATCCGATACATATTCATATCTAACACTAACACCAAGGTCGATGAAAAGCCGAAATTGAATCATCCTTCTCTCCATAAAGCTGGATATTTCTCATACTCCATAAGTGCTAAATATAATAACTCTAAGCAAGCTGAAGACTGATAGAAACAGTTGCTTGTCCATTGAATGCCATAAGCCTGAAGAACTTAGTTGAAAAGCTGCTTTGAATGAAGACAAGCGAAGAAAATACGGACCCGTCTCCGCAGCCGGATTATAGAAAGGGCAGTCGACAATCCGAATGCATATCCTAGGAACCAATTCTACTTTTTGGTAGGCGACATATCCAGAATAGCCATTCCTTCCAAACACGAGCAGCCTTATAATTAGTACCAGAACAGCTCCAAATTTCGACCCGGAAGGTAAACAAACAAAACACGAACAGTTCCAAATGAAACAGGAAGACCATCCAACTATAACTTAATAAAAATGATGTAAAATAGTTAATTTGTTCAATGAGTATGCGTATCATAATATTCTACTCTTCGGCACTTTGCATCTCAGCAGTGTCACCGTTTTTCTCCACTACATTACTTTCCTCTTCAATGGTGTCTGCTTTGTCGTCAACCTTAGGACTCTTCTTCCCTTCAACTGTGTCTCCACTGCCGGCTTGTAAATCGGGATAGTTTCTGTGGTTTAGAGAATGCAACCAGAGGCCCACAACTCCTTCCTCACGTTCTGTGGAGGCGATGTGAGAATATATAAACTTCATCTTGAATTCCTCCGCCTCTTCTTCGTAAGCTTTCATAGACAACTCTTCGTGACTATCTTTCCATTTTTGGTTATATGATGAAAAGAGGCATTCATCCAAGTACAAACCAACCTCAGGTGCCGTAGGTACATTGATGTGTACATCCCTGTAATGCATTAAGATATATTAGCTAAAGTATCCATGTTTGACACAAATTTGGATTTGGCATGGAGTATGATCCTCAGTATTCCATGTTGAACACATATTTGTATCCAACACCCATCTCAAATTTTAGATACATAGACACCAATACAATTAAAAAGAATCAGAACTACTTACTTACGCAATGCAGTTTCGATAAGAGACTCAGGAGCACAACCCCTCATGACCGCAACCGCCATACCAATCATCTTTCGAATCTGATGAAGCATGAAGCTCTGCCCCACAACCTCACACTTAACAAAATCAATGCCCTCCACAGTGACAACTGTGTTTGCATGAAATGAAACAATATAGCGCCGTGCAGCAGGATCATCAGCTTTTGTTCTTGTAGTGTAGTTATGGAAGTTGTGAGACCCGACATAGTGATTCAATATTTTATTGAACCTCTTCTTTTCTTCCTCACCGTAACAAAATCTTCTTTCCTCTTTCTTTTCTACATTAACTTTATCTTCCACGACCAAGGAATCAACCCTTTCGGTGACCTCCTCCTTAAGTTCAGACGTCAGGTTATCTTCCTTGATTGCATTTTCAGCATCTCCAATGTTCGATGAAATGCCACACTGAACTATCGTCCACTTGGCTACATTAACTTTATCTGCTACAACCCCAGAATCATCCATTTCGGTAACCTCCTCCTTAAGTTCAGATGTTAGGTTATCTTCCTTAATTGCACCTTCAGCATCTCCAACGTTCGATGAAATGTCAGACTGAACTATTGTAGACTTCGCTACATTATCTTTAACTTCCACAACCTCAGAATCATCCATTTCAGTATCCTCCTCCTTAAGTTGAGATATCAAGTTATCTTCCTTAACTACGTTTTCTGCATCCAAATTGTTCGATGAAATGCCAGACTGAACTATTGTCGACTTGGGTTCAAAACTACTACGCTTGCCCATAACACCTATTACTTTGCGGCCTCTTTCCGAACACTCCAAGCACTTGACAAGCTCGTTACCGGACCCCAAACTAGACAAAACACTTTCCCTATCTCGATGACAACTTGGATCAAGAGCAAAAACTGGGATAAGATAAACATACCGCCGTCGATCACAAAACTTCTTCGCGTTAAAAGAGGCCGTCGCACGCTTACACCCGAATATCCGAATCTGGGTCGGAAGTATCTGATTAAGACGCTCCACGAGGCCAGGAGGGTCGATGTAGAACCGCCCAGAAACGACCTGGCCCACGGCGCTTACACCCTTATCGGTTCGGGCCGACCGGGCCCAGTCGTAACGTTTTGGGTTGCCACGATCTTGCTCGGGGACAGCGCCAGCGTGGAATAGCGCTTCTTCGAGGTCACCTTCGATGGTTTTGGCTCCTGGGTTTTTTTGCATTCCTTGATATCCGACACCGCAATAGGCAAAGAACATGGCGATTTTGCGGCGTTTGTATCTCGGTTTTTTGGTGTCGGTTGTAGTGGCGGCGGCATCTTCGTCTTCGGACGCGGTGGTGGTAGACATTTTTTGCCTTTTAGGGTCAGGTTCTTGCTGCTGCGGCGGCGATGTAGCGGTTTTGGTGACGGGGGTATCTGAAGTGTCCATGTTTCTAGGGTTCTTAAGGTTATGGAACTCTCCACTTGCTCCAATTCAACTGTTGGGGAGTGCTCAACCCTCCAAGTTATGGTAAAAAAATAATAAAAAAAATCCCTCAAAGTTCGTGTGTTGTTCCATTTTCGGAAACTAATAAACCCTAGGTTAAATTATAAGTTAAATATTTTTAATTTCGCCATTAATATTTTATTGATTTTTTTAATTGGCATAGATACAAGTATTATATAGGAATAGTTTCATGATATATTTTAAACTAAAACAAATTCGATGAAACCATGGAAGAAAGACTAAAGCCATTGTAGCATTAGGGTGCAATATAATCAAGTGATGTTATGACTTTTAAACCCTTGTTTAAAGACACAATCTAAATACTATAAGATGTTGACGTTTTTAAGTTGCGCCTTCACATATGATTTTAACAGATTCAATGACATATTTTTTAAACTATCATAATCTAAATTGGTTGTTTAAGGAAGATTTTATCGACTTATCTTGTTGGATAAGGCTTATACTTTAGTTATTATCCAGGGTGATTTATGTGTTGATATTATTGAGTTTATCAAGCTTTATCTTAAGATAAATTTTGGGGATTCTTTATCCAATATTATTATGTTGTTAAAAGAAGTATTTATCTCTACTTTGATTGATGGATTAGGTTGACATATCGAGCCTATAAATAGCCAACTAATTTGCATATGAAGCAATGTTGTTGGGGGAGAGTGTCGTGCTATTTGGTTGAGATTTTTTTTTGTTTGTTTTTTCTTTGTATTCTAGCACATTTGTAAGTGAGGTTTGAGTGAGTGATTGTTACAAGTTGAGACTTATTATTGGAGTTGCAATTGTTTTTTTTGTAAGGGTAGATTGAGCTTTAACTAATAGGTGATTGGATTGATTATTGAATAAACTATTCATTAAGTAAAGTTTTGTAAAGTAACGTTAACAAGTGTTGTGTGCTTATCTTTCTTTATTTGCATTGTTTACATTTCTGTTTATTTTCTTGTTTAAACTCGTGTCTGGACACCCTGTTTAGAAAGCATTTTGAACAAGTTGCAAATTGATTAGTTTATTTCAAATGGTATCAAAGCTTGTTTCAAGAGTTGGTTGAAGATTATCCTAGTACAATTTGCTACCATGGAAGCCATGAAAAAAGAAGTTTTATTTCTCGAGCACCTTTTCTTGTTGGTTCCTCCAACTATGCCTACTTAAAAGCCTGGATGAGAGCTTTGATTATGTCCATTGATGAAACTGCATAGGAAGCTATTGAGGAAGGATAGGCAAAGTCTGAGATGAAGTAACAAAAGGTAAAAAGAGAAAAATCAATAAACTACTATTGAGAGAATGGTTGCTCAAGCCAACTCAAAAGCGTTTTATGTCATCTTTAGTGGGGTTGACATAGAGCAGTTCAAGATGATTTCAACATGTAAAACTGCTAAAGAGGCTTGGACCATTCTACAAAACCAACATAAAGAGAATGCTACTGTCAGAATGTCCAAATTGCAAATCTCGACTACTAAGCTCAAAAATCTGAAAATGAATGAAGATGAGATTATTTTAAATTTTTATACTAGATTATATGACATTTCTAACGAAGCTTTTTGTCTTGGTGAATGTTCTTTTGAAGTACAATTGGTGAGGAAAGCTTTGAGGTCATTGCTAGAACGTTTTGCAATCAAGGTCACAACTATAGAAGAAGCCGAAAACATCACCACACTCAAATTGGATGAGCTGATAAGTTCTCTTAGAACCTTTGAATTGAATCTAGAAGAAGGGAAGCGTAACAAGTTGCGACCTGAGAAAAACATTACCTTTGATGTTCATCCTGTTGTTCAGATTGAAAAATGGATAGATGAGGCCATTGATGAAATCAAAGAGCATATAGATTTGCTTTCCAAAAATTTCAGCAGGGCACTAGAATGAATTTCAAGAAGACCCAACAAAAAATTCTAGCAGCACCAACAAAAAATTTCAACCAAAAGAAGACTACTCTCAAAACAAGAAAGAAGTTCAGTGTTTTAAATGCAAAGATTATGGCCATATTCAGTCAGAATGTGTCGTTACCAAAAAGAAGCAGAAGTCGATAGTTGTTACTAGAGTGATGAGGAGGATGAAAGTGAATGTTTTGACTCTGACGAGGAGAAATTTTTTTTTTGTAGCTTCTATAGTTCTATTACCGTTGTTCACACCCCTGTCCAGACAGCTTGTGAAAATCCTGAAAAACTAGACTGTAATACTGGGAATCTTGAAGATGCATATTGTGCGTCAAATGAATGAACAAGCTTATTTCTCGAAGTCTGACAATTCAAATGGTGGAAGTAATGCCTTGGAGTAGCAGGGACTGCTTTTGCAAATACAAGTTGATTCAAGAAATTGGGCTTCTATTTTTCAATACATGGCAAAAGCTTTTGTTAGACTGTGAAAAGGTTTTATGAGAAACAAAGTTAAGTAATGGTATGATGTAATATCATAGTGTCACGTTATTATATGTTGATTATGTTATAGAAAAAAAATGTATGATAATATATAAGTTTAAGCACTAACTTGAATAAAAGAATATTTTGTATCGATAATAGAAAGGAGACCAAATTTAAAGACTAAAATTAAATAGATAAAGTTTAATAGAATATTGAATCATACTTTATATTCATCTTAAATTACACTTTCTTTATTATTTAAATTGTTCAAGTCTACAAATAAATATTTTTTAATATAATAATATTTTTTAATGTTTAAGTAAGAAATAATTTAAAATAATACAACATTACTTAACTTAAAAAAAAACATAAAAGCGTTCGTAATAATATTTATTATTTTGTAAAAAGAATTTTTTTTTATAATTTTGTAATTGAATTAAAATCGGGTTGACAAGTGACACTAAATCAGTCAAGTCTATACTAAAATTTGTTTAACCCAACTATATTTATAAAAAATAATTAACAACCGAGTTATGGGTGAAATGATAAAATATTCCTTAGGTTTGGATTTAATCTTTAGACATTGCATTTTAAATTGTTTAATTTAAACATTTCATATAAATCATTATATTAATATTCAATACCTTATTAAAATAGAGCTTTTAAGCAATTTTCTAACTAAATTGATGTCGAGTTGACTCGTGATACTAACTTATTAAAACACTTTACGAGTGAAAAAAAACTATTTGATGTTTTTATTATAATGGTAAAACTAATTGTTTACCATGAATGGTATTCTAGTTTCAAATAATTAATCACATTTTTATAAATTTATTATATAATAAAATGAAAACACTTTCATAATAATATAATTTAGTTTATATAAGAGTCATGAAAAGATATTTTAATAATTTCATAATTGAATTAGTACTCTATTGATTCGTGATAGAGTAAGATATTTAAAATAAATAGATAGATATAAGTACAGATATAAACTATCATTTTTAACTCTTAAATAAGGTGGTAATGCGCTTCAACTAAAAATATTCATGGGCCGGACTTAAATATGATATTAATATAATTTATATTTGTCCAACCTCGTCCTAACCTGAATTTTGGGCCTAAAATTTTGTCTGTACTCGTCTATATTTGTAAAAGATTAACTTAAGTCCATTTTAGGCCTGCCTATATTATTTTTTACTTTTAAAAATATTTATATTTTTTTATTTTAATATTTAATAATTTTATACTTTTTTATTTATTAAATATTTTTATATAGTCATCTTAATATTTTTTTAATATTTACATTAAAATAGTATTATATATTTAATACAGGTTAATTTTTTAATATGTTCTCAATTACATAATATATAAAAATTATATAATACAAAATATTATAAACTTAAAATGGATCGAGTTGGGTTCGAGCCTTAAATATTCAAGTCTAAACTTGACCTATATTTTAAACGGACTTATTTTTTTACCTAAACTCATTTTTTAGGCCTAAAATTTTTTTCAAACCCTCCTAAATTTTGAGAGGACCTTCCGGTCTGAACGGGTTATACTCAAATTCACGTCCCCATTAATTAACAACAATTTCAATATCAATCGAATTAAAATTCAATCAATTAAATAAAGATTTTAGATCTAAAAAAATCATTAAAAAAAGATAAAGCTACAAAACAAGTTTGGTCTTTGTCTCTATATGCCGTTAGTTCATTTATGATAACTTATGGATTTATATAAATAAAAGATAATATTTAAAAAAATAAATAAATAAATTCTCAACGGAGCTTCATAGATAAAGGACAGAGATAACATAAAAAAAAAAAAAAAAGTTTGAAGCTTTTACTATCCAAGTTTGAAGCTTTTTAATCTTTCTTTCTTTTGATCTAAAACCAGAAGATTGTTCTTTTGTCTTCTTCTTTGGCAAATTCAACTGTTCTTCTATTCGTTTCTTCTGGTAAGTAATTTCTCCCTTTTTAATTGAATAAATCAAAGTCAATTTCACATTTTGATTTCTGGGTTTTTGTTATTTTCTCGTGTCTTGATGTGGGTATTAATTTAAATGCCTTGTCCTTTTTTTTATTTTAAAATTTCCCTGTTTTGTTCAATGGGTTCTTGTTTTTGGCTAAATTGCAGATGCCTTGTTTATCTGATTTCTCTCTCTCTACCTTTTTTTTTTTTTGCTATGAAATTAAACCCTAAAATTCATTGAATAATCCATGAAATACTTATTTGGAATTGATTTGGTATGAGTCGAAGGTTTATCTCGACAGTAGAGAAGCCATAGGAGCTTAGTAATAACCTTTTGTGAAATCAAATTCTGCACTTTCTGGGCAAAATTACATTTGGGAATTAGGGTTCTAAAAGCAATTAATTTGATAGATTTTGAGGGTTTTTTTTTTTAAATACTGCATAGCTTGAGATTTAAATTGAAACCCACTAGCATTCATGAATAAGGTGTTTGATGATGATTGTTGTTCAAATTGGGGATCAATTTTATTCTAATTGTTTCTGTTTACATCACTTTCTTAGGGATTATAGTGGAAATTTTAAAAAAATGCCAATTTTGGGACATTGATTGTAGGAATGAAATTTGCCATTACCTTTTATGTTATCCAGATTTGGGCAAGTGGTGGATATGGTATATGTTTGACATTTTTTCATATAATTAGAGGATCATGCCCTATATTCATGTCTGAAATGTATCGGATATCGTTGTTAGATGGAGCAAATAGCATGGTTTTTTTCTCTTTTAAAACATCCCTTTTGACATGCATTTCGATTTGTGATTTTCGGACAAACCTCAGTGATGAATTGCCATTCACCTTCAACAAGATGAATGGATTCTCCACCGTGGATGGTTTCGTGGAGATAACTGAATCCCTAGCCGAGATGATAAAGTTCGTGGCGAATGAACCCTCAGTTGGACTTTTCTACATTCAACAGCACACCGAGAATGCCATTCCTAACGTAGTTAATCTCCGTAATCACGTTGTAGAAAAATCTCATGAAGCAACTTTACACACACAAGACTTGGAAGATTCTATCACCACGGTGAGATCGATGAAGGAATGCGGTTTCCCAATTGCAGACGAGATGATTAAGGACATTAAGAGTTCCTTAATGTTAATGTCCTCAAAACAACCGAAGAGAGGATTGATCCACAGTCCTGCTTCAAGCTTTCAGATGGGAAGAACTAGCTCTTCGGGACCAATGTCTTGGAATCCTGCTGGGAACATCCAGTTCGATGGGAGTAATTATTTTTCGACTGTAATCAAGTCCGCGAAACAAAAGGCAAGCAATTTTAAGTGGCCACAACTTGATACCAAGGAACAGATGGAAACCGAGCCCCAAAAGCCACCTTCACAACCAGCTCCACCATTATCGGTTGCATCTGCTAGCACTAGTTCAATTCCTGATACAGAAGCTGATGAGCTACCGGTATCGAGTCAAATGGCCGATGAACCCAATGAAGAAGACGAAAAGGAAGAACCCAAGGATGATGTTGAACTTTCACACCATAAGTTATCGTTCGGGCCTGAAAACTTTGACGATTTCAAGGCAGATAAAGAGGCTAAATTAGAACAATGGTTGCAAGGGACTGAAGGCAAAAATGGATGAAAGTGAGTTTTGGAAATACTGTTTTTTATTTTTGTTTTTAATTTATATATATACATACGGATTGGTGTGGTTTTATCTATGTTAGGTCCAAATCAATTTTTTTTCTTGAAATATTGGTGTTTGATACATATTTGGATAAATGTATTAGGCTATGATTCTTCTGATCAACTTTTAAAAAAATTGAATATACTCGAAAGCCTGGGCTCCATTAAAAAAAAAAATCAAAGATTAATTTGGATAAATGTATTAGGCTATGATTCTAACTGTGTTTTTATTGATTTTAAATTCCAAATATTGCTAATTTAAATTAAAATGTTGAATTTTTCAAACATGGTTGAAATTTGGGTGGCTTAAATAAATTTTGGCATTTTGATATATATATATATATATATATATATATCTACTTGCTTTATTCATAAAAAAATCTAAAAACATTACAAAATTCAAAAAATATAAAAAATCAGAAAAAGGACAATTACAAAATGCCTCTCAAATTTTCAAATAATTGCAATTTGGTTTCCTTATGCCGTTGTCTGGACCCTCTACTCAGCTGCCACCATCCCATCAGCCACCCTACCTGCCTCTACCCCTTGCTGCCATTCTCACCAGCCACCCTATGCCATCTCCATCAACTCATCACTCCCTGTACATAAAACAATAAAAATGAGGAATGCAATGGTGGCCTCTTGGACACTCTCGAGCCCTTCACCATTTTTCATCACTTTCTCCCTCCCTCAACCGATGCTAGCACTGTCCATCATCAGCATCTCTCGATCCCTCTTAATAATTCCAAGGGGCCACCCCTTTAAGCCTGGCCTCACCACTCCCGGCACCATCCATCACCCCTACCTACAAACACCGACTCTCGGCCCTCTCTCTCGCATCCCACCATTTCCTCTACCGCAACAGCTGCACTATCACCACCATTCTCCCCGTCACCAAAACCACTCATAATCAACACACCATCTCAGCACCACCAAGCCCCGACCTAACCCCAAATACCAACAACTATAAACCACAATAAACCACCAATAACAAAAGCCAATAATCAAATCCAAATAACCAGAAAGCCAAATCTCAGTGACCAAAAAGATCGAAAAAAAAGAAGAAGAGCAACAGTCCAAAACCAAGACAAATATATATTTAAATAATATTTAAATTAGTAAATATTATTATATTTTAATAAGAATATAAAAAAATTATTATAATTGTTAATATTTTAATATATAAAATATAAATTTTAATTATTTTTAAACAATAAATATTAATTATTTATAAAATTTAATTAGAATATATAAATTATATTTTAAATATTTAAATATAATCATTAAATATTTGTAATTAGTATTTAAAAAAATTATTTTTAGTTAATGATTTTAACACATTTATAATTAAACACCAAAAAAAAAAGTTAAATTTTTTTTTTTTTCAGAAATACTTTTAAAAAATTTCAATCAAAAATAGTTTATTTAGTATAATTTTTCTTTTAAAAGTACTTTTAAAGTTAAAAAACGTTTTTTTAAACATTACTAAACGGGTCTTAAGTATTACGGGATAGAATTCGAATTAGGAAAAAGAAGTTAGAAAAGTAGTAAACGATGCGTTTTATAGGATGTTGGTAAACTTAGTAAAACTGTGCGTTTCACGTTAGTTATACGGGGTGTATGGGGAGTGTTTAATGAAACGGTGCGTTGAGGGTTAACGACTTAGCTGTTCGGAGGATAACCTATTATTCCAACGGTTATTTTCCCACCTCTTTAAGACACTACTGTAACCAGAGTCAGTTATGTAATTTGTTAAGCACAATTTCAATAATTTATTCTCTTCTCTCTCGACTTCTCTCCTTTCTCCTCTTCTCTGTTTGTTTTTCTCTTTAAAGCAGAGCCTCTACGATCCCTTCCATGGTTGGCGATGACGTGACTACTCGTTTACAGAAGGAAGTCAGTGTGTTGCAGCAGTAGGTTTCTAAGATCCAGGAGGAGCTGGCACGGTGGGGACCAAAATGGAGACCAGATTGCAGGAGTTCAAAGAAGAATTTAAAGGGGAACTTCATTCTTTATTTGGGCAGTATCTTGGGCATTCTAATCCAGCTACTGGTGCTACGGCCAAGGGGAAAGGTGTTCTGGGAGGACCTCCTGGCTTTGCTCCTAAGGATTCAGTTGATCCTACCAATGGTCAACTACCAGCTTCGGTCAGTACTCATTCGATACCTGAACTGGGCAGTGTTCATTTTCAGTCTCAATCTACTGTTTTGGATAAATCTAGCAGGCAAAACTTTGATTGAATAGATTTTAGAGGCTGTTGGGCTAAGTTGGAACAGTCAAGATTTAACTCATCTTTAATATATTTTTATACTAATTTCATAAATCCTTCTATTATATTTTCATGGACTCGATTTATGAACTGCATTTTTAAGTCGACAAAAGTCAAGTCATTATAATTTAACATTTAATCTTTATAATCATTTGTTGGTCCTTAATTAAGTTCATTATCATCAGAATCGGAACTTAAATTTATATTATTAAGATTATCAAGATCTTATTTTTTCGTGTACTTTTCAAAGTATGAATCATCTAAATTCTACCTATAAATGAAGTCATGAAGTAAGTAATAAATTGGCATGATGCAACATTGTCTTTTTACATTATAATGAAGTTGTGTTGTTGATATGAGATTTTTTTTTTTAGAAATAAAAAATGTCCCCTCAACCACATTTCGAAACTTTAAATATTATAACTCAAAGCATTTGCAAGTCATCTTTAATTTTTGTTTCTAGCTCCATTCCTCTAAAATAGTATCGTATTTTATGATATGTTGTGAGAAAATATTTTGTATTTGCAAAACCAATCTCTACTACATAATATTTCCTCGACTTAAGTAATTTATAAGAAAAATAAAATAAATAATAAGGCGATGATAATATTAATGGATTACCATATGCAATTTTAACTTATTTTAATTTAGGATGTCTCATAAATATCGTTTCTTAGCACTCTAAAATTTGAGGCACAAACTGATTGTATAATTCTTTAATTATAATAATTTTTGTAAACCTAATTTGCAATTGATGGAGTGTCCACATAGCAAACCAACTTTGTAACTTTTTTTTTTAATAATATTTTGATAGATATTCTTTCATACAATTAGATTAAAAACCAAAAACCAATATGGAATTTACAATATAGACTTTATAAAAATATATATAAAGTGTTGAATACTTATGTTAAGATGCCCAAATAGGTGTTTATGTAAGTATAATATAACATATATAATATAGCCTTTACAAGCCTAATTTACCCTTTTAAGGCTTAGTTTGAATGGACGATTGGGTGCGGTACGGTGCGTTCAGCTTACTTTTTGTCTCACGCTACAGTATCTAATCTTACCGCCATCGCTGTTTTTACACTAACCGCAGGTAAATGCACCGCCCATCCAAATTATTGAAATATTTAGACTTAATATGCCCAATAACAAAACATTTTTATCTAATAATAAATATATAATTATATTTTAAAATTAAAATATATGTGCTAAAATTAAAATATTTTACTATTATTGTAAAAGGTATTTTTTTTTTATAAATTTGTATAAAAAATAATTTCTTAAATTTAAATAATGCAAGTGTGTTTGGGAAGTCATATTATAATTGACAATTTCTTATAATTACTCTTATAACTGCCCTTACAATTTTTAGCCTCTCTTCCTAATTATTGAAAAATGTAACTAGGGGTGCTTTAACTACATTCAATTTAATAGGATTCACTAATTACAGTGGTTATCCTAACCTGTCATACTTACGCAATTACAAGCAATTATTATATGGCTTCTCAAACATTACCTTAATAGAGGGGAGAAATTAGAGATAAATTAAATGTTAAAATAATTTTGAAAAGAAATAATAAAAGTGTTGAAAATAAGGTTAAAAGGGTCACACTCACATGTTTTGTCAAAATCCCTAACTGATTTGGGGAGTATTCAAGTAAAATAAATTTTATTACATGGCATTATCAAAGAGTTAACAACACCTCTTTTTTTACTTACTTTTGATTTAAGGGTTGAGAGCATTATATTCACATAGAAACTGTTCATTTCAAGTAAAAACCTTGTACTCTTTGATTAGATTATCTAATTGTGCTTTTATTCCCAATTTAACTTAAATAATTTATTTTAATTATTTTCTTAAATAGATAAATTTAAATTTTTAATAATAATTTGTTTTTAAAAATTTGACCTCCAATTATTTTTATCTTTTAGTCCCATTCATCGTTTGCTTTGGAATTTTAAGAAAACAATCCGTCAGACTAAAGAGATGATAATCAAAAAAGAAGTTGAGTTTATAGTTTAAACTAACTTTTATTTAATTTATATAATTTTTATTTCCATAATATATTCAACCTATAAAACATTTGAAACACAAGAAAAGATCTCTTCATGTTGTTGTTCCAATTCAACATCTTCATGACTCTGACATGGTAAAAAGAGAAACCTGCAATTTAATTAACCCAAAAAAATGGAAATAAAGAGATAATATATATAACCAAATAAAATTGGGTTTTTCTCTGTGCGTGCGTGTGTTGAATTCCATGGAGTTTTCACCTTTGATTAATTATAATTATGTATCAAGGAAAATGATGTTTAATTCCTCCCATGCAAATAAGACTTGACGTTTGGTGCGGTACGAATGCCCAACTGGATCATTGTAGTACTGCACCATCATCATCGTTATCATCTTAATATTTGCATACATGTATGTAGGATGAAGGAAACAATGGTGGTTTGATATACCTTATAGATCCTGCCGCGGCCTCTATAACCAGACGGAACAAAGCACCCTTCAACTATCCAACCAGGGAGCAACCAGTCACAAGGAGCATCAGTGTTGTCAAAGTATTGGACGGTGACACCCAGTGACATCCTATTGACCCTTTTTCAGCCTTCTCTTTCACCGCCTTTAAGGTGGCTAACGTCAATGGCGGCCACTCCTTAGCCTACTGTTGCTGATGGTCTCCCCCTCCTCCTCTTCGTCAAGCTCGACTGGCCACTCTCCATCTTCATCACTTTGCTAAAACCTACAATGCCTATTGTTTTGTATGAACCTTCTCCATTTCTCATACCTATATATAGCCCAAGTGTGGGTTGGTAATTTTGCAAATTTGCCTCTCATTTTCCTCTTTTCTTTTGCATTTGTCCCTTAAAGTATTGAATCATTTTCAATTTTACCCTTGGACATATATATGTCTTTCTAAATTGATTCAGCATAATTAAAAAAAATTTAGGTTTATTCTTTTGGTTATACAATTATTTTGAACATGAAGTTATTAAACACCTGGGGATACTTTTTACGTATGTTGCATGAAAATGCATGTCGCGCGTGCTATTTCACATAACTCACTCGCATTTATGAGCGCATATTATTAATTTATATCTTTTACTTTATTTGATCATCGAGAAATTAGAAAAATACATAATTGATATTATTTGAATTGTGATCAAACATGTTAATTTTTAAGCAATTTGATTTCTGAAGTTATAATTGCAACCCAATTTTTGTGACATTAATATTCAATCTTCCATAAACATGTTTAGTTAGTGAACATGAAAGTTTAAAGGATTTACAAACACTAAATTTATGATTATTTATGGTTTTGCTAATGAAAGTTTTTAAGAAATGTTTTAAGATAAATTAATATTTCTTTATTTTATTGACAATAAACCGTGGATTAAATCTTTAAAATATTACAAATTCTGAGTGAATTTAGACATGTAATATACTTGTCAAGTGATTTAAGAATCTTGAATTTGAATAATAATATCCATTATTTAAAGGGTTAAATTGAAATCTATCAAAAACTTAGGGTGCCTGTCACAATATTATGAATTTTGGTTGAGATTTCCTCTACGAGCATCAATTATGTAACATCTCGGCTTACCATATATATTATTTTCAAATAAGGTTAAAAAGGAAATGGTGAGCCAAAACCATTATACAGACCACTAATAAAATTAATACACATTAAATTTTTTATGACATACTTATACATAAAATAAAATATTAAAAAGGAAAGTGGCCTGGAAATTTACCTGTAATAATTGACACAAATCACTGGTTTAATTTAGTAATATAATATATATTTTTTATTTTAATTGAGAATATTATTTTATTTTGTATATATTTAATGATAAAAAGTCATAAAAAACCTACACATGATTTTTTGTCCAATATACAATGTGATACATGAATTTTAATTTTGTACAATTATACATAAAAAAAATATTCGATTTAATTTTCACAAATTTCTAAAAATATTATTATCGATGTAGCATCATTTTACATTTACATTTACATATGGTATACATAAATATTATATTTATCTAACATGAAAACAATGTTGAAATAGCACAATCCCCCATCTAAAAAATACAAGGTTGTGTAGTGCTTATACTATTCTAATTAGAGGTGGCCTCTCCACCTTTAAATCATCCCAAAATTTGTTATTCCTTCATAAGACAATTTTTCCCTCTTGTAATTTTTAACTTTTATTTTTGCAGTAAAATGTATTTGGTAGAATCTGAGGATGTAGGCGTAATTTGTCAAACCTCGTTAAAATTTTGGAGTTCTTTATTGTTTTTTACTTTCAATATTTTGTAGGGTACATTTGTACGTAGTAATATATTTTGCTATTAAATTACATTGGTGGGATACTCTGCCTAGGAGATTGGATTTTAAGCGGGATCGTCTGTGGCCTCTTTAATCTTTCCTGAGAATTGAACCTAGTGTGGTTTTCTAGTATCATAATTTACTCTCTTTTATCCTATTTGCACAACAAATGGTATCAGACTGCATAAGTGAAATCTGTATAGAAGTATACTACCTCTATTTGATGTTGATTAGAATAAGGTGTTTTAGCCTTATTGCATTACTTCTATTTAACTTTGATTAGAATATGATTTTACAAATCTATAAATAGATGTAGTCATCTCTCCTCTTGTATCATTCGAATTCGACATAGTGAATTTTCTTCTTCTCTTATCGCTTAGATTTGTACTTCGTATCTACTATTGTTGTCGGGTAAGTTCTTTTCCGTTAATTGCGTGACTTCAGTGGTTTCATAACTGAAATCGTTAGTGTTGTCACCTTCGCCAAAGTTGGTTTCTTGCCTAAATTGTTTGAATCCTTTATTTTTATGTTTGATTACCGTCTTCAGGAAAAGGTCTTGAGGATAGCAGTTTCCTTGACGTTCTCGATTCGTGAATCGCGGTTTTGTACAGAAGTAATTATGGTGTTGAGTTAGATTTTGTGTCGAAACGCTTCGACGAAATTGGTTGCACTTAAATCTTGGTGTTTGTTACGAAATATTGCTTAATTGCTTATTGAAAGTTCGTTTTGGGTCTCAGGAGTCCTCTACGTTGATCTTATTTCGAAACTACTTCAGGTGCGTACCGAAAACCCGATTTTTTACGAAATTCGAATGTCAAAAAACATGGTTGTCGATGTCACACAACCATGTGATAGCTCGTGTGACTCACTATTTGCTATTAGGAACCACACGGGCCAGAGACACCGACGTGTGTCCAGGCTGTGTAACTCACAGTTTACTATTAGGGACCACACGGACTAGAGACACGGGTGTGTGTCCAGGCCGTGTGACTTACTATTTGCGATTTAGGCTTACACGGATTGACAACACGGGCGTGTGTCAGGCCGTGTGAGACACACAAGCAGGCACACAGGTAGGGGTTCAAGGACAGTGATTCCTTATGGTTCATATATACCTGCAGACTATTATAATAATACATTTAGTCCTCAATACTTACCAATTCTATCAATTTGATCCTAATTAAAAAAAAAATTATAAAAACAAAATTTAACGCATCACATTTATAAATTTTGTTAATATAGTTGTTAAACACATCTTCATCATAATAAAAAAATTTATGAAAATAAAATAAAATTTAATTAGGTAATTGGTGTCATTGTTTTTGGGTGAGGAATTTATTTATTTTTTCGTTCTTTTTCCGGTTGATGAAATTGATAGTCATTGTTGTTGAAGCACATTAGGAAATTATTTTTTCAATTGATTGTTTTTAGCTTATTGCTTGTAATTCCTTTTCACAATCAAAAGAGTGTAATTATCCATCTCTTTCTTCTTGTGCCCGAACAATATCATTACAAAAAAAGTGCATGAACAAAATAAAAAAAAATAAAAAAAGCCCTATAGGCCATAATTACACCGATGATAAAGCACCTTTATTTGGGTCCTATTTCAGCGCCAATCCCAACTCCCTATTCAACTGCAACCTTTACTTCCCGTTTGAGTGTGGACATTTCTTGAACATCCTTCACATTTTTACAAACAAAACCAATTATTTATTCAAAAAAAAAAAAAAACAGAAGAAAAAGAAAGAAAGGCCGGGAGTGTTCTTACAATTAGAGCCTCTAAATCTGGTGAGAATGTGGCAATGGTAAGGGTTTTTTCGCCGGGAAAGGTCGAAGCCAATTATTCCTCCACCACCACTTCCTTAATCCATATAAATGGAATTAACTTCTCTCCTTCCAAAAGCACCTTAAATGAATGCCAAAAAAAAGACCATTTTGCTCAATAGAAGCAACCATTCTAATTTCAAACATCGCCCATCATCACCTTTTTTTTTTTTTTTTTTGCTAATAAATTGGAGATAAAAAACAATAACAATGAAAGATTATTACTCTCGGTTTTTTAATGAAAAAAGAAGCACAATGCACTTTTTTTACTTGATCAATTTTGAGAGTTTCTCGAAGAACTTTTTATCACTTCTTTTCTTTATTACGTCCACATTTGGTTCCCCATGTGATTTGATTATTTCAAGTTCAATTTCATGAGATGATTTCAATCTAATAAAAAAATTATTTTCTTGATATGTTTCAACGAGAAAGAGATTATCAATTTTCTCAGCTGAAAAAAAAAAGAAAAAAAAAACAATTTCTCACCAAAAACAATACATTACAAACATTTTCCAATTATTTTTTTTTTGTTTTTTGTAATTTCGATTCATGATGAAGATGTATTTAAGAAGCAAATAGATATAAGTTATAAATGTGAAAAATTAAATTTGTTAAATTATTTAATATTAGAATCAAATTGACAGAATATACAAGTATTGAAGACTAAATATATTATTATACCAGTTAAAAAAAGGCTTACTGAAAATGATCAAAATAGGAACAAAATGTATAATCTAGATTAAAATTCATGCATGCATCATTGAAATTAATGTATAATTTTAATATTCATACTTTTTTATTATTATAAAAAACCCAAATTAAAAATGAGCACCATGCCCTTGGACGTGCGCCCCTAATCTTGCGGGAACGCGATGAAACGAAACATATATAAGGAATTAAAAGCCAACACAAATAAAAGAAAAATATTTATAGTGAAGTTGAACTTAAATAAATCCTCTCAATATTCAACATTCCCAGCAAGCATCATGTACATCGTTTTTTACTCATATTTGCCCAAAACTTCCTATACCTCCTGATGTACAATTAGGTATTGACTACAAGATATACATAAATAGATACTTGCCCAAATGCAAGTAAATATTTAAGAAAATTGAACATACCGTGTTAAAACACATCAATATTCCATCCAAATCCAAGTAACGTTGAGGCCGATGTAATTTTAACTCTTACAAGTCATCGTTGATCAGAGATCCTAGAATTCCAGCCTTGAGGGTATAGTAAGCAGCAGCCATCCTTGTAAATGGCGAGATCGGGTCGATTTTCTCAGTTTGTTTGATGAGGTGAGGTCAATCGTGAACTCTATAAAAGAACCATTGCCTGTTCTTTTTCTCACACTGCATCTTACTGGAAATCCTCAGCCACAGCAGAACATTTCTCCCTCGGATCTGGTAACAACAGGCTTCATGAATATTAAACAGTTTGTCATCATAGCCAAACTGTGATCACAAGCTTTGTTGATAATGTTACGAAGAAGTGATTCTGAAGTCAAGTTGGGGCTGCAGAAGATGGCAGAGATGTCTTTGATGGGGAATTGAGAATTGATAAATGCATCCCAACCATTGCCAAAAACAGGTTCTCACTTGATGTATAGCTAACTGTAGCATTTATAACCTTCGAGGATATAGGCCAAGTGGAAAAGACAACTTCACAGTAAAACCGACTGAGCCGAGAGTTTAACCAAATGATGGGAACAGCAATAATGCAAGCTCTATGCATTTAAAGGGGGTGGCAGCAGAATAGTCAGGCTTAGGCAATGTCACTGACCAAGAACTCTCAAGATCTTCAGAAAAGGACACACCGACATACTCAGCTCATTGCTTCAACATCTCACCTTGGTTTTGCCCTAACAAAATGGAACTTTCTTATATTCAGATTTCCCATTTGAAAATATTTACTCATTCTACATCAACAGACAGATGATATAAGTATATTCGGATCAAGCTTACCATCTTGGTTTTGTCATCACAATCAAATCAAGAATAAACACGTGCAAATTTCCCCAACAACTTTCATAAAGAGAAAAGCACACACCATGTGAATTACAGAAAGGTGAACAAAGGCACAAATTGAACAATCAAGAGATTTGACACAAAAATACGCAACAAAAAGAAAGAAAACTTAATGAGAACAATTAACTGCATGGAATAGAAATGTACCACAGAAGATGAGACTAATAAGGAAACTAGAAGCCTTCAGACATACCCGAAGCAGAGGAGTCAGGAGGAGCCTGCTTTATCACTTTCATTTCCTCTGGCATATTGCCATTTGCTGCATTTGGAACCAAAGCTGGAATCAACCCTTTAGTGTTGCGGACTATTTTAGCCCTCCTGTGAAAATAAGAACAACAAATGGAGAACAGAGGGGATCAGGTAATAGTCCTTCATTTGATCATACAGAGATCTTTAATGAGCATATGAAGAAAGAACTGAAAATTCGGCTCTTACCTAATGAATTTTTGCTTTAAAGTGCCTGGTTTCATCTTCGATGCCCCTTTACCAAAACCATAAAAATGTTATTTCAAGCTCTTATATTTTGGAGAGAAATATAAATCAAAGAATAAACAATGATTCTCACCAGATTTTAGAACCACAGGAGTTGTTGAGGGTTTCCGGACACCCCTCTGTGCTTTTATAGATGCAATGACAGAATCAGCATTGGGTCCCAAACCCTTCCGTCCCACCAGCTTAATTCCCAGATTTTCACAGAGGTAGTTCAACCTCATCTCATCACCACCTCTTACTTCTCTCAGCTCAAGTGCCTGTTGCTTAGATAACAATGTGTAAACATGTAGCTGTTGTTGCTGATTAAAATGCGACTGTAGCTGCTGAAAAAGCACCTTATTAGAATGTTGCTGATCTGTCTTTGAACCTTCCTGATTCTTCTTTCGGGGCTCACTGAATGTTATCCTCAAAACTGCTGGTGACTTTGGATCAGCATTCTTTCGACCAAAAATAACAGAAAAGTTCCCGAATTCCAAATCAGGTTCTCTGAACAAATCCATAAGGAGGGAAGCACAAGAATGAACATTATTTGAAGGACTCCTGTCTATCTTTTTCTTTGCAGTCCGAGCCTTGGCATATTGAGCCATATTTGCAGCTTCCCTGAGCCCAGTAAGAAAAGCTCCATGCATGGTGGCAGGGTATCGACGTGTAGTGGCCTCCCCAGCAAAGAAAAGTCTTCCATCCCCCACACTTTCTGCTAATATATCATAGTCATCTCCAGATGCTCCCACAGCAACATTAGAGTACGAACCTAGGCTAAAGGGATCACCACCCCATCTAGTACAGACTGTTTGGAGGGGTTCAGGGACAGTGATTCCTTGCGGTTCATATATACCTGCAGACAATTATACACAGTCTAAGAATACTCGCATAACCGAAAACAATAAAATTTTTGGACACAAGATACAATAGGTGCTGGTTCAAATCCACAGGACACTTCGCCCTTTCTTTGTAGAATATGCACATAAGACAATGACAAACCCAAGAAAGTTGCATATTGCAATTAAAATGAACCACACAAGCAACCAAGACATATAAAATTTCTTTTAAAAATGTATCAAATGTTAATGCTTCATTTGTAGCACATTCAAATAAAATAAATGACAAAGTGCTAGGGATTATTCAAATATTCAAAGAAGCTGCCATGAATTTAAGCCATATGAGCAACCAGTACATAAGAAGATAAGAATGCATTGCAACATTAATATACCCTTAGCAGCTAATGACTGTCTTTCGGTATTTCAGACTACAGGATATATTTCAAGCTTACAGGAAAAAAAGAAGCTGCAACAAATAAATTATTCAACACATGAAATCAAAATTGATTACCCTTGAGAATTTGGAGAACTTGGGTTACTGCATCTGTAGGAGGCAGAGTCTCAAACCTATGTGCAGCTTCTCCTGCTACTAAAGCAAGCAAGAGAGGACCACCAGCAACTGTTGCATAGCTATAAAATAGAAAAAACTCCCCTCGGCGACTTGGATCTTCAGTAAGGTGCCCAAAGGTATCAAGATCTGTACCCCAAAATACATAAGGGAAAAGCATAGCGACCTTATTCAACAACCCAAATCCCAACCTCTTTATCCCATCAAGTTTCCTCTGAGGCAACTCAGGAACAAACTTTATTGACCCACTCTTTAAAACTCCAAGAGGAACAGTACATAATGCCATATCACCTTCAAACACCTGATTTCCTGCCGTAACCTGCACTCCATCACTTCCATACCTAATAGTATGCACAGTCTTCTCATATAAAATAGGCACATTCTCTGCTAGAGCCTGAATCAACCTTCCATTCCCTCCAGGCAAGAAACAATGATCCCCTCCCATGTCATATGGATCATCTTGGTCCCAAAATGCAAGTGAAAGCTTTGAAACCAATCCTGCATTTGCATATTCTAAATTTGCAAGATGCCAATTGAACAAATTAATCTCCTCTTCAGTTACTGCATCTCTATAAACCTGTCTAAACGTCTCTAATGCTGCCCCAAGTGAAACATCCATGGCAACCTCCCCCATTAACTGCCTAAGCTTACTAGCCTTATCCAAAAGCCGATTAAAAGCTGTCTCCACCTTCATATCCATATCTGGATCCACCGGACTCCCATCCATCCGATAAAGTGGACACTTATCCCTCACCTTAAAAAGCGAAGCACCCAACTGTTTTGCCACGATCCCTAATGGATTCCCCAATGTACCCGTTAATACACTCCCGCCTAAATCTGCAGCTGCACTCACCCTATTCCCTCCTTCCATCTTCTTTGTATAAACCCTCCCACCTGCTCTCTTCCTCCCTTCCAAAACCGTCACCTTAAATCCGAACCTCATTAGCTGTCTAGCCGCAGCCAGCCCCGCCAATCCAGCACCAATGATAACCACATTACCTTTACTAAGACCGACAGGAATTTTTTCCTTGATTGCTGGGGCAACCCCAAAATTTATATATCCATGAGTAACCAAATAATCATAAGCAGAATCTAAGAGCGTACGACAATGTTGTGGTATAGAATCAACAAACATTTCTTTAGTCACCCAATTGAATATATTTTCGCGCCATTTCGCAATAATGTGATTTCGAATAAGAATGTAATTTACCTGCTCGATGCCACCAACAGAGGAAACTACGCCGAAGTCAATTTCTTCCTCAGTGAGAGAATCAGCAGGGAATCCAGCGGAAAGAGCGGTGAGAGCCTCAGCCGTCGATTCTTTATTGATAACGATGATCTCGTCGGCAATTTTGGGTTGTGAAGTTTGTGTCGACGCCGCTACTGATGAGGGAATCGAATAAGGGTTAGGGTCAGAGTATGGAACATTGGGGTTGAATGAATCGTTGGGGAAGGTAAGGAGTTGAAACGATGACGTTGAGGCAGTGCGTCGTGGCCTGCCGCGTCGTCGTTTTTTGGGAACTGGGAAGGGTAGAAGTTGATCATCGAGAGAAGGTGTAGCATTGGTGTTAGAATCGAGGACTGGGGTTAGTGTTGGAGTTGGGTTTGGAATTGGAGGGAAATTAGGGTTAGGGTTTGGTAAAGGTGGAGTGAGAGTGAAATGGGGAAGGGGGAATTGGGAGAATTGATCAGGGGTTTCATTTGGTGAGTTCATTGAGCTTTCTTTCACACTATATAGTGAGAGGGAGGGCTGCTTAAAGGGGTAGAGATGGATGGGAAAAAGTAGTGTTTGTTTCCTGAGAAAATTTTTACTAGAACAGCATTTAGTTGATAATAGGAACCGCAACTCAAAACGACTTGTCGTTTTGTTAAAAAATAATAAAAATTACTTGCAAGTTGTAACCGAGTAGCCGTCGTGGCGGAGCCAGCGAGGGCGTCCTCTGTGCATAAGTTAATGGATTTTCATAAATTGGCCCTTGCACTATGTTTTGTTTTTCAGTTTGATCCTCAAAGTTTTTTTTTTTTGAAAAGTGATACTTAAATTATTAATTTCATCTTTTATTAAAAAAGCACATCATTGTTAATAAAATTTTACCAAAAGTAATATCTAAACTATTGTTGATACAAAATACAATAAGGGAGGTGGACAAGACGAAGCAAAAAAGTAATTAAAGTGGTGTAATGGAGACTAATTCACCTAAACAAGCCGAAAGCCAGAACAAGGATAAGAGAACAATTTGATCAGAAGATAAGTGCTTAGAACAACTCCAGGGTGCTAAAAGATTGATAATCTATTCATCATTTTTTAAGGTATTTATAGGAGAGGTCCCATCGTTAGTGGGTATGACGTGTCAAAATATACATTTAGTCCCGTTGAATATGTAATGAATAATCATATGCACGTATCATGAGATTCTATCAATACAAGCTAGTTTAACTTAAATAGGTTCCTTATTTCCTTGGAAGTGTGTCCACATTAGGATAATATCCACACTTAAGCTCGGGTGGAGGACTTTTTTGAGGTAGAGCAGGTGATCACATTTAGGGTATTGTGAATGAGAGGTCTGTTGGTATGCTCTTTCAGAGGAAGTTAGTACAGGTCAACGATGGTTTTAGTGTTGAGACGTGTTTGCTTGGTGGAGGAATATAACAAGTATAAATTTTATCTTTATAAAATAAGTATAATGTTAAATTTAACCCTTAACATTTGCATTTTTGTTTATTTGGCCTTTATTCTTTTTTTTAGCTAAATTTGACTCTCAATTTTTCAAAAAAGAGTCAAATTTAGAGCCATCAACCTTTCATAAAAAATCAAATTATTAATTTTTAACAAAAATATTAACTAAAATGTTGAAGATTTCAACAAGACAACTTGCATAGTAATCTATATATACTTCATGCTTTTTTTAAATTTTTGTAAAATTATTTATTGATATGCATATAAAAAATAATATCATCTTAACATGGTTAAAAAATTAAAGTTTCAACAATTGTTTAAAAAAAAAAAGACAAATTTGACTTTTTTTAAAGATTATATATTAAATTTAATTTTAAAAAATTAAAAATCAAATAAACAAAATATATAAGAATTTATGCAATGTGCAAACATGCCGTATGTCACACATTTTTATTGGATCGTACTGTTTTCTTCTTTTATAAATTGAAACAAAACCAATCATTTAAATCCCATTTATTATAAATAAAAAAAACTTTAAAAGTCGATATGAAAATTGATATATAGTTGGAAAAATAATTTATTAATAAACCCTAAATTAAACTTGAATTGAACCCATTCAAATAGATTTGATAATACATATTATAATTAAATATAAATAAAATAATATGTTTTATTATTAATTAATAATGGAAAATAGTACTTAAAAGATTGAAATGTGACAATCGAAATTTTAAAAAATTAAAAATTCGTACAATCATCTGGCCGTTTAATAAATTTATTACAAAATTTACATATTTCAATTATTAATTTGATCATATTAAAATTTTATTGTAATTATTAGCACATATTATTCATAATTATAGTAACTATAATACTTATAAGTATAAACCCTTTAAGAAAAATAAATCTGCCACTGAACAAATCATTCCTATGCGATGTATATAATTGAAAATTAAAACAATTAAGGTGAAACTTCTTATCATAGTAATTTTTATTATATTTTAATTTTATTAAGTATTATCATGAAACATATTATTCTATTATTTAAGAGTTGAGGAAAGAATATGAATAATTTTAGACATTATATAATAAAAAAAATATTATAAAAAATTATAATGAGATTAATGTTAAAAAAAACTAATAAGCATATAATAAACAAATCACGTCATACAATAAACACTTGTATTAATTAAGGAAAAAGTTGCGTTATTACTTATTATATGAAAAGCAAGCTCAATAAAACCGAGTGCCTTCGAAGTATGTTCATGCTATGACATTCCGCTTGTGCAGTAGAATGAAGATGATATACATACTTGTATGAACATTGGAAACCCAACATTTTGAGCTTCAAAATTCTGTTTCATCGATGTCGAAAACCCAAAAAGCAAAGTTAACTGCAACATATAGTTAATTTGGTATAAGAAACTTTTAGAAGTATTTGCGCGGGTTAACAGGATAGGGAATCATACTCACTAGCCACTACTGGTGTTTCCCGTCATGGAATTGTGCATTCTTTGAAGACTTGAAAGTTTCCAAAAATTCTCTAGCCTTCTGCATTTCTTGCTTCTGCCTCGACCGGTCCCAATTGTGCTCCTTAGCAAGTATTTCAATGATTCGTGGCAATGCACGGCCTGCTGCATCGGTGTCAAGGAAAGCAAGGCGAGATCTCCTGGCGATGAAATCAATAGCAGATTCACAGTACTCATTTCGAGCACAGTATGCAACCTCGGCCTCCAGATATGGGTAACCATGGGCAAGCCTCTTACCCAGTGTTTCATTCTAGAAATTCAAAGGCAGATTTGAAATTGTTAAATCGAATACAAAGAAGATAGACTTCGCCATATTTGATTGTTCCCAAACCACTCTATGTTAGATCGATAGAGGTTTTTATTTTGGGGAGGATGGATTCAAACTCTGGGATTTGAGAAGATGATCACAGATCAACTACTGAGCCAAATAATTAAAACTTATGACTTGTGAGAGCATAGCAAACCAACCTGAGCTATGGTGGCTACTCGTTCCGCTAAGGTCCCATAAGCATGAGACAAATGCTTTGCGCTAGCTGTGTCCATTACTCCTGGAACAACTTTCCCACCATGTGTCTTCTTCATGCGTACGTACTGCTGAGCAAGAACAGTAAAAGATGAGCTTTCCCATCCATCTCCACCGACCAGCCGTAGGTTGCCTGTTATACATTCATTCCTAGGGCTTAGCTTACCGGACTTGATAGCTGCATTAACCGCATCTTCTGCCATGCTGAAAATAATTCTAGTAAGTTTGAATGTTCGTACCGAAAAGAAAACAAGGAAAGAAAGGAGATCAAACGAACAAGATGCCATGCTCGAATATCAAGGGAATACAGAGTATGCCCATCAATTAATTTGTAGTTCAACAGTTTACCCTCCAAATTCTCCAACATTAGTTATCAATAAAAATAAATTCGGCCTTGATGAACTACTGTAAACTAGACGTAACTATTTGTGTATCTGCATCATTCTCGAGTATTTTACCATTCATAATTGTATTTATTCTCGAGTATTTTACCATTCATAATTGTATT
The DNA here is from genome assembly GCA_025698465.1 of Gossypium longicalyx. NCBI lineage: Eukaryota > Viridiplantae > Streptophyta > Magnoliopsida > Malvales > Malvaceae > Gossypium > Gossypium longicalyx. Next base: position 94,645,877 of record CM047000.1, on the reverse strand, counting down.
TAAGGTATTTTATATTTACATAAAATTTGATACATTAATAATTTGTACTATATAAATATTGATAGATTCATGTATCTTGTCTTGTTCGTGATGTTTTTCTTTCGCCGTGTCGGGTTTTAGGTATTTATCCATCTTGTCTTCGTGTTGTGTCTAATATTGTCAGATCTACTGTAAACCACCAATATAAAAGGAAAATTTACCAAAACCAAAGTAAATATTACCTTCGATAAGTAGTCCACTTTCCACCAGTTATTGTGACCAAACCAGGATAATCCTCACAAACAACATGATCTCGAGAGATGCTCTCAGTGTTCTTTGCAGTAGGATCCATTGCCAATGGACGAATACCACTCCAAGCAGAAAGAACATCTGTGCGTCGTACCTAAGAGTTTTAGGTCATAATTTTAGTTGAAAACTAGACTAAACATATACCCAAAAATGAGACAGAATTAGAAATAAACTTGAAGGACAAAGTAATATATCAAAGATTGACAAATCCAGATTATACCTTGACGTTAAGATAATCACATATAGCATCAAGTATAAATTGTATTTCATCCTCATGTGGTTCTGGAAGTGCAGTGATGGAAGTATTAGAATCCGTAGTGCCAGCTACAGTTCTCCCCAACCATGGAAGCATGAAGACAACACGTCCATCCTTAGTTTTAGGGACAATCAAACCCATTCCTTCAGGAGAATAATAATCAGGGAGAACAACATGTACGCCACTGCTAGGACAAATCATGGCCTGTGCATCCTTGTTAGCCATTTTCCTTACAGAGTCACAAAATGGTCCAGCCGCATTCACAACAACTTTTGCATAGGTTTCAAATTCTTGGCCTGTTTATATAGTAATGAACAAAAAGATCAAACAGATCACCACTTAAGCTACCTAATTACACCAATATTGGTATGCAGCGATATGCTGAAGAAAGTAATTTTTAATGTGCAAGTCTTGCTGCAAACATGTTTTGGTGCATATGCATGCAAAATCGTTTTCCCTACATACGAACAAAATGTTTTATTCTTCTCATCATCTTAATAAAAATATCAAGAATTACTCAACACTTCTTTAACCTTACAGTACATGAGATTAGCCAAAATGAAAAGATAAATTGACTAGGAAATCAACTATTTTGGAATGTAAAAGTCAAATAACAAATGGTGTAAACTGGAAGAAAAATGCTTACTAATTCCAACCATAGAACAGCAGCATCTTGCATTTTTAAGATTTTAATATTATCAACGTTCAGTTACAAACAAGAAATTAAGTACTTCATATAATTTGGATGGAAAGCTTTCAAGTTCGATGGAAACTTTCATTCTCAAGCATTTCTCCTCTGTAGCATCCCTGCTGTCAATTCTAAGAAAATAGGATAAGCTAAACACTCAATCTATACAATTTTCTATTTTAATTTTGGTATATTTCAAAATTCAAGATCCTATAAGGGAAAGCTGAATCATGTATTCGAGTCATAACTTATTAGAGCAAGTCAACTACAATATCACAATCAGCAGCTTGGACAGAAATTAATTGGTAGGTTCAAGACATAAGGTACTTGTGAATGTCAAAAAATAAAACTAAAATGCGTGTGAATCTGTTGCTATCACTGAAAGACAGGGTCAAGTCAGAGAACAACAGTAAGTGTTATGGCTTTCTGCACTTAGAAATCAACTGCTTACAGGATTATTAACAAGTAATTATTAAATTTTATAGCCCTTTGGACTTTTTTTTCTTTCATTGCAAACTTGAGGTATTTGATGAAGACCTAGAAAACAGACTAATCAAGACAGACATGTAAATTGTCATATGCTCAAATCGGTTAATGATTTGTATGAATATTTTATCGTTCAAAGGAGATGCAGGCTGTACCTGACAGCTTGTCACGAATTCTTGCACCAATTATCCGCTCAGTACCTTCATCCTTAAGAAATGATACAACTTCTGCATGGTTAAGCACTGCTGCTCCAGCAAGTGCAGCACTGCAAGCTAATCCAACATTTAGCCGAGAGTCATTCATCTGCCCATCATAGTACACAACTGTGCCCCTCAAGCTTTTATCTTTACCCTTTCTTGCAAGAGTAGGGAAGAGCTCAATAGATTCTTGCACTGAATAATATCTGGACAAATGTAATATATGGCGTCCTGCGACCAAATCGTACATTTTCAAGCCCATCCAGTAGTATACTACCTCAAACCAGTTAAAACAAGGTGTCATGCATGGCAAGGCATGGCAGAGATGAGGCGCATTCTCAATAACCTGTTTACGCTCCTCAAGTGCATGGAAAACCAGCTTCAATTGCCCGTAGTCAAGGTTAAAGACAGCTTTCTCTAAGTATCGGACCCCTAACCGAATTTAACAAATGCATTAGCTTAAAAGCTGAAACAAGCATATGAAGAAGAATTGGAATTAGCTTCATATACCTATTTTAAGGAATACAATTTAGTGTTGTTCGGCCTAAAGGCGGCAACTAAAATTGTAGCATCAATTGCTATCCGTCAAACACTTTATATGATTCAAAACAAAGATTTTCCAGACTTGAAACTTTTAATCTTAATCAAAAGACAAGCTGCAGAAACCACTTCAAAATTCCAAAGAAAACCCGTGTATTAACAAATTAATACAAGGATGCAATACTTTTCGGAAATAATATATGATACCGAAATATTGGATATAAAATTTTATAAGGATTATTTGATGTCCTTATGTGTTTAACTCTTTGCTATCTAAGTAAAAAATAAAAAGTCAAGAGCTATATTGCTAGATCCCAAAGCAGCAAAGACCTTAATATCTTCTTCACATGGAGCGAGTACCTAAAATTTTAGCCTTTTCTCTTTCTAAAATTTCGAATCTATGCACTCAACATTTGGATTTGGCCTCTTCTAATGTTAAAATCAACAATCAAACAAGTAGCCAAGAAAATGCATATATAATCACGCAAATCAACTTGAAGTTCTTTCACTGTTTTTTTTTAAAAAATTTAATTGTTAACTTACGTTTCCATTAAAACAGTGAAAATAGATATCAAACAGACAAATTAACCATATATGCTTACCTCCATGAATTAGCTTCGTAGACCGAGAAGACGTTCCGGAAGAGAAATCCTCTCGCTCAACAAGGCCGACACGGAGGCCTCTAGTGGCAGCGTCCAGAGCAACGCCGCAGCCGGTGGCACCGCCGCCTACGACCAGGATGTCGAGTGGACTAGTCGAGCTGGCACCGATAAGAGTCGATTCCTGGACACTTCTGGAAGGAACAATGGCGTTTGGATCACTGATCGTCCGCCTCGTGGACTCTACGACGGGGCCAACGCCACGGTCATTGGAAGAAACAGACGGAGGTAAGAGAACAGCGCCACCGCAGGCAGTAACAGCTACTGCCGCTGTAGCAACGGTGGCGACGCGGCGGAGGCGAGCGGCGGTTGCGGACATTGCGGAAGGTAGAGGAAAGATGAATGAGAGAATGAGAGAATAGTTGGGAGGTGATGGCGTTGGGAAGCGGTCCGATGATGATTATGATTTTGGAATATTCTATCTGAATTTACCAAAATGTCCCTTTCTACCAATTATTATTACCACGATGATCTTCATCGTCATCATTATTCCACAATTTTGGGTTGTTCGATTACTATTATTACAAAATGTTGACTTTTATATTTAAATTCGATTGGTAAAAGGACATGTATCTCAATTACTACAACATCGACATGAGTAGGTTATAGGTTATATTCCTAGTATGTAAACAGTCCGTAGAGTCCAATCAAGTAAGAAAAATTTAAGCCAGTAGAACGAATTCTATTTTAATAATTAAATTTAATTTATTTTTTTTCTAATCAAATAGAATTGAATTAAAAATTTTGAGTTAAATTAAATTAAGTTAACGAATTTTTATATTTACATTCAATGTTATGTTTACATAAATTCATTATTTAATTAGTAGACATAAGAAAGACTTTAGGTAATAAATTATATAAAAAATAAAGTGCTTGTTATATAAAAAAAATAAGTATAGAGATTAAATTTTGAGTATAATATAGGGATCAAAATTAAAATTGATAAATAATACTATTAGTCCTTGTATTTTTGTGAAAGTTGTAGATTTAGTCTTTACATTGTAATTTGATAAATTTTAGTCCTTATACTTTTAGAATTAGTCAATTTTAGTCCTAACCTAAACCTTAACAGTTAAATTTGTTCAGTTAAATTCAATTACTGTCATGTACTATGCGTAAAATTATATATTTAGTTCATATTCTCTAAGTTGATCATTTTAAATCCTTATATTTTTAATTTTTGAAATTTTAGTTTTGATGCAAATTATAGCAGTTAATCCATTAACTTATTTTTTTAGTTAATAATATGTGAAAATAATACACTGACATTACATTACATATATAGTAATTGAATAAATTTAACAGTTATTATTTGATGATGACTAAAATTTTAAAATTTGAAAAGTACAAAAAAATGACCAAATTAAAGTGAAATGACTAAATCTATAATATTCGTAAAATATAAAAATTAATAGTAAAATTTAATCACAAAAATTTAATGATTGTTATATAATTAACAAATAAGAAAGTTGGGAAATAAAATTTAAAAATTAACTTAAAATGTTAAAAAAAAACTCAAGATATTTCATTGTAATTACCTTTATATATTGTTTATAGATAATAGCAATTAATCTGTAATCATATGTGTCGAAACCATCTTTTTGAAAACGGGAATTAACTTTGTTTGAAAACGAAGATTAAAATGGGAGTCGCCACCGATATTTATTAGGTGTGATCGGATCACCTTTGTTTTAATAAAACATTTTGAGTTTACTAAAACGGTGTTTTTGGTCTACGCAACTCGAGAGAACAGGTTCGGAAATCGGTTACGTGCGAGGAATGATTAGCACCCTTGTCACGCCCAAAATTGGTACCAAATTGATTAGTTAATGTCTTGATGTCGAAATTTGGAAATCAAGAATAGATTTAAAATACGACTCTTCTTATTAACGCCGATAAAAAACGCTTGGATTAGATCAAATGATTGCTAAAGATTTCCTCGTCTTATGATATCGGAGCATCACATCCCGTAAATTAGGACACAATACCATGAACTCCTGAGCGCAAGTTTGTCTTTAATTTATTGGAATTCCATGTATTTTAAAACTCGAAAGGATATTTGGCTATTTAGAATCAATGAGAAAATCGAAACCCCGTAAGTTAGGGCACAATTCCTCAATATTCCAAAACGCGAAACATTGTCTTATTTTAAAATTTTTATTTTTGAATAATAATAAGTATAGCATTTGATGATGCGCGTTCATTTTGTTTTGAATAAAACACATAGGTCTATATTGAACAAATACGTTGGAGTTTAATACACAACATGATTCGAGCTAAGTAAAACCAAAAGTGCAAAATAGAGCATGGAATAATGAAACACGAATTAGATGCAATATTAATGAACGTCGCAATATGAAGATGTTAATGAATAATTTCTAGCACATGTAATGGCAATATTCACAATGTATATTACTTTTTAACACCAATCAATAATCAAAGACAAATGACGTAAAATAACATGCGAGAAAAACGATTCAAAGCAAATAAGGTAAAAGTTTAAAAATTGATAATCAATGAAATAATTAAGATTTAAAACTCATAATACTAAAGAATGGTTCAAAATAAATGACGTATGAAAAAGATTTAACATGAATAAAATGTAAAACAATTTGAAATAAAATAATATATGAAGCAAATTTCAAATAAACAATATGTTAAATAAATCAAGATGAATAATTCACAAAATAAAAAGGACCCTTTAAAATAACTTATAAAAGAGCTTAAAATAAATAATGTGTAAAAGAGAAATTTAAAATAAATATTGTACAAAAATAATTTAAATAAAAAATATATATATAAAAATCTAAAATAAATAATATATATATAAAAGTTTAAAATAAGTAACATATAAAGTCTTGAAATTAATAATAATAAAAGGTTTACGATAAATAATAAAAAGAATTTAAAATAGTTTTCATATAAAATAGTGTAACTAAATAACATATAAAAATTTAAAATAGATAATATATAAGATGGTTTAACTCAAATGACGTGTAAAATATTTAGAATGAACAATGTGAAAAGAAAAACTTAAGGTAAAATGATGTATACAAAAAACGTTTAAATAAAAAATATATGTATACATGTAATAATTTAAAGTACAAAGATACATATAAGAATCTCAAAATAAATACTAAGTATGATAATTTAAAAGAAATGATATATATAAAATATTTAAAATTGATAATAATTTAAAATGCATGATATGTTCAAAAACAAGTACAATAATAATAGTAATAATAATGTAGATAAATACAAAAAGAAAAAAATATAATATGACGGAACTAATATAAAATTAATTAACTTGATAATATGATGATAGCAATAGTAATAATAATATAATAATAATAAATAAATAAATAAAATGAAATAAAATAAGTAATTTATAGGAAGTTTAAAATAAATAACAATAAAAAGCATTTGAAATGATTAACATATAAACCAGTATAACTAAATAATATATATGAAAATTTAAAATACGTATTATATGTATATAAACTAATTTAAAACAAAAGGGACATATAAGAATGATAGATTAAAATAAATAATACATATAAAATAAAAATAAAAAGGAATAATAGTTTAAAATGCGTAGAATAAATTTAAAATATCTAATAATAATATAATACTAATTATAATAAAGACAATAGGTATAAAATATATGGAAAAAATGATGAATAAATGAATGATTATAAAATGATGACAAGTAATAAGGTGATAATAATAAAATAAAAATAATGGAGGAACAACTAACAGTTGAGTACCAGAATTAACATAAATAACATATATAAACAAATAAATAAGTGAATGAACCAATGAATTAAAATAAAATAAAATAAAATAAAAGGCTAATTGAAATTTAAATCAAATCGAAAGGAAAGATAGAACAAAATAAAAAGAGAACAAAAGAGTTGAAATGAAATATGCAAAGGAAATGGAGGGTTAATTAGGAAAATATCCCCAAAATTCTGAACGCACCATTTTTTTGATAAATCGAGGGGTCATATCGTGTTAAAAAAATAAAATGGAAGGGTGAGATTAGGAAGTAAAATCAAGTAATAGGATGAAATTGGATGATAACGAAAATACAGAACGATTAAAGAAGAAATTAACCCATCCATTTCAGAAACGCGCGGGCATAACATAAAACGGCATCGTTTTGAGGCCACCAGAACAGGCCCTAAACGACGTCGTTTTCTCACGCATATAAAGCCCTCTTTAACAGATCAACCAACCCCCCTTTTTTTGATATTAACCCTAGCCGTTTTCATCCATCCAAACCCCAAAGAGGACAAGCCCAAGCCGCCATGTAGCCACCGCAAACAGTGACCGACGGGGGGTGGTCCATTCGTATTCTAACCCCGTTTAGACCCACATCCAAGGATCTAACCTCTATGATAGCAAAGAATCAAAAAGATAGTATCACCCTCTTTATTAGATCTGGTTTCAACGGAGAAGAAACTCCGATATGTACCAACGGTCTACGATTCAGGTGAGTTACTCGCTTTTATCCTTTTCTTTTCTTTTCTTTTTTATAAATAGTCCAAAAAATGAAAAAGGAAAGAAGAACCACGAGAAAAGACAGTGAAATATTGAGTCGAATCAAAAGAGAAAAAAAAGGACAGTTACCTTTTTGCTTTGAATTTTTTTTATTGATATTCTGTAAAAACCAATCCCCCTAATCATTTTTTCCTCGGTCTTATATAGCCGATTTACAAGTCATTACTTTATTATTGTTTAACCACTGTTCATACTGCTCTAATTTGATGTGTCTCTGCTACTATTCCCTTTTCTGCTTTTGTTTCTTTGTTGTCCTTTTTGTTCTTGTTTCTGTTTCTTCCTTTTTTGCAGGCAAAGTCAACGAGGCAGGAGCTGCTATTTTGGTGCAAGCAGTACCAGGGGCGGTGGTTTTCGGGCGACGAGCACGTTGACCCAGCATGTAGAAGCAGCGGCGCACTAGGAAACCCTAAGGTTAGGGTTTGGATTAATTTTTGGGCCACTGGGCCTTTAATTTATTTTGATTTATTTTTTATGGGCTGTAATTTTAATTGGTTTTCTTTTGTTTTTGTTTTTGTGTCTGATTTGGGCTTGTTGGGCCCGGGTAAATTTGGGTTCTTACAATATGTATAATAAACTTTGATTTGCTTTTCTTAAATATAAACCAGAACAAAAAAAAAAACTAAACTATTTGACTATTACGAATTATAATGAAATAAAATATTTATTAAAATATAATTATTTTAAAAATAAAATGAATAATAAATTCAAATAGCCAAATATTAATTATTACCCCTAAATATAATAATTATAATACTCTAATTTAAATATTATCTAAATCTAAACTTATAAAAAAAAACAAATTTAACATTCACAAATATTCTAATTATTAAAATGAAAAATATAAAAAATAAAATTTTAAAGCTTTAAATTGATTAAGATAAGATATATATGAATTAGAACATTTATTGTAATTCAAAACTTAAAAAAGAAAAGAAAAAAAAAATTACCCTTGAAAGTCAAAGTAAGAGATTAACATAAATTGCGCCAGTTACAATATCTCCAACTTATTGTTCCATAATCACTCTCTGAAAATCTAAGGTTATGAAAATGTCTTCTCTTGCAAAACCAAAACAAAAGTCTTCATCAGGTTGCCACAAATGGAAACCACCACAAGAAGTGGTGGCCGTCGAGGGTCCGGTGGAAAGGCGGCGGAAGATGGAAAAGCCTTGCATCGTAAATAAACAGTCATTTGGCTTAATTGACGAACTGGAAACACTCATATTTGCAGGTAAGTTATGATGATCATAACATTTCCCTTATTATACTTTCACTAGAGTTAGGAACCCCATTTTCGGATTCTAATAAATTCAGTTCAGGGTTTAATAATATGATGTTATATATATAGATTATCCTTTAACTAATGTTATTACAATGGCAGATAAAGTGAGCGGAAGTTTTGGGGAAAGAAGGAAAACTTTGAAGAGAAATCCCCGAGATCAATAACTAATGACTGCATTGAACTAATGTTGGAAAATATGGACACTACATATATAATAAAGGTAATTACATGTTATTATTTACTATCATCATAGGTTAGCCCAAATTAAAGTGGTCTAATTTGGTTAAAGTTTATTGGGCTTTAATTATTAAATAAAGTATTGGTCAAATATGTATAGATACTCTAGTAACTAGTTTCTAATGAATGATGGGCTAATTAGGAATTAGGGCTAATGTGTCAAAGTTATATATATTAAGGTTATGGTCCCCAAATAACACACAAGATAACTTTTCTAATATCCCATCCTTAGGAAAGAGAGAGTAAATATTTTATAAATTTCTTGTGTGCTAATTTAGAAGATCAAATCCCCAAGATCCGGAAAAAAAAACTTCAAATAATTCATGGATTCAGGTATGCTTCCGTATCTAGTTTTATTCTTGTTTTTTTCTTAATGATTTGACATAATAAATCCTGATTTATGATTTCTTAAGTTTTATATCATATCTTAATTTATGATTCTAACACCTAAACCAAAGTCGAAACTGACCACATCTGCATTGAAAATCAGGCTTCTTAAACCAAAATAGAATAGTGTGAACAAGTTAGTAAGAAACAACTTAAGGAATGGCACGACTGGTAAAGGTGGAAGTGAGGGAGCTGAGCGATCAATCCACAACGTCAATTCCAGTCTGTCTTTGACCCATGGAGGTGCCGAAAAATGCAGTTCATATGGGTGCATTAAGTGTACATGTAAGTGATTTAAACAATGCTGCTGCCTACAGAAAAAAGATGGCCATCGGTTGTCCAAGCAAAAAAAGGCAAAAGATGGACGCTTGCATGATTCACCAGTGCTATGCTCTATTCGATGAACTGAAGAAATATTCGATTGTAGGCAAGCTTTTCAACCTTTAAACATGGTGAGAACTTGATGAGCCCAACACACCCACTACAGAGGACTTAGGACCTACAAGTAATGTTACACCTGTAACACCCCCTTACCCGAGACCGTCGCCGGAGTCGAGCACGAGGCGTTAATAGACTTAATTTATCACTTAAACAATTTCAAACAATTTATTTTACCTTTCGTAATAAACTGCCTATCTGCGTCACAGTAGCTAAAAAATTCATATCTTGAGTTACGAAACTCGAAATTTAATTCCGTAAATTTTTCCTGAAACTAGACTCATATATCTATTTAATAATTTTTTTCTATAATTTTTGGTTGGGCCAATTAGTATATTTTATTAGTTAATATTTCCCCTGTTTTAGTGTTCAATTGCTCTGACCTCTACAAATCACTTTTATCTCTATACAGAATTCAGACGACTATGACGTTTATTTCTCTTAAAAGTAGACTCAATAAGGAATCTGTAAACATAAAGTTTGACTCCTAATTATTTTTTTACAATTTTTAGTGAATTTCTAAAGTTAGAACAGGGGATTCAGAAATTGCTCTGACCCTGTTCCACCAAAACCCAAATATCTCATGAAATACAACTTATTTACCTGTTTTGCTTCTTCCACATGAAAACAGACTTAATAAGCTTCAACTTCATATTTTAATCACCATCTAATTCTATCTCTACTATTTTTAGTAACGTCATTGCTGTTGTATGATACTGTTTTATAACAAATTTCACCTTTTTATGAATTTCCATGGATTAGATAGCACATTAAGCATACATAACACCAAATATGATTTTTGATTAGCCATTTCAATGGCTAATCATTACCAAAAATTTCCTCACCACTCAATAGCCATATCATAAGATTATGTACACAAAATGATTATAATGTTATACATGCCATACTCAAAATATACAAGCCACTATACCAAAATGATCCACGGATAGTGTGAACGAGCCTCCGACCGATCCCGATTTCTGAACTTGTTTGTCAAAACTACAAAGAATTGAAAGAAGGGAGTAAGTATAAAAGCTTAGTAAGTTCACATGCAAATAGAAAGTAACATAATCATGCAATCTAACATGAAACATCATTTGCATAAATATCACCAAGACATTCATGTTACATTTGCATTTACTATCTTACCACGATTTCATCATACCAAGTTCTCAACCCGAGTGTTTAAACACATACCTGTCAAATATTCACATTCATCACACTTACCAACATGTCACCTTCGTTTTAGGTATTCTCCTTATTCACTTAAGATTCACCCGTTGAACACATCGGAATATAATTCGAATACACGGATTGCATGCACATAAGTGCCATACCCGCAGCTAGACAAACTCAATAGCCTGTGGAAATTATGTAGCCAAGCTACCATGTAACCCGCCCATAAGCGAACTCGGACTCAACTCAACGAGCTCGGGCGTTTACATCCGTAAGTGAACTCGGACTCAACTCAACAAGTTCGGAACTCAAATATCCTAGTGACATGTTACTTGTATTCTAATCTATTCCCAAGGTTCAAACAGGATTTTCCTCGATCACACATCTTTGTCATCTTACACGGAATGTCAGAACCGATACTTGGTAACATTTCATATTTATCAAGTAGCTTACATAATTTGCATATTACTCAATAATAACCACAAAGCATAATATTTCATGATAATAATCATCATATCATATAAATAACATTAAATTACTTAAAATGACAATTATGTTACCACATTTACACATGAACTTATATCGGTACAAAATGTTAGAAATCGAGCCTATTCCTCGCAAACTTTATTTTTCCGTTGATCACAATTTGAATCTCGTTTCTCTTGATCTAAAATACCAAATTAATTTATTCAATATACACATTCATCAAAATAGTCCCTAATACGGGCTTGGATAAGAATTACCATTTTACCCCTAGCTTTTCAATTATTTACAATTGAGTCATTAAGTTTGTACAATGAGTTACATGCATTACCCATGACATCTAGGCATAGCCGAATTTTCTAGTGTCCATAACAGCCCATATTTTACACCAAAAATCAGATTTTTACCATCAATTTTACCCTTTTTACAATTAAGTCCCTTTTTAGGTGTTTTCACATAAAACTACTTAGTAAAAGTTGTTAAACACACATCAAACCATCATATTCCTTCATTATTCATCAAAATACAATTATGTCACACGTGGGTAAATTTTCATACATGCATCCTAGCTCAAAATATTGCTAGAAAATGATAGAACATGCGTTCTAGATTTCAAAATAAAAAAAAGCATTAAAAACGGGTATGAAAATCACTTACAATCAAGATTTAAAAATGTTGGAAACCCTAGCTATGGTGACAAGCAAAATTTGGCAGCCCTTATGGAGAAGATGAGTCTATTTTGTGTTATTTTTCCCTTTTTAATGACTATATTTACCAAATGACAAAAATGCCCTTAATGCCTTTCTTTGTAATTTTTCATGTACAAGCCCATTTTTGTCCAAAATTTTAGAAATTGGTTAAATTTATATTTAAGACCCCCTTATTAATATTCCAAAGCAATTTCATACTAAAAGCTTCTAGAATACTAGTTTTGCAACTTATTCAATTTAGTCCCTAATTTCAAATTAAACACTTTATGCATAGAATTTCTTCACGAAATTTTCACACAATCATGCAATCATATCATAGATCTAAAAATAATTATAAAATAATTATTCCTATCTCAAATTTGTGGTCCCGAAACCACTATTCCGATTAGGCCCTAATTCGGGATATCACAACACCAACTTTTTAAAGTCGGTTAACCCTTTTATTTTCTAACTTCTTAGTGTACTATAATACTCAGGCGACAGGGCTGACCATATATTATTCAGACGGCAAAGCTAGCCATATAGAGAAGCTAACCAAAGTGCAGTAAGTGCTTAAGGCTTAAGTGAGACTTACAATTACAAGAGAATAGAACACTTTTATTAGTACACAATAAAATTACAATATGACGCACACTTCTCTATTGCACACACTTACAAAAATGAAAGCTTCTACCCCTATTTATAGAGTTTAATGGCCATTAAATTGTTGACACTTGTCAACATCCTTACCATTAATTTTATAAATATCTAATAACTAGAATGTTCATGTATAATATCAAATCTTCTAAATATTATCCTATTTCTTTATTTTATATTCTATAATATTCCAAAGAAACTATCTCTTAAAGGTTAAGTTTGGCTTTTATCTAGAAGTTGTAGTGGCTTTCAAAACTCTCCCTCATTGCAAACTTCTTTCCACAGATGATTTGTAGATTATACCGAGTGCTTCTCTGAACTTCTCAAACTTTGGTCTACTCAAACTCTTCGTGAATATGTCTGCAACTTGCTCATCATCTTTGTTGGCACCATCTTAATCTCTCATTCAATGACCTTTTCACTAATATAATGATAGTGCACTTCTATATATTTTGTCCTTGAATGAAAGATTAGATTCCCTTCTATACATATGGCTGAAGATAACATGGATTCAAAATGAACTATTACCCGAATATATCTGAAGTACATAAAAATGATTTGTACATGTTATATGATCACATGATGTGAAAAATTTATGTATATAGCAATTTAATTATTATTGAGCTCATATATGTTTCTTGATATTTCTATGGAATACATGACTAACATGGTTGATGAGGATGTGTGTTAGGCAATTAGTCAAATTGGTTTGAGTATATTTAGTTTGCTTACTTTAAATGATTAATGGTAAGTTAAATTTCAGGTTATACGAACTTACTAAGCTTTAAAGCTTACTCTGTTTCATTTTCCCTGTTTTATATTAATTCGAAAACTCGTTGGATTGAAAGCTTGGTAGAGATACCCCACACTATCCATCAGCTTATTTCGATATAAATAGAAAATTAATTTTGGTTATAATGGCATGTATAGGTTAATTAGCCAATGTTGGCATGTAAATGTTTTGGTTGTATGTGGCAATATGTCATGTTTAAGACATGATTTTGGCTTGTTTTAAGTGCTTTGATATGGTTTGTGAATATGCAAATTATTATGTTAGGTTGATGCCAAATTTGGGTGAAAAATGTGGCTTGGAAATGACCTATTTTCATCCACACGGACGTATGTCTCAGCCGTGTGTGACACACGGCCTAACACTTGGACGTGTGTTTTGGCCATGTGTCCCCTGTATCATTTAAATTGCAAAACAGAATACTCAAAATTTTTCACATGGCCTGGCACATAGGTGTGTAGCTTTGCCGTGTGACCTCTGCACCTATTTAATGCAAGTCAGTATGCTCACACGGCCTAGCACACGGGCGTATGGCTTGGCTGTGTGACCCAAGTCAGAGAGTACCCTAATTTGGACATGGGCTGGGACACGGCCGTGTGCCCTTATTTCGAATGCCCACACAGCTTGACCACAGGATGTGTGTCCCTTGCACCTTAGAAAAATTTTGATATTTTGTGAAAATTTCTTTGAGTACCCGGTTTAGTCCAAATTTGTTTCTAGTGCATATTTTGGGCCTCGATGGCTCATAAAAGGGGACAATATGATTAATTATGATTAGTTTCTGATATGAAATTTAAAAGATATTAAATGTCTGCATTTGATCTATAAATTTTGGTAATGCTCCGTAACCCTGTTCTGGCGACATATATGGGTTAGGGGTATTACAAGTTCCTTTTAAAGTGTGCTTAAATGGTTTGAAAGGTTATGCATGAAATGGTCTGAAATGGTTTAGTTTTATGTAAATTTTTGGGTTCACACGGTCTGAGACACAGACGTGTGACTCAGCTGTGTGAGGCACACGATTTGGTGACACGACCGTGTGTCATATAAGATTTTCTTAAGGTTCAAGTTAGTCAGTTACATGGCTCAACACACAGCCTGGCACACGAGCATGTGGGGCAACTCAGAGAGTTACCCAGCTTGGCACACCGTTTTTAAATCGATCACTTAAATTATTCAGTTAAATAATAGAAAAATAGTAATTATTAATACTTTTAGTTTTTGTTGGGACGATATTTTTTGTTCACTGTTGCAATACTATTAATTGATAAGTGCACTTGCCTTAGTAAAATTTTTAGTTAGTTCACGACGCATCGCCTGGCAGCTAAGCATAACAATGATTTATCAGTTAACTCAAAGATATTCAAACCTTAAGACCCACAATCCATAATTATACAGAAACTTTTTGAGAATTCTTAATTCTCTTTCCTCTAATCCACGAGTACAAAGAGGCTTAGGGCTTACTAGCTTATCGAATTCTCGGCTTCTTAGGCTTCGGACACCACATTTACCACCTCATGCAGAGCTTTCTTGAACCTCCTCTTCTCCTTCGGAACACCTGAAGAAGACATTGCTGACGAAAATGAGATTACTAGCTAAATTCAGGAGAAATCTTTCCTCTCCACACACACATATATATAGCCAAAGTTTGCACGGTTTCCTTAGTCCTTTATAGCCAATCACTGCTAATTGTTGTCTCCTACTAAGAAGATAACTGGTTCCAAACTGGCTAAACCAAAATTGGGATCCAACTATCCCAATTCGGCCACTAAAATTTCTGAAATTCCCAATAAAACCCGACATTTCGTCAATCTATTCAATTTAATCTTAATTTTCCTTCGATTTTGGGACTTAAAGATAACTGGGTGTGATAAGGAGAGAAGATGAAGAAGGGAGAGAAAGGGAAAGCAAATCGGTGCTAATGTTAAGGTTTGTAACTAGCCATCATGAGAAGAGAAAACATAAAAAGAAAAGGCATAGGAGGGGGCAAACGGCCCAAAGCCATCGCTTGACATCAAAATGGCTCACCTCAAGAAAACAAAATGAGAGAGAAAAGTATAGAGGCATGTAGAGAAACAATTGTTTTTTTAAAAAAACAGGTAGAAATTGGGAGTAGACTCCCTTTCTATACTAAAATGATGGAACTTAAAAAGAATTATAATAATTATAAGGGGGTGTTTGGTTCACTGAATCTTAGATTACGTTTAACAATAAGTGTAAAAGCCCAATTTTGTGCAGGCCTTAAACAGAAACCAAACCAGAAATAAAAGTAAAAATAATAAGAATCCACAAACAGCCAAAAAATTAAAAAAAAAACCCTATGGCCCAAATGGTCCAAAAACTTAAATGTTTTCAGTAAAACAAAAGAAACCCTAACCTCCATTGCACCGCTCCTCATGCCACGTCAGCCAATGAGCCGCCCGATGCCCTCTCCCCCTCCTTTCACTGAAATGGCAAGGCACGACTCCCATCGTCGCCGTTGACTCTGCTAGAGATACCTACAAAGAAAAAGAAACGAAATAGAGACAGAAGAGCAGTAGAAACAACGAAAGAAAAAAGAAAATATATGTTGTAAAACTGGCTATAAAAGCCACAACAACCATCAATGTAATTTTTACAGGAAAAAAAGTATATACAAAAGTAGAGATTTTGAAATCGATTCAAAGAAAAAGGTGTTATATTTTCACTTATATATATATTGTGTCTCTTTTTGAAATAAACAAATAAAAATAATAAAAGCATAAAAAAATGAACCTTTTTTAATTGTCGGTGTTATCGTCGGTCAGCAAGGCTGTCGAATCCCTCGGGATTTGGCCAAAGGCTACGGCGGGGGACGGCAAGAGTCGAAGGGTTTCATCGTTTTTTTTTCATTTTACCCTTTTTTGGTGATTTAAACTCCAAAAAAGAGTTCTACGCGAAAAATACAAAAAAATGGGTTCGAGTGATTTTTTGACCACTGTGGACGACGGCACTGTCGCCAGTGACCGGCGCGGCGATGACTTGTCGGACCGACGACCGGACCTGGGGCCTTTGAAAGAGAAGAGGGGAGCTTTTTTTTTTTTTTTTTGAAATGAGATAAAATGAAATTTTTGAGGAAAACTTTGGCTTTTATAAGCAGGCGAAACGACGCCGTTTTGGAGGAGTTCGGAAGGCCCCAAAACGACCTCGTTTTGAGACAGAACTAAACTGATCCGACCCTTCCCGTCCGCATAGGATCCACGTGTTTTGCTTTAAGGGGGTCTAATTGCGCTTTTGGTCCTTCCGCTTTTTACACATATTGTAATAGAGTCCTATTTTCTTTTTTTTTTTTGTTTTTTTAATTTATCCCATTTAATTTTTATTTTTTTATTTTGATCCTTTAAAACGATACGCATAAGGAAGGCAGGGATATTTTCCTTTTTTGCCCCTATTCTTTTTTAGCGTATTACAATTTAGTCCTTTATTTTATTTTTACCCCGACTTCTCCCCTAAAAATGTTATTTCAATTTCAATTTAGCCCCTCTTATATTCATGAACTTATTTTATCATGATTTAGACTCTTAATTTCATTTTAATGTCAATTAAGTCCTTTATTTAATTTCAGCCTTTTCATGGATTTTTTAGATCTTATTATTATTTGTTTATTTATCTATTTATTAATATTGCCTTGCTTTATTTATTTATTTTTTTAATTCTAAAACTCATGTTGTTTATATTTGTACATATTATTATGTTGTCATCTCATATTATTATAAATTTTGAGTTTAATATAGGGATCAAAACTAAAATTGATAAGTTTTTCTATTAGTTCTTGTATTTTTTTTTAGACTTGTAAATTTAGTTCCTATACTGTAATTTGATAAACTTTAGTCTTTATATTTTTCAAATTAGTCAATTTTAGCCCTTGTACTTTTTGAATTGGTCAATTTTAGTCCTGACCTAAACATTAACAGTTAAATTCAATTACTAGTCATATACTGTGTGTAAAATTATATATTTAGTTCATATTCTCTAATTTGCTCATTTTAAGTCCTTATATTTTTCAAATTTTGAAATTTCTGTTTTGATGCAAATGATAGCAGTTAATCCATTAATTTATTTTTTAGTGAGTAATATGAGAAAATAACAAGCTAACATAACACTACATATATATAGTAATATATTTGCCGTATCATATTTTAGAAATTGCAATAATGAATAAATTTTATAGATAATAAATTTTAATTTGCTTTTCTTAAATCTAAATAAGAAAAAAAACCTAAACCATTTGACTATTACGAATTATAATTAAATAAAATATTTATTAAAATATAAATTTTAAAATAAAATAAATAATAAATTCAAACATAATACTAATTATTATCCATAAATCCAAATATTATCTAAATTTAAACTTATAAAAAAAATTAACATTCACCGATATTTTAATTACTAAAATGGAAAATATAGTTTTTTTTTTAAAATACTTTTAATCGGGTTAAAAAAAATCTACAAATAAAATATTAATAATAATAAAAACCCAGATTCATTATTAAAATATTCAATAAAATAATATATATTTAAAAATAAAATAAATTTAAATCTATTAAATAAAAAAATAATTTACTACTCTTATTCAAAATTATGTTTGCTTTAAATTGATAAGAATTAAAACATATACCGTTGAAAGCAAACTTTGCAGTCAAGTAAGAGAGATTAACATAAGCATTCACATCTTTAGCCGCCACTTACAACATATCTTATTTTCTCTTGCAAAACCAAAACAGAATTCTTCATCAGCTTGCCGCAAAAGGAAACCTCCCAAGAAGTGCTGTCTACAGAGAAGGAATGACCACCGGGGGCCCAAACAAAAAGAGGCAAAAGATGGACGCTTGCATGATTCACAAGAAATATCCGATAGCAGGCAGGTTTTTGAATCATCAAACATTTGATGATCAAGAACTGAATGGCATTCTTCAGTCTAGATGGAAATCTTTGAATGATTATTGGCATCATAATCCACAAAATCTAAGTGTTCCATTGAATTCATCGGACAAGGTTGAGTTTCTTAAACCGAGACAGGATCCTGCTAGGAAATTGGCAAGAAAAGACATAACCAGAAATCGTAGAAGTCGATCTATTGGCGATCCTGAACTGCCATCGAGCCAAGGAGCCTGCAAATGCAATTCATGTGGCAGCATTAAGTGTCAGTGAACTAAATCAGACCTTGAATCAATGGGTGGAAAATCAGCTGCAGATGCCTCCAATTAACCGGGTTTCCAACACAAATGCAGGGCAATAAGCGAGTATGATCGACATTATGCTTCGGATAATGCTTGTCTCAGCTCTCAACTTAAGATTGCTGCAACTGTAACGGATGAGACATCTGGTGAAGCCTTGATAACATTTCCTAATCCTACTATCCCCTTGCCAATGTCACGGAAGAAGGCTGATCGAGTGAAGAAGCAACATGAAAAGAAGTTGTTACGAAGATTGTGTAAAGAGGAGGCAAAGGTTCAAGATCTTATCCGAGATATCAAAGCTGCTGAGAAAACAATACGGGATCGAGAAAGAGAAGCAGCTCGGATTGCATTGCAAAACATGGGAAACACAGCCGGGATTGAATTGAATTTGGAGACACAAAAGGAGCTCATGATTCTGTGTGGAGGCTCTCTTTCTGGTCCGAATCCGCTGCATCGGCTAGGCTTGTTCCTCAAATACGACTACTCGGAAGACACTGATCTGTATGAAGAAACTGAAGATCATATCCAAGCTGCGAAAACAATACGGGATCGAGAAAGAGAAGCAGCTAGGATTGCATTGCAAAAGATAAGAAACACAGCTGGGATTGAATTGAATTTGGAGACAGAAAAGGAGCTCATGATTCTGTGTGGAGGCTTTCTTTCTTGTCCGAATCCGCTGCACCGGCTAGGCTTGTTCCTCAAACTCGACTACTCGGAAGACACTGATCTGTATGAAGATATTGAAGATCATATCCGAGCTGCGAAATCAATACGGGATCGAGAAAGAGAAGCAGCTAGGATTGCATTGCAAAAGATGAGAAACACAGCTGGGATTGAATTTGGAGACACAAAAGGAGCTCCTGATTCTGTGTGGAGGCTCTCTTTGGGGTCCGAGTCCGCTGCATCGGCTAGGCTTGTTCCTCAAACATGACTACAGGGAGGACGAAACCAAAGGCAATGATCTGTATGATGATATTGAAGAAGGAGAAATTGTGTCATAATTAAGCTTTGATTAAGAGATTTTTCGAGTAGACAGCAAGTCAGCAACTGTTATTCATTTTGTAAATGCAAAATCTGACAAAAATCAGTATACATAAAAATGAAGCATTATATATTGCATTTGAGAAATAATTGTATAAAACCATTATTCCACCTCAAATTTTTTCTCATTGAAAAGGGATCAGGTTTTTCCTCGTTGGAAAGGGCTAAGGATAATGCGAAATCAAAATTTCATATAATTCTTCCTCTAAACTCATATTTTTTGAATTTTTAAAAATTACTTATATTCTTTTTAATTAAGATATAATAATTTTTTATATTTTTCTATTCCTTAAAATTTTTTTAATACTTAGTATTAACATTGTAGTATTATATATATTATAGATTTAATTTTCATGTATTTTAATTTATATAATATATAAAAATAATATAATATTTACATAGAAAATAGGTCGAGCTAAGTCAAGATCAAGTTATTAAATATTTAAGCCCAAAATTGACTTGTATTTTAAATGAGTTATTTTTTAGGTCTAATTTTTTTACTAAACTCGTAAATAAGTCCTGAACCAACTTAAAATAAATATATTATAAAATATATATTTAAAATAAATATATGGCTTAACCAATTTATATATTACTATAAAATATAAATAATTATAAAAATATTAAATATTAAATGGATTAAATTGATGGATTTAATTCTAAAATATTATCAATATAATCAAATAAACCCACTGTATAACCAATTTAACCGACCTATACTAAATTGACGAATGGTTTCCGTTAATGTTTGTAGTCTACACCAATCCCATATCTGAGCCTGGACGAACCCTTCAGAAATAACCTCCTCTCTTATCCTCTACCAATCAGTTCTCCAGTGTTAGCAGCAAACCTAAGATCATCGATCAACCTTTTAATTTCTAATTTACTGTTTAAAAACACTATCAGGTATCAATATTCGATCTGATTCTGAATCCTGTAATTTCCAGACTCTCTCCAGGTATCGATTTCTTTCTAATCTCCCAATTGCTCTTTTGTAATCTGAATTTGCAATCTAATTTGAATTGAATCCTTGCATAATCGGTTAACTCCTTAGAAACTCATTTCGGGTTTTAGTTTTCAGTAATCGCCTTCCTGCTAAATGAGTTCGTAATCTAGAATCTTGAAAATTTATGTAAGTTTGGTGGATTGCGCTGAATTTTAGGTTATTTGGGGGGCGATTTGTGGTCTGATTGCTGTATAAAACCATCGACTTGTTAATCAAATCCCTGATATGTATTGTTCATCTGATTCTTTATGCAGACAAATGCTATTATTCCCAATTGATTTTATTAGAGCATCATCGTTCAGTGCAGTGGCACTCAAAGAGGACAATACTTTAGGGATATTAGTACGAATGTACGATGCTCTAACATATTTAAATATAAATTGCAGAGAGAATAGAAATTGCTATACTTGTAGTATCATGTTTCAACCCATTAATTCAAATTTCTGATCTTTATTTTTCATCTGAATTATGTACTTGTAGTTCTGTTCAAGTATTTCATGAATCCTGCTTTCTAGTAGATATCAGTGCTGTACTTAATATTTGGATCAATAGTTGGTGTATTATTGGTGCTTATTTGCTGTTCCAACGGAATGCTGTTATCGTCTATTGATTTGAATGTAGATGGCAGAGAAACTGAATTCATGTTTCGACCCCGTAATTTGAATTTCTGACATATAGTGTTCACCTGATTTATGTACTTATGATTCTGTTCTAGTATTACATGAATCAAGGTTCCTGACAGATATTTACTGCTGAACCAGTATCTGGCTTGGTAGTTGGTTTATGATCTGTGCTTGAAGATCAAGATTTGAATTTTCCTTTTCCCCAAATACTAATGGTGGTTTAAAGTCAATTTTCTTCTTTTGCAGCATCAACAGGTTCAATTTGTGATAAATCAAGTGCTGCGTCCCATTGTTAACATGAAAACTAAGGATGATAATCTTCCTGCAGTGCAATCAGTTGTCAAAGATGGATCATTCGTTCAGATAAAGGTGCTGTTCTTCGCCAAAGCTCGAGATATAACAGGGTTGACCGAGTTATCAATGGAGGTTTCATCTGGTAGCACTACTCAAGATTGTCTGAACAAGCTTGTTGCAAAGTTTCCTAACTTGGACGAGATTCGTCAGTGCATTGTTCTTGCTCTCAATGAAGAATACACAACCGAGTCAGCTGTTGTTAAAGACAAAGATGAATTGGCCATTATTCCTCCTATAAGTGGTGGGTAAGCATTTTCTGTTTCATATTTCTTAAAGGCACTCAAAGAATAAAGCACAAGCTTCATCTGTATAATGTTTGTTGGAGCACTCGAATTTGCAATATTTTGAGTCGTTAATGTTAATTCTGCATGGTAATGCGTTCTATGTTACTCAAAATTTCATTTTCTTAAAAGAAATTATGTTGGACATTTGTGTCTTACACCTATGTTACTTGAATTCGAGTGTGAGTGTTAGGTATGGTTATGTGCCTGACTCTAGTATGTAGTAATATGCATTAGACACTGGTGTTGGGCACAAATACTTAGAGAAAAATGAAAAGTTGGACTAATATACTCTGACATAAACTCTAACATGGATATGGGAGTATCATCTTCTAAAATATTTAGGAAAAAGTAAGACTACTCATGTCGGACATATACTTGTATCTAGCATTTACTGCGAATTTGGGTAACATAG
Source organism: Gossypium longicalyx (assembly GCA_025698465.1). Lineage (NCBI taxonomy): Eukaryota > Viridiplantae > Streptophyta > Magnoliopsida > Malvales > Malvaceae > Gossypium > Gossypium longicalyx. The sequence continues at coordinate 94,623,143 of CM047000.1, read as the reverse complement.
ATTGCACTTTGTTCGTTGAGAGGATGAGGTTGGTGTTGTAAGTTCAAGTTGTGGAAAATACAGTAGTCATTTATGTTATAGAATCATCTCTCATTGATGGAGCACCTAAATTTGCAACATTTTGAGTCATTTATGTTAATGTTTCTATGGTACCGCAATTTATGTTATTCAGATTTTCATTTTTATTATATTTGATACATCTGAATATGGGTATGAGAAAATGACTTTATATTTAAAAATATTAACTCAAATTCCAGGATACTTGTGTCGAATATATACATGTATTCTATTCAGTAATATATATTGCAATTTGGTTGTCCGAAGGATGGTGTTGTAGGTTCAAATTTGTGGAAAATACAATAGTCATTAGGTCAAAGTAGTCTCTACTAGACCTATTGTAGGGTTAACTTTAAGAGTTTACTCGAAACTTTAAAAGATTTAGATAAAAGTATTAGATTAGAATGATGTTTTTAAAAAAAAAAAAATCTATTGAACATAAAATTTAGATTTAAATAATTATGTATAATATTAGTATCATGCATAAATTTGGTCCGAACTAAACTTTATTTGGCTGACCATAATACACTTAAGCTTTCAAATAGAATGGTACACTTTAATCGAGTAATGCCGATTGCAATTGTTTTGTAATACTATTGGGAACAAGCAACCTTGCTAATGAACCATATATGTATCCCTCCCAAAAATAATTCAATGATCATGTCTAAGATAATTGAAGAAAATGAGGTTAAATTATTAATATATAAAATAATTAAAATAAGATACAATAATTAATATAAAAATATAATATCTTTATCAATTTTAAATTATATAAAAAAGTCATTTTAGTTTTTTTTATATTTTATTTAATTTTTGAATTTTTATTATTTATCAAATTACTCATAATTGGATGAAAGAATTTTCACTTTTTCGCTAACTTCTTGTGGCAGTTCAAAATAATAATCAAAATTATGAAAATTAACACACAAAATTTCTTTTGCTTTGAACAAAAAAAATTGAATCGATTATTGCGGTAAGGGGTTTGGCTTCAATGAATCAATTTTTTATATTTATAATTTTTTAAATAATTGTTTGTATTTTATATTTTTTTCTAATTGTTTTACAATTTTTAATAATTTTAATAATTTTATTATTTGTGTTATTTGTGTTATTTTTTTTTATTTTTATAACTTCTAATTTTTTGAGAAGTTCAATAATTTTCAATTTTACAGTTTTTCAATTTTTATAATTTAATAATTTTAAATATTTTATTTTTTAATAATTTATTAAATTTTAGTTAATTGTTTGTATGGTATATATGAAAAAATAGTATCACATGAGCAATGAATACATGTTAACTACCATGTAGGATAACATGTCTATGCTTAGATGCCACGTTAGTACCATTTATAGATTACTTAACTTTTCCATTTAGAAATGATAGAAGTTTACTGGTCTAGAAAAGTGGTAAAATGATTTTTTTTAAGGTAGAAAAGATTATTATTCTAAGAAAATATAAAAATGTGCAAAATACATACAATAAGAATTATTAATATGTAAACATTTATAATAAAAATATCTTAAAGCAGACTATGTCAAGAAAAAGATAATATAAATATACGAATTAATAGTATTATTACTACAATTACAAAAATATCCACCTTATCTTTTACAAAAACTTTCATATGGTAGAGATTAAATTAGTCTCTCTATTATTAAATGAATCAATTTAGTTTTTATATTATTAAAAAAAATCAAACAAGTCCCAATTGTTACAGAGTTAATATTTACTGTATAACAAATATCTTCAAAATTATTTTTTTTAATTGTAGTTAAATTACAAACAAAATATTTTATTTACAGAACTATAAAAACATTAAACTATTAACTTTGTTAAATAAATAAATATTAACTTTATTCAAATTTGACATTATTTGATTTTTTTTTAATAATACAAGGACTAAACTAAATCATTTAATAGTAAATGGACTAATTTTATCATGTTCCTATAATAGAGGGACCTCTCAAATATATTCACCAAAAAAATATATATAACAAATTATCAAGTCTATAACATTAGTGAGGGAATAATTCTATCATATTTTCTCTTTTTTACAAATTATTTTATATATTATTTTATGGGTTAGTGACGGTATATTTTTTTATTTCACAAACAGTTTTTTTTTTTAAAATATTTTACTGTACCCTTATTAATCCTTTAACTCTTTTATAAAGTCTAAAATCTTTATTGATAGTGTATCAAATATTTTTTTTATTTTACATTAATTAAAATGAATCGAATAATCAAATCTAAACATCATTTAGAAAAACAATTGCAAGAAATTTTTTACAAAATCATTCGCATACTATTTTATATCCTTTTTAAGATTTTACTTTACATTATAAAATTTTTCGATATATTCTTTACAAAATTTCTTAAGCAAAATTCTATCGTAAGCTCTAAAAACAAGAGAAAATATAGTAAAATGTTTAATTAAAAAATTAAAAATTTTAATATTGATATAATCATAGAAATTTTGATATAACGTTACGTACAACAAAACTACATATCTCTTAATCGTTAAAACATTCCGGCATATTCGGAACAAAATCTTTTATATATTAATTTACGGGTTAATACTTGGTAATTGACTGTATATATTTTATATTTTACAGGTAACTTTCAAAAATTGTTATGTGTCTATCTTTTTAATATTTTACAATACCATTAAAAACCCTTGTTAATCTCTTAACCCTATTTATGGAGTCTAAAATCTCTATTGATAGCATATCAAATATTTTTTATTATTTTACATTAATTAAGATAAATCGAATAATCAAATCTAAACATCAATTAAAAAACCAATTGCAAGAAATTCTTTACAAAATCAATTACATGTTATTTTATATCCTTTCTAAAATTTTATTTTAAATTATAAAAATCTTTTATATATTCTTTACAAAATGTCTCTAATAAAAAAGAGCATATAACAAAATAAAATTTAATATAATGTTACGTACAACAAAATCACATATCTCTTAATCATTAAAACATTCCGGCATATTCGGAGCAAAATCTTTTACATGCATGTTTGCATCCTTCATTTTCACGAACATCTTGAACGCACTTTGGATAGCAATTTTCTACACAATCACTTTGGGCAATCACAATTAAACCCAGAATCATTAACGCTACCAAATAAATGGTTTTTTTGGTAACCATTTTTTATTTATTTTATTTATTTTTTAATTTTTTTTTAAAATTTCAATGATGTGAAAATAAGTGGGAAGAATAGGAATATTTATATGGGATTTTAGTTGATATATTTATTAAGTGGTTTTGAGCGAATCATGGAGTAAAATAAGGTTTGGGATTGGTTGCAAGTTTCGAATTTTCTTCAGCTTCGGTTAACCAATACTTAATTGTTTTTCTTTTATTTTTTTACATTTATTATATTATTTTTACTGGATTCAAAATAAAGTAGGGTAAACTATATTTAAGGTCATTAAATTATTAATAAATTTTCGTTTACAAAATAGTCATTGAATTATTTGAAAGTTTTTATTTATGTTACTGAGCTGTTAATATCGTTGTTGTATGCCATTTTCCGTTCGCATCGCTTGTACCAATAAAAGTTTTTTTTTCTCCTTCTCTTCTACAATTTAATTTTTTTAAATAATTTTAAACGTCATGAATCTTCAAATCAAATATAAATAGTTTCCTTCTTCAATCTCCGACAGGTTGTCAGATTAACTTGGATCTAGGGTGTATGTTTCTTAGGGGTGAATGCAAAAGGAGGAGGCAAGGGCCTTGTGCCTCTCGGAAATGAAAAATTACATTTTAGCCCCCTTAAAATTATTAAATTATAAATTTTTTATATGGTAAAACTATACTTTAGCCCCAAAAATAATATATATATATATATATGTTTAATTCTTTTAAAAAATGATAAAATCATAAATTAATTGCAGTAATTATATTTTATCTCAAGCCCATATTAAATTTCAATATCTAGTGTCTTTTATATTATTTTTGGATAATGTGTTTTAATAATATTATTCCATAATGTTTTATTATTAAAAATTATTTATCAATGAATTGATTGAGTATTAGTTCAATTGGCATGAGTACTCTTACTAATATAAGAGGATGTGAGTTCGAGTTTGTTGCTTCTATTTATAAGTTGGGAATAGATTATGGGTATGTTCAGGGGCGAAACCAGGGGGCAGGCATGGGTCCCGGCCCCCCCTAAAATGGAAAATTTCCATTTAGGCCCTTTAGATTTTTTTAAAATTTTAAATTAGTAAAGGTAAAATTGCACTTTGGCCCCCCTAAAATTATAAAAATTCAATTTAATCCTTTAAAAATTATAAATATATAGACTATAAAAAATTAAAATTTCATTCGGCCCCTCTAAAAAAATTGTTCTGGCTTCGCCCCTGGGTATGTTAAAAATTAAAATAGGTAAAAGGTGATATTTAAAAAAAAAAAAAAGGTTACATGTTATTATTTTTATTGCTTTTTTTTACAACAATTAATTTGAAACATTAATAAATTTTATTTAGATTAATAATTTTTCTCTAAGAAATAGATTGAATTGTTGTTTTGGTATTTTTGAAGTGTGTAATTAATTTGATGAGAGCTTTGGGTTCTTCCCTTCCCCTATTTTAATGTTTTATTTTCTTTGATTGAGTTGATAAATTTTTTTATTTTAAAAAAATAAAATAAATATTAAGCAGACATTATTCTTGGTGTTACAAAATCATGAGCATCAGTATATAGTAAATTAAAAATTGCATAGGGTGGAAAGTAAAAAAACGAAACATTGCAATGGTTGATCCTAAGCCATCAAAGCTAAGCCATCAACAAAGCTTATTGCCTTCCCTGTAGACGTGTTGTATCATCATCTCCCATTCCTTCTTCATGTACATATGTCCCATTCCTTCTTCATGTACATATGAGCTTCGCGACCCAAGTTATGCTTTCCAACCTTAGCACTATCAGTCAACATATTAACAACGTCAATATTATTCAATTCAAGAATAACTCTTCTCTATCTATTCCACCAGGCAACCTAAAGGTCTTCAACAACACCCCAAAGTTCCGCTTCCAATGTCGAACAGGAACCAATGAATCTAGAAAATTTGACAATCCATTTCCCGTTTCAATCCCGTATAACTCCTCCACAAGTGATCATATAATTGGTTTACGCATACCATCAATATTTAACTTGTCCCATCCGAGAAAAGGGCTCTTTCAACTTTGCATACTCCTTAAAACATTTGTAGTATTACCCTGAGGACACTCCATCGCAAAAGTGTATTGTTGCTGCATTCGATTGAGTTCATAAGTTAACTAGTTTCTGTAACAATAAATGGAATTAAGGAGAAAATTATAGTATTTTCGTAAATAATAATTGTAGAAGCCCAAATTGCCCGGGCCCAATTACATCAAATATCTAACCCAAACCCGAAGCCCACTTAAACTCACAGCCCAAAATTAACCTAACTTCTAACCCAAACCCAAATTACACCCTTAGCCCAAACTAATCTAAACCAACTTAGCCTAATGTCCAAGCCCAATACCCTAATCACCCAAACCCTAGCCCCCTAAAGATGCTAACCCTAGCCTCCCCACTTGCATCTGACCAGTGCCGCAACCACTCTCTGACGCCGCCACTGTTGCACCGGCCACCGTCCAAGGTCACCTCCATCAGCAACTTGCCCCTGCAAACAATAAAGGAGACAAGACAGAAACAATAGAAAATAGATGTAAAAGGGATTATAAAACCCCAAATGAAAAATTGTAAGAGATTCGACAATCTTAATAAAAAAAACAGAACAGATTTCGACAACCAAAAAAACCATATTCAATTCTTGAAAGCAAAATTTTGAAATCCATCAGCATCCAAGTAAGGGACATCATCAAAATCCAACCAACATCATAGATAAAAAAAAAAAAAAAGAACCGAAGGCATAAAGAACCTAAGGTGATTGTTTTTCTATTTTTTTTAGTTTCATTTTTTTCACATATATATATATATATATATATATATAAATATATTAAAACATATAAAAATTTTATTTTTCCACCACTGCAGTGCACGGTGGCAGCGCAGGCCGGTGTGATCGGCGATCGATCGTGTGCCGGCCCATGGCCGGAAATCTCCCTCCCCCTCCCTTCTCTCTTCCTTCTCTCTTTTTTTTTTCTTTCTCTCCTCACCAAATGATTTTTTTTTGCAAATTTTGGCCCTTTTATAGCCCCCCAAAACGACGTCGTTCTGGGGTTGGCCTTTAAACCCCAAAACGACGTCGTTTTGGCCTAACCCGTTTGTCGACCCGAGCCGCTCCAAAGATCCGCGTGTTTTTTATTGGAGGGGCTAATTGCACTTTTAGCCCCTCTGCTTTTTCATGCTTCTACAATCAAGTTTTAATTTACTTTAATTTGGCCCTGAAAGTTGTTGCGTGATTCGATTTGGTCCCTTTGCTGTTGTGCGTTTTAAAATAATTCGGAAAATTACATTTTTGGTCCCCCACTGTTTCACGCGTGTTCAAATAAGCCCTTTTTCTTGTTTTTTATTTCGAATTGGCCCCAAAATTTAGTTTCTCAATTCAATTTCGTCCTTTTTATTTTCTTTCGTTATTCTGCTTTATTATTATTATTATTATTATTATTATTATTATTATTATTATTATTATTATTATTATTATTATTATTATTATTATTATTATTATGTATTGGTGTATATTTAATGTACGTATATATATATGTAGTAATATTTTATTTTTATATTTTTATATAAATAGTAATTTTTGTATCTCAATATTATTATCTATACTATTATTATTGTTACTTTTTCTGTCATGACTATTTTTTGTAATACTATTATTATAATCTTATTTTATTATTATCATTCTTATTAATACGTTATTATTATTTTACCATATCATTTTATAAATTATTGTTGCTATTAATGTACTACTATTATTATACCTATTAATAATATTATTAGTATTAGTATTGATTCTCACTTAATATTTATATGTGTATATACATGTACAAATTTATATATTACATTAATAGTTTTTTTTGTTTTTTTATTTTTTTTCATATACATATTCTTGTCATTTCTAATATATGTGTATCGTATATGTTTTTTATACTATTCCATGTACATATTTCCATATCATCTTATGTATATATCCTTAAACACTATTATATGCATATGTATATTTTAAATACCATATTGTGTATATATTATTATTACATTCATTTTATTCTTACCATACTTATTATTAATATTAGTACATATGTTTTGTTATTCTTGTATACATATTTTATATATAGTATTATTTTCAGTATATCATTATATTTATTATTATACATGTTATTTTCACTATTATTACTTATTATTTTATTTTAATATTATTATGTATATTTTTATATATATTATGTACATACATTTTTCAATATTTTATATATATATATATTATTATGTATATACTTTAACATTACTAGTTATATATTTTTACCTACTTTATGTATACTTCAAACACTATATAAAGTATATTTCTAACACTATTACTATTTATATATGAATATATATATATTTTATATACATATTCTTAATAATATTATTATGTATATATATTATATATGTTTTTATATGTATTATGTATATATTCTTAGTATTAATAGTTACATCTTTTATATACTATTTCATGCATGTATTTATATATTATCTTTATTATTTTTATTAACATTAGCATAGTTTTTATTATATATGTATATATTATGTTATGTTTTTAATACCATATATATTATGTATTTTCTTAATAATTACATTATATGTATATTTAGTATGTACATTTTAAATACTATGTTATGTATGTATTTTAAGCACCATATTTTTTTATATATATGTCATGTACAATTTTTTTTAATACTTTATTACATATATATTCTTATATATTATGTGTATACATTTTAATACTATATTTTATATATCTTATGTCCATATCTTACATACCGTATTGTGTATAGATTTTAATGCCGTTACGCATATTTCAACCCTATTATTATTTATTTTTAACATTGTTGATATATTTTAAGTACTTATATTAAACATATTATTTCCTTATCATATTACTATGTATTTTGCTTTCATTTTTTCTTTTATTTGTAGATATTTTTTATTCTCTTTTATTGTAAATATCATCGCTATCATTATTCTAATATTTTATTTAAGTGTTCTTCGTTATCATATCATTATTGCATATGTATATTCATTTTTATTTCGTGTTTGATATCATTATTACGTTTAATATATCGTGTGCATTGCTATTTAATATTATTGTCATATTCGTTATTTGCTTCAATATATACCTAGTTCTTTTATTTATTTATTTTTATTCCATATCAGTTTTGCTTTGCATTACTTCGAAAACCATATTCTTGTTTTCTAATTGATTTCAATAAATAAGGCAACATGCCGATTTAACATTAAGTCATCGGTTTCATCACTATGTTGGGTGAATATCAATCGACTTGTGTTAAAACGGTATGTCATTCTCAAAAGAAAGTGAAACTTGAAAATTCTCGTGTTTCAATTAGATCACGATTAAATGTTACATTGAATTCGTATTTTTGAAAATCAAGATAACACGTGTTTATAAGATACCAATTTTGGGCATCGCGAGGGTGCTAATACCTTCCTCGCGCGTAACCGACTCCCGAACCCTAATTTTTCTCTGGACTTTCACGTAGACCTAAACTTGGCCTTCTTTTTGTTTTAAAAAAATGATTTATAAGGTGTCCGATCACACCTAGGAAAAAAGATCGGTGGTGACTCCCTCTTTATTTTAAAATCAAACTTCAATTTTCAAGCTCTCAATAAATCGCCACAATTAGCGACCGAAAGAAAATTTTTACGTCGCTACAATAATATTTTTGTATTCTTGAACATGAAACAAAAGTGAGTACTTATTTTACTGCCATTTGCATTCTATTGTCCTCAGTTATTTTAAAGTGTTTGTTTCATTCTCAAGGTTATTTTTTTCTTAAATGTTTTGCAATTTCATGTTGTGTTAATAGGTTTGGATGTAAAATTTTCATTTTGAGTACGTATTTCTCTCGTTGCAGTTTATGTATGTGTATTGACGTGTTGAGTATTTGGTTTCCCATTGTTCTCCTCCTCAGTGTTCTTCCCGTAGCTCTCTTTGGTGTGACCAAAACGTCAATAATTGTAACATACTGTTGGTAAAGCCTCCGTATTCACATGTCTGGGTAATGGCGTCAATACTGATCAAGGACAATTGCAGTTCTAGATTGCTCATGGTGGTGTTCCTAACGAATGAGTCCCTTAGTATAATACTTGTATGGTAGATCCGGGAGTCGAATTTTCCAAGGTTGGGTTTCTTCCGTTGAAAAATCCTGGCTCCATGGCTGTACCACCAAATAATGCCCACAAACCATTCATGGTCCTCCCGAAAGAACTTCATCATAATCATGTTGCTTAGAAAATTTCACCAGAAAGTAACTGTTATCAAGATCTGATCAATTCCCATAAACTAGCGTTTCATCTTAACAAAGCCCTATACCCAATCGAACGACCAAGCATCAGATCACTAAGGTTTTGCCCATGCTCTGATCAATCCAGGAATGTACATACTCTTTCAGAAAAACAAATTTCAGGGTATTTCCCATCCAAAAACACTATCATCTAAAAAGGTATCCTCCTTGTCTTCCCCCACATTCTTAGCCATCAAAATATCCCTAAATGAAGTGCCCTCCCTATCCATACCATCTCAAGACACCGTGGAAACATCTTTACGTTTCACCTTTTTGGTTGCTCTCTCCAACTCCGCCCGGAGTGGTGAACCTTGCCACTCAAGGCTAGTGAGAGAGTGGAGAAAAGCCATCCTTCGTTAGATCAAAATTATTATTTGTTAACTTTATATATCAATTTAAATATTAAAAAAATCTAATAATATTTTTGTTACAAAGTTTACGAAGGAATTGTATAAAAATGTGATTTCACGTCATTTATTCCCCTTTTGAATAGGAAAATGATAAATAAAATTTTTCTCTTAATTTTCATTCTCTTATTGGAGGGATAGGATGACGTGAAATCAGAGTTTCATTCAATCTTTTCTCTTAAAGATTAGAGATTTATTTTGATATCTATAAATATAAAGCACAAGTTTTAAAAAATTATTATTTTACTAAATTGATATTATATAAAAATAATATATTTTTTAAATAATAAAAGTTTATTCAACTATATTAGTTGAGTTGAAGTTAAACGTAATATTAATTAATTATTAATAATAGAAAAAATCATATCAATGATATTTGTTTTATCATAATAATTTATTTGACACGAAAAAAATTATTTTAGTTTTTTATTTATTTTTTCGCTTCTTTTAGCTTTTGAATTTGAATAGTTTGTATTATTTGTTAGATCACCTCAAAATGGATGGGAAAATTAACAAATTTAATCTTTTTTTTATTTTGGCATCCACGTGACAATTCACGCGTATATAATGTTAACAATTAATTATTTTTAAAAAAAATAATTTGATATATTTTTGTAATTTTTTAAATAATATGTTATATCAACAAAGTGAATAGACATTTTTTTTTATCTATTTTGAGATAATTTGACAAATAATGAAAATTTAAAAGTTAAAAATAGATGAAAAATTAAATGAATAACTAAAAAAAATTAAAAGATCAAATAAATTATTATCTCTATGTTTTTTCATAGAATTTATAAAGGTTAAACATAATATATATATATATATATATATATATAAATTTAAAGACAAATAGTAAATTCACATTCCCAAACGTAAACGCAACATTAATTAGAAAAGGATCATATTTTATTTCCATAAAATAAAATCTTATCAAAGCTAGCTATCCTTCCCTTATTATAATTCACTCCAAAGAAAAATAAATAAATAATTATCATCTAAACGCAATTTAATTTTTTAACTTTTCACGAGTTTTTCTAGTAATTTTCTTTTAAATAATTTCATTATAGATTTTGATCATATTTGCTCTCTCTAAAAATAATGTCTAAAACTACTCTTAACCGCTCTACAACCCATACATAAGAAGATAATACGTTTCAATATACTCGAATTAACGTCTTACTATATTGACAACAATGCACATTTCAATCGAGTTAAGACTCAATTAGCCTCTAGTAAAGTTAAAAGGAAAAAAATGCTATTGATTTATCTGATAATAATGCAAAAAGAATTTTAAAAAATGGAAAACAAATCAATTAAGTAATTTTCTTCTCAAGATTAATTGCAACCCCTTTTCCTTTAGTCTCATTGCAATTCTGTTCACAAGCTTTTAAGCAGTCAGCTTTGTTAGAACCTTCGTCTTCCATGCATTCAGGCATGCAATTGTTGACACATGGAGAATTTCTTGGCTTGAACAAATTCCAGCCATTAAAATCATCACAAAAATCACCATTGTTGTCATATTTTTCTTGGAGGCCATCTCTTTTATATTGAATTTTTAATTTTTTTTTTTTTGGTATTTTTGATGTAATATGTGAAAAATGTTTTGGATTAGAGTGTTTAAATAGGCTTACATGAAGGGATTTTTGGTGTAAAAAGACAATGGTTTTGAGTAAAAAATGGAGAAAGAACATGAGGGTTGGATGAAAAATGTTTAATTTTAGAGGGCTTCAACCTTTTTAATCAAATATATTTGGTTACCAAAATTAGATTAAAAATGGGATTTTATGATTTAATAAATAATTAATAATCATATTTTTCTTTTTTTTATACAACTCACACACCTTTCATTAGAGCAAATCACTACTTTACACACAACATGGACGACTCAAATCCAAGACTTGAAATATAAGATGAATACCCATGACCAACCGGCCAAATATTAGGTTCAATAATTAAAGCTATTTAATTGTTTAACAATTTATCATCTATTTTCTTAATTGATGCTAGAATCGTGATCCTTATTTAGGGTATGTTTGGAAAGCCACCTATTAATTGTATTTATGTGTAATTGCTTGTGTAATAAGCCCATTTTGTCTGGCCTAGAGAAAAAACAAAAAAAAAACAGATAAATTAAAAATGAACAAATCTTACAAGCCCAAACTAAGCCCAAAATATATCACCTAACCCAAAGCCCTAATACCCAATAACCCAAAGCCCATGACCTAAACTTTTCAGAAAATAAAAAAAAACCCTAGACCCCCTATGCAGTGCTGCTTCTGGCCACGTCAGTGGATGCGTCGCCCGAGTATGGCTTCCCCTGCCATCGTTGCACCGAAATGGCAATAGTGCGACTCCCATCATCGTTAACCACAAACACCTGCAAAGAAAAAAGAAAATAAGACAGATGATAAAAATATCAGAAACAACAAAAGAACGAAAAGAAAAATATATGTGTAATCGGCTATAAAAGCCAGAGATTTGAGATGTATTGATTACAAGGAAGAAAATACAAAAGAAAAAAAAAGGTTAAAAGGAAAAAACAAAGGTGATTCTTTTATTTTTATTTTTTATTTCGAAAAAGTATAATAAATAAAAATATAAAATCTATTTTACCTGAGTCGCTTCACCTCCTTCTATCGTCGGAGGTCTTCTCCGACATTGAAAACCCCAAAACCCTTTAGGGTTTGGCCTGGGCTTCGACAGAACAGGGCGTGAAAGGCGTGTCGGCTAGGTGAAAGAGCCGAAAGTTTTCTCTTTTGATTTTTTTTATTTTTTATTTTTTTTTTTTTGCGAAAAGAAGGCTTTGCCTTCAGATCTGGGTCAAAAAAAGGCTAAAAAGGCTTGTTTTTTTGTAACTCCGACCACTGGAGGCGACGGTCACTGTCGCCATCGCCAGTGACCAGTGACCACGGCAGGCATTTGAATGCCCTATGGTCGGATTCAACGATGCGTTCAGAGAAAAAAGAAGGGGAAAAGGAGAGGTTTTTTTTTTTAAACACGAGAAGTGATTTTTTTTTTCTAAAAATTTTGACTTATATAGGGCCTCGGTACGATGTCGTTTTGGCCTGGCTTTAGAAGCCCCAAAACGGCGTCGTTTTGAAGCAAGACCCAATTGCCCGACCGAATCACCCCTAGGATCCGCGTGTTTTTTTAGGAGGATATTTGTAGCTTTAGTCCTTCCACCTTTTAGATCCTTTTCAATAGGGTCCTATTTTTTACCTTTGTCCTTTTTAAAAATTATACCACTTAATTTTTTATTTTTTTTTGGTCCTCTGGTCATTTGGTCACTCTTGAAAACGGCATGTTTAATGGGGTTGGAAATAATTTCCCATTTGGTCCATATTCCTTTTCGTGCGTCATATTTTAAATTAGCTTGTAATTACACAGGTATGACATGCTTAAGTGATCATTGTAATTAGTAGGTCCTACTGAATTGAGTATAATTAAAGCATTACAATTACAATTTTAAATTCTTATAGGGAGCGTGTAATTACAAAGAATTACACTCAATTCTAATTACCATATAGCTTGCCAAACATATCCGTACATTATTTAAATTTAAAAAGTTATTTATATAATAGTAATAATATTTTAACTTTAGGATATATATATATTTTTTATTTTTTATTTTTAAAAATATAATTATGTGTTATTTTACTAATCTTGATTAAATGATCTAAAAAATTCATAGGTGAGAGATAATTTTCCATTAATATTAACCTATTAAATAATTAACTAAATTAAATAGTATTTATTATAAATAAATTATACTAAATTTTATTAAATTAGTATTTATTATGAATTAATTATAATTGGTCAATGATCATGACAAGGAGTATATGTAGAGAATAACCTAACAAATATAAAATGCCAGGCTAATTAGATAAAATTGCATACAATGTTTATTTTTTTTGTTAATTTTATTAGAAGTTGTGTTGTCGAATATTTTTTTTAGACTAATTTATTGCATACATTGATTTGATTTTAAATTTTGTTACTTGTTCGGAAATTTTTTTTCTTTGGTATGATTAATCATTTTTATGATAATTAATATTTTTATAAAACTAAAATTATGCAGTTATATAATTACAATTTATGTGACATAAGAAATTACAATATAATTATATTCTGTCACCCAATACATCTAGAGAAATGGAATTTCTTATAATTACAGCACCCTCATCCAATTACTATATGGTGTCCAATTACATTAGTATACAATAAATAAAATAGAAATAATAAATAAAAATATAAAGAAAATAAAGGTCTGTTTTTTTATTATTAAAATAAGCATAAAATAATGTTAAAATACCTACGAAGTCTCTCCATTACAAGGATCAGATCAAATTAGTCCATTTATTATTAAATGGTTCAATTTAATTCATATACTATTTGAAAGTCAAATAAGTCCAAATTAGAATAGAGTTAACATTTACTATTTAAAAAAATGACATGAAAATTATTTTTTTTCACTTACAATTTAAATCCAAACAAAATATTTCATCTATAAAATCATAAAAATCTTTTAAAATATACCTTTATTAAATAGTAAATGATATTTTTTTAAACAATAAAAGTTAACTATATTGAAATTTAACCTTATTTGATTTTTTTTAATAATACAAGAATTAAATCGATTAATTTATAGTATAAAGGTTAACTTGATCCGATCTCCATAATAGAGAGACCTACTAAGTGCATTCACCCATAAAATAATATCTAGGGTAGAAAGAAGAAATAATGTGTGGAACATGTTTATCGATATATCAAATAATATTATATTGTATTTGTATTATTTATCTATATTTTTATTTAAATTTTTATATATTTGTATGGATTTTAGTAGGTAAAAGGCTCGATAATTGGCAAACCTAGTTCTTATCCTCCGAAGGTAAGCTCGTATTAACAAAATATGATCGTTTATTATGGTGAATAGTTTGATAGAGTGTCAAGCAAACATGTATTGTTGATTTTACTATGGAAGCTAAATATGTGGTTGCTTTATAAGCAATTAAGGAAACATTTTGCTTCGACCTCGAAATAATTCTTAATACGAGAAAAGTTATTACATTGTATTGTAATAATAGTAAAACAATAGAGTAGGCCTTTTAAGAGGACTAAACACATCGATCACATTGTCAAAGAGATTGTTGAATATGGAATAGTTGATATAGTCGAAATAGTATACTAAGACAACCTTACAAATTCATTTAACAAGCTCAGATTCACTTTTGATTTTAGGATCATCACTAACTTCAATTAATTTCAACAGAGCATCTCTTATTTTTGGAGCTTATGATCTTATAGTTTTAAACTTTCAATACGACTTTCTCAATGTGTTGGTGACGATAATTTAAGAGTTAGGCTTGATATATGATTTTGTAGAACTTTTCATCTTTTCGTTGAAGAAGAAAATAATGAATATATTCGTTGTAATACTCCAAAAAAAGGATGCAGTTTTAGAACAAAAACAAATCATATTACGAAGTACTAAATTTAGACTATAACAACGGCATTTAAAATTTTCGCTGAAATTTTCAATTTTTAGCTGATTTAAAATTTTTCAACGAGTTATCAAATAAACTTTAATCAAAGATTAAATATTATTGTATATTTGAAATTATATATAAAAATATAGATTTCAAATTCACAAATATTTCAAATTTATAAAATTTTAAAAATAATTGTAAACATTACATTTATATTTATATAACATAATTACAAATCTATAACTCTAAAAATCAATCATAAATTCAGATTTCCAAACATAATCAAGTTTAATTGTGATTTACCTATTTTTATATCTCAATGCTTCATAAATAATGAATTAAAAATATTCACTTGAGTATAAGTTACACTATTCGCATTACTATTAGAGTTTTATCCTCTTTTTGTACACATCGCACAAGTTCTAGGCTTGAACTAATTTCTAAAATCACCATTATTGTTCTATTTTTCTTGGAGGCCATCTCTGTTTTATTGATTCTTTAATTGGTTTTTTTTTTGGCTTATTTTTTGATGTAATATTATGAAAAAAAAAAATTGGATTAGAGGGTTTTAATAGGCTTACATGAAGGGATTTCTTTTTTGTGTAAAGAAACAAGTGGTTTTGAGTAGGAAATGGTGAAAATAATTAGGATTTGAATGTAATTGTTTAATTTTAGGTTTCTAACTTTTTTTTTTTCATATATTTGATTACTAAAATTAGATTAAATAATTAATTTTTTATGATCCAGCAAATATTTACGAAATGTATTTCATCATTTCTATAATGAATAAAATATATATAATAAATAAAAATATAAAAAAATTCTTTTTGATTTAAAAAAATATATATATATAACCTTGAATTTAAAACAAGAAATCATCTTTATATAACTTTGCATTTAAAAGAAGAAACCATCTTTTGATTTACAAATGATATATTTGTTTTTGATTTTGTTGATGGTGTAACAAGACAAGGCGGTGTGAATAGCAAAGAGGCACGATTCATCTTGTTTAGTACAAGGCAAAGAGTCACCAGGTTAGATAGCTAGAGATAGTAAGAGAAAGGGAGAGTCTTAGTAGAAGTTGATCATGGTGGAAGGAGGGTGAGGAGGGCTTGGCTTTGGTGATCGTCTTTGGGCCTTATATATTCTTAGCCTTGATCCTTAAGTATCATGTATCGACTCTTATAGGAGGGTCAGTGATAAGTAGCCAAGTGGTCTACCATTATAAATCTAGGTACAATAATGCCATAATATGCTTTCAGTCACCTAGGATGGGACGTATAAATGAAGTCTGATATGACAATTAATGTGTGGAACCCTCGATTGTT
This sequence comes from Gossypium longicalyx, assembly GCA_025698465.1. Taxonomy (NCBI): domain Eukaryota; kingdom Viridiplantae; phylum Streptophyta; class Magnoliopsida; order Malvales; family Malvaceae; genus Gossypium; species Gossypium longicalyx. Next base: position 94,606,348 of record CM047000.1, on the reverse strand, counting down.
GATTCAGAGGATGTCTCTAAGAAGCTCGGGATTGCTTGAGAGGTCCTTTCGAGGGGAACTCCAAAGGGTTTGTCTAGGCCATTTGTAGGTTCACTGCTCGGTCCAAACAGTGTTATATCAGATTTTAAACCAAGAAAACATCCCGAGGTGTAGATTGTAAATTTGAACAACAAGAAAACCATTTTTCCTGACTGATAACTGAGAAGATGCAAAGTAAGTAAGTTGGAAATCAGCTTGCGTATCTCAAGGTGGTAAATATATGACAACTACCAAAATTGTGTTTTAAGTTTTCACAACAATCTATAACAACATGAGCAACATATTCTAAGCGGATTTGGATTAAACCTGAGTATTTATCAAGATGCAGCGACCAGACAAAAAAAAAAAAAAAGCACCAAAATCCTAATATTACTGCAAGTATGAAAGAAACCTTTCGGATTGAGAGCACAAAATATACTAGCCTGAGTTGCCTTCATTTGGCTTCGGAATTCTTTTGTAGTCATAGTTGTCTATATCAACCTTCTGTTGCAAAGCCTACAAAACAGAAGAAGAACCATCTCACAAAGAGTCTTCATTTTCTCAAAGTACTTATGTTTGATATTCATGTTCGATGCACATTTAAACATGGGTATGGAGATATATCCGATGATCAGAGCCAAGTTTGAATAACATAAGAATAAAAAACTTGTATACCTTTAATTCTTCCTCTAATGAAATCTTTTTTGGCTTATACGCATCAATGGGTCCTGTTCTTGATAATGCTTTCCTCGTCTCGATAATTTCCCATTCTTGATCATCTTTCACCTTTGCTATATCCTTGCTGAACTATGAAATAGTCTAAAATTTTAGAAGATCGAACGAAATGATGATGGTAAGTACTAACTATGGATTAGAGGTGTTGCAACAGTGATCAAAACAGATAATCAAATTGAAAATAGAAGTCCACATAATGATCAGCAGTTTTCAATTGGAACATGCAAACCGAAAGTGTTGTTGTGAACTCTAGATAGACAAAAATGCAGCAGTGATAAGTAGTCTTAGTTTAAGCAGTGGCACCTTTCATGGACATCGACCAAGCCCTCAAATTTTCAGTCAGAAAATCAGATAGAAGGTCATCTAAATCGACCAACTAAACTCAACCAAACCAAACTAATAGATGATCAAGCTTGAACCTTATGCTCGACACTCAATCGATAAAGAGCCCAAACAAGAATCATACTAAAACATTTTCTTAAACTACTAATTTGGTTGTCTACCTGAAAACCGCAGAAAGATATGTACATACAAGTGAATGTGTGGGTGTAAGAATCATATAGTGCTAGATTAATTCAAGTCAAACAAGAATGCAAAAATAGCCTTCTATTTCCAATCATATGATTCCATCCTATTGTCATTGGAATTCTTTTCTCCAATTTTAAAAATTTACAACTATATACCACCATCAGAACTGACGGCCTAATACCATAGGTCCAACTCTGATCATGAGAAATACACCGTGAACAGAACTGGGCCAATTATTTATGCCATAACATGGTTTGCCCCTCAAAGTTAACATGACATATGCTGTTCTCTGCACAGCAGATACATTCACTGCCAGATGAAACATAGGTCTCATCCACTAAACTGGTTTGGAAAATCAATTTGCAAATCAAGTGTAGCGAAACTAACCTGCCCTGCAAAAGGTGACCGAGGCCAACTGCCCCAAACACTGTCAACGAAATCATTGGAAGCCCATATCTGATAAAAGGATACTTCCTACCCCACCTTCGGAATGATGATGATGAACTCTGAATCTTAGCAGTGTTAGCAGCCGGATTACTAGTTTTCCGAGGCTCAGCCATATTTCCCTCAACAGATGTCATTTTCAGCAAATCATGAACAAACTGTATAAGAATGTCAGTTTCAATAGAATTCAAGCTATATTTACTTATCTATTGAGTTCTGTTAGCCAAAAAGAACTCAAATGCACTATTCTTTGCAAATCAGTCTGTTACTTAAGAGTTAGATATGGGTATGTGCTTGAAACTGGATATGATTGAAGGTCATATCCCATATCCAAGTGTCAGATACCGGTACTCAAGAAATATAAAGATTTGAAATAACATAGATAAGCTAAAACCCTTTGCAATTTATACAGATGAGTGACTTATTCAAGTAAAAGATAGAAGCCTTTAACATATATATCCTATGAAGCTCGAACTCTTCATTTTCCTATAGAATTTTTGTTTGACATTTTTCGCTATCTATTAACACAATATAACAAATTTTTGCTCAACTAAAATTACAGCTTAATAACCATAAATTCTTATTTTCCAGTAAAAACCCAAATAATTAAAAATAAAAACAAATTTCTTTTATTCAACTAATCTCAAAAAATTGTTTTTTTTCCAGAAAATTTATTAAACAAATTTCCAGCATAACCTTTTCAATCTACACACAAATTGATAGCTAAAATTGCAGTTTAAAGAGGAGAAGGGCAAAATTTAAACATAGTAAAGTAAAATAAAATAAAGGTATAGAAATCAATCTACATACCTTCTTGAGATGGGAATGTTCTGAATCTGCTTGAAAACTACTTTGATTTCGGAAAAGGAATAAAAATTAAAATTTGAAAAAGTTTGAGTTGAGAGAAAACACGAGGAGGAAAAGGACGGAATGAATGATTGGGCAGGGTCGGCAAGTTAAATTTAAAAGTAGAAGCCCAGAATTCAATACCCAGGTCGGTTCATATCTTAGGTATTCATGGGTAAAATCCAAGCCCCAAAATTCAATACCCAGAATTACAAAATAAATTTTTAAATAATAGTGAGTAGAGTATGATAATTTTATTTTTTTAACAAAAATAAATAAAAAATGATTAATGGAGTTTTTAAAAAAAACTTAAAATTAAAGAAAAAAAAAGTAATAAAAAGTTGGGGGGAAATCAATATGATAAAGTTGTAGTTAAAGCTAAAATTATCGTTTAATTCATGAGTTTGATCATTGATGAAAATATTATTTTCAATGTTCTTTAATAAACTAGTTATAGTTGTCGATGTCGGGCCTAGTAACTAATCTCTCCTTACTGTTTCGATAACCAAGGGGCGGCTCAATTGAAATTATTTTTCTTATCAATAAACAATCCTATAATTTTCACTTAGTGTTTAACTTAACAATAGCATTAAGATCGAGATAAACATAATTCTAACCAATAAAAACGCACTAATGGAGTCCATTTAAATTAGATCGCATGTCAACACAACATAGAATGCATATATTCGTCTTACCCACCTATGATGTTCGTTACTAATGGAGTCCATTTAAATTAGAACGCATGTCAACACAACATAGAATGCATATATTCGCCTTACCCAACTATGATGTTCGTCATAAGTATTAGAATCAATTAAACAATTACAGATTTAGTAATTCTAATTGAGAAGGCAATTATTCTAAGCAATTGAATACATACCTTATATTGAATAAACCTGAATATTTGTAATTAAATCAGAAAAAATGTAAATACTAAATAACAAATAAAAGATTAAGAACAACTAGATCTCACCAAATATCTAAATCAAACTTGGAAATTCCTTTGAATAGAAAAGTGGATTTATCAATCTATAAAATAAGAGCGCAAAAACAATAAGTCCACAATAAGCTAAAAGTTCAATGCAATCAAAAGTTATATAACCCTCTTAAAAAATATTGTACTTATAAAGTTTATTGACCTAAATTAGGGCTACAATACTTGCTTAGACTTTAATATTTGAAAAAGAAAAAAATAGCCTCGAGTCAAAATGGCAAAGGAATCTCATGTCGCACAAGCTTGGTGCCGCAACTCAGTATCACAATGCTAGGGCTTGCAAGGTCATCACACTGAGGCACGGTCTAAGGTGTCGAAGCGTACGAATAGTTGAGGTTGAGGCGTCAAATCTAGGCTAGGGTATGGATGTTTTGGGCCACAGCCCACTCATCCTCCTTCGGGCCTCCTTGTAATCGTTCGATTTCACTCCTGATAATTTTCAATGTTGCATTCCAAGCTCATATACACCTAAAGCTATCAAAATAGGTCCAAGTCCAAAAGCCAGTCCATGCTAATCTAAACTCATAACAATCCAAATCCGAGAATTTGTGTTAAGGTGGAAATTGTTAGAGTTGTATGACCTGAGCCCTTGTTAAAGAAAATACAGTGGTAAAACAATGGGATCTATGTAGGGCTTTTCAACCTTTAAATAGATGTAGTTGAAACTCCTCTTATATCATTCAGTTTTCAACATTAGTGAATTTCTTCTCATTTGCCTGTGGTTTTCTTTCCAAAATGATTTCCACGTAAAATCTGTGTGTTTTATTTTTCTTTTCTTATTCTTTATCATTCAGTTTTCAACCTTAGTGAATTTCTTCTCCTCTGCCCGTGGTTTTTTTCTGAAAGGGTTTCCATGTAAAATCTGTGTGTTTTATTTTACTTTTCTTATTGTTTGCGATCATTCTATATTGTCATTATCGACATCTATTTTAACACTATAAATAGAGGTCGATCCACCCCACTCTTGAATATAGCATAAACCTTGTAATAAAGCATACGAGTATTCTAAACACTATTTTGCAACCTTGTTAATACTCTTTCCTTGCTTACGTACGAGCATTCCAAACATCCTTTTGCGACCTTATTATCATTCCTTATTGATGATGCAACATTCATTGTAGAGTTAAATACATGTATGTGTTTGACACAGATAAAATTGAAGTTCATATCCCATATACATGTGTTAGACATTAGTACTCGAGAAAAATAAAAAGTCGAAATAACATAGGCAAGCTAAAACCTTTTTCCTTGTTGCAATTTTGTAAAAATGAGTGATTATTCAAGTAAAAAATAGAACCCTTTAACACACACGTGCCTTTTTCCTTGTTGCAATTTTGTAAAAATGAGTGATTATTCAAGTAAAAAATAGAACCCTTTAACACACATGTGCCTTTTTCCTTGTTGCAATCTTGTAAAAATGAGTGATTATTCAAGTAAAAGATAGAACCCTTTAACAAACACGCTTATATATCCTATGTTACCAAATTCTTCATTTTCCTATAGTATCTTTGTCTGACACTTGCACTACTATCTATTTAGAACATGGGAATGGGGACATGGGAATGGTGGTCTTTCTATTTTTTTTATGTCGATGACATACTATTTATTGGGAATGATGTAGAGACGTTATCATCGGTTAAATTGTGACTAATTCAATAGTTTAGCATGAATGTGTTGGGTGAAGTTAACAATGTTCTGGGAATTTGAATCTTTAAGGATAAAAAAAACAAAGTGATAACTTTAATACAAGCTTCATAAATAGACAATATATTGGAATGTTTTGCTATGGTTGATTCGAAAAAGGGTACACATCTTTTTGTAGAGGGATTTAATCCTTATTTAGATGACTATCTTAAGACAGCGAAAGAAAGAGTGCATGCGAAAAAACTTCCTGATACTTTGGTAGTTGGAAGTCTCATGTATGCGACGTTATGCACATGTCCAAATATTTGTTTTGCAGTAGGATTTGTGAGTCAATATCATCAAGTCTTGATCATGGATACTGGCAAATAGTTAAGCATATACTCAAATATTTACAAAAAATGAGAGATTATATACTAATATATTCCTGAGGGGATTTAACTCTCATAAGGTATACTGATTCTGACTTCCAAACATGATGGATTTAAGGAAATCAACATTGGATTGTGTTTTTGTCTTAGGTAGAGGATCCATAATGTGGAGAAGTGTTAAGCAGAGTTGTATTGCTAACTCCACTATGGAGGTCGAATATTTAACTACTTTTAAGACAACAAAAGAAATGGAATTAGCAAGTTGTTTAAAAATATAGTAATTAAAATTTATTTTATTTTACTATAATATAACGTAATAATTAAATTGTTAGGGAGAGACTGATTCTTTCTAAAAAAAGTTTTTGAAGTGTTGCCCATTTAGAGTTGATGAAAGTAGGGTTTGAACCCAAACCATAGTGGCTTATATCTTATAGGTTGGGGGCTCAACTTCAAACTTGCAAATGTCCATCATTTCCTTTGGTAGATGCTTGTGTGCTCCGCACGATCCAACTTGGCAAGACGCTCTAACTTTATGAACATGCATCTCAAGCAGTCTTTTTAAACACTTCTGTTGTTTGCAAAGTTGAGAGACAAAATCCAACATAACCTGGGGATAATACCAACTTATTGAAGGGTCTATTAGTTCAAGCTCTACCATAGGCAAATGGTCAACATTTTCGTTGATAGGTGATCGTGTGCCACGTATGATTTAACTTGGAAAGACGCTCTCGCTTTGTGAGCCTACATCCTAGACTCATTAGGAACTTATATAAATTTAACATATGCATGTTACTATTTATCATGTTTTGTTATCATATAAATTTAAACTTCTTACCATATAAATTTTATATTTCTTTAAAATATTATATTATTATGTTACTAACTATTAAAAATTTAAAATAATAAAAAAGTAAACTTCAACTTTTTATCTCCAAAAAATGACATCAACATATTCTTTCGACCATTAATTTGATTTCAATTGATCTTTTTCTACTTTCACATTTCATTTTCAATAAATACGATAAAAATTATTAATATAATGTTTAACATAAAAGGTACAGAATAATTATAATTATTTTATTAATAAGAATAATAAATGAAAAATTACTTTATATATAATTCTACAACATTAAAAAAAAATTAAAAATTCTATTATCGAATAAAAAATTCATTGAACAAAAAAGTTATCTTGAATAGATAACTCAACATGTTTACATAATAATCAACATTAATATTATGGATTTTAATACCTATAATCTAATTCTACTTTTTTTCCACAATTTTTTCAGAAAATATGATAAAATATTATTAATATAATGTTTAAACCAAAAATCATAATTATATTTATTTTATTAATAATATTAATTGAGACAAGATAATAATTTATTTTAGATATAATTGTTACTGAAACAAAAATATTATTAATAAATAAACAATTTTCTCATTGAATAAAAAAATTATCTTAAATATATGGGATAAATCTCAAAACTGTACATAAACTTTGATTCAACGTGTGATTGTCACGGGGTTAGAAATTTGTGGCCCATGACACAATGCTATACATGAACTTTGATTGAACGTGCAATTGTCACGAGGTTAAAAATCCGTAGCTCGTGACACAATGCTATACATAAACATTGGTTTTATATACTTTTATACATGAAATATTAATTTAATTCAATTGCACAAATTACTAATACAATTATCGATATAACACTATTTTCAGTATACATATTTGTAACACAAAATAATTATATATATTTAATATAAAATACACAAATGCATTTATTTCTTTAAATATATATAATTGAATTCAAAGTAAAATTTAATGTATACATTTGAACAACAATCGTAGTTTCATGTGTATAATTGCATCAAATCAAAGTTCATATATCGAATTACACATCGAATAAAAGTCCATGTATAATTTTGAGATTTATCCCTAAATAGATAACTAAACATATTTACACAATAAATATTTTTTATGAAGCATTATTAATATTTTTTTATTATTAAAAGTAAATGCATATAATCTAATTTTCCACTTTCATGTTAATTGAGTCTTAGTTCGACTGGAATGAAAATTGTTGTCAATGCATGTGCGCTGAAGTGTATTATCCTCCTATTTATGGGTTTGAAATGGACTATAAGTAATTCTAAGCATTGTGTCACAAAGAGCAAATGTAATTAGAATCTATAATGATATTGTTCAAAAAAATGTTACTTTTTATATTTTTTTCCATAAATATAATAAAATATTAATAATACAATATTTAAATTAAAAATTATTTGTAATTATTTTATGAATAATATTATTAAAACAATATATTAAAAATTACTTTAGATATGCTTTTATCAAAGTAAAAATATTACTTAACACTTAAATATACATATTATTTATTTTTATAACTCAAAATAATAATATTATTTAATGCATTTATAATATAATTAATGTATTTACAATGACTTTTTAGAGATTAAAACAATAAAGATTGAATAATAAAATATATATTGATATGCTTCGGTCTGTTTTACGATCTACATTCAAAGTTTGTGATTGTCTTTTTCAACAATGTCATATTTAAGATTTAAACATCACCATAAAAGTATAATCCAACCACTTGTTGGTATAACATGTTTATATTTTAAATATTTATATATTTTTCATTAATTATATATTTTATTAAAAGTAAAAATAATTAAATTTATATGAATATACAAAATTAACTATTAAAAATGATCAGGTTTGCTATTTAAAAGTTTAAACCGATTTTCTATTAATTTTAAAATATTTTTAATTAGTTGTTTTTATAAAAATAAATAAATATATTTAATTAGTTATATAATTAGTGTTAAAATGTCAAAATCTAATGATTATGAGGAAATAAAATACAGGAAAATGAGTGGGATAAAAGCCGTCATCTTCTGTTTATATTCTAAAAACAGAGTTTCAATATTGAAGGGAAAAACTCAAAATAAAACAAACAAAACAGAAACAAAAATTTTAAAAATAAAGAGGAGGAGGAAAGGATAAATTGCTCTGCAAATTTCGAAAGCCTCACTGGTTTTCCCTAATTTGATTCTCTGATTCCATTAGCTGGGATCAGAGGATCAACCCCTCAAAATCTTCATTCAAAACCCAAAGCAAATTAATAAATAAATGATATCCAGTGCCATGCAATAAACGTTCTTCATTGAAGTTGAAGAAATAAAGCTTTGGTTTCTGAGTGATTTTAAAGCAATGGGTGTTTCTCAAAATGAAGCTAAAATGGAAGGCTGGTTATATACAATACGTTCTAATCGTATTGGCTTACAGTTCTCTCGCAAATGTTACTTCATTCTTCATAACAATGTTCTCAAAAGCTATAAAGCCACCCCCATTTCTGAAGAAGAGGTAAACCCTTTGTTTCTTTTAATTCCTTTTTTTTTTTTTAATTTGATTATTTTGTTTTGAACTTGAACTATGGATCTTTTATATGTTTTTGGAAAGAAAGAACCCCATATTGGAAAATGGAAATGAGAATGCTATGTTCTTTTCTTGCTGGTATTATGACATGTTCTTGCTTTGATGACAAGCATTTTATTTAATAAGGCAAATGCATGTTTGTTTGTTTTTTTTTTTTTTTTTACCTAGAAATATGCAATGAGTTAGGGATGTCTGAGATTCGAAATTCACCTTTGAGACTGCATAAACCAACTAAGTTAAGCCCCATGTTCATTTCATCATGTTTATATATGCATGTTTGTATGCATGCATAAATAACTTTCTGGATTTCAACTTTAAGTGATACTTTAAACCCTATGTTCATTTGATCATGTTTATACATATGTGTGTGGATGTTTGTATATATAGTTTTCTGGATTTCATTTTTGTTTAAGCGGTTGGTTTTTTACATTGATAGCCAATAGTTTCATTAATGTTTCTGCCTATTATCAAATTTCCATTCTAGTAGTTGAAGAAAAAAAAAAAAAAGAGAATCCAATTTTATACCATATGTCTGGTTTCTTGATAACTTAATTTGAAATTCTGCTTAAGGCTTTAAATAAATCCTCTGCTCTGTAATTGAAGAGTTATTGTAGGATTCGCAATTTCGTTTTTAAAAATCTTGGTGATGTCTTTTATGGTTATGAGTTTTAAAATTTTTAGTGAACCGGTCTTCTGTAATTGAAATGAAAGAAATCTACCAATTACAGTCCCGTTTAATTTGTAACACCAGCTGAATCAAAGTATAATAATCTGAAACTCTCTTTTTTCAGGAGCCTGTTAGAAGTGCTATAATTGATTCATGCATTCGGGTCAAAGATGATGGAAGGGCAAGCATTAACAAGAAGGTTTGATTATTAAATCCCTTTTTTTTTTTATTTTCCGGGACTTTGGATGTTTCCTTTCGGTGCTGCAATGTCAATATTTAATGCTTAAGAAGTGTTCACCTCATGCAGGTCTTCTTCATTTTCACCATTTACAGCACTTCAGTTGATAATGAGCAGCTTAAGGTGTGTATACTAATACTGTGAACTGTGTTTATTTTTTATACTAACAACCATGTCTGGAACATATCTGGATGAGTGTATGATGATATGGCCCTCCAAGGACCTACCAAATACATAGGAAAACATAGAACGGATTGAGCATACCCATGTTGGAGTCTATACCCGACATTCATCCTTGAGTCCCAGTAACCTAACTTATTAGCAAGCAATCTTCTAATATTGAAACATTACAGTTAGGCGCGACTAGCTCAGAGGACGCAGCAAGGTGGATTCGTTGCTTGAAGGATTCAGCATTAAAGGTTTAATACTATGAACTTAAAAATCCATGAGTTTAATGGTTATTCTTGCGAAGGAAGCCTTACATTTTATAATTTTATTTTTCAGGAATCTCCATGTCTTGCAAAGAATTTTTCAGCTTCTCCTAAGAAGATATGGTCATCTTTGAGGTAATTATAGTTTATACTCTCCCGATTTGTTTTATTAGTTTAGTTGTAAGAAAAGACTGAAATGCTTGTTTCATTAGTGACCTATGTTGTTCCGACTCTTCTCTTTCTTGAGGTACCCATATTAGACACATTTTCAGATATGGATAGGGGTATATAACCCTCCACTTACATGTATGAAGTATGCAATTACCTCTCATTTGCCTTATTCAGCTATATTATTAGGACTTGGGTGTTAGTGTTTGTATATATTTTAAATGGCGTATTTCTCTACAAACAGATTGACTAATTCGAAGAGAACACACAGCAAGGACTCTGTCCATTGGCCTTTCCACTCATCTGTTCATTCCGAGGCAATGACATCCGATGTTGTTGCACCCTCACCTTGGAAAATATTTGGTTGTCAGAACGGTACGAAATTAAGTTCAAACCATGTTTCAAGTTCATAAACGCGATACATCATTGACATTGTGTTTCTAACACAGGGTTACGGCTTTTCAAAGAATCAAAAGACAAGAATACTCGTGGATGGGTAGGTTGCTCTTGGGACATTAATCATGAATGCTATTCTCAATCTTTTTTTGTTTTTGTTTGGCTGAAGAAACTTCTTGTTCTCAGCATTGGAATGATATTCCAGCAATAATGGCTGTCGGTGTGGTTGATGGGACCTCAGAGGCAATTTTCCGTGTTGTCATGTCTCTTGGTCCCTCAAGATCAGAGTATGATTGCTGCAAATTTACTTTCCATTCAAGTTCCATCATCATGAATATATACATTCATATGGTGTATATATATATATGAACCAGATGTTAAATATTCGATTGTCTTGCAGATGGGATTTCTGCCTCTACCATGGCAGTGTGGTCGAGCACGTTGATGGTCATACGGATATCATTCACAAGAAGTTATATAGCGACTGGCTACCATGGTTAGATTCTATGCCTTCTTTGAACCTAATTCACATTTTAGATTTCTTATTGATCAGAGTTGTTACAGGGGAATGAAACGAAGAGATTTATTACTTCAACGCTATTGGAGACGAGAGGATGATGGCACATACGGTACTATATTCTAACCAAAACGCATGAAGTTTTGGAAATATTATTTTCAAGCTTTAACATCCCATATCTTTTTTTTTTTTTTTTTTTTTTTTTTTTTTTTTTTTTTTTTTTTTTTTTGTAGTGATTCTTTACCACTCCGCGTCTCACAAGAAGTGTCCACCTCAAAATGGCTATGTCCGTGCTCGTCTAAAAAGTAATGCATGTTTTACATTAGGAACTTAGAAGTTCGTTCTCCTCTAATTAATGCCTTTGAATAAGTTTTCCAATCGAACCTGCAGAATCACCATTTGAATGATAAAACAATATAAACCTCCACATGCATTTTTCCACTCATTGCCCTGATTTCATTATATCACTCTCTGAATTCCTTGTTCCAAAACATGACTCTACTTATATGGTTTGCATATTTACTCGAATTTTAAATTTTTCCTTATAAATACATAGGTGGGGGATATGTTATCACTCCGGTGAACAACGGAAAACAGTCACTTGTGAAACACATGCTTGCTATAGATTGGAAGTTCTGGAAATTTTATCTCCGAACTCCGGCTGCTAGATCTTTGACGATTCGTATGCTTGAGAGAGTTGCAGGTGCCTCTCTGCTCATTAATAATAATTCAACTTCATTCCAGCTAGTTTCCTTTTTCACTGATGTAAAATATTTTATTGAACTTACTGATTTGCAGCCTTACGGGAGCTGTTCAAAGCAAAACAAGGAAATTATCCTCCTGAATGCTTGTCCATGGAGTGGACGAGTGATGCACACTTGCCTCAATTAGAAAAGGAGGATATTAAGATTGATACTCAAAGCCCCGAAGAGACAATAAAGATTGAGGAGGATGTTCTAATGGAGGTTGAGGCAGCAAAACCACCATCCGGGCGTGTAAGTCTATTGCGTCTGAATCAAGAACCGGATGAGTTCTTTGATGTTCCTGAAGCAGATGAATTCTTGGATTATGATCGCTTGGAGAGTGACTGGTCTCCTGAATCAAGTTCTCCGGTACTTTGATCCCCGATTTATCTTTGTTTTTCAAGTAATTGTTATGAATCATGTGGCGAAGGAATTTCATATCGAAGAGACATTTCTGATCTTTGGATTTGTATTGAGTTCATACAATTTATTAACTGTGTTTTTAGCTTTTTCTCATAATCTAACATGCAGAAAATACCACAGCCAAAAATAACATCAGCAGCCGGTCTAGTGAGAAAATTGCATGGTCTTGCAAGTGAGTTTGATTATGCTAACCAAAGTTATTGAGATAATTGATGGATCGAATGCATCTTAGCTGTTTCTAATCTATTATTCATGCTGCAGCTCAAAAGAAGGGTTACACAGAATTACAAGAGGTGGCTCGGGAAGATGGCGTAGTCTTCTCCTACGGAACTTCTCTCCAAAAGGACCCGACCTTTACTTCACCGTGCAGTTGGTCAGCCGGAGACCCTTCTTCATTTTTGATACGCAGTAAAACTTACCTGAAAGACAACAGAAAGGTACTCATTCACTTCAATTTCATTTTCAAAATGTATATAGGTTATTTAAAATTTCCATGCTCGACAGCATACATTTTTACATGCATATGATATGCCAGCATGCATGCATTTATACATATATGCATACATGTTACCGACTCTTCATTTTTCTTGAAGTTTCCAAATGCATTAAAAAAAACTTGGAAAACATTCAACATACCCGTGTCGGACGAATATATAGCTCAACCGTTCAGCCTGCATTACTCAGCTTGTAAAGTTAGAATTTAAAGCTATTCATAATACATTCAATGGCTTCGAAAGTTATGGTTACTCGCTTTTCAAATCCATGAAATGTAAATTAGCTTCAATCTATGTTCTAAATTTGTATTCTTTGTGGTAGATTAAAGCAAATGGAACGTCGATGCAAATGGTTGGGGCAGACTGGCTAATATCTGACAAACGAGAAGATGATTTAGGCAGTCGAGTTGGTGGTATCGTTCAGGTTTGGACTATACGATTTATAAAATCTGATCCATGTTACTACTCATCTATGCAAAACAAAGAAAAACTATGCATTAGATACAAATCATTGATCGAAAAATAAACTTCATTGATATACATTCATGCAGAAATACGCTGAACGCGGTGGACCAGAATTTTTCTTTATCATCAATATGCAGGTGTGTTACGTTTTATACATTTTTTTATTACTTCTATGGTTTTTTTTTTTTTTTTTTTGTCAATAATCACATTAGATACTCTCAATTATTATGAGGCAGATTCCTGGTTCACCGACATATACATTAGCACTGTACTACATGATAAAAACTCCCATTGAAGATCACCCATTGCTGTACAAGTTCGTCAATGGAGATGATGCCTATAGAAACTCAAGATTTAAGCTCATACCATACATTTCTAAGGTATGCAAAGCTATAGCAGGCATTTTTCTTTTTTGAAGTATAATGGAGCTGAGCCCAAATCAAACTATAAGAAGCGCAAGCTTTACTCAAAATCGAGGCTCCTTTCCCAACTTAAACTCAGGCGAGAAACAGATTGAATTGCTTGAGCTTGCTCAATTAGGCTCATTTGTTTAGTAAAGATGAGTTTGATTCTCATCCTTGACTTTGAGCTCGATTAAGCATTCTCAAGTTGAAGCTTGAATTGAAAGTTTTCAATATTAACTTGATTAGGCTTGAGAATTAATCGACTCGAGCATTAGAACACTTCTCAAACTTTATGTTGAGCTCAAGCTCATTTACACTATGTTTTACCAAATAATCTATTTCTTCAGGGATCATGGATAGTCAAACAAAGTGTTGGAAAGAAAGCTTGCTTACTCGGTCAAGCTCTCAATACTCATTATTTCCGTGGGAAAAATTACTTGGAGGTAGATTCTCGAATCCTCAAAACTAAGGACAATTGCGAATGATGATTGTGTTATTCTTTGACTTTCTGATACTTTCATTTTTGTGATTTTTCGATTCATTATCGTGTTACTATATGCTGATCACTGAAACGAGTTTAAATTTCAGGCTGACATAGATGTTGGGTCTTCGACGGTGGCTCAGGGTGTAGCTAATCTTGTCCTCGGATATCTCAACAATTTGGTCGTAGAAATGGCATTTATAATACAGGTAAGACTTCTCTTAAAGTGTCAAAAATGTTAACTTTCCTTGAGTTGCAAGCAACGAAAGAGAAACGAGAAAATTAACTTGCATCATGTTATTATTTTAAGTAAGTTGCTTCTATGTTTGCTCCGATTCTTCATTTTTAATGAAGTTAGAAAAAAGTTGAACATACTTGAGTTAAACACATACTCGTATCTAACACTTGTACTCAAGTCCGAGTACAATATATTTGCTTAATGACTTTGGTTATGATCCAAACTACTACTTCAGGGTAATACACAAGAGGAGTTACCGGAAACCCTCCTCGGAACATGCCGTCTTAATCATCTCGATCAATCGAAAGCTCACGTAGCAATGCCATGAGCAAGAAAAGAAACCAGAAAATCCTCGAATCACACTGGCTTAGTCATCCCAATCTATTGAAAGCTCACATATCATTACCATGAACTATCGAGAGGTTGAATCGAATACCAAATCATGTATAGGTCCCCTTTTTTGTTGTTAATTTTCTTTCCTTACCATCCAATCAAAATGAAATTAAAAATACGAGTCCATTTTTTTATTGTTTGGTAGGGTTTCATGTATTAAGCTACAATGCAATTCTCATCCTTTATTATGTGAAGAAAATTGGTGAGTATTTGGTATGTTTTATTCTACAAGTAATTTTTAAAAATTGACATGTTTTATTATATTTTTACAGCATACTCGTCAATCTTCTAACTTTGCTTATAAAGTCTAAACTCGACTAATATTCTGTCAGTAAAAAAGTATTTTTATTGACAATAATTTCTTTGATAATTATACCCTTTTGGCTACCACACGGATAAGAAACGGATGGCTATCTTACAAAACTGAGTGAGAGTGGCCTTTACTAACGGATATTCCGTAGCTACCACGACCTATACGTGTCCAATGTATTTACAAACGACCTTCGTCAATAGAATGACACACATAAAATGTATAAAAACTAAACGATTTGAAAAAATATCTAAATTTTACAAAGATTATTTTTACCATTTTAAAAAAAGTGAAAGTTTAATAATAGTTCATTTATACCATATTCATATAATGTAATTCAAAAAAAATTAAAATTAGAGTGAGCAAAACTCGATTTAATTTTAAAAAATCAAAAGAAAATTCAAATTTTGAGTTAATCAAATAGTATTATTTGATTTATTCGAGTCAACTTGAATAACTTGATTCGAGTTCAAGTTGAGTTAAATTTTACAATTCGAATAATTTGAATAACAAACTGGTGTAAATACTCTTTCAGTCTCAATCAATTTTGAAAATAAACAAATTAATCTCGCTCAACAAAAATTACAAAAAAAATTCAAAATATTTATAAAAAATTCAAATTTTATATATATTTTAAAAATTAAAAAAATTCAAAAAACATATATATAATTTTTTCTAAAATAATAATTTTGAAGACCTAAATAAATAACTGATTCAAGTTTATCATATTAAAGGCTCTAATATGAAATTAATTATACCGTAATAATATTTTAATTTGACATTTCAAATCAAATTAAGATAATAAAATAAAACTTGTAAACTCGGTTATCTCGAAAATTTTGTATAAATTTATACTAAAATCATATAAAAACACCTTAGTAACAAACAAATTGTTTGTATTATCACATTTTAATTATTTAGTATTATATTAATATCGTGTAATTGTATCGGGTTAATAATAATAATAATAATAATAATAATAATAATAATAATAATATATTTAAAATCCAATGTCTGATATATCCATTAACGTAGGATAATTTTGAACACAAACAAGTCCCAATAATTGAATTTTTCTCCAGAATCTAATCTTTGAATGAAAATAATATATTCAAAAAAATAACTATTCCGTACAAAATTTTCTCTGTTGATGAAAAAACCAAGAATACATGTTCCATTCTAAATGAGAATCAAATTCCAATTATCAAAGAATCAAATTCTATTCTAATTATCATATTTGAGAATTAAATTCCAAACATTAAAGAATCAAATCCTATTCTAATGATCATATTCTCAGAATCAAATTCCATTCTAAATATCATATTCTAAGATCCTCTTTCAGCAATTCAGTAGTCATCAATTTCATATTTTTTAATTATTTTAAATATATTCATATTTTATAATATATAGGGCAGTTGAATGTATTTTTCATTATTTTAAATAAATCAGTTCACCGGTTTGATTATTCCATGTGATGATCGGTTAAATTGATTAAGTTAAGAAGAACCGATCGAATTAACGGTTTGCTCTTCTCTAATCCCTAATTATGCCCACTTTTCAATAATCCATAACCAAAGGTGAAAATATAAGGTACAACATAAGTGAATTTAACACTATTTTGAACATCCAAATCTATGAACTTATTTTCTTCTATTGATAATCCTTAGAAAAGCAAATACCATCATCCACGATTATATTACATTCATATATAAAATTTAGAGCTTGTTCAATCAAAGACCACACGGATTACATAAATAATTTTTTTTTTAATTGTAGTAAAGTTCGAGACCCATACCGTCGTGGATTTCGTAATCTTTGAGGGTAATATGATCCTTGTAAACCGTGTACCACTTCTGGATACGGATCTTGTCTGCTCGAGTTCCAGTTTGGGCCGCGACCAGCTTCTTAAGGTCTCCGATCGTGTCGTCGTCGTTGCACTTCACGCGCACTTTCTTCCCTAGCCGATCGTTCAACACCACCTCGATCATTTTCGATATTTTTTTAAAAGACTATTTCAGAGAAAACCCTAATCCCCAACTTTGTTAACCCTGGAAATAAGAGAAAATTGAAGCGTGGGGGGTATTTTAAAGCCAAATATTACCCGTTGACTCCTATTTGCCTTTTTGTTTCTTTAAACGATGCCGTATCACCGATTTTATTAATTTGTCCTTTTTAAAACAAGAACAAATTTATTATTTATTATTAAAGAAAGAGTTTGTCTTTCTTTTACTTTGTTTTTTTTTGCTAAGTCTCGTATAATTCCGGTAGAGAAGAGTCAATTAATTGTGTTTTTTTGTCTAGTTCCATGGCATATATGAAAGAATAGGAATACCTACATTTTTCAGAAAGTACCATGAAGTGTAGAATAAAATTACCAAAGGTTTATATAGCTGGGCAAAACAGTATTTTTCTATTCCCAAATTGCGAGGTAAGTTGTGAGGGGGGAGTCCATTTGAACAGGTAATTCGATACGAATAAGATTTGATAATGCTGTTAAGGTAGATTTAGGGTATGCTACTACAAGGAGAATTTTGAAGGATCGACATGGAGAGTGAATTATTGGTTTTAACTGACGTTCGGGAAAATGTTCAATTTTGAATGTTGAATTTTGAGATATTTTAGATGGCTTGATATTGTTGCACGACAAACATTGCGATAGAGTGTTGGTGCAGACGAAAAACATGGAAGTTATTGTGGTTATCCAGGAATCTATTTTGAAGACTTCAAGCTCAATGTTAATCAATTGAATACATCAACTCCTAAGAATGTGAGGAATTTGATGCTAGAACATATCCCTAGAGAAGAAAATAGAGAAGCTGACCAAATAGCTAAAATAGTGTTTGACGGGGAAGAAGGATTACAATTGTTTAGAGAGATTCCTTTTGTTTAATTTAGTTGGTTCTAAGTCAATTGAGTCTTAACTCGATTAGCATGGATATTATTGCTAATACAAGATAATGTGAGTTTGAATGCACTAAAGTACATTATTTTCTTATTCAGGGGTTGGGGAGAGGCTATGGGTAGTTTAAAGTATTGTATCAAAAAATAACAAATATAACCAGAACCTATAATGAGATTGTTAAAAAAAAAAAATTAATTCTAATCCTTTTGTTTGTTTTTCAAAGAAAAAAAATTAATATTTGTACTTTCTAAAAATAAATTTTAAATAATAATTCAAAGCCCAATTCAGCTGAGCAAGGAGTTTAACCCTTGCTTAGATATTTTATCGAAGCCCAAAAATTTTTGACACCCAATTAGCCCATTTTGGTAGGGTAGGCCGAAAGTGAATATTCTACGACGTACATGGACTGGATTTATCAAGCTTGTTGACTAATTCCATCCTTGAATAGGTTTTAGAAAAATAAATTATTGGTCTCATAAAAAAATTAGTTTATTGTGAATAATAATAGATAAAAAAATGAACTGTATAAATATTAAAATTAATTGTAGAAATTAAAAAGAAAATATATATTATCACTTTGAAAGAAAATCTAAATTTGCAAATATTATTTTCACCATCTGGCTTTCCATAATGTCATTGTGTTTTATTTCAAAAATGCCTAAAAATTTAATGGTTCATTTACACTTTAAGAACTTTGGAAAAGCATTATTATTTGATTCAGGTAAACAACAATGGACCAATTCAACCATCAAACTGATTTTATATACTCAAATACACTCGATTTAATGTCTTACTAATTGTTGCAATAATAACAATGTCAATTAAATTACGATAAAATCAATTAGATTTGAAAATTCTATTCAAAAAAGTTTACATATTAAATCTTATTTTAAAACAAATATTTACATAAATTTGACTTGTATATCAAGTAATTGTATTGTGTCAAAAACTACTGTATCGATTTGACCGGGAAAAAAAGTATCTGATCAGATGCATTATGGCAAACACTTCAACAAAGAGACATTGTCTGTATATGAATTTGAATCACATAAGAACACCTTAGCAATAAACAATTTGTTTGCACGTACTCTAAAATTTTTCAATAGAGTTTTAGTTTTTCTTTTCTTTTTTAATACTAATTGTATCCTGTTGAAAATAATAGATAGAATAATTACGTTTGGTCTTCAAACCTTGAAAGTCCAAGTTTATGTGAAACAAGCTAAAAAATATACGCATGATAAAAATTTTTTTAACAATCTCATTAGATATTCTGATCATATTTACTTTTTTTTTTTTGACACAATGCTTAAAATTACCCGTAG
This sequence comes from Gossypium longicalyx, assembly GCA_025698465.1. NCBI lineage: Eukaryota > Viridiplantae > Streptophyta > Magnoliopsida > Malvales > Malvaceae > Gossypium > Gossypium longicalyx. The sequence continues at coordinate 94,586,713 of CM047000.1, read as the reverse complement.
TCCCTCCCCAACTCATAAATAGAAGAATAATACACTTCAGCGTACTCAAACCCATGTCCTCCTACATAGGCAACAATGCCCATACCGATTGAGCTAAACTCAATTGGCTCTAAGTACAATAATTTTTGACATAACATGAAAGAAAAATAAAAAATAACACAGAATGAAAAAACATGTTCCAATATCATAACTTTTTTATATTTTTGAAGTTACAACTCAGTAACTATATCCACAGCTTCAATTAGAATCAATAATTATAATCATTAAACTAAATAACTTGATTCAAACTAACTCAACTAATTCCTCTGAACATAATTTTCATATGGACTCAAAGCTTTTGCTTTTGTCAACAATGCCAACACTTCATTAACAATTATGTTATATATAATATAATTGAATAAAAGTAATATATGTTAAAAGCAACCATTCCATACAATTTCTTCTTGAATTTTTCCCAGTGATGAAATAACTGAGAATACATGAACAAGCACCAAATTCTAAACATTAAAGAATAAAATTCTGTTCTACATATCATATTCTAAGATACTCTTTCATATGAATGGAATTGATGCAAATTTCTTTTCGAATTTCAGATTTTCTTTATGAAAGTTTTACTACTACAAATACAGTAACACTCACAAGTAGAAATACAAATATACAAGGTAAATTCAAACTAATACAAAACATAATGGATGATGAAATTCAAACCCAAGTACTCAAATACCCAAGGCTTCCACCTTAGCCAACAATACCGATTTCAATTTTCCCCCTCAAACATTGTGCCTAATTTTCCATAATCCATAACCAAAGGGGTGTGTATTATATACACATACATATATATTAAAACATAAGAATTCATGAATTTAACACTATTAAAAAGAGCCAAACGAATCCAAGAACTTATTTTCCTCCATTAAAATTCATTTTTAAAAAAAGTAAATACCATCATCCACGATTATATTACATTCATACATAAAATTTAAAGCTTGTTCAAACAAAGACCACGCAGCTTACATAATTTAAAATTTAATTGTAGTAAAGCTCGAGGCCCATACCGTCGTGGATCTCGTAATCTTTGAGGGTAATATGATCCTTGTAAACCGTATACCACTTCTGGATACGGATCTTGTCGGCCCGAGTTCCAGTTTGGGCCGCGACCAGCTTCTTAAGGTCTCCGATCGTGTCGTCGTCGTTGCACTTCACTCGCACCTTCTTCCCTAGCCGGTCGTTCAATACCACCTCGATCATCTTCGATTTTTTTTTTCTTTTAATATTTCAGAGAAAAACCCTAATTCGCGAATTCGCTCACGTTGGAACAAATGAGACAATCGAAACGCGGGAGGGATTTTATTTGGGAATCCGGTTAAAACCGATATTACCCTGGAAAGCATAAACGGTGTCGTATATCTTTTTACTAATTTATCTCTTTTTTTAAAGGGTAAAACACGTAGTTAGTCATCCAAATTTTAGAGAGCTTTCATATTGGTCACTCAAAATGAAATCCTTGCAATTTGGTCACCCAACTTTTAGGGTGATTTTATTTTATTCACCCAAGCATTAAATCTCTAATAATGGTTAACTATACAGGCCATATCATATTTATACTTTCATTTTGGTCACCCAACTTTTATGTCACTTTCATTTTGGTCATTCAAAAAATATCTTTTTTAAGCATTGATTGAAGTAAAAAAAAAATCAAGTATTAAAGTGAAAAAGTGGTAGAAACTAAAATAATACACAAAAATTTTCAATTTGTACTTGCTTATTCTATTGTTGAGAATTCTAATTTTTTTAATATTGAGATTTTAAATTTTATTATTATATATTTTTTAAAATATTTATGTATTTTTATATATTTCTTTAAAATTTTTAGAATTATGATTAAATTGAGATGATTTGTAAATTTTGAGGGTTAAATTTTTAAAATTATGACTAAATTGATATAATATGTAAAAGTTGATGGCTAAATTTGTTATTATACCGATTTTTTTAACTACTACGTCAATTCGCCGTTTATGATTTTAACAGGAGTGACCAAAATGATTGAATTATGTAATGTGGGTGCTTAAATTGTAAAATTTTTATTTTAAGTGCCTAAAATGATTTTTTTTTATAGTTGGGTGACTATATATATAGTTTACCTTAATAAAAAACAACCATACCAATATAAAACTCATAAATTTTTTATAAAATTCTAAAATTTTCTTTAAAATTCCAAACAAACGATTTTTTAATTTTATTAATAAAATTCCTTATAATTTTTTTAAATAAATTATAATATTTAGGATTTTTAATGATTTTTTTAGTGAATTATAATAACATAGCAAAGCTTGAACCACAACCATAACTATTGCGACTTGAATCCAGGCTATACTTGAGGTGGTGAACATCCTTGACTAGAGCTGATCATGGGCCGGGCGGCCTGGCCCGGCCCGAAGGCCCGCCCGAAAAATGAGAGGGTTTGGGTAAAAATATAGGCCCTAAAAATGGGTTTGGCAAAAAAAACAAGGCTCGTTTAGAAAACGGGCCAGGCCTAGGGTAAGAGTTTTTGGCCCGGGCCCGGCCCAGCCCGGCCCGAATTATATATTAATATATATATTTTCTTATTTTTTAATTATTTTAAAATTTTAATATAACTATTTTTTATTATATTGTTAATTTGTGTATTGTTTTAAGAATTGTTTTAGTATTATTTTTATTTGTTTTAATATTTGTTTTTATGTTTTTAAATATATTTGATTTATTATATTTTTAAAATTTTTTATTTAATGAAATAAGAAAAAAATTTTAATATGGGCCGGGCCGGGCCGAGCTCGGGTTTAATAATTTTATTTCGGACCGGGCTTGGACAAAATTTTATGCCCATATTTCGGGCCAGGGCCTAGTAGACCGGCCTAAAATTTTGTCTGGACCCGGCCCATAATCACCTCTACCCTTGACCATCGAGTCATCACATGAGGTTTAATTTTAAGTGATTATTATTATTATATTAGATGATAGAATTGATGAATCAAATCTTATATAATCCCCTTCCTATGGAAAAGGATTATGTGAATAACTAAAATTTAGAACTAACATTTAAATAGGGTAAATATAAAAATCCGATTCACTAACTTTGTATATTTTTTAATTATTTCAATAATTTTTTAATAATTGAAGTCATAAAAAAGAAATATAATTCCTTTCAAAACAATCTTTTGCATGTATCTAACAAATCCCATAATCAACTTCTTATTCTACTGAGTTCTGTTAGATTTTCCCGAGAATAAACGAATACTTGAATTTTCCAGGAAAAATTTGTATGCTCAAATGGAGCATATTTTGAATCTGATCGAAGTGGATAGTGCAAATAGTAATATCAAAGTTTCCATAACCGAGTCAACAATGATGCAGATTCTTCACAAATCAATGGACAAAGCATACCGGAAAGTTAAATCAAAAACCGGTGTAATCGAACGTTTGAATGAGATATCGAAATTCTACCAACTCGCGGTGATTCAATTAGAAGGTTGTCTGAAATTCGTTCAACAAGAAAGAGGTAATTACGATCTAGAAACTAGCCAGGAATTATTGCTTGACGACTTGACAGAGATCAAGGATCGGCTTCAAGGTCGACTTAAGGAAGTCGAATCCGCGATTTCTGATAAGGATAAAGAGTTATCGGAGAGATTAGGGAATGAATTGAAGCTTAAAAAGGCATTGGAGAGGAGTGAAAAGAAAAGGGATTCATTGTATGCTGATCTTGAAGAACATAGGAAAAATGAGGGCATTGATGAGTTGTTTCTTGGGAGTCAAGCAAGCATCGAAGCCGGGGATCGAGAAGGCGAATTTTGTGAGTTGAAGCATTCGGTTGATCAGCAGGTATGGAACATTCAACAACAGCTCGAGCCGAATTATCAGATTCAAGATGAAGAAAGAAATCAAGGGATCGACAATAAGAAAATCGAGCAGATGGGGTCAGATATCGGGATTTTGAAGGGGACTTTAGATCTTGCCTTTTGTAAGATGCAGAATGCAATTTTTTTATCCGAACTCGGGCCGATCGAGCATCAATGGATGTGGAACATTGAGAGATCTATATCTGCAGTTGTGATTAAAGATCTGTTGAAAGTTTTCCGAGAGAATTTTGAAGACGAAGTGAAGAAACAAGAGTTGCAGGCCTCGTTAGGCTTGCGGAAACATTTATCCATGGTGATTCGAGAGATTAATGTCCTTATCCACGAGCTTCTGTTTGTTAGTAATCCAGATGAGGCTCAAGTCAAGAAACCGAAGGAAATTCTGAAAGGTAGACGTTTTTCGGAGGGTCAAGATCTCGGGAAATTGGGTATAATCAAGCAACACGGAGAAGAGGATTCCGGAAATGATCATGGAAGCCATGTTGTAAAGATGATAAAGAATCATGAGTCTATAATCCGGGGAAAGAGTGAGGAGCTCGATTTGTTGACACGGGAACTTCTTGGAGAAAAATCAAGTCCACCAACATGGAAAGAAAAGGATTCCGTCAATCCGAAACAACGGATTCAAGAACTTATGGTGAGATTGGAGAGTTTAATCAACTCGAGTCCTGAAATAGATGATGTTTTTTATGACAATAAGTATGATTGTGAACTGCAAAAGCCTCTCAAGACAAGGCCGTTTACAGATAACAGAACCGATATCAAGAAATGCGGTGCTCACAGTATGGAAGAAATATGGGAACAAGTGAACAAAAGCTCAGTTCCTGAAACAAGAAATGAAGCTCCATGGAGCGAAATAAAGCTTGTGAAACAAGAAATGGAGGATTCAAATCTTCAAACCGGGCTAATGGAAGACATTCAATTAACTCTTTTCAAAAGTTTGGTGGATGAATTTCATGTTGAGATGCTTAATCATCACATGCATTGCCTAATCAAAGAAGGTATGTACGAAAACTTTATCGAGGAAATGAAAACCGAGTGGAACAAGGAAATGGGAAGTGTGAAATACGATACCTTGTCCCCCAAGGCAACGGCGCCTGAAAGTCACCAAGCAAATAGCGGATTAGATCATTCGGAGGGTACGGTGCCGTTACTCTATTCTGAAAACACGAACCTAGAGGAATTAATTCACCCTGATTACTTCTTTAGAGAACTTTGGCATGACATATACACGTTCCTCCTAAGGGAAATACTCCGGGAATGGAATGAAAATATAGAAACTTTCGAGTCGGTAAGTTGTTTAAGTGAGGAAATTTGCTTGCTTGTCTTTGCTGAGATCTTTAGAGACATTATAAACACTTCCAATTCCTCATTAATCAAACTACGAGAGATCAAAGCCAATGATAACTCCTTCGAAACTGTGGCAATGTCGATCAAGGACGACGTTCTGAAGGTTTTCCTAGCAGATATAATCAAGGAATTGCATATGAAAATATATGCATTTAGCCTCGAGAGTCTCATAAGGGAAGATGTTTTTCAATTGGTCATTGTTGAGGCAGTGAAACAAGGTTGCATTGTAAAAGAAACCGATGACCGGAGGAATCGAGACCAAAGTCCGAAGAACAACTCAATCTCTGCCAATAATTTGAGACATACATTAGATAAACTAGTCAAGTTTTTCGAAGACGAAGAATCTCTAATCCTAACCGCCTGTTCCGAAACAAAGCAACAGAAGATCCGCCTTCAACGCGTCATGTCCAGATTCAATTTCGACCAACATGAGCATTGTCCCGGGGTTTTAACCTATGATGGAAACAGTACTAATTCAGCAGATATCAAGCTTGAGAAAGCTTTACTACAATTGGATTATGGCAAGGCATCATTGAATGAGTTAGGGTCCCAGTTAGGCATAACAATAAATAATTTAGATCCAATTATTACCACTAGAAATTGCAGGAATCCCTCCATTGATGAATATCTTGAAACCTTCGTCCAGGATATAGCGCAAATGTTGAAGAGTTTCGAGTTCGAATCATGTATGGAATTAGGAAGGTATTCTTTGAGGTACTTAAATTTGCCTATGAACTGCAATTATTTGCTATGTGTCCTATCTTTTAGATCAAAACTCTTCCTGATCTTTGATTATTATCACTTGAGTATAGAGTATAATTAACTGATCACTGCATACTGAGATATTATGTTGTTTGGAATCCGATAAGTATCAGATACGGATATATATCTTTTACGATATGTTGAATTTTTATTTTTTTTATGTATTTGGAAGGTCCTTTGAGGATCATATCATATGAAAATACATCTAATTAGATACGAGTATAAATATTTTACGACAAAAAAAGCGTTTGAGATCATGATCTTTTAAGATTTAGTTTATTAATATAATTTTAGTATGAGACTAATATAATAATTTTTTTTAAGTTTTTCCATATACGGATTTAGGTAAAAAATAGATGAAAGTATACTATGTTATCCGAATTTAGGTCGGAGTGAGTGTTAGATGCAAATATTTCAGTGATAGAAGTATACTTTTAAGAACTCTTTACATACTTCAAAATTTTAGAAAAATGAAAAATTAAACATACACGAATTAAACTTATACATATATTTAAATGTCACACTCAAATCCCAAATCCAAATAACATAGATGTGTTCGGATTTTGCAGGTTAGAAGAAATGGAGGGTGAGGTAAATTTAGTGGCTAAGCTCTTTGCCTCACTCATCCAAGAGGAATCACTTTACAGGAAAGCTTTCATTAGGAGATGTGAGAATCTACAAATGGCTGAAGCTGAGGTGCTTTTTAACGTCTTCTTCTTTTTCCTTATTATCTGATTAAGAATCTAGTTATTTTTCAAAATTCGAGTGCCCTGTTATATTTCAAAGGGTTTGAACAAATTATTAAACCGAAAAATAACGGAACTTAATTTAGTCCAGTTTATGGATACCTTTACCTAGAACAATTTATTCATAACTATCTTGATTGGTTTCAAATTTCAATCATTAATTAAGAAATCGGACCGAAAATTAAATCGATGAAATCTACTTCGATTGAAAACACAAATTAATACCCTAAAACCTTTTCTAATAAGTATTTTTATTTATTTATTTAATGTTTGAGAAATAGGTGGACCTTCTTGGAGATCAAGTGGAGCAACTTACAGAACTACTTAAGAAGATATATGCAAAACTACATCAACATTCTCCAGTTTTGCACCACTATTTTGAGGTTAATTTTTTATTATTTAATTTCATTTTTCAATTTTTTTTACTTTTTTGTTTTATCTTTTTTACTTTATTTTTTCAACAGGTTTCAGAACTGTTGAAGCTAATAGAGAGAGAAATAGGAGGAAGATGATAATAAGGCCATTGCAAACTGTAAAATAAAATGTATATATTTGGAAGGTCATTGATCTTTTATTATTTTCAAAATAAAAAATTAAATTTATGTTTTAGTCACTTAACTTCAAAAAGTTATAAAATGGTCACCGAATTATTCAAAAAATTTTAAATCATTGGACTGTTAAAATCGTTGTCGTATAACATTTTCTGTTCACACCGCCTGCACCAATCGAAAGCTTTCATTACCTTCTCTTCTATAGTTTAGCGTTTTTTTTCATGAAACAATTTTGAATGTCACAAATCTGTGAACTAAAAACTAAACAGTTTTCTTCTCCATTCTCCAACATTGATCATCAGATCGACTTGAATCTAATGTATGTTCTTCTTCTCGTCGATGGGTACTGATCCACAAAACTAATCATTGAATCGTTGCTTGGAGCTCACTAGTTTACTTTCTTTTAGAAAAAAAACTTTAATAGCCTAGTGATTTAAATAAAACTTTCGATAATTAAGTGATCATTTTGTAATTTTTTGAGGTTGAGTAGCCAAAACCTTAATAATCCTATCAAATTTATATTTATATTTATATTTACATCAATACTATATTTAAAATTTTGGTTAAGCTAGTGTCACCGATCAATCGGATCCTAACTCATTTATAATTTGACCAAAAACCCTTTAACCCAATTTAACCCAAAAATCTCTTCGTGGTCGATATTCAGAAGGGTAATTTACAAAAATAGTCACTTTTGTTTGCCCCAGGTTACATTTTAGTCATTTATGTTTGAAATGTTACTGTATAAGCCCGTTTGACCCCCTTGCCCAAAACCTATTTCCTAACCCTCAAGCCCAATACCCAAACAAAACCCCTAACCCCTAAACAGAAGCCCAAACCCAACTAGCCCCAAGTTTAGGGTTTCAGAATCTGAAACCCTAAACCACTTGCCCCCACCGCCTCTGACTCCCACCGCCTCAGTCACGTCGACAGCGCAAGTGGCCTCTGCTCCACCGCCTATTTTCCTGCAAAGAAAAAAACAAAGAAATGTAATGGCTATTTAAAAGTCAAATCCGAAAAACCATTGACATTCGGCACTAGAAAAATAAAAAAAAAAACAACATTTTTGACTTTGAAACACAAACAAAAAATCAGGAGAAAAACACTAAATTGGAAACAAATATCAAGAATCAGACATCAAGAAGACAAAGGTGATTTCATTCGATACATCTTCGATCTATTTCTTTTTTTTCGAATCTCCTATTTGCGTATATAGATTATAAACATATAAGATAATATAAGATAATATAAAAAAAAGAAAAAAAAAAAAAGGAAGAAACTTTTTTTTCCGGCCACAGGTATGCGGTGTGCTGCTGTACGGCGACAGCGGTGGGCTGGCATGCCCTCTGGCCGGATGCAGGATTGTCCCAGAGAGAAAGGGAGAATTTTCCCCTTTTTTTTCCTAAAGCAGCTGAAAAATGAGCAGCAAAAGAAAATTTGGGGGTTTTATAATGGTACCAAAACGGTACCGTTTTGGCCCTCCCCTCCCAGGCATAAAACGACGCCGTTTTGGGGGGGAGCGGGCCGACCCGACCCGACAGGCATGGGATCCGCGCGTTTTTGAAGCGGATGGGTTATTTTCACTTTTAGTCCCTCCGCTTTTTTGTCATTTTGCAATTAAGTTTATTATGCTTTTAAATTCGCCCCTTTTATTTTATTTCGCTTACATTTTGGTCCCGATTAAAGTGCAACGTTTTGGGGAAAGGAAAAATTTCCTTTTTAGTCCCCCATGTCATTCACGCATTCCAAGTGGGTCCCTTCCCTTATTTTTATTTCTTGATTTGGCCCCAAAACTATGTTTTGTTTCAGTTTTAGTCCCTTTTTTATTTTCATGCCCTCAACATTAAATTAATCATTTTTTTATTGTATAATTTTTTTTATTAAGCTTATTATAATTGTTATTATTATTACTATTATTGTCATCATATTTATACTTATATTTATTTTATTCTAATGCCATTTTTATTACTATATCCATTATTATTATTATTATTATTATTATTATTATTATTATTATTATTATTATTATTATTATTATTATTATTATTATATACATATCCCTTTACTACTATTATTATCATGAATTAACATATCATTATTACTTTTATTTTAGTATTATCCCTATTATTATCATTTCATTATTAAACTAAATAATTTTCGTGTAAATATTATATTATACCTTCCTTTTATATTTACTTATTACCAATTAATTTAACCTATTATTATTATTATTATTATTATTATTATTATTATTATTATCATTATTATTATTATTATTATTATTTTACCATTATTATGAATTTTTATTATCATAAATTATTATTATCGCTACTATTATTTTTGTTAACGTTTTTTCACCAATTTATTATTTCCTATTTTTATATTTATTGTTATTATCATATATATTACTAATGTACTGTTATTATTATTATTATTACTAATATCACCATTATTGTTATTATCATTATTATTATATTATTACGCTTATTATTATTATACCTTTTATCATTATTACTTTTGTATTCTTATTATAATTATTGTTATATTTTCTTCCTTTTGTAATTACTTATACGCTATCATTTTTCGTACTAACTAATTTAATATATATATATATATAAATATTTTTAGCACACTTATTATGTTTATATCTCACTACTTTTATTATTATCATTTTATCATTTATTTATATCTTCGTAAATAATTTCAAACCTTAAATCATTCACTATTTGTCTTATCATCATTATCATTACTAACATATGTGCTATGTAAATATTTTATTATTATATTATACATACCTTTTTATATATACTATGCATGTGTATCTTTTAATATTGTACTATTATTATTATACATATATATATATATATATTTCTTTTGTACATTTCTTATTACTTCTATTATTACGTACGTATTTCAATATGTATATATATATACTTATATCATTATTATCGTTCGAGTTATCGTTGTCATTTCATTTTTTCATCTTTTTATATTCATTTATATTTATTTATTAATTTACCTGCGTATTCGATCATTTTATTCTCCTCCTGCGCTTGTTTACCAGCCTTGTTATTATTTCATCTTTCATAGCTGCTCGTATTATTATGTTCGATATTGTCACATTTATTATTACGTATTAACATCGTAATTTGCTTTCATATTTTACTAGAAATCGCATCTTGTTTTCACTCGATGCCTTAAAATAATTCTTTCATAAAAGCGATATGCCGTATTTGGTAATTCGAGACAATCGTGCCCTAACTTACTGGGCTTTGACTTTTCTCATTTAACTTAAATAACGGGATACTCTTTTAAATCGCTATACGAGTTTTGGAAAAGTGCTTATTCTCGAAGATACGGAGCGTTGTGCCCAAACTTATCGGGTATGACATTTCATCACCTCGAAATAATAATTTATTCTAAAATTATTCGGTGTTTGAGAGTCCGAGAAAACGTGCCCTAACTTACTGGGTTTCGATTTCTCTCGTTTACTCTAAATAATCGAATACCCTTTTTATAAATTAAAAAACGTAAATTTTATGAAAAAGACAAACTCGCTCTCGAAAATTCAAGGTGTCGTGTCCTAAGTTACTGGATGTGACATTTCATGTTTTGAGACGAAAAGATCTTTAACACTTGAGCTTTTTATAAAGAAGGTTCGTATTTCAAAAGTCCTTCAAAGTTTTCAATCTTCGATCTTAAGATATTAATTAATCAACTAGGTACCAATTTTGGGCGTATCGAGGGTGCTAATCCTTCCTCGTGCGTAACCGACTCCCGAACTCATTTTCTGATTTTCGTAGACCAAAAATTATCATTTTAGTAAATCTTAACTTTTATTGAAATGGTTAATTTAAAGGTGACCCGATCACACCTCATCAAAAAGGATTGGTGGCGACTCCAGTTTTTGTAAAAAAAAATGGTTACGACAGCTTGGCGACTCCACTGGGGACATCAAATAAGAGAGTCAAGCCACAAGTTGATTAACTTTTGTATTTTTATCGAAAATTGAAAATTTGATTTTGAAATACGATCCTTTCATTACATTTCATCAGCTTTTTGTGGTTTATATAATACCTGTTACGTGGTTCGAGTCTTTAAATAGTTTTGCATATTGCATTGCATGACCGCTGTGGTCACACCCCTTTAAGTGGGAGTGAGAAACTACTCCTTCGTGAGGTTTTCACCTCCGTGCAGGATAGCGGATCGCTTTCGGGATACATCCGTACCTATGTCTTCGTGAGATTTTCATCTCCGTGCAACCATAGGGAAATGTATTCCCCTGAACTGAACTCGGTCTGTATGAGCCTATAATGGGTGAAGATCGAGGAATCTACCAGTTCAGGTACCGTTACTCTAGAACCGAACCCCATGTAGCGAGCCTTAAGAACCCACCCTAGGTAGAGCCACTCCAAAACCTTAATGGTTACCTGAGCAAGTGCCATATTTATTATTCTTTGTTTGCTTTAAACTGCATATGAAATACTGACTTGTTTTGTTTTACTTTGATTGTATCTGCATGACATTTTCATTACAAAAGGTGTTGATTCACATTCGGTTCCTAAGTAGATAGCTTATCATGGAAAAGGGGTTTTTTGATAAAGTAGAGGACAACGCGTGTTTGTTCGGATATGGTGAGACAACACAACAAGAGAAAGGTGCGAGTCTTACAGAGAAGTACGATCGAGTTGTGGGATTTTACTCTGATCAACGTAACTCAGAATAATCTCCAAGAGATGAAAAAAATTTGGGGTCAGTGGGATAACGAGGTTAAACAACTATTCTATTGTCATTACGGTGATTTACCTTATCTGCTCGATGTCAAGATGGATGAACACCTGTTTCGAGCCCTCGTCCAATATTGGAATTCTGCTTACAGTTGTTTCACTTTCGGGAAAGTAGATTTGGTACCTATTGTAGAAGAGTACACGGCCTTGCTCCATTGCCCGAAGATCTAGGTTGACAGAATCTATTCCAGACCTGTCAACGTCTCAACATTTTCAAAAAAGCTGATGAACATCACAGGGATGAGCGAACAGTGGGTTACAACCCGGATCAAACAGAAAGGAGATTGTAAGTGCATTCCTTGGAAGAACCTGAGAGACCTAATCTTAGCACACCCCGATGTGAAGAAAAGGGTAGATGTCTTCGCCCTGAGCATTTATGGACTGGTTATCTTCCCTAAAGCTTTGGGACATGTACACGAGTCTGTCTCCGATCTTTTTAACAGGCTTGGTAAAGGGACCACACCAGTACCCGCAATCTTGGCTGAAACTTTCAGGTCATTGAACGCTTGTCGAAGAGCGGGTGAAGGGAGATTTATAGGATGTGTTCAGCTCTTGCTATCTTGGTTCCACAGTCGTTTTTGGAAAGTAGAAAAGGTCTCGTATCGTATCTTCTCTAAAAATTACTCTCCGCTGAAAGAGTTAGTAGCTACACCAAGGAGAGATGATATTATAGAAGAAAATTGGATGGCGATTCTTCAAAATTTGCAAGAAGAAGACGTTGAATGGAGGGCCCCGTGGATGGTTCCTGATGAAATATTATACCGATGCGGAGATTTTGATTGGGTTCCCTTATTAGGAGTATGGGGAGCCGTCGGGTATGCCCCTTTGCTTGCATTAAGGCGATGCAGTCTAGAGCGGTTTACACCACCAACATACGGGTTAGCTCAGTACGAGTTCGTATTCACGGGGAATAATTACAAAAAGAAAGTTTGCGAGATATCAAATGCCTGGAACCAGACTCGTAGAATGAAAAAGTTTGCTGCTAATCCCATGACTACCCCTGAGTATGACCGATGGTGGATTCAGAGAATTAACGACAATATCCCCACGTCAGATCAAGGGAATCCTCAATCGATAGAAGAACACTTGAAAGTAATTCCATCTGAGCTAGAAATCATCAGAAAAGATTTCGAGAGAAAAAGTCTAGAACTAGAAAAGAGGATCGAGCAATTGGGGGAAGAAAAAATACAATTGGGATTATATGTCGATGTCCAGAAACTAGAAGCCGAAAGACTCAGAAAAGGAAAAAACAAGGCTGAAGAGGATTTGGACAGTTTGAAGACGGATTACAAGAAGCTGCGTAGGTCAATGAAAATCGCTGGGTTAGGAAAAACATCTGAACAGTGGCGACAAGAAGTCAAAGAAGAGAAAAGCAAAGCCAACCAGTGGGAAGAAACATTCTGGGATGTTCAAACTCGAGAAGGTACTCTGAAAAAAAGTTTGGTAGAAAGCCAGAATGAGAAGGAGGGGTTAAAGATTCGGGTATCAGAGTTAGAGAGGTCATTGTATCAGTATCGTACGCGTAACTCTGTGATCGAGTTGAAAGCCAGTCATAACAAAATTGAAGAATTAAAAGAGAATATAGAAAAACTCAAAACAGCGCTGCAGAATCGTGAACTTCAGATTAAACTCCTTGAGGTAAATAACGAGTGATTCAAGATGCAGCTTCATCAATCTCAAGATCAGGTCCGGAACAGAGACTATGTCATGGGCGAAGCTTTGACCCAAGTGCGAAAAGTGGCTGGTCACTTGCAAACACTAGCAGTACAAGCTGATGTGCTGAGTCTAAAGTACGAGTCAGAATCAGACCGAGGCCGAGAGCTAGCTTGGCTTCTTAGGCAGGTCAAGGCCCTAAGTATCAGGGCCAAGCCATATATGTAATCTATTTTATGTAAAGAAACTTGTTTTCTAGAAAAGTTACTCTAATGAAATCGGATTGGAATCAACGATTTTTGCATTCATCATATTCATGGCATTCATGCATCAGCATTGCATCATATGCACTAAAACTCACAAAAAACCCTAAAAATCATGGCATTTACCCTGGAACATCGTTACGGTACAAGAGGAAAAACAAGAGCAATGGACCAAAGATTAGAGAGATTGGAACAAATGCAAAAAGAGATGCAGGACCAACTACAAACACGTATGTAAGAACAGCTTGCCAAAATCCAGCAAGATATTAGGGACCAGATGCTGGAATCCCAGAAAAATATGATTGATCAATTAACGCGTCTATTGGCTGGCGGATTAGAAAAAGGGAAAAGCCCATTGGTCAATGCGGGAGACGATATTGAAGATCCTACTTACCCTCCGGGTTTTGCCCCAGCGGACGTTCAGACGCAACCTGAGGTGTACCCAAGAAGGCCATCGGTCACAATTAGGCCCCAACCATTTTAGGTCGGTGTCTCAGTACCAATGAATTATCAAGCTGGTTCGGGCTCCAATCCGGGGGACAACCCGACCAACCCCGTAGTCCTCAATCTCGATGAAGTAACAGAAATAGAAAAAACGAGGGTGGAACTCCCGAAAGAGCTTGAAGAAAGATGTAAATGGTTAGAAGAAAATTTTAAAGAAATGGAAAACACTGACTATCGCGGTGGAATCTATGCTAAGGAATTAAGTTTGGTTCCGGACTTGGTACTCCCTCCCAAGTTCAAACCTCCAGAATTTGAGAAGTACAACGGGACTAGCTGTCCCAAAGCTCACATCACTATGTTCTGCAGACGAATGGCAGGCCATGTTAATAATGACCAACTATTAATTCATTGCTTACAGGAAAGTCTGGTTGGGGCCGCTTCTAGATGGTACAACCAACTGACTCGCGTTCAGATCGGTTCATGGAAAGATTTAGCACAAGCTTTCATGAAGCAGTCTGGTCATGTGGCAGACATAGCCCCTAACAGAATCACTTTACAGAATATGGAGAAAAAGCATAATGAAAGCTTTAGACAGTATGCCCAGCAATGGAGAGAGGTGGCCACCCAAGTCTAACCCCCCTGTTGGAAAAGGAAACCACTATGCTCTTCATCAACACCAGAAGCGCGCCTTTTATTAACCATATCTTTGGGTAAGCGCGACCAAAAGCTTTTCAGACATAGTAATGTCTGGAGAAATGATAGAAAATGCGATAAGATGTGGGAAAATAGAGGCGGGAGAAAGCACCAAAAGGTCAGCACCGAGAAAGAAAGAGCACGAGGTGAATAATGTGAGCTCATATTCGAAATCGATCACCGTAAGCCAACCGAGGTCAACAACCCCTGGTCAGCAAGGCCCACCTAGACAAGAGCCTAATACAAGGCAAAATAGGGAGAAACTTCAATTTACGCCCATTCCGATGACATACAAGGAGTTATACCAAAGTTTATTCGACGCACATGTCGTGTCTCCCTTCTATCTAAAACCAATGCAACCTCCATACCCCAAATGGTACGATGCAAATGCCCAATGCGAATACCATGTGGAAGCCACAAGACACTCGATAGAAAACTGCACCACTTTCAAGAAATTGGTTGAAAGACTCATCAACATGGGCATCGTAAAATTTGATGATACATCTAGTGCAGAGAATCCATTACCCAACCATGGGGACAAAGGGGTAAATGCGATAATCGAGGGTTCAGGGAAAGAAACTAAGATGAATATTGCAGAAGTGAAAACCCCGTTGGAAGAAGTATGGAAGAAAATGGTAGAAAGAGGGTTGATAGCACAGAATTCAAGGGTCAGACCTCGAGAAGCAAAGAATTATTGCGAATTCCATGATCTAGAGGATCACAAGCTTCAGAAATACAGCGAATTCAGGGCTTTGTTACAAGGATTGATAGATAATAAGGAGCTGGAATTTTTCGAATATGTCGGGAGCCTAGAAAAAACAGATGTGTGTGCCTCCGAAGAAGGTTCGACGAAGGATGTTTATAAAATCAACCACCTAGTGGTTATCATATCACGTCCGAGAATGAATGAAACCGGGGCACAAATTGCGCCCAAGGTTATAATCCAGAAGCCCGTTGCTTTCCCTTACAAAGATAGCAAAAGGGTACCGTGGAATTATAGTTGCAATGTGACAATCCCGGGAGAGGAAATCCCAATTAATGCATCAAAAGAAAGTCAAGACGAGGATTTTTATACACGCAGTGGAAGGCGTTATACCCCAAATACAAAAGTTGAGCAGGTTAATGGAAAATTAGTGGCAATTGAGCAAAATAAGGAGAGGTCGTCGGGACCTGAACCAACTTTTAATGAATCAGTGACTGAAAAAGAAGCAAAAGAATTCTTAAAATTTCTAAAGCACAGCGAATACAGCGTCGTGGAACAGCTGCACATGCAGCCAGCTCGCATATCGGTACTGGCCTTACTCTTAAGCTCAGAAGCCCATCGCAGCACATTGATGAAGGTGCTAAATGAAACTTATGTTGCTAACGATATCTCTGTAAGTAAACTAGACCGCTTAGTCAACAACATAAGTGCCGACAACTTCATATTCTTCAATGACGATGAAGTACCGCCAGGGGGCCGAGGATCTACTAAAGCTTTACACATCACGACCCACTGTAAAGGGTACACATTACCAGGGGTATTGATTAACAATAGGTCTGCATTAAATGTCCTACCCCTATCTACGCTGAATAGGCTGCCAGTGGATAGTTCTCACATGAAAACATGCCAAAATATAGTGAGAGCATTTGATGGCACGGAAAGGAAGGTAATGGGGAGAATGAAAATACCCCTTTAATCGGGCCGAGCACGTACGAGGTAGATTTCCTAGTCATGGACATTAAGACTTCGTATAATTGCCTATTGGGGAGGCCATGGATTCACTCAGCGGGGGCAGTGCCGTCATCGTTGCATCAAAAGCTCAAATTTATAACGGAAGGTCGATTGGTGACCATAAATACGGAGGAAGATATCATTGCATCCGTTACCAGCGACGCGCCATATGTGGGCACAGATGATGAAGCAGTTGAATGTTCTTTTCGGTCTTTAGAATTCGTGAACGCGACATTCATTACCGAAGGAAGCAAGATTCTGAGGCTCAGGTTATCTGAGACTACAAGAATGGGGCTACAGCTAACTGTTGGAAAAGTGGCCCTACCCGGAAGAGGACTCGGGAAATACCTCCAAGGAATGACTAATGCACCAATGATAAAGGACAAACAAGACTGTTTTGGGTTAGGATTCAGGCCAGACACAAAACAAAGAAAGAAGGAGCTGGAGAAGAAGCAAGAGAGAAGGAGAGCGTGATTGAGCGGAAGAGAAATCCAATGGGAACCAATGATCTTCCCCCACATTTCAAAGACTTTTGTGTCTAGAGGAGTCGTTCACTCTGAGAGGGGCACGTCGAGAAAGGAAATCACGGAAGGAATGATGGAAAATGTGAGCATCAATGCCGCATATGAAGAAGGAACTAGAATAGAGAATCTGTCGGGCATTCGCCCTCATGAGCCGGGAAGTGTTCTGAATAATTGGACTGCGGAAGAGATTCCTGTAGTCTTTAGAACTAACACAGAGTAATATTCAAAACACACTTATTACTCTAGGCCTAGGAGTAATAAGAGTCCCTTTTTTGTGAAAATAGGCCTATGTTCAAAATTGTTATTTCAATGAAATGCATCCTTTTGTCTTACTCCCAAATATTCTTTTATTCTTTCATTCATGATCATACCATATATATCATTATTCTTAGATTCCTTTGTTCTTTGTATCCTCCTTCGCACCTCCAACAGGTCTCCAGATATCAACGATGTGAGTGACATTGCTACTAACTCAGAGTCTCCTTTTGAGCGGGATATGTGTCTAGAAGGATCTCAGGACTTTGAAGATGACAGAGACTGTGACTTATTCCCTGATCTATTAAGGATAGTAGAACAAGAGGAGAAACAGATTCTACCCCATGAAGAGACAGTAGAAGTCGTGAACTTGAGAGACGAACTAGAAAAGAAAGAAGTAAATATCGGAGCCTGCATTACCACAGAGACAAAACGGGACCTTATTGAGTTACTCCAAGAGTTCAAGGATGTCTTCGCATGGTCGTATAAAGACATGCCTGGGCTAAGTACTGACATTGTGGTACACAAGCTCCCCATCAAAGAAGAATGCAAGCCAGTTCAACAAAAGTTTCGGAGGATGAGGCCCGATGTCTTGTTGAAAATAAAAGAGGAAGTCAAGAAGCAATTCGACGCTGGTTTCTTACAAGTAGTTAAGTACTCGGAATGGGTAGCTAATATTGTCCCCGTCTCTAAGAAAGATGGAAAAGTACGGATGTGTGTACACTACAGGGATCTGAACAAAGCCAGCCTGAAGGATAATTTTCCGTTACCCCATATCGACACCTTAGTGGACAATACGGCAGGTTACTCACTTTTCTCCTTAATGGATGGTTTCTCAGGGTACAATCAGATAAAGATGCATCCTGAAGACATGAATAAGACCACATTTGTAACCATATGGGGAACATATTGCTATAAAGTGATTCCATTCGGACTGAAAAATGTGGGAGCAACGTATCAAAGGGCCATGGTAACCTTGTTTCATGATATGATGCACAAAAAAATTGAAGTCTGTGTCGATGACATGATTGCCAAATCTCGGATAGAAGAGGAACATGTGCTAGTCTTGAGGAAGTTATTTTTGAGGTTGAGGAAATTTCAGCTGAAACTCAATCCAGCGAAGTGTACCTTCGGGGCCAGGTCAAGAAAACTACTAGGATTCGTGGTCAGCGAAAAAGGGATTGAGATTGACCCAGATAAAGTCAAAGCCATACAAGAGCTACCTCCACCGCGTACTTAAAAGGAAGTTCGGGGATTCCTAGAAAGATTAAATTACATCGCTAGGTTTATTTCACAACTAACCGAGAAATGTGACCCCATATTCCGTCTCCTTAAGAAACACAACCCGGGCGTTTGGGACGAGGAGTGCCAGAAGACTTTCGAAAAGGTCAAGCTATATTTGTCTAATGCCCTAGTGTTGACACCACCTAGTCCAGACAAGCCCTTGATACTGTATTTAACGGTGTTTGAAAATTCTATGGGATGCGTGCTTGGCCAGCACGATGAGTTAGGAAGGAAAGACAGAGCGATATGTTACCTCACTAAGAAGTTCACTGAGTGTGAAACAAGATACTCGCCAATTGAAAAGTTGTGTTGTGCCCTAATCTGGACAACTCGAAGACTGAGACAATACATGTTGTATCACATGACTTGGCTAATCTCTAAAATGGACCCTCTGAAGTACTTGATGGAATCGACTACTTTGAATGGGAGAATGGCCCGATGGCAAATTCTACTTTCTGAATTCGATATAGTCTACGTTAACCAGAAGGCTGTAAAAGGAAGTGCGATAGTAGATTTTCTAGCCAGTAGAGCCCTAGAGGACTACGAGCCCTTGAATTTTGACTTCCCAAATGAAGATCTAATGTATATAGCAACCACCGAAGAAGACCCTCAAGAAGGTCATCCTTGGAGGCTAAACTTTGACGGAGCATCAAATGCTGTGGGTAACGGAATCGGGGCAGTCCTGGTATCCCCGAGCGGAGATTATTATCCCTTTACTAGTAAGTTGGATTTTGACTGCACGAACAATATGGCAGAATACGAAGCATGCATCATGGGAATTCGTGCGGCCATAGAGCGTAAAATCAAGGCGTTAGAGGTATACGGAGATTCTGCCTTAGTGATTTATCAACTCAAAGGTGAATGGGAGACGAGAGACCCCAAGTTGATCAATTATCGAAGGTTGATCCTTGAATTAATTAAAGAATTTGATGACATCGTCTTCTGCTACCTCCCGTGAGAAGAAAATCAGATGGCTGATGCCCTGGCAACTTTAGCTTCTATGATCAAGGTGAATAGACAAGAGGATGTGAAACCAATCCAAATGAGCATTTACGAGGCTCTGGCTCATTGTTACAACCTCGAATAAGAAGAAGAAAATGATGACCACCCTTGGTACTACGATATCCTGCGATATGTAAAGAATCGTGAGTACCCCAACTGTGCTCATCGAGAATGACAAAAGAACGTTGAGAAGACTGGCCAATGACTACGTCTTGGACGGGGAGATCCTATACAAAAGAAGAAAGGATCAAGTATTGTTAAGATGTGTGGACGCTATTGAGGCTAAGAAAATCTTGGAAGAAGTCCACGAAGGCGTCTGTGGGACACACGCTAATAGCTTTACAATGGCCAGGCAAATTATGAGGTTTGGTTACTATTGGTCCACCATGGAAGGAGACTATATCAACTACGCCAAAAGATGTCATAAATGCCAAATCTATGGAGACAAGATTAATGTGCCTCCTTCACCCCTGCATGTCATGACTTCACCATGGCCTTTCTCGATGTGGGGCATGTATATGATTGGACCAATTTCGCCAAAAGCTTCAAATGGGCATCGGTTCATCTTCGTGGTTATTGACTATTTCACCAAATGGGTAGAAGCTGCCTCATATGCCAATGTTACTAAATTGGCAGTTAGCAAGTTCCTAAAAAAAGAAATCATTTGTCGGTATGGAATGCCAGAGAGGATCATATCGGACAACGCACTGAATTTGAACAACAGCACAATAGAGGATGTCTGCAACCAATTCAAGATTAGACACCACAACTCGTCACTATACCGTCCGAAGATGAATGATGCGGTCGAGGCAGCTAACAAAAACATTAAGAAGATTGTGGGGAAAATGACTGAGACTTATAAAGACTGACATGAAAAGCTACCATTCGCCCTCTATGCTTATCGAACGTCCGTCAGGACCTCCACCAGGGCCACACCTATCTCGTTGGTTTATGGAATGGAGGCGGTTTTACCTATCGAGGTTGAGATTCCTTCCCTCAGAGTTTTGTCAGAAGTAAAGTTGGATGAAGCAGAGTGGATCCAGTCACGATACGATCAGTTGAATCTAATTGAAGAAAAGAGGCTAAGAGCTATCTGTCATGGTCAAATGTACCAAAAGCGAATGATGCGTGCTTACAACAAAAAGGTTCGTCCAAGAGAATTTCACGAAGGAGACCTAGTATTGAAAAAGATCCTACCCATGCAAAAGGATTTCAGAGGAAAATGGATGCCGAATTGGGAAGGACCTTATGTGGTAAAAAAGGCATTTTCTGGAGGAGTATTGATATTGGCTGAAATGGATGGCAAGACTTTACCCAATCCTGTGAATTCAGATTCGGTTAAGAAATACTTCGCCTAAAAAAAAAAAAGGGGAGAGGCCAAGGTGAAAACCCGCAAAGGGCATCTTGAGACCAAAGGAGATTTGAGTTGAAAACCCGAAAAGGGCGGCTCAAATTCAGACAAAGTGGGGCATACAGCAGTCTTGCTATGCCTGAATTAACAATGAAGAAGTATGCTACATCTCGGGGCATCTACAAGGGTACTCTAGATCCCCTAAACACACATCGGGCAAAAAGGGAGTCCTCAAGAAGTTCGTACATAGAAGCTCATGCTGCGATATCTAGGGCACCTATTTTCTTTCTATCCATTTTGTATTCCAGCAACATTTGTTGTCTGAGATTGATCCATTCCCAAGTTTTATTTCTGACAAACTTCATCTCTGTCATTGTTGTGATCCTTTTCAAGTGTTTTGCATTGAAATAATGGTTAATGGATTAAAGTCATTTTTGCAAAAAGAGTTCTGCATATTGCTCTAAGAGTCTCTAAATAGTATAGGAACCTGAAACAAGACTATTATTTAGAACTAACCAAACTCAAAGATTGCAAACATTTGAGAAGAAAGAGTTTAAATTGGGACTACCTCTTCGGGTTTTCTATTCAAAATTTGAGCTGAACAAGAAGACAGGGTACCATTTCAGTGAAAGAACCTTGATAAACAAAGAGCAACGACAACCTAAACATTAAAAGGATTCACACTCACAACATGTTGCACCCATACATTCATAGATCATTCATAATGCATCTAATTAGGAGCATTTGATTCATTTTGATCATCGCATCCTAATTCTTTGGCATAAACATAAATACATGGAACTAATTCTACAGGTTATGTTCCAAGAATCAGTAAATTTACAGACCTTAACCCCCTAAGCAGTAGGGTAATAGGCTGAAAATTACAGATCTTGTCTCCCTGAAGTTGCAGTGGAGCAGACTGAAGATCCACAGATCTTAACCCCCTAAGCAGTAGAGAAATAGATCGAGGATGATGAGCTTTAACCCTCTAAGCAGTAGAGTAACAAGCCAAGTTTTCAAACCTTAAACCCCCTAAGCAGTAGGGTAACAAGCCGAATTTGCAGATCTTAACCCCCTAAGCAGTAGGGAAACAGATCAGAAGTGATGGACCTTAAACCCCTATGCAGTAGGGTAACAGGCTGGGAATTACACACCTTTTCTCCCTGAGATGGCGTTAGAGCAGCTTGAAGCCACAACAGATCTCCTTGAAGTTTCAGCAGAAAAGATGGAAATTACAAATTTTATCCCCCTGAGCAGTAGGGAAACAGATCGAAGGCAACGAGCTTTAACCCCCTAAGCAGTAGGGTAATAAGCTGAAATTCGTAGATCTTATCACCCTAAGCGTCAGGGTAACAATCCAAGTTTACAGACCTCGAACCCCTAAGCAGTAGGGTAACAGGTTGAATTCACAGATCTTAACCCCCTAAGCAGTAGGGAAACAGATCAAAGTTGCAGTGAAGCGGATCAAAGCCATTAACCTTATCTCCTTGAAGTTTCAGCGGAGAAGAGCGAAACTACAGGACTCATCTTTCTGAAGTCGCAGTAGAGCAGTGAATCGGAGCGAAGCCACAAGATGCAGTGGATTGGAATGAAGTCACCTAAAGAAGAGGAGCACCCAAAGAAGTCAAGACTCGATATGGCTGGGCCAAACGGGTCTTTCTTGAGAATCTTTGCTTTATTCTCGTTACACGACAACAAGCAAAGAGGGGCAGCTGTATAAGCCCGTTTGACCCCCCAGCCCAAAACCTATTTCCTAACCCTCAAGCTCAATACCCAAACAAAACCCCTAACCCCTAAACAGAAGCCCAAACCCAACTAGCCCCAAGTTTAGGGTTTCAGAATCTGAAACCCTAAACCACTTGCCCCCACCGCCTCTGACTCCCACCGCCTCAGTCACGTCGATAGCGCAAGTGGCCTCTGCTCCACCGCCTATTTTCCTGCAAAGAAAAAAACAAAAAAATGTAATGGCTATTTAAAAGCCAAATCCGAAAAACCATTGACATTCGGCACTAGAAAAATAAAAATAAAAACAGCATTTTTGACTTTGAAACACAAACAAAAAATCAGGAGAAAAACACTAAATTGGAAACAAATATCAAGAATCAGACATCAAGAAGACAAAGGTGATTTCATTCGATACATCTTCGATCTATTTCTTTTTTCTCGAATCTCCTATTTGCGTATATAGATTATAAACCTATAAAATATATAAGATAATATAAAAAAAAGAAAAAAAAAAGGAAGAAACTTTACCTTTCCCGCCACCGTAGCGGCAGTGTATGCGTGGCGTGACCTCTCTGGCCGGATGCAGGATTGTCCCAGAGAGAAAGGGAGAATTTTCCCCTTTTTTTTCCTAAAGCAGCTGAAAAATGAGCAGCAAAAGAAAATTTGGGGGTTTTATAATGGTACCAAAACAGTACCGTTTTGGCCCCTCCTCCAGGTGCATAAAACGCGCGCGTTTGGGGGAACGGGCCGACCCGACCCGACAGGCATGGGATCCGCGCGTTTTTGAAGCGGAGGGGTTATTTGCACTTTTGGTCCCTCCGCTTTTTTGTCATTTTGCAATTAAGTTAATTATGCTTTTAAATTCGCCCCTTTGATTTTATTTCGCTTACATTTTGGTCCCGATTAAAGTGCAGCGTTTTGGGGAAAGGAAAAATTTCCTTTTTAGTCCCCCATGTCATTCGCGCATTCCAAGTGGGTCCCTTCCCTTATTTTTATTTTTTGATTTGGCCCCAAAACTATGTTTTGTTTCAGTTTTAGTCCCTTTTTTATTTTCATGCCCTCAACATTAAATTAATCATTTTTTATTGTATAATTTTTTTTATTAAGCTTATTATAAATTATTATTATTATTATTATTATTATTATTATTATTATTATTATTATTGTCATCATATTTATACTTATATTTATTTTATTCTAATGCCATTTTTATTACTATATCCATTATTATTATTATTATTATTATTATTATTATTATTATTATTATTATTATTATTATTATTATATACATATCCCTTTACTACTATTATTATCATGAATTAACATATCATTATTACTTTTATTTTAGTATTATCCCTATTATTATCATTTCATTATTAAACTAAATAATTTAGTGTAAATATTATATTATACCTTCCTTTTTATATTTACTTATTACCAATTAATTTAACCTATTATTATTATTATTATTATTATTATTATTATTATTATTTTACCATTATTATGAATTTTTATTATCATAAATTATTATTATCGCTACTATTATTTTTGTTAACGTTTTTTCACCAATTTATTATTTCCTATTTTTATATTTATTTTTATTATCATATATATTACTAATGTACTGTTATTATTATTATTATTACTAATATCACCATTATTATTATTATTATTATTATTATATTATTACGATTATTATTATTATACCTTTTATCATTATTACTTTTGTATTCTTATTATAATTATTGTTATATTTTCTTCCTTTTGTAATTACTTATACGCTATCATTTTTCAGTACTAACTAATTTAATATATATATATATATATATTTAGCACACTTATTCTGTTTATATCTCACTACTTTTATTATTATCATTTCATCATTAATTTATATCTTCGTAAATAATTTTAAACCTTAAATCATTCACTATTTGTCTTATCATCATTATCATTACTAACATTGTGCTATGTAAATCTTTTATTATTATATTATACATACCTTTTTATATATACTATGCATGTGTATCTTTTAATATTGTACTATTATTATTATACATATATATATTTCTTTTGTACATTTCTTATTACTTCTATTATTACGTACGTATTTCAATATGTATATATATATACTTATATCATTATTATCGTTCGCGTTATCGTTGTCATTTCATTTTGTCATCTTTTTATATTCATTTATATTTATTTATTAATTTACCTGCGTATTCGATCATTTTATTCTCCTCCTGCGCTTGTTTACCAGCCTTGTTATTATTTCATCTTTCATAGCTGCTCGTATTATTATGTTCGATATTGTCACATTTATTATTACGTATTAACATCGTAATTTGCTTTCATATTTTACTATAAATTGTATCTTGTTTTTACTCGATGCCTTAAAATAATTCTTTCATAAAAGCGATATGCCGTATTTGGTAATTCGAGACAATCGTGCCCTAACTTACTGGGCTTTGACTTTTCTCATTTAACTTAAATAACGTGATACTCTTTTAAATCGCTATACGAGTTTTGGAAAAGTGCTTATTCTCGAAGATACGGAGCGTTTTGCCCAAACTTACCGGGTATGACATTTCGTCACCTCGAAATAATAATTTATTCTAAAATTATTCGGTGTTTGAGAGTCCGAGAAAACGTGCCCTAACTTACTGGGTTTCGATTTCTCTTGTTTACTCTAAATAATTGAATACCCTTTTTTATAAATTAAAAAACGTAAATTTTATGAAAAAGACAAACTCGCTCTCGAAAATTCAAGGTGTCGTGTCCTAACTTACTAGATGTGACATTTCATGTTTTGAGACGAAAAGATCTTTAACACTTGAGCTTTTTATAAAGAAGGTTCGTATTTCAAAAGTCCTTCAAAGTTTTCAATCTTCGATCTTAAGACATTAATTAATCAACTAGGTACCAATTTTGGGCGTATCGAGGGTGCTAATCCTTCCTCGTGCGTAACCGACTCCCGAACTCATTTTCTGATTTTCGTAGACCAAAAATTATCATTTTAGTAAATCTTAACTTTTATTGAAATGGTTAATTTAAAGGTGACCCGATCACACCTCATCAAAAAGGATTGGTGGCGACTCCAGTTTTTGTAAAAAAAATGGTTACGACAGTTACATTTTAGTCACTTATGTTATTATTTTGTTACGAAGTGGTCACTCTACCGTTAAGTTCTGTTATCTCTGTAATGGTAATCCTACATGGCAGTCCAACTAGATTTTAGGTGCCAACTTGGATTTCTAAATGGGATGAAAATAGATTTTTAATTAAAAAAATTTAATTAATTAAAATTTTTAAACTTAAACCTTAACTAAAAAACTATTCATCGGGGTTTTATTAAACAATAAAAAATCTAATCTTTTGTTTTTCAGTTTTGAATAAAAAATATAGATGAATGCAAAGAAGACATACCTGAACCTTCCATTGAATCCATCTTTATGAAGTAGTCAATTTGATTTCAACTATTTTGATTTTAATAATAATTTTTCCAATCAAATGAAAAAAAAACCATTGAAAAAAAGAAGAGACGGAAGAAAATAAAAAAAGAGGAGATGAACAGTTTTTTTAGTTAAGGTTAAGGTTTAAAAATTTTAATTAATTAAAATTTTTAATTAAAAATATATTTTCATCCCATTTAAAAATTCAAGTTGGCACCTAAAATCTAGTTGGGCTGCCACGTAAGATTACCGTTAAAGAGATAACGGAACTTAACGGTAGAGTGATCATTTCGTAACAAAATAATAATATAAGTGACGAAAATGTAACATTTCAAACATAAGTGACTAAAATGTAACCTGGGGCAAACAAAAGTGACTATTATTGTAGATTACTCTATTCAGAATTGTTTAACCCAATTTAAATCCTTGGTTTCAATCATCTTTTCGTAAAGGATAAATTCGACGGACTAATATCGATTTCGTGTTGTGTTCGAGGTATCTGAGGTGACATTGATGCCATTTCCAAAGCTTTAGATTCTTGAATCGTCACGTCCGCGACTTCCCTCCTTTCCGATTGCAGTCCACCACGACTAACATCAGGAACATCGATATCACGGTCAGTCGAAGAGTTGGCGAACATATCTACCGGATCCCATTGGTCGTTCTCAAAGTTCGAATGCGTCAGAGACGTATGACCGCTTTCCTCACTTTTTCGAGGATAGCCATGTAGAAGATGGACAGGAGACATCCCATGTGTTGGAGTTGCGGGCTTGCTTGAAAATGGTGTTGTATTCTTCGAATGCTTGCCGTGTATAGTATCTTCCTTTGCTGTGTGATGCCAATTTTTAAGCGATTCTGCTATTCTTTGATTGAAGATTGTTGATCTCATCTTTGTTCCCATCTGTACACAAAATTTAAAAAAATTATAAATTAACATATATTTTTCCTTCAAAAAATTTAAGGATCGGATTATTTATTTTTACTGATAAATTAACTCGATTTAATTGGATTGACGTGTTTGGCCTGACCGATTCAACTTATTTAAGTTTAAAACATTTATTTTTTAACTCTGTAAAAATAATAAACATGTTTATGTGTTAGGTCTAATAACTACTCATTTTTATAAATTCTTATAATTAGATTTCAAGATTATTATTAAACAGTAACTAGGACTTATCAAATTAAATTTATTAAAATTTCATCTAAAATTTGAAAAAATTATTTTATGAATTCTCTCACCACTTCATTCATGATCTTTTTTCAATTATTTAATGATATTTCAGCAATTCTTTTCATATCATTCATGCATAATTTTTGTAATTTTTTTTTACGTTAAATCCTGAATCCTAAACACTGAATCTCAAACTTTGAATCCTAAAACCCAAATCTTAAATCATGAACCCAAAGGTTTAAAGTTCGAGTTGAGATTTCAAGATTTAGGATTTTGGGTTTGGGGTGCAAAGTAAAAAAAAAATACCAAAATTATATATCAATTTTATGAAAAAATTACTGAAATATCATTAAATAATTAAAAAAAATCATGAATAATGTTAATAAAAAGAGCTCCAAAATTCGACTCTTACCTGATTCACTAAAGCATAGAGTGGAAGAGTGACGTAGCTGCAGAGAACTTGTATAATGACCCTGAAAATTACAATATATATTATCAGTATTTTGTTTTTCAAATCATTAATATTTATTTTATGATCTGAGCCAAAAAGATGATTTTTTATCCGTAATTTTTTATTAAAAAAAAAAAACTCACCCCATAGAGATTCTGATGATGATATCTTCAATTTTCTCATGGTAGCAAGAATTTATGGTAAATTCATACTAAAAAGGATTGAGAAAGAAGGGAAAAGAATTGTTAGATAAGCTAATGGAACATTTTCTCGGGAAACAAACACAGGGTTTAGGTTTTGCTTACCGTGCTCCACACGAAAAAGGCCAGTTGAAATGCATTCTACACAATGAAATCATATTTTGATAAATTCAAATTTGCCCGTAAAAGTTAATTCATGTATTTATATCATATTTGGATTTAATTAAATTTATATTTATATTACATAAAATTTTAATATATACATAAATTCATATTATATCAATTAAGTTTGAAGTAAAAATTATTACCATAAAAAGAATGATGTGAATGAGAATAAGAAGGAATTGAGGACGATCGAACCAGAAGTGTTCATCGCCTGGTTCAACCACTGGTGCACCCTTCACCACACCTCCTCTTTCTTGAATCCTTAATCCCATTTTTGTTATGATGACTTGCAGCTTGGTTCCAACCATTAGAATTATCTGAAATAAGTAAATGTTACCGATATCTGAATCTAAATATTATCTTAATTTGTTATGTAAAAAGCAAAAAGGATATCCATAAATATATGATTCCATAAAAGCAATTACATAATATATGAAAAATGTATTGTACTTACAATTAAGGGGATAAAAGGAAGCCAAAAATAAGATCTCCACCCTGTCCATAAAGGGTAAATTGTTTATTAACATTAACCACAATAGTAAAAAGATGAAAATCCCGCTGATTGAGTTATAGTTTGATTGATATATATATTATTGTTAATATAGAAAGACGTGGGTTTAAGTATACTAAAATGTATTATCTTCCTAATTATGAGTTGAGGAGAGACTATAGATAATTTTAAATATTATATGAAAAAATGCAGATATAATCAAAATATATGATGAGATTATTAAAATTTTTTTTTTTAAATTCTTACCATGTGTATAGGCAAGCAAGAATAGGACCGCAATGAACCATATGTGTGGACTGCAATTTCATACAACATTATATATATATATATATATATATGAAACCCAACGTATATTTATATTTGGAACTTGTACTTGAATTTAAATTAGAAAGTACACTAACCTGATCCCAACTACAACTTTAAAATCTTCTTCTAATGATTTTTCGATGTAATTCTGAAAATCGAATTGTGTTTCCTTTTCAGGCGGCAAATGTGCCTAAAAACGTAGTAAACAGGAACTCATAAATTTCGTGGTTTTCTTAGCTAAACAATTGTAATTAGAGGTTCTCATAAGTCGGGTTGAGTCAAGTTTAAATATTTTATACTTGCTTAAATTCACTCATATTTGCAAAAGACTAACTAAGCCCATTTTAGGTCTGTCCATATTATATTTTTGGACTTAATATTTTTGTCCAAACCCTTTCAAATTTCGAACGGATCTTCAGACCTAACAAATAACCCGATCCATGAACAAATCCAATTGTAATGTGCAAATATTAACCTTTATCATCAAGGACATTTATAGTTGATATTTTGGTTATGTAACAACAAAAAATTAATCCGAAATTGTAATTTAAAATCCTAAATCCTCAACTTTTAGCTTACCATGATAAATCCATGCCTTAATGTCAAGTAATCAACCTTTGTAACTGAACCATAGAATTGTCTAAAGAAACACACCTGATAGCAAATAAAGAATAAAATTCCAACACAAATATTAATTATTAAAAGTTTCAAATATTTTTATTTTAAATAATTTAAAATTTGATTATACTTACAATCCAAACAGATAAAGTGGAGCTACTCCAAAAGTTCAAATGTCTACGTCCAAATGAAGTGTCCCTTGCAAATCTGAACCTCTCAGGATCTACATTATCAAAAGGAAGAAAAAAAAATACTCATTATTTATTAATAAAATTATTTTTTATTCAATTTTAATTTAAATATAAAAAAAAAACTTTTCTAAGTATATAAATAAGTCTGGAGGCAGTGGCATTGGACCTCCAAAATGGTAAATTGATTATATAGTCCTTTCAAATTTTATGAAATAACAAGTTAAATTAAAAAAAAATGGAAAATTTCATTATAAAATACCATTGTAATATTGAGCAGTCTTGGTTTCATTTTCCCAAGTCTTCCATGTCTTCATCTGCGGTCCAAAAAATTTATTTAAAAATCCGTAGATAAGATAAAGATAATGTTAAATAATTTTATATGAAATAGTTAAAAAATAAATACCTTATAACTTCCCAAAACATAGGTGATAATGCAATAGAGAATATGAAAGATTGCCAACACAAAGATGAATATATGAAGCTGGTGGATTCCATATGACGATACAAATGCTACTTCTCCCTGAAATTTCAAATTTTAATTCACAATTTATTTATAATTTTTAATGGTATAATTATTAAATTAGCTTTCAATGTTTACATGTTATGTTCGTTTGACACTTTTTTTTAGTTAAATTTGATCATTAATCTTTTCAAAAGAGTCAATTTGATTTTCTTTGATGAAAATGATGACTAAAATATTAATTTCTAATGATATTGGCGTGGCAACCCGCATGACAATCTATAAGGATAAAACCATAAATTTTTTTGAGAGGGGGTCGAAATTGAGTTGTATATTTTTGAGAAAGCAAAATAATTTCACCATTTTAATACCCTATATTTTATAGATTTTAAAGGATTAATCAAAATTTTCTTTTGAGGGGGCAAAATGTAATTTTACTATATATTAATTTAAAATTTTATAAATTATAAAGGGACTAAAAGTAAAAATTTTCATTTTAGGAAACTCAGGGCCTCTACTAACCCCATGGCTCCGCCCTTAACAATCCGTGTGCAACGTGCAAACATAATACTATTTTTTTTTATATGTTACGTAAATAAACAATTTTAAAATGTTGGAAAAATTCATATAGAAAAAAATCAAAACTCAAACAAAATTATAAAAAAATCATAAATAAATAAAAAGCATGAAGCATATGTAGATTACCATATGAGTTGTCATTTTTAAAATTTTAACATTTTAATCAATATTTTCGTTAAAAAGGTCCTTTTTCTAAAGGATAATGATTAAATTGAACTTTTTAAAAAATGTTAAAGGCTAAATTTAGCTAAAAATAATAAGAAATAAATTTTAAAAAAAATTTAAATTCATTTATTTTTATTTTTAATTTTTAAAAATTATTATCTAAATCTAATTTTAATAATTTCAATGTCTAAAATTAATACGTTTTAATTTTTAAATAAGATGGGAGTAATTGAAAAAAATTAAGAAATAAAAGGGCATGCCTTTTTTCGGCATTTGTCTGTTTCTTTAGAAGGGTATTTAGCATTAGAATTCTTATCACAAGGATGCCACGTGTCCGATACTGTTTCTGATATACAAATGTCAGCTATACGGTCTTTAAGTACTGTTAGTAGGAATGATATAAATCCCATCAGCATCAGCTCTGCAATACACAAGTACAAAAGTGTTCATATTATCACATATATATTTTTAATTTTAATTTTATATTATATATCAAATATAAATATTTAAAAACAAAAATATTAATTAATTACCTGTTTTAACCTTCTCGAGTGCTTCATAAAGAGCTGGTTTATGCTTTTTCTTCAACCACTGTGTAAAAAGCATATGCAAAACAATGACATATATTATATAATCTCCAACAAAATATATATTTGAAAAGACTTAAATTTTTCCATAAAAATATCATGGAATAAAATTAATAAGGATTACATTAATAAATCAAATAATTAATTTTATCAATTCATATAATTACACTTAAAAAATGGTATACAATAAGAAGAATTAGAGGTGTTCATGGACCGAGTCAAGCCCTAATAAAATTTTAGGTTTGATTAATTGACTTGAGTCCAGTTCAAAAATTTGATTTAATTTTTTGTTCAACTCCAAGTTTAACCCAGCCTAACTCACCCATATTGATTATTTTATTTTATTTTTTATATAAGAAAATTAAAAAAATATATAATACATCAAATACATTAAAAAATTAAAATAAATTTTAAAAATATATATACTTAAATAACACTAAGAAAAGTGCTAAGAAAGGTGCAACTGAACAAACAAATAACTCTAAAATAGTAACAAAATTAACAATGAAACAAGAGTTATACAATATCCAAACAATAACAACAATATAATAGCAATATAATAGTGAAATGATAGCAAAATAATAGAAAAACAACAGCAAAATAGCATGGTTTTTTTATTGCAAATTCAGGTCGGGCAAAAAAAAAAAAGACTGAAACCCAACCAATTTTATAAATAGACATTTTTTTTTTGCCAAATCTCATTTTTCAAGCTTATATCTTTACGTAAACATTTTCACTTTTCAAATAAACTTCTCTATTCAAAAACAAGATAAAAGGTAAGGTTTACGAATACTAAAATTTTCAAGGATGGCTAAACTTTGAATTCTGAAAGAAAGCGAAACCAAGGCTGGTACAAGCCTTATAAAAAGTAAAAGAAGTAAAAGGCATGTGAAAGGCATGTTCAATGAGGATAAATTTAAAATATCACTAAATGAATCGATTTAGTGAAGCTGTCGCATGTGAAAGGCATGTTCAATGAGGATAAATTTCATTATAAAAGTAAAAGAAGTAAAAAGAAATACCTTGCCTAGCATGTGAATGGCATGTTCAATGAGGATTGAAACAACAATAATACAAAAACACACCACTGCAACAGCCCATGTTGGTGTCTCTTCCAATGAACGTGCTTTAGTATTAACCACCGGCGACGGGGGCGCCATTTTTGTGCTCATTTTTCAAGCTTTCTGCAACTCAAACTACTTCAGAAATTCTCTCTATATATAGATAATATTCTTCTTGGATAATTTTTTTAAATTTAAATGTTTAGATACAAAATAATAGATTATTTATAGAATTGAGTTGCTTGCCATAATGAAGAGGAAATCATAGAAACTTCCAAAACTAAAAGACTTTGTAATAAGAAACTTCCAAAACGCCTCTTTCCCATCACCTTCGCTTTAGCTTTACAAGAATCGCCAAACAATAATAATCGTTTAACTCAGGCGCAGCCCCCCCTCCTAGTTGGTGGCTGCTGCTTGCACCTTAAAATGAAAAATTTTTTATTTAAATTTTTATATTTTTTAAAAATTTATATTAAAAAAAAGTAAAATTATATTTTGATTCCTCATAAAAATAATAAAAAATATTTTATCTGTTAAAAATTATAAAGATGTATGCTACTTAAATGGTAGAATTATATTTTTACTATCGTAAAATTTAAAATTTAATTTGCACCCCTTAAAAAAAAATTTTGCCTTTGCCCCTAGTTTAACTGCCTTGTTAGTTATTTTAAATAAGGGTAATTTTTATTTTAATTATTCAAAAATATAATTTAATTACCATAGTTAAAAGATTCATCAAACTGATCAATTATTTAGGTTGTATTTAACAATGCTGTAGAAAAACATTTTTGGAACAAAAATTTTGCTAAATAAATAATTTTTTGTTGAAATTTTTGGCTTTTCAAAAATACTTTTGATCAAATAGAATAGCTAAAATTTGTAGCTTTTCTTCTTTCAAAAGCACTTTTGAATGTTTAATTATTTTTTCACTCGTCATTCCTTTCGGTTCTTTTTTAAAATAACACAAATGCATTAATATTTAATTACAAATATTTATTTAATGGTTATATTTAAATATTTAAAATATAATTTATATATTTAATGCTTATGAGCACTTTTGGTTTTTTTTTTTTTGTCGTTGCAGAGAAGGAAAAAACATATTATTTCATAATATTATTTTTTAAAATAAGACAAATGTGTTAATATTTAATGGTTATATTTAAATATTTAAAATATAATTTATATATTCTAATTACATTTTGTAAATTGCTTAACAATATTTAAAATTTATATTCATACTAACATATCATAATATTAACTAATTTAAATATTATTTAAATGCATATTTATTAATCTATAATACTATGTCTGAATTGGACATTTTTTTTACGACAATACTAAACACTTAAATCTTAAATCAAACTTTCTAAAAATACTTTTACACATCATTTTTCAAAAGTAATGCTAAATTAGCCTGTGTGGATATAACTACGTGAGTTTGATATTATATTGGATTAATATAAAAAAATTGAAATCAATTTATCTTAAATCATTAACGTAATAGATTGAATTAGCTAAAATAAATTTTGGTATTCTTCATGTAATGGCCTAAATTCAAAATTATCGGAACAGTGGTTTCGTAACCACAAATCCGATTTAAAGAGAAATTTATTTTAATATTTTTGCATGAAAACTGATATGATAGGAAAATCGTATGAAAATATTGATAGAAAAATTTTACCGATTTAGTGGTTAGTTAGAAAAAGAAATTATTGAAGAAATTGGGTAAAAACAAGGTATCGAGACCTTTATCTCAGAAACCGAGTCAAAAATAATTTTATAAATATTTATGAAATGTTATTAATGTGGTATTAAAATTTCGTTAGGAAATTTTAATGTTTGGGTAGTCAATTAAATGAAAAGGACTAAATTGTAATAGGTGTAAAAGTTGCTAGAATGATTAAATAGCTTAAGAGTCTAATGAGAAAGGATTTAAAAGGCAATTAGACCCAAAATTTATTTGGGCTGGACGACAAGGGCATGAAATCAGCAGGGAATTTGATAAATTAAGGGCAAAATTGGAATATTGCAAAATTAACTAAATAAAGCTAGGACTAAATAGGAAATATCTAGATTTCTCTTCATTTCTCTTCAATTCCAGCAGCTAAAAACGCCATAGGAGGGTTCTATAAGCTGGTATTTCATAATTTTTGCACCAAGTGAGTTAATCCTTGCCTTTTTCTTGTAATTTTTGTGTTTCTAAGACTTTTACAACTAGGTCCTACTATTAAATTCATTAGTTTTTGATTTCATGGATGAAATTGAAAGTCACCATGATTGAGTTCTGTAAGTTTATGATGAAATAGAAATAAACTAGAATATCATTTGAATCCTGTATGAAGAGATAATTAATTTTTAGTGAAGAAGGGTCGAATCACAGAGGCAGCAGAACAGGGGTGATTTTAAAGAATAAACTGTACTGATTGGCTAAACCAAGAATTCTGAAAATTTTATGGTAAGAATATATATGAGTCTAGTTTCAGGGAAAATTAACGGAACTTAATTTGGAGTTCCGTAGCTCGAGTTATAAATAATTTAGTGGCTATGACTTAAGTAGACAGCTTTGAATGAACTATAAATAATAGTTGAATTATAGAGAATGTTGTATATGAACATGAAATGTATTAAATTGATAATTAAATTTATTTATTTAGATCCAGAAGATTCAAATACGAAGCTAGATCGAGGAAAGGAAAAAGTTCAGGATTAGCAGATTTTTGTGCACAAACAAGTATCAAGGTAAGTTCATGTAACTTGAATTATATTCTTAAATGCTTGAAATGCATGTTTTTTTTATATGAATATGATTTGAATGTTCATTATATGAAATTTTATGAAACATCGACATATTTGATAAAAGAGGAAGAAATCTTGGTTGAATGAAAGGAAAATTCGATGGATCTCTCGAAAAGGAATTGACGATAAAAGGATCTAGCCGGACGGGTGATCCTATCTCGATATAGCCCTCCGAAGAATATGTGGAAAATGGATTAGCTTTGGACGGGTAATCCAAATCGTGGTCTGAATTTAGCTGACTGGTAATTGAGATCCAAGCTCATTAGAGTAATTGTTGTTGCAGGATTTAGCTTTGGACTGGTAATCCGACAATACTCTATGAGTTTATATTACTGAGGATTTAGCCTAGACCGTAATCCCATTTGTAAGGATGAGGTTCGCGGGAATGTGCTCTCTGAAATGGAAATGTGTGCACATGAATATGAATTGACGGACCCGGAATTGTACACTAAAAGTGTACCTCTGAAAATCCATCGAAAATTCCAAGAAATTCAACGGGATAAATATGGAAAAATAATAAGGGAATGGTAATCATGGTATTGATGAGCTCATCAATCATGGTATATATTATTGGTACATGCAAATTATTGTACTAACTTGAATGTTGAGTTTGTGCATATTAGGGTAATAATGCATTGAATGGATATATAAATATTTATTGTATTGTATTGAAAATATTAGGTAAGTATAATTCTTGTCACATGAGCTTACTAAGCACAAAGTGCTTACCCTGTTTCATTTTCCCCTGTTTTGTAGTGTTAAGAGCTCGGAGATCGGATTTGGTCGGAGATACATCACACTATCAACCTCAGGATTTCGGTATATAAAGAAACTTTATTTTGGAAATCAATGGCATGTATAAGCTAATAAAGTAAAGGATTTTGTGAAATGAATGTAGAGTTAGCCATTGGTATGGTTAACAAACCTGGTTTTGGGTATGTGATGACGTTATGTTATAAATATGCATGAATTTATTTTGAAAATATGTCGAATTGGTTTGGTTGATGTGGATTGGTCTCGGTTTAAAATTTACAGGGAAGGTTAGATATCTATAAAAGGGGATATATTGAGTTAAAAAAAAAATTAATTTGTAAACTCTGGTAATACTTCTTACCCTATTCCGGCAATGAATACGGGTAGGGGTATTACACTTCATGTCTGTTTTCCTATTCATGTTTGGGGTTTGTGGCTATTCCTCCCAACAATATTGTCTTCAAAGTTTGAACCTGTCTCCTCTTGAAAATATAATATGCCTTACTGTACATATCAAATTTGGCCCGGGCCAAAACATTAAACCAAATCAACCCACCCCAAAAATAAAATAAAATAAACCCAACTACTTACCCAGATACAAACCAGCCCAATACCCACTAAACTAAACCCAAACCTAACCTAACCCTAGTCCACTATCCTAAACTCCTCCAAGAAACCCTAGCCCCTAGGTGTGCCGCCCCTACCTTCTGTCATCTGCCACCACCACCTGCCCGGGCCTGCCACGGTCACATCCATCGCCACTTGCACCTGCAAAACCAGAGAAGAAATGACAGCAATGACAATCAAATAAAAAAATACTTTGTAAATGGCTATATAAGCCTTGCAATTTTTTGTATTTTGGCTCTCTGGACAAAAAAAAAATGGAATACAAAAGAAAGAATAGATTCAAATACTAAAAACTTTGCAAGCTGGTCAAAAAACCAATTCAACACACAAAGGTTTTGTTCTTTTTAGTTTATTTTTTTTCTTTACTTTCTTACTTTGCATATATACGCATATTTCTTTTATTTTTCTTTAAAAAAAAAACAGACATATATATAGAGACATAGATAAAAAAAATAAATAAAAAACAATCTCCCTTTTTTTTTCTGACTTTGGTTACAAAATGATTTTTTTTTTCTGATTTTTGGGCTATTTATAGTGTTTAAAAACGACGCCGTTTTGGCATTAAAACCCAGGGCACAAAACGACGTCATTTTGCCCTGGGTCGGACCAATCCGACCCGACCTATCAGGATTCGCGTGTTTTTTTAAGGAAGGGCTAATTGCGCTTTTAGCCCTTCAGCATTTTCATACTTTTACAATCAAGTACTTTTTCGATTTTTAATTTAGCCCTAAAGTATATATCGCTTTGCGATTTAGTCCTTCTCGCTGTGTTGCGTTTTGAGGGGAGGAATAATTGCTTTTTTAGTCCTCCCTTGTTTTGCGCGCATCCAAATCGATCCTATTTTCCTTTATTTCTTTTTAAAATTACCCCAAAATATTGTTTTAATTTAAATTTTATCCTTTTGCACCTTTTTTTTACGTATTTTATTTTATTTTAATATTATTTATACTATTATATTTTATTAATATCATTATTATATCTACTATCAATATTTTGTTATTATTATTGGTACTAATATCTAGTTTCAATCAGTATTTATGTGTATATATATATTTATGTATGTATTTATATAGTACTATTAATGGTTATTTTTAATATTATTATTATCATTTCTAAATATATGTATATATTGTATATATTTTATATATATTTTTAATGTTATTTGTTATATATTTCTTTTACTATTCCATGTATATGTTTTTATATCATCTCATGTACATATTCTTGAATACTATGTTATATATGTATATATATTTTTAATACCATACTATGTATATATTATTATATTTATTTTATCCCTATTATATTTATTATTAATATTAGAACATATATTTTATTATATGGGTATATATATACTTTTTATATATAGTATTATTTTCATATATCGTTATATTTATTATTATACCTACTATTTTCATTATTGTCACTTATTATTTTACTTTAATATTATTATGTGTTATTTAGTGTAGATACATCATTTTATTATTATTATGTAATTATTATTATTATTAGTATATGATTATTATATATGTGTAACGCCCCATACCCGAGACCGTTGCCGGATTCGAACATGAGGTGTTAACAGACTTAATTCATTGCTTAAACAGCTCAAACAATTTAATTTTAGAAATTCCAGACAAGCTAGCTAACTGCGTCACATTTTCTTAAAAATTCATATCTCGAGTTCTGAAACTCAAAATCAAATTCCGTAAATTTTTCCTGAAACTAGACTCATATATCTATTTACTATTTTTTTTCTAGAATTTTTGTCCCGGCCAATTAGTACAGTTTATTAGTTAAAGTCTCCCCTGTTTCAGGGTTTGACTGCTCTGACCTCTGTGTATTACGAATCAGATATCTCTCTGTACAGAATTTCAATGACTATGAAGCTTGTTTCTCTTAAAACTAGACTTAATAAGAAATTTGTACATATAAATTATGACTTCTAAATATTTTTATACAATTTATGGTTAATTGCTCTGGCCCTATTTCACAAAAATTTAAACATCGCATAAAATATAACTCATATACCTGTTTCGTTTCTTCCATATGAAAATAGACTCATAATTCTTCAATTTCATATTTTATTCATCATCTAATTATATCTCTACTATTTTTAATGATTTTTAAAATTCACATCACTATCTGCTGTGCAATCTATTTTATGGTAAATTTTACCTATTTCATGGTTTCCATGGATTAACTAGCAATTTGACATAAATAACACCAAATATGATCATAATTAGCCATTCCAATGGCTAATCATTACCAAGCATTTTTATACTACTCAATAACCATATCATAAGACCATATATACAAAATGATTATAATGCTATACATGCCATACTCAAAACATACAAGCCATTATGCCAAGATGGTATACGGATAGTGTGAGCGTGCCTCCGACCGTTCCCGATTTTCGAGCTGGCTTGTCAACACTACAAGGAATGAAAAGGAGGGAGTAAGCATAAATGCTTAGTAAGTTCATATGCAAATAACAAGTAACATAACAAAGCAATTATACCAAACAATATTAGCATGGTATCACCAAAACATATATCACATTTCTAATCATTATTCATCATCTTACTACCTTAACGTTGTTGTATCAATACTCAACCCGAGGGTTAAGTACATACCTGTCCAAAGTATCCATTTCACAACACTTACCAATACGTCCCCTTTCATCTCGAGTATTCCTCCATTTGAGTAGAACTTTACCCGTTGAACACATCGGAATATAATTCGGATACATGGATAATTTGCACATAAGTGCCACATATGCAATCAAGCAATCATGTAACCCACCCCTAAGTGAACTCGGACTCAACTCAACGAGCTCGGATGCCTAGTTACATCTCACGAACTCGGGCTCAACTCAACGAGTTCGGACATTCGCATCCATAAGTGAACTCGGACTCAACTCAACGAGTTCGGATGCCCAAATATCCCAGTGGCATGTCACTTGTATCCTAATCCATTCCTAAGGTTCAACGGGACCTTTTTCCCAATCATGTGTCTCAACCATCTTCTACGGAATGCCGATACCGATACTCGGTAGTATTTCACATTTTCCAAGTATATCACATAATTTGACATATTATCAAACAATTATCACGAGTATAATATTTCATAATAATTATCATATCATTTAAATAACATAAAAACATTTAAAATAATAACTATGTTACCAACATTTACATATGAACTTACCTAGTATGCGAAAATGGCTACTTTTACCATTTCATCCACAACTTGGTATTTTCCCCATTTTAGCCCGAATTTCAGTTTTCCTTGCTCTATCATTTAAAATATAGTCTAATTAGGACTCACATTATTCAAATTGAATTTTGGAAAAATTACAATTTTGCCCCTAAACTTTTGCATATTTACACTTTTGCCCCAAAGCTCGTAAATTAAACTTCACCCTATTTTCTTATGTTTTATGGCATGCTGATAATTTTTCCCTTCTATGGCAACATCAAATTCTCACTCTAACATGTACTTATGACTATTAGGTATTTTTACCGATTAAGCCCTTTTGCTCGTTTTCACTTAAAACCGAGTAGCACAAGTTGTCTAACATAATTTAAAACCTCATATTCTATCATAAAACACCAAAATACATAAATTTAACCTATGGGTATTGTAACACCCCTTACCCGTATTCATAGCCGAAATAGGGTACGTGGCATTACCAGAGTTTACCAGATTAATTTTTCGTTAATACAAGTTAAATACTATTCATTTACTAAAACATGTCATGACGTCCTTTAGATGGGCCTCCAAAGCCCAAAACATACTTCGAGACCAAATCAGAATTAAATCGAAACCATAGAAAATTTTTCTTAAAATCCCAAAGTTTTTTTTTTTTTGTTCAATATAACCCCTTTATAAATATCTAACCTTCCTCGCAAATTTTAAAACCGAGACTAATCCAACCAACCAATTCATTTCAATCAATTTGATACCAAATTATACTTCTACTATAATCATACTATTTAACATATTTATCATTTTTTTCTTTAATGTATATTCATTAAACAAGTCTTAGCATTTATATAATCATCAAACCTTATACATGCCATATAAATCAAAAAGAAAATTTACAAAAGCTACCGGAGATAATCTGGATAGTGTGATTCTTTGTGTTGATCCGATCCTCCGTATACTTCCACGTCAATCTACAAGAGACATTGAATACACTCAAGTAAGCTTATAGAAGCTTAGTAAGTTCATAGGCATAAAACATAAATCTTACCAAATATTTATACACTTATACAATATACACAATTATTAAGTTCAACTGTCAACCACAGTCATTGGTGAGTTCCCTTGTATAAACTTACTACCACTTATCCATTTCCTTTAATTCTTTTGTGCCCATTTGTCACATATCATTCTTTAACCAAATTAGAGAACGGTTACGGAAAATTGAGTACTTCACTTTCACTTTGCCATAGTATAACTATGGTCTTGCGTATGATCACTTATCACTTTTTGAAGTCATAGTCCTGCCATGGTCTTACACTGATCACATTTATCACTTGTCACTGATCAGATAAGTGTAGCTAAAATTATCACTTATCACTTATCACTTGTCACCGATCAGATAAGTGTAGCTAAAGCTACCACTTATCACTTATCACTTGTCGCTGATCAGATAAGTGTAGCTAAAGCTACCACTTATCACTTGTCACTTATCACTGATCAGAAGTACTCAAATCCGACGTTCTGCTCAATTTGATCATTTATTCGATTTTCGGGTTGTTATTTTATTCTCTATTCATCAATAAATATATTTCATCATACATTATATAATTCATAAAATTAACATATAATCATTAAACTTCAACCATATGAACTTACCTGGGTCGATTTGCAAAATTTGTGAAAGTTCAGGGACTAATCAACTACTTTTTCTTTTCCTCGACTTGTTTCGGGTTCTCGATCTACCATTGTAAAATCATTCACTTATCAGTATTGACTTCATCTTCAACCCGCTTATAAGTAATATTATCTATAATTTCATTATTTACTTATGTATATTCTAATGCTGTCCATCCGTGTCATAGTCACTAAATTATTTTTATCTTTAGCTAAAGAACTCCAAATTAAGATCCGCTAATTTTCCCTGAAACTAGACTCACATATCTTCTTACCATAAAAATTTTATAATTTTTGGTTGGGCCAATTAATACAGTTTATTCATTGAAGTCTCCCCTGTTCTGCTGTTTGGTAGTTCCGACACTTCTTCACTAAAAATTAATTATCTTCTCGTACGGGATTCAAATGATTTTTCCGTTTGTTTCTCTTGAAAATAGACTCATTCAGGATTATAAACATATAAATTTAAGCCCCTAATTATTTTTATTCAATTGTTTATGATTTTTCAAAGTCAGAACAGGGGAACCCGAATTCATTCTGACATTGTCTTACAAAATCTATTATATCTCATGATTTACAATTCCATTGCTTACACTGTTTCTTCTATAAGAAACTAGACTCAATAAGCTTTAATTTCATATTTTATTCATTCCATAATTCGATTTCTACAATTTTTTGTGATTTTTCAAAGTTAGACTACTGCTGCTGTTCAAAACTGTTTTAGTGCAAATGTTGATTTCGATTTTTGCCCCAAATTTCACAGTTCATACAATTCAGTCCTTACTCAATTAACCCCTCAATGAAGATAATTTTTCTCAATTAATGCTTTATCTAGAAATTATAAGTTATTTCACAATTATTTAAATTCAGAATTTTCACATAAAACCCTTACTTCAAACTCTTTCACTATTAGGTCTCAAACATTCACTTTCTATTCAATTCTTTCAATAAAATCAGCATATAAACAATTTAAAGCTCTAATTCCATGCTAAATCATCATATACTTTCATCACATATTCATAGCAACTTTCAATTTCTTTCATAAAATCAAAAACTAATGAATTCAACAAGTGGACCTAGTTGTAAAAGTCATAAAAACACAAAAATTTCAAGAAATAATCAAGAATTGAACTTACTTGCAGTAAAAATATGAAAAACCAGCTTAAGGAAACCCTTCTATGGTGTTTTTGCTGATGAAAATGCAGAAAAATAAAGAGAAATCTAGATAATTCCACTTTAGTCCTAGCTTTATTAAGTAAATTTTGCAATATTCCAATTTTGCCCTTAATTCATCAATTTTCCTGCTGATTTCATGCCCCTTGCCGTCCAGCCCAAAACATTTTGGGCCTATTTTCCTTTTAAACCCTCTTTCTTTTATCATTTAAGCCATTTAATCATTTCCCATAATTTTACATTTGTTATAATTTAGTCCTTTTTATTCAATTAACTATCGGAACTTTAAAATTTCTTGTGAAACTTTAATACTAACTTATTAACACTCCATAAATATTTATAAAAATATTTATGGCTCGGTTTAAAATTTTAA
This sequence comes from Gossypium longicalyx, assembly GCA_025698465.1. Lineage (NCBI taxonomy): Eukaryota > Viridiplantae > Streptophyta > Magnoliopsida > Malvales > Malvaceae > Gossypium > Gossypium longicalyx. The sequence goes on along the minus strand of CM047000.1, from coordinate 94,543,187 downwards.
AGTCTCGATACCTCGCTTCGATTCTAATTATTTTAATATTTATTTCTAGTACACTATTTGTTATTTCAAAAAATTTCTAACTTCACATTTAACTTATATTCACTAAATTAATAATATTTTCTACTCATTTGTCGGATTTAATGATCTTGAATCACTATTCCGACACCACTGAAAATTTACGCTATTACAGGTATTTTTCCAAATATGAACCCTAGGTTGAATTATTGCTAGCATAAGTTTAATCGAGCTACCGGGACTCCAAAACGTAAAGAACTTGAAAACGGGCTAGAATGGATTTACAATCGAGCTTGGAAGCTTGAAAAACCCTAGCCATGGTTTCTCCTTGATATATTCGGCCATGGGGTTGAAGATGAGCAAAATTGGCTTTTAATTTTGTATTTTAATTCATTTTACCCCTAAATGACCAAAATGCCCTTACTACTAAACTTTCAAAACAATTTTATACTAAAAACTTCTAGAATGCAAGTTTTGCAAATTATTCGATTTAGTCCCTAATTTCAATTTAAGCACTTTAGGCATAGGATTTCATCACGAAATTTTCACACAATCATGCAATCATATCATAAACATCAAAATAATTATAAAATAATTATTTCTATCTCGAATTTTGTGGTCACAAAACCACTATTCCGACTTGGCCCAAAATCAGGATATTACAACTCTCCCCCCCTTTAGGGATTTTCGTCCCCGAAAATCTTACCAGAAAAGTGGTCTTCACTTTTAATCTCATATTCGGTGCCGAAGAACTTTCACTTAGACTGTGCCTCCAATACATCTCTTTAATTTCTCATATGATCTGAAAGCTTACATCTCAACTCTCAACTGTTCTTAAATTTTCAACCCTTCTCAGTTTCCCATGATATCATGACATAAAACCCGGATCTTAACTTGATTAATGGAGACCGAATTCCAAGAAATCCAACAATCAAAGAGAGACTGAATTTCCATGAATCGATGAGTAGGAATTCATTCAATATGATATAATTTATAGATCTCGCCAAACATTTAACAATAGGATACATCACATTTTCCTCTTTCTGCCATGGAAATAATTCTGATATGGCCTCAAGAATAATCCTTCTCATTTCCATCCCAATATCAACACTTACAAGGATAATTTTGATAGATCCCAATGCTCTAAACTATCACATTACCTCACTGTCTTGAAACACATCACAATTCATACAACAATACATTACTGAAAGTCAGGAAGTCTTTACTCAATGTAGACTAGTCTAGTTCAGACGCTTCGGTTACCAATATTCTCATCTATCCGAACTTTGTCAACATGTAATAAACTTTTCAGCTTTTATAAAATGAAAACCTTATCATTCGTAGTGACTTTAACTAATATCCAACTCTTTCTAATAAATATACACTTCTCGTTCAGGCTATTTACTCTTTTATCCGTACAAAATGAAATTCTATTATCAGACTTGGGAAAAATAATCCTGAAATAATTGTCGCATGAAATCTTTCAAATAGATAATTCACCATACCGACTAAAACTCGTGCTTTTATCACTTATGCCTTTACTGATGTCAAATCCTTACACAGAAATTAGAAAAAAAAACCCCAATACTAAAATCACCACATTACCAAGATCAAATTAGAAGTATAGTCATATTTGACATGATTATCACGAGCTGAAGAACGCACTTCGAACACGAGTCATAATTGACAAATTATGGAACAAAGATAACAAGAAAACCGAATAAAGAAATCCAAAATAGATAAATCCAGAATAAAAAAATCCAGAATAAAGAAACCCAAGATACGATACTATGCTGGAGAATCGAAAACCAAGCCAGAGAATCGAAAACCAAACTCATAGAGAAAATATGGAATACCTTGATAATTCTTCAGAGAAAGAAAGTCCAAAAGAAAACATCATTTAATCCCACTGGAATCAAATATAACAAGAACAATATATCTTCCCATACATATATATCAGATGAAGCATCAAGTAGAAGAAACAGAATCATAATATCATATGTATTCTCTCATCAATTCTTATCAGACGAAATGAAATAGAATACCCGATGAAATAGAGCAATATAAATTATAAACCGAGTCAGGACTACCAATGCTTTCATCCAACACCGTGATTAAAAGACATTCCCATATAACAAGAATTTCTTCAGAAGATCAATAGCCATAGAAATATTTCTGAGAACGGGTAAACACATAGAACATCTCAAAAGTGACTGCTAAATCTGTCCAGTCATAACTATCACACTCAGATAGTTCACATTTCAAATATCATTTTCCCCAACTAGTTCTGCCGTCACAAATTTCATATTAAACCATTCACTAAAGAAGGCTAGTTCTGAATAAATTTCGATTTATACTTTTCTCGACCTTGTACCTGAGTAATTCGGTTTACCAAGGAGAATTCCTTTTCTAACTGGGATAGTGCATAATTCCAATAATCTTTACGTAAATCCGATACTTTACTGGCTCTGACTTTACTTATCAGCTTATTTTCAATCTCTGATCATACTTATAATTATTCTATCACTGAACTCTTTGAGTTCTCAACCGGAAACTTATTCAATACAAATCTCATGAAATTCCATTATAAGTACCATTTCGATAAGGGGGAGGGGTTGTAGGACCTCTGACTCGACTTTCTTATACATACACATTTGACACAACTTCCATCATCATAGCAACATCATCAAAATCATGTCATTCATTCATGTTGGCTTACACCAATTTTCCTATTGTCCCATTTAGACAATATACTTATGCATACATTCTATGTTTTCTAGATAGCTTTACTTATCCATTCATTTAATTAAATTAAGTCATGCTCATGACATCATATAAGGCCAAACAAACATAGATATTTGCACCACAATCATAACTTTCAATTCGTGCATCATCATGTACATATCATTACAATCATATAATTCAGTCCAACAATTTAACATAGATAAGTTCATTTCATTATAATCCTTTATCTCATAAAAATTATATATATTAGCATTCATCAACATTCGACGTCCAAATCAAAACAAGGACATTTTCATTCGTATCATAATATTATGACTTTTATTCATACCTCTACTACCTTCTATTTATTCCGTTCATCTTATCAAGTAAGCCATATACACTACATCATATGAGCATTAAGAAAATATGAATATTTATCACATATATATCATAAACCTTTATTCATACTTTTCTGAACCGATACTTATCATAATCATAATTTTACTCAAATACCTTCACATAACATTGAACATGGTCGGCGCAGCTCGGTTGGAGAGTACCCTGTCTAAATAAGACGATACTCATACGCGTCGGAAGACATCACACTATCACAGATCAGTGGCATGTATAGCTAAACTTTTACACATGCTAGGTTAGTCCGAGAACAGACTAAACCTGCTCTGATACCACCAAATGTAACGCCCCGTACCCGAGACCGTTTTCGGAGTCGAACACAAGGTGTTAACAGACTTAATTCATTGCTTAAACAGCTCAAACAATTTAATTTTAGAAATTCTAGACAAGCTGGCTAACTGCATCACAGTCGCTTAAAAATTCATATCTCGAGTTCTAAAACTCAAAATCCAATTCCATAAATTTTCCCTGAAACTAGACTCATATATCTATTTACTAATTTTTTTCTAGAATTTTTTGCTAGGCCAATTAGTACAGTTTATTAATTAAAGTCTCCCCTATTTCAGGGTTTGACTGCTCTGACTTCTGTGTATTACGAATCAGATATCTCTCTGTACAGAATTTCAATGACTATGAAGTTTGTTTCTATTAAAACTAAACTCAATAAGAAATCTGTACATATAAATTATGACTTCTAATTATTTTTATACAATTTATGGTTAATTTCCAAAGTCAGAATAGGGGATCCAGAAATCGCTCTGGCCCTGTTTCACAAAAATTTAAACATCTCATAAAATATAACTCATATACCTGTTTCGTTTCTTCCATATGAAAATAGACTCATAATTCTTCAATTCCATATTTTATTCATCATCTAATTATATCTCTACTATTTTTAATGATTTTTCAAATTCACGTCACTACTATTGTCTGAATCTATTTTATGGTAAATTTTACCTATTTCATGGTTTCCATGGATTAACTAACAATTTGACATACATAACACCAAATATGATCATAATTAGCCATTCCAATGGCTAATCATTACCAAGCATTTTTATACTACTCAATAACCATATCATAAGACCATATATACAAAATGATTATAATGCTATACATGCCATACTCAAAATATACAAGCCATTATGCCAAGATGGTATACGGATAGTGTGAGCGTGCCTCCGACCGTTCCCGATTTTCGAGCTGGCTTATCAACACTACAAGGAATGAAAAGGAGGGAGTAAGCATAAATGCTTAGTAAGTTCCTATGCAAATAACAAGTAACATAACAAAGCAATTATACCAAACAACATTAGTATGGTATCACCAAAACATATATCACATTTCTAATCATTATTCATCATCTTACTACCTTAACGTTGTTGTATCAATACTCAACCCGAGGGTTAAGTACATACTTGTCCAAAGTATCTATTTCACAACACTTACCAATACGTCCCCTTTCATCTCGAGTATTCCTCCATTTGAGTAGAACTTTACCCGTTGAACACATCGGAATATAATTCGGATACATGGATAATTTGCACATAAGTGCCACATATGCAATCAAGCAATCATGTAACCCGCCCCTAAGTGAACTCGGACTCAACTCAACGAGCTCGGGCGTTCGCATCCATAAGTGAACTCGGACTCAACTCAACGAGCTCAGATGCCTAGTTACATCTCACGAACTCGGACTCAACTCAACGAGTTCGGACATTCGCATCCATAAGTGAACTCGGACTTAACTCAACGAGTTCGGATGCCCAAATATCCCAGTGACATGTCACTTGTATCCTAATCCATTCCTAAGGTTCAACGGGACCTTTTTCCCAATCATGTGTCTCAACCATCTTCTACGGAATGCCGATACCGATACTCGGTAGTATTTCACATTTTCCAAGTATATCACATAATTTGACATATTATCAAACAATTATCACGAGTATAATATTTCATAATAATTATCATATCATTTAAATAACATAAAAACATTTAAAATAATAACTATGTTACCAACATTTACATATGAACTTACCTAGTATGCGAAAATAGCTACTTTTACCATTTCGTCCACAACTTGGTATTTTCCCCATTTTAGCCCGAATTTCAGTTTTCCTTGCTCTATCATTTAAAATATAGTCTAATTAGGACTCACATTATTCAAATTGACCCAAAATCATATTTTGGAAAAATTACAATTTTGCCCCTAAACTTTTGCATATTTACACTTTTTCCCCAAAGCTCGTAAATTAAACTTCAGCCTATTTTCTTATGTTTTATGACATGCTGATCATTTTTCCCTTCTGTAGCGACGTAAAAATTTTAGCTAGGTCGCTAATTGTGACGATTTATTGAAAATTTGAAGACTGAAGTTTGATTTTTTTGAAACGTAAATTGAAAAACGGAAATAAAGAGGGGAGTCGCCACCGATCCTTTTTATAGGTGTGATCGGACACCTAATAAATTTATTTTTAAAACAAAAGAAGGCCGAGTTAAGGTCTACGTTAAAATCAGAGTAAAGTAGGGTTCGGGAGTCGGTTACGCGCGAGGAAGGTATTAGCACCCTCGCTGTAATGGCCTAAATTCAAAATTATCGGAACAGTGGTTTCGTAACCAAAAATCCGATTTAAAGAGAAATTTATTTCAATATTTTTGCATGAAAATTGATATGATAGGAAAATCGTATGAAAATATTGATAGAAAAATTTTACCGATTTAGTGGTTAGTTAGAAAAAGAAATTATTGAAGAAATTGGGTAAAAACAAGGTATCGAGACCTTTATCTCGTAAAACCAAGTCGAAAATAATTTTATAAATATTTATGAAATGTTAGTAATGTGGTATTAAAATTTCATTAGGAAATTTTAATGTTTGGGTAGTCAATTAAATGAAAAGGACTAAATTGTAATAGGCGTAAAAGTTGCTAGAATGATTAAATCGCTTAAGAGTCTAATGAGAAAGGATTTAAAAGGCAATTAGACCCAAATTTATTTGGGCTGGACGGCAAGGGCATGAAATCAGCAGGGAATTTGATAAATTAAGGGCAAAATTGGAATATTACAAAATTAACTAAATAAAGCTAGGACTAAATAGGAAATATCTAGATTTCTCTTCATTTCTCTTCAATTCCAGCAGCTAAAAACGCCATAGGAGGGTTCTATAAGCTGATATTTCATAATTTTTGCACCAAGTGAGTTAATCCTTGCCTTTTTCTTGTAATTTTTGTGTTTCTAAGACTTTTACAACTAGGTCCTACTATTAAATTCATTAGTTTTTGATTTCATGGATGAAATTGAAAGTCACCATGATTGAGTTCTGTAAGTTTATGATGAAATAGAATGAAATTAAAGTTTTAATTTATTTATGAGATGATTTTATTAGGTAATTTCAATGGAAAATTGATTTTTAGGACCTAATTGTGAAAATGTTTGGAATTAAAGTCTATTTCTGAAACTCTGATTCCTAAAGGTTGTAAACTAGTTTAAGGTGATATAATAAAGTGTTAATTGAGAAAAATAAGCTCAATTGAGAGACTAATTGAGTAGGGACGAAATTCTCATTTATTAAAAGCTTAGGGGAAAATTGGTAATAAACAGTTTGCACTAAAACAATTTGGACAGCAGCAGTAGATTAACTTTGAAAAATCACCATAAATTGTATAAATCGAATTAGAAGATGAAAAATATATGGAATTAAAGCTTATTGAGTCTAGTTTCTCATAAAAGAAACATTGTAAGCAATAGATTTGTAAATTTTGAGATACAATGAATTTTGTGAGACAAGGTCAGAATGAATTCGGGTTCCCCTGTTCTGACTTTTAAAAATAATAAAAAATTAAATAAAAATAATTAGGAGCTTAAATTTATATGTCTAGAATCCTTAATGAGTCTATTTTTAATAGAAATAAACGAGAATATCATTTGAATCCTGTATGAAGAGATAATTAATTTTTAGTGAAGAAGGGTCAGAACTGTTAGACAACAGAACAGGGGTGACTTTAAAGAATAAACTGTACTGATTGGCTAAACCAAAAATTCTTAAAATTTTATGGTAAGAAGATATATGAGTCTAGTTTCAGGGAAAATTAACGGAACTTAATTTGGAGTTCCGTAGCTCGAGTTATAAATAATTTAGTGACTATGAATTAAGTAGACAGCTTTGAATGAACTATAAATAATAGTTGAATTATGAAGAATGTTGCATATGAACATGAAATGTATTAAATTGATAATTAAATTTATTTATCTAGATCCAGAAGATTCAAATACGAAGCTAGATCGAGGAAAGGAAAAAGTTCAGGATTAGTAGATTTTTGTGCACAAACAAGTATCAAGGTAAGTTCATGTAACTTGAATTATATTCTTAAATGCTTGAAATGCATGTTTTTTATATGAATATGATTTGAATGTTCATTATATGAAATTTTATGAACCATTGATATATTTGATAAAAAAAGGAAGAAATCCCAGTTGAATGAAAGGAAAATTCGATGAATCTCTGAAAAAGGAATTGACGGTAAAAAGGATCAAGCCCGCACGGGTGATCCTATCCTGATATAGCCCTCCCGAAGAATATGTGGAAAATGGATTTAGCCCGGACGGGTAATCCGAATTAGGGTCTGAATTTAGCCTGGACTGGTAATTCAGATCCAAGCTCATTAGAGTAATTGTCGTTGCAGGGGATTTAGCCTTGACTGGTAATCCCGACAATACTCTATGAGTTTATATTACAGGGGATTTAGCCTGGACTGGTAATCCCGTTGTAAGGATGAGGTTAGCGGGAGAGTGCTCTCTCGAAATGGAAATGTGTGCACATGAATATGAATTGACGGACCGAATTGTACACTAAAAGTGTACCTCTGAAAATCCATCGAAATTCCGAGAAATTCAACGGGATAAATATGGAAAAATAACAAGGAAATAGAAATCATGGTATTGATGAGCTCATCAATCATGGTATATATTATTGGTACATGCAAATTATTGTACTAACTTGAATGTTGAGTTTGTGCATATTAGGGTAATAATGCATTGAATGAATATATAAATGTTTATTGTATTGTATTGAAAATATTAGGTAAGTATAGTTCTTGTTACATGAGCTTACTAAGCACAAAGTGCTTACCCTGTTTCATTTTCCCCTGTTTTGTAGTGTTAAGAGCTCGGAGATCGGATTTGGTCGGAGATACATCACACTATCAACCTCAGGATTTCGGTATATAAAGAAACTTTATTTTAGAAAATCAATGGCATGTATAAGCTAATAAAGTAAATGATCTTGTGAAATGAATGTAGAGTTAGCCATTGGTATGGTTAACAAACCTGGTTTTGGGTATGTGATGACGTTATCTTATAAATATGCATGAATTTATTTTGAAAATATGTTGAATTGGTTTGGTTGATGTGGATTGGTCTCGGTTTAAAATTCACAGGGAAGGTCAGATATCTATAAAAGGGGATATATTGAGTTAAAATAAAAAAAATAAAATAAAAATTTAATTTGTAAACTCTGGTAATACTTCTTACCCTATTCTGGCAATGAATACGGGTAAGGGTATTACACTCGCGACGCCCAAAATTGGTATCTTGTAAACACATGTTGTCTTGATTTTCAAAATACGAGTTCAATATAAAATTTAGTCGTGATCTGATTAAAAGAAGACGAGAATTTTTAAATTTTTATTTTTTTGAGAAGGATATACCGATTTAACATGAGTCTATCGATGTTCACCCAACATAGCGATGAAATCGATGACTTAATGTTAAGCCAATATGTTGCCTCGATTGTTGAAATTAATTGGAAAACAAGAACAAGATTTCTTGAAGTATGCGAAGCAAAAATTGATATTGACGGACGGGCAATAGAAAAGTAAAAGAGTTAGAAATACTTTGAAACAAATAATGAATGTGACAATAATATTAAAGGCAACGATGATATATGCAATATAAACATAATAATAGTATCAAACACGAAATAAATAAATAAAAAAATTGAATATACGTTAGCATATAATAATAACAAAGGAAATAACGTAAACATAATATTTAAACTACTAGTAATGCTATATGTATATACAGATGAAAGTATGTGTAATGATAAGAAGGAAAAATGTATACATAGAAATACTAAGGAATACGCATACAAAATATACCTAATAATATATAAAAATGAACGTACGTGAGACACATTATAATACTAATAATATAAAAATTATTCACATTAGCAATACTACACAAATATATACATATATTGTAAAATAAATATATAATAATATTAGGATAAAATAATAAGTGTAATAAATACGAGGATGTATGACAATAATACTATTTATAAAAGTATATATTTACATATATATAACGAAATACATTAATATTAACAATAAATATAATAGGGATAAAATAAATGAAATAATAATATACACAATATGGTGACGAAAATAAGCCTATACATACAATAGTATTTAGGAATATATGTATAAAGTGTTATGGAAATATACAAATAGAATAATATATATTTTAAAGACTAATCATAGTAAAAATATACATATACATAATATAAAAAAATTGCATATATAATATAACATCAAAATATTTATATAATATATACACATATATATATATAAAAATCCTATCACGTAAATATACATCTATATATATATACTAAATGCACGTATATAATAAAACATGTATTAAGATTAATGACAATAAGTGAGGACAAAATATATACATGGGAATAGTATATTGAATATAACTAGGAATATTACAAATTTATACATAATATGAAAATATTTATACAATGTAACATTAACATATATATATATATATACACAATATATGTACATATTAAAAATAATTAAAAACTATTGATGATTCTTCACAAATATATATACTAAAAATATACATAATAATATATAATGTTAAAACATATATATATACATATATAATGTAAAAAAATATATACATAATATAAAATAGAATATATGCATGTAAATATATGTACATAAGATCGTACAAAAATATAACTATGATATTAAAGTACCTACACAATATATATAAAAATATAATATAACGTTAGAAATGTATACGTGACATATATTATAATGTTAAGAAAATATATACATGTAAATAAAATTATATACAAAAGAGGGTGTTAATACCTTTTACATAGTTTACACATATTTAAAATAAAAATATATATACATAAAAACTATTAACAATATGACATAAGTATACACTTAAAAATACATAATAATATTAAAATATGTACATAATATATATATACACATAATATACATGAAATATATACATGATATAGTATTAAGATATATACATAACATATATATACTAATAATAATAATGTTACAAACAATTATTAATAATACTACATGAATATATGCATATATATATATATTAAATATATGTATACATACATAATAAAACATATAATAATAATAATAATAATAATAATAATAATAATAATAATAATAATAATATCATAAAAATAACAAGAATATTTAATAGGAAAATAAGAATAAACAAAAAGGGACTAAAATTAAATTAAAAACAAAGTTGTGGGGCCAATTTGAAATAAAATCAAAGAGAAAGGACTTAATTGTAACACGCGTGCAACATGGGAGGATCTAAACAGTAAATATTCCCTCTCATCAAAACGCCGCCTGTATGGGGGGACGAAATTGCAAAACGCAACAAATTTTGGGCCGAAATTGAAATAAAAAAAGACTTGATTGTAAATGCCTGAAAAAGCGGAAGGGCTTGAAGCGCAATTAGCCCTTCCGCTTGAAAACACGCGGATCCTAGGTGGGTTCGGGTCGGATCGGGTCGGGTCAAGCGAAACGACGTCGTTTTGGGGCTAAAGGGCAGCCTCCAAAACGATGTCGTTTTGGAGGGCTATAAATAGGCCATATTTCAGAAAAAAAAATTCATTTGGAGGGGAGGAAAGAAAAAGAAAAGGAGAGAGGAAGAGAGAAAAAGAGGAGGGAGAAAGGGGGGACTCCGGCAACGGGCCGGTCACCGGACGGCCACCGGAGGCTCGCCGGAGCCGGCGCCGGCGTGTACGGTGGCCGAAAAAACGAAAGGTCAGATTTTTTTTATTTTTTATTTTTTGTTTTTTTTATTTCCCTTTTTTATTGTTCTTATAATATATATATATATGTATGGGTACGAATAAAAAGGAAAGAAAGAAAAAAAAAACAAAAAACGATTCAAACAATAGAAGGTTACCTTTGGTTTTCTGATTTTTATTTTCGCTCTTTTAAAAATTTGTTTTTGAAGTTGTTCTTGTATTGATGGCCAAGGATCTAACCTCCTTCAATGGTTTTTATTTGGCCTTTTTATAGGCTGCTTTTACAAACTGTTTTTTACACGGTTCACTTATTATATTTTTTTTGCTCTGCTGTTGCATGTCTTTTGATTTTGCAGGTGAAGCAGGTGGTGGAGGTGACCTTTGGCGGTGCTACAGAGTCGGTGGCGATGGGACGTTGGCGGCGCTGGTCAGATGGCAGAGGCAAGTGGGGGAGGGTAGGTGGCTAGGGTTGCATTAGGGTTTCAAATTTTTTTTTGTGTAATGGGTATTGGGCTTGGTTATTGGGCTGCTGTTGGGTGGTAAGTGGGTTAAGTGTTTGGGGGGGTTATTGGGTCTGATGTAAATGGGTCATGGGGTTGGCTGATACTTTAGTGGGTTAGCGGGCTTAATTGTAATGGGGTTAGTTTAATGATTGGGGTTTGGGTTATAAAAATGGATTGGTTTAATTGTAATGGGTTTTGGAATATATTTTGGGCCATCTGGGTTTGATTGCAAATAGGCCTAAAATTGGCCTACAACACCTTCTATGGAAACATCAAATTCTCACTCTAACATGTACTTATGACTATTAGGTATTTTTACCGATTAAGCCCTTTTGCTCGTTTTCACTTAAAACCGAGTAGCACAAGTTGTCTAACATAATTTAAAACCTCATATTCTATCATAAAACACCAAAATACATAAATTTAACCTATGGGTATTTTTCCAAATATGAACCCTAGGTTGAATTATTGCTAGCATAAGCTTAATCGAGCTACCGGGACTCCAAAAACGTAAAGAACTTGAAAAACGGGGCTAGAATGGACTTACAATCGAGCTTGGAAGCTTGAAAAACCCTAGCCATGGTTTCTCCTTGCTATATTCGGCCATGGGGTTGAAGATGAGAAAAATTAGCTTTTAATTTTGTATTTTAATTCATTTTACCCCTAAATGACCAAAATGCCCTTACTACTAAACTTTCCAAAAATTCCATCCATGTCCAATTTTTGTCCATAAACTTAGAAATTGGTAAAATTTCTATTTAAGACCTCCTAATTAATATTTCAAAACAATTTCATACTAGAAACTTCTAGAATGCAAGTTTTGCAAATTATTCGATTTAGTCCCTAATTTCAATTTAAGCACTTTAGGCATAGGATTTCATCACGAAATTTTCACACAATCATGCAATCATATCATAAACATCAAAATAATTATAAAATAATTATTTCTATCTCGGATTTTGTGGTCACAAAACCACTATTCCGACTAGGCCCAAAATCAGTATATTACAATATGTATGTATCTTTAATATATATATATATATATGTATATGTTTATGCAGTATTATTAATAATTGTTTTGTAACATTATTGTTATTTCTAATATATATATATATATCTATATTTTAATAACTATATTATGTATGTATTTTTAACACTATTTTATGTATATACTTTTAATATTATTATGTATTTATTTTAATATATATGTACATATTTATGTAGTATTATTGATATATATATATATATATTCATGATATTATTACTTCCAATATATATTGTATATGTTCATTTTATATATATTATGTATATATATATTTAGTATTATTATGTATACACTTTTCATTCCTATTATTACGTATATACTGTAATATATATATAGCACTATTAGTATTTTTAATATTATGTTTACGTCACTTCACTTATTATTATTATATGTTTATATATATGTTCGTCTCTATTTCGTATTTAATACCATTATTATCATGTTTAATATCGCATATATTGTCATTGTTTTTAATATTATTGTCATATTTATTATTTGCTTCGATGTATTTCTAACTATTTTATTTTTTGTTTCCCGCCCATTTTATATCATTTTGCTGTTCACTACTTTAAAGATTTTTATTCATGTTTTTTACTAATTTCAATAAATAAGGCAATGAACCGGTTTAACATTAAGTCATCGATTTCATCGCTATGTTGGATGAAATTTGTCAGCTCGTGTTAAAAACGGGACACCCTTCTAAAAAAATTGAAAACTAAAAATTCTCATTTTCAATCGGATCACGATTAAATGTCAAATTAAATTCGTATTTTTGAAAATCAAGCCAACTCCTGTTTAATAAAGATACCAATTTTGGGCGTTGCGAGGGTGCTAATACCATCCTCGCACGTAACCGACTCTCGAACCCAACTTTACTTTGGTTTTTGACGTAGACCTAAATTCGGCCTTCTTTTTGTTTAAAAAATAAATTTTCTTTTTTAAAAAAGGATTTATTCGGTGTCCGATCACACCTAGGAAAAAAGATCGGTGGCGACTCCTCTTTTTAATAAAACTGAAATTCCAATTTCAAAATTTTCAAATAATCGCCTCAACTAGCGACCAAAGCAAATTTTTTTTACGTCGCTACAGCTGGCGACTCCACTGGGGATGCATTTTTGAGAGTCGAGTCGAATTAAACGCGTGTTGTCAAAATTTTTAAAATTCCTTGTTCAAATTAATATTTAGTCGTGATCCTTAAATTTTGTTTTTGAAAAGTCACGCATTTGCATCGTGTTGTAAATATTCTTCTAACTTGTTTTATCTGGTTGTTTTTCAGGTCTAAATTTTTATGGTTTTAGTTTTGGTTTAGTTTTTAATTAAAATGTAAAGGTTTGTGAGTTTTTCCTCACACACCGCGTACTTGCATTGTTGCATAACATGAGCTCTCTACCCGGGCTCCGTCCGTTTAAGTGGAAGTAAACGTTATGCCTTCGTGAGTTAACTCGTCCCTCCGCACAGGCTAGTGAATGCTTCCAGGTTACATATGACTTATGCTTTCGTGAGTTCACTTGCCCCTCCGCATAGGCATAAGTAAATGTAATCTCTCGAATTGAACTCGTGAGCCTGTAATGGGCTACGACCGAGGCTTCGTATTAGTCTTAGTAGACGATAGTATGAACAATTCGGGTACCTATCTAGAACCGAAACTGCATACAGTAAACCATACAAGCCACCTAACTAGAGCCCTGCCGAACCTCCGTCCGTTAATAGTCACCAAAATAAGTACACGGGAGAAACGCTTATTGCCTTTCATTTCCCTTACATTTATACTGTTTATGCAAATGAATTGAACCGGGTAGCTTAATTTGTTGGAGTTTCTATAGTTTTTTCTTTGTTCATATTTATTGTGATTACTAACCAAGGTTGTTTGTCTTTATTTTTATTTTTCATCATGCATCATAGGCATCTTGATTAGGAAGGTGTTGATTAGAGATTGGTTGCCAAAAACGGGTTTCTAATAGAGGAGTCAATTACACAAGTGACCGAGAAAAATACCATGATTCGAGACTGGTCTTTGAAAACTCAGAAAGCGAAAAGGGACAATTTAACGGAAGGATGTATCTTCAATCTTCCCGAGCAAGTAACTACAAATGTTCGTCAGAATAACCTCGAGGATTTGACTCGAATTTGGAAACAGTGGGACTCAGATACTAGGGGCATATTCACTGAAAAATACGGGGATATAGCTCACTTGATCGCCATCAACGTAGACGAACAGTTGATTCAAGCCATGGTTCGAATCTGGGACCCAGCTTACCGGTGCTTTACTTTCAATCAGGAAGATATGACTCCGACCATAGAAGAATATATTGCTTTGCTTCGTGTTGACAACGTGCAATTCAACAAGATATATGCGAAAGAGCCTAAGCCAATGACCTTCAAGAAAAAGTTAGTGAGGTTGACCGGAATGACCGACATATGGGCTGAAAAACAAATAAAGAAAAAGAATGAAGTCAGTTGTGTTCCGTGGTTTTCTCTGCGTGACTTAGTTCAAAACCATCCAGATATTGTGAAGAGAATGGATCTGTTTGCTTTGGCCATTTACAGATTGATTGTCTTCCCAAAGGTTTTGGGGCATGTAGAAGTTGCGGTATTGGATTTCTTCGAAAGGTTGGGACAAGGGATCAACCCCGTCCCAACTATCTTGGCTGAGACTTTTAGATCTCTGAATAGTTGTAAGAGAAAAGGGGAAGGACGTTTTATCGGATGCTTGTAGTTGCTTAATGTTTGGATTCTGAGCCATTTCTGGAAAGTAGAGCGCACACCTTTTCACATGTTCTTAAAAACATTCGGCCCATTAAAGGCTTACTTTGAGAAAGATTGGCCGAAAGATGTCACCGAAAGCAAAGACTGAAGAGTTTGAGCTTTTTCAAAACCTTGTATGAAGAGAGAATAACTGAGAGCACCATGGATTCGTTCTTCAGTTTTGATATATAAATAAAGAAGCCAAGATTGGGTGCCTCTACTCGGATTATGGGGAGGGGTTAGATATGCTCCATTAATGGTTTAAAGGCAGTTTGCTTCACAACAATTCATACCGCCACCGGAGGGTTGGCAAAGTCAAAATTTGCCTTTAGAGGTGAATGTTACATGAAAAGAGTCCGGGATACTGCAAAGGCTTGGAAAGAAGTTCACCTAATAGAATTAGCTCTCTATGTTGATACTATCACTCAAGATTATGACATATGGAGAAAACGACGAGTGAATAGTCAACAAGTCTCATCGACGAATTACACTTTCCAGAATCCTTTCTCAGAAGAAATGCCATCCGAGCTGGAAGTAACAAGACACGAATTTGAACGTAAAAAGACTAAATTGTTACGGGATATCAGTTCTCTTCAAGAGGAAAACTACCAGCTAAAGATCGATGTTCAGATTGAAAAGTCCCAAACCGTGAAAATTTAAAAAGAAGCTGAGATCGTGAGAAATGACTTAAGGGACCTTCATTTGGAAAATAAAAAATTAAGAAGCACTATAAAAAATAGTGGTTTGGGCAAATCGTCAGCAGAATGGAAGGAAGAAATTAGCAATATCAAAGGTGGGATAGAATTCTGGAAAGAAAAAGTAAAGAAAGAATAGGAAAAAGCTGCGCGTGCTATGATAGAGCTAAGGAAGAAGAATGCTGAATATGAAACCGTGTCTGCAGAACTAATGACTAGTTAGTCTAAACATCAAGAGCTAAGAGGGAAAATACGAGATCTAAAAAATATGCTGCAATCTTGTCAGCAACAATTAGATACTCTTCTAAAAGCTCTAGAAGAAAAGAATGATCAGCACGACAAAGACACTCGCACTTACGAAAGAGCTCTCCAAGAAAAAGAAATGCAACTCGGCTTTTTGATCAATGAAATTCGCAAGGCGGCTATGCAAGTTGTGCAATTATCAGATGAAGCTGAAGCTCTAAGTTGCCAATTTCCTCCGAGTCAAAAATCAAGCATATCAGAATTCTTAGAACGAGTGAAGAAATAAGGCAATGTGGCTAGGAAATTTGTGTAACTGTTGAATAAAAAAAAATGGCGAAACGTTTTGTAATAGACTCTTTTGATAAATGAAATGCCTAAGTATGGGGCTATCTTGAAATTAATACTAAATTCTTGCATATTTATTCATGACTAACATTCATTCGTTATTTATTCAACATTCATTTGTCATTCATTCATTCATTGCATGTACATATCATCATAACCATTCACTGAGGCTAAAATCGTATAATCTGTAGTTGCGATACTACAAGTCTGGAATCACGCCATTCTTATAGGACGCGCCGAAAAGCTAGAATTATAGAAGCCGAGTTAAATGAAAGAATTGAAAGGATGGGAAGAGCCCAAAGAGAATTGCAAGAGCAGTTGACCAAGTCACAACAGGAAGCAAGAGATTTGATGTTAAGATCTCGAGAGGAATCGCTCGAGCAAAGAGATCAGATGGCCAAAATGATGGAGATGATGACAGCTTTGGTCAAAGGAAAGGGACCTATGCAGAGCCCTGACACTATGGACCCTCAGCCAAGAACTAATCATGATCAGGATCCGCTCTATCCCCTAGGATTCACTCCAACTCACGCACATGTAATGCAAAGAGAACGTCCTTAAGGATAACCTGCAAGCATGGAGCAACGACCCGTACCCCCTGCTCATCTAGGGCAAGGTATATTCGTATCGAACCCCGGAGCTAATCCTGTCGATCCCAATATTTCAAATTTAAATGATCCGTTAGAAATAGCCGGGTTGAAAATAGATGATCACGATGTCCAGGATAAGTATAAGAGTTTGAAAGAAAGACTCAAAGCGATAGAAGGTACTGAAGCCTTCTCTGCATTGAGTGTTAAAGAGCTCAGTTGGTGCCCGATCTGGTTCTACCT
This sequence comes from Gossypium longicalyx, assembly GCA_025698465.1. NCBI lineage: Eukaryota > Viridiplantae > Streptophyta > Magnoliopsida > Malvales > Malvaceae > Gossypium > Gossypium longicalyx. The sequence goes on along the minus strand of CM047000.1, from coordinate 94,525,544 downwards.
CCGAAATTCAAAGTACCAGATTTCGAAAAATACGATGGCACGAGATGTCCAAAAGTGCATCTTATCATGTTCTGCCTGAAGATGACTGGTTACGTGAATAAAGATAAATTGCTAATACAATGTTTTCAAGATAGCTTGGTCGGATCGGCTCTTCGATGGTATAATCAACTTAGAAGAGAAAAGATTCGATCATGGAAAGACTTGGCGTCAGCATTTTGTGAACAATACAAACATGTATCCGACATAGTGTCTGATCGGCTAACTCTGCAGATGACGGAAAAGAAGCCAACAGAGACTTTTAGGCAGTACGCGCAAAGATGGAGGGATATCTCGGCCCAAGTAGAACCCCCGTTAACCAAAACTAAAATAACGGTCCTCTTCATCAATACTTTGAGAGCACCGTTTTATGATAAGTTGGTAGGAAGTGCCACGAAAGACTTCGCAGACATTGTAATATCCAGGGAACTTATAGAAAATACCATCAAAAGTGGAAGAATGAAAGGTTCCGAGAGCTCGAAAAGGGGAACACCTGTAAAGAAAAAAGAGGCAGAAGCCCATATGGTGGGAACTGAGAGCCACCACACTTCTAATCCTTACCCAGTCCAGCCACGACCTTGATATCGCCCACCTCCAAACTTTTATTATCCTCCCCAAAGCCCTTACTATCAAGCACCTCCTCCTTACCTCGTCTACGCCACAGATAACCAAAGACCATTTGCCATGTTCCCACCAAATACCATGCCTACTCAAAATCAACCCAAAAATGAACAAAGACCGACAAGATCCAATCCTGAAAAAACCCAGTTCACCCCAATTCCCGTCTCATACGGAGAGCTGTACCCAAAACTGTTAGAAAAACAATTAATATCTCCACATTATATGGCGCCCTTGAAGCCTCCATACCCAAAATGGTACGATCCTAATGCTAGTTGCATGTACCACGCTGGAAACCAGGGGCATTCTACAGAAAATTGTTTGGCCTTTAATAGGAGGGTTCAAGGTCTTATTGATGCAGGCATTCTATGATTTGATGGTGCTAGCAATACGGCTAGAAATCCGCTCCCTAACCACACTGAAAGAAACGTGAGCATGGTGACAAAAGAAGACAGATGGCATGTCAAAAGCTGTGTTTCTGAAATAAAGACATCGCTGTAAAAGATTTGGGAAGTAATGGTGGAAAAGGGGCTGTTCTGTCATCCCAATAGAATTTTCAAAGAAGGAAACACAAAAAGTCAATGTTTTTGTGATTTTCATGGGATTGAGGGGCATGACATCCAGTATTGTAAAGGATTCAGAAAACTACTTCAAGACATGATAGACAACAAAGAAGTCGAGATCTTTAACAAAAGGGAAGAGGCCGATGAAGGAGAAGTATGCACTTCTGATAATCAATCATCAGGTTTCCCTTATAGTGCCGATCGACCATTGGTGATTTATTACGATGCAAAAAAGGAGTAAGTGAAACCAAAGATGATAATTGAAGTATCATCACCGTTCCCTTACAAAGACAACAAGGCAGTACCATGGAAATATGATGTCAACATTATCATACCTAAAGGTGAAAAATCCAAAGTCACGGCCGAAAATGTTGGCGAAGTAGGACACTTCACCCGTAGCGGGAGGTGTTATTCTAAAGAGGTCGAACCAATGAAGAAGACTAATGACTTGAAGTAGAAAGGAAAGACATCGATGCATGAGGCCGAGCTTGAACTTGAGAATTTGTCCGAAGAAGAAGTTAAAATGCCTGTGAATGAAGAGGAAGCACATGAATTCTTGAAGTTCATCAAGCAGAGTGAATATAACGTCGTGGAACAGTTAAGCAAACAACCAACACGAATCTCGGTATTATCCCTACTGTTGAATTCAGAACCACATCAGAATGTTTTGCTGAAAGTGTTAAATCAAGCTTATATGGCAAGTAATATATCTGTCGAAAAGCTTGATAGGTGGGTGAATAACCTGAACGTGGATAATTTTATTTCTTTCAGTGATGACGAAATACTGCCAAATTGTAGGGGCTCCGTAAAAGTATTACATATCACAACCCGTTGCAAGGGTTATATAATACCGAATGTACTTATTGATAACGGGTCGGCACTCCATGTCATGCCTTTGGCCACGCTTTCTAGAATTCCAATTGATATATCTTATCTGAGGCCTTTTCACTCTACAGTAAGAGCATTCGATGGGACAAGACAAGAAGTCATGAGAAAAATTAAAATTCCTCTAGAAGTGAGCCCCTATATATATGAAACCGAGTTTCAGGTCATGGACATCACGCCTTCGTATAATTACCTTTTAGGAAGGCCTTGGATCCACTTTGCTGGGGCAATTCCTTCATCTCTCCATTAAAAAGTAAAGTTTATCATGGATGGTCTTTTGGTCACTGTCGTGGGTGAGGAAGATATTGTCGCATCTATCTCTACTGATACACCATACCTCGAAGTAAGCAAGGATGCAGTAAAATGTTCCTTCTGTTCCTTCGAATTCATCAATGCTACGTTCATTGCTGAAGGAAATGAAATTCCCATGCCTAAGCTGTCAAGGAATACCAAGATGGGGATTAAGCTGACTGTGGGAAAGGGAGCCCGAGCGAGGAAAGGTTTGGGAAGATATCAGCAAGGGATAGCTAGAGTTCTAAGACCAGTGCCCCATAAGGCTCGATATGGTTTAGGGTTCGAACCGGATATGCGACAAAGAAGAAAACAGTTGCAGAAAGATCGAGAAAGGCAGATTGCAAGAGCCTTAGGTCAAGAATTAGAATGGGAGCCCATGACGTACCTTCCTTTGTCAAAAACATTTACATCTGCAAGAATGATATACCTCGGGCAAGATAATCTACGAAGCACGCTGTTATTAATTGAAATGGGTCTTTAGAATGTCAGTATAAATGTCATTGACAAAGGAGATGATGCAATTAAAGATGTTTCAAAGATACGCCCTTGTCCTCCTAGATTCATTTTGAACAATTAGACTACTGTGGATCTCCTTTTAGTTTCTAAGTTTTCTCCAGAGTAATGCTCAATGTTAACATTCTTCTTTTTGTGTGTCCCTAAGTAATAGTGGGATTCTTTTGTAAGAGCTTATGTTTGCTCTTTATCATTTAAATGAACATTAATGGAGATGCATTTTGTCATGGTCTTTTCATTTTCGTTAAATTCATAATTTTTCCCTCTTCTCACAGCCTGTCATTGCATATATCTCACATCATGTCATAATATTATGCGTGTTGGTCCCAATACTTTGATGCCCTTCTATAGTTTTTTTTCCATTTAACTTTTAGGTGCTCAGATATCAACGATATGAACAAACCCGTTACAAATCTTGAAATCGATTTTGAGAAGACTATTTGTTTAGCAAAGTTCGAAGCTGAGGAAAATGTTGAAGACTATGTCTTGTCTCTTGTCTTACTAATAATGGTAGAATAAGAAGATAAACAGATTCTACCTCATCAAGAATCTGTTGAGATAGTAAACTTGGGAAATGAAGAAAAGAGGCAAGAAGTGAAGATTAAGACCTCCATTTCAGATAACACTAGACATGATTTGATCGCTTTGCTCCATGAGTACAAAGATGTATTTGCATGGTCGTATCAGGATATGCCAAGATTGGATGAGGACATAGTGGTCTATAGACTCCTACTGAAACCAGAATGCAAACCCATTCAACAGAAGCTAAGACGAATGAAACCTGAAATGTTGTTAAAGATAAAAGAAGAAGTCAAGAAATAATTCGATGCTGGCTTCCTACAAGTCTCCAAGTATCCACAATGGTTAGCTAATATAGTCTCAGTATCGAAGAAAGACGACAAGGTACGAATGTGTGTGGATTATCACAATCTGAATCAAGCAAGCCCTAAAGATAATTTTCCTTTGCCACACATCGATACATTGGTGGATAACACAGCCAAACATTCATTGTTTTCATTCATGGATAGATTCTCGGGCTATAATCAGATAAAGATGGCTCCTGAGGATATGGAGAAAACTACTTTCGTAATGATGTGGGGAACTTTCTGTCATAAGGTGATGCCGTTCGGATTAAAGAACACTGGGGCAACATATCAGAAGGCCATGGTGATGTTGTTTCATGACATGATGCATAAAGAAATAGAAGTTTACATCGATGATATGATCGCCAAATCCAATGGGGAAAGAGAGCATGTTGGGAACCTCAGGAAGTTGTTCGAAAGACTGAGAAAGTTCCAGCTGAAGCTTAATCCAGCCAAGTGTATGTTTGGGGCTACCTCGGGAAAATTGCTAGGCTTCATCGTCAGCGAAAGAGGCATTGAAGTTGATCCAGATAAGATAAAAGTCATACAAGAACTACCACCTCTGCGCACGCAAAAGGAAGTCAGAAGATTTTTAGGGAGGTTGAACTACATCGCTCGGTTCATTGCTCAACTTACCAACCAATGTGACCCAATTTTTCAAATTCTTCGAAAACATAATCTTGGAGAATGGAACGAGGAGTGTCAAGCGGCTTTTGATAAGATAAAACAGTATTTGTCTAGTCCCCCGGTATTAGTATCGTCAGCTCCAGGAAGACCGTTAATATTGTATTTGACTGTGTTCGAAAATTCAATGGGTTGCGTACTGGGGCAACACGATGAGTCAGAGAAAAGAGAAAAGGCGATTTACTATCTCAGCAAAAAGTTTACAGAGTATGAAGCAAAGTACTCGTCAAATGAAAAATTCTGTTGCGCTTTGGTTTGGGTAGTTCGAAGGCTCAGGCAATATATGTTGTATCATACGACATGGTTAATTTCGAAGCTGGACTCAATAAAGTACATGATGGAATCACCTGTACTCTCAGGAAGAATGGCACGATGGCAGATCCTACTATCAGAATACGACATCGTCTATGTGAGCCAAAAGTCGATAAAAGGGAGTGCAATCGCTGATTTCTTAGCAACTCGAACAACGGAGGAATACGAGCCATTGAGATTTGATTTCCCAGATGAAGATTTGATGTGCATTACGGGAAAAGAATGTGAGTCATCAAAAGAAAAATCGTGGAAGATGAGTTTTGATGGTGCATCAAATGTATTGGGGCATGGGATTGAAGCAGTCTTAATATCACCAGAAGGGAACCATTATCCATTCACTGCCAGATTAAACTTCTTCTGTACCAATAACATAGCGGAATATGAGGCTTGTATCATGGGACTTCGTGCAGCTATTGAACGAAACGTCAAAATCTTAGAGGTGTACGGGGACTCAGCGTTGGTGATATACCAAATCCGTGGAGATTAGGAAGTGAGAGATTCGAAATTAGTCAAATACAGTGATCTAGTGGCAGGGCTGATTAAAGAATTCAAAGAAATAACTTTTAATTACTTCTCACGAGAAGAAAACCAATTGGTTGATGCCCTGGCCATTTTGGCCTCAATGTTTAAAGCGAACAGAGAAACAGAAATAATGCCCCTCTAAATGAGTATATATGAAGTCCCTGCACATTGTTTCAGCATTGAGAAAGAGTCAGATAGACGGCCATGGTTCCATAATATCTTAGAATATGTCAAGAACCAAAAGTATCCCGAACAAGCAAATGAGAACGATAAAAGAACAATCAGAAGAATGGCAGTGGGATTTGTTCTTGATGGGGACATCCTGTACAAAAGAGGAAAAGATCAAGTGCTTTTAAGATGCGTAGAATATGTTGAAGCTAGAAAAATACTTGAAGATGTCCATGAAGGAATTTGTGGGACGTATGCCAATGGTTTCACTATGGCCAGGAAGATTATGAGACTCGGTTACTACTGGTTGATGATGGAAAGCGACTGTATTGGTTATGCACGAAAGTGCTACAAATGTCAAATTTATGGCGATAAAATACATGTAGCCCTTTCGCCCCTTCATGTCATGACTTCTCCGTGGCCTTTTTCTATGTGGGGCATGGATGTTATAGGGCCAATTTCCCCAAAAGCTTTTAATGGACACCGATTCATTTTTGTGGTTATTGATTACTTCACAAAATGGATAGAAGCCGCTTCGTTTGCCAATGTGATGAAAGATGATGAGTTTATGAGTTTTGAAAAAGAAATCATTTTTCGATATGGTTTGCCTGAAAGAATCATTTCAGATAACGCCTTGAATCTGAACAATAAAATGATGAAGGAAGTGTGTGAGCAATTTCAAATAAAGCATCATAACTCATCACCCTATCACCCGAAAATGAACGGAGCTGTTGAAACGGCCAACAAGAATATTAAGAAGATTATTGAGAAAATGACCGAGACATATAAAGACTTGCATGAGAAGCTACCATTTGCTTTGTATGCATATCGCACATCTGTGTGGATATCTACGGGAGCAACTCATTTCTCTCTGGTCTATGGAATGGAAGCTGTGCTACCTATCAAAGTTGAGATCCCTTCTCTATGAGTCTTAATGGAGTCGAAATTAGAGGAAGCAGAATAGGTTCAAGCTCGATATGACCAGTTAAACCTCATCGAAGAAAAACATTTGAAGGTAATCTGTCATGGACAGATGTACCAGAAGAGAATGATCACGGCCCATGATAAGAAAATACGGCCAAGAGAATTTCACGAAGGAGAACTCATACTGAGAAAGATTCTCCCAATACAAAAAGACTTACGAGGAAAATAGGCACAAAATTGGGAAGGACCATACGTCGTAAAGAAGGCCTTCTCGGGTGGAGCTTTGATTCTCACTAAGATGGATGGGAAGGAGTTACCGAATCCAGTGAGCTCAGATGCTGTGAAGAAATATTATGCCTAAAAAAAGGGATCAAGGTGAAAACCCGAAAAGGGCGTCTTGATTAACAAAAAAGATTAGGATGAAAACCCGAAAGGGCATTCTAATGAAGCAAACCCGAGCTTAAAGAGCAAGGAGATTTACATGGTGGGTCAAACGGCAAGGCTATAGTATTTGAAGCATCTCTGAAAGCTCGAAATCTTCTACGTAAGAAGCCATGCTCGAAAAGGGTTCTTGATTAAGTAACGTGGAAGAGATCATGCGTTGAATATCTAGAGCATTTGTAGCCACTAAATACGATCCCCTTTCTCTTTATAACGCTTTTTAACTTTTCTTAGTCAACTTTCTTTGTTTGCTACCTTTGAAATAAATAAATGTGAGGTATCCTTTTGTCCCTACCTGACCATTTCCATGCATCTCATTATGTGGTTTATTTAAATGATAAATAGTGAAATGACATACTTTAGACAAAAGAAATGTTGAGCATTACCCGGATGAGAATTTGATAAGTACAAGAGTCTCAAAGTAAGGACAAAGTTCAACAGGGGGCAAAAGAGTGATATCTGAGAAACACGGATTACTCGTAAAGCTAGAGGATGGGTACAAAGCCTGAAGAGAAAGTCAAGAATCGAAGCAATGAATACAGATCATCACAAAAAAAAATCGTGACGAAAAAGGACATACGACAAACATGCCTAAGGCGCATAGCATAATCATGTAGGCATAAAGGCATTTAAGACAAACATGTGCATATCATGATAACATCATGCATGACATATCTAGGTACTCTAGTAGAGCAAGAGGATATGATGATAGCTGTACTGAATCAAAGGAATGGGACACCTGAGTTCCACCAGATGACACGTTTTGGTACTCTGATATCTTTAATTTCTGTTTTTCAAAAAAATCAACTCATATTGCGAGAGGTGAGTTGAGCCTCGGGACATTCTGAGGTATTTTCAATTTCTGTTTTTTAATTTCTATTTGTCAAAATCAACTCATATTGCGAGAGGTGAGTTGAGCCTCGAGTCACACGCTGAGGTATTTTCAATTTCCGTTTCTCAATTTATGTTTCAAAAAAATCAACTCATATTGCGAGAGGTGAGTTGAGCCTCGGGTCACAAGCTGAGATAATTTTAATTTCTGTTTTTCAAAAACATTAACTCATATTGCGAGAAGTGAGTTGAGCCTCAGGACACGCCGAGGTATTTCAATTTCTGCTTTTCAACTTATGTTTTTCAAAAATCAACTCATATTGCGAGAGGTGAGTTGAGCCTCGGGTCACATGCCGAGGTATTTTCATATTCTATTTTCTGTTTTTCAAAAATCAACTCATATTGCGAGACGTGAGTTGAGCCTCGGGTCGCATGCTGAGGTACTTTCAATTTATGCGAGAGTTCGCAGGCCGAGCTATTTTCGATGTTTATTTTTCAATAAAGGAAAAATTGGAGCTGATTGAAGACACCAGATTTTGCCTCCCTAAAGTTGCAGCAGAGCTAATCAAAGATACAGATTTTGCTTCCCTAAAGTTGCAATGAAGCAGGTTGAAGTTACAAGTCTTATCTTCATGAAGTTGTATCGAAACCCTGAAGTTGCAGTGGAGCAGTGGAGCAGATTAAAGCAACAAGTCCTATACCTCTGAAGTTACATAAAGTGGATCAAAACCACAAGACGCAGTGGAGTGGATCGAAACGACAAGACGCAATGGACTAGAACGAGGTCACAAGAAAGAGGGGAACAATAAGGAAGTCAAGGCTCGACGCGGCCGGGCCAAATTGGTCTTTCTTAAAAGTCTTTGTTCTGTTCTCGTTACACGATAACGAGCAAAGATGGGCAGTTGTACATACCAAATTTGGCCCGGGCCAAAACATTAAACCAAATCAACCCACCCTAAAAATAAAATAAAATAAACCCAACTACCTACCCAGATGCAAACCAGCCCAATACCCACTAAACTAAACCCAAACCTAACCTAACCCTAGCCCACTATCCTAAACTCCTCCAAGAAACCCTAGCCCCTAGGTGTGCCGCCCCTACCTTCTGTCCATCTGCCACCACCACCTGCCCGGGCCTGCCACGGTCACATCCATCGCCACTTGCACCTGCAAAACCAGAGAAGAAATGACAGTAATAACAATCAAATAAAAAAATACTTTGTAAATGGCTTTATAAGCCTTGCAATTTTTTGTATTTTGGCTCTCTGGACAAAAAAAAATGGAATACAAAAGAAAGAATAAATTCAAATATTAAAAACTTTGCAAGCTGGTCAAAAAACCAATTCATCACACAAAGGTTTTGTTCTTTTTAGTTTATTTTTTTCTTTACTTTCTTCCTTCGCATATATACGCATATTTCTTTTATTTTTCTTTAAAAAAAACACACATATATATAGACATAGATGAAAAAAATAAAAGTACAAAAAAAAGAAAAAAGAAAAATATAAAATATAAAATTTTTTACCTTTCTGGCCACCGTGTACGGTGGACGGCGGTCGGGGCGAGGCCAGATTTCCCACCGGAAATCGCCCAGCTCTCCCTCTCTCCCTTTTTTTTTCTGACTTTGGTTACAAAATGATTTTTTTTCTGATTTTTGGGCTATTTATAGTGTTTAAAAACGACGTCGTTTTGGCATTAAAACCCAGGGCACAAAACGACGTCGTTTTGCCTTGGGTCGGACCAATCTGACCCGACCTGCCAGGATTCACGTGTTTTTTTAAGGAAGGGTTAATTGCGCTTTTAGCCCTTCCGTATTTTCATACTTTTACAATCAAGTACTTTTTTTATTTTTAATTTGGCCCTAAAGTATATATCACTTTGCGATTTAGTCCTTCTCGCTGTGTTGCGTTTTGAGGGGAGGAATAATTGCTTTTTTAGTCCTCCCTTGTTTTGCGCGCATCCAAATCGATCCTATTTTCCTTTATTTCTTTTTAAAATTACCCCAAAATATTGTTTTAATTTAAATTTTATCCTTTTGCACCTTTTTTTTACGTATTTTATTTTATTTTAATATTATTTATACTATTATATTTTATTAATATCATTATTATATCTATTATCAATATTTTGTTATTATTATTGGTACTAATATCTAGTTTCAATTAGTATTTATGTGTATATATATATTTATGTATGTATTTATATAGTACTATTAATGGTTATTTTTAATATTATTATTATCATTTCTAAATATATGTATATATTGTATATATTTTATATATATTTTTAATGTTATTTGTTATATATTTCTTTTACTATTCCATGTATATGTTTTTATATCATCTCATGTACATATTCTTGAATACTATGTTATATATGTATATATATTTTTAATACCATACTATGTATATATTATTATATTTATTTTATCCCTATTATATTTATTATTAATATTAGAACATATATTTTATTATATGGGTATATATATACTTTTATATATAGTATTATTTTCATATATCGTTATATTTATTATTATACCAACTATTTTCATTATTGTCACTTATTATTTTACTTTAATATTATTATGTGTTATTTAGTGTAGATACATCTTATTATTATTATTATTATTATTATTATTATTATTATAATTATTATTATTATTAGTATATGATTATTATATATGTATGTACCTTTAATATATATATATGTATATGTTTATGCAGTATTATTAATAATTGTTTTGTAACATTATTATTATTTCTAATATATATATCTATATTTTAATAACTATATTATGTATGTATTTTTAACACTATTTTATGTATATACTTTTAATATTATTATGTATTTATTTTAATATATATGTACATATTTATGTAGTATTATTGATATATATATATATATTCATGTTATTAGTACTTCCAATATATATTGTATATGTTCATTTTATATATATTATGTATATATATTTAGTATTATTATGTATACACTTTTTATTCTTATTATTACGTATATACTTTAATATATATATAGCACTATTAGTATTTTTAATATTATGTTTACGTCACTTCACTTATTATTATTATATGTTTATATATATGTTCGTCTCTATTTCGTATTTAATACCATTATTATCATGTTTAATATCGCATATATTGTCATTGTTTTTAATATTATTGACATATTTATTATTTGCTTCGATGTATTTCTAACTATTTTATTTTTTGTTTCCCGCCCATTTTATATCATTTTGCTGTTCACTACTTTAAAGATTTTTATTCATGTTTTTTACTAATTTCAATAAATAAGGCAATGAACCGGTTTAACATTAAGTCATCGATTTCATCGCTATGTTGGGTGAAATTTGTCAGCTCGTGTTAAAAACGGGACACCCTTCTAAAAAAATTGAAAACTAAAAATTCTCATTTTCAATCGGATCACGATTAAATGTCAAATTAAATTCGTATTTTTGAAAATCAAGCCAACACCTGTTTAATAAAGATACCAATTTTGGGGCGTCGAGGGTGCTAATACCTTCCGCATACGTAACCGACTCGAACCCAACTTTACTTTGGTTTTTGGCGTAGACCTAAATTCGACCTTCTTTTTGTTTAAAAAATAAATTTTCTTTTAAAAAAGAGGATTTATTCGGTGTCCGATCACACCTAGGAAAAAGGATCGGTGATGACTCCCTTTTTTAATAAAACTGAAATTTCAATTTTAAAATTTTCAAATAATCGCCTCAACTAGCGACCAAAGCTAATTTTTTTTACGTCGCTACACTTACCATTGCACCTAACACTTATTAGTGAACTAATTTATTATTTTATTATATATTTTATATAATATAAATAAAATAGGCATATAATAAAATTATTATATTGCATTTATATTATATAATTGGAAATATTTTGTACATGTGTTGTAAATTTTTAACTCCACAAGTAAGATTGAGATTTCATCACGTCTTTTTAAAAAAAAAAATACAATTTAAGGATACATGGTGGAATCTCAACCTACTTGTGGAGTTAAAAGTTTTTACAACTAGTGTACCAAATAATTATTTTATATAAGTAATATATAATTCCAATATGAAAACACAATTTGAAAGAAAACAAGTTAAATTCATCCGACCACTCGAGTTTAATTGATTTCAATTTTTGTAATTAAATTAATTTGATTGATTTTATAATGGAATTAATTTTTTTCTCGATGTTGGTGCATAAGGATACAAATAAATTTATAAGAAATTAACGAAGGTTTTAATACTGTAATCCTGTCACTTTGTTTAAGATTTTATTCACCTCACTTATATTTTGGCATGCAAAAAAGTTATAAGCAAATGAACATTGAAGATATAATGAAGCCCAACGTCTATCGACATTTTGTACTAATAAAAATAATCTATTGAGCATTGAACATTAAGCGACGCATGGCATAGCAAGAGTATCAAATTTAAAATAAATAAAAAAAACTTTTGCGGCAATTCTTTATAGAATAATCTTTAAACATTAGAAGATGGATAATAAGATAAATGATTTTTTGTGTGTACAATGCAAACGAAATTTCACTTCTATTTATAGGAGTTTTCATGAATTTTCATAGAGACGTAACTATTTAAGATATGCCTATTTGGATAGTTACATCTATTAAGGATGAACACATTAATTCATTACATATTACTTGAATAATTATAACCAAGAGACACAATTCATCACTATGAGTAGTGATAATTTTTTATTAATAACCAAGTGGCATAATTTTTTTGTTATTTATATTTTTCATTTGCAATTAGAGGTGCTCATGGGTTAGGTCAAGCGAGGTTCAAGTTGGGCTTAAGCATGATATTAAATATTTTATACTTGCCCAAGCCTAGCTCGACCCGAAATATGGGCCTAAAAGTTTGTCCCATATTATTTTTTACATTTTTATATTATTTTAATTTAATATTTTTATTTATTAAAATATTTTATATAATCATTTTAACATTATTTTAATATTTGCATTAAAGTAGTATTATATATTTAGTATATGTTTATTTTTTAATGTGTTATAAATAGCATAACATAAAATATTATAAACTTAAAAAACTGGTTGGACCGGGCTTGGGCTTGAGCTCAAACCTTGAATTTTCAAATTTAAGTCCGACCCATATTTTAAATAGATCTAATTTTTTTACCCAAGTCCTCTCAAATTTTGAACGGATAACCGACCATGGATCAAACGTTATATATATTCTAAAAATGCTTCAATAGAAAAATATTTTGTGATTTTCAATTTAAAAATTTAGATAAAAATAATGGATTATTTGTTGCTTGCCATAATGGAGAGGAAACCATAGAAAAATTCCAAAAAGACATGACGTTGTCACTGATGAGGGTGACTGTGGACTTAAGTACCTCCTCTCCCTGACCTTTCCGCCTTAGCCTTACAAGGTTGACCAGATGTTGATGATGAAAAGGTTAATTAAAATATATCTAAGTTTTTTTTTTCATATATTTAAAATTTATTCTCTTTAATTTTTATTTTTAAAAATTTGAAATTTGGATCTAACTATTAATATCGTTATCAAACGTACGAAAAGTGTAAAGACTTGATGCATATTTTAATTTGATGATGAGATATGATGTTGGCCGAGGAATAATAATAACAATAATGATGATAATGACGACGGAGTAACGACGTCCCTGTGGTCAAACACAAGGATAGCTTCAGAGAAAAAAAAAGTAAATTATTTTTTTAAATGTTTGAAAATAATTTTTTTAAATTTTTTTACTTAAATAAGGTCACTTAAACGACGTTGTTTCGTTGTGGCCCTAAACGCCCCAAAACGGTGTCATTTTGGGCCCGACTCGGATTCCCTTAGGATCCGCATATTTTTAAATGGGAGGGTCTAATTGCCGCTTTGACCCTTCTATTTTTTTGCTATTTTTCAATTTCGTCCTACAACTTATTATTTTTACTTCCATTTTCGCCCTTTTATTTTACTCTTGTGCAATTTGGTCCCCCTAACCCATTGATGATCCCTCTGGGAATGACAGGTGTAAATGGGGTTGGGATAATTACCCTTTGAGTCCCTGTATTTTCCATTTTATTTTAATTTAGTCCTTTATATTCTATTTTCTTGTAATTTAGACTTTAAATTTTGTTCTGTTTCCAATTTAATCATTTGTTTCCCCTTTTTCTTATTTATTTTGCAATTTATACTTTAAGTTCTGTTTAAATTTCAATTTAACTCCTCATTTACTTAACTTTACCTCTTTATTTACTATTTCTTTTATTTTAACACTTGAAATTTATGTTATTTATATTTCCCTTTTGGTTATGATGCATTTTTGTTTGTTATTATTATTTTTTTATTTTTTATTTATATTATAGAAATAACCATGATATGATTATTGCTATTACCACTATGAACTGATGTCTTATTATTATTATAATTGTATTAATATTATTTACTAGCATAGCATTTTTATTTTATTTATTTATTTATTTATCATTCTAATATCATCATTTCATTTTTTACCCACTACTATTTTACTTTATTTTGCTAATCTTCATGCCATGTATCATGTTAAAATATATTTATCTATTTTTATACTATGCCCAAATGAATTAAGTGTATATCACTTTAAATGTTACATTCGTTTTACCTAACGCATAGGAAGTATGTAAAACCGAGGCAATGTTCATTATTTTTTAAATTCAAGGAGTCGTGCTCCTAATTTATGAAGTATGACTTCTTCCTAGAACCGAAGTAATTGAATATCCTATTTAAAATAATAATAAAAAGATTTAGGTAATGATCGAATGGCGATTATTCTGGTTTTCGAGGGTTCGAAACATCGTATCTTAACTTACAGGGCATGATATTTTCTCCTCGATTAGCTTAAAATAAGGCATTTTTCGTAAAATTTAATTTAGTTAAGCGATGTTTCAATCAAATAACAACAAGCGAAGAGGGATCGTACTTTAAATTCTCTTCGAATTTTTAATTTTCGACATCAAAACATTAAGTAATCAACTAGGTACTAATTTTGGGCGTTATGAGGGTGTTAATCCTTCCTTATACGTAACCGACTCCTGAGCCCATTTTCTTCGACTTTGTAGGCCAAAATTTATCATTTTGGTAAATATAACATTTTATTAAATTGATTAAATTTCGAGGTGACCCAATCACACCAAATAAAAAGGATCGGTGGTGACTCCATTTTCGTTTTTAAAATAAAAGTCGATTTTCAAAAAGGTTTCGACACTTTAAAACCCTTTTTAATAAGTACTTTATTTATTTATTTAGGATTTGTTTGGACAACACAGAGTAATTGAATAAAATTGTAACTACTAAGGTAGTAATTACACTCTTTTGTAATTACAAAGAATTGTAATTTCCAAGATGTGTTTGGCTGACAAAGTGTAATTACATTGTAATTCTTTATGTCATGTTTAATAGTACAAATTGTAATTACACGATTACATAATTTATAATTATAAAAATTATTAGTATGATATAAATAATTTCTACACAAGTAAATTAAAATTCTAACCATCATATGTATTATGTTAGTCTAAAAAAGTAATTGATAATATGATTACTAATAAAAATAGTAAGAAAATTAATCATAATATACAATTTTATGCAATTGTTCTAGTGTGTATTTGTTGGGTTATTTCCTCTTTAATAGTTAAAATACGCTCCTTATCATCATTTTTTGATCATTGACCGAGTTCATCATCATCTGAATTTGAATCTGCATTATTAAGATTATCAAAATCTCATTCTTCCATGTATTCTTCAAAGTATAGATCATCATTTGTACAATCCAACCTTGTTTTTTATTATGTTATACTAAGGTGAATTTTTTTAGAACAACAAATGTTTTCTCAACCATATTTCGAAGCCTTGAATGTCTCAAATTAAAGAGTTCGCGAGTTGTTTGTGGTGCTTGTGTTTGGCACTATTCTCTCAATTTGTATCATACCTTACAGTATGGTGCAAGAAAACATTTTCTATTTACATAATAAACACCGACCTTATAATATTTGGGTTTGTAATCCAAATAGTTTGTAGATTTAATTATTAAAACTTATATAAAATTAATTTGGAGAATGACTAATGTGTCACAAAACTAACTAAAAATTTGACTAAGGTAAATGCACCTATTAATTAAAAGTATAGCTATGGTGAGTAAAGATATTGTTCCTACGAGTACTGTAAGTGATAATACTCTAGAATGACATATTTTTATGTATTAATTACATATTTATTTTGAGTATGATCCTACTAATTTGAGCTATTTATGGTTTTTTATCTTGTAAGGACTAAATTGAAGGAAAAAGGAAATTTGAGGGCAAAAAGCTTGAATTAAAGATAAAATGGGTCAACATGCGAAGTAGGAAAGAAGTGGTGTCGAAAATGCAAAGTATGGGAGACTTGAGGGCAAAAATGCAAAGAAGAGATTTTATAAACACAAGACTCTATTTAAATTTTAATTATATTTGGATAATTGTTAAAGATTATTATTTAGTTTTAGTTTTAGCTTTTATCTTTATTTATTTTTATTTATTTGTATTTATCTTTTAGAATTTAATTAGAAATAGACTAGGTTTCCTAGTACTATAAATAGGGGATGGAGTGACACAAATTTGACTCATCTTTTCTATAAACACTCCCTCTCTCAAAAAGCTTAGTATTTGTTCCTTTCATATTATTCAATAAAAAATCTATTTTTATTATGTTTATTTCTTTTTCCCCAAAAAACATGAGCCACTAAATTTATCTAGCCAAAGGTTGTCGAGATTCCCCAAAAAGGGTTCATGAGGCTTAGAATCCACGCTTAGCCTTCTCAACGAATATTCATCGTTTCTCCGCACTACGGGACCGACACTTCCATCCATGCCCCTTCAAAGGTGATCTTTTCAACTTGTGCAAAGAACGACCACTTTGTATGTTTTGGGAAGGTTGCACAGTATATTCATTAGCTTACTGCGTCAGTGGTTGTCGAGCTCAAGAGACAAATGGCGTGGCATTCGCCATTGAGAAGTGATGATCTAGTGTAAGACAGTCCCACAAAAGCGACAGTTGGCTAGAGTCAGGTTCTTCTAAATCGTAAGTCTAAAATCTAAATGGAGCTGGTGGTTGTAAGGTCCTCTTCCATTATAACTGGCTTATTCTGTTCGAGAATAATCACTTAAAAGCTTAGGATTCAACCCAAGGCAGATCGAGACAATCAGAGGTTGGAATCTCTCCATAAAAAATTCTCTTTCCTCAACTCTGTTTATCTTTACAATTTTAATTTTCGCAATTTCAATTCAATCTAACTTTTAATTCTATTTTTTTTATTTTTTTCCCAGGTACGCAGGTTTTCTTGGGCACGACTCTGTGTGGGATCTTGAGGAATAATAACTTGTACAAATCCAGTCCCTGGGGATTTTACCCTACTTCCTTTATACTATGCTTTTGATTATTTTATAAGGATGTGATATTTTTGGTGCTCTCAATGATCGCATCAATAAGTATTAGTAATTATTGTCTTTCTATTATTTAACTGAATAATTCACGTGATTTATTAAAAACTAAAATCAAATTAACTAATTAACTAATGAACATGACAAAAAATAAAACACAAAAATAATTTAGTAATAACCAAGAAGCGAAATAATACCCATGAAAGAATCCGCCTAGATTTCATTTGTCAATATCAATCTAAATTACACAATTTCTTTACTTAGCACATTGATCCGTAGAAATACCTAAACTATGCTAATATCTCTTTCGAGCACAAGAGCAACTGACTCTAGGTTGATTAATTGAAATTTCTTTCTAATTAGGGTCTATTCAACTATTGATTTAAGCACATCGAATATGGATCAATAATCTATAAATATTAAACCAACAATTAAACACACATAATTGAGAACAAAAAATATTTATTGCGTAAAATAGAAATCAAACTATAGAATCCATCATAGAGTTCATCTCCCCTAGGTATTTAAAAAATTAGTTCATGCTTGAAAATAAAAACATCCAAGACACAATATAAATGAAAGAAATAAAGAAACTCATGATAATTTCCTAAGAAGTCAACTGAAAATCTTCAATCTTAACGGAAATTTGCTTCAAAGTCAGCTTCAATGGTGTTTTTTAAGTTGTTTTCTTAAGTATTCTCTAATGGATCTCTCCTATCTTCTTATTTTTTTCATATACCCCTCTTAGAATGCTCAAAAAACCTAAAAATCGTGATTTTTCGTTGTTCGATATTGTAATAGTCAACTTTCAATGATGTCCAGAATAGTGGTTCAAGACCACTAAATTCGAAAAAAATAAGCTCGTAATTTATTTATTTAATAATTATGAGCCAAATGTGATTTTTGAGAGATTTTTTAATTAGTAATTTGTGTTTTATAAAGATTTATTAAGTCAAGAAATTGAAGAAAATAGTTATCGAGATCTAAATTTTATAAATCGAGCCGTAAATATTTTTATAAATATTTATGGAGTATCAATAAGGTAGTATTAAAATTTTGTCAGAAAATTTTAACGTTTGGGTGGTTAATTAAATAAAAAGGATTAAATTGAAAAAGGTGTAAAAGTTTCTAAAAGGATTAAATAACTCAATTGTCAAATGAGGAAGGACCTAAAGTGAAAATAAGCCCAAAGGAGATATTTTGGGCGGCAATGGCTGAGAAAAATCAGGAAAAGGGTGAAATTGGGGCAAAATTGGAAAATTGTCAAAATAAACTAAATAAAAATGGGACCAAATTGGAATATCTAGAATTCTCTTCATTTTTATTTATTTTCATCAGCTGAAAAACAGCCATGGAAGAGGGTTCAAGCTGATTTTCAAGTTTAATTCTTGCTTTCTCTTTGAAATTTCTATGTTTTTAGACTTTTACAATTGGGTCCAACTTACTATTTCATTAGTTTTCGATTTCATGGCTAATTTTTAAAGATATTATGGATGATTTCTGGAATAATATGATGAATAAACATAGAATTGAAGCTTTAATTTTGATATATGATAATTTTATCAAGTAAAATTGATGGAAATTGATTTTAGGACCTAATTGTGAAAATATTTGGAATTAAATTGTAGTGCTGAAATTATGATTTCCAAAAGTTGTAAAGCAGTTTAAAGTGATAGAATAAAGTGTTAATTGAGAAAAATCAGCTCAATTGAGAGGGTAATTGAGTAGGGATGAAATTGTTATTTATTAAAAGCTTAGGGGGAAAATGGTAATAAACAACTTGCACTAAAACAATATTGGACAGCAGCAGTGGACTAAATTTGAAAAATCACCATAAATTGTATAAATCTAATTAGAAGATGAAAAAAATATGAAATTAAAGCTTATTGAGTCTAGTTTCTCATAGAAGAAATTTTGTAATCAATGGATTTGTAAATCATGAGATATAATAAATTTTGTGAGACAATGTCAAAATGAATTCGGGTTCCCCTGTTCTGACTTTTGAAAATCATAAAAATTTGTATAAAAACAATTAGGGAATTAAACTTATATGTTTAGAATTTTGAATGAGTCTATTTTCAAGATAAATAAACGAGAACATTATTCGAATTCTGTACAGGAAGATAATTAATTTTTAGTGAAGAAGGGTCGGAATTGTCAGACAGCAGAATAGGGGTAACTTTAATGAATAAAATGTACTAATTGGCTAAACCAAAAATTCTGAAAATTTTATGGTAAGAATATGTGTGAGTATAATTTCATAAAAAATTAACGGATCTTAATTTGGAGTTCTGTATCTCAAGATATAAATAATTTAGTGACTATGACTCAAATGGACAGCTTTGAATATACATATAAGTAAATAGTGAAATTATTGATAATGTTACTTATAATCATATTATATAAATTTAAGGATGTGGAATGGAGAGGAGGAGGAGAAAAATATGTATGAATATTCATCTAGCATGGCTAATTTGCATGTTTTAAGCTCAAGGACTAAATTGAATAAAAGTAAAACTTTATGGGTAATTTTGTAAAAATGTCAGAAATGACCAAATTGTATGAAATGGATTGTTTTATTATTTAAATTACAAAATTTAATGAAATTATTAATTTAGTTCAAGATCGGGGAAAAACATATTTTAGGGATTAAATTGAAAAGTGTTGAAATTATGGAAAATTCTGATATTTTATAGAATTCATGGACTGTTATCAATATGTATGAGAATAATAGCTGGAAATAAGGATTAGATTGCAAGAATTTTATTTTTCTGACCCTAAGGATAAAATCGTCATTAAATAAAAGTTTAGGGGCAAAATAGTAATTTTGCCTAAAGCATTAATTAAATACATTAGAATATGAAATGAATGAAAATGATGATCAAATTTATTTATAAAGATCCGGACGACTCAAATAAGAGACTTGATCATGGAAAAGAAAAGATATCGAATTAATGAAATTATAAACACGAACAATCAATGAGGTAAGTTTGTATAACTTGAATTATATTCTTAAATGCATGAAATGTATGTTTTTTATATGAATATGATTTGAATGTTCATTATATGAAAATTTATGAAACATTGACATATTTGATGAAAGGGGAAGAAATCTCGGTTGAATGAAAGGAAAATTCGATGGATCTCTGAAAAGGAATTGTGACAAAGAAAAGAATCTAGTCAGGGGCGGGTGATCCTATCTTGATATAGCCCTCCGAAGAATATGTGGAAAATGGGTTTAGCCGGATGGGTAATCCGAATTAGGGTCTGAATTTTGCTGGGTGGTAATTGATTCAAGCTCATTAGAGTAATTGTCGTTGCAGGGATTTAGCATGGGTGATAATCCCGACAATACTTTATGAGTTTATATTACAGGATTTAGCTCGACTGGTAATCCCACTGTAAGGATGAGGTTCGCGGGAGTGTGCTTTCTGAAATGAAATGTGTAAGACCATGGTTGAAAGATACCATGGCAACATGATATGAAATGTGTAAGACCATGGTTGAAAGATACCATGGCAACATGATATGAAATGTGTAAGACCATGGTTGAAAGATACCATTGCAACAGGATATAAAATGTGTAAGACCATGGTTGAAAGATACCATGGTAACAGGATATAAAATGTGTAAGACCATGGTTGAAAGATACCATGGCAACGTGACATGAAAAGAATAAGACCATGGTTGGAAGATACCATGGCAACATGACGAGAATGAATAAGACCATGGTTGAAAGATACCATGGAAATGTAACATGAAATGAATAAGAGCATGGTTGAAAGATACCATGGCAACCTGACAGAAAATGAGTAAGACCATAGTTGAAAGACACTATGGCATCATGTCGAAGATAAATAAGACCGTGGATG
Organism: Gossypium longicalyx; assembly: GCA_025698465.1. Classification (NCBI taxonomy): domain Eukaryota; kingdom Viridiplantae; phylum Streptophyta; class Magnoliopsida; order Malvales; family Malvaceae; genus Gossypium; species Gossypium longicalyx. Next base: position 94,504,553 of record CM047000.1, on the reverse strand, counting down.
GGAGATACTATGACATCAGTTGAACAATTGATATTCAGGTAATATGTATTAGATGATGAATGGTTATATGAAATGGTTCTGTGAAATGTTTACAAGAATTGGTCATATGGAAATATATGTACAAAATTGTTGAATGAAATAATTAAAAAGATAGATAAATGAAATAAGTATAGGTACATGGAATTTAATTTATGTTAATTTTAATATGAACTATTACCGAAATAAATATACAAAAGATATATGGAAATTATGGTGCATGAAATATTGATATAACGAAATGAATGATATATGCTTATGAAGAAACAGTAAGAGAATAATATGTCTCGTGACATGTACATATATGATTATCTTTGATATGTTGATACAAGGAAATTATATAAGTAAAGACAATTATTAAACTCAAGTGTGACATGTCGAGAAAATTAGTATATCAATGTTGAATTTATATGAAATATGTACTATTATACTAACAATGTTGCTGTTTGATGCTTATACAAGTGCCAAGCTGTTGATTGAATGGTAATATATTTATTTATATGATGCATTGAATCGGTAAGCATTTAATTGAAAATTTTTAGGTGATCTGTAAATTCTAGTAATGCTTCAAAACCCTATTTCGAAGACGGATACGGGTTAAGGGTGTTACAGATATGCAATCCCGTGAAATTAACATGTGGGTCACATGACCGTGTGGAATGGTTAAGCCTGTGTGGCTCATGTAGCTTGCTCCAACACAGTTTTTACTCGTTTTTTGCTCCCAACTACTCTATTAATCATTAAAACATAAATTTAAAGGATTAGGAGTATAAAATTCACAATTAACATCGAATAATCACTCAAAAACGCATTAAGAATGAGGTTAAAACATGTTACTTTTAGCACTTATAAAAGACTTATGCTAGGTTATATCCCTTTTAATAATATGAAAGTTAAGTAAAAAAATTAATATAAAATTTATAATATATAACCTTCATAAAAAAAAAAATTTTATAAATTGTCCAAAACATTCACAACACATCTTATAAATAATATAATTTTCCCCATAACTTTAGAAAATTATTTTTTTATAAATAAATTATGATAAAAAAAGAAAAAAGCTATAGCATTTTTTATGAATAAGTATACTAGTTTTATAATATATAGCATGCACACAAGTTATATCTATACTTAACCATAACTATTTTATAAATAAACATATTATAATATTATAACACTTTTATAACATGTAAATTATCCTGTTATTATAATAAACATTTTTACCATAACTTTAGAATTTTTTAAGATTTAAATAATATAATTTTTTGTTATAACTTTATAAAATACATAAATTATTTTTATAATATAAATTTTAGGATTTAATATAAGAATATTTTTGTCGTAACCATCTCAAACACTCATACATGTTCATGCTTACAATATAATTTTTATAACTTATATAAATATAATTTTTAAAATTGGATTTGGGTGTAATTCTAATTCTCAACAATAGGTGGACCATGTAAAACTTCATCAACATTCTCTAGTTTTTTTTTTTTGGTGAATTACAAGAGGACTACAAAACCCTAACACCAACACAACTAGGGCGACTCGAACCCAAACCACACGTAGTGTAATACCCTGAAAATATTTACAGTAAGATATTATCCTTGATATAGTAAAATAAGGAAATAAAGTGAAAAAAAAAAAGAAAAAAAAAAGGAAATTTTGAGATTTGTCAATATTGAGAAGTATATTATGATATATTAATTCAAGAAAGGACTAAATTGTAAAAGTGAGAAAAGTTTTGTTGCACAAGAGTAAATACTCAAAATTTGAGGGGTTAAAGTGTAAATATGAAAAATTTGAAGGACCAATAGTGTAAATATTTTAAGAGCGGAATAATCTAGAAACTAAGGAAAATGGATGAATTAGGACCAAATTGAATAGATGAAGAAACTATGAGGGACTAAATTACAATTTTACCAAATTAAATGATGACTTAAGGATGAAATTTTAAAAGATAATGAAGGGCAAAATGGTCAATTGGAAGAGAGAGAAATCTAGAAAGTAATAATGATGCTAGAGATATTTTGATATTTTATAATTATTTAATTAGATAAATATTATTTTATTAATATTTTAATAAGAATTTTATTATTATTTTATTAGTATATAAAGAAAGAAAGAGGAGAAATTCTCATCCATATTTCCCATGCACTAACGTGAGAGAAAGAGAGGAAGAAAAAAAGTTTTACTTTCTTTACAATTTGGTCCTTTTTACCAAAAATCCACCATTTTCACCCAAAAATCAAATGAATTTCCATAGCTACCAAGAAAGAAAAATGTTAAGGAGACCATGGGGAGTTAGAATATCAAGTTGGATTCAAGAAATAGAAGCTGGAGGAGAGAGAAAATCAAGTTAAAGATTAGTATCAATAGAACAAGGTAAGTATATCAAGATTTCAATATGTTTTTAAGTTTGTTATTATTGACAAAGCATGGAAATAATGTTATAGTAGAGTTTTCTTACATAAGGTCCTATGTTCATGATATGTTAGTGAAGAGAAAATAAGAGAAAGTGATGAGAAATGGTGTAGAAAAAGAAAATAAGGATGTTATAACATGGTAATTAATATTTTGTACTAAAACAGTTTTGGACAGCAGCAGTAGTCTAACTTTGAAAAATCATCAAAAATTGTAGAAATCTAATTATAGGATGAATAAAATATTAAATTAAAGCTTATTAAGTCTAGTTTCTTATAGAAGAAATTATGTAAGCAATGGAATTGTAAATCATGAGATATGATGAATTTTGTGAGACAAGGTCAGAATGATTTCGGGTTCTCCTGTTCTGACTTTGTAAAATTATAAAAAAATGGATAAAAATAATTATGGGTTTAAATTTATATTTTTAGAATCCTGAATGAGTTTATTTTCAATATAAACAAACGGGAACATCATTTGAATTCTGTACAAGGAGATAATTAATTTTTAGTGAAGAAGGGTCAGAACTGTTTGACAGCAGAACAGGGGTAATTTTAAAGAATAAACTGTACTTATTGGATAAACTAAAAATTCTGAAAATTTTATGGTAAGAAGATATATGAGTCTAGTTTCAGGGAAAATTATCGGATCTTAATTTTGAGTTCTATAACTCCAGATATAAATAATTTAGTGACCATGATACAGATAGACAGCTTGAATATTCATAAAAGTAAATAATAAAAATTATGGATAATGTTACTTACAAGTGTATTATTTACATTAAGGATGTGGAATGGAGAGGAGGAGGAGGAAAAATATGTATGAATATTCATCTAGCATGGCTAATTTGCATATTCTAGGCTCAAGGACTAAATTGAATAAAAGTAAAATTTTATGGGCAATTTTGTAAAAATGTCAAAAATGATCAAATTACATGAAATAGATTATTTTATTATTTAAATTACAAAATTGAATGAAATTATTAATTTAGTTCAAGATCGAGGGAAAACATGTTTTAGGGATTAAATTGAAAAGTGTTGAAAGAATAAATTGAAAAGTGTTGAAATTTTGGAAAATTCTGATATTTTATAGAATTCATGGACTGTTATCAATATATATGAGAATAATAGCTGGAAATAAGGATTAAATTGCAAGAATTTTATTTTCCTGACCCTAAGGATGAAATCGTCATTAATTAAGAGTTTAGGGGCAAAATGGTAAATTTTGCCTAAAATATTAATTAAATGCATTAGTATATGAAATGAATGAAAGTGATGATCAAATTTATTTATAAAGATCCGAACGACTCAAATATGAGACTCGATCGTGAAAAAGAAAAGATATCGGATTAATGAAATTATAAACACAAACAAGCAACGAGGTAAGTTTGTGTAACTTGAATTGTATTTTAAATATTTGAAATATGTGGTTATGTGATGAAAATATGATTTTAATATTCAATTCATGATATTTGATGAAATATTGATAATACTCGAAATAAATTGAAAATAAATCTCGGTTGAATGAAAAGGAAAAATTCGATGGATCTCTGAAAAGGAATTGACGGTAAAAAGGATCTAGCCCGGACGGGTGATCCTATCCTGATATAGTCCTCCCGAAGAATATGTGTAAAATGGATTTAGCCCGGACGGGTAATCCGAATCAGGGTCTGAATTTAGCCTGGACTGGTAATTCAGATCCAAGCTCATTAGAGTAATTGTCGTTGCAGGGGATTTAGCCTGGACTGGTAATCCCACTGTAAGGATGAGGTTCGCGGGAGTGTGCTCTCTGATATGAAATGTGTAAGACCATGGTTGAAAGATACCATGGCAACCTGATATGAAATGTGTAAGACCATGGTTGAAAGATACCATGGCAACCTGATATGAAATGTGTAAGACCATGGTTGAAAGATACCATGGCAACGTGATATGAAATGAACAAGACCATGGTTGAAAGATATCATGGCAACATGATAGAAAATGAGTAAGACCATAGTTGAAAGATACTATGGCATCATGTCAAAGATAAATAAGACCGTGGATGGGAGATGCTATGACATCTGTTGAACAATTGATATCCAGGTAATATGTATCAGATGACGAATGGTTATATGAAATGGTTGTGTGTAATGTTTACAAGAACTGGTCATATGGAAATATATATGTACAAAATAGTTGTATGAAATAATTATGAAGATAGATAAACGAAATAAGTATGAGTACGTGGAATATAATTTATGTTAGGTTTGATATAAGCTATTATCGGAATAAATATACATAAAATATATGGAAATGATGGAGCATGAAATATTAATATAATGAAATGAATCATATATGCTTATGAAGAAACGGTAAGAGCATGATATGTTTCATGACATGTACATATATGATTATCTTTGATATGTTGATACAAGAAAATTATGTAAGTTGAGACTATTATTGAACTCAAGTACGATATGTCGAGAAAATAGTTATATCAATGTTGAATTTATATGAGATATGTGCAAGTACATTAACAATGTTACTGTTTGATGCTTATACAAGTACTAATCTGTTGATTGAATGGTAATATATTTATTTACATGATGCATTGAATCGGTAAGCATTTAAATTTTTTTTAAGTAATCTGTAAATGGTAGTAATGCTCCGAAACCCTGTTCTGGCAACGGATACGGGTTAGGGGTGTTACACGTGGGACAGTGAACACCCTGACCATCAGGCTAGCACACGGGGTTCAACATTCTCTAATTCCGCACCCCTATTTTGAAGTTATATTTTATTATTTAATTCCAATTTTCCAATTTAATTTTTTATTTTTTATTTATCATTTTAGTTAAGTTAAAATATATACTAAGTCTTTATACTTTTCGTACATTTGAAATTTAGTTAGTCCCTCTATTTTTATTTTAAGAAATTTAATCTCTTTATTTTTTAAATTTAAAAATACAAATTCAATCGTTAATATGGTAAATTTTTTTTGTCAAATTCAGATTCATTATGTGTTATTTTTTGTTAAATGACTACCAAATAATTTTTTTTAATTTCAAAATGTCACACCAATAAATTTAACAAAAAAATAAAACTATATAATTAGTCACCTAATTATTTTAGCATGTTTTTGTTGTGGTCACCGAACTATAAAAAATTCAATTTCGTCACTAACGTTATCGTTTAGTTCTGTTTTACTCACACTCCATTAAATCGCTAGCAGAAATGATGTCGTAATCTTATTTTAGTTATATAATGACTCATTCAATCCTAAATACTTACAGTTTTTTTTATCAATTTAACCTTTTATATTTTGAAATTTTATTAATTTGGTCCTCAAACACATCATCAAACAGATGTTGGCTGCTTTGATTAGTATTGGTTTGGCTTTGGCTCTCATTGTCATTCTTTTCAACGCGAGTTGCCCCTTTTTAAATGTCCTTTTCTTAGCATCACTATTCTCCTTCATCTTCCCAAGTTTCTCATCTTTCTTCATTAAGAAAAATAAACTAAAAGCTCATAGAGTATATAAACAAGTCCAGCATTTTACACATTTATTATGGGCCCAAAAATAGTTGTGAGGTGTGCCTTGCATTTACCAGACATGTTGCAGGCACTTTAGACGAGAACCAACGAGCAACCAAAGAAAGTCCAAAACAGACCTGATGTTGGGACGAAAAGCGTTGGCTTGTCGGGATGAGGCGATGGACGACGTCGTGATGAGGCAAATGGGATGTTGCGTCGTCATGACATGTTCTCCTATTTGATAGTCGTATTTTAGACTTCAAGCAAGACTGCTTCTGTCAGTTGGACTCAAATTATTCCAAGAATATTTTAGTATGATTATAACTCTAATCTTAGCTTATATAAAAGAGCCATTGTATCTTTATTTTGATATGTCAATCAACAAAGGCTTTTCTTTAGGACCACAAAATGTAGTTGCATATGAGATTTAGTGAGAATTTCGTGATAACTATGGAGAGAATTCTATTCTTGAGTTAAGACTTTGTTTTCGAGATATGGGTTTGTACGTTTAGTAAATTTAGGTTGATTTTCTCCATATTGTATTCTCACTTGTTTACTTATTTATTGAAAAGTCGAAGCCTCATTTGCTCATGGTTTCCCCTCTTTGAGGGGTTTTCACGTAAAATATTGGTGTTCATTCTTCTTCTCTTTTTTTATTTCATTGTTTATATAGGTTGATCCCCAACAAACTAGTATCAGATCCTGGTTCAACTTCTGCAGATCAATTTGTTCGGTGGCACAACAATGATTTTGGATATCGAAAAGTTTGACGGGTCACAAATTTTAGTTTCTGACAATTTCGAATAATTACGGAGGTAGTTGATGTGGCCAAGGACAAGGGTGATGATTTGTTGCTCTCCACATAATTCGGTTAAAGGTAGAGTCGTGTTAGATGTCAATCATGTGCCTGATTTAAAGAAGAATCTCATCCCCTTTTGGTCTTTAGGACTCGAGTGATTCGCAAAATGTTTGAGACAAGGTTAGTCACAAAGGGCTATAATCAGATGGAGAGAGTTAATATTTTCTCTCTTGTACAAGTATTACTTGCCCCTGTTGCATTATACAACTTTGATTTGAAGACTAGGAGTCATTCAATTTTCAAGTTCAAGCACGATTTAGACTTGGTGATGACAAGATATAGTCGCATATGAGTTTTGGTGAGAGTTTCATGGTAATTATGGAGAGAATTTTGTTCATAAGCTAGAACTTTATTTTTGGGATTTGGTTCGTACATTTAAGTTTATTTTCTTCATGTTGTACTCTTGTTTATTTACTTATTTAATAAAAAGTCAAAGCCTCTTTTGCCTATACTTTTCCCTATTTGAGGATTGTCCACGTAAAATATGTGTTCGTTCTTCTTCACTATTATTATTTCATTGTTTATACAGGTCGATTCCTAACAATAACACTTAAAAATTACACATTTTTTTCTCAAATTCTTAAATATATCAATATTTTTCTTTAGTACTGTTTGAAAATTGGAAAAAAAATAATAATGAAAACGATTAGAGGAAATTGTTTGAGAAGACGAAACCCACAAAATTTGAATAAAAATTTTATTGCTCACAATTTTCAACCCCATATAATTCTACAACCCATTTTTCCATATGTAAAAAACCAAATCATCGAAGTCATAGAATTTATATGTGTAGAGTTAGATTCATTAAAAAAATTTTAACATATTAAAAAAAATTCTGTCGTCATTTTCGCTAACAAATTAACATAAAATGATCAAAACAAATTTGAACGATAACATTAGTGATAAAATTAAAAATTTTTGTAGTTCAATGACTAAAACAGAAACACGTTATGATTAATTATATAGTTTATCCAAAAATTTAATAATGTTAAGAATTAAACTTAAATTTTAAATTTTAAAAATAAGACTAAATTTTTAAAAATAAAAATACAAAGACTAAATTCTGAATTTACAAGAAATACAAACTACTTATATACATAACAAAGCGTAAAATAGGAGAAGATGATACCAATGTATTATATATACATAACAATGATATTTTTCTTTTATTATTTTCAAAATTAAAAAAAAATTAAAATTAAAATTGAAGTGTACTCATTTTTTTTAATTATCCACGTTAACTACCAATAAATTCTTCTTTTAAATTATTTAAAAATTATTTGTAGAAAAATAAAAAAATTAAGCAATTTTATTTGAAAAGTAATTTCCAAAATTACAAGCAATTATCCTATCAAATTCTAACACATTATGATGCAACATTGAATCTAATAAAACCTAATAATACAAGTTTTAAAAAAAAAAAAAAAAACCCTCTCAGTAATTTAACACTTTTTTTTTAATTACAATAAAAGAATAAATTTCTAATAGCAATGCAATCAGCATAATTCGACCTCAAATTATATTTAGGATAATTAAACTACACTTGAGACAGTAAATACCTTAATCATCATGTCAATATACTGATTAAACCGTTTAACACATTTTAAATCCTTGGTTTCGATCATCTTTTCGCAAAGGAAAAACTCGACGGACTAATATCGATCTCGTGTTGTGTTCGAGCTATCCGAGATGACGTCGATACCCTTTGTGAAGCTCTAGATTCTAGAGCCCTCACGTCTGCAACTTCCCTCATTTCTAATTGCGATCCACCACGACTGACTACAGGAACATCGATATCTCGGTGACTTGAAGAGTTGGCAAACGTATCGGCCGGATCCCAGTTGTCGTTCTCGAAGTCTGAACGCGCCGGAGACGTATGACCACTTTCCTCACTTTTTCGGGGATAGTTATGCAGAAGATGGACCGGAGACAGCCCACGTGTTGGAGTTCCCGGCCTGCTTGAAAATGGCGTCGTATTCTCCGAACGCTTGCCGTGTTTAGTATTTTCCTTCGCTGTGTCACGCCAATTTTTAAGTGCATCTGCAATTCTTTCATTGAAGATTGTTGGTCTCATCTTTGTTCCCATCTGTACACAAATACAAATATATAAATTAATAATATAATATTCATTTAAACTTATTTGGATTAATAGGAGAAAATCTTTTTTAATTATTTAATGATCGGAATCAAAAGTTTAGACTTTGAACTCGAATTTAAATTTAGAGTTCGACATTCAGATTTGAGTTCAAATTCAAAATTCAAAATAAAATAATTACCAAAACTATATATCAATAGAAGAAAAAAATTATTACTAAACAGTAATTAAGGCTATATCAAACTAAATTTATTACCTGGTTCACTAAAGCATAGAGTGGAAGAGTGACGTAACTGCAAAGAACCTGTATAATGACCCTGAAATTTGCAAATATATATTATCAGTATTTTGCTTTCATTTTTTTTTCAAATCATTAATATATTTATTTATTATGATCTTAGCTGAAAAAGAAAAACTCACCCCATAGAGATTCTGATGACGATATCTTCAACTTTCTCATGGTAGCAAGAATTTATGCTGAATTCATACTGAATAGGATAAAAAGAAAGTGTTAGATAAGCTAATCAAAACATTTTCTCAGGAAACAAACACGGGGTTTAGGTTTTTGCTTACCGTGCTCCAGACGAAAAAGGCCAGTTGAAATGCATTCTGCACAAATGAAATCAGGATATTTATACCGTGTTGTTTTTCAAATCTGACATAAAAAGCTAGGTTTGAAGCGAAAATTATTACCGTAAAAAGAACGATGTGAATGAGGAGGAGGAGGAAGCTAGGGCGGCCGAACCAGAAGAGTTCATCGCCTGGTTCAACAAGTGGCGTGCCCTTCACTACACCCCCTCTCTCTTGAATCCTTAGCCCCATTTTTGTTATGATGACTTGCAGCTTAGTTCCAACCATTAGAATTATCTGAAATAAGCAAAAGCTCCCTATTAATTATCCAAATTCAAGCATTATTGTAATTCATTATGTTTTAACATGCATAAATTGTACTTACAATTAAGGGGATAAAAGGAAGCCACAAATAAGATCTCCATCCTGCTTAGTTTCAATTTATTTAGATCGTGATAACATTTATTACATTCATAAATGATAGATATTATTTACGAAAATTTTTACCATGTGTATAAGCAAGAAGGAACAAGACCGCAATAAACCATATGATTGGACTGCAAATTCATATAACATTATATGTTAGTACTTATGTTTGAATATATTCGAATCGAACATATATTTGTATCTAGCGTTTACTTCCGAATTCAAATAAAAAAAGAGCACTAACCTGATTCCAACTACAACTTTAAAATCTTCTTCTAATGATTTTTCTATGTATTTCTGAAAATCGAATTTTGTTTCTCTTTCTGGTGGCAAATGTGCCTAAAAACGTAACAAATTTAAGTTTCAATTAGCAATGAAAATTCAACTATAACAATTACAACACGATATTATAATCAATATTCACAATAACCTATTACAATAAAAACAATGCAACAAATAAATAAAAACTCTGAAATTGGAATCTAAATCTAGACTTTTAACTTACCATGATAAATCCATGTCTCAATGTCAAGTAATCAACCTTTGTAACTGACCCATAAAATTGTCTAAAGAAACACACCTGACAATGAATAAATAATTAAAACATTAAAATATTATATTTAAACAGATAATAATATTAATTATCATAATTAAGTTTTGAATAATTTTTATTTTAAATAGTTTAAAATTTGATTATACTTACAATCCAAACAGATAAAGTGGAGCTACTCCAAAAGCTCAAATGTCTACGTCCGAATGAAGTGTCCCTTGCAAATCTGAACCTCTCAGGATCTACATTATCAAAAACAAGAAATAAAAAACTCATTATTTATTAATAAATTAATTTTTTATTCAATTTTAATTAAATTAAAAAAAATATTTTTCTAAGTAGATAAATAAGTCTGGAGGCAGTGGCATTGGACCTCCAAAATGGTAAATTGATTATATAGTCCTTTCCAATTTTATGAAATAACAAGTTAAATAAAAATAATAATAAAAAAGAGGAAATTTTCATCATAAAATACCATTGTAATATTGATATTCAACAGTCTTGGTTTCATTTTCCCAAGTCTTCCACGTCTTCATCTGCGGTCCAAAAATTTATTTAAAATTCCATAGGTAAGATAAATATAATGTTAAATAATTTTATATGAAATAGTTAAAAAATAAATACCTTATAACTTCCCAAAACATAGGTGATAATGCAATAGAGAATATGAAAGATTGCCAACACAAAGATGAATACATGAAGCTGGTGGATTCCATATGACGACACAAATGCTACTTTTCCCTGAAATTTCAAATTTTAATTCACAATTTATTTATAATTATTAAATAAATATAATAAGTTCCAACTCTAAAAAGAATATTAAATTCTAAAACATAAACAATAAAATTAACATGCATAATATAAATAAATAAATAAATAAATTATAAATGGCATGCCTTTTCTCGACATTTATCAGTTTCTTTAGGAGGGTATTTAGCCTTGGAATTCTTATCACAAGGATGCCACGTGTCCGCAACGCTTTTTGATATACAAATGTCAGCTATATGGTCTTTAAATACTGTTAGTAGGAATGATATAAATCCCATCAGCATCAGCTCTGCAACACACCAATACAAGTCTTCATATTATCAACATATATTTAATTTAATTATATATACTAAATATGAATATTTAAAAAGAAAAAAGAAAAAAGAAATAATTAATTACCTATTTTAACCTTGTCGAGTGCTTCGTAAAGAGCTGGTTTATTCTTTTTCTTCAACCACTATGTAAAAGAGTATGCAACAATGTCATTATATGAAAAAATACTTATTTTTTTTCGTAAAAATATCATGAATAAATATTAACAAATTAAATAATTAAATAATTAATTCAATCAAACCATATAACTACAGTTAAAAGTGATATCCAATTTCGTATCATCGAATTGAAATTAGAAAATTCTTAAAATATCGTAAGTTGAAGTAAGAATAAGATTACAAATATTAATATTTGAATTTTGAACTAATCTGATATCATCTTTTAAGTATGACTAAAATTTGAATTCTGAAACATGGTAAAGTAGAGGCTAGTATAGAGGTGTTCAAATTTCAGTTAAAACTGAATTAATCGATTGAACTGATCTAATTCGGTTAATCAGTCAATTAATTGATCTAGTTCGGTCAGGGTCGGTTAAAGTTTTTTTTTTTAGAATTTCGATTAACGGTTAATTTGATTCAAAATCGGGTAATTAACTAAATTAACTAAACTTAATAAATAATATAATATATTATATGTATTATGTTATTACTATTTTGGTTAATTCAGTTAATTGGGTTAATTCAATCAAATGAACATTATACACAAATAAATTTCGGTTAACGTTAAATTAACTTAAATATTTTGGTTTAGAGTATTTTTTTTTTTAAATTTCAGTTCGGTTAACAGTTGAAAGATTAAAAAGTTCGGTTAATAGTAATTTTGTTCAATTAACCGATCGGTTAACCGTTTGAACATCCCTAAATTGGTACAAGCCTTTATAAGCTCCCTTAATTAAATGAGATAATTTCAATTTTAATCCCTCTTAATAATTAACTTTTTGATTGATAATGAAAATTCATTTTTAATCGCCTTTTCAAGGATGATTGAATGTATTGATTGACTTATCAAGTAAAAACTCGAAATTTAGTTATAATTTATAAAATTAAAAATGGGTTTCAAAAAAAATAAAATTAAACATACCTTGCCGAGCATGTGAATGCCATGTTCGATGAAGATTGAAACAACAACAATAACTAAACACACCACTGCAACAGCCCATGTCGGTGTCTCTTCCAATGAACGTGCTAATTTTTCGGTATCAACCACCGGGGCCGGTGGCGCCGTTGTTGTGCTCATTTTAAAAATTTCTGCAACTCAAGTTACTTCAAAATTACTCTCTTATCTCTCTATATATTCAAATAGAGCTAATTTTCTACTTGGATATCTTGTGTTTATCTTTTTAATTTTAAAATATTGGATCCAAAATAATGGGTTATTTATAGAGTTGAGTTTGCTTACAATAATGAAGAGAAAATAATTCAAAAAAGAAATGACTGACTTCGTCAAAGTGAGAGTGACCTTAGACTTCAACACCTCTTCTTCATCACCATTTCCTCTTACCTCTTAGCCCTACAACATTGACCAATTAATAATAATTTATATTAATGTTGATTATTATATTGTCTAAGGTTATGTTCACATTGAAGTAACACTAACATGGGATTTATATGCTTACTAGAGTTGAGTAAGAAAAATCGAGAAATAAAAAATTTACTTAAATTAAAGTTTTGAATGATTTATAGGATACAAATTAAAAAATTAAAGTTATTTAAATCGCGAACCCAATATTATTTTATTTAATTTATATTTAAATTTATTTTTTATTCTGTAAAAATAAATATATTATATTTAAAATAGTAAACATAACTAAATTTTGTGTAAAAATATATATTTTTTAAAAATCATATAAAAGTTGTTGATTATTTTTTATTTACTTGAAAAATTTTGAAATTTTATCAAATAATATCTAAAAAACACAAAATAAAATTTATTTTGTCAAAATAAATCCAAAAAGAAAAAAGAACTAAAAATCGAACTAAATTATAATAAATAATTTGAAAAATTCAAAAAATTCAATCAAATCCAACCAATCACACCTCTATTACCAAAAATATGTTTGAAATAATAATTAAAACTATTAAGTGGCTAAAATTCCATTTCATCTCCTCTCCCAATATAATATTAATAGAAAAAAAGGGATTTGTGTGAAATTATAATATCCATTTTAAAACAAAGGATTCAACTTATCTAAGATAATTTATGCTATTACTTTTAGGAAACGGATTAAATTTAGTTAATTCAGTTTAGTTGGTTTTGAAGTCAATTAATCTTGGAAAATCAGTTCATTCTTATTTTGATTGGTTATCTATTTTTAGAATCGATAAATTTTTTTTTTTGTTTCTTATTATAAGTTTTGATCATATCTATTCTTTTTAATATAATGCTTAGAACTACCTATAGTCCCTCCCCAACCCATAAATAGGAGATTAATGTGCTCAAATGCACTCGAACCCTTGTCCTTATGCATTGGCAACAATACTCATGTCAATTGAATTAATACTCAATCAACTAGAATCGATAATTAAATAGATTCCACCAGTTTTATTATTGTATATTTTATATATTATATTATAAATAAAATACACATACAATGATTTGAATTTATTATATCATATAATTTATCATTTATATTATAATATTATATCTTACATATTATACAATAATTTTAATATAAAAACTTGAATATTTTATTTTTAATATCGGTCAAATTGCTTGAACTACTCGAATTTTTTGTTAATTTAAATTAATTCAGTAAATTTTACAAGTTAAATAAATTTGTATCGGATTTTTAATATTTTTTAAACCAAACTGATTAAATGTATGAAATTTTTTTAAAGGGATGACTTGGCGGAATTAATTTGTATATATTGAATTAAAAGACGAAATGTATCATTTTTTAAATTTATTCAATTTACATGAATCATCTAACAATTTACCTTTTTTTAATTTTTATTAGTAAGTTGACCTCCAAATTATAGTCTGGTTTTCAGATTGGTCCTTAAAGTTTTTTTTTTTTTTTTTTGTTAAAAAGTGTCGCTAAACTATCAATCTTTATTATTGATTGAAATAGATTAGGGGTAGTCTAAGGATAAAAAAGTTAAAATATTTTTAGGTAATAAAAAATATTTTTTTAATCAACACGAAAACAGGTTTGAAAATTACGACATACTTACGTAAACGTAAGTGTTTTAGATTCATTGGTAAACGTAGTCCAGTTTGAGGAGACAGCGTTGAATTTTACAAGGGCTTACTATTTGACCTATTCATCAAATACTTTAACTTCTCTCAACCTCACGTGTTTATTATTATTATTATTATTATTATTATTATTATTATTTAAAAAAAAATTAAATTTGGAAGGAAAGAAAATGTGTAAATTTAACCAATATTGTTGAAGGATTAGTTTTTTTTAAAGAAAATGTTAAAATCGATTAAAAAATTGAATATAATTTAATGTCTTAGTCAATATTTTTCATTCGAAAATTGCATAAAAGTAATTAATTCTTCATTTTTTAAAAATAATAATAATTCATATATTTTTATTATATGTGATAATCTCAAAAACTATACATGAACTATAGTTTAATGTTTAATTGTATATATAAAATTTTGATTTGATCTAATTTTTATAAATTATTAACACAATTATTGATATAATATCATTTTATGTTTATATATTGCATACATAAATAATTATATTTATTCAATATAAAAATAAATTAATGTATTTATTTCTTTAAACGTGTATGCTTAAATCAAAATTAAAGTTTCAAGTATACAATTGAACCACAATTAGAGTTTTACGTGTATAATTACACCAAATTAAAATTTATGTATAATTTTTAAAATAAAAAAATAGCTTTTATATATGTTTTAATTTTCATAAAAATAACTTGTTATTACAAATGAATTTTCGATTTATGGAAAGGGTTTATTTAACCATAAATTAAAGCTTATAAGTGTATTTAAGTAAAAATTAAATGTTAAAGCCTTATTTAATTAAAAAATGTAAATAATAAAGTTGAATTTATTTTCATCAATTTAACTATTTTTCATTAAATCCATGAAAAAAAATTTACTGAAAATGGCATTTATCTGACAAAATTGAAGCTTTATCCCCCGACACAGTTGATGAAATCAGATATT
Source organism: Gossypium longicalyx (assembly GCA_025698465.1). Taxonomy (NCBI): domain Eukaryota; kingdom Viridiplantae; phylum Streptophyta; class Magnoliopsida; order Malvales; family Malvaceae; genus Gossypium; species Gossypium longicalyx. The sequence goes on along the minus strand of CM047000.1, from coordinate 94,488,828 downwards.
AGTATTGAAAAGTACACAATATGGTCCATTCAATAACAAATTAATGGAGGAAGTTATCCTTACAGTGACAACACCCGCTGATAGGACGAAGTCAGAATTTTATTTTTGAAGGGAAATTTTAAAATTTTTAAAAGTTGAAAGTATAATTTTATTTTTATATAAATTTATTATTTAGAATTTTAAATGGATTAAACCAATGTAGTTGGTTCCGCACTGGTTCTTGTTGTTTTAGTTGGTGCGCGCCGTTTCAATAATAAACCGGTACAATCAACTACTTTTTCCGCACGAGTTAAAATTTCAATTCTTATCAATTGCACTGATCTTTTCCGCCTAATCTTAATTGCGCTGGCAAGAATATTATGCATGAATAATATTAAAAATATAGAATTTCTAATTTTTATCGAAATAGTAATAAATAATAAAAACTTTTATCGTGATATTGTACATCAGCTCAAGCATGAATATTTTATATTTGAAATTTATTTAATATCATTCATTTGATATTTTTAAATATTTTTATATACATATATTAAATATTTTTTTTCAAAAATATTGATAAATCTAAAATAGGTACGCATTAGTTCCTACAGAAAAGTGATGCGTCCATCAGTGTAGTATTAACTATCTTGATAGAGGGCCTGGGTCCTCAAAAATTTTTATAATTATCATTAATCTTTCAAATTTTAAAAATTTTTATTAGACCCTCCATAATTTTTAAAAACTCTAATTAAGTCCTACAAAAGTTTTGAAATTTTTAATTAAACTCTCTAAAGTTTTCACTAATACTCTCAGAGTTTTCAAAAATTTTAATTATGCCCCCTAAAATTTTTAAAATTTCTTATTTAACCTCTAAAATAGTTGAAAATTTTAATTAAACCTCTAAAACTTAATGTCAAGCTCCACCACCGGAAAACATGCATGACTTATAGGTTGTCTCGTTTGCAAGTGGCTTCTACCATAGTTTTTTAATAGGGATAAATCTCAAAACTGTACATGAATTTTGATTTAATGTGTAATTTTATACAGGAACTTTGATTTTGTGTAATTTTATGCATAAAATTTTGATTTGAATCGATTCTCATAAATTATTAACACAACAATTATTGATATAACATCATTTTATGTTTATAAATTGCATACACATATAATTATAATATAAAAATAAATTGATGTATTTGTTCTTTAAAATGTGTATAATTGAATCAAAATTAAAATTTTATGTATACATTTGAACCACAATCAAAGTTTCATATGTCTAATTGCGCCAAATCAAATTTTATGTATCAAATTATAAATTGAATCAAAATTCATATAAAATTTTAAGATTTATCCGTATTTAATATTTCACCTATTCATAAAAGTCGAAGACCTCCCTAGAATTTACTTTAATAGTATCATTTTCCTAATAAATTTCTAGCCCCCTTTTTTTCTTATTTTTATTAAATCCCACCAAGTCTTCAAATTAGGGTTTGCGTGTTATTGATTGCCGATCGAGTGGAGTTGACATGATAACCTCCCAACTTATCAGGTAAGAGAAGAGCCATTTAATTCGTTGAAAATAGGATCAACTATTTTGTGTATATATATAGGTTTTATAATATTTATTTTTCATAAAAAAATGTAAAAATCATTTTGTTTTCATTTTCCTTTCACTTTTTTTCCTTGCCAAACAAAAAAAAAATAAAGAAACTTTCTTTTTCCTTTCATTTGAGAAAATGAGTTCCATTAGGCAATAAAAATTTAATGCCTCCTTTTTTCTCATTTCCTTCTTTGGATTTTCTCTTTCGAAGCTTAAATTTTTGGGCATTACCTGTACATAAATAATATAATTCACTTTGGAATATTGATGGTGCAATTTGTCAGTTGTCTGGGATTGTTGCAGCAAGTGGTTTAATATGAGATCATCAAGGGTTTGAGTGGTTGGTTTTTCTAAAAATATTGATTCTTATTAAGTGGTTCCGGCAAAATTTTGAGGTGTTCTTAAGGGGCTCTAACTAGCATGGAATTTAAGTTTAGAGAAGGTGATATTTGAGATGGATAGTATCGCTATCGAAGTGATCCAAGCAAATGAAAATTAACAAATTTATTTGGCTGTGGGGCGTGCCATCAAGGACCTTCTCAAATGTTCATGGATGGTTCATGTTAGACATGTGTTCAAAGAAGAGAATAAGGTTGCAGATATCTTGGCAAAAATAGTATTCTTAAGACCTTTTGGGAAGATATATTTACGTGCAATTACCGGATGAAGTGTTATAATTATTGCACGATGATTAAGATGGAGGGGAATCATCTTCTCTAATTTATCTTTAATTTAATACTTCCTTTGTACCAAAAATAATAAGAATTCACTTTGTTTTCTTTTAAAGCAATGGGGTTCTTACCTATTCTATTCTCTTTGAAATGGCAGTTTTAATTTTAGTTCTTTCTTTTTTTTTTTAGTTGTGTTCTAGTATATACATGTGATTTATCAAGGGAAGGGCAACTTTAGATATACTGGGAATAGTTTTCATAGGATCTCATTGGGATAGAGTATTGTGATGGTGTTCCCAAAATTGGATTTCAAGATGATGGAGAGGATGATACGTCATTTGAGACTTATCTTTTCATGCATCATTGATGAGGTAGGTTTCTTGGAGCTTTTAGTAATAGTTTTTTGATCGATCAGAGTTCGTCATCAAGTTATCTGATTATAATGAAGTTAGGGTCCAATTATCAAAAGTCGATTTAAGTGATGTATCTCTTAGATTGTTTCTAAATCCTTCTAGTATTGCGATTAGGAAGTGATGTATCTCTAAGATTGTTTCTAAATCCTTCTAGTATTGCGATTAGGAGTAAATTGTTTTTCTCCTCATTTGGTGGCATTTGTGCATGGCAAAGAGGATTTTAAATTTGGAGGGGACAAAAATAAAAAATTTGTATTAAAATTGTTTAGATTTTAGATTATTTATTTTTCAAAAAGGCTAAAATTCTTCTCCATTTAACCAAAGTTTAGCTCTAAATTAATTCTTTTACTTTTAGAAGGGCTTAAAGAATAATTTACCCATTTAGCCAAGAGGGGTAAATGATAAAAATCTTTCTTTTAAAAAAAAGATTGAGTTTAAATTTAATGAGTTAAACATCTCAAAATTATCAGTTAAATAATTGTTTTGGAGTTATATACTCACAAATTAAAATTATATAAAATTTAAATATTATATCATATATTAAGTGGTTAATTATCAATGAATTTTAACTTAGCTAGAAAATTATCAAATATTCAAATAATTTTATAAGATTAAATTTAGAAAAATATACACATGATAAGATTTAAACTTAAGCAGGGACGAAGTCAGAAATTTTTTGGGGCGGAATTAAATTATATATTTTATGATAGAAAAATTATAATTTTACCATTTTAATAGTCTATATATTTATAATCTTTAGAGGACTAAATCAAATTTTTATCATTTTTGAGAAAACCAAAGTATAATTTTACCATTACTAATTTAAAATTTTATAAATTATAAAATGACATGAATGAAAATTTTTCAATTTTAAAGGGGCCGGAGCCCTGCCAGCTCCCTTTAGATCCGCCCCTAGACTTAAGGCATCATCAACTTTATATTGTAACTTTACCACTTCAACTGAAGCCTTATTTAATTGTTATATAAAATTTTTATAAACATATTTATTACATACGTATGCGATATATCATACTAGTAAATATAATAATTTAAAGTAAGACAAAAAAAAAAACTAGAAAAACAATTAAAGAAAATGAAGCAAAAATATAATAAGAACATGATACAAACATATATGTTTTTTAATTTCAATTTTTATTTACAGTATGTTACATTTTTTTATATTATAAAGTATTTTTTAAGTTGGTGCCACGGATTAATCGGATACTAATTCAGTTCGAAAAAGATTAATATACTTTTTTTTTAAATGATAATTAATATTAATTTGATGATACTTTTATATTTTTATGCTTTTATATAATCTTTAAATAAAAGAACTAAAAACCACATATTCAAACATTAATAATGTGTTTAATAAAATTTACATATAAATTCTTTATCATTCCACCTATAATTGTTATTGAATAAATTTTAAAATAAAATGTTTATTTTACCAACATTATGAGTGGCCGCATAATCTAGTAAGGCCAAATTTAGTTACGTAGTTTTTTTTTATTTAATTTTATCATAAATTCAAGAGACCGAAAATAAAATACAATTTAGGCATTGTTGTTACATTCTTTTATTATTTTAGCCACTCTTGTTACATACTTTTATCATTTTAATCACTCACCGTTAATTTGTCATTAAATACATTTATTTAAGTCACTTAATTTTAGTAAATTTTTATTTTGGTCACTTATTTTATTTTTTTAATTTCCTATATTTTTTTTAAGAATGTTAATTTTTTTAATAAGGAAAAAACTTGAAAATTTACGGGGGAAAATTTGGATTTGAAAAAGCCATTCTATCTTTTTAAATTTTTTTTCCTTTTAGAATTAATTTCAATTTTTCATCGGTAAAAGGGATGGGAAAGATACGAGGTTTTAGTTTTACAGGTAATAGGGAAGCGAATTCCCTGACAACAGCTGCAGTCCCTCGCTCCTGTCCGAAAGTTAACTTTGCGATGCGATTAACAACTATGTTTTTTTCTTTAGGAATATGAACAAATTTTCATTAAATCATTTCTAACAAAATATGTTGAATACGATTACTAAGTGCTGAATGAAAATACCTTAAAAACGTTCCTTTAATAAATTGAATAATCTCCATGCTATCGGTCAAGCCAACTTAATCTAGATCTGCCTTGAATTAAGTTGCGACATAAATATATTTTTTACCCCATGCTCGTATTATGCCCAACTTGACCCATAAGCCTAAATTACTATTCATTTAATATTAAATATACAGTTTTATCTATTTTTATATATTTTTATAATTAAATTTATATAATATTTGTTTATTATTGAATAATAATTCGAGATAACTCGAATTAAAAAAATAACCTTATCCAAAGTTCAACCTTAATGGAATGCCAATCCTTATACAGATCAACTTTATATCGAAATGGAATGGATAACAGAAGTATTTATTTCACGGCTTTATCATTAATATAAATTATTTGAAATATAATATATTTGTAATATTTTGAAAATATTACATTTATAAATTTTACAGAAAAAAATTAAAAATTTAAATAGTATTAAAAACTATTTTACATGAGATGATGATGCGTTAATTAAAATGCATTCCATTTTTATTAATATTTTAATAAAACTACAAATATATATTAAACAAAATAATTTAATGTTGAAAAAAACATAATATCATTTTATTTTCATGTAAAATTTCCAGAAACACTAAAATTAAAATAGTGTTAGATGATTGTTTGTACTAATAACACCTTTTTTTTTATAATATAATATATATATATATATATAAAAGATTTGTATATCCTAAAAAGTTCAAATATAGAAAATTAATTAATTTGATCCATATTACATATACTTTTCAAATATATTAGAAGATTTACTTGCATTAATGTAAATAATTTAACGCTGAAAATTATTAATATTTTCACAATCTATTAAATTCGGACACCTCAAATTTTAAATTATTTCCTTATTACGAATATTATATTCATAATAACCTATTTTATAGGAATATAAAATATTTATATAATTTATATAATCTAGAGTATCTTAAATACAAAGCAAAAATACAAAGATTACTAGATATTGGAACCCTTCCCTTCATGATGATACATGGTGAAATCAGAAAATTGTTTTGAGGGTCAAAAGTGATTTATAAATTTTTGAGAGGTCTTATCTTGTAATTTCACAAAACCTGAAGAGTTTAAATGGTGGTTTCACCGTTTTTGAGGGCCAAGGTCGTTGCCTGTCCCTTTCTATACCCGTGATGATAATTCTAATAAAAAAGATATCACTATTTGATGATCGAGTAATCGAATTTTACCGGTATCGCCAAATAAGCAATGTTCTCTCAATTAGCTGAGTTGACGGACATGGATCCCAGCGAGCCGTTGGCCTCATCTGACGTTTGAAGGATGGAGGAAAGCGGCGCAGTGATGTAAATCATCTGCAACAAGAATGTAAACAATGAACTTGTAAATTGTTACGAAGATAGAAGTGATATTACAATCAGAGTATATGGTACGCATATGGATAGATGTGCATGTTTACTAGGAAACTAAATGTCGATTTCATATGCTTATGACCTATGTTACTTGGATTTAAGTGTGTGTCTAACACAATATATGGTTATGTTGAGAGATTCTATTCCCACACTCGTATTCAAATATGCATAACGCCGAGCCGGAAAACCAATAAAATCAAAAAATACTCGGAAAACATATGTTCGGTTCAATTTTGATTTCAGTTCAGATAAACATTTTTTTTTGTTTAGTTCAGTTTCCAATTCATGAGTTTGAAAACTCATTATTTGAACCGAACCGAACCAAATTATATTTTTTAATTAATGTTTAAGTTTCATGTTATAAAAATAGATATTTTATTTCTAAATGAGTGAAAAAAAACTTTAAAATATTTTTACAGAATATAATTTTTATATAAAGTTTGAAAAATACAAAGAACCGAACTGATTTGAACCAATAGAGTTCGGTTCAGTTACCTATGACATTCAATTCGATTTGGGTTCAGCTTTTAAAAGACCGAATACTACGCATTAACATCACTTTTTTTCCCTTGAAACCAAATCGGACCTTTATCACCCTTAGATATGCATCAGATACAGAGTATTTCCAAAAAAAAAAAAAAAAAAGTTAAACTATCGTAACTTATGGACTTACCTCATTTGTGGTCGGATGTGAAAGAACAAGTCGATGAGCATGCAAGTAATAGCCGCAGTCTCCTGGTACAGGGTTCGTAGGCCTCTGGTACCCTCTGTCATGACAATTTTAAATACTCTGCAGTTCAGTAACTCATTTCCAGGCTTGCACTCCTAGAACTAAAATAATATCAATATTATATACAGATATATGTTCAACACGAATAATTATATTTGGAAGATCCTAAGAAGTTTATATCCTATACCCATGTCCAAAGATGTAACAGCGGTCAATTAAACAGTGCCAAACAAGAACATACGAGCTTAGAGATTATGAATAACTATTATTTACTAACAAGTTATGCCGCAACGCACTTAAGTGGGTACAAACCTTAACCGTTGTTCATAACTAAGAGTACTAGCTGAGGTTTGTTCGACTATGGTTAATAAACAAAGTACCTCGTCAACCTATTTTTCTCAGGCTCTGGTAATTGTATACGGTATTGGTATGTATCCGAATATGTGACACAGGTCAATTAAACAATGCCACAGATACTAATAAGTTATGTCACATCGTGCCTAATGGGTACAAACCCTCAACCATCTCTCATAACTTGGTTACAAATTGAGATTTGACTCAGACAAAATATGGTATCTACAAGTTAGATATCAAACTTTAAGGTAAATCTAAATCACAGTAAAAGTTTATACAGAAGAGAAGATGCTATTATCATCGTATTAATCATACAAGATCAGGAAGGAAATGCAAGCAAATGTAGTCATACCCATCTTGTGCAAAACTTTCATCAACAAGCTCAGGGTCAAAACACCTTGGTTGGCCCCCAGCAATATACAGCGGATCACCTGATAAGTTCGCAAAAACATATCACTTGAACAACAACAACAATAGCCTTTATACAACACGCCATTATATGTTATTTAAACTCAGATGTGAGTATCGTATAGTATTTGTCCAAGACAGGTTTTTTCCACGTATTTGGAGGCTATCCATAACCATGTCCCAAAATGTGTGGACATGGATGCTTAAATAAATATGAACAGTCAGAGAGTAAATGTCATTTGTGGCACATTTTCGTTTAGAAATGGCTGCATTAAGTTAAAAAAAGAACTCATTCATTCACTATTGAATTTATATAAACAAAGTAATGCTTCAGTTCTTACCCAACAAGGGATGCCCTATGAAAGAAAGATGAATCCGTATTTGGTGAGGCCGTCCGGACTCAATCTCAACCTGTCAAACACGTAACTTAAAACATTAGTAAAAGCAAATTAAAAGAAAAATCTATCTAAGCTTCTTTGTAACCACCTAAATAGTCATTGTCACACATACCTGAACCAATGTACAGTTTTGTTTCTCATCTCTCTCAAGAACTTCAACTTTGCTCAAAGCAGGCTTCCCTAATTAAGTAAAAAAAAAAGTGACAAATTACAAGCCAATGACAGAACAGATAGTACTTAAGCACATCATGAAAAAGCAACTCGATCCTATGTTGCTCTGATTCTTCATCTTTTTTAAAATACCCATGTCCAACATTCGTATCCGACACATGAATATAGAGATATGACCTTCAAGTATAATCTTAATACATGAAAAAACTAAAGAAATTTCTGACCATACCCTTGATAGACAAATACTCGTATCCAACACTCACACTCGAGCCCAAGTAACATAGACTAAATCTTACAACTCAGTGTCTAATACTTCATGAAAAGCCAGTACTGGTCCTTTAAATCCATGGTTTAGAAACTACATTGAACTTCAAAGATGATATCTGTTGAACAGATGATGTTAGATATAAACACACCTGAGGGTGAAGCAACATATAGTCCTTTGGCCACTCCGGGATATCGCACAATTCCAATAGGCTGATCGATGATAACCTGTGATGCAAAAACAATATTCAATTGACAAAGTCTTTATGCCATGAAAATTTTCAACTGAGATGCAAGATCAGTGGATGCAGATGACCGAATTCACCAATATTATGTGTTTATAAGGATAAAACACAAATAGAAATAAGAAGCCATAGTCATTCTTATGAGCAAAAGTATGCTGTAAGATTACCTTGTCATCAACAAGTATGCCAGTCACAAGTGCTCGGTATATCTTTGATATTTTCCTGGTACCACTTCGTTCAGCTTTCCTATTACTGTACATGTAAGAACAGTTTCAGCAGAAATTACATATGGTTAAAATTTGGAAAGAGGTTTATAAATCTATGTTATTCGAACTTTTAATTTTGCTTGATATATCCATGCCCAAAACCCATGTATGACACATTTGGACATAAATATGGAGATATAACCTTCCAAGGACCTTCCAAAATACATGAAAAATTTAGAAAAATTGAACATGATGGACACATACTCGTATCCAACACTTACACATTAGTCTGAGTAATACAATTATAAATATAAAAGGAAAGCTCAAAAATGACATGATTCAATATGTACTGTGGATTTAACAAATTATTCCATCTTCATTACTCAAGCTAGTTATATCACATAGCTTAATCAGTAAACTACACATGCCATTGCACTTCAATATTCCTTTTTTCAATGGTCTAACTTTAACCATGTTGCTCCACCTCATCATTTTCGTTAAACTACCTGTGTCTGCCACTCATCTTTGACAAATGGATATATGACTTCAAAGACCCCCCAAATACATGAAAATCCTAGAAAAATCTGATCATACCTTTTTCGGGTACATGCTCGTATCTAACACTCACATCCGAGTCCAAGTAAAATGATTGAGAACTAAATACACTGCTTTGCCTATAGTTGCTCTTTTTAACTAAAAACATCAGTAACTTCCCGAGCCACTTAGGGCTCTACTCATATTGCCGCTGTTCTTCCAATGCCTTATACTTTCTTCCAAGCTATTGCAGTTTTCTTTGGGAATTTTGACAACATCAAACTATGTACATTTAACTTCTTTTTTTCTTACTCCATCATATAGTGAAATTCCTTCATTATCATCTTAGAATTATAAATTCCCATTGAATTTAGACTTAAACTTATTTTCAGATACTTGGGGATTACAGAATCTTTCAACATAGTTACTGTAACTTGCAACAAAAACCACTAACTGAGACATGAAGCTTAATTTCTGATAATCAGGTCTGAAAGAAACTTATGTAAAAATTTATTATTTACTTAAGAAGAGCTACTAGTAATAAAAATAGTTATTTTTCACTTGAAAAGCCTTTATGGCTTTGACTTATTTTTCTTAAAAGATCCACTTCGAAACTTATGTCCAATAGATTATCTGACATGGGGAATGGGGATACATGATCCTCCTAGAACCTTTCAAATATATTAAAAAAACTTAGAAAAAGCTAAACATACCCATATTAGACACATGCATGTATCTAACACTCTCACCGCTGTCCAAGTAACACAGTCAAAACTGTAAGTGGAAACTAGTATAATACCAATTGGTTTCCTTTACTACCTGGTAGCTCCGACAAGAGATGTTCCATCGGCAAAATATGCTGCTAAGCGAGTTTTAGCAACTTTTGTCTTTGCACAAAGTAATATTCCTAGAAGCCAACCAGCAAGAGATTAACCGACAAAAAAATGACAACAACAATAATAATCAGACTTCGTGCTGGTCAATAACTTATTAGAAAATCAAGGGAAAGGAAAATAGCACATAAACAGGCAAGCAACAACACGTAGCAAGGACAATAAACTTCTAACAGCTTTGTTACCCTGACTTTATATTTTACTTTAAGTACCATGCCTGACACTCATATCTGACACATTGGGATATGGGTACTGATATAGGATCCTCTAGTTATATGGAAAAACTAAAAAGAAAAATTTGAACATATCCATGCCAGACACTCCAGTATCCGACACACATCAGAGTCCAAGTAACAGAGGTTAACTGGTTATCTACGGAAGAAACAATAAAATAGTAGTTACTTAAACAGCAACAAACTATTGCCAGATTTTTTAGTCAACTCAAGATAGAGTATGCAGATGCAAAAGAAATACAACATTAGCTTTTTATTTCTTCATTTATTGCTTCCTAGCCTTTGTTTTACGTCTTACTCTTGAGCAATAACATGAAGAAATATAATGTCTTGGTCATGTTGTCAGCATCGAGTAAGCAGCAATGAGTTCGTAATGTAATGTATCCCTTCCTAGGTGATCCACGAGTAAGCAGTAACGTGAAGAAATATAATGTCTTGGTCATGCTGTCTACATTGAGTAAGCAAAAATGAGCATGCAAACCTTGATGTACCCCTTGCTAGGTGATGCATGAGTAAGCAATAACATGAAGAAATATAATGCATTTGTCGTGTTATCTACATCAAGTAAGAAGTAATGAGTATACGAAACTGACTAAACCCTTCCTAGGCGATGCACAGGTAAGCAATGACATAAAGAAATATAATGCTTTGGTCATGTTGTCCACATCGAGTAGGCAATAATGGGTATGCGAACCTGATGTACCCCTTCCTAGGCGATGAACAGGAACAGGATGCGTTTCTTGACTGTTTAGTGTAGAGTTCTGCTTCTTTACACTCCAACAAAGCTGTGTCAAAACAGTTCGTTGCTGGAAAAGGCCTCCAGGCAAAACTTGAAGACCAGAAGGCTTGTTTAAAGCAACCTAAACATAAACATTTCAATTTACATCAAACGTCAAACTCTAATTCCAAATGTGACATTAGAATTTGGTAGTAATAATTTGTTAACAATAAAATTTAACCAAACTCCAGAGTACTTAATGTAGAAAATGTAGAGATTGAGCAATATAGATTACAATTATGTCACTTTGACTCTTAATTTTTTTCTTAAAAGTATGATGTGTATGTTGCAGAATGGACTGGGAAAATGAAAATGTCAACTCTCTAAAGATATGGAACAACAACCGGAACATGTGCCTGTCCGAGCATCATAGATTAAAGATGGTACAGTCATAAACAAAAATATATGCATACAAATTCATGAGTTCATCTTTTCTTTGTTTATTATTTTCTTCCTATATTACCCCGAACGCTTCATTTACTCTAAAATAGCATGTAGGACTAGGCATACTTGGATAAGGATACAACATATGAAAAAGGTCCTCCAAATTTATGCAAAAACTTAATAAAAATTAAGTGTACCTGTCTTACACATATACTCGTATGACAATGACACCCCAAGTCCTGAGGCCTGATAATCTTAATATTTCATAGCAATTTAAACATTTTGAAGTTTCGGGTAATGATTTTATTAAACGGAAATTAAAGTTCATATCTTCCCCTACTTGTTCTTGGATAATAAAAGTTGAACTAATCATGATTAAATATTAATTAAAAAAATACTCCAGTATTCAGATTTTATTCTATTTTTACCAAACATAATTAAAATAATTAATTTACCATGTCATCATCCTCGTATAAAACTTCAAGCAAGTGAGGAACATCAGGTTCTTTCCACGGAAGCCTATGGTAAACTAAAGCTGAATCACCACTGAAAAAAAAAAAGAAAAAATGAATTAAAAAATTAACATAAATTGGAAAATAATGATTAGAACAAATTTAAAAAAAAAAAAAAAAAACCTGAGAATCGTATTTGGATCTTTAACGACTCTTCCATCAACTGATATCTGGAAAAAAAAAAAGAGAAAGCAAAACATTGAATTTTTTTATTTTTTGTTTTTTTATCAATTACTTAATTCTTTTTATCAGAAACCTACCTGTCCATTTTGAATTCGCTGCAACCAACTGTTCAATTGTTAATAATTTGGAAAAGAGAATTAACAAATAAAATTTTGAAATTTTGATATAATTTAAAAAGAACTTTAAAAAATTACCCTTGTAAAGGAGCTGAATTTTTGTACTTCCTTGAGTAAAAATCTATTAAAGTAAGCTCTATAAAATCAAAACAGAGAGAGAGAGAGAGAGGGATGAAAAATATTCAGTTTAAAAATTAAAACATAATTTAAAGGAAAAAGGAGGAGAACAAATGAATTTAGTGACCGGAATCGGAATGTGGAACGACGTCGCTATAGAATAAGCCATCGTTGAGTTCAGGCCAAGGTATCCCGAAGACCAGAGACTGAGTTCGCGAATGGTTCGACATATTTTGAAGCTTCAATGGCCGATTTTACCTCCGAAAGTGTGACCCGAATTGAATTTGGGTAAATTAGATAAGACTCACAGATGATAGGATTGAATTTACATGGGCCGGGTAGTGGCCCCCAAATAAATTAATTTAGGTTTTAATTAATGTGTGAAATTTTTTAAGTTTATTATTTCATTTTTTTTAAATAATTATTTCATAGTTACGTATAAACAACTATAACAATATAATTTTCTTTTACTGAAAATATATAAAAAATAATATAGTTAAATGAGAGGTGCATATGGACCTGGTCTAGTTCAGGTTAGGCTTTTACAAAGTATTTAGATCACTTTTTTAAGTTTAGATTCAGTCTAAAAAATGGGTTTATTTTTTTCCAAACTCGAGTATAAGAAAAGTAAACTTGAGCTTGACTTGATCGGCTCATATTTAATTTTTTAAGTTAATTTTTATTTAATTTAAAAAATATAATACACTAAATTCACTAAAAAAATTAAAACAAATTTTTTTAACATATTAAAAAATATTTATATTAAAAAAATACTACCATAAATATAATAAATATTTTATTATATTAAAAAATATAAATAAAAATAATAAATGTTTTATTTTATTAAATATAAATTTTAAAATTTTATATTTTGGGTTAGATTATTTAGTTGGATACGTTTTTTTTAAGTCTTGAGTAACAGGTTTAATAGTTATTGGATTTGTGATTTAATATAAATATAAATATATATAATTATTATTTAACATATATAATTAATATAATATTATTTTATAGCATAATATTCGAGTCAGGCTGGGCTGAGTCGGGCTCAGGTCAAAAATCTTGCTCAATACTCAATCCATATAGAAAACAAACCTTAAATATTATCCAAGTCCATTTTTCGAGTGGACCTTTGAGCCTGAACAAGTGATGTGACCCATAAGTAGGTTTAGTTGAATTCTTATCTTCTTAATATATTTAGAATTTAGTTCTTTTATTTTTTTAAATAATTATTTTGTCTTATTTTCTTTTATTGTTTTTCTTACGACGAAATAACACTATTCTTTTTCCAACCATCAGATGAAGGTTTTATCTTGTTACCAGGTGCAAATTCAGGGGGACTGGCAGGGGCCCGGCCCCCCTTAAATGGAAATTTCCATTTTGGCCCTTAAAATTTTTAATTTAGTAAATATAAAATTACACTTTAACCCCCTTAAAAATGATAAAAATTTAATTTAATCCTTTAAAAATTACATTTTTACTATAATAAAAATTATAATTTAATTTCCGTCCCTAAAAAAAATTTCAAACTTTGCCCCTACTTGTTACTTAAGAGTTGTTTCTAGTCTCTTTAGGTTTTACCTTTCATTTATGGGTTTCAATACACTAAAGCTTTATTCTTCAAGTTTTATGGATATTATTACTCCCTATTGGGATCTCATCAAATGAAGCTTGAGGGAGGTTACGAGTCTCTGCATGAGAACCTATTCTAATGGTCGAAGGCTAAGTGACTACCTTGACATTCCTCCTCAGTTGAAATTTTGGCTTACTCCACAATAACTTTGGTGCCTTTTTTACAAACTTTTGTTGCAAGGTCACCTCTATTTGTAGTTGTTAGAATATTATTATGGGACATTATATATATTTCTTATTTCTACGTGACTACTGCAATATAAATACAAAAAATTTATAAAGATTATTTTATTATTGTCAGTAGGCATGCATGCCAGTGGCTTGGTGCAACCTCCACTACCCTCTTTCTTCCTAATGGTTCACCCTCTTCCTCTACTTGTGGCGAGGGCGACAAAAAATTATAGTTAGGGTTTGGGGATTGAAGCTTTTTCCGGTCTTTGAGCCATTATTATGTTAGTGTTGTATTTTTTGAGCTTAATGGCTTTATTTCTCAGTTGTATCTTTTCTTATTCTTAATGAATAATAGCAATGAAGTTAAATATCTTTTTTTTTTTAACACAAACTAAATACCTTTTAGTTGTTTTATTATATTTGATAAACAAATAATAATTTTTTGAAGTTAAATACTTTTTTGGGTAAATTACTCTCAAGGTTATTAGATTATTAGTAAGTTTATATTTTGGTCACTCAATTTTAAAAAAAATTACAAAATGATCGTTGAACTATTCAAAAGTTTTTATTTAAGTCAATAGATTATTAAGTTTTTTTTTAAAGCCTATCTAGCAAGCTTCAAGTGACCACTTTGTAGAGCATAGATCCAAGTGACCATTTTGGTCACTTAATTCGACGATTGGTACGGTGGATCAATACCTCTCAATGAGTAGAGGAACATAGATCCAAGTTGATTTGACAATTAGTGTCGGAGATTAGAAAAGAAAGTTGTTTAGATTTTGGTTTGCAAATTCTTGACATTCAAAATTGTTTCATGAATAAAAAATGTAAAATAGAAGAGAAAGGAAAATTTTGACTAGTGAATGTGGTACGAACAAATGAGGCCATACATCAACAAATTTAACAACTCAATGACTTAAATGGAAATTTTTGAATAGTTCAATAACCACTTTTTAAAGTTGAACAGCCAAAATATAAATTTACTAATGTTTAGTGATCAAGTGTGGAATTTACCCTTAGTTTGGTGACCTAGTGTGCAATTTACCCTAAATTAAATTCTCTAATGCATAAAAACCTAAAGAATGGGGGGCATTCCGTGAATTGAACTCCGGACCTCTCGCACCCTAAGCGAGAATCATACCACTAGACCAACTGCCCTTACTGTGATACGTTTCAAAGATTTTTTTAAATGTTCACAAATTACAAAAACCATCTAAAACCCTTACAAAATGAATCCTTGTTCGATTCACGCATTTCAGTCTTCCTGCAAAATCCGATAGAAATATGGCGAGAACTGCTCTCTTCCACTTGCTTCGATCCCAATCCAAGCAACTCATTTCCAGAAACATCCATTCAGGTTCTCTTTTTCTTTATTTAGGAACCCCCCTTCTGTTTTGTTATTCATTCGTTTTAGATTAAGTTTAAACATCTGTCTAAAACCTCAATACCCATGTTTGTTAATCCTATTTCTGATCTCATTCTTTGAAATTTAGGGCATTTCCTTTTATCTGGAAATTGGGTTTTGTTAACAAAAACTCATACATGTAAGCGAAAAAAGATTTAGTTTTTATGTTGTTGGAATTTGCCAATTTTTATTCTGGGCTTTTGAAAATTTTAGAATTAAAGATACTCAAAGTCTTATTTGGTTTTAGTTATAGGAAGTGGTTCAGTTTGTAAAGTGCTTTATGTACTCGAATTGGTGTTCCAATAAGACTGAAATCCTTTACAGCATCAAGTGTTTGTGCTATTTTCTGTGTTAAAGTTCTTACATTTTTTATATAAATTTTGACATGTTAATTATTTACATTATTTAGATTTTGACTCATTCGTATATCCTTATTATCTAGTCTTGGTTTAGCTGGTGTTTTATAGCTCTATTATCATGTGAAACCAAATCACTGCTTGCAAGTTCAGTTGTTATAGCTTCATGGCTCAAGACCGAGCAGAAGGGTGATGGCTTCGAGTTATTGTATGATAGAGTTCTTGAAAAAGACCAATAAACTTAGCATATCTTTGAGTCAGGCCGTTTCATGTCATGTTTTAGTTATTTTTCTCGTGTTGTATATAAAATTACCAGGTTTAATCTTAGAGTAAAGTGTAGCTAGTGTTTTCTAGCTGTAGTATGTGAAACCAAACTGTTTACTTGCAAGTATCAATAGCGTCATTACTCAAGGTCAGGCAGTGAGGGTGTTATTGTATGGTAAACTGCAAGAAATGTTGCACATCATTGAATCCTACATGAAAATTCCCCTTTGATGACCGGGATAGCTTATACCATCTAGTGTTTGTCTTATTTTTCTGTCATAATCTCGTGCATGTTATATATTTATAGTAATTAGTGTTCTATAGAGTTTGGCTCATTTGTGTATCCATGTTATATCTTGCATTACTTTTTCATGTCATTTTTAGTTGTTTCTCTCGTGTCATATCTAAAGTTGCCAGGTCTAATCTTGTGTATGTTTAGCTGGTGGTTTATAGCTTTGGCATGTAAAACCAAACCATTTGTCTGCTCTTGTATGGTCGTACGAAAAACAAGAAATGTTACACATCATTGAATCATTCATGAAAATCTTTCTCCAACTTGATGCTTGCAAATGTTTGCTTGTAATTGGCATCAATTTGCCACTACTTATGCTTTGCTTATAGTTCTCTTTCGTGAAATTAGATGTATGTGACTAGTGTTTTATCGTCACTATGGCGTTTGATCTACCTGTCCAGCCACATTCAGAGTTTGTTTCTTAGAATCATTCCCCACTCCTTGACTGTTAAATCACCCCATTTTTTCTGGATATCAGAAAAGATCAGGGATTTGATGTTTCTTGAATTCTTTAATATGCTTTGTCCTTTGTTCCACAAGCTGTAATGAAGCAAACTTCCAAACGTATAGGACTCTAACTATGTAAATATACAACTCAGGAAGGCTGCCATGGATTAAGTTGAAAATTGTAACAAAAAACTTAGTTTTTTATTGTAGGAAAGGTATGCATGATTTCTGCGTCATTTGATTGTGAATAATATGTTATGGTCAACAATTCCATGAATCCATGTTAATACACAATTCATGAAATCTTGTTTCAGTCATGCTTCTTGTTAGCGTTCTATGATTTGGATGTTATTTCTGCTATAATTATTGTATATAAGCGACAATATCATGTTCTCTTGCCTATTCTTCTCTCCGCTGCTTTAGGTTATCGTTGTAGGTTTGCAACACTGTCTGGCACCCAATGTGCGAAGCCGAACCTCAACTATGCAACGAGCATTTTCAGTGTCCAAAAAAGATGGGCTTCTCAAGCTAAGACAACTGAGGATGACAACAAAATCAGCATTGGTCCTCGTAAAAGCAAAGAAGACGACGAAGATGAGAAGGATGCCGGGGTTGTTTACTATGGTCCGATTTCTTCTACAATCAAGAAAGTAAAGATGCTTTCACTTTCGACCTGCTGCCTCTCGGTATCGTTAGGCCCTGTCATTACATTCATGACTTCTCCTGATATGAATGTGATTGTGAAAGGTGCGGTAGCATCCTCTGTGATATTCTTTAGTGCTACAACAACTGCCGCACTGCACTGGTTCGTGAGCCCTTACATCCACAAAATCCGGTGGCAGCCTGGTTCAGACAGCTTCGAGGTGGAGATGATGTCTTGGTTAGCAACTTATATTCCACGAACCATTAAGTTTGCAGACATCCGTCCAGCCGAGACCAACAGGCCATTCGTGACATTTAAGGCCAACGGGAACTTCTACTTCGTAGATGCTGAGCATTGCCATAACAAGGCTTTGTTGGCAAGACTCACACCCCAGAAAGCAACTCATGAGTCAGCTCTTAAGAACTTATGATTTGATCATTTGAAAGGTCGGGAATCGGTCTCGAGAGCTCGTGAAAGTTTCATTGTTAAGACGAATGGTCTATAGGGTAGGATTATGATAAGTGCTTGAATAATAAGCCTGTTGATTACAGAGAAACACAGACTTTCATGGATTTTAAATGGAATTTCATTTTACTGCTGCTTTGCCAGTTTTGATGTAGTGAAAATTTTTGTTTGCTTGGAACTTTATTATAAATGATTAAATGACATGTTTTGTTACTGATTAAATCCTATTTTAATAGTTGACACCATATTAAGTAAGGCGGAGATGACCAAAGTATCTTTCCCCTCTTTAGTATTGCATTTAATATTTGTTGATATATATTGAAGGTTTAATACTTAACTTTTCTAATATAGTGAAAACTTTAATTTTTCTATTATTTTTTCTTGTTTTACTTCCATCTCGTTTATCATGTTCGTATTTTGATCATTTTTGTTGAAATATATTTTATTTATTAAAAATAATAATAAAAGGACTAAAGTGAAATTTTCAATATAAGAAGCAAAACAAGTAATGAACCTAGTTGAGAAGTTCTTATACTACACGACATGATTAAAAATGTGATAAATGTCTCATTAATTTTATATTTTTACTGTAACTTATACGACATATGTCATACCCCAATCATATTAATATAATCTAACATATTAAAAGCAGAAAAAGAGAAAAATTTTCCTATATATGTATTCAGCTCAAATAACTCATGATGTTATTTATTATCACAAAATATCAAACTCGAACTTCTACTTAGATCCGACTCTGAAGCCGAATGATAGAAACCATCCTTAACCGAACCAATTTAAATACTAAAACTCAAAAGGGGCTTCAAAACTGAGTCTAAACTCAAGCTTCTTTCTGCTCTGCTTAGACTCGACTCAATTACACCCTTAGTTGAGGTAAATTTTCTTCATATATAATCAATAACAGAGTATTCTAATACGGTAAAAAGGATAATGGAGATAATCCAAATGAAAAACAATTTAAAATGATATAAAATATTGATTAAACCATTCAAGAAGAATCCAGGAAATGACCTAAAAAGTTGAGAATGTAATAATGGAAAATAAGAGCACATAAAAGACATCATTTAAGCCTCACCACCGTCTATCGAGAACCCAGTTCTGTGAACAAGATCCTCCAGAAGACGGTGACAACATAAAACGATAACAATCAAAACATGTAACTATAGTTCGGATTAAGGACACAACTACAGTTCTATTGTAGTCACTATAATAGAGGTTTTTTGAATCTCCCAAAATTTGTTCGGTTCACTTCTTCTTGGCAGCGGACTTGGTTACCTTGGCTCCAGTTGGATCCTTCTTCTCCACATTCTTGATGACACCAACAGCAACTGTCTGCCTCATGTCTCTCACAGCAAAACGACCGAGTGGGGGATACTCGGAAAAGGTTTCCACAACCATGGGCTTGGTGGGAACCATCTTAATCAATCCAGCATCGCCGTTCTTCAAGAACTTGGGCTCCTTTTCAAGCTCCTTACCGGATCGTCTATCGATTTTGGTCAAGATTTCTGAAAACTTGACAGCAATGTGGGAGGTGTGGCAATCAAGGACAGGAGCATATCCGTTTCCAATCTGGCCAGGATGGTTCATGATGATGACTTGGGAGGTGAAGTTGGCTGCCTCCTTCGCTGGATCATCCTTTGAGTTAGAAGCAACGAATCCTCGCTTGAGATCCTTGACAGCGACATTCTTAACATTGAAACCGACATTGTCACCAGGAAGAGCCTCAGAAAGAGCCTCATGGTGCATTTCCACGGATTTAACTTCAGTGGTTAATCCTGAGGGACCAAAAGTAACAACCATACCTGGCTTGAGGATACCAGTTTCAACACGACCCACTGGGACAGTTCCAATACCACCAATCTTGTAGACATCCTGAAGTGGGAGGCGAAGGGGCTTGTCAGAGGGTCGCTTGGGCTCATTGATCTGGTCAAGAGCCTCGAGCAGAGTTGGACCCTTGTACCAATCAAGGTTGGTCGATCTCTCAATCATGTTGTCACCCTCAAAACCAGAGATAGGGACGAATGGAATCTTCTCAGGGTTGTAACCAACCTTCTTCAAGTATGAAGAAACCTCCTTCACGATTTCATCGTACCTTGCCTTTGAGTATTTGGGAGTTGTGGCATCCATCTGTATAGAACAGAACAATTAGAAAAAAAAACAAACCAAATAATAAAACTCTGTATTAATTAAGAAGAAGAAATTCTACCTTGTTGCAACAACAAATCATTTGCTTCACACCAAGAGTAAAGGCAAGCAAAGCATGTTCCCGTGTCTGCCCATCCTTTGAAATACCGGCCTCGAAACCTCCAGTGGTGGAGTCAATGATAAGGACAGCGCAGTCAGCCTGAGAGGTACCGGTGATCATGTTTTTGATAAAGTCACGATGTCCGGGAGCATCAATGACAGTGCAATAGTATTTGGTGGTCTCAAACTTCCACAAGGCAATATCAATGGTAATACCACGCTCGCGTTCTGCTTTCAACTTGTCAAGCACCCAAGCATACTTGAATGACCTCTTGTTCATCTCAGCAGCTTCCTTCTCAAACCTTTCGATCACACGCTTGTCAATACCACCAAGCTTGTAGATCAAGTGACCAGTGGTGGTCGACTTTCCAGAGTCGACATGTCCGATAACAACAATGTTGATGTGAACCTTCTCCTTACCCATTATGCACTGTTAGCTAGGATCTGCACTAACATTATTAAACAAAATTAAACAGAAACAGAGAACAGATTAAACCGGAATCTTAATATTTACTTTAGCCTCATCAACATGGGGGAATTACAAACGAACGAAAGACTCAAATTCTAATATCAATGCTAATATGCAATTCCATGTAATAACAAAGCCATGCGATTTATCTTTCAAACAAACATTTTAATTTTTAATTACTTCAATTCTTGTTTGAAATATTGAAAAAAAAAATAGAAGATGCAATATTCAAAGATATCTACACCAAAAGAAATACAACGATTTTACTTTCATATAGAACAATTATAATAGATTCCAAGATTCACTTTTGACTATTAGTAATTTTATGTAAAAAAAGGAAAAAACAAAAAGATTAAAAACAAAAACTCTAAATAGTCTACTAATTTTATATAATTATATCAAACCTAACAAACAATACAATGATTCCAGTCTCACAGTTTAACGTACACACACATAAAAAAAGGAATGATTTGATTAATGACCGAACTAATAGAAATTATTTTATCTCAACAAAATCTAATAACAAATTTACTTTATAAAATATTCGTATAAAACAAAAAAGTCAATACAACGACCTTAAAAGAAAAAGAAAAAATCTCATAAAATTATTAAATAAATCTTCGACTGTTATCATTACAATGAATCTAGCAAAAATATAACAGATTCAAATCACAAACGAATTGAAGCAAAAAAAAGGAACTATCATAATTCGAAAAATAAACATCATATAGACCTTCGAAATTAAAATAAAAATGCAAATAAAATCCTAAAACATCAAATAAAAAAAAAAGAAGGTAACAGTAACCACGAACAAAACGAAAGATTCAAAATCCAGGAAACACAAACAAATGGATTAAATCATAAAAAATAAACATCATATAGGTCTTCGAAATTAAAATAAAAATGCAAATAAAATCCTAAAACATCAAATTATAAAAAAAAAAAAAAGAAGAAGAAGAGGAAACAGTAACAACGAACAAAACGAAAGATTCAAAATCTAGGAAACACAAACAAATGAATTAAATCACAATTCAAAAAATAAACATCATATAGATCTTCGAAAATAACATAAAAATGCAAATAAGATCCTAAAACATCAAATTAAAAAAAAAGGAAACAGTAACAACGAACAAAACGAAAGATTCAAAATCCAGGAAACACACAACAAATGAATTAATAGATAAAAAAAAAGAACTGAAAACGATTTCAGTAAACTTAAGATCTAAGAATCGAACCTTAGAGGAAACAGAGAGAGAGAAAGAGAGAGACTTGAAGCTAAAACCCCAGCGGCCGATAAGGGTTTTTGCATTTACCTGTCGTTTCAGTTTTATAAGCCACAAAGTTTCGAACATCTTTTGTTTTCCTAAAATACCCTCATTTAAGATCCATTTTGACAGTTATGTCCTACAGTTTTTCACTGCATGGGGCATGACGTGAAAATAGATAGCAATATGTTTTTGTATGGGCGCTAATAAATTTTTTGTTGAATATAATTTAGTTATGGAAATAGATAAATAATTTTTTTAAGTAAAGATAAATAAAT
Organism: Gossypium longicalyx; assembly: GCA_025698465.1. Lineage (NCBI taxonomy): Eukaryota > Viridiplantae > Streptophyta > Magnoliopsida > Malvales > Malvaceae > Gossypium > Gossypium longicalyx. Next base: position 94,466,198 of record CM047000.1, on the reverse strand, counting down.
TTATTGAATATTTTATAATATTATAATATTTACTCAATCTATTATAATATTTTATATTTAATGAAGATTGCACGAGCATAAATTTTTATACGAGTTAATACGAAATTTTTAGTTGAAGGTTTTCAAACTATTGATATGTTTTAGACTTAAATTTTAAAGTTTTATATTACTTAGAAGTTTATTTAATATATTAAATATTTATTTCATTTAATAAGATATTCAATTATATAAAATTTGTAAAATTAAATATTTAATTAGTTTTAAGAGTGTTTAATTTTTTGTTTATTGATTAAATAAAGTTTCATCATAAATTAAATTGTTAGTGCAAAATTTTATATTATTTTCTTAAGAGTTTATATTTATTTTAAAATTTATCATTTAAATACCTATATAAATTTAGCTTATTCAATCATCTCAGACACAATATTTCTAAAAATTAAAATTTGAGTACAATCCTTTACGGGGTTTTTTTGTGAATTATAAGAGGAGGGTAAAGCCTTAACAATAATGCGACTAACACGATTTAAACTCAAACCACATCTGAGACGATAAACACCCTGACAATCAAGTCAACACACAAGGATCAATCATTGACCTTTTAATCTAGAGTTCATTAAGGATTTCCTAATATAAATTATTTATCTTTTGATTTAATTCCTTTAATTTAATTCTATTCTTTTGAATTGTTTTTAGCCCTTTCCCTTATAAATTAAAAAAATAAAAAAGATTCTCTTACCTAAATTTAGGGGTGTGTAAATTCGGGTAAAATCGAAAAAATTCGGTTAACCGACCGAATTTGGTTAATCGGTCGGTTAACTTAATTAATTTGGTCGTGATTCGGTTAATAATTTTTTGAGTTTTCGGTTAACGGTTAATTCGGTTCGAAACTGGTCAGTTAGCCAAATTTTTTTGGCTTAACCGAAAAAATTAATAAATAAAATTATAATATATAAATAGTCCACTATTCACTCAAACTCAATTCAACATAAAACCAAATACCCAATCTAATATATATTAACCCAAGTACCCAACTCAACCCAATTACCTAACTCAATCATAAAAATTACAAATAATTTAATAAATAAAAATAAAAATCTAAAACTAAAACTAAAAATAAAAATAAAAAAATATAATTTTATACAAATAATTTGGTTAATTCGGTTAATTTTATACTTATTTTAACCAAAAACTAAAAAATATATAATTTTCGGTTAACCGACCGAATTAACAGAAAAAATTTCGATTCGGTTAATGTTTTTGAAAAAAATTCAGTTTGGTTAATGATTAAAAATTTTGAAGGGTTGGTTAATTCGGTTAATGTTATTTCGGGTCGGTTAACCGACTGAACACCCCTACCTAAACTCTCCCGATTAGATGCGCAAGCCAAAAGTAAACTTTTTGGGCCAAATTACAATCAATGGCCATAAAACTTTATTCGCTTATCAATTTGATCCTCTTTCAATTCTTTTTTCTTTAATTTGTAATTCTAACTTCTTGGATTCTTGTGTGCTAGATGTTGGGTTTCCGCATCAAAGCGGAGCTTGCTTCTAAGGAGAAATCTAAGACATCTATTGTTGCGTAAATGTTGAGATTTTTCGAACTAAGGTTTTGTTTGGTAGAATGGAAATAAAATTGGAAAGATAGAAAATTGAAGGGGTAGAAAATTAAAAGGATGGAAAACATAAATCTTCTTTCCTTAGATATGTTTGACGGAGAGGAAAAATGAAAAGAAAATATAATTTTCTTTCCACCCAATACTTAGTATACTTGAAAAATGGAAGGAAAGAAAATAAAACATTAGAAAAATGCATAATTTTGAACTAACATACACATTTCTCTCATTTTCTCTATTATAATCATTCCAACTTGGAAGGATTGATTTTTATGCATCATGATAAAAAATAGTTATCCCTCATATTTTCTTTCCTCTCACTTTTCTTCCCAACCAAACATACTTAAAATTTATTTTCTTTTTACTTCTCTACTCCCTCCTCCCATCCTTTCACTTTTCACTCAACTAAGCACACCCTAGAGCTCGATTGTTTGAAGAGGTCCCTAAGCTTGTTAAGGAGGTTTACCTTTTGCCTAAAGAGGAGGAAAAGTAAAGAAAGAAGAAAAGAAAAAGGAAAGTTAAAGAAAAAATTAAATTGTTTAAAAAGAAAAAGTAGAGAGGACTAGCACTAAAATTTGACCTAAATTTTTTGTTATTCACAAATTGATAATGTTAATAATCATGATCTAAAAGAGCAAAACATAGTTTTAGTCAAACATAAGTGATTAATCTAAGTTTCTCTCACCTTCCTGACACATGGCACACACCTATCATGCTCCCTTTTTTCATTTTATAAAAATATTTAAATTTCAGTTTTATTCCTTCTAATGTATATAAATTTAAAATTTAATCATTGTATTTTAATTTTTAATATAATATAATTTTTATATTTTTATAATATTATTAATTAGTTCAAGTTTTTAATATCGATATTTTTTAATTATAATTTAAAAGTGAATTTTTAAATTTTTTTTTGTACATATATAAAAAAAGGAAGGTTCTTTAAAATTCCTCATGCTAATACCTGGCGCACACCCACCTTTTCTTTAAAAAAATTATAAAAATGCTTAATTTTTAATTATGGTTCTTCTAATTTGTTTAAATTTAAGATTTAGTCTTTATATTTTAATTTTTATTATAATTTAGTATTAATTAATTTAATATTTTTATAATATTATTTTTTAGTTAAATATTTAATATAATTAACTTTTTAATTAAAATATTAGGTGATTATATATAATTTAAAAATATATTTTTAAATTTAGAATGTCCAAGGATTAAATTATTGTGCTTATATATAAAAGAAAGGTCTTTCCTTCCTCCTGTTGACATGTGGCACACACTCACCGTACTCGTTTTCCTTTCTTTTTCATTTTATAAAATGGCTCATTTTCATTTTTTGTCCTTTTCATGTGTTTAAATTCAAGATTTATTTTTTATATTTTAATTTCTAACATAATTTGTTCTATATATTTTTTATAATGTTATTAATTAATTTAAATAATTAATATTTTTAATTTTTTAATTAAAATATTATATAATTATATATAATTTAAAAACGGTTTTTTAAATAAAAAAATACAGGGATTATATTCTTATACATTTATATATATAGAAAGGTCCCTTTGAACCTTCCTGTATTGGCACATGCTGTATTATGGCGTGTTTTTTTCTTTTACATTATATAAAAATAATTAAATTTTAATTTTGACCCTTCTATTATGCTTAAGTTTAAGATCTAATCCTTATATTAATTTCTAACATAATTTGGTCTTTATATTTTTTATAATGTTATTAATCGGTCTAAATAATTAATATTGTTAAGTTTTCGATTAAAATGTTGCATGATTATATATTATTTGAAAATTGATTTTTTAAATTTGAAAAGTTGAGGGATTAAACTTTTGAAAATAAAAGTATGTCTAAATTCTAATTGTACAAAGTGTATAGAGAGTTAGAGTTATGGTTGTTTCAACTAGACCAGACTGGTCGATCTGACTTATTGGATTAGGAACTAGCCAGAGTATCGATTCGAAAAAAGGCATTCAATTAATTGACCCACAAATTGGTATGGACCGGTTGAACTAAATATTTATTTTTTAAAACATTTTTATGAATTTTTAATAATTTAGTTAATTAAACTATACAAACTTATGGCTTGACCAATCTATCGGTTTGGTTTTGAAAACCTTATTTAGAGTATATTTTAATCTTTAAATTTTTAGTTTATAAATTGATAGAAACAAATAATCAAATCCGGCGCGAAGCATGGGTGGATCATGCTTTGACCTTCCCCATGCCGACACATGGCACACACTCACCCTGCTCTCTTTTTTTTCGTTTTATAAAAATGCTTAACTATTAATTTTGGTCCTTCTAATATGGTTAAATTTGATATTTAATCTTTATATTTTAATTTCTAATATAATTTGATCTTATTTTTTAATGTTATTAATTAGTTAAATAGTTATTATAGTTAACTTTTCAATTAAAAAATTACGTGATTATATAGAATTTAAAAACATATTTTTAAATCTAAAAAGTAGAGGGATTAAATTCTTATACGCATATATAAAAGGAATGTCAAATTGACCTTCCTCATAATGACACGTGGCATACATTCACCTATGCTAATTTTTTTCATTTTATAAAAATGATTAATTTTCATTTTTGGTGCTTCTAATGATTTTTAATTTGAGATTTAATCCTTATATTTTAATTTCTAACATAATTCGATCACTATATTTTTATAATATTATTAATTAGTTCAAATAGTTAATATTGTTAACTTTTCAATTAAAATATTACATGATTGTATATAACATGAAAGCAAGGATTTAAATCCAAAAAGTAGAGGTATTAAATTCTTGAAAAATAGAAGTAAGAGGACTAAATTCCAAATGTATGACGTGTAGAGACTTAGAGTCATGATTGTTTGAATCGAATCGCTCGGCAGGATTAGAAACCGGCTTGGATATTAGTTTAAAGAGAGGCATTAGATCGATTGACTTGCAAACCGGTATTGACCTGTTGAACCAAGTTAAAAATAGATTGAACCAGATTTTATTTTTTTAGTGATTTATTTAATTGAACCATACAAATCAATGGCTGACCAATTGGCCACCGGTTCGATTCCGAAAACCTTAGAGTATACTTCAATCTTCAATTTACTCTATAATTTAAAACATACACATAAATAATCAACCTAGAGCGAAGGGGCGAAGCTAGAAAATTTTTTTAGGGGGACTGAAGTTAATTTTTAATTTTTAATAGCCAATATATTTATAATTTTTAAATGATTAAATCAAATTTTTATTATTTTTAAGGGGGTCAAAGTGCAATTTTACTTTTACTAATTTAAAATTTAAAAATTTATAAATGTCCTAAATGAATAATTTTCCATTTTAGGGGGTCTTGCCAGCCCCCTAGATACGCCACTACCAGCGCAAAACATGGGTGAACCATACTAGTAGGTATTAAATGTAAGGCATAATGCCAACACAGCCCCTAACGCTTGACTGTTTGATCACTTTGGTCTTTTATCTTTTTTTTGGAGCACTTTAACCCCTAATGTTTATTTTTTTTTTTGCCAAATTGATCTATTCTTAACGGACATGCTGACGTGGTTGTTTGTAACACCCCTTACCCGTATTCATTACCGGAATAGGTACGAGGCATTACCGAAGTTTACTGAATATTTTCAGATAATTCTGAGTCATTTATTATTCATATTTTAAAGATAATCATAACGTCTCTCTATTGGGACCTCGAAGCCCCAAACATACATTAAAAACCAACTGGAATTAAATCAAAATCATAAAAATTTTCATGCAAAATCTTAAATTTTATTTTCATCTAAGTACTTACCATTTCAATGCTTCTTATAATTAAACATGTTACCATTCAATCAATAGCTTGACACTTGTCTAAGCGTCAAACAAGATCATTGTTAGTATACTTGCACATATTTCATATAAATTCAATATTGATATACTTATTTTCTCGACATGTCACACTTGAGTTTAATAATTGTCTTTACTTACATAATTTCCTTGTTTCAACATATCAAAGATAATCATATATATACATGTCATGAAACATATCATTCTCTTACCGTTTCTTCATAAGTATATATCAATCGTTTCATTATATCAATATTTCATGCTCCATCATTTCCATATATTTTATGTATATTTATTCAGGTAAAGTTTATATCAAACTTAACATAAATTATATTCCATGTACTTATTCTTATTTCATTTATCTATCTTCATAATTATTTCATACAACTATTTTGTACATATATTTCCATATGACCAGTTCTTGTAAACATTTCACACAACCATTTCATATAACCATTCGTCATCTGATACATATTACCTGAATATCAATTGTTCAATAGATGTCATCGCGTCTTCCATCCACGATCTTATTTATCTTTGACATGATGCCATAGTGTCTTTCAACTATGGTCTTACTCATTTTCTGTCATGTTGCCATGATATCTTTCAACCATGGTCTTATTCATTTCATGTCACGCTGTCATGGTATCTTTCAACCATGGTCTTATTCATTTCATATCACGTTGCCATGGTATCTTTCAACCATGGTCTTATTCATTTCATGTCACGCTACCATGGTATCTTTCAACCATGGTCTTATTCATTTCATATCACGTTGCCATGGTATCCTTCAACCATGGTCTCACACATTTCATATCAAGTTGCCATGGTATCTTTCAACCATGGTCTTACACATTTCATATTAGAGAGCACACTCCCGCGAACCTCATCCTTACAGTGGGATTACCAGTCCAGGCTAAATCCCCTGCAACGACAATTACTCTAATGAGCTTGGATCCGAATTACAGTCCAGCTAAATTCAGACACGATTCGGATTACCCGTCCGGGCTAAATCCATTTTCCACATATTCTTCGGGAGGACTATATCAGGATAGGATCACTCGTCCGGGCTAGATCCTTTTTACCGTCAATTCCTTTTCAGAGATCCATCGAATTTTCCTTTCATTCAACCGGGATTTCTTCTCATTTTAATCAAATATATCAATGTTTTATCAATTTTCATACAATGAACATTCAAATCATATTCATATCAAAAACATGCATTTCAAGCATTTAAGAATATAATTCAAGTTACATGAACTTACCTCATTACTTGTTTGTGTTTATAATTTTATTACTCCGATATCTTTTCTTTTCCACGATCAAATCTCTTATTTGAGTCGTCCGGATCTTTATAAATAAATTTGATCATCATTTTCATTCATTTCATATTCTAATGTATTTAATTAATGCTCTAGGCAAAATTACCATTTTGCCCCTAAACTTTTATTTAATGAAGATTTCATCCTTAGGGTCAGGAAAATAAAATTCTTGCAATTTAATCCTTATTTCCAGCTATTATTCTCATACATATTGATAACAGCCCATGAATTCTATAAAATATCATAATTTTCCATAATTTCAACACTTTTCAATTTAATCCCTAAAAACATGTTTTTCCCCAATCTTGAACTAAATTAATAATTTCATTCAATTTTGTAATTTAAATAATAAAATAGTTCATTTCATGCAATTTGGTCATTTTTGACATTTTTACAAAATTACCCATAAAGTTTTACTTTTATTCAATTTAGTCCCTGAGCCTAAAACATGCAAATTAGCCATGTTAGATGAATATTCATACATATTTTCCTCCTCCTCCTCTCCATTCCACATCCTTAATGTATATAACACACTTGTAAGTAATATTATCTATAATTTTCATTATTTACTTTTATGAATATTCAAGCTGTCCATTTGTGTCATAGTCATTAAATTATTTATATCTGGAGCTATAGAACTCCAAATTAAGATCCGATAATTTTCCCTGAAACTAGACTCATATATCTTCTAACCATAAAATTTTTAGAATTTTTGGTTTAGCCAATAAGTACAGTTTATTCTTTAAATTTACCCCTGTTCTGCTGTCTGACAGTCCTGACCCTTCTTCACTAAAAATTAATTATCTCCTCGTACAGAATTTGAATGATGTTCCCATTTATTTCTCTTGAAAATAGACTCATTAAAGATTCTAAACATATAAATTTAAGTCCATAATTATTTTTATCCAATTTTTTATGATTTTCAAAAGTCAGAACAGGGGAACCCAAAATCATTTTGACCTTGTTTTACAAAATTGATTATATCTCATGATTTACAATTCCATTGCTTACATAATTTCTTCTATAAGAAACTAGACTCAATAATATTTAATTTCATTCTTTATTCATCCTATAATTCGATTTCTAAAATTTTTGATGATTTTTAAAATTTAGACTACTGCTGCTGTCCAAAACTGTTTTGGTATAAGATATTAATTACTATGTTATAACACCATTATTTTCTTTTTCTACACCATTTCTCATCACTTTCTCTTATTTTCTCTTCACTAACATATCAAGAACATAGGACCTTATGTAAGAAAACTCTACTATAACATTATTTCCATGCTTTGTCAATAATAACAAACTTAAAAACATATTGAAATCTTGATGTACTTACCTTTTCTTATTGACTTCAATCTTTAACTTGATTTTTCTCTCTCCTCCAGCTTCTATTTTTTGAATCCAACTTGATAATCTTGCTCCCCATCATCTCCTTGCTATCTTTCTCTCTTGATGGCTATGAAAATTCTTTCAATTTTTAGGTGAAAATAATGAATTTTTGGTAGAAGGACTAAATTGTAAAGAAAGAAAACTTCTTTTCTTCTTCTTCTTATACGTGGGTTTGCATGAGAAAGGAAAGGTGATGATAATTCTTTATCTTTCCTTTCTTTTATACTAAATAAATAATAATAAAATAATAAAATATCTTATTAAAATAATATATATCTAATTAAATAATCATAAAATATCATCAACATCATCATTACTTTCTAGATTTCTCTCTCTTCCAATTGACCATTTTGCCCTTTATTATCTTTTAAAATTCCATCCTTGAGTCATCATTTAATTTGGTAAAATTACAATTTAGTCCCTCATAGTTCTTCACCTATTCAATTTGGTCCTAATCCATCCATTTTCCTTAGTTTCTAGATCATTCCACTCTTAAAATATTTACACTATTGGTCTTTTAAATTTTTTATATTTACACTTTAACCCCTCAAATTTTAAGTATTTATTCTTGTGCAACAAAACTTTTCTCACTTTTACAATTTAGTCCTTTCTTGAATTAATATATCATAATATACTTCTCAATATTGACATAACTCAAAATTACCCTTTTTGTCACTTTATTTTCTTATTTTACTATATTACGGATAATATTTTACTATAAAAATTTTCGGGGTATTACATTGTTAGTTGACTAATGATCAACATTAATCGTTAATGTTGTGGTCTAAATGTAATTAAATGCTAATGTGGCACTATTTTGTCTTATGTGCCATGTCAACAAGTGATATTAAAATTATTATACTTTTGAAATATAAAATTATTAAAATTATTATGTTATTTTTTTGAAATATAAAATTATTAAAATTATTAATTTCCAATTTCCACAGTTCCTTCTTCCCCATTGTTTATTTCCATTGTTCACCATCATCATCACTGTCTCCGTTCAGCACCGATATTGTCCAACACCGTTCAAGCCGCCTTGCTTTGGAATACTGTCTTCTTTGTCTTCTTTCAAGTTCTACAATTTGTTTTCTCAAAAAATGTAACATCCCTCACCCGTATTCAACGCCGGAATAGGGTTACAAAGCGTTATCAAACTTATAAAATAATTAAACATCCACTTAGCATACATTTTCACAATTCAAGCATTCATCATTCAATCTCAATCAATTTGCCCTTAATATGAGCCTACGAGGCCCTAAACATGTATTGGGAGTGGTTCGGGACTAAATCGATAACTTTGGAAATATTTGGAACACTTATAAAATTTTTCTCAAAATAGAGGACACACGCCCGTGTGGACATTCGAAATTGAAGCACATGGTCGTGTCCCCGTCCGTGTCTGACCCCGTATAACTCTCTGACTTGGGTCACACGGCCAACACACACGTCCGTGTGGCTAGCCCGTATGCCCTAAAAATGGCCATACACGCTTGTGTGCTAAGCCGTGTGCTAGACTGTGTCAAACCTGTAGGGTATACTGACTTATGCCACACGGCCAAGTCACACGCCTGTGTGTGAGGCACTGTGGAGCATACTGACTTGGTTTCAAATTCAACACCAGGGGATACATACACGTGTAACATGACCGTGTGTAGCATACGACTGAGACACATGCCCGTGTCTCTGCCCATGAGGACAAAGATAGGCTATTTGCCAAGCTAATTTTGCCACCCAAATTGCATGTACCTACACCATAATTCAAAAGCACCAACACAAGACATGAATAGGCATTTAATCAACCTCATAACAAGCATATTCCATACCATTTCATTATCCATCAATACAAATCACAAAATACCACAATATACCACCTAATTTCATACCTAATTCACATATACAATTCAATTAACTATACACTTCCAAATATACATCTTTTAGCCTAGTTTCACAAACAAACCGATGTCCATAAATCATCCATTTAATACTCATGATACCTATTACCATCAATCATCACACAACCATCAACCAACTCATTACACAAGACATAAACATATATATTTATACATGATTCAAACATACCAAAATAAGCCATCACTCATGGTTATTCATACAAACCAAAACATGTACATTTACAAGCCAATTCATATGGTCAAAATTATTATCAAGTCATAACCAAAATGACCAAATTCCCTATACATGCCATATATTTAAAATACCAAAGTTCATAGGTACCAAGTGATAGATGGATAGTGTAAAGCGATTTTCGACGATCCCTGAATCTGAGCTAGCTTTGAATTCACTATAAAACATAGAAAAAAAATAAACAAAGTAAGCTTTACAGCTTAGTAAGCTCGTATGAAATAAATTCAATTTAATCACATAAATATAACTCAATAATTTGAATATAAACATGTAGCTTACAATAACTAACAAACCTTTCTTATTCTCAACTATTAGATTATGCACATCCTTTACAAGTTTTTTCGATTTAAAGTTTATACAATTCATGTACAAATATGTACCATTTCATATCAAACTCATACTTAATCACATCTTTCATTTACCCGTTGAACCATTCGAAATACTATCGAATATTCGAGAGTCTCGCATATTAAGTACCTATACCATGGCCCGAAGCCAAATCAAGGTAGCCTATATTCGAAATACTGATACCATGGCTCGAAGCCAAATCAGCCTATATTCATGGCCCGAAGCCAAATTGGTATAACTCACTCACGAAGTGCTAATATCATGGCCCAAAGTCAACTCAATGTATCCCCTAATGACATGTCACTAGTATCCAAATCTATTCCTAAGGTTCAACTGGGATTTCACACTTGTCGATTTCATTGTCGAACGTATTCGTAGAGTCGTATTCACAATTCATACATTATCTGTAATCTTGTAATCACATTTTATGCAATATCAAAGTATTTAACATATATTTATAATAAAATTATCACATACGAACTTACCTTAGATGTGAAAACGACGAAATAAGTCGATTAGTCGATAACTTTAATTTTTCCCCGATTTAGATCCAAATTCTGTTTTTCTTGATTTAAATATATTCAAAATTAACTTATTTAATAATCTATCTATTCAATTTAATCCAAAACACACAATTAAGCACTTTTACACTTTTACCCCTAGAATTTCATAACTTTTACAATTTAGTCCTTATTACACAAAATCACAAATTCATGAAGTTTCTTTAATACCTATGATATCTAAATTACTATAATGCCCTTAAAAGCCCATATTTATCAAATTTTCACACTTTTAACTACACATTTTCACATTTTCACAAATAAATCCCTATTTTGCATTTTTACTCAAAATCACTTTACTAAATTTGCATAACTATCATCAAATATTCACAATTCATCATAAATCATCAAAGAACACATATATAAATCAATGGAAACTCTCAAAAAAATTTAACAGTTTTGAAATCGAAGGTATGAGCTAGATAGATTGAGCTACAACGAACTCAAAAACATAAAAATCACCAAAAACCGAGTCAAAAACCACTTACAATTGAAGCATGCATTAGCCAAACCTTAAAAGCTCATCAATGGCTTCCTTTGTTCTTATTTTTGGTTGGGAGAAAGATTAATGAAACAATTTGTCTTTTGTTTTAATTAATTAACTTTTATTTTATAAATTACCATTTTAACCTTAATAAAAACATTATTATTTCACTTAACATTTACCCATATTTGTCCACTCACAAATGAAATAGTCTAATTACCATGCAAGTGTTCATACATTTTCATTCTATAGCTATTTAGTGCATTTAACTATTAGAACATCACTTTTGCACTTTACGCGATTTAGTCCTTTTTGCCGAATTAATCACTCAAACGGTAAAATCTATTCACGAAAATTTCATACAACCATGATATCATGCTATAAACATTAAAATAATAATAAAATAATTATTTTGACATCGGATTTGTGGTTTCGAAACCACTGTTCCTATTTGACCAAAAATAGGATGTTATAAAAAATCTCTTTGAAAACTTCAAAATCCATCCTTGAGCCTTGACCTTCCTTGTCTCCGATCTTCTTTTCCGTTCGTCAAATGGCCTCCGTTTTTTAATATGTATTTCATCTCGTTGAGCTCTTTCTTCTCACCGTTCAAGTTGTCGAACAGACACCAGGAAACCCTCTGACAATCTAGCCTGGTTCATTTGTTGGGTTTAAGACTTATATTTTTTTAGCTACTAGTTTTATTGTCTAGTTTTTTTTAGTTATTGTATTGTGGGGGGGGGGGGGTTGTATGTGGTGGTTCAACGATGGGAAAGTGGGTTCTATTAGGGATAATGGATGATGGTAGATGGGTATGGTGGTTTTGTTCGGGGGCAATGGCTTTGGTGGGAGGCCATATGATGAAAATGAACTGTTGGGGGGGCAATATGGGGTGATAATAGTGATGAAAATGAATTGGAGATTCAGTTTTGTGGAAATTAGAAATTAATAATTTTAATAATTTTATATTTCAAAAAAATAATTTAATAATTTTAATAATTTTATATTTAAAAAAATAGTTTTAATAATTTTAAAATCATTAGTTGACGTGTCATAAGATAAAATAGTGCTCCGTCAACATTTCATTACATTTGGATCGTCACGTCAGCGGTTAATGTTGATCATTAGTCAACCAATGCCCACGTCAACATGTCCATTAAAAATAGATCAATTTGACAAAAAAATAAACATTAGGGGTTAAAGTGCTAAAAAAATAAATGAGAAAAGTGACCAAACAATCAAAAGTTAGGGGCTATTTTTAGTATTATGCCTAAATGTAATGCCAAATATACGTCAAAGTGGTTCAACCAATAATACTTTAATTGAAATGATAAGGTTGAAACTTTAAATCTTATTGTTTTATATTCGAGTCTCATCATATGTAAATATCATGTTTATAAGCAGGGGCGAAGCTAGAACAAGTTTTTAGGGGAACCAAATGAAATTTTAATTATTTATAGTCTATATCTTTATAATTTTTAAAGGATTAAATTGAATTTTTATAATTTTAAGGGGCCAAAGTATAATTTTACTTTTACTACTTTAAAATTTTTAAAGGACCTAAATAATAATTTTTCATTTTAGAGGGGGCTAGGATCTCTGTGAGCCTCCCTAGCTTCGCCTCTGTCTATAAGAATGATGTCAAGGTGGGACAGACAAGGGCCTCAGAATCCTAAAATGCTAAATCTTAAAATTTATATAAAAAAAAAGTCTTGTAAGGATGTTCTGCCAATGTTAAACACATAATTTTCTTTATAAACCGATTAATGGAATCAAAATAAAATTTTAAAAAATGAAAATGAATAATTCCAAAAGTTCCTAACTATTTGCTTAACAACTTTATATTATAATAGCGCGTGATAGGAGAAATGTTTGAATAAATTTAATGTTTTTGAATGCAAAAGGAAAATCAAAAGGTGGATCCTATGAACTTTCTTTTTCCATATTTTGACTTGCGGGCAGCAAATATAATAATAGCCTACTATTTTAACTGTCACTATGATAAAAAGCTTCTAGAAAATAAAAAAAAAAGGAATTTGAGAAATAAAATAAAAACCTAAATTAAATTAAATCAAATTAAATTAATATTCTAAATAAAATAAAAATAATACTTACCGATTGAGTTTTAGCTCGATTATCATGCATATTGTTGTCAACGCAGGAAAACATAAGTTCGCGTGCGCTGAAACACATTATCCCTCTATTTATGAGTTGGAAAGGGACTATGAATAGTTATAAACATTATATTGTTTTTATTTTGATACTGATGCATGTTGATATCCACTTGTTTCATTATATTGCTTTGAATTATATATATATATATATTCAAATATATCTCAATTATATAAATATAAAATTTAAAATTATTATCTCAGTTATTGGGCTTATCAGACACGAAGGATTAGTCATTGGATTTCTTCCGATGCATACCTTGAACAAAAAAAAAAGAAGAAATCACTTGTTTATAAAATCTTTATATATTTTTAACTTTTTTAAGGTAATCAAACTACGCTATATTTTGAGATGTATTTATTTCATAAAAAATAATTTATAGAAAATATTTTTTTTTTACATTTTTCTACGTCGGTTTTATGAAAAACCACTTAATAACAGAAAATGACTTACAAAATCAACAGAAAATAAATTCTTTTTTTATAAATTGACTTGATCCCTTTAAAAAAACCACAAATCATTTTTTGGAAAGAATCTTTTAAGAGCAACTTGATTTTTATGTAAAAAATAATTTAAATCAAAATATATAATAAATTTTAAATTTATAAAATATTTATATCAAAATATTATAGTTTATAATATTGTTAATATTCAAGTTTTCAATATTATTAAATATACATATTTCTATTTAATAATATAATAAATTATTAATATAATTTATGATTTCAATAAAATTATTTAATGTTACAAATTTATTTTAATAATATATTTTAAATTTTAAATAATATTCTTATATTTTATTAAAACTATTTACATAAATATTTTAATAATAAATATATAATAGAGTTTATAAATATTTAATAATAAATATTTAATAATATAATATATAAACATTTTAATAATATAAATATGAGTATTTATTTAAATCATCCTTAGTTTTATTTGTCTCTTCCAGCTTCAACGTTACCATCTACTCTTGTATATGTAACTTTATATTAAATTTTAATTAAACATTTTTATTATTAAATCCATGCAAGATATTAATTATTATAAAAAAGAGAAGTTTCTATAATATTTTATAACTAATATTATTTAGATTGTGTTTGTTTTACTTAAAACAACTTTCAAACAAATTTTAAAAAATTTTACCAAACAGTGAAAAATTTTATACGTAGAATCATTCAAACACAAAAAAATATCAATTTTTAAAAAAAATCAGTTCATCTTCCGACCTTAAATTGAGTTATTTACACTTAATATCTTAAAACTATGACCTTAATTTTAAATTAGTCCTCAATAAATTAGTCCTCAAACCTAACTTACCGTAAAATTACGGTCAAAATATGCAATTTTTAGTTACAAAATTGAACGTTAAATTTCTAACAAAGTCAATGATGTATTATTTGTTCTTCTACGAGTAAACAGATTTCCTTCAAAATAAATTTAGTCGAAAATTAGTAAACAAATTGACCCATTTGTAGGGAAAAGAGAGGCTAAAATAATTATTTAAAAAAAAACCCATCAAATTTGACTGATTAATTTAGTAATCCAAATAAATCTTTAATTTTTAATTTACACTTTTATTTAAACTTAAATAATATAAATTAGTTAATAAGGTCTCGGAAAAGTTGATAAAGGTTGAGATCTTGAAACCTTAAGTGGTCAAGTATGAATTGTGTAGTGTTTTTTATTTTTATTTTTTAGATTTAAGTTTTATCGTGTATGGATTTTGTTCGAATATATTTTGATTCTCAATTTATTGAGCTTTGTATTGAGTTAGTTGTAATTATAATTAATTGTAAATTGTATTGTACTTAAAAAATAACCTAAATAAATATTATATCGAAAACAAAAAGTCTATTTGTTAGATTATGGATTTTGTTAGCTCATTAAATAGCGTATGATGGGTTAATTTGAATTGGTTTATTATGATTAATATTTACTTTAACATTTCTTCTCAAAAGTATTTTTAGGATAAAAAGTGATTTTAGAGCCATAAATAATATTAAACAGACAACTTTTAGAGTCAGAAATGCTTTTGAACCCAAAAGCATAAGCTGTTTTTTCTAACTTCTGCTTTTCGCAAAAACACTAGGAACAAATGACAATTTTAACCATTATAAAGTATTTTATATAAAATTTATATTGGGTACGTAATTACTTTTCTATTAAAATTTATTTTAAATATATAATATTATATATTCAATTTTTTACTGATTATATTTTAATATTTAAAATATAGTTTATATATTCGAATTAAATTTTATAAATAATTGATATTAATTATTTAAAAAATATTTAAAATTTATATTTCATATATTAAAATATTTAAAATAAATTATAATAAATTATTTTTTTATATTCTTACTAAAATATTATAATATTAATTAATTTAAACATTACTTAAATGTATATTTATTATTTTATAACATTATGTTTAAAATTAATTTTTTAATATAAATACTAAATACTTAAATCTTAAATTCAAATTTTTAGAAGTAGTTGTGAATTATTACAACCAAAGTTTAGGTGCAGGTTTATTATAACTTGGTCTAAGCATCTAATGCAACAACCCCATATGGAGAAAGGGACAGGCAATCGCCTTGGTATTCTACAAATAAAAAATTGTTTGTTAGTCCTTTTAGTTTTAAAAAATTACAAATTTTAATGTAATAGTGTAATTATATTTTATTCTTTTAAAATTTTTATTTATTTATTTACCAGCTTCAGCCTGAGTCCCTTATTTCTAAAATCAGACACCATTAGAGTAACTCATAAGTCATAAAAATCTTAATGAATTACTTTTACCCAACCTAAACACATTCTAACACTACTTTACATATAAACTGAAATTAAAAATTCACCAATTATAAAATATTGACAAAAAGAAAAAGAAAAAGAAAAAGAAAGAACAAAGACACATTGACGTGTTGTACGGGAAGTCCTTAAAGTCTTCCTTTTATCTCTAGGTTACTAGATTAAAATTGAATAATTTATTTGAATATAAGAAAAAGTATATAGGGTTCGATTTTCATCGTGAGTATGGAGTAGTAATAAAAATTCGTGAACAATACCTACTCTTTTAATGAGTTTACAAAACATGGAGGATTAATCATTGAACTTGTTCTAATGGACGTCTCTAAAAAAACATAAAAAAAAAGTATATGTACTTAATTGGAAAGTGAAATAATTTATGGGCTTTTAAAAATATTTTAAACATTATGTTATAATAAGCGTCGATAATGACAGTAGAATGATTGCAAAGCAATAAGAAAAGAAACATAAAATGAATGATACGAGATGAGTTTCGGCTAAATCTATTTAAGGGATGAAAACTTTGTTCTAATCAAAGTCAAATAAAAGAAGAATAGTTCTATACAAATTCAATTTGTACTATATGGTCTGTACCGCAAAAGCTCCAATGATAAAATTAATACAAATTAATACAATGATAAAAAATTGTACTTCAATTCCCAAAACTTTTTATTCATTTTTAGCTTCTCTAAAATAATTTTCTAACTTCCCCCACATTAAAAAGCACAGGTTTTGGTCATATCTGTTTTTTTTTTACACAAATCTTAAAACTACTCCTAGCTTCTCCCCAACTCAAAAATAGGAGGATAATGCGTTTTAGTGCACTCGAACTCACACCTTTCCGCATTGACAACAATATTTATATCAATTAAATTAAGACTCAATCAGTAATAACTTAAAAAAAATTGATTTCATATTGGCGTGTTTAAAGAAGCAATAGTTTGTACCTAAATTACATTCATCCCATGAGTTAAATATTCTTTATGGAATTCACAATTTACTTTGAATTGACTTTGGTAATTTCTTGTTTTAAGGGTTATAAAATGTTTGAAATCCTTGTAAATACATAATGAAAATGCTTTTTTCCCCTTTATTTTCCAAGTATCTCCAGTAAATTTGGTTTGAATGGAGAATATTAATGCCATAAAATTTGAGTTTTTTACTCCAAAATATAAAGACTTGCTATTTTGGCTTGATTATAAAGTTTAGGGCATAATTAATTTCCACATTTTCAACTTTCTTTTACTAAAATGTTGCAATTAATTTATTCAATTAAGAGAATTTTATGTTGAATTTATACCATTCAAAAAGTTATGATTAATTAATTCACACCGCAATAATTTCACATTTTCACACAGCAAAAAAATTATTATTTCCAATTTCTTAATGTTATGCTCAAGAATAGCTGACCCTATTTAGACCCTTCTTAATCACAATTTATTATTAATAATATTGGAGAGATTTTATTATTATTATTATTATTATATGAGTAAATTATAAAAGTAATCATTTTTGTTTGTATTATATTACATTTTATTCACTTATGTTATTAATTTGTTACGAAAATGTCACTTTGCCATTAAGTTTCGTTAGCAATCCTATGTGCCAGTCCAAATAGATTTTAAATGCCAACTTGAATGTCCAACTGAGACGAGAATAGATTTTTAATTAATTGAAAATTTTAAATTAATTACACCTTAAATTGGAAAAAAAAATCATTTGTCTCCTTTTCTTTTTCCATTTTGACTAAAAAAATTATTCTTATCCCAATTGGACATCCAAGTAAAATTGCCGTTAATGAGATAATGTAAGTGACTAAAACAATAACATAAGTGGAATAAAACGTAATAAAAGTGACTATGTTTATACTTTACCCCTTATCATATTTGAATTTAATATATTATTTTTACTAAAAGAAAAAGAAATTCATCTAGAAAAGCCACCTTCTAGAAGTCGTATATATATATAATAGATATATAAAATATCTTATAAACTTTTATAATTTTTTTTTTATTCCTCTAGAAAGCCATCTTAGTGTCTATATTTTTATAATGTGTATATATATATGTGAAATTTATTCTTCCACCAAATCAAAGTTTTTTCAATTTCATCTTCCTTTTTCATTATATTATAGTTTCTTTGATTCTTTGATTTTCAATAGGTGGGTGAATCATGCAACAAATCAAAGATTCATGGCAGGATTTTGGATATGAATCTAATGAAGAAGAAACACTTTCTCTTTGTGATCTTGCAATGAACGGCGATGATCATTCGAATCAGTTCTGGAACGATGATGAATATTTGAGGAATCAGCAAAACAATACTAATGGTGATTTGTTCGAGTTCTTCAGTGATGATTTTCCCGCTCCTGCTTCGATTTTCCCGGAAAATAGCAACAACGTAATCTTTTGTGGGAAAGTTATTTCGTACAGAGAAGACCAACCCAATGTTGGCAACAAATCCCAGAGGCTGAAACGCAAAATCAAGCAAGAAAACAACGAGAAAAAGAAGGATTTCGGCTGTTTGTTTCCCTGGAAAATTTCATCACGGCGTCCATTCAACAAGTCGAGGACTTTTCCTTCATCAAAATCAACAAAGGAATCACGGATCAGGAAGGGTTTTTTCAACAAGTCATGTTCAATGCCGGCTTCAGTTTCGAAGAACAAATTTGGGGTTGAAAATGAGAGATTTAACGATGAAAAGTTCAATTTTTCGTTGAAAAAAGAATCAATGTTGGCAACCCCAGTTAAATCTAGGTGGTATTTGTTTGCATTTGGAGTTGGAAGGTTCCCAATGGAGATTGAACTTAAGGATATGAAGATGAGACAGAGTAGAAAATATAAGTCAATGAAGGTTCAATCACCGGTCAGCGGCCGTGACTGCGGCCGCCGATCAGAAAGAAGATCCGGCAAGGGTTTGTGGAGGTTGCTTAAGGTTTTAGGGTGGAAATAAATATTATATTAATTTTTTATTTTTACGATAATTTCTTACTTTTAATCGTAATTTAAATATTTTTAGTGAAAGAGTAAATGGTACAAACCCGACAAGGTTTCCTTTTGATTATATTCGACATAAAGTCACACGTGTAAGAAAATTAGTATTAATTTAGTTGAGGATTATATAATAAAATATAATTTTACTTTGAGATTAATATATATATATATATATATATATAAAGGAAAATATTCATATGAAATTGCTAAATTCACTAATTTTTTTTTTTTTTACTTCTTGAATTAGAAAAAAAAGTTAGTAATAATTCCATGCAAATTCAGTCCTACAAATTTTCAATTTTTGAATCATCATTTATTTATAAAATTTTTTAGTGGGTGGATGTTATTTATCAATCAAGTCCCAATTTAATTACGGAAATTGTTTTAGTGTCTCTTTATATTTAAAATAAAATATATTATTTGAGGGTATTTTAATCATTTTATTTTTTAAAAATCAGTAAAAAGTGCATATTAAGGGACCTGAACACGTGCCAATTAGATTAGCAAAATTTTTAATTTACTATTCAACCAACATTTTATTTTAATATTTTTATACATTTTAATTTTATTATGTACACTTTATTGCCTCCTTTAATTGTATATATACAGGTTTTATTATTTATTGTATGTTATTTTTAAACACATATTTATGTTCTAAATCTATGGTTTGCACATGCATACACGTGTGATAAGATTTCTAATATTACACTACATCTTATTTAATTATTGCAAAAGACCTAAAAATATCTTATTTAATTTCAATTATAAAACCAATTCATTAGTGGCGGAGCCTAAAATTTGGGGGGTCGGAATTACATTGCATATTTTTACGATAGTAAAAATGTAATTTTATCATTTTAATAGCCTATATCTTTATATTTTTTAAAAGGTTAAATTATTTTTTTATCATTTTTGGGGCTAAATTGTAATTTTACTATTATAAATTTAAAATTTTATAAATTATAAAAAAATTAAATTTAAAAAATATTATTTTAATCTGATCTCTACTACATTCCGCCACTACAACATAAAATTACATATATGAACAAAAGCAAAATGTAAAGTTTGAATTACATATTGTAATGATTTACATTTTTTAATTTGTTTTCCTTTTAATAATAATTGATGTAAAGGTAATTGAGATTAACTAAATTTATCATATTAAATTACAAAAATTTATAAAATAAAATCAAAATAAAAATTCAAGTAGGACCAAAGCATAACTTTAACAAAATTTAAATAATGATATTTATAAACAAGACTAAAATGTAGATAGTAGGGGGACTGAAACAGAAATTTTCCAAGAAAAAGTTTTAAGAAATTAGGGGAGCCGGCGCCCTGCCAGGCTGCCATTCTCCTTTGACAAATTGGTATCAAAATTTTATTTTAATTTTATCCAAATTTTTTGTTTAATTTTTTCTTTGAAAATTTTGTCCTTATTCTAAGTGTATGACAAATCTTTGCCAAGTGTCAATAAAAAAAATTCTTATTTCTTTGTGAATAACAGTAATTTAGTTACCCTCTCTAAATACATGTGTCACCCTAATTCTTAAAGAAAGTTGAATCATTTTTTTAATAGCTCGCAACACTCTGCATGATGTAACTCAACTGATTTATGCAAACATTCTTGTGATGTAATAAATTTAGAATTTGAATATATTAACAATTTTTTTTGCAATTTTCTTTTATAAAATAAAACAAAATTCATTTAAAAAATGAAGTTTAATTTAATTATTTGTTAGTTTAAGTAAATGTTTTTTAAGAGATGACATTTAAGAATTTTAGGATTTGAATTTTAGTATTTATAACATTTTTCTATCTCAATACTATAAGTTTGGGGCGAAGCGAGAAGGGATAGGCAAAGGCCATGATTCCCCAAATGAAAAACAATCTTTTTAGTCTCTTGAGTATTTGTAATTTGGTTAACCGAAATATATATATATTTATTAAAATAAGTATAAAGCATATAAAAAAATGATAATGTTTCATTTGACAGAACTAAAACTACATATAATTTGTATTATTAATTATTAAGTTCGGTTAATTACCTGATTTCGAATAGAATTAATTGATAATCGAACTTTTAAAAAAATCATTAACCGAACCGAATTAAATCAGTTCAATTGATCATTTGATTTTAACCGAAATTTGAACAAACCTAAATTCCGATTCTATAATCCTTGTAAAAAGAAGTCGCATGATGTGCATGTTATGTTTCTCCACATGCATCATGGAAGCTACTACTATTATTATAAAAATAATTATTTAAAAAAAGAAGAAGAAAAAAAAAAAAAAGTAGTCCACATTGTTATTCCAAATCATACTTTTAAGTGCTTGACATGTCTTCTTAGCAATCGAAAAGTAGATATTCATAAAATAGATATATCATCAATGAAATAAGCCAAAGTTGGGCATCTCCTCCTACTTCAACACCAAGTCTAGATGGAAATGGTCAACTCTGACGGACAATGGGTACCAAAGCAAACTACTTGTGCAAAGTACCATCTAGCAAATAATACGTTGCTAAAGGAGATATTATAATTTTGTGAGGGATATGAATATTTTTGGGTCAAGTTGTTTTCTTATAGATCAAAGTTATATCTCTTAACTTCGTAATATATTTTTAAATGCATCAATTTGAGTTCGAGAGTTCAATTTTTAACTATTTTAATGAAAACTACGAAGTAGAAATTTTTGTATAAGTTAATATGATTTTTTTTCAGAGTTAAAGTCTTTGAAAGTCTCTTTAACCATCAATTGCTATTCTTTAGAGTTAAGTTTTAGAGTTTTATGTTACGTAGAAGTTTGTTTAAGATATTAAATATTGCAAGTAAAATTGAGCAATGCCAAGAGCAGTGCTAAGAGAAGTGTCAACTACTTAGCATTGGAAATGAATAAGGAAGAAAAACAATGAACATACGATATGTTTATGCAGTTCGGTTTCCCTATGTCTGCAGGACCTTGCCTAGAGAGATAATTCACTATCTTAGTAACTCGTACAACAAGTGATTACGATCTATAACACTTACTAGGCTAGAACCTCATTTTTGCACTTTAGAGCTAGATCACCTTCCTCTAAGTTTTTAGGATAAAAACCAAATAAAACACTTGATTTTACACTCAAAACACTCTAAAGAAATGATACTCAATGAATAGGAATAAATGCTTTCGAAATTCGTACATTATCTATACCAGTCTCCTCGATTTATAAGAAATAGAGACTTGCTAATATATCATCTCAATTACAATCAATCATCCCAATAAAGCAATGAGATAATCAACATACACAATATCTGAGTCCTAGATAACTCTTAAATATTCAGGATATACTTCCAAGTTTATTCGATCCAATCTCTTCATAGAGAGAAGTTGATTTCCTTGATCTGGCTCAAACCAATCTTTAGAATATGTTACTATAAACGATTTAGATATCAAAAATAGACTTGTACACGTCCAAATTAGCAACAAAGATTAAAGCCCAAGGATTTTGTTACCAAAATTTGCCAACTCCATATATGGCAGGTTTATGAGTTCAGTAGTGTTGAACACTAGTGGATGCTGCTCCTTGGTAATGCTCATAAACAACCTTAAGATATTTAATTTGAGATTAAATTATATAGGATTTGTAAAACCAGATTTTTAATTAGCTTTAAGAGTTTTAATTTCTTGTTTTTCATTAAATAGAGTTCGACTACAAATTAAATTGTTAGTGTTGAATTTTATTTTCTTAGGAGAGTTTATATTTTCAGGTCAAAATATTTGTCACAATAGAAAAAGTGTGACCATTTAATTTTTTCAAAACTGGTCACAAACAAATTAAATAATTGTGATCATTTAATTTCGTCACAATTGTTTATGATTTTAGTGTAAAAAAATTAATCATAAAAAATAAAATAATTGTGATGATTTAAAATTTTCACAATTGTTTTATTAGTGTTAAAAATTTGGTCACATGAAAATTGAATGTCAGTGACCATTTATTATTGTCACAATTTCTTATAATTTTAGTGTCAACAATTTGATGAAAAAGTAAATACTCATAACCATTTATTTTTGTCACAATTATTTACAATTTTAGTGTAAAATTTTGGTTACAGTTGCTTAAGGAAAATATTACAAACAAATTGAGAAATTGTGACGACTTTGCAATAATTGTCACAAATATGATAGTATGTGACAACAAATGTCGACTTTAAATCTAGTCACTATAAATTATAGTGACTAAATTTTATAGTTTTAGTGACTTTTTTCCACTAAAAATGCTATTTCTTGCTATGATTCCTTATAAACAAACACCTTACCTACAACATAGTGACTTCTTCAATACCTTCTTGTCTAAGGCAAAGTCATTTTATAACATTCCTTTTTAAAAAGGGAAGTGATTATTAAACGCCTTCTCATGAGTCTTATGTGTTCCACACCTAGGCTATATAAACCTCACTGCTTGAGGAAAACGAGGAACTCTCATTCTCAAAGAAGGCTCTTTTCCCTTTTTATTAGAATATCATTCATAGCTCCCACACTTTTGGGGGTGTCTCCAACTATGGAAAATTGTAGCTATTCTCAACTAGATACATGCAAAGGCCTCTAAAATTTAAGTTTTAAAATATTTTTTTAAAAATTATTCTCAAAATTTGAGAAGGGGTATAAGTACTATCATATCAATTGTCAATAGTGGAGATATTAAATCTAGATCATTACAAGCATAATTAAATATTACAAAACACAAATCAAGTATGATCTATTTAAACCAAAATAATCTAAGACTCACATATGACAAGATTTAAGTGAACAAAGCTATTTGACTCAAACCCTAACGAAAAAGGTTCAAGGCTTTAACTTTTACCAACTATGTTAAGGTCTCATTCACAATAAAATTTAAAAATTAAAATATTACAATTGTGAAGTTAAAAACTATTGTTAAATATAATGGAGGAAGGGAAATGGTTTAATTGTGCTTCCAGTTTCTATACTCTTTGAACATTTAAAATGTAATTTCAAATAAATATTTAGAATCCAATTGCTAATGAAACATTGACATTTTTAGCAAAGGCTGAGGGGTCTTGATACCCTAAGTTTGACTCCCACGTTGCTAAATAATGTGTGGGTTATCTCCAATTTTATTCTGACTTAAATTTCACTGTATGTGTCCTTTTTTTTGGTGGAGAAAATAATAGATATAGACTAAAAAAAGATTAGACTCTCAAAGGAGGATCTTCAAACAATCTTAAACCTGGCCTTCTATCATGAATCATCTTAGCAAGACTATCCGCAACAATGTTTTCCTCTCGGGGAATGTGTTGAATCCTCTACTGCTTTACTTTTGTCAAGATCTGATCAATTCTTCTACGAAGAGTTGAGTTCGAGATTCTAAGGGCACCCTCCTGAATAGTAGTAGTAGCCTCGAGACTATCTATTTGAATTAAGACCCTTTCAAATCATTTATTTAAGATAAGCTTTAACCTATCCAAGATACCCCAAAGCTCAACCTTCGTTACTATACAATTTCCCAAAAATCTGCTAAACCCAATGATCCATGTACCATTTTGGTCACTTACTAAGCCTCCTATTGTAGCGAATCCTTCATCTGGCCTCACTAAACCATTCGTATTTAAGCACACCCAACTTCTATTCATGAGAGAACTATCCAACGATCTTTGAATTCTATGTGCCGATGACTTGAAAGTGGAAGTATATTGTCTTGCCTAGCTAAAAGAAACTTCAAGAACTTCATCAGTGCTCCATGAAATACCTTGAAAGGTAAACATGTTACGGTTCTTCCAAATACGCCAAGAGATGATCCCAAAAAGACACGGCCAATCAATCCCAACCAAAGAAGAGGCTGATGAATATGAAAGTTGCCCTTAACCATTCCTGAAGAGATCCAATGTAGAAGCTAGAGTGTGCTCTATCTAAAATGATTTTGTCCCAAATGCTTCTAGCAGCAGGGCAATCTCTAAGAACATGTAGGACCTCTTTGGAACAATTGTAGTTTCTCTGGATATTAGTCTTAAGAGTATAAGGACTAAAGGTATAATTAGACCAATCTGAATTTATACTTTATAATTTTTGTTTTTGTTTTTGTAAATCTATGTCACATCAAATTAGTCAAAAAACCATTTTATAAAGGACAAAAAAAAATTCCAAATATGAAAAAATGGGGACATTTAAAAAAATATTTTTTTGACAAAGTAAAAAAGAAAAATCAGTGTCCCACAATAAAAATACTAAAAATGCCATTAGATTTTTTTTCTCCCACCACCTTTTCTCTTTTTCCTTTTTCAAATTTGTTCCAATATAGAATAGGAAGAGAGAGGGAACGTCCCAATCTTTTAATTGACATCTGCGAATTTTCCCACGCACAGGTTTTGTTCTTCTTTTTGCACAAGTTTATTCATTTTTGTATTATTATTTTTTTTAAAATTTTGATTGTTTGTTTTCATTGATCTTTTGTTTTTGGAATCTGGGTACTTCTTCATTTCTTGGTTTAGTAATAATTCAATTTTAATTTTGCAATTTCTTTTCATTTGTTAATGTTTTTTTTTAATATTATTTACAATATTTGTTTGTGATTTTTTTAATATAAAAAGAAATTATGCTAACATTTGGTTTTCAATTTAGAGGGGATTTAATTAATTTTTTTTAAAAAAAATCTTTTGATACAGTATTTTAAAAATATTTATTTTATTTTATAAAAAATTAAAAATATTTATAAATTAAATAAAAAATTTAGATTGGATTTTATTCGAATAATTATTTTCAATGCAATTTAAGAGTTTTATTTATTTTATGTTATAAATTTTTTAACCTCTAAATCTGATTTGAAATGTTAATTCCATTGGTTGTTTCTGGTTTTGAAGGAGAATTTATTGAGGAATGGGCAAAAAAGGAAGCTGGTTTAATGCTGTGAAGAAAGTTTTAAGCCTTGAACCCAACAAAGATGAGGTTTCATTTTCAATAATTTTATTTCATAATCTAATTGTTTTTTTATTTAATTTTTTATTTTTTTATTTCACCAGAAGATTCAAAAATCCAAGAAAAATGGGGTTAAATTACCTGAAAAGATCAAAGGAAGCAAACGTGCCAACTGGTTCGCTCCGGCCACCACCATGGTGACCGGCGCGTTGGTTCGCCTTACTTTGTCGCCACACTACTTGGGAAAATCAATGGAGGAAATAGCTACTGTTAAGATTCAAACTGTTTTTCGAGGATACTTGGTATCAAATTTCTTCCATTTTTTTTTTATAATTTGAAATTTCTTTTATTAACTAATTTTTGGCATTTAAGATAGAGAAGAGTTATTCATAGGTTAAGTTAAATCGTGACTCGAAATTTATTCTTCTTTCATCTATACTTCACTCAAGTTGAGTCATAATCATAATTGTTAATGCATATGGATAATATGTATTTAGAAGTATCAACTACCTTAAAACGGAATGAACACTCTCAAAAATTTGAAAAACTTTTTTACGTTTGAAAACTTTTAAAATATCTGTAAAAATTTTTTTAATTAGACTTTCAAAACTTAATGTCATGTTTCGTGACTACTTGTATTTGTGTTGCTAGGCGAGGAAGGCATTGCGAGATTTGAGAGGGTTAGAGAGGTTGAAATCATTGATACAAGGGCAATCCGTGAAACGACAAGCCACTATTACGTTACGATGCATGCGGACACTTGCTCGAGTGCAGTCCCAAACTCGAACAAGGCAACTCAGAATGTCAGAACAAAACCGAGCACTTCAAAAGCATCTTCAAACTAAATATGAAAAACAGTTGCAAAATTCCAAATCTTACGTAAGTGAATTTTGATTTTGAATCGTAGTTAAATATTTTTGGTTGGGTTCAGTTTTCGATTTAACGATTATTTTCATAGATGGGAGATGATTGGAATGTAAGTACTAAGTCTAAAGAGCAAATGCAAGCAAAACAACAATATAGACAAGTAGCAGCCATGCGAAGGGAGAGAGCTTTAGCTTATTCATTTACTCATCAGGTTTTTCGGGTTTTTTCCCTTTTGATTCGTATACAAATATAGCATCTTTTCATTTTTTATTTACTAAGATTTAATTTGATTTTGTTAACACAGCGATCGTGGAAGGTCACTTGTAGATCGATGAATCACACATTTATGGATCCATTTAATCCTAAATGGAGTTGGAGTTGGTTAGAGCGATGGATGTCAGCTCGACCATGGGAGATTCAAAATGCACCGGATAACAATGACCATGGCCCAAGTAAGAGTGTTGGTGCTGAGATCACCAAAGCTAAGTCTGAAAGTGATGTTAACAATGATCACAATAAACGATCTTCAACACTGGCAAAATCGATTCGACCTCTGAACCGTAGGTCCTCTTCAACTCCACCGTCTAAAGCGCATTCTATTTCTAGCAAGAAGGGATTGCAAAGCCCCAGCCCGACACGGATTCAGTTGCCTGATCGTTACAAGAGGCATAGCATCGGAGGCTTATCATTGGAGAGAGATGATGAGGTCTTTGCAAACTCACCACCTAGTAATAAAATACCAGCACGTTCATCATCAAAGGACCGGTCTCGACCGCCGAGCATTAATAGAAATCCGGTTAATACTAGGAGACATTCTGGTCCTCCGAAAGTTGATATTTTTCCCAATTAAGGAAGAAATGGCAAACAATGGCAAAGGTAGGTAGTTTATGAAGCATAGACACTTTTGTTACGAGTGCCGGCCACATGTTTAATATCGAAAATGGCTCCGACACAATCAAATGTGTGATGGTTACATTACGATATATTTTTTCAAAAAATCAAATACTATTAGAAAAAATATAAAGAAAGATTGGATACCCCAAACATGTAATTATACATATTATTTTTACATTTTTAATGAGTTTTGCTTTTAAGGTTCAAGTTTTTTAATTCAAAAATAAATTTTGAATTTTGAAAAGTTCTTTACCTATTACTATTTATTTGAAAAATATTGATTTTATATGGTTATTGTATATAAGAAATTTTTTATCATCATCTTTTACTATATCTATGTCTTAATTAATTTTCTAGAAAAAAACTATTACATTATCATTTTTGTATCGTGTCATGCACGTCCTACTTCCTGTCGAATAACTCGAGTTTCAATAACAAATACAAATAAATAATAATAGAAATTTGAACATATTTTATAAATTATAACAATAAAAATAAATATTTAAACTAGCTTAAATTCGAATCAAATAGTTTTTTAATAGCTTTATATTCGGTTTGACTAGTTATTTATTGGTTCAATCGATTTTTTTCAACCCTTTTTATTTTATTTTATTTTATGATAATAGTTGAATCAATTGAATCACTGATTTTCGATTTAACCGATTGGTATTTAAAAAAATTTGGACCATAGTCTAATCCAACTCTTTTTGATAGATCTACTCGTATTGTATTTGAGTAGCTTTTTATGTCATATTTTCAAGTTTTTTTTTTTCATCTCATGTAACAATAGAGTGCTCGAAATTATTTACATAATTAAAGAGCCATTTGAAAATTTGGATACGAGTATAAAAATACGATCCTCTAAAAATAGTCCAAAAATATGAATTTGTTTTTCAAAAAATTAATATAGTAGTACAATATTCATATTTGTTAGGACTATTTCGGTGTCTATAAATCTAATTGAAAAGATAATTTGTTTTGACTATCGGAGCATGATTGCCTCTTAAGATAGAGACATAGATGTAATAATTTGGATTGAAAATGTTTTACACTAGACCCAAGATAAATCATGATAGGAGAAAGGGTTAACAGTCAGTTAGTTAGCTAGTTACTAACAGTTTGTTAGTACGTCCTTCTATCTTGTATTAAATACCTGCATGATTCACTAATGAAAATAAGTCAATTTATTGAGGTTTTCACTCCCATGGTATAGTATCTTGACATGGTATAGTATCTTGACATGGTATTAGAGCCATAATTTTTTTTCTCTTCTTGAGTTCATTTGTTCATGGCTACTGACGATTCTCCTCCTAGTGATACACCGCGGCATTCATCCAACACTGAAGGAGTGTTTCCTTTCCAGGGTCAGAGCAATGTTTCTTTATCAAATGTTTAGTATTTCTCTAAGCATGATACAGTCAAACTCAGTGAACGCAACTACCTACTGTGGAAGCATCAAATATTGTTGATTCTTGAGGGTTATGAACTTGATAAGTTTGTTCTTGGCACAGTTACCAATCCGCCTTCTGTTCTTCCTGGACCTAATGGACAGGTTGTTTCTAATCCTTTGTTTCTTCTTCATAAGAAGCAGGACAAATTCCTAGCTTCTTGGCTTCTTTCTACAGTAACCGATGATTTCTTGGTGCATCTCACGATGGCCAAAACAATCCCAAATATGAAAGTAATGAAAGTAATGATGGCTTCTGCTCTTGGTGCATGATTCACTAATGAAAGTAAGTCAGTTTATTGAGGTTTTCACTCCCATATGTTAGTATCTTGACAAATCAATCCTAAATATGTTTATGAATGAATTAACTTGTGACATTCATTATATGTTTACCTTAATATTGAGTGTGTAAAAGATTACGTATGTATGATTTGTATGAGAAAGTATTGTATGAAACTGTGATTCCACGTCATCTTTATCCCTTTCCAATAGGAGATTGACAAATCATATTTTTCCTCCTTATTTTTAGCATTTTTTGTTGGATTTGAATTTTTTCAAGAGGAAAAATCTGATTTATCATTCTCCTATTGGAAAGGGATAAGGATGTCGTGGAATCACAATTTTATACAATCCATTCTCGACTTGTATACTTTGATATATTAAAAACAAATGCATCTCAAAATAGTAAGCAAAAGGTTGGTATGATTAGTATGCTACTTATATATGATGTAGATTCAGTTATAGATATTAGAATCGTAGATCAAATAAAGAGTTAAAGGTATCTTTTCAAAGACATTGATCAATTTATAAAAATGGAATATGACTATGGTTCATTTCTTTTAAACAAATGATTTATTCTGTTACTTTGGAAAATGATGAGCATTTTCATTATTGGAGATACAATGAAACTTTGAGATAAAAGTTACCAAATTAGGTAAACAGATAAAACCTTAAGAGACCATTGATATTCTACGAGAGTAATGCACAAATGGATAGGACATTGGACAAAACTTTTCAAATATAGCAGTTCATAATTTAGATGTATAATTGAGAGTTCAATCATGATACTTTAATAGTAAGAGTCTGAGATTTAATAGTGATGTGACACAATAGGTTTTTTTCTTTTAATTTTTGACTAAAATTAGGGAATTCTCTATAAATATCCCAATGTTAGAGTCGTATCGTTTTGCTAATTACCCGCCAAAAATTTTCCCTACAATCTTTTCTGACTATAGATATTGATCTCAAAATTTTCCCGCCCTTTCTCCCTTTCTCTCTCATTTTCATGGCAACTTTCTAGGGAAGCCAAACAACTTCATCAACCGCCACCCTTACAGATTCACCAATCTACCAGTCAATTATCCAAGTAGACAGGGTGAGTATCCGATCGAGTCGAGTCAAATTGAGTAAAAAAATTTTGAATTAGTCGAGTTGATGAATCCTATTTTAGCAATCGAACTCAATTTAAAATCTAGTCAAAAAATTTCGAGTCAAGTTGAAACGATTTAACGAATCCTATTATTTATATTCAATGTTGCATTTACATAGACTAATTATTTAACTAGTAGACGAAATACAAGATTATTTAACTACATAAGTAAGATTGATTGGCAAACATTTATCAAACGACATAAATTTACCTTTTAACTTAATGGCTTTAACTTTTAAATTTAGAAAAGGTAATCATTTATTAAAACGATTGTAGTTTTATTTTTTTTATTCGAATTTTCGGATAACTCAAATTGTATAATTCATATTTGAGTTAAATCGAAGAATTTGATTTTTTTTATTTGAGTTGAACAGAATAACTCGTTTAACTCAAATAACTCATATTATTTAATTCAAAATTTAAATTTTTTTATCAAATTTTTTGAATCGAATAAGATTTTCCTAACCCCTACAAGCAGACCCACGTCTCAAACCTCTTCAACAAGTCCATACACGGATCGTCATCACCAAATTACTTTCTTTTGGTTACGCCGCCACTTCACCCATTAGCTACACTCGCCACCTCTTCTTTTCCATCCCCAAACCAGATACCTTTCTCTTCCATTCTTTAATCACTTTAACCTCTAAATTCAGTTTCCCTCAAGAATCCCTTCTCTACTATCGCCGGATGTTATTAGCCAAAATTTCATCTTCAAATTACGTACTCCACCGTGAATAAATATTCTTCCAATTTAAAGGCTTTTAGTATAGGTGAAACTATTCATTGTCATGTTTTGATTTGTGGGTACGGTTTGGATACTTAAGTTGAAGCTGCTCTTGTGAGGTTTTATGCTAAATCTGGTCATGTGATGATTGCCAATGTCTCTTTTGAATCTTAATAAAAGCATTTTGAATCAGTTTAAGGGTGTTTGAAGGTGTCCGAGACTTCCACAAGCGCCAAGGTGTTAAAGACTTCTTTGATTCAAATAACAGTCATGCATGGTTAGCCTTTCTTTCCTCATGGCTTGCAGCTTGTAGTGTAAGTACATCTCTTTGGTGTACAGAAAAGCCATAGTATTGTGCTCAGTTGGCAGAAGTTTCAAACCCAGCTAGTTGTCTTTGGCATGGTAAGTGATAAAATGAGTCTAGAATGTATTCTTCACATATTTTGATAATTTTATAAATAAAAGTGATAAAAAAATTGTTAGAGTTTTATGTGACCCAACTCCCGTCAATTGTTGAAGAAATAAATAAAGTAACAAAATAAGAGAATTTGTAAGGGCGAGAGGCCGAGGGTTGTAACTTTTTCCGTATAGAACTATACTTTGGTTTTTTAACCTTTAAATAGATGTAGATGAAATTACTTTTGTATCATCCAGTCAACAGTAACAAATTCTCCGTCTCTGCCTGTAATTTTTTCTCGAAAGGTTTACACGTAAAATTTGTGTGTGTTTTTTATTTTTCTTATTATATTATGATCGTTCTATTACCATTATTTACGACTATTATAAAAAAAAATATTATCATAGTTATCTCAACTAATTTTATCTATAAACATGGCCTCAATTGTCGCATTTTCAATCTAATTTTAGGGATATCCGAAGAACAAATGTTTTTTAGATCAATATAATGTCTAAAAAAACCCAAACATCAGCGTATGTCTTACAGTTTCTATTGTTAAGAAAATTTCCCTTTCTATAGTTATTATCATCCTTTTTTAAATGTTGATTCATCTTTTTATTAAAGTTTATCATTTCTTTTATAAAAATTAGTCACCAGCCAATTAATTAAGACACATGGCTCATTATTGACCATGAAATCATTGATATGGAACAACCAGTACTATAAATAACATGTGAAAATGTTCTTTTTAATGTTCTAACATTTTCAAAGCTCTCCAAAACTCAATCCAATTTCAACCCAATTTTTTTATGTTTTTATTTTTAACTATTTTTTTATTCTTCCACAAAAATATTCACATTCTGGGTAAGTTTTCTTTTTTTTTTCTTTACTCCATGAAATTATGGTTTAAATTTAATCAGAAAGAAACAAAGTTTCAACTCTTAGTACCCTTTCTTTGTCCTATCAATGAGATTTTTTGAGCTTTAATGAGTTTTCTTCCATTGCTTTATTAACAGATTGTGACCAAATTGAGCAATGGAACTAAAGTTTACACCTACAAAGAATCTACAAATGACAATATTCAAAACCCCACAAAAGTCACCCTCTTTAATATCATCTATAAAATGTGGCAATCAAGTTAAGTGCAAGCAATGTCTGGACTATGGTCGCCTTCATCGTTCATCACATTTTAGCTCAAGAAAGTTGAAAGCTGATTGTTGCTCAAGCTTCAATGGCTTCCCCCATGAAAACGTTGTTCACAAGAGGATAAAATTGAATCCTTCGAAGCAGCATTTGCCATCAAAGGTCGAGTTCCTTGATCCCACATCACTTGGAATTTGTCCCGAGCCACCGAATTGGCCTGAAAGAGACGGGATTCAAAGGTTCACCATCGAACAAAAAGCAAACAACGTGGGGATCTCACATTCACTAAGGTTCATAAAGCGAAAACAACAAGGGAAATTGGGTAGTTTCGTTGATAATGCAAGTGAATTTGCACATTCCTCAGTTAAAAACGCTATTTCTTCATTAGTTTTGATCATCAGAGAGATCCAAAACTACACGCTGATGATTAGGGATAGTCTTTATTCCGAAGATTTAGTGGTTGTCTTGTCTAAAATCCAACAAGACATGACGTTAACATTTGTATGGCTGTTCCAACAAGTGTTTTCCGAAACACCGACACTCATGGTTTACGTCATGCTTCTTTTGGCAAACTTTTCTGTTCAATCAATGGCGGGAAAAGCTTGTTTTGATGCAATCCAACGACAAGGATTCACTCAAAATGTTGTTATAGAAACCATGTTGGTTTCAGACAAGGAAAGTGAAAAAGAAGAAGAAGATCAATGTGCTAAGGTCAGGCAACAATTGGTTTCTCCATTGCATGTGGAGATTGAACCAGATAACTATGAAGTTCATTCCAAAACGGATCTTGTTTACCAAATGCGTATTGCTGAGGAGCCTAATAATGCTCTTTTGCTAACAAATTATGCTCAATTTCTCCACCTTGTTGTCAACGACTACGACAGGTAAAATTGCAGCTTTTATTTGTCTTCTCGATCTCAAGGCATCATAATTCATTACTTTCAGAAAAAGTCGGTGATGTTTCACATAATTCATACCATTTATTTTTTGGTATGGTATATGCAGGGCAGAAGAATGCTTCAAACGTGCTATTGAGGTGGAACCTCAAGATGCCGAGGCATTGGGACTATATGCTGATTTCTTATGGCAAGTGAGAAACAATGAGTGGGGAGCTGAAGAAATGTACATACAAGCTGCTGAGGCTGACACCAAAAACCCTTTTCAAGCATCAAAATATGCAAATTTCTTATGGAGCACTGGTTGCCAAGGCATTTGTCTTTTGTTTGATGAATCAATTGTTTCTTCAAAGTAGATATAACTACCTGCTTCTACTGGATATTTGCCAATTGTTATAGGCCAATTTGGCCCACTTACATTATACTAAACCCAATTTCAAACCCCTAACTTAACTACCCATTCAGCCCATTAAACCTTAACCCAAATTAAACCCAATACAAAACTAAACCCATTCCAACCTAAATCCCAAAACCCAACGGACAACCCAATAACTAAACCTACCCAAACCCACAAAACCCATTAAGCCCCACTAATACATCAGCCAACCCAAAATTTGAACCCTATTTACAACCAACCCAAACCCCAAACAATACCCAAAACTCGAATGGCCCATTAAACCTAACCCAACAGCCATCACCCTAACCCTAACAGAATCACCCACTTGCCTCCCCACTTGCCTTCTACCAACTCACCCCGACAACTCTGCAACACCTGGTCACTCGCCTCTGCGCCCCATCACCTCCACCATTCAACCACCCTGCAAGCAATTAGGAGGAACTGACAACAAATATTAAATAAAAGTGTTGTAAAGGCTATAAAAGCCGATTGAGAGTTCTGTAATGGGGGATTTTTTTTTTTAGAAAATACAAAGAAAATATTCGGCAAATGAAAAAATAAGAAAACAGTGACCATTAATATTCACAAGCAGCATAGATTGAGACTAAAACAATTCAAGAACACAAAAGCAATAGTGAGTATTCGAAGGAAAACCAAAGCAAACAGAAATAAAGGTTACCTTTCTATTTTTCTTCTATTTTTTCGATTTTCAGATATATATATACATATTTCCTTTTTTTTATCTATTAATATAAGCATAAAATATATATTTTAAAAAAATAAAAAAAACAAAAAAAATTACCTTTTGAACTTCCGGCCACCGCACGCGACGAACGGCGGTCGGCGATCGGCCGGTGACTAGCACCCTGACCGGATTTCCCCCTTTGGCCGGAGCTCCTTTCCTCTTCCCCCTCTCTTTCTTTATTGCGTGAGGTGAGTTGAGCCTCAGGTGAGTTGAATATCTAGAGCATTTGTATTTGTTGAAATGCCACCCATTTCTCTTTGTGACCTTTTTTACTATCATTGGCTAACCTTTTTGTTTGTACCTTCGAAATGAATAAATGTGAAGCATCCATTTTGTCTTTACCTGACCATTTTCACGCATCGCATTATGTCATTTATTTACATGATAAATAGTGAGATGACATACTCTGAACAAAAGAAATGTTAAGCATTACCCGGATAAGAATTTGATAAGTACAAGAGCCTCAAAGCAAAAACAAAGTTCAACAAGGGGCAAAAGAGTGATATCGGAGAAACGTAGATTACTCGTGAAGCTAGAGGACGGGCACAGGGCCTGAAGAGAAAGTCAAGAGTCAAAACAATGAACGCAGATCATCAAAAATCAGGACGGAAAAGGGGCATATGACAAACAAGCCCAATGCACATAGCATAATCAGGTAGCCATAAAGGCATTTAAGACCTACATGTGCATATCATGATAACATCATGCATGACATATACAGGTACTCCAGTAGAGCAAGAGGATGTGATGATAGCTATACTGAATCAAAGGAAAAGACACCTAAGTTCCACCAGATGATATCTTTTGGTATTCTGATTCTGTTTCAAAAAAATCAACTCATATTGCGAGAGGTGAGTTGAGCCTCAGGTCACACGCTGAGGTATTTTCAATTTATGTTGACTTATATTGCGAGAGATGAGTCAAACCTCGGGTCACGTTGAGGTATTCTTAATTTCTATTGTTTCAAAAATCAACTCATATTGCGAGAGGTGAGTTGAGCCTCGGGACACGCTGAGGTAGTTTTAATTTCTGCTTTTTAAATTTCTGTTTTTCAAAAAATCAACTCATATTGCGTGAGGTGAGTTGAGCCTCAGGTCACACACTGAGGTATTTTTAATTTCTGTTTGTCAAAAAAATCAACTCATATTGCGAGAGGTGAGTTGAGCCTCGGGTCACATACCGAGTTATTTTCAAAGTCTGTTTTTCAAATTCTGTTTTTAATTTTCTTTTCAAAAAACTCAACTCATATTGCGAGAAGTGAGTTGAGCCTCAGGACACGCTGAGGTATTTTCAATTTCTGTTTTTCAATTTATGCTTTTCAAAAATCAACTCATATTGCGAGAGATGAGTTGAGCCTCGGGGCACGCTGAGGTATTTTCAAATTTCATTTTTTTAATGCTTTTCAAAAATCAACTCATATTGCGAGAGGTGAGTTGAGCCTTTTAATTTCTGTTTTTTCAAAAATCAACTCATATTGCGAGAGGTGAGTTGAGCCTTTCAATTTCTGTTTTTCAAAAATCAACTCATATGGCGAGAGGTGAGTTGAGCCTCGGTTCACATGTCGAGGTATTTTTAAAATCTGCTTTCCAAGTTAAGTTTCAAAAACCAACTCATATCGCGAGAAGTGAGTTGAGCCTTGGCTCACGTGCTGAGCTATTTTCAATTTCTGTTTTTAATGTCTGTTTTTAAGGAGTCAATTCATATTGCGAGAAATGAGTTGAGCTCAAGATCACACACCGAGTAAAGAATAAAGATTGAAGTTGATTGAAGACACCAGATTTGGCCTCCCTGAAGTTGCAGTGGAGCGGGTCAAAGTTGCAAGTCTTGTCTCCCTGAAGTTGCAGTGGAGCTGATCGAGGATATCAGATCTTGCCTTTCTAAAGTTACAGAAGAGAAGATCACAAACTTTACCTGACTGAAGCAATAGAATAGCAGATTGAACCTGTAGATCTTATCTTTCTAAAGTTACAGAAGAGAAGATCACAAACCTTACCTGACTGAAGCAATAGAATAGCAGATTGAACCTGTAGATCTTATCTTTCTAAAGTTACAGAAGAGAAGATCACAAACCTTACCTGACTGAAGTAATAGAAGAGCAGATTGAAGCTGTAGATCTTATCTTTCTGAAGTTACAGTAAAGCAGATCAGAGCTACAAATCTTATATCCTTGAAGTTACATTGGAGCAGACTAAAGCTACAAGGCATATATCAGAAGATGCAGTGGATTGAACCAAGGCTACAAGATGCGGTGGACTGGAAAAAGACTATCTGAACAAGAAAAGCGCCAATGAAGTCAAGATAGGGCAAAATTGGCCTCTCTTTATGTCTTTGCTCTATTCCAGTTACATGACAACGAACAAAGAGGGGCAGCTGTTATAGGCCAATTTGGCCCACTTATATTACACTAAACCCAATTTCAAACCCCTAACCTAACTACCCATTCAACCCATTAAACCTTAACCCAAATTAAACCCAATACAAAACTAAACCCATTCCAACCTAAATCCTAAAACCCAACAGACAACCCAATAACTAAACCTACCCAAACCCACAAAACCTATTAAGCCCCACTAATACATCAGCCAACCCAAAATTTGAACCCTATTTACAACCAACCCAAACCCCAAACAATACCCAAAACCCGAATGGCCCACTAAACCTAACCCAACAGCCATCACCCTAACCCTAACCAGCCCCACTTGCCTCCCCACTTGCCTTCTACCGACTCAGCCCCTGACAACTCTGCAACACCGGCCACCTGCCCTCTGCGCCCCCATCACCTCCACCGTTCAACCACCCTGCAAGCAATTAGGAGGAAGTGACAACAAATATTAAATAAAAGTGTTGTAAAGGTTATAAAAGCCGATTGAGAGTTCTGTAATGGGGGATTTTTTTTTGGAAAATACAAAGAAAATATTCGGCAAATGAAAAAATAAGAAAACAGTGACCATTAATATTCACAAGCAGCATAGATTGAGACTAAAACAATTCAAGAACACAAAAGCAATAGTGAGTATTCGAAGGAAAATCAAAGCAAACGGAAATAAAGGTTACCTTTCTATTTTTCTTCTATTTTTTCGATTTTCAGATATATATATATACATATTTCCTTATTTTTATCTATTAATATAAGCATAAAATATATATTTTAAAAAACTAAAAAAAAAAACATTACCTCACGCGGTGGCCGGCGCCGTCGACGAACGGTGGTCGGCGATCGGCCGGTGACCGGCACCCTGACCGGATTTCCCCCTTTGGCCGGAGCTCATTTCCTCTTCGCCTTCTCTTTTTTTTTTTTCTTTCTCCTCACCAAATGATTTTTTTGTCAACTTTAGGCCTTATATAGCCCACCAAAACGATGTCGTTTTGGGGGCTGCCATTTAACCCCAAAACGACGTCGTTTTACTTTGCCCGACCCGACCCGATTCGACCCGAACCCGCTTCAGGATCCGCGTGTTTTTAACTCAATGGTATATTTGTGAAATTGGTCCTTCCGCAATTTTATATTTTGTAATCAAGTTATCTTCGGATTACAGATTGGCCCTGAAATTTAATCTGTTTTATAAATTGGTCCCTTTTAATGCGCAGCGTTTTAACAGTAGGGAATATTTGCTGTCTTGGTCCCCCTAGGTTTCGCGCGCGTTACATTTTGATCCCTCCTCTTTATTTTCTTTTAAATTAGCCCCAAAATTTAGTTTCCCAATTCAATTTAGTCTTTTTTTTTACCTTTTTCTCGTTATTTTACTTTAGTTTAATTATTATTATTATTATTATTATTATTATTATTATTATTATTATTATTATTATTATTATTATTAGTTTACGTTTTATTATATATATCTATTATATGTATATGCATTTAATATACTTATGTATTTTGTACATATCATATATGTTTCTAACGTTGAATTATTATATTTTAATACTATATTATATCTATATGTATATTATGTATATATACTTTCTAATATTTTGTTTATGTACTATTATGTATGTGTTTTAATATTATTAGTCATATATCTTTTGTACTATTATATATATTTTCTAATATTACTATATGTATTTCTAATATATATATTAAAAAATATATATATGTACGATTATGTAGAGTGTGGATAGCTTTTGTTATATATATCACAATTATTTCTAGATGTATGTATATATTGTGCATATTTTGTATATATATTATACTTTTTTTATGCCATTTGCTATATGTTTCTTTTGCTATTTCATATATATTTTTAAATACCATAATATTTATATTTTTATACCATCTCATATATATATTTTTATGTTATTCTTATTGTCATTAATATTAGTATATGTTTTAATATTTATGTATATATCTTTAATTCATATAGGTATATGTTTCCGTAATATTATGTGTTTTCAACATTATTATTATGCATTTTTATATATTACATATATATATATATATACCTTTTAGTATTGTATTTTTATATATCATGTATATATTTCTAATACTATATTATGTTTTCATACATATTATGTATACACTTTAGTATTATTATTATATATTTTTATACGACCTTATGTACATATATTTCATTATTCTTGTATACACATTTTACATATAGTATTATTTTTGTATATCATTATATTTATTATTATACCTATGATTTTCACTGTTATCACTTATCGGTTTATCTTAATATTATTATGTTTATGTTTCTCATATATGTCACGTATATACATTTTTCAATGTTCATTTTATTCATGTATATATTATGTATATATTTCAACATTGCAAGTTATGTTTTTATTATAGCATATACTTCTAACACTATTTTATTCGTATATATATATATATTATTTTACGTACGTATTCTTAATATTATTATTATGTATATACATTCATTGTTTTCGTTTCATGTTCAATTCTAGTATTACATTATATCTTTATCGTTTCTAATATTATTGTCATGTTCGTTACTTGCTTCAATGCATTTCTGTCTTTTATTCATTTTTATTTCATATCAACTTGCTTTGCATTATTTCAAAAATCTTATTCTTGTTTTCTAATTAATTTCAATGCATGAGGCAACATATCGGTTTAACACCAAGTCGTCGATTTCATCGCTATGTTGGGTGAACATCAATCGACTCGTGTTAAAACGGTATGTCCTTCTCAAAAATCAAAATCGAAAGTTCTCGTCTTTTCAATCGGATCACGATTAAATCTCATATTGAACTCGTATTTTGAAAATCAAGACAACACATGTTTATGAGATACCAATTTTGGGAGTCGCGAGGGTGCTAATACCTTCCTCGCGCGTAACCGACTCCCGAACCCTAATTTTTCTCCGGATTTTCACGTAGACCTAAATTTGGCCTTCATTTTTAAAAATAAATGTCTTTTCAAAAGAGATGATTTATTAGGTGTCCGATCACACCTAGGAGAAAGAATCGGTGGCGACTCCCCTTTTTATAAAACCGAGATTCTATTTTCAAATTTTCAATAAATCGCCACAATTAGCGGCCAAAACTAAATTTTTACGTCGCTACACCAATGCTTCGGGGTTCGTAGCTGTCCCTCATAATAATATCGTTTTCAAGGTTCAAATCTAGATTTTCCTTTTTTGAAGTAAAATGTATCTTACCATTGTACCTAACCACTTATTAATAATGTTTCATACATATTAACAACTTCTTATATTAGTGTAGTAAAATTTTGTATTTATTAGAATTAATAAATATTCATTTATTACTTTTTTATTTTATGTGCACATTTTCTCACCAACCATGTAAAATAAAGGTTAAAGTAAATATTGGTTTATTAATTATCAATAGTTTTATCTTTTTTTTTTCAAGGTATCTATTGAAGTGAGTCCAATGATTAACCTTTTGCATTCAGTAAGCCCATTAAGAAGGTGGACGTTAACCACAAGTTTTAAAACAACTCCATACTCAGGACGAAGATTAAATTCTCAATCACTGATTAACGTAGGATTAACAATGATTTTAAACAAATGATAAGTTACATAATAAATATTGTTTTGTAATATAAGAGACAATCTATGTTAGTGAATAATCTCTATTAAATTTAACTACTCATCCGATTCTTATAACATTCACTTATCCAAGTCTTATATTATATTAACACAATTATTATAATTCTCTTTTAAACCTTATCTTTTTTGATTATATTGAGATCCCATCTTAAATAATTTTCTTTTAAAATTATATTAACTAAGGTGCCCTTTGTTGACTTTCCATCAATCCTTTTGATTGGAATAATCTTTTTATATACTTTATTTTATCATCTTTAGAGTATATATATATATATATATATATATATTAACAATCTCCTTATAAAATTTTGATCATATCTATTTTTTAAGATAATGTCTAAAATTATTCATAACCCCTTCCTAACCTATAAATAGGAGGATAATGCGCTTAGCGCACTCGAACTCACTTCTTCTTATATTGACAACAATATTCATACCAATTAAACTAAAATTTAGTCAACATATTTAGAGTATAATTATATTCATAACTAAAATAAATAAATAGAACTTCTTTTAATTGTTATCTTCTAATTTTTTTAAGAAAAATCTTCATCTAACTTAATTATTTTAGAT
Source organism: Gossypium longicalyx (assembly GCA_025698465.1). Lineage (NCBI taxonomy): Eukaryota > Viridiplantae > Streptophyta > Magnoliopsida > Malvales > Malvaceae > Gossypium > Gossypium longicalyx. The sequence continues at coordinate 94,424,055 of CM047000.1, read as the reverse complement.
AGAATCAATCAATACAATAGTTGTTGTATTATAAATTAATACAAATGCCAAAATAATTTTTTTAAATATCATTAATACAAAAAAATAAAGTAAGTATCATTAATACAATAGTTGTTTAGTATTTTTTATGAATTTTATCTAATATACCAATAATGTATACCCCTTAATGGATTTATAGAATGTGAATGATTAGTTACTAAGCTCACTCTGGTAGATACTTTAAGAAATAAAAAAATAATTTTTTTTTAAAATTTATACATGATATTTTTTTATTAAAAATTTATACATGATCATGCATTGAATATAGAGGTGTTTAGGTCGGGTTGGATCTATGCAAGGTATTTATATCAATTTTCTAAATTTGGGTTCAACCCGACTTAAAAAAGAGCCTTTTTTTCTCAAATTTGATTTAATTTAAGAAAAGTAAATTTAGATTCGACCCAATCCTCTCATATTTGATTTTTTTAAATTAATTTCTATTTAAAATTAACTTTTTAAAATATAATATACTAAATACACTAAAAAAAGGCTAAAATAAAATTTTTTTAACACGTTAAAAAGTATTTATATTAAAAACACTATTATAAATATAATAAATGGTTTATTATATTAAAAAATACAAATAAATATAATAAATATTCTATTGTATTAAATATAGATTTTAAAATTTTATATTTTAAGTTAAATTATTTAGTTGGATAAAATTTTTTAGGTCTTTAACAATAAATTTAATTATTATTGAATTACAGATTTAGTATTAATATAAATATATAATAATTATTTAACATTTTATAACATAATATTTGAGTTAACTCCGAGCTAAAAATCATTATTCAAGACTTAACTCATATAAAAATAGATTTTAAATTTTACCCAAAATTTATTTTTGGGACAAACTCTCAGTTATGGAAGAGTGTGAGCATGTTTAATTAAATATAAAAAAAATTTCTTATGTTCAAAAAAGTATTTTGTTAAAAAAAATATAAAAAAAATCTTAATTTTATTACTAAAAAATGCCATCTTATAATTCCAATTTTGCCTGTCAATTTCCACTTTCTTTTGAAAGAAACCCTTTGTTCTTGTTTTGTCACTTAAAAAAGAACCAGACGAATCCATTGTTAAAAACTATTGTCTTTCTCCATAAAAAATGGAATCTTTCTCCATAAAGTAGACTAAAAGCTAATACCTCATTTGGCTAATTTTGTAAGTACAAATGCTTTAAGAAAGCATCAAATTTTCCAACAAAGCATTCCCCAAAGTCAATTCTTCATATTTCCTGTAATTTTAGTGTACAAAAGGTTTGGTTTTTTTCTTCTGGGTTCTTATTCTTCTTTTTAATTTTGTGTTGAAATTTTGGTTCTAGCTTGGATTCTTTTTACTTAGTGCAATGAACTTGTTGAATCTTAAGAGAAGTGCATATTTTGAGTTTATGTAACAGTAAATTGACGCCTTTTTAGGATACTCAGGGAAGTGCATCGATTTTCGATTCGATTTAATTAGGAAAAGAGGTTTTCAATTCAATCTGGCTCATGATTCTTATTTTTATTTTTTGGGTTTTTGAGTTGTAGAAACATGGTTGTTGCTGAATCTCAAGAGAAAAGCAAATTTTAAGGTTGTATAATAGTAAATTGACAAATTTTAGGCTTTTTCGGGAATGGGGTTGATTTTGATTCGATTCAAGTAGTAAAAGAAGCTATCTTCACCTTTTGAATTGGCTGAAGATCTGGCTTTTCTCAATGGCTCTTGATTTTTTATGCTTTTTGGGTTTATTGCCTGTTGAATCTTGATAGAGAAAACTATGTCGAAAAGTGATCCGATCAAATCGAATCTGAATTGGATTTGGTTCGTAAAAGAAGCATTTTCACCTATTGAATTAGGTATTAAGAAAGCTGCGAAAGATCTTGAAAGTTGTTGGGGAGTGTCTAATGATAAAAGAAAAAAAATTGAATTGATTGCCCTGTTGAACTGTAGTGATAGTGATTGGAATGGTAAGGTTCAAATCTTCAGTGTGAAGAACAGGATCGGTGTTAATAATCGGTCGAGTCATGTTGGTAGTGAAGAGAGAATGAAAGGGTTGTCTATAAAGGTTCCGATGGATGTTTTTATTGGCATGTTTTTGCCGGAAAATGAGCTGAACGATAAAAAGGTCAAGGCAGTTAGGAAAGGATTTAAAGGAAAAGATGTTGATACGGTTGAAGGGACTTGTATGAATCCGTTGCTGTTTGCAGCAAATTGGTCAGTGCTTGTTAACAGATTTGTCCAGGCTATACCGAGCTCATTTGAATCTGGGAAGGAATGGATTCGGAAAATGGACGAAAATAAAGGGCGTCTAAGCTCATGTATTCATGACATGGAATCAAAGGCACCATTTGAGCTTAAGCCTAGAGAGTCAAGGGCTCGGGTTATCACAAGGAATGAGGGTTTGGAACATAATCATGGTCAGAAAGATGTATCATTTGAATACTTTATAGGGTTTGCATTTGGTCAGTTGACCCAAAATCTTCAAAAGCTTGATTATTTAAAAGCTGTTGCAAGTATTTTTGATGGTCGAAAAGTCAATGTAAATGGATTTTTAGGAAATTTAAAGTTTGCTAGAGTAGGAGGTGTTCCATCTGGTATTGCTGGTGTTGCTTCTTCTGTGAATGAAGAGGGTGAGGATGGTGTTAGTATAGGCAGTAGGGAAGAAGGTGGTAATTCATCACAAAAACTGGCCGATCAGATGCTTAGTGTTCCTCTATCGAATGTGGAGCGTTTGAGAACGACTTTACCAGCGGTCACACTTACGGAATTGACTGAGCTACTACCACCATTGAGCCAATCTTCGCTAGACTATCCGGACAAGAAGAAGTTATTTTCTGTCCAGGAGTTCTTCAGATATACCGAGTCTGAAGGTATGGTTTATCAGACAGCTGAGCAAATGATCAGTTTTGCATCATCGATTTCGTTTTTTATTTGGTTTCTTAATAGCTCAATCCTTAAAGAAATGCATGATGTTGTAGATTATGAGTAGCATAATTCAAACTATAGCTTTCTCGAATTCTGTATTGTGTTTATCTTCATGCTTAAAATGTGGGAATTGGTTAGTTTTCAGTTCTGGCTTCTGTTAGATCCTTTCCACAATCCATATTAAACTCGGAAATTGAGATTGTAGCATTTGGTATTGCATAAATAAGCTGTTTATGCGTTTGTGACTTGTTGTTGATGCTATCATTCGAATTTTCATGGCATTAATTTTAGGTCAGGGTAATTTATATTGTCTAATGTGATTAGCTGTACTACAGTATACTACTCACTTACATCCAAGTCTGAGTTACGTAGTTATGCTTCGACTTTAACTCAGTTATTATTCTTTCAGGGAGGAGGTTCTTTGAAGAACTGGATAGAGATGGTGATGGCCAAGTAACATTAGAAGATCTCGAAGTTGCTATGAGAAAAAGAAAATTACCACAGACGTATTCTCGGGAATTCATGCGCCGGGCTAGAAGAAATCCATTTTCGAAATCCTTTGGCTGGAAGCAGTTTTTGTCCTTGATGGAACGGAAAGAGCCAGCCATTCTTCGAGCTTATACTTCTCTTTGTTTAAGTGAGTCCGGGACTCTCCACAAGAGTGAAATATTGGTATCACTTAAAAATGCTGGGCTTCCAGCAAACGAACACAATGCTGTTGCTATGATGCAATGTTTGAACATGGACACTGAAGAATCTGTTTCGTATGGACACTTCCGCAATTTTATGCTTCTATTGCCTTCTGACCGGCTACTTCAAGATGATCCTCGGTAAGGTTAATTTTCCATTTGAAGGGTCTTATTCCGAAACTATAGTAGAAACACAGGGTCAAATTTAATTTACTGTTCGATTGTCTTTGGTTTGGGCTGCACTTTTAGAAGTTCAACGTAAGATTACATCTCAGTTACTTAATGTATATATTTAGCATAAAGTTCCAGTCCTCCCTTTTACCTTCGTTAAACTACGGGTGTAAACAAGGCATATGTGCTTGTAAGCTAACTAAAATTAAATTGAAATTGGCTTGGTCAGTGTCAAGTCGAACTTGAGCTTGAACAGTTTAAGTTATCAAGTAAGCTGAATTTTCTAAGCATAACCAAGCTCTTTTACTTGGACTTGAACTCTAGCACAATTAATCGAGCTTCTTTTTATGTTAAATACAGGAATATCTGGTTCGAAGCTGCAACTGCCATTGCTGTTGCACCAGCTGCAGAAATACAGCGTGAAAATGTTCTTAAATCTGCTTTTGCTGGGGGTCTGTCATGTGCATTCTCCTCGGCTGTAATGCATCCTGTTGATACTGTAAAGGTACATTCTGTTTATGTCATTAGGGATTTTTTATGATTTTTTTTTGTTTTTTTCCTTCTTTTCATTTCTGTTTTTGTACTTTATCAGACTCAGGTGCAAGCATCAACCACCCTGACTTTCCCAGAAATTATGTCAAAGATTCCGCAAATCGGATTACGAGGGTTATATAAGGGTTCCATCCCTGCAATTCTTGGACAGTTTTCAAGGTTATATATAAACATATATCTTGTTTTTCGTCATTTGCTTTTAGTTTGGAGTTTGATTTTGCTTTCTCTTATTTATTCGTGTAATCGCTTTTCTTTCAATGTTGCAGCCATGGATTGCGGACAGGTATATGTGAAGTAAGCAAGCTTGTATTGATCAATGTCGCTCCGAACCTCCCTGACATCCAGGTACTTGTTGCAGTATTACAATTGAATGTCTGTTGTCATATAAGTTTTCTTCCGAGTGCCATTCATGTAGCTCTTTTTCATTTGGGCCCAGTTTATAAATTCCCTTGATTTCATGGGCATTGCCCCACTAGTCATGGAAACTAAGAAAAACAGGAAGTTGCATGTTAAAGGAAATTTCTACTTATTTGTATAAATGATGTTAAACAAGCTACCTTTATTACTTAGACTAGGGTGTAAGTATTTGGAGGGTTCTTGGATGGTCATATCCTCGTACCAATACTTGGATATGCATCGGATATTAGTGTCAGACACAGGTACTATAAGAAAAATGAAGAGTCGGAGTAACATAGTAGTGCACATTCAAAGCATTCGCTATTCATGAAGGTAAACAATTACCAAAATTGAACTAATTGTTCTAGGAAATTTTAATTCTTTGATATGATTATGAAAACAAAAATTTGAACTTCCAAGTCATTGGTTGTCTATTTCTTAGATTGTACCAGATCCCCTTGTTTGTCAGTAGTGTTTTCATGTGCTCGTGAAGTCTCATACTAACTCTGTCGTCCTATGTGAGTGCATCCACATGTGCTTTTGTGCTATGTTGCTCCGATTTTTCATTTTCCTTGAAGCACCCCTGTTTTATGCATATCCAAACTTAGGAATGGGAGTATGATCCTCTAGGGATTCTCCAAATGTATGAAGATCTTTAAAAATATTGAAATTACCCGTGCCTGGCACTCATACTCGAGTCCAAGTAATATAGCTTTTGAGGGTTTACTTCTCTTTGCGCGTGTGCTGAAAGAAGTCTTGCACACTTAATTTCTGCATTCCGGAAAGTAATGAATCATAATATTGTATTAAACTTATTTCGATACTGATTTGCAACATTGTGTTAAGGTCTCATTTACGTGCTCTGTAGGTTGAATCCATGGCATCATTCTTCAGTACAGTTCTAGGAACAGTTGCTCGTTTACCTTGTGAGGTACTGAAGCAGCGTTTGCAGGCTGGCCTTTATGACAATGTCGGAGAAGCTCTTATTGGTACTTGGCAGCAGGATGGTCTGAAGGGCTTTTTCCGTGGGACCGGGGCCACACTTTGTCGTGAGTTGCCGTTCTATGTTGCAGGGATGGGCCTATACACTGAATCCAAAAAGGTATCTACTTTTGTATTCGCTTCGAGAATTTTCATTTCACCAATTTATTTTCCGGGGTAGTCAAAGCCACTATGGTGCACTTGCCTTAGTAATGCAAGTTCCTTTTAAGATTTTATATTAGAACCAATATATGCCTAATAGAATAAATCGGTAACAAAAATAGTCACTGATATATTTTATTTCGACTCCAGCTATGTGGATTCCTTTGAATTATTGGACTTTAATTATAATCATCATTATTTTTTATACAAATTAACATTTTGCTTCTGCTTTTTGTTTTAGTTTGTCCAACGACTTATAAGACGGGAACTGGAACCGTGGGAAACAGTTGTTGTCGGAGCTATATCTGGAGGGTTAGCTTCTGTTACTACTACACCATTTGATGTCATTAAAACTAGAATGATGACGACATCCGGGGCCCAAAACATATCGATGTCAGCAGTAGCCTTTTCTATACTCCGTGACGAGGGACCCCTTGCGCTGTTCAAAGGAGCCGTACCGAGGTTTTTCTGGATTGCTCCCTTAGGTGCCATGAACTTTGCCGGCTATGAGTTGTTGAGGAAGGCCATGGACGGAAACAAAGATGTTGCTAGGGATCAAGCTCTAAAATATGAACCATAACCTTCAAATGGCCTCTGAATTTTGTTAGTGGTCAAAAACAATTGAATGCTGCTGGAAATTTTGAGCTTTTCACCACCAAAATTACAGCAAGTTCTTCAATTTTAATTTGTCGACATCTTTTTTTGCTAAAAATTGTAATTTCTCTTGAAGTTTCAACACATTTTTGTAACATTTAATCCGTTCTTTTAACCTTGAATTAGATGTTGATCAGTTGTTCTTGGGTTTAACTTTCTATCTTGATTCTATTTTTATCTTTTTCTTTTTCTTTGTTTCAATCTACTTTTTCAAATTTAAAAATTTAGGTTTTTTTGTTAACACTATTAGAATTTTTGCATATTGGTGTGACATTCTAAAAAAAAAAAAAACTTGGTATTCATGTAATTAAAAATAACCTTCTAACGAACTTGAATTTAATAAGAAATTTTAACACTGTTAATAATTCTTAAAAATTCGTATAATCATTTTAAATATAATAAATTATTTAGTCTAATTAATGACATTATAAAAATTGAAGTATCAAATTATGTCATAGGTTACGGGTGGGTTTGGGGCGGCGGTGAGGTGCGGTGCGGTACGTTTAGCTTACTTTTTATCTCATGCTATAGTATTGCTACAGTATCTAATCTCACCGCCATCGCTATTTTTACACTAACCGCTATCTCACCCTAAATCTCAAAGAGATTAAAATTAAAATTTATCCGTAAAATTCTCACATAAAAAAAATGAACGGTGTCCATTGTGGAAGGCCCTTTTATATATACTTGTATAGATTAAAGAATTTAATTTTATAAACTTTCTAATAATTGATTTTTAAATCAAATGCTTGAAAATGTGTTAACACCAATTGTTTTAAAATAAGATTGACCAACTGGACTGGGAATTAATCGATGTATCGGTTCGGTTGGAGAATTTGAATCACTTAACTCACGATTTGGTATAAATATAATGAACTAACAGTTTAACCAACATTTTTTTAATATATATATTTATTCTTTTATGAATTTTTAATAATTCATTTGATTGAATCAGAAATTTGTAATCTGATCGATTCAATCACCAATTCAATTTTAAAAATATTGATTAACAATTATTAATTTAGGTGTTCCACAATATATAACGATTTTATATGAATTTTTCCAAAAAAATTGAATTGAAATCGATTGAATTACCTAAGGTAACCTAATGGACTTTTATTGTTTTGGATTCATTGATTTTTTTTATATAATTAAATTTATAGTACACGAATCATGATGTGGGCAAATTTTTTTATATAAGTATATATTTATTAAAAATTCATATAAAAACTAAATAATTTTTTTATTCAAATAGTAAAGTTTAATATTTTATATGCATGTCTCGGGTTCAAATCCTATCATGACATTATTTTATTAAAAATATGATAAGACAAAAAAATATTCTCATATTAATATTTGTTACTTTGTATATAAATAGTTATTTTAGAAATATTTTAACTAAGTTGGTTTTTAGTTGACTTATGACTCCAACCCAGTAAGGAACTTAATATATAATAAGTTTTATCGCACACGTATATGTACAGAAACCACGTATTTAGAACATAGAGGTGTATTTAAAAGTACCATACCATAAATAATAAAATGTATGATTTGAAATTAATTAATAGTAATAGCACATGAAATATAGTATGATATTAAAATAATAAAAAAATAGATTAAATTATGAGTAAAACAAAATTTAAACACATCAGATTAATAATATTAAATGAATACAAATTAATTTATGATACTGACTCAATCAACAACATTATTAATATATTTGAGGAACTTGTCCTACTCAATTTCAGAAGAGATGAAAAAATTAATTTGCAAGGGCTAAAGGTTTGGACTGCAATAACTTGTGTCCTTGTCTTGCTTTTAAGCAACTAGACTGCAATTTTGCATGAAATTCTTCTAAAATGTCATTGTTGCTGATGAATGGTTTTTCTTGTTCAGTCGATGGCAATGATTTATATAGTTCAACAACCTTTCCTAAGATATAAAAAAGATCAAAATTGCAGAGCCTAAAAACAAATTGAAGCAAACTTGAGGCTAAACAAAGCATACAGGGAACATTTTTTTGGAAGCAAAAGAAAGATAAACTAAAACCCATAAACATTCTCAATATTTAGAAAAAAAAAAAAAAGCAAATTGATGACTTCATTACTATGCACCACCCAAAATAGCTCAAACAGTAACTGTTAGGGGAAAAAAAGAAGACAAAAACAACCACAATCACCTACATCATCCTCAAAATAAGCATGCAAAAGGCAGCAAAGCCTGAAATTACATGAAGACGAAAGAAGTGAAGAACAACATTCATTCATAAATAAACCATGCAGTTCGAATGACAAAGTAAATAGAAAGCAAGAATTATATGTAGGCATATCAATAAGCTCTGTAAGCAGAGTAAACACTTTTTCAATAACATTACGCTATATCATGGAAGGTTTTACTAGACCGACAACATCCAAGGAAGAAACAGCGACATCGGAGATGAAAACCCAAATATGCAGAGAAACAGGAGAACAAAGGAAGTTACCAGAGGATTTGCTTCCAAACTTTGGAACAAGGTCAAGCAAAGGTTTTTTAGGAGTTCAGAGATGCATAATCAAGAACTGCAGTTGAATATCTTATCGTGAAATCTGGTGTTCTAACTCAGTTGATTCATGTTTTATATGATGAAATTCAACAGATCTCAAGTTCGAATCCTTGAACTTGTAATATCTTTTGTGAGTGTGTGTATGTATATAACTCATAATATGCAAACAATATAATTGAAAGATGTGTGATCGACTACAGTTAAATTTCATACTGTAAAACCCAAGATTTCCACCTATTCTCGTATCTTAGAATAGGACAATCTCATATCATGCATAGGGCAGCAGATCTCGGATTTGAACCCCAATATCTATAATTGCATATAAAATTATTGCATTCCAATGACCACATTTCCTATCCATTCCATTATCAGCAACATAACAAGAACAAAAAGCAAATGCTTGCATGAAATGTGAATTAAGCATCTTATAGAGGCTCAAGTGCTGAACCCTTTCAAGCAATGCCACTATGTTTTTAAATCTACTTAGAGCTACTACAAAAATTTATAAAACAAGGCAAAGCAACATAAACAACACAAACAGGAAACTAAAACATATCTTAAATATTTCATTCAAAAGAGAAGGCTTTACTTAACTAGAAACTAATGACCAAAGATTCAACATTTAGAAAATTGAGACTAATTAAAACAAAGAACTTGGGTTTAACAGGAATATAAAAATTACCTAGTTAAACAAGGTTCAATTTTCATTGAGGCAAATGATCAAACATTTACGATCTAACAAATATGCAAACAAGCAAATTCAAGCAGCAGAGTAATCAACTTCACTACTCTATTAAAATTTAACTTCAAACCCAAAACAAACAAAAAATCCAAAATAAAAAATCAAGAGAAGAATCCAAATAACTGTTTGGGATGAGAATAACCAAACGATTCCTGGCTGATTCGGTGATAAACAATAAACTAAATTAATGAATAACTGCTGCGAATCAGCCCGGAATAGTTTGGCTATTCATGCCAAATCGGAGTAAAAACTTTTGCTAGGTATATTAACAAATGTATTAGCTACTGATTTTTATAGATGAACTCAACAGACTCAGTCCTAAATGGGCAAAACAAACTAATTTGTTTAGCATTGAATTATTCAAGAAATTTATATCTTATTTTATTATTCTATGGTTATTTCTAACATATTTTTTTAATCTTTAAATATATAAAAAATTAGTGTAACACTCAATAGATACGTTAAGTTCAACGTATAACGTGTCTGTACAAGTCAAGTAAATATAATTACTTTTTAGTTTTTTTTTATATTTAAATAATCATATTTTTATATTTATATTAAAGTGTTAAAAGGTATCTTTCAGGCATATATATTTTTCTTAAATGAAAAAATATATATTTGTATATAGATATATTAAGATGATTTTCTAATTTATTATATATTAAAAAATATATGAGATATAAATATAGAAAAAAAATTATTCAGGCAAGAAATCAAAAGATTAGGTCAAATATATATAATTTTTAAGAGAAAAAGATATTAAAAAAAAACTAAAAAAAATTATCCATGGTTGGTCATGTTCTTAGTTTATATATATAAAGATGGAAAAGTGATGTTTTTCTTAGTTTGGAAATAAAAAATTATTTAGAATAATTGAAATAATTAAGAATAAGAATGGCATCTTAACAGGCAAAAATAATAGTCAACTAGTGTCACGGGTCAGAGTTCAAGACCCGTGACCATGGCACAAGATGCGCCCCATGGAGGTCTGTTGATAAGATGGGGATCATTTAGCCCACAAGAACTGGCCCGATTCAAGGAACCGTTGAGAAGAAGCTGTCGATTGAAGCTGGTTGGCCCGAGATAGAGATATGGCAACTTAGGCAACTATGGTAACTAATCTTCAAGATAGGGGAATCATATCTTGTAAGATTAGATAGGATTTGATATGGCAATATCTTGTAAAATCCCTTAAATTAAGGGATATGGTTAATCTCGTCCGTCGATGTAATTGTATCTTATCTCATCGTTTTGGGAGCTCAAGTATAAATAGAGAGCCTCCCCTCACTTGTAAATCATCCATTGTATTTGAGAATTCTTAAAAGTAATAGAGTTCGAGAGCATTTACTCAAACACTTTGTGTGCAATCTTTTCGTGGCTTTCATTTGTTCTTTATGCTTCTTTTGGCATAAGTTTGCTTCCGCATTGTTCGATTGGTGCCTTGGAGGAGTTCTTAAGGAATCCTCATTCGAGTAAAGGCTGACTTGGGCGAGTTTGGACGAGGAAATCGCCTAAGGCCGCACGGATTGCGAGACGAAAGCTCTAGCCCCGTGACAATTGGTATCAGAGCTGTTGGTTCGAAGGCACTGTTGGGATGTCGAAAGAAGTAGTTGGTCAGAATGAGCCAATGGAGACCCGAGGAAGGGCCAGAAAAGTAAGTTGATCAAGGGACTTGTTGTCAGCTTTGGAGGAACGAGTCGTCACTCTCGAGGAATCCATGGGGGATGTCAAAGAGAGGATTGATGAAGTCGGTGATAGTCTTCATGATGGGCTGCAAACTATGCAAGAGCAGCTCAAGGAATATGTGTTGGATACTATCGGTTCCTCGGAAAAGAAGCTGGCTGGAAAGTATGATGCTCTCGAGGCTATGGTAACAGCGTTGAAAGAGGAGATCAGCGAGCTTAAGGGGGAGCTCGAGATGATCAAGGAGCTTAAGGGAGAGCTCAAGGTTTTTAAGGCTGCCATAGGTAATGGGATGTTGGCTTGGCCGAAGCAACAAGCAATGGATGTGCCCAAACCGAAAGTGTTTAAAGGGGCAAGGTCCGCAAATGAGGTGGACAATTTTCTTTGGGCCATGGAGCAATACTTCCGTGCGATTGGCATCGAGGATGATGTCGCAAAGGTAAACACTGTTGCTATGTATTTTACTGACGTTGCTTTGTTATGGTGGCGACGTAGGTCCACTGATGTTAGACGTGGTGGGAACGAGATTGGGACTTGGGAGGAGTTCTAAAAGGAGTTTAAAGCACAGTTTTACCCTGAGTATGCTGAGAATGAAGCTCGAGCAAAGTTGCGATGGCTTACGCAACGAGGCACGGTTAGGGAGTATGTGCGGGAGTTCAGCGAACTCATGCTTCAGATTTCAGATTTGAGCGAAAAGGAAGCATTTTTCTCTTTTACGGATGGGCTGAAACCATGGGCGAAGCAAGAATTGCAACGTCGTGGAGTTCAAGAACTAACCAATGCTATGATGGTGGCGGAGTCCCTAGTGGAACTTGTTCCGAGGAGTGACAGGTTCGCATCTTCCAAGCCCAATGGGAGGGGCAATGGTGGGCACCATGAGGAAGACGAAGAGGGACATAGCTATTATGGTAGCGGTAGTGGCAGCGATGGTGGTAATAGAAAACCACGAAATGGGAAAAGAAGATCCAATAGCCCGAAAAAGAAGAGAGGAAAGTTGAGATGCTACTTTTGTAATGGGCCGCACATGAAGAGGGACTGCCCAAAGGTATCTACGTTTTCGGCTATCACGAAGAGTGATGAGCCGGAAGAGGCAAAGCCTGTTGAGAAAAAGTCATCGAGGGTCAATTCGATGATTCTCTTCCCGAAGAAAAGGAATGGTAGGGAAGGGTTGATGTTTATAAACATCAACATTGCAGGTTGAAATGGGAGTGCTCTTATTGATACGGGAGTATCGGATTTATTCATATTGGAGAAGGCTGCGAAGAAACTTGGTCTTTCGATTAAGAAATCGAATAGGAAGATCAAGACGGTAAATTCCGAGGAGGGCCCAACTGTGGGAGTAGTTCGTGACGTGGAACTACAAATCGGCGAATGGAAGGGCAAGGAAGAATTCGAGGTAATCCAATTAGATGATTACGATTATGTGCTTGGCTTAAACTTCCTTGGCGAGATTCGAGGCGGTTCTGTACCCATGGGCCGATCAGATTCATATTGTCACTGGTCCATTATCAAAGATTGTTGTGCCAGTGTATCGGGATATGAAGGTTGGGACAAAGGTTTTGTCGTCGATCCAACTGCTCGAGGATGTTTCGTATGGAAGGAACATTGACTCGATGGAACGGGATGCTACGAAAGCCATTTCGGAAGAATTAGAGGCGCAAGAGATCGATATGAAGCCTGCAGATTCGACTGTGGAGCCGACACCTATGGGAAAGGTGGGTTGTGCATCGGGCTTCGAGGAAAAAGGAGCGATGCAGAAACAGTCGGGACGAGTAAATGCTGCGAGAAAGGTACATTGCAAACACTCTGATAGTGTTTTAAATTCTGACTTGTTGGCTTGGCAAGGTCGTAAGGGCCCCTTCAGAGTTCATAAGCAAGTCAGCCGAAGGACTATAGGCAGCACGAAGCCAAGGAATGAGAATCAAGGCGATTCAAAAGGGAACAAGTCAAAATTGAGGCAAGTTAGTGCGGAGACTTCTTGCCAACGTGATGTACCAACGAGTGTGACGATTCAAGATAAGAGGCGACGAAAGCTGAGGCAAAAAGTTCGAAAGAAGGAACAACCCGATCAGGAAGCGAGTCGGGAGGAAGCCAAGGCAACGAGTGAGATCCAAAGTGAATCAAGTCAGTGCCATTCGGAAGTCGCAACGAGGGCGTTGCGAGAATGGGTGGGGGAGAATGTCACGGGTCAGAGTTCAAGACCCGTGACCATGGCACAAGATGCGCCCATGGAGGTCCGTTGATAAGATGGGGATCATTTAGCCCACAAGAAGCGCCCGATTCAAGGAACCGTTGGAGAAGCTTGTCGATTGAAGCTCTGGTTGGCCGATAGCAGATATGGCAACTTAGGCAACTATGGTAACTAATCTTCAAGATAGGGGGAATCATATCTTGTAAGATTAGATAGGATTTGATATGGCAATATCTTGTAAAATCCCTTAAATTAAGGGATATAGTTAATCTCGTCCGTCGATGTAATTGTATCTTGTCCGTCAGTTTTGGGGAGCTCAAGTATAAATAGAGAGCCTCCCCCTCACTTGTAAATCATCCATTGTATTTGAGAATTCTTAAAAGTAATAGAGTTCTGAGAGCATTTACTCAAACACTTTGTGTGCAATCTTTTCTGTGGCTTTCTGTTGTTCTTTATAAGCTTCTTTTGGCATAAGTTTGCTTCCGCTGTTCGATTGGTGCCTTGGAGGAGTTCTTAAGGAATCCTCATTCGAGTAAAGGCTGACTTGGGCGAGTTTGGACGAGGAAATCGCCTAAGGTTGCACGGATTGCGAGACGAAAGCTCTAGCCCCGTGACACTAGTGGTTGCAGTCAAAAATAATAGTCAAATAGCTTATTTATATTCTAATATTTTGAATTAGATGTGAATATTTATATGATTTTGAAAATTTTTAAAAAATTTATTTATAGTATAATTTTAAGGTTATATTTTTATACTTGTTTTAACATAGTTGGTTATAAATATTTTCTTCATAACTTACTTTAATAGTTATCCAACTATTAGTAAATTTCTTTTTTAGTTATTTAACTATAAAAAAAGTTACAAAATCGTAAAGCTGTCCATGAGTCGACCCGATCGGTCTAAAAATTCATTTTACTATTAAACATAATAATAAATTAAAAATATATTTTTAGTTGCTATTTTATTATTAATATTTAATTTAAAGGCACTTTTTGTTACTTAAATTGAATTTGGGTTAGGTCGACTCGAAGTGCAAAAATCTTTGTCTGTGTTGGAGATCGACCCGATTAAGCAATAAACAAGTAACAAATAGCGGAAGAAATTTAGAAATTAAACACACAAATTTAACGTGAAAAAATCCCTCCTAAGAGAATAAAAAATCACAGGTAAAGATGATTTTACCATGATGACAAAAGAATGAAGAATACAAAAGACAGAGATAAAAAACTAAACCTTGAAATCCTAAAATAAAGAACCCTTAAAACGTAAATACAAAATTCTCTAAAAGTTTTATGAGTTCTAATCTATTAATGAATGCGTTTTTCTAATGTTGTAAAAGATCCTATTTATAGGCTAAATTCGTAGGTCAAATAATAATAAAATAATCTAGACTAATTAAAATTCGACTGAAACAAATAAATAGAGTTTAACTAGAAGATTATCTCTCAAATTTGACTGAAATATGAGGCATATTCAACAAATCTCCACATTGACTTGTATTTCCACTACGCCATCTTTGCCAAAGCCCGCCACATGCTTATCTTGAACTATGCAGGGAATTAACTCAGTTGAATATGTGCCTAGAAGTTGGAAGACTTCTACTAGCCTTTGACTTGTCCACTGCCAAACCAAAACTAACTCGGGTTTGATTTTCATGAACACAATGCCCTAACTATTCAAAACTTGCATCTAAAAGAAAACCTCTATAACAACCCAATTTTAGTGAAATCGAAATAGTGGTTTCGAGACCACAAATCCGAGTCCGAAAAATGAAATTATTTAAATTTCATAAATGATAAGTATTATGATAGGAATATTACATGAAAATTTTTATAAAAAAAATTATCAATTATGTGTCTAATTGCAAAAAGGACTAAATTGAATAAAATGTTAAAGTTGTGTACTAAAAGCTATAGGAATTATATAACTAGAGAATTCAAAATGTGAGGTCCTTATATGGCAATTAGACCATTGAAGAAAAACATGTAGATATTTTTAATGAGTCATCCATGGAAAAATGGAAAAAGGTAAAGGACTAAATTAGAAAGTGGAAAAGTTAAATGATATTAATTAAATTAAATGAAAAAGATATCATTTTATCATCATCTTCTCCGAAAAATACATGGAAACCCTAGGAGAGAGAAAAAAATTTCTCAAGCTTGATTTGATAAGTTCTATGTCCCGTTTTTAGTAATTTTTATATTTTTGAGATCAGGAAAGTTTAATTTCTTTATCTGGGTGCTTAAATTGAAAGAAAATCAAAATTTAGAAAATTAACCATGGATGAATATGCTGTAAATTGAAAGTTTTTGATAGAAAATGAAAGATTATTGATAGATAAATCACTATTATTGATAGATAAATCACTTTTACAAAGTGATTTTTAGTGAAAGCATGTGTAGGGACTAAATTGTAAAGAATTTTAAAATTTATGAAATACATGTGCTGTAAAAGTTATATTTGAATTTTGAATAAGCTTGGAATAAGTAGTAAATTGCATGAATTTCAATTTCCGAGCCTGGGGATGAAATTGGAATTAATTAAAAGTTTAGGGACAAAATGATACTTTTGCCTAAAATGTGAAATGGGCTTGATTGAATGTAAAAATCATATAATTTATGATTAAATTTATTTATATAGATCCGGAAGTGTCGAACAAAGAAAAAGATCGAGAGAAAGAAAAAGTCTCGAATTAGTAGATACGATCAATTGTTAAGATAAGTTCGTATAACTAAATTAAGCATGTAAATGTGTTGAAATGATTGTTGAATTATATGCATCATGATTTTCAATTGGTATGTACATGTAATAAACCAATGTTGATTTGTGATTAACATATAAATGATGAAATGATGCATGAATCCGTTTGAATATTGATTTCCGATTGGACAGGTGATTACCGTGAATATGAGATCTTGCATATGTTGCAATTAAAGGTTGTCTCTAAAGGATAATCTTTTGATCTCATTATGAAAAGGAAATGTACACCTTGTTTGTACTATGTGAAAAGGGATAGCTTCGGCTATCGAATGTGAAAAGGAAATGTATACTTTGTGTATACCACATGAAAAGGCTATGTACACTATGTGTGTACACTTGGAAAATTTAGGTATACTTTGTGTATACCATATGAAAAGGAAATGTATACTTTGTGTATATCACTTGAAAAGGAACGGTACACTATGTGTGTACACTTGAAAAGGTTATGTGCGCTTTGTGTGTACAAACTGAAAAGGGAATGTACACCTCGGGTGTACAATTAGAAAAGGAAAGGTCCATCGGAAATTTAAAGATTCAACGGAAATGTATTAACAAGTGAAATAAGAAGAAATGACATGATGAGCTAATCTATGCATATTAATGTTTTTGTACTAACCATTTTGGTTGAATGATTATGAATAGGCTATATTTGCTAGTTTGCTAAGTTGATGGATAAATTGCCTTATGTGTGATTTACTTGTTATATATGAATGATAAGTGTTGTTTGGTTATATGAACTTACTAAGCATATAATACTTACAAGGTTTATTTTTCTATGTTTTATAGTGCTCGAAGCTCGTGAAGGTTGGATTGGGTCGGAGCTATCATCACACTATCATCTCCTTAATTTTGGTATAAACGATAAACTCATTTTGATATAATGGCATGTATAGGATAATGAGGCCAAATGGTGATGTAACATGTTTGTTCACAAGCTAGTCATTGAAATGGCTAGTAATATGGTATGTTCATATTCAACAAGATATACATAATCTTTATCAAAACATGATTTATAAACCAATGTAAAGGTAAGCTTCAGGTATGGTTAAGCGTTGGAAATGTTAGATTGAATGATGGAAATTGGTTGAAATGGATGGTATATACTTGTAAGTTATAATGCAGGAAATTGGTTAAATTTGGGTGAGAAATAGGTCTAGGAAATGACTTTATTTCGTCCACACGGGTAAGACACATGGGCGTGTGTCTAGGCCGTGTGTGACACACGGACAGCCCACGGGCGTGTGAAATGACCGTGTGTCCCCTGTATCCTTAAATATGAAGTCAAGATAGTATATGAGTAAAAGACACGACCGTGTAAAGGACACGGGTTTTTAGCATGGTCGTGTGTCAAAACCGTGTGAAAATGGCTTAAAATGGTGAAAAATCAGTGTACCACACGTCCTAGCGACATGGGCGTGTGCCCAGGCCGTGTGCCCCTCTGATGCTTAAGAAATTGCAAGTCAGAATTCTACACGGGCTGGTCACAGGGCCATGGGATCCCCACGGGCTGGCCACACAGCCATGTCCCAAGCTACACGGGCGTGTGCCCCTATCTTCAAGGTAAAATTTTAAAAGTTACCGGTTTAGTCCCGAAACATTTCTAAAGCATGTATTGGGCCCCATAGGCCCATATTAGGGACTTTATGATAAAATATGTAAAGTTTTGATTTGGAATGAAAATTTATGACTCGATTTTGTACAAATACTAGTGTATAAGTCTGGTAATGCCTCGTAACCTTATTCTAGTGACGGATATGGGTTAGGGGTATTACAACCTCTCTTCAATGAAACGGTCATACCTTTTCTCTCATATGACCAAGTTACCTCCGCTCTAAACGAGTTGACTTCAACTCCATAATGAACAAGGGATGTTCGGTTTCACCAGTCACTGAAGAACCTTCCAGAATATAAAAATCGACGGTCTTTTTACCTTTTAACAAAATGAGAGCCCCACAAGACACCTTAATACTGCTCAACTCAATATTAATTCTGCAACCTTTCGAGTCTAAAATACTCAAAGAGATATGATTCTTTTGCAAATCATGTACACACCTGACATTTGAGAGTGTCCTAATCATCCCAACGTGTATCCTAATTTTAACAATATTAATATTGATTACCTTACTGGATGAATCGTTTACCATCCGTACAACTCCACCTTCAACCGAACTGTATGTAGAGAACCATTCTTTGTTGGGACATCTGTGGAAAGAACATCCCAAATCTAGGATCTACTTAGACGTAAGTTTGGAGTTATCGCTCATTGAAACTAACAAGAAATCATCACCACTTTCGTCGGCCAAATTAGCATCAGCTACATCTTTCTCGTTACTTTTAGCAGCCCTTTTATTTCGTAGTTTATAACAATCTACTTTGACGTGACCTAACTTCTTATAATAGCGACACCTTTTGTCTCGCTTCTTTGATGCTACCAAAATGGAAGTTTACCTATCTACCTTGCTATCTGAACCAAACTCATTTTCAAGTTTGTCTTTACTCAACAAATGGCCCTTCACATCCTCGAACGAGAGTTTGCCTCTATCATAAATCAAGGTCTCCCTGAAAGACTTGTATAAAAAGGGTAAAGAGCATAATAATAGCATAGCCTGGTCTTTATTGTAACACCCCTATACCTGATCCAAACATATGGATCCGGTATAAGACTATTACATTTGGTGCCAGAACGATTATCGCTAGATACTGTTTAATTTAAACATTTATACATATTATTTTCAACTTAGATCAACCACATTTGGTCTACCTATGTACATGCCATTTTAATTCAAAATATGATACTTACTTTTGAAGCTCTTGAGGATGTGATGAGATGAGAGATCTCCTAACCGGACGTTACCTCTTAGAGTCTAACTGTACCTACGCGTTAAAAATAAACGCGTTAAGCAACTAAAGGCTTAGTAAGCACTACAAGAATAAATATGAAAATAAATCATAACAAAATATTTTAAAACTTATTCAATCAATACATATTTGCACACATATAAGTTTCTTCAGTTATGCCTTATTTTTAATAAAAAAAATTAACTTATCTTTTTGTAAGTTATCAAACTTACCTTAACACATTGGTATTTCACTTTTGTTCACATCTCATATTCTTAGCCCAAAGTAAACTTTATAGAACACAACAGATATACGAAACAAATATAAAGGTGCATTATTATGCACTAATGAATAGAAAGCACTAAAGTGCTATATAGAGAGCACGAATATGCTAAACAGAGAGCACTAATGTGCTAATAATTAGAGAGCACTAACGTGCTAATAATTAGAGAGCTGCATGCCACTAATATCCTAGTAGTTCTAATCTCGTCTACTTGGGCAAATTATATCATGCGCACATATCACTTTTACACTTTTCGTATAATGCTTTTGCATACTTTACAATTTAATCCTTGTAACAATAATACATATACTTATATCTTTACTATATTTAATACATGTAATATATTTCTAAATTCAATATTCATCCATAATTCACTAATAATCCTTATCATATATTTCACATATCACTTCTATATATTTTGTAATTTAGCCATTAGTACAAAATTTCATGTAGCAATATATTTTACTTTTAATAACACATATAACATAATTCAACACTTATTAATATTCCAAAATACACTACAACATCAATGTTTCTCATTTTAAGTGTTATGCACTTCACTTTTCAATTTCTAATATAAAATTTTCCAAATTTACGATTTAACCCTTAATTTTCCACAACTTAGGAAATAATTGTAACTTAGTTTATAAAATTCATATATTCTTTTATTTTTCACCTATAATTTTCTTAAATAAATTTCATGATTTCCTTAATCTAATTTTTTTTAATTCTAAGTAATTCTATACTACAATATAAGCATTTAAATAAAAGTAATTTAAAAATCTTGTAGTACTTACAACAAAAAGGTTGAGACGATGTATTTTATTCTTCCTTCACTCTTTAGCCTTCTCTTTTCCTTTTTCTTCAATTAGGTCCGTTCCTTTCTTAACCGAGATCTCCAACTCAACGTTAGCTACGGAAATTGAAACAATTAAAATTTATCAATACACTACAATTTTCATATTAAATATTTCAATTTATACTCAACCTTTGCTCACGTTTCAATTTAGTCCATTAATCAAGACTAACTTTATTTTATTTAAAACTATGTTTTCATTTAAATCTCACTTTAGACTAATTTCCAGTTTCAAATTTCACCATAAACCCTAATTTTAAAATTCTCTCAATTTAGTCCCTATTATTTCAAAACCTATAATTTATTTTACAATTTAATCCCTTTTTCACTTCTAACTTGAAATTATATCAATTTAATCCCTAACACTTCAATTTATTCAACATGAACAACATCTAATAATCTATTAACTTTCAAAATTTTAACATAAATCAAGTAGTATTTATCTCTAGGATTCCAAAAACTCAAAAATTACAAGAAAATGACTTAATTTAACTTACCAATTAAACTTCAAGCTTGAAATCTCTAATTTTCCCTTTATCCTTCTTTCCCTCTTCTTTCCTTCCTATTTTCGTTTGCTATATGTTTCTTTTTGTTTTGTTTCTTTCTTTTTCATTTCCTTTATCTTATTTACCTATTTATAATTATACATTATGATATATATTTTTAACAAATATCTATTACTTAAATAAATATTTGTATTACAAATGTATACATATATATTATTACATTTGTATTACAAACTGTAAAATATAAAAAATTGGGGCAAAACTATAAAATTTTAAAAATAGGGGACAAAACTACAAAATCTAAAAAATGAGGACAAAACTATAAAATCTAAAAATAGGGGACACACGGCCGTGTGACCAGACCGTGTGGGAAGCGATGAACTGTGTGGTAAGGGGTACATGGCCATGTGGTTGGGTCGTGTAATAGACTGAGGTAGTGTGAAAGTTGCAAAATCAACCTACAAAGGAGACATGGCTGTGTGGCAGGCTGTGTGGAGGGTCCTAGGCCGTGTGAGAATTGAAAACCTAGAGTTTCAGAGGAACATGGTTGTGTGAGGAGTCATGTGGTCCACACGCGTGGCCTACACGCCCGTGTGGTTGGCTATGTAGCTCTATTCCGAGCATGGTTTGCCCTAATTCGCTGGTAAAAGAACACATACCTTTCACCGAGATTCTGAGCAACGTCCCTCATGTTTAAATCTGGTCTAATATACCTGTAACAGGTCCTTCATACGACATTTGTACACGAGTTAAGGTTTGTTTTCTAAGATTTATCAAGATTCAACGATATTAACAAAAGATTCGTCAAGAACCGTGAAAGATCAGCTAATTGATTTGAAAGATCAATATCATATATAAATTTTACGAAATTTTGGGGCCTTAAACTTTAGATTGCGATGCACTTACCGAACTTAATGGAATTACAGAGGCTACCAACGATGAATTCAAAAATCGGTAGGGAATCAATTTATCGAGGATTGATTTGATATCAATAGCATAAATAGTTTTATCAATTAAATGACCAATTTGATGAAAATAAAAGGGGGAGAAAAGAAAAGAAGAATTTAAAGGGAAAAGAGGGATAATTCAAGTTGAAATAAAAAAGAAATTAAAATCTTAGGGTAATTAGAAAAAGTGATTAAATATCTAAATTTTCAAACTTTAAGGATGTAAGGTAATTACCCAAAATTTGGGCAAAAAAAATAAAAAAATATGAAAATAGGTAAAAAGTGGTTTGAGCTAAAGCAAAGGAGGAAGAAACAAGCATGTTTAATAATTTAGGCTACTACTCATTCATAGTCAATTTTTACTCTATTTAATATTTATTTTAGTGTGATATTTATCCTTATTTGTTGAAAATAAAAATAAAAAGAAATGAGAGAAAAGTGACTTAAACCTAAGACGTCCAAGGTAGCAATTATCTAACCATCAAGCTTATTCAATTACTTTTTTGGTTAATACAATTAACCTTTTAAACTGTAGGGTGTGACACTAAATTTAAAATTCATTATTCATTTAAGTCTATTTTGTTAATGACCATTAATATAAAAAAAAAAAAAGAGATAACGTAATTTTTGACAGTTGAGCTTGACAAGTAAGTTCATATTGGCCTCTTAACTTCACAATTAGGTTCACTTTGGTATTTGTATTTTTTGTTCACTTTGACACTTGAACTTGACAACTAACTTCATTTTGATTATCGAACTTCACAACTAGATTAGAAAATTTTCATTTCAACCATTTATTTTCCGGAGTAGTCAAAGCCACTATGGTGCACTTGCCTTAGTAATGCAAGTTCCTTGTAAATGTAAGATTTTGTATAAGAACCAATATATGCCTAATAGAATACCGGTTTATCGGCCAAACCGGTAACAAAAATACTCACTGATATACTTTATCTCGCCTCCAGCTATGTGGATTCCTTTGAATTATCGGACTTTAATTATAATCATCATTATTTTTTATACAAATTAACATTTTGCTTCTGCATGTTGTTTTAGTTTGTCCAACGACTTATAAGACGGGAACTGGAACCGTGGGAAACAGTTGTCGGAGCTATATCCGGAGGGTTAGCTTCTGTTACTACTACACCATTCGATGTCATTAAAACTACAATGATGACTACACCCGTGGCCCGAAACGTATCGATGTCAGCAGTAGCCTTTTCTATACTCCGTGACGAGGGACCCCTTGCGCTGTTCAAAGGAGCCGTACCAAGGTTTTTCTGGATTGTTCCCTTAGGTGCCATGAACTTTGCCGGCTCCGAGTTGTTGAGGAAGGCCATGCATGGACGGGTGTAAACAAGGCAAATGTGCTCGTAAGCTAAATAAAATTAAATTGAAATTGGCTTGGTCAGTGTCAAGTCGAATTTGAGCTTGAACAGTTTAAGTTATCAAGTAAGCTGGATTTTCTAAGCATAACCAAGCTCTTTTACTCGAACTTGAGCTCTATCACAATTAATCGAGCTTCTTTTTATGTCAAATAAGGGAATATCTGGTTCGAAGCTGCAACCGCCGTTGCTGTTGCACCATCTGCAAAAATACAGCGTGAAAGTGTTCTTAAATCTGTTTTTGCTGGGGGTCTGTCATGCGCATTCTCCTCGACCGTAATGCATCCTGTTGATACTGTAAAGGTACATTCTGTTTATTTCATTAGGGGTTTTTTATGATTTTTTGTTTTTGTTTTTTTCCTTCTTTTCATTTCTGTTTTCGTACTTTATCAGACTCAGTGCAAGCATCAACCACCCTGACATTCCCAGAAATTATGTCAAAGACTCCGCAAATCGGATTACGAGGGTTATATAAGGGTTCCATCCCTGCAATTCTTGGACAGTTTTCAAGGTTATATATAAACATATATCTTGTTTTTTATCATTTGTTTTTAGTTTGGAGTTTGATTTTGCTTTCTCTTATTTATTCGTGTAATCGCTTTTCTTTCAATGTTGCAGCCATGGATTGCGGACAGGTATATGTGAAGTAAGCAAGCTTGTATTGATCAATGTCGCTCCGAACCTCCCCGACATCCAGGTATTTGTTGCACTATTACAATTGAATGTCTGTTGTCATATAAGTTTTCTTCCGAGTGCCATTCATGTAGCTCTTTTTCATTTGGGCCCAGTTTATAAATTCCCCTGATTTCATGGGCATTGCCCCTCTAGTCATGGAAACTAAGAAAAACAAGAAGTTACATGTTAAAAGGAAATTTCTACTTATCTGTATAAATGATGATAAACAAGCTACCTTTGTTACTTAGACTAGGGTGTAAGTATTTGGAGGGTTCTTGGATGGTCATATCCTCGTACCAATACTTGGATATGCATTGGATATTGGTGTGTAACATAGTAGTGCACATTCAAAGCATTCGCTATACATGAAGGTAAACAATTACCAAAATTGAACTGATTGTTCTAGGAAATTTTATTTCTTTGATATGATTATGGAAACAAAAATTTGAACTTCCAAGTCATTGGTTGTCTATTTCTTGGATTGTACCGGATTCCCTTATTTGTCAGTAATGGTTTTATATGCTCGTGAAGTCTCATACTAACTCTGCTGTTCTATGTGAGTACATCCACATTTTCCTTGAAGCACCTCTAATTTATGCATATCCAAACTTCGGAATAGGAGTGTGATCCCCTAGGGATTTTCCAAATATATGAAGATATTGAAATATATTGAAAATACCCATGTTTAATACTCATACTCGAGTCCAAGTAATATCGATTTTGAGGGTTTATTTCTCTTTGCGCACTTGCTGAAAGAAGTCTTGCACACTTAATTTCCGTATTCCGGAAAGTAATGAATCATAAGATCGTATTAGACTTATTTCGATACTGATTTGCAACATTGTGTTAAGGTCTCATTTACGTGCTCTGTAGGTTGAATCCATGGCATCGTTCTTCAGTACGGTTCTAGGAATAGTGGCTCGTTTACCTTGTGAGGTATTGCAGGCTGACCTTTATGACAATGTCGGAGAAGCTCTTATCGGTACTTGGCAGCAGGATGGTCTGAAGGGCTTTTTCCGTGGGACCAGGGCCACACTTTGTCGTGAGTTATCGTTTCATGTCACAGGGATGGGCCTATACACCATGGCATCATTCTTGTATGTTGGTGTTACATTTAAAAATAAAAATAAACTTGATATTTATATAACAAAAAAATAATATTTGAATGAATTTAAATTTAAAAAAGAATTTTAATAGTGCTAGTAATGTTAAAATAAAATAAAGAACACACATATTTTTACGTGGAAATCTTTTCGGGAAAAAATCACAGGCAGAGGAGAAGAAAATTCACTATGTCGAATTCGAATTAATTACAAGAGGAATAGACTATGTCTTTTTATAGACTTGTAAAGCCATATTCTAGTAGGATTGAAACACCTTATTCTAATCAATATAAAATAGATGGAGTTTAATAAGGTTTAAAAAACCTTATTCTAAAATAAAATAAAAGAAGTGTAGTTCTATATGAATTTTACTTTTATTTTGTTTTACCACTGTATTTTATTTAGATAAGGATTCGGGTCATTTAATTCTAACAATCTCCACTTTCACACGAATTCTCAATGAACAAGTTCTTCATCGCGAACTCTCAACGAACAAGTTCTCCACCTCTTCCATAAAACCCCTTAAGGGTTTAACTTCAACAGTGAACACCAACCAAGTCTAAGCAATGCTCAAACTTGGTTATAGGAAGTGACTTAGTCATCATATCTGTAGGATTTTCATGAGTACTAATTTTGCTCACAACAATATCACCATGAGCAATAATATCACGAACAAAATGATACTGAACATCAGCGTGTTTTGTTCTCTCATGAAACATTTGATCTTTTGTAAGGAAGATTACACTCTGACTGTCACAAAATACTGTACTGATTTGAAGGTCTTCATTGAGTTCACTAAAGAGTCCCTTCAACCAAATAGCTTCTTTACAAGCCTCAGTAATCGCCATGTACTTAGCTTCAGTGGTAGACAAAGCAACTGTAGTTTGCAAAGTAGCTTTCCAACTGATTGCACAACCTTTGATTGTAAATACATAACCTGTAAGAGATCTTCTTCTATCAAGGTCTCCAGCAAAATCAATATCAACATACCCAATAACTCCATCTCTAGTTCTTTCAAACTGTAAGCAGACATCAGTAGTACCTCATAAGTATCTTAAAATCCACCGAACTGCTTTCCAGTGTTCTTTACTGGGATTTGCCATTTATCTACTAACTGCACTGACTGCATATGATAAATATAAACGTGAACAAACCATAACATACATGAGAGATCCCACTGCACTAGAGTATGGAACATGTGACATGTACTCAATCTCATCATCTGATTGTCGAGACAAAGCTGATGAAAGTCTGAAATGGGCTGCTAAAGTAGTATTAACAGGCTTAGCACTCTGCATATTGAACCTGTAAAGAACTTTCTCAATGCACCCCTTCTGACTTAAATACAATTTACTTGCTTTTCCATCTCTGAGAATCTCCATACCAAGTATCTTTGATAAACTGTAATATATACATATTTTTTACCCTATGCTTAGCATATTTATGGATGATTTTTCCTTAATTTTATTGAATTCGATGCTCCTAATCCTTTAAATTCATGTTTTCCACTTAGGTGAGCATAGGAAGGCAAAAAGAGCGAGAAACGGGCTAAAAACGGACAAAATGGGCCTAATTTAGCATGACACACGGCCTAGGCACTTCCACATGGGTGATCCACATGCTCGTGTATGACACACGGGTAGACCACACGCTCATGTGTCATGGCCGTGTCGAGAATAAACCAAGTTAGAATTGCACACAGCCTAAGCACTTGCACCGGGCATAGGACATGGCCGTGTCCCTGTCGAGCCCAAGTCTAATTCTACTTGAAAAATACCACTTTTGAGGGTTTGGAAGCATTGTAAAGCCTATAAAAACACCCTAGAAGAGGATTGGAGGGGACACACAGAGTAGAAGGAGGAAATACTGAAGGATAGCCATCGAAATCACCTCAGAGACAAGATCTACATCAAGACTGAAGATTTCCATCTAATCTCCTAGAAGTTCTTTGAGTTTCTTTATGTTTTGTTACTTTCCAACTCATGAGATGTTTTCCATTATTATTATGAACTAAACTCCCTAAATACTTAAGGGAGAGGAAACCTAAGACGAATCTTATTACTCTTTGATTTATATGATAAATACTTGTTCTTATTCTTAACTGTGAGTTTAACCATTGTTTTAATATTCCAGGATATTAATTCAGGTTTTTGATGTGCTTATTCAGTGGAGGAAAAGTCCTTGTTTAAGAGTAGATCATTCATAATTAAGCGGAGTTGCATTCAATCCTAGAGATAGGACGACATAAATCTGCCAGATTAGAGTCAAATCTAATAAGGGAATCTATAGATCGAGTTAATGCGACAATAGGGGTTTTAATTAGAAAGAGATTTTGATTAATCAACTTAGAGTCAGTTGTTTTTCGTCTCGAGAGAGATATTAATATAAATTGGGGATTTCTACGGATTAAGTCAAGTGAATAAATCGTCTAATTCGAAGGTAATAAGTGAAGTCTAGGTGGATTCTTCCTTGGGTATTGTCTTCTCCATCAGTTTTCCAAAAGTATTTTCTAACTTTAATCTGTCGTAATCTTAGTTAATTAGATAATTAGTTTTAGTTTAAAAATATCTTTTAATTTTTTAGGCTAGATAATAGAAAGATAGTAATTACTAGTACTTTTAGTCTTCGTGGATACGATATTTCCGGTCTCACCATAACTATACTACTGTTCGATAGGTGCACTTGCCTTAGTCGAATTTTTAGTTAGCTTCATGACCATCAAGTTTTTGGTGTCATTGCTGGGGACTAAGATATTAGGAACGCTTGATTTTTATTACTTTAGTCATTTTTACTTTTATTGCAATTTACTTTTTATTTTTAGTTTAATTTTTCTTTACTAATTTTTCTTTTCTTTACTTCTACAGGTTTTTATAGTTTATGACTAGAAGAAACCCATCAAGACCTTTACTTTTTGATAGTGAGATTGAGAGCATAACTCGCAGAAACCGAAGAGAAATAAGGTGAAGCCTACAATATATAGAGGAAGGACAATAGGATGATATTCACACCACAACTGAGGAGATGGCTGAAAATCAGAATAATTCGCTACCTCCTATGGTTGCCGTTAATCCAATAGATCAGAATCCTGCTCCTCGTACTATGTATGATTATGCTAAGCCTAATTTAACAGGAACTGAATCGAGTATAGTTGACCTACTGTTGCTGCAAATAATTTTGAACTGAAACCTAACACGATCCAAATGATACAACAATTTGTTCAGTTTGATGGTTTACAGGACGGGAATCCAAACACTCATTTGGCGAATTTTTTAGAATTCTACGACACCTTTAAGATTAATGGCATTTCTGATGATATCATTCACCTTCGGTTGTTTCCCTTTTCGTTACAAAATAAGGCTAAATAATGGTTGAATTTGTTATCATGAGGGTCAATCACCACTTGGGAACAAATGACCGAAAAATTTCTGCTTAAATATTTCCCACTGGTTAAAACGGTTAAACTAAGGAATAATATCTCTTCTTTTGTGTAGATGGATTTGGAAACACTTTATGATGCATGGGAGAGATAAATGACTTATTGAGAAGGTGCCCTTACCATGGGTTACCTCTATGGTTGTAAGTTAAGACTTTTTATAACAGTGTGAACCCTTCAACAAGACAACTGATCGATGCAGCTACTGGTGGAACCTTAAATAATAAAACATCTGAGGAGGCTTATGAATTTATTGAAGAGATGTCACTGAATAACTATCAGTGGCAAGTCATGAAAACAAAGCCGACAAAAGCAGCCAGTGTTTTCAACCTCGATACGGTCACTATGCTATCTAACCAGGTAGAACTTTTAAAGAAAAAGATTGATGGTTTGTATGGTTCTACTCAGGTACATCCAGCAATGAGGTGTGATTCAAATGGAAGAGGAATACACAACATAGATTTTCTATCCTTCAACCCTAGCACTGAGGAGAAACAAGTCCAATATATGTGTAACGCCCCAAAAATCTTGAACTTTCTTTTTTTTTTATTTTGATAAAAGGTGTGCTTAATATCCCTAGTCAAGTGTTATTTATGTGATAATAGACCTTGGTTAAGTTTTGAGTTCAAACTTTAGGGTGAAAGAGATTATAGTGAATAATTAAAAGAACCTTGATGGCAAGTAGTTTGGTTTTTAAATAAATGAAGGAGGAATTGGACACAAGGACCCTTGTCTTGGAGTGGCAAGTAGCGTCACATGTAGGGCTTAGAGGTGGCGTCACATGTATGGAAAGGAGGTTTGGGGTTTGAATCCCTCCTTGCTCAAAAGAAGGATTTATTTTTGCTCAATGAATAGCCAATGGTGGCATTGGATGTGAACTCTAAAGGGAGAGATCAGAGGAGAAATTTAAGGAAAGGATTAAGCAGTTATTAGAGAGAAAAGTTAGGAGATGAGGAGTGTAGAGAGGTGGAGCTGAATTGGGAATTTGGGGATAGGTAAATTCGACTATAGTATATATAGGTGTCAATTTTGTGGATTCTAGGTTAATGTCGAATTCTTCCTCTCTATGTTACCGAAAACAATTTTCTCTCCAAAGATCTAAAAGCCGAAATCCCTTGTTCTTTCTCTTTTATTTTGTGCCGATTTCTTCTCTTCCTTTCACATTAAACTCTTTTCTTTCTTGTTCCTAGTTGCTTTCTCTAAAGCCGAATATCTTTTGGCCAAAATCCTATTGTGCCGCCACTTTTTCTTCAATGTTGGCTGATCGATTCTTGTATAAGTGCTTTACTTTCTTTTAGTTGGTCTTCTTAGTACCGATTTCTTCTCTCCTTCACCTTTTCTAAATCAATTTTGGTAGGGGATTAGTATCGAATCTCGAAGTTTAGATCTCTGTCGAATCGCTTCTTAGGCATTTTGGGGTTTTGGGTAAGTGTTCCTCATTTATTGGTTAAGGTTGGCCGAATGGTTATGGATGATTTAAGAGTAACTTAAGATGATTGCGAGTCACTTGTTGTTTAGTTTTTAATGATTAAGATGGATGCAGATTTAAGAAATACTCGTGATTAGTGATCAAAGAAAGGCTATTAAGGCTTGTCGTTCAAGGTAAGGCAAATGTGAGATTTTCAGTTTGTGGTGATCGTATTTGATCAGTGTGTGATTAATCATTTTGTGACATCGTTTTTAGGTTCGTAGCTAAGGAGATCACGACACGTCTTAGTACTAGGTGTGTACATACACTGCACACATACAGTAGGCCGGCAAATCTCGAAATGTCGAAATGCCAAAAAGCCAGAAGTTTGGCTACAATAGTCTTGCGAGTGCACGAACACTCGTAAGGGGGGAAACAATAGGTTATCATAGGATCTATGAGCGATTCCATGGACTTGGGCCGTGTTTTGGCCAATCGGGCTAGAATGAGCTAAATGGGCCAATGGGCTGTAGGGCCCATAATAGGCAAAATTGGCAATTTGATACTAAGTAATGAAAAAGCATATGATTGTATGACTATAAATTTGATTGGGCCTGATTGGCCATATGAATGTGATTGGGGCCGATAGGCCATATGAATAAGTGTGGATTTGTTAGTGTTTAGTAAGGGGTTGTGGATCTAGTTTTTGGTAACTACTCAATCAGGCATAAAACTTAAATAATTAATTAATTGCGACCATGGATGAGTTATCAGGTTAAGGTGTGGCAAGGGGTATATGCATGTCCAGGATTGGATCTAGGGAGAGCTTGGTACTTAAGCGGTCTTAATGACTCACCTCCTCTTCCTTGGAATCCTACCTGGTGTATAGTATTTGTTCACTTTAGCTAACGAGGACTTGTTAACGGGCCAAGGTAGGTAATAAACCCATAATAAAGAAAAATTACTGAAATGCACCTAAGGACAAAAAATGACTAAAATACCCCTATGTGTTGAATGTAAGACTTATAGATGTTACATGTATACCTGCTGCATTCATATGATATTCTGTTTAGGTTGCATATAGGTTGGGAATTATGGAATGGAGGAAGTATATAAGGATCGCATGGTTGCTTGACAACCGTAGATCCACTGATGGCTATTAAGCCCAGTATTTGATTAGCAGCTTGCTGCAATGAAGGTGGTACCGCAACTAGGCTACCATTGATGTGTATCGGATGGGTGGGTCGATATTTATATCCCCACATGATGTGTACCGGGGGACGGAGTCAGTGTATAGCGGTTGAATTATTGGGGTGGGTTGTACAACATTGCATGTATGATATTATGGTGATTGATGATTGCTTAATACTCTTAGAGGGTTGTACACACTGAGTTTTTAAAAACTCACCCCCTCTTTTATTTTTCTCAGGTGATCCTCACTAGGTGGTTCGACGGTTGAAGGGACTCCGAGGTGGCCAACTATCAAGATGACTTGGACTTTTTTTTAGCATATCATTTCTAGTATTTAAATTTATTTCATTTCAGATTGTAAAAGGCCTAATCGCTAGATATTATTTCATTGTCATTACTATGCTTTGGAAACTAAATACAAACTGAATGTTACGTAATTTTCTCTTAAAGAGTTTTCAATAAAAATAAGGTTTTCAATAAAACACTTCAATGTAACAGGCTGGATTTGGCCATAACATCCGGGCCGGATTCGAGGTGTTATATTTAGTGGTATCAGAGTTAAGTTATAAAACTTGGGCTATGAAGTGGGTCTTATTATTTAGAGTTTATTTTTAAAAAAAATCTTGCTGTGTGGCACACCGAGTCTCCGACGTCGAATCAAGTAAGTGCTTTTATTTTAAGCTTGTTTAATATACTGTAGATAGTTAGTGGGCTACTTTAGATGATTATACTAAGGCTTTTAGTTGGAGTGAAACTGAAGCCCGTAGGACCTTGAGACTGTAGAGGATTTATAAAAACAACTTTCTTTTTAATACTTTCATAAAACATCGGCTTAATTATTGGAACTAACTAAAACTTCATAAAATTTCTAATCCAGATAATATGTAAATCAACGATGAGTGTTAGAAGAAGTGTAGGAGGCCGTGGCCGAGGCTAGGGAAGTGTTAAGGTTGAATCGTCGACATCGGGCCATATGCCCAATGTTGGAGTAAGAGAGGCTTCAGCCTCACCTGTGGCTGAGGCTAGACCGTATGGTCAGGCCGCAGGGGATGATGCATTGTCGTTGGTAATGCTGAGGATTTTGGAAAAGGTCGCAGGGCCCAATAATGGCACGAGAAATCGGAGGTCAATTTCGGAGCGACTTCGATCAAATGGGGCTGAGATCTTTAAGGGCGTGGCTAGTGTGGCTTCTAACATGGCTAAATACTGGTTGGAGGTCACTGAAAGGATAATGGATGACTTGGACTGTTCACCTGAACAAAAGTTGAAAGGGGCAGTGTCACTACTTAAGGAAGAAGCTTATCAGTGGTGGCTGACAGTTAAAGTGAGCACCCAGCCTGAGCAGGTCACTTGGGAGTTCTTCAAAACTGTGTTTCAATGGAAGTATGTGGGTGCGAGTTATGTGGATGCTAGAAGGAAGGAGTTCTTGAGCTTGACCTAGGGAAACAAATCTGTGGCGAAGTATGAGGCAGAATTTCTACGCCTTAGTAGATATGCAAGAGTTTTGGTGGTAACGGACTATGAGCATTGCGTTAGGTTTGAGGATGGTCTTAGGGATAGCATCAGAGTATTGATCGGTCCACAAAGGGAGCGAGTTTTCTCGGAGTTGGTAGAGAAAGCAAATATAGTAGAGGAGGTGAAACGCACGGAGCGCCTAAATTGGGAAAAAGAAAGGGGTAAGAATAAAAGGGAGGCTGAGACTTCTGGTGCTGGATAGAGGCCTAGGGCTAGGGCCAGAGTTAATGAGCCAGTCAGAGCAGGGCCTCCTGCTATTAATTGAGGGGTACCACCTTGTGCTGATTATACGAAAGGTCATGTAGGCTAGTGTTGGAAGAGGACGGGGGCTTGTCTAGCTTGTGGATCTATGGAGCATAGGATCAAGAGTTACCCTAGAATGCCAGGTCAGGTGCCAGTCGTGGGCCGAGGTAGTGTTCAGCCACCAAGAGGTGGTCAGCTGCTGCTAAGGGGCCGTGAGCAAGCCAGGGGCTGTAACGGTATTGGACGTGGACGTAGAGCACCAGGCGAAAATGCAGGTCATACTGAGGCGGGGTAGCCAGCTTTGGTTTATGCTGCTGATCGCCGAGAAGATGGTGATGCCCCAGATGTGATAACGAGTATGTTCTTTATACATGATTTACCTTACATTGCATTGATTGATATCGGATTGACTCATTCATATGTTGCATGCAATATGACTGAACCTTTAGGTGATATGTTTGAAATTACTACGAATGAAATTACTGTGATAAGTCCGTTAGGTTAGTCAGTGAGAGTGAATAAGTTGTTTAGGGAGGTACCCTTAGTAGTCCAATGAGTTACCCTTTTAGCGGATTTGATGGAACTACTGTTTAGCGAGTTTGATTTAATCTTGGGTATGGATTGGCTGGTGAAACACCGAGCAACCTTAGATTGCACTGCAAAGTGAATGGTGTTAAGAACGGTGGAGGATAAGGAGGTGGTGGTGATTGGTAAACGCCGGAATTATCTGTCGAATGTGATTTTGGCATTAAGGGTTGATAAGTTGGTACGAAAGGGATGCGAAGCCCATTGGGTTTATATTAGCGATATGGAGGCTAAGAGCCCTATTGTTAAGGAGTTGAGAATAGTTAGGGAATTTTCTAATATTTTTCCTAAGAAGCTGTCAGGGTTGCCGCCCAACAGAGAAGTAAAATTTGAAATCAAGTTGTTACCTGGTACGGCTCCGGTGTCCATCGCCCCTTATCGAATGGCACCGAAGGAGTTGGTAGAACTTAAGGCACAGATTCAAGAATTGTTGGATCGAGGATTCATCCGACCAAGTGTGTCTCCATAGGGAGCACCGATGTTATTTGTAAAGAAGAAAGATGAGACATTGCGAATGTACATCGACTATCGGTAATTGAACAAGTTAACTATTAAAAACAAGTACCCTTTGCCGAGAATCGATAATCTTTTTTATCAGTTTAGGAGAGCTTTCGTTTTCTTGAAGATTGATCTACATTCGGGGTATCACCAATTGAGGGTTAAGGAGGAGGATGTTTGTAAGACAGCTTTCAGAACTCGTTATGGGCACTTCGAGTTCTTGGTGATGCCATTCAGGCTGACGAACACACCTGCTGCTTTCATGGAACTCATGAATCGGGTCATCCAACCCTACCTGGATCGGTTCGTGGTGGTTTTTATAAATGACATCTTAGTGTACTCAAGAAAAGAGGATGAGCATGATGCACACTTAAGGATTGTGTTGCAAATTTTAAGGGAGAAGCAGTTGTATGCCAAATGCAGTAAGTGCGAATTTTGGCTAAGGGAGGTTACTTTTCTAGGACATGTGGTGTCAGCTGATGGGATTAAGGTGGATCCCCAGAAAATTGAAAAAGTGTTAGACTGGAAAACACCTAAGTCAGCGTAAAAAATTCGAAGTTTTCTAGGCTTGACAGGGTACTATAGGCAGTTTGTTGAGGGCTTTTCATTGATTGCTGCACTTTTAACTAAGTTGTTGAGGAAGGGGGTACCGTTTGAGTGGACGAACAAGCAGTAAGAGAGTTTTGGAAAGCTTGAGAAAGTTTTAACTGAGGCCCCTGTGTTGATTCAGCCAGAGCCTGAGAAGGAGTTTACGGTTTATAGTGACGCATTGCATGTGGGCTTGGGCTGCGTATTGATGCAGGGGGGAAAGGTGGTTGCGTATGCGTCACGCCAACTTAAGACTCACGAGGTGAATTACCCAACTCATGACTTGGAACTAGCTGCGGTGGTTTTTGTACTAAAAATATGGAGGCATTATTTATACGGAGAGAAGTGCATAATTTATTTGAACCATAAGAGTTTGAAGTACCTCCTTACCCAAAAAGAGCTAAACCTTAGGTAGGGTAGGTGGGTGGAATTTTTGAAGGATTATGATTGTACGATTGAATACCACCCTGGCAAAGCAAATGTGGTAGCCGACGCGTTGAGTCGTAGGGTTAAGTCGGACTTGAGGGCTATGCTCGCCAGTTTAAGCTTGTTGGATGATGGTAGCTTGTTAGCTGTGCTTCAAGTAAAGCCAGTGTGGGTTAAGCAGATAAAGAGTAAGCAGTTAGTGGATGAGACTTTGGGTGCTCGTTTTAGACAAGTAGAAAATGGGGAGACGTCAGACTTTGAAATAAATAGTGAAGGAGTGTTGTGTTTCCATGGGAGAATGTGTGTACTAAGGGACAATGATCTAAGGCAGTCTATTCTGCGGGAAGCACATAGTAGTCTCTATGTTATGCATCCTGGCAGAAGTAAGATGTATAAGAATTTGCGTGAGCATTACTGGTGGCCTGGACTTAAGCGCGAGGTTATGGAGTTCGTAAGTAAATGCTTGATTTGTCAAAAGGTGAAGGCGGAACATCAGTTGCCTTCAGGATTGCTTCAGCCAGTAAAGATTTCACTTTGGAAGTGGGAAATGATCATTATGGACTTTGTTAGTGGGCTACCCTTGACGCTTGTCGAAACCTTTTTTTTGAAAAACGGGGTCGACTTGGTTTTGAAAATGAAAACAAACGTGGGATTCGCCACCAATCCTTTTTGATGAGGTGTGATCGGGTCACCTCGTAGAAGTGGTTGTTTTCAATAAGTGGTTTGATTTATTTAAACAACGATTTTGGTCCACGAAATATAGAAAGATCGGTTCGGGGAGAATTAGTACCCTCGTAACGCCCAAAATTGGTACCTAGTTGATTAATTAGTGTCTTAGTGTCAAAAATTGGGAACTTTGAAGAAAAATACAATCCATCATTAAAATATTGCTTAATTGAAATTTTTTTGAGAAAGAGAGCATATTTCACGTTAATCGAGGAAAAAATTATGTCCGTAAGTTAGGACACAATGCCTTAAATTCCCGATACGCGAATAAATGTCGAAAAATTTATTTATTTTGAAAGATATTTGATTTTCTCAATTCTTAGAAAGAAATCATACTTCGTAAGTTAGAATACGATTTTTTTTAATACCAAGATTATTTTAAATTTTTTTAAAATATTCGTATGTTTGGATTTATCGAGAAAATTGAAACCCCGTGAGTTAGGGAACGACTTTTCGAATCTCGAAATACGAAATATTGCTTATTTAAAACAACGTTTCAATGTATCGAGTAAAAATATGACGTGATTTATAGTGAAATATAAAAGCAAATTATGGTGCTAATACGTGTAATAACATAATAACAGATGCGATAGTACAAATAACAATAATATGGGAAAGAATAAAAAATAAGATAAATAAATAAAAAAAAGGGCTAACTAAAAACCATAAGTAAATAAATAAATAAAAACTATTAAAATGTTTAAATAAATAAAAAATAAAATAAAATAAAAAATGAAATAGGCAAAAAACAATAAAGAAAAAATTGAATGAAACAAAATAAGAAGTAATAATACTAATAGAAAAAAAATGATAGTAATAATGTTAATAAAGATAATAAAAATAGTAAAAAAATAAATATAATGCTAATAATAATATATCGTAAAATAATGATATTAATACATAAATATAAATAGGGATAAAATACACAAAATATAATAATAACAGAAATATAAATAGATAAATAAAAATAAACATAGATGATAATATAATAATAGTAATAATACAATAGTAATAATAATAATAACAAAAATAGTAATAATAGTATGTGAAATAATAATAGTAATAATAATTACAAAAATGATAATGATAATAAAATAAAATGATAATAATACTAATGTTAATAGCAATAAAAATAAAAATAGTAATAATAATATTGATAATAGATAATAATAATAAAAATGAATAATAATAATAATAGTAGTAATAATAATAATAATAATAAATAATGATAAAACAACAAAAATAACTAAAAAGGACTAAATCGAACTTAAAATAGAAGTTCGGGGCGAATTCGAAAAAAATAAAAAGGAAAGGACCAATTTGGATACACGAATATCAAAGGAGGACCAAAATGAGAAATATCACACCCTCCCAAAACGCACAGCGCCAAGAGGGACCAAATTGAAGGTCAAAATAAATCATGGGGTAACAATTAAAAATAAAAAATTTTAATTGCAGAAAATAAAAAAAACGGAAGGGCTAAAAGTGCAATTAGCCCTTCCATCAAAAACACGCGGATCCTAGGCTTGGAGTAGGTCGAATTCGGGTCGGCTAAGGCAAAACAACGTCGTTTTGGCACTGGTGCTTAAGTCCAAAACGGCGCCGTTTTGGATCCTATATAAATAGCAAAATTCTAAAAAAAAAAAAACACACATCCCTTTCATTTTTCTGAAAAAAAACTGAGCCCTCCTTTCTCTCTCGCAGGCTCTCATCCGTAAGGGAATTCGGCTACATCGCACGTGTGCGTCGTATAAGGCGGCCAGAAAGGTAATTTTAAAAAAAAACATATATGTATTTATATATATATATACTATTTTATTAAAAAGAAAAAATAAAGAAAATATGTACGTATATGAATAGATTCGAAAAAGAAAAAAAGAATGAATGAAGAAAAAAAAAATAAAACACCTCGGTCAATCACTTGATTCTCTGCTTTTGCTTTCGTTTGTAAGTTTTTTTTTTTTGTATTCAAAAGGTGTTCAGAAAAATTACAAAGGATTTTTTATGGCTTTTATAGCCATTTTTTACATGATTATTTTATTGTTTGTTATCTCTTCTTCTTTAAATCCTTGCAGGTGCAAGTGGCGGTGGCAGAGCAAGTGACTCTAATGGTGGAGCATGGTGGTGTCAGATGGCTGGCATGGCAGTGGCGACTGTAGGCAGTGCAAGTGGGGTTAGGGTTATGTATTTTTTTGTTTGACTATGCTTTGGGTATTGGGCTGCTAGGGTAATTTGTCTTGGGATTTAATGGGTTTTGGGTCTGTTTAGTTTGTTTAGGTTTTGGGTTAGTTTAGTGGGCTTGGGGTTTTTAATGGGTTTGGGTAGCTTTAGGTTTTGGTAGTTTGAAATTGGGTTTAAGGCTGTAAAATGGGCCCGGGCAATTTGGGCATTCTACAACTACCCATCTTTGTTCATTGTCGTGCAACGAGAATAGAGCAAATACATAAAGAAGAGCTAATTTTGCCTGTTCTTACCGAGTCTCGACTTCTCTGGTGCTCCTCTTCTTTAGGTAGCCTCATTCAGCCCACTGCATATTGTTGCTTTAATCCGCTCCACTGCTCCACTGCAACTTCAGGGAGATAAGGTTTGTAACTTCAATCTACTCCACTGCATCTTCAGGTAGA
The DNA here is from genome assembly GCA_025698465.1 of Gossypium longicalyx. Taxonomy (NCBI): domain Eukaryota; kingdom Viridiplantae; phylum Streptophyta; class Magnoliopsida; order Malvales; family Malvaceae; genus Gossypium; species Gossypium longicalyx. The sequence goes on along the minus strand of CM047000.1, from coordinate 94,385,759 downwards.
TAAGATTTGTGGTAATCCGCTCCTTTACAACTTTAGAGGTATGAGATTTGCTGTCTTCAGTCTGCTCCACTGCAGTTTCAGGGAGATAAGATTTGTTGCTTCAATCTGCTCCACTGTAACTTCAGGGAGATAAGATTTGTCATGGTAGATTTGATCCGACCTACTGCAACTTTAGAGGTATAGGACTCGTCATTTTAATCCGCTCCACTGCAACTTTAGGGAGATAGGATTAGCTGTCTTCAGTCTGCCCCACTGCAACTTCAGAAAGATAAGACTTGTAACTTGAACCTGGTCCACTGCAACTTCAGGGAGATAAGGTTTACTATGATCTGCTCTACTACAACTTCAGAGAGATAAGATCTGTAGTTTATAGCTTCAATCTGTTCCACTGCAACTTTAGGGAGATAAGATTTGTAATTTGAACCTGCTCCACTGCAACTTCAGGGAGATAAGGTTTGATATGATCTGCTCTACTGTAACTTCAAAGAGATAAGATCTGTAATTTATAGTTTCATTCTATTCCACTGCAAATTCAGGGAAATAAGATTCGCTATCTTCAGTCTGCTCCACTGCAACTTCAGGGAGATAAGACTTGTGACTTCAACCTACTCCACTACAACTTCAGGGAGATAAGGTTTGTTTTTATATACTCTACTGCAACTTCAGAGAGATAAAATCTGTAATTTATAGCTTCAATCGCTTCCACTGCAACTTCAGGGAAATCAGATTTACTATCTTCAATCTGCTCCACTACAACTTCAGGAAGATAAGACTTTAGCTTCAACCTGCTCCACTGCTACTTTAGGGAGATAAGGTTTGCTATGATCTGCTTTACTGGAACTTCAGAGGGATAAGATCTAAGACTCGCTATCTTCAGTCTGGTTCGCTGCAACTTCAGGGAGATTAGGTTGGCTGCTTCAATCTGCTTCGCTGCAACTTTAGGAAGATAAAATTTACCGCTTTTGATCTGCCCTGCCGCTATTTTGAGGAGACAAAATCTGAATCATCAGTCTGCTCCCTTGCTACTTCAGGAAGATAAGACTACAATCTTCAGCCTGCTCCACTGCTGCTCAGGGAGAAAAGGCTAGTGGTTTAAATCTGCTCCCTTGCTACCTCAGAGAGATAAGATTCGCCATCTTCGATCTGCTCCATTGTTACTTCATGGAGATAAGATCTGTAATCTTCAGCGTACTCCACTACTGTTTAGGGAGACAAGATTTTCCATCTTCAATCAGCTCTACTACTGCTTAGGGAGACAATATTTTCCTTCTTCGATCTACTCCACTACTACTTAGGGAGACAAGATCTACAATCTTTAGCCTACTCCATTGCTGCTTAGGGAGACAAGGCTAGTGGCTTAAATCTGCTCCCTTGCTACCTTAGAGAGATAAGATTCACCGTCTTTGATCTGCTCCATTAAACCTCATGAAGATAAGATCTGTGAACTCACTGATGTTGCTACACCATCCTCTAGGGACATGATTTGTAGAATCAATTTCATGTACCTATGCTTATGCCAAATGATTAGGATGCTGTGATCGAAACGAATCAAATGCTCCTAACTAGATGTGTTATGAATGATTTATGAATGCGAAAATGAAAAGGTATCATCGCTCGTTGTTCATCAGGGCATTATTGCTGCCACCTTGTTTGGCTGGTATTCTTGGCAGAAAATCCAAAGAAACAATCACATTTTGCTCAGCAAGCTTGCCCCGCTACAATTTCAAAGTTCCTTCCACTGTACCTTCTGGGACATAAAGTTTGTATTTCCCACTGCAACTTCAGGGGAATAACATTTGGTTTCTTCTATCCATCCTGCTGCAACTCAGAGGTATAGGATTTATATCATCTTTAATTAATTTGATCTATTACACCATTCCCTGGGTATAATGACCAGATGTATATGTTTGATATTTGCATGAATACAGAGTATCATTTTTCTTTTTCCGAGAATGATCCCTTTTTTACACTTGGGTTGACATTGCTCGTTATTTATCGATGTTGTATCATCGACGAAATGTCTTGTCTTTTTGTTCAACCAGTAAAAAGTCTAAAGAGATAATCATCTTTCTCCAATATTTCCAACCCTTAGGCTTGGTGAGTTCTAAACAATAGTCCTGTTTCAGGTTTTTGTTTTATTTAGAAGCTTCCAAAGTAATATACGAAACTCCTTTTATGAAAGTATTATTAGTCCACTAATCATTATTTCAATGCAAAATACTTAAAAAAGAACATAATAATGGTCCGAAAGGAAATTAATTAGGAGCATAGCTCGGAGCAAGTAAGTTAATCGAGGATAGCAAATGCAATTAAGAAGGAAATTTATTGGGACGTATCTTGAAAAGAATAAGGTAATCAAAGATAACAAATTTAAAATGGGTAAAATAGAAGCTAGGTGCCCCAGATATTGCAGCTTAAGCTTCTCTGTACCAACTTTTGAAGACCATTTTGAGCTCAATCTGTGTTTAGGGGATCCGGAGCACTTTGTCGATGCCACAAGACGTAGCATACTTCTTCATTGTTAATTCAGGCATAGCAAAACAACTGCATGCCCTATTTTTATTTGAATTGCCCTTTATGGGTTTTCAATTCAAAACCCCTTTGGTTTCAAAGTGCCCTTTGTGGGTTTTCGCCTTAACCTCTCCCTTTTTTTTGAAGGTCTCAGAGTGCCCTTTGCGAGTTTTCGTATTGGCCTCTCCCTTTTTAGGTGAATTACTTTTTAGCTGAATCCAAATTTACAAGATTGAGCAAGTTTTTACCATCCATCTTGGTCAAAATTAATACTCCTCCAGAAAAGGCCTTCTTTACCCCATAAGGTCCTTTCCAGTTTGACATACATTTTCCTCTGAAGTTCTTTTGTATGGGAAGGATCTTCTTCAATGCCAGGTCTCCCTAATGGAATTCTCTAGGACTAACCTTTCTGTCGTAAGCTCGCATCGTTCATTTTTGCCACATTTGACCATTATGGATAACTTTCAATCCAATTTAACTGATCATATCGGGATTGAATCCATTCTATTTCATCCAGCTTCAGCTCAACCAAAATTCAGAGAGAAAGAATCTTGACTTCAATGGGTAAAACTGCTTCCGATTCAATGAGAAAGGTGTTGCCCCAGTGGAGGTCTTGACCGACGTTTAGTAAGCATAGATGGTAATTTCTCATGCTAATCTTTATGAGTCAATCATTTTCCCCATGATTTTATTTTTATTACTTTTTATTTGCACCGTTCATTTTCGAGCAATATGGTGTTTGATCTTGAATAAACCGCAAACTTCTGATGTCGTGCTGTTGATGCGATCCTTTTTGACATTCCATACCGACACGAAATGGTTCCTTTTTTTTTCAAAATCTGTAACTATCGACTTTGTGACATTAGCATAGGAAGCGGCTTCCACCCATTTAGTAAGGTAATTGACGACCGCAAAGATAAATCGATGCCCGCTAGAAGCTTTTTGGCGAGTTCAGCCCACTGACATCCATGTCCCACATAGTGAAAGTCCATGTAGAAGTCATGAAGAGATTAATAAGATACATGAATCTTGTATCCATAAATTTGGCACTCATGACATTTCTTAGTATAACTTATGCAATCCCCTTTCATGATGGATCAACAGTACCCAAATCTCATGATTAGTGCGACTACCGTGAAACTATTAACATGTGTTCCTCTGACACCCGTATAGATATTTTTTAGCATCCACAGGTCTTAGTATCCCAGGTATATCTTGACATGATCATGCGAAAAAATCTTTGAATTCTTGGAATAACTTAATGGTGATTCGCTTTGTCTTTGTGGTGATGCAGGCTCCGAACTTTGCCTCTTGCTTACAATGTCCACTGACCTTTTGTAAGGTAGGATCTTGTTCTACCATCTTAACAAATCAGAAGATAGGTTACAATCTCAGTCATCTTCCAAGTCTTGAGATCCCTTAAGACACATATCTCGCTCAAAAGGAGATTCTGGGTTAGTAGCAGCGTCGCTCATGTCGTTGATATCTAGGGACCTGTTGAAGGCAGACTCCAAAGGATAAACGATTCTAAGGATGATTATTTGTATGGTATGATCATGAATAAAGAATAAATGAATATTTGAAAAAAAGTCCAAAGAACAATAGAATCTAAGAACAATTATTTGTACAATATGAAATGGAAAAGATAAAAGAATATTTGCTCAAAAAGATACATTTTATTGAAATAAAGATTTTGGACACAAGCTTATTTCACAAAAGGATTCTTATTGCTTCTAGGCTTAAAACAACAAGCGTGTTTTGAATATTATTCTAGATTAGCTCTAAAAATACATGGATCTCTTCCACAGTCCCATTGTTCAAAACACTCCCAAGTATGCAAGGGTTTGAAAACTTTTATTCCCCAGTTCCGTCTTCGGATATATCATTCAGATTCCCCGATATTTCTTCCAGACTTTTGACTTGTTCAAGGCATCGCAACTCGCAACTCTTTTGCCCCCACTTTCAAATATCACATTTACTGCATTGTCAGAGCGATTAGGTTCTAAGGAATCGTTGAACTTTAGAATTCCCTTTTCAATGAACATTTCGACCAACTATTTAAATGTAGTGCAGTTTTTGATTGAGTGTCCTGTTATTCCCGATGGTACTCGCATTGAGCATTCTCATTGTACCATTTTGGGAACGGAGGTTGCACGAGTTCCAAGTAGAACGGAGACACCACATGCCCATAAAATTTTTTTTTAATACAACTCTTTGTATGACATCGGGATGGGTGTAAACTGGAGCCTTTCTGTATTTAACCTCGAGTTGGATTCCTACCTTAAAGAGCCTTGATAGTTAGTGTTTACAGCCCTCAGCTGGCCTATGTTGACCAATTTGGAAGGCGTGCTCACGATGTTCACTTCATTTTCCTTATTTCTCGAGGGTTGACCTTTTAGCGCTTTCTCTATCATCTATCTTCCCACTTCTTACCGCATTTTCAATTATCTCACCGGACATTACTATATCTAAAAAGCTCAGAGTAGTGCTTCCCAACATATGGTTAATGAACGAGGCTTTTAGAGTATTGATAAAAAGTATCGTGGTCTCCTTTTCCAGAAGAGGCGGCTAGACTTATATTGCCACCTCTCTCCATCTTTGAGCATATTGCCTGAAGCTCTCATTTTGCTTCTTTTCCATATTCTGCAGGGTAATTCTATCGGGTACCATGTCTGTTACATGGCTATACTGCTTCATAAAAGCTTGTGCTAAGTCCTTCCATGAATTGATTTTAGCACAACACAATTGATTGTACCATTTAGCCGCTGACCCGATCAGACTGTCTTGAAAGCAGTAGATTAACAGTTGGTCATTATTAACATATCATGTCATCCTTCGACAGAACATTGTGATGTAAGCTTCAGGGCAACTAGTCCCATTGTACTTTTCAAACTCTGGAGTCTTAAATTTTGGAGGGAGTACTAGATCGGGGACCAACTCAGATCCTTGGCGTCAATCCCACAATAGTAGTCAACATTCTCTATTGCCTTAAATTTTTCCTCCAACCACCTATACTGATCTTCGAGTTGTTTTGGCAGTTCCATCTTCGTTTTTTCTATTTCGTTCAGATTAGGAACTACAGGAGTGGTTGGATTGCCCTCCGGATTAGAGCCTGAGCTATTGGGTAATCCGCTGGTGCCAAGGTACTGGCCTGATATTGCTAGGATCTGATAGCAATAGGTACACCTTGCGGACATGTCTGTGCATTTGTCAGGGTAAAACTCGAAGGGTAGAGAGGCTCCTCACTGTCCTCCCCAGCATTGATCATGGAGCTTTTTCCTTTTTCTAGCCCCTTAGTCAGCAATTAGGACAACTAATTTATCATATTCTTTTGGGACTCTAGCATTTGGTCTCTTACATTTTGCTGGATCTTCGCCACTTGCTCTTGCATTTGTGTTTGTAACTGGTCTTGCATCTCTATTTGAAGTTGTTCAAGTCTTTCCAATCTTTGGCCCATATCTTTTGTCTTAGCACGAGTACCGTAACGATGCTCAGTTCAGTAGACTTTTGTCGATTCCCAAGTTAGTTGAAATAATTTTACCTAATTAGGATCCTTTTGTGAAAATCTAATGCATGTGATGAAATGCGATGCAAATGCATGGAATGAATGCAAAAAGAAAGAGAGGCGTTGATTCTGGATTCAATTCCATTAGAACAACTTTTCTAGAAAACAAATTTCTTTACATAAAATGGATTACATATGCGGTCTTGCCCTCATATTCCAAGTGAAGACACCTATCTTTTTCTTCATATCCGGATGTTATGGTCAAATCTTATGAATTTTCCAAAAGATGTCTCTATTATCTTCTTTCTGCTCGATCCGGACCACGGCCCATTGCTCACTTATCCCCACGACGCTCGTCGGCTTCTTTAAGACATGACGGCTCTCGAATAATCTTTGTTGGCTTGAATCCTCAGGCAATGAAGCAAAGTCGTGTATTCATTCATGGACTATCAACCTTCTCTTGTTGTTTACTCGGACCATATTCGGATGACCGTATTATATTCCACTTTATCAAGAAATTCATTCTCCATGACAAGCTTTTCTATTTAACAATCGAATGTGACTCAACACCTCCTTTCTATGATGAAAATGCAATGCAATCAAAACAAAAGAAAACATGTTAGCACAGGATAAATAAACAAAATAGAGCACCTATCCGGGTGACCACTAGGATTTGGCATGCCTCTACTTAGGGTAAACTCTTAGGGCTCTCTATATGCGGTTCGGTTCTAAAGTAAAAGGTACACGAACCTACAGATTCCTCGATCCTCACCCATTATAGGCTGCACGGAGATGAAAATCTCACGAAGACATAGGTACAGATGTATCCCGAAAGCGATCTACTATCCTGCACGGAGGTGAAGACCTCACGAAGGAATAGTTTTTCACTCCCACTTAAAAGGGTGTAACCACACCGTCATGCAATGCAATGTACAGGGATATACAAAAAAGCTCGAAGCAAATAAAGAAGATATGAATAAAATGATGAAGATCGTAACACAAAACAGATGAAATGCAATGAAAGGATCGTATATCAAAACTAAATTTTTAATTTTCGACAAAAAAACAAAAGTTAATCAACTTGTGGCTTGACTCTCTTATTTGGGTCCCCAGTGGAGTCGTCAAGCTGTCGAAACCATTTTTTTTTTAAAATGGGGTCGATTTGGTTTTGAAAATGAAAACAAACGTGGGAGTCGCCACCAATCCTTTTTTATGAGGTGTGATCGGGTCACCTCGTAAAAGTGGTTGTCTTTAATAAACGGTTTGATTTATTTAAACAACCATTTTGGTCCACGAAATTCAGAAAGACGGGTTCGAGAGTCGATTACGCACGAGGAAGAATTAGCACCCTCGTAACGCCCAAAATTAGTACCTAGTTGATTAGTTAGTGTCTTAGTGTCAAAAATTGAGAACTTTGAAGAAAATACAATCCATCATTAAAATATTGCTTAATTGAAATTTTTTTTAGAAAAAGGGCATATTTCACGTTAATCAAGGAAAAAAATTATGTTTCGTAAGTTAGGACACAATGTCTTAAATTCCCGATACGCAATAAATGCCGAAAAATTTATTTATTTTGAAAGATATTTTATTTTCTCGGTTCTTAGAAAGCAATCATACTCCGTAAGTTAGAATATAATTTTCTTAATATCGAGATTATTTTAAAATTTTTTTAAAACATTCGTATGTTCAGATTTATCGAGAAAATCAAAACCCCGTGAGTTAGGAAACGACTTTTCGAATCTCGAAATACGAAATACTGCTTATTTAAAACAACGTTTCAATGTATCGAGTAAAAATATGATGTGATTTATAGTGAAATATAAAAGCAAATTATGGTGCTAATACGTGTAATAACATAATAACAGATGCAATAGTACAAATAACAGTAATATGGACAAGAATAAAAAAAAGATAAATAAATAAATAAGGGCTAACTAAAAACCATAAGTAAATAAATAAATAAAAACTATTAAAAATTTTAAATAAATAAAAAAATGAAATAGGCAAAAAACAATAATGAAACAAAATTGAATGAAACAAAATAAGAAGTAATAATAATAATAGAAAAAATGATAGTAATAATGTTAATAAAGATAATAAAAAATAGTAAAAAAATAAATATAATGCTAATAATAATAATATATAGTAAAATAATGATATTAATACATAAATATAAATAAGGATAAAATACACAAAATATAATAATAACAGAAATATAAATAGATAAATAAAAAATAAACATAGATGAGAATATAATAATAGTAATAATACTGTAGAAGCTCAAATTACCTGGGCCAAAACAATAACCCAAATAACCCACTTAAATAAAACTCAATACCCAACCAAATTAAACAGACCACAGCCCATAAAATAAAACCTAAAACTACCCAAACCCTAAGCAAAACTAAACCCTCAAAGCCCAAAATAATGTGGCCCAAACCCTAACAAAAAAATAACCAAAATTTGAAATCCTAGGTGCGCCACACCTAGGGCCTTCTGCCGTCTGCCATGGCCAACTGCCCTCTGCACCACCAACTCTGCAGCACCGCCTTCGTCCCATCAGCAAATTGCACCTGCAAGAAAAGAAAGGAAGTGACCAAAATAATAGAAAAACAGTTTGTAAAGGTTATAAAAGCCACCAAAAACAACAGTGTAAGGGGTTTAGCAAGTTTTCTTGGCAAATACAAAGTATTTGATTTAAAAATACAAATAAAATAGCAACTTTAGCAACATCAAAACAAGGGAATAGTCTCAAATCTGAGAAAAAATACTGAAAATCAAACCAAAAAACCAAAGGTGATTTTTATTTATTTCTTTTTTTTTATTCCCGAATCTATTTCATCGCATATATACAAATATTGCAAACATATATTTATTAAAAAAACATAAAAAAAGAACACAAAAAAAACTTTTTTTTCGAATATTATAATATTATATATATTTTTCATATATGTTATGTATATATGTTTTTAATATTATATTTTTATATATTATTATGTATATATTTTAATATCATTAGTTATATATCCTTTATACTACTGTATGTATATTTCTAATATTATATTGTATATTTCTAATACCATTATTATTTATATATATATGTGCGTATTTATGTAGCGTATGAATAGTTTTTTTATATATTATCATTTCTAAATATATGTATATATTGTATATATTTTATATATATTATATATATTTTTAATGTTATTTGTTATATACTTCTTTTACTATTCTATGTATATTTTTATATCATCTCATGTGCATATTCTTGAATACTATGTTATATATGTACATATATTTTTAATACCATGTTATGTATATATTATTATATTTATTTTATCCCTATTATATTTATTAATATTAGTACATATATTTTATTATGTGGGTATATATATACTTTTATATATAGTATTATTTTCATATATCGCTATATTTATTATTATACCTACTATTTTCACTATTGTCACTTATTATTTTATTTTAATATTATTATGTGTTATTTGGTGTAGATACATCTTTTTATTATTATTATCATAATTGTTATTATTATTAGTATATGTTTATTATATATGTATGTATCTTTAATATATATATGTATGTGTTTATGTAGTATTGTTAATAATTGTTTTGTAACATTATTATTATTTCTAATATATATATATATATATCTATATTTTAATAACTATATTATGTATGTATTTTTAACACTATTTTATGTATATACTCTTAATATTATTATGTATTTATTTTAATATATATGTACATATTTATGTAGTATTATTAATATATATTTTTTATGTTATTAGTACTTCCAATATATATTGTATATGTCCATTTTATATATATTATGTATATATATTATGTATATATATATATTTAGTATTATTATGTATACACTTTTCATTCCTATTATTACGTATATACTTTAATATATATATAACACTATTAGTATTTTTAATATTATGTTTACGTCACTTCACTTATTATTATTATATGTTTATATATATGTTCGTCTCTATTTCGTGTTTAATACCATTATTATCATGTTTAATATCGCATATACTGTCGTTGTTTTTAATATTATTGTCATATTTATTATTTGCCTCGATGTATTTCTAACTCTTTTATTTCTTGTTTCCCGCCCATTTTTATGTGATTTTGTTGTTCACTACTTTAAAAATCTTCATTCATGTTTTTTACTAATTTCAATAAATAAGGCAATGAACCGGTTTAACATTAAGTCATCGATTTCATCGCTATGTTGGGTGAAATTCGTCAGCTCGTGTTAAAAATGGGACACCCTTCTAAAAAAATCGAAGACTAAAAATTCTCATTTTCAATCGGATCATGATTAAATGTCATTGAATTCGTATTTTTGAAAATCAAGCCAACACGTGTTTAATAAAGATACCAATTTTGGGCGTCGCGAGGGTGCTAATACCTTCCTCGCACGTAACCGACTCCCGAACCCAACTTTACTTTGGCTTTTGACGTAGACCTAAATTTGGCCTTCATTTTTGTTCAAGAATAAATTTTCTTTTAAAAAAAGAGAGGATTTATTAGGGGTCCGATCACACCTAGGAAAAAAGGATCGGTGGCGACTCCCTTTTCTCTTTAAAATTGAAATTCCTTTTTCAAATTTTCAAATAATCGCCTCAACTAACGATCGAAAATTTTTTTTACGTCGCTACAGCTGGCGACTCCGCTGGGGACTAATTTTGAGAGTCGTGTCTAGAATTAAACGAGTGTTGTCAAAATTTTCAAAATTCCTTGTTCAAATTAATATTTAGGCGTGATACCAAAATTGTGTTTTTGAAAAGTCATGCACTTGCATCATGTTGTAAATATTCTTCTAACTTGTTTTATCTTGTTGTTTTTCAACTCTAAGTTTTATGGTTTTAGTTTTTTAGTTTAGTTTTTAAATAAAACGTAAAGGTTTGTGAGTTTCTCCCCACACACCGTGCACTTGCATCTTTGCATAACATGAGCTCTCTACCGGGGCTCCGTCCGCTTAAGTGGAAGTAAAAGCTATGCCTTTGTGAGTTAACTCGTCCCTCCGCACAGGCTAGTGAATACTTCCGGGTTACATATGACTTATGCTTTCGTGAGTTAACTTGTCCCTCCGCATAGGTATAAGTATATGTAATCCCTTGAATTGAACTCGTGAGCTTGTGATGGGCTACGACCGAGGCTTCGTACTAGTCTTAGTAGATGATAGTATGAACAATTCGAGTACCTGTCTAGAACCGAAACCGCATATAGTAAACCATATGAGCCACCTAATTAGAGCCATGCCGAACCTCCGTCCGTTAATAGTCACCAAAATAAGTATACGGGAGAAACGCCTCTTACCTTTCATTCCTTTTACATTTATACTGCGCAAAGGAATCGGTCTTTTGGACCGTGTAACTTAATTTGTTAGATTCTCCATAGTTTTTTCTTTGTTCATATTTATTGTGATTACTAACCAAGGTTGTTTGTCTTTATTTTTATTTCTCATCATGCATCATAGGCATCTTGATTAAGAAGGTGTTAATTAGAGATTGGTTGCCAAAAACGGGTTTCTGATGGAGGAGTCAATTACGCAAGTAATCGAGAAAAATGTCGTGGTCCGAGACTGGTATTTGAAAACCCAAAAAGCGAAAAGGGACAACTTAACAGAAGGATGTATCTCCAAACTTCCCGAACATGTAACTTCGAATGTTCGTCAGAATAACCTCGAAGACTTGACTCAGATTTGGAAACAGTGGGACTCAGATACTCGGGGCATCTTCACTGAAAAATACGGGGATATAGCTCATTTGATCGCCATCAACATAGACGAACAGTTGATTCAAGCCATGGTTCGATTTTGGGATCCAGCTTACCAGTGCTTTACTTTCAATCAGGAAGATATGACTCCGACCATAGAAGAATATACTGCTTTGCTTCGTGTTGACAATGTACAATTCAACAAGATATATGTGAAAGAGCCTAAGCCAATGACCTTCAAGAAAAAGCTAGTGAGGTTGACCGGAATGACTGACATATGGGCTGAAAAATAGATAAAGAAAAAGAATGAAGTCAGTTGTGTTCTGTGGTTTTCTCTGCGAGACTTAGTTTAAAACCATCCAGACATTGCGAAGAGAATGGATCTGTTTGCTTTGGCCATTTACAGATTGATCGTCTTCCCAAAGGTTTTGGGGTATATATAAGTCGCGGTAGTGGATTTCTTCGAAAGGTTGAGGCAAGGGATCAACCCCGTCCCAACTATCTTGGCCGAGACTTTTAGATCTCTGAGTAGTTGTAGGAGAAAAGGGGAAGGATATTTTATCGGATGCGCGCAGTTGCTTAATGTCTGGATTCTGAGCCATTTCTAGAAAGTAGAGCGCACACCTTTCCACATGTTCTCAAAAACATTTGCCCCATTAAAGGCTTACTTTGAGAAAGATTGGCCGAAAGATATCACCGAGCAGTACTGGGTTTACCTTCGCGCTGAAGAGATAACCTAGAGAGCACCATGGATTCGTCCTTCAGTTCTGATATATAAATGCGGAAGCAAAGATTGGGTGCCTTTACTCGGATTATAAGGAGGGGTTGGATATGCTCCATTAATGGTTCAAAGGTAGTTTGTTTCACGACAGTTCATACCCGCCACCAAAGGGTTGGCACAGTCAGAGTTTGCCTTTACAGGTGAATGTTACATGAAAAGAGTCCGGGATACTACAAAGGCTTGGAAAAAAATTCACCTAATGGAGTTAGTTCTCTATGCTGATATTATCACTCAAGATTATGACATATGGAGAAAACGACGAGTGAATAGTCAACAAGTCTCATCGACGAATTACACTTTCCAGAATCCTTTCTCAGAAGAAATGCCATCCGAGCTGGAAGTAACAAGACACGAATTTGAGTGTGAAAAGGCTAAGTTGTTACGGCATATCAGCTCTCTTCAAGAGGAAAACTACCAGCTAAAGATCGATGTTCAGATTGAAAAGTCCCAAACCGTGAAAATCCAAAGAGAAGTTGAGATCGTGAGAAATGACTTAAGGGACCTTCATTTGGAAAATAAGAAATTAAGAAACACTATAAAAAATAGTGGTTTGGGCAAGTCGTCAGCAGAATGGAAGGAAGAAATTAGCAACACCAAAGGAGGGATGGAATTCTGGAAAGGGAAAGCAAGAAAAGAAGAGGAAAAAGCTGCGCATGCTATGATAGAGTTAAGAAAGAAGAATGCTGAGTATGAAATTGTGACTGCAGAATTTGTGACTAGTCAGTCCGAACGTCAAGAGCTAAGAAGGAAAATACGAGATCTAGAAAATATGCTGCAATCTCGTCAGCAACAGTTAGATACTCTTCTAAAAGCTCTAGAAGAAAACAATGATCAGTACGACAGAGACACTCACACTTATGAAAGAGCTCTCCAAGAAAAAGAAACGCAACTCAGCTTTTTGATCAATGAAATTTGTAAGGCAGCTCTGCAAGTTGTGCAATTATCAGATGAAGCCGAAGCTATCAGTTGCCAATTCCCTCCGAGCCAAAGATCAAGCATGTCAGAGTTCTTAGAGCGAGTGAAGAAACAAGGCGATGTGACTAGGAAATTTGTGTAACTGTTGAATAAAAAAAATGGTGAAACATTTTGTAATAGACTCTTTTGATAAATGAAATGCCTAAGTATGGGGCTATCTTGAAATCAACGCCAAATTCTTGCATATTTATGACTAACATTCATTCGTCATTTATTCAACATTCATTTGTTATTTATTCATTCATCTATTCATTGCATGTACATATCCCATAATCATTCACTGAGGTTAAAACTGTATAATCCGCAGTTGCGACACTACAAGTCTGGAATCACGCCATTCTTATAGGACGCGCCGAAAAGCTAGAATTATGGAAGCCGAGTTCAATGAGAGAATTGAAAGGATGGAAAGGACCCAAAGAGAATTGCAAGAGCAGTTGACTAAGGCACAACAGGAAGCTCGAGAGGAATCACTCGAGCAAAGAGATCAGATGGCCAAAATGATGGAGATGATGACAGCTTTGGTCAAAGAAAAGGGACCTATGCAGAGTCCTGACACTATGGAGCCTCAGCCAAGAACTAATCATGATCAGGATCCACTCTATCCCCCAGGATTCACTCCACCTCACGCACATGTAATGCAAAGAGAACGTCCTCAAGGAGAACCTGCAAGCGTGGAGCAACGACCCGTACCCCCTGCTCATCTAGGGCAATGTATATTCGTATCGAACCCCGGAGCTTATCTTGCCAACCCCAATGTTCCAGATTTGGATGATCCGTTAGAAATAGCCAGGTTGAAAATGGATGATCATGATGTTTAGGATAAGTATAGGAGTTTGGAAGAAAGACTCAAAGCGATAGAAGGTACTGAAGATTTCTCTGCATTGAGTGCCAAAGAGCTCAGTTTTGCAACTGATCTGGTTCTGCCTCCGAAATTCAAAGTACCAGATTTTGAAAAATACGATGGCACGAGATGTCCAAAGGCGTATCTTGTCATGTTTTGCAGGAAGATGACTGGTTACGTGAATGAAGATAAATTGTTAATACACTATTTCCAAGATAGCTTGGTCAGATCGGCCCTTCGATGGTATAATCAACTTAGTAGAGAAAGGATCCGATCATGGAAAGACTTGGCGTCAGCATTTTGTGAACAATACAAGCATGTATTTGACATGGTAAAAGAGAAAAGGCGATTTACTATCTCAGCAAAAAGTTCATAGAGTATGAGGCAAAGTACTCGTCAATTGAAAAATTCTGTTGCACTTTGGTTTGGTAGTTTGGAGGCTCAGGCAATATATGTTGTATCATACGACATGGTTAATTTCAAAGCTGGACCCAATAAAGTACATGATGGAATCACCTGCACTCTCAGGAAGAATGGCACGATGGCAGATCCTATTATCAGAATACGACATCGTCTATGTGAGCCAAAAGTCGATAAAAGGAAGTGCAATAGCTAATTTCTTAGCAACCTGAACAATGGAGGAATACGAGCCATTGACATTTGATTTCCCAGATGAAGACTTAATGTGCATTACAGAAAAAGAATACGAGTCATCCAAAGAGAAGTTATGGAAGATGAGTTTTGATGGTGCATTGAATACATTGGGGCATAGGATTGGAGCAGTCTTAGTATCGCCAGAAGGGAACCATTATCCGTTCACTTCGAGGCTGAATTTCTTCTGTACCAATAACATAGCAGAATATGAGGCCTGTGTCATGGGACTTCGTACAGCTATTGAACGAAACGTCGAAATCTTAGAGGTGTAAGGGGACTCAGCATTGGTGATATACCAAATCCGTGAAGATTAGGAAGTGAGAGATTTGAAATTAGTTAAATACAGCGATCTAGTGACAGTACTGATTAAAGAATTCAAAGAAATAACTTTTAATTACTTCCCACGAGAAGAAAACCAATTGGTTGATGCCCTGGCCACTTTGGCTTCAATGTTCAAAGCGAACAAAGAAACAGAAATAATGCCTCTTCAAATGAGCATATATGAAGTCCCTGCACATTGTTTCAGCATTGAGAAAGAGCCAGATGGACAGCCATGGTTCCATGATATCTTAGAATATGTCAAGAATCAAAAGTATCCCGAACAAGCAAATGAGAACGATAAAATAACAATTAGAAGAATGCAGTAGGATTTGTTCTTGACGGGGACATTCTGTACAAAAGAGGAAAAGATCAAGTGCTCTTGAGATGTCTAGATGCTGTTGAAGCCAGAAAAATACTTGAAGATGTCCATGAGGGAATTTGTGGGACACATGCCAATGGTTTCACTATGGCCAGGAAGATTATGAGACTCGGTTATTACTGGCTGACGATGGAAAGTGATTGCATTAGTTTTGCACGAAAATGCCACAAATGTCAAGTTTATGGTGATAAAATTCATATAGCCCCTTCGCTCCTTCATGTCATAACTTCTCCGTGGCCTTTTTCTATATGGGGCATGGATGTTATAGGACCCATCTCCCCAAAAGCTTCTAATGGACACCGATTCATTTTCGTAGTGATAGATTACTTCACGAAATGGATAGAAGCCGCTTCATTTGCTAATGTGACGAAGACTGCAGTTTGCAGGTTCTTAAAAAAGGAAATCATTTGTCGATATGGTTTGTCTGAAAGAATCATTTCAGATAACGCCTTGAATTCGAATAACAATATGATGAAAGAAGTGTGTGAGCAATTTCAAATAAAGCATCATAACTCATCACCTTATCGCCCGAAAATGAATGGAGCTGTTGAAGCGGCCAACAAGAATATTAAGAAGATTATTGGGAAAATGACTGAGACATATAAAGACTGGCACGAGAAGCTACCATTTGCTTTGTATGCATATCGTACATCTGTACGGACATCTACGGGAGCAACTCCTTTCTCTCTGGTCTATGGAATGGAAGCTGTGCTACCTATCGAAGTTGAGATCCCTTCTCTACAAGTCTTAATGGAGTCGAAATTAGAGGAAGCAGAATGGGTTCGAGCTCGATATGACCAGTTAAACCTTATCGAAGAAAAACGTTTGAAGGCAATTTGTCATGGATAGATGTACCAGAAGAGAATGATCGCGGCTAGAGGTGTGCATGGGCTGGGCCGGGTTCGGGCCGGGCCCATAAAAAAAGTCAGTCCGTTTGTAACAGCCTAATTTTTAGTGGTATCGGGAATAGAGATTTGAGATCACTAAATCCGACGGGTGAGTTGAAAATTTAATAAATTAATACCTATGAGTCAAATATGAATATAAAATCATTTTTGAATTAGTGAATTTGGTGATTTAAAAGAATTAATTAGCTAAAATGGGTCGAGAATGAGGTATCGAGACCTCGACTTCATAAACCGAGCCATAAATATTTTTAGAATTATTTATGGAGTGTTGGTGAGGTAATAATAAAATTTAGTCAGAAAATTTTGACATTTGGGTGGTTAATTAAATAAAAAAGGACTAAATTGAAAAAAGTGTAAAAGTTGCTAAAATGATTAAATAGCTCAATTGTCAAATGTGGAAGGACCTAAAGTGCAAATAAGCCCAAAGGAGATATTTTGGGCGGCAATAGCTGAGAAAAATTAGGAAATGGGTGAAATAAGGGCAAAATTGGAAAATTGCCAAAATTGGCTAAATAAAAATGGAACTAAATTGGAATATCTAGAATTCTCTTCATTTCTCTTCATATTGATCAGCTGAAAAAAAACCATGGAGGAGGGTTCAAGCTGGTTTTCATACTCTAGCTTCATGTAAGTTTAATTCTTGCTTTCTCCTTGAAATTTTTATGTTTTTGGACTTTTACAATTGGGTCCAACTTATTATTTCATTAGTTTTTTATTCCATGGCTAATTTTTGAAGTTGTTATGGATGAGTTTTGGAAATATATGATGATTTGGCATGGAATTAGAGCTTTAAATTGTTTATATTCTGATTTTATTAAAAGAATTGAATAGAAAGAGAATGTTTGGGACCTAATTGTAAAAGAGTTTGAAGTTAGAGTTTTATGTGGAAATTCTGAATTTCAATAGTTATGAAATAACTTATAATGTCTAGAAAAATTATTAATTGAGAATATTATCTTAATTTAGGGGTTAATTGAGCAAGGACTGAATTGTATGAATTGTGATATTTGGGGCAAAATGGAAATCAACATTTTACACTGAAACTGTTTTGGACAGCAGCAGTAGTCTAACTTTGAAAAATCACCAAAAATTGTATAAATGGAATTAGAGGATGAATAAAATATGAAATTAAATCTTATTGAGTCTAGTTTCTTATAAAAGAAATTATGTAAGCAATAGAATTGTAAATCATGAGATACAATAACTTTTGTGAGACAAGGTTAGAATGATTTCGGGTTCCCCTATTCTAACTTTGTAAAATCATAAAAAATTGGATAAAAATAATTAGGGGCTTATACTTATATTTTTAGAATCCTGAATTAATCTATTTTCAATAGAATCAAACGGGAACATCATTCAAATTCTGTACGAGGAGATAATTAATTTTTAGTGAAGAAGGGTCATAACTGTCAGATAGCAGAACAGGGGAGATTTCAATGAATAAACTGTATTAATTGGCCCAGCCAAAAATTATGAAATTTTTATGGTAATAAGATATGTGAGTCAAGTTTCAGGGAAAATTAGCAGATCTTAATTTGGAGTTTCGTAGCTTCAGATATAAATAATTTAGTGACTATGACATAGATGGACAGCTTGAATATTCACCTAAGTAGATAGTGAAAATTATGGATAATGTTACCTACAAGTATGTTGTTTATACTAAGGATGTGGATGGAGAGGAGGAGGAGGAAAATATACAAAAAATATATGAATGACTCGTGTATAAATTGATCACATGCCCGATTATAATCGATAAGTGTTGGATTAGAAATGATATAATGTTTTATTTGGAATATTTATTATGAAATTATAATTATTGTTATAATACAAAAATTGAACTTGTGAGTTTATATGGCTAAATTTTAGTGATTATTTGTTAATTTTATGAATTTCATGATGTGTTATTTCATATGTATTGATGATAAAATCGTGAATAATGTAAAAGCATGAAAATTGAATAAATGATCAAATTGAGTATTTCAGTTCAGTGACAAGATGAATTGAAGGAAAAGACCATGGTTGGACCATGGCAACAAGTGATAAGTGATAGCTTCGGCTACACTTATCTGATCAAGGACAAATGAAAGTGATAAGTGATAGCCGGCTACACTTATCCGATCAGGACAAATGACAAGTGAAAAGTGGTAGCTTCACGCACACGATCGATGAAAAGTGGTAGCTCCGCTACACCGATCGATGAAAAATGGTAGCTCGGCACACGATCGATGAATAGTGGTAGCTTCGACTACAAGTGACAAGTGATTTCCGTATAAGACCATATCTGGGATATGGCATCGGTGTGATATATGCTACTGTATAAGACCATATTTGGGATATGGCGTCAGTGAGATATGTGATTCGTGTAAGACCATAGTTGGGCTATGGCATTGATATATGAATATGTGTAAGACCATAGCTGGGCTATGGCATCATTATGTGAAGATGTGTAAGACCATAGTTGAACTATGGCATCGAGAAAACGAAGTACTCAATTCCGTAAGACGTTCACTAATTTGACAAAGTTTGGTAAGTGTTACATGGAATTATGTGATACAAGGAAGTACGAGTTGATAAGATATGAGTATAGAACTTGGTTGATAAATGAATTCATTTTTGATTATATAATTGTTCATCTTGAATGTACTGTCTATATGTATTGATAATTCAAATGTTTTAATGAATAAGTTTCGACATGGAATAAATTGAACACGAGATAAATAATTATGAAATTGAACTCGAATTCATGAAAATGACAAAGTTATTGATATATGGAGACATGAGAGATTGATATATGAATATGGAAAATGTTTGATAAATGTGTTTATTCATAATTATGGAATTATATACCTCATATGTACTATTTGCATAAAGATGATATTTCAAATACTTTGGTTATTTAAGCTTAAATATGAAATAGTATGAAATCAAGTTAAGTTGTTATGAAAACATATTTAGATTACAGAGATATGGCTGATATATGTTGTATGATTACATAACGTGAAATTGTGTATATATATGAGAAATTTATTGAGAATTGAGCCCATACACGTTTCTTGTTATTTATATGAAGTGTACGACTGTCAAGGGTGATGAAGTTATAAATAGAGAGTTACACGGGTTGAAAACATGGGCGTGTGACTCTCCAAAGTGTGAAAATTTTCTAAGTGTTGCAAAAGTTTCATATGTTTACGGTTTGGTCCCGAACCACCCTGAATGTATGTTTTGGGCCCCGTAGGCCCATATAAGGGACGTTAAATATATGTATGGAAGTTTTTAATTTAGAAGAAATTTTATGGCTGATTTTTACATGATTGATCACATTAAGTTCGGTAATGCCTCGTACCCTATTCTAGGCTCGAAATACGGGTAGAGGGTGTTACACCGTTTTCAAGGCCAAAGGCCCGGCCCGACCCGAAATATGGGCCTGGAATTTTGTCCAAGCCCGGCCCGGGAAAAAATTGATAGGCCCGAGCCCGGCCCGGACATATTTTTTTTGTTTTTTATAAAATAAAAAAATTTTAAAAATAATAATTCAAATACATTTAAAACATAAAAACAAATATTAAAACAAATAAAAAACAAGACAAACAATTCTTAAAATAATACATAAATTAAAAATATAATAAAAAAGTAGTTATATTAAAATTGAAACAAATTAGAACTAAAATAATAACCAAATTAATAACAAAAAAAAAGTTTTACAATATCAAAATAATATTAAAAACGATAACATATAACATAATAAATAGCTGTAAAAGAACAATAAAACACGATAAAAAGTAGCAGCAAAATAGCACCAAAACAGCATCAAAACAACACCAAAATACCATCAAAACAACACCCAAACAGCAACAAAACAGCGCCCAAACAGCAACAAAACAGCACAAAACAGCATCACCAACAACACCAAAAACCTGCAAAATATAATCAACCAACCAAAATATTTATACATTAACCAATTAACATATTTAATTTTATAACAAAATATAAATTGTAAGCTAAATTAAATTGTCAACAATTAGAAAGGAAGGTAACCTAAAAAGTAATCGAAGAAACATCGTCCTCATCGTCCTCATCGTTCTTGCAACCAATTTCTAACATGAAATAAGAATAAATAATTAGATAATCAAATTGATAAAAAAATAATATAAAATTACAACAATAAAACGAGAATAATAATTACCTGTTGAAAATCCCTTAGCTCGCATCCAATCATCAAGCAAACAACGGCTTGAACCGTTTTTGGCTTAAGTGAACTCCTCAAAGGTGTGATAACTTTCTTACCCATACTAAAAGCCGATTCAGAAGCTACAGTTGATATTGGAATTGCCAAAAGATCACGAGCCAATAATGAAAGCTCATTATACCGAACTGAACTTTTGCTCCAATAATCCAAAACATCTATTTGACTATTCAACTCAAGCTCCGGTTCTTCCAAATAAATGTCCAACTGTGATTTTTCACTCCTAGTGCTAGATTCATTCAAATATCGTTTATAATCATCACTCTCATCAAAATCTCCTCCAAAATCAACACTATTAACATTGTGTTCACCCAAACTAGAATCAACAGGATTTTTATCCGAAACATTAGAACTCCCAGCCAAAGAGGAAGACGTGGATTTGGATTTCTTAACATACTCGTCAAACAAGAGTCTAAGATTGCTAAGAATGGTTTCAACAAAATCTGAAGCATGAATACCATATATTGTAGTAAAGCAATACTGCACATAATTCAACTTGTAACGAGGATATAAAATTGCAGCACATGACAATATCAACGAATACTCAGCCCAATATTTATTAAATTTCTCTTGCATTTGCTTAACCATTGGAGTTAAAAATGAATAAGGACATTTAACTGTATCAAGCAAGACCTTGTGAACCTTCCAAACACCTCTAAAATAAAGATTAGCCGTTGGATGATTAGAACCAGAAAAAAACAAGTCACATCATAAAAGACTTTCAAAAATTTGCAAAGAATAACAACATTTCTCCACTCCTCGTTAGAAAGTGCAAATATTTGATAATCTTTATCCCGTTGGCCTCAATAATCTAGCACATCTTTATAGTACAGAGAAGATTCAAGCATCAAATAAGTAGAATTCCATCTCACACAGACATCTTGACGCAACTTTTTGGTCACATTCAAATGAAAACTTTTGTCGGCCACATCATAAAATCTTTTCCTAAAAGTTCCCGACTTTTTTATGTACTTAATTCCATTTCGAATCTTAGCAACAACATCACCAGCAAGTTCCAAACCAGCTTTAACTATAAGATTCAATATATGTGCACAACATCTAACTTGAAAAAAAGCACCATCACACAAAATAGCTCGGTTTGCACGAAAATGATTTTTAAGACAAGAAATCATAACATCATTATAAGAAGCATTATCCAAAGTGATGCTAAAAATTTTCTTGTCTATACCCCATTGAGATAAACATAAAACAAGTTCATCCGCTGTGTTCAAACCATCATACGGAGGAAATAAAGCTCTAAACCTTATGATTCTCTTTTGTAGCTTCCAATTTTCGTCAACCCAATGAGCAGTAATGCAAATATATTCATCATTAGTATGCTCCGAGTTCCAATTATCAGAGGTTAGACAAATTAAACCAGGCGCTTTAGCCAACTCTTCTTTAACACGATCTCTCTCTTTTGCATAATACATTAGGACATCCCTAGAAGCTGTATATCTACTTATATTCTTAAAATTAAGACTAGCAATACTCATCATGTATCTAAATCCATGTTCTTCAACTGTCCTAAATGAATGCTTGCCACACACAAGAAAAGTAGAAACAGCTTTACGACACTCATCAGCATCAAACTTGTAGTTTTTTTATAAATGGAGCACCTCCTAATGATGGTTGAGTGGCTATGGTGTATTGACTGATGTCCTTATTAACTTTTTTCAAATAGCTATTTAGATGACATCTTAAATGAGAGGTTCCACTAGAAGATTTAGCCGAGAAGATAGTCTTACAGTGATTACATTGTGCCTTCAATTCATTTTTGTTCTCGCATTCAAGCTTTGTCATTTCATCCCACACCTTTGAAGTGGTAGACTTTTGACGTTTGGCAGCACTTTCATACTCATTAAACCCATCGTCCACATGTATAGGACTATTCGAACTAACCATAGGCATAAAAACTCAAGTCCTGAAATCCAAATAAACCAAAAGATTATTAATTTTCATACTAAAAATATCTAATAATTATGATACAATTTATAATTGAGACCAAATGGCTTCATCTTATTTAAATATCTACCACAAGCCTATCAAAATCAACTATAGTTTGGCAATAATTAAACAGTCATTGAAACCCCAACCAATTAGTTCAGTCCAACCAAAAAACAAATCAAGAAATTATAAAACACAAAAAAGAGAGCCTAAAATCAACTAAATCAAAATAATTACAGTAAGAAACACAGATCATCCAATAAAAAAATACAAAACACATCTAGCTAATCTCAATCCAAAGTTTAAAAAAAATCGAATTAAGGACACTTTTAAAAAAAATCGAATTAAGGACACTAACCCAATCAATATATTTACTGAAACCTTCTCTAACTTTAAAAAAAATTCCATATATTCGTGGTAAAATTGGTAAAAACAGATATGATTTTACCATTGTCTATAGGAAATATAGCTTAAGCCCTTTGAGGATGTAATAACAAGTGCGGTAGATCGAGATAAAATAAAGAAAATTAAAAATGAAAATTATACCAAAAAAAATTGCGTATGCTAAAGATCAGAATATTTTATATTCTCTGAAAAATATAAATATTCTTAATTAGATATAATATTTTGAATTATCTTGAAGATAACCCAAAGTTGTTTAATAAAACCCAATATATGTCATGCATCCTCTAAATTAATGTTAAACCTGGAGTGTTTGTTTTAAAGACATCAAATAAAAGATGGAAACAAAATTTACATAAAGAGAAAAAGAGAAAGGGGCCCGTGGCAATTGGCAAACATAAGAATACCTTTGTGTATGTACTGTCCAGTGACTTGAAAGTTGAATAGCATATGTATATATATTTTTTATTTTACTTACCATTATTTTGTTCTTACTTTACTCCAATATTATTACATGGAAAACAACTTTTCCAGATTTAGATAAGATCCAATTTTTGTTCATTATTTATTTCATTTGATTTATTTTCCTTCAGTAATTTCACCAAAATAATTATAGTAAGAGATATGGCAGCAGTGAAGAAGAAGAAGAAGAAGAAGAAGAAGAAGAAGAAGCTTACCTTGAAGAAGACAGCAAATGAAGAAGCTGAAAGACTACCGGATCTGCTATCGAGACTGCATGAAGAAGCTGAGCTGAGCTGAGCTTCAGGCTAGTTGGAGGTGGCCGACGGACTACTAGATCGGGGGAGGTGGTGGTGACCGGTGAGCTAAGGATTTGTTTAGAAATGAGAATAAAGGGAGGAAGGTAGCAGCAGGAGGAACTAAACGAAAATGAAAAAAAGAGAGTAAAGTTACTTAAACTTAAAAATAAAAAAGGAAAAAATATAATATTAAAATCGAGCCGGGCCAAAAAATTCTTACTCGAGGCTCGGCCCATTTTTTAAACGGGCCTCATTTTTTGTCCAAGCCCATTTTTCGGGCCTATATTTTTACCCAAACCCTCCCATTTTTCGGGCGGGCCTTCGGGCCGGGCCGGGCCGCCTGTCCCGTGCACACCTCTAATCGCGGCCCATGAAAAGAAAGTACGGCCAAGAGAATTCCACGAAGGAGAACTCGTGCTGAGAAAGATTCTCCCAATACAAAAAGACCTGCTAGGAAAATGGGCACCAAATTGGGAAGGACCATACGTCGTAAAGAAGGCATTCTCGGGTGGAGCTTTGATTCTCATTGAGATGGATGGGAAGGAGTTACCTAATCCAGTGAATTTAGATGCTGTGAAGAAATATTATGCCTAAAAAAAAGATCAAGGTGAAAACCCGAAAAGGGCGTCTTGATTAACACAAAAGATTAGGATGAAAACCCGAAAGGGCGTTCTAATGAAGCAAACATTGGGCTTGAAAAGCAAGGCATTTTGAGCGGTGGGTCAAACAGCGAGACTACAGTATTTGAAGCATTTCTGAAAACTCGAGATCTTCTACGCAAGAAGCCATGCTTGAAAAGATTCTTGATTAAGAAATATGGAAGAGTTCATGCGTTGAAAATCTAAGCATTTGTATCCGCTGAATGCAATCCCCTTTCTTTTTATTACACTTTTCACTATTCTTGGTTAACTTTCTTTGTGTGTCACCTTTGAAATAAATAAATGGAGGTATCTTTTTGTACCTACCTGACCATTTTTGTGCATCTCACTATGTGGTTTATTTAAATGATAAATAGTGAAATGACATACTCTAGACAAAAGAAATGTTGAGCATTATCCGGATAAGAATTTGATAAGTACAAGAGTCTCAAAGTAAGGACAAAGTTCAACCAGGGGCAAAAGAGTGATATCTGAGAAATACAGATTACTCTTAAAACCGGAGAACGGGTACAAAGCCTGAAAAGAAAGTTAAATGCCGAGGTAATGAATGCAGATCATCACAAAAAAATAGTGACAAAAAAGGACATACGACAAACATGCCTAAGGCGCATAGCAAAATCATGTAGGCATAAAGGCATTTAAGACAAACATGTGCATATCATGATAACATCATGCATGATATATACAGGTACTCCAGTAGGGCAAGAGGATGTGATGATAGCCGTACTGAATCAAAGGAAAAGACACTTGAGTTCCACCAGATGACATCTTTTGGTATTTTGATGTTTTTATTTTTGTTTTCAAAAAAAATCAACTCATATTGCGAGAGGTGGGTTGAGCCTCAAGACACGTTGAGGTATTTTCAATTTCTGTCTTTCAAAAAATAAAAAATCAACTCATATTGCGAGAGGTGAGTTGAGCCTCAAGACACGCTGAGGTATTTTCAATTTCTGTTCGTCAAAAATCAACTCATATTGCGAGAGGTGAGTTGAGCCTCGGGTCACATGCCGAGGTATCTTCAAATTCTATTTTCAATTTCTGCTTTTCAATTTATGTGTTTCAAAAAAATTAACTCATATTGCGAGAGGTGAGTTGAGCCTCGGGTCATACACCGAGGTATCTTTAATTCCTATTTTTTTTTAAAAAAAATCAACTCATATTGCGAGAGGTGAGTTGAACCTCGGGACATGCTGAGGCATTTTCAGTTTCTATTTTTCAAATTCTGTTTTTACCAAAAGTCAGCTCATATTGCAAAAGGTGAGTTGAGCCTCGGGTCACACACTGAGGTATCTTTAATTCCTGTTTTTTCCGAAAAATCGACTCATATTGCGAGAGGTGAGTTGAGCCCCAAGCCACACACTGAGTGGAGCAGGTTGAAATTACAAGTCTGATCTCCATGAAGTTGTAGCGGAATCCTGAAGTTGTAGTAGAGCGACTGAAGCTATAAATTCTTTCTCCCTGAAATGGCATGGGAGCGGCTCGAAGCCACAGCAAATCTCCTTGAAGTTTCAGCAGAATAGATTGAAATCACAGATATTATCTCTCTGAAGTTGCAATAGAGCAGAATCAAAACAAACCTTATCCCATTGAAGCGATAGAAGATCGAATTGAAGTTGTAGATCTTATCTTCTTAAAGTTGCAGAGAAGATCGAAGTCATAAATCTCATATCCTTGAAGTTTCATTGCATCAGATGGAAAGCTACAAGTCAAAACTCTAAAGTCGCGATGGATTGAACCAAAGCTACAAAATGCGGTGGATTAGAACAAGACTACTTGGAAAAGAGGAGCTCCAAAGCAAGTCAAGACTCAGCAAGACCGGGCAAATTTGGTCTTCCTTAAAAGTCTTTACTCTATTCCCGTTGCACGACAATGAGCAAAGAAGGGCAACTGTAGAAGCCCAAATTACCTGGGCCAAAACAATAACCCAAATAACCCACTTAAATAAAACCCAATACCCAACCAAATTAAAGCACTACTGACCCAATAAAATAAAACCTAAAACTACCCAAACCCTAAGCAGACCTAAACCCTCAAAGCCCAAAATAATGTGGCCCAAACCCTAACAAAAAAATAACAAAAATTTCAAACCCTAGGTGCGCCACACCTAGGGCCTTCTGTCGTCTGCCATGGCCAACTGCCCTTTGCACCACTAACTCTACAGCACCGCCTTCGTCCAATCAGCAAATTGCACCTGCAAGAAAAGAAAGGAAGTGACAAAAATAATAGAAAAACAGTTTGTAAAGGTTATAAAAGCCACCAAAAACAACAGTGTAAGGGATTCAGCAAGTTTTCTTGGCTAATACAAAGCATTTGATTTAAAAATACAAATGAAATAGCAACTTTAGCAACATCAAAACAGGGGGATAGTCTCAAATCGGAGAAAAAATACTGAAAATCAAACCAAAAAACCAAAGGTGATTTTTATTTGTTTCTTTTTTTTATTCCTGAATCTATTTCATCGTATATATACAAATATTGCAAACATATATTTATTAAAAAACATAATAAAAAAACACACACAAAAAAAAAACCTTTTTTCTGATTTTCCGGCCACTCTGGCGACCGGACGGTGACCGGCCTTGTGGCCGTAAATCTTCCCTCTCCCCCTCCCCTCTCTTTTTTTTTTCTCTCAAATGATACAAATGATTTCTGTTCAAAAAAAAATTGGCCTTATATAGCCTTCCAAAACGACGTCGTTTTGGGGGCTGCCTTTTAAACCCAAAACGACGTCGTTTTGAACCTTAACACATGACCGACCCGACCCGACCAGCTCCAGGCCAGGATCCGCGTGTTTTTTAGTGGAAGGGCAATTTGCGCATTTAGCCCTTCCGCTTTTTCTAGCTTTTGCAATTAAATCATTTTTTATTTTTAATTTGGCCTTGAAATTTGTCGCGATTTTCAATTTAATCCCCGATGATGTGCTGCGTTTTGATGGGAGGGAATAACTGCTGTTTCGGTCCTCCTATTTTTTGCGCGCGTTCAAATAAGCCTTTTCCGTTTGTTTTATTTCGAATTCGCCTCAAAAATTCCATTTTCAATTCAATTTCGTCTTTTTTTTTACTTTTTCTCATTATTCTATTTTAATTTTAATATTATTCATATTATTATATTTTATTACTGTTATTATTATTATATTTCTATTTATTAGCATCTCATTATTATTATTTTTATTTAATACTTATATATACTATATAGTTGCTTTTTATATTATTTTTATTTCTAAAATGTATATATTATGTAAATTCTTTTAATACTATATTATGTATATATTTTTACATGTATTATATAACGTATAGCTATATCATATGTATATATTTTATGTACATACTTATAATAATATAGTATTATTTTTTTAATATATATGTATATATTTATGTAGTATTATTAATAGCCGCCTTTTATTTCTAATATGTATATGTTATGTAAATATTATAATATTATATATATTTTTCATATATGTTATGTATATATGTTTTTAATATTATATTTTTTTATATATTATTATGTATATGTTTTAATATCATTAGTTATATATCATTTATACAATTGTATGTATATTTCTAATACTATATTGTATATTTCTAATACCATTATTATTATATATATATATATGCGTATTTATGTAGCGTATGAATAGTTTTTTTATATATTATCATTTCTAAATATATGTACATATTGTATATATTTTATATATATTATATATATTTTTAATGCTATTTGTTATATATTTCTTTTACTATTCCATGTATATTTTTATATCATCTCATGTGCATATTCTTGAATACTATGTTATATATGTACATATATTTTTAATACCATGTTATGTATATATTATTATATTTATTTTATCCCTATTATATTTATTAATATTAGTACATATATTTTATTATGTGGGTATATATATACTTTTTATATATAGTATTATTTTCATATATCGCTATATTTATTATTATACCTACTATTTTCACTATTGTCACTTATTATTTTATTTTAATATTATTATGTGTTATTTGGTGTAGATACATCTTTTTATTATTATTATCATAATTGTTATTATTATTAGTATATGTTTATTATATATGTATGTATCTTTAATATATATATGTATGTGTTTATGCAGTATTGTTAATAATTGTTTTGTAACATTATTATTATTTCTAATATATATATATATATATATATATATATATTTTAATAACTATATTATGTATGTATTTTTAACACTATTTTATGTATATACTCTTAATATTATTATGTATTTATTTTAACATATATGTACATATTTATGTAGTATTATTAATATATATTTTTTTATGTTATTAGTACTTCCAATATATATTGTATATGTCCATTTTATATATATTATGTATATATATTATGTATATATATATTTAGTATTATTATGTATACACTTTTCATTCCTATTATTACGTATATACTTTAATATATATATATATATAGCGCTATTAGTATTTTTAATATTATGTTTACGTCACTTCACTTATTATTATTATATGTTTATATATATGTTCGTCTCTATTTCGTGTTTAATACCATTATTATCATGTTTAATATCGCATATACTGTCGCTGTTTTTATTATTGTTGTCATATTTATTATTTGCTTCGATGTATTTCTAACTCTTTTATTTTTTATTTCCCGCCCATTTTTATGTGATTTTGCTGTTCACTACTTTAAAAATCTTTATTCATGTTTTTTACTAATTTCAATAAATAAGGCAATGAACCGGTTTAACATTAAGTCATCGATTTCATCGCTATGTTGGGTGAAATTCGTCGGCTCGTGTTAAAAATGGGACACCCTTCTAAAAAAAAATCGAAGACTAAAAATTCTCATTTTCAATCGGATCATGATTAAATGTCAAATTGAATTCGTATTTTTGAAAATCAAGCCAACACCTGTTTAATAAATATACCAATTATGGGCGTCGCGAGGGTGCTAATACCTTCCTTGCACGTAACCGACTCCCGAACCCAACTTTACTTTGGCTTTTGACGTAGACCTAAATTTGGCCTTTATTTTTGTTCAAGAATAAATTTTCTTTTAAAAAAAAGAGGATTTATTAGGTGTCCGATCACACCTAGGAAAAAAGGATCGGTGGCGACTCCCTTTTCTCTTTAAAATCGAAATTCCTTTTTCAATTTTTCAAATAATCGCCTCAATTAGCGACCAAAAATTTTTTTTACGTCGCTACAAATACAATAGTAATAATAATAATAACAAAAGTATTAATAATAGTATGTGAAATAATAATAGTAATAATAATTACAAAAATGATAATGATAATAATACTAATGTTAATAGCAATAAAAATAAAAATAGTAATAATAGTAATAATAATAATATTGATAATAGATAATAATAATAAAAATGAATAATAATAGTAATAATAATAATAATAATAATAATAATAATAAATAACGATAAAACAACAAAAATAACTAAAATAGGACTAAATTGAACTTAAAATAGAAGTTCGGGGCAAATTCAAAATAAAAATAAAAGGAAAGAACCAATTTGGACTCGCGAATAACAAAGGAGGACCAAAATGGGAAATATCCCTCCCTCCCAAAACGCACAACGCCAAGAGGGACCAAATTAAAGGTCAAAATAAATCATGGGGTAACAATTAAAAATAAAAAAACTTAATTGCAGAACAATAAAAAAAGCGAAGGGCTAAAAGTGTAATTAGCCCTTCCATCAAAAACACGCTGATCCTAGGCCTGGAGCGGGTCGAATTCGGGTCGGCCAAGGCAAAACAACATCGTTTTGGCACTGGTGCTTAAGTCCAAAACGGCGCCGTTTTGGATCCTATATAAATAGCAAAATTCTAAAAAAAAAAACACACTTCCCTTTCATTTTTCTGAAAAAAAACTGAGCCCTCCTTTCTATCTGCAGGGCTCTCAGTCCGACAAGGAATTCGGTCGATCGCTGCTGGCACCGCCGCCTACGCCGCCATATACAGCGGCCGGAAAGATAAATTAAAAAAACGTATGTATCTATATATATTGTTTTATTAAAAAGAAAAAAATAAAGAAAACATGTATGTATATGAATAGATTCGAAAAAGAAAAAAAGAATGACTGAAGAAAAAAAATAAAACACCTTGGTTGATCACTTGATTCTCTGCTTTTGCTTTCATTTGTAAGTTTTTTTTTTTTTTTGTATTCAAAAAGTGTCCAGAAAAATTACAAAGGATTTTTTATGGCTTTTATAGCCATTTTTTACATGATTATTTTATTATTTGCTGTCTCTTCTTCTTTAAATCCTTGCAGGTGCAAGTGGTGGTGGTAGAGCAAGTGACTCTGATGGTGGAGCATGGTGGTGTTAGAAGGCTGGCATGGCAGTAGTGGCTGTAGGTAGTGCAAGTGGGGTTAGGGTTAGGTACTTTTTTGTTTGACTATGGTTTGGGTATTGGGCTGCTAGGGTAATTTGTCTTAGGATTTAATGGGTTTTGGGTCTGTTTAGTTGGTTTAGGTTTAGGGTTAGTTTAGTGGGCTTGGGGTTTTTAGTGGGTTTGGGTTGCTTTAGGTTTTGGTAGTTTGAAATTGGGTTTAAGGTTGTAAAATGGGCCCGGACAATTTGGGCCTTCTACAACGCCTACTAAGAAAGACTCGATATGGGTTATAGTGGATCGGTTAACCAAGTCTGCCCATTTTGTACCGGTCCGCACCGATTACTCGTTACAAAAGCTGGCTAGGTTGTATGTGGCAGAGATTGTAAGATTGCATGGAGTGTCAGTTTCCATAATATCTGATAGGGACCCACGTTTCACTTCACAATTTTGGAAGAAGCTACACGAGGCGTTGGGTACTAGGTTGAACTTCAGTACAGCATTCCACCCTCAAACTGATGGGCAGTCAGAAAGGGTAATCCAAGTTTTGGAAGATATGTTGAGGGAATGTGTAATTGAGTTCCGAGGTAGCTGGGAAGACTATTTGCCATTAGTCAAATTCGCGTACAATAATAGTTATCAAGTAAGTATTGGGATGGCTCCGTATGAAGCACTGTATGGGTGAAGGTGTCGAACTCTAACATGTTGGACGGAATTAGGCGAACAGAGAGTTTTGGGTCCTCAGTTAGTAGCAGATACTAAGGGTAAGGTAAAATTGATTCGGGAACGATTGAAGGAGGCCTCGGATAGGCAGAAGTCGTATGCTGACCTGAAGCGTCGAGAGATAGAGTATACAGTGGAGGTCTCCCCGTGGAAGAAGGTATGAAGGTTTGGACGGAAGGGGAAGCTAAGTCCAAGGTTTATTGGGCCATATCGGGTTGTGAGGCAGATTAGGCCAGTCGCTTATCAGCTGGAATTACCTTCTGAACTAAGCCAAATCCATGACGTGTTTCTTGTTTCCATGCTAAGACGATATCGCTCGAATCCTTCACACATCGAGTCGGTTGAGGAGATCGAGGTTAGGCCAGACCTAACTTTCGAGGAAGAGCCCATGCAAATAATTGGTCATGATGTTAAGGTACTGAGAAGGAAGTTCGTCCTATTAGTCAAAGTACTTTAGCGTAATCACAAGGCTGAGGAGGCTACTTAGGAACCTGAGGAAACAATGCAACATCAATATCCTCAACTGTTTGGATCAGGCAAAATTTCGAGGACGAAATTTTTTTTAGGGGGTAGAGTTGTAACGCCCCAAAAATACTGAACTTTCTTTTTTTTCGATTTTGATAAAAGGTGTGCTTAATATCCCTAGTCAAGTGTTATTTATGTGACAATAGACATTGGTTAAGTTTTGAGTTCGAACTTTAGGGTGAAGGAGATTATAGTGAACAATTAAAAGAACCTTGATGGCAAGTAGTTTGGTTTTTAAATAAATGAAGGAGGAATTGGACACAATGAGCCTTGTGTTGGAGTGGCAAGTAGCATCACATGTAGGGCTTAGAGGTGGCGTTACATGCATGGCAAGGAGGTTTGGGGTTTGAATCCCTCATTGCTCAAAAGAAGGATTTATTTTTTCTCAATGAATGGTCAGTGGTGGCTTGGATGTGAACTCTGAAGGGAGAGATCAAAGGAGAAATTTAAGGAAGGGATTAAGGAATAATCAGGGAGAAAAGTTAGGAGATGAGGGGTGTAGAGAGGTGGAGCCAAATTTGGAATTTAGGGATAGGTAAATTCGACTATAGTATATATAGGTGCTGATTTTGGGGATTCTAGGCTAATGCCTAATTCTTCCTCTCTATGTTACCGAAAACACTTTTCTCTCCAAAGATCTAAAAGCCAAAATCCCTTATTTTTTATCTTTTATTTTGTGCCGATTTCTTCTCTTCCTTTCACATCAAAGTCTTTTCTTTCTTGCTCCTAGTTGCTTTCTCTAAAGTCGAATATCTTTTGGGCAAAATCCTGTTGTGCCGCTATTTTTTCTTCAATATTGGCCGATCGATTCTTGTGCAAGTGCTTTACTTTCTTTTAGTTGGTCTTCCTAGTACCGATTTATTCTCTCCCTCACCTTTTCTAAATCAGTTTTGGTAGGGGATTAGTATCGAATCTCGAAGTTCAGATCTTTTCCGAATCGCTCCTTAGGTGTTTTGGGGTTTTGGGTAAGTGTTCCTCATTTATTGGTTAAGGTTGGCCGAATGGTCATAGATGATTTAAGAATAACTTAAGATGATTGCGAGTCACTTGTTGTTTAAGTTTTAATGATTAAGATGGATGCAGATTTAAGAAATACTCATGATTAGTGATCAAGGAATGGCTGTTAAGGCTTGTCGTTCAAGGTAAGGCAAATGTGAGATTTTCGATTTGTGGTGATCGTATTTGATAAGTGTGTGATTAATCATTGAGTGACATCGTTTGTAGGTTCGTGGCTAAGGTTTTCGATAAAACACTTCAATGTAACACGCTAGATCTGGCCATAACGTTTGGGCTGGGTTCGAGGTGTTACAATATGGGTAATAATCCTAGACCTCAAAATAACCTGTATAGTAACACTTATAATACAGGTTGCAGGAACCATCCTAATTTCTCGTGGGGTGGTCAAGGAAATCAAAGGCCGCAACATCCCCCAGGCTTTCAACAACCACCTTACCAACAAAAGAAGAAATCGAACCTTGAAGAGATGCTCACAAAATTCATCTCAGTTTCAGAAACATGTTTTCAGAATACAGAAACAGTGCTTAAGAATCAGCAAGCGTCGATTCAAGGGCTCGAAACTCAAATAGGACAGCTTACTAAGTTGATTTCTGAACGACCACAAGGTGGCCTACCAAGTAACACTGAAACTAACCCAAGGGAACAACTTCATACAATTACTATTCGAGATGAGGAAGGGTTAGTTGAACCAGAAAAGAACCAAAGCAAGGACTTGTGGTAGGTAACGGTAAGGATGAGGTGAACCATAGTAAGTAGAAACTGGTAAGCAAAGAGTATAAACCTCGTGTGCCATTCCCCAATGTGACAAGGAAAGACCACATAGACGAAAAATTCGGTAAATTCCTTAAATTATTAAAAAAATTACATATTAACTTACCGTTTATTGAAGCACTTTTCCAGATGCCAAACGCAGCTAAATTTTTAAAGCAACTCTTGGCTAATAAACGAAAGTTAGATGATGCGTCACACGTGGAATTAAACGCAGTTTGCTCAGCCATTCTATAGAATAACCTACCCAAAAAGTTAAAAGATCCAGGGAGTTTTACGATTCCTTACTTAATTGGTAGTTTGAATGTTAACAATACGTTAGCTGATTTAGGGGCGAATATTAATGTCATGCCCTATAAAATGTTTAAACAACTAGGTCTTGGGAAACCCAAACAAACTAGGATGAGCATTCAATTAGCAAATAAAACGATCAGATTTTCTAGGGGTATTATTGAAGACGTGCTTGTCAAAATTGATAAATTTATATTCCCAGTTGACTTTGTCATTCTAGACATGGATGAGGATAGCGACGTACCTTTAATTCTAGGAAGGCCCTTTTTAGTAACTGCTAGAACTATCATAGATGTTGGAACAGGTGAATTGATACTTCGTGTAGGAGATGACACAATTACACTTCAAGCTCATGATTCTGCTAATATATCTAGTAATCAAGACGATTGTTTAAGATTTGTTAACTCGAGTAATGTTAAGGCGCAAACTTCTTTGCAGGAAACCCCTAAGAAGAACGTGATGGAGCCACATTCTAGCCCATGTGACATAAACAGAACGAGTCACGAGGAACGAAGACTACAAATTGATGAACTAGATAAATTGAGGACACATGTCAAGAAGAAACAAAAAGTACGTGAGGAATTAAAGCAACGCCATGATGAGCATAGGGATGAGACAAAGCAATTTAAGTTTGGGGATAAGGTATTGTTAGATGAAAAGGACCCTCGAATTGCTACTTCAGCGTACAATACAAACGGAGTGATTCACTTCACGGTGTTGAATACCTTCTCACATAGTACATTTGAGGTAACACATATTGAATTCGGAACTTTCAAGGTAAATAATACTCGACTCAGACTCTATTTTGATAAAATTGATAGCAGAGGTGAGGAGTTTCAACTCCTCAATCCACTGTAACCACACGAAATTGAGGTAAGTCGAGCTTAGACTTTAAATAAGCGCTTCTTGGGAGGCAACTTGAGCACTAACACCACTAACTAGTTTATTTTTAGTTATTTTTAGTGTTTATTGTGTAGGTACAGTGGTCCACACAGCCTGGACACACGGGTGTGTCCTTGGCCGTGTGGAAATAGGGTTAAAAATCCCCAAGTTTTGAGCCACACGGTTATAAATTCGATTCACACAGCCGTGCGACACGACCGTGCGAAGCACATGGGCGTGTCTTAGGCCGTGTGAAAACTAGAGCCAAAACTTTCAAATTTCAAATGAGTCAGAGAGTTACACGGGTAAGACACACGGTTATGTGTTCAGACACACGGGCATATGGGATACCACACGGGCATGGGAGAAGTGAACAACGAAGAACACGGTCGTGCAACACGACCGTGTGAACCATACGGTCGGGACACACGAGCGTGTCCCCAGGCCATGTGACGATTAGGCAATAAAATTTCGCGACAAACACTGGTTAAACTCAAACCACACAGGCATGTAACACGACCGTATGGCCTAACACGGGCCTCATACGACTGTGTCCCCTTTAAAACCCTCAAACCTAATTTCTATTTTGTCTTCTTCCTCTCAAATTTCCCACCCGAACCCTAGTCGCCGCAGCCCCCTCCCCCACCGTCCGGCCACCCCTAGCTCTCCCTTCTTCTTTTCTTTTCTTTTCTCCCCTCTCCCCATTTTCTTCCCTCCATTTCCTTTCCTATTCAACCCCTTGCTGCAAAACCCACACCCCCCACAGCGCGCCGCACGGCCTAACTCCTCACGCTCGTGTCCTCCCCCGCTACATACCGTCGGACCGCACCAGCTCTTACCGTGCTCTTCCGACGACCAGCCACCACCACCGTTGGTCACACTTTCTTTACCCATTCCTCCATCATCGTTGTTATTTATTTTTATTTTTATTATTATTGTTACCATTACTATTATTTCTTTCCTTATTATTTCCTATTCTATTATGATTATTATTTGATTGCTTTACTTGCTCCTATCTGATGGTTTAGTGAATCTGGACATGTTGCTTATTATTTTGGGTTGAGTTTTGCTACTATTTTTATGTCATTATCTTGCCAATCTGTTTTTTCAAGTTTTTTTATTTATGATCATTATTAGTATTAATCTAGCTTATTAGGTTTCTATTTGGTCGTTGGATTATTGATTAAGTCGTCCAAGTTGTTGAGCCGAATTGTGTGAATTCTTATGAACTTACCTATTCTGTTGATTCGACAATTTGATTTCTTTACTCATTTTCTTTCAGGTACATCATGACAAATACACGAGATAAGAAGACTGTCGTCCCCGCTTCAAAAAAGCGGAAGGGTCCAGGCGCAACCTCATCAAGCGCCTTGACCAAAGCTCGTCATCCCTTACTTCGATTCTCCTCCAGCCCACAAGACGACCTGTTTCAGCTTCTTCGAGTACGACCATTGGGAGTGGGCCAATGTATTGATTGGGCCACTTTGGAGTAGGTCCAACTTTCTCACCTTATTCAATTCCACCTCGATACTGCCCCGTGGGATCGATTCTTTGTAATTGTCGAGCCCACCTATTCGGAGCTGCCCTTGGAATTTTGCACCACTTTCCATCTACAGCATGTGATGAATACACATGACGAGGCTGGTACTATCACTTTTAGACTTGGTGGACTTGTAAGACACATGAGTGTACCAGAGTTTGGAGCTGCTTTGGGCCTTTACACGGAGGAGTTCATGGCTTCCGAGAAATTTTTACAGCTTCACCGTCACATACACTACTCGCCCTCTTGTTGTTGGACCGACCTTACGGTGAGTATAGTTCCTTATGATGCAAGTCGCTCAAAGGTAACTTCTCTTCCTCCAGCACTACGCTATATCCATGCCATCTTGGCTCATACCTTGACTGAGAGGAGAGAGAGTACAAGCGTCGTTAGCACCACCGATGCTTATTTCCTATGGAGCATGGCGGCTGGCCATGTCTTTGATTTGGCATACTTTATTGCCCTTGCTTTTCGCCACCAGACGGACCGCCATAGGAGGGGCTCCATATGCCTTGGCCCCTACATGACTCGCCTCGCTCGACACTTCGGCCTCTTTGACACTCCAGAGATGTCATCAACACTCACACTAGTAGGCCAGATGTCTCCTTAAGGAATATATAGCATGATCCACATGAGGATGATAGAGCGACGCCGTGGATTCGACCCCCTCAATACAAACTCGTTCAGTCTGATGACCAGGATGAGCCAGAGGACATTACTGATGATGTCTCTCCCCTTCATGATGACCCACCTTCACCACCATAACAGAGTCACCACTCCACTGCTGCCACTTTGATAGATATATCTGAGCGACTCACTCGATTTGAACAACAGTGTTTTGAGCGGTTCGACAGCATCGATGCCACTCTTCGACAGATCTGCCACCACCTCCACATCTCTCCTTCGGCACCGTCGACCCACGAGGCATCCGATGATGAGGACCTCTGAGTCCTTTTATTTTATTATTTTTATTTTTATTTTTATTTTTATTTTTATTTTTATTACAATTCTATTTTAACTTTTATTTATTTTTG
Organism: Gossypium longicalyx; assembly: GCA_025698465.1. NCBI lineage: Eukaryota > Viridiplantae > Streptophyta > Magnoliopsida > Malvales > Malvaceae > Gossypium > Gossypium longicalyx. The sequence continues at coordinate 94,347,986 of CM047000.1, read as the reverse complement.
AAGACTTAGGTTTTATATTTTGAACTATGTTTATCTTTATAATTATTATTAAGTGACCCCTTAGCTCTCTTCCACAGTGATATTTATTTTCTTATTAGTAACTGAGAATCATGCCTTTCATTCAGCTAACTCTACAATTCTTGTTTTCACTCTTCCAAGGATTTCATCCACAAATTCAGGGCAGTTTCACTTTTCTCCTTCTCTTCTGATATTATGCTTATAGTGCTATAATTTATTTTTGTACATTGAGGACAATGTACATCTTAAGTGTGGGGAGGTTATTTATGTGATTATCATAAATCCCTGAATTTTTATCTTGTTCTCAAATGATTTTCTCATATCACTTTTAGAATTAATTTTGATTGATTTATGATTTTTATTGGTATGTTTTGAATTAAATCATAGGTAATTATGCATTGATTGTTTAAACTCTAAGACATTAGAGAATCAAGCATGATAAGTTAACTTTTGAGAATTAAAATCGCTAGGTTGTTTCCCTGAATTGAGGTATTATCTTGAAGTTTTGAATTCACAGGATTGACATCAAATACCCATAATTTTCGTGAGATTTTGAGCCTTTTAGAGCATATATTTTTCTTGCTCATTGATTATTTTTATGAGTGAGTCAACATTGATTTGCTATTCTAAAACTTGCATCGATTATACATGTCGAGACCACACCTTTGATTTGATATACTAAAATGATAAAGGCACTTAGGTTTTAACCCATTTACCCCATAAAAAACCTTCCCACATAATTGACCCCTAGTGAACCCCTTTGAGCCTTAACTATTACTTCTTGATTTTTCCCTTAATATTAACTCACAATTTAACCCTTTTTGATTCATTAAGAATTTCTACCTTTTTATTGACTCTTTTTTTATCGAGATTTAATTTGATTAATTACCTAATTATGTTCGTCTATTCTAGTTGCTGAATTATTTCTTATTATATACTTTCCATACTTGTTCTTATTAAAAAAAATCGTATATTCATTTAGTTACGTAGTGTTCTAAACAGCTTGGATAAATTAAAGTCATCATATTGAGAGAAAAGCTCACTTCATTAGTTTTGGTTAGTGTTAATTTTGGCACATGTTTGTAATTCAGTGATTAGCTTTGTTTTTCTAAGTTTGGTAAGCTATTAAATTAATCTCGATTCTAACCCTTTTTTTCAGCCTTTATCCACACCTTTGACCCAAGCCTTATTACAATATTGTTAAGGACCTTTTGATTCGTGTATCCTTTCATTATAGTGGTGGAGATTTGATTTTCATGCAAGCCTATAGTAATAACTTTTCATGTTTGACTATTGAGTGCTTAATTATTGAATCTTAAACACTTTAAGTGATTTGAGTGAATCATTAGTGAGGATGTCAACCTTGTCAATTTGGAATTAAATGTGATTACTTAGATTAAGGGGGATACCTATGATTTTATGATTGAAATGCTTAAATTTAGATTGTTTGAAACTTTAATGTTCTTTTAGTTAAGCTCTTAACGTATGATTACTTGAGGATTATTGCGAACCTTATTGATGAGAATTATAAGTTGAAAAGAATTTATTTTAATTGTGAGTTGAAGATTTTGCTTGAGGACAAGCAAATGCTTATGTGTAGGGATATTTGATAAACCGTAATATATACATATTTTTTTACCCTATGCTTAGCATATTTATGGATGATTTTTCCTTGATTTTATTGAATTCGATGCTCCTAATCCTTTAAATTCATGTTTTACATTTAGGTGAGCAAACAAAGGCAAAAAGAGCGAGAAACGAGCCAAAAACAGACAAAATGAGCCTAATTCAGCATGACACACGGCCTAGGCACTTCCACACGGGTGATCCACACGTCCGTGTGTGACACACGGGTAGACCATATGCCCGTGTGTCATGGTCGTGTCGACAATAAACCAAGTCAGAATTGCACACGGCCTGAGCACTTCCTGTCGAGCCCAAGTTTAATTCTACTCGGAAAAGGCCACTTTTGAGGGTTTGGAAGCATTGTAAAGCCTATAAAAACACCCTAGAAGAGGATTGGAGGGGACACACAGAGTAGAAGGAGGAAATACTGAAGAATAGCCATCGGAATCACCTCAGAGGCAGGATCTACATCAAGACTGAAGATTTCTATCTAATCTTCTAGAAGTTCTTTATATTTTGTTATTTTCCAACTCATGAGATGTTTTCCATTATTATTATGAACTAAACTCCCTAAATACCTAAGGGAGAGGAAACCTAAAACGAATCTTATTAATCTTTGATTTATATGATAAATACTTGTTCTTATTCTTAATTGTAAGTTTAACCCTTATTTTAATATTTCAGGATGTTAATTCAGGTTTTTGATGTACTTATTTAGTGGAGGAAAAGTCCCTGTTTAAGAGTAAATCATTCATAATTAAGCAGAGTTACATGCAATCCTAGAGATAGGACGACATAAATCTATCGGATTAGAGTCAAATCTAATAAGGAAATCTATAGATCGAGTTAATGCGACAATAGGGGTTTTAATTAGAAAGAGATTTTGATTAATCAACCTAGAATCAGTTGTTTTTAGTCTCGAGAGAGATATTAACATAAATCGGGGATTTCTACGGATTAAGTCAAGTGAATAAATCGTCTAATTCGAAGGTAATAAGTGAAGTCTAGGTGGATTCTTCCTTGAGTATTGTCTTCTCCATCGGTTTTCCAAAAGTATTTTCTAACTTTAATCTTTGTCGTAATCTTAGTTAATTAGATAATTAGTTTTAGTTTAAAAATATCTTTTAATTTTTTAGGCTAGATAATAGAAAGATAGTAATTACTAGTACTTTTAGTCCTCGTGGATACGATATTTTCGGTCTCACCATAACTATACTACTGTTCGATAGGTGCGCTTGCTTAAGTTAAATTTTTAGTTAGTGTCACGACCATCAATATTCTTTGTTGGTCCCAAATCTTTCATCTCAAATTCTTCACTTAGTTGGGCTTTGACCTTTCTTATCTTTCCTTTATCTTTTGCTGCTATCAACATGTCATCAACATAAAAAAGTAGATACACGAAAGAACCATCACTGTTTTTCTTAAAGTAAACACAACTGTCAAAACTACTTCTTTTAAAATCATGAGAAGTCATAAAGGAATCAAACTTCTTGTACCACTATCTTTGTGATTGTTTCAAACCGTAAAGGGACTTTTTCAGCAAGCAAACATAGTCCTCTTTTTCTGAGACTGTAAAACCCTCTGGTTGTTGCATGTAAATGTCCTCCTCAAGTTCTCCATGCAAAAATGCACTTTTTACATCTAACTACTCCAGTTCCAAATCATGCATGGCCATAATACCAAGCAAAGCTTGAATCGAACTATGCTTCACAACTGGGGAGAATACATCTGTGAAGTCCACTCCTGGAATTTGACTGTAACCCTTTGCAACAAGCCTTACTTTATATCTGGGGTTCTTCAACTCCTAGAGTCCCTTCTTTTTTTTTAAACACCCATTTACAACGAACAGCCTTTTTACCTTTAAGAAGTTTCACAAGATCCCATGTTCTGTTTTTGTGGAGTGATTCCATCTCCTCTTGCATAGCAAACTCCACTTTTCTTAGTCTTCACAGCTAACTGCCTCAGAATAATTAGATGGCTCTCGACTTGCATCTATATCTTCAGCCACATTTAAAGCATAAGCAACTAGATCAGCCTCGGCATACTTCTTTGGAGGTTTAATTTCTCTTCTAGTTCTATTTTTGACAATAGAGTATTGTGGTGAAGAAGTAACTCTATTCTCAATTTTTGTACTATCTTGAGGAGTCGACTCTTTATTAATCTGATGTTCCACCTACCTTTGATTTTCTTTATTAGAAGAGTCTTTAAGAGATAAGTTAGGTAACAGAGCAATTTCATCAAAAATGACATCTCTACTAATCACAATTTTTCTATTTTCAGAACACCATAACTTATACCCTTTTACACCAACTTTATAACTAAGAAAAACACATTTAATGGATCTCGGTTCCAATTTTTCATTATCAACATGAGCATACGCAGGACACCCAAAGATCTTTAAGCCAGAATAATTAGCAGGATTACCAAACCATACCTCTTGTGGATTCTTTTTCTCAATGGCAACGGATGGAGATCGGTTGATCAAAAAACATGTAGTAGAGGCTGTTTCTGCCCAAAACAACTTTGGTAAGTTGGAATTTGACAACATACATTGAACCTTCGCCATGATCGTTCTGTTCATTCATTCTGCAACACTGTTTTGCTGTGGAGTATGACGAATTGTCAAGTGTCTCATGATCCCTTTTGACTTGCACAGTCTATTAAACTCATCAGAACAGAACTCTAAGCCATTGTCTGTGCGGAGGTATTTTATTTGTTTTCTCGTCTGTTTTTCAATCGTAATTTTCCAAGACTTAAATGCGGAAAACACATCGCTTTTCTGCTTCAGGAAGAACGCCCAAACTTTTCTGGAAAAATCATCAATAAAAGTTAGCATATAATTAGCTCCACCTCTCGAAGGCACTCTGGATGGCCCCCACAGATCAGAATGAATATACTCCAACGTTCCCTTCGTGTTATGGATTCCTCTGGTGAATCGAACTCTCTTTTGTTTCCCAAAAACACAGTGCTCACAGAACTTCAGTTTGCAAATTCCTTACCCATCAAGAAGTCCTCTTTTGCTCAATTCTGCCATGCCATTCTCACTCATATGCCTTAGGTGCATATGCCAAAATTTATTAATATCATCATTTGACAAGGAAGAGGAAGCAACAACTGTATCACCAGTAACAGTAGAACCCTGTAAAACATATAACTTGGCAGTTTTTCTCTGCCCTTTCATTATAACAAGGGAACCTTTGGAAATCTTTGAAACCTCACTTTCAGCTATGTATTTGTACCATTTTGAATCAATAGTACTCAACGAAATTAAATTTCTTTTTAATTTTGGAACATGTCGAACGTCACTGAGTGTTCTGACAACTCCATCAAACATATTAACTTTAATTATTCCAACACGTGGGATTTTACACGAAGCATTATTTCCCATCAAAACAACACATTCAGACAACGTTTCGTAAGTTGTAAACCAATCCCGATTGAGACTCATGTGGAAGGTGCAGCCTGAATCAAGTATCCACTCCTCGTTCACTTTAGAATTGTTGACAGAAGCGACTAGAAGTTCACCATCGCTGTAGTATTCTACAACATCAGCTTCACCAAAATTTTTTGGTTGTTTTCCCTTTTAATTTGCAGCCTCTCTTTTAATTTTGTTCTGTAACTTATAGCACTCAGATTTAATGTGTCATTTTTTCTTGCAGAAGTTACAAGTTTTACCTCTGTTTGAAGACTTCGATCTACCCTTAGATTTACCGCGAGGATTTCGTTCCTATGTCCTTTCACAATCATCATCAGCATTCCGATCTTGTCTCTCACGAACAATGAGACCTTCTCCCTGAGAGTCGGGTTTAACCACAAGATACTTCATCTTGTCATACGAGGTCAAAGAATCATAAACCTCATCAACTGTGAGAGACTCATGGCTATATAAAATAATGTCTCTAAAGGTTGAATAAGACGGGGGCAACGAATAAAGTAGAATCAACCCTAGATCTTCCTTATCATACTGAACCTCCATGGCCTCCAAGTTTGAGATAATTTCTTTAAACACTATTAAGTGTTCATGTGCAGACGCATCTTCCTCCAAACGATGAGCATAAAGACGTTGCTTCATATGCAACTTGTTTGTTAGAGTTTTCGACATACATATTTGTTCCAGCCTCTTCCATAATGCAGCAGCGGTCTTCTCCTTAATCACATCCTGCAAAATTTCATTGGACAAATGCAGATGTAATTGTGTTAACGCCTTTCGATCCTTACGCTTCTTCTATTTATCTGTTAATGTCGAAGGCATCTTATCTATCCCTAGTAGGGCATCTTCCAAATCCATCTGCGCAAGAACTGCTTGCATCTTAATCTGCCACAATGCAAATCTGGTGTTGCAATCCAATAGCGAAATTTCATACTTCAAAGACGCCATTACCGTGATCGAGATGAACTACCCGGAAGCTCGGATACCAATTTTTTAAAATAAAATAAAATAAAATAAAGAACACACAAATTTTTACGTGGAAACCCTTTCGGGAAAAAATCACGGGCAGAGGGGTAGAAAATTTACTATGTCGAATTCGAATTAATAACAAGAGGAATAGACTATGTCTATTTATAAGCTTGTAAAGTCATATTCTAATAGGATTGAAACACCTTATTCTAATCAATATAAAATAGATGGAGTTTAATAAGGTTTAAAAAACCTTATTCTAAAATAAAATAAAAGAAGTGTAGTTCTATATGGATTTTACTTTTATTTTATTTTACCACTGTATTTTATTTAAATAAGGATTCGGCTCATTTAATTCTAACAAAAAAATTAAAAATTTGCATAATCATTTTAATTAAAATAAAATATTTAGATTAACTAATGATATTATAAAGGTTGAGGTATCAAATTATATCAAAATTAAAGAATATAAATTAAATCTCAAAGGGATTAAAATTGAAATTTACCCATAAAGTTCTCACGTAAAAATCAAGAAGAAAAAAATGATCAGGTGTCCATTGTGGAGGGCCATCTTATATATACTTGTATAGATTAAATAATTTACTTTAATAAAATTTTGTACTAATTGATTTTTAAATGAAGCACTTGAAAATTTGTTAACACTAATGATTTTAAAGTTTGATATTGATTGAGAATTAGTTGGAATATTGGTTTGGTTGGAGGGTTTGAATTGCTTGACTTACGATTTGATATGAATATGAATTATATGATGAATTAGCAGTTTAACCAATATTTTTTTAATATATTTTTTTATTTTTATAAATTTTTAATAATTAAATTGATGAAATAATTTGTAATCTGATGGATTCGAATGGCCTCTGAAATATGAACCATAACCTCCAAATGGCCTCTGAATTTTGTTAGTGGTCAAAAACAATTGAATGCTGCTTGAAATTTTGAGCTTTTCACCACCAAAATTACAGCAAGTTCTTCAATTTTAATTCGTCGACATCTTTTTTTTTTGCTAAAAATTGTAATTTCTCTTTAAGTTTCAACACATTGTTGTAACATTTAATCCGTTGTTTTAATCTTGAATTAGATGTTGATCAGTTGTTCTTGGGTTAAACTTTCTATCTTGAGTCCATTTTCTTCTTTTCCTTTTTCTTTTTTTGGGTGTAAAATCTTGTTTCATTTATATTCATTTGTATAGTTTTCACCAGTGGGTTAATTATTTATTTTTTGACTAAATTATAATGTACAATTTTAAATGTTACAACTTTCTCAAAGTTTTATACTTTCTTATAGTTAGAATTTAATTACTATAATTTTATTTTCAGGAATTTAGCCACTCTACTTTTTAAATTTAAAAAATTAGGTTCATATGTTAACACTGTTAGAATTTTTGTATGTTGGTGTGATATTTTGAAAAAGAAAATAAACTTAATATTCATGTAACTAAAAATAACTTTTTAACGAACTTGAATCTAATAAGAAATTTTAACAATACTAATAATTCTTAAAAATTCGTATAATCATTTTAATTATAATAAAATATTTAGACTAACTAATGATATTATAAAAATTAAAGTATCAAATTATGTCAAAATTAAAATATATAAATTAAATCTCAAAAAATTGAAATTAAAAAAATTTACCCATAAAATTCTCACATAAAAAAAATGAACAGGTGTCCATTGTGGAAGCACTTTTATATATACTTGTATAGATTAAAGAATTTAATTTTATAAAACTTTTTAATAATTGATTTTTAAATCAAGTACTTAAAAATATGTTAACACCAATTATTTTAGAATCAAATTGACAAATTGGATTCGAAACTAATCGGGGTATTAGTCCAGTTGGAGAATTTGAATTACTTGACTCACGATTTGATATAAATACGATGAACTAACATTTTAACCAATATTTTTTAATATATATTATGAATTTTTTTAATAATTCATTTAATTGAATCAGAAATTTGTAATCTGATCGAGTCGATCACCAATTTAATTTTAAAAATATTGATTGATAATTATCAATTTAAGTGTTGAACAATATATAATGATTTTATATGGATTTTTCCAAAAAAAATAAAATTTGAACTGAAATTGATTGAGTTACCTAATGTAACCTAGTGGACTTTTATTGTTTTGTATTCATTGATTTTTTTTATATAATTAAATTTATAGTATATTCACGGTTGGGTGAAAAAAATTATATAACAATATATTTATTAAAAATTCATATAAAAATTAAATGCTTTTTTTATTGAAATGGTAAAGTTAAATATTTGATATGTATGTCTCAAGTTCAAATCCTATCATGGTATTATTTATTAAAAACATAATAAGACAAAAAACAGTCTCATATTAATATTTGTTACTTTGTATATAAATGGTTATTTTAGAAATATCTCAACTGAGTTAGTGTCTGATTGACTCATGACTCCAACCCAGTAAAGGACTTAATATAAAATAAATTTTATGGCACGCGTATATATGTAGAAATCACGTATTTAGAACATAGAGATGTATTTAAAAGTAACATACCATAAATAATAAAACGTATTATTTAAAACTAATTAATAATAATAGCACATGAAATGTAGTATGATATTAAAAAAAAGATTAAATTGTGAATAAAAAGAAATTTAAACACATAAATACATCATATTAAAAATATTAAATTAATACAATTATTGGTCATGATGGTGTCATTAATTTTAAGTTGGTGTCCCAAGTTAATTTATAATATCAACTCAATCAACACCATTATTAACATATTTTTTAAATATAATTAAATTTATAATACATTCACAAATCATGATCTAGGTGAAAAAAAAATTATATAACAAATATATTTATTAAAAATTCATATAAAAATTAAATAATTTTTTTATCGAAATGGTAAAATTAAATATTTGATATACATGTCTAAAGTTCAACCCCTAGTGTGATATTATTTTATTAAAAAATGAAAAGACAGAAACACCCTCATAAAAATACTTTATGGACACTTGGCAACATCAACATGCATGGATGGGCTTTCTACCTAAATGGAGATATCTTGTTCTAAAAATTGATTTCATGATAATATTAATTATTTATCATGCATGATAATTTGGGTTTAAAACACATTACCGTTAAATTTTTATTAATTTATTATATAAAAAAAAAAGAGGCAGAAACCCCTTCATAAAAATATAAGTTAATTTGCAGATGAAAGGGTCTTTTAATAATTTCATAACTAGAAAATAAAGAGTTAATGGTATCATTTGCAATTTAAATCGTTTATACCCAATTGGACCCCTAAATTAACAAAATTAACTAAATAGAATTAGACCCCTAAATTAACAAAATTAACTAAATAGACCTTTTGACTGTTCATAACTAATGGTTACGTTGATCTGGCAATTAACACCTGCTACATAAACAAAAAGAAAAAAATTTAAACTCAAATGAATCTAGATAATAATAATGATGCATTTAAAAAATCATAAAAAAATCAAAATTAAAAATATATAAAAATATTAGTAATTATAAAAAATTATTAAAATTATATAAAATAAAAAATAATTAAAAACATAAAAATATTTTATTATTTTAATAACTTTTTATATGATTCAAATAATTTAAATCTAAATCAAAGTAGTTAGTACTATAGCAGTAGATGTATCATTTTTTGTCTTGGTATTGGTTTGTATCGATGTTGACATGTTTCGATGTACCATTTCAAATTTATCAATGATTTTAATTCTTTTTTACACATATTTATAGTCTAATTTTTAGTTTCTTAATAAATTATATATTATATATATTTATATGTAATTAAGTTATATATTATATCTCAATTTTATTCATGTAAATATATGTTTAAATATATTAATTAGAATCAATAACTTAATTTAATAACTATTAATTTTAAATGTAATTATAAAAAAATAAAATGGTTAAGATAAAATAATTTAAAATATCAAAATTTTATATCAACTTGTACGAGTCGGAACACATTGTTATAAGTTGGTATCGATTAAAATAGACCAAAACACCTAAAACACACTAAAATTTTAACTGAAATGAAACATAGACTACTTGATACCAATTCAAGATCAAAGTGATAGATACCAACTGATACGATCAATACCAATATTGTATTGGCTACCATGATTAAAACCATCCTTAGCCTATACATATTATAATTTTTTGAATAATCTCATTATGTGTTTTGATCATATCTACTCTTTTTGACACAATGCCTAGAACTACCTATAGCCCCTTCCAACTCATAACTAAGAGGATAGCGCGCTTCAACGCACTCAAACTCACATTTTCTAGCATTAACAACAATACCAATACCAATCGAGTTAAGGCTCAATTTGCTAGACTGAAAATATTTTAATTAGTAGTTAGTAGCCATAACCACTTTTATTATTTGCCCATAAAACTCCTATTATTAACCAAGCTAGCTGGCAAAATTGATGATTTATGACAAGTCAGTAAAGATTTAATAATTGAAAAAGACAATTTGAAAAAGAAAACCCATAATACCAACTCTTGTCTTGACCCTATTAAAGTTCCAAAGTCTAATGAATCAATGTGGGCCATCTGAATTTCAGGCCAATTATTTGGATTTCGGCTTATTTGCCCAATTTTGATTCATGTCCCAAATAATTCTGCTGTTAGCTCAATTCATGTCTCAAATAATTCATGTCCCAATTTTGACCCTTTAACAAGATCTCATTAATTTTTTTATAGATTTATAATTTTTATTTAATTTTTATTTAATTTTTAATTTTATTAGTATATATAAAAAAATTTATTAATAAAAAAAATATCAGTGATAACAAAAATCATGAGAGTGTCAAATATTTTAAAGAAGTATCAAAAAAGTATGAGAGAGTATAAAAAAGCATGAGAAAGCAGGTACCCAAAAACTTGCTTTATTTATTTAATTACGAAAAGATTATCAAACATTGCTTTATTTATTTAATTAAAAAAAATCAGTATATATAATAAAATTTATAAGTATGCTACTGAATTTTGCAAATGTTTTTGGTTGTTATTGTCGGTTTTTATGAACTTGCTATGTTGCCATTTTTTTCTTATAATTTGTCCCTCTTATGAGCTACTCATGCTGAGTTGTTTTACAGTGAAATCACAGGGGTTGGTAGGACCTTAGTGATTTTATTGCTAATGTTTCAACTAATTCAACAGTTTGTGGATTTTTATGTTTAAACAAATCTTTAGACAGATTTTTGGATGACAGGACATGACTCAAGCAGAGTTATATGTTAGCCTCTACAATTATTTTTATGTATCGAGTAAATTATTCATATATCATGTTTGATCTTGTCTTAAATAATGGTGATGGAATTTGATTAATAAAGGGTTTGGAGATCAAATGCTTTGTCCTATAAAATTTATCTTTTTTCCTTTAAGCCGTTATATTGAAGATTTATATACTAAGGGCTTTAATGTAGGGTAAATATTGGAGCACTAAATTGATATATCACAAAATCTATTAGGATAAATGCCTCATTTTGCCGATAAATAGACATCCTATTGGTGTGGATGGATGCATCTTTTGGAAAGTGTTTCTGTTAATTTTGTTTGTATCATTGATACTGGTTTACTCTGCACTCATTTCGTAAGCATTATTGGAGAGATTTGAATTTGTTGCAAGTGAAATATTTGGGTAAGTTGTTGTAGCAAGTTGGGGTTATCTACTGAAATAGAGATTTATCTATTAAAGCTTCAATTACTTCTTGTTTGAGAATGGATTGAGATTTAGTCAATAGGTTACTCAATCAATTATTGAATAAATCATACAAGGAGAGAGGCATTGTAAAGTAGGATTATTTCTAAATATATTTTTCTCTTTCTTCACTTATTGCCTTTGTTTATTATCTTGTCCAAACTCATGTCCGGACATCATTTTGAATAAGAAGCAAACTGATTACATTTTCACTAGTTAGGTTTTAGTTCAATTGCACCGCAAGTTGCAACTACATGTAACTAGAACCATAATTTCTCCAACAAGTTGAATCAAAAAAACCGATTAAACCAGTAAAAAATAATTGCATCGGTTAAAAAAATGTTTGAATCAGATTTAAGCTAGTTTAAATATTTAATATTATTGTTATAATTTATTAAATCAATACTTATGTTTCTATTATTATTTATTTGTGCTTATTAACTTTTTGCAATCATTTTTTTAATTTTTAATTTTTTTTATGAATTTTCTTATTTTGCAATTATTGAACCAATAATTAACTGGTTTAATCGAAAATGAATGATCTGGCCACTTATACTATTCATGAATATATAATTATAATTATATATAATTGGGTATGGATGGAGGCTTGATTTTTTGTTTGATACATAATTATTTTAAATTAATTTGGTCTATTATTCATCATTTAATCTATTTTTTATCCGTACATAAATTTGACACGTGGGAGAAAAACAAGAAACAAGAAAAGAAAAAGTAAACTTTTAATTTAACTTCTACGTAAAATCATAAGCACTAAATGTTTATGAACCCTAATAGGAATTTAAAACCCAAAATTGAAGTGATTTCCCCGTTTTTGCGATACCGGAATCAATTAGGGTTTTTTTTTATTTTAAACCCTTTTCAATGACAGCCCGTTCAATTACAGAAGCTGCTTGGTATATAGTATACGTCATACTTGGCCCTAGCTGTTTATTGATTTGTTTGGTTTGGTATCATACAAAAAAATGGTACAAATTTTAGGCTTTACTACCTTTGTGTAATTTCATGTCTATATATATATATATATATAATCTGATTAAATTTCAAATAACACTGTGAATAAGAACATTATGAAAATATTTTCCAAATGTGTGATAATTTAACTCTTCAAGAGTTCCAATACACCAAATTTATCAAAAAAACAACATTTGAAACTTTAAATGAGACTATCCAATTAGAACTGAGATGAATCCTTTATAAAAATTGAAATCCTTCATCAGTACAATGCTTTAAACCAATTTCTTCAACAAATCATTCCCCAAGGTGAATTCTTCTTTTAGTTCATTTCCTGTACTTCTAGTGTACAAAAGGTTTAGTTGCTGGATCCTTGTTCTTCTTTTGTAATCGTTTTTTTTTTTTTTTTTTTTTTTGTGTGTGTTGAAATTTTGGCTCGGTGGATTCCTTTTTACTTGGTGCAAAGAACTTGTTGAATCTCAAGATAAGTGTATATTTTGAGTTTAGGTAACAGTAAATTGTCGATTTTTAGGCTATTTAGGGGAATGGAATCGATTTCCAATTTGATTCAAGTAAAAAAAGAAGCTCTTTTCTCCCTTTGAATTGGCTGATTTCTTTTTCCAATTCAATCAGGCTCATGATTCTTTTTTCTAGTTTTTGGGTTTTTGAGTTGTACAAATATGGTTGTTGCTGAATCTCAAGAAAAATGCAAATTTTGAGTATGTATAATAGTATATTTACAAATTATTAGGCTCTTTAGGGGAATGGGATTGATTTTTTATTCTATTCAAGTAATAAAAGAATCTATCTTCACCCTTTGAATTGGCTGAAAATTTGGTTTTTCAATTTGGCTCATGATCTTTTATGTTTTTTTGGGGGTTTATTAACTTGTTGAATCTTAAGAAATGTGCAACTTTTGAGTTTGTGTGACATGAAATAGATTTTCAATTCGATTCGAGTGGTAAAAGAAGCTATCTTTACCCTTTGAAGTGGCTGAAGATTTGGTTTTTGTCAATTGTCTTTTTGGTACATAACTTTTGTCATTTTGGCTCTTGATTTTTATGTTTTTTTTTTTTTTTTTTTTGTGTTTATAGGGAAAATGATGTGGAAAAGTGATCCGCTTGAATCGAATCCAATTCGGATTCGGTTCATAAAAGAAGTATTTTCACCTCTTGAATTAGGCATTAAGAAAGCTGCAAAAGATCTTGAAAGTTGTTGGGGAGTGTCCAATGATAAAAGAAAAAAATTCGAATTGATTGCCCCATTGAGTGGTAGTGATAGTGATTGGAATAGTAAGGTTCAAATCTTCAGTGTGGAGAACAGAATCGATGTTAATAATCGGTCAAATCATGTTCGTAGTGAAGAGAGAATGAAAGGATTGTCTATAAAGGTTCCGATGGACGTTTTTATTGGCATGTTTTCGCCGGAAATTGAGCTGAACGATCAAAAGGTCGAGGCAGTTAGGAAAGGATTGAAAGGAAAATATGTTGATACAGTTGAAGGGACTTGTATGAATCGGTTGCTGTTTGCAGCGGATTGGTCGGTGCTGGTTAACAGATTTGTTGAGGCTATACCGAACTCATTCAAGTCTGGGAAGAAATGGATTCGGAAAATGGACAAAAATAAAGGGTGTCTAAGTTCGTGTACTCGTGACATGGAATCAAAGGCATTGTTTGAGTTTAAGCCTGGAGAGTCAAGGTCCCGGTTTATCACGAGGACTGAGGGTTTGGAACATAATCATGATCGAGAGAATGTACCGTTTGAATGCTTTATAGGATTTGCATTTGATCAGTTGACCCAAAATCTTCAAAAGTTTGATTATTTAAAAGCAGTTGCAAGTATTTGGGATGGTCTAAAAGTCGATGCAAATGGATTTTTAGGAAATTTGAAGTTTGCTAGAGTGGGAGGTGTTCCGTCCGGTCTTGTTGGTGTTGGTACGGGCGGTAGGGAAGAAACTGGTGGTAATTCATCACAAAAACTGGCCGGTCTGATACGTAACATTCCTCTATCAGATGTGGAGCATTTGAGATTGACCTCTACGGAATTGACTGAACTTCCACTGCCATTGAGCCAGTCTTTGCTAGACCATCCAGACAAGAAGAAGTTATTCTCTGTCCAGGAGTTCTTCAGATATACCAAGTCTGAAGGTATGGTTTATCCGACAGCTTAGCTATACTACAGTCTACTAGTAACTTACATCCAAGTCCGAGTTTCATAGTTATGCACCAACTTTTACTCAGTTTTTTTATTCTTTCAGGGAGGAGGTTCTTTGAAGAACTGGATAGAGATAACGATGGCCAAGTAACTTTAGAAGATCTTGAAGTTGCTATGAAAAAAAGAAAATTGCCAGTGAAATATTCTCGGGAATTCATGCGCCAGACCAGAAGAAATCCATTTTCAAAATCCTTTGGCTGGAAGCAGTTTTTGTCCTTGATGGAACGGAAGGAGCCAACCATTCTTGAAGCTTATACTTCTCTTTGTTTAAGCGAGTCTGGGACTCTCCAAAAGAGTGAAATATTGGCATCACTTAAAAATGTCGGGCTTCCAGCAACCGAAGACAATGCTGTCGCCATGATGCGGATTTTGAATGCAGGCACTGAAGAATCTGTTTCATATGGACACTTCCGCAATTTTATGCTTCTGTTGCCTCCTGACCGACTACGTCGAGATGATCCTCGGTAAGGTTAATTTTCCATTTGAAGGGTCTTATTCTGAAACTGTAGTGGAATCACAAGGTCGAATTTAATTTACTGTTGAATTTTCGTTGGTTTGGGCTGCAGTTTTAGAAGTTCAAACTTTAGATTTACATCTCGGTTACTCATTGTATATATTTAGTATAATGTTTAGGTCCTCCCTTTTTTCTTCGTTGAGCTATGGGTGTAAACAGGACATCTGTGTTCATAAGATATATAGGTTTAACTTGGAAAAAATTGAAAATGGCCTGGTCAATGCCGACTCGAGCTTGAACAGTTTTAATTATCAAGCAAGCTGAATTCAAGTATTCTAAGCCTAATTGAGCTTCTTTTTGTATTAAATACAGGAATATCTGGTTTAAAGCTGCGTCTGTTGTTGCTGTTGCACCACCTGCAGAAGTACCAGCTATAAGTGTTCTTAAATCCGCAATTGCTGGGGGTCTTTCATGTGGATTATCTTCAGCTCTCATGTATCCAATCGATACTGTGAAGGTAAATTCTTCAACCTAGTGCCGTTTTTTATGTAATAATATCCATTTGTGGACATCTAGTAAAATCCATAGTCATCATATCTTTCTTGAGGATATTATTTACTGGTGCGAGCTATATCCGCAATTGATACACAACACAAGCTCCATGCTTGACTGGTCCGTGATCTGGTAAATTGAGGGAAACCAACTATTTGTCACATTTAAAAAAAAATAAAGAAATGCTTCGTTTTTGTTATCCTTTCAGCACTAAAGGTTGCAAGCTGTAAAATTTCAGAAGTGAGTGTTTATTCGTAAAGTTAAGATACACTTGTGGACTTGATTGCTGAAACTGTTGATGTTTCGGCTCATCTCTGGCTATTATGTCATCAGGCCTTTTCATGATTTTTTTTTTTCTTTTCCATTTTTGTACTTTGTCAGACTCAGTTGCAAGCATCAACCACCCTGACATTCCTGGAACTTATGTCAAACATTCCACAAATCGGATTACGGGGGCTTTATAAGGGTTCCATCCCTGCAATTCTTGGACAGTTTTCAAGGTTTTATAATTTTTTTGGTTGTTGTCTGTAGTTCGTTTTGCTTTCTGTCATTTATTTGTGCGATCGGTTTTCTTTCAACATTGCAGCAATGGGTTGCGGACAGGAATATCTGAAGTAAGCAAGCTTGTATTGATCAATGTTGCTCCGAACCTCCCTGACATCCAGGTAATTATTGTTGCACTATTACTTTTTTTGTGAATTTGTTGTTTAATTTTTCCCTTGTTTCTTTGTAATTGGCTTCCCTAATTTTCCATTTTGAAAGAACGTCCGATATCTTATAAGTTTTCTTCCAAGGGCCATTCACAAAGCTACTTTTTGTTTGGGCCCGGTTTACTAAGAAAAACAAAAATTTACATGTTAAAAGGAAGTTTCTTATTCTTCTTTTGTGTAAATGATGTTAAACAAGCTATGATATATTTGACTGGCGTCCCCGAAATCGTGCACAGTGCACCTTGGTTTCTGGGATTCGGGTGTGGGTATTGGATATGGTTATATTCAGTTTTTTCTAGGTATTTGGAGAGTTCTTGGATGTCATGTTCTCATATTGATATTTGGATAGACACACGTACTTAAAAGAAAAATTAAGAGTTGGAGTATCATAGTAGTTCACATTCAAAGCAATACATGAATGTAAACAATAACAAAAATTTGAACAAATTGTTCTAGGAAATTTTGATTCTTCAATATAGTTACCAAAACAAAGATCCAAACATCAAGTCATTGGTTGTGTAATTCTTAGATTTGTGCCAGATCCCCTTGTTAGTCAGTAGTGTTTTTATGTGCTCGTGAAGTCTCGTACCAACTCTTTCTTTGTATGTGAGTGAATCCAATGTGCTTTTCTGCCATGTTGCTACTATTTTTCGTTTTCTTGAAAAACTCATGTTTGATGCATATCTGGACATGGGGAACTGAGGTGTGATCCTCCAAGGATTCACCAAACGCATTACAATTTTGAAAATTATTAAAAATACCTGTGTCCGACACTCATACTCGAGTCCAAGTAGCATGGCTTTCGTGGGTTTGTTTCTCTTTCTGTGCATGTGGAAAGTTGTCTTGCACACTTAATTTTCATTTGCAACACCGAGTTAAAATCTCATTTCTGTGCTCTGTAGGTTAAATCCATGGCATCATTCCTCGGTACAGTTCTAGGAACAGTGGCACGTTTACCTAGTGAGGTACTGAAGCAGCGTTTGCAGGCTGATCTTTATGACAATGTCGGAGAAGCTCTTATTGGTACTTGGAAGCAGGATGGCCCGCAGGCCTTTTTCCGTGGTGCTGGGGCCACACTTTGTCGTGAGTTGCCGTTCTATGTTGCAGGGATGGGCCTTTACACTGAATCCAAAAAGGTATCTATTTTTGTATTTGCATCGAGATTTTTCTTTCCACCAATTTATTTGCCAGTGTAGTCAAATCTGCCATGGTGGCATGCTGAAGGGACTTACATAGGCAGTCCTCCCTAACAGTGCACTTGCCTTAATAATGCAAGTTCCTTGTAGTTGTAAGATTCCGTGGAAGAACCGATATACACCTTAATAGAATACCGGTATACTCGCTCATATACTTGATTTCATCACCCGCTGAATCATATGTGGATTCCTTTGAATTATCGGACTTAAATCATAATTGTCATTATTTTTATCCGAATTATCGTTTTGCTTCTGCATTTTTGTTTTAGTTTACCCAACGACTTATAAGACGGGAACTGGAACCGTGGGAAGCAGTTGTTGTCGGAGCTATTTCCGGAGGGTTAGTTTCTGTTATTAGTACACCATTCGATGTCATTAAAACTAGAATGATGACTGCATCTGGGGGCCAAAACGTATCGATGTCAGCGGTAGCCATTTCTATACTCCGTCACGAAGGGCCCCTTGCCCTGTTCAAAGGACTCATACCAAGGTTTTTTTGGATTGCTCCCTTTGGCGCCATGAACTTTGCTGGCTACGAGTTGTTGAGGAAGGCCATGGACGGAAACAAAGACATTGCAACGGATCAAGTCTCCGGAAACAAAGATATTTCTATGGATCAAGTCTCCGAAAAAGAAATCAGCTAAAATATGAACCATTATCTTCAAATGGCCTCTGCTTTTGTTAAGGTTAAATTCTGTTATTAGTTATTGTATACGTTTAAGTAATGCATTTAATACTCTTACTTTAATTTGGTTGTTTTTTAGTTTCTACTTTTCAATTTTTAAAATTGCAGTTTTTACTAAACTATAATAGTTAAATTCATTAAATTTTATTATTTTTAAAATTTAACACGGCAAACATATTACTACATATGCGATACTGTGATAACTTGCTATTTCTTATTCACAAAAAAGTCAATTAATGGATTTTTATTGTTGTCGTTTGCATTAATACCGAAATTTTATAATTTAAAAAGTATTAAAGAATATGTACTAAATTTACAATTTTATGTTTAGTATAATATTAATGGTAGAATTTTACCAATTAGATTTAATCGTTACCATTTAGGGACAAAAATAGTATCAATTTGAAAAGCATAAGAGTTAAATTTTATCAAATTAAAATATATAGATTTACATGGGTTTTTTACTAATATTGTTTAGAAAAAAATACTGAAATGGTATAGGGCAAAAACTAATGATGAAAATGGTATGGACTAGGGTGGTGTTGCCTATAGTAGTGGCGTGACCACCCTGGGTCCCACACATTCTGCGAATTTCTGTTAAAAACGAAAAAAAAAAAGTTAAAAACGAAAAAAAAAAGTTGAAAAAAAAAAGGGTTGTATGGGTGCTAGAGGCGGCACCGGTTGTGCCTCTGGCAGAGGCGGCACCGCCCTATTATAAAAACTATTTCTGGAAGCAAGAAGAAGCAGCAACTCGGGAAGCAAGAAGCAGCAGCAAGGAGAAGAAAAGAAAAAGAAAGAAAGGAGAAGAGAAGAGAAGAAGAAGAAGGAGAAGGAAAAAAAATAGAAAAGAGAAGGTATATTTTTTTTAATAATGAATTTTTATATTGTTATTGTGTTTTTGCTGTTATTATTATTATTGTTGATTTTTTTGTTAGTTATTATTATTGTTAGTAAAAAACTATTATTAGGATTGTTGGTTATTATTGTTAGTAAAAAACCCTAATTATTGTTAGTTATTATTATTGTTGATTTATATTAATTTTGTAAAAAAAAACCCTAAAAAATCCTATTTATGTTATGTAAAGAATGTTTTATTTTTTTATGTAATTTATTTGTTATATGTGTTTTAGGTGGGTTTTTTACCCTAATAATATAAAAAATAGAACAAAATACCAAAATAGGTTGTTTGAAAGATTAAGTACCATTTACTTAATCTTTCAAACAACCTATTTTGGTATTTTATTCTATTTTTATATTATTAGGGTAAAAAACCTGTTTTAGGTTGATTAGATAATAGTTATGAAATTTATTTGGCATGTTATAGATATTGTTAGAAATAGCAACATATTTGGTATTGCCTGATGAGATAATAAGTTCAGCATAAAGGGAGAAAGTTGATAAGATGATGAGAGAAGTGCAAGATTACAGAATGAAACCAGAAGAAGACATTGTTCAACACGTTATCACAATAAATAAAGATGCAAGAAGTGTTGTGGAAATGTCATGAAATGATTAGGAAGAATAAAGTGCAATACTTAACCCTTAGAGGGACATTAATAGAACGGGACCATCAAATCATTTTAGACCAACTTTGGAAGATATTGGTACCGCGAACCTATTGGAATCTAGTTATATGCTTCGTAAAGTTTGTAATCTCTTATAAAGCAAGGAAAATAGCAACACAAAGTATAGGTTCACGAAAGTTGACTGGGAAGCAAAATGTGATAGACATATCATGGATGGATAAATTAGATGTTAGGAAATTACCAAGACAATTTCTAATTTTAATACCCGTTATAAAGATTGAAGAGGAAGAAGATCCCGATGAATTATCAAATTGGATTGTAGAAGATGAATATGAAGAGAATCGAGAATATTTAAATTGGATTGTACAGTATTTCCTAGAGGAAGATACAGGGTCGGAGATAGAAGAAAACATAGAATTGAATTTAAATGGTTAAATGTAAAGATAAATGTTGTTCATGTAAAAAATTAGAACTGAAAAAGTATGAGCTTATGAATGAAAAAAATTGCATATTGATTAATTAAATTTTTTATTTAAGTAATTTATTTGCTGTTCGAAATTATTTTGAGAAATTTTGTTTATTTTTTAACAAATTGAGCATTGAAAATGGATAATCAATTTTTCGTATGTTTTTATTTCGATGGAATCATCTTGCCAACAACCGTTGGATGCATATTTGAATGTCGGCAACAAATAGCAATGAGATTTAATACAAATGTCTCGTTGGATGATGTGAAGGGAAGGATTAACGCAAAATTGTTAGACGTTGTGGGAGAAGGATCTCGAAACTTTTCTACAAGTTTCCAGTTTCGACAAATCCCATCAAATTCACCGAAATGGAACTTGTAGACGACGAAGACGTGGAGACAATGATCGCTCTTTACTGTGGGAATGGGAGTGACAAAAATGCACCGATTTACTTATTTGCTGAGTTAGCCGGTATGGAGGAAAATGTGGATCTCACTGCATATGGTGAAGAACATAGAGCTCAAGAATCGTGCATGGTGGCTCCAATATCGTACGTTGATAGTGAATCGACTATACGTGGGATCGATATCGATCTTAATGTTACACCCGATATGAAAGTGGTTGGTGATGATGGTTACGATAGTAGTGATCCTTGTTATCAAGAGGTCGATAGTGATAGTGATCCCGATGTGGACGATGCCCTCGATGATATTGACGATGAAGACGTGAATGACGATGAAAACATTAACGAGTCTTCAGTCGAGAACCAGATGCGACGTATTGTGATACACAATAACCCAGGGCCACACATGTCGCTCATAGACCCTGACGCGGGACATGCAGCTGAGTTCCCTGATTACCTTGAAATACTTCATGCTCATCGGTTGGATGTAAATTTCGATCCTGAGGAGTTGTTCGTACGCTAGATATTCGAAAGTTTAAAAGAGTGTGTATTTGCTATTAAGCGGTATAGCATGAACATATCAGTGGATTACAAAGTTGCAGTGTCTAAACTGACATTATATATTGGGGAATGTTGAAAGTCAACGGAAGGCTGCAATTGGTAGGTACGAGCTGCATTTATTCAAAATTCACAGATGTTGGAGATACGCAAATTTGTTGGGCCTCACACGTACACATCAACACGTATGACAGATGATCATCGAAAACTTGATTCCAAAACTATCTGTACGTATATCATGCCAATGGTGAAGGACATACCGACCATTAAAGTTTCAGTACTGATAGCCGAAATGCAGGTACGATTTCAGTATCGAGTATCATATCGAAAGGTATGGATAGCTAAACAGATGGCAATAGAGCAATTGTATGGGGATTTCGATGCGTTGTATAACGAGCTACAAAGATGGATAGCCGCTATGTAGGAGTACATACAGGGGACTGTTATTGAGTTACAGATAATACCTTATTACGGCCCGGATGGCCAACTATAGCCAGGAAAAAGAATTTTCCATCGAATGTTCTGGACGTTTGATCCATGTGTGTGCGCATTTCCTCACTACAAGCCGTTTGTGCAAGTGGATGGAACCTGGCTATATGGAAAATATATACAGATCTTACTTCTTGCGGTTGCTCAAGACGACAACCAGAACGTGCTCCCGATAACATTTGCCATCGTAGATAAAGAGAACATAGAATCGTCAGATTTCTTCTTTACTAACCTGCAGAGGTATGTTATTAGCAACGTAATATTTGCATCATCTCCGATAGAGGGAAAAGATTAATTGCTGCCATTAGGCGTTCCGGTGTACCATAGAGATCCGTTTACTGCATCCGACATATAGTGACTAACTTCCATTGAGATTATAAGAATGCAGATTGTAAGAGACAAGTTATGAAAATGGGTAAATGATTATCTTATCTTCTAAATATAAGTTTTAATGTTTTAGGGCAGTACTGTAACTTATCTTTTTCTAATACATATACAGCGCACGAGCTAGAGCCACACATTTTTCGCCAAAGAATGGCTCGACTTTAGAGTGACATGGAGGGTCAAACAAATACATCTTTCTGACAGTGGTTGGGTAGTATGGAGCCGTGGTAATGGGCTCAAAGTTTTGACGAGGGCTTTCATTATGGTCAGATGACCACAAACTTAGTGGAGGGGGTCAACGTTGTGTTGTTGAAAACATGACATCTTTCGATTTCATCTATTTTCTCAGCTATATTTTACAGGTTGGCTACCTTGATGGCAAGAATGGGTCAGCAACAAGTCAACCAGATAGAGGCAGGACACATGTTTGTCGAAGATGTCAGGGATGCAATGGTTACAAACCATCGGATGGCGAGGTTGATGAATGTAGAAATATATTCATGATGCCTTGAAAAGTTTCGTGTTATGGAGAGCATTGGTCGTCGACCCGGCATACCATCTAGGTCCTTTGGAGTTGATCTTCGAAACAGACGGTACGATTGTAGAAGGTTCCAAACACTTCATTATCCATGTGCGCATGTCGTGGCAGCGTGTGCTAAAGTGAACCTTAATGTTGAACAATTTTTTAATGATGTGTACACACTCGAGTGCACGTTATGTGTGGGAAAATGAGTTCCCCGTCCTGTCTAACCTGTCTACGTCTGAGGTGCCTCCGACGACTTTCGAGCTTGTCCCAAACAGAGGGCTAAGCAGGAATCTGAAAGGTCGTCCGCAATCATCTAGAATCCGTAATGAAATAGACATTAGAGAGAAATCCGAGAGGTCGCGTTGTGGTCATAATCGGAGTAAATGTCCGCAGCGAAATTATCATGTTGGCCAATCGTCACGATCAGGTAGGAATTGAGCTTATGTTGTAATATATTTAATTTATATAAAGAAATTATATTGTAATGTTTGTTCCAATTAGATTAATGTTGTAATGTATTTTAATGTTTAAAATGTCTAAATTAATCTAATTTACGTTATGGTCAAATTTTGTTCCACTTTTCAAAGTTCCAATTAATCTAATTAAATATATACTAAAAAATACAAACTTTTTAATATCAAAACCCAAGAAACCCCTAAAATTGATGGTTCAATGGTGTGATCCTCGGGGTATATTTCTGCGAAGGTCGACATTCACGTTGTGGGTGATTGCGACAACCAACTTCCTCTTCAGTCGCGAGTAAGGGTGTTTGATACATGAAAGAAAAATCATATAGCTCGAATGTCATCGATGAACTTGATCCGGGAGAAGTGCCATGCTGCGGTGGATACAACCCAAGGGGAGTAAAGTACTGCGGTGGATACGGGACGGGGGTAGTGCTATACTGCAGTGGATATGGGCTGGGAAAAGTGTTGTGCTGCTGTGGATACGACCCAAAGATATCTAACCCGTAATGGTATCCGCCCCTTGACGAGCCCGGAAAATAGTCATGAGCCAAAAAATCCAGATGATAAGAAGTATCAGCCGAATGTGAATGAGATCGCTCAGACTCAGACTCAGGATTTGGCTGTGGGTCGGGCTCTATATCGGCCATTGGCTCGTATGCCTCATGTCGCTCCACGTGCGGGGTGACTACAGTCGACTGCCCACCAAGTAAATATGGTTTCCTCATACTAGAGTACCATTGTATGTACTCTAACGATGGTTGCGAATCGGAGGACATATCCATCTGAGGTCTTCGACCCATCCGATTATCCCACACCGCAATAAATTTTCGGTGCACAACCCCCAAATGCATTCCATGTTTCCCTCTCTTATTGATGCCGTGAACCTTCCCCACCTGCATTGGCAGATTCGGGATATATTGGATACAACCAAACTGTCGTAGTACTCGATCCCCGTGGTACCACTCGACTACATTGAAACTGATAATTGGTGCGTTAGTGCACCACAATTGAGAATGAACGTAGGCAGACGAGGGTATAATAGTCGCAATTTCTGGTCTACGATATGGCATCTATATAAACTACACGATTAATACCATAGCTAAAATTTAACACGGTTCGCGTAAGATATACAAAGTAATTACATGTCACGAATATTTGAATTGCTTACCCCTTCCCCGGTATGTTGTTCAATCATCAGACGATATATTGGGATAGTGTACGACCTCCCGATACCCGGATAAATACTCCATCTACGAAAAAAATTTCAAGTAAATATAGTATCGTTAGAATAGTATCATTATAAAAAAATTGTCAATTAATAACAAGTTAAATTTATCACTTGTTAACTAGTGGAAATACGTATGGTTGGTGACTAACCGATGCCAAGAATGGCATCCGATAAAGAGCCCATGACTGCAACAATACAAGGTATCCGCCTATGTCTATGGCATCAGGCTTTGTCGTCCGACAAAGCTCACGATACAACATAGCCAGAACTGCAAAACCCCAACTATACGAACGAACATTACGCAAATCAGCTAATAGAGGTAAATACTGGAGATGAACATTGTTGTTGTTCGAATTGGGCATCAGTACACCCCCTATAATGTGCATAATGTACGCTCGAGCTGCGCACATCAACTTTTCTTCAGTGGCATTAATTGATAAATGCTCAAAATTTACTTTCAGCCATGTAAATTTCAACTCCGAAAAATTGGACTCATCATCGCTGGGCGAGGCTCCTAGAAGGCTATAACAAAGTGCAGTCGGCTCAGCTATCACACTTACGCCCGTGACGGCATTCTCGTCGATTGGGAGCCCAAAGTGCAATGCAACATCCTCCAGAGTGACAGTGCAATCCCCACACGAAAAATGAAAAGTGTGGGTCTCCGGGCACCAACGCTCGACCAATGTGGATATTAAATCGTACCGCAAATCGAACGTCCGTGTAACAGCCTAATTTTCAGTGGTGTCGAAACAGTAATTCGAGATCACTAAACCCGACAAATGAGTAGGAAATATTATTAATTTAGTGAGTCTAAGTTAAATGTGAAGCTAGGAAAAATTTTGAAATTGTGAATAGTGTACTAAAAATAAATATTAAAATAATTAGAATCGAAAACGAGGTATCAAGACCTCAGGAATTTTAAATCGAGCCATAAATATTTTTATAAATATTTATAGAGTGTTAATAAGTTATTAGTAAAGTTTTGTCAAGAAATTTTAAAGTTCTGATAGTTAATTGAACAAAAAGGACTAAATTGTACCAAATGCAAAATTGTGAGAAATGATTAAATAGCTTAAATGATAAAAGAAAGAGGGTTTAAAAGACAAATAGACCCAAGATCTCTTTGGGCTGGACGGCAAGGGCATGAAATCAGCAAGAAAATAAGGAGAATTAAGGGCAAAATTGCAAAATTGTAAAATTTACTTAATAAAGCTAGGACTAAAGTGGAATTATCTAGATTTCTCTTTATTTTTCTGCATTCTCATCAGCAAAAACACCATAAAGAGTTCCCTTAAGCTGTTTTTTCATATTTTTACTGCAAGTAAGTTCAATTCTTGATTATTTCTTGAAATTTTTGTGTTTTTGTGACTTTTACAACTAGGTCCACTTGTTGAATTCATTAATTTTTGATTCTATGAAA
This sequence comes from Gossypium longicalyx, assembly GCA_025698465.1. Classification (NCBI taxonomy): domain Eukaryota; kingdom Viridiplantae; phylum Streptophyta; class Magnoliopsida; order Malvales; family Malvaceae; genus Gossypium; species Gossypium longicalyx. Next base: position 94,321,935 of record CM047000.1, on the reverse strand, counting down.
GAAATTGAAAGTTGCTATGAATATGTGATGGAATTATATGATTATTTGGCATGGAATTAGAGCTTTGAATTGTTTATATGCTGATTTTATTGAAAGAATTGAATAGAAAGTGAATGTTTGGGACCAAATTGTAAAAGAGTTTGAAGTTAGAGTTTTATGTAAAAATTATGAATTTAAATAGTTATGAAATAACTTATAATGTCTAGGAAAAGTATTAATTGAGAAAATTATCTTAATTTAGGGGTTAACTGAGCAAGGACTGAATTGTATGAATTGTGAAATTTGGGGAAATATGGAAATCAACATTTTACACTAAAACTGTGTTGGACAGCAGCAGTGGTTTAACTTTGAAAAATCACCAAAAATTTTATAAATGGAATTAGATGATGAATAAAATATGAAATTAAAGCTTATTGAGTCTAGTTTCTTATAAAATAAAAGATGTAAGTAATGGAATTGTAAATCATGAGATATGATAAATTTTGTGAGATATGGTCAGAATGATTTCGGGTTCTCCTGTTCTGACTTTGTAAAATCATAAAAAATTGTATAAAAATAATTAGGGGCTTATACTTATACTTTTAGAATCCTAAATGAGTCTATTTTCAAGAGAATCAAACGGGAACATCATTCGAATTATGTACGAGGAGATAATTAATTTTTAGTGAAGAAGGGTCGGAACTGTCAGATAGCAGAATAGGGGAGACTTCAATGAATAAACTGTATTAATTGGCCCAGCCAAAAATTATGAAATTTTTATGGTAATAAGATATATGAGTCTAGTTTCAGGAAAAATTAGCAGATCTTAATTTGGAGTTCCGTAGCTTCAGATATAAATAATTTAGTGACTATGACATGGGTGGATAGCTTGAATATTCACATAAGTAATTAGTAAAAATTATGGATAAGGTTACTTACAAGTGTGTTATTTATACTAAGGATGTGGATGGAGAGGAGGAGGAGGAAAAATATATGAATGACTCATGTATAAATTGATCACATGCCCGATTATAATCGATAAGTGTTGGATTAGAAATGATATAATGTTTTATTTGGAATATTTATTATGAAATTATGATTATCGTTATAATACAAAAATTGAACTTGTGAGTTTATAGGGCTAAATTTTAGTGATTATTTGTTAATTTTATGAATTTCATGATGTGTTACTTCATATGTATTGATGATAAAATCGTGAATAATGTAAGAGCATGAAAATTGAATAAATGGTCAAATTGAGCATTTCAGTTCAGTGACAAGATGAATTGAAGGAAAAGACCATGGTTGGACCATGGCAACAAGTGATAAGTGATAGCTTCGGCTACACTTATCTGATCAAGGACAAATGAAAGTGATAAGTAATAGCTTCGGCTACACTTATCTGATCAAGGACAAATGACAAGTGAAAAGTGGTAGTTTCTGCTACTTGATCAGTGAAAAGTGGTAGCTTCTGCTACCTGATCAGTGAAAAGTGGTAGCTCCGCTTACCTAATCAGTGAAAAGTGGTAGCTTCGGCTACCTAATCAATAAAAAGTGGTAGCTCCTGCTACCTGATCAGTGAAAAGTGCTAGCTCCGGCTACCTAATCAGTGAAAAATGGTAGCTCCGGCTACCTGATTAGTGAATTGTGGTAGCTTCGGCTTCAAGTGACAAGTGATTTCCGTATAAGACCATATCTGGGATATGACATCGGTGTGATATATGCTACTGTATAAGACTATATCTGGGATATGGCATCGATATGTGATATGTGATTATGTGTAAGGCCATAGCTGGGCTATGGCATCGATATATGAATATGTGTAATATCATAGCTGGGCTATGGCATCATTATGTGAAGATGTGTAAGACCATAGTTGAACTATGACATCGAGAAAACGAAGTACTCAATTCCGTAAGACGTTCACTAATTTGACAAAATTTGGTAAGTGTTACATGGAATTATGTGATACAAGGAAGTACGAGTTGATAAGATATGAGTATAGAACTTGGTTAATAAATGAATTCATTTGTGATTATATAATTATTCATCTTGAACGTACTATCCATATGTATTGATAATTCAAATGTTTTAATGAATAAAGTTCCGACATGAAATAAATTGAACACGAGACAAATAATTATGAAATTGAACTCCGAATTCATGAAAATGACAGTTATTGATATATGGAGACATGAGAGATTGATATATGAATATGGAAAATGTTTGATAAATGTGTTTATTCATAATTATGGAATTATATACCTCATGTGTACTATTTGCATAAAGATGATATTTCAAATACTTTGGTTATTTAAGCTTAAATATGAAATAGTATGAAATCAAGATAAGTTGTTATGAAAACATATTTAGATTACAGAGATATGACTGATATATGTTGTATAATTACATAACGTGAAATTGTGTATATATATGAGAAATTTAATGAGAATTGAGCCCATACACGTTTCTTGTTATTTATATGAAGTGTACGACTGTCAAGGGTGATGAAGTTATAAATAGAGAGTTACACGGGTTGAAAACACGGGCGTGTGACTCTCCAAAGTGCGAAAATTTTCTAAGTGTTGCAAAAGTTTCATATGTTTACGGTTTGGTCCCGAACCACCCTGAATGTATGTTTTGGGCCCCGTAGGCCCATATAAGGGAGGTTAAACATATGTATGAAAGTTTTTAATTTAGAAGAAATTATATGACTGATTTTTACATGATTGATCATATTAAGTTCGGTAATGCCTCGTACCCTATTCTAGGCTCGGAATACGGGTAGGGGGTGTTACAGTCCGGGTCAATGCTGCTGACTCGAATCCAGCTAGCTCCAAGTAGGGCATCAGTCATGCATCCGGGGAATATCCTAAACCATTCACCCGGCCTCTTAATACGCGGTACGAGTCCTGACAGTGTTAAATTACAGAAAATAATTATAATAACATAATTTATTTCCTTAAATTACATAGATCTTTTTTTAATGGAACCCGTGATTAACAAATAACAATATTTTACCATATTATTAACTGTGTCACATATGTGAGTAAGATCCTTATTGATCAATGAAGCCATTGCGATGCCTGCAATTTTAAAATAAATTTCAGTTATTAATTTTAATGTTTGATGGATTTTAAATATTTATTAGAATAACTAAATTTTATATATTGCTTTTAATTACAATAAAATAGCAAACAGTTTTTTCGATAACATAATTTTTTGCTATACTACATTAAAAAAATAAATATATCCAACTCAAATACAAGTATTTTTATTATAATTTAAAATATTTAATAAGTAAAATATTTTGGTTTAAAATATAATATATTTAATACACCCGGCATATAGTTCAATATATTTTAATTTAATTTAATTTTTATTTAATAATAATTTCAGTGATGCAATAATAATTAAAAAAACACATGATAAGTTGTTCAATATTATTTTAAAATATATTATAATATGTAATTAATTAAATTCATTGGGAAATAAAAAATTTTCGTATTTTTAAAATTTTTAAAATTTTCGGATCTTATTTTTTAAAATATACTATTTTCGTATTTTATTCTTTTATATTATTTTAGTACATAATGTTTCAAATGTATTATTTTAGTGTTTTTTATATTAGTTTAGTAAATAACCCTAATTTTGTCCATTTGTTTTGTATTTTTAAAATTTTCGGATCTTATTTTTTAAAATATACTATTTTCATATTTTATTTTTTATATTATTTTAGTATATAATGTTTCAAATGTATTATTTTAGTGTTTTTTATATTAATTTCGTAAATAACCTTGATTTTGGCCCTTTTTGTATTTATTTTTAAAATTTTCAGATTTTATTTTTTAAAATATACTATTTTCGTATTTTATTTTTTATATTATTTTAGTACATGATGTTTCAAATGTATTATTTTAGTGTTTTTATATTAATTTAGTAAATAACCCTAATTTTGTCCCTTTATTTGTATTTTTTAAATTTTCGGATCTTATTTTTTAAAATATACTATTTTTGTATTTTATTTTTTATATTATTTTAGTACATAATGTTTCAAATGTATTATTTTAATTTTTTATATTAATTTAGTAAATAACCCTGATTTTGGCCCTTTGTTTGTATTTTTAAAATTTTCAGATTTTATTTTTTAAAATATATTATTTTCGTATTTTATTTTTTATATTATTTTAGTACATAATGTTTTAAATGTATTATTTTAGTATTTTTTTATATTAATTTAGTAAATAACCCTAATTTTGTTCCTTTGTTTATATTTTTAAAATTTTTGAATTTTATTTTTTTAAATATATTATTTTCGTATTTTATTTTTTTATATTATTTTTAAAAAAACCGCAAGCACCACTTTCCCCAAAAAAATTATTTTTTTCATATTTTATTTCACTTCGTATTTTATTTTTTTATTAAGATATTTTTTAATATTTTATTTTTTTTACTATTTTTGTAAAATAGTATAAAACCCCATCACATAAAAAATAAAAAATTTAAAATTATCAACTTAAAACACACTTAACAAATAAATTACATAAAATAATAATAATAAAACGTTCTTTGCACATAACATACATAGGCTTTTTTACTTTTTTACTTTAATAAAAATTAAAAATAAATTAGGAATGAATGAAAATATAAAATAAATATAAACATACCTTAATATCTCTTTTTAATCAAATAACACCTTGCAAAAAAATAAATTTTTAAATTAAATTTAAATTAAATCAATATCAATCAACAATAATAATAATAACACCTAAAATAAATAAATTACTTTAAAAAAATTTACCTTTTTTTTCCTTTTTTTTTTCTTTCTTCTTTTTCCTTCCCTCCCTCTTCTTCTCCTTCTCTTTTTCTTTTTCTTCTTTCTTCCCTTACCAATGCCGCCTGCTTCTCCTTCTTCTCCTTTTTCTTCTTCTCTTCTTTCTTTTCTTCTTCTCCTTTTTTCTTCCCAAAATGAGGTAGGGGACCATAATATATGGTCCCAAACACAGAAAAAACTAAAACACCCGTGCACGAGACGTCTATTCACGGTGTCGCCTCTGCCACTGGCACCATCAGTGCCGCCTCTGGCAAGCCCACCACCTAAGCCGCTCAGCTTTTTTTTTCTGTAGCTTTTTTTCTGCTACTTTTTTTTTTCATTTTTCCACTGTTTCTGTTGTTTTTTAACTGTATATGTCTGTTCCCAAGGTGGTCATGCCACTACCATAGGCGGCACCACCCTGGTCCATACCATTTTCGTCATTAGTTTTTGCCGTATACCATTTCAGTAATTTTTTTTTAAACTATGTTAGTAAAAAACCCGACTTACATTAATAGCAGAATTTTTGTAACATTTAATCTATTTTTAAAATCTTAAACAAGATGTAGTTGGGTTAAATTTTCTATCTTGAATCCCCTTTTTTTCTTTTCATTTTGTGTGTAAATTATTTATTTCAGTTATATACATTAAAGAATTTAATTTCATAAAATTTCTTCTAATTGATTTTTAAATCACGCTCGTCGATTTAAAAAAAAATTCAGAAAATATATAAAAAGATTTGATTAAAATGTAGCATTTAATTTCATAATATATTAAAGTTATTTTCAATAATTAAAAATAAAAATTAAATTTCACGTTATAAAGAATTAAAAAATATTATAAATTTAAAATTTAAAGTTTAATATAATTATAATTTTTTAATTTGTAAACCGAAGACGGAATAATACTCAAATTGAAATGATCCAAGTTTAATAAGACTAAACAAAATTAAAATTAGGAGTATAACCCTATTTCAGATCATTTTATCAATAAAGGCCATTTTCCAACTTTATTTATGGAAATGGGCTATTTTATTATTATTTACCAAAAAGGGTCGAAAAATATAAAAAGCGTCCACGTAGAAGCGTTTTTTGGTGAAATTTCAGCAAATCGCGTCCCTGGGGGAGCGATTTTGCCATGTTAGCACAAAACACGCTGACGTGGAAGCATTTTGCTGATGTAGCAAAATTACTCCTCCAGGGACGCGATTTACTTTGTGTTTTTCTAGGGCTAAGGCTTTTTGCATGTTTAGTCCCTAGGGTTTTTTGGGTTTAGGGTTAGGGTTTTGTTAAAACAATTTAGGCTTACGATTAGGGTTTTGTTAAAATAATTAGGTTTAGGGTTTAGGGTTTTGTTAAAATAATTTAGGTGTAGGGTGTAGGGTTTAAGAATTAAAAAAATAAATTAGGGTTTAGAGTTTTTTTAAAAATTAATTAAATTAGGTTTTAGATGTTTTAAATAAATTAATTAAATTAGGGTTTAGTTTTTTTTAAAAATAATTTTGTGTTTAGGTTTAGGGTTTAGGGAAAATTATATTGGCAATAAGGATTTTGTTTGTTTTTTCTACAATAGTTTCAAAAAAATTGATTTTGAGAAGACAATTTGAAAAAGATAATGTCAAAAACGCTTCAAGTAGGATGCACTGTCAGCAAAATTACTAAAAAAAGCTCCCACATGGATGCTCTTTTTCTATAGTAGTTTCTGCAAAATAATTTTGAGAAGACAATTCTGAACAAATAGTGTCAAAAACGCTTCAAGTAGGATGCACTGTCAGCAAAAATATTGAAAAAAATCCCACATGGACGCTCTTTTTCTACCGTAGTTCTTGAAAAAATAATTTTGAGAAGATGATTCTGAACAAATGGTGTCAAAAACGCTTTAAGCAGGATGCACTGTCAGCAAAATTGATGAAAAAAGCTCCCATGTGGATGCTCTTTTTCTACAGTAGTTCATGTTTGGCTTTAGGCTATAAATGAGCCAAATTTTATTCTCAAGTTACATAAGTTACAGCTAGAAAAATTAGAGAGGCTAAATAGAATATAAATTAAAGATGAGTGAACGTATTAGTGCTGTTATTTACTATGATGGTAAGGTCCGTGACACCGAGAACGATGTTGTTTTTTTATCGGAGAGCACAACGCGACTGCTTTTTAATCAGAACATAAATTTGACAGAACTTCGTAAAGGAATTAAGTTCAAAATCTTTGGAACGACGCCAATGAGAGTTTCGTATATTAAGTATCAATTTTGTGCTTCAGTTGATCTCGTGACATATAACTCATTTGATATCAAAGGTGGTCGTAACTTGGAGGCGATGGTGCAGACTTATCTCACTAGTGGATCACCCTATCTTGAGTTATATGTACAATTTTCATCGCCAAATGAAACATTTGCGACTTCAACATCTACTGTTGTTCGAGAGAAATACACAACCCCTACCCGACACTTTGTTAGTGGGAGCCAGAACACGGAAGCGCCCGTGTTTGGTAGAAGTATGGAATACATAACTCCTGCATGACATTCGATTAATGGATGGGACATGCACATCGGTGGGTCGATGTTGTAATAACCCAAAATTCACGAGCACCGGATAAGTGCATTATCAGGTCTCCCTCTTAATAAATTGAATTCGTAAATAATTAATAGAAATATTTATGAGTCTAGTAATGTGTTTAATTAGGCTTTAATTAGGTGAATTTAACTTAATTAGGAGAAATTAGGAAAAATGATTAAATTGAATAAAGGGTAAAAGTTTAATTATAGATTAAAGAAAAACTTAAGGGGCTAAATAAGCAATTAGACTAATTGCTTAGAATGAGTTGGTTAATGAGTATAAAAATCTTGAGATTTTTTTTATCAATTTTTTATTATAATTATTATTATGATTTTTTATTTAAATATTATTATTAATATTATTATATTATAAAATAAAATAAATTAAGACAAGTGTATGGTGATAAGATGATACAAGTGTAATAATGTATATATATACACTTGTATTATAATTATTTATTTACTTAAAATTTAAGTTAAAAGATATTTATTAATTAAATAATTATATTATAAGATTTTTGTATGATAAATAAATAAAAGAAAGACAAATGAATGGTCATGATAATATACAAAATGTAAAAATATTTATATGTACAATTGTGATATATGTATTTATTATTAAATAGATATTTATTATAATTATTATTATAGTTTTATATTAAATTATTAAATTATGATTATTATTATTAAAATAAATTAAAATGAAGACAATTATATAATGATTAATGGTACATGTGTAAAATATATATAAATACACTGTAATAAAATAAAATATTTTCTTATAATTTAAGTAAAAGATATTTATGAATTAAATATTATTATATTATATTATTATAATGTATTATTATTAATATTATTAACTAATATATATAAGGTATAAAAGAATAAAACAAAAGAAAAAGAGAGGAAAAAGAACAGAGAGCATTCGAAACAGGGGAAAGGAAAGAAAGAAAGAAAAAAAAAGGAAAAACTAGGGATTTGAAGCTTGAAGTTTAAATTGATTAGGTATAGGAAATTTTAAAGAGTTGTATTTGAGATTACGAGTCTTCATCTCATCACATCTTCAAGTAACAACGGGGTATGTTTTAAAATTTTGAATAGAATGGCATGTACTTAGGAAAAAAAAGTATTAAGTATGTTCCAAGTTTCTGTTTTTATGTTCTAATATATTAGTGAATAGCCAAGAATTACTTTGACACCAAATGTAATACTCCTATATCAGGTTCCTTGAGTCGAACATGGTATAGGGGTGTTACAGATGTTTGATGTTGGAAATACATATTGGGGAATGACATCCACTTCTAGTGGTTGGCAATCCACATCTGATTAGGGACGTTTCGAAAGGATGATGTACTCTCTTCGACGTCCACCGGAGAGGGGACCTCGTATGTTATAAATGATGGTGGGTTGAATGATGAGTCTGATATGGATCCACTTCGAGAACCCAGCCCCGATGGTGCAGAAGTTGTATTATTTTCTAAACCAGAGCCTATTCCAACCGAACTTGAAAATGTTAAAGGGGATTCAGATGAAGAATAAGAATATCCGTGATTCAAGGCATACTCCCCTCCAGCCCACATGCATAATGTTGATCTATCGGCAGATGATACGTTGAAGTTTCTAGATCTATCACACAGAAGGTGTGACCGTACAAATTCGTCATTGGATTTGGGTGAATTGAAAGTTGGTAAGGAGTTTTCCAGTAAGGATAGTTTTCTTGGTGCATTGAAACAACATAGCATCATAAACGGGATTAACTACAACGTGGTTAAATCCAAATCTAAGAAATTCGAGGTTCATGAAAAATCATGGCTTCAACTAAGAAAAAAAAGCTTGTGGGAGATAAAAAAGTACAAAGGTTCACATACTTGTGTTGCCGGTACAGTATCACTGGGTGTTTAGGGTTTTTGAATAATAGTGTTATTACATAATGTTGCATTATTTAACGTATTTCATTGACAGGTGTTTCACAAGATCATCCCAAGATGGATTCAGATATGATAGCTAGCTTAATACTATCGACGGTGAAGACGGATCTCAGGACTTTTGTGTTGGTCTTAATTGCCAATATTCATAGCCAATTGAGGTACATGCCCTCTTACCGCAAGGCTTGGATAGCTAAGCAGAAGGCTTGGAAAAGATGCATAATAGGTGGGACGCTTCATATAATGAGGTGTGGCAATGGTGTTAGGTGCTGGAGAGGTACGTCCCAGGTTGCATAACAGACCTTGAAAAGGGCCCTGCGTACTACAACGACCGATTGCTTTGTGGATGCCAAGTGTTCAAACGTTTTTTCTGGAGCTTTAAGCAATGTCGAGACGCATTTGTGTACTGCAAGCCATTGATACTAATTGACGGTACCTTTATGTATGGTAGATATACGAGGTTTTGTATGCCCGAGCATATCATATTCTTTCTACTTCAGTTGAATCATTTCTTGGCTCCTGGAATGTGTCTTGTAACCGGCCCATCTCGATCCGACCTCCGTAAATATCATCTAGAATCGCACCTAAAAGATCATAGCATACGACTCCCCAATCAGCAAGTTGAACAGACCCAGTAAGTGCGGACCCATCCATCGACAATCTCAATTGTAACTGCATATCCTCCAAAGTGATGGTATACTCTCCGCATAGAAGATGGAATGTGTGCGTCTCGGGCCTCCACCTCTCTATTAATGCGCTGATGAGTTTTGGGTCCAACTTGTACCCCCGGCTTATAGTGGCCACGTGCCAAAAACCCGCTTCCCTCAAGTAATTTTTTATCAACGATGATGAAGGACCAGACATATTATGAATATGTTAAATATGACTCCTATTTTCAGTCAAATTTGAAAAATAATCTTTCAGTTAAACTCTGTTTACTTGTTTCAATCAAACACTGGTTAGTTTAGATTATTTTATTATTATTTGACTTATGAATTTAGCCTATAAATAGGCTCTTTTACAACCTTAGAAATTATGCCCATTAAAGATTAGAACTCATAACACATTTAGAGAATTTTGTGTTTACATTTTGTGGGTTCTTTGTTTTCGGGTTCTTGGAGTTTAGTTTTTATCTCCATCTTTTTGTACTCTTCATTCTTTTGCCATTATAGTAAAATTATCTTTGCCTGTGGTTTTTTATCCTCTTTGGAGGGGTTTTTCCATGTTAAATTTGTGTGTTCAATTTCTCAATTTTTTCTGCTATTTTCTTGTTCGTTGCTTAACCGGGTCGAAATCCTAACAAGTGGTATCAGAGCTAGTTCAATTTTCATAAATCAGCCCGTTCAGAGATGGCAGCAACAAGATTTAAAATTGAGAAGTTCGATGGTGAGACAAATTTCAATTTGTGGCAAGTTCAGATGATGGCAATTCTAGTTCAATCCGGTTTGAAAAATGTTGTTATTAGGAAAAAGCCTGAGAATCTAAATAAAACAGAATGGGAAGAGCTTGATGAAAAGGCTTTGTCTGCAATCCAGTTGTGCCTCGCGAATACGGTATTGCAGGAGGTATTGATGGAAAAGACCTCATCCGCCTTGTGGAAAAGGTTAAAAACTCTTTATGCGACTAAGTCTCTGGCTAATCGTTTAGTGTTGAAACAACGTCTATTTACGTTTCGCATGAACGAAGGTGAGCTTCTTAGAAATCACATCAGTCAATTTATTACGCTTTTAAATGATTTAAAGAATGTTGAGGTTCATATTGACGATGAAGATCAGGCTATGCTATTATTGTGCTCTTTACCCCCTTCATACAAGTCTTTCAGGGAGACCCTGATTTATGGCAGAGACAAGCTCTCGTTCGAAGATGTGAAGGGTCATTTGTTGAGTAGAGACAAACTCGACAATGAGCTTCATTTGGATAGCAAGACAGATAGGCAAGCTTCCGTTTTGGTAGCATCAAAGAAACGAGACAAAAGGTGTCGTTATTGTAAAAAGCTAGGTCACGTCAAAGCAGATTGTTATAAACTGCGAAATAAAAGAGCTGCTGAGAGTAACGAGGAAGATGTAGCTGGTGCTAATTTGGCCGATGAAAACGGTGATGATTTCTTGTTAGTGTCAACAAGCGATAACTCCAAGCTTACGTCTGAGTGGATCCTAGATTCGGGATGTTCTTTCCACATGTGTCCCAATAGAGAATGGTTCTCCACATATAGTTCAGTTGAAGGTGGAGTTGTGCGCATGGGAAACGATTCATCTAGTAAGGTAATTGGTATTGGTACTGTTAAAATTAAGATGCACGATGGGACGATTAAGACACTCTCAGATGTTAGGTATGTACCTGATTTACGAAAGAATCTTATCTCCTTAAGTATTTTAGACTTGAAAGGATGCAAAATCAACATCGAGTAGAGCGGCATTAAAGTATCTCGTAGAGCTCTCGTTTTGTTAAAAGGTGAAAGAACCGGCAGTCTTTATATTCTGGAAGGTTATACAGTGACCGGTGAAATCGGACGTCCCTCGTTCGTTACGGAGTTGAAGTCAACTTGTTTGGAGCGGAGGCAACTTGATCATAGAAGGGAAAAAGGTATGACCGTTTCGTTGAAGAGAGGTTCTCTTTTGGATGCAGGTTTTGAAAAGTTAGGGCACTGTGTTCGTGAAAATCAGACCCGAGTTAGTTTTGATTTGGCAGTGTACAAGTCGAAGGCTAGAAGTCTTCCAGTTTCTAAGCACAAATTCGACTCAGTTAATTCCCTACATAGTTCAAGATAGGCTCGTGGCGGGCTTTGGCAAAGATGGCGTTGTAGAAATATGAGTCAATGTGGAGATTTGTTAAATATGACTCCTATTTTCAGTCAAATTTGAAAAATAATCTTTCAGTTAAACTTTGTTTACTTGTTTCAATCAAACACTGGTTAGTTTAGATTATTTTATTATTATTTGACTTATGAATTTAGCCTATAAATAGGCTCTTTTACAACCTTAGAAATTATGCCCATTAAAGATTAGAACTCATAACACATTTAGAGAATTTTATGTTTACGTTTTGTTGGTTCTTTATTTTCGGGTTCTCGGGGTTTAGTTTTTATCTCCATCTTTTTGTACTCTTCGTTCTTTTGCCATTATAGTAAAATTATCTTTGCCCGTGGTTTTTTATCGTCTTTGGAGGGGTTTTTCCACGTTAAATTTGTGTGTTCAATTTCTCAATTTTTTCCGCTATTTTCTTGTTCGTTGCTTAACCGGGTCGAAATCCTAACAGAATATAACATTGTAACACCCGATCTACAGACTGTTATAAAAAATTATAAAATAAAAATTAATTAAAATTACATAAATGAAAAAAAAATATTAAATAATATTCAAAAATTAAAATTAACCCTTACCATTTTCATTTGTTCGACGGAGATATGTTTATGATCAAGACAAATTAATTCCCCGGCCATTGTTAACACAATCAAATATTTTTGAAATTATAAAAAAAAATACTAATTTAGAAAAAAAATTAAAGGAAATAATTAATTAAAGAGAGCTTTGAGAAATTTATGGAGAAATTTGAGAGTTTTTTTGCCAATTTGGAAGAAATATTGTGTGAAAAAAATAGGATGGGGTTTTTATATATTTTTTTTTTTACTATTGGACGCCCAACGGTCAAAAATTTAAATGGTCGTTGGGAAAAAAACACGGAGCAAATCGCGTCCCTGGGAGAGCAATTTTGCCACGTTAGTAAAACGCTTCTACGTCAGCGTGTTTTGTACTGACATGGCAAAATCGCTCTCCTAGGAACGCGATTTGCTGAAATTTCACCCAAAAACGCTCCTACGTGAATGCATTTTGCATATTTCGACCATTTCCGATAAATAATACAAAAATTAGTCCATTTTCGTAAATGAAGTTAGAAATAGGCCTTTATTGATAAAATAGTACCTATTTCAAGTTGAGGTAAACTCACATAATCATTTTTTTTTTAATTTACTTTTGCTTGTAAAAATCCAACTTGATTAAAAAAATCATTTTATAATTTAAAATTTTAATATTACAAATTTACAATATTAAAATTAAATAATAGTTAACTTTTTATTAAATACTGACTTCGATGTTGATTTGGGGATATTTGTTTCCCCAGTTTACTTTCTTTGATTTTTGTTTTTTCAAGACACGATTATGGTCGGTTGAAAGAAAGGTTATCGGTTGTGGTTCAATTTCTGGCTCGAGAGAGATGGAAGGACTCAAATTTCACAGAGGATGAGTTCGCCTTTCCTTTTCTTTTCCTGTTCTTTAATTTTGCTTTTATATTTCGCCCTTCTCTAAGCTTACCTTCGGAACTTGTAACAATTCTCTCTTTTATATTTTGTCTTGCTCTAATAAATGAATCAAACGATTTTTAGTAAAAAAAAAATTTATTTAATAAATAATATTTGCTTTAGTCCAATTTGGTTGCTCAATGTTCAGTCCTACTTATCATATGGTATGCACTGCGTAGTCAACAACCATAGACATGTTACACCTTTTTATAGCAATTGATACTCGTATGATTACATAATATGAATATTATATTATACGAAATTATTAATAATTAAAAATACAATAAAAAATATATTTTTATATTATATGAAAATTAAATACTAACATCGAGTGTATAATATAAATTTATAATTTCTTTTTAAAAATTAATTCGTAAAAATCGAATTGGTAACCTGATTTTAAATCGAGTAGCATAAAAATCACAATCACAAAGGGAGGATAATAAAGCCAAAAAATAGTCAAAAAAAAAAAAAAAGCAAAAGGAATAACAAGCAAGTTTGACAAGTAACTAATAAATGAAACTATTTTAGAAGATAACAAAATGATAATAGTAATTAGGTAAACCAATATTGCTTTTTAATTCAAAAATTGGAGGACTTGGTGATAATGACATTTCATCTCTACCACTTTTCTCCTATATTTTCCCCTTTTTCAAAATATTCTAAGTTACAAATTATATTTGTTGAGAAAAATGTTTAATTTACTCCCGGTCCCTGTACTCTTCAAATAATTTAAATTTAGTCTTTCTATTTGATTTATTTAAAAATTGAAGTCTAATCAATGATACTATTAATGATGTGACTTATTAATATTCAAATTATGGTTTATAAATTAAAATTTAATTAACAATACATATTCAAGTTTAACAAAAGACAATTAACAACTTTTTCAATTGAAGTTTAATTTTTAAATCAAATAAGTAGAGAGGTTTGTACAAGCTCAATTCTGTCCGGGTCTATTAAAACCTAAACATAACCACTAACCTATTACAATAAAACAAAGCCCAAAAATTTTAAAACCCCTAGCCCACAAAGCTAAAAAAAATTTCAGCAAAAGAGGGAAACCCTAGATCTACTACCTCTCTTCAGCCGCCGCTATCCACGTTTGCCTCCACTACCCACATTCTCCACCACCATGCGCCCACACATCACGCCATCCATGTTCACCATACCTGCAATGAATAGAAGCAGTAAACAGTTGTAAATATGGCTACAAAAAGCCACAAATATTCATTGTATTTTTTTTTTACGAACTCAATACAAAAAACTCACAATCAATATTAGAAAGACTCGAATCTTTGAATTCGAATACACACGCAACCAATATAAAAGAAAAATCTGAAGCAAAGAGGTGGTTTTCGTTATTTTTTATTTTCGAATCTTTCTTTCTTTTTCTTTTACTTTTTACATATATACATATTATAAAGAATGAGAGAAATTTACCTTTCAAATTGCTATAAAACAGGAGTATTTTTAGCTCCAGCCGCCGTGCACGGTGGTCGGCGGCGGCGATTGGCCAGACCCTTGGCCGGATTCTGGGGAGGGGAAGAGAGTTTGAAATTTTTTGAGTTTTTTTTTTTAAATGGCTAAAATGTTTTTTTTTTTTTGGTAAAAACATGTCTTATATAGTGCTGCAAAAACGGCGCCGTTTTGATTTTTGAGTTCAGAGGTCAAAACGACGTCGTTTTCGCCTCTGACTCGTGACCCGACCCGTTGGCCCCCCGGGATCCACTTTTTTTTAAGGAAGGGCTAATTACATTTAGCCCTTCCACATTTTATTGATGTTGCAATCACCTTTTTTTTTTAATTTTCAAATTGCGCCCTACAATTTACTTCAATTCCCAATTTGGTCCCCCTAGCGCTATGCATTTGGAAGGAGAAGGGAAAATTTCTCTTTTGATCCCTCTTGGTTATTCATGGGTTTCAATTTGATCCTTCACCTTGTTTTTATTCCTGATTTGCCTCAAAATTTCTTTTTAAAGTTCAATTTAGTTCTTTTTGTTATTTTTGCTACTTTATTTTCAAATTTATCAATTTTAATAATATTTTTATATTATTTATTATCACTTTTTTTTAAACTGTTGGTATTATGCTATATATTATTATTATTATTATTATTATTATTATTATTATTATTATTATTACTCCTTACATTTATTTATCTAATATCTTTTAAATATGTTATTTTATTTTACCACTTTATTATTTAGTAATATACATTCTTTTTATATGATTATAAACTTTAGATTACTCATTATTTTATTATTAACATTATTCTCATTAATATTAATATATTTTTTTGTTAAGATCTTTTATACAGCATTTAATTATGTAGTTTTTTTTTTTGTTTCTTATTGTTTTAGTTTTTTTTTTCTTGTTATCTGTAATTAACTTCCGTGTTTCGTTAATTCTTTTACTTTATTCTCATCTTTTATATTGTTTTTTATTCATGCAGTTATATTATTACGCATATCACCATCATAATTCATTTTCACAACAAATTTTGTTACACTAATTTTACTCGATTTATAAATTATATTTTCTAAAATAAGCATTATTTCGTATTTCGGGATTCAAAAAGCTGTATTCTAATTTACGGGATTTCAATTTTCTCGTTAAATCCGAATAAATGAATATTTTAAAAAAAAATGTGAATTTTAAATAATCTCGAGAAATTAAAAGAAATTGTATTCTAACTTACGGAATATGATTTCTTTCTAAAAATTGAGATAATCGAATGTCTTTTTCAAAAATAAATATTTTCAGTGTTTATTCTCGTTTTTCAGGATTTAAGACATCGTGTCCTAACTTATGGGACATGATCCTTTCCTTCAATTAGCAAATTACGCCATCTTCTCAAAAAAATAAAAATCTAGATTAAACAAATATTTTAATAAAGGATTGTAATTTTAAAATCTCTTCAAATTTTTAATTTTCGACATTAAGACAACTAATTAATCAATTTGGTACCAATTTTGGGCGTTACGAGGGTTCTAATCCTTCCTCATGCGTAACCGACTCCCAAACCTATTTTTCTGAACTTCATAGACCAAAGTCATTTAAAAAAAAAATCAAACCGTTTATTAAAAACAACCACTTTTCGAAATGACCCGATCACACCTCATCAAAAAGGATTGGTGGCAACTCCCTTTTTTTTTGTTTTCATTTTCAAAAATCAAAGTTGACCCTTTTTAAAAAAAATGGTTTTGACAAAATTAAATTCTTGTAATTAAAAATAGAGTCTAAATTTTAAAAATCGAAAGAGTATACCTTAAAAAATCCTAAATCCTAAATTTGTAAAGGTTTCATTTGGGGAAAAATGATTGATTAAAAAAATTGTAGTGTAATTAGCTCATGAAATCATTTTTAAAAAAATGGTATGTAATATAATGGTATTTAAATATACAACATCTCTCTATCTTTTTTATTTAAACATAGGGGCACTTTTCTATAATAAAATCAAGGGTTTATTTTTTATACTGGAACTTGACAATTAGGTCTATTTTGGTTTTTAAATTTAGATTTAATTAAACTTTGATGATGTGACACTTTAAGATTGTACAACATCATCAAATCTTTACATTTGTCAAGTTTAAAGAACAAAATAAATCTAACTGCCAAGTTCAGATACCAAAATTAACAAAAAATATATATAAATACTGAAGCGAAATTAATGGTCAAGTTTATGGATTAAAAGTTATATTAACCCTAAAACCAATCAATTTATTGAAAATTATATAAATATATATATTTACAAAAAACAAAATTGTAGGTCTAAATTCTAAATCTCCAAGAGTTCCTTTGATAAAAAGATTTGACAAAATGTACCAGAATTTAGTTTAATTAATTCATAAAATTATATATCTGACATACCTAAAATTTAAATCAGTACATTTTCCTTCATTTTCAAACTAGGAATTTTTTTTATATAAAAAAATGAAAAAAGAAAAGCATTAGGGACACATTTCTACTAAAAAAACTAATTACTTCATTGAAAATTCTCTAAACTATAAATATAAATATAAAAAAATACAATATTTAATCTAATTTAATTTAATTCTTTATCCCCCTTAAATATATCTATAAATATTTTTATAACTAAATTCCATCATCGTCTTCAACCTCTTTTTTTTCATCACGTCCAAAGAGGCTCCCAAGCCGAACCAAGGTTGTTGTCATCCAGAAAACAAGCGGTGTCCATATTATAAGGTTGATGCTGAGAAATATTGGCTTCTTTTGATTGACTCATTTCCAATATTATGGCTAGCAAATTGGCTTGTTGGCATTGCATTGTCACAATCTCCGCCTGGGCTTTGGCTAGTTGGGCTTGGAGCTCGCTCACTTGTTTTTGAAGTTGGCAAATCGCCCCGGCGCAGCCGTACACGGGATCGCGGATCCGAGCGCTCGCCTCGTATACCATGCTGCTTACAGCGTCGGCTCTTTGTGACTCCGGTAGTTCCTAGAAAAAAAATGTAAATGTTGGAAATAAGTAGTGTTTGAGGTTATTAAAATCAGATTGGATTGGACCTGACAGTTAAAATATAATTTTATCGATTTATATCTTTATAATTTTTAAAGATTAATTTAAAATTTTATTATTTTCTTTAAGAAAAATATAATTTTACTATTTATTATCATATAAATCTATAAAATTTAAAGGGTTAAAAGTGATATTTTCTCATTTTAGGAGATCTTGACTAATCCGTTGGTGCCGTCCTTAAGTTTGAACAACTGAAATAATTAGTGCAAACTAGTTCGAATCGATTGAACTGATTTTTATAATTATTTTTTATTTTATAATTTTTTATAATTTTTATAATTTATTTAAATAAAATCAATCTAATTTTAAAACTTTGTTAGGGTTTGGAATATAGTTAAACTTATACAGATAAACTTTGGAAAAAGATTTTGATTTTTTTTAATAATATTAAAAAAATAATTATTAAAATAATTATTTTTAGTATTTTAAAATTTAGCAAGTTATCGGATTGGTCCAAACAAGATTGCGACGAAATACTTGAAAAATAATATTTTTCTCAATTTGGTAATAATGTTTTAATTGAATTATAAAGGTATATAAATCTTGATATAAATTTTTTGGTGAGTATTTAATGCGTTTTTTTTATTTTATTTTACAAGCAATTTAAAAAATTAAATACTTTTTCATTATTTTTTATATTTTAATTTTTAGCAATCATTGGCGCCATCTGATCAGCCCAATTAAAACATTGATTCAATAATAATAAGTTAAATGGAGTAATTAACTATTTGAAATGTTTACGTAAACTGGAAACCATCTCATTAATATACTTAAATCTTTATATGCAAAAGCGAAATGAAAAAAGCTAACAAGATTGTACGTGATATTATTGAATTATTATTATTATCAAAATTCAAAATTAATAAAAATAGATAAGTTATTATTTATTGCATTTAACATATAATCATGCTTTTGATAAATAAATAAATAAATAACTGGTTCAGTAATGGCGGTTTGAGGGAGGAAATTAAAATAGGAAAATTACCTGTAAAGACTTGATGATATTACTAGCTCCAAAAACTCGATGAGCAATGGTGAATTTATAAGGTTCGGTTGGAGGGAAATAAGGAGCTAAAACACACTTTTCGACGCAGCGGCGGCGAAGGATTTTGCAGGCAGCGCAAGGGCTGAGAACAACCGTAGGCGTCGGCGGAGGAGGAAGAGAAGGAGAAGCTGGTGCCGGTGGTGGTGGAGGAGGAGATTGAGAGTTAGGGGATGGAAAACGTGGTGAAGAAGAACAGGATTGAGATTGGACGCATTTTTCGTTGTGTTCCATTGTTCAAAAGCAGATGGCGAAATATACAGAGGAAAGTTGCTTTAGCTGAAAGTCGGAAACAAAGTCTATATAAATAGAGGAGAGAGAGCAAAGACAGTTTAAAAAAAAAATTTGAAGAGGATTTAAAAAGAAAAAAAAAAGTTGTGTGTCTATTATATTTGTGTTAAAATCTGTCAAAAGACCCTGTACTTTTTTAAATTTTTAGAATTTAGTCTTTATATTTTTATTTTCAGGAATTTAGCCTCTCTACTTTTAAGATTTTAAAATTCGGGTTTAACTGTCAACATTGTTAAATTTGTTGATGTGACATTTTAAAAAAAATGGTAGCCATCTAGTTAAAAAAATATTGTAATGAAATTGAATTTAACAACAAAAAAACAATATTAACGGTTAAACTTAAATTTTGAAATATAAAGTGTAAAAGATTAAATTCCTGAAAATAAAAAGATATATGAACTAAATTTTAATTTTTTGAAAAATACAAGAATTTATAACAAAATTTAACCTTATATTTGTATTTCTTGTTATGTATAAAATAATATTTAATGCATTGAATCTCATGGACCACTAGTCAATCGCAGTAAAACAACAAGCAATATAAAAAGATATTGATGGACTTATAAATAAATTATATTTTTTTAGTTATGTTTAAATATATTATTCAATACTTATTTATAATTCTTTCATATTATTTTATTCATTAATAAAATATTTTTTTTATAATTTATTGGTAGTGTATAAAACTAAGCATGAAATAATTTTAATAATAATTTTTTTAAAAATAATTATAAAAATATAAATTTAAAAAAAGGAAATGAGTTACCAGAGTTTCAACTTTGGCATATTCATATATATATATATATATATATATATATCATATTATTTTTATATAATGCCTAGAATTACTCATAGTCTCTCCCCAATTCATAATTAGGAAGACAATGTGTTTTAGCGCATTCGAACTCAAGTCTTCTTGCATTGGCAAAGATGCTCATACCAATCGAATTAATACTCAATCGATATATGTAATATTTTTAAATTTTGTTTTATTGTATTTATATTATGTACTAATATCATTTCCAAGTTACTAAATCTACAATTAAGTATAATTTTTTTTTTTATGATTTTGAATGTGAAAAGGAGACGTGACTATGTTTGACATAATTTTGTGTCCAAATTAATGTTTAATTGGGTGTGCCAAATGATGGAATTAAGTTCAATGCAAGTTGCATGATTGTAGTAATTAGCAAATTATAGAGAGGAAGAAAATATGAATAAAATATAAATATACAAAATATATTAAACTTCATAGAATATTAATTAATGGTTTATCAAATTTTATTAAAAAAATATATAATACATTAAATATGATTGCGACGCGTGAAAAAATTACGATAGCATATGAATTACAAGTGAAGATTTATTTTAACGCATTTTTGGGGGAAAAAATCGCTTATGTATGACCAAATTGCACCGCTTGTCCACGTTTTCCACGTTTGTACCTATGTATGACCAAATAATTGGAAAAACAAGGTAAAAAGAAGGATCAAAGTAACACGAGAAAGGTTGACCAACCAGCCATGTTGAATTTAAACATAATATAAATAATTAAAGTATATTAAAATTTACATAGATGGAAAATTGATTACGTGACTATTTGATGGTTTTAGGAAAGCAAGAAGTGTTCATGACTGAAGCGAGATCAATCTTAGAAGGGTTACTTTTATTATGGGATAAGGGATATCGCCATGTTAAATTTGAATGTGATAATACTCTTTTAGTGGAAATAATTTTGGCTGGAGAAACTATTGATAATTATTTTATAAAATTACGAGTTGTTTAAAAGTTAATGCAAAAGAATTAGAGGAACCGTATTCGTTATATTCCTAGAACTCATAACACAGTTGCAGCTTTCATATCCAAGCATGCTGTTACAGGTTTCATATGTATCCAGGTGTTTATAAAACTCCATATTTTCTGCGGAAGCTAGTTTAGAAAAATATTATGAGTTTTTAATTTTCTAATTATTTTTGTAATTGTTTAATATTGTTTTATTTACTAAAAAAGGGAGAAATATTATTTGAGTAAAAAGAAAGTGTGATGTAGTACAAAAATTGGGGGGAAATTAGGCAATTTTGGTAATGGGAAATTTTCAGGTCTAACCATAAAAAAGCCTCCAAAATAGGGAAAAACAAAGACATTTTTTGTTCAAAGGGGATCTGTTTCTAAATGTGTAATATTGGCTCTTATTCGTTGGCTCAGTAAATAGTTTCACATTTTATTAGGTTTTGGTCATTCGTTTTTTGTTTTTTCTTTTATAAAAAAATATCATTATATATTTAACATATTTTTAAATTAATAAATAAGTTTTTTTAATAATAAATATTGAATGTAATTATAAAATATTATATTTTTAAATTGAAAAGAATTTACAAATTTTAAATATAATATTATTAAAAAATAATTATAAACTTCAAATATTTTCGAGTTAATATGAATAGAAGGGAGCCATAGATGGGTGGTATTAGTTTGACTTAAAAAAGGAACAGGCAGATGCAAATTTTGTAGTAACGCTTTTAGGTGTGTTTTGTCCATATTATCCGTGTTACCAAACATGTCACTTAAATTCTTTGTTTATTTATTTATTTATTTATTTATTTATTTATGAATCTTATCAAAATTCCCTATCCACATACTAATAAACATATTATTATTATTATTATTATTATTATTTTCGTATAAATGTTGTAAGAAACAATTGTTGGAATTAAGTCGGTAGTTAAATTGATGTGTTTGATTAAAAATTTATAAAAATAAAAATATTTAAAAATATTAATACAATTGATTTTTATCGAATCACGAATTAATTAATTTTTTGTCTAATTTATCCAATCAATCAATATGGTTTCGAAAATTATGATTCTAATCCAATAATTTGCACATTTTTACATATTCTTTGTATCATGAAATTTTAAAATTACTTTTAAATTAGTAAATATAAAATTACACTTTAGCCCTTCTAAATATGATAAAAAATTAATTTAATCCTTTAAAAAATAAAAAAAGATATAGGCTATTAAAATTTTGAAATTTTATTTTTACTATCATAAAAATTATAATTTACTTTTGTCCCCCCTAAAATTTTTTTTTGGCTTTGCCCTTGTGTTTGATACTTAAGTTTGGTTTTAATGTTAATTTTGTACCAAAACCAGATGACATAATGTGGATCAATGAATATTTGACAGGTGTGTTCTATTTTTTAAAATATAGGTAGTGGTGAGCAAAATTCGATTTGATTCAAAAAAATCAAAAAAAAATTTCAAATTATGAGTTAATCGAATCAAGTTATTCGAATTATTCAAGTCAACTTGAATAAGAAATTTTAGATTTCGAGTTTGAGTTGAGTTGAATTTTTACAATTCGAATAATTCGAATAACATATTAGTATAAATAACATTTTAGTCTCTGTTAATTTTGAAAATGAGTAAATTAGTCTCTCTCTTAACAAAAATTACAAAAAAATCAAAGTTATTTTCAAATTTTGAAAATAATTTTTAAAATTTAAAATATTTATAAAAATTCTAAAATTTGTATTTTAAAAAAGATTATAAATTTTTTTTAAAAATCTAAAAAATATATCAAAATTTTAAAAATTTAATAAAATAAATAATTTTGGAATCTAAATAAGTGATTAATTATTTAAGTTTATCATATTAAAATATCTTTTTTTATTATTTTGCTTTAAAAAAAATTTTCAAATATATTTTGTTTCAAATTTATGTGTTCTAACATGAAAATGTTATATTATACAAGATTTTAATTTAACATTATTAATTTTTCTACTTTAACTTGAACGTTTCACTCAATTCAATCGAACGCTTACCCCTAATTCGAGTTATCTGAAAATCCAAATAAGAAAAAGGCAAAACTACGTCATTTTGATAAATGTTTACCTTTTCTAAAGTTAACAATAAAAAATATCAAGTTGCAAAACTATGTTGTTTTGATAAATGTTTACCTATTAGTCTTACTTTCCTTCCTGAATCACCTCACTCTCCTTTTTTTCCTTTATTCAAAATTAATCTAAAAGCTTTTACTTCATCTACTAGTAAAATAATCAGTCCATGTAAACGAAACATTGAGAATAAATAATAAGATTCGTTAATTTCGACTTGAAATTTATTGACTCGGTTCGAGAAAAATTCAAATTGAGTTCGGTTGCTAAAATATGATTCGTCAACTCGACTAACTCAAAATATTTTGACTCGACCCGAATTCAACTACCAAATTGGGATTAAAAAAAACCTCAAGTATCAAATAGAAAAATTCATGTACCAAAATGAACATTAAAACTAAACTCAAGTGCTGAATTGAGAAAAAAAAAACCTTCAAACACCAAATAATATATTAACCTTTTCATAAAACGTTTTTAGGACAATGTAAGGATGTCTCAAAAGCGTTCAAAATAATAGTCCGAATAACAGCCATTGTGATGTTCAAACAATAATAATTTGTGAATGACTTCTTTATCCATGTTATCCATGTTATCCATGCTTGCATTACCAAACATGATTACGTATAACTAAAATCTAATTTCATTTAAGAAAAAACTTTAAAATAACCAATTACATTTAACTTCACGCATTAAATCAATTAATTGAGAATCTATATATATATATATATATATGTATAGGGGTCAAAGTTAAAATTTATTTTAGGGGTCAAAATTAAATTTTAATTATTACGGTAGTAAAAATATAATTTCATCATTTGAATAGTCTATATCTTTATAATTTTAAAAGGATTAAATTAATTTTTTATCATTTTTAAGAGGCAAAGTATAATTTTACCTTTACTAATTTAAAATTTAAAGAACTTAAATGAAAAATTTTCTATTTTAGAGGGGCCGAACCTCTAGTTATGCCCCTATATATATATAATAAATCTAGGTTCTTTAAGAGTTAAATAGGAATAGTTTAGGTAGTATAAAAATTTAGTAAGGTTAATTTAAGTATTAAAATTTAATTAAAAAAATTTAGGTATTTTGGAAAAGAAATAATTTTTTATAACTTTTAAATTTTTTTTTTACATTTAAATTGTTTATGATTTTACTGCTACTTAATGTTCAAATTTATTTTTTTAATAAATTTTAAAATTTATTGTTCTATTTTAATTATTTGTGATTAATTTATATTTAATGGCTAAATAAATTCATTTATTTCTATTTACTTTTTATTTTTAAAGTTTATATATTTTTTTCAACCCATCAAGAGTAGGGTAATTTAAGGTTTTTTTAATAAAAGTATTAAAACTAGGGCTCTTTTACTACTATTAATTTAATTTATTTATTGTATTCTTAATTGTGTCTTTTAATTAGTTTCTTAGAGGTTATAATTTTGTATCTTAAAATTTTCATTTTTGTATCTTTAATAAGACCATTTTGTAAGGTTTTTTTTTTTTTTAATCCGCTAGTTTGTTCATCGATTTTATAAAGTTATTACCGACCGGATCAATATTATTCAAACCATATTTTGATAATTTTTTAAAATATTATTTTAGTGGTGAGTAAAATTCGATTCGATTTAAAAAATTAAAAAGAATTCAAATTTCGAGTTAATCAAATCAAGTTATTCGAATTATTTGAGTCAATTCGAATAAGTAATTTGAGTTTTGTTCAAATCGAGTTGAATTTTACAATTCTAATAACTCAAATAATTTGAATAACATATTAATGTAAATACCATTTTGGTCCCTGACAATTTTAAAAATAAGCAAAATGGTCTCACTCACAACAAAAATTGCAAAAAAAAAATGAAAATAATTTTTTAAAATCAAAATATTTATAAAAATTATAAATTCTAAAAAATATATAAAGAAAGTTAAAAAATTTAAATTTTCTAAAATAATAAATTTGGGATCTAAATAAGTTAATTAATGATTCAAGTTTATAATACTAAAATATTTTTTTATTTTGTTTTGAAAAAGCTTTTAAATATATATGGTTTCAATTTTATATGCTTTAATATGAAATTAGCTACACTGTAACAAAATTTTGATTTGACATGTTTAATTTTTTAATTCCACTTAATTTGAAAAAAATTCAAATCGAGTTAAGATTATAAAATATGAATCGTCAACTTAATTAACTCAAAATTTTTTCACTTAATCCGATTGAAATGTTCACCCCTAATTTTTTTATGGAGTAAGGATAGCACAAGAGAGTCAACAGGGGCATTCCCAAAAAGTGGTAATATTCTATTTTTAAGTCCTTTAAAAAATTATAAATTCATAATATAATATAATTTTGACCTAAAAATTTAATTTAATTAAAATGCTAAAGAAAAATTTTCATTCCTATTTCTTCTTTTAAGGGTGAATTTGGTTCACGAAATATAACATTACACCCTGCTATCTCACATTTCGAAATAATATTAGGTTGTTTTAATTCTCAATATTTTTATCATAATGTAATTTCAAAATTCTAAATAGTGTCAATATATCAAAATATAAGATGTAATCTTAATACCATCAATTTCTTAGATTATTTTAGATTACAAGTGTAATTTTAAATTTTGAATCAATTTATTATTTTGTTTTTATTATTTTAATCACGTCCTTTTTTTTCTTGATAGTGAAGCAGTAGATGCCATATTTTAAAATTAAAATTATTATATTTATTCTAGAGTTTTATTTATATGTATATAAATGATGATTATAATTATGATTTTAAAATTATAGTTAGTGATGCAATCACTTTTCATGAATTATTATAGTTATAGTTTATAAAATTTATTTCAACATCATAAATTTGCTTATTGATATAGAAATTGTAATCAAAATAATTATTATCTTAATTTATTATAATTTTATGAAAAATGAGACAAAAAAATTAAAACAACTAAACTTGTTAAAAAGACAAATTCTATAACACATCCAATTTAGTAAAAAATACTTTTAACTAATCTTATATTCTAACTAAATGAACTAAACAAAATAATGTAACATATGCGAGACATTCCACTAATAATCTTACATTTGTTAAATCAAACATTCCCTGAATATCTTTATTGGACTATGTAATAAAATAATAATGCTTTAAAATTTTAATAAATTATATTTTAACGACAAATAAGTTAAATTTGAGTTTTTTCCTTAGAGTCTAATATTTTTTTGAATAATCTCATTGTAGATTCTAATCATATCTGGTTTTTTTAGACAAAACCTAGAATTATCCATAGCCCCTCCCTAACCCACAAATAGGAGAATAATGCATTTTAACGCACTCAGACTCACGTTCTCCTATATTAGTAATAATGTCCATATCAATCGAGTTAAGATTCAATTGACTTGATGAGTTTAATCATTTTATAATATAGGGAATTTTTTTTTCCTTTCACTCTCTTTCTTATGCTTCATGTTTTGGGTTTTTCCTTTTTTTTTTCTTTATTATTAACTTTTTAATGATGTCATCATAAATTATCATTACCATGCAAAACCAAAGAAGTTTCTTCTAGATAAAGGCAAAATCATGACTCACTTTAATTCAATTAGCTGGAAAAACCTTACATTTTTTTAATGATATTAAAAGAAATTAATTTTAATTTTTTTTAAAGATGAATGGGCTTAAATCTCTTATTTATTTTTAATTTATTTTAATTGTATCATAAGGGTACATGTTATCTTATTAATCCTATTTTAAAATTTTTTATTGAGATAATTCCTTGAGTTTTTATTTTAATTTCACAAATGACTTTTTTTTTATAAAAAAGAAAAATTTAGTTAAAGCAATAAAATATAGAAATCCTAAAATTAAGGGAGAAAATTCCACAATTTTGTTAAAATGAAACAACAATTATCATCATTAATTAATCTTTAATTTACACTTTAAATTTTTTCCCAACTTAATATTCTTTCTTGAATCTAAAGTCAACTAAAAAAAATTTTAAAAGTACTTATCATTTACTTTAAACTATACTTTTCAAGCGGGGCAAATCATGGTCTACAATTTGTTTTCAACCAAGGGAACCAAAGTGAATTGTGTTTGCAGCAATTTCAAACTTTGAAAAAACAAATAAAATATATTTTCTATTTAAAAAACATTTTAATTAATTCTCTAATAAATAAAATAATATTCTTAATTTTTAATTTTTTTTGAGTTGTTATACAATGATAGAAAAATAACCCAACTCGGGATCTAACCTACAACTGACCCGAAAACCCCCTAAAAAGACAATTCCAAAGACCCTCTAGAGAGGGGAAACTCCATTTTGAAGGGGATCTTCTCCTTTTCTACTTCTGAACTCGAATGATTTTCCTTTTACTTCTACAGCCGTTGATCCAATGTATCAATAGGAGTCATTAAAAAGGTAAACATTAACTGGTTGTTAGTTGTTGGGGATTCTAGTAATTTTCAAAATATTAGTTTTTTTTTTACTAAATTAACATAATGTATAAATATTAAAGACTAAATTCATTATGTCAAATTTTAAATTAACATATCATCTCTCCATAAAAAAGTTAACGGAATTAGATTAAAAAGTATAAATGTGATTAGTTGATTGACCATTTTTTAACTCTTTATAGTTGAATGATCAAATTTTCTTTTAAATATAATTAGATGACCTACAATGTAATTTACCCTTTTTTATTTTATCTTTTATTATCCATCATTAGCTCACAACTGGATTAATCATCAAATTCCATATGATTATTCCCAAGTGATGTTGAAAATCTAACGGCCATATATATATATATATATATATATATATATATATATAAAATAAAAGATAAATTTGGTTCTCATAAAAAATAAATTATTAGATTAGATTTTTTTTATTTTCTTTACTTTTGACTTGTTTTATTTTTTATTGTTAATTTAGTCTAAATTTAACAAAAAAAATCATGTAATTAATATATATATATAATTAAAATTTCTAACTATCCATAATTAGGGTAAAATGCATTTTTTCCCTATAATTAAGATAATTAAGGTGAGAAAGTGGAGTATTATACATGTTTTCCACGTTATTACTTTATTTATCTTAATTTTTATATCAAATCAAATAAATTTTCAATAGATCTTGATTTATGTATTTTATTTTCAACATTAGGCACTACCACTAAATCTTATTATTATTATTATTATTATTATTATTATAGAATCTTCATTAAAATTTAATTTCATATAAAGTTAATTTTAACAAATAAAATGAACTTTATAACAAAATCAAACTTTAATAAAAAAAAATTTTTTTTATCTAAACCCAAAGTAATCCATAATCAATCAACACTTCTAATCAAAATTGCACTTAAGAGCAAAGAAAAAAGAAAGGAAAGTTGGACTTTTCTTAAGAAAAGAAAGTTTGATTTTTAAGAACTTGATAATTTAATTTATTTATGGTACTAATTGTAATCATTTTTAATGAAAAAGGAAAGTTGAAATTTATATTAAAAAAAAGTTGTTTTTTTTCATGAACTTGATTATTTAATTCATTTTATTAGATTACTTGTAATCATTTTTAACACAAAAGGAAAGTTGATTTCTTAATGAAATTTATAAATTATAATATATTAATCGGTATCGAGTTTACAATTTTTTTTTTAAAATTTAATTTGATATATGTATTTTGCAAACGTTACACGTTTTTTTATTCAAAAGTAACAATAATACAATTTTAGTGTTCAGTTCGGGTTTTATGGTTGATTTGATAAAAATTCATAATTGATTAATAATGTTATTAGCAATTAACTTTCTTCAAATCAATCCTGAAACCCCTAAAGGAGTCTCACAACTATTAGATTGTATTCAACCAATTAAACACAAAATCAAACAAGTTCATAATTAACACTAAATTTACTCTATTAATAAAAGCACGAAATTTCAAACATAAAAATATTAGCAATTAACTTTTATTAAATCAAACCTAAAACTCGAATTAAGTAGTAAAAAATTAACATCATTATTTTTAAATACTAAAATACATAACATTTAATAAATACAAGTACCACATTGAACTAAAAAAAAATTGTAAATTGGCCCACTTGTGATCATTTTCCCTTTCTTCCCCCACATGAATCAAGTATTTTTCTCGAGGCTAGAAGCTTTTTATTCCATTGAAAAGATGAATTGTGGCCATTGGCCAACGTAATTATTAGTTTGGAAGCTTGGAAAAGAATTGGAGAATTATTGGGTGCTTTCTTTTTTTTCAAGTGAGAGTGGAAATTTCATTTTTTTTTTTTTAAAGTCCTGAGAATTTTAATCACTGCTTCAAATAATTGTGGGTGTATCGGTTTATTTATTTATTTTGTATTTATTTGTAAATCACATTTATCCTCTCTTTTTTCTATTAGGTTTGTTGGCCATTGTGCATGACATATGTGAGTAGCATCGTAGTAAGGGATTTTTTGTAGGATAAACTAAAATTATAAAAGTTTTAGAGGGATTAAAGTTGAAAAGTTATTAAAAGGGTTAATTTTTGGAGAAACCAAAAATACAAATTTATTTTCATTAGTTAAAGAGTTGAAAAAGCTTAAATTAAATAATTAGATTTTAAGAGGGCTAAAATTGCAATTATCACATTTAATTAATCAATTGATCAAGGCCCTTGATTGTCCCTAGCTTAAATAGAATTTGATTATTTAATGAGTCGAATTTTATAGGAAAATCTTGTGTTTGAATTATTATTTAATATATAAAATGTATTTATTTAAATTTAATTATAAAAATACCTTAAAATTTTGAATTGAATCATACTCGATCAATTTTTATCCACTTTTTTAAAAAAAAAGGTTATCTGAAAGCTTTGTAGCTTTTATAACTAAAAAAAGCCTAATCAATAAAAATAGAAAATATTCTTTTTCCATTTCTTTGGCAGACAAAATTATTTTTTCTTTTAAAATATCTCCTACTTGACTTAAAATTTGTGGCCTATTCGATTTTCTTTTGCAACATCTATAATTTTTTTTTTTTAAAGTCAAGGTGAGATTTTTTAATTTTTCTTTTATAATTTAAAGAAAATGGAGTTCAGATAAAGGTATTTATAAGTTAGTCAAGGTAGAATTGTGGTTCTAAATTCAAGTTTTAATCCAATTTGATTGGTTTGAATGAGTTAAAGGATGGAAGTTACGCTTGATTAAAAATTCTTTTTTTGTATTAATTTATTTATATTGTCGTAAATTGTATCGTGTCTAAAATGATAAAATAAATAAATAAAGAGATTAAAAATAAGAATGGTTTTAGTAAATATAAACTGAGAAACAGAAATGATGAAGGCTTTTAAACTTTTGTAAAAAGCAAAGGGGAACTTTTCTTTTGGTTCATAAAATGGATAGAAAAGAGTTTGATGTACAAAGTTTAATAATTTTACACAAAAAGATTTAAAAGCCAATATTCGCTGCAAATTGCTTCAAATGCACCTCAAGAATCAAATCATGTGTTTCCTAGATTTTTTTTTTCTTTTAGATTCATCTTGTCTCCTAATCATTTATTTATATATGACACACTAGGTTAATTTTCAAAAGATTTCGGTAAATTTATTTGATGTTCATTCTTTTAAATAAAATATATTTTATTAAGAAATAAATTACATAAGTATTGCATTTGAATTATATATTTTTTTGAAGTTTGATTAATTTGTTACACATAGTCAATGCTTTTAATAATTTATGTTATTAGGTGACTGTTTGAATTGGTGTCACGACTCTATACTAATTTGGTCAATGAAATTATATAATAACCTTTGTTTAAGTAAGTTTTCAATAGTAATAATGTTATACAACCTTCGCAGGCACCTATACGTGTCTCTTTTTATGCAAACATCATATTGGGAGGACCTCTAATGTCAGGTTGCTCCATAGTCGATCGCTTAACTGATGAACCTCTGCTATAGACTACCTTTGTCACATGAAACCTTATATTTATTGATTGTTTAACCATCCAAAGATGTCACGTCATTGATCTAGATAGTCACATTGATGCCTTTGCGAGGAGCCAGGATGTGACTTTGTTGCTAGTGGGACTCTAACATGTGGTGAACCCTTTATTCTATATTTAAGCCTTTTCATCACACTAATAAAGGGAGCCCGTTCAAACACATAAGGACATTCTGTAACGACCCAATAGTCAGGGGTGTCAGAAAGTGAGGTTTGGGACTCTATTCCCGTAAAACAAACCCGTGAATATTTTTATTAAATATTTACGAGGTTAGTTTAGAGATGAATTAAATTTTAGATAGGTAATTTTTATGAATTGAGAGTTATTAAGGTATAAGAACTAAATCGCATTAAAGTTAAAAGTTGAATTACAAATTAAAATGAACTAAAGGGGTTGAAGTAGCAATTAAACTATTTAATAAATGGTTGTGAATATGTGGCCGGTCATGGGCTAAATGTTATACATGTGTATATTATATATATTATATATATTAAGTAATAATAATTGTAACGCCCCAAAATTTTATGAATTTAATTGTGAGAATCTGCATAATTAAATTTTCATATATGTGGTCTTGTGTTCTGTTTTTGTGTTCAAGGTTTGGAGTTCGAGTTGTATAGTTAAAAGTTTTATCCATTTCGAACAACCCCTATCCATGTGGTATATTGTTAAGTGTAATTCTTTATGAATCTATATCAAGAATGAGCTTGCTGGTTCACTGGTTAAGTATATATTTGTATTCTATTTGGTCCCAAGCTTGAATCTCGCGTATGCATTAAGAGAATTTTTGCTTGTTGTCAGAAGTACGTGGGCGGTTAAGACAAAACCATCATTAAAATTTTGTTAACGTTCTATAAATTTTTCTTCTTTTCATTTTTCTTTCTTTTTATTTTTCCTTTCTTTCTTCCTTTTTACTTCTTTGATTTCTCCTTTTTGACTGTGTTCAACACTTGTATATCGAAAATTAGTGAAACCCTTAAGTTATTGGAAGAGTTCTGTATAAGTTCTGTCAGAATCCTTCAACTTTTGTAAAGTTTTGTTAGATTTCTATTGCGTTGTTAAATTGGGAATTCTCTTATTGTTTCACTTAAACTTTCTAATAACTAGTCATTTTGCTCCCTTAGGCATGAGTACGAAGGGAAGTGATCATTCCCGTGTTGTGCCAAATTAGCACGGTTGAATCATCGGTAAGGGTTCGTTGTTGAAAGTTTCCTCATGTTGATTTGTTCGACATAATTGATTGAGTATTAACGTTGCGTCATTTAGTCGTTTAGTCAAATGATTGATTACCGAATGGTTAATTAGGTTCCGGGTAGTCTCCGCATTATTTTCCGTCAAAGCGAGACTAGGTACATACTAAAAACCTTAATTTTTACAAGTTTCAATCGTCGAAAATGGTGGCTGTCGACTCCACACAGTTAGGCACACGAGTGTGTGACTAGGTTGTGTAAACCACACGACCATGTGGCAGGCCGTGAAGGTGGCTGTGCAACTCATTGTTCACTAATTTGGAGCAACATGGGCAAGGGACATGGGCGTGTTTCCAGGCCGTGTGTGACAATATTAGTGCAGGGTTCACATGGGTAAGGGACGCGGGCGTGTGTCTAGGCTGTGTAACTCACTGTTTGTGACTTAGGACAACACGAGCGAGCAAATGGGAGTGTGCTAAGGCCATGTGAGTCACACAGGTAAGGACACGATCGTGTTTTCAAGCCGTGTAACTCTTTGATTTATCCTTTAAAACCACATGAGCAAGGACATGGGCGTTTGCCTAGGTCGTGTGAACCATACGGGCAAGGACAAGCGCATGTCTCAAAGCCGTGTGGCATATATAAAAGGGCCCTAAAATCATTTTTGAGGCTGTAAATGTTACTTAAGTGATATTGACGTCCCCATGGTATGAATGGTTTGAATTTAACTGAATGAGAATTCTCTAATACTCTATGATATGTGCATGAATTCTATATCTATATGTGCACTATGATACTTAGTTTGATATTGAACTGTGCTATCTACTTATGGAACAATTTAGAATAACTAAATACATATTATGGATATTAGTTCTCTGTATATGCATGGGTTGGGATATTATGAAGAAGGAAGTAATATGTTCTAAATTAGTGGCTAAGCCACCATATATATAATTATGATCCTGGCGTTTCGACGCATTACGATCTAGCAGCTAAGTTACATTTCTGTAAATGTGTCAGACAAACACTCTATGGTATGTAGGGTTGGTTGGGCCTTGAACGCCTTTAACAGTGTGTTAGGATGGCTGAAGATGGTGTGTAACGGACGGGGGTTAGGAATATTTACATCTGACTCTAATCTGTTTTGTATATGAAACCGAAATTGTTTTTGCATCTAAAATTAATCTGTCTTTGATCTGAACTAGAAATATTTCTATCATCAGATCGAATATTTGAATATGAACACTGTTTGGTAAATATGTTTATGTGAATAAACTTCTTTATGCATAGAGTTCACAACTCACTTTATTATTGGTTGGATTTCAGGTGGTTCTCAGTCTTGAACAAGTAGGCACCGCGGAAGCTCGGTCAAGCTTTTATCTTTCTTTTAAATACTACATTAGGAATTTCAATAAACTATGATAGTAAGACTTTGGAAGATTATATACTTAACTAATCTTTGTGATGAATATTATGCGACGTATGGTTTAGTGTTATTGTGTCATATGTATGGTATTTGAGTATTGATGATGTGACTTCTTAAACTGGACTGAACGTTTAGGCTAGGTTTAGGGTGTTACATTTAGTGGTATCAGAGCCAGGTTTGTCAACACTCGGACTGTGTTTAGGCTCATAATGTGTGAGAAAAGTAGTTTGGTGATAACTTAATATCGGAGTTAATATGGAAAAACTGAAACTTAGTGAATGACCAAGCCTCCGACACTGACTCTGTAAGTATTTCTGTTTTGTCATAAAGATTGTAATACCTAAATTGTTGTTTAGTTAAATTTTTTAATGTGAACTGGTGAAATCATCTTGTTAGATGTCTGAACTGATCTGTGCACTTTGACATTTTAGCTAGATTGCCATAATGAGTTCGCACGGTAGTCGTAGACGTGGTGTTCGGGAGCGTCGAGAATGCTGAGGAGGAGCTCAAACAGACTCATCCTCTATGAGTAGTATGCCCAATCTGGAGACCAACGAGACAGTTGGTACTCCCACTGCTGAGACAGAGTCCCAAACTCCAACGACTAGAGATGATGCACTGTTCCAGGCTATGATTATAACACCCCTAACCTGTAACCGTTGCTGGAATAGGTTAAGACGTATTACCAAACTTGTAACTCAGTTCAGAACATTCATTTATCAATAATCATCTCATTTCAATCAATATCTTTCATTCATATTCAATATGTACTTAATTCGAGCATAAAAAGCTTCAACCATGCATTCGAGACTAAATTGATAACATATAAAAATTTCAGAAACTTAAAAAAATTTCAACTTTTCAAATGTCACACGCCCGTGTGAATAGGTCGTGTGCCTCACACGGCTAGTAGATATGCCCGTGTCTTAGATCGTGTGAAAATAGGGCATACATACTGACTTGCACCACACAACCGAGGACACACTCGTGTGTCAGGCCGTGGGAAAATTAGGGAGGTTATTGACTTGGGTCACACGGCCGGCCACACGCCCATGTGCCAGCCCGTGTACCACATACGGCTAGTAGATATACCCGTGTGTCTAGGTCGTGTCAAACCTGTAGGTATACTGACTTTAATTCAAAAGGGTACCCCAGAGGACAGACGACCGTACAGCGTGACGTGTGTCACACACGGCTAAGACACACGCCCGTGTCACTGCCCGTGTGGACAAAAATAGGTTATTTATAAAGTTTTTTTGCCACCCTAAAAACATAAGTAATTACAAGCCACATTTTCTCAGCTCACTAGACATCCAAAATATTCATTTCAATACACATTATAAGCCATATCAAACCTACCAATTACATATCCAAATACCTATTTAACAACATGTATAATCCATTCGTTTAATAAACACGTATTAGGACTTTACTTGCATAAATTCATTCCATCATTTCTTGCCAAAATAGACCATAATTAAACACTTCAATTCAACCAAAACATAACATTAAAATAAGCCAAATCACATGGCTTAACTTATACACAAAATATTCCAAAGTCATAACTAACATTTCTTAAGCTAGCCTATACATGCTGTATTTACATATATCTACAAGATCAAAAGTACCAATCGGAAATTGGATAGTGTGATGTGCAACTCCAACTTGTCCAGAACGAGCGAACAATGAGCCTCTATAAAACATAGAAAAGAAAACAAAGTAAGCTTTATAGCTTAGTAAGCCCGTATAATTCAAAATTAAACTTACCATTTATACATAATAAAAGTAATACTATAATTGCAACAAATTCATTTAACCAACACCTAATCACAAGTATTCATCACATTTTAGTCATAGTAAAAATACATGAAACCATCCATTAATACAATGTTTATCATCATTCCAAATTCATATATCATGTATAACATTAGTAACATTTATAAACCGTAACTCATCCGAATAACATTATTTGTGCTCGTTGAGCCTGTTAGAAATTTAAAGGATACGTGAGTGAACAATGTCAGTAATCCGTCAATTCATTATCATATATGCTCTTTCGAGCCATGATCGGTAAGCTCCTCCTGAGCTGATAACAGTAAGCTCTATTGAGCTAAAACGGTAAGCTCTATCGAGCTGAACAGTAAGCTCATACGAGCCAAAACAGTAAGCTCCAATGAGCTGAAAATAGTAAGCTCTTAAGAGCTGATATACCGGTAAGCTCCTACGAGCTGTGGTGAGTCCGTAACAAATATAGGAGCTCGACCAAAACAGTAAGCCCAGTAACATGTCACCTATATCCTATGAATTCTTACAGTTCAAACAGGGCTCAGTAACAAATAAATTACATCAATAAGGCATTCATACTTCAAGTATTTTCATTATACATATTCATTTCATTAATTACAAGTATATAAAAGTTTGATTCTAATTATACGAACTTACCTTGAGTTGCTCGGATGAAAACTATCATCTATTCGCCAATCTTTCTTTTTCTCTGATTTAGTTCCGGTATTTGGTTATCTTGATTTGTATAATATCAAATTAAATCATTAAAACTTTCATTCAATTCAATTTAGCCTAAAACATTTATTTTGGCTAATTTACAATTTTACCCCTAGACTTTTGACTACTTTGTAATTTAGTCCTTAACACATAAAAATGCAAAATTACACAATTAGGCTAATACCCATGGTAGCCGAATTTCAATGAGGTCCCTATTAGTTCATATTTTACATTTATTTCACATTTCATCCATGAATTTTACACATTTTTCAATTTAGCCCCTTTTTGACATTTTTGTCAAAAATCACTTTACAAAAACTATTAATCTAACATCAAACCTTTCAAAACTATCATTAACCATCTAAACAACCAAGCATTCAATAATGGCATCATTCAAAATATATAATAGTTTCAAAAACGAAAGTACGGGTTAGCTAGATTAAGCTGCAACGAGCTCAAAAACGTAGAGATCATTAAAAATCGAGTTAAAACCGTACCTTAATCTAGCAAAGAATGTGTCGAAACTATGAAAGCTTTAAAACCCTTATTTTGTTTCTCAAATTTGGTAATGAAGATGAAGGAAATAATATGATTTTGATTTTGTTTTATTATTATTAAACATAATTAACTAAATTACACATTTAACCTTATTATAAAACCTTAATATATCATGTAATTCATGGACATAAATGTCCACTAACCTTAATCATGGTCAAATTTCAATATAAGGACTTCTATTTTAATGATCCATAGCTATTTAATACTTTCACATAATAGAACTCAACTTTTACGCGTTATGTGATTTAGTCGTTTTTATAGAATTAAGCATTTAAACGGTAAAATTTCTTTATGAAACTTTCACATAAATTATATATCATGCAGAAGACCTTATTAAAATAATAAAATAAATATTTTTACTTTGGATTTGTGGTCCCGAAACCACTGTTCTGATTTGACCTAAAAACGGGTTGTTACAACTCTCCCCCTTAGGGATTTTCGTCCCCGAAAATCTTATCGGTAAAAAGGTTAGGGTACTGTTTTCATATAGCTTCTTCAGGTTCCCACGTAGCTTCTTCAATTCCATGTTTATGCCAAAGAACCTTCACTAGAGCTATACATTTATTTCTCAACTCTTTGATCTCACGAGCTAGAATTCTGATTGGTTCTTCGTTATACGTCAAATCAATTTGTATTTCAACATCTATTGGCGAGATCACATGTGACGGATTGAATTTGTAGCGACATAGCATAGAAACATGAAAAACATTATGGATCTTTTCAAGTTCTAACAGTAAAGCTAGTCGATATGCTACAGGCCCTATTCTCTCAGTAATCTCATACGGCCCGATAAAAAGCGGACTTAACTTTCCTTTACAACCAAATCAAAGAACCTTTTTCCATGGTGATACCTTTAAAAACACTCGGTCCCCGACTTGAAATTCAATCTCCCTACATTTCAAATCTGCATAGGATTTCTGTCGATCTGAAGCTGATTTTAAACTCTCTCGAATCATTTTCACTTTTTCTTCAGTTTCTCTGATTAATTCAACCCGTGA
Source organism: Gossypium longicalyx (assembly GCA_025698465.1). Lineage (NCBI taxonomy): Eukaryota > Viridiplantae > Streptophyta > Magnoliopsida > Malvales > Malvaceae > Gossypium > Gossypium longicalyx. The sequence goes on along the minus strand of CM047000.1, from coordinate 94,283,946 downwards.
ATCTTTCTCTCACTCAATTCAGTCCAGTATAGCGGAGTTCGACATTTGCGGCCATATAAAGCTTCGTACGGTGCCACATTTATACGGATCACAAGAGCTTAAAATATCTTATTACACAGAAATATTTGAATTTGAGACATTAAATATGGCTTGAGTTATTGAAAGATTATGACTTTGTGATTTATTATCACCCAAGAAACACTAATGTTGTTGCTGATGCCTTGAGTAAAAAATCATTGTTTGCATTACGAGCAATGAACACCCAGTTGATGATTTGTGATGATGGGTCTATATTAGCTGAGTTAAAAGCTAAATCGGTATTTCTTCAACAAATTTGTAAAGCTAAAAAAGATGATCCTGAATTACAAGCTAAACGAATTTAATGTGAGTCTATTTCTAATTCAGAATTTCATATTGGAACTGATAACTGTTTAATGTTCCGAAATAGAATTTGTGTACCGAAAAATACAGAGCTTATTTAGAAAATCCTGCATGAAGCACATAGTAGTTGTCTTTCAGTTCATTTGGGTAGTACCAAAATTTATAACAATCTAAAACAGCTGTACTGATGGTCGGGTATGAAACGGGATATATTAGAGTTTGTATCGAAATGTTTGATATGTTAGCAAGTCAAAGCTGAACATAAAGTGCCATCGGGTTTACTACAACCTGTAATGATTCCCGAATGGAAATGAGATAGAGTTACTATGGATTTCGTATCGGGATTGCCCCCTAACTTCGAAAAGGAAAGATGCTATATAGGTTGTCGTTCATCAATTAACAAAGTCTGCTCATTTCATACCGGTACGTACAGATTACTCACTTGATAGATTAGCTGAATTGTACATTTCTGAGATTGTTTGGTTACACGGAGTGCCATTGTTTATTATTTCTGATAGAGATTTGAGATTTACGTCACGATTTTGAAAGAAACTATAAGAGGCTCTGGGAACAAAGTTGAATTTTAGTACTGTTTTTCATCCTCAGACTGATGGTCAGACTAAGAGAGTTATTCAGATTCTTGAAGATATGTTGAGATGTTGTATTCTAGAATTTAAAGTCAGTTAGGAAAAATATTTACCGTTGATTGAATTTGAATACAAAAGACCTTATTAAAATAATAAAATAAATATTTTAACTTCGAATTTGTGATCCCGAAACTACTGTTCTGATTTAACCTAAAAACGGGCTATTATAATGATCCGAGCACTGGAGAGGGTCGTAGAGACCCATTTGGGATTAGGAGATTGAAGGTCAATTACTAAATGATGCCGGTCAAATGGGGCTGAATTGTTCAAAGGTGTCATAGTAGTCGCTCATACTACTGCTGAATATTGGCTCGAGGCTACCGAGCATATTATGACTGATCTTGTCTGTACTTCCACTCAAAAATTTAGGGGTGTTGTGTCTCTACTCTGGGACGAAGCCTATCAGTGGTGGCTGATAGTTGAGCATGGTCCTTAGCCTGAATAGGTTAACTGGGATTATTTTAAGAACGCTTTTTAGAGTAAGTACGTGGGGGCGAGTTATGTTGGGGCTCGCCGACGCGAGTTAATGAGCTTAGTTTAGGGTGACCAATAGGTGGAAAAATATGAAGCTCTGTTTCTGCGACTAAGTAGGTATGCCTGGACTTTGGTAGCGTCTGATTATGACAAGTGCGTAAGGTTTGAGGAAGGATTGAGATATGATCTGCGGGTTTTGCTAGCTCCTCAAATGGAGCAGGTCTTTGCGGTCCTAGTTGACAAAGAAAAAAAGTGGAAGAAGTGAAGTGTACTGAGTGTGAATAGTGTGACCGCGAGAATGATCAGAGTAAAATTAAAAGGGATTCAGGTCTCTCTAGTTCTAGTCAACGCTCTAGGAAGCGGGTGAGGTTTGACCAGCCCCCGAAGGCCGAGGCACCAGCTGTTGTGACTAAGATTCAACTGTGTAGTGATTGCGGGAAACGCCATCCGGTAGGAAGTTAGAAGCGTGCCTCTATTGTGGGTCGATGAAGTATCGAGTTAGGGATTACCCTCGTTGACCAGATCACGTGCCAGCTACGACACAGACTTCGACTCTGGGTTTGGTTCAGCCTTCGAGAGTGGTTCAACAACCACTTAGAGGTTGTAGTACTGGTAAAGGCGGTAATAGTTCGGGAAGAAGACAGAGGACACTGGGTAGAGGTGCAAGTCAAACTAAGGCTCGTCAGTCGGCACTAGTTTATGTAGCGTGACGTCGCGAGGAGAGCGATGATGCTGATGTCATTGCAGGTACCTTCTTTATTCATTCTATTTCGTACTATGCTTTCATTGATGTTGGCTCCACTCACTCGTACATTGCTAGTCTTGTTTTTGCAAATCTGGGTTTAACTGTTAAAAATATTGCTAGAGAGTTTTTTGTGATTAGTCCTTTAGGTCAGTCAATTCGAGTTGATAGAGTTTACAAGCAAGTACCCCTAGAGGTCCAGGGTACGATATTTCTAGCTGACCTAATGGAATTACCCTTTAATGAGTTTGATTTGATTTTAGGAATGGTCTGGCTTGTAGAATATCGGGTCAGTCTAAATTGTGCAACCAAGAGAGTTACTCTGAGAACGGATGAGAATGATGAGGTGGTCATGGTCGGTGAGCATCGAGATTACCTTTCTAATGTAATATTCACTCTTGTAGTAGATAAGTTAGTCTGAAAAGGGTGCAAGGCATACCTTGCCTACGTATCCGATTCTATTCCTGCAAGGCTTTCTGTGGGAGATATTTGTACTGTACGAGAATTCCTAGATATTTTTCCTGAGGAATTACCCGGGATACCTCAAGATTGAGAGGTGGAATTTGATATTGATCTGTTACCAGGTATGGCTCTGGTGTTCATTGCACCCTATCGTAGGGCACCAGAGGAGCTGACTGAGTTAAAAGCGCAGCTTTAGGAACCTTTCGGCAAAGGGTTTATTCGACCGAGTGTGTCTCTGTGGAGGGCACCAGTATTGTTTGTTAAGAAGAAAGACAGGTCAATGAGAATGTGTATAGACTGTAGACAGTTGAATAAGTTGATAATCAAGAATAAGTACTCGTTACCGAGGATTGACGACTTGTTCGACTAGTTTTGAGGAGCATCCGTCTTCTCCAAAAGCTATCTGCACTCTGGTTACCATCTGCTCAAAGTCAAGGAGACTGATGTGTACAAAACTGCCTTCAGGACTCGTTACAGACATTACGAGTTCCTAATGATGCCTTTTGGTTTGTCGAATACTCTGATGGCATTTATAGATTTAATGAATCGGGTGTTCCAACAGTACTTAGATCAATTTGTAGTGCTTTTCATCAATGACATACTAATTTACTCCAAAACTAAAATTGAACATGATAATCATATTCGTAATGTACTTCAAGTACTCCGAGAAAAACAATTGTATGCCAAGTTCAGTAAGTACGAGTTTTGGTTGCAAAAAGTCGTTTTACTAGGCCATGTGGTAACTATGGAAGGGATCCAAGTCGATCCCAAGAATATAGAGGCTATAGTTGAGTGGAAGCAATCGAAAAATGTAGTTGAGCTTCGTTGAGGGATTTTCTTTAATTGCATCACCTTTAACGAAGCTGCTACGCAAGAGTGCTCTATTTGTGTGGTTTGAGGCTCAGCAGTTTAGTTTCGATAAGCTCAAGTCCATTCCTAGTTTAACTGAAATCGAGTCAAAAAATTTTGGTATACAGTGATGCGTCACATGTCTGGTTAGGATGTGTGCTTATGCAAGATGGTAAGATGGTCGCTTACGTGTCGCGGTAGCTTAAGACACATGATGGTAACTACCCTACGCACGATCTTGAGCTGGATATGGTTATGTTTGTTCTGAAGATTTGGAGACACTATATGTATGGTGAAAGATGTATCATTTACACTGATCACAAGAGTCTAAAATATTTGTTAACTCAAAAAGAGTTAAATCTTCGGCAGCGTAGATGGGCTGAATTACTTAAAGATTATGATTGCACGATAGAGTACCACCCGGGTAAAGCTAATGTGGTAGCTGATGCCCTTAGCTGTAGGGCGATGACTGATTTGAGAGCAATGTTAGCTCATCTGAGTTTGGTTGAGGATGGGGGGTTGTTAGCAGAATTACAGGTTAAACCGATTTTGGGGGAACAAATTTGATCTAAACAGTTGAGCAATGAGTCCTTAGTTTAACGATTGCAATAGGTTGGTTCAAACTAGACTTCCGATTTTAGCTTGAAAAGGGATAATATGTTGTGCTTCAAAGGTTGGATTTGTGTACCTAATGATAAAGAGTTGAGGCATTTGATCCTACAGGAGGCACATAGTAGTCCCTATGCAATGCATCCTGATGGGAACGAAATGTATCGAGATCTCTGAGAGCTTTATTGGTGGCTCGGATTGAAACGTCTCTGCACTCGTCATACAATATCTTAAGGGAATTTAAACGTTGAGGGGACATGATGTCAAAGTTGTAATACCCCTTACCCAACCCGATCGTCGGGTCTGAGCTATAGGATGCCACATCCATTTTTGGAGTAACTGTTGTCAAATATACTGTAAATACATCATTCAAACATATGTTCATATCTTAACCACATTCATAATATGATACACAATTAAATCCGAGACTTAATTGAGCTTATAGAAGCTCCTTTGTTGACCTGAGCATGAAATAAGACAAAATTGTAAAGTTTTAAAATTTTAAGGTCAACGTCGTGACATCACTTCCTCCATGTTGTGATGTCGCCAAAAATTTTATCATGTCACGACGTTAGGTCACTTGACATCGCGATGTCACATACTGTTGGACGATGTTGCGATGAGAAAGATTACTCGTCGAGACGTGGACTCTGTTTTTGGTAAAATTTTAGGCCACTTGGTACCTATTTTATGTATACCTTACAAACTTCACATTCGATACATACTTGCACAACTTTACCTGCACAAAAATCATCCCAAACACATGCTAAAACATGTATAAACATCCACAATCATATTTACATCAACTATACTACCAATTCAACCATTAAACATAACATTCCAGTACCATGACATTCAAACCAATCCATTTGGAAATTACCAAGCATTTACTTATATCAGAACTTCTCAAAACATGCCAATTTACATTCAAAAGGGCCATTTCAAATGCTTCATACTGATACTAAACTATTTACCAAGTCATACCATTTTCAACTAAACATTTACATTGCTAAAATCAAGCACTAAAAGGGTTTAAAGCTAAACTATCATCCAAGATCTAAGAAATAATTAACACTTATATGCATGCCACAAAAACGAGGTTTAAAACAATTGAAAGAATATTGAATCAATAATGGGATAGTGTGAGGTTTTCGTCGATCCGCTAGACACGTTTTGGAAGTTGGTAATCTACAATAAAAAAGGGGAAACAACGGAATAAGCATATTGAATGCTTAGTACGTCCATAAAAAATTTACTTAACTTACCTTGACAATACAACAAATTAAGCAATTAAAACACATTGGTATATAAATTGGAATCCTTTGGCATTCTTATACTTTCATATGAAATTCAACCATACAACTAATAGGTTAGTTTATCTGCATAACAAGAACTTATAACTCAAATTATATACATATACGACAAATTCCATCTTATATCATATACTATCCAATTCATGTTCAACCATTTCATTTCCATTTAGTTATCATTTTCTATCTCGAGAGAACCTTAGTAATCGAAATCGGATAGACGGGACTATAGTGCTCACACAAGCTGACAATGATCATGGTTGCTCACACAAGCTGATAATTATGAATTTGCTCACACAAACTGAAGGCGTATTGAGGTTACTAGTCCAGGCTAAACCAAAGATACATATAAGCTAAGAATCCGTAACAAATGTTGGATCTCATATAACCATGTAAATCCCTGATCGTTTCCATATTTGACCCTAATGGCATGTCATATGTATCTTAATCATTTATTAAGTTCACACGGGTTTTATTACTGTAATCATATAAATTCAATCCCTGTAACAACATATACATATCATGCCAATATTATAAACATTTCATATACATTTTGGTACCTCGTACCTATTCACAATTGCCATATATTTCATACTTTACAATTTAGTCCAATTGATGCAAAAAATCACTAATAATATATTTATATAAACTAATAAGAAAAACAAACAATTCAAATATAGCATGAAATAAAATAGTAAGTTCCATATGAACTTACCTGGAAAAACAACAAACGAACAATTCTTTAAGGAAAAATAAGCAATTTTATCTTTTCCTCGATTATCTTTGATTTGGTTTAATTCCTGATCTCTACAATAATTTAGCTCAATTTATCAATTAAAAACATCTTATAGCATCCTATTAGATGCATGAATCAGTTTAATTTCATTTTTTGAATGCCCCTAAAATTTTACATTTTATTCGATTTAATCCCTAAAACCAAAATTGCAACATCTTTCAAATTTGAGCTTCGATTTCTAAAAAAAATCTCAATTACATCCTTTTAGGACCCTATATTATCTAAAATTATAGAAATTTTACAACAATTTCAAAATCTATACACTTTAGTCCTTATGCTCAAAAACTAGCAATTTATACTTTGCAATCTAGTCTTTTTTTCACTTCTAAGCTTAAAATCTATCAATTTAACACCAATTTCTTTAAGAAATAAACCATGACAACTTTTATAAACTTTATAAGTTTTGTAAATTGGTACATGGGCCAGCTAAATCCCATGACTTCAAAAATATAAAAATTACAAGAAAATGACTAAATTGAACTCGCCTATTAAGGACCAAAAGTTAAAATGCTTAAACCCTATTTTCTCCTCTTTGCTTGGTGAAAAAGAAGAAGATGAGAAAATGTTTTGTTTTCATTTTATTTTTTTCTTTTATACTTATAACTAAATTAATTAATCTTAATTAATTAATAAAAATTTAATTAAGCAATATTTAAGGATAATTAACAAATTTGGTGGATGCTAATTTTCATCCACCACCGTTTGGCCATATAAAAATGGCCCAATTGCTCATTTGGTCCTTCAGCTAATTAAAAATCCATAGCGATAAACTTTTACAACTTTTACAATTTAGTTATTATATCTTAATTAGCTATCATTTTGAAAAAAAAATTAAGGGACCAAATTTTAATAAAATTTAATACCAACCTCGTAAATTTAAATATTAATATTTACGAACTTAAACATCAGAAATGGGGTTCTGAAACCGTCATTTTTGACACCACTGAAAATGGGCTACTACAAGAGTATTTCTAGAGTCAAAGGCTCGTTTGTATAGTTTCTAGGCAAACTAGATAACTCTTCCCTCTTGAAATATTGCATCTCTTTCCCCAATTGTTGCATTTTCTCTTTAAAAATATCTTCTCAATACTACTGGCTTTGGCTTCTGTAATGGTTTACAAGGTCACCATCGCTTCAAGCACTATGTTGTTGCCTATGTGTAGAATGGGTCATCTCATCTTCTTGTTTTTAGGGATCTAGCCTTTGAGCCTCCCTAGTTTCTTTTGACTCCTCGATAGTCTTTTTGTTTCTTTCATTTTTCAAGTCCATCTACCTTTATTTTTCTAGTTGCTCTTGAAGAAACTTATGTTGTTCTTGGTACATTCTTTGTTAGGAAAACAATTGTTCTTCAAGTGCTTTCATATTTTATTACATCTCTTTAAACAACTGAGACCTTGACAAGGGGTTTTAAGAATTCTGATCGAGTAAAAGGCCACTAGCATAGCTCTAAAGGTTATAGTTATAGTACCATTGTTGGTAAGGCTTGAACTGTGCATGTTGACATTCTTGAATGGCTTATGTGGTGCTTGCTTATGGCAAGCCACTACTAGTATTTCTCGAAGACGCCTGGTGGTTGGCACAGAGGCTACGCTCAGTGGTTGGTGGAACATTGGTATCTAGGTTTGTCATTGTGATTCATGCTCACAACACCAATTGTTGATAGTAGGAATCAACAAGGGGAGTAAAGAGTGACATTGATGGTGGTTCTCATTGGTAGGGCGCTAGTCTTCGTATTTGTTGAGTAGGAAGTGGGAGAGAGAATGTGTAACACCCTTAACCCCTCTCCGTCGTCGAATTAGGGTCATGGGCATTAGTAACCAATCAAAAGAAATTATCAATTAGTAATTAAAATGCATGATAACCCTTAACATTATATTATACAGAGACAAGTCATGACACTCTAATACTTTCATACTAGAGTCTTAAACATTTGATTAATGAATCATGCTATGCAATGCTAAACTTGGTTTTCCATTGTCTACACTCTTATCACTATTTATTCCCTCTTGAAAGCTAAAAATTGGATACATAACAAGACTATTCTAATTATTAGCCTCAAAGTATTGGTCCATACTTCAAATATTACTACCTTCGATGATGTTAGTAGAATTTACTTAATTCAGGTTTGCTAATTTATTCCAATTCAGAGTAAAAGTCACTCTTACAGCCTCTATTTTGAGTCTACAGGACCCTAAAAATAGTTTAAAAATAGGCAGGGACTAATTTAGAATAATTTTGAAAGTTTAGGGTCATTTTTAAAATTTCCTAAAATAAGTGACACATGGCCATGTGGAATGCCCCAGGCCGTGTGACTTTTGAAGTTGGGACACACAACCATGTCTTAGCTCGTGTCCTTGCTCGTGTAACTCACTGACTTGAGACCCACGGTCGTGTCTCAGCCCGTGTAACTCACTGACTTGGGTCACATACCCGTGTGTGTTGCCTGTGTGTGACACACGGCCATATGCACTTAAAAGTACCTTAAAACTCAAGTTTACCATTTCCTACTTGCTTGGACACTAAGCAACTCAATTATCAATCATTTAACCTACTCAAAACACGATTAAATATGCTTAAAACAAGCCAAAACAATCCATTTGAGTGCCTAATCAATGTACCCTCATTGTTACCACATCATATATCATTAACACACTAGTAAAGTAATCAACCAGTCAAGCTTGCCTTCATGCCAAATTTCACCGAAATTGGACTAACACTTAGCTACTTAAACTACTAAACTTTGAATTAACACATACCAAAATATTAAACTAAGCTATTATACCAACATAGCCTCATTCACTACCACATTTACATATGATCATCATAAAGAAATCAACAAGGACTCCCTAGGTACATGCCATTACAAAATAAGATATCACCACACTTGAGTTTGGGATTTGTTGTTTGATGTTGAGTCGATGATAAGTCAAAAAGTACCTAGCCTGCGCACAGAAAATAAAACTGCACGCTGAGTATAACTTAATGTATTTTTATAATTTGAATAATATAAACTTGATATAAATAATTAAAATACAAAATGCAACAAGTAAAGCTATGTACATGTGTTTCAAATCAATAATATAATTTTGCTCATCCCTTATTCACATCTACTAAAATTCCCACATGTTCAAGCACATATTAATGACATTTCATATAGCATTTGCATATTACAACTCATGCAATGGCAAGATTCACCTCTTTGATCAATACTTGAACTCATTTCAAGTTTCACATCTTATTTAATTATTTCATATTTCATTTCTCATCTCATATTCATTTCTCATCTTTGCCATTTCAATATCAATCACATAAATTATTATTTTATTTTCCCTATTAACACACTCGGACTCGGACGGATACACGGATCCAACCAACAAACCAGTTTGGCACCTAGTGCCTCATCAGATAAATCTGAAGTAATACTTACGCCCAGTGCTATATAAATTGACACCCAATCTCTCATTAGTTAAACCGAAGCAAATTGGCACCCAATGCCTCATCAATCCATATAAACATATATACACATTATCACATATAAACATATATTCAATTCAATCTCCATAAATATTCAATAAATTCATAATTTACCAAATCAATCAATTTCGATCGACTATGAATTCAATTCAATTTCAAAGTACAAAAATACTCACCTCAAATGCAACAATTCAAAATGCAATAATTTATAACTTAGTTCGGATTATAGAAACACAAACTGTGAATTCCGAGCTATTCGACATTGATTTTATCCTTCCCCTTTTTACTCGAGGATTTTGATACAACGTTAACTACAAAATAAAAAAATTTAAAATACATTAATATTACACAATTCAATTTCACGTTAAATTTTAATTTTCACACTATATTTTTCTTATTCTTCAATTTAGTCCCTAAATCGAGACTAGTTTTTAACATTCACATTTAACTTTATATTTTTATACTAATTTCACTCTAAACCAAATTTAGCTCCCTCTTTTCCAATTCGATCCCTATTGCTTAAAATCAACAATTTATTCCACAATTTAGTCCTTTTCCATTTCTAACTTAAAAATCTATCTATTTAATCCCTAATACCTAAACTATTCAACAATGTCAACATCTAAAATCTTAAACAATACTAAAAATTAAAACATGGTTTGAGTAACCCAAGGTACCGAGATTCCAAAAACATAAAAATCACAAGAAAAAGACTAAATTGCACTAACCAATTTGAACTTGAACCCCAAAATTTTCTAGCCATGCGTCCATTTCTCTCTTTTCTTTCTTTCTTTAATTTGCATGCACTTATCTCATTCTTTCCACTTTCTTTTTTTTTTATGTTTTCATTTTATTATCATCATTATTGTAACACCCTAAACTCGGCCTAGATGTCCAGTCCAAATTTAGGGAGTCATATCATCAATACTCAAATACCACACATGTAACACAATAACACTAAACCATACGTCACATAATGTTCATCACAAAGATTATTTAAGTATATAATCTTCCAGAGTCCTACTATCATAGTTTACAGAAATTCTTAACGTAGTATTTAAAATAAAGATAAAAACTCGACCGAGCTTCCACGATGCCGACCTGTTCAAAACTAAGAACCACCTGAAATCCAACCAATAATAAAGTATGTGAACTACATGCATAAAGAAGTTTATTCACATAAACGCATAACCAAAAAAGTGTCCGTATTCAAAGATTTGATCTGATTATAGAAGCATTTCTAGTTCAGATCTAAGACAAATTAATTTCAAATGCAAGAACAATTTTAGTTTCATATATAGAATAGATCAGAGTCAAATACAGATATTCCTAACCCCCGTCCGCTATATATCATCTTTGGCCATCCCAACACATTGTTAAGGGCGTTCAAGGCCTAGCCAACCCTACACACCATAGAGTGTCTGTCTGACACGTTTACAGAAATGCAACTTAGTGCTAGATCGTAATGTGCAAAACGCCAGGATCAGAGCTATATATATGGTGGCTTAGCCACTAATTTAGAATAGATCACTTTCTTCTTCATAATATCCTAACCCATGCATATGCAGAGAACCAATATCCACAATATGTACTCAGTTATTCTAAATTGATCCACAAGTAGATAGCACAGTTTAATATCAGACTAAGTATCACAGTGCACATACAAGTATATAATTCATGCATATATCATAGAGTATTAGAGAATTCTCATTTAGTCAAATTCAAACCATAAGTAACATTTACAAGCTCAAAAATAATTTTTGGGCCCTTTTCTATATGCCACATGGCCTGGACACACACCCGTGTCCTTGCCCGTGTGGTTCACACGGCCTAGGCACATGCCTATGTCCTTGTCCGTGTGGTTTTAAAATATAAATTAAAGAGTTACAAGGTCTGGACACACGGCCGTGTCATTGCCCATGTGACCCATACAGCCTAGGCACACGTCCATGTACTTGCTCATGCTGTCCTAAGGCACAAACAGTGAGTTACATGGCCTAGACACACGCCTGTGTCCCTTACCTGTGTGAACCCTGCACTAATATTATCACACACGGCCTGGACACATGCCCGTGTGCCTTGCCCTTGTGGCTCTATATTGATGAACAGTAAGTTACACGACCACCTTCACGGCTTGCCACAGGATCGCGTAGCGTTGACAATCACCATTTTAGGCGACCGAAACTTACAAAAATTAAGGTTTTCGATACGCACCTGGTCACGCTTTGACGGAAAACAATGCTGAGACCCGGAGCCTAATTAACCATTCGAAAATAAATCATTTGACTAAATAACTAAATGACGCAACATTAATACTCAATCAATTATGTCGAATAAATCGACACGAGGAAACTTTCAACAACGAACGCTTACTGACGATTCAACCGTACAAATTCGGCACAACACGCGAAAGATCACTTCCCTCCGTACTCATGCCTAAGGGAACAAAACTATTAGTTATCAGAAAGTTTAAGTGAAACAATCAGATAATTCCCAATTTAACAATGCAACAGAAATCTAACAAAACTTCACAGAAGTTAAAGGATTCCAACAGAACTTACACCGAAGTCTTCCAATAACTTAAAGGTCTTGCTAATTTCCAATATTCACTTGTTGAACACAGTCGAAAAGTAGAAATCAAAGAAGTAAAAAAGAAGAAAGAAAAGAAAAATAAAAAGAAAGAAAAATGGAAAGAAGAAAAATTTTTAGAACGTTAACAAAATTTTAATGATGGTTTTGTCTTAACCACCCACGTACTTCCGACAACAAGTAAAAATTCTCCTAATGCATACGCTGAGATTCGAACTCGAGACCAGATAGAATACATACAAATGCTTAACCAATAAACCAGCAGGCTCATTCTTGACATAGATTCATACACAATTACACTTAAGCATATACCGCATGGATAGGGGTTGTTCAAAAAGGATAAAAATTTTAATGATACAACTCGAACTCCAGACCTTAAACACAAAAAGTAGAACACAAGACCACAGATACAAAAATTTAATTACTGCAAATTCTCACAATTAAATTTATAAAATTTTGGGGTGTTACAACTTTTTTCCCCTAAAAGAAATTTCAGCCTCGAAATTTACTTGACTCAAACAGATACAAATACTATCGTCGAATTGATTCTTCAAGTTCTCACGTGGCTTCCTCAGTACCATGGTTTCGCCACAGAACTGTTACTATAGGAACAATTTTCTTCCTCAATACTTTAACATCACGTTCCAAGATTTTGATTATATATGAGACCAATACTATATCTATTAGGTTTTATTAGTTTATTATCTATTTATTTCGAATTTTAGGATATTTTTAACTATTTAAAGTTGTTTAAGAGTTTTATATTTAGTCAACAAGAAAGTTTAGTTCTACTGAAACTACTTCTTATTTGGATTAATTAGGGTTTTATTACACTTGAGAGTTTTATTTAGATGTAATTCTAGCCTATATAAATGCCTCTTCATTATTCATTAAAGACATTGTTTCATTTATTAATAAAATTTTCAACTCTTGAAGTTAATTTCTTTCGTACAAGATTGTTTTCTTGTAATTTTTAGAAGAATTTTTTCTTGTCAATTTTCTTTAAGGAGTTGTGAAAATTCATTATTCATCATTCAATTTACCAAGCATTTTTTCTTTGAGGGTTGATTAGAGTTATTAATTAAATTTGTTGGGATTTATATCTCAAAGAGATTTGTTAGACAACTATTTTCTATCCATATCCATCGGTTTATTCGATTCATCTTCCACCTTTTAATTTCCATTTTTTTTATCTATGTTTTGATTTTTTTTTATTCTTGAATTTCTTCTTTTAGTTGTTTTCATTTTATTTGTTTCTAAATTTGTTTGTTTCTACTTTCAGGTCAAATCCAAATTTTTTTTGAGTTGAACAATTTGAATATGTCTTCATCTGCTGCCCCCTATCACCACTTACTCAACAAATATAGACGACTCTTTGCCCCCATTCCAGGGTGAACCGCCACCACTATCCCCCTTTACTCCTCCTTATTGATTGCCATTGTCAACAAATATAATGGTGATATTTTGTTTAGAGATTGAACCCGATATTGATGAAGATTTAATCAAAAACATTTTATTAATGATTTAATTGTTGAACAATTTTTTTTATAAATATATTTTTAAATATTCTGCTTTTCTTTCACTTACATTGTAGATACGACATAATAATAATAATAATAATAATAATAATAATAATAATAATAATAATAATAATAATAATAATAATAATATGGGAGGCCACATTTTACTTTTTCTAGCTTACGGATTGTCCATAAATGTACTAGCATATTAGGTAAGCACAACAACTTTTACCTTGTTTAGATTGGAAGAAAATAATTGAAAAATTTTTGCTATATAATTCACCTTCATTTCTATTGGGAGACCATCATAAAAGTGAATGTAAGTGAAAATATCATTTTACAAATTACCCACTTTTTTGAATAAAAAAAATCCAAAAGTTAAAAATATTTATTCAACTAATGAAATTATTGTATCTATCCTTTTAGGTTTCACTAATATTTAATATATTAAAATATAAAATAAATTACACTAGTAATCATTCAATTATTAGTAATTTTTTTATAATTTTATTTTAAAAGTTACAAAATGATTACTCAACTATTAATCAATTTCCTTTTTAGTCATCCAACTAAGAAAAGTTACAAAATAGTCACTCAACTATTCAATTATATTTTTTGGTCACTCAACTATATCGAATGATGACTAAAAAAGACAAAATTAAATATTAGGTAATCATTTTGTAATTCTTCATGATTGGGTTACCAAAAAAGATATTTAGTAATAGTTGGATGACAAAAAAAAGAAATTTAGTAATAATTAGATGGCTACTAATGCAATTGATACTAAAATGTATTTTAAAAATTTTAAAAATACATTCTAATGTGATAAATTCTAACTTTATTGTTATCCCATCGTACAATAATAAATTCCTGAAATAGGCCATTCGTAATATGATATCAAATTTTAAGTTTTGTTTAATTGATTCAAAACGATTAAATTGTGGTATTGACTGCTTCTCTACGTTTAAGTTGTTTAAAAGATTTCTTGGCACTCATTACGTAGGGTAACTTTTTTTTTAAGAAAATAAATAGTTTAAAATTATTTTAAAACGAATAATTTATATTTAAAATATGAAATAATTAAAAAGTAAATTACGTTAATATCCGAATTATTACTTTCTCAATTGATATCTAAATTTAACCTCAATCTTTGGCATTTGAAAATTTTAAATTAATATTTTTTTTCCCAATTAAATACTCGAATTTAGCTTTGATATTCAATTTTGTACCTGAGGTAATATATATTTTTTACTAGAGCACAAGTTAAAAATTTATTGAGCCACCACCGAGAAGTAAAACATTAAAGTCAAAAACTCAAATATCAAAGTTATAAATCGCAGCAAAAAAACTCAAATACCAACCCTTTTTATTCGAAAAAAAAAAAAGAAGATATATTTCAAAGCCCGAAAAGACCGGGCCGATCAACCAACCCAAGCAGATAACTGGACAAGTTTAATGATGATGAGAGTTACATAAAAAATAAAATTTTAGATTTCAAAAGCTAAATTAGGAAGAAGAAAATGTAACATGGAGATTATAAAATAAAATATACACATCAAATAAGTGCATTCATGCTTTTCTATATCAAACAGAATTACTTAGAAACCTTCACTTAGGGTAACAAAACCATGTTTTAATCAAATCCACTTCTTCCCTTTTACCAGATAATACAACAGTAAAGATGGGAATGCCAATCATTTCCGGACTCTGTAAAGCTTATTTTCAGTTCATCGTCACACATCGGAATCCATTGTACGTACTCCTAATTAAAGACTAACATCTAGTAAAAGCAGCAGGTTAGATGTATTACGTACCTTGCCTATATGAGAAAATCGATGCAACAGTAGCCATACTGCAGGAAGGCGTGATTGCGGATTTGCAGTTACAGGGCAATGTAACATCAAATTTCCGTTTCAAATCAGACCAGAAAGAGATCATTCAATCATCTGGCGGTGCTCTGAGAGCCCAAGCCAATGTTTTTCTCAATCTTTGTCTAATGTGTGGAAATGGAGGCTCAATATGATGCCCAGTCTTCTGAATTTTCCATTATTCTACCATGAATCTCACTTTTTTCTGCCATAATAAGATCCACTTCCTGAATGACTATGATGGCGATGACGTGATCCTCCACCCCTGCCGCTGGATCCTTCCCATGAGTTTCCACGGCCATAAGCTCTGCTATTTCCACTTGGCCAATTCAATGTCTGTGTTCCGAGTCCATTATTCTCTTCCTCTACCCTGTCATTATACTCCAAGACCAGCCTCTTAATGTCTTGTTTCTCTTCAAACTCCGCAGCTTCTTTCTGTTTCGTGCTTTGGACTAGCGTACAATCACGGGGAATATACATTTGTTTCGTCTGTTGTTTGTTCCCCCGCTTCACAAGAACTTTCACCTGTACTTCCCGGCTTCCTCCAGCCTCTTCATCCAATGCTTCATCACCACTTTCCCCTCCCACTACCCTTCCATGATGATCTTTGATAGAACCCTCAAATACATTCATTGGTATCATCATGTTTAATGTAGGTCGGCCCCGTAGCTCCAACTTGCGTTGCTCCATGCTCTCCTGTAATTAAAAAATTGAATCAAAATGGATAGCAAGCCAAGTATTTCTTGTGACCTCAATTTGAACTGACCGATCACATTAGACAGAAATTTCAAAACCTTAGCATAGCAGATATTTCAACAAGTTGAAATAGTACATCAATATTAAAACTGAATTGGATTTTGATAGAAGAATGTAGGAATAGAGCTGATTTCTTGGAAACGCATTGAGTCTTGCCTTTGTGTTTTATTTTCAACCGTAAGAAACCAGATAATTTCCCTTTTTCCAGAAAAGAAATTATAAATGCAACAACAATAATTAAAAACAAAACAAAAGCTTGCCTGTACTACAGCCCGGAGCTCCTGGTCAAAACTGGCTACTTCTAGAGGATCAGGCTCGGCTACCTTCTGCCTGACATGAACTTCATCATCCTCATCCGAAGCAGGTCCATCATCTTCATCTTCCTCATCAGTATCACATCCATCATCATGATTCTCTTCATCCAAATCATCTTCATTATGTCCCTCTGGTTCAATGGTTTCACTCCCTGATTCACTGTAACTGTCACCAATTTCCTCGTGAACCCCACCATTTTCCTCGGAACCATTCAAAATGCTAGGTTGGTCAGTTGAGATTGAATGGGAAGTCGTCCTGCTAGAAGGCTTTTCGGTATCAGAGTGCTTCTCATTAACTGTCTTGTCAGTTGAAGCACTATGTTCATGTTCCTCAAGTTCTACTAAAGCTGCATTAACTTCTTCCATAGACGAATACCGGGTCATGTTGGGACGTAATTCGGCAAATAAGTCCTACATATTTGTCAGTTTGTCAGCTTATCACATTTATATAGCTCCAAATTACAAATTCTAAAACATAAAATCAATAGTTCAACCTCGCTTACCTGCAAATCAAATTCAATGTCCAGTGGTAAGGCACCCTTGCTAAGAATGTACCTCTGGAAATGTACCAAGAACCGATCAAGTTTTCTCTTAGAAGAACCTCGGTCAAAGTAGTGCCCACATGTCTGAAGAAGAGTAATAACCATCCTGATTCGAAAACAATCCTCAGGTGGATCGAGGATATCTTGCTAACAACAGAGACAATCAAATCAGATTACTAAAAAAAATGAATTAAACGACATCTAATGCAAACACTTAATAACCACAAAATAAGAATGTTCTGTATTTTACTCTTCAAAGGTAATAAAATAATTTCCGCCAGTTATCTAACAATATACCTTAGATTTTCAGTTAACAAGAAATCTAATTGAAAATTTTCTTGAAATCCAGCCCTCTTTTAAGAGATCAAATCTCAAACCTGAACAATTCCGAAACCTTAACCCTCATAGCCTGACCCTAAAATTCCTAAATCCTAACCCACCATAAGCCCCCATATAGGCAGCATCAGCAGATATGTTCTATAACACTAACTCCTCTCTCTGAATGCATTTGTAAAGAAGTTCAAGGAACAAAACCCCTAAGAATCTATTAGAGAGAGAGAGAAGGGAGTGAAGGAGCTTAAGCGCCTAGAAAGCACATTGCTGAACCTAGCAAGTATGCCATATAACATCAATAAATTAGATATGTAGATACCTCTGCTGTATCATGGCCAAAAACAAGAATCAAATAGAGTGTTTCAAAGATGACGGAAGAATCAACATGCTCATAGTTGTATAGCTCCCCAAGAAAACGCATATGAGCAATGCGCCTCTGCTGCATCCCATAATCATTTAACTCCAGGCCAAGTCTAATCTCCTCCAAAACCTGAAAGTACAGAATATAACAACTGAACATAAACTGCGCTTGGGTGGAATTATAGGTATGTATGCTTCCAGTCTTATCTGCAAGGAAGATTATGCTTGGAAGACTTTGCCATAAATAGTAAGTTCTGATGTTAGAAGCTAACTTTTTATAGCATCCCAATATATTTCCATCTTGGTTAATAAGAATCTCATGTTGGAGTCATCTACACTAGGTCGGGCAAAAAAATTTAATTTCATGAAGGCCTAGTCAAATCCTAAAATATCAAAACCTTCTCAAAAGGCAGCATTCTCCAAGCATATTTACCAAACGAGTAAAGGATCTCACAGAGCAATACCTAAATATAATCATGGGGAGGAAAACAAAATAAAAGTCCAGGCCATGAGCAATCTTTTTTTTTTTTTTGCATCCTGCCATCCTAAGGGAAAAAAAACAATAGTCTTTCAAGCATAATGCAGTGAAACCTCCTGAAGACCATCATATCACGTTGAGGAGAATTTCTCCTTAGATGAAATCCAAGGCCGATATATTATGGAAAAATAAAAAGGAAAGGTGTTCTACAGTTTAAATAATACATTGAACTTGAAAAATAGAACCTAATTGGCAGATTTTTTTTGTTCAATCACTGCCATAGTTTTAACTGTTCACAAAAGGTATACACCAAAAAGAATTTTAATATGTTATGAAGAATGTATTTCACAGAATCATAAGTTACACACCAGCATTTCTCATCATATCAACACAGAATCAAAGCAAATTGTGAATGCTAAGGGAATACAAAGTTGACCATACAAATAAAAACACAATGATATACAGTAGTGATTCCTTTAAAAAACCAGATAACATAGATATAGGAAAAATAAAAATCAACTCAAGAAGAACTAGTTCTAAATTCAAGAAGCAAACCTCATCAACAACAGCAACAGCAAATTCATCATGATAGCGACTCAAACCAGCAGTGAGAGAAGCAATCAAGTGAATTTGACCATATTTCCCCTTGTGAACCTTCATGAAGCACTTTAAGAGATATGATTCACATTCACTCCATGGTAATTTACGAAGTTGCCTCAGCACATGCTCAATGGAAGACTTATCAAGATCTGTAAATAACAATTTCCTAATGTACTGCAAAAAAAGTTTGAAATAACTGAGTAAAATGGTTTAACACCAAAACAAGTAGAATATTTGACAGAAAAAGCAAATAATACCTGGTGCAATGGAGGACGGACTTTGGAGACCCGTGCAGATCTTTCAGGTGGTTTGCATAGGTAGTAAGCATTTTCCACAAGTGTGCTGTGCCGAGGATCCAAATTTTTTACGTTTTTCAAGCGCATCAAGATCTCCAACATGTTAGCCATTCTTATGGTAGTTTCAGGAGAACGATACAGAAAACGACCGCATGTCTCAAGAAGATTGCAAGCGACATCAATGTTATGATGAGTGAAATCATCTAAACAAGTCTGTACAAAAAGAATATTACAATAAGAAAGCATATGAAACAGGTTTGCATCTATTGCGTACAAATTATAAGACAATGAAAATGAGAGCAACAAACTGATTGCTCCTCATTTCTAATAGTTCTATTTGTTTCAAAAAGCTCATAAACTCCCATGAGATGGAAGTATCATCACAGGAACAAAAACTGGATAGAATTCAACTTTTGTCAGTTAGCTGCTTTGCACATACCTTCAGACAACTGAAGACAAGGCCAGGTGATGAAATTTTGAACTTACAAAGTTCTCCAATAAACCTAATATTCCTGATCTTTGTTTCAATGTTCATCTGATCCTGCAGTTAATTTCAATTTTAAGAAATAAGTTACCAGCAAAAAGGAAATGAATGTAGAGATGGAAGACAGTTACAAAGAGAACGGGGGGACTTGTAAGGAAGCAAACCTTTTTATTGATTAGAAAGTTGAACTCTTCCTCCAACATCTGCAAGAGCATAGAGGGAACATCCTTCATACAAGTTGACAAGGTTGCAACCATGCGTGAGTAGTATGGAAGCAACTCCAAAGAAGTCCTTGGTACATTAAACAAAGCTCTCACAAGTCTTTTCCGATTTGATTTTGAATTCAAATAACAGAACTCCACCTGAAATTTTAAATACAATTCAATAGTCTTCTAGAGTTGCATAAAAACCCATCGAAAAGTGGCATTCAACAGTAGGACCGAAAACAGAGGTTTAATTACCGTCAGTTGATCAATGAGGTCACGACTCACACAACCTGGGAGTCTTTGCAGTAGAGCATCCAAATTTGTCCCTTCACTACCTTTGAGCTTCTCCTTTTCATTTTCTCCTTTTTTATCTGTATCCTTTTCTTTCTCTCTCTCTTTCTCTTTCTCTTTCCCTTTCTCCTTGTCTGGATCTTTGGTTTTTTCCTTATCCTTTTCTTCTTTATCCTTCCCTTTCTCTACACTCTTCCCTTCTTGCAGAGTGCCAGAGTCTGCAGAAATGTCCATGGCATCTTGTGCAACTGGTGTACTTTGATCTGCTTCAGAAGAGGATTCCTAAAAGGTAAACCAAAAAACAATTTAGATAAACATTAAATAGAGACTACTTAGGGGTCTTAAACCAGCTCTGTCAGAACACAAACACCAAATCAAACAATCAATAAGTCCAGAAAATTACTCTCTCTGCCCTACCATGCCATCAAAAAAGAAAATAAGTAATAGGTTTCGGGCATCAGATCGGATGCTAAGGATTTAAGAAATGATTCATTCAGCCTTCATGGTTTGCCAGATCAAAATGCTTCACTTTTCTTATTTTTATTTCTTCAATTTAGCTTTTTTTAGCAACTCAATGTCAGAGCAAAACAGCAGTATCCGATAATTGAACTCAACCAAAAACTTAATATGTAAAACAAAAAGGATAATGTATCATTGGCAGGGCAAAACCACAGATGAAAGCCCAAAAGAATCTAATTGAGCTAACAATAATGTTCAAAATTTTGATCTACTTACAATTGGTTGCTCTTGGGCCTTTGACGTTTGCTCACTTGCTTTGGACTCAGACTCTCCCAATAATACTGCTGGGACAAATGCTCTGTGAAGAACATGTACACAATGCTCTTAACGGCAAGCAAATACATCTTTGATTTCCAAAAACACCATCAATGAAGGGCCCTATTAATGAAGTCTCTTTCTAACTAATTGAATAATGGCCACAACATACCTAAGATCAGGTAAGCATTCATAGAAAGCTCTAGTGTCGTCATCATCCCATATAGCTTCAAGGTTTGAAGACTCTTTTCCGGATGTTGATGAAGCATCATCCCCAGTAGTAACCCTAGTTGTGTGACTGTCCTCTGGCATGACTGGAGGCTGCATATCAAGTGCTTCAGCTAAACTGCAATACAATAATTTAAAATAATTGAACGATCAATATGAGAGAGAGAGAAAGAGAGAGGCAAAATCAGTTATGTATGATTTTCTTTTGTAAGTAATAAAACCTCATATGAAAGTTATTCCTGATGCAAGAGGCATGCTAGACAAGCAAATTTAGTAACACCAACTTCTGTTTTCTTCGTTCTTTTTTTTCTCGGGGACAAGTTAGTCACTGACTTTGGCAAGACCAAAGAGACCCCAATAAAACCAGGGTACAGAGTTCCAACGTAATAAAGTTGCTGTTAAGTATTAAATAATTAACGTTTTATCAAAAAAGTAATAAATAACTCAATTGATTCTTCACTGATCTAGACAAATAGGACAACAATTCATCACAATTCTATTTCACTTCAAACTTTGTACAACTATATCAGCAAATACAAAATTTCACAGAAGAGACCATTGAATCGAGCCCAAAAACAGCATATGTCACAATTCTTGATAGAACTGCTCATCCATCAGAAGGAAGAGTGTAGTACTAGGCGGATCTCAATTTCATAAGGGATCTAGTTCCTAGACTCAGTGATGCAAGAGCCATATCAGGATACATACAATTACAATTACCTGAGTAGCATTTAATATCCAAAGAAATCATAGAAAAAGTCAATTACAGTTTATGCTTTGCCAACAATCACACTCTTGATAGCCATTAATCTGATACAGATTTCCAAATTCAGGAATGAGAGCAATCACTCCAAACTCAGGAGCAACAGTCTTACTTTGAAATTACCAGAAATCATCTTTGTTTACCACATGGGGCACTAAACTCAAGAACTCAAATTGAAGCTAACCATACCAGTAGACCTATTCTTTTAGGTTATCATCACAGATACCAGCTTTTGCACTTCAGAAACAATAGAAATCCCAAACATATTATCCTTAGAATAAGTGATCTCAAACTCTCCACTAAGCATCCAAAGATTTCTACCAAATTAAATGTGCAACTTTCCCAACAAACACTTTAAAAGACAAATCTTAGTACATATGTGGTGCACGTAACAACTAGTAGCAGTTAAAAAATTTCGGTTTTGAAATGCGAAGAAGTACAACTGGTTCCACTCAAGCCAATTGGTAGTATTAGAAGAGGCTCAGTCTTCAAAAGTTTTCTGTTAAAAAAGAAAATGGAAAAACTAAATGCTTATGGATTGAATGTGGCAATTCCACAATTATACTGTTATATTTATGCTGATCGGTAGTAATGTAACAGATGTTTGGTCCTTAGCACACATCCATTCATCCGCAGAGAGCAAAGATATCAAAATGCAACTCCATCATTACTCAATGCTAATAAAGACATAAAATTGTCAATCATAACATCATCAATCATGGTTCAGCATTATACATAAACATTTATGATTATATATAGAATAAATTAAATGATACTATATTCACTACAGAAATGTTGATATCAATTAATTGACCATTAATCTAGTTGCCACTAAATAAAAAGTCCATGAAAATGACATCATAAAGCAACTTACGATGAGACATTGCGGTACAAATGATCATAAGATTTGCGTAGCTTTTCATATGAAGATGCATTTTCTTCACTGAGCTCTCCTTTAGCATTTAGAATCTTGGCATTCTCATGCTCCATTTGGCGAAGTGACTATAAAAGAAAAACCCCATCAATTAGAGGAAATGAGAAACAAAGCAAAGGATAATGAAAGAATCAAGCATTCAAACTTATTACACGACACAAGATATGGCTAAAGATAAGTCCAAATAAGAACCTCATGACTTATCGCCCCTAAAAGATAATATTTTCAATTGCAAAAGCTTACCGCATGCTCAGACTGAAGAAGTTCAGTTACAGCATCATAATATAGATTAAATGCCTTCCTAAAAGTTTTCTTTTGATCCGCCGTGATACCAAGGCCCTTGAAGAACTGTAGCAAATTGCCAACAGAAGCTATGTCAAACCATAAACTGTCATTATCAAAATTAATGCTACAAATAATCTAAAATAAGAAATACAGTCATAATAGCTTTATATAAAAATAAAATGAGATGAAAACATCAGGCCATCTAAAGAACAAAAATCAACGTACCTCATCTTGAATTTCTTGACCAGACACTGGAAGTCCTAGAAACACTCGCCCTTGTCGAGCAAAACTAGCAAGAAGAGTCAAATTTGTCTGAGTAGCATCTCGGTCCTTTAAGTGCTCTGTGCTAGTAAGATCCTTAATGATATTGATAAAGATTCCATTGTCCTCTATAACTCCAACAAAGTAAAGTTCCAGAAGAAGTTTCAAAGTGCTACGCTTCTTCATTGCCTTCAAGTTCCTGTCAGCATCTAAATCATCCCCAGATTTTCCAGGAAAGAAGACTTTCAGGAGCCCTTGTATCAGACTTGGTGAGAAATCTTTGTACCTTTGATGAAGCAGAGAGCAGATCTTTGACAGATAGACAATAGTAAGATGCCAACAAACTTAAAACAACTAAAAGATTCAGTATATAATAAAAAGCTAACAAACGTACAGACGCACAATGTTGCTAATAAGTATATTCTCATCAGTGCAGAGAACAAATCCGAATAATCCATTAACACATGTAAAAACTTCAAGCAGGTAACTTCATCAATCATAGCAATGAAAGAGAACTCAATATTAAAAAACCAGCAAACTTAATACACATGCAGATACAGATGTCATAGATACGTGCATCATTAATGATACCAAGGAATGCATACCTACATCCATAATCACAGTTACAAATATTGAGCAAGCAACTTTATCAAAAATGATGAGAACATATAAGAAGAAACTGGGAAGGTCATGGATAATTTCAAACTAGAAATTCTGTTATACTTAACATAAACTAGGGCAGCTTATTATAAATGTGTATGTGTATATGTATATGAATATGTATACGTATAATTAAAATAGTAAGAGGAACCAGACTAGGATACTCTATAGATCTTTGAATCTTATGGAATAAACAATTTTAATAGCTATATTATTGAATCCTCATTAAAACTGGGTATGCTAGCAAAAGCTCAACAATTACACACGAGGGCATTGGAGGAGGTAAATAATGATTCAAGAAGCTACTACAACCCATTTGGACAAAAAGAGAATAGGTTCTTTTTCTTTCTTATTTAAAATTCTGCTTAATCACCTTGCTTACACAGCTATGATTCATTCAAGTCTTTGGGTTTGGCTCGTGAAGCCACGTATCATTTTCAGCTGAAGAGAACACAAGAAACTTCACATTTCAAATCTAAACAAAAAATGCTACTATTAACTTTGCATGTCTGGATAGGGAATAACATAGATCTTTTTAAGACAATGTCCTCATAGCAAATTAACTGAGAAAACAATAGGTATAACCATATAATCTAAATAAACATGTATTGAAACATAAAATCATACAATTTGTAGATCAAACTCATTCATGAAAGCTACCTGCACTGCAGCTTGTATATCCGAACTCTTAAGTTTGGCATCACAAATAGCAGATACAGCTTCACTAACAAATTTACTTAAATTGACACTACGTAGCTCCTCCATCAATCCTTCCTTCAGCTCTTCATTTATCTGCTTTAATTTTTTAATAACAGCTGTATTGCGCTTAATGCTAGAATCCAAAGTCCTGAGGAAGCCAGAGTCTAGAACCAAGAGAAAAAAAAAATTAACATTTATGTGACAGTTATTTAAGTACCAATATTCATAGAAATTGATTTCATGTTAAAAAGATAGATATTAAATGCTTCCATGGCTATATAATTAGAAGGGACTCCATAGATAACCAGTATAAAATATATAACAACAACCAATTCAGATGAATTGGAAAGAAATAAAGTATACTATGGACAAAACTAAAGAAGGGCCAGCTGTCCAGCACTTTAAAGAGCTATCAGGTCCACTTGAGTTAGCACCATAGTAGGAAACATAAAGGAACATTGTTTTAGATGGTTTGGTTATTTGCAATAATAGGCCCATGGCACCGAATAGAAAGTCTGAGTTGATTCAAGTTGAAAGGAGAATAGAACAGGAAAAAACCAAAAATCTCATGGATGAAATGGTCAAAAGAAATAAAATTCTAAACAATGATGATAACAATTTGATATTTGAATGCACTAAATTCTAAGACACAATTTCTCTACAAGCTTCAATATCTGAGCTTCTAACATGCAAACCTCAATCCTTCAACAGAATCTGATATGATAAGTTCACAAGCCACTTAAAGCTTATCTCAGGACTGATCTATTTGTTACTAAACATACTATAAGCTATAGTCATTATAGGCCAACTATAAGCATTTACATCTCCTCAAAAATATTTCTAGCACTGGCTAAAATCACTATAAAATAAACAAATCAAGTTAAAAAATTTAACCATTTCCATAACCAGCAATAGCCATATAAAACCCCCGAAATGTGGTAAAATTTACTAACCAGGCCTTTCAGGATTTAAATTGGTTTGACGAAGAGCCATTTTTCCCTCAATAGATTTCTTAATTTCCTCAAGACGTGCAACGGCTTCCTGCAATTGGAACAAAACATATATGTGTGTTATATCAAAGTAACTTCTTATGAAGAAAAACCACTCCAAGGAAAAGAACAAATGACCAGACAGTAAACCTTTTTCATCCATTCACGTGAAATTAACCAGGCCATCAATCTTACCTCATCATCTTGTTTTCCATGGTGTTCACCTCCAGCCCGAGATTCATCCTCTTGGTTATCCATCTCATATACTTATAGCCACAATAATCCCTGTAAAAATAAACTGATTTATAAATAATCAAGAAACACACACTAAAATTATGAATAATAAGGAGCTAAACAGAACCTTCAAAAAGTGTTATAACAATAGTTAAAGAAGCAATACTTGAACATAGCATGGGAAAAAAAAAACAAAAATACCAACTAAAAAGATCTTCTTTAAGTTTTCCAGAGTAATGCATTTTGAGGTTGTACCGATATAAATAACTCTCCTCCATGTTAAATATCACAACCTCAGCTAGCATTAGTACCCCTAGCTATGTTGCACAAACAAGGTATTCAAGCCCATAACACAATTTAGTTTCAATTACTCCTTTGTAAATCTGTGTTGCTCTGATTCTTCATTTTACTTGAAATATCTATGTCCAACACCCGTGTCCAAATCATATCCAGACGTTGGCATGCAGATATGATCCTCCAAAGGCATTCAAATACATAAAAACCTTAGGGAAAACTAAAAGAACCAGAAATTCTCTAAAAAGGACCCAAGATACTGAAGCACTAGTCCTCCTTCACCAACAATTAACAGCATGTAAACACGAAGAAAACCATTTCCTAACCATTCAAAATACATGCGCTAAATCATAGAAAGAATACAGAACAAATGCTTTATAATCAGATTTCTAAAACCACATTTCCCCTTTTTACCACTTTCCTAATCTCGGACAACTAAAAATGAAATCACAATTCTTTTCCTTCCTTTCCTTATAACTTCTTTCCAAACAAGAAAGATAAACAAATTGTCAACTGATAACTAAAAACAAAAGAGAAGAAAAGAAAATTCACATAATTACTTCTATAACCTATCTTAAAAGTTCCAAATCTTCTCGCTTACAACTTCAGTGGACCAATTAAAAGCATTTCATAGTAATGATGATAATACTAAATCGTTCAAAAAATTCAAATCATAGGCTCGTAGTTCACTCAAATCATAAACATATGCAAAAATTCAATCTGATTTTTTTTTTTTAAAAAGGAGGTTAAAATTTCCGTGGATCTTAGAGAGATGGAAAGAGAGAGCGAGTTAGGGTTTGACCTGAAAATTTGGGGAAGAAGCTAAGAATGATAAAAGTAAAGAAAAAAAGAGAGGAAGGGAAGGGAGGTGTGTATGAGGCCCTGGAAGAATTTTTTTCTGGAAACCAACCCGAATTGTTTTTTGAAGAAGAACCGAGAAAATAAAAATAAAAAATAAAGTGAAGCTTTGCTCTTCAAAGCCAAGGTCGAAATCGGATATCGGGTCGAACTTGAGTCCGTATTGGAACTTTGTGGGACCCAATTTTAGGGTTTGGGAACTTTTATTTCTTTTTCTTTATAGATTGAGAATGATGCGTTTTTGGTACGTCTAATACGTACAGCTTTCTTTTTAAAGGAATACATGCTGCTATTTTATTATATGATTATTGTGTTTAAAATATTTTAAATTTATATAGATATTAATTTTTTTTAAAAGATCTCTTTGAACATATCTACTCTTTTTTTAGACAATATCTACACTACTCATAATTCATTCCCAAACTCATAAATAAGAGAATAATGCGCTTCAGCACACTCGAATCACGTCCTCTTATATTAACAACAATGTCCATGCCAATCGAAATATTAATTCTTAATCTTAAATATTTTTTGTCTATTAAATTTTAACTTGATTAACATCAATATTATTGTTAATATAGGAGGATGTGAATTTAAACACGTTGAAACATATTTATTTTTTCTATTAAAGAGTTAGGGAGAAGTTTGAAAAATTCTAAGTATGATATAAAAAATTTTAATAATTTTAAAATTATTCAATTTAAAAAAATTATATAAAAATTTAATATTTTAATAGATATTTTTAATATTTTAAAACTAGCAAAATGAAATTATGAAAAATAAATCATGTTTTGATTTAATTTTTTTACAACATCAACAAAGTTAACTGAATTAAAGGTGAATAAAAAAAATTTAGAATTTAACAAATATCTTTTTATAAACTTTAATATGGTTTTCACTCATTTGAAATAAAACATTTTTCCCTAAAAACATTTTGATATTGTAGAAATGAAAATTTGAATTCATATCTACATCTATTTTAATACCAATATTAATTCAACATCGATTAGAAAAAAATTTAAAAATCAAAATTAAAAACTATAAATAAATATTATTGCTGGAATGTTTATATCATTTTTATAAAATATTTATTAAACCTTAAACATTTAGTTAAGATAAAGCATAACACCGTTAAATAGCCCATATCGTTAATTACCAATTTTGTCACTTTGACCTTCTTCTCTTTTTTTTCTTTTTTTTTATCATTTTAGTCTTAAATATTCAAATTTAAATTAATTTTTTAGGGTAAAAAAAAACTGATTGAATTATTAAAACATTAACGACATTTACAGTAAGAGCTTGCATCACTATCCGTTTATAGCTTTTTAACCCTAATATTATTAAATATATATATCTTAAATGATATCTCAATTTGATTAATTACGAAAATGGTATGAACGCTGCAGTGACTGGTGGAGTTGCTTGAGAAGGTGGTGGCACCACCCTAATTTTTTGAGCCAATCATTTGACCGTTATGAACTTAAAAATATATATTTAGTGGTGGAGGGTAGGCATACGACGACACCAATATAAAAATTATACCAAGTTAAATACGGGTTAAGGGTTTATTATTTTTTTAATTGGATGAAGGAGGGGTGGCAAGCGGCACCCCTGGTGGACGTAACCTGACGGTCACGGAAAAAAAAAAGATTTTTGACTGATTTTCAAGGGTATTTTACCAATAAAGGCCTATTTCCAACTTTTTTTACGGAAATGGGCCGATTTCTTAATTATTTACCAAAATAGGCCGAAAACGG
The DNA here is from genome assembly GCA_025698465.1 of Gossypium longicalyx. Classification (NCBI taxonomy): domain Eukaryota; kingdom Viridiplantae; phylum Streptophyta; class Magnoliopsida; order Malvales; family Malvaceae; genus Gossypium; species Gossypium longicalyx. Next base: position 94,254,829 of record CM047000.1, on the reverse strand, counting down.
GGAAATCGCGTCCACGTCAGCGCGAAGCCAGGGTATTTGCCAGCAAAACGCGTCACCGAAAAAGCGTTTTGTCCACATCAGCAAACGCTTCCCTGAGGACGCGATTTGTGCTGATGTGGACAAAGCGCTTCCTCAGGGACGCGCTTTGCTCGTGTTTTTCATCTATTGGGATTAGGGTTTTTTAGGGTTAGGGTTAGGGTTTTTATGGTTTAAGGTTAGGTTTTTTAGGGTTTATGGTTTTTGTAAGTGTTTAATTAATTAAATTAGGGTGTAAGATTAATTAATTAAATTAAATATTAATTAAAAAATCAATTAAATTCGGGTTTAGGGTTAAGTAATTAAATTTGTGTTTAGTGTTTTGGAAAAAAATATATGCAATATAAATTATGTATTAGTGTATTTAAAATAAATTTTTGTTTTTTTTTCTTCAGTAGTATCTGGAAAAAAAATTTAAGAAGTTGTTTCTGAAGAAATAGTATTCAAAACGCTTCAAGTAGGATGCACTGTCAGCAAAATTACTGAAAAATACTCTCACGTGGATGCTTTTTTTCTACAGTGGTATCTGAGAAAATAATTTTGAGAAGACGTTTCTGAAAAAATAGTGTAAAAAACGCTTTAAGCAGGATGCACTGTCAGCAAAAGTACTGAAATAAGCTCCCACGTGAACGTTCTTTTGATACAGTGGTATCTGAAAAAATAATTGTGAGATGACATTTCTGAACAAATAGTGTCAAAAACGCTTCATGCAGTATGCGCTTTCAGCAAAATTACTAAGAAAAGCTCCGACGTGGACGCTCTTTTTCTACAGTAGTTCCTATTTGGCCTTAGACTATAAATGAGCCAAATTTCATTCTCAGGCTGCATAAGTTACAGCAAGAGAAACTGAGGTTAAAATAGAATAAAAACTGAAGATGAGTGAACGTATTAGTGTTGTTATTTACTATGATGGTGGGGTCCATGACACCGAGAACGTTGTTGTTTTTTTATCGGAGAACACAGCGCGACTGATTTTTAACCAGAACATAGATTTGATAGAACTTCGAAAAGGAATTAGGCGTAAAATCTTCGGAATGACTCCAATAAAAGTTTTGTCTATTAAGTATCGATTTTGTGCTTCGGTTGATCCCGTAAGATATGACTCATTTGACATCAAAGGTCCTCGTAGCTTGGAGGCAATGGTGGAGACTCATCTTGCTAGTGGATCACTCTACCTCGAGTTATATGTACAATTTGCATCGCTAAATAATGCATTTGCTACTTCAACATCTACTGCTGTTCAAGAAGAATACACGACCTCTGCCCGAGACTCTGCTAGTGAGTAGCAAAACACGGAAGCGTCCGTGTTTTGTAATAATACGGAATACACAACCCCTGGCCGAGACTCCGTTAGTACATGGGACATGCACCTCGGTGGGTCGACGTTTGATACTAGAAATACATACTGGGGAACGACATCAACTACTAGTGGTTGACAATAAACATCTGATTGGGGACGTTATGAAATGTCCACAAGAAGGGACTATTTACTCCCAACGACGTCCACCAGCGAGGGAACCTCGTTCGTTACAGATGATGGTGGGTCGGATGATGAGTCCGATATGGATCCACCTCGAGAGCCCGGGCCTGATGGTGCAGAAGTTGCATTATTTTTTGAATCAGAGCCTACTCCAACCATACCTGAAGATGTTGAAGGTGGTTCAGATGAAGAAGAAGAAGAAGATCCATGATTCAGGGCGTACTCGCCTCCAGCCCACATGCATAATGTCAATCTATCTCAAGATGATACGTTGGAGTTTCCAGATCTACCACACAGAAGGCGTGATCGTACAAGTTCATCATTGGATTCGGGTGAACTGGAAGTTGGTAAGGTGTTTTCCAATAAAGATAGTTTTCTTGGTGCATTGAAACAACATAGCATCATGGACGGGGTTAACTACAACATGGTTAAATCCAAAACCGATAAGTTTGAGGCCAAGTGTGCAGTGAAAGACAACACATGTTCATGGAAAATTATGGCCTCGTTGAGGAAAAAGACAGGCTTGTGGGAGATTAAAAAGTACAAAGGTCCACATACATGTGTTGGCGGTACAATTTCACTAAACTTCTAGGGTTTCTGAATAATATTGTTATTACGTAATGTTGCATTATTTAACGTACTTTTTTTACAGGTGTTTGACAAGATCATCCAAAGATGGATTCAGATATGTTAGCGGACTTAATACTACCGACGGTGAAGGCAGATCCCAGGACTTCAGTGCCGGTCTTAATTGCCAATATTCATAGCCAATTGAGGTACACACCCTCTTACCACAAGGTTTGGATAGCTAAGCAAAAGGCATTGGAAAAGATGCATGATGGGTGGGATGCTTCATATAATGAAGTGTGGCAGTGGTGTCAGGTGCTGAAGAGATATGTCCCAGGTTGCACAACAGACCTTGAAACGACACCTGCGTACTACAATGACCAATTGCTCCATGGATGCTAAGTGTTCAAGCGTCTGTTCTGGAGCTTTAAGCAATGCCGAGACACATTTTTATACTACAAGGCGTTGGTACAAATTGACGGTACATTTATGTATGGTAGATATACCCATCGACTACTGTTAGCTGTGGCACAAGATGGCAATGGAAAAATTCTTCCAATTACATTTGCAATAACACCGGTAGAGTCAGCTGATGATTGGGAATTCTTTCTTTCTAGGCTAAGGAGGCATGTCTGCCCCCAACCTGATTTCTGCGTTATATGATATCTGTGTTATATCGGATCAGGGCACCAGAATACTAGCCTCAATTGAGTGTCAGGGTAGCCTATGGCATCGCACACACCATCGGTATTGCCTAAGGCACGTTGCGTCAAACTATTATGGGCAATTTTGATCTACAAATGAATGACGACAAGTGACCAACATGGGTATTTAATCTTTACTAATATAATTTATTTTGTAATATTCAATTTATTCTGAATGGAAGAGTGGTATGTAATTTTTGCTATCATCTTATATTCGCAGGGTATGAGATAAATAAGGATCATTTTCATGAGATGTTAGCGGTTTTGCGTTCAGTTAATGAAGAAGGTCATGACTACCTTTGTAACATACCTTTCGAACAGTGGACACAAGTATATGACGACGGCCTACGATATGGTCAAATGACCTCGAACTTGGTTAACTGTATAAATTCTGTTCTAAAATGAATGCGTCATTTACTGATAACATCGGTTGTGCGAGAGACCTATTTTCGTTTAGCAGCACTATTTCCAAAGCGAGCAGCGATGTATAAAGGCGAAATGCAGGGAGGTCATCTATGGTGCGCGAAGGTATTGCAAGAAATTAATAAGGCGAAGGCACGGGCCAACACCATGCACACAGTGTGTCACGATCGTGACAACCTATGGTTTTGTGTGACGGAGTTTGACAGACCAAACCAAGGTATTGTTGGCGGGCAATATCGTGTACACTTGACAAATAGGACTTGCGACTGTGGGAGGTTTGACGCACTTCGTTATCCATGCGCTCATGTAATTGCAACTTGTCAGAATCTCCGTCTGGATCCCATGAGCTATGTCGACGAAGTGTACAAAATAAAATACATGTACAACGTTTGGAGACACGTATTCCCACCGGTCTCAGATGAACGTAAATGGCCGTCTGTATCGCTTGCTCCGTTTAAGTTGTTACCGGATAGAGATTTACGTCGTAAACCAAAGGGTCGACCTTGCTCGACTAGAATACGTAACAATATGGATATTCGAGAAACAACCAACCAATACAAGTTGTGCGGATGGTGTAGGAACCCAGGCCATACGACTCGATCATGTCCAAATCGGAATAGCTGATAGTTGTTGTAATAAAATTATGTTGCATTATTTACATTTTATTAAAATGATGGAAAACATTAAAAATATTTCCTTATTCAAAATAACTTTTATTTTATTACAAATATAAAAGAGTAAATTATAATTAAAATACTAAAAACAACTTTTATTTTATTACAAATATAAAAGAGTAAATTATAATTAAAATATTAAAAACAAATTTTATTTTATTAAATGAAAGAATATAAAAAAGTTTATACAAGTATATTAAAAAAATCAATGTTAGTGCCGGTCGGAATCAGTGCCACATGAGGGTCGTCGACGGTTACGCGCTAGATTCCTCATTGGTTCAGGTTCCGGAGAGGGTTCTGGTTGCTCCGGAGGGGATTGTGGTTCATCCGGCTAAAGATCTAGTTGTGAGTGTTGGGAGGATGAGCCACCTTGATAGAATAATGACTACAGAGGTGTTTGCATCACCCATGGCGGAGGTGTTTGAATCCCATAAGGTGATGATGATTGGTAAAAAGAAGAGCTCCCAGACGGCGCCTTGTGCGACGGCGGCCTATAGATTGGCAGTTGACTCAGAGTAATTGGGAACGGAGATGAATCGGGCTATGCATTCCAACCTGTCATAGGACTGGAGAAAGGAAACATATAAGGGCTAGGATATATATAAGGGCTAGGATACGCACCTGGCATAATCTGAAAAGGCTGTGATATGGGTGTCGTCGATTGAAGTGTTGGGCCCCGGTGACTGTGTGGGAGCTATTGATGGGCCAGCTGATTGTATGGGTATTGTTGATGGGCTCGGGTCGTTATCCTTCCTTCTTGGATTTAAAAGGCCTCATCGTTCCCTTTGGACATGAATTTACCGTCGCCTCTCTTCTTCAGACAGTAAATATGGCTTCCCATGGATCCTAAACCATGGCATATATTTCGGCAAGCACGCTAACTCAGGAACGATGATCGATTCCCAAGTAGGTATATAATCATACCGATTCTCCCACATTTCGATATATGCTGAGTAGAATATTGGCCAATCCGTATGCAATTGCCGTAAGTCCATTTTGTGCTCATCATCAAGCACCTCAGGTGCCATGGGAATCGGTTGTCGGAAGCCAAATTGCCGCAATACTCGATCTGACTGGTGTATCTCTACGATAGCATAGTTGACCAATGGGACCTTCACGTGCCAAATGTTCGGATTTTGAAATAATTCATCCGGAATTACTGCCCGAATTACCGGATCCTCGTATAGTATCCATTGAAACTATATGAATATAATAAAAATATTAGTTGTATACATAATACTAAATACTAAATACTAAATATTAAATACTAAATACGAAACGAGTATTTTATTATCTATATATATTTTATTTAAAACTTACTTCTGCTTCCGACCGTTGGTCTAATAAAAGTCGTATATCTTCAAGAGATGTAGGTATTCCAACATAACTCACCGAATGGTTCCACCTAGTTAAATAAATTTTTAGCATACAATTATATTTTAAATCTACGTAATAATTGTAAAATATAATTTAAAATTTACCTCGTTATAAGTGGGAATGTATATGACTGATCCACTCGATGACGTAAAAATGAAAAGCGAAACCGTGCCCATGATTGCAGTAGTGATAGGCAACCTCTGATTTTGACTTTATTCGGTCGCGTCGCTCCACACATCTCTCGGTACAATGTTGCTAACACGGCAGACCCCCAACTAAGTTCACCAGCTACTCTAAAATCAACGAGTTTCAATAGCCATCTCAGATGTACGCGGTTTCGTGACAAGTCTGGCATTAGATAACCTCCGATCATCTCAAGAATATATGTCCGAGCATATCGTATTCTTTCTAGTTCAGTCGAATCATTATCCAGCTCCAGAAATGTGTCTCGTAACCAACCCATCTCGATCCGACTTCCGTTAATATTATCCGGAATAGCACCCAAAAGCTCGTAACATACGACGCTCCAATCAGCAGAATAAGCAGACCCAGTGACCGCGTACCTATCCACCGGCAATCCCAATTGCAACTCTATGTCTTCCAAAGTGATAGTACACTCTCCGCATGGAAGATGAAAAGTGTGCGTCTCGGGTCTCCACCTCTCTATCAACGCACTGATTAGTTTCGGGCCCAACTCGCACCCTGGCCTATCGTGGCCACGTGCCAAAAACAAGCGTCCCGCAGGTAACCCTCTATTAACGGCGATGGAGGATCAGACATATTACGAATATAGTATTGCAACACCCGATCTACAGACTGTTATAAAAAATTATAAAATTAAAATTAAAATTGCATAAATGAAAAAATATTAAATTGTATTGAAAAATTAATTAAAATTGCATAAATTAAAAAAATATTAAATACTATTGAAATATTAAAATTATCACTTACCATTATCATTTGATTGACAGAGATGTGTTTATTATCGAGACGAATTAATTCTCTTTCCATTGCAAAAATTTAATTTAAAATACAACTAAATCAAAAAAAAATTAAATAGAGCTTTTTTGCAAAAACTAAAGAGAGCTTTGAGAAAATTTGAGAGAATATGAGAGAATTTGGATAGGAGGACCTTTTTGTGTAAAAAATCAATGAGAGGGGGGGTTTTATAGTTTTTTTTTACCGTTGGGGGCCCAACGGTCAAATTTTTGACCGTTTGAAAAACACGGGAAAAGCGCGTCCCTGAGGAAATGCTTTGTCCACATCAGCACAAATCGCGTCCTCAGGGAAGCATTTTCTGCTGATGTGGACAAAGCGCTTCTTCAGGGACGCGCTTTGCTGCCAAATACCCTGACTTCGCGCTGACGTGGACGCGATTTTCCCGTTTTTGGCCTATTCCGGTAAATAATTAAGAAATCGGCCCATTTCCGTAAAAAAAGTTAGAAATGGGCCTTTATTGGTAAAATACCCGATTTTCAATCAATCAACCCAATTTTTGGGCCTTTTTAAGGGTAATTTTTACCCCATATAAGGACCTTGGTCCTGTGGCTATTGAAAGAAAAAAAGAAAGAAAGGAGAAAAAGAGAGAAGAGAAGAAAGATTTGGGATGTTTGAAGAAGAGGAGGTAGCAACAGCATAGGGAGTCAAATGTATTTTTTTTATCATTTATTTGTTTAGTATTTAGGGTTATTTTACCTTTTATGCTTTAAAGGTATATTTTTAATTAATTTTTTTGCAAATATTATTTATTTGTTTGTTTTGTTATTCTAATTATTTGTCTTATTTTGTGATTTTGGAAGGAGAGGGGGCTGCAGTAGATTAAGGTTTAAAGGTGCATTTTTTTTTGTAATTCTTATTATTTGCCTCGATTTATTAGTTGTGTTTCTCTGCATTTTATTTTTTGTATTTGTTCAACATTATTATTTTATAATTATTATTTATTTGTTTGAATGCATTAGAAGAGAAGAAATTGTGTGTGCTACAACCTTTTTACCTTACAAAGATACAATCTTTTTACCTTAACAATCTAAAAAAATAATTAAATACCAAAATGGATCACCTTACAAATTAATTACCGAAATGGGTTGTTTGTTATAGTATTAATTAACGAAATGCGTCGTTTGCTAAAGATTGATAGGGTGACCCATTTTGGTATTTTATTATGTTTTTTGCATTATTGGGGTAAAAAGGTCAAAAAAAACTCTGTGCTACAACCTTTTTACCTTACAAATATACAATATTTTTACCTAAATAATATAAAAAATAATTAAATATCAAAATGAGTCACCTTACAATTTAATTACCTAAATGGGTCATTTGCTACAAATTAGTAGGATGACTTGTTTTGATATTTTATTATGTCTTTTTGGATTATTGGGGTAAAGAGGGTCAAATATAAACTAAAATAATTGTCTTCAAGTAGAGAAATTTTTAATGTGATTTTTATAAGAAAAAAATGTTATATTAAATTGATTGAATACTAATTAATTGAAATCAATTTTTTTTTTGAAACTGCAGATATCCAAATGGGTTATTTGATTACAAAAAATGATTACCCAACAAATACGATTAATGAGCTAGTAATAAAATTGTTATTTATTATCCACATCATTTAATTGGGATATATTAACTGATACGATAATTTAATATAGTCAGGGTCCATATTGCGTATTGAGGGGTCGGGTCAACGGTGTGGGCTATCTGTCGGATGAACGTCTTATACCATACTTGGAGGCATCCGAATTTGGATCAACGGTATTTATCCGCATGTTTTATTTAAGGTACGACTTGATATCCGCTTTGGTCAGGCGGTGGTGCCCAGAGACCCACACATTTCATTTGTCTTAGGGGGAGTGCATCATCACTCTAGAAGATGTTGTACTGCAACTTGTGCTCCCAATTGATAGTAGTGAGGTCACGGGTGTAAGTACAGTGTCTGAACCGACGACGCTTTGCTAGGACTTACTAGGACACCTTATTCGATGATGGTGGAGATAAATTTACGACTTTGGGATTTTCATAGTTAAAGGGAAATTTTGAAACTTTATCGAGTACAGCCACTGAGCGGGAGATGATGTGCACCACTTGAGCATATATAATGCAACTGATAAGGGGTGTACTTATGCCAGATGCAAATAACAACAAGGTTCACTTGATGTACTCGCCCCTGTTATTTGATTTAATAGTTGTCCGTTTGTACAGTTGAGGCTCAGCAGTACTAGCTACACTGTATCGTGAGCCTTGTCAGGGGACAAAGTACCGTACCGTGGACCTAGGCAAGTGCCTGCCATTGCTCTAGTATTGGGCACTTTACAAGATGCCATTTTTAGTATCAGTTAGTCACCAAACATATGTCTTCCCACTTGTGAATAGGTGATAAGTTTTAAACATTACATCAAGAATTTTACTTTTTTTTTTATGAAAATTTGTTCTAACAGGTTTAATTTTTTTCGTAAATGGAGTACTTCTTTGGGTATTGGAATGTCATATACACTCCCGATTTACTAACAGATGATTGAGACACATGTCAGGGAGGGGGTATTTTTTTCTAATATTCATGACATGTAATTACTTTATTTATGTTATTTGACCCATGGTACTATAACCATGTTATTAATTGTGCAGTTCATCTGGATGTCATATTCCTTCCCAAACGTTGTAACTATTATTCCCCCATCTGCTCACATACACTCACACTGTGGTGCATTAACACACTCCTGCTGAATTTTTCAATAGTCGAGTGGTACAACTGGGATCGAGCATTATGATAGTTCAGGTGCATACAATATATTTGGATATTCCATAGAGTTTGGGGGATGTCCACGAAATTAATAAAATGGGGGAACAAGCAAAGAATTGGACATTAGAACATCAAGAACTGGGAAACAAGTAAATCATCGGATGGGGTGGAGACCTCGGATGGATTTTACTTTTGATTTGCAACCCTCAGAGGAGTACCAATGTTGGTATACCGAGAATGGGAAATCATATTTATTTGGTGGGCAAATGATGTTAGGCCCTCCACACATGCAACGACTAGGGCACCTTTCCCACCACCTATCACAATAACCTCCTACACCTAAGCTGGAATCGGCACTCAGACCTGAGCGATCTTATACACAGTCTGAGGATAGTTCTTATCATCTAGACTTGGAGGTAGGTAATTATTTTCTGGGCTCGTCAGGCTACGCAGATCAGTCGGAGATTCCCAGTTCCAATTCTGATAATTCGAATTCAAGATCATTGATGATGTTTGATATATTCAGGCCATTACCACATAGTATTCCACCCCTCTTAGGTAAACCTTTGGCACATACAATTTCTCGAGTATGTTTAGCATACCCCAAGGTTCGCCGATGGATGCTATGAACAGTGTTTTGAATGAGTATAACAATGATCGTTGCGAGCATCCTCAAAACCAATGCTGGACACCATAACAGTTTACCCCTCAGATGACACCATCGAACCATCAATTTTAGCATGTGTAACATTATATTTATTGGATGTGGTTTGTAATTGTAATTTAAAATTTCAAGTTTTTATTAATTAAATTATAGTAAATTAATAATTTAAATCTTTTTAAATTTTTAATGATTACGAAATGGAAACATATAATTTTTTTGACTTATTTCTTTTAATACGTTGGATTTGGTGTCTAGGGGTGTTCAATCGGTTAATCGACCCGAACTACCATTAACTGATCATTTTAACCCTTAACCCTTAACCGAACTGAATTTTTTTCAAAAAATTTAACCGAACCGAACTTTTTTGATTAATTCGGTCGATTAACCGAATCAATTGAAATTTATATATATATAAATTATTTTTGGTTAAAACAAGTATAAAACATATAAAAAATTAACCGACTTAACCTACCGATTAAATTATATTTCCAAAAAGTTAACTGAACTAACCGAATACTTATATATTATAATATTATTTATTAAATTCGATTAATTCAGTTAGCCGGTCGATTTCAAACCGAATTAACCGTTAACCGAACTTCCAAAAAATTATTAACCAACTCCTGACCAAATTAATCCGGTTAACCGACCGATTAACTAAATTCGGTTGGTTAACCGAATTAATTCGGTTTTACCCGAAATTTACACACCCCTACTAGTGCCCTGAGTGTAGTACTTTCGTCTAAATACACTTATAGTTTTTTTGAATATATTGGTTAATAAAATTATTCATGAATTATATTAATACTTTGTATATTATCCTCACATGGTTTTTGCACGTAAAGTAAAATAGAAGCAAATGTTACCTATTGGTTGTCTAAATGTTTAACTAATACTAAGCGGTATTATGTGGTCAGATCGTAGCACAGATTATTAGTAGACGAACCTAAACATGTCCTTAGTCTAGTAGAAAATAAGCAAACTGATTGAAAGATTAACATGCCGTCTATCATGTCTAATTGGGGAAATGTCTTATCTTAGGCATCGGAACGGATGACTCCCAGAAAGTATAGACATAAATGTGACTAACTAGACTATCAATACATTGGACAAAACCCAAACAAAATAGATATAGACATAAATGTGACTAACTAGACTATCAATACATTGGACAAAACCCAAACAAAATAGATCCTGAATCTGTTTATGGATTTATTCCCTTGTGACGTTTATAGTGTGATGTACCTAAATTATGAGTGGATGGCGGACTATGTATGCGTGACTCGTACACTTTGATGTAAGTAAAAGCCTGAGTTCAAATAGATAAGGAATCGAAAGCTAGTGTGTTGGGTGTACGACTTCTATAGTATGTAGCGTCATTCACAATAATGGAATTCATAGCCCAAAAAATGGGTAAATGATATCCTCTTATTGGCATTGCATGGTTGATAAAAAGTAAATGTAGCCTCAAATCATTCGTCTTTGTGATGGATGGCTTGATCACTATTCGATAATGATTGAATTTTCATGAAAGAAGATAAAATGGTTACCATAAGATAAAATAGGATCATATTGGGAGAACGAATATTATCCCAAAGAGATTAATAATATCCTATGAGGGTAACACACTTATGACAATGTCATTGGACAAGCACTAAGTAGTTGCTTTTGTAATGGTATGTCGTTGGGGAGAACACAGTCACAATACTATAGTGGAATGACTTCGTGACTAAATGAGTTTTTAATTAATAGGCGAAAAGTCAGAACTTGATTATACATCATTTGAGCCTCAACTACATATTTCCAATCGGTCTCTCCGCTAGCTCGTTAAAACCAGAGATAAATTACGTGTTTGAATAGAGATGAATGGAATGAATAGAAAAAGATAAATAGGAAACATTTAGGAATGATTATGGTTTTCTCCGAAATAGAGAAATGAAATCATTTGGAAATGAATGTAGGTTTCCAAAAATGGAAATGAAAATGAAAATGAAAACTTACAATTCTATATAGGATTACTTAAAAAATGATGGAATGATGAGTTTATGTTTTTGGACTGTTTTGAAGCCTGAAAATGAAAATAAATCATTCGGTCATAGTGAACATGTTGAGTTGTGACATATTGAACGAATTTTTAATTTTACTGAGGGTAAAATAGTTAAAATTTTATTAGGGTACAATTGGGATGAGAAAATTATTTAATATGTAGATATTAAAGTTTATTTTGGGAAATAAAAAAACTGAATCGGGTTGGATCATATTATGAAGTACTAAGTCAAAAAGGTCTAGGAAGTGCTTGTAATTGGACTAGATGTAAAAGAGGCCTGAAACCCCTCATGTAAGGAGGTGGGACAGCAAAACCCTAGTATCATTAACTAGGGTTGCCACCCCCTATATCCTAGGTAAACTATAATATTATTTTTCTAGTGGAAAGAAACTTCTACAACTCTATGAGGGTTCTACCTTCTCTTTCTATAAATAGATGGTACCGATAGAACTATTTACAAATTTTAGAGAGATTATTATTCTGCTAAAAAATAGAGAATTTATTCTCAACTTATAAACATATTTTTCAGGATAACAATTTTATTAGTTTCTATTAAAGAAAAGAGAATTTTCATTTTTACCCTAAAAGAATTTTTTTCTAGTTATGTGGTTTGATTCAATTTGTTCGAATCCACTCTCGAAGCAGCTCATGGCACGAGAACTATGGAGAATATCGTTTGGTTGAAAACTGAAAAACATCAAGGATTTGTTTATCCAAAAACACATGTATAAATTCGATTTAGGTTTATTGCTATAAATATAAAAAAACTGATTGATTTTCAAAATTTTAATTTTCTTCTATGTAAGAAAACCGTTTTCAAATCGGACTTTTCCAACAAAATAAAATTTTGACTTTTTTGAAAACAATATAATGTTTAAGTGGTGTTGAAAGATGTAATATAGTTGTGTTGTTCCTAAAATATAAATATGAAAATTCCATCATAATAAAAATTTAATAAAAGTCTAAACATGGAATACATTAATTTATATTTAACTCGATCGAGACGATTGTCCAATATGGTAAGTTTGATGTGGGTATTTAGTCCGATTATGACTAGTTCTGCACAGACCACAAAGTTTTGGGTTGGTTTTCTCCTTCGTGTCCATTTCACCATGGATCCTGGTGACATGCGAGTGACCTTTCGACTTCCTACGTAACCCCTTGTCTTAGACAAGCTCGAAAGTCGGCGAAGGCACTTTCCATGTAGATAAATCACGTAAGATAGGGTACTCATTTCCCCAAATACACAATGTGCGTTCCAAAGCGCACACATCATCGATATATTGTTCAACATTGATCTAGACGTGAGCATAAGCTGCAACTACGTGCGTACAATGGTAACGAAATGTTTGGAACTTTCTGATATCTCACCGTCTGTTTCAGATATCAACTCTGTAAGACCTAGGTGGGATACTGGGTCAATGGCTAATAGATTCCATAACTTGGAAAATCTCTAGCTGTTGAGAATATATTTCTACATTCATCGACATCTCTCTCTGACGATTCGCATTCATTGCCTTCCTAACCTCATTGACAAACACATGTACTGCCTCCACCTAGTTTACTTGTTTCAGCCCCATTATTGGCATTAAGGTTGCTACCATATAGAATGTAGCTGAGAAAATAGATGAAATTGGTAGATGTTGTGTTCTCTTCAAGACAGAGTTAACTGTTTCTGCTAGGTTGGTGGTTATATGAGCATATCGAGACCCATCATTGAAATTTTGAGCTCATTGCCATGACTTCATGGTACCCAACTATTCTCGAAAAGTACTAGTAGTTTCACCATGCATATCACCCTCAAGCCTGGTTAATCGTTACCTGAAATAGTGTTGTTCTAATTTGTATGTTGCGTATATATTTCGAAAAGACACGTTATATTTTTAAATTAATTTGTGGAAGTATTAAAAATATTTTAAAAATATGTTGAAACCGAAAATTACCCATGTTCACTACTTGTTTCCGTTAGTCTACATTTTTTGTAGTTTCGGTGGAAGTTAGAGGCGATGTGTCAGATGCTATAAATGGATCTCCACAAAACAATGGAACTCCTAATTACGGCAATTAGTCTCTTTAATCCGTCGGATATGATGCAAATATTGTCGTCTTTAACAACATACATTCGCAAGTTCGTCAAAAAGAATTTTCATTATTCCATGTTCTCCGACTCCACAATGACAAACACTATCGGGAGTAAGTTTCGGTTCTCATCTTGAGCAATCGCAGTATGTAGGATCTGCGTATATTTTTTGTATAGCCAGGTTCCATCAACCTGCATAAGTGTTTTGCAGTGAGGAAAGACCCACACACATGGATCGAACATCTAGTGAAAATTTCTTCTCCTGGCAGTCCCTAGTAAGTACTCCCGCATAGTGACTATCCACCTCTGTAGTTCATTGTATGAGGTATCTCAATCTTTATACAACTGCTCTATGGCCATCTATTTAGCTATCCATGCTATTTGGTATGACATTCGGTATTGGAATCGTTCTTGCATTTTGCAATTTTGCAATTTTGCATTTTGTCATATCTTTCATCATTGGCATGATACAGTTGCAAATAGTTTTTGCATTAAGTTTGTAGTGATCTTGCGTTATACATGTAGAAGTGCATGTGTAAGGCTCAACAAATCTCCAGATCTCCCACATTTACAACCTCTGGATAAATGCAGCCTGTACCCGCCAATTGCACCCTTTTACCGACGTCTAACACTCCCCAATATACAATATCAGTTTAGACACGATGACTTTGTAGTCAATCGATGCTATACCACTTAATGGCAAATACGTAGTCTTCCCTAGTCGCAAAATTTTGGCCCACGAACAACTCCTTACGTTCGGGATTTGCGGCCAATCAATGAGCAAGTAGTATATTAAGGTACTCTGGGAACTCGAATGCATGTATTGTATCGGGATCTACGATCGACATGTGGACCACATGATTATTGGATATGACAATGCCTCGACTTAGGTTCCCGACTGAAGACACGTTAACATTTCTATCGTCATTCGAGCCTTTGTCGTTGATATCATTTGGGACAATATCTAGATCGGAATCCTATAATCTTCAACCTAGTGATTAGAATGACCATTACTATCATATCCATCATTACCATTTGCATCGTTTTAATCACCACAGGATGTATTTGTAATCGAGAACCCGAGTTAAGGTTCTCAGATGCAAGTGGAGCATTAAGATCAATGTCGAACTCGCATATAGTCGATCGCCTATCAACAGACGCTCTCGGAGCCTCCATATACGGATCTTGGACTCCATGTTCTTCACTTAATGAAGTGAAATTTTCAGTTGACTCCACATTAGCTTACTCAACAAACAACTAAATCGGTTTAGTGTGGCCACTTTGATTCTGGCAATAAAGTGTGATCATTGTCTCCACATCTTCATCGTCAACAAGTTCCATCTCGGTGAATTTGATGGGATTTGTTGAAACTGAGAATTTGTAAAATAATTTCAAGATCCTCCTCCCACAACGTTTAACAAATTTTTGCATTGATCCTTGCTTTCATATCATCAACAAACACATTTATATTAAATCTCATTGTTATTTGTTGGCGACATTCAAATATGCATCCAACTATTGTCGTTAAAATTACTCCATCGAAATAAACGTATATGAAAAACTGATTATCCATCTTCAATACTAAATCTGTAAAAATAAATAAATTTCTCAATAAATTATTTGAAAAAAAAATTCTACTATAAAAAAAAATACAATTCATATTGTACTAACCTTACAAATTCTTTGTTTTCTCTTCTTCTATAAATTTTTTTTCTCTTCTCTTCTTATCTGCTAAATTGTTCAAGAAAACATCGTTTAAATAAGGCTCGGTGCTGCCTAACAACACCCTTCCACTCTAGGCTTGGGTGTCGCCTAACACATGCCCTCTATCACTTCAACCTGTATTTTAATCCAGTTTTCACCTATTTGTTGGAAGAAAATACAGGTGCCGTCACCCTTTATCTCTCCACCATTTAAATATGTTTTTTTTAATCAAATTATAGCCTAATGATGGCCTAATGATAGGCGACTGTTGGTGGAGAAAAAAATGGTGGTGCAACCCTCTACCCTTTGACACTATTTATTTCATACCATTTTGATAAATAATGTTATGGGAATATCATTTTGATATTTAGTTATTTTTTTTGTATTATCTGGATAAAAAAACTCATTTATACTTTATTATTAACATTAATAATTTGTCCAAATTTTTTTATGAATTTTAGCACTACCATTCCCTTAAAAAAATACCTACAAATAAATTAAAATTATACTAAATCTATATTTACCTTTTTCTTCTTTACAACTACTAATCATTTAAGTCCTTTGCTATTTTTAATAATTTTTTTTAAAATATTAAAAAATACTCCTATCTTTTATTAACTATTAAAATAATTATTTATTCATCATACTTTTAAGAATATTTTTTTAATCGAAACCAAGACATCCACCACTAATAGTAGTGACTAATCTTTTTACCGCGAATCCTCTTCAAAAAAGTAAACAACAAATCATAAAATATACTCTATTCTCCCGAGTAAAGATCAAATCTCCGACCTTATAATTAAAAGATGAAATAAAGAACCATCATACCACATACCACATCTCATGGTTTATTTTTAAAAGTTTTTAATTATTACCAAAATAAAACTGAATCAAATTCAATACAAATTAAATCAAAATCGAATTGATCACTATAGTTTGAACCGCTTTTCAATTTTCTCGTTTCTTATTCTCAATCATAATTATAAATATATCAAAATTTATACAAATATAAAATACCTTAGACATGATTATAACCCAATAAAATACACTAACATAATAGGGATTAATGAAAGCCGGAACCCACATCTTCAGCAAAACTAACAGATGCACATTAACAATAGATGCAACAAAAGGGCTGAATTTCTTTGTCCCAACAAAGGGAGCTTTTTCATGATATCTTCTCTATTACCATCTAAGGTTTCCTTTGTTTCGTCATCTATGAATATCGAACGAAAACCCATAACTTTCAAGCCTGTTACTAGTTTCAGGTTTCATCAACCTCGGCTTCTTCCAGGGTAGAAGCATTCGACAACATTTTCCTTGGCCTTGAAATGGAAATTACTAACCTTGTTCTGACCCTTGTTCAAAACTGTCAACTGCAACATGATAAAAATCACATTGAGGTAGGACATTTCCTATTTTTATAGGAACTTCTAATAAACAATTGTATTTCCAATTATAACCTTGTTACTCGAAACCATCAACTGAACATAATAAAAACCTTGCGATTAGACCCTAATTCGTTACTTCTAAGTTCTAATTTAGTAAATCAATAGTTTAAATGACAGACAAGACATTTCCCATTTTTATAGGAACGTCTATATTCAAGAAACAATGGCCTCTCCAATTGTAGTCTATGTTACTCTAAACCGTAAACCACAACATAAATACATAATTGAAATGACACAATTATCCAACAATGAAACAGGAATAGCATATTGGTACCTGTCCATGCACATCGGTTGCTAAACCGGTAGCCAAAGGCTCTGCCTTTATCAAAATGTCTGCAAGATACTCCATCTGTATCAAAAATGTTGGCCTATCTTCACTCGAATAAATATCTTCATGGTTGAGTGTGATTAATGAACAGTCCTAACAACAATGATTCAACAAGAGAAAATTTAAGAATACAGGGTGAAAGGTAGACAAAAATTATGCTACTTAAATTCAAGTGAGAGTATCGGATATAAGTATGTGTTTCTGACGAGTATATTCGGGAGGGGGGGGGGTTTCCATATTTTTCTATGTATTTGGAGCACCCTTAGAGGATAAAATCCCCATATCCATTTCAGAATAGGCATTGGACACAAGTATTGAACAAGGATACTTCAAGAAAAATATAAGACAAAATGAGGGGAAACAAGGTATTATCTTACAAACTCAGATGTTAAAGTGCGGCAATAGTGCAAGAAATCCAAGACATAATCTGAAGAGCCATTTGCAGCCACCTCCATAAGAGATAAATCATCAATGATAATGGAAACGTTTTTCCAACTAATCTCAGGCAAAGCTGAAATGGTTTTATGTATTTTCCCATACAATGCAATGAGTCCACCTTCTGGAGTTATTCCTTCATCTCCATCTAATCAAACAAATTGAAAACTCATCAAGATAAAACAATAAAGAAGACCATAAACAGAAATCACAAACATAAAAAGATAAATTAATGCAGTCCATGAACTACTGAACTATGATCGAATATGTAATTCAATCCATGTATCATAGAACTGAGTGATTTAATCTTTATACACTTAACATTAGCGCAAACAAGTAAAATTAATAACAACGTTAATGGAAAACCATCTATTGCAGTCTTGAAATCCTAAAATCTGACAGTACAAACATGTAGACAAATAAAGCAACAAAAGGATTTCTTATATCGAAGACATATGTTCTGTCAAATTTCAGCTCATATACTTTGTCCAAATTCAGAATCAACATCAGCATTTAAATGATTTCTCATTTAAACAAAGAATATTCATGCAGAAAGTTATGCAAGAATCATTTTACCAGATTTTTTTTCTCACCTGGACACTGCAACTTAAGCATGTCAAAGAAAAAGAATCTACTGTTATCCCTTTGTGATACCAAGTTGCATCCCTATTTCAACAAATGGACAACAAAACCAAATAATATTAACAACATTTCCAAGAACAAAACCCACTGCATGATAACCAAGAAAACATAGTTTTCATCCCTCACTCCGTATCCTCTCTGAAAATTTGGACCCGGGAACTTATACCTTGTGTCAAACAGAAACCGTAATATAATTAATTCAAGACTTATGCATTTAAGTGCTAATGCAAATCTTATGAACTCATAGAAAAGGTAACCAGTTTCCGAAGGATACGATCGTAATGAGAGAAAATTAAGTAAAGCTTCAATGGAGGAAGATACTTACCAGTTTCCGAAGGATACGATCGTAATGAGAGAAAGGCTGAGAGAAAGCGATGAAGATGGTAACATTAGAGGAATTTGGAGAAAGAGAGCGTTTAAGTAGATGGTGAAGAACGAACGACCCACTGGTCTCGACTTGGTCTTCTATTGCCACTACTCGACCCCTTAGAGGCCATGGCTCGATGACCTGGTCTAGCCCTAAGGCTTCATCCAGTAGGTTCGTAGATCTCTGGTTCATGATTTTTTGGGGAAATTTGATATGTTTTTTAGAGAGACGTTAGGGTTTTAGTTTTTTTTTTTTTTTTTTTTTTTTTTTTTTTTTTTTTTTTTTAAGAATTGCAAAATAGACTGCTTGTGGGGTTGAATTTTGGGCTAATAACATTTGGGCCTTGATGAAGTTTTAAATTGGGCTAATTTTTTTAGTATTTATTAAATTTATTTTAATAAAATAAAATTGAATTTTTATAATTGATTAATTTAATTAGATAAACAGAAAATTTTAGGTATAATGACTTTTTTGACCCTTCAATTTACAAAAAAAAGTCATTTTAACTCTCCATTTAAATTTTCACCTCTTTTAGCCATTGAATGGAAAAATTAACATTTGTTAACTTTGTTGATGTGGCATATAAGTGGATTGCCATGTGAGTAACATGTTAAGATATAATTAATTTTTAAAATTTAAAAAATATTTTTATACATTTTTTTATAATTTTAATAATTTTTAATTTTTTTTAAAAAATTATAATTTTTTTGGATTTTTAAAATTTAAAAAATTAATTAAATACTGACATGTAATCCATGTGGTAATCCAGATATATGCCACATCAACAAAGTAAAAAAAATAATTTACTTATCAATTTAAGAATGATTTGACAAAAACACAAGTTTAACTGTTAAAAATGACAAAAAAAATTAAATAAAGAACTAAACTGACTTTTAATTTATTTATAAAATTGAAGGATCAAATAAATTATTATACCAAAATTTTATTAAAAAATCGATTAGATTTGATGGACCAATAATATTAATTCAAAATTTTTGCTTAAATTTGATTTAATTCAAAAACCAATTAATATTTAGAAAAGAGAATCACTTAAAATGAAAATATAATTTTATATTAATATTGATATATTTTTATTAATTTAAATAAAAATATTGATTTAGCAATAAATATTACATTACTTTTGGTTTGCTATAATGTAATAGATTTGAAACCAGTAATTTAACTATTTAGTTGAATGGAATAGAATAAAACTGTAATAATATTTTGGTGTTTAGTTGAATAGAATAATGTTATGATAACATGAAGGAAAAAAATTAAAATGACCAAAATATCCTTAACAGAAAATTTGTAATTAAATGATTATTGTTATTAAATTTTAATAAGATTATTATTAAAAATAAATTAAAAATAAATAATAAATAATTTAATCGTATTTTAATATAATTATTATTAAATATAATTTAATAAAAATAATATATAATTTAATAATATTTTTAATATAATTATTTTTATATTAAATTATATTAAAATATTTAGAATATTTTATTTTAAATTATATTTTGAAATTAAATATTTTATTTTAAATTATATTAAAATATTTCAAATATTTTATTTTTATATTTTCTAAATCTAAATTTTAAAGGACTAATCTGAAAATTAATTTTTTTTTATTATTCAATGTTGCATGGAATAACCATTCTTTTTTTTATAGCTATTAAAGGAAGACAAGTAATAGGAAAATAATGGTCATTCCATTAAATGGGTATTACATTCAACCAAACAAAGAAATAATTTACCATTGAATAGATAAGGGAGGAATGCTATTCCATTCTCCCAACCAAATGAGGAGTTAGTCTGAATTGATAATACTAATAAAATATCCCTTGGATGTTTCAAGAAAATGAAAAGAGAAATTAGGGGCAAAAAGTGAATAAATTCTCAAAGGAAAATGGAAAAATACCACAGATATTAAATGAATTTTATATCTTTCTTTCAATTATATGATATGTCAAAGTCCCCAAGATTTATAACTTGAATGGATTCTCTAAATGCATTCTCTAAAATAATTCTATCAAATCTTTTATGGATATCTTCTTAATACAAAATGAGAGGAATGGTTTGAGTAAAAACGACAGAGAGGTCTACGACCTGTTTCGGTGGCTAGTATTTGCTATTTCCCGAGACTCCGGCACCGCCTCGGAGCGAAACCAGGGGTCTACACGACGAGCCGTTGCTTATCAGATGGAAATCCAGAAACAAAACGATGACCGTTATATCGTCGTGAAAATGTCTCCGCACCCCACGGTCAATCTTTTTCAAGTCTGAGTATCGCATTTCTCTCTTCTTTGCAGCTTCACGAAGCGCAGCTTTTATGAGTCTCCTTGCGATACCCTGCATGGATGTCTCGTATAAGTTTATCCATAGGCAACTTGATCATCAATATAAAGATCAGTTCTTTACAAACTCAGTATATAACTCATGTTCGTGGAGGAAAACAAACAAAAACAAAAACTTTTAAAAATCAAGTATTAGAAGGACAAGAAACCATTTTCCGGGTTGCATGACATAAACTCATAGTTGACATTTAAGGAAGACAACACTACTCAACCATTATAGTTGGAAAAATACTCAAACCCATCAGATTTCAATCTGATCCAACCGACTGCCATCCCGAACTGATCACCTTTCCTTCATTTATCACGTATTGGGAACTAAGCAAAAGGAACCCAGGAAGCGTTGGCTAGTTTTGATAGCATGAAAGTTGTTCTCAGTTGTAACGCATTATATGCATAGAAAGATTAAATCTATATTGCTCTGATTTTTCATTTTCGTGAAGCACCGATGTCTAGCACCCATGTCCGATGCCTATCCGGACATGAGATTGAGGATATGTCCCTGACCCTCCAAAAACCTCAAAATACATTAAAAAAAACCATGACAATTTAAACATACTGTGCATGACACATATTCATATCCGACACAAACACCTGAAAGGAAAATCACAAAAAGAGAACTTACATTGCGTGGACATGTGTTTACAATGTTAACAGCCTCTTGATTGCTAAGGTGTTCCCATAGACCATCCGATGCGAATATAAGAAACTGATCTTCAGGACGCAGTTTCTGTACTGATATTGCTGGCTCGGCTTGTAGGATCGGCTTCTCGAACGAATTTGGAACTCTAAACTTCGGTAATAGAGGCTCTCTGTTGAATTCTGGCTTCTTTAGATATGCATCACCAATGGACCTAGAAATCTATCACATAAAAAAAGTTGGGTCAATGGAACAATCAATTTGCACATACTTGTTGTGTAGATCACTATGCTATTTCGAACTCTGTAGAAATCCACAACATTGTCTCTAAAATCCATCTACATCCCAAAATAAGTTTTTACGGCAATTATCGATCAAAAGCTTAAACTAGTTCTCACGGTAGCACAATTCAATGCATACAAGTTCTCATCGAACAATTTCAAATTCCAATATAATCTGTATCAAATATACAAATAAATAATTATCAAATAAAAAGTTTCAAGGTTGTTTCTTGGATGGTAAGGAATTAGATAGGCTTGGGATTGCAATAGGTCGTATGCCTTTATACGAAAGCTGGAATTTGTACAGCAATATGAAGTTGACTAAGAAAATAATATCCCGAAGCCACGAAAAATACCTGTATTATACCCTTCACACGCCATACTTTGTGCCTGAGGACCACAATCTGCGGATCATCGGGATGTAACGATCGCAACTCCTCCCGCACGGACTCGAAGCTTGCATTGTGCTCAGATGACAACTGAACTGCTTTGACCTCTTTAAAGGCTTTCTCCAGTCTTCCTAAAACAACTCGGGAATCTCCGGCATTTGCAATGTAAAGCAATCCACTACAAATTATTCCTACCAAACAACACGAACCAACAGAAGCGATTTGTGGCTTAGTTTCGAACTGCTCCCTGACAAGATTAAGAAAATCTTCTTCGGTAGCTAAAAACGCTTTGTTGATTACATCAGCTGACATTCCGTGATTCTCGGTTGTAAACTCTGCACCATTAAAAGCTGTCAAGTCAGTAAACATATGCGTTAGCTATTAAAAATCGGCAACTAAAGCTCGGGGAGGAAATAACTACGATGTTTTTAAGGGAGGCAGGAAACGAGGATCTGAATAAGTCCGAATTTGACATATGTCATCGCCTGTAAATCATTGAACCATGAGATATTGATGACGACTTTCGAAACTCGTAAGAACTTTGCAGTTAAGGAACATATAGTTCCAATATCTAAGTTCTAAGTTCCTGAATCTGTACAAGAACTGAACTATCTTCGTTTCTTCCGAAAATTGCTTCTACAATTTTTGAAGGAAATAAACATATAAATGCTTGTTTACTTGTGAAGTTCTGGGTTTCCGGCCTCACTCAAGCATGCATACTTTATCCTCATTAGTCATGTAAGGTACATGATACACCTCTAAATATCTGATAACTAAAAAAATACGAAGTTTCCGAATTCAACTAATGAAAATAAACCGATAAACCACTTGTTAAACAAGAAAATAATAAATTCCAATATGATTCAGCAAAGAGGAGAAAGAATTGCATACTCTTGATATGGCCGAAAAGGTGTTTGTTTATAAACCTAGCGGTTTCCGGACCTCCATGACCATCATAGATTCCAACAAGTGTCCCATGGGGACCTGATTTAAACGAGCTGATTGGACCGGATTCGAGTTGGCTGTGATCTTCCAATAGATTGTTTGCTTGAATTACTGCCATCGAAAACTCGCCCGCAACGTGTTCTCCTGAGTCTTCGTACCACAATAATCCATCAACCCTACCATTACCAACCCCACCTCTACTAGAATTTTCACCCTCGACCGAAGGCTTCCAGCAGGGCGATACGATTCGCCTTAATGTTGTTGACACCATGACTTACATATTCTTAACCGAATATGCGGATTTTAAAAGGAGTCCGACAAAATGTTCAGCGTCAAGCTTAGTCGGATCTTATCTTTGAGGAATGAGATGCTCTCTCCTCCTTATTTCCGAGCAGTATAGGTGCTATCGACGCTTCTTACTATGATTCGATCTTTAGCCCTTAGGCAGGCAATAAACATCGTCTAAGTCCCTAATCCGAGTTTGATCTACGGATTGGTCCAGAAAAAACAGATTCCTGGAAGAAGAGAAGGATTCAGGGCCAGCTCCAATTCAACTAAATTTCCAAAAAGCAAAAGTTTTAGAAATCAAACATATATAGATAAATTCAGATAACATTAAATTTCACAGTTGCAATAAACATTATCTAAGTCCCCAATCCGGGTTTATGCGAACTCACGTGTGAATGTTGGATAGAAATATGTGTTAATATCTATCCCTTAAAGACATCAAATAAAAGACATGAACTTGAAACCTAATTAAAAACTCCACATTTCCAATCTTCAAGCGATTTAAAATGGATAAAAAATTATGGATTTAAATAAAAACTACAAAATATTTATTTTTCAGATAATCAATTTCGATAACTATTAGATTTAAATACTTGAACTTCACCTCTCTACATACAATAAAAAGGGAATAAAATAGAATCAAATTTACGGGAATTTCTAGAAACTGCAAAAAATGAAGAAAACCATGAAGTTTCAGACAAAAACCCATCACCTTAAAAACATCAAACAAAAATAAAGAACTGAAACAAAACATAAGTATCAATAAAAAAAAAAAAAGATGAAGCAGAGATTTTCTTCTTACATACCTTACAAAACAATGAAGAATTTCTTATAATCTTTCCAGGTTACAAGCCCTGTTTAGGAACACACCCAAATACCCTTAATTCGAAAGATTAAATAAACAAAAAAAAAGGGGGAAATTTGTTTTAAGGAGGTTGAGACAACAAACAAAAACAAAGACAAAAACAAAAGAGAATTGAAAAGGTTGTAAGAAAGTTTGAAAGGTAGATTTGGAGAGAGATTTGAGAAAGAAAAACAAGAAATGATTTTTTTTTTCTTTTTTATGAAAACAAATCTTGAGATTTTTGGAACGATCGGAAACTTTATTTATTTAATTTATATATATTTTTTTTCAGTTTTTTATTCTTCTAATTTATTGGTGGTAAGGGTTTTGACTTTGACTTTTTAGGTTTCGAGCCTTTAAACAAACCAATATTTTAGGCAACTTTTACTCATTTAGCTTTATCCATTTTTAGCAAAATAAAAACGTCCCCTTTAGAGTAAGGTTAAAGAAAGATGGAGTAAATTAGTTAAAGGTTTAATTTTTTTTTTACTTAATTGGTTTAATCAGTTTAACTTATTAAAATATTTTAAAAAATAGTGTTAAATAAGTATTAAATAATTAAATAAAAATATGTTTTTTTATTTAATGATATTTTTTTAATCTAAAACCAAATCAAGTAATAATCTTTGGAATTAATCTTTTACTGATTTATTCAAAAATAATTATTCTAATAAATTTTTTAAATTTTATAAATAAATTCTTAATTGATATTTAAAAATAAATAAATATACCTATCATAATTTTTTAACTCAACTATTCCCAATATAGAAACCTTCATTAAACACTGATTTCATTTTCATATTTTTATGAATTTATAATTAAAATATATGATTATTTTATATTCATGCTGAAACACTAGTAAATTAAGAGTACCAAAAAATTCAAAATGAATAAATAAATAAAAGCACCAAAATTTTATTGCTTGAATCAAAGAATTACTTCTACATTCGTGCACAAAGATGATTACAATTTTTTTTTAAAAAGGAATCATGGAGTTCCCGACACTCCAAAACTGGAAAAAAATCTCCTTAAAAACACATAAAAGAGTATAAGAATAGGAATCTTCTTTTTGGTTGAAATATTTTTATCCAACATATACATACATATATGTATAAATCAAATATACTCGTAGCTGACACTCATGTGAAATCAAGTAACATATTGTATGATTATCAAAACTGACCTCTCAGCCAATGGTCATTGTAGAAAGAATTCAGATATAGAATCAACACTGCCAAGAAGATCAAAGCTTTTGTTGTTGTTGTTCAACGTGTCTTTCAAGATTGTAATTTGGCCTTCCTTTAATAATATATCTTCATCTAAACCTTCAATCTTCTTCTTCAATGCATTAATTTCAGAGTTCAAAACCATGTTCTTCTCAGCATATTGCTTCACCTCTTCCCACATCAAATCTCTCTCTTGAGAAACCATTGGCAATACCCCTCTCAAGATGGCTAGTTCTTTCGTGGATTCTTGTATGTCATTCCGAAGACGGCATTCAATCTTGTCTTTCTTTAGCATCTGTTAACATCAAAATGTAGTTAAGGAATCAAACATGTGGCTAATAGAACTCAAGGTTTAACTCGGTTGGTTCGGTGGCATTTAGCAGGTTTGGGGTTCGAACCCTGACATGATTGATTCTTGTAAGTCATTCCAAATACGGATTTCGTTCTCATCTTTCTTTAGCATCTGTTACCATTGAAATGTTATTAAGGAATTGAAAAGATTAGTTAACCATGTCTACAAGTTTTTACAAGGCTGTCATCTTGCTATATTACTTGGATTTAACTATCCTAACGAGGTGACATTCAACAAGTTTGAGATTCAAATCTCAGTTTTTACAAACTCCTCCCTTATTCATAAAAAGATAAATAAATAAATAAAGTAAAATATATGTTCAAACTTCGGAGTATCAGAAACATAAAGACTGAAATGCAGCATAAACATCAAGTAACTGCAAGGGTGCACTCATATCAATCCCTAACAGACATGTGGTTTCCATTGAATTTGTATGTACATATACATATATATGAATTTGGAGGTATCAAAATACGAGTATGTCTCACAGACTCACACAAGTATGCTCATTTTTTTCCTAAGGTTTTTGATATATTTGGAGGATCATATCTCATACCCATATCCAAATACATGTATAACATGTGCATTAGACATAGACATGTTAAGAAAAATAAAAAATATAAGTAACATAGGTGTAAACAATTTGTCATCCTCTCCCTTACCCCATATAACACATATAACACCCAAAGCAAACCTATATCGACAGGTTGTTGCTTGTTTATTCCTGTTATTCACATGCAAAATAAGAAAATACATTCTGTCAGATACAGGTATGTATCTGACATGGATATACTTAATTTTTTTCAAGTTCTTTTAGTATTTGGAGTATCATACTTTCATACACATCCAAATATGTGTCGCAAATAAATATAAAGCAGAGATACTTTACAAAAAATGAAGAGTCTGGATAACATATTCATAATTCGGGGTGAGTGCAGGATACATGTATGTGCCCAATGCGGATATACTTAGTTTTTCTCAAGTTTTTCTAATACTTGAAGTATCATATTTTTGTAAACATCCACATATGTACAATATAAAAATATCAGACATGGGTACTTTAGAAAAGTCTGGTTACTTTAGAAGTTTACCTGTAGTTCGAGATCCTTCAATCTGTGGGTGAGGCATGAAATGTTGTCCATTGCGTTTTGAACTTCAAATCTAAGGATATCATTTCCTCTCACAGCTGCTGAAACCTCAGCCTGCAACTGTTCTACTTCAAGCTCTTTTGAATATAGCTTTTCCCTCAATAAACTTGTTAGCAACCTTTCTGTTTTAATTTCAGTCCTTGTAAGCTCCTAAAAAAGTGTAAAGTGTAACAAAAGCAGTGAATACAAACTTAAAAAAGAAAAAAAGAGAGATTTTAATGTACATCAGCCTATGTTGCTCTGACACTTTTTTTGCTTGAAGTATCAAGATCCAAAACATATTCGGATATAAGAACAGGGATATGACCCCCCAAACACAGGAGAAAGCTTCTATTTTCTACATGCTTGTGTTAGACACTCACACTTGAGTCTGAGAAACATAGATACTAGCTTCAACGGTAGATTTCAATAAACATATAACTCTGAAGATCGCTTGTTGAGTTTGGTTGGGACATCAGGATTCATGGATGTCAGGTGAGAGTTTGAGGCTACTGAACTGGATTTTTCGTGCACCAAAGTTGATATTGTCTCCAGATTTCTTGTTAGGTTTTGAATTTGACGTTTAAAGCCCCATACTTTCATATCGGATTCAATAAGAAATTGGCTATCTAAACCTTGTTGAGTTACTCGAAGCTGATTGTGACTGGCTTTTCCTTTGATGAACTCAATTAACTTGGAAGATAAGTGGGTGCTTTCATTAAGCATTGAGAGTCCTTGATCCTGCAAGCAGCATATGCGATTTTGGATTTCCTTGTTGAGCTTGAAAGTTAAAGCACCAATGTCATTTGTGGTACCATTCAAGCTATTCAATAAATCGATATTCTCATGTCGTAGAGAATTAACTTCCAGCCTACACGACTCCAATTCCCTTCTCAATGATAATTCTACTCCAGTTAACCTTATTTGCTCCATTTGCAGTTTTTTCACCTTGTCTTCATTCTTTTCACCTGATTTCTTCTTATCGATCTCGTCATGATATCCTTGTCGCAACCCTTCAATCATTTTCTCTTGCTTGCTGCAGGTTCGCAACAATTTGGTAATGGACTTTTGCAGTTCCTTGCACTCTTTATCTTTCTCTTTGAAACTTCTTCTAATGCAATCTTGATCTTCCGTTTCTGCTCGATAATTCTCTCGCAACTGAGAAAGATTTTTCCGTAGATCTTCATTCTCATTACTCAAGTTTTCCACCTTCATAGACAGTGATTTAAGTTGTTCTGCCGAATAAGTCATAATGCTTCTGTTTCTGGTTTCCTTCTCATTAAAGGTTGAAACCTCTCGCTGAAGTGAAACGTTATGCTCCGCTAGCTCTCGAGCTCGTTCTCGAAGCCTTTGCTCTTCTGACTGATACTTCTCAAGCTTAAGCGACCAATCACTCAACCTTCTATCCAACTCCTTTTCCAAACCCAACTTTATCTCATGCTTTTCCTTCTCTATTTTCTTTGTCTGCAACTCGAATTCAGCCCTTACCATTCGCAGTTCCTCCCTGGCACAAGCTCTATCGGCTATTCTAGACCGTAGAAGTTCCAAAACTTCAAGTGTCAGGTTTATTTTCTCCTCCATTAGGTGCCTAACAGTTTGAATAAGTGACGAAACAGCGAACCCACTGTCACGAAGAAAGCTTTCCTTCTCAAGAGCTTCAGAAGAAACAATATTCTCTCCTCAGCTTCTTTAGATCTTCTCTGTAATTCCTTATCTGTATCCTCTACCGTTTCAGAAGCGAAGTCCAGGCTCGAGAAATCTGGACATCTATTCAAGCATCCATCATATAGATCTTCAGTTGTGATCGGAATACAACAGTCAAATTCTTTCGAACTTGATATTGGGATAGCATGAGTCTGCGAAAGCCTCCCAATCACATTCTTTTTTATCATCCGTGGTGACTCATGCTCGAATCCGGTTTCCACCAAATCAGACATGTTTTTCTCTTCTGCACCATCTGATGGAGATGAAGGGGATGCATATCGAACCCGGGGCAGAAGCCTTCCACCTCCATTTCCAATATTTCTTTTCGAACAGTCCCTACACTTGCAACGTTCTGGCTGCCGTTCTCCATCGATATAGCAGTCAATAACTTTACTGGACACATTGCCAGAACAAGAAGAAGAGCTTCCAGATGAATCATAGTGCAACGTCAGAGAAACCGAAGAACATGGCTTCTCAAAACCAATTGCTGCCCCTTCACATAGTTTAGTCTTTGATTTCTTCTCCAGATTATGAGCCATCCACCCAGAAAACCGCAAGAACATGAATGGCATGCATTTAGATTTATACTCCATGAATAAAAAAGCAAATCAAATTCCTTACAGTGAGTGATCATACTGCTGATGTTGATTAACATTAGAAAGCTTGTTTAGATCATCAACAATAAATGTTGCAGATGAAAAAGAACCACTCCTTTGAAGACATGAATCATTACTAAAGCTCAGGCTATCCGATATTTGCTTTTGAGATTTTCCAAACAAATGTTTAGGACTGCAAAAACTGTGTTCGGCCTGATTGCCACCATGTTGGTCATCAAATCCATTTTCCGAAGTATTTTCCCAGTAAACTTGCTTGTTGGCTAAAGGTGAAAAATCGACATGGGTGTCGTCATTGCTTGAGAAAGATTTGAAGAAATATAGCTTCTTCATTTATACATGCAATAATATCATCAGAAGAACTGGTAGTTTTAGCTCATGAAATTTTCAGGAACCTCAAAGTACCTAGAGATTAATATATAACCTGTAAAAGTTAACAATATAATATATATATATATATATATATATAAAAGGACATCAAGACATGTATAAACATCATTAAGCTCACTTGAGACAGTGGGAACAATCTGTAAAGCAAATTCCAGAGAAATAGATCTTGGTTAAGAAAATAAGTACATCCAACTCAAATTCAAGTTTCTCAAAATGAGTATTGGATACAAGTATATGTTCGGCACAAGTATATTCAATCTTTTCAAAGTTCTATATATATTTGGAGCAACACTTATGTTCGATGTATGCACAGACACAAGTATAGGATACGATTCTCCAACAACCTTTCAAATACATGAAAATCATTTAAAAAAACTAAACATACTCGGGTAGGACGCATACACACACCAGAATCCAAGTAACATAGATTTGGAGTCCATATTTGATTACAAAACAAAATTAGAAACTAAAGATTTGTTTTAGAGGGGAAAAACCCTGAAAACAGGACAACAACTTCAACAATAGAAACTAAAAGTTTCAATAACCAAATTGTTTTATAATTTCAGCAACTATCAGTTGCCTTTTTTTTTTTTTTTTTAAATACTAAACAAACAAAATTATATGTATAAAATAAACAGATGTTAGAACAAAGATGAGGTTGAACATAACAAGACTAAAAATTACCCTAAGTCATCATTTTTCAATTCCCTAAAATCTATGATAAACTCTTAAAAGGAATATAGAAATGAAATAAATTTCATAAAATTCTAACAACATATAAGGATCCCAAAAAATAGCTGATCATCAAACAAGTAATTCAATTATGAGGAGAAATGAAAATTTGAAGTAAATTAATTCAATACAACATAGTAATGAAATCAATCTATTAAAGAAAATTTTGACCTAAAAGGAAATTAGAAGAAAATATTTCAACTTGAGAAACAAAGCATGAGAAATCAATCAGTGAACACTTCATTGTCAATTCTAATTTTCCCAGCAACCAAACAGATCAGTATTATGTATGTATGTATGTATGTATGTATGTATGTATGTATGTATTAGCAGAGACAAAGTCACTAATCACAAAACTTCTCAACTCAGCTTCTCATCACGTCAAACGGTCTACAGAGATTGCGTTAAAATCAAAACCATGAAAAAAAAAGTAAAATAAAACCCAGATAATGAATTCTTGAATTCAACAAAAAGAAGAACGCTATTATTTAGAAAACTTGAAAAAAAAATTAAATCTTTGCATTGAATTACTTACCACTAAAGGATAGAAATATTTTCTCGGGAAAATTCAAATTATTCTCAAAAATCGAAAATTAAAAAACAAAAAATCTGTCGAAATGATCAAGAAGAAAGTGAAGCACAGACAGCAGAAAGGAGCGTTTCTTTGTTTTGGGTGGGGTGGGAAATATGGGAAAAGGATGAGGGTATTATCGTCATGCGAAGGAATGTTTTTGAAATACTCTTTTGCGGGAGCGGGGAGGTAATGATTCGGTGGGTTCGTGTATAGAGAAATTTTGGTGGGGTAGGGGATCTCACGGTGGAGGGTAAAAGTCAAAACCCCTCTATTGTATCTTGAATTACATTTTAGTCCTCTACTGAAAAAATAATAAATTAATCTTTATACATTACATGAGTAACCAAAACAGTACTTTTGTTAAAATTTGGTGTTTGTATAAGATATAACAATAAATTTAATCCTCAATTTTATGCATTTATTCAATTTGACCCATACTTTTTTATTGGAAGCAAATTAAAAATGTTTGAAATTAATAAGGCTTAAGGATAAAAAAGTTCTTAATAACAAATTTTTTTTAAAATTAATTAAGTTCTTTTAAATTTTAAAAATTATTTAAAAAATTATTAAAAAATCACAATATCAATCCATTAATCTAATGATTATAAGATTTTTAAAAAAAATTGAACCTACTCTTTTAAATTATAAAGTTTTAGGTTTTGTTAGGTTACTTCCGCAACAAGTAGGGCTTAATTCTTGTGATTCAATTCCTTCTTCATCCAAACAACTTAAATGTGATTAATATGCTACCATCTATCATTTGAAATAAATAAATAAAAATTTAAAATTTAAAAAATATAATATTGGGCTGGTATATAATCAAAATTAAGTTTTAAAATTAAAACTAATATAATTTAAACTCGAATTAAATCCCGAAAATTGTAATTTTCAATAATAATCCTGCCCAGAAATTTTTGCTTGTGCAGTCTTTATTAAAATGGTCATAATTGGAGCTCTGGAATTCGAAATTATCAAACTGAAATTTAATACATCACTAATATAAACTTGTAAATAATAAATGATAATATTTACGGACTCAATCGTCGGAGTACGAGGTTCTAAATTTTCGGTACTACTGAAAAACGGTTGTTACAGTTTGCCCAATCGCTCTAAGGAGACAGTTTGAGTAGCTCTTCGATAAACCCAGAAGCCTTATCCACACCACCTGAGAATCGATTTCATTTTGGGCTATCAAGAAGTCCGACGACCATGGTTTGTAATGACCTGAAATTTATGATTAATGGAAAGTGTATTATCGGGTCTTCGTTTTTGGAAAACGGACTCGTAAATATTTTTGAAGTTAATTAAGTGATTAATTAGAGTTTAATTAAGTGAATTTAGTTTAATTAAGAGTAATTAGGAAAAAGAACTAAATTGAATAAGCTGTGAAAGATTAATTGTAGATTAAAAGAAAATAAAAAGAACCAAAATAACAATTATGCCATTTTTCTTAACTGAGGCGGCAAATGCATAAAAATCTTTGATTTTTTTATGCATAAATATGTATATTAAATTATTATTATTTATTATGGTTTTATATTTGATATTTATTAATGTTATTTTTATTAAATTAATATTATATTGTGAAAAAAATTAAAGTAAAGACAAATGTATGGTAATAAAAATATAAGTGTGTAAAAATTATATTTGTATAATAGTGATATATTTATTTAATTACTTTTATTTAATTAAATAGATATTTATTATTTATATTTATTAAGTAAAAGATAATTATTAATTAAATAATCACAATATGAGATTTTTAGTTGATAAATAAATTAGATTTATGACAAATGAATGGTTGAGATAAAGTCCATGTGTATTAATTAAAATAAAAATATTTGTAATACAAATATTAGTAATTAAATAGATATTTATTATCTATTATTATTAAATAAAAGATGTTTATTTGATAATTAATTAAATTATAAGATTTTTATGAGGTAAACAAATTAAATAGAGACAAATATAAATTATATGATTGTACAATTGTATTAATTATATTTGTTATTAAATAGATTTTTTTATTAAAATAATTATTAATATAAAATAATATATATGTTATAAAAGAATAAAGAAACAAAAGAAAAAGAAAGGAGAAAGAACAGGGAAAGGAAATAAAAAAAGGAAAAAAAAGAAAAGAAAAGGAAAAATTAGAGATTTGAAGTTTTAAGCTTTAAAAGGATAAGTTAAAGTCAGATAGTTGAATCAGCATCCCAGACTGGTCCCAAACTGTAAGTGGAGAAGTATGTTCATTATTGGTAATGGTATGTACTTAGGATGTCAAAAGTGGTCATTTTGGAAAGTTATTGTAAATGTTGTTATAAATGATAATGATTGAGTACATAGCTTAATTAAGTTTGGTATAAAGATGCAAATTTGGGAATAATTATAAATAGATTTGATTAGTAAATTATCGCTAGGTTTTGTTGATAAAAATTGTGATACCAATGAAGGTACATTGGTTAGACACTTAAGATGGTCGATTTAATATGTTTTAGATGTGTTTGATCGTAATTTGAGTAAGTTAAAAGATTAGAAATTATGTTGTTTGTGGTTTATGATTTGTAAGGTTGGTAAACTTGAATAATTGTAAGACTTATTTTGAGTCCACACGGCCTGACACACGGGCGTGTGTCTTGGTCGTGTGAAACTAATTTGTTCATAAGTAATAAGTTAGAGAGTTACACGGGTAAAGAACACGGGCGTGTCCCTAGACCACACAGGCGTGTGGGTACTGTTTGATAGGAAAAAATTTGAAAATTTGAGAAAAATTCGTAGTGATTTTAAATTAGTTTCGAATTGATTTTACTGTTCATATTGTACTTCGAAGGCCCATTAAAGGGACGATACATTAAATTTAGGATAAGTGTAAACAGTTATATTAATTAATGTCCATAATTGAACTGTATTGACTGGTAATGCCCCATAATCCTGTTCCGGGGACGGATAAGAGTTAGGGGGTGTTACATGGTCGGATAGTCAAGTAATGGACAAAAATTATCCACGGCCCCCAACCAAAACCTTATCAAAATTGTCCTCATCCTAGAATCGAACTATAAAAAAGTAATTCTCCAGATCCATTATTTGAATTGAGTACTTGGGATTCCACAACAAAGAAACCTTACTCAATAAAGCATTAAATCCTATTATTCTTCCCAACAATTTCACGATGATTGTTCTCGTCATCCTATGTTCAATGTACTCATGGACATGATTTGAGAATGTTATCGATGGAACACCATCCACCATCTCCGTGATCACATCACCATCCATGAGTGCAAAATCCTCCTCCATGGACACATTCTACTCAGGAACCGGTGAAGCCCACAGTAATGTTGATTTGTACGATGCCCTAGGTATGCTCGAACTCTATATATTCTGTTTGTTTCCATCCACCTTCCGGTCATTCATATCTGGCGGTAAATCCAATCTTGTACAGACCTTATTAGTTTCTCGACTGACATCGCTCTTTGAACTCGAAGAATTCACACTCACTGCAAATTCCACCATAAACATTGTTTCGCTTAGCATTTTCTAATTTATTTTATGTTTATTTTTAATTTTGAAAACATAAACTTTTGGTAATATAGTTAATTTGTTTATGTTAAATTTAATGCGTTATGAATTAAATTTTGATTTTTAAATCAAATTTTTTAATATTAAAATGCTACATATTCAAATGTGATAGAAGCTCATTAATAGTGTTACCAATTAGATTTTAATTTTTAAATTAGAAAAGTAATTAAAGAGATTAAAATTTAAAAATAGAAAGAGAATAGGTAGGGACCTAGGGTTAATTAAACAAAAAATTTTTGTATTAGAAATTCGGCATAATAATAAATTTAGCTTTCAAAGTTTACATAATTTTGTCAATTTGCCTCTTTTTTTTTTTTAGCTAAATTTGACCATAAACTTTTCAAAAAGTGTCAAGTCAATTTTTCTTAATGAAAATACTGACTAAACAATATATATTTTTAATAAAGTTGGCGTGACAATCCGCGTGAAAGTCCATATGCACTTCATGCTGACATAATACTATTTGTCTTATAAGTCACATTAACATATAATTTAAAAATATAAAAATAAATAAATTCAAAAAAATTTATAAAAAGTTCATAAAATTTCAAAAATATTAATATGAAGTATACATGAATTGTCATATAAGCTGCTATGTTTAAAAATATAACATTTTAGTCAACATTTCCATTTAATAATCAATCCGACTTTGTTTTTAAAATGTTGATGATTAAATTTGACTTCTTTTAAAATATTGATGATAGAAATTTAGCTTAAAAGATAATAATAACCAAATTAATAAAAAATATATATATAAAATTCAAAAGTTAAATTTAATGGGATATGAATGAAATTAGTGATAATTATTTCCAGGATAGTAGGCTTGGAAGACTAGATGAGTCAAAGTCTCTGAAAGTTGAGTGACTCAGGGATTTGATTAGGAGGAATTTAAGGCTTTGAATATGGATTTAGATGTTTTGAAATTAGTGGTGATTATGAGTAAAACTAGAAACTTTATATATGATTGTAGAGATTTTATTTTCATTACATCATAATTAAAATTATGAATGATGAACAGAAGTCCTACAAAATATTTGGTTTAATTTTACTATTAATCCCAGTTTCTTTTGATATTTGTGACTATATATTAAAAATACGAGTAAATTTACAATTAAATTTTTATATGATTAAATTTTACTATTAAATTTTAAAATTTTAATAAATTTTGTTGTCGAAACTATTTTTAACTTAAAAAACGGGGATCGACTTTAAAAAACGAATTATGGAGTCGCCACCAATCTTTTTTAGTTTAGGTGTGATCGGATCACCTAATAAATCATTTTATTAAAGTATAGATTTTGGCCTACGAAAAATCAAGAAACGGGTTCGGGATTCGGTTACGTACGAGGAAGGATTAGCACCCTCGTAACGCCCAAAATTGGTACCTAATTGATTAATTTATGTCCTAATGTCGAAAATTTTGAAGAAAAATGTTAAAACACGATCCCTTTAAAAAAATATGTGAACAACCCGAGTTGGATTTTAAGGTTCACTCGTTCCAAAGGAGTAAAATACCACTTCCAGCACGTTAGAATACGATATTTTAAGCCTTCAAAAACTGATATCACCTCATGATTTCCAAAACACGCAACGAAATTTAAAAAGGGTATTCGGTTATTTGGTCAAACGGTAAATCGAAACCCAGCACGTTAGGGCACGATTTCTCGAATTTCCAAACACAAAACATTGCCTTGTTTTAAGGAATTTCCAAATAAGCAATTATAAAACCGGCACAAAATACATTTGTTTGGTTTATTTAAGGGTAAAAACAATCGATATTGGGCGAAAATTTAGAATTTAAAGTTCGATAAAATAGCAATCATACAAGCATTGAATTGAGCATGAAATAAAATATGCGACCATAGTATTAAATGAATAATCAAAAATAAGAAAATACAAAGAAACATGTTACATGCAGTAGCAACATATCATATACTATATAAATACAAACACTAATATCCGAAGACTAATGAATTAGAAACCCATTTAAAAGAAGTTCCAAACAAATTACACAAATAAAATATAATAAGTTTTAATATAAAATAAAATGAATAACAGGTAAGAAAGAAAATTTGGAAACATTACTATACAAAAATTTTAAAACAGTTAATGAATATAAGAACTTAAAAATAAATAGAAAAATAATAAAAAAGGGGAAAATATATATTATAGTAATATACAAATGAATTTTAAAATAAATATTATAAAATAAATAATATACAAAATAATACGTATATCAATTTACATAAAAAAAACTTAATATAAATAATTGGTATATAAGAATATAAATATATAAAAAGTATTTGAAATAATATAAATGACAAAATAAAGTTTTTATAAAAAAAGATTTGTAAAGGGAAAGAAAAAAAAATTTATAAAAATTAATATAACACCAATAATATACATATAAAAAAACTAAATTATATGTAAATATAAAAAAATGTATGAGAAAATTTAAATATCACATAAAAAAAGAATTTGAAATAAATGAAATAAAAACAAAAAAAAGGAAAAACATATTGAAATGAAAGAAGAACTCAATTGAAATAAAATCAAACTAAAAGGGACAATTAATAAATACAATAAACTGTTGAAACCAAAATAAGGACTCAAATGCAGCGCGCGTTAATGTACAAGGACTGGAAATGTAAATGTTCCCAATCCCAAAACACAGCGCCCAAGCGCGGACTAAGTTGTAATGACATGCAAATTTCAGGAAAAATCTTAAAAGCAAAGGGAATATATAAAAAAAAACTTAATTAAAAGTCGACGCAAAAGGGGAGGGATCAAATGCGCAATTTGCCCAAAATAGCTAAACGCGCGGATCCTCCCCGGGTCAGGTTGGTTTGCGCGCGAGCCAGCATAAAACGGTGCCGTTTCGGCACCTTGGCTCCAATAACCAAACGGTGTCGTTTTTGTTTGTTATTAAAATTATTTTTTTTTGTTTTAAACATTATTTTAACCATTGCCTTTAAAAAAACCCTAAAAACTTTGAGAGGCTCTCTCTTATTTTCTTCCCCATTCAGTCGGCGCCGCCTCCGTCAGAGATCTGACGCGCCATGGCCATAGACGGTGGCCCAAGCCACGTACATGGGGTATTTTGACCCCGCTTTTGAAGAAAGATCGAAGGCTCAGCCTTCTCAACTCATGCCCTCGGCCGTCCTGATTGCAACAAACGAGGGCTCCCCGACGACGCGAGCACGATGTGGCTCCGGTGAGCCTCCTCCTCTCTCTCTTATACTTTAGTATTGATTTCGTGGATTCAAGCAAAAATAAAAATAGAATAGGAACGGTGATAACAAATCACCTTTGAAAAGTCCCATTTTAGTTGCTCTCTGTTGATTTTCCGTGTATTTGTTGATTTTTGATCTGTATTCTATTTCTCTAAAAAAAAGGGTAAAAACCGTCCCCTTACAATGAAAAATTTAAAGGCTTTATAGCCGAATACAAGCGGTTTCCTGCTTTTTTTTGTTTAAATCGTAGGTCGTGAAGACGTGGAGGAGGGACGGACGTGGGCGTGCAACACGCGAGTTGGGAGCGTTGATGGAGAACGACATGGTTCGTGGGTGCAAACATGGAATGGGCGTGAAGGCTGTGGGGCGTGCGGCGGCTGAAAGTAGCCTAGGGTTCTTTTCTGATTTGGGCTATTGTAGAGTTTTGGGCTTTGGAATTTTGGTCAAATATATTTGGGTTGTTTTATGTAATTGGGCTAGCTTTATATTTTTGGGTTTATTATTTTTTTTTGCTTTTGTTTTGTATGTGTATAGGCTGTAATTGGGTATTTGGGCTCGGGCTAAAATTAGGTCTTACAGCTGTCCCTCTTTGCTCATTGTCGTGTAACGAGAATGAAGCAAAGACCAAAAAAAAGAAGGCAATTTTGCTCGGTCTTGCCACATCTCAACCTCTTTATGCTCATATTCTTCAAGTAACCCTACTGCATCTTCTGGGGTATAAGAATTGTGCTTTCAATCCACTCTATATCCTCAGTCTGCTCCATTGCGACCTCAGGGAGATAAAACTTATAATTTTAATCTGCTCTCTTGCTACCTCAAAAAGATAAGACTGGTAGCTAAAATCTACTCCATTGCCGATACATGGAGATAAGATTCACCATCTTCGATCTACTCAACTACTGCTTAGGGAGATAAGATCTACAATTTTTAGTCTGCTTCTTTGCTGTCTCGGGAAGATAAGACTTGTATCTTGAGCCTGCTCCACTGCAACTTCAGGGAGATAAGGCTAGTGGCTTAAATCTGCTCCATTGCCGATACATGGAGATAAGATTCGCCGTCTTCGATCTGCTTCACTACTGCTTAGAGAGATAAGATCTACAATTTTCAGTTTGCTTCCTTGTTACCTCAAGAAGATAAGACTTGTATCTTGAGCCTGCTCCACTGCAACTTTAGGGAGATAAGGCTAATGGCTTAAATCTGCTCCATTGCTGATATATGGAGATAAGATTTGCCATCTTCGATCTACTCCACTACTGCTTAGGGAGATAAGACCTGCAACTTTCAGTCTGCTTCCTTGCTACCTCAGGAAGATAAGACTTGTATCTTCAACCTATTCTCTTGCTACCTCAGAGAGATAAGGTTGGTGGCTGAAATCTGCTCCATTGCCGATACAAGGAGATAAGATTTGCCGTCTTTGATCTGCTTCTCTACTGCTTAGGAAGATAAGATCTGTAATTTTTAGTCTGCTACACCGTCCTCTAGGGAACATGCCCTGTAGACTCGATTTTATATGTCTATTTTTATGTCAAATGATTAGAATATTATGATCAAAATGAATCAGATGCTCCTAACCAAATGCACTATGAATGATATGAATGTAGAAATGTCATGAGAATGATTCCTTTTTTAAATACTTAAAGTGTCATCACTCGTTATTCATCAGAGTTTTATTACTATCGTTTTATGTTGCCTACTTGCTCGGCTAACAATTTCCAATAGGAAACCCGTAAAAACAATCCATTTTGCTCAACTAGTTTGCCTCATTATAACTTCAGGGTCTATTTCACTGTACTTCTAGGACCTAAGGCTTGTATTATCTTCAAACCCTCCCCTGCAACTCATGAGTATAAGACCTGAATCTTTCATCAATTCGGTCTATTACACCATTCCCCGGGCGTCATGACCATATGTGTACACCTGATATTTGTATGGATAAGGAATATCATTTCTTTTTTCCCGAAAATGATCCCCTCTTACGCTTGGATTGACATCGCTAATTTCCGTTATTGACGCGGTATCCTGTCTTCTTGTTCAACCGATATCTTTGACTGAAAGTCTGAAAAGATAATATCAATTTGGACTCAAATATTTCTAGCTCTTAAGTTTGGTAAGTTCTAAACAACAATCTGGTTTCAGGTTCTTGTACCATTTAGAAACTTTTCAGAGTAATATGCATAACTTCTTTTGTAAAAGTTTTATTAGTCCATTAATCATTATTTCAATGCAAAAATGCTTGAAAAAAATCATAATAAGGGATAAGAAAGAAAATAATTGGGAGTATAGCTCGAAACAAATAAGTCAATCAAAGATAGCAAATACAATAACAAGGAAATTTATTGGGAGCATATCTTGAAATGAATAAAGTAATAAAAATAGTAAATTCAATATGGGTAAGATGAAGACTAGGTGCCCCAGATATCGCAGCCTGAGCTTCTCTGTACGAACTTTTTGATGACCATTTTGAGCTCGACATGTGTTTAGGTGATCTAGAGTACTTTGTCGATGCCCTAAGATGTAACATACATTCTCCTTGTTAATTCAGGCATAGCAAGATTACTGCATGCCCCACTTTTATTTGAATTACCCTTTACGGGTTTTCAATTCAAATCTTCATTTGGTCTCAAGGCGCCCTTTACGGGTTTTTGCCTTGGCCTCTTATTTTTATTTTTTCTTTCTTTTTTTTTTTTGGCGCCCTTTGCGGATTTTCACCTTAGCCTCCTTTTAAGCGAAGTACTTCTTGACTGAATCCGAATTTACTGGGTTAGGTAGGCTCCTACCATCCATCTCAGTTAATATCAGTGCCTCTCTAGAAAAAACCTTTTTTACCACATGAGGTCCTTCCCAGTTTGGCATCCATTTCCCTCTAAAGTCTTTTTGTATAGGGAGGAACTTTTTCAACACCAAGTCCCCCTCATAGAATACTTTGGGGCGAACCTTTTTGTTGTAAGCTCGCATCATTCGCTTCTAGTACATTTGACCATGACGGATATCCTTCAGCCTCTTTTCTTCAATCAAGTTCAGGTGATCTTACCGGGATTGGATCCATTCTATTTCGTCCAACTTCAACTCTGATAAAACCTGGAGAGAAGGAACTTTGACTTTAATAGGCAAAACTGCCTCCATCCCATAAACCAATGAGTACGATGTTACCCCGGTAGAAATTCTAACAGATGTTCGATAGGCATAGAGAGCAAATGGTAACTTTTCATGCTAATCCTTTTAGGTCTCAACCATTTTCCCCACAATCTTCTTGATATTTTTATTAGCTGCCTCAACTACACCATTCATTTTCGGGCGATAGGGTGACGAGTTGTGGCGCTTAATTGTAAACTATCTGTAGACCTCTACTATCACACTATTATTCAAATTCAACGCATTGTCAGATATGATCCTTTCTGGCATGCCATATCGACATATGATCTCCCTCTTCAAGAACTTGCTGACTGCCGACTTTGTAATGTTGTCGTATGAATCAGCATCTACCCACTTGGTGAAGTAATCAATAAACACAAAGATGAATCGATGTTCGTTAGAAGCCTTCGGCAAAATTGGCCCAATGACGTTTATGCCCCACATTGAGAAAGGCTATGGAGAAGTCATAACATGAAGAGACGAAAGAGGCACATGAATCTTGTCTCCATAAATTTGGCACTTATGACATTTCTTGGCATAACTGATGCAATTTTCTTCCATCATGGACCAGTAATACCTGAATATCATGATTTGCCTGGCCATTGTGAACTCATTGGCATGCGTCCCGCAGACACCTTTATGGACTTCTTCCAGGATTTTCTTAGCTTCAACAGAGTCAACACATCTTAACAGCACTTGATCCTTCCTCCTTTTATATAGGATCTCTCCGTCTAAAACGTAATCACTGGCCAGCCTCTTTAAGGTTCTCTTATCATTTTTAGTTGCCTGATCAGGGTATTCACGGTTCTTCACATATCGTAAAATGTCATGATACCAAGGATAATCATCTCTCTCTTCCTCTTCGTCAATATTAAAGCAATGAGCTGGAGCTTCACAAATACTCATCTAGATCGGCTTCATATCCTCCTATTTATTTACTCTAATCATAGAAGCTAATATAGCCAAGGCGTCAGCTATCTAGTTTTCATCTCGTGGGAGATAATAGAATGCGATATCGTCAAACCCCTTAATTAAATCTAGAACTAGCTCCCGATAGCTGATCAACTTTGGGTCTCTTGTTTTCCATTCACTTTTGAGCTGATAGATCACCAGTGTGGAATCCCCATACACCTCTAACACCCTGATTTTACGCTTTATGGCTGCACAGATTCCCATGATACATGCTTCGGACTCTACCATATTGTTTGTGCAATCAAAATCTAATTTACAAGTGAATGGATAATGATCTCCACTTGGGGATATCAAGACTGCCCCAATTCCATTACCAACGGCGTTTGATGCTCCGTTAAAATTCAATTTCCAATGATGATCTTCTGGAGTGTCCTCTTCAGTAGTTGCCACATACATTAGATCTTTATTAAAGAAATCAAAGTTCAATGGCTCGTAATATTCTAAAGCTCTACTGGCTAGAAAATCTGCTATTGCACTCCCTTTCACAACTGTTCAGTTTACATAAACTATGTCGAATTCGAAAAGTAAAATTTTCCATCGAGTCATCATTCCACTCAAAGCAGTTGACTCCATCATGTACTTTAAAGGGTCCAATTTCGATATTAACCAAGTCATATGATACAACATGTACTGCCTCAATCTCTGAGTAGTCCAAACCAAGGCACAATATAATTTTTCAATTGGCAAATATCTCACTTCACATTCAGTGAATTTCTTACTGAGGTAATATATCGCCTTTTCTTTCTTTCCTGTCTCATCGTATTGACCGAGTACACATCCCATCGAATTGTCAAATACTGTCAAATACAGTATCAATGGCTTACCAGGACTAGGTGGCATTAACACTAGGGGATTGGACAAATATTGTTTAACCTTCTCAAAGGTTTTCTGACATTCATCATCCTACACACATGGGTTACGTTTCTTGAGAAGGCGAAATATGGGGTCACATTTCTCAGTTAGTTGTGAAATGAACTAGGCAATATAATTTAATCTTCCTAGGAAACCTCGAACTTCCTTCTGAGTGCGCGGCGGAGACAATTTTGTATAGTCTTGACTTTGTGAGGGTCGACCTCAATTCCCTTTTCGCTGACTATAAAACCCAACAATCTCCCTGAACTAGCTCCGAAAGTACATTTTGTTGGATTGAGCTTTAGCTGAAACTTTCTCAGCCTTAAGAACAATTTCCTCAGAACCTGTATATGCTCATTTTCTGTTCGAGATTTTGCAATCATATCATCGACGTAAACCTCAATTTTCTTGTGCATCATGTCGTGAAACAAAGTTACCATGGCTATTAGATACGTTGCTCCTG
Source organism: Gossypium longicalyx (assembly GCA_025698465.1). Lineage (NCBI taxonomy): Eukaryota > Viridiplantae > Streptophyta > Magnoliopsida > Malvales > Malvaceae > Gossypium > Gossypium longicalyx. Next base: position 94,211,420 of record CM047000.1, on the reverse strand, counting down.
CATTCTTCAACTCGAATGGCATCACCTTATAGCAAAAAGTTCCCCATAAGATTATGAATGTAGTCTTTTCCATGTTTTCAGGATGCATCTTTATCTAATTATATCCAGAGAAACCATCCATGAAGGAGAACAGCGAGTAACCCGTTGTGTTATCTACCAAGGTATCGATGTGAGACAGTGGGAAGTTGTCCTTTGGGCTGGCCTTATTCAAGTCTCTGTAATCTACGCACATCTACATTTTTCTATCTTTTTTAGGGACAGAGACAATGTTGGCTACCCATTCTGAGTAATTCACCACTTGCAAGAATCCGACATCAAATTGCTTCCTAACATCTTCTCTTATTTTTACTACAACATCCGGTCTTATCATTCGAAGCTTCTGTTGTACAGGCTTGCACTCTTCTTTTATGAGGATGCGATGCACCGCAATATCAGCACTTAACCCAGGCATGTCTTGATATGACCATGCGAAGATATCTTTGAACTCTTGCAGTAATTCAATGAAGTCTCGTCTTGTTTCCTCAATTATGCAAGTTCCAATGTTCACCTCATTCCCTTCTTCCAAGGTCACATTCTCGATTGTCTCCTTATGAGGTAGAATCTATTTCTCTTTCTGCTCTACTATCCTTAACAAATCTAGAGGTAAGTTACAGTCTTCATCATCTTTAAAATCCTGAGATCCCTCCAGACACATGTCTCGCTCAAAAGGGAACTCTGGGTTTATAACAGCATCACTCATGTCATTAACATCTAGAGACCTATTGTAGGCATAAAAGGATATCCAAAAAATAAAAAAATCTAATAATAACTTTATTTGTATGGCATGACTATAAATGAAATGCAAGAAAAGAATATTTGCTCAAGATAAAAGAATATTTATTCAGAATAGGACATAAAGGTGTATTTATATTGACATAAAGATGTTTTGAACATGAGCCTATTTTACAAAAGATTATTGTTGTTTCTAGGATTTAAAACAACAAGTGTGTTTTGAACATTACTCTGTATTAGCTCTAAAAACTATAGGAATTTCTTCTATAGTCCAGTTGTTCAGAACACTTCCAGGCTCATAAGGGCAAATACTTGCTAGGTCTCTTTCCATCACATTCTCTTCAGATATAACGTTGATGTTCAGATTTACAATCAAATCTTCGGTCATTCTTTCCCTTGTCATTTTAGGTTTAGGATAAATAATTCCTCCTGACACAAAAGTATTGGATATATGGGGAAAAGTCATCAATTCCCACTTGACCTTTGCCCCACTCAATCGCGCTCTTCGTCTCTCTTGCCTCATTTCCATCTCCTTTCTCTTTTTCTTTGCATCTGGCCTATACCCTAAGCCAAAGCGATCCTGTTTATCAGTAAAAATCAGCACCTCAACTCATCCATGAAGATACTTTCCAAGTCCCCTTCCAAGCAATGTCCTCTTTCGCACTGATAGTTGCAAGCTCATTCTCGTAGCCTCAGATATTTTTGGTATTGAGACCCTACCCCTTCAATGATGAAAGTTGTATTTACGAACTCTAATGTCCGAAAGGAACACTCTATCGCCTCAGTATCATTTTCTATATACGATACATCACTAGTGACAGATGCAATAATGTCCTCCTCTGCGTTTATCGTTATTAGCCGGCCCTCTGTCACCAACTTTAGCTTTTGGTGCAATGATGACGGTACTGCCCCTACCGAGTGAATCCATGGCCTCCCCCATAGGCAATTATAAGAAGGCTTGATATTCATCACTAGGAAATCTATCTCGTATGTGTTTCGTCCGATCAGAGGAGGTACCTCAATCCTTCCTATTACCTTTCTTTCGGTGCCATCAAATGCTCTCATTATGTTCTGGTATGTCTTCATGTGAGAACTGTCTATTGGCAACCTATTTAATATAGATAGGGGCAAGACGTTCAATGCCGATCCATTATCAATTAGTACCCCTGGTGATGTATACCCCTTGCAGCGAGTGGTGATGTGCAGAGCCTTGGTAGATCCCATGCCCTCTAGCGGTATCTCATCATCACTGAAAGAGATAAAATTGGCGGCTCTTATGTCACTGACAAGATGGTCTAGCTTGTTTACCGAAATGTCGTCAGCGACATAAGTTTCGTTCAACACTTTCATCAATACATTACGGTGTACCTCTAAGTTTAGGAGCAGAGCTAGCAACGATATACGCGTTGGTTGTTTGTGTAATTGTTCCAAACGCTATACTCACTGTGCTTTAGGAACTTCAAGAATTCCTTAGCTTTTCTCTCTGTTACAAGCTCATTAACCAGTAGTCCTGACCTTTCTTCCCCCTATTCAATCATCAAGGACTTCCCTTTTACAGACTCGACTTTTTTATTTGGCGTGTTGACCGGACTCCTCTCTCTTGATAACGCCACATTGCAGTTATAATTCTAAGTCACCCTTTTGCTATCCTTATAAGGAAAAGCCGCGGGTTTCTAAATTACAACTCTTGGTATAATTTTTGCTCCAGTTTCATTAATTCTTAGTCGTGAAATAATCACCACCGAGTGATTAACCTCATAAACCTTCTCTATTAACCCCTCCTCTGAGGTGCATACATCATCCTCCTTAGTAAATTCAAAGAACTCCAGTTCTTTGTTGTCCATTAGACCCTGTACCAAGGCTCTGAATTCATCATATGTTTCAATCTCATGGTCTTCCTTATTGTGGAACTCACAATAGTTCCTCGCCTCTTGGGATTTGCTCTCCAAGTATTGCTTGATTAACCCTCTTTCCACCATCTTCTTCCAAACCTCTCTCAACGGGGTTTTCACTTCTGTTACATTCAACTTAACTTTCCTTCACATATTCTCGACTATCGCGTTTACCCCATTATCAATATGATTGGGTAACAGATTTTCTACACCAGGTGTATCATCAAATTTTACAACATCCATTTTGATGAGTCTTTCGACTATACTTTTGAAAGAGGTACAGTTCTCTATCGAGTATCCCGTGATTCCTGCATGATATTCACATTGGGCACTTGCATCATACCACTTGGGGTATGGGGGTTACAATAGTTTTAAGTAGAACGGGGATACAACGTGTGCATCGAATAGACTTTTGTACAACTCCCGATACGTCATTGGAATGAGAGTAAACTGGAGCTTCTCCGTGTTCTCCTTTGTATTGGGTTCTTGCCTTGATGAAGTTTGCTGGCCCCTGGCTACTACTTTCGGTTGGTTTACCGTGATTGGTTTCGCATAACCCATGCTCACGTTGCTGACTTTATTTTCTCTCTCTTCAGGGCCGACCTCCTGGTGCTTTCTCTAACCTCTATCTTTCTGCACCTTATCGCATTCTCTATTATTTGACCGGACATCACTATGTCTGCGAAACTCTTAGTTGCGCTTCCCAGCATGTGATTAATAAAAGGTGCCTTCAAGGTATTAATGAAAAGCATTGTTGTTTCTTTTTCCAACAGTGGCGGTTAGACTTGTGTAGCAACTTCCTTCCATATCTGAGCGTATTGCCTGAAACTTTCATTCGACTTTTTCTCCATGTTTTGTAACGTGATCTTGTCAGGCACTATGTCTGTCATATGGCCATATTGCTTTATGAAAGCCTGTGCCAAGTCCTTCCATGATTTAACTTGGGTACGACTCAGCTGATTGTACCATTTGGCCGCGGCCCTAGACAAACTATCTTGGAAACATTGAATCAATAACTGATCATTATTGACATGACTAGTCATCCTCTGACAAAACATCGTAATGTGAGTCTCAGGGCAGCTGGTTCCATTGTATTTTTCAAACTCTTGCATTTTGAACTTTAGAGGGAGGCTCAACTCCTTAGCATCTATTCCGCAATAATAATCAGCATTTTCCAACGCCTTGAATTTCTCTTCCAACCATTTGTATCAATCTTTCAATTGCTTTGGGAGTTTTACTCTTGCCTTTTTTGCTTCTGCTACATCATCGACGTCAGAGACTGCAGGATTTGTTCGATTGTCCTCGGGGTTAGAACACGAGCCCATTGGGAAATTTATCGGTGCTAAAGAACCAGTTTGATATTAGGGTCTGATACTGACAGACACCCATTGTGATGGTACTAGGGTATTTTTTGGGGTAAAACCTGGGGGGTAAGTAAGGATCTCACTATCGTCTTCAGTATTGATCATGTGACTTTTCCTTTTTTCTGGCCTTCCCATTAGTAGCTTAGACAATTTGTCATCATATTCTTTTGAGATTCCAGCATATAATGCTAAATCTTGGTCAACTGTTCTTGCATCTATAATTACAGTTGATCCTGCATTTCTTTCTGCATTTGTTCCAGTTTTTCCAACCTTTGATCCATAGCTTTTGTTTTTTTCGTGTGTAGTAGTGATGTTCCAGGATAACTATAATATGATTTCAAATTAATTAATATTCTTTTGTGAAATTTAATGCACATGATGTGATGAAATGCCAATGCATGAGATGAATGCAAAACTAAAAAAAGTCGATTCTGATTCAATTCCATTTAGAAACTTTATTAGAAAAAAATCCTTTACATAAAATAGATCATAAATACGACTTTGCCTTAATGCTCAAAGTTTTAACTTTCTTAAGAAGGCAAGACAGCTTACGACCCCGGTCTAATTCTAACTCATACTTTACACTAAGCACATCAGTTTGAACCGCTAAGGTCTGTAAATGATCAGCTACTTTTCGAATCTAAACCACGGCTTCGCCCATGATATAATCTCTATCACTGACCTGGTTCAGCGATTGACGGAGCTATTCCTTCTATTGCTCATTGTTCGACTCAAGGAATTTAATTCGAAGTTCACAGTTCTGTAACGCAGACTCGAGTTCTTCTACATTCCCTTTCAAATCCTCGATCCTGCTCAGACTGGCTCTTAATTCAATGTCAGAGTTACGACCACGATGCTAATACAGTGCTTTCTCTAACTCCGCTACTCGAGCTACTAACATCTCTTTCTCATATTGGCCCTCAACCAAACTCTTCTTTAAGGAGCTTTCATGTGCTCGAGCATCATGGAACCTCTTCTCCCACTGATCAGCTCTAGCCTTTTCTTATTGAATTTCTTGACGCCACTACTTTGACGTATTTCCCAATCCGGCTGTTCTCATCAACATACGCAGCTTCTTATAATCAATCTTCAAACTGTCCAAGTCTTCTTCAACCTTTCTTTTTCTTTCCCTCAACTTCTTGGCCTCGAGTTTCTGAACATCGACATCTAACCTCAGATGCATCTTTTCCTCCTCCAATTATTCTATCTTTTTCCCTAACTCCGAATTTCTCTTTTCGAAGTCCTGTTTTATGATTTCTAGCTCGGAGGGGATTACTTGTAAATATTCTTCCATCGACCGAACGCCCTCTAAACTTGGCCCAAGGATATTATCATTGATCCTTTTACTCAACCACCCCTTGTATTCAGGAGTCGTCATTGAACCTACGGCCAATCTCTTCATTCGATGTGTCTGTTTCCAAGCATCAGAAATCTCTCGAACCTTCTTCTTATAATTATCCTCCTTGTACGAGAACTCATATTGGGCTAGTCCATGTGTTATCGGTATAAACTGTCTTGATCTGTATTGTCTTAAAACGAGCAAAGGGGCATATCCAACAGCTCCCTAAATCTCAGGAAGAGGTATCCAATCAAAACTTCCACACCGGTAGAGAATCTCATCAGGAACCAACCAATGAGCTCTCCATTCAACGTCCTCTTCCTGAAGATTTCGAAGGAGCGCGATCCAATTTTCCTCCGATATGTCATCTCTCCTGAGTGTGGCTGTTATCTCCTTTAATGGGGAGTAATTCCCAGAGAAAATCTGATAGGAAACTTTATCTACCTTCTAGAAATGACTGTGGAGCCAAGCCATCAGTAACTGTGCACACCCTATAAATCTAACTTCACCTGTCCTCCGACATGCACTCAAAGATCTGAATGTCTAGGCTAGAATTACCGGTACCGGTGTGACCTGTTTGTCAAGTCGTTCAAATAAGTTGACAACTGCTTCATCTACATGCCTTAAAGCCTTGAGGAAAATTACCAAACCATAGATACTCAAGGCGAATACATTAACCTTTTCCTTCATATCTGGATGTGCTACGATCAGATCTCTTAAACTCACCCAAAGAATGCATTTACCATAACTTTTTTGCTGAATTCGGGCTGTAACCCACTGTTCACTCATCCCGGTAACACTCATTAATTTATTTACAAAAGCTGGGGTATTAGCAGCCTTGGAATAAGTTTTATCGACTTGAACCTTTGGACAACGAAGCAAAGCTGTATACTTCTTCACAGTAGGCACCAAGTCCACCTTCCCGAAGGTGAAACAACTATATGCCGGGTTTCAAAACTGAGCCATAGCCCGAAACAAGTACTTGTCCACCTTGATGTTGAGCAGGTAGGGTAAGTCGCCATAATTTAATAGAACAGCTGTTTAGCCTTATCATCCCAACGAGCCCATATATCTCTCAATTTTTAGAACTCGTTTTGGGTCACATTGATACGAGTGAAGTCTCATAACTCCGATGTATATCCCTCAGCTAGGCTATCCCCTTTCTCAAGTTGCATATTCTCTGACCACATACGGACAGTTGCATTATCCTCCACTTTATCAAGGAATTCGCTCTCCATGACAAGCTTTCTAATTTAGTAACCGAACAGAAATTGACACCTCTTTAATATGAAATGACATGCAAACATAACCACAACAAAACACAAGAAGTTAGTATCGAAAAATAAAAATCAAAGCAAATAGAAAAAAATCAAACACCTATCTGGGTAATCGCTAGGGTTCAACATAGCTCTATCTAGGGCGGGCTCTTAGAGTTCACTATATGTGGCTCGGTTCTAAGAAAAGGGTACCCGAACCAGCAGATTCCTTAACCCTCACCCATTATAGGCTCATGTGGAATGAGTTCAGTTCAGGGGAATACATTTCCCTATGGCCATGTGGAGGTGAAAACCTCATGAAGACATAGGTACGGATGTATCCCGGAAGCAATCCACTAGTCCATGCGGAGGTGAAAACCTCACGAAAACATAGCTTCTTACTCCCACTTGAAAGGTGTGTCCACAATGGTCATGCAATGCAATGCGAGGGAACATAAAAACTCAATACATAAAAATATAAATAAAATGATGAAAACCATAACACCCATGAAATGCAATGAGGATCGTATGTTTAAAAACCAAACTTATAATTTTCGACAAAAGGACAGAAAATAATCAATTTTACGGCTTGACTCTCTTATTGGTCCTCAGTGGAGTCACCAAGCTGTCGAAACCATTTTTAACTTGAAAAACGGGGATCGACTTTAAAAAACAAATTATGGAGTCGCGACCAATCTTTTTTAGTTTAGGTGTGATCGGATCACCTAATAAATCAATTTATTAAAGTATGGATTTTGGCCTACAAAAAAAATCAAGAAACGGGTTCGGGAGTCGGTTACATACGAGGAAGGATTAGCACCCTCGTAACGCCCAAAATTAGTACCTAATTGATTAATTTATGTCCTAATGTCGAAAATTTTGAAGAAAAATGTTAAAACACGATCCCTTTAAAAAATATGTGAACAACCCGAGTTGGATTTTAAGATTCACTCATTCCAAAGAAGTAAAATACTACGTCCAGCACGTTAGGATACAATATTTTAAGCCTCCAAAAACTGAGATCACCTTATGATTTCCAAAACACGCAACGAAATTTAAAAAGGGTATTCGGTTATTTGGTCAAATGGTAAATCGGAACCCAGCATATTAGGACATGATTTCTCGAATTTTCAAACACAAAACATTGCCTTGTTTTAAGGAATTTCCAAATAACCAATTATAAAACCGACACAAGATACATTTGTTTGGTTTATTTAAGGGTAAAAAAACAATTGATATTGGGCGAAAATTTAGAATTTAAAGTTCGATAAAATAGCAATCATACAAGCATTGAATTGAGCATGAAATAAAATATGCGACCATAGTATTACATGAATAATCAAAAATAAGAAAATACAAAGAAACAGGTTACATGCAATAGCAACATATCATATACTATATAAATAAAAACACTAATATCCGAAGGCTAATGAATTAGAAACCCATTTAAAAGAAGTTCCAAACAAATTACACAAATGAAATATAACAAGTTTTAATATAAAATAAAATGAATAACAGGTAAGAAAGAAAATTTGGAAACATTACTATACAAAAATTTTAAAACAGTTAATGAATATAAGAACTTAAAAATAAATAGAAAAACAATAAAAAAAGGGAAAAATATATATATTATAGTAATATACAAATGAATTTTAAAATAAATATTATAAAATAAATAATATACAAAATAATACGTATATCAATTTACATAAAAAAAACTTAATATAAATAATTGGTATATAAGAATATAAATATATAAAAAGTATTTGAAATAATATAAATGACAAAATAAAGTTTTTATAAAAAAAGATTTGTAAAGGGAAAGAAAAAAATATTTATAAAAAATAATATAACACCAATAATATACATATAAAAAAACTAAATTATATGTAAATATAAAAAATGTATGAGAAAATTTAAATATCACATAAAAAAGAATTTGAAATAAATGAAATAAAAACAAAAAAAAGGAAAATAAAAAAAAGGAAAAACATATTGAAATGAAAGAAGAACTCAATTGAAATAAAATCAAACTAAAAGGGACAATTAATAAATACAATAAACTGTTGAAACCAAAATAAGGACTCAAATGCAGCGCGCGCTAATGTACAGGACTGGAAATGTAAATGTTCCCAATCCCAAAACGCAATGCCCAAGCGCGGACTAAATTGTAATGACATGCAAATTTCAGGAAAAATCTTAAAAGCAAAGGGAATATAAAAAAAAAACTTAATTAAAAGTTAGTGTAAAAGGGGAGGGATCAAATGCGAATCTGCCCAAAATAGCTAAACGCGCGGATCCTCCCCAGGTCGGGTTGGTTTGCGTGCGGGCCAGCAAAAAACTGTGCCATTTCGGCACCTTGGCTCCAATAACCAAACGGCGTCGTTTTTGTTTGTTATTAAAATCTTTTTTTTTTTTTTGTTTTAAACATCATTTTAACCATTGCCTTTAAAAAAACCCTAAAAACTTTGAGAGGCTCTTTCTCATTTTCTTCCCCATTCAGCCGGCGCCGCCTCCGTCAGAGATCCGACGCGCCATGGCCATAGACAGTGGCCCAAGCCACGTACATGGGGTATTTTGACCCCCCTTTTCGAAGAAAGACCGAAGGCTCAGCCTTCTCAACTCAAGCCCTCGACCGTCCCGATTGCAACGAACGAGGGCTCCCTGATGGCGCGAGCACGATGCGACTTCGGTGAGCCTCCTCCTCTCTCTCTTATACTTTAGTATTGATTTCATGGATTCAAGCAAAAATAAAAATAGAATAGGAACGGTGATAACAAATCACCTCTGAAACGTCCCCTTTTAGTTGCTCTCTGTTGATTTTCCGTGTATTTGTTGATTTTTGGTCCGTATTCTATTTCTCTAAAAAAAAGGGTAAAAATCTTCCCCTTACAATGAAAATTTTGAAGGCTTTATAGCCGAATACAAGCGGTTTCCTGGTGTTTTCTTGTTTAAATCGCAGGTCGTGAAGACGTAGAGGAGGGACGGACGTGGGCGTGCAACATGCGAGTTGGGAGCGTTGATGGAGGACGACATGGTTCGTGGGTACAAAGGTGGAACGGGTGTGGAGACCGTGGGGCGTGCGGGGGCTGAAAGTAGCCTAGGGTTCTTTTCTGATTTGGGCTATTGTAGAGTTTTGGGCTTTGGAATTTGGGTCAAAGTTATTTGGGTTGTTTTATGTAATTGGGCTGGCTTTATATTTTTGGATTTATTATTTGTTTTTGCTTTTGTTTTGTATGTGTATAGGCTGTAATTGGGTGTTTAGGCCCGGACTAAAATTAGGTCTTACATTTGTCACTAATTTTAATTTTTTAATTAAATATTACCACTCAATATTAATTTTGATAATTTGAAAGCATAATTTTATAATAAAAAAATTCTTTCAATTATTTTATTTTAATAGTTAACAATAATTTAACTTATAAATGTTAAAAATTAATAAACTAATTCAAAATTTCTATTTAATGAAATAAAAATTTAGAAAAATGAACATACACGAAAGAAAGTTAAGTTAAAGTAATAGTTGCTTTGCAGCTTATGTTTATGCACTACTTATAATATCTTCTGTAATACTTTGTATTTTTTTTTTTTTAAGGAAGTTGAAAAACTAACGAATGAATTGATTGATTAAATCTAACAAATCTATTTTTGAATATTAATTAAAAATATAATATTTAAACTCTTTCATAACAACAGGAATTTAGCAGTTATGGTAATATTTGCTTAACAGCTTAAGTTTATGCGGTACTCAAACATAATTTAAACAATACCCACAAATACAAATTTAGAAATTATGATTAACACAATGATATTCATATCATCTGCCAAAGTAACAATACCCCTACTTATTTATTCTAATCGCTCTCAAAGAACTGATCATGTTGAATTTTCCCATCCAATTCAATTCCGAGTTCCAATGCCACTATCACAAATTACAAAAACAGAAAAATAATTGTTTTAAATTAAATATTAAATTAAGAAAGACGAAACTTATGAAATACTTGATAGAAAAGAAACTCACCTAAGCAAGATGATGGATGTAGAGCTAGTTTCTTCTTGCTCTGTTTCTTTGTACCCACCTCTTGAAGTTGTATTGCCAGTCTCTCTCTACCTTTCTAACAAACCACCATGGTTTTCCTGTTGTAAATATAATGTAACCCATGTTTAATCCTAGCACCATTCCACTTCCATACCCCATCATTACAACTTGCCAAAAGAAGGGTATTTCAGAACCTTCATGTTCCACCACCAATGGTGAAGGCAGTTCGTCCCCTCCATGATTGACGCATTGCTTGGACAATGGTAATCCACACAATCCCAAGTTACTGCCATAGGAATCATTATTAAAGGTATTGAATTGATTCCCATGAGGAATTGGTCCAACAAGATTATTTTCTGAAAGATTCAACACTTCAAGAAATGTTAAATTTGTCATTTCAGATGGAATCCTACCGCCAAGCTTATTTGATGAAAAATCTAACGATTCAAGTGCTACCAAATTTCCAAACGATGCTGGAATAGGACCGATGAAGTTGTTGTGAGAGAAGTTGAGCATTTGTAGGTTAACAAGTTGCCCGACTTCCTCAGGAATTTTTCCACAGAATTGGTTGTTTGACAAGTCCATAGATACAAAAATGGCCACAGCCTTCGTCAATTCAAGCTCCAATCTTTTCGTTGTTACTTTCACAGGAATTTCATAAATACTACTGCCATATATCATCATATTTTTGAAAATTGTGGAGTAGAACTCATCAGGTTTACCTTTCATTGCTCTCAAATTTTGAAAGAGTTTCGTGGGCAATGTACCTGTGAACTCATTTCCAGAGAGATCAATTATTCGCAATGCAGAAAAACTAAATGAAGCTATGGAATGAGGCAATGATCCATGAAACCTATTAAATCTCAGAATTAGAATTTGCAATCTTGGAAGTGAAGCTAACCAATAGGGAAACCTATCTGATAACTTGTTTTTCCCTAAATTTAAAAGTTCCAATGAAATACAATTAGCCAAAGATGGTGGTACTAATCCTTCCAATTGATTGTCATTCAGTAAAAGATGGCTCAACTTACTTTTATTCACAAAAGAATCAGGGATCTTGCCATAGAAGTTGTTCATCTGCAAATTTAAGAACTCGAGAGACCGTAAATTTCCAAAACAATCAGAAATAGTTCCACTCAAGCTGTTTTCGGACAAGTCCAAAACATCAAGTGAACTTAAATTGCAAATAGAAGAAGGGATGTTTCCTGTCAATTTATTCTTTGAAATGATGATCACTGACAACTCCTTTGAACTTGGAATTTGAGGATTCAAGCAAGTTGGGAGAATTGGTCCTTGAAGCAAGTTGGAACGAAGGTTGAGATATCCCAAATTGTTTCCCGGAAATTGCTCCAAAGCAGTCAAAAAGTTATCAGAAAGGTCCAACGATATCAATCCTTCCCACCCTTCAGCTTCCCATTTGGAAATTCCACCAGAAATCACGTTATTAGAAAGGTCTAAAAATGTCAACTTCGATGTTCGAAAGAAATTCGGAAACTGCCTTACGCTACAACCGGAGAATATCACAGTTGTAAGCTGGGGGAAAGAATAGTTCAGATCATTGCCGCTTGTGCTTAATGATAATAAACTATTACTTGAAACATCAAGAAATTCAAGACTCGTGAGTTTTGAAAGCATATCTGACTTGATTACACCACTCAAGTTGTTTGATGACAAATCAAGTGAAGTAAGGTTCACAAGATCAAAAATGGAATCTGGTATTGGACCACTCAAGTTGTTCGATGACAAATCAAGTGAAGTAAGGTTCACAAGATCAAAAATGGAACACGGTATTGAACCACTGATGTTATTATAACTCAAATAAACCTCTTGGATGGGACTAGGCTTCTGAATTCGATCGATCGGACCCACTAGTTTGTTATAACTGAGGTCCAACTGTAGAAGAGATGGCAGAGTAAACAGCCAAGATGGTACTCCAGTACCACTTATAGAGTTATATGATAACCAAAGTTCCTCTAGAAATTGAAGCTCACTAACATGATTTGGAAAGGGACCTTCCAAGTGATTATATGACAAATCCAAATGGGTAATTTTTGTGAGGTTGAAGATAGTTATTGGAAGTGGACCACTCAAATTGCATGAAGAAAAGCTCAAAGAAGTTAATTTTCTAAGGTTTCCAAAAACATCTGGAATCTGTCCTTCAAGCGAATTTCCTTCTAAACCAACGGAAATGATTTGAGTGAGATTTCCAAATGATGCTGGAATTGACCCCCTAAAACTACATTCGGAAAGGTCCAACAACTCAAGGCCACTACTCCAGTTTGTGTTAGGGAGATAACCTGCGAGATTCTCATTCCCACTTAAATCTAAAACTTTGAGGTTTGGAAGCTGAAAAGCTTGAGTTGGAAATTCCCCATGCAATTGACACCAACTGAGACTCAAATGTTCTAGTGACGAAGACAAGTTCAGGAAAGAAGTAAGTGCAACATCAGACATATCTACAGTGTCAAGCACAAGTTTTCCTAATTTGGTCAAGTTTCTTGCAAGCATGTCGAAACCATGGCCATCAAATCTCAAATATGATTCATTATCATCAAAGAACCCATTATAAGAGAGATTAAGATGGGTTAAACTCACCAACTGGCTAAATAACTTTGATGAGATGATGCCATCGAAATCATTATCAGCAAGGTTGAGTCGCTGGAGTCCATGAAAGTGAAACAAGCAGCTAGTGTTCTCAAGAAGAGAGCCTCCGAGGTTGTTGGAGCTCAAATCAAGCCATTGGAGGTTGTGAAGTTGAAAGAGGCTGTTGTTTGCAAAGAGAGAACCAACAAGGCAACTGTGACTAAGATCCATGCCGATTACTTGACCAGTCACGTTGTTGCATTTCACTCCCTCCCATGAACAACAATCGATGCTTTTGTTCCATGACTCTATGTCTATCCTGGGATAAGGGTCTCGATAACCACCATCATGATAAAAATCACAATCAACAGAAATGGTGGTTTTAAAATGGAGCAAAGCATCTCTCTGGTCTGGGAGACATAAATGAGAGGATGAAGGAGGAACAGAAGAAGACAAACTCCATGAAAGTTGCAACACCACCAAAACCAGGCAAAGGCTTCCCATTTTTTTTTTCTCCAAAAACATAAAACAAGTACAAAGTTAAGGAACAAAGGTATGTCTCGTCTATTGTAACAACAACCAAGTAAGTCATAATTCCAAGTCTATCTCATTTTTAGACGTTTGTTTCAATTCAATAAAGTAGACAATTCAGCCCCACAAAATTAGCCACAAAATTAGCCATTGACTAATCCTTAATATCATTTATGAACTTAGTTAATACTTCAATTACAATTAAAATTAATCAGAACTACTCTTCTATGGATTTAACTTACTTACAATCTATTGGCTTAATAGCAAAGTTTGGGTTGAAGGATAATTTGCCTGAAAGCTTTATGAGAAACAATAGTTCTTTTCTTTGGAAAGCGTTGTCCAAGATATGGCCTTTGTTTAGAGACAATCTAATATGGTCGGTGGGGGATGGGAAATCTATTCGTTGCTGGCTGGATCCTTGGATACCACTGATTGTACCTTTAATAGATCGAATACCTTCGCATTGGAATTTGGAAACGAATTGCTGACTTGAAGATATGGTAACTTTGGAAGCTAATTGGAATGTTGATTTCTTTCGTATATGGGTCCTTGAAACAATTACTAGAAGTATTGTGAGTATTCCTCCTCCACATCCTGTCGATGGATCGAATAGGATTTCATGGGTGCCTAATTTTAAAGGGAATTTCTCGGTGAAGAGTATCTATTGGTCATTGAAGGAAGATCATTGGAATCCCAAGGATCTGATGTGGAAATCTCCATAGAATTTCAAAGGTCCTCAAAGAGTTCGACTTTTTCTATGGCTCACTTTCAAACAACGCCTTCTCACTAACATGGAGCGTGTAAGGTGAGGCATTGGTTAGGAAGCATCTTGCCTGGTTTGTGGTCATGTTGAAGAAAGCAATTTGCATGTTCTTAGAGACTGTTTGGCGGCAAGAGAGGTTTGGAGACAGGTAATTCCTTCAAGATTTGATAGCCGGTTCTTCACTTCCAACATTTCGCATTGGTTAATATCAAATTTACAATCTCATAAATTGTTGGATTCCTTAGAAGTTAGTCGGGCAAGCTTAATTGGTCTTATAGCATGGAGAATATGGAAGAACATAAATCCTTTCGTATTCCAAGGTTTAATGTGGGAAGCAGATGAGATTTTCAAAGTCTCTATCACGTGGGCGAAATAATTTTGGAGTACACACATTAATGAAGCTTTGAATAGAAGACTCACCACTGCTCAAAGGAATTCTCTTTCGGTAAATTGGATTCATTTGCATACTGATGGAGTTGTTAATTTGAGTATAGGATATGCTTTTACAGGGGGACTGACACAAAATCATGAAGGGAATTGGATTATGGGATTTAATCACTTTTTAGGAATGTGTTTGGTTTTTAAAGTTAAATTGTGGGATATGTTAGATTGGTTGACTTTTTTATAAGACCGTGGTTTGAATAAGATTTCTACTCACACTAATAGTCTTGAGGTAGTCTATATTGTGCAAAGTAGTGTATATATGCTAATTCAAACTCAGCATTGGTTAGACGGATTCAACAGAGGTTACGAAATTTCCAGCATTGGTTGATTAAACATGTTCTAAAGGAGGCCAATATTGTCGCAGATCGGATTGCAAAGATGGTAACTGTTGATATGGAGGGAGTTAATATTTTGACAATTACTCCTACATATTTTTAAGAGCCCTTCACAGCAACAAAAAATAATTGTTTTTTTTTATTATTATACCAGTCTAATTTAATTTTTTAAATTTTGTTTTCTTTTTACCAAAAAAAAATCGAGTTAAATCCATATCTTAGAAATAGAATAAACACAACATTTCCAATTCAACAAAAGTCATAATTGTTTCCTTTAAAAAAATTCCTGGTTGTATATTAAAGTCAAGTCAACATTTCTAGTTAAAATATTGAGAGTTGAATTTATCTCAAAATAAAGATTAATGATTAAATTAACAAAAGATATAAATATTAAAAAATTAAATTTCACATTATACTTAATTTTTTTTACTTGTGTAATTTAAAATTAAAATTCTTTTGATAATATTATTAATTTATTTATGTTAAATTTAATGTGTTATGAATTAAATTTTTATTTTTAAAACTGATCTTTTAATACTAAAATGCCACATATTTAAATGTGACAAAAATTCATTAATAGTGTATCAATTAGATTTTAATTTTCAAATTAGAAAAATAATTAAAGAGACTACATTTTAAATATCGAAAGGGACCGAAGGTTAATTAAGCCAAAATTTTCATATTAAAAATTAAGCATAATGATAAATTTAACTCTTAACGTTTACATATTTTTGTCAATTTGACCATTATTCTTATTTTTTTTATAACTAAACCATAAACCTTTTAAAAAGTATCAAGTCACTTCTCTTTAATAAAAATATTGATTAAACAATTTTTTTAATAAAGTTGGCATGATAATTTGCATGGCAATCTACATGCACTTCATGTCGATATGACACTATTAGTAGGTGTGAACATTCAGTCGAGTTGAGTCAAATCGAGTAAAAAAATTTCGAGTTAATTGAGTTGACGAATCCTATTTTAGCAATCAAACTCAATTTGATTTTTTTCTGAATCGAGTAAAAAAATTTCGAGTGAAGTCGAGTTAATGAATCATATTATTTATACTCAATGTTACGTTTACATGGACTAATTATTTAACTAGTAGACAAAATACAAGATTATTTAACTACTTAAGTAAGGTTGATGGGTAAACATCTATCAAAACGACGTAGTTTTGTATTTTATTATTTGGATTTTTGGATAACTCGAATTGTGTAATTTATATTCGAGTTAAACCGAAAAATTTAAATTTTATTTATTCGAGTTGATCTGATTAACTCGAATAACTCAAACTATTTAATTTAAAATTTAAATTTTTTATCAAAATTTTCGAATTAGATCAAATTTTGCTCTAACTATTAAACACATTGATGATGATAAATAAGTCAAATAATATCTTAATTAATGTGCAAATTTATATCAAGGGAAATTTGGGTATTATAGAAACCATGTATTTACTCCAATCCTGTAATTACAGAATAGATTAAAAGATTTTTATTTGAATAATGAATTAAATAATAAAAAAAACACATATTTAAATAAACTTTTAAAGGTTTAATTTTTAAATGTTTTAAAAAAATAAAAATAAAAAATTAAAGAATCAAAACTTTTGTTTCAACTTAAAAATATATTCAGTAAGTGGGAAATTAATTTTATGAATAAACTTTTAACAAGTGAAGAAATAAGGATACATAGTAGGGATAACCTTTTGCTTTTTCAATTTTTTTAAAACAAAATTTACTACTTCAACTTCATCTAAAAATGAAGCATTCAGTAGAGCTTTATTCCCTTCATTTTTTACACATTCAGTAAAACAAAAATAGCAATAGGACACAATTTTCTTCTTAATTTTTGAAGATATATTTCTAGAAAGAAAAAAAAAAAAAAACTGTAGATGAGACTTAAAAAAACTTGATGCCTTCACACCATCTAAACCAACAACAAGAAGTTAAAAACATATGAAAAAATTGTATAAATTTCGATTTTAAAAATTATTGATTAGAGAAATACACTATTTTTAGAGATGCACGTTTAAAAAATGTTTATTAAGTTCAACAAGCATTTTAAGAAAAATCGAAAAAATCAAATGAGTCCCTATATTAAATTTATACTCAAATGAACCCTTATCATTAATGTTAACTGGTAATTTAATTGATGAACGAGATGTGACAACATTTATTTTAATCTTATATTTTTCTCCTTAATATATAAAAAAAAACTTAAAATTATTAAACAATATATTTTAAAAGTATAAAATACTAAAAAATTATATAAACTTAAAACTTATAAAAATAATTTTAAAACTCATAAAAAAAATTATAAATTAATAACTCAAAACAACTTCTAATAAATTATAGAATATTGAAAATATATAAAAATGTATTTATTGGTTCTTCATTTCGGAAATTATATTAAACACGTGACATTAGATAGTAAAAATATTTGTTTGAATATTGGATAGAAAAACTAGTTTATACAAGCAAAGACACAAATCCAATATGAACATGAAAATGAATATATCCAATATAAATAAATATTTAACCTTTTGGCATATTTTATGAAAAACAAATTCATTATCAACTATTGAAAGACAAGATAAAAAAAAAAAAAAAAGGTAATTTATATAAATAGACTTAAATAATAATAAAAAGTGTTTTAATATTCCAGAACACAAAATTATCCATCAAATATATATTAACTCAAAAGTTTCTAACAAACACAGATTGTAACCAACACCTACCCCATTCAAACCACTGCAGCTTAATTTGATTCGCTGCGTCTCGGAGATGCATGATTGTCATCATCTTCTTCATCATAAATAGGGCTCCGATCATCCTTGGGGAGCGGGCTAGGACTGCGGCTGTTCCCATTTTCCTTTGCGGAGCTCTTATAATCTCTGTCTTCCGCATCAGCTTCACGATCTGGAGTTCTGCTCCTCCCCCTGGGACTCCCACTGTAATCCGAACCATTGGCATGTCTGCGATCCCTTGGGGATGGGCTACGTCTCTCTTGTGGGCTTCTTTCATCACGTGCTGGACTATGCTTCCTCCCTCGAACTGGGGAAAGAGAACGCCTGTGGCGCTTAGGACTCCTTGATCTTCTATCGTCACGCTCAAAACTTCTTTCTCGCTTCACAGGTGATCTCGATCTACTGTACAACGCCCAAAGATTCAACACAGAGGCATAAACAGTTAACCAAACCAAAATAATTCACATATCAGATCCGGAATCCTGGATGTGGAAAGCTAAATACAAACCTGTCACTACGCCCTCGGCTGTAACTGCGGCTTCTGCTTCGACCACGTCGGGCACTGGGTGAACGTGAGTAACTCCGTGGTCTACGGCTGCAACAATAGAGTCATTTCCCAAGTAAACAAAATAGAAGCTTTCATATGATAAAATATGATTACGCTCCTTTTCAGACCAAACTAGTGAGAATAACAAAAAGTAGATGGGACTTTGAGGGAGTAGGACCTCAGTTTCTTTGGACTGTTTTGACAATCTCTTTCTATGTGGCCTCGTTCCCCACAGCGGTAACACTTATTCTTCCAATCGCCGGCTTTGCAATCACGAGCCCAGTGACCATCGATTCCACAATTGAAGCAGCGCCCAGATCCAGGAGTAGGACCTCTTCCAGCATAATCACGAGATCCACCAGGGCCACGGGGCACCTAAAATGCAATTCAATTCAGATTCAATATTCAAACACTATCGAGTCAAGTCTAGGGCAACAAGGAGAAAGAGAAATGACACAGTATACGTTTCCACATACAAGGCAAGTTTTAATACTTTCTACCCCACCAGCAGTTCTCATATTTTGTTTCTAATATAGAAACCGAGTGGCAACAACAATATTCTAATGTG
Source organism: Gossypium longicalyx (assembly GCA_025698465.1). Lineage (NCBI taxonomy): Eukaryota > Viridiplantae > Streptophyta > Magnoliopsida > Malvales > Malvaceae > Gossypium > Gossypium longicalyx. The sequence continues at coordinate 94,192,236 of CM047000.1, read as the reverse complement.
GCAACAACAATATTCTAATGTGTAGTTACGTAAAAGGCTTTAAACTCTTTCTTCTAGGCAGCAGTATTTAGACATATTCATTGATTTAAACATCAAACTCATAATCGTAAGGCATAAACATGCAAATATTATTGGCTTCACTAGCAAGTTGTACCTAGTTCCAAAGTTTATTGCTAGACCACATTTTGCTGCTTTAATCCCATCTATAGGTCTCTACTACCAGATTTCAAAATCCCGTGTCAACATTAAGACCATTTTTTACTAATACCTCAGCAGCAACTGAACTGAACATGCAAATTTTTCATCACTTATGCCAAAGGTATAAAGGAATAGAGAGATCTATACATGATAAGATTAACCAATGAATGGTTAAATTTGTCAATGGGTTTCATATAGCATTGTTTCTAGAAAATTGTGGCAGTCAAGTAATCAGCAAACTTACTCCCTTGGCAAATTCCACAATGATACGGCATCCGTCTAGGTCTCGACCATTCAACGAATATCTTGCATCATCAGCATCTCTAGGGTCACTGAATTCCTGTTACCAAGGAGGCAAACAAAAGCACACACAAAACGAACAAAGAATAAAAAATCCAAGGAAAAGATCATATTTTCAGTACATAGTGAAAAATCTATAGATATAACGAAGAAAAGTTTTTCAGATAAAATTACGAGTAAAGATATACATACAACGAATGCATAGTCGCGCTTCATATCCACATCACGTACTCTGCGTAAACGGGTGCCAGAAACAGTAAGGCCATCAGGACACAATTATCGAAGGGTTGATAGTTTGCCCCTCACAGATGAACCAAAAACACCCACTTTTGAGATTGTTGCCATTTCGATAAAAACACGCAATAACACTATAGAAAGACTCGCCAAATCCACCAAGGTCACCCTCTCACCATAGACCTCCAGGTTAGGCAAAAGCCAAGGGACCTTCAACAAGATCATTCAAGTTAAACCACACAGACAGGTGGAGGGTTGCAACACTCTCACTCGTATTTTAATAGGAGGACCAGATGTCAAGTGCTACATTAAGGGTTTTGGCAATGACTATTTTCTCCTACTTCATTGTCACTACACCCTGAACTAGGGATGGCAATGGAACGGGGCAGAGGCAAATGTTGCTAAATCCACCACTGCTCCATAGTTGACACGCTCTACTCCACCGCCCACCCTGCTCCACTATGGATGTAAAATCTTGAAGACCACTAACACCTCTATGGATGTTAGATGCATCCATCCCCGCCTCACCCACTTCGTTTCAATTTATTTTGCTACTTATCTTTAATGTTTTCAATCTTTTTAAAGTAAATATTTAAATATGATTCTTTAAAAATCATTTAAACATAAACTACATGAACTATAATACATTATTACATTTTTACCCTTTTAACAGTTAAATATACAAGGATACAATGTAATTTCATATAGTGGAGCAGGGTGAAATGGGGCGAAATGGGGCAAGCAATTATCATAACCACCCCGACCCGCCCTGCATCCACTTTTCAAAAAAATAATCCGCTATATTTGGAACGGATTGGTTCAGAATCCATCAAGAGATTCAAGTTTTGCCATCCCTACCCTGAACCTATCCTAAAAGGCATCCATACAAAAGAATAGAAACACCACTAACACCCAAACAGAACACTTGGAACAAGCACATTAAATTAAATGCAACTATAAAATAAATTTAGGAATTCTTCAACAAAAAAAAAAAAAAAAAAAAAAAAAAAAATAGACTAGATTACCTTCCATATCTGCTAAACATGTCCTCAAGATCACGTGATCTTGTCCTTGAAGACAAGTGACCGACATAAAGGCGAGTGCCACCACGGCGTTCATCATACCTAGGCATTTTTTCTTTCCCTGCAGTAACTTCCATTAGAAAGAAAATACAACCACACAAATTAAAATAATTAGAAAACTCCAATTAATATAACAAAACATAAAAGAAAGATTTTGTCTTAAATGATGGAATCAACAGTCGACTTTAAGCTCAATTCATCTTAAAGCTCTTCCTTTTGCTTCCATCGTAGAACAGAAAATACAAATCAATTTTTAATTTAACAGACAATTAAAATTTAATGCTAATTCTAACAGGAACCTTCTGTATAAATAAAACCATGCAGTTTACCCCCCCCCCCAAAGTATTACCATTTTTATTTTTAATTCTTTAAGAGCATCTTCTTTAAATCCAATTGCACAACAGAAAAATCAAGCATTAACAGTAAAACAAATTCATAGTTCATGTTATCTACTATTACGAATCTCATAAATAAACAAGAATAAATAAATAAATTTCTCTGAAAAACTAGGTTTTTAATTTTAATTCTTTAAAAGTATCTTCTCTAAATCCAATTGGACACACACAGAGAAAATTCAAGTATTAAAAGCAATAAACTCATTGTTCATGTTGTCTACTATCATACATCTCATAAATAAACAAGAAAAAAAAATAAATTCCTCTAAAAAAGTAAGTTTTTAATTTTAATTCTGCAAAAGTTAACTTCTTTATATCCAATTAAGAAATAAATAAACGAACTCATATTTCATGTTATATATCATTATACATGTCGTGAACAAACAAGAAAAAAATACAATAAATTTCTCTGAAAAAAAAATTTAACTCAAAAAGGAACAAAATTGAGGAAGAGATTTAGTTTTTCAGTTCACAATTCGAACAGGCTAAAGAATTAAATTCATACATCTCTAAATTACAATTATAAATCATAAAAAACGAAAAAAAGAACATATAAAAAAAAGCGGAAAACAAAAAGCTCGAGAATATTTCAGATCTACAAACAATAATAAAGAAATTAGAGACGTAAGAGCATGAGATTAAAAACGAAAAGCAAAAATAAAATATTCAAGATACTAAAATGAGAAAAATATAGAAGAAAAAAAGCTTACTATTAAAGTTTCAAAAGAGAGAGAGGCGAAGGAAAGGAGAAGATGAAAAACCCTAGATATTTTTCGAAGACAAAGAGGGGAGAGAGATAGGAAGAAAAGTGGGAGAAGTGAATTAAACGCAGCGTTTTCTTTATAGGGGCCTTCCACCCTAAGGATAAGGATGAGTCAACACACTCAAACACTCAAAAATCAGAGAAAGCATAATTACCGAAAGACCCTCCCCTGGGTATGGAATGACAATAATAGGCTTGGAAAAAGATGTGGCATGTTTCAAACTTGGACTAAATATAAAAGAACACTACTGGCCAAAAAGAAATTATAAAAGGAACACCTTACCCAAACCATAAAAGAAATCACAATTTGCAGGTAAGGACAATCAAAGGGGTCGGTTTATCGGTAAGATTGAGATTTTTAAAATTTTGATATTTTAAATTTGAATCTCGTTTTGTTTGTGTAAATCATATTTTTTTATTTTAATTTTTAATTCGATTATATTATGTAATTTGTTGCGAAGGAAGAATGTAACTTACAGGATGATGTTAAAAATAATGTTTTATAAATATAGTCGAATCGGCTAAGTCATTAATTTTTAACTTATTTGATTAAATAAATCATTAAAATATTCATAAAATTATAAAAAAAAATTTTAAATAAAAAATTTTGGTTCAATCATAGATTCAATTGGTTTTTAAACATAGCGTTTAGTCCTAATTCTTTTGTTTAGATTATTAAAAATTTATTAAATACTTTTTATTAGATGGAAAACATGATTAAACTGTTAAAATCTTAATAGCACTGACATAACAACTCGAGTGATAGTTTGTGTATTTTATTGCTGACACAAATATTTTAATAATCTAAGTGAATTGCCAAACCAAAGAGTTAATTGTTAAAAAAATTACCCTAAGCTTATTGGTTCCGTCAGAAAGTTTCTTTCCGCCTCATTTTCCATATGTTGCTATTTTCTTTCCGCCTCAATTTTTCGTCAGAAACATGTTTTGTTAGTATACCATGAAATACTAATTCAAAGAAAATTGAGTCTCCATATATGCTTTATTAGGACTGATTCAGACTTTTCAATACTTATTTCTGAAACTTAAGAAAATATGACCCAAACATATATGATAAAAAATTTAGAAAAAAAACTGAACCAACTCCAGAAGATTTGATATTTACACCCAAATCCTTTATAAAGGCACTTCAGGAAGAAGATTGAACAGCTTGTTAAATTTTCGATTTTGTGTTCCGATTTGCTCTATTGGTTTGCGTCTTTAAAAAAAATGGAGCATATTTGACCAAATTTAGTTCCTACAAGTACACTAAATAAAAAATTTTGGTTTCGTACGATATAGGAAATTCAGTCTGATGGATGAATTAAAAAATCAAATCGATAAAACAAAAATGGTAAAAACCTGCAATTTAAATTAATGTCCTAAGTAACAACAGCACACTTTTGGTGTGACATGTATCGGATTCAAGCGAAATTTCTTATTCATATTTCAGATCGACCTTAGGTCTAAGCAGCTGTTGATAATACGATGCTCAAATTCGGACTGAATCTGATCATTCAACAAACAGACCTCGATAAAAGTATTTCGCATTGAACACAACCGAACCAAAAGGCTTGGAGGAAGTAGTTCTTAATAAAGTCTAGCTGTTTTCCTTGAAGCTTCTCAAAAAATCAAAAATCATTCTCAGAGAAATTAACCGCAAGGTCCCAGTAATGGGCAACTCTTGCATCAGCAAATACCTTTTTTGCGGCTGCTTCGGTGATGCACTCATGAACCGAGAACCTGTTGAAACTTGATTTTGCAACGCTACCTTGCCAAACCAGCACACACTTGTTAGGCGGTTTCTCTTCGTCTTCATCTTCATCTCCGTCCTCGTCATCTTTTACAGCTTCAGCCCAGTTGATTCGCCGAAGCATAAGCTTCCCATACCTCTTAATGGATTTGCTTCCACCTTCCACTACTACAACAGTAATGCCCTCAGAAATCACAGCACAACCAGTCAACCGGTTTTCTTGGGCATTAACATCAACTTTGAAGCGGGTCTTGGGATCAGAGAGGTCATTGATCCTGTAAACCGAAACAATAGTCTCCACTGTATTTGGGTCATCAAAAAGCTTTCTCTCTTTCTTTTCACGGCGCTCGGCAGGAGTAAGCTTGCGAGCAATGTTCCTGTCGACATGAGCTTGTTCCCGCTCAGCAGCAGCACTTCGGATTTCCATTTCAAGCTTAGTAGGATCTTGGGTAGCTTCAGAGCCTAAAACTTTCATTAAATTGCTCAACTTAACTTTTGGCTTCGGAGGTTCTATCAGGCCTTGTCTAATCATCTCCTGTTTATCCTTCTCCCGGGCCAGACGTCGCTGAGTCCGAAGTTTCTTCTGCTCCTTCTTGGTTAGTTTCAGGGGCTGAGGTGGTGGGGGAGCTGGCTCAGCAGGAGGCTCAATCGGACGAGGATGTTCAACATATATTGTGATTTTCTCCTTCTTCAGTTTATCTTCACACAGCAAACCATCAGGGATATCTTCGTAGGAACCCGAAACCAGAATAGGTAAATCCCTGCAATACAACAATAAATATTTCCCCAAACAAAACACAGTGAGAAAAAGGGAACTTAAAAATATGAAATAACCTAGCAGTTCTAATCCATGTCGCTCCGGCTCTTCATTTTTCTTAAAATACCCATGTCCAACAATATTCAGACATAGATGTGTGAATATGGTCCAAAGACCCACCAAATAAAAGGAAAACTTTAAATATATATACTCATATCTGACACTCATACCTGTGTCCAAATGACATAGATTGTAGTGCCTCCTTTTAATTTATTTATACGGAAATTAAATATGATGCTGAAAATAAATGCAAAGTTTTTTGGCTTTACACATGGTGAATAGCATTGCATGCCTCGAGTCTCAGTTTGAATATTACTAACAAAATCAATAAGGCAAGAGTTTCAAACTTTTGCTTAGCGAAAAGCATGGTATCAAAACAAACTACTCAGTGGGAAAACGAAGATGAAACCCAATAATTACAGCCTAACCAGAGAGAAGAAAAACAAAAGCAATCATTGCAATGAACTGCATTTTTAGCAATAAATGAATCTTTCTCACAAATAATTCCCAGCTGATGGATTTTTCTGGTTTAATTTGAAGACATGTTGAATCAGCCAAGATCTCCAATGTGATTGAATTAATTAAACATATGTGAACTTAAAATTAGACGATAATGAAAGGAATATCGACTTACCACCACTCTATTTCAGGAATTGGGTCTTTTGGTTTCTCCTTTGTTATAATTCTTTCCGACACCTCAATTAAATTTGGATTTATATCAGCCTTTGCCTTTGCCAATTGTGCTTGCTTTGCTTTTAGCTCTTTCGCTTTTGCTTCTCCAAATTGACTCTGTAATAAAAAGATAATAATCACAAAACCAAGCAACTAATAAAATGATCAAACAAATAAAAACACAATAATACCTTCAATTTGATGACCTCCGCATCTTTTGACCATTTCCCTTCCTCTACAAACTGAAAAGTCATCCTTTTTGGTCTAAGAAGCTTGTTCTTATCGATTCCCATCCGTGCATCAAAATGTGGATTTGATTCTGGATCTACCTCCAGTTCAGGTTTAAGGATCTGGAATGCATCTTTCTTTTGCTTGTTAATGTTGACCTGAAATATCAAATGGATTGAGTTAAAGAAACAGCACATAAATAGAATTGAAAGTAAGAACATAACAACGATTGCACCAAGACAACAAATTTCACGAACCTTGAGGGTGCTAAGATTACTTGGTTTAGTCACATTTATGATATTACCGTGCTCATCAATTTCTCTACCAAGTGCATCAACACGGAGAACAGGTGCCTTCGTAGGTTTCTGCGGAACTGGAACATCTACTTGCACCTGTCCGGGAAACAAGTTTATTAGAGGAGCAAACTGAGGGTCCTGGCGGAATCCCATCTTAGCAGCCAGCTCTTGAGCACGTTTAACAGCTTCTAAATTGGGTATTGACGCAAGGCCAGGAACAGCAGGCATGCCAGTAGTAGGTGGCTTCACAGAAGCTACTGCTGCAGAGGCAGGGGGAACTGATGAGCTTGATGGTCCAGTGGCAACAGATGTAGCCACAGTTGAGACTGGTCGTTGAACTGTTCCAGTAGTCACTACTGAACTCGAGCTAGGGCCTTTGTTCAACTACACCAAACAATACCAATACAACATGAATATTTTTAATTTAAAACATCCGGACAAAACGGAAAAATAAAAAAGATGAACTTACTGAGGGTATCTTCTTCAGTTTCTCAGCTAATTCTTTCTGCATTTGTAAAGCCTTTTTCGCTTTGGCTAAGGCATCAAGAGAGAGGTTTGCACCACTTTTCCCAGTAGAAGAAGAGCCATCTGTACTAGATCCAGTAACCTCATGAGATCCGGTAACACTATATGCTTTATTTTCAGCAGTAGAAATCGAAGATACCTTGGTAGGAAGGGGGTGACCAGTCTTCGGTAATGATGCCTGAGCAGCACCCTTCAGGTATGAAAAATGTAAATTACATCAGCATGCAGACTTACAACTTGGCAATATGATATAACTTCAGATCAATTTTAAATTAGCATAATATCAAATAACTCCATCAAAACCTGATACATCCCATATTGTTGTTCAAACAACATTGTGCATCATTATACATTTCGGATCTCATGCTAGCATGTGATGCTAGCCAATATCTAAGCTTTTTAGTTATGCTCGAGTTAGCATATACTCTTGAGCCAAAAATGGTGAAACATTATATTAACAATAGACAACAGAAGATGGATAAGTTCCTTGAAAGTTCATCAAATCTAAGTTACTTGAACTCGAATGTGAGTATCAGAAATGGTATTGTGTGTCATCATTATATTCAATTTTTTCTAATTTTTTCCATGCACTTGAAGAGTCAATCTTCATACCCATATCCGATATGCATCAAACATGGTGCCAGTCAAACACTTCAAGAAAAAAGAAGAGTCGGAGCAACATGCATTAAATCATGTAATATGAACTTCTATTTTCTACAAGCCTTGGATTAGCTGCAAATGTAAGACGGCAACAACTATGACTCTGGCCACAAATCAATGTAACCAGCAACACGAGGAAACAACTAGGAAAAAGAAATTCCAACAAACAAGTTCAAAAACTCATGTCCTAAGTACTAACTCACCACGGTTTAGACACAATGTATACCATAATGCAAGTATGTAACAATTCATTCCTAGTAGGAATAGCCATTTGAAAGAAACGCATAATATCAAGGGAATTCAATGTTCAAATGTGCATTTAAGCAGTGCCCACAATGTGACACTACAGCCGCTATCTCTCTCAGCCACCAATATTCATGGCCAACATTTATCACAATTAAATGCAATAGCATTTATTATGTCCACAAAAAGGTGACCAAAAAATGCATCCGCAATGTCAATTTAAATCCCAGAAAACTACATAAATTCAACTAAACAAGTTTAAGCTTCCTTTATAATCCCAGACAAACTTAAACTGATACAGACTAGATTACTAAACATAAAGCAGTAAGGTTAAATCTACAATCGAAGTAGTTATACTTGCTACTTATTCTATTTTCTTCTCATTACATAAAAATTTGCTTCAAAGCAAAAGAAAATGATAGAAAATTAAATCATATTAGATTCAAATTTATAACAAGCTCGTCATATAGAAAATTAAATCATATTAGATTCAAATTTATAACAAGCTCGTCATAGAATGCTTTAGAATTGTTATTACCAGTTAAATTTTAAGTGCATTTTTTGCTATTCATCTACCAAAACCAAGCAAACAAGAAAGAACAATTATCGCAAAGATAAAAGTAGCAAAAAAAGAACATAAAAGACTCACATTTTGAACTGGATCACCACCATTGGCGCCATTGGAGAACTCAATTTCATCATCTTCTTTAGCCTTATCCCCAAATCTCCTCCTCTCTCTCTTTTCTCTTCTGTTTTCTTCTCCAAGTTTACTCCTCTTCTCTTCCCTCTCCTCACTCTCTTCCCTCTCTTTCCTCTTCCTCTTCGCTTCAACTTCTTCATAGGAACCCTCGCGATGCTTCCTATCTCTCGAACCTTCCCTCTCAAAAGATCTCTCACGCTCGTCACGGCGCGATGTGGAAGATCTATGATCGGATCGCCGGTGGGAATCGCGGCTATCGTGGTGGTAATCGGAGTCACGGTGGTGCCGGCCGTCGCCGTCTCGGGAGCGTTTGGTTGCGTGTTTATCTTTGTCCATTTTCTAGGGTTAGGAATTTTCGGCGAGGGTTTTGGCTCTCTTTATCTTGCTCTCGGCTCAGGCTTTATTTTTATTTCCCTTCTCTACAATTTTGGTAGGAAAAGAAACGCTAGAAAATCATATCTTTGATATGACACGGCGTCGTTTGATAGCTGTTTAAAACTTGAGTAAACTAGCTCGTTCGTGATTTAACTATGGACAAATTTTCGTTTTGGTGACTCAATTGTTCAAAATTTACCCAGGGCCTAGCCGTTAAATGACTAACGATGCTGCTGTTTTTTAATTGTCATAATAAATGATGGGGTAAATTGTTTTTAAGATCACTAAACTATTATTAAGTTTACGTTTTGGTCACTTAACTTAAAAAAGTTACAAAATGATCATTAGATTATTCTAAAGTTTTCATATAAGTCACTACGCTGTTAAAATCGTTGTTGTATGACTTTCTCTATTGACACCACCTGCACCACTTGAAAGCTCTCATTCTCCTTCTCTTCTATAGTTCAAATTTTTTTCATAAGAAAGCTTTGAACGCCGTGAATCTGCAAACTAAAATCTAAACAACTATTTTTTCGACCTTCGACACTAGCCATCAAATCCACTTGAATTTAAAGTATGTTCTTCTACATGTCAATAGGTATTGATCTGTCATACCAATTGTCTCTTAGAGTTCGCTAACCGAACTTTTTTTTAAAAGGGTAAACTATATCATGAGTCGTTAAACTATGAATAAGCTTCTGTTTTGGTCACTTAACTAAAAAAGTTACAAATTGGCACTAATGTTTCCGGAATTGTTTTTTTTTTTTGTTTGACTATTAAGTGACATTTTTTTAAATTGGTATAATAACAATTTTAGTCCTTAGTTTTTATATTTTCTATCTAAGTTAATGTTGAAAAAAAAGGAAAATTTGAATTTGCTTAAGTCTTCTTCATGATTTTTTTCTCTTAAATTGATTTATTTATAAAATTATAGTTTTAATAAATAAATGTCATCTTAGAAATTGAGAAAAATATGTATTCATTTATTCATAATTTTTTTAAATTTGTGTGTGTACTTTTATAAAATTTTAGACATTTTTATCAAAAAAATAATTTAATAATTTAAATAATTTAATATGTGCATATGGTAACAATGATTATAATTAAAAGCAATCAATGCACCTGTGTTTTAGGGCTTTGAAAATGGAGAAGGGAATGAATGTGAAGGATGATGATAAAAAAATGATCGCAAAAATGAAAAAGTAATCTTTCAATATTCTTACCGTGCTCTAAATGAGCAATTCAGAGATTGGGACAAAAAATAATATTCACCATCTATTCAGTGATTAGTGGGAATATAAAGCTAAACAGTAACACCTATAATAGATATTCTACTGAACTAAACAATGGTTTGTGATGAGCCCATAAAATTGAGTTATAATGACATATTATTACATTGAATCAGGGTGTTAACTAATTTATATTTTTTACATATAAAATATTTACATATATTATAATTCAGTGTAATTATAAAGATTTAATTAGTTTACACTTTATATATATATAATATTTACGCATACTATAATGTAAGTGCATATATTGAGATTTAATTAAATTTATATTTATATTTATATTGAACTTTTTAATAAAAATAGTAAAGAAAGTGGCATTTATTTATAAAGTAAAATAGTGAAGAGGTTGACAATTAAGTGTGAACATGAGAGTGTTAAATTTAATTAAATTTAAAATTAAAATTAAATTTTTAATAAAAATAATGAAGAAATTTACACTTATTTATAGGGTAAAATAGTGAAGAAATTGATACTACTTATAGGGTAAGTGTAAACATGGGAGTATTAAAGATTTAATTAAATTTAAAATTAAAATTAACTTTGTAATAAAAATAATGAAGAAATTGACACATTTATAGAATAAAATAGTAAAGAAATCGAGGGTAAGTGTGAGCATGAAAGTGCTCTCTAGCCAAGGTGGATTGAAATTAATTTTCAATGAAAATTAAAAATAATGAATAAGTGAGGTATGAGAGTATTATCTAGTCAATGTGGGGTTAAAATTAACTTTTTAATAAAAATAGTGAAAAAATTGTCACTTAATTATAATGTAAATGTGAGATGTGCAAGTGTTTTTTAGTCAATGTGGGATTAAAACTATTTTTTTAATAAAAATAGTGAAGAAACTAACACTTATTTATAGGGTAAATGTGAGCATGGGAGTTCTCAAGCATGTGTGGGATTGAAATTAACTTTTTAAGGGATTAAAATTATTTTTTAAAGAATTTTTAATAAAAATAGTGAATAAATTGGCACTTGGGGTAAGTGTGAGTATGGGAATGTTCTCTAGCAAACGTAGGATTGAAATTAACTATTTAAGGGATTAATTTTTTTAAAGAAAATATTAAAAAGTGAGTTATGAGAGTATTCTCTAGTTAATAGAAGATTAAAATTAACTTTTTTTAATGAAAATAATGAAGAAATTGTACGATAGCAATCTATATGCTTTTAACAGCTCGAAATAGTAACAAATTATATGCTTATAATGAATCAATACTGTAGCAATTAACATGCTTATAACAAATCAATACAGAAGCAAAAGACATGCTTATCATGTGTGTGGATTAACAATATCATACGACATGATGTACATACAATCAGTATTACGGATTCAATAAACATATCTTATTCACATATCATGCATATACATTAATAATTCAGTCATTCAGATCATGCATTCAAATACTCATATTATCAAGGGTTCAACTGCAAGAAATAAAACTTTAAAAATAGTTCAAGGACTATTTAAAGACTAAACTGAACAATTTATAAAATTTTAGGCAAAACTATAAAATCTAAAAAAACATGAGTCATAAAGTCGTATAGCTTGGCTATGTGGGAGGGTTGAAGCCGTGTGGAGGGGTTACACGGCTGTGTGGCCAGACTATGTAACTGAAAATGGCCATGTGACATTTGAAAAATTATCCTACAAGAGGGACAAGGTCGTGTAAAGGGTTCTTGGCCGTGTGAGATTCAAACTATTCTAGGGTTCCAAAGGCACATGGTCGTGTGAGAGGATGTGTGGTCCACACACTTGTGTGCAGACCATGTGGTCCTAATCCTAGGCACAGTTTACCCTGTTTTCACTTGTAAAAGAACACACACCTTTCATCGGTAGCCCGAGCAACGTCCCTCTCGATCAAATCTGGTTTGGTTCACCTAAATCAAGTCATTCAATCGACAATTTCACATGGGTTAACGTTTGATTTCCAAGATCCGTCAAAATTATCAAAAGATTTGATTTAAAACCAAGAAAAATCGTTTAATTGATCGCAAGATTATCGTTAGATAGAAATTCTATAAGGATTCAAGATCAAACATCAGGATTGAGTCATACTTATCGGTTGTTGGTAAAGATTAAGGGTGTTACAAACAACAATTACGAATCTGGTAGAAAACGTTTCAAACAGGAATTAATTTTGATTCAGGAGAAGAAATAATTCTCAGCAATGTAATGAAATTTTGATGAAAAGAAAAGGGAAAGAAAAGAGAAAGAAGAAGATAAAAGAGAGTTGTGGGAAAATTCTAATTAAATTGGAAAATGAAACAAAATCCTAGGGTGATTAGGAAAAGAATGACTAAATAGCTAGAGTTTTCAAATCTTTAGGGTTGCATGGTAATTTTCTCTACTGTTGAAAATAAAATGGACTGGGGAATGAGGTGGGTCAAACTTGATTATGCAAAGGGGAGAAGGAAGTGTATTACCATTAGGCGAAGGCCTATTTCTTGTTAAACAATATTTGTTTTGATGTGGCTTTTATTTTAGATTGTTGAAAATAAGAAAAAAAGAAATGAGAAAAGGGTGATATGAACTTAGGACATCTAGAAAGTGCACTAACTATCTAATCATCAAGCTTAATTCAATATTTGGTTAAACATTTCAATTAACTCCCTATATTTGGAGCGTAGCTTAAAAATACTTTTTTTTGCTGATTAGCATCCTTGTGCCCAATCTTCCAATTTACGTACATGTGCTTAACACTTGGGAAGATAAATAAGATCTCTTCTAACAACCCTACAATAGAAATAAGAGTGTAAATTAAAAAAAACTAATACATGTATCAATTGAAAAGAATCAGTTTAAAATAATAAACTTTACACATCTTTTGCATATAAAAAATAATAGTGATGTCATAACCATATTACAAACAGATCAATTTGAAGGAGCTTCAGAAACCAAACCCATGTCTTCTTATTTTCAATCTCAACTAAAGTCCAAGCTATGGGGAAAATCTGGTTGTTCCCAACCCTTCCAGCAGCACTTAATATTCCACCTTTGAACCTACCATTTAGAAAACATTCAACCAAACTTACAACATCCCTTAAGTATTTCCTAATATCTTCTTTCAAACCCTCAAATCATATATACAACCTCTTGAATTTTGGTGCTTCATTAGGCGTAGGTCTCTCAACCATTAGCTTAAAACTATAGTTAGGATCTACTTGCCTTAATGCAAAAACATAATCAAACAATCTATTGAATTCAAATTGAACCCTTCATCTAATTTGTTTTAGACACCATTTCTTATCCCTCCAAGACACATTTTTAGTCAACTCAACCTTCAATTCCTCTTTAGCCATTTGAACTTAGGAATAATCCTAATCTTACTGTGAAATATCTATATATAAACCTTGTTAAAGGATATGGAACATTTGTAGCCACTTACAAAAATCTAAATCTTATAAGACTCATCTACATTAACCCTAGTTGTATATGCTAAAATGGACACCCTTCGGCCTTACACTTTAGATTTGCTACCCTCATTTCTAACAAACTTACAGTTACACCTATTTTTAACAACATAAGCTGAAAGTGCCTCTTAAAATTGCTTAGGTCCCTTAAATATCATCCCTAACTCAAACCTTAATGGATCAAACTTATCGCATCTAAATTTCCTAGATTTTTTACACACAATCTCCCCCATCTAAGTCACTAGGTATAACTTCGTATATCATTGCTATCAATATAGTTAGCATCCTACACACTATCCTCACTATCCCTAGCAGTTGCATTTTTCTCCCTAACAATGCCCGTAACATCTACCTCGGGTTGTATTTCTTCCTCCCCTAAGTTTTGACTCATTGCTACCTACCTTATTGCCAGACTCATTTATCCCTTCAGCTAACGCTACACCTTCCATGTTTATCTCTTCCCCTAAACTAACACCCTCCTTATTTATCTTTTCAGCTCACTTTACACCATCATTAACTACATTAACTAGGTCCTCTTTTTTCTTTGAAAGATGACTAGGTCCTCTAAAAAGGTTAAAAGTTAGTTGTGGGATATCTTCTTGTAAAATAAGTACACTAACATAATGCTCTATAGAAATATGTATATGACCAACATTAGTGAAGTGATTAGTAAGGGTAATAAATGGTGAATTATCATAACAAACCCTAAGCTCTTCCTCTAACACTAAACTTGATACTAAATATGCAAAGCTCTGAACACTCCCATCTCCTGATTCTTGAACTATTTCAGCAAATGTTCCATATTATATAAAATAATATATAAATCCCATTCCACCTCTTGCCCCCAACATAGCTTAGCCTAGAAATTTTGACTAAATTACCCCAAAATGTATAATGATTGTGTTTAATCCATATCATTTTCACCCTTCTACAAAATCAACAAAAACTTTTATTTTAATATATCCCTAAACTTAATACAAACCTAAAAACTATTATTTAATTTCTCCAATCAAGCCTAAATATGTTTAACAAATATTATATTACCACATGCATCAAAAATAATTTCATAACTAAAAAAATCATCATTAACTACATTATAGAAAACCAAGAAATAAACTTTTACACACATATTTGAACACAATACACACTATTGTTATGTAAAAGTGTCTTTTTAGTGTGCAAAAGTCATAATCCTTATTGTATGCACTTAACCAGTATCTTTATTGTAAGTCTTTGGTGTATATTGTAGAATGTTGCATGTCTTTATTGTAACTTTGAAAACACAGACGTATATATATAGATAATATATATATTTATATTGTCGAAATCCTTTTTTAAAATCGACTTTTTATTTAAAAAAGAACGAAAATTGGAGTCGCCACAAATCCTTTTTATTAGGTGTGATCGGATCACCTCAAAACTCATTTTAATAAAATGTTATACGATACTTTTCAGTCAACAAAATCCAGGAAATGGGTTCAGGAGTCGGTTACGTACGAGGAAGGATTAGTACCCTCGTGACGCCCAAAATTGGTACTTAGTAGATTACTTGGTGTTTTAGTGTCGAGAATTGAAAATTTGAAAGGAGTTTAAAACACGACCCCTTTTTGTATTAAGACATTACTTAACTAAATTAATTTTCACGAAAAAGGCTTATTTCAAGTTAATCAAGAAGATAGAATCATGTCCCGTAAGTTAGGACACAATGCCTTAAATCCTCGAAAACAAGAATAAACGTCATTTGATCGTTACTTCAATCTTTTTTTATTATTTTAAATGGGATATTCGATCACTTCGATTTTAGAAAGAGATCATACTCCGTAAGTTAGGAGCACGGCTCCTCTAATTTTAAAAATAATGAATATTGCTTCGATTTTGATTATTTCCCATATGTTAGGTGAAGAAGAATATGATATTTAACACGGTATGCCATCAATTTATCTAAGCGATGTAATAGAATACTTAGCAAAAATGAAAGTAGAATACAAGTTGAATTAATATTATAAATAAAATATAGGCGATGAAATGATATTAACGATAGCAATAGTAACGCATCATGAATAATATAATCATAATAATGATGGGGATACCATGTTAAATAATAAAATAAATAATGTGACTCAAAATAAAAATAAAAAATGAAAGATGCATGATTAAAAGGATAAATGTAAAATGACGTAAAAATGCCGAGAGTGATAAAAGAAATAATAAAATAACAAGAATAAAAATAAAACTAAAAATAAAATAATAATGACAATAATAATAAATAGGCAAAAATACATAAACAATATGATTTTTAAACATATAAGAAAGAGTAAAATAAATAATAAATAAATAAATATAAAAGAAAACAATTTATAAAAGATTGAAAATAAAGGACTAAATCAAATTTTAAATGAAATTAAGGGCATAAATTGTAATAAAATAAATAAATAGATTAATAAGGAATAACATGTAACGCGCTAAAAAGGATAGGGACCGAATAAGAAAATATTCCTAAATAAAGGACTAAAATGTAACGCCTTAAAAAGAACAGGGGCTGAATGAGAAAATATCCCCAGCCTCCTTATGTGCATCGTTTCTCAGAAGGACCAAAATAAAAGAATTTAAAATTAAACGGTATAAATTTGAAAAGAAAAAAACAGAAATAGGACTATATTGAAAAATGTTTAAAAAACGTAAGGACTTGGGCCACAATTAGACCATTGTTGCAAAAACACGCGGACCTTGCCAGCGTTTGGGTCGGATCTTGAATTGTGTCAAAACGACGTTGTTTTGGGCGTCTGAGGCCAATCCCAAAACGACACCGTTTCGGAGGCCTATAAAAGTTCAAAAATTCTAAAAAAAAAAATCATTTCCTCCACACTTTAAAAAATAAAAAATTCCTTTTTTACTCTTTTTTTTTCTCTGAACGCAGCTCAAGGTCCGACCACTGGGCCGTCGGGAGCCCGCCATGGTCACCAGTCATCAGCGACGGCGACCGTCGCCTCCGGTGGCCGAAAAAAATTCCCTTTTTTTTAGTCCCTTAAAAAAAAAAAACCTAAAACCCAGATCTAAGCCAAATGTCATCTAAGCCAAATGTCTTCTAAAATCGAAAAAAAAGAAAGAAAAATAAAGTGAAGAAAATCTTGACCTCGCCGCGTTCATCGAATCCTCGCCTGAACCCTAGTGGATTTTGAGGTATTCGGGGTGCCGAAGATGATTTCCGACGACGGCAAAAGGTGAAACGACAGGTAAAGTTCCTATTTTTATTTATTTTTATTTTTATTTGCTTCGAATCTAAAAATAAAATAGAGTAAATCACTTTTTTTTCTAATCTTTATATCTGATTTCTCCTTTCTTTTTTTTTTTTAAAAACCCCCTTGAATACGACCTGTTCTATGGCTTTTATAGCCATTACATATTGTTCATTTTTTATTTTTTAATTTTCTTGTTGTTCCTGCATCTGATTATATTGTTTCTGTCCTTTTCGTTTTCTCTTTGTAGGTAGCAGTGCGCGGTCAATGAAGGGCGATGGGAAGTGCACCTTTGCCATTTTGGTGCAACGACAACAGGGGAGTGTCAGGCCTTCGGCGGCGAGCATGCTGATGCGGCATGAGGAGCTGCGCAAAAGGGGATTTAGGGTTTCTAAAGTAGTTTAGGTTATGGGCTTATTGGAATTTGGGTTATTGGGTTTGTAAATTTTTTTGAGCTTTTGGGCATTATAAATGGACTGACATATTTTGTAATTGGATTTTTTTATTTATTTTTTTCATTTGGTTTCTGTTTAAGCCACATAAAATTGGGCCCTTACATATATTACAATTACAATTTAGTGGAAAACATGTTTTTTTTTTACTGTGTTTGGCTAATGAATTTTATTATTCACAAGTTCTTTTTTTACCAAGTTTGGTCAATGAATTTTATTGTAAATATATATTTTTTTTTTACCTTTTTATAGAGGATATCAACTTTTAGGAAAGTTTTCACCAATATGTTTCAACACAGTATCTAGATGGTTTATAGTGGTGACTCACATTGTGAGGGTATGAAGAGCCACTAAAACGAAAGCTGTTCACATCGTGAACAGTGTTGAGACTGCTGGATTCATGGTTTTGAGAGAGTAAATTGGGTGGAGCCTTAACAGAGTGAGGTTTGCATTTGTTTTATTTTCTCCTTTTATCTTGACAGAGTGGCTTGTGTCAGTCTTAAGACATTATCGGAGCAAACTTAAATGAAACTGGAAGAAATGTTTGTTGAATGTTTGAGATTCTTCCCAATATATCTTTTACGATCTGTAAGTCCCTTGAAAATAGCATCCGAACAATGCTACAAAAATTGGGACGAAACACTGCAATGCATCGCCTATTTCTTGCGGTGGTCAGCTGTTCTATGAAGAGGCTTATTAACACAATCTTATTCTATTCTATTTCTATTTGACTTTTAAAAATTCCAAAAACTGCAAACAGTAAACTTAAAAATAATAATAATAATAAAAGGGGCAAATCCAACAACTATCACCCCTGTGGGACACTGTAACTAAACCAAAAAGCAAGCATGTATTGCAATAAAAATACAGTTTAATCACAGCAAATGTTAATCATTCATACATTTCAAGGCCAGGGTTTTAATAGATATTGACACTTTCGAAGAGTTGAAAACATATGAATGGTTTGAATCTGACAATTGATTCAGTGTTTACCAGACTTGGCTCCAAGAAATGTCAAGTCGTATTCAAGCTCTGATATCGTATGCAAGTGAGAACGAAACACTGTTAAGGACGGAAACTCATGCCATTAGCCACCAAAGAACTAACATATGGTTTCAACAAACTTGACAGGACATACAACAAATAACCATATTTTCTTCCTTCTTATCTAAGAAGTCCTGGATTAGTTGTCCGAATTGCTCATACCTCGTGATCCATGGCCATGAAAGCAGGGTGTGCCGGGTGCATATACTAACTAACAGGCAGATGCTGAAAGTTATTGTCCTTATTTAATCTTATCTTCTGCATTTGCCATATCGGGTCTCATTTCTAACATATCTTCCATTTTCCATTAACAGAAGCCAGCGATTCAGAGATTAGAGGGCATAAATCCTATCGACTTCAACTTCCGAATTAGTGAAGTCGGAATGAAGCAACGAGTTGGATCCGCTCCTCCTTGAAATCTTTCCCCTCTTCCTTCTAGTCCTCTTCGATCTCACCACATAATAAGTCATGGTGCCAAGAACCCCAGCCATAATCAGACCCCCTACAACGGTAACCAAAATAGCAGCCCACTTATGTTTCCGGCCAACCACTATATACGAGGAGGCCATAAAGGCAACTGAAGTACACACAGAAGCCAACCACATCAACTTGTTAATCACTTCCACTACCTGCTTCTCGGCTTTGGTTTCACCTCGGACCAACGTAATTTGAACAACGACAACAGCCAAAGAGGTGAAGAGAGCAATAGCATTGAAGATGAAGAAGATTTTAAAAGAACTTGATTTTACCACCACAGCAACTCCACTATCTTGATCTCCTCCAGGCACGGTAAATATAGCCGCAAAAGCAACAGTTGCAAATAGAACAGCTACCACGGTCACGGAATTGGTGGCATTATTGATTCCTTCTCGGTGGAGTTTTCTAAGTTCCTTTGAAATATTATGAACATTTTTGTTGGTTCTTTTGGTTTGTTCAAGCTGCGTATGGACATCTTTCTTAATTTGTGTCACAGTCTGCCTCAACTCGTCTCTCGGTTGATTCAGTTCATTAGCTCTGAGAGCACCGCAGCGAGAAAGGCAGCTCTTTATTTCTGTGGACTCTGCAGAGAGTGGAAGCCCTTCAGCTAAGTCAAGGGCTGTTTTATGGTCTCTGGTGAGTGCATTGACATTTGTATCAGGAAGGGACAACAACTCATGTACGATCTGCAATGGAAATATAAAGATTCATTAATATGAAACAGTTTCATAAAAGTTGTAAGGAACGTCACAAAATATAGGAAACCTATGTTACTTGGACATGGGCATGAGTGTCAAATATGGCTATGCGCCCAACACATATATGTTCAATATTTCATAGTTTCTGTTCATAAAAGTTGTAAGGAACGTCACAAAATATAGGAAATCTATGTTACTTGGACTTGGGCATGAGTGTCAAATATGGCTATGCGCCCAACACAGATATGTTCAATATTTTCATAGTTTTTCTATGTATCTAGAGATCCTTCAAGGGTTATATCCTCATACCATGTCCAGATATATGTTGGAAAAGAAAAATGAAAAGTCAGAGCATACACATTCATATCCCGTAGACCTGGATCCAACTAACATAGCTTCTATAAACCATTCACTAAATAAATTGATGTCTAGAATTGAAATTTTCAGTTGAATACATATTAACATGACATCCTCGTCTCTCGCTGCATTCAACCTTGTCTTTCTAACATGCCATACATGTTACTAAAACTATTTCAAGGATGTTACTGCAGCACAAAATTGCGGTTGGGTTTTAATGAACATAAATTTGTATTACTATATAATCTCCTACACACCATTTGAACGGCATCCGAATTATGGAAAAATAATATGCAGCATCCGTGATACATATGCTTCTACCTCTATAGCAAGAAGGAATGAGAGAAACGTTATACCTCTGCTCTCTTTTTCCTAGTGGCGACATGCAGTGCAGTGTTCCCGAACTTGTCTGGGAGCATCACAATAGCTGCATCTGCCTCGAGAAGCAACTTCACCACTTCGCAGCTCTGTCCTTTAACAGCCATGTGCAATGCCGTTTGTCCTTTCTTGTCAGTTCTTCTCGCCAACTGTGCGTCT
Source organism: Gossypium longicalyx (assembly GCA_025698465.1). Classification (NCBI taxonomy): domain Eukaryota; kingdom Viridiplantae; phylum Streptophyta; class Magnoliopsida; order Malvales; family Malvaceae; genus Gossypium; species Gossypium longicalyx. The sequence goes on along the minus strand of CM047000.1, from coordinate 94,171,494 downwards.
TTGCTCAGCAACGCTTTTACGACATCTATGTGCCCCTGTCGAGCAGCTAGATGTAATGCGTTTTTCCCATTTGATCTTGTACCCTCTAGCAAGCCACCATCTCTCAGTAGCAGCTCATTGACTACCGCTGTATGCCCTTTGGTAGCTGCAGATATAAGAGGGGTTGCATTTGACGGCCCAAATGTTTGGCATAGGCTGGGATCATGATCTAGGAGTACCTGTACAATATCTGCAAGGAATAGACTGGGGTCACCTTTCCAAACTAGAATCTACAAAACACAACTGAAATAGGACTACTAGTCTGTAGAAACAAAAGCTAATAATACGATGAAAGATTGCTCCGAAGGTTGAAAGAGGATGGCACCTCATCATTCTGTATAGTCGATAAATCATATAGCAGATGGCGATAAGCATTTCATAACATTAGTATGACAATATCGAATATGTTGTCCTGCACATCTTAAAAGAAAAAGTTCACAACCTTTTTAGGCTCAAATCTCCATCATAATTCCCAATTAATCATAATTTCTTTTGTTTTGTCGTAGACAAAAAAACTTGCTGAAGGGAATGGATTATATATGACACTAATCAAAGGCAACCAAGTAAAAGTAATCCATTTTTACTCTTTGGTTCAAAATTTTCTCTCCCCCTTTGACCAATATCTTTCGAGCTATCAAACATAGCTTTATCATCAAATTTATTCATCAGACTTTGAGACCAACTTGAACCAGTACTTTTACTATATATCATATTCGCAAGAACTTGACTATCCAATTGAAATCAAATAAAAGCACAAGCCAAATCACAAAATGAAAGCTAAAAATCATTACCATGGTGCCCTTGGCTTGCAGCAATATGCAATGGATCAAACCTAGATTTGTTCTTCTTAGTAACGGTCTCTTTGTTTGAGTATTTTAACAACTCCTTGACAACATCAAGATGCCCTTTCTCTGCAGCAGTAAACAAGGCAGTTTCCCCCAACTCATTCACCTCATTTACCACACTAGCCTGTATCTCTGAAACCTCCATATCGAAATCTTCCCCACTTGCAGTCTTCATCATCTGAGAATCAATGTCGGCAAGAATCTGCTTTACAGCAGCCAAATCACCACGCTGCGCTGCCAAGTGCAGCTCAGTGTCATTATGGCGTCCAGTTACCTGCTTCACATATTTCTTTTTGGCAGCCTGATCAATGCGCTTGCCGGAATTCGACAGGACCAGAGCAGGGGCATTTGCTGTTGATGATGGTGATGGAGTCGCCGAGGGTTCTCCAGTACCAGAACTGGAACTGGTGAGGCTACTGGACATTCTGTCAATTCGCTTAGCAGAATTAGATAGGATCAAAGCTGGTGTCTTTGCTATAGACGAGGGTGATGGTGTTGCTGAGTGGTCTGTAATACCGGAACTGCAACTAGTGAGGCTACTTCCCATTCTATCGATACGCTTGCCAGTATTTGTTAAGATCAAAGCCGGAGTCGGCGCTGCTGCAGTTGAGGACGGTGATGGTATTGGCGAAGCTTCCATGCCAGAATTATGACTCGGATGTGGACTCTCCAGTCCTTTCTCCAGATCCATATCTCCACCTTAACAATCAACAATCAATCACTAATCAATATAATTACTAAACAAACCATACTGTTATCATAATCCTTAACCCCACCACCAAAAATTAGAAAATTCGATTTTTCAGCTCCTATCAAAGAATCAATTACCAAAAACGATGCCTCCTTCCAATTTCTTCATCTTTATTCTTGATTTCTAACTAAAACCACCACATAATTCAAAATCAAAGAACCCAACTTCCCAAATTATTTCTAAAAAACTAAGCTCCAAGGGATCTCGATATATACTAAGCTAAAGTTAAGCTAAAATTCAATTAAAAAAACAGTAAGTCAACTGAACTAAGCTGCTTTCCTATTTGAAAAAGAACCCATTTAATATTTTGAAGAAAGAATGAAAACCCATAAATCAAAAGTGAATCTTTAAGCTAAAGGATCCGTTTCAAACTTTGCAACAAAAAAGAATGAAAAAGAAAATAGTGAAAACATACAGATGAGTCAAGGAAGAGTTAATAGTGTTACCTTCTTGGATTGAAGAAGAGGCCATAGTTGGTTGAAGAAAGAGAGAAGCAAAGGTGAGAAGCAAATGGAGAGAGATGAAGGGAATATTTATTATTCTATAAGAACTGAAATAGTAAAGATGAAAAGGACAAAAGAACCAGAAGAAAGTTCAAAGAAAAAAAGAGTAAAAACAAGAGCAAATGATAGTGGTTGGCCGAGGAAGGTGGGGGGAAATTTCTCTGCCTACATTCAACAGTGTGAAATTGACAACTTAATTTCTTTTTTTTTAAAACAATTTTGACAAAATTATTAGAATTATCATAATTTTTCCTAAACATAATAATAATAATACACTTCATCAAATTAAATTTAAATCTTTTTATAATGTGTTAATCGAGTTAAAATTAGATGAATTTAATATTTTACATTTTAAATCAACAATATTACCATTTTAACCCATTATTTATTTATTTTTATATAATTTTTTTCCTTTTCCTTTTCTGGTTAATAATATTTTTTCCTTTTCATTAGTGAGACAAATTTATATAAAATATTCTCAATTTTCAATTTTATCATTTTAACTTATATTTGATTTTAAGCTTTATGAACTATACTGATCTTTAGAGGTATCTAGAATTTTTTCCAAATTACTACTTAAAATATCATTTCGTTACTTGGTTTAGTTATTCTCTAACACCCCTCACCCGTATTCAACGCTGGAATAGGGTTACGGAGTATTATCGGACTTATAGCACAGAAAAATCATACATTTCACATACATTTCTCAAATTCAATAAATCATCATTCAAAATCATTCACATCGTCCCTAACACGAGCCTACGAGGCCCAAAACATGCATTCGGGAAGGTTCAGGACCAAACCGACAACTTAGGAAATTTTTATGAAACTTAGAAAATTTTCTAAAAATATAGGAGACACAAGCTCGTGTGGCCCAGCCGTGTGTCTCACACGACCAAAGACACGCCCGTGTCACAGGCCATGTGGACATTCGAAATGGAAGCACATGGCCATGTTCCAGCCCATGTCTGACCCCGTGTAACTCTCTGAATTGGGTCACACGGCCAACACACACGCCAATGTGGCTAGCCCGTGTGCCCGAAGAATGGCCACAAACGCCCGTGTGCCAGGCCGTGTGCTAGGCCGTGCCAAACCTGTAGGGTATACTGACTTATGCTACACGGCCAAGACATACGCACATGTGTTGGGCCGTGTGGAGCATACTGACTTGATTTCAATTTCAACATTAGGGGAGACACGGCCGTGTAACCTGACCGTGTATTATACACGACCTGACCGTGTGTCATACACGACTGAGACACACGCCCGTGTCTCTGCCCGTGTAGATAAAAATGGGCTATTTACAAAGCCATTTTGCCACCCAATTTGTATATACCTACATTAAACCAAAGGGCACAAATCATGGCATGAAAATAGGCATTCTATTAATCTAATTCAAGCATATTTAATACCATTTCAACACCAACCATTTCAAAACACATCAATACCACAATATGCCATTCCAATTCATATCAATTTTCACTATCTCAAATCATCAACATGGTCATTTTCCAAACATACATTATTTACCTAGTTTCACCAACATACCAAACTTAAATTTATACCATTTGATATTCACTATGCTATTTATCAACAATCATTACACAACCATCCTTAAACACACATCATAAACCATATGCACTTATAAATACATACACAATTAAACCAACCAAATTAAGCCAACTCTCATAGGTATATACAAAACCAAACATTAACATTTACAAGCCATTTCAAATTACTAAATTCATTACCAAACTATATATCAAAATAACCTTAATCCTATACATACCATATACTCAAAATACTTAAGTTCAAAGGAACCAATTGATCGTTGGATAGTGTGATGAAGTCTCCGACAATCTCGAATCCGAGCTAACTTTGGTTTCTCTATAAAACACGAAAAATTAAACAAAGTAAGCTATAAAGCTTAGTAATTTCATATAGCATTTAAACCAACTCATCATATATGCTCAAATTAAGCAAATAAATCATAACATAACATAGCTTATAATGAATCACCAACCTACCACATTTGCATTCACAAAGTTAGATGTAACTTTCATAATTTTCCTTATTTCAATATATTGTTTGGTTCATGTATATGCATGTACCATCCCGTATCAAACTCTTACTTATCCACATCTTTGACATACCCGTTGAACCATTCGAAATATTATCGGATACTTGGAAATCTCGCACCCTAAGTGCCACATACATAGCCGAAGCTATCTCAATCTCATATCACGTATAATGCTCACACTAGAGCTATCAACGGGTCTGCTCACACAAGCTGACGGTCATGACAAAGCTACACGGTCCTACTCACACAAGCTAATGAGTATCCGCAACACATGCCAGATAACTTAGCCCTCAGTAGGACGTACAGACCAACACCCAAATCACATAACCCCTAATGACATGTCATTCGTATCCTAATCTATTCCTAAGGTTCAACCGGGACTTTCTCACTCGTCGAATCATCGTTGAACATATTCGCAATGTCGTATTCACAATTTATATGATATCAACGTATTAAAACACAAGTATAATAATGTTTAATGCATACAAACTTACCTCGAATGCAAAAACGACGAATTAAGTCGATTAATCCGATACTTTGTTCTTTCCCCGATCTAAATCTGTATTTCACCTTTCTTGATCTAAATGTAATCTAAATTAGTTTATTTATAATATCTCTATTCAATTTAGTCCAAAATACACTTTAAAGTTACTTTACACTTTTACCCCTAGAATTTCACATTTTTACAATTTAGTCATTATTTCATAAAATCACAAATTCATGCAATTCAACCACAACCCATGCTAGCCTAATTTTAATTAGGTCCCTAGAAGTTCATATTTTTTTATTTATTTCACAATTTAACCCCAAAAATTACACATTTCACAATTTAATCCCTTATTGGACATTTAACTAAAAACCACTTAACAAAGTTGTTTATCTAATAACAAACATGCATTTTCTACCATTAAACATCAAAACACATATAAATTCATCAATGGAAAAACCCTAAACCTTTAACAGTTTTGCAAAATAGTCCTTAGGCTAGCTAGACTAAGTTGCAATGATCTCAAAAACATAGAAATCATTAAAAACGTAACAAAAACCACTTACAAGGCAAATAAAATAGCTTGGCCGAACCCTAGCTATGGCTTTCTTGACAAATTCAGTTATGGATGACAAATTAAAAAGATGGACACATTTTTCTTAAGTTATTTTAACATTATTTACTAAATTACAAAATTAACTTTAAGTTAAAACACTAAAATTTACCTAACCATATCCATCTTTGTCCACTAACTTTATAAATGGGCTAATTGCCACTTAAGGACCTTTACTTTAATATTCCATAGCTATTTGACACCTTTAACTATTTGAACACAAATTTTACACTTTACGTGATTTAGTACTTTTTATCAAATTAAACATTCAAACGATAAAATTTCTTAATGAAAATTTCACACCATCATTCTATCATGTTGTAGACGTTAAACTAGTAAAATAATTATTTCAACTTCAGATTTGTGGTTCCGAAACCATTATTCTGATTTGACTAAAAATGAATTGTTACAACTTTCCCCCTTAGGGATTTTTGTCCCCGAAAATCTTATCAAAAAAGAGGTTAGGGTACTATTTTCTCATAGCTTTATCGGGCTCCCACGTAGCCTCTTCGACATCGTGCCATTGCCATAACACTTTCACCAATGCTATGCGTTTATTTCTCAATTCTTTTACCACTCGAGCTAAAATTCTGATCGGTTCTTCGTTATACGTCATATCAGGTTGAATTTCTATTTCAGTCGAAGAAATAATATGCGATAGGTCTGATTGATACCGTCGTAACATCGATAAATGAAATACATTGTGGATCTTTTCTAATTCTGAAGCTAGCCGATATGCCATGGGCTCTATTCTTTCGATGATCTCATACGGTCCGATAAACCGTGCACTCAATTTGCCTTTACGACCAAATCGAATGATCTTTTTCCATGGAGATACTTTCAAGAAGACTCTATCACCAATCTGAAATACTATGTCCTTATGTTTCAAATCCACGTAAGATTTATGTCGATCTGAAGCTGCTTTTAAATTGTCATGAATTACTTTCACTTTATTTTTAGTCTCTCTAATCAAATCAATCCAATAAATCTTTTTCTCACTCAGTTCAGTCCAATACAACAAATTTCGCCATTTACGACCATATAATGCTTCATATGATGCCATTTTTATGGTCGATTAAAAACTGTTATTATACACGAATTCAACCAATGGAAAATATTTCTCCCAGTTGCCTTCAAATTCTAAAACATAGCAACAAAGCATACCTTCGAGAATCTGAATTACTCACTCAGACTGACCATCAGTTTGCAGATGAAATGCAGTACTAAAGTTCAACTTTGTACCCAGAGCTTTTTGTAATTTCTTCCAAAATCGTGATGTAAACCTCAGATCTCTATCTGAAATAATTGAAACTGGCACCCCGTGCAATTTAACGATCTCTAAAATGTACAATTCAGCCAATTTATCAAGCGAATAGTCAGTACGTACCAGAATGAAATGTGTAGATTTTGTCAGTCGATCAACGACAACCCAAATAGCATCTTTTTTCTTTAGGGACAGGGGTAATCTTGATACGAAATCTATCGTTACTCTGGTATCATCACAGGTTATAGTAATCCCGAAGGCACCTGATGTTCATCTTTAACTTGCTGACAAACCAAACATCTCGACACAAACTCAGAAATGTTTCGTTTCATGCCCGACCACCAGTACAATTGTTTTAGATCATTATATATTTTTGTACTTCCCGGATGAACAGATAAACAACCACTATGTGCTTCGTGTAAAATTTTCTGAATGAGTTTGGAATTCTTTGGTACACATATTCTATCTCGAAACATTAAACAATCGTCAGATCTGATCTAATAGTCTGAATCACTAGTCAACTCATATTGTACTCTTTTAGCTTCCAACTGGTTGTCACACTTTTGAGCTTCACAAATCTGTTGAAGAAATACCAGTTTAGCTTTTAACTCTGCTAAAAACAAACCATCATCAGACAAGGTTAACTAAGTATTCATCGCTCTCAAAACAAATAATAATTTTCTACTCAAAGCATCTGCGACTACGTTCGCTTTGCTTGGATGATAATTAATCCCCAACTCATAATCTTTCAACAACTCAAGCCATCTTCGTTGTCACAAATTCAGGTCTTTCTGAGTCATTATATATTTCAAGCTCTTGTGATCGGTAAAAATATGGCATTTTTCACCGTATAAATGTTGTCGCCAAATTTTTTATGCAAACACAATAGCGACCAACTCTAAATCGTACGTCAGATAATTCTTTTCATGTGGTTTCAACTATCTAAAGGCATAAGCTATCACTTTTCCCTATTGTATCAAAATACAACCCAAACCGTTCAATAACGCGTCACTGAAAATCACAGACTCTTTACCTGACTCAGGTTGAACCAACACTGGTGCCTCAGTTAACAATGTTTTCAACTGTTCAAAACTCCACTGACATTTCTCGGACCACTCAAATTTCATATCTTTTTGTAGCAATCTAGTCATCGGTGTAGCAATAATCGAAAATCCTTTGACGAAACACCTATAGTAACCAGCTAAACCTAGAAAGCTTCTGACTTCGAATACATTTCTTGGTGGTTTCTAGTCAACAACGGTTGAAATTTTGCTCGGATCAACTCGTATGCCTTCCGCAGAAACAATATGTCCTAAAAATCTGACTTCTCGAAGCCAAAACTCGCATTTGCTGAATTTAGAAAACAATTGTTTATCTCTCAAGGTTTGCAACACAATCCTCAAATGCTCAGCATGCTCAAACTCATCTCGTGAATAGATCAGAATACCGTCAATGAATACAATCACAAATCTGTCTAAATACAATCTAAAAATTTGATTCATCAAATCCATAAAAACTACAGGAGCATTAGTTAATCCGAAAGGTATAACAATAAATTCATAATACCTATTCCTTGTTCTAAATGCAGTTTTCGGCATATCCGAATCTTTCACTCACAATTGATAATTACCATATCTCAAATCAATCTTCGAAAACACTATTGCCCCTTTCAACTAATCGAACAAATCATCAATTCTTAGCAAATGATACTTATTCTTTATCGTAACCTTATTAAGCTGATGATAATCAATACAAAGTCTCATTGATCCATTTTTCTTCTTTACGAACAACACTGGTGCACCCAAGAGCGAAAAACTAGGTCATGCGAAACCTCTATCAGTTAACTCTTGTAACTAAAATTTCAACTCTTTCAATTCTGTCGGAGCCATTCTGTACGGAACTATAGATATCAGTAATGTCCCCGGTACTAATTCAATGGAAAACTCGACCTCTCTGATCGGTGGTAACCCAGGTAACTCTTCTGGAAAAACATCCGGATATTTACAGACTACTGGCACTAATTCAATCTTCGATTCAGACACTTTTGTATCCAGTACATAAGATAGATAAGCTTCGCAACCTTTTCTCACACATCGCTGAGCTGACATAGATGAAATCACAATAGGCAATTCACTTGACTCATCTGATTCAATTCAAATGATTTCACTATTCTGGGATTTCAATTCAATAGTCTTTCGTCTGTAATTCATAACCGCATCATGTAACGTCAACCAATCCATACCCAGAATTACATCAAATTCATCAAACGGTAGTAGCATCAAATTAGCTAGAAAACAGTAACCCTGAATCACCAAAGGACAACTTTTACAAACTTTATCAACTAGAACATATTTGTCTAAGTGGTTCGACACTTTAACCACAAACTCGGTCAACAAGAAAACTTTTACTAGATACCAAATTCATACAAATATATGAATGAATCGATCCAAGATCAATCAACGCAACTACATTAGTGTCATAGAGAGAAAATATACCGGTAATAACATCAGATGGCGATGCATCTTCGCGAGCGCAAATAGCGTAAGCTCTAGCAGGTGCTCTGACCTTGGATCTCACAGCGGAGTCCTTTGTCATTCCTCTACTACTATTCACATTCCCCACATTTCTTGATGGCCTCCTTCTAGTGCCAAGATCGTTCGATCTTGCATTCTGGAACTTATTTTTCTCGGCTAACTTAGAGCAATCTCTTATGAAATGATCTTGCAAGCCACATTTAAAACAGTCTCTATCATTTATCCAGCACTCACCAAAATGTCATCAAACACACTGTTTACACTCGGGCTTATTGTTTTTCACACTACCAACACTCGATACTGATGTAGCTTGTGTTTTAGGACTTGAGTATTGTTTTCCACGATCTCTATTTGGATACTCGATTGAAGCATTTGAACGACTATATGAATATCGTGATTTCTTTGACGAGAATTGATATGGTTTATTCATCAATCTTTTTCCTGAATCTCTAGCCTCGAAATTCACCTTTTTTTTTCTTTTCTTTGCCCAATTCTTCGGGTTTGTAAGCTCGGTGAACTAAAACAAAAAAAATTTTCAATTCTAAAATCTTGCCCAACAGTCTGATGTCTTCGTTCAATCCATATTCGAACCTTTTACACATAATAACCTCAGTTGAAACACACTCTCGAGTATATTTACTAAGTTTTACAAACTCTCGCTCGTATTTGGTCACAGACATACGGCCCTGTTTTAGCTCCAAAACTCTTTGTGTTTTTTATCGATAAATCGTTGAATGATATATTTCTTCTTGGTTCAACTTGAAAGAATTGCCAGGTAACTCTTTCTCTCGGTACCACAGACACCAAAGTATTCCACCATTGATACGTAGTGTCCTTTAGAATTGATACGGCACATTTTAAACACTCTACCGGTGTGCAAAAAAGTTCATCAAATACTCAGATAGTGTTTTCAAGCCAAAACTTGGCTCTTTCGGGATTGTCGTGAACAGTAACTCTAAACTCTTCAACTCCGTGTTTTCTAATCTTGTCAACTGTAGGCTTATTCAATTGTAAACACTCTACACCTTGAGGGGCTATGGGAATCGGTTGGGGATTATGTAGGGGTGGAGGTTGTTCAGCAGCCGAATTTGTTCGAACAAACTCTGTAAACCACTCATTTATCATCTAGAAGAAGGTTTCTTTAGTCTCTCCTCCTTGGCTACCCGATATGGGTCTCGACTCAAATTGCACTACTCCGTGAATGAAGGCTAGCGCATTACTTTCAACATCATCAATTACACCTCGATTGGGATCCATTTACTATACGAAAACACGATTTAAACTATCAGGAGATGTCACACTATCACAGGTTATATATGGCATGTATAGCTAGACTCTCACATACGCTACGTTAGTTCGAGAATTGACTAAACCGTAGCTCTAATACCAATAAATGTAACACCCATTTCTTATATTCAACGCCAAAATAGGGTTACAGAGCATTATCGGACTTATAGCACAGAAAAATCATACATTTCACATGCATTTCTCAAATTCAATAAATCATCATTCACATCATCTTTAATACAAGCCTACGAGGCCTAGAACATGCATTCAGGAAGGTTCGGGACTAAACCGACAACTTAGGAAATTTTTACAAAACTTAGAAAATTTTTCAAAAATACAAGAGACACACGTCTATGTGGCCCAGCCGTGTGTCTCACATGGCCAAAGACACGCCCGTGTCACAGGCTGTATGGACATTCAAAATGGAAGCACATGGCCTTGTTCCAGCCCGTATCTGACCTCATGTAACTCTCTGACTTGGGTCACACGACCAACACACACACTCGTGTAGCTATCCTGTGTGCCCTAAGAATGGCCACACACGCTCGTGTGCTACGCCGTACCAAACCTGTAGTGTATGCTGACTTATGCCACACGGCTAAGACACATGCCCGTGTGTTAGGCTGTGTGAAGCATACTGACTTGATTTCAATTTCAACACCAGGGGACACATGGCCGTGTAACCTGACCGTCTGTCACACACAACTGAGACACACGCCCGTGTCTCTGCCCGTGTGGACAAAAATAGGCTATTTACCAAGCCATTTTGCCACCCAATTTGCATATAGCTACATTAAACCAAATGGCACAAATCATGGCATGAAAATAGGCATTCTATTAATCTAATCCAAGCATATTTAATACCATTTCATCACCAACCATTTCAAAACACATCAATGCCACAATATGTTATTCTAATTCATATCAATTTTCACTATCTCAAATCATCAACATGGTCATTTTCCAAACATACATTATTTACCTAATTTCACCAACATACCAAACTTAAATTTTTACCATTTGATATTCACTATGCTATTTATCAACAATCATCACAAAACCATCCTTAAACACACATCATAAACCATACGCGCATATAAATACATACACAATTAAACCAACTAAATTAAGCCAACTCTCATAGCTAAATACAAAACCAAACATTAACATTTACTAGCCATTTCAAATGACTAAATTCATTATTAAACTATATATCAAAATAACCATAATCATATACATGCCATATACCCAAAATACTTAAGTTCAAAGGAACCAATTGATCGTTTGATAGTGTGATGAAGTCTCCGACAATCCCGAATCCGAGCTTGCTTTGGTTTCACTATAAAACACAAAAAATTAAACAAAGTAAGCTATAAAGCTTAGTTAGTTCGTATAGCATTTAAATCAACTCATCATATATGCTCAAATTAAGCAAATAAATCATAACATAACATATCTTATAATGAATCACCAACCTACCACATTTGCATTCACAAAGTTAGATGTAACTTTCATAATTTTCCTTATTTTAATATATTGTTCGGTTCATGTACATACATGTACCATTCTGTATCAAACTCATACTTATCCACATCTTTGACATACCTGTTGAACCATTCAGAATACTATCGGATACTCGGGAATCTCGCACCCTAAGTGCCACATACATAGCTAAAGCTATCTCAATCTCATATCACATATAATGCTCACACTAGAGCTATCAACAGGTCTGCTCACACAAGTTGACGGTCATGACGAAACTACACGGTCCTGCTCACACAAGCTGACAAGAATCCACAACACATGCCGGATAACTCAGCCACCGGTAGGATGTAAGGACCAGCACCCAAATCACATAACCCCTAATAACATGTCATTCGTATCCTAATCTATTCTTAAGGTTCAACCGAGACTTTCTCACACGTCGAATAATCGTTGAACATGTCCGCAATGTCGTATTCGCCATTTATGTGATATCAACGCATTAAAACACAAGTATAATAATTTTTAATACATACGAACTTACCTCAAATGCAAAAACAACGAATTAAGTTGATAAATCCAATACTTTGTTCTTTCCCCGATCTAAATCTGTATTTCATCTTTCTTGATCTAAATGTAATAAAAATTAATTTATTTAATAATATCTCTATTCAATTTAGTCTAAAATACACTTTAAAGTCACTTTACACTTTTACCCCTAATATTTCACATTTTTACAATTTAGTCATTATTTCATAAAATCACAAATTCATGCAATTCAACCACAACCCATGCTAGCCAAATTTCAATTAGGTCCATAGCAGTCCATATTTTTCATTTATTTCACAATTTAACCCCAAAAATTACATATTTCATAATTTAATCCCGTATTGGACATTTCACTAAAAATCACTTAACAAAAGTTGTTTATCTAACAACACCATGCATTTTCTACCATTAAACATCAAAACACATATAAATTAATCAATTGTAAAACCCTAAACCTTTATAAGTTTTGGAAAATAGTCCCTAGGCTAGCTAGACTAAGCTGTAATGATCTCAAAAACATAGAAATCATTAAAAACATGACAAAAACCACTTACAAAGCAAATAATATAGCTTGGCTAAACCCTAGCTATGTATTTCTTGACAAATTTGGCTATGGATAAAAAAAATGAAGAAGATAGACACATTTTTCTTAAGTTATATTAACATTATTTACTAAATTACAAAATTAACCTTAAGTTAAAACATTAAAATTTACCTAACCATGTCCATCTTTGTTCACTAACTTTATAAATGGGCTAATTACCACTTAAGGACCTTTACTTTAATAGTTCATAGCTATTTGACACATTTAACTATTAGAACACAAATTTTACACTTTACGCGATTTAGTCCTTTTTATCAAATTAAACATTCAAACAATAAAATTTCTTAACGGAAATTTCACACCATCATTATATCATGCTGTAGACATTAAAATAATAATAAGACCATTATTTTGACTTCAGATTTGTGGTCTCAAAACCATTATTTTATTTGAATAAAAACGGGTTATTACATATTCTCTTTCTAACTACTTAAATTATCACTTCATTACTCAGTTTAGTCGTTCTCTTTCTAACGGTGTTAAAAAATTCAATTGTCATGTGGCACCAATCAAGTTGTGCCATGTGGCACATCCAACCAATCACGTTGTGCCATGTGATAGTTAAAATTATTTAAAATAAAAATATTAAATTTAAATTAAAAGAAACACTGTTACTTTGACTCCTCGTTTATTGGTCATTCACCACTATTGATCATCTACATGATTCTATTAGAACATATCATCTGTACTTTTATTTTTTTAAATATTATATATATTATATTGCTTAAAAATTATAAAAATCATATATAATATATAAATAATTCAAAAAAATTAAAAGTAAAAATGATGTATAAAAATTGAAAAAAATTATATAAAAAAGTATTTCAATTTTTTAAAATAATTGCAAAAAATTTTAAATTTTCAAAAACTTCAAATTCTAAAATTCTAAAATGACGTGACTTTATTTACAGTACTAAATTTCATAACATAATAAAAGGTAAATGGTATTCTTTCATTGGTATTGCAAATGGAAAAGAATTTTGACTACAGCTCATTTGACTAAAGATAAATGATTTAATTATTTAGTAATTGACTTTTTCATAAATAAATATGTAATATTCATCCTGAGATAACATTGGATCATATTACGTAAACATATTTAACCCAAAGAGGTTAAGAATATCTTATAATGTAACACATATGACAATGTCATTGGATGGGTACTTAATGAGTTGCTTTCAAAATGGTATATAATGGGAAGAAGTTAGTCATGATACTTTAATGAAATAACTCCATAATTAAATAATGTTATAAGTCGAAGCTTAATTATATATGATTTGAGCCGTAATTATATATATCCAATCAGTCCCTCCATTAACTCAGTACAACCTTTGACAATTTTCATTTGAATTGATGTGATGAATATTAAAACGAAGAATTAGAGAAATAGATAGCATGTATCACTATCCATTGTAAATAAGTTTTCTTGTAATAAGAAGATGACTTAGAGATTAAATTATTTCTTTGAATTATTATTTTGATTATAATTTAATAATTAAAATTCAAATTAGAAATTAAATTAATTAGTCATCTTAGTCATATTAAACAAGAAAATTAAACTTATTTACTTATATATTCTAGTACAATAAACTAATTACAACTTTAACGTAATTAGAATTGGGTTAAAAAAATAATTTTATTGGAAAAATAATTAAATTTATTCTAATTAATTAAATAAATAATATTTTGGGAATAGAAAAATTTTCTATTAAGTTAGTTAAATTATATGAATTGGTTAAAGAATCAGATAACACATATAATTATATAGATGAGACAGACCTGATGGCTCATCTTAGTACATCATAGGTAACACCCCTAAGTGGCAAACCTTGTTCCCAGAGAAGGGAGTGTCGCCAATAGCCTATCCCAGTTAAGATAAGTGTATTTTCAATTAAAATATTGTTATTTTGTTACCCCTAAGTAGCTTTTCCCTATAAACAAAAAAAAAACAAGCAAATATCCAGCGTTGAAACTCTGCTAAAAAATAGTGATAATTTATTTAAAGATAAATTATATTTTCTTGAATTATCAGTTTTTGGGAGAAATTGATCTTTCTATTAAATTATCAATAAAATTTTGTTGTGTTTATTGATTCATGAATTAGAGTATACACTTTAAGTAAGCGGAAGGTTCGAGAATAGTGAAGAAAATCGTGTTAATAAAAAGTTTAAAAAATGACCTAGATAGCCTATTCCAAAACACAAGTGCAAATTTGATAAAAAGGATTTATTGTTATAAATAATACAATTGTTCAATTTTTGAAAAAAAAATAATTTTTCATTATACAATAAAACTATTTTTTAAACCGAATTTTTTCAACAAAAACATCTATTTGACTTTTGATTACAATTCATTTGCTCTTGTCTACTTGGACCACCCATGCTCGAATTCAATTTAAAGTCAACATTATAGATAGGTGCAGACTTTCGTGGGCAGAATTTGACTAACCTCCGTGGAGATTTTATCTCCATTTAAATCTTCTAATACCACTGTAGTAGCCCAAATTTGACCGGGCTGTAAACCAAATAAATAAATAATTGTTTTTCAAAATAGTCCATTTACATTGGCCCACTAATCTTTAAACCCAAAACCAATTGGCTTAAATCTTATGCCCGGTTATAACTCAGCAGATCCAAAACCCGTACTCCTAAGACCCATTACAACAGACCCAAGTGGACCCAAGGCTAAAGTGGCCCAATTGGCCCAAACCGTTACACCGAGGCATGAAACCCTAGGGTTTCTACCTCTCTTATTTTTCCTTGCGCCGTAAACAGAAGGATCCAGAAGCCAAGCCTCATGACCCTTCAGATTCTGCCGTTCCAGCTACCCCATCGAGGCCATCAATGCAGTCAAGGTCGGGACCGTCACCACCATCATCGAAGCCTTCGTCACCGCCACCATCAACGCGCAAGACATGCCAGAATCTGGCTTTAGCTCCATTAGCGTGCAACCATCAGTGATGGAGAGAGATTCTCGTGGGTTATCTGCGAACAAAAAAGGAAACAAAAAAGATTCCAGCAGATCACAATCAAAGAGATGATACAAAGATTTCTTTCCAGTTTATGTAATCATAGTAGTGGCTATAAAAGCCAGAATCAAACATTGTAAAAACACTTTTTTTTACGGAATAAAATATACTTACAGATATTCGATTCAGAGAAATACAAACAGTTTCTAAGAGGTGATTTAATCGTGTACCTTGTTCTTATTTTAGCATGCATATATAAACTATTTTAAGTAGAAATTGTTGAGGTTTGAAAAAGGAAAGGAAGTTACCTGTATTACGCTTGAAGAGGGGAGAGTTTTATATTATCTATTATAATATTTATGTTATTCATTATATTATTTAAAATTTTAAAATTTATAAATTAAATTATATTTTTAGCTCATATTATACATATATTAAATTATTAGTTATTTATTTATTAGGTATTATTTTAAAATGATATTTTCGTGTTATGTGTTATTTTATAAATTCTTTTACATACTTTTATTATATATATTTTTAAACCCAATATATATTTATTATTCTTTTATAAATATTTTGTTATTATGCTTTATATATTGTATAGCAAATACTATTTTAAGATCATTATTAAATATTATGTCTTCATTTGTATTATATGTACACTTTGTTAATAATAACTCATTTCATTTATATATATATATATATTGCATATATCATGTGTTATATATTATCTTATCTTTATTATTTGACCTTACCTTTCATGAACATGTACATTAATATTGTAGTACTCTTTTTGTATGTCATGCATTATTTTATTACTTTTTGTATATCATGCATTATTTAATTATTACTTTGTATGTTTGTACATTTTGTTTATTCATTTCTCAATACATGTTATATATATATATATATATCTTTGTATGCATATTGTTAATATTTGCTATGAATATATGATTTTTATATGTATGTATCTAATGCACGATCTTTATATTATTGCCACCATTCTGTTTAAATGCATGTATTATTTACCCACTACAATAATATGTTATTATGCATGATTTATAATATAATACAATTCATAACACATCATTTTTTAAAAAATAAGGCCCCAAAGTTTTCAAAAAATATAAAGGCAATGCTCGGTGTTCGGAAATTTCGAAAAAGTAGTGCCCTAACTTATTGGGTTGCAACTTTTCTCGTTAAGTTCGAATAATCAAGTACCCTTCTTAGTTTTTAAATGTTTGCAAAATGTGAGCAACTGTCTTGGGATTGCAAAGCAATATGTCCTAACTTATTGGATATAGCGTTTTGTTGTTTCAAGATAGGGATTTCTAAAAAGCTAACTTAGTATCAATACGTTGATACAAGTGAACTCTAATTTTCAAAAAAAATTAAAAACATTCTAAAAAGGATTGCATCTTAAAATTTTTGAATCTCCGACATTAAAGACACCTGATAATCAATTGGGTACCAATCTTTGGGCGTTACGAGGGTGCTAACCCTTTCTCGTACGTAACCGACTTCCGAACCCGTTTTCTGATTTCGTAGACCAAAACTAATGATTTTAAAACAAAATGTTTTAAAGGTGATCCAATCACACCTAAAAAGAGTGGTGGCGACTCTTGTTTCTGTTTTTAAAGTCGATTCCCATTTTCCTAAAACCTGATTTTTAAAAATGGTTTCGACAGCTTGGCGACTCCAGTGGGGACTTTTAAGAGAGTCAAGCCGTGTAATTGATTATCTCTTGTCTTAATGTCGGAAATCAAAAATTTTAAAATTTAATCCTCTTTGCATTATATGTGTTTGTATTATTGCATGTGTTGCTATATTCTGATACGCATTGCATTTGCATGACCGTTGTGGTCACACCCTTAAGTGGGAGTAAGAAACTACGCCTTCGTGAGGTTTTCGCCTCCGTGCAGGATAGTGGATCACTTTTGGGATACATCCGTACCTATGGTTTCGTGAGATTTTCATCTCCGTGTAGCCATAGGGAAATGTATTCCCCTGAACTGAACTCGATTCAAATGAGCCTATAATGGGTGAAAATCGAAGAATCTGCTGGTTCGAGTACCTCGAACTTTAGAACCAACCTCATATCGAAAGACCGTATGAGCCCAACTTAGTTAGTTTTAAACTTTAGATATTACCTTTATAAGTTATTATTGAAATTTATTGATATCATGTGATACTGACTATTTCTTTTCTTTTGTTTGCATGTCATTTTGCATTTACAAAGATATCGATTCGTGATCAGTTTCTAAGTTAGGAAGTTTTATTATGGAGAACGGACTTCTTGATAGAGTGGAAGGCAGCGCCAACGTCCATAGATGGTCCGAGCAAACTCAACTAGAAAAAGGAGATAGTATAGCTGAGGGATACGTGTCGGAGTCGTCAGATTACACTCGTATTAGTGTCACGCAGAATAATCTCCAGGAGCTTAAGGAAATTTGGGATCAGTAGGGCAAAGAGACCAAGTAGTTATTCTATGGTAATTAAGGAGACTTACCTTACTTGCTTGATGTTCAGATAGACGAGCACTTATTCCGAGCCCATACTCAGTTTTGGAACCCGGCGTACAGTTGCTTCACTTTTGGGGAAGTAGACATGGTACCTACTGTGGAGGAGGACACTGCCTTGCTTCGTTGTCCTAGGTTTTAGAATAATAGGATCTATTCTTGAGCTGCTTGTGTCCCTACCTTTTGGAAGAAATTGATGATTATTACGGGGATGAGCGAGCAGTGGGCCACGACCCGAATTAAGGAAAATGGTGAATGCAAGTGCATTTCGTGGGACACTTTGAAAGATTTGATTCTGACACACCCTGATGAGACGAAGAAGGTAGATGTTTTTTACTTAAGTTTGTATGGATTAATGGTCTTCTCTAGAGCTTTGGGATATGTGGATGAGGCAACCACAGATCTTTTTCATCGACTCAGTAAAAAGGTCACTTCTGTCCCTGCAATTTTGGCGGAAACATTCAGGTCTTTAGGTGCATGTAGGAGGGTTGGTGCTGGCAGGTTTATAGGGTGTGCTCAGTTGCTTTTGGCTTGGTTCTACAGTCATTTCCGGTTGATAGATAGGGTGGCTTGTCGGGTTTTCTTCGAGGATTATTCACCGTTGAAAGATATAGTAGCTTCAACTAGGAGAGTTGATGTTCTAGAAGAGAATTGGATAGCACTACTTCAGAATCTTCAGTCGAAAGATCTCGAGTGGAGGGCTCCGTGGATGGTGCCTGGTGAAGTTCTTTACCGATGTGGCAGTTTCGATTGGGTCCCTCTATTGGGAATTTGGGGTGCCATTGGTTATGCCCATTTGCTCGTGCTGAGACAGCATGGATTGAGGCAGTTCGTACTAGTGACTCAAGGGTTGGCTCAAAGTGAGTTCGTATACAGATGAGCCGATTACAAGAGGAAGGTTAGTGAAGTTTTTAGTGCTTGGAAAAAGACTTTTCAGTTGAAAGGAGTAGCTATTGGCCCGACAACCACACCGGAATACGTTGAATGGAGATGCAGAAGGGTTAATGATAACATCCCCAAGTCAAGCATGGAAGGAGCTCGACCGATAGAAGAATATTTGCAAGTAAGGCCCTCAGAGTTAGAAATTATGAAGCAGGAGTTCGAAAAAAAGAACTTGGAGTTCGAGAAGAGGATAGCAAAGCTCGAAGAAGAAAAGATGTACTTCAGTTTGGACGTCAAGGTTCAAAAGATGGAGGTGGAGAAAGAGAGGAAAGAAAAAAGGAAGATTGAGAAAGATCGAGATGATCTAAAGGAGCACTACAAAAGGGCACAAGTATCCTTGAGAAGGGCGAGCGTAAGTGGATCTTCGGAGCAGTTGCAGAAAGAGGTCCAGGAGGAAAAGGCTAGAGCCGAGTATTGGGAGAGGAAGCTCCAAGAGATGCAAGTACAGAATTTGGCATTAGAGGAAGAGAATAAATGATTCGAGACTAAGGTAATTGAGTTTGGAAGATCCCTGCGTTGGCACCAAAACCATAATTCTACAGTCGAGTTAAAAGAGCTAAGAAGCAAGGTTGAGGATTTAGAGGTAGCATTGCATGACGGTAAACTCCGGGTTGAGCAGCTCGAGGCACAAGAAGATTATCTAAAGGGAGAGCTTCATCAGGCTAGGGGACAGGTCAGAGAAAGGGATCATGTCATTGGTGAGGTCATATCCCAGATTCGAGAGGTCGCTGAATTTGTGCAAGACTTAGCAATTCGAGTTGATGTATTGAGTTTGATGTATTCATCATCGTTAGATATAGGACGAGAGTTAGCCCTTTTATTAGATAGAGTTAAAGCTTTGGGCCTTAGGGCAAAAGCGTATTTGTAATCCTCTTATATGTAAAGATATTCTTTTTCTAAATAAAATTTTCTAAATGAAGCTGAACAAGAATCGATATCCTTTTTGCATTCATGCATTTGCATCTCATAGCATTTCATCATATCGTTTGCATACAAAGTTATAGAAAGACCCTAATTAGTTAAAATTTATTTCCAAAGGTAGAAAAAATCTGGAAATCACACATCGTTACGGCACTCGCACTAAAACTAAGAGCATGGATCAAAGGTTCGAGCAATTACAAAAAGATATGCAAGACCAAATGCAAGAGCAGTTGGCCAAAATACAGAATGAAATGAGGGAGCAAATGCTAGAGGCTCAGAGGAACATGATGGCTGAAATGGCTCAGCTGTTGAGAGCCACTGATAAAGGAAAAGCTCCCATGGCAATCACTGAAGAAGAGAATGAAGGTCCTCCTCCGGGTTTTACTTCGCCTCATATGTCATTGCAAACTGAAGCACCTCTTAGAAGGCCATCTGTCACCGTGAGGCCTCAACATGGGCCAGTTGATGCCGGAATCCCCGTAAATTTCCCATCTGGGTTGGGAAATAATTTGGGTGATAACTCGGTCAACCCTATCACTCCTGATCTAGATTTGATGGAGAAAGAAAGAATGGCAACTGAATCCGCAAAACAATTGAAAGATCGTTGCAGGTGGTTAGAGGAGAAGTTTAAGGTTTTGGAAGGCGTTGGCAATCATCATGGGATTGATGCAAAAGACCTAAATTTGGTCCCAGATTTGGTGCTTCCTCATAAATTTAAGATGCCTGAGTTTGAAAAGTACAACGGAACTACTTGCCCAGAGGCACACATAACCATGTTCTGTAGGAGAATGATTGGATATGTGAATATGTGAATAATGATTAATTATTGATCCATTGTTTTCAGGACAGCCTAGTAGGAGCAGCGGCTAGATGGTACAATCAGTTGAGCCGTCAAGAATCAGTTCATGGAGAGATCTGGCACAGGCCTTCAAGCAACAGTATAACCACGTGACTGATATGACGCCAGATAGGATCACACTTCAAAATATGGAGAAAAAGCCTAATGAAAATTTTAGGCAATACGCACAACGATGGAGGGAGGTGGCGATGCAAGTTCAACCACAATTGTTGGAAAATGAGACCACCATGTTATTTATTAATACTTTGAAGGTACCATTCATTACACATATGATTGGAAGTACCACGAAAAGTTTCGCGGATATAGTTATGGCGGGTGAGATGATTGAAAATGCCGTGAGGGGCGGTAAAATTAAGGGGGAAGTGGCTAAAAGATCGGTCCCAAGGAGAAAAGACAATAAGGTGAATAACATGAACAGTTTCAACTCCAGGGCAATCACAGTTGGACAACCTGAGGTAGCTACGAGTGAGCAACAAAGTACTCAAAGACAGGAATCGGGTACAAGACAGAATTCAGAGAGGATGCAATTCACTCCTATCCCTGTGACATATCGTGAGCTTTATCAAAGCTTATACGATGCACATGCCATTGCTCCGTTTCACTTGAAACTACTGCAGCCACCGTACCCCAAATAGTATGATGCAAATGCTAAATACGAATATCACGCGGGAATATCGGGGCATTCAATTGAAAACTGTACTGGATTCAAGAAGATTGTGAGAAGCTCATCAAAATGGGGGTTGTGAAGTTCGATAGTACCCCTAATACTGAAAATTCGTTACCAGATCATGGCAATCAAGGAGTGAATGCCATCGATAAAACAAAGAAAGAAAAGGTCAAGGAAGATATTGCTGAGGTGAGAACACCTATGAAAGTAATATGGGAGGAGATGGTGAAAAGAGGTATGCTGACCTCTAGAAAATGAAGAGAAGGAATAGGGAACTGTTGTGAATTCCATGGAGATGTGGGTCATATAATCCAAAATTGCGAAAAGTTCAAGGCCATGGTACAAGGCCTTATGGTTAACAAAGAATTATAGGTTTCTGAGGGTAGTTCTTATGAAGGACAAATATGTGTGCTGGAGAATGAATGACAAGAAACCCACCGACCGAGAATTATTATTTTTTTACCAGAGAATAATGAGGCGATGTCGCAAACTGGGCCTAAAATAGTCATTCATAAACCTAATCCTTTCCCTTACAAGGATGATAGGAGGGTGCCATGGAGCTATGACTGCAATATAACAATACCTGAGGGGGAGAGTATAGCTAGCGCGGCTAGGGGCACGCAAAATAAAGGTTTCCATACACGAAGTGGGAAACGTTATGATGGGGGGAATATCAGAGTGGAGCCCGCAAAGATGAAAGATGTCGAGGTTGAAAGAGAGAAGGAGACTGAAGTACTCATCAATGAGCCGGTAAAGGAGGAAGAGGCTAAGGAATTTCTAAAGTTCCTGAAACATAGTGAGTATAGCGTGGTCGAGCAGTTGCGCAAGCAGCCGGTGCGTATATCAGTGTTAGCCTTACACTTGAGTTCTGAGGTGCATCGGGATGCGTTGTTAAAGGTGCTTAACGAAACATATGTCACTCATGACATATCTGTTAACAAGCTAGACCGGTTAGTAAACAACATTAGTGCTGATAATTTCATCTATTTTAATGATGATGAAATTTCACCTGGGGGCATCGGGTCAACCAAAGCCCTACATATTACTACTCGGTGTAAAGGATACACACTTCTAAGTGTACTCATTGATAATGGGTCTGCTTTGAACGTCCTCCCATTATCCATGTTAAACAGATTACCCATTGACAGTTCGCACATGAAAGAATGTCACAATGTGGTAAGAGCCGTTGATGGAACTGAAAAGAAAGTAATGGGACGAATTGACATCCCTCTGGAAATTGGGCCAAATACGTATGAAGTTGATTTCTTGGTGATGGATATCAATCCCTCCTATAATTGTTTATTGAGGAGACCATGGATACACTCGGCAGGAGCGGTGCCCTCTTCATTGCATCAAAAATTGAAGTTAGTGACAGATAGACGCTTAATAACCATCAACGCGGAGGAGGATATCATAGCAACAGTCACCAGCAAGGCTCCTTATGTTGAGGCCAATGAAAAAGCTATCGAGTGTTCATTCTGCTCTTTAGAAATCATTAATGCCACCTTCATTTCGGAAGGAAGTGTGATGCTGGCACCCAAAATGTCTAGAGCCACGAGGATGGCCCTACAAATGATGAGGGGAGCATTACCAGGAAAAGGGCTAGGAAGACAGTTGCAAGGAGGGGTTCAAATCCCAAAACTAAGTGAGAAGAGGGATCGTTTTGGTTTGGGTTTAAAGCCAGACCATAAGCACAGGAGGCAAGAAATAGAGAAGCGCCAAGCAAGAAGAAAAGCGCGTTTGAATGGAAGAGAAGTGGAGTGGGAACCGATGACATTCCCACCTATATCCAAATCCTTTAAGTCAGGAGGATTGCTGATAGAGGAAAGTCATCAAGTTAATGCTGTACATAATGAGGGATCGGAGCAAGAAAACCTCGAGGGCATTCGTCCTTACGAATCAGGGAGCTCTTTGAACAATTAGACTGCAGAAGACCTTCCTGTAGTCTTTAGGAATTTTTCAGAGTAATTCTCGAAACATGTCTGTTACTCTAGGGCCTGGAGTAATAAGATTACATGTGTGAAATAGGCTTATGTTCATCTATCATTATTTAAATAAAACATAACTTTTTTAAAGTTAAATGAGTATTATTTCATTTTATCGACCAATATTCCTTTAAATTCTGGCAATTCTTATTCTTTTATTCATAGCATATAAACAATCATTCTTCGATTCATTCATTCTTTGTATATTCTTTCATACACCCACAGGTCTCTAGATATCAATGATATAAGCGCTGATACTACAGCTCCTAATTTCTCTGGCGAGCAAAACATGTGTTTAGAGGAACCTCAGGATTTTGAAGATGTTCAAGATTGTGACGTATCTCTTGATCTGTTAAGAATGGTTAAGCAAGATGAGAAATAAATCATGCCACATGAGAAAGAGGCAATAGAGAATATAGCCCTAGAGGAAGGGAAGGAGTTGAAAATTAGAACCCTAATTAGTGAGGACACAAGGCATGATCTGGTTGAGTTGCTTTAAAAGTTCAATGATATCTTCGCCTGGTCATATCAGGATATGCCTGGATTGAGTACTGATATTGTGGTACATCGTCTTCCGATAAGACAGGATTGTAAGCCAGTTCAATAGAAGTTGCGAAGAATGAGGCCAGATATCGTTTTGAATATAAAGAATGAAGTCAAGAAACAGTTTGACGTAGGATTCTTGCAAGAAGTGAAGTACTCCGAATGGGTAGCTAACATTGTGCCTGTTCCTAAGAAGGATGGGAAGGTACGAATGTGTGTTGATTACAAAGACTTGAACAAAGCAAGCCCAAAGGATAATTTTCCTTTACCCCGCATTTACACTTTAGTAGATAACACAGCGGGATATTCGTTGTTCTCCTTTATGGATGGTTTCTCAGGATACAACCAGATAAAGATGCATCCAGAGGACATGGATAAAACCACCTTTATAACCTTGTGGGGCACCTTTTGCTACAAAGTAATGCCATTTGGACTAAAAACGCAGGGGCAACGTACCAAAGGGCCATGGTGAACTTGTTCCACGACATGATGCATAAGGATATTAAGGTATACGTCGATGATATGATTGCCAAGTCGCGTACGGAAAAGGAGCATATTGAGGTCTTGAGAAGATTACTTGTAAGGTTGAGAAAATTTCAGTTGAAGCTCAATCTAGAAAAATGTACCTTTGGAGCCAGATCGGGAAAATTGTTAGGCTTCATAGTCAGTGAAAAAAGAATTGAAGTCGACTCAGACAAGGCCAGAGCCATACGAGAATTACCTCCACCACGTACTCAGAAAGAAGTTCGAGGATTCCTAGGAAGGTTGAATTAAATTGCTCGGTTCATTTCACAACTAACTGAGAAATGTGATCCTATCTTTCGCCTCCTCAGAAAGCACAATCAAGGTACTTGGGATGGGGAATGCCAAAATACTTTTGAAAAGGTCAAGCAGTACTTGTTGAATGCTCCGGTATTGTCTCCACCCAGCCCAGATAAACCATTAATACTATACTTATCAGTGTTTAGTAATTCTATAGGATGTGTGCTTGGCCAGCATGACGAGTCAGGGAAAAAAGAGAAGGCAATTTATTATCTCAGTAAGAAGTTCACTGACAGTGAGATGAGATATTCACCAATCGAAAAGTTGTGTTGTGCGCTGATTTGAACAACTCGGAGATTAAGACAGTACATACTATACCATACCACTTGGCTCATCTCAAAACTTGATTCGTTGAAATACATGATGGAGTCAACGGCTCTAAATGGGAGAATGGAGAGATGGAAAATTTTACTTTCGGAATTTGATATAGTCTACATAAGTCAGAAGGCTATAAAAGGAAGTGCGGTAGCGGATTTCTTGGCTAGTAGGGCTTTAGAGGATTATGATCCATTGAACTTCGATTTTCCAAATGAAGAGTTGATGTGTATAGCAATGACTGAAAATTCTTCTTGGAGGCTCAATTTTGATGGGGCTTCTAATGCAGTCGGAAATGAAATTGGGGCAGTCTTGGTATCTCCGAATAGCGATCATTATCCTTTTACGTGCAAGTTGGACTTTGATTGTACGAACAATATGGCTGAATATGAAGCATGCATCATGTGACTTCAAGCAGCTATAGAGTGAGGTATAAAAACCCTAGAAGTATATGGGGACTTGGCGTTGGTTGTTTATCAGCTTAGAGGTAAATGGGAGACAAGGGACCCTAAATTGATTAGTTATCGAAAGATAATTTTGGGGTTACTTAAGGAATTTGATAGCATCACCTTCAATTATCTCCCACGAGATGAAAATCATATGGTAGATGCCTTAGCAACCTTGGCCTCAATGATCAAGGAGAATAAAGAAGAAGAAATGAAGCCAATTCGAATGAGTGTTTACGAGGCTCCAGCTCATTGTTATAACATTGAGAGGGAAGGAAATGACAATAATCCCTGGTATCAAGATATATTGCGATATGCGAGAGATCGTAAATACCCTGAACAAGCCAGTGAAAATGACAAATGAACTTTGAGGAGGTTAGCTTGCGACTATGTTTTAGATGGAGATATCCTATACAAAAGACGAAAAGACCAAGTACTTTTGAGATGTGTCGATGCTGTGGAAGCTAAGCTAATTTTAGAAGAAGTTCATGAAGGTGTATGCGGGATGCATGCAAATGGGTTCACGATGGCAAGACAAATCATGAGGTTTGGCTATTATTGGGCTACTGTGGAAGGGGACTGTATCAACTACACCAAGAAATGCCATAAGTGTCAGATTTATGGGGATAAAATTCATGTACCGCCTTCACCTTTACATGTTATGACTTCTCCATGGCCCTTTTCTATGTGGGGAATGGATGTCATTGGACCAATATCACCGAAAGCTTCGAATGGACATCGGTTTATCTTTGTAGTAATTAACTACTTCACAAAATGGGTCGAGGCTGCTTCTTATGCGAATGTTACTAAGTCAGCTGTGAGTCGATTCTTGAAGAAAGAGATCATTTGTCAGTATGGAATGCCTGAGAAGATCATATCTGACAATGCATTGAACTTAAATAACAAAACGATAGCGGAGGTTTGCGACCAATTCAAGATCAAACATCACAATTCTTCTCCCTATCGTCCAAAAATGAATGGGGCAGTAGAAGCTGCCAACAAGAATATTAAGAAAATAGTGGAGAAGATGACTGAGACCTATAGAGATTGGCATGAGAAGTTGCCATTTGCACTTCTAGCCTATCGAACATCTGTCAGAACCTCTACTAGGGCTACTCCATTCTCGTTAGTTTATGGGATGGAAGCAGTATTACCTATTGAAGTAGAAATACCTTCTCTTCGAATTTTGACGGAGGTAAAGTTAGATGAAGCTAAGTGGGTTCAGTCCCGGTACGACCAGTTAAACTTGATTAAAGAAAAGAGGCTAAAAGCCATTCGACATGGTCAGATGTATCAGAAGCGAATGATGCGAGCTTATGACAAGAAAGTTCGACCGAGAGAATTCCATGAGGGTGACCTTGTACTGAAAAAGATCCTTCCTATTCAAAAGGATTTTAGAGGAAAATGGATGCCGAATTGGGAAGGGCCATATGTCGTGAAGAAAGCTTTCTCCGGTGATGCATTGATCTTAGCGGAAATGGATGGGAAAAGTTTACCCAATCCAGTGAACTCGGACTCAGTTAAAAAATACTTTGTCTAAAGAAGAAGAGAATCTAAGGTGAAAACCCGCAAAGGGTGCCTTGAGATTTAAAAAATAAAAAATAAAAAAAATAGAGAGGCCAAGGTGAAAACCCGCAAAGGGCACCTTGTGACCAAAGGGATTTTGAGTTGAAAACTCGAAAGAGCAGCTCAAATATTGAAAAACATATGGTAATCTTGCTATATTTGATACAAAAAAGAGCGAAGAACACTGCACACTGGGGCATCAACAGAGTACTTGGGACTTCTTTTAAACACATGTTGAACTCAAGAAAGACTTTATAGAGCTGGTGTATAGGCGCTCAAGTGGCGATACCTAGAGGATCTAACTTTTGTCTTGCTTGCTATCTTTAGATTTTATTTCTTCTAGAAGATAGGCTAGCAGATTAATTCCCTTTTGTATATTTTTGATAATTCATTCAAATCCAATTATTCTCAAGATTAAATTCATCTTTCATTATTCTTAAAGTATGGTCCATTAAAATAATGATGGATGAACTAAATAATTTTCACAAATGAAGTTTTGCTAATTACTCTGGAAATTTTTAGATAATACAAGAAACTAAAACAGAACAATTGTTCGAAGAATTCACGTAAGTGAGGTTCGGAAGAACTCAAGGAAATTCTCCCTTTAGTCCAAAATGATGATTGGACAATTCAAACGATTTGATCCTAAGAGAGGATCATCTTACAGACATTTTTGGTGGGTCATAGCATTTGAAGAATGGTACAAACCCACAGGTGGAGTAGGAATGATATTTCGAGAGAAATAAGGATAAACTTCGACGAAAGAATGAATGGTGACATCTGGAATAGGGGTCATGTTCATAAACATTTTGCATTATAACAGGTTTAATTAGGAGCATTTGATTCACTTCGATCATAGCATCCTAATCATTAGGCATGAACTCATACACATTATACAGGTTATGTCCTTCAAGGGACAATGGAGATTGATGTGCCTTAACCCCCTAAGCAGTAGGGTAACAGGCTAAAGCATAGCAGATCTAATTTTCGGATATTTTCACACCAAAATAGATCCAAGATAACATATCTGGCATCTTCACTTTAATGGAGAGCAGATACATAGCAGATCTCGCCTTCGGATGTTTATATTGAAGCAGATCCAAGATGGTTTGTCATCCTTGTGTTTACAAGGAACAAATCAAAGACATAGCTGATTTGACTTTCTCGTGCTTATGATGAAGCAAATCTAAGATGATTTGGTATCTCTGTATTGTCAGAGAACGAATCGAAGTCTGGCACCTTCACTTTGATGGAGAGCAGATACATAGCAGATCTCGCCTTCGGATGTTTATGCTGAAGCGGATCCAAGATGGTTTGGCATCCTTGTGCTTACAAGGAGCAAATCGAGGACATAGTTGATTTGACTTTCATATGTTTACGCTGAAACAAATCTATGATAATTTGTCGTCTCTGTATTGTCAGAGAACAAATTGAAGTCTGCCATCTCCACTTCAATGGAGAGCAGATACATAGCAGATCTGAACTTCAGATGATTAGACTGAAGCATGATCCAAGATGATTTGGCATCCTTGTGTTTACAAGGAACAAATCGAAGACATAGCTGATTTGGCTTTCACGTGCTTACGATGAAGCAAATCTAAGATGATTTGTCATCTCCGTATTGTCAAAGAGCAAATCGAAGAAGCAGATTTGGCGTCTCTGTGTTCGACGGAGAGCAGATCGAAGATTTCGACATGACATTCAAGAAGATTGAAGACTATAATTTGATAGGACCGGTCAAATTTGGTCTTTCTAAATCTTTGCTCGATTCCCGTTATACAGTAATGAGCAAAGAGGGGCAGCTGTAGTAGCCAAAATTTGACCGGGCTGTAGACCAAATAAATAAATAAATAAATAATTATTTTTAAAAACAGTCCATTTACATTGGCCCACTAATCTTTAAACCCAAAACCAATTGGCTTAAATCTTACGCCCGGTTATAACTCAGCAGATCCAAAATCCGTACTCCTAAGACCCATTACAACAGACCCAAGTGGACCCAAGGCTAAAGTGGCCCAATTGGCCCAAACCGTTAACCGAGGCATGAAACCTAGGGGTTTTCGCCTCTCTTTTTTCTTGCGCGCAAAGCAGAAGGATCGAAGCCAAGCCTCATGACCCTTGATTACGCGTTCGGCTACCCCATCGAGGCCATCAATGCGGTCAAGGTCGGGACCGTCACCACCATCATCGAAGCCTTCGTCACCGCCACCATCAACGCACAAGACACGCCAGAATCTGGCGTTAGCTCCATTAGCGTGCAAACATCAGTGATGGAGAGAGATTCTTGTGGGTTATTTGCGAATAAAAAAGGAAACAAAAAATATTCCAGCAGATCACAATCGAAGATATGATACAACAGACAAGAAATGGAAAGAAATCTTTGATTTCTTTCCAGTTTATGTAATCATAGTAGTGGCTATAAAAGCCAGAATCAAACATTGTAAAAACACTTTTTTTTACGGAATAAAATATACTTACAGATATTCGATTCAGAGAAATACAAACAGTTTCTAAGAGGTGATTTAATCGTGTACCTTGTTCTTATTTTAGCATGCATATATAAACTGTTTTAAGCAGAAATTGTTGAGGTTTGAAAAAGGAAAGGAAGTTACCTGTATTACGCTTGAAGAGGGGAGAGTTTTCAACCCTCCGACCACCGGGCGTGGCGGCGCGTAGGCGCGTGGGAACTGATGGACGGAGATTCCACAGAGCCCCGATGACCGGCCTCTAGTCCTCTTCAGAGGATTCTTTGTTTTTTTTCTTAAAACAATATTCCAAATGATTTTTAGGCTTTAGTTTTGGCTTATATAGCCCTAACAAAACGACACCGTTTTAGCTTAGTCTGATAAGCTTAAAACGACGACGTTTTGAAGCCCCAGGATCCGCGTGTTGACCCGATTACCTAGGGAGGATCCGCGTGTTTTTAAGAATTGGGCTAATTGCTCATTTGGTCCACCTGTTATTATTATTATTATTCATAATTTCATTAATATTTATTTATAATTTATCCCTACTGTTTCAATTTCGTTTCAATTTAACTCTCATAGTGTTTTGGGAATAGGGAAATTTTCCCAATGAGTCCCTTTTGTTTTGCACGCGTTTTAATTAAGGCCTTAATCCATTTTTATTTCTTTTAAATTTGCCCCATAATTTTACTGAACTTTCAATTTAGCCCTATATTTATTTTATATATATATATATATATATATATATATATATATATATGTTTTTTTACCTTATATTTTTATATTGTACATTATAAAATTATTTTACTATATATATTATTATTATTATTTATTATATCTTATTGTTTACAAATTATTATTATTATTTTACATTATTGTTTTATATTATTATTATATCTTACTTGTATTATATATTTATTAATTATCTATATACATTGTTCTTACATATATATTTTCGTTATTTTATATTATATCAATTATATTTCTTATTTCCTATATATATTTAAATTATATTTTATTGTACGACATTTGTTGTAATTTCATTCTATATTACCTTTTTTTGTGGCATATATATATATCATATATTATCTATTATAATATTTATGTTATTCATTATATTATTTAAAATTTTAAAATTTATAAATTAAATTATATTTTTAGCTCATATTATACATATATTAAATTATTAGTTATTTATTTATTAGGTATTATTTTAAAATGATATTTTCGTGTTATGTGTTATTTTATAAATTCTTTTACATACTTTTATTATATATATTTTTAAACCCAATATATATTTATTATTATTTTATAAATATTTTGTTATTATGCTTTATATATTGTATAGCAAATACTATTTTAAGATCATTATTAAATATTATGTCTTCATTTGTATTATATGTACACTTTGTTAATAATAACTCATTTCATTTATATATATATATATATATATATTGCATATATCATGTGTTATATATTATCTTATCTTTATTATTTGACCTTACCTTTCATGAACATGTACATTAATATTGTAGTACTCTTTTTGTATGTCATGCATTATTTTATTATTTTTTGTATATCATGCATTATTTAATTATTACTTTGTATGTTTGTACGTTTTGTTTATTCATTTCTCAATACATGTTATATATATATATATATATATATATATTTATCTTTGTATGCATATTGTTAATATTTGCTATGAATATATGATTTTTATATGTATGTATCTAATGACCAATCTTTATATTATTGTCACCATTCTGTTTAAATGCATGTATTATTTACCCACTACAATAATATGTTATTATGCATGATTTATAATATAATACAATTCATAACACATCATTTTTTTAAAAAAATAAGGCCCCAAAGTTTTCAAAAAATATAAAGGCAATGCTCGGTGTTCGGAAATTTCGAGAAAGTAGTGCCCTAACTTATTGGGTTGCAACTTTTCTCGTTAAGTTCGAATAATCAAGTACCCTTCTTAGTTTTTAAATGTTTGCAAAATGTGAGCAACTGTCTTGGAATTGCAAAGCAATATGTCCTAACTTATTGGATATAGCGTTTTGTCGTTTCAAGATAGGGATTTCTAAAAAGCAAACTTAGTATCAATACGTTGATACAAGTGAACTCTAATTTTCAAAAAAAAATTAAAAACATTCTAAAAAGGATTGCATCTTAAAATTTTTGAATCTCCGACATTAAAGACACCTGATAATCAATTGGGTACCAATCTTTGGGCGTTACGAGGGTGCTAACCCTTCCTCGTACGTAACCGACTTCCGAACCCGTTTTCTGATTTCGTAAACCAAAACTAATGATTTTAAAACAAAATGTTTTAAAGGTGATCCAATCACACCTAAAAAGAGTGGTGGCGACTTTTGTTTCCGTTTTTAAAGTCGATTCCCATTTTCCTAAAACCCGATTTTTAAAAATGGTTTCGACAACCACAAATCTCAAGCCTCCTTCATTAAGGTCTTTATTTTCATACACTTTTGTCGCCATAATCTTCATTTAACCAACATCCAATCCCCAAATTCTTCTTCTTCTACGTGCCGATTGATAACCTCCACTATAGATGGTTGTCACTTTTTCACCGGTGCATCATCTCCATTATTATGAAGGGTTGGACAACCTTCATTCAATTTTATTTTTAGGATATCAATGAATTTCTCACATTTATACAAATGTTCATCTTATTATATGTTTTGATATCATATTTGTTCTTTTTTACACAAAACTTAGAATTATTCATAGCCCCTCTTCAACCCATAAATGGGAGAATAATACACTTCAGCACATTTAAATCCATGTCATCCTACATTGACAAAAATGCTTATACCAATTAAGTTAAGATTCGATCGACATGTAAATATCCATATTTGAATAGTTCAATACTGTCCAAATACCATTCAAAGTCCCTCATAAAGAACTTTACTATAATTTCACCAAGTAAAAGTCATTTTTTAATGGTGGATTTAGGTGAACGGTGCGTTTATTTACGGTTAGTGTAAAAATAACAGTGGCAATAAGATTAAATATTGCAATGATACTGTAATGTGAGACTACAAATAAACTAAACACACCGCAACACACCTCACCGTCCATCCAAATCCATCTTAAATCTATGAGATGCAATAATTCTTATACAAAACCTTAATCACCACCTCATGTAAGAAGGTCTTAAGGCTAGTGTCATGGGTTGTGCCTGGGAGCCCGCAACCATGACGCATCTGTGCGATCCATCAAGAGGGAAGGAGGTCATTTGGCCCAAGCGGACTGGCCCATTGCATGAAGAGATTAAAGGCCCATCTACAAGCTCAACAAATATGGAAACATGATCTTCAAAGATATGCAATCTTAGATATGATATGTAATCTTAGAAGATATGATTTTGTAATCTTAGGGATTTGATTTGTAGATACTCTTTAATCATAGCCGTCGATCTACTTGATCTGTACCGTTGGATTTAGAGAGGCTCAACTATAAATAGAGGCCTCTCCCCTCATTGTAAATCACTTGAGTTTTTTTTAGCAATAAGAATTCTTGAGAGCATTCACTCAAACTTCTCTTTCTCTCTTGTGTTCTTATTTTCTGTGGCTTGTTCTTGTTTCGTTCTTCGTTCATCTTGTTTGGCTTTGAGTTGCTTTCGTTTGAGTTGTGTTTGGGGAGGAATTATGTTGAATCCTTCTTTTGTGGAAGTTAGGCTGACTTAGGCATTTTTGGAGCGAGAAACTGCCTAAGGCCGCACGGATTGTGAGGCAAGAATCCTAAGTCCGTGACACTAGTTTGCCAATGCCAGGTTCGAAAGCACTTTTGAGAAGATGTCGAAAGAAGTTGTTGATCAGAATGAGCCAATGGAGACCCGTGGGAGGGCTAGAAAGGCTAGTCGATCGAGGGATATGCTGTCGAGCTTGGAAAATCGAGTGGGTAATCTCGAGGAGTCCGTTGGTGACATGAAGGAGACACTCGAAGTGGTCCTGATCAGTATGGAGGAACTGAGGGAAGATAGCAAGGAGTTTGTGTTGGATACCTTCAGATCCACTTCGGACAAACTGACGGTGAAGGACGAAGCTCTTGAGGCCCTGGTGACTGCCATGAAGGAGGAGATTGCTGAGCTTAAGGGGGAGCTCAGAATCTGTAAGGCTGCCCTGGGAAGTGGGATATTGGCTTCGGGACCGAGGCAACGTCATGTAGATGTTCCAAAACCTGAGAAGTTCAAGGGGGCTAGGTCCGCAAGAGAAGTGGCCAACTTCCTATGAAAATTGGAACAATATTTTCGAGCAATTGGCATTGAGGATGATGCCACCAAGGTAAATACTGCTTCAATTTACTTTTCTGATGTTGCTCTATTGTGGTGGAGACGTAGGTCCACGGATGAGAAACGTGGAGGAACGACCATTGGGACTTGGGAAGAGCTCCAAAGAGAGTTGAAGAAGCAGTTTTATCCGCAACATGCTGAAAAGGAGGCTCGTGCTAAGTTGCGCCGGCTTACACAATAAGGTACTGTTCGAGACTATGTTCGGGAATTCAGCGAGTTGATGCTTCAGATCTCAGACTTGAACGAGAAGAAAGCATTCTATTGGTTCGAGGATGGGCTAAAAATGTGGGCTAAGCAAGAGTTGCGTCGCCTAGGCATCACCGAATTGACCGAAGCCATGGCCGATGCAGAAAATTTCTATGATGTTAGGGGAAGAAAGTTTGATAATAATGAGTCTTCCAAGCCCAAGGCGAGACCCAAAGGCAATGGTAGGGGAGACAAGGATCAAGGGGAAAAGAATGGCGAAGGCCCAAGGTCTAGTCAAAGTAAGCCTTGGGATAGGAAGGGACCAATGAAGTGCTATCTTTACCAAGGCCCACATAGAATGAGTGTCTGTCCAAAGAAAGCCGCTTTTCATGCCATGGAGGCGCGCAAGGAAGCCGAAGATGACACCAAAAGTCTTAATTCAATATTAGGAGGTGTCGAAGAGAAGTCAAGTAATGGGTTGATGTTTGTGGACATCAACGTAGCTGGCAGAGGATTGAATGCACTTGTTGATACTGGTGCATCTGATTTATTCATTTCTGAAGAGATGGCGAAGGAACTTGGCCTTAAAATTGAGAAAGATTCGAGTAGAATCAAAACGGTGAATTCAGAAAGCATTCCCATAATGGGTGTGGCAAAAGGGGTGGAACTCAAACTTGGGGAGTGGACGGGCACAGCAACCATTAAGGTAATCCCACTTGATGATTACGATTTTGTAGTTGGATTAAGTTTACTTGCGGAGCTTGATGCGGATATTCATCCTTCCGAGAATTACATGACAATCTCTCGATGCAAATCAACGATATATGGTGCGAATGAAAAGGAAGGAAGCATGGAGAGAAAAACCTTGTAAAGCAATCCAATTTGCCAAAGGAGTCCGTCGAAATGAAGTCTTCTATCTAGCTACCTTGAGGGACAATGTGGATGATAAATTTGAGGGGGAAATTCCAAAAGAAGTGGAACGGTTGTTAAAGTCATTTCGAGATATAATGCCCAAGGAGTTGCCCAAAAGTTTGCCACCTAAGAGGGAGGTGGACCACAAGATTGAGCTGTTGGCCAATGCTGAACCACCAGCAAGGGCACCATATCGGATGGCTCCACCCGAGCTAGAGGAATTGCGGAAGCAGTTGATGGAGCTTTTAGATGCCGGGTTCATTAGACCATCTAAAGCCCCGTTCGGTGCGCCTGTGTTATTTCAAAAGAAGCATGATGGATCCTTGAGAATGTGCATCGACTACAGGGCCTTAAACAAAATCACTGTAAAAAACAGGTATCCCATTCCTCTTATTGCAGATTTGTTCGATCAACTTGGTAGCGCGAGATGGTTTACTAAGTTGGATTTGCGATCAGGGTAACACCAAGTGAGAGTGGTCGAAGGGGATGAGCCCAAGACAGCCTGTGTGACTCGGTATGGGTCTTTTGAGTTCCTTGTGATGCTGTTCGGGTTGACAAATGCTCCGGCCACATTTTGCACCCTAATAAATAAGGTACTACAACCCTTTTTGGATCGTTTTGTGGTTGTTTATCTTGACGATATTGTGGTGTATAGTAAGACGCTTGAGGAGCACGTGGGACATTTGGAGGAGGTGTTTCAAACTCTACGAGAAAATGAGCTATATATCAAAAAGGAGAAATGCTCTTTTGCCCAACGAGAAGTGCCGTTTCTAGGTCATATTGTGGGAGGTGGCACGATTCGAATGGATGAAAGTAAAGTTCGAGCAATTGCCGATTGGGAGCCACCAACCAAGGTGACGGAGTTGCGGTCTTTTCTTGGATTAGCAAATTACTATCGTCGCTTCATTGAAGGCTATTCCAAGATCACTGCGCCCTTGACGGACTTGTTGAAAAAGGGCAAAGTGTGGGATTGGGACCCTCGGTGTGAGAAAGCATTCAACCAAGTAAAGAAGGCAATGGTGAGTGAGCCTGTACTCGCATTGCCAAATTTTTCAAAGGCGTATGAGGTACGCACGGACGCTTCGGAATATGCCATTAGAGGGGTGTTGATGCAAGATGAGCATTCGATTGCTTTCGAGAGTCGAAAGCTTAACGAGACGGAACGAAGATACACGATCCAAGAAAAAGAGATGACTGCGGTGGTGCATTGCTTGCGCACATGGAGACACTATTTGTTGGGATCTAGGTTCGTGGTATTCACTGATAATGTTGCAAATAGCTACTTCTTAACCCAGAAAAAGTTGTCCCCCAAGCAGGCTCGTTGGTAGGTTTTCCTAGCGAAATTTGACTTTAGCATGGAATATAAGCCAGGGAGTGCCAACACGGTGGCTGATGCGCTTAGCCGAAAACTGGAATTTGCAACAATAAGCCAACCCGATAGTCCCCTATTGGCACGCATTCAAGAAGGATTGTCCCACGATCACACAACCAAGAATCTAATTGAGCTTGCTAAAGAAGGAAGAACGAGGAGATTTTGGCTTGTGGGAGAACTACTATACACTCAGGGGCAACGTCTGTATGTGCCTCAACATGGGAATCTGCGAAAGGAAGTCATGAAAGAATGTCATGATTCCAAATGGGCTGGCCATCCAGGTATTCATCGTACTTTGGCTCTCTTGGAAGACCGGTTTTATTGGCCTCACATGGGTGATGACGTGGAGAATTATGTGAAAACTTGTTTGGTGTGCCAACAAGACAAGGTCGAATTGAAAAATCCTGCGGGTTTGTTACAACCCCTGGCCATTCCGGAGCGCCCATAGGAAAGCTTATCCATGGACTTCATTTTGGGTTTGCCTAAGTCTGATGGATTTGCGAGTATTTTTGTTGTGGTGGACAGGTTTTCGAAGTATGCAACCTTTATTCCCGCAACCAAGGAGTGTCCCGCCGAGGAGACAGCTCGCTTGTTCCTTAGACATGTGGTGAAGTATTGGGGAGTACCCCAGTCTATCGTCAGTGATCGAGATGGGCGATTCACGGGTCGATTTTGGACGGAGTTGTTCAAGTTAATGGGCTCAGACTTGAACTTTTCTACGAGCATGCATCCTCAAACCGATGGGCAAACCGAACGAGTGAATGCATTGTTGGAGACGTATCTTCGACACTATGTGAGTGCAACACAAAGGGATTGGCCGAAGTTGTTAGATGTGGCTCAATTTTCGTACAACTTACAACGGAGTGGGGCGACGAACTAGAGTTCGTTCGAGATAGTGACGGGGCAACAGCCGCTTACACCCAATGCTGTTGCAACTCGTTATGCGGGATCGAATCCAGCAGCTTATCGATTCGCGAGGGATTGGCAAGAGCAAAACGATCTAGCTAGAGCTTGTCTACATAAGGCAAGTAAGCGCAACAAGAAGTGGGCGGATCAAAATCGAAGGGATGTGCAATTTCAGGTTGGTGACCCAGTTCTTGCTAAACTACACCTAATTTTGCGACATGATGGGTTACACAAGGGACTCGTGCGACGATACGGGGGGCCATTTCGAGTTGTGAAGAGGGT
This sequence comes from Gossypium longicalyx, assembly GCA_025698465.1. Taxonomy (NCBI): domain Eukaryota; kingdom Viridiplantae; phylum Streptophyta; class Magnoliopsida; order Malvales; family Malvaceae; genus Gossypium; species Gossypium longicalyx. Next base: position 94,133,453 of record CM047000.1, on the reverse strand, counting down.
AGGAAAGGTGGCCTACAAACTTGAGTTGCCTGAAAAGCTCAAAGTCCATCCGGTATTCCATGTGAGTATGCTTAAGCCATTCCATGAAGATAGAGAAGACCCAAATCGGAGCAAGTCCGAACGAGCACCAATGGGAGTAAAAGTTGCCTATGATCGAGAGGTCGAAAACATCGAGGCGGATCGTGTGGTTAGAAGGAAGTACTATCGACCGCGGCATAAATATCTAGTCCGATGGAAGGGATTTCCCGATAGTGAAACAAGTTGGGAACCCGCTGAAGCCTTGTGGCAATTCCAAGACAAGATAGATCGGTACCATGCGGAGGATGCGACGAGGGCGTCGCTAGATTCGGTGGGGGAGAATGTCATGGGCTGTGCCTGGGAGTCCGCAACCATGACACATCTGTGCGATCCATCAAGAGGGAAGGAGGTCATTTGGCCCAATCGGACTGGCCCGTTGTATGAAGAGATTAAAGGCCCATCTACAAGCTCAACAAATATGGAAACATGATCTTCAAAGATATGCAATCTTAGATATGATATGTAATCTTAGAAGATATGATTTTGTAATCTTAGGGATTTGATTTGTAGATACTCTTTAATCATAGCCGTCGATCTACTTGATCTGTACCGTTGGATTTGGAGAGGCTCAACTATAAATAGAGGCCTCTCCCCTCATTGTAAATCACTTGATTTTTTTTGAGCAATAAGAATTCTTGAGAGCATTCACTCAAACTTCTCTTTCTCTCTTGTGTTCTCATTTTCTATGGTTTGTTCTTGTTTCGTTCTTCGTTCATCTTGTTTGGCTTTGAGTTGCTTTCGTTTGAGTTGTGTTTGGGGAGGAATTCTGTTGAATCCTTCTTTTGTGGAAGTTAGGCTGACTTAGGCGTTTTTGAGCGGCGCCTAAGGCGCTTGCGGATTGTGAGGCAAGAATCCTAAGTCCGTGACACTAGTTTGCCAATGCTTTTAAAAAGTGCTGTGGAAAAGTACTTTTGAGAAGTGCTTTTGAAAAGTTTAATTTAAAATTTAAGTATTTAGCATTGCTGTCAAAAAGTACTTTTAAGAAATAAAATATCCATTTTAGACATATTATTATCAAGTAACAAATATGTATTTAAATAATATTTAAATTAGTTAATATTATTATATTTTATTAAGAATAAAAAAAGAATTATTATAACTTCTTGTTAATATTTTAATATATGAAATATAAATTTTAAATATTTTTAAGCAATAAATATTAATTATTTATAAAATTTAATTAAAATATATAAACTATATTTTAAATATTTAAATATAACCATTAAATATTTGTAATTAATATTTTAAAAAATATTTTTTTATTTTTAATTAATGATTTTAACATATTTGTATTTAAGCACCGAAAAAAAGAAAAGGAAAGTACTATGTTATTGGAGGGGTGAAAAAAGTAACTAAACACTAGAAGTGCTTTTGGGAGAGAAAAAGCTAAAAGTTTTAGCTTCTACTTTTTAGAAGTGTCAAAAATTTCAGCCAAAAACAACTTATTTTATACAATTTTTCTTCCAAAAATATTTTAGAGCTAGAAATACTTTTTTTAAGCATTACTATGTTCCTATCCCTCACCAACCCATAAAATTATCCTTAAAAGGATATAGATTCCTCCATTAATGCATCAATCGGTTCACCTCCAATGGCAAGAGGAATCCTCATAGAGTTTTCAGGCTACATTCATTTAATTTTTTTTCTTTTCTTAATACTTAGAAGAGATTCCTAATCTTAAAAATGCTTTACATGTTAGAAACCAACACTTGGTTCACTCATTATTTTATACGCATGTGGTCTACACTACAGGCTGTTTAATAGACTTATCATAGAAGCGGGTGGCTACCATCGGATATTGAATAAAATTTTTAATAACTAAATTATTGGTTTTAAAATCTTTCAATTATATTTAAATAATATATATTAGAATTTTTAAAAAATAAAAATTTTATATATTTAGTTCTTTTAAATTTAAATTAAATGATATATACTTTATGATCATTTCTAAATTTAATAAATAAACAAAATTAAAATAATAAATTATAAAAACATAATGATAATAATTTTAAATATTAAGATATATTATTATTTATGAAAATATTATTTATTTTTATGATAATTTTATATATTTTTATTTTCTTATATAAAAAATTTACTTCCACATGTTAGTTAAGTAAATTGTTCACGTCAGCTTTGGATTTTAGAATTTGCAATAATATATATATATGATTGTAGTTGTTATGCATATAAATTTTTGAATCGATTTGATATCTCTATCATAATAATTTAAAATATAGTAAATATTAATTTATATTGAATGGATGAAAGCTTTTTTTTACTTAAAACAAATAGTTAAAAAATTTTAATTTACAACCGAATAAATATTTATGGTTTATATGAATAATATATGAAATACAATTGTTGGATCATTGAAATGATTATCATAGAAAAAGTTATGAAAATATGTAAAATTATTTTACTTTTTACACTAATATAAGTGGATTCCTCTCAATTATATCTATACTATTATTTAAATCCTTTGACTAAGTTTATGTTACGAGTCAAACCGCATCAACTTGGTTAAAAAATTTAAGAAAATATCTTTTTGTACTTAAAATAAGTTATATTATTTTAAGGTATTTTAATCTTTTTTATTTAAAAAAAACTAATAAATAATTTGTATATGTCGGGATTTGGACTCATGACTTTAGTTTTATTACTCAACCAAATCTTTGTTAAACTATATTTTATTTGATAAAATATTTTGATATAACAAAGATAATGTTTTTGAATAAAAATTGATTTTAAACAAACACTTAATGAAGTCCAAAGTAAAAATCTATTTCAAAATATTTTTACACTCTAATCTATCTTGGAACACTTTGAAAAATCTTTTGAATGCTTAAAAAATATTTTGTACAGGTGAAAAACTGTTCCCTAACACTTATAAAATTGTTTTAAGCTTTGAAGTTCAAGAATATTAAGCAAAAACCAAACATATCAATACTTAGACATTTTTATCAATTCCATTCCTGGTACTGATACGAAATTGCCATTCTGACTTGAAGGAATTTTTTAACAAAAGAAAATAGTATTGATACTTATCATTAAGTATCGATATCTTCATATTTTTATCGATACATTTTTTTTGTATCGATATGAAATTGGCATTCTAATTTTGAGGAAAAATTGAGTAAAACTGTTAAGTATCGGTATTTGTAATTAAGTATTGATATCTGTCAAAAATTTATCGATACCTTCTCTTGGTATCGATATCATTTTAAGGTTTGATGTTTTGAAAAATATACAAAAAATTAATTTTATTATTCACACTTTATTACTTCATCAATTGTGTATATTGATAATATTATCGATTGAGTTGGTATCGCAAGTTCAAGATTGATGACAACACTAAGATAAACAATTGTAGTGCATTTAATATTTTTAATTTAGTGTATTTACGTGTTTAAATTTCATTTTACTCACAATTTAATATAATTTTTCATTTTAGTATTGTACATATTACATGTCTTATTATTAATTAGTTTCAAACTAAACTTTTATTATCTATTGTATATCATTTTTAAACATACCTATATATTTTAAATACGTAATTTCCATACTGATATAATTTTTAATATTTATCAAATAATCAATAAAATTACTAGCATGGAGGAAACAAAATATTGTTTTTTTTTTCTCTAGTGGAGATATTAAGAGTCGACATTTTTGTCTTAAATTTTTTATGGAATTTGTTAATAATTTTTTGAGAATATTTATTAATTAATGCATTGAGTAATTTTTTTTTTTGGCACATGAACTATAAATTATTTTTAATATAAAATCTTATAACAATAAATAACTAATTAATTTTAAAAATAAATAAATAAATAGAGACTTATTAGCAACTTGATAAAAGTCAATTATTGCGGAAGACCTATGGAAGCTTGATAATAATTGGGGAATTTACTTTGTCTTTTTCTCCTTAGCTTTTCTTCATTGTCTCGCACTACAAAAGGAAAGGAAACATTTCATGCATCCAATTTAATCATTTTCCATTATTTTAAAAATTAATTATAAATATTTAACAAATTAGTTATATAAAAATGAAATAAAAGTCACTTAAATATATATTTTTATAAATATTTTTCATTTAAAAAACAATTATTTTTAAGAAATTATAGTTAATGCTAAGTAGATAATATAAAATTATACATTAACAATTCATTAGAAATAAATTTTTGTTGATAATGCACTTCTAGTGGAATCATTGTTGGTTGATGGATCTGTCAATAAAAGAACGATAGAATTACGTTTGATTCATAGTATCTTTAATTATAAATAAAATGTGCGCATTCGCCATGTTCCTAAATTCCAAAATGCCGTTATTGATCATATGGCAATACTTGCGGTATCTGGCCCTCCAAATTTAGTTGTTTTTTTTGAACCTCCAATTTCAGTCCAAAGACTTCTATTAGCTGATAGAACGAGCTTTCATAGATCTTAAATAGGTTTGTTTTTCTTTTGTTATTGCTTTGTGCTGTTCTTTTCTACCAAAAAAGAAAATATGTCCTTTTGCTTTTCTTTTAAGGTATAGTATAGTGTGTATATATATATACTTGTAAATTTGAACTTAAAATTAGAAAGATGAGTAATAATTCTTATGAAAAATAAGGCCTCTTCAAAAAAAGCGAAATTTTCCATCCTCTTGTTAAAAATAATTCATGGAAGTGGATAAATGTTATCAATTGAATTAGTTTATTGCTAATCGATATATAAAACATGTGTAAAAATAATATTTTTACCAAACATAGCATTAAAAAAAAAGTTGAAAAGCAAACTAAGTGGAAAATGAAAATTGTTGAAATTCGATGGAAAAAGAAAAATTCACGTCGTTAAAAATTTAATAGATGAGTGATCAAAATGTCAAATTTTGAATCTGTTAATGATAAAATTTAAAAATTTTGTAATTGGAAGACCAAAATAGAAATACCTTAATAGTTGGGTGACCATAAACGGAATTAAATTTTTTGTTTGTTTGTTTGGGCTAAGATTAATTGCTTGTGGGCTATAACTATGCCCAACAGTCCTTTGGGTTATGATATTAATAGGTAGACATATTATCCGGCTCATATGTCTGACTTTATTTGGGTATAAAACTGTATAATATTTTTTAGCATTCAATTATAATATTATATAAATTTAGTTTTAAAATATTAAATTTTATTTTCATAAGTCACAATGTGAAATTTAGTCTTTAATGCTTGCATTTTTAGTCAACCTAGTCCTAATTATTATTATTTAGTTAAATTTGATCCCAATCTTTTAAAAATAATCAAATTTAACTGTCGACTTTTTGAAAAAAAAATTAAAATAATTTTTTTTTACAAAAATACTATCTAAAATGTTAAATTTTTAAATGTGACAGATTGCATGACAATCTACTTGTACTTCATGGTGTTCTTTTAAAATTTTTATAAATTTTTTATACTTTTTAATTATTTATTGATGTGATATATAAGATAAATAATGACATGTTAATATGAAGTGTACATAAATTATTATATGTAAGATTTAACGTTTTAGGCAGCATTTTTATTAAAAACAATAATTTAAAATTTTTTTAAATTAATAATTAAATTTAACACCTTTTAAAATATTAAGAATTAAATTGATAAAACCCTAAACACTTTTCTTTATAATCAATGCTAGGGCTCACTTAAAACAGCAAAATCAAGGTCTATTTTGATTGGCTTACACATGAAGGCTAAACCTATTGATTTAGGTCAGTAACATGACGGGACAGAGTAGCTTGAAGATTATATCATGTAGGCTGTTATTCTTTAACTTATTGTCGGCTATACTTCAAATTTGATTAATTATTAATCAGTCCTTACAAATTTAATAATTCATATATTAATATCGTATTCTGTATGGTTGTGGCAAATAAGACATAAGTTCAAGTGTAGGGTGACACAAATTTAAAGGTAAATGTACTTGACTCTATTATAGGTATTTGATTAAATTAATTTCTCTATTATTAAATGGAATAGTTTAGTCTTTGTACTAATAAAAAAATCAAATAAAGCTAAATTAGAATAGATTTAACATTTATTGTTAAAAAATCATTTTTTATGATTCTGGAAATGACAAATTGAACTAAAATTGAAAAAAAAATTAATTTGAAGATATTTTTTATACAGTGAATGTTAACTCTGTTACAATTTAGACTTATTTGATTCTTTTTAATAGTACAAGGATTAGAGGTTGTCATGGGCCGAATCGGGTTTAGGTCAGGCGTATGCAAGGTATCTAGATCAATTTTCTAAGCTCAGGCCCAATCTAACCCGAAAAATAGGCTTACTTTTTGTCCAAGCCCAACACAATTTAAAAAAAGGTAAAATCGGACTCGACCTAGCTCGTCCATAATTGGTTTTTTTAGATTAGTTTTTATTTACTTCAAAAAAATGCACTAAAAATACGCTAAAATATGCTAAAATAAAAGTTTTCTAACATATTAAAAATATTAAAAAGTATTCATATTTAAAAAAACAGTATATTAATATAATAAATGTTTTATTATATTAAAAACACAAATAAATATAAAAATATTTTATTGTATTAAATATAATTTTTTAAATTTTATATTTTGAGTTGGGTTATTTAGTTGGGTAAGTTTTTTTTTTTTAGGTTTTTGATAATGAATTTAATTGTTATTGAGTTAGTGATTTAATATAAATATAAATATATATATATAATTATTTAACATATATAATTAATATAATACTTTTTATAACACAATATATTTAGGTCAAGTTGGACTCAAGTTAAAAAATCTTGCTCAAGGCTCAATTAGTATAGAAAATGGGTATTAAATTTTACTCAAGCTCATTTTTTAAGCTTTATATTTTTGTCTAAATCCTCTCATTTTACAAGCTAACCATCAGACCTAAACGAATAACCCAATCAGTTAACAAATCTAATAGTAACTAATTTGATAAGTCCCTATAATAGAGGGACCTCTCAGATAGTTTAACCCAAATTTAAAGCAATGGAGACAGGTAATTGGGGTAGTTGGTTCATTTTAATGTGGATCTGAGGAAGTTTTAATATCTCTTCGGTCATAAATGAAATCTGGTCTCCTTATGTAGTACACGTAGGTTTATACGTTTGTCCAACCGCGAATTTTTAGTTTAAATTTAGGTGCAGACTTTAAAAATTATTATTCTCTCTCAATTTTTAATATATATTAAGCAAATTATTCTCTTTTAAAAAAATAAAATAATTTAGTGTTTGTTAATTTCGAAAATGAGGAAGTAATAATGTTCACTTTTATAGTCAATTTATTTTACTTTTGATTATTTTAATTATAAATTTAATATTCAATCTCTCAATTTTCACATTTTTATTAATTTCATTCATATTCTAAAAAAAATCAAGATAAATTTATAAATTTTTTATATTTTTAAATAAATTTTATTTAATTATTTAGAATTGGGATCAATTTGCTAGAATATGTAAATATTAAGAGTTAAATTTATTAATACACCAATTAAAAATAAATAAATTAATGAAAAAGTAAATCTTACTAGTAATTATTTTTAATTACTCACTTTCGAAATTAATAAATATTTACGGCTGTTTTGAGAAATGACAATTTATTAATTATCAAAATTGAGTGGAACGGAAGAAATTTAAAAAGAAAAAAGCAATTATTAATTTTAGTCCTCCCAAGTTTTTAAAATTTTATTTCTATCCCTACCTAAACATTGACTTCAAATTAATTGTACGGATAACCGGAGTTTTGAATAGGTGGATAGGGAAAGTTAAAAGTAGGCATAAAGATGATCGTAAATCAAGTGGCCAATGTGAATAAAGATTTTCCTGTCTCATTAAATTATAACTATTTAATGCTTCTTCTTCTTCTTCTTCCATTTTTTCTCTTCTTTTCATATTGATGCTTTATGAGCTTAAACGTGATTGGGAAAAAAATAGAAAAAAAATTCAGAGAGAATGTTTTGTAATCGGTCACAATAGGGTACTGAGTAAATACATAATCTTACGGTTTTTTTTGAGGATTTTTTTGATTTTGTTAATATAATACAGTCTTTGTGGTGTTGGGTGAGATATAATAAGTTGAGGCCTAACAAGTCTAGTGGAGCTACGAGCAATCGACGTAGGAATTGTAGGTGGAGTCTACCATCTATTGGTTCTTTTAAATTAAATGGTAATGATGCTTACAATCCATCTTCAGGTCTTGCAGGCAAGAGATGAGTATGGTAGGTGACTATGGAGGGTTGAGGGAAATACTGAAAAATGTAGTGTTGAACAAGCTTAACTTTGAATTGTTTATGATGGCCTTCATCTAGCATGGGATTTCAAATGGAAAGAGGTTATCATGAGACTGATTACATTCAGGCTATTAAAGATATTCATGGTGGCTTTAAAAGACAAGTGAATAGAGATTTGATTTTATGAATCTAAGAACTGTGTAGATGTGAATAGCGAGTGGTCATTACGTAGATTTCAAGATAAACGAATTTTGCTCCCCACATTCTGGTGAGTTTAATGAAAGAGTTTCCGCTTGAACCTCGAGTTTTTCATGTTACTCCTGCTAAAGTTGCTGCTCAAATCTAATTAGATAATCGATCTTTGTTGTCTATTTCTAACTATGTTTCTATTTGTTTGTAATTAATTCTATATTATTACTACCAAAAATAATAGTTCAAATTATGGACCAAATGTTTTCAGACCCCTTTTTCAGCAATTCTCCCTAAAACCCTAAAATAATCCCATCTTCTAGAAGTAGTTCTCCCTTAAATAAAAAATTAAAAATATTATACAAACATGACATAAATATACAAATATTTCAAAATCTATATAATAAAATTTATTAATCTATCATAAGTTTTATAAAAAAAATAATAGTAATGCAATAAAGAGAAAAAAATACAAAAAAAAGTTCATAAATAAGCATAATAATCATAAACAAAAATAATTCAATTCAATTTTTAAAATATTTTTATGATAAACCTATAGTATTCTATTTCTTTTTTCTTTTTTTTAATTCAAACTATTGAAAAATAATTCGACTCAATTTTTTACTTTTTCGATTTTTTTGTTCAGTTCGGGTTGGAGTTCGAGTTCATTGACCCAACTGTACTTCTCCAAGAACGACGTATTGGCAGTAGATTTCACAGGATATCGACTGATACAATCCTTCCACACGTTAACATCATCCATGGCGTCCTTCATGACTTCCCATACACAATTATTACATTTAAAACCTGCTCCAAGACTGATCATCAATATCCTATCACCTTTCTTAAGCCTCTTCTTAGCTTCCATGTAACTTAAAACATACCATATTCCGGCCGCGGACGTGTTCCCGAACCGATGAAGTGCCATCCGAGTCGGTTCCAGGTCGTATTCGTTTAGCCCTAGACTTCGTCCCATTGCGTCAATCACTGCCCTTCCACCAGGATGAATACAGAAATGTTGAAACCCGGATTTCATATTCAAGCTTGGAGTTTTGCCCTTGTTGTTATTCGTTTTCGAGTGTAAGAACGAAACCGTCGCGTACCGAACAAGTTCGCGTAACGGTAGCGTCTTCGGGAGTAAGACTCGAAAATTCATCGTTACGGCTTTCGCAGCGGCTTGTGGCAGGCTTTTCGAAAGTGAAAAGCCGCAGTAGCCCTGGGAATCTTCGACCCTGGTGCAACTTTGATAAGCTTCGTCGCTTGCTCCACCATGGAAACGAACAGAAAGCTTTAATTTCATCAAAGATTTATGTTTCATCGAATTTTTATTCGTCAACAACAACGAACACCCTCCCAATCTGAACAAAATATTGGGAAGCATCATCGATCTTTCGTTGCCGCGATACCAATTCGGAATCAAAGATTCCGAGCTAACAATCACTGCAAATGAGTTCATATACGTTTTGAACAAATGATGTACGAGGTCGACCGCAATAACACTAGCACTGCACCCCATTCCCGAGAGATTAAACACTTTAACATCATCCCTCATCTTGTATCGGTTAATAACCCGAGCCGGCAACGACGGAACCGAAGTAATCATCGAGATAGTGATCACGAGGATATCGATTTCCGAAGGGGAAACTCCGTTGTTATCAAAGAGTTTATCGAGGGTTCCGAAGACGATATCGTCGACCTCCGAAAGCGAACCAGAAAGATTCGGGGTTTCTTCAGTGCCATCAATGACGTTTCTTGGGCCGTAAGTTTCCTCACCGATGCCAGCATTAACCATTGTCCGAAGCAAGAACTTGTATTGTTCTGAACCCAGGTTTTTGTTCCTCAAAATGAGTTTCCCACAAGTTTCGGTATCGAGTTTCAGGTCATCTGGAGCTTTGTAACACTCGTACCCTAAAAGATAACAGTTTTGGTTCCTCTTTTGTAAATATGACTTGTAAATGAAGAAAATGAAGCAAAGAAATAATAACGATATTGCCATGAAAAGATCCATTGATTAAGAGAGAAAAAAGAGAGAACTTTTAAGCTTTTGTGGAATCCTTTTTAGGGACGTTCATGTATGAGACTTTGCATCTATTTATGCTTAAAAGTTCTCCATCTCTTTTTGGCATAAGTTTTTTTTTTTTTAAAAATTGAATTTCAACCATAACATTGTCAACTGACAACTGAGTTAAAATTTATAGATTTATTTTAATTTTTTAAATGTTCAGATAATTATAAAATTTAATTATTTAATAAATTATACTATTTAATGTAACGCTAGAATTTAATGTGGAAAATAAATAAATTTAAATTATAAAACTATTACCATTGTGATATTATAAAAATTTGGTCTTGATAAAGATAAAAGCAATGATATTAGATCGATTTTTGAATGAATTACTTAAAATTAATAAATATAAATTAAAATCAAAATAAAAAATTAATAAAAAATTAATCTTTATAACTTTTAATATTTATAAAATTTTAATTAATTAATTTATTACGACACTAACTATCATATCAATCAAATTGATTGAATTAAAATAAATCAGTTTAAAAGATTGCATAAAAGGGTTTGAAAATATGGTCACCAACTTGTAACGTGGGAATAGTATTGAGCATTTAGTATGTTTTAGACTTTTAGTAGAGTAGAAGATGGTGGTTGAGTTGAGAGTAGCACACGGGAATAAACAACTGGAAAATGGGTGTTTGGGTGGAAAGAAAATTAAAAAAAAAAAAAAAAAAACAAAAGAAGTTGTAAAATTTTCCATAAAGCAGATTTACGGGTTGAGATATTGATGGGTTTCTATTCTTACAAAAAGATTTTTTTTCCCTCAAAATTTTTATGATTCAAATTGATTAATTAATAACGATGTTTACTTTTATAAATTATATATAAATATTATTATTTTTGCTGCCTAATGTATCTATTGAAACGAATTTAATGATTAATTCTCACGTTCGATAGGCTCATTAAAGGGGTAGGCGTTAAACACAAATTTTAAAATTATTTCATATTTAAAGTAAGGATTAAACTCTCAATTGCTAGTTAAGGTAAAAGAACTCTTATTATCTTACTTAACTCCCATGATTATATGTTATTAATATAATATATTTTATTTTTTTAATGGTAAAGTAGAGTTTGAGAAATTATTTACTACTTATACCTTATTTCAATCCAACAAATTAATCAAATGCACTATTACTTTATTAAAATATTGACGTCACTTGATAGATTAATAACAAATTATTAGTATTTAAAAAAATAAAATAAATTTTAAACTTATTTTTTTACGAAAATTTAATGATTCTTCTATATAAAAAGTTAGAATTTAGCTTCACTAACAAAGTAAGTGTAATTTCAATGAAGATTGGGTTATGCACCTAGCTATAAACAGAGGGGAATTTAGGGGTGGTAGAAATTTGGTCTCTTAAAATAAAAAATTATTATTTAGACTTTTTTTTAATTTTTAAAATTTTAAATTAGTAAAGATAAAATTATATTTTGGTTCTCTTAAAATTATAAAAATTTGATTTAATCCTTTAAAAATTATAATGATATAGACTGTAAAAAATTAAAATTTCATTTGGCCCCCCTTAAAAAATTGTTTTGGCTTTGACCCTTGCTACAAAGATGAATATCATAGGAACCCTATGTGATCGTTTAATGGTTAAAGGTGTTCACCGTCCCAATTATGATTTGGGTTCGAATCATACTAGTCATATTTATTATTTAGACTTTACCTTATTATTATAATTCACAAAAAAGGGATGAATATCATATCCTTATCATAATTTTTTGGATAATATTGATATACATATATGAAAATATAAGGATTATTCATATTTTTAATTTGATCACGTATATCAATAAAATATGAAGATAGTCTAAACTATACCCAAAATTATTAAATCATTAGTAAAGTTATATTTAGATTATTTAATTTCAAAAAGTTACAAATTGTTCACTAAATTATTTGAAAGTTATAAGTTGATCATTAGTATGTTAAGTTCCTAACGGTTGTTAAATATGAAAATGGATAAATTTACAATTTGATCACTCAACTATTAATAAATTTACAAATTAATCACTTTCAAAATAATTTAATAATTTTCACTGGAAGCATCAAATATTACGTTATTTATATTCTCTCAACCAAAATAATATCTTATGTTTTTCTTTATTTTAATTTTTTCCTTTTAAGAAAACAAATAATGACATTAAATTTGATTCTTGAAAAACGAAAAGTCGTATTGATAAGATTATCCATATTTTTTTCCATTTAATATTTTTATTATTTAAGAAAAAACGTGTTTATTATATATATTATTTTAATTAAAAAATATATTTGTGTTAAGAGGATTTTATGTTGAATACCTCAAACTCACTTAAAATTTCTCATTTTACACTTGAATTTTATTTTTGAAATATTATATTGCATTATATATAAATCAAACATAAATATTTTAAAATAAATTAAAACTGAAAGTAATACGGACACATGCATGCAGACAATTATGTGTTCAACCAATAGCTGCAATTTAATAAATTCAGTTAGTGCTTTTTATAGGATGCCGACCTGTTTTACAAAAAAAAAAAAAAAAAAATCGGCTATTTAATTAGAAAGGTAGACTTACAGTAGCTGTTCAACCAATAGCGATAAGAAAAAAGAGAAAATTATATAATATTACATAATAAATGAAATATAAAATATAATATAATATAGCGAATTAACTATTAAAAATTTAAAATTTTAATATATATAAAATGAATTTACGGTTTATCAAATCTATTTTATTTGACATAATATCTAATTTGTTTTTAATTTTTTTATAAAAAAATAATATATTTTTACATTTAATTATTTTTTGGGTAACATTTTGTAAAATAGCTGTCCAGCATTGCCGGGTCGTATATGGCACATTTAATTCTATGCTCATGGTTTTAGCCAGTTGTTTTTGAATGGTTGGTTTTTCTTTTATTTGTTTCATTCAGAGAATTTTATTGCTTTTGGTTTGATATAAATAAGGAAGCATTTATTGTTAGCTTGCTATATTGGTATGGGTTAAGTTGTTAAGGTTATGGGTTTAGGTATTAATTTTTTTTATAATTTTAAAGTTGTTTATAATGGGCGAATTTTTTTTTATTTAACGGTATGTTTGTATGCATGTAAAAAGTTTTACAAACATACATAAATAAAAAAAATGTATGATTTAAAATTATTTTATAATAACACGTTAAATATCTACGATAATAAAATGGAAAAAATTAGATTAAATTGAACACATAAATACATTAAATTAAGTATACTAAATGAGTTGGTGTCACAAGAACTTAATCAACAACATTATTGTACACATTAAAAAAAATGTATAAATTAATATTAAAATAAAGTTTTAGTTGAATGGTAAAATTGATATTTTACTAATCTAATTAATTAGCATGTGTTTAAATCCCATTACACATATTTTTATTTATTTTTTAAATAAAAAATTAAAATATCTTTAAATTAAATTAATATTTGTAAATCATGAGATTTTATTAATAATATAAATTATATAACTCTTGAAAGTATAATATTTAGAATTTTATAAATTTTGACATATTCATGTAGGTAGATATTTTTTAAGTTTCGTGCCATGTGCCATGTCATTCTTTTAATTACGTTTTTCATGTGTTGTCCCTTATTGGTCGCGCATATCAAGGCCTGAGTACGTCTTGTGTCTCCCTTAATGTAGCCCTATAAATGACACCTTATATTGCTAATTTTATGTAATCACTTAAAATTATTCATTCTCTCTCCATTTTTTATATAGGAGAATAATGCGTTTTAACGTAATCGAATCCATATGCTCTTACATTAGTAACAATTCAGCGCACTCCAATTCATATTCTCTTGCATTAGTAACAATATCGATGTCAATCAAATTAAGATTCAATACACAACTTATATTACTCGTATATATATAATATATTCGGATATGTTATAAATAATAACTTTCAATTAAATAAAAATAATTAAAAAGATAAATAAATGGTTAAACGTTGTCATTAATCACTGTACTTTATAAAAATTGTGAATTTAATTCCTGTACTTTTATTTGGTATTTTTAGTCCTAATAGTTTTCAAATTTAAAGTTTCAGTCCTCACCAAATAATAATTTTAAATTCATTAAGTAAAGTTTTGTTATTTTTAAAATCTAATGCACTAAATATATTATTATATGTGTAATACCATATGAGCTTATTATTTTCAAATATTACTCATTAAAAATTAATGACTGTTATTTTCGTCAAGACTGTAATTTTAAAAATAAAAAAATCTTGGGGCTTACAATGATCCTATTGGAGAAAATGGACTAAATCTATAACTATATACATAGTGCAAGACTAGTAATTGAATTTAACCAAACAAATTTAAATCTAATTACTACTAGGCACAAGTCTAAATTTTTAAAATTTGAAAAGTACAACGGTTAAAAGTGACCAATTTGAAAGATACATAGACTAGATTTGATCAAATAAAAGTAAAAAAAAAACTAAATTTATAACTTTCACAAAGTACAAGACTAATAGCAACATTTAACCTTAAATAAATCTATATTCAATACACAACTGATATCCTACCCATCAGGATACGGATAACAGAGCCACCAATCGATACCCGAACGAGTCATTAACCAATGAATGGCCTGTTCATCAGTTCACGAAATCCAGGCAAAACCAGATATTTCGTTAATTCGGCCCATTTAGATCCCGCTAATTTCATATTTAATAATTAAAAAAATATTTTATTTAAATTTAATTAAAAAATTATAATATATGCTAGAAGTACCACACGCATATTACAAAATAACATATAATAAATAATGAAGCATATAGCTTGAAACTAATTAATAATAATTACACATGAAATATGTATGATATTAAATTATTTTAAAAAATAGATTTAATCGTTTATCATTGTGTTGTTATCAGTATTAAATCGGTATTGAGCTAACTTGTTACACCAACTCAATCAAATACATTATTAATATATATACTCAATTGATGAAAATAATAAAGTGTGTATAATTAAAATTAATATGTGTAAAAATATAAAAAAAAAGCTTAGTTAAATGGTAAAGTAAATGTTTTACTTATGTAATTGGTTCAGTTCAAATCTTACCATATTCATGTGTTTGGTTTTTTTTTTTAATAGAAAAGACTAAAATATTCTAAAATAATATAACATTTTTTAATTATAGAAAGATATTTCCGTAATTTAACATCTAAGTTGATGACTCAGTTGAGGGTGAGACGAACTTAATAAAATACTTAAATAATAGTGTATATATATATATATTTAAAAAAAACAAGGAACCCACTTACACGAATATAAAACTTAAGTGGTTTTATATTTTTTTCGTAACATTTTATACAATTAATATTTTATAATTCAACCGTCATATTTCATACTCTATTTGTGTAGATCATGCATATCAAGTTTGACATAAATTGAAAATTCCTAACTAAATATATTAATATAGACAATATTTTAGATCGATATGATAGAAATATCATATCAATTAAAAAATTTACATGCATGTCAAATACTGTTATCTTTATAAATTTAACAGTTGAAATATTAAAATATTAATTGTATAAAAAGTTATGAAAGAGTGTAAAATTACTTAAATTTTACATCGTATAAGTAGATCTCTCCCCTATCAAGGAGAAAATATTTTTTAAATACTATTTTGAATAATTAATTTTATTTGAACCTAAAAATATAAATTCAAATTGCAACCCGTTGAAATTTAGTTTCTTTACTTTTATTTTAAGAAATCTAGTTTCTTTACATTTTCGATTTAAAAAATACAAGTTCAATTATTAACCACCATTAAAATTCTTTTATTTAAATTAAATCCATTACAATGTTATTTTTTACTTACGTGTCTAATAAGTAAGATCCTTTTTTTTTAAATTTCAAAATATCACACTAAAACATTAAAAACATTAAAAGAAATAATCAAATTAACCATCATATAAATTTTAAATATTGAAAAATAAAAGACTAAAATCCTAAAATAGAAGTCTAGAAAGTAAAGTTCCAAATGAAAAGAAGTTGAAACTTATAGCAGAATTTATT
Organism: Gossypium longicalyx; assembly: GCA_025698465.1. Classification (NCBI taxonomy): domain Eukaryota; kingdom Viridiplantae; phylum Streptophyta; class Magnoliopsida; order Malvales; family Malvaceae; genus Gossypium; species Gossypium longicalyx. Next base: position 94,116,823 of record CM047000.1, on the reverse strand, counting down.
AGTATGGTTTTTACCTACACTCCATGTTAGGTTAATTATTTATTTATTGACTAAATTATAGAGTAAAAGTTTAAAGGTCACAATTTGTTTAAAATTCTTGTACCCTTCATATATTTGAAATCTAATCTCTATACTTTTATTTTCATGAATTTAATTCTTTTATTTTTCGAATTTAAAAGTTTAGGTCCATCTGTTAATATTATTAAAATTCTTTTATTAAATTTGTTGGTGTGACATTTTGAAATAAAAAAAATATTTACTTAATATTCATATAACAAAAAAATAACATTTTAATGGACCTGAATTTAATAAAAAAAATTTAACAGTGCTAACAATCATTAAAAATTCACATAACATTTTTAATTAAAACAAAGTATTTAGATTAACTAATGACATTATAAAAATTTAGGTACTAAATTATATCAAAATTAAAATATATAAATTAAATCTCAAATTTGAGTGAAATATAAAAATCAAATTGAAATTTAACCATTCTAATAATCTTAAAAAATTAGAGGCCCATCATGTTCTCATGTAAAAAGAAAAAAAGAAAAGAAAAAACAATGGATAGGTGTCCATCGTGGAAGACCTAAAGACCTAAAGATTAGGAATAATCCAAAATAAACCAACTCACTAAAGCCCATAATAAACTCAATCCTAAGAACTCAATTAATTAGGTCCAAAATAAATAATTAAAGGTTAATATATTAAAAAATCTCTTAAACTATTACATTTTATTTAAATAAAACTTTTATACAATTTTTATATCCTTAACCTATGATTTTTACTAAAATTTTTTTTATTTTAATGTTAAAAATAGTTTAAATTTTAAGTTCATATCTTATTTTTTTATTTAAACAATAAAAATTATATGCACTTAAACATCAATATAAAATTTAAAATCGAAATTAGAATTTTCAAAAGAGTAATTGTGTTATGTATATAAACACTTTCAACAAATTTAAAATTTATTTCTTTTACTGATGGAGTCTTAGTTCGATTGGCATGGACATTGTTGCTAATGCAGAAGGGCGTGAGTTCAAGTGCATTAAAGCGCATTATCCTCCTATTTATGTGTTGGGGAGGGGTAATGAGAAAATCTATGTATTGTGTTAAAAAAGAGCAGATATGATCAAAACTTATAATAAGATTATCCAAATTTTTTTCTTTTTATTTAATAAACTATTCAAAATATTTTTCCTAAGATAAAAATCATAGATAATAAGCTTATTTAACTACAAAAAATAATAGAAGAGTTTGTTTAAACAAAGTGTAACAGTTTAAGGGCCTTTTTACTATATTAGCCTAAATTAAACTAAATTATGGCACATTAAAAAATGTGGGTGAGAACAATTATCTCATAAATTTATAAAAAAAACTGATATAAACACTAAATTTATCTTTAGCCAAGATGGTAAAATTGATAAAATAGTTCTTTATGTTTTGGGTTCAAATCTCATTATGTGTAAGTATTTTCTAGATTTTTATATAAAAACATAAAAGATAAAAATATCTTCAAAAAGTCAAAATAATAGTTGCCCTTTTGTAAAATTAAGGAGGTTTTAGTAAATTCACAACCGGATTGAGATCTAGATGAGAGTGACACCAACTCAGTCAAAATTTTAAATGATAATATAGATATACATTATTGTTTATAATTTATTTAATGAATTTCAATAGGCTTAATATATCATTTGGTACATGAGTTTGATACTTTTTTCTAATGTGGAACTGGTATCAATTTTTTGTTCAATTTGATACCTGTATTTGACAAGTTATATATTTTGGTACCCAAAAATAATAGAATTAACTTTTTCGTATTCAATTTAAATTTTAGGGCTGATTTAATTGAAAATTTGCTTATATAATCTAGACTTAAGCAAAAAAATAATCTAAATTAAATAATCATCAACTAAACCAAATAAATAGTAGGAACAAAATCTAAACATGATTATGCAGATATTCCTATGGAAGAATTATATTTGAAGTATATTTGAAGAATTATAGAAGGATTGAAGTTACATAATTTCGTTTAAGACAAAAGAAAAAAAGACAACATGGTAATAAAATAGGATAAACTATAAAATTTTTGTTCTATTTTAATCATTGAACTATTAATTTTTTCGATTTAATCATTAAATTTTTCGAAATCAAATATTTTGGTTACTCTCCAGTTAGTTGTCGTTAAATGAGTGACGGGAAGCTGATGTGGCTTTTTGTATTGGGCTAATAATAAATTTAGCTCTTCAATATTTACACATTCTATCAATTTGATCCTAAATATACAATATTCAAGAAATTTAACCATCAGTGTTTGCAAAATTTATCATTTTAGTTCGAATTCTAAAAAAGTTAAATAAATTTAGTCCTTGAAATTTACAAAATTTATCAATTAAATTCTAATTCAATAAATTGAATTGAAAAGAAAGAAAAACAAGGGGAGATTTCAATGATTGTTTCATACTTGAACGATGGAACCATTGATCAAATATTTTGCTTAAGGTTTGATGGTTGAAAGAAAAAAAATACAGCTGTTTTAGTTATCTATCCATTCATCTGATATAATTCCCCACGTTTTTGCTTCTGTTATGTTAGGATTTTAACATGTGAACACAACATGGACATATAACTTCTTTTCTAAATTAAATTATTATAACAAATTATATAAAAAAAAAATGCTCAACCATTGTCGTCTCGTCCTCGAACTTAATAGATAAATTTTAATGGTTAAATTTATTGAAATTTTTTAAAAATTTGAATTAAAATGATAGAATTTATAAACATTGAGGGTTAAATTTTTAAATATTCTATATTTATCATCAAATTGATAGAATATATAAATATTAGAAAACTAAATTTATTATTAAATTAATAAAAAACCCACATTAACTTTTCGATACTCTTTTAACGAAAATTAATGAAAAAGTAATTGAAATATTTGATTTTGAAAATAATAGTGAGTAAATAAAAAAATTAATAATAAAGTAATTTACCCAATAAAATGTTGCGAGTAAAGGTCAGCAGTCCCATCGAGAAGCCTTCACTTGCTTTTCTATAAGCATTCTCTTTCAATTTTTTTTTAAAATTAAATTAAATTTTAAATTTTAATATATTTAAAAAGTTTTATATATTTTTTAATTTTTATATATTCTAAATTATTTTATTAATATGGATTATTTACGTTATTTTACCTTTTATACGTAGATGTTATATGTTATCATAAAAGTGTCCCTACTTGTTACGTTAGCATCTGTTAATGGAAATCATCAACAGAAAAACTCAATTAATTTAATTTTGATAATTGAAGGTTGAATTGTATGCAATTTTTTAATGAATTAATTGATTTTTCAAATTTTCACAAATATAATTTTTTATAATTTTTTTTGAAAGATAAATTCATTAATTCATTCAATGAATGAAACCATACAATTTAAAGAAAAAAATAGCAAACACTCGTCGTAGATAGTGAAGGATAAACTCCATCAACACAACAAATGCTTTAGCCTCAGCATTAATAGAACATTATGACACATTGACAATTGGCTTTGTCACAACTCATGCACAACATATCTGGAGTGATTGTAAGCACTTAATATGATAAGGAAATTAGTCTCGGATGGTTCAAAGCGACGAGTAAAAATCGAAAAAAGAATCGAGCATTCACCAAACTAGAGAGGACGACGACAAAATAATCTCTAAAACCACTTATAAAACTAAGATTATATGTATAAGCAATACTAAAAAAACGTGATACAATAGCAGACAAAAACTTCTAAAATTGAAGACTTATTAAACAATGGAAAAATAAACAAAAAAATATAAAACTTAAGATAATACGGATCCAAATCGACACTTGAAATTATTTATTATTCTAAAATACTCTAAAAATAAAACAAATTAAGAAGTTGACGAAGAGCCACCCACTTTCCAAGAAAAACTACTATTGGCAGATGGAGTTTTAGCGAACGACATGCACTGTTATTTGTCCATCATAACTTGTGAAGACAACAATGATACTCACAAAATAAATATGCAAACTGAAAAGAGAGAAGACATGTGTAGGAACGAAAAAAAGAAAAAAAGAAAAGATTGATGAGAGAGGAAAAAGACGGGTGATACCAGCCCAGAGGCTAGCATCGTTGCTAAGCAAAACCCTATTTTTTATAATTTAACTTTGAAAATTTGAAAAACTTTGATGATTTTCTTATTTTTTTAGGCTTTCTTATTTTATTTAATTTTGAATAACTTTTTTGGTTTGGAATTATAATTTTTTTTATGTTTTTATTATTTATTAATATGATATATATATAAAATAATGTTATATTAATAATGAAAATTTGAACATCAATTTGTTCCAAATAAAAAAAAAAGTAAGAGCTAACTTGAATACAAATGTAAATTTGAGGCTGAATTTATTATTATATTTTATTCATAAAATATCAAATAAACATTTAATGTTAATAAATAAATTGGGGCACATGGATTTGGTGAGTGATGGTGATTACTTGTTGGGGATTAAATGGTGAGTTAATGGGATTAGGAGTTGAAAGCATTGATTCGACCTAATATTAGAAATCCAATCTACTCACTTAATTTCATCTCATTTAAATTCGTGCCTATTTTAAGTTATTATTATGTTTATGTTGAATAGAATTGGTTTCGGATCCTTGGTCTCGGTTGATTTGGATATCATCTCTAACTTCATAGAAAAAACTATCATTATTATTAAAAATATTAATTATGCAAAATTTACTTCAATCATCAACCAATACATTATAATGCTTTTATCTTACTATACTTAATATACTTACCCAAATGGTATTATTCTTATTCTTTAAAGACATTTTAAAGGCATGAGTTTGAACTTCATTAAAATTTATATATGATAAAAACATTTTCTTGGTAGACTTAGGTATTTCTATCGAAACTTCGTGAACCCATTTGGGCTCTAATTAAAGTAAGTAAACAAAAATCTCGGACTAAAACCAAGCATAGACACTCTAAAAATAATACCAATTATTCGAGATTCGAGTTGATGTCCCAAAAAACGACACTTCAAGCGGATTCCATTCAACAATTCATATAAATGCTTTTAAAAAAAATTTCCCGAAGAAGCAGCAATGGCATAATTGAGTTCATATATAAGAGAATAAAACTTTACTAAAAATAAAGGCAAAAACCTAAGTTTCTAACATACAAGAGAATTGAATATAATTCAACAACGTTCGCTCGGCAATAAGTTAATCTTTAATATAGGTTTTATTCACCATTTGAGCTTTGAGGTACATTTATTTACTTATTTTAGTATTTAAATTCCTTTAACTTATTTTACTATGTAAAATATTGTTTTTTTTTTGTTTAATTTTTAATCGAGGTTAAAAAAAAAGTTACTAGCTATTTTAACCAAAAAAATTTCGTGAAATTGGATTTTTTAATAAATATTTAACATTTGAGTTGGTGACTCGGATGAGGGTGATACCAACTCAATAAAATACTTAAATAATAGTATATATGTATTAAAAAAAATGGATCCACTTACATCTGTATAAAATTTAAGTAGTTTTACATTCTTCCGTAACTTTTTATACGATTAATATTTTAATAATTCAATTGTCATATTTCATGCTCTATTTATGTAGTTATGCATATTAAGTTTGATATAAATTAAAAATTTCTAATTAATCAATAAAATTATGTGAAATTACGTGAGTGACATTTTTAATAAACTATTGAATGATGAAGAATGAATTGTGTATCTAATGAACAATGAAAGGCCTTTATATAGACTAGTTGATTGCATCCAAATAAAACTCTTAAGTATGATGAATCTATGATTAATCTAAATAAGATTAGTTTTAAACTAAACTTTCTTCTTGACTAAGAAACATAAAACTCCTAAGCAACTTAAAATACATGAAAAAAATCCTAAAATTCGGAATAAATAAATAATAAAATAATAAAACCTAATAGATATAATATTGGGCTCATATATGATCAAAATTAGGCTTTAAACTTGAACTCAATATGATTTAAACTTGAATTAAATCCCGAAACTCGTAATTTTCCGTAATAATCGTGTAGAAAAATTCTACTTCTACAGTCTTCAGTAAAATGGTCATAACTTGAGCTCCCGGACTCGAAATCAAGTGATTCAAATTGCGTTTTGAAGCTAATGGATAGTTCTTTGAATGCTATGCAAACATCATACCCAAATATGCCTGGATCCAATCCAAAAATTTGTCGCAAGTCAATTGGTTTTCCAAACTTGAAAATTGGTAGCGTGGGTGAATCGTACCAAATGACCACAACCTCCTCATTATATTAACAATTGGTGTGGTGAGTGTTGACTCACTCTCGACCATCAAAATTAATCAAAAAAATGAATTATCCCAATAACAACTTCCCCAATGATCCAAACCTCCCTAATAACCAAAACTTCTTATACTTCCAAAACCAAGCTAATCAAAATAACCAAGTTCCCCAAGGAAATAGAAACTTTGGCCATAGTACCATGATTTATATAAGCCCATTTAATTAGAACAGTATTATCCTTAGTACAATCATTTCCTAGGTTTACGATCCCTACCCGAGATACCTTTCAACTTTAGGACATCAAGTCCTGAACTAAAACTCTAATATGTAACAGTTCTCAAAACTCCAAGAACATCTTTGGAAGTAAGAATAGTTCTTACATCAACAACTATTCCAACAACAACAACACGAGCATGAATGCCAACAACAAGCAGTCATTTAGTTGGGCATATAAGAATTATAAATTGAATAAAATACAAAATTTTAGGGGGCATTCGAATAATGAAATTGAATTGATATATGCAAATTATAGGATGTTATAAAAGGGATGGAATTGATAATTGAATTGAACTATTATATAGATCAAGAATTAAATCAAATTGAAGATAACAGGGAAAAATGAAAAATTGCAGATTAGTCTCTAAAGATTTAATTGTTTGCTATTTTGCTAGGTAAGTTCATATGGAAATTACCGTTTTATCCATGTTATGAATTAATTGAATTTGATTTGCTTTTTGCTATGCTTAAATGTGAATTGATTGATTTTGACATCAATAGGACTAAATTGCAAAGAATGAGAAATTATGGTTATTAGTAAATGATACAAAGTATTAAAGTGGATACAAAATGTTATGTGAAATGTGTAAAATGTGTATGCTGTTACGGGGTTTGAAATGATATGATAATAGTAACGGTGCCCATATAAACTTAGTAAATGATTAGGATGCAAATGACATGCCATTAGGGTCCATAAAAGAACAGGTTGATCAGGGATTTTTTATGATGATTTGAGATCCAACATGTGTTGTGGATATTTTGAAGCTTGTGTGAGCAATCATCAAACTAAGCTTGTATGAGTAACCCTAATCTGAAGCTTGTGTGAGCAACCTAAATACGAAGGCTTGTGTGAGCCATTTCATAAATAACAGCTTGTGTGAGCGAAATAGTCTCGAGTATCTGAGTTCAATTTACTAAAGTTCTTTCGGGCGAGAAAATGGTAATTTAACAGAAAAATGAAATAGCTGAATGATTATACATGAATGGAAATATATATGCTTGCATATGGTTTATGATTTGGTTAGCACTTGTTTAAAATGAATTATTACATATTAATATGATTATGTTATAAGTTCATGTTATGTAAATGAACTAACCTTTGAATGTTTTTGTTGATATGCATATGAAATATAAGGATGCCAAAGGATTGTCATGTTTTATTCCAATATGTTTTAATTCCTTAATTGTTGAATTATCAAGGTAAGTTAAGTAAAATTTCATATTAACTTACTAAGCATTCATTATGCTTACCCTGTTGCTTCCCTTTTTCCTTGTAGATTGCTAACTTGCGAAACGTGTTGATTGGATCTATGAGAAGCTCACACTATCTTGTGTTCAATTCGGTAGTCTTTCAAACGTTTTAAAGTCCGATTATATGGCATGTACATAGGTGTTAATATATGTGTTAACTATGGATTGATAGTTTGGTTGAACTTGGCTAACGTTTGAATTATGGAATACTAATGTTCATATATGTATATGTGTAAGTTTGGTAATGTAATAAGCTATAAATGTGGCACTTGAATGACAAATTTGCTTTAGAATGGTAAATTATGGTATTGTATAGCTTAAAGGTATGGTTTATTACGTTGACTTTGGTTAAGTTGAATTGGTATGTTTGGTGCCAAATTATGGAAATGTGAAAAGGATGTCTGGAATTGATTAGATACTATGTTTTGACATGCATTTTGGTATGCTATTGTGTAACATGCTATACCCAAACCGAATCACCGAGTCTGAATATCAGATGTTACAACACATAAACACTTAGCAAGAATTTAAAAACAATCGGCATATAACCATTTTTCTATAATACTTATTATTTTATTAAGTGTCTTCAAAACAAAAGAATTAAAGGAAATAACTAAGAATACATCAAGCTTTTAAAATCAATATATGACATTACAATTTAGAAACTTTGCTAAGGACAAACTCTTAAAGTGTAGTGAACTGAATGCCTATTCCCTATAATACCCTCTGTATGCATGATATCGCAACTTGATCTGCCACTACGACACATTTTTGGCTTGGTCCCTCTAGGCACAACCACTTTTAAAGTGGAACTTGCAACATAACCAAACACTTGTAAGTTCAATTGAACTTGGAGAGTTTTAATCCATATTACCTTGAAGAAATTATTGTTGATATCCTTATTTTGATTATTCTAGATTTCCTTTCTGTCTTTGACGAATACCTTTCCAATATCGGTGATAAACCATAAACATAATATATTTTAATTCTATGCTTGGCATATTTTTGGATGATTTATGATGAGAATTAGTGAATTTGATGCTCCTAATCCCTTAAATTCATGTTTCTATGCTTAGGAGAGCATTTGGAAGCAAAAAGAGAGAAAAAGGGGCCAAAATCAGAGTTTTCAGGATCTACACGACCTAGGCATTTTCTACGCGGGCTAGGCACACACCCATGTGGCAGCCCATATCGATATCGCTCCCTGTTTCCCAAACACACAGAAAAAGCCAACTTTTAGGGTTTCTGAGCATTCTAAAATCTATATAAACACACTAGAAGAAGACCTAAAGGCAGCACACAGAGTAGAAAGCAGAAATTACTCGAAGAAAGCTGTTGGAATCATCTCGGAAGTAGATCCACTTCAAGATTGAAGATCTCCATTCAAATTTCTCTTGAAGTTTATTTTAGTTTTTTTATTCCTTGTTGTTTTTCTAAATTTGAGATGTTTTCCATTTACATTATGAACTAAACTCCCTAAATACCTAGGGAGGATGAAACCTACGATGGATCTTATTATTTAATTATCTGAATTACACGATAAATACTTGTTCTTGTTCTTAATTATGTATTCTTAATCCTTGCCTTAATATTTTTAGGATATTAATCCAAGTATGATGTACTTATTCAGTGGAGCAAAAGTCCCTGTTTAATAGTAGATCTAGCATAATTGAGCGAAGTTGATTGCAATCCTAGAAATAGGACGACATAAATCTACCAGATTAGAGTCAAATCTAATAAGGGAATCCATAGATCGAGTATGCGATGATAGGGGTTTTAATTAGAAAGAGATTTCAATTAATCAACCTAGAGTCAGTTGTTCTTAGTCTCGAAAGAGATATTAACATAATTTAGGGATTTCTACGGAATCAAGACAAGTGAATAAATCGTTTGATTCAGAGTCAGAATAATAAGTGAAGTCTAAGTGGATTCTTTCTTGGGTATTGTCTCTTTCGTTGGTTTTCTTAAGTATTTTCTCAATTCGATCTCTGTTGCGTTCATAGTTAATTAGTTTAATTTTAGATTAAAACACCTCCTTTAATTATTAGGCTAAATAATAGAAAGATAGTTATTACTAGTACTTTTAGTCCTTGTGGATACGATATTCCAGACTTACTATAGCTATACTACTATTCAATAGGTGCGCTTGCCTTCGTTGAAATATTAGTTAGTTTCGTGACCCATCAAGTTTTTGGCGCCGTTGCCGGGGACTAAAATATTAGGAACACTTAATTTTTATTACTTTAGTTATTTTTTATTTTTAATTTTGTTTTTACATTAATTTACTAACTTTTTCTCTTATTGCTTCTGGCAGGTTCTTTTAGTTTATGACTAGAAGAAACCCGTCAGGACCTCTATTATTTGATAGTGAAATTGAAAGCACAACTTGCAGAAATCGTAGAGAAATAATGTGGAGTCTACAGTATATAGAGGATGAGCAAGATGACGATACAAATATTATCGAGGAGATGACTGAAAATTAGAAAAATTTGGTACCTTCTGTGGTTACCGCGAATCCTGTAAATTAGAATCTTGCTCATCATATTATGTAAGACTACGCCAAGCCTAATTTAGCAGGGGCTGAATCGAGTATTGTGAGACCTGCTATTGCTGAAAATAACTTCGAACTGAAGCCGAATACCATTCAGATGATCCAACAGTTTATTCAGTTTGATGGTTTGGAAAATGAGGATCCAAATCTCATTTGGCTAACTTTTTGGAGTACTATGATACTTTCAAAATTAATGGCTTTTTGATGATGCCATTCGCCTTCGGTTATTTCCCTTCTTATTGAGGAATAAAGCTAAACAGTGGTTGAACTTTCTACCACGAGAGTCCATCACTACATGGGAGCAAATGACCGAAAAGTTTCTGTTGAAATACTTTCCCCTGGTCAAGATGGCAAAGTTGAGGAATGATATCTCTTCCTTTGTACAAATGGACTTAGAGACCCTATACGATGCATGGGAGAGGTATAAGGATTTATTGAGAAAATGCCCTCACCATGGGTTACCCTTATGGTTACAAATTCAGACTTTCTACAATGGCTTGAACCCCTCAACTAGCCAACTGATCGATGTAGCCGTCGACGGTACCCTGAATAACAAAATACCTGAGGAGGCTTATGAGTTCATTGAAGAAATGTCACTGAATAATTATCAATGGCAAGTCATGAGAATAAAACTGACAAAAGCCGCTGGTGTTTTCAACTTCGACGCGGTCACCATGTTATCAAACCAGGAAGAGCTCTTAAATAAAAAGATTGATGGTTTATGTGTTTCTACGCAGGTACATCAGGTGATGCAATGCGACACAAATAGAGAAGGGATGAATACTTCAGATTATCAACCCTACAGTTCTAGCATGGAGAATGAGCAATTGAATTATATGGGTAATAACTCTAAACCTCCAAATAATCCTTATAGTAACACGTATAATGCAGGATGGAGGAACCACCTAAAATTTTCATGGGGTAGCCAAGGGAATCAAAGATCGCAACCTCCTCCAGGTTTTCAACAACCACCTTACCAACAGGAGAAGAAGCCGAACCTTGAGGAGATGCTAATGAAATTTATCTCGGTGTCAGAAACATGTTTCCAAAACACCGAAACAACGCTTAAAAATCAGCAAGCTTCGATTCAAGGGCTCGAGAATCAAATAGGTCAGCTTGCTAACCTGATCTCAGAAAGACCATAAGGTAGCTTGCCTAGCAACACCGAAACTAACCCAAGAGAGCAGCTCCATGCGATTATTGTTCAAGATGAAGAAATGTTAGTTGAGTCCAAACCAGAACCAAGGCAAGAAAGCGTGGTAAGTAAAAGTAAGGTTGATGAAAGCCACACTAAACAAAAACCTGTAAGTAAGGAGTATACACCTCATGTGCCATATCACAACGCGACAAAGAAAGACCGCACAAATGAACAATTCGATAAATTTCTTAAACTTTTGAAAAAGTTGCATATTAACTTACCGTTTATTGAAGCACTTTCACAGATGCCCAACTTAGTTAAATTTTTAAAGGAGCTTTTGGTAAACAAATGGAAGTTAGATGATTTGTCGCATGTAGAGCTAAATGTGGTATGCTCAGCTATCTTACAAAATAAACTACCTAACAAATTGAAGGATCTAGGGAGTTTTACTATTCCTTGTTTAATTGGTAGTTTAAATGTAAATAATGCTTTAGCTAATTTATGAGCAAGTATTAATGTCATGCCTTACAAAATGTTTAAACAGTTAGGTCTTGGGAAACCCAAACAAACTAGGATGTGCATTCAATTAGCACATAAAACCATTAGATTTTCTAGGGGTATTGTTGAAGATGTACTCGTAAAAATTGATAAATTCATATTCCCCGTTGACTTTGTTGTCCTAGACATGGATGAGGATAGTGATGTCCCTTTAATTTTAAGATGCCCCTTTTTAGCGACTGCTAGAACTATCATTGATGTTAGTATAGGTGAACTCGCACTTCATGTAGGTGATGATACAATCACGCTCCAAGTTCGTGATCCGGTTAAGACATCAAGTAATAAAGATGATTCTATAAATTCTGTTAATAAGACTAATAATGGGATTCAACCCTCTTTACAAAAAATTCTTTCGAAAAACACAAATGAGCCACATTTTGGTTCATGCGCCAATAATGGAACCATCCATGAAAGATGAATGCTACAGATAGATGAACTAGACGAATGGTGGACTTATGTCAAAGAGGAACAAAAGCAACACCATGTCGAGCTTATTGATAGAACCAATCAATTTAAGGATGGGGACCAGGTACTGTTAGGTAAAATGGATCCTCGAGTTGTCACTTCAAAGCCTAATACAAATGGAGTAACTCCCTTTACAGTACTAAAAGTCTTCCCATACGGTACAGTCGAGGTAACTCATTCTAAATTTGGTACTTTAAGGTAAATAGTACTCGACTTAAACCTTATTTTGATGTTAGAACTGATAGCAAGAGAGAGGAGTTTCAGCTCCTCAAACCATCATGACCATGCAAATGAGAGGTAAGTCGAGCTTAGACTCTAAATAAGCGCTTCTCGAGAGGCAACCCGAGCACTAACCCTACTAATTAGTTTATTTTTACTTCTTTTCATGTTTAAATGCAGCTTTTTGACCCATACGGCCTAGACACACGGGCGTGTCCTTGGCCGGATGGAAACAAGGCTAAAATTTTGCCAAAAAATTGATAGAGACACGACCTTAAATCAAACCACATGGGCGTACGAGATGGCCGTGTGGACCATACGTCCTGGACGCACAGGTATGTCCTAGACCGTGTGAAACATGGAGCAAAATTTTTTAAATTTTAAAACAAGTTAGAGAGTTACACGGGTAAAGCACACGGCCGTGTACGAGACACGGCCTAACCACATGGGCATGTGGGAGGTCACACGGGTGTAGGAGAAGCGAAGGACGATATACATGGCCGTATGACTTGGTCGTGTGAATCACATGGCCTGGATACATGGGCGTGTCCGAGGTCGTGTAAAGACTGGGCTATTTTTTTCTCCCTCGAGGAACATGGGTTGAAAACAAGCCACACGGGTGTGTGACACAACCGTGTGTCCCATCAGGGACCCTCACACAATCGTGTCACCCCATAAAATCCCTAACCCCTTTTCTCTTTTCTTATTTTGTCTTCTTGTTTTATCTTATTTCTATTTTTATTTCTATTTTATTTATCTTTTATGTTTCTTATTATCTTTTTAAAGACTTGTTTATTATCTTTTGAACTATATTTTATTTATTATGGTTGTTCCTAGTTGAGTAATCCTTTAATCTTCTGCACCAGTTATGTTTATTTTTTTAATAGCTTGCTTAGAATTATGCACTACATTTAGCTTTCTCTACAATTCCGCTAGTCACTAATTTGAGGACTTCATCCAAAATTCAGGGCGGTTTCACTTCTATCCCTCTCTTATGATATTCTACTTATATTGTCATTATATATATTCATACATTGAGGACAATGTATATCTTAAGTGTGGGGAGGTTATTTATATGATTATTAGAAAATCCCTGAATTATTTCTTGTTCTTAAGTAATTTTCTCATATTACTATTAGAATGAATTTTTATTGATTTATGATTTTTATTGATATGTTTTGGATTAAGTCATAGGTAATTGTGCATTGATTGTTTAAACTTTAAGACATTAGAGAATCAAGTATGATAAGTTGATTTTTCAGAATTAAAAACTTTTAGGTTGTTTCCCTAAATTGAGGTATTATCTTGAAGTTTGAAATTTACAGGATTGGCATCAAAAGCCATAATTTTTTGTGAGATTTTGAGCCTTTAGAGCATACACTTTTCTTGCTCATTTTATTATTGGTTATGAGTGTGTCAATATTGAATTGTTATTCTAGAACTTGTTTCAATTATGCATGTCGAGACCACACCTTTGATTTGATATACTGAGATGATAAATGCACTTTGGTTTTAACCCACTTATCCCATAAAAAGCCTACCTACATAATTAACCCTTAGCGAACCCCTTTAAGCCTAACAAACCGTTTCTTGATTTACCCATTAATATTAACCGATAACTCATTTTTGATTTATTGAGAATTGTTTCCTTTTTATTGACCCCTTTTTTGTCGAGATTTGATTTGGTTCGTTACTTAACTATGTCCTTTCAGTTTTTAAATTTTCTCTTATTATTCATTGTTCTCAAAAAAAAAAAAAAAAGAAAAAGAAAGAGAAAATACATTTATGTTGATTATTACTAGTTCTATGTTTTTGAGCTTAAGTAGTTAATTTCATATTCTGAGAAGAAGCTCGTGTTACTCTTTAATAATTTCAATTGATATAATTATTCAATATTAGTTTATTTTTCTAGCTAGGTAATTGATCAATTCAATATCGATTCTAAATTTTTTTTCATCCTTTATCACACCTTTAACCCAAGCCCCGTTACAACCCTTTAAAGACCTTTTGATTTGTGTATCATAACATTTTATAGTGGTGGGGATTTGATTTTCATGCAAGCCTATGGTAATGACTTTTCATAATTGACTTTTGAGTGCTTAATTTTTAAACCTTAAACACTTTGAGTGATTTGATTGAATCTTTAGCGAAGATGTAAAATCTTGTCGATTTTGAATTAAAGGTAATTACTTAGATAATGGGAGATACCTATGTTTTTATGTATTAAAAAATTGTGTGACTTGGATTGTTTGAATCTTTATGGCTTTTTTAGTTGAATTTTCAATGCATGATTATTTATGAATTATTTCGAAACACTATTGATGAGGATTATAAGTTGAGACGAATTAATTTTAATTGTGAGTTGAGGATTTTGCTTGAGGACAAGCAAATGCTTAAGTGTGGGGATATTTGATAAACCATAAATGTAACATATTTTAATTCTATGCTTGGCATATTTTTGGATGATTTATGATGAGAATTAGTGAATTTGATGCTCCTAATCCCTTAAACTCATGTTTCTATACTTAGGAGAGCATTTGGGAGTAAAATGAGCGAAAAAGGGCCCAAAATCGGAGTTTTCAGGATCCACACGGCTTGGGCATTTTCCAGACGAGCTGGGCGCACGCCCATGTGATCTACACGAGCAGGCCACACACCCATGTGCCAGCCCGTGTCAATATCGCTCCCTATTTCCCAAACACATGAAAAAGCCAATTTTTAGGGTTTTTGAGCATTCTAAAGTCTATATAAACACACTAGAAGAAGACCTAAAGGGAGCACACGGAGTAGAAAGTAGAAATTACTTGAAGAAACCCGTTGGAATCATCTCAGAAGTAGATCCACTTCAAGATTGAAGATCTCCATTCAAATTTCTCTCGAAGTTTATTTGGGTTTTTTATGCCTTGTTGTTTTTCTAAATTTGAGATGTTTTCCTTTTACATTATGAACTAAACTCCCTAAAAACCTAGGGAGGATGAAACCTACGATGGATCTTATTATTTTATTATCTGAATTACACGATAAATACTTGTTCTTGTTTTTAATTATGTGTTCTTAATCCTTGCCTTAATATTTTTAGGATATTAATCCAAGTTTGATGTGCTTATTCAGTGGAGTAAAAATCCATGTTTAAGAGTAGATCTATCATAATTGAGCGAAGTTTATTGCAATCCTAAAGATAAGAGGACATAAATATGCTAGATTAGAGTCAAATCTAATAGGGGAATCCATAGATCGAGATAGGGGTTTAATTAGAAAGATATTTCAATTAATCATCCTAGAGTTAGTTGTTCTTAGCCTCGAAAGAGATATTAACATAATTTAGGGATTTCTACGGAATCAAGACAAGTGAATAAATCATTTGATTCAGAGTCGGAATAATAAGTGAAGTCTACGTGGATTCTTTCCTAGGTATTGTCTCTTTCATTGGTTTTCTTAAGTATTTTCCAAATTCGATCTCTGTCGCGTTCATAGTTAATTAGTTTAATTGTAGATTAAAACACCTCCTTTAATTATTAGGCTAAATAATAGAGAGATAATTATTACTAGTACTTTTAGTCCTTGTGGGTAAGATATTCTAGACTCACCATAGCTATACTACTATTCAATAGGTATGTTTACCTTCGTCGAAATATTAGTTAGTTTCGTGACCCATCAATTGGGTTCATACTATACACCAACTTCCATACTTGATCACCAATCACCTCATAGGCAGATTTTAGAATTCACTACTCAATACAGATCTTATTTCTTTTACAACAAGCAAATACATTTCTCATAGCAGTACCCATACAAACTTACCTTTTGCAAATTTTCACTCAAATGGTCATTGAACACTTATTACAGAATGGTGTACTTACAGATATTACTCTTGGTGGATACTCATAATAGCAAATCTTTAAGATGAACTTCATACGAATTCTACCTTCACCAGATTCTCACAATGAATCGACAATTATCAGATTACCAGTCAGATCACATCTTATTCTGATAGATGATACATTTTAAATCATACCAGGGAATCCTAAACAACCATGATACAGATTAGGAGAAGCCCGACTTGGCAAACAACATAAACTATAGATAACCTCTATACTTGACACGTAAATTACTCAGATTTAACGAATACTAGATAATTTTTATTACTTCATTACATATCATTAGCAAATTCAAATCTGACATCTATTAGACTACTCATGTCTTCGAATACGCCAAATTACCTATACTCACAGACTATTGTGATGGATTTGCCTTTCAGAGAACTCTTTCAAGAAATGCCTTCAAGTTATAATCAATTTTTGTTAGAAGTCTAACCAAAACAGAGATACTTTTACAATTACCAACTCTTTATCATATCATTAGTTGGCGGTGAAGTTTCAAAGCTTTCCCAGATTACGACACAGAAGTGTTTGACTAGACTTCACTTCAAGGATGTTACAAAATAAGTCACCTAGATATCATCGAATATGCCACATAGGCTTTACAGAAGATTACATGTTTATTGTTCCATTGGGCTATATCAGATGGTGCCATAGGGTTTCTCCCATATTGTCTTATACATATTTCATGTCGTGATCTGCTAGTCCAGTCTACATCTCATTGAAAGAATTACCATGAGTATTTTTATTTTCATATAATACTATGGGTCTCCACCAAATGGTCTAATACATCCTCATGTTGTGTTTTGCTAGTCCAGTTTACATATCACCGAAGGATATACCATGAGTATTTTTTTTTCATATAATGCCATTGGTCTTTACCATATGGACTTACACATGTTTTCATATCATTATCTGCCAGTCTGGTTAGTAATGTAACTGCCCTATTAGAAGCATAAAAAATGGATGTTTTACTCGGAATTCGCTTACCCAGATTTGTTCACACACCTGACTGATTCATACTCTCTCATATCGAAATTTTACATGCATACTTACCATTCAACTTCTTATTCAAGCAGTACATCAAACATATTATTCTTGCACATGTAGAATCTTTACAATACTTCGTATACACACTTACACCATCAATTATATGAAATGGCATCAACATACTAATTTCTATTGTAATTTAATATATATGAGTCAAAATAAAGACTCACCTAAAACTCACTTTCACTGTGGCTTAAAGTTCTAAATCCGATCGTACTTCCTGAACCAGTAACAACAGCTGCTGAACAGTACCGGGAACTTCCATAAAAAACTCATTTACAGATAATTTACTAATATCTCAATTACAAAAGACCTACATGCAGAACCTCTTAATTATACTCTACTGTATTATGTTTCTTTACATCCTTACTCTTTCAAAATCATAACATGCAGAGCTATCAGACTTACCAAGAGGTTGAAATATCCATAGATTATCCCAAGATCCTTAGCTTCCAATTTAACGAAGAAGGAAAGAATGCTTTGGTTTAAGAAAAAAGAACCTAAATGTAGAACAGAAAGAAAAAAAGCCATCTCAAGGTTCCCTTCTTACCATAAATATATACCCAATTCTCCTCAGTGGATCTTGACAAGTGTTACATGCATACAAAAATTATCCCTTAATTGGCCTACAAAAACTAAAAGAACTATAAAAGAGAATCCTGTGCTGATGCCAATTGACCAGTCAATTCAGTTGGCTTCTAATCAGATCTCGTTACAAACCTACTTTGCACAGTGTTCAAGTAACTAGGGGTATTATACCTTGGCGGTGACTCGCGTATGGCGTAGTCTTAAAGACACTTTAGTCCCTTACAGATTTCTCATATACTTAGTAAGCGCTTCATGTTCAACCAACACTTTGAGGCGCAACCTTCATTTTTTGTACTTTTTCTTCAATCGAGGAATACCATAAGATGAAATCCTTAGATACTTCTACGGATGGATACTTTATACATCAACTTCAGTTAGCCAAAAGTCTATATACTAGCGGATTACACTACCAAAATTCGCCAAAACAGGTAACATTCATATCTACACGCCTTCTTTTTAGATCCGCCAAATTTGGGGCGTGACATATTGTGCAAGTTAGGTTGTGCAATTATGCACCAAACCTTGTGTTGAGTGTTGGCTTGAATTAGGTACCAAATGGCCTAATTTGTGCCAAAAACATAGTCCATGTCATGACATCGGGCGATGGTTGTTGCGAAGAGCTCTGGATTTCAGGCCATGGTGTGACGAGGAACCTTGCGTCACAACGAGCCAAGTCAGTATGTCACGTTGGAACGAGAAACTCCCTTACGTCGTGTGGATGACCTACAATTTTGAAAATGTTGCAATTTGATCCTTGCTCGATCTCAGGCTTACTTTAGAGCATACATAGGCTCGTATAAGACCCGGGAAAGGTTTTATATTATGACAATGATTTGAAATGTTTACGTATACTTGTATTATGATGTAAATCAAATGTTAAATGTTTGTAGTTGTTCCGGCAACGACTGTAGCATCCTGTAGCTCAGTCCCAGCGATGAGGTTAGGTGGGGTGTTATAGCGTCACTAAAACTATAACCTTTCGTGACACATATATTACGAGTAAAAGGAAACGGAAAGAATAAAAATAGTCACAACAAATATTTAGACTCCACAAGTTGAGTCAAGGGGTTAATAAGTGTTATATAAGAGTATAATAAAATATTAAAAACTAAATATTTAAAAAGAAAAGATATATGATAATTTTTTAAAACTACTTATAGAATAAAAATATATTACCAATATACCAAATATTTAAAATTTAAAAATATGGATAGAATGGGTAGCCATTAAATCGGTACTATCTCGAAGAAAATCCAAAAGTGTGACGACGGCATTGTTAGGCTCTTGGCAAATCAGCTTGCAAACCCATATAAGGATCTCTCTACTTATAGCCAAAGAAATTGAGGTTTCATGATTATAAAATACTAAAAAAAATTACATATATTTGCCAACCGAATGGACAGAGAACTGAAAGTGTGATGTAATTTGTGGTTGTGTTTAGTTGGTGTTGCGTTGTTGGAATTATGTTTCTAGGTTTTTATTTTTTTCTTTGTCCATACAAACAAGTTAGAAGAAGTAAATATTAAGATTGAGATGGGAGTATTATATTCATATTTGCTTTCCTATCCGTTCTTTCTTTCACATCTTTTCATTCAAAACAATCTTCATTTTTTACCCAACTACATCCACAAACCTTATTATTTACTAACAAAATTTTAAAGGAATACTCAATTATACCCATATTTATAGAAAATTATTAAAAAAATAGATGAAAAGAATATAATATCTTTTATAGCAATTTTTCAACCAATGAGATCATAAATTTGTGTCTCAATCTGTGTAGATTCTTAATTTATAAATTAAAAAAAGTATTTTCAAATGCTATTTAAAAGATAATAATAATAATGAAGTTGTCTAAATTCAGAGGTTTTCTTCAAGCCCAAGCCAAAAACAAGTCGGGTTTTTTTTAGTTAAATAGACCAAACCCCCACACAAGTTTATATAATTGTATGGCCAATTTTAATTTAATTAGGTTAGTTAATGGTTTTTTAACGTTTATATTTAATATCGTACTAAATTTAGGAATTATCTATTTATATATATCCCTTTTTTGATGGAAAATTTTAAAGTGTCGTTTGTTGATCAATTGATTCAACCCTAAACACATTAAAAGATTTTTTCTCAACAAAATTTACCCAGCAACAAGAGTTATTAGGTGATATAATAAAGAAATAGGCTTAAGACTGTTTCAAAATCGGTCTAAACTTTTACCTTGTATCTTTTTTATTACAAAAAAAAAAAAAAAAGAAAGAAAGAAAAGAAATAGGTAATTAGGATATAAAAAAGGTATAATGACTTATTTAGTTTTTTAATTTTACAAAAAAAAAGTCATTTTAATCATTTATTTATTTTTTTTTGTCTCTTTTAGCCATTGAATTTGCATTGTTCATCAAATCATCTCAAAATAGATAGAAAAGTTAACGTTTATTAACTTTTTCATCTATTTTGAAGTAATTTGACAAATAATACAGATATAAAAATTAAAAATTAGATAAAGGGTTAAAATGATTTTTAAAAAAAAAATTGAAATAATTTATTATATATATAATTAAAAGAAACTTGGTTCAAACAAAGCATCTCCTCCGGTAAGATCTTTAAATTATATATATAATATAAAAATTTGATTAAGATAGATTCCATAATTAAATCTTAAAAATGGATGATAGTGATGAAAAGGTTATTGGAAAAGCTGAGCAGAAACTTCAAAAGGAAATATAAAGCATCCATTTGAGACACTAAGAAGCAGTGGTTGGTCGAATTCTCAAATATCTGCCGCCCAGTTCCAGTTTTTCTAATCAATTTGGAACATTAAAGTACACAAATTAAAATGGATTATATTTATATTATTAATATTTTTATTTAATTAAATCTTGAGAATTATGACCCATTTTTGGTTTTATTTTTCTGATTGTTCTAAAACTTCTTTGTGAAATTCATATATAAACAGACCCTACTTGCTTGACTGCTTCCTCTAATAATACTAAAATTTGGTAAAACTATCATGAAGGCTCTATATTAGAAATTAAATTATATTTTCTTTATTTATTAAAAAAATAACAAATTAGTTCTAGTCATTTCTGTTAAAAATATTATCAATTTTTCTGTTAAAAAATGGCAGGGATAGCAAAATAATTACACAGTTACTTGTATGTGTCACGTATATCATATTCTAACATACATGGACTAGTTTTTAACATTCTGACATATATGGACTAGTTTTTGATGAAAGTTGATTGACAATTTTCATCAAATCAACTTTAAAACCCGAATTAAATCGCATCCATTAGACTATATTTTACAAATTAAACAAATTCACAAGTAACACTAAATTTATTCTATTAAAAAAACCATGAAAAAAATCAAATATAATAATATTGAGCAGTTAACTTTCATTAAATTAAGCCTAAAACTTGAATTAAACACTAAAAAGTTAACACAATCACCTTTGGATACCAAAATATATAATTTCTGTCAAATACAAATATCACGTTGAACCAAAAAAAAAACACGAAGACCCTATTAAAAAATGTCAAACTAAGGTATAAAATGATAATTTATTCATAACATAAACAAATACAAATACATATGAATTATAATATTTAATTAATTTAATTTATTGAGGCAACTCTCCACGATTGGCAAACCCCATCTCCATCTATCTATCTATATATAATAGCAACTCCTTAACCTTCTTGCATATCCTTCATCACATCTTTCTGGTAACGAAGAGAGTCAGAAGCCATATAAACACAAGGGAAAAGAAAACATGGTTTGTTCTGATTATATTTTAAGTTTAAACATCAGTTTTATTGTTAATATTCTCTATTATTTAATTAAGTATTTATGTTTTTAGGAGCTTGACAATGGAAGTGTTCAATATGATGAGGTTGGTCTATTGGATTCTCAGTTTGATAACTTGTTATAATATTATCAGTTTCTGATTTGTTAAACAATAATTTTTTCAGGAATATATCTTGAATTCTCGAGGTTTAAAGCTATTTACATGCAAATGGATTCCGGTGAATGAAGAACCCAAAGGTTTAATCTTCATCTGCCATGGTTATGCCCTGGAGTGCAGCATCACCATGAGCTGTAAGTATATAATACGAGTATTTGAAGAAAAATGAAGAATGGAGATTTGTGATGAATATGATTATTATTGTTGTTGAATTCAGCTACAGCAAATCGGTTGGTGAAAGCAGGATTTGCAGTTTATGGAATAGATTATGAAGGGCATGGGAAGTCATCTGGTTTGCAAGGCTATATCTCAAGTTTTAACAATGTTGTTGATGATTGCTCCAATTTTTTCACTCAAATATGTGGTAAATCTTTCACCTTCTTAATTTTTTTTTTGTTATAGTAAGCATCGATAATGACGATAAAACGATTGCAAAGTAATAATAAAAGAAAAAATAAAAACACAAAACCACGGACAAAGAAAAAATTCACTAAAATTGAAAAACAAATAATACAAAAAGAGTTTTGATTACATCTATTTAAGGTTGAAAAATCTTGTTCTAATAAAGTCAAATAGTAGAAGTATATAGTATGGATTCAACTTGCGTGGTATGATCCAAACTGCGGGGGCTCCACCTTGCATCCTCAATTGCAATTCCAGTTTAATTTTGTGATTAATAAGAATCTATGGGGACGAGAAAATGACGAGATTCGAGTCACATAGTTTAATAAAATTTTTACCATACAAATTATTTTTAATTGTGATTGCATGGTTTAGGGTTGAAATCTTTAAACCCTTAACCTTTCAATGTTAAGCGTATATATCGTGATAATTATTCAACTTAATTATTAGTTTCTAAACGAGAGTTTTGCATTTTTGGATTAATGTTTTCATTTTTAATTGTAATTTGCATGATTAAACACTGGATTTAGAGAAAAAAGAGAACAAAAGGAAGATGAGAATTTTGCTAGGGGAATCACTGGGAGGAGCAGTGTTGTTGCTGATACACAGGAAAATGCCAGACTATTGGGATGGGGCAATCCTTGCTGCCCCCATGTGTAAGGTAATTTTACTCTTAAAATTTGTTTTTTGAATCCCTTACCAAATCATGACCTTTTTTTCATTTTGGTCCTATTTAAACTTCCTTTTTAACGTGTTCCCACGTTTTTCTAGTTAATTATTTCCTTAAACCCATTGTAGGGTCTTGATTAGACTGTGGTCCAAAATTTTTGGGCAGCCGAATTTCATTTTTGGATACGTCTATCTACAATTATATATGTATCATATCTCATATTTTTAAAATATAAATAATATAAATATAAATATATTAAAATTTAATTTAGCCCATAATTTATTTTTTATTACATTTATATTTTTTTTGTGTTTTTATTGTTAATCTAATTCACATTATTTAAATAATCTAATTCACATTATTTAAATAACTCATAAATTTTTTATGGGTATCATATAATGAATGGGATTAATTGTACTTGTCTAGATTAAATTTGGCGGTAGGTGTGATTTTGCATAATTTATTAGAGTGATTCAATTTATATTTTAAATTCAAGATATAGATTTTTTGATGTGATAATCTTAAACAATTTATCGTAAACAAATAATAAAATCGAAACATTTAGTAGTGGAGCTAGCGGCTGGCAGGGCTTTGGTCCCCTCTAAAATGAATTTTTTTAAATTTAAATACTTTATAATTTATGAAATTTTAAATTAGTAATGATAAAATTACATTTTGACCTCTCTCAAAAATGATAAAAATTTGATTTATATAAAGATATAGACTATTAAAATAGTGAAATTACATTTTTAGTATCGTATAAATATAAATATTAAGTAACAAAATTTTTGTATTCACAGATTGCAGATGAAATGAAGCCACATCCTTTAGTGATAAGTGTTTTGAAAAAGCTTTGCAATTTTATTCCAACTTGGAGAATAATTCCAAGTCCAGATGTCATTGATACTGGTTGCAAAATGCCCGAGATAAGGGCACAGGTATTTACTGACGCTTTCCGAGTCAATATATATAGACACAACTCAGTTTTACCACGCTTTGAGTTTGACATCCGCATACAATGTATAGCAATAATCATGTCTAGTTCTAATAAGAGGATATATAGCAATAATCATGTCTGGTAAAGCTAGATGGAGTCAGTATAATTATATTTTTAATTATATTTTTTAAAAGTAGGATTTTAGATTTTATGAATAAGTGTTCGTTGCACTTTCAAGAAGAGAACTCAAAATCAACTCCTAAAAATAGTAAGCTATGAACCCAAAAAAAATTATCTTTATGAACCGTCAAATGAACATGAAAAACATCTTAATTATACTAATATATATATACATGATATAGATGATGTAAAATTAACTATCACACAACACTTTGTGATAGCATTAGTGACAGCTTGTATAGATACATTTTCGCCAGTATAGGTCTATACTGACAATGGCTTAAATCTTTTATATTGTTTGCTAAAGTTAATTAAGTTAATTAATTCCAGATTAGAGCAAATCCATATTGCTACAAAGGTCGTCCTCGTTTAAATACAGGCCTTGAACTTCTAAACATGAGCATTGAGGTTGAACAAAGGCTTAATAAGGTATTAATAAATATTTTTTATATAGATTTAACTTTTAATTCAATTTTATTTAACAAAATATATGACAGTTTTCTTAATTCCAGGTTTCATTACCATTTATAATTCTTCAAGGAGAAGATGATAAAGTAACAGATAAAACTGTAAGCCAACAACTATACGATGTGGCATCGAATTCAGACAAGACATTGAAGCTATATCCTGGAATGTGGCATGGCTTGTTATATGGTGAAACACCAGAGAACACTGAAATTGTGTTTTCAGACATTATCGACTGGTTAAACCAAAGGCTTGAATTAAGAAATTCAAGGTTAGAGAGGGAATTGAAGCATCAAAATGATGAGATTTTTATTTCCAAAGACATTTTCTAAGCACACTCAAAACCTATCGTATATCTAAATAGCAGATATCAATGTAATAATGGCATCCAATTTATCACAAATTATAATATAATAAATGCAATTGCAACCATTATAATTATCTGTATCACAATTATAATATAATAAATGAAAATTTGGTGCTCAAAAGATGTTGTTTTGTAGAATTTATTTGTATTCGAATTTTTGGAAGTAAGTGGTGAGTTTTTATTTGGGCAGTTTTCTTTAAACGTAATATATGTTTTTGATATGAGAAAGTTTTTATTATGCATGTGAGTATTAACTCATTAATTTTATAACACTAAAATATTTTTAGAATCGAACTTCTACTTGTCCCAACCCATAGACACTTTTATTTATTTTTTTTTTATTTTCACAAAAAAAAACCCTTATTCATTGTAACATTGTTTGGAATGTATATTCCATTGAAGCTTAAAAAAAAAGAAGAAGAAAAGAAAAGACAACAATGCATATTCCATAAAATAGGACAATCTTCTTCTCGGGAAGCTTGTTTTTTCTTGTTTTTGTCACATTTCTTATCTTTAGATATGACTTTTTTGTTCATATGATATTGAAAATATTAATTTAAATATGATAATGATATATTATATGATATGAATTATTAATATGTTAAAATTTATAAATATATAACTTTGAATAAGAATATGGTATGAAACCATTACATTGATACAAACATATGAATTATTAAGTTTAGTTATAATTTAATTGAATTCTTGTTTGTAGGTAGGAATGTTAAATTAATTTCTGTAATTGAATTCTAAAATTATTAATATTATATTAATCAAAATTTTTCATTAATATAATTATTGATTTAGACATTAAATATAAATTCGTATTTGGACTTATTTGGAGGTTTTTTTTTATTTACAATTTTTTAATTGGAGAATCTTGTTTAATGTAATTGAACCTTTCGGCCATGTACTTGATTTTCAGGCCCATTTTAATTATTGAAGTTTTTGGGTTTTAGAGTATTTTATTATTAAAATTCTTATATATATATATATTGTTTTATTATTAAAAAATCAATCAAACATTTATTATTTGATGTAATTACTGTTTACTTAAAAAAAGAATTTAGAACAATCGTAAAAGAAAAAAAAATGAAAAAGCAAACACTACTGTTGTAGAAACGCACTATTTAGGTGTCTGCAACACTTTTCTGTGTCGCGACTTAGTTTTGTAGGGTCGTGATAGAGTACGATACTAGAGGTCACCTTCTTATAACATCATGGCAAGGTAAAGGGTCTAAGGGGTTAGTGTATTTAGAAAAAAAAGGAAAGTCAAAACTTTAAACATTTTAACGCCTTTTGGCATTTTGGCTCAAAAAAATTGTCTCTTAGTATTCGATTAAAAACAATGTTTCTTAGTATTCTTTTAAAAAAAATGTCACATGGTAGTATTCCTATTAAATCACTTTTACATTTTTATAGGGGTGTACAATCAACAATTGTTGGACTATTTCATTAGATAAGGTATTCTTTATAGGGCTGCGCCTACGACCCCGTCCAACGTCGGTAAGTGTAAGTGGGTCACTTTTGTAACCTTTTTTCTTTGTAAATGCTTTTCAAAATAATAAGGTCTTTTTCCATAGAGGTAGATCAAGTGTATTTGCTATGCCTTATGGGATTGCAATGTGGCTAGAGATTAATTTGTGACTTGCTTATCTTTAAATAGACTATTGAGATTCTTGGTTGATTTGAGTGGAAGCTTCTATCAAAGTGTTGCAATGAGAGAACAAAGTTCAGTTTGTGACATGTGGTTTTAGAGTCAAGTTGCGTTGTGCTTAGTTGATCATATTCAATGATGGTTAGTACTTAAGGTGGTGAGTCAGAGGGCCACACTAGAATTGAAGAACTTGAGGCTGCACTGGTTGCTTTAAAAGCACATATGGTCATGAATGACTAGATGAGAGAAATTGAGATAGCCTAAAAATAGCTATCTAATGCTGTGAATAGCTTGGGTGATGAGAAAAGGGATGGTATTGGCATCATTAAACATGGGATTGAGAAAGTGATAAGCAACTTACGTGATGAGGCAAAGGATTTTACAAGCATCACTAAATAGGGACTTGAAGAGCTCGAGGCTCAAGTGAATGTGCTTCAAATAGCTGTGAGACGAACGAGTTATTGCACAATAGACAAAGGTAAGCGCGCCAAGGTGTAATACTCCTAACCCGTATCTGTCGTCGGAGTAGGGTTACGATGTATTACCGATCAATACACATCATTTGACATACAAAACTCATACATTTATGCATTCATACTCAAATACCATTTAATCACAAACACATTGTCCCTTATAAGGGCCTATGAGGCCTTAAATATGCTTTAAAAGTGATTCGGGACTAAACCGATAACATATGAAAATTTTGGAAACTTAGAAAAATTTCTACCATACAGGGGTCACACGCCCGTGTGAACAGGCTATGTGCCTCACACGGCTCTAGACACGCCCATGTCTTAGGCCGTGTGAAAATAGGGCATACATACTGACTTGTATCACACGGCCGAGGACATGCCCATGTGCCAGGCCGTGTGAAAATTGGAGGGTATACTGACTTGGCCACACGGCCGACCATATGCTCGTGTGTCTAGGCCATGTAACTCACTGACTTGATTTTTAAGCATCATCAGGGTATACACGGTTGTATACCATGACTGTGTGTCGCACACGGCTGAGACACACGCTTGTGTTTCTACTGTGTGGACAAAAATAGGCCATTTGCAAGGCCAATTCGCCACCCCAACTTCAATGTACCTACACAAGGCAAAATGTACAATTTCGATACACAAAGGGCATCCAAAATCAATCTCAATTCATGCACAATTCATGCTATACAAATACAACCATTTCACTTACTCAAATATATACCAAAACAAACCATCTCACAAGGCATTATAAATATCTTATAAAAGTCATTAACAACCTTTTCTAATAGCCAAGCACATATCAATATTAACATCATTTACAAGCCAAATCTCATGGCTATAGTCACAACCAAAATACCACATCTAGCCTATACATGCCACATACCATAAATGTATAATCCAAAAGTACCAACTTAGATGTTTGATAGTGTGATGATGTTCCCGATGACTCCCGAATCTGAGCTAGCTTTGTTTCACTATAAAAAATAGTAAAATAACACGAAGTAAGCTTCATAGCTTAGTAAGCTCGCATGTGAATAACTTAATTTATCGAATAAATTCAAATCAACTAATTACACATGACAAAATCATATACACATTAACTACAAACCTTTCTCATGTCTCAAAACATGATCAAATACAAACTCATTGAACTTTCACTATTTAATACTCGAATAGGTTCTACATATACTTGTATCGTTTCGTACTAAACTCTTTCTCAACCACATCATTCGTTTACCCGTTGAACCATTCAGAATAGAAATCTGATACTCAGGAGTCTCGTACGATAAGTACCTATACCATGGTCCGTAGCCAAATCAAGGTAACTTATCCAAAGAACTATTATCATGGCCCGAAGCCGAATCATCCGATATACATGGCTCGAAGCCAAATCAGTAAGATACGCACCCGAAGTGCTAATATCATGGCCCGAAGCCAACTCAACGTGTCACTTACTGACATGTCAATAGTATCCAAAACTATTCTTAAGGTTCAACCGGGCTTTCACGCTTTTCGTTTCTATCATCAAATGTATTCGTAGAGTCGTTTTATCAATTCATACATTATCCATAATCCCGTTTTAACAATTTATGCAATATTAAAACATTTTAACATACATTTATAATGTAATCATCACATACGAACTTACCTCGTATTCGGAATTGAAGGATCGGGTCGACTACTCGATAACCTTGCTTTTCCCCTGATCTAAATCCAAATTCTTTTTTTCTTGATCTATATGAATTCAAAATTAGCTTATTTATTCATCTACTCATTCAATTAATCCAAAAATACACATTTGGGCATTTTTACACATTAGCCCCTAAACTTTCGCATTTAATCAATTTGCTCCCTATTTTACAAATACACAAAATTCACACAATTCAACAAAACCCATGCTTGGCCGAATTATATATATGTCCCTAGCAGCCCAAAAATTTCATTTATTTCAGATTTCAACCACACAATTTGCACATTTCATAATTTAATTCCTATTATGCATTTTCATCAAAAATCACTTAACAAAACATGTAAAACTATCATCAAGCTTTCATATTTCAATATTAAACATCAAAGAACACATAGATTCAACAATGGAAACTCTCAAAATCTTTAGTAGTTTCGAAATTAAAGGTACGAGCTAGCTAGATTGAGCTGCAATAGAAATCATCAAAAATCGAGCTAAAACCGTACCTTAATCAAGCTAGGAGTGTGCCGAACTTTAGAAAGCTTCAAACCCTTTCTTTATTTTCTATTTTTGGTTGCTAAAAGATAAATGAAATGAATTTTTGGCTTTGTTTTATTAAATTATACCTTAATTACTAATTTACCATAATAACCTTTGTTATAAACATATAAAAACATATAATGGATGGCCAAAATTGTCCACTTACACTAATCATGGACTAATAACATTATAAGGACCTTTGATTTATTAAATCATAGCAATTAAACACCTTTAAGAAGTAGAATACAACTTTTGCATTTTACGCGATTTAATCTTTTTTATCAAATTAACCAACCAATCGATTAAATTAGCTCACGAAATTTTCACACATATAAAATAACATGCTGTAAATACTAAAAATAATATTAAAATAATTTTTTTGACATCGAATTTGTGGTTCTGAAGCCACTATTTCGATTTAGATAAAACCGGTTTGTTACACAAGGTGCCAGAATTGTGACACTATAAATAAGCAAGGGATGACAATGAACTTAAAAATTTTCTTGCTCGCTATGAAGCAATATTTCAAGGTTGTGTACACTAACTAAGACGAAGACAAGGTGGTCATGGCCTCAATGAATCTTGCGGGTGATGTAAAGTTGTGGCGGTGTTCAAAATTTGTAAATGATGAACGTCCTATCAAAACTTGATGCAATCTAAAGTTAGAGTTAAAGAGTTAATTCTTTACATAATGAGACGGAAGCTTAGGGAATTAGCTAAGACAAGAACAAATTCAAGTGTTTGTGAGCAATTTCCCTACCCTAATATTAGACTTTAGGAACATGTTAGGAAATGATAAAATGTTCTACTTTCTTAATGGGCTCAAGCTTTGAGTTAGGATAAAACTACATAGACAAAATGTACAAGATGTGGCCACAACTATGGCTCTATTGAATATCTTAATTACTACAATAATGGTGGTTCAAAGCGTAAGATGCCCTTATTTAGTGGCAGTGGCTCAAATCATGGTAATAGGGGAAATGATAAGGACCACCCAACAAAATCCCTTTACAACATCAACCTGCATCTACCATACCTCTATGTTTATAGAATATTACTTCCTTTAAACCCACCAAAATTTTTAGCCATAATGGCTGACCGTTGGACTCAAAGCCAATTAAATTGAATCCTATTTCGAGGGATGAATGCATGCTAAAAAATAACCCTATTTCAAAATTGGGTTTTATCATTGTGACACGAGAGATAGTTAACTCCCATTGTCACCACACCACGACCTAGAGTCGCGACATGACCGATGGGTTTCTTGAAAAACTTTATTTTTATGTTGTGACCTGGCCCAAAAAACCCTCTATTTTAATTTTTTGAAAACCCCTTTAACCATTATTTCTTCAATCTTTCAATTTTCAAAACAAAAAGTAATTTCCCCTTCTCTTTTCTTTCAATATAGGGTTAGAACTATTGATTTTCTTTAAAATTTTCTGTACTTCTTCAAAGTTTTCTGTACTTTCTTTCTTTAATCTCTTAAATGTTTTAGCCCCATTCTTCAACATTGGAGCAAGACCTAAGCAAGTGGTGGTCAACATTCATCTTCTACTTCTCCAAAATTAAGGTTAATGATTCTAAACTTTAACTTTTAGGGCGTTTTCATATATTCTTGCAAAATTTTGGGTTGAATGATTATTGTGGGTTATTGTTGAATATCACTTTTCATGTTTGCATACTCGTCTCCTGATCATAATGTGAAAAAAATAAGTGTAAGGAGGCTGAGGACTATTTTTTTAGAACTTCAGAGCCAAACTTTTATTTAAGAGCGTGGCTTTGATCTAACCACGTCCTTTTTGTAATGAGTTGTTGGACTTAGCCAAGCACCACGGTAGATACAAATTTTGCCTTCTCTCGAAATAGACCGCCGTTGCCCTGGTCGTAACAGAGTTTTATGCTAATCTAAAATACTCTAAGGGTGATAGAGTTTTGTTGGAGGGGAAAATTTTGACATTTTCCCTTGTGCTATATGTAAAAATTATGACATTCCATATTCCAAACGCGATTATTTGAATAAAGTGGACGCGACCACTATTCCGAAAATTGATATGGATGTCGTAATTGATTTTTTAACGAAAAATAGGGGAGTGTAAGAATATAGGCCTAATGCTACAATACCACTTAGTTTTAATTAGACAATTATGTTTTTGAGTGCCAAAAAGTGGATACAATTAATCTTTACTCGTATTTGTCCTGCTTTAAATGCTTCTAATGTTAATGTCTTCCTAGCTATTTTGTTGTATGACATTTTGCAGTAAAAGCGCATATGTTTCAAAAATTGGATCCACGACTACATGTGGAAATGCGTTAAGGAATCAAAGGTTGGTAAATATTTCTGTACCTAGTCACAGACTTGTGCTGCAAAGCTGGGGTGGATATCGAGCCAACCAAACAATTTCTCAAACCATTTAAGAGTGTCATCAGTGACGCCATATATGCTCAATATCAAAAGTTACACTGGACATAAATTTAGGAGGGATACATCAATTGCGACGCGATGATCAAAGAGATGAAGTGTATTCGGTCAAGGAGAGGCACATATCTTATACCTAAGGCAATTGACCTACCGTCAAATGTAGTAGTTAATTCGGGTCAATTTCGCATTTAAGGAGCTTATTTTCTAAGCAATTTAGTATTTTAATTTATATTTTCATTATTTAGGCTTTAGGATAGAAATTTAATAAAATAAGTGTTTTTTAACACATTTTACAGGTGTTATGACCTAATAAGCCAACACGGGCCTTAGGTTGTGTTAATTTTTTAATTAAGTGTGTAGGATAAAGATATAAAGACCCAATTGATGTGGAAGTAAGGGTCGAGTGATACACAAGCTTTTTGGGACATCAAAGCACCAAATGAATGACATTAGGCAAGATTTGGGTGTTGTGTTGCTCCACACAAGGGCTGTGGTGTGACACATGTCAACGTGTTGCATAAGTTTATCGGGGTTATTTTTTTCCGTGCAATAAAACTTATATGAAGACTTAGGACGTGCTAAAGATATAATTTGGACTGCCAACACCTTTATAAATAAGACATTAGGGGTTTGATGTAACTAAGTCGTCTCAGACGCCTTAAAAAACCATAGTAGTTTAGGAAAATGATTAGATTATTTTCTTTTCTATTTTTCAATACTTTTTTATTTTCCTCTTTAAATCAATGTTGATTCAAGAGTTTATTTATATTATCAAAGTCTTTAGTTTATATTTCCTGTTGCATTCGATTTAATTTTTTATTCCAATCAAGACATTTACTACTCTGTTCCACATTCGATATTCAATCCACGATTATTCAATTCTATTTTTTCTTCCAAATTAATCGTGTTCTTTACATGATTTATTCAATCAAGATAAAGATTATGAATAATATCTTTTAGGGAAGATTAAAGAGTGGATGAGATGTGATTAATGGAGGATTTAAGGTTTCTTGAGATAGATTAGTTGGTATGAATTGCATGTGCTTAAACCACTAGGATTGACAACCTTAGGAAGTTATCATAGGCTCAACAAGGTTGAGAGATAATTCAAACTGAGTAAATCATAATTTATCCAAGTTGAAAAAGTGAGGTCAAGAGATAGGCAAGTATCAACCAATCGATTAGTTAATTATAGGCCGAAAGGTAAGCTAATTCACCCTAAAATCCTAATTCGAAGTTAGTTACAAACCCTGAAGCAAGTAAATATTCCTGATTGGTTTATTAAATTATTTTGTTTGTTTATTTTTCTTTATTTATTTCTTTTAGTTATTTATTTATTTTTATCTCTTCAACTTATTTTATGATTTATTGTAATATAGGGATTAATTACTACTATTCAGGCTAGTTATTGTAAAGATGTTTTCATTATTTATTCTATATTCCCTTGGGTACGATCCTTAGAATACTTCCAAAGTATTTCATTGTACAAACCATATTACAATTTGACCCGTGCACTTGTGAACACTGCTGTTCTTATCTCTTAAATTTTGGTGTTATATTTGACTACGATAACATGTTTATAGGCTATCAGCAATCAAACAACGAAGGTGGTAAATCGAGACAAGAGAAGTTCAAAATTGACTTGGTATTTTTGTGGTTTTCTA
Source organism: Gossypium longicalyx (assembly GCA_025698465.1). NCBI lineage: Eukaryota > Viridiplantae > Streptophyta > Magnoliopsida > Malvales > Malvaceae > Gossypium > Gossypium longicalyx. The sequence continues at coordinate 94,083,106 of CM047000.1, read as the reverse complement.
GTAGGTTTCGAGAAGCTTTGAACCATTAGATTGAAAAAAAAGAAGAAGGAAATATGGATTGTTTGGTGGCTTTTTTGATTAGTGGCGTTGTCAAGGAAGAGTAGTGTAAGGAAGAAGATGATGAAAATGAGAGAAGAGAAGGAAAAAAAAAAGGAATAAGGGAGAAAATAAAAAAAAAGGATAAAAATGGAAAAAGGAATAAAAAATAGACTTATTGGTGGAAGAAATAGATTTAACTGTAGAGTGACCAGTTTGGTCAAATTTTGTAGTAATAGTGTCAAATTAACGAAAACCATTCTAGGGTAACCAAAATAGGAATAACTGCTATTTTGAGTGGCTAACAAGGTAATTTACCCCACATATAATGATACGGTAGAGATAATTTTAATAAAAGAAACGAGTTTTTTTTTTGAAAAAAATGATACATCAGTCTCTATATAAATATAAGGTTGTTATTTTTTGAATTCTAACTTAAAAATTAAAGTTAATAATCCAAATAATGTATAACAAACAAATTTGAAAATTAAAGACTCCTAATTAATATAAAATAGATAAATAATAAAATACAGTTCTTCAACTTTTAAAAATAGAGGGTTACAAATCTAACAATTAAATCATAAAATGTTAGGTAAGAAAGCTTTTAAATTGGTGGCTAATTTTCTCTTTTAAATAGAGATGGGTGAGATGTTAGAAATTGGAAAAATGGTTGGACTATCGATTTATGGTGATGAAAATATGGTGATTGATCTTTATGTTTGATCTCTACTTTGACAAAAATGGTTTTTTATATGAAAAAAAATTCCACATTAAAACATAAATAAACAATCTATATATAGTCACTCTCCTACAAGCAACTAGCTTGTTTTGAGAACTTTCTGCATGAGCAATGTAAAAGTGAACTTTCTACTAGCCTCTATTGGGTGGGAATAACATTATTAGTCTTTACCAACTTTAGCTCCATTAAAAGTTTGTGCTTGTGCTTATATATATTTTTACCTTGCACCAAGTCTTACGGGTTAGGGTGTGCTTCATTAAGTAAGAGATTATTTTTATAAGTGAATATATTTTGAAGAATGATGGTAATTATTCCAAAGATTGCTGATAATTCCTGAAGACAACAATATATAATAGTAATATTTTTAGAATGATAAAAATGATATTTTACATATTTTAAAATTGACAACATTTCTTTTCCTCTCATTTTACCTCAAATTGGGATATTTAAAAATGGAGTAAAATAAGGGACAATGAAGGATTCTTAACTCCCTTTACTTTCCCTACCTTAATAAAAGAATTTTCAAATAAAGGAAATATGATTCCTTCCCTTCATTTTACTTAGATTTCCTTAGTTTTTTTCTAATCCAAACATAGACCAAACCAAAAGTAGCCCTATAGGTTTCAAAAAATATTGCTAGACCACCTTGACTTTGCAAAAAATCTTTCAATCGGCTTGGAATAAATCGTAAACCACCTTACACTAGTCCATTGGGGAACTCACTTCTCTCCTCAAGATATGGAATCAAGAAGTGCTTGATAATTTCTTTCATAAGAAAAGTAAATTTTTTGCTAAACTTGTAGGAATTGAGTGAGCTATAGAAATAAAAAGTTGTGATTTCCTTTTTAAACTCCAAAAGGTTTTCATGGATGAATACTAAGAGATCTTAAAGGAGGAAGAGGATTTTTAGGTTATGAAATCTAGAGTAAATTGGTTACTTGACATGAAAAAACTAGAAGGTTTTGCTTCTCACTACTCTTAAAAGCAGGAGCTCAAACAAAACCTTAAGATCTAAGGATAACATAGAACAATTGACTGCTGAGAAAGAGGGAATAGAGGTAATCATACAAAAATTTTTCTCAAAATAGTTTGACTAAAAAAAATATTTTGAATATAAAGAAATCCCCCTCCACCAATCTTTGGATAATCTTGCCATCCCAAGATAGATAGCAATTGATTTTTCCATTTTTGAGAGTGAGATTGCAATAGCAATGTTCTCCTTTAACCCATTTAAAGCTTTGAGCCCAAATGGTCTTCACTCCCTCTTTTACCAAAGATGTTGGAGTCTTATTAAAAGAAAGGTATATGATATGGTGGTTGAGGTTTTTAGTACCTAGAAAACCCCAATTGGCACAAATAAAATCCTCATATCATTGATCCCTAAAACTTTTTCTCCCATTTTAGTGAGCCAATTTGGGAGTCTCAATAACACTTTTTATATGATCATTACAAAACTCTTGTCCATAGACTTATACAGCTCCTTGAGAAGATCATCTCGCCAATTGAAAACAGTTTCATTAAAGGGCACTGAATGATGAAAAATGCCATTAGTGTACAAGAAGTGCTCTGCTCAATTTGAAAGTTCAAAGGTAAGACATGAATCATGATTATTAAACTGAATATGGAAAAAGCTTATGATAGACTCCTGTGAGGTTTTACTAGTAGAGTCTATTTTGTTTTAACTTTTCTACCGAATAGATAAACTTGATCAAGGTTATTGTTAGAAAATTAGAGTCGCTACTTGAGGCATGAATACTATTGTCCGTAAAGATATTTCGTAGTTATGCCTATCCCTCAGAACTCAACAAGCACTTCTGTTACTCGTAGGAAATCAGGGAACAAGGAAGAGCGAACCAATTAAACATTCAATTGATTGTAGGAGAAAGGCTTTTCTAAGGAGAATACATAGAAAATTTGAAAGAGAACGTGAAAGCTAATGACTGACTTTCAAGGCTGTCATGCATGGTATTTATAGGTACCATGCATGCTAAAAATAGAAATATAATGGTAAGAAAATATTTGATACGTTTGAAAAAAATGATTTTGTTTTGACTTAGTTAGGAAATAAAGTAACCTTTTTGACTAAAACAATAAAAAGAAAAATGTAAAAAGAAAAACCAAACTGAGCTTGTGTAAAGGGAATCAATCCATTTGAATTGAATTGAGCTATCAGGCTCAGGCCTCATGCGCGAGTACCGATCCTCTTATTTTGTATCTTATAAGTCCATGGTAAAAACACTATATAAACATCATTTAATAGGTGTATCTAGACGATGTGATGTAATGCCCCAAAAATTTGAATGCTTATCTGTCAATTTTTGACGTGAATTCAGTATCTGCTTCAATGGTTTAGTGCATTAGTTGTATGTTTAAGATTAAGGGTTTGAATCCCATTTTTGGAGAATTTTGTTATTTTTTGACTTAACCTTTAGCCTTGCAATTGTGGCTTAAGCTTAATTCTATGTAAGTTTGTCTCAAGAATAAACTTACTGGTTCTTTGGTTAAGCTTCTATATTCTCTTTGGTCCTATGTTCAAGTCTTTGCATGAATGAAAGAGGGATATATTTTTAGTATCACTCCGTTAAGTGAAGTTGCTTTTTTTTAAAAAATTGATCACTTCTTCTTTCCCTCTTTAGTGTTCTTTCCACATTTTTTTTTACTTGTTGTGGTTCTTTTTTGTTGATCGTTTTGAGTTCTTTTCGTTAAAATTTGTTGTGGTTTTGTTAACATTCATTCATTTTGTTGGAATCGTGTTTTCTGCTCGGTCTTCTTTTAGGCAAAGGTCTCGAGGCTAAATTTTCCTCAGTGCTTTAAGTCTGTAAATTTTTGCATTGTGCGAAGGTAAGTGTTGATCTTTTCGTGTTTGAGGTTTGCATTGAAACTATTTGACATAACTTGGTTTGAAGTGCTAATTCTAGCAAGTGGTTGGAGAATAATGGTTTATTTGGTCTTTGGATTGTTGTTTTTAGGTTTTGGGTTCACCCCAGTGTGTAACGATAGAGGCCGAAAAACATGGTTATTGAAGCCACATGACCGTTTGTCAGGCCGTGTGGGACAAGCCGTGTAACTCACTGTTTTGAATTTAAAGTCACACGGGCTAGAGACATGAGCATGTGTCTAGGCCTTGTAACTCTCTATTTGTGAATTAGGGTCACACAGACCAGAGACATAGGCATGTGTCCAGGCCGTGTAACTCACTGTTTTGAGAATTTGAGTCACACGACTGTGTGTGTTAATGAACTAGGCCACACAGGCGTGTGCTAGGCCGTGTAAACCACACGAGCCAACCTTCTAGGCCGTGTGAATCCACACGGGCGTGTGGGTCAAAAATAATTTTTTTTCCTAGGGCCGTAATTGTCGTTTAAATCAAATGTAGGCTTTTCGTAAGATCTGAATTAGGCTATAAAACTTATCATCTGATAACCTGTTATTGGACAATCTATTTATATGAACATAAATTTGTAGTGTTATTTGATGAGCAAGCATGTTCTGTATTGTCTGGATCTGTACCATTGTATACGCATGCCTAATATTTGTTAATCATGCATCCGCATTGCGATGGAATTTGTGATAAATGAGGAAGTGTGGGCAGTTTAATTATATGTTGATTCTAGTGGCTAAGCCATATATACATATTTGATTCTAGAGAGTTATCACATCCGATCTGGCACCTAATCTGTAATGTTCTGAATGTGACATATAGGCACTATGTATAGGGATGGATGAGTATTTAATACCCTATTTGGTGTGCAGGGGTGGTCGGAGATGGTGTGTAGCGGATGGGGGTAGGACTCTGCATTTGTATCTGAATTTGTAACTGTATTTAATATGTTCTGTATTTGTAACTGTATCTGATATGTTCTGTATCCGTTTCTGATTATGATATTCGACTAAATAAGATCTGAAAGTAAGATCCAGTCTGTTTTACTTAATTAGTTCATACGTTACACATTGAGTATATAACTCACTTCGACTGTTGTTCGAATTTCAGGTAATCCTCAGAGTTGATCGGGTCGGCGTGTCGGGAGCTCGGTCATATCGTTTAATTAACTTGTTATGTTATTTGGTTTTACGTTGTTACCATCTTACTGGGTTTGTGGACTTTAAATGTTGGGTTTTGTATTTTGATTATAAAGTTTTAAATGTCTTGGGTTGTTTGAACACTAATTATTAAAGGTTGGATTATCTTTAGAAAGAGTTGATGTAACTCTTCATGCTTAGTAATATTGTCTAAGCTAAATTTAGGGTGTTATATGTGAGATATGTCTAATTCTTTAAAATACATAGAAACTTGCAACAATTATATCTTCTTAGGAACTCTAATTAGTGGTTAAAGGAGAAAAACTTAGGAGTTCAAACATTCACGAGGAATGAGAAAAAGCAATCCCTTTTCCTCGTACATCTTCATCCTTTGTATGGAATTCTTTAACCTTTAGATCTCCCAAGAGTCGATTCTAAGAAATGGAAACATCTTTGCACCTCACATCAAGGCCCAAATATGTCAAATATATTCTTCATTGACGATGTCATTTTTTTGAAGACGAATCACCAACCCATTTCAACTATCCAGCCTGTTCTGGATTTGTTTGTTTAGGAGTTAAATAAAAAAACCAGCCATAGCAAATGGAGAATTTTACTTTCACCCAATAAATCACCTACTCAAAACGAGTGAACATTGAACTGCCTAAAATTCAAAGCCACTAACCTCTTGGGAAAATACTTAGGTTTCCTTATGTTCTCGAAACGGGTGAAAAAAAGACCATAATTTCTTTGAATTTAATGAATTAAAAAAATTATGGGATTCTAACCAACCCTTTTAACATGAAAATCCTAATAGATTGGAGTGTAAATTAGGGGTGAGTATTTGATCGATTTGAATAATTTTTTTTTGAGTTAATCAAGTTGAAGGACTCTATTTTATCATTCTAATTCGATTTGAAATTTTTTCGAATCAAGTCAAGTGATATGAAACTTGAATTGAATATATTTGTTTGAGTTAAATTAAAAAAATAACTTTGGGTCTTTGTAGCCACTGTCACGCACCGTAGTCAAATTTGTTATTAACTTTATCCCCTCATAAATTATTTACTAATCTTTTATATACGGGTTAGCTTATTTGCTTACTTAATTGCTTCAATTATCTAATTATTTTATAATTTTTTTGACAATGTATTTTGAAATTTAAAAATATATTAAATGTAAAAAATGTGATTTTTTAATAAAATTTATTTTAAAGATAAAATGTGAAATTGATACCAATAGAAAATTTTAATACGAATATTTTATGGTATCATCAATAATTCAATTTTAACAAAAATTAATAAATGTCTAGCATGATTAAACAATTCAATAATATAGATAGTAGACATAAATTTTTAAAAAAAATGTTTTTGAGGTTTGAGAGAAAGTAAAAAAATTGGGGGAAAGAAAAAAAAATATTTTTTTAGGAGGGGTTTGGAAAAGTAAAAGGAAAAAAATTGGGAGTTTAGGGATAAAGAAAGTAAAATGGTTTGATATTTAGTTTATTTGAATCATTTGAGTTATTTGAATTCAAAAATTTAACTCGATTCAAACTCGAATTTTAAAATAAAATATTTTTTTTGAATTTTTTGAGTTGAATCGAATTTAACTCACCTATCTTTAAAAAAAAAAAAAACCAATGATAGTAATAATCTATGCTTCTGTTATTAATAAAGTTACTTCACAATCATATGTCTTTTAATAAAATAAACTATGGTTTATTCAAGTAAAGTACATAAATTCTTTCAAGTCCGAAAATGATTCCAATCTTGAATTTTGACGTTCAAAATAGTATGTTGATTGCCTTGAAATTGGTGGGTATTTAACTCCTAATTACTTGAATTTACTTTTCGTAATTGGATGGGATGAAAGTCTCCCAAGTTTTGTAGCTTATCCAAATATTTGTTGCCAATAGAGCATGCATTAGGATTGTGCTTAAAAAATGGCGTCCAGTCTGGACCCTTGTAGCTTTTGCATGTTGAAGGAGTGTTTACAGCAGTGATTTCACCTATAAATAATAGTTGCATTACGGTTTAGTGAGACCCGAATCGTGGTGTTTGAATTATTTATAAAATGCAAGTTTAAAAATTGTGATCGTTTGAAATTGAACAGAATTCTATTTTTAATTTATTATGTAATTAATTTTAATTTTTTATAATATAAAATAATTATTTTATATTTAAAATAGTGAAAATAGTTTAAAATTTTTTGAATAATTAATATTACTTTTATAAATATTTATTAACAAGACTTTTTCCTAAAATTACTTTAAAAATTCAAAACTAAAAATTAATATAGAAAAACTGAGAGTTGAATTGAATTAAGATTGACAGTTCAAAAAATCTAAAAGATCCAATCGAACTGAATCAATAGTATCCTTAAGTTGCATAAATAAATCGTTGACAAGAGTGATATTGCATCATTTATGATAGTATTACAAAGGATAATCAAATTAAATATATAATACCGACAAGTGGTTGAGTGTAATAGTAAGATATATTGCACTCTCAAGGAGAGAACCTATGTTTGAACCTTGAAGATGACATTGTTGAGAAGAACAATTACAAACCTCAAACATGAACCATAATACGAACTTGATGAATTTAAAAAAAATTAAATATATAATAAATTTTAATAATTTTTTTTAAAAAAAAGTACACATATTTTTCACATGGTAAAACTCGATTGTAGACGTTAAAGGTCCTGCATCTTCAACATTCACGAATAATACTACCAAAATCTTATTGGTGTTTTTTTTTTTTTTCTTAAAAGAAATATTGTTTTGAGATTATGGGATGTAGGAAAAGATAAGGCCACTCAATTATCTCTTTGCTTACTCAGACTTGTTTTTTGCTTCAACCTTTTTCAAACTTGTAATAATTGGATAGCAAGCATAACTTTTCTTGTTTTAACATTACAAGATAAAACCCTACTTTTCTTTTTTTAGTTAAATTTAATTATTAATTTTTAAAAAAAATCAGATCATCTTTTAAAAAAAATAAAAATGTTAATTAAAACAGCTTGGTAATCGTATGATAGTTCACATTCAGTTTAAGTTGATATAACACTGTTTATTTTATATGTAATGTCAACAAATAATTTAAAATTATAAAAAAATTAACATAAAGTACACGTGGATTGTCATGCATGTTTGAAAACTTAATAATTTAATTAGTATTTTGATTAAAAAAATCTTATTCCAACTTTTTTTTAAAAATGTTAATGATTAAATTTGACTCTTTTTAAAAAATAAAAAATTAATTTTAGCTCAACAAAAGTATAAGAACAAAAATTGATAAAAAAATTTACATATTAAGAATTAAATTTTACATTATACATTTATTATTGATTCGGTTAGTTGCACTAAGAAAATGAATATTAAATATAAGTCAACCTTTGATAAAACTATTGATTAAACTATATGAATTTAAGCAATTAAAAATTTAATTATAATCATATTTCTCAAACAAAATGTTTTAAAAATAAGTTTAGAATAAAAAATTTTTCTAAATTTTATTAACTTAGAAATATTTTAATTTTATTATGCATACAATGATTTCCAATTTAACATGGAATTAAGATGGATGGAGAACCTTATTCTAAGAAAAATATTTTTCTTATATATATAAACAACAAAGCCAACACAATAAATGAAAGGGTGGTACATTCTATCATTTAGAGCCTTACTCAATGTGCATAACCAGAATGAGAAAACTAAACTAAATAATACCTCATAGTGACAGTTTTAGGATGATCCTACCTCAAAGACATAACCCGTGAAAAACTTTGGTGGCATATGCCTTTAGTTTGTTTAACAAACTAAACAAATTCAGCCTCTATAGTAGAAGCAGTCACTAATGTTTGTTTAACACTTCTCAAAGATATGGCTCCATCAAAAAACATTAAAACATATCTTGTTGTTGATTTCCGAGAATCAATGCAATTGGTACAAAATCTATTTGAATATTCGTCAACTTCTAAAATGTAAGATTACTTACATGTAGCAATGTAATTTTTAGTTATTTGAAGATATCTCATCACTTTCTTTGCAACTCTCCAATGTTCTATCCCAGGATTACTTTAACATCTTTCTAACATTCACATTGGAAATGCAATGCTAGGTCTGGTACAAACTTAGTCATACATTAGGAATACAACATCTGAAGCACTTGAGATATTGTTCATTTGTTTCCTTCTCAATTTTGAGTTTTGTACATTGGTTCAAATTATACTTATCACCATTAACAATGGGTGCAACACTTGTTGAATAATCTTTCATTCAAAATCTTTCAAGAATTTTATTAATATAATTTCTTCTGGTAATCCTAACATGTGCTAAGATCTTTCCCTATGGATCTTAATGCAATGGCATGAGATTCCTCACCCATTTTTTCATACTAGAGTTTTGAGAGAGAAATTGTTTCACTTCATGTAGCAAACCCAAATCATTGGTTGTAAGCATAATATCATCTACATATAACAAAAGAGATGATTTTGCCCTCAATGACCTTATAGTATATACATTGATCCATAATAGTCTTTACAAAACCAAATGAAGAGATAACATTATGGACTCTTAAATACAATGACGAGAGGCTTGCTTAAGTCTCTAAATATTCCTATCAAGTTTGCAAACCAAATTCTCACCAACACTTGAGATGAACCCATCAAGTTGTTTCATATAAACCTTTTCCTATAAATCTCTATTGAGGAAGGCCATTTTCACATCTATTTGATACAAATCAAAGTCAAAATGAGCAACTAATGGCATAATGATACAAAAGGAGTCTTTTTTGGAATCAAGAAATTATTTTCCTTATAATCAATCCTTTTTTTTTTCTGAGTGAATCCTTTAGTAACAAGTCTAGCATTGCATCTTTCAATGTTGCTTAACAAACACCTCTTGGTTTAAATATCCATTTAGAGCCAATGAGTTTTTTCCCTTTGAGACAACTCAACAAGGTCTTAAACTTGATTATTTGACATGTATTTCATCTCATCGTTTATAATATCATACCACAATTTAGATATAACACTTTCCATGGCTTGTGAAAATGTGTCCAGGTCATCTTCAACATAAATATTGTAGTCGGACTCATGTAGCATACACCACATAACCAATAGGAATTGTCAATTTTTCACTCTAGAAGATCTTCTTAAACCAACATCAACGATCTCTTATGAAGGTTGTAGAACATGTTGTTACTTTTGTGGAGGTTCAACTAATTGTTGTTCCTCTAAAGCTATTACAACAAGATGTGTATGTTGAACAATTGGTTAATGTTTGTCCTAGCTATTAGGAAAAACAACCAACTGTTTACTTGATTTAGGAGTCTTACCATTTATCTCAAGATCGATTCTTTATGTATTCACCCACTTTGGTTTTTAATGGAATCATTCCCACTAAACACATCCTTATCAAGAAATTTAACATTCATTGATTCAATGATCCTACTAGAATGGTTAGGATAATAGAACTTGTATCCTTTATATTTTTCTACATATCTAATGTAATAGAAATTCATGATCTTAGGATCTAATTTCTTCTCTTGTGGAATATAAACTCTTACTTTAACTGAACAACTCCAAACATATAAATGTATTAAACTCGATTTCCAACTATTCCATATCTGAAATGGAATTTAGGAATTGTCTTAATTGGAACTTGGTTTAAGATATACGTTAATGTTTTAAGAGCTTCAATCCACAAGGAATGAGGTAGTTTAGTGTTACTAAGTATACTCTTTACTATGTCCATTGGCGTTTATTTTTTCATTCAACACCAACATTCTTTAATGGTGTGCTAGGCAAGGTGTATTGAGCCATAAACAAATGGTCCCATTTCTTGTCCTATACCAGTGTACCTACCAAAAAATTTATCACTTACATTTTATCTTATGATCGTAATTTGCTTTCTACATTTTTCTCTACTTCTTCTTTGTATACCTTAAAAGTGTCTAACACCTCACTTTTATGATGAAGTAAGTAAAGATACATGTGTTGTGAAAGATCATCAAAAAAGGTAATGAAACACTTTTAACTACTAGGATCCACATCAAGGAAAGAAATGCCTGCGTGTATGATTTCTAAAATTACAAAACTCCTTTTAGCATATTTCTTATTCTTGTTAGTCTAATCTCATAATCTTGGTTTGCTTTTTGCATTGTTTCTCTACTTATGCTTTGTATACCTTAAAAGCATCTAATGAATTAGTTTTATAATGAAACAAGTAGAGATACATGTATCATGAAAGATCATCAACAAAGGTAATGAAATATTTTTTACCACTAGCATACATATTAATGCAACAAATGTCTGTGTGTAAGATGTATAAAATTTTAGAACTCCTTTTAGCATATTTCTTATTCTTGTTAGTTTGATCTCATAATCTTAGTTTGCTTTTTACATTGTTTCTCTACTAATGTTTTGCATACCTTAAAGGCAACTAATGCCTCACTTTTGTGATGGAGAAATTAGAGATACATGTATTGCAAATGATCATCAATAAAGGTAATGGAATACTTTTGATCACTAGCATCTATATTAGGGCAACAAATGTTCGTATGTATGATTTCTAAAATTTCAGAACTCCTTCTAGCATTTTCTTATTTTTGTTAGTTTGATTTCCTTTGATGCAGTCTACACAAATATCAAAATTGATAAAGTCGAGAGTTTGGAGAACCTCTTTATTTACCAATATTTTGATTCTCTCAATGGACATGTTTTCTAATATTTGATGTCATGAAAGAGATAAGTTTTCATCTATAACAAAACATTTATTATCAACACCAATATGTGAAGTCATTAACCTATATAGAACTTCCATCAGTCAAAAATAATTTTGAACAATTCTTCAAGCATTGTACCAGAAAAAAAAAAGTCCTTTATTAAATTAAAAAACCATCCCAAAAGTTGAAAGTATATCTAAATGGTAAAATTCTTGAAACTAAAATTAAATTCCTAGAAAAACTAAGAATATAATTTTTTTTCTAAACTAATACTTAATAATAATTGATAAGTCCCAATGTCTTTCACATATGATGGCATCTTACTTCTTAAATAGATATTACACTCATTTCCTTTCAGTTTCCTTAGATTGAGAAAGCCCTGCATGGTATTATAAACATTAATTGTAGAACCAGAATCAATCTACCAACCATTATGTGAAACTACAACCATATTAGATTCATAACATACAAAAGATAAGAGATTACTTTTTTTCCAACTAGACCTTACATTTAGGACAATTATTCTTTACGTATCCCTTCTTTTTATGGAAAAAACACTTGAATTCATCCTTGTTTCTCTTGCTACTACCTTTTTCAAATTGGCATTGCTTTTCCACTGTTTAGTTTTGTTATAAGTGGCCTTATAATTTCCTCTGTCTAGATGTGCAACCTTGCTAGATTCCTGAAGTAGTCTTACTCCTCTTGAACACACATGGTTAGAAGTTCATTGATTGATCATTTAGCCTTATGCGTGTTTTAAGATATCTTAAAAATGATTATAATGAGATGAAAGAGAGTTCAAGATGTAATGCACCAAGAAGTTGTCATTAATGTTCATATTTGAAGAATTAAGTTAAGCACTAATGTCACACATTTTCATTATATGCTCATGAACCCTTTTGATATTAGTAACCTTCATAGATGCGAATCTACTCATCAATGTGCTTCTTAAAGCATTATTAGATTACTCAAATTCAACATCAAGGGCCTCCATATATTCCTTGATATTCTTACAAGTCGGTATCGACCCACGAATTTTGTCTATTATGTGATATTTGATAAATATCATGCTTAAATTGTTGGATCATTCCTATTGTTCATACAAAGCAATCTCAACTTGAGTACACCTTTTAGTATTGGAAACAATTCTATGGAGAGCGTATTCAAAGTTAATATAGCCAAGATGTAGAACAACATCTTTCCATTTCTTATAATTGTCACCACTTAAATTAGGAACTTTGTTATCAATTATTAACATAGTTGGTTCAACTGTATGAGAACAAATAAACATGCTTACTAAACAATTTTGAACGATAAATCATCAAACAAAATTATGAATCTATCAATGTAAATCATTTATCAAATCAACAATAAATAAATAGGTATATAATAACATTTCTCGATAAGCAAAGATATTACATAATATGACCTACTTTTCCTTATTTAGGAAACTAGAAATTACTTATATTTCATAATGATTATAGGCTAATTAGGAAACAAATAACCTTTATTCTATCCTAATTGATCAAGAAACTATAATTATTCCGTATAAGCAGAATAACTACATTAATATGATTAATTACAAATTAAAGTTATTAACCTTTATGTGATTACAAGATATCACTAGGTTTGGTTGTTTCAACTTTGAGAATTCAAGCTGTGACTTTATGTAACGCCCCAAAATTTTAAGAATTTAATTATGAGAATCTATAGTAATTAAATTTCTGTATCTGTGGTCCTGTGCTCTGCTTTTGTGTTTAAGGTATGGAGTTCGAGTTGTATCGTTAAAAGTTTTATCCTTTTTGAACAACCCCTATCTATGTGGTATATGGTTAAGTGTAATTTTGTATGAATTTATGTCAAGAATGAGCTTGCTGATTTATTGGTTAAACATTTGCCTATATATTGTTTGGTCTTGAGTTCAAACCCCACCGTATGCATTAGGAGAATTTTTGCTTGTTGTTAGAAGTACGTGGGTGGTTAAGACAAAGACATTATAAAAATTTTGTTAACGTTCTGTACTCTTTCTTCTTCTTTTCCTTTTTCTTTCTTTTTATTTTTTCTTTCTTTCTTCCTTTTACTTTTTTGATTTCTCCTTTTCGATTGTGTTCAACAAGTGAATATCAGAAATTAGTGAGACCCTTAAGTTATTGGAAAACTTCTGTGTAAGTTCTGTCAGAATCCTTCAACTTATGCGAAGTTTTGTTAGATTTCTGTTGCATTGTTAAATTGAAAATTCTCTGATTGTTTTACTTAAACTCTTTGATAACTAGTCGTTTTATTCCCTTAGGCGTGAGTATCGAAGGAAGTGATCCTTCACGTGTTGTGCCGATTTAGCACAGTTGAATCGTCGGTAATCGTTCGGTGTTGAAAGTTTCCTTGTGTCGATTTATTCGACATAATTGATTGAGTATTAACGTTGCATTATTTAGTCATTTTAGTTAAATGATTGATTGTCGAATGGTTAATTAGGTTTCGGGTAGTCTCCGCATTGTTTTTCCATTAAAGAGAGACCAGGTGCGTACTGAAAACCTTAATTTTTGCAAGTTTTGGTCGCTGAAAATGGTGGCTGTTGATGCCACAAGAAGAATAGTAGGTCGTGTGGGTGGCCGTGTAATTCATTGTTCATCAATTTAGAGCCACATGGGCAAGGGACACATGCGTGTATCTAGGTTGTGTAACTTACTATTTGTGACTTAGGACAACACAAGCGAGCACATGGACGTGTGCCCAGGCCGTGTGAGTCACACGGGCAAGGATACGGCCGTGTAACTCTCTGATTTATGCTTTAAAACCACATGGGCAAGGACATGGGCATGTGCCCAGGTCGTGTGAACCACACGGGCAAGGACATGGGCATGTGTCCAAGCCGTATGGTGTATATAAAAGGGCCCGAAAACCATTTTTAAGTCCATAAATGTTACTTAAGACTGATATTGATGTCCTAGTGGTATGAATGATCTGAATTTGATTGAATAAGAATTCTCTGATACCTTGTAACATATGCATGAATTCTATACTTGTATGAGCACTGTGATACTTAGTTTGATATTAAACTGTGCTATCTACTTGTGGAACAATTTAGAATAACTAAATATATATTGTGGATATTGGTTCTCTGCATATGCATGGGTTGGGATATTATGAAGAAGGAAGTGATTTGTTTTAAATTAGTGGCTAAGCTACCATATGTATAATTCTGATACCAGCTACATTTTTGTAAACGTGTCAGACAGAAACTCTATGGTGTGTGAGGTTGGTTGGGCATTGAATGCCTTTAATGGTGTGTAGGGATAACCGAAAATAATGTGTAGCAGATGGGGGTTAGGAGTATCTGCATCTGACTCTGACCTGTTCTGTATATGAAACTAAAATTGTTTTTGCATCTGAAATTAATCTGTCTTGGATCTGAACTAGAAATGTTTCTGTTATCAGATCGAATCTTTGAATACAGACACTGTTTGGTAAATGTGTTTATGTGAACAAACTTCTTTATGCAGTGAGTTCACAACTCACTTTATTGTTAGTTGGATTTTAGGTGGTTCTCAATCTTGAACAGGTTGGCACTGCGGAAGCTCGGTCAAGCTTTTATCTTTCATTTAAATACTACTTTGGGAATTTCAGTAAACTATGATAGTGTGACTTTTGGATGATTATATACTTAACTAATCTTTTTGATGAATGGTATGCGATGTATGGTTTATTATTATTGTGTTATATGTGTGGTATTTGAGTATCGATGATGTAACTCTCTAAACTTGGACTAGACGTCTAGGTCGAGTTTAGGGTGTTACACTTTAACTGTAAGTCAACCTTGACTTAGAAGGCTACAACATTGCATTGCCGCACGACTTTAGTTCTCAAAATTTCATTCTTTTAACCCGATTTGACTTTTGACTATTGATATTACCCAAAAGTTCACTAGTATTTTGAAAATACGAATTTCTATCAAATTCAAGGTTGTCATGGACAAATTTTTATAATTTCTCCAATAAAACCAACTCAAAAAATACATTATAATGCAAAAAAAAAAATTATATTGATCATCATAAAGTCAACCCAACAAAATGATACTATGTATAAGATAATCAAACAACATTCTAGGCAGAGATTTTAACCATGATCATAATACCAAATATAAGATCCAAGCAAACTGACAGTTATGGATTCAAAAACAACATAAATATATAAAAGTTTCAAAAGATACATCAGTATTCTCAACAATGGTTCCAAAATCATAATCATATGCAGAAGCCATAAATAAATTAATGATTTAACCTCTAACCATAACACTTAATTGATGCAGAATTCGTACGCTTACAGAACTTTCAATATTGGGGACCTCTGAAAGGTCTCTTAAAAAGTATGTGGATTTTTTAAAGAGAATGAAAGAGTAGGGATGAATAGTTACCATCAAACTCTCTCATAGTCTATTTAATCTCCCACAAAATATGGTAACAATTTAAGTAAAAAAATTTTACTTAATGGTAATTACCCTAAATATATAAAACTATTTAAATTTGTATTATAAAATTAAAAACCACTGATATATATAAATTATTTATTTAATAAGTAAATGTTCTAACATATATCTCGCGTAAACCAGTTTAACTGAAGTGAGCTTGTATTGTTAAGTTTTGTTTTGAATTAGATTTAAGCTTAGATAATATTATTTGGTCTATCTTGAGCCGAGCTTCGACTAGCAAGTTCTAACTAAGCTCAAACTCAAGCTCGAACTTCTTCCTATTCAAACTCGACTTGTCTAAATTAAAATCTTAGTGTGCACCAACCCGTAAGTTCTTGTCAAATTAACTCATTGAGTCACGATTTTACCCCTAAATGTATCTCATGGATTAAATATAGTGTTAACATTTATATCTGAATTCAAACTCTAATGCATTATCTATATGAGATTGAAAACTTCCTTAAGACCATTAAGTCCAAGCTCAAAAAATTAAAAACTCCCTTACTTAAGTCCATTAAAATTAGTTTAAATAACCCATTTAATTATTCCAAAATAATAATATATTAAAATATTTTTACATCAATTTTTTTCATAATTAAATTTAAATAAAAATGCTAGTTTTATTATTAATTCAAACCAAGTTAAGTTTATTTAAATTAAAATTTAATTATTCGAATTAATTCAATTCAAATTAGTTAAATAATTTAGATTTTGGAGTAGATAGAAATTTTTTAGACACCAAGTTAAACTTATCTAAACTAGAATTTATTTAATCCAAATTCAATCCAATCCAAACCAATAATAAGGAATCCAATCCTTACATAGGATTACATAAACTTTCTTACATGTTCGTACCACTATCCCTTGTCTTTAAGTGTTAGGGTTAATTCTACACTTTTCCATTCATTCACCTTCACATGCATTAATGGAGCATAAAAATTCATGAACGTGACCAAGCTTCTAAGGACAAGGAGTCCCCACTGTTTTGTTTTTATGTTCTGTACCATTTTTCTTCATAAAACATAATCTATTTAAGTATTTTTTTATTGATTTAGTGGGATAAGTTAATATGATAAATAGTAGTTACAAAATTACTAAAAATTTATTTTTTATAAAATAATAAGTATTATTGTAAAAATACTTTTTTTTCCTTTATATATTTTTATAAAAAACGTATTGTGAGACTTGAAGCTAAGATTGTATAATCTTTAAAGCTTCAAATAATTTTTTTATAAATTTATTTTTATATAGTTTTTTCACTCACATGGTATGCAATAATATAGATACACCTATACACACACGAGACAAAGCAAAGACAAAAGAATTTTCTGCAAAGACAAAGGATGACACAGATTTTCAGAGGTTGCCATTAGAACCATAACTATCCTCTTCAATTTACATACAACAAAAACATAGATACAAATTTTCAACTTCATATACACATATACTAACATAATATAATGACGAGTAACCCTCGACGAAGATTGAGATAAAATTACAACAATACCCTTTTTTCGTATTTTTCTTCGGAATTTTGTTCTACGGCATCTACGTGGCATACAATAATTGATTATTTGAATTAAGGTAGCTTAGATTTTATTTGGAAAGGGGGACCTATGATAATCAAAATACAATACTCCGTGATCTTCCGTAGTAAACATGTGTGTAATAGGACCACTGCCCCTCCCAAAGTGGTCTAAAAGGATTCCATGGACAATGGCTTTGATTTTGTTATTATTTGTTTGGCTATATAAGGGAAGGAGGTTTTAGGGTTTTCTAACGGGATTTAAATTACGGTTGTAATATTTATATTTTTGGTCTAATTATGTATAATAGATGTTATAGCAATCAATTATGTTGAATAGCAATGACAAAGAAGTTGGAATCGAGAAATGATGAATGTAACTTTATGCTGTAACCGTTATTTAAATCCCGAATCAGACTAATATCATTCGTCCGGGTCTTTACTAGAGGAATCCGAGATCATCTTCTGGATCATTCGACTCGTCTCTTCCTCGGACATTCGGTCCTGTTTGCTTTGAGATTGTGCATAGGCTTCAAAGAATTCCTTGTTTTCCTTTTCAAGCTCATTCCAAACTGTACATATATATATATATATGAATAACTTATTATCATGATAGGATGACCACTGATCATATAAAGAAAAAAAATAGGTACAAAATGAACCAACAAGTAGTCAAGCATGTGATTGAAAATGTAAAAAGACAAACTGAAAGCTGTAATTCTGTGAAAATATGTTGAAAATTTCCACCTAGATTCGAGCCCAAATTTTGATCAAGTTTAAACCTGAATGGGATTTTAGTTCAGTTAGTTCAGGTGATCATGGAAACCATTTAAGTTAAGAAGGAAACCCGAAGTTTAATTCAATCAGTTTAAAATATTCACTTAAGGAGATGACATAAAATATGTTTAAATTTGACAACCTTTTTCCTTATCTTATTCTAGTTTGATCTGAGTTTTTAGGTGGATAGGTTAAGATATCAGAAGAAGAAAACGAAACCCGTTGAAGCTGATCAGTTCTAAATGGATTTAAATAATATCTGCAACGGAATCATTAAAGATATCAAGAAAATAAGCAAAACCCAAAACTTGATCATTAGGGTTTGATCCAAATAATCCAAAAAACACTATCCTTAATTCCATTATTGCATGCAAAATATGTGTGTGTTAATAGTTTACCAGTAGAGGTGATGACAGGTTTAATATTTGCATGCTTTGAAAGTGCTTCCATGCACTCTTCTTTTGTCATGTTGAAGATCAAACATTTTTCTATCAAGTGCTGCACCTGTTAATTAACAAAAGAAAAAGCATTACATATTTACTTAAATACATACGGAATCAAAGTAAAGAAAAAGAAAAGCAAAGACCATGTGTATGTAGGAAGTTGAAGAATCCCCCATGATTACAAGTGCAATATGATTGTAGCAAATCTTTGGGGGGTGGGGGAGGGGTAGAAGAATATAAGATATAGGGAGTACTGGGAAAGGAGGTGGAAGGGGATGGGGATGGCCGGGTGGGGGGGCAGGAATCCCACGTGGGAGATAGATGATAATTGGCTGGGAAGGGATTAGGGGAGATTTGTAAATGACCAGTGCTTTTGTTTTTGTTGATGGATTTGGCATTAGGGTAATTCCTCCCCACGTGATAAGTGGGTCCTTCCTAAGCCTCTACTATTCCTCCCAACATGACAAACCCCACACAGTCCCAGTTGGAACCCTTCAACAGTGCTAAAAAGATACGATCCCTTTCATTTTTTCAATAATTAATTAGATACGACCGTTGGCCACCCTATTAAATGATGATATGATTTTCAGTTAATTTTTTCTCATGGTACTTTTTAAAATTAGTGCAGAGTTAGAACTTGAGATTGATGTTTTTATTAGAGGTTTGAATGTATGGTTTGGTGTGGTACGGTGTAGTATATTTAATTTATTTTTTATTTTATACTATAATATTGTTAAAGTATTTAATTTTATCATTATTATTATTTTTACCTTAATAATAAATAAACATACCGCACATCTAACTTAAACTTTAATTATAGACTTTATTTCAAAGCTCAACCCCACTTCTCCCCTTAAGTTAAAGTATGAAAAAGAAAGTAATGTTTTTCTTTTATTTACAATTCCCATGATTTTGATTAAATAGGTGCCACGTATAAATTAAGATTCAATTCAATCATAATTTATTAAAAATTTATTTTTTATCATTTCAATCAAAACATTAATTATTTATAATATCATTTTTTTTATATTTATTATCTCAATTTTTCACATACATTATAAATGATCTAGTTATTATATAAATGTGATAAAATCAAAATTGTGTTGCAATCCCAATATTAAAAAAAAAAAAAACTATGCTTTTTCAATTTTTTTCACCATAATTGATCATGGCATTCCTTGTAATCAATGTTTTTCATTTCTTTTACGTATTTGATAGCAGCATTCAATATTACTAGCAAAATACTGAAAACATGTCCATAATTACAACTTAAATCCCTAATCCTCAACCTGATGCATTTTCATTATTAAGTTCAACCTCTTTCCCCACCCAAAGCTGAAGCAAAAAATGCAATCAATGTTTTTCGTTTCTTTACCGTGACTGATCATAGCATCGATTCATTATATTAAACGCCACACAGTCGAAAACACAATTTAAATCACAAATCCTCACTCTGACTAGTGACTAGACTGCCTTTCATAGCCCAACCCTTTCCCTATCAAAAGAAAGCAATGTTGTTTTCACCAATGTCTTTGCAGTTGAAAGGAAGTGTAATCAGAGTGAGGATTTGTGATTTAAATTGTGTTATAATTCTTTTGGGGTTTTCAGAAGCAATGTTGTTTTCACCAATGTCTTTGCAGTTGAAAGAAAACAATGTTGTTTTCACTATGCATATGATTTTTTTTGGGGGTTTTCAGAAGCATACAAAAACTGCCCATAATGTGATGTGCCTTGGCTGTAAAACTTACAATTTAGTTGATAAAAAAGCAATTGAAAGGCCGGCTTGTTTTTAGGTACAAAATGTATGGCATTGGCATCCCATTGCTTTCTCTCAATCACCTTTCACGCAAAGAACCAAAGCATGGCCCCTTCCTCAATTACAACGTCTTTTAAGTATTTTATGTTACTTTCATTTGGTAGTTTTATTCCCTCTCTTTGTCACACTTTGATCAATGACGAGAAAATTTCGAAATATCAAATAGTGGTCACAATATGATATTACAGTCATTATTTTGTAATTTCAATTTTCTCTGTTGCTGATATTTATCAAAATTTACCGCGATAGCATTTATTGGTCCGTAATCATGACTAATACAATATGATCGTGAATGTAATTTGAATCCCTGATTTTAGGTTAAGCACAATTGTAATGTAAAGCCCAAATTTCTTAGATTTAAATCATGTTAACTAAATTAATCTAGTTCAATAGATAAGTATTCTATTTATGTGTTTAATTAAGGTCTTGTGTTCAAATTTCTTTCTTTAAAAATTTGTATTATTTTTATTCCTTCTTTTGGCTCATTGCATGTAGGTTATAATTTATTCTTGTTAGCTTAGTGGTAAGAATGAGCCTACTGGTTCAGTGGTAAAGTTATAACTTACTTTTAGGTCTTTTGTTTGAATCCTCTTAGTGATGTTGGCAATTCTTTGTTTCCATTGTTGGTCGTGTGTGCTACGGAACTTCAATATAGTTGCAAAATTTTTGTTATCTTATTTTGCAATTATAATTCGTTTGTTTATAGAAGGTTAATTTTGATTTTGAGATAGTTTTGGTTCTATTAGGTGAAAATCGTGAGATATGTAACTCGCCAATAGTCTAGTTGTTGTTTAATTGCTAATTTTATGAGGTAAGTGACCAAATGTTAGTTTTAGGGGCTGGTTTTATTAAGTTTTAAATATCGAATTCAAGCTTCGGTTTTGATATTGGTTGTTAATTGGGTTGGTCATGGATGTTGTATACAGAAACTTGGAGTGCTAATTCGGTGCCGACAACCCAATAACATTAAGGTGTGTATTCTAATTCGTAAATACTGTGAAAAGTCACAAAAATTTGAAATTTCGTGAAAATTTGAAACTGGTAGACGATGCTATACGGCCGTGTGAACCACACGGGCATGTGGTTGGAACACACACCTTAATTTAATTAATATTTATAGGATGTCAGATCGTATGGACCACACAACCTGAATAGATTTCAAAATACTCACACTTGACCCATTTCCTGCAATTTGTTAGGCCAAGTGTGAGTATTGTGAAATATGATTTGCATGGGCTCAATAAGGATGTTGGACTTTGTGAAGTCATAAATTGGCGCGTTCATAATTTTTTATAAATGTGACTCTGAGTATAATATCCTATTTTTCAGTGGTATCAGAAACAGTAGATTCGGGATCACAATTCTGGTATGTGAGGTTGCATTTTATTATTTAATTAATATTTATAGGGTTGCATTAGAGTCGTATAAAATTTTAGTGAAGAAATATTAATGTTTGGTTGTTTAATTAATTAGAAAAGACTAAATTGTAAAACTTGCAAAAGTTGATTGCTATTAGTTAAATGGGTTAAATGGTTTTCGAAATGTAAGTTAAAAGACTTAGGTGGTAAATATGCCATGCATAAAAGTAGTGGACTTCTATGAACAAGGTTATGTTTAATTGTATATTAAAATAAAAAGGGTAGAATAGTAAATTAATATTAAAACTAAAGTAAAATAATAATAAAAGAAACATTGTCATCTTCCACATGGAGTGCACCGAAAATTTAGAAGAAAACCACCATTGTTGGAGCTTTATATTCGGCCAACATAAACTCTTTGCATATCAAGAATCAAACCAAAATGACGTCAACTAAGGAAAAAGGAAAATTGTGGAGTAGTCCCTACTCTGTAATCGGAAGTGATCGTAGGTAAGTTCATAGTGATGTGCCTTATAAGTGTGAATTACTTGTTATTATTATATTATTGTGCTTTTAGTTAAGAATTGGTTATATGTGAAATTTACTTTTATGAATGATGTATTGTGGAGAATTTCAAATAAGGACATGTTTATGAAATAAATTGGTGTAAGGAAAATGTATTAAAGTAAAGAGTTTATGTATATTGTCTGATTGAATCTAGTAACCGTGTAGGATACGATTGGCATGCCAATAGGGTAGTATGCGCGCTTGTACGGGATTTACACTTCGGTGTCCCTGTTCACACAACGGTGCCCTTGTTTGCACTTCGGTGCCCCTGTTATCCATCTATGATGTTTCTGGTGCAGTGTAGTTACCCGAGTATCTGAGTCGAGTTACTTAGTTCTTCGAGCTACATGTTAATGGATTATACAATCGATATATGGATCGAAATGTGATATATATTCAAGATTAGTAAAGATATGAAATGTTCATTGAATTTACTTGTTGACATGATTATATACAAGTACATCTATGTTAATGAAATGTTGCTTATGGAAATGGCAAGTTAGTTGTACAGGGGATTATCCTAATGTATTTATGTTATGAGATCAAGAGCTAATACGAGCTATGGATATGTATTGGATTAATAGGAATTATATATTATTTCTTTTTATTTTGATGCAAGTAAGGTAAGATTAATTTGATGCTTTTAAGCTATGAACTTACTAAGCTTCTTAAGCTTACTCATTTTATTTATGTTCTTTTGTAGTTACTATAGTAGCGGACTTACTGGAAGGATCAATGGGAAGCTCACACTATCCAACCATTTGGTAGTTTTTGCATTTTGGTCTTGGGGTGTGGCATGTATATATGTTTTTGTTGTGAATATGTCAAATTTTAAGGTTGGGATATTATGCCTAGATGAAAATTAATTTTGGTTAAGTTTAAGTTGGCTTAAAAATTAAATCTTGGTATTAATACTTTTGTATGGCAAGCTATTATGCATGTCTTTATTGTAAACCTTGTGGTTGAATTGAATATGTTTGGTTAATGTGGTTAATATGATCATTTTAGGATAAGGATTTAGTATAAAATGATGAATTGAATGAGCTTGATTATAGTTCCTTTGAATGGCATATTGGTTATTTATTATACGATAGTTGAACTAATTTGTTTTGTAGTAAAATGAATGTATTATTTGATGGTATGTGCAGTTGGTGTGTATTGAGTTTTGAACTTGTGATTTTTACCATTTAAACTTAGGTATCGGTACCTCATCACTTGGTATCGATACTTGGCTTTGGGAAAAACTTTTTAGAGAAACAAAATGCTAAAATGGTATCAATACTTGTGTATTAAGTATCGATACCATAAATTAAGTATTGATACCCCTGCTTTTATTTGAAAATAGTATAGCAATTTGGTATCGATTTTCAATAAGGTATTGTTCTGGTATCAATACCATCTACAAAATTTCACTAATCATTTTTCAACTTTAAAATTTGGAAATGAATAGTGTTTGAATGCTACATTAACATATTGTAAACTTGATTTGAGATATATAAAAATATTTACCTGTCATTTATGACAAGTGTTATAATTTGAAATTGTTTGGGCAACCTTAATTTGATTGAAGTAGATCATTCTACTAATATTATTGAAGGTAATAGTTTAGAAATGGTTGAATATCTAGACATTAATAATTGAATTAGTCTTGTTATGTATCTAACTTCTAGCTTTCAAGAGGGGATAAATAGTAATAATTGTTATTGGTTGAGTCTAAAGGTTCTAAATGGTATCGTAATGCCCGTAACTCAAATCTGGCAACGAAGACGGGTTAGGGGTGTTACACTGAGTAAGATTACGTGCATGAGTTGTTGTATTATCTTACATGTACGAAAAACATGTATCCGATTTGTTTAAGAGTAGGTGTGCATGATATGAGAACTATGCATGATCATTTAGTATGACTTTGCATGTGCATTTGGGGTGGGATATGTTTATGTGATAGAGGAAGTGTGATTCTAGCAGTTTTACTGCATTATATAATTCTGGTGATATACTCGAAATATATACTCTGGAACATAGTTGCATATTATCTGAGTGGCGTACGAGCACTACATGGTGTGATGGATGGATGAGTTCTTGTAGCCCTATTTGGTGTGATTGGTTGGACGGAGTTAATGTGTAGCAGATGGGAGTAGGATTTTTCTGTATGATTATGTCATACTAAGCATGCGTAATTTCTTATCTGTCTGCTTTGATATATGCATCTAAGCATGATTCTATTTGTGATTTTGCTTGTAGGCCGAGGCACACATTGAGTTTTATAGCTCACTTCGTTTGTTTAATTTTTTTCAAGTAATCCTCAAACTTAAGATTTGGCGTGCTTAGGAGCTCTATTTAGTTTCTCTGTGTTAAACCTTTCAGAAAATTCTTATTTTTAAAATTTATGGATTTTTGGACAATTAGACTGTTTCGGACTTTAGATTTGGTTTTTGGGATTTGTTAAGTTTTTGGCTAATAATTTAAAAAATTGGCATAATTTTTTATAATATAAATTAAATGATCAATTTTCATAGTTAAACAATTTTAATATTTTTTCCACTGCAAATTTTAATCAGGAATATGTGTTTTTACAAAGCAAATGAATAAAGTCGATAGCTTGATGTTCTTAAATAAATTGGGTTTTATAAGTAAACGTTCCAAATTCGCATACACATTTTATGATTTGCAAATTAACTTATATTAGGATTAAGGCAAGTTTTATAAAATATTTGATTTTCGATTTTGAAATAAGATACGTTTGAAAATAAAAGATTAAGGTTTTGAAATTATTAATATAATCTTCAAGATTCGGTCATAATATCTAAGTTGAATGTGGGGTGTTAGATATAATTTTTTAAAATTTTTCATTTTACTGTACGATATTTTTCTGAAAATTTTGACCATAATCCGATATGAGAAACTCAATTTTCTTTAGAATTATGGCATTTGAACATTTGAAATATCATATGTTAGGTTTTTAAATAATTTTTTAAAATTATAGATTCAATCGGATAAAAATACGAGTTGAAGGATAATATGATAATTTTTCCCCAAAGGTATTTTTATCATTTGGCACATGTTTGTACTAGTATGTCAATGATTATAGATTGGGTGGCGGTGAGATAATTTTTGAAACATTTTAAACCCATTTATACATTAAAAATTGAATATTAAGCACACATATTTGGTGCTTATATTGTATTTTTAATATTAAAATAGGGGAACCCAATTTTCCTACTAGTTTAGAGGAGGAAAAGCTTCCATTCCTTTCCCTTGCCATTTCTGCTCAATTTCTCTTCAATCTTTCGCAATTTTCTTACATTTTCTTACAAAATCATCTTATAGAAACCATCGTTGAGCTTCTATTCATCATTATCATCTTCGTCACCCATTCATCTAGGGTTTACTAATTAGTGTGAGAACATGATTCTAGTGTGAAAAAGTTGTGAACAAGGTAAGAGCTCTTGAATTTTTTGCATCTCATCACCACATTTCACAAACCAATTTTCCCTCACAAAATCAAAACTTGTTATATTTTGGTCAATATGAGAAAACTTCTTTATTATTAGTATTATTGGGGTAAAAGAGTTTACGATTTTTCGTTTAAACTGAATTTCAATTAAATATCAAATTGGTAATTTATTTATGGAAAGTAATAACAATGTTAATGTAGGACTAGGGTTTTAAAATAAATAAATAAATAAAAAATACACTAATATTAATCTTTTTGAGACGAAAAAATAGTCACTAAAAATTTGAACAACTGTCAATTTCATTGTTGTCACTAATATAATAGTGATGGTGATGAATTGAAATTTTGTTCAATATGAATTTTAGTGACTGGATTTAATGCTTTTAATGACTCATTTACTTGTAGTACTAGGAGAATTTCGAAAAATTCTTTGAACAATTCATGAGAGCAAATTTTCATCGTTTAAAACGGTTGGATATTATAGAAGTCGCGGTTCAAGATTTCTGTTGTAAATGTATCACTTGATTTATAATTGTTCATTCGGGTTAACCCAACGTTCAAAATTTGTCTACTTCAAAGGAAAAGAATGTATATTTCAGACTCCTTTAGTCTCGAATCCATTTTCTTGCACATAGATCCATGGAATGTGATCATCGGAATTCATTTTCTACTACGCCGGCTATTTTCGTCAACAAGCCCAAAAGAATTCTCATTCAACCCACCCTCATTAGTTGCAACGATTCCCTTAGAGCCATCACCCGGTAGATCTTAATGGCCCACCTCTTCAGTACATAATGAGCTAGAAAGGCCCATTAAACAATGACCCGACCCGCATTTATCTTCCTTTCCACCTTTCACTTCTAACTCCACTAGAAGAGTGGGACAATTACAAAGCAAATGTCTGTCAAATGTCCTCTAAAATTTCGAAACAAAAATAAATGTTTATCAAATGTCCACAGTTCTCCTTGCCTTATCTCTGGCAGCACCAAATTTGATCAAACTCAAGGACTCGTCTGGCCCCTTTGTTAAGTAATCTTGCAGCAAGCAAATTGCATACCACCCAATTTTCGAATAGCCAAAGAAATGGGTTATTTTGATTTTTGAGTGGTTTCAAGGTCTAAGAAAGTCAACAAAAAATGAAGTTTGATGAAGCGAAAATGAATACCAAAGAGAAAAATTCATAATCATGTAAATGGAGTATTAATTTATGCTTCTTTTGTAACGTGTGTTTTTAAAAGCATAATTTAACGGAAAAAAACTATTAGTTTAACAATTATATTTTACCAATACTCTAAAACCATTATATTCAAAGAAACATTTGAAATTGAAAATTGGTTTGGTAGGCCAGCTCCAACGAGTTCTGCGCAAAGTAAGCGCAGCGTCAGCACTCGGCCAGCCTTTTGCACCTCCACAAATTCTTGCGCACCAAAAGCTGGGCGCGGCAAGCAGCTCCCACCGCTCGCTTTGTTTTCCTTACTCATTAGTTTAAGGCAAATAAACACGGTACTGCTTCAGCTAATATTTATAAAGGCCAAGAGGAGTTGGCTTTGTTAATCTACCAATGTGGGATTGAAACAATATCAATTAATAAATAAAAAGGTATAATAATAAATTTAATTAATAATATTTATATTTTTTTGTTTATTTAGATTTTATTCTTTTTTAAAGTTAAATTTGGTCTTCAACTTTTAAAAAAAAAATTAAATTTGACCATCAACATTTTAAAAAAGAGTTAAATTGTTGCTTCGTTTAATGGGACTACAAGCTAAAACGTTAAATTTTTAAACATGACAGACCACATGACAATGCACATATATTTTTTTAAATTATGAACTTTTTATATTTTTTTAATTTTGAATTTTTTAATAAATTTTTAAATTAATTTTTGACATGACATATAAGGCAAATAATGTTATGTTAGCATAAAGTATATGTGGATCGATGCGTGGGTTGCAACGCTACCATTGTTAAAAAAATAATGTCTTAGTTGGTATTTTCGTTTAAAAATGATTTGACTTTTTCAGAAAAGTTAATGGTTAAACTTAACTAAAAACAAAAGAATAATTATCAGATTGACAAAAATATAAATGTTAAAGGTCAAATTTATTATTATACCAAGTAAAAATAGATTTTTAAAGTATTTACTCTTTTGAAATTAATCCATGGTTGTGAAGCTAACAACATAACTATAGATCATATTGTTGTTGTTTTTTTTATGCAAGAAAGGGGCAATATCATTGCCAAGGTTCTTGCTAATAGGCTTAAGAAAATTCTTACTAGTATTATTTCGCCTATGCAGTTTACTTTTGTTTCTGGTTGTTTGATCATAGATAATATTATATTATGATTTCTTTTAAGATCATCCACCACATGAAGAACAGGTGAAAGGTGAAAGGGGAAATGTAGGTGAAGTTGCTTTAAAATTTGATATTAGCAAAGCCTCTGACCAAGTCGACTAGAATTTCCTTGAATCCATCTTATTAAAAATGAATTTTGCTAAGAGAAGGGTGGATTGAATTAGAATTTGTGGTAATATTGTGAAGTATTTGGTTGCATTCAACGCCACGAGTTAGGTCCCTTTCATCCTTATCATGGGCTTAGCCAACAAGATTATTTATCTTTTTATTTTATGTATTGAGGGGCTTAGTTACCTACTTTAGAAAGCTGAGTTCTGAGGAGATCTACATGAAATTTATGTTTGTCATGGTGCGCCTAGCATTTCTTGTGACACTCCACACCCAATTCGGTCGCGAGATTCGATTGCGTGACGTCAGATTACATTGCCAAAGCAACTCAGACTATTTCAAACAATTTAACATTAAATCATAATAATCACAAAAAAATCACAATTATCATCATAAACATGATGATTCAATATTATAATTCTATAAATAAGGTTACAGGTTTGCTTTAGATGAAAAATGAAGTTAAGATTCGAATTCGAGCTCTGTTCATCAAATTTTAACATGATGTCTCTCGAGACAAGGGTCTCCATGTCTCGAGATAGGCTACAATTTATTTTTAAAAATTTTACTTCGATGATGACACATTTCGAGACATTGAGATCCATGTCTTGAGACATGGCTTCTCAATCTCGAGATTGAGTATCGAGACAGGCCTCCCCTGTTTCACTATTTTAACTTTAATGTTTAGATGTCTTGAGATAAAGGACAATTATCTCAATACCTGGAACAGGGAAAACAATGTACCCATGCCTCGAGACAAAGGCCACTCTATCTCAAGATTTAAGCCAAGTTGTTTCGAGATCTACCAGATTAGTCTCGAGACTAAGCTTAAAACAATGTTTCAAATGAAAAAAATTATTCTTAGGATTTCGAGACATGTTCATCATGTATCGAGACTAAATGGTAAATAACAAAAAATACACCATTTTCAAACATACAAACCACCCCTAATTGTACTTAAAATATACTCAAACATTTCACCCATACAAATACATCAATTTAGCACCCGTAAACACCACCAAACTATATCAAAGCATAGCATTCAATGCTTCAAATCACATTTTATAAGTTTTCCATATTCTAACCTATAAGAACATTATAGGCTAACCATTAAGTATACCAAAATATCAAAACCAACACCAAATCAACAATCTAGGTTCATACTTTAACCATTCAAAAAGGCATGCAACTTTAAGATAATTACAAATAAAAAAATCATAAGGACTTCTAAAAGAACTTCCTAATAACTTAGGTACATGCCACACATATTAAACATAGTAAAACATTACAATACATGGTTGAGTTGAGTATTGATCACTTGGTTACTGACGACTCATGATCACTCCAAAAACCTATGAGGCTTGTGCACAGAAACAAACAATTATGTATGCTTAGTGTTGATTACTTAGTGATAAAAACATAATTTGAGAAAAGTAATTAAAATAACTAGATTATAATTATCACGTCTAAGAAAATATCATTTTTAGAATAACTTACTATAATTAGAATAAGACTGATGTTCGTTTATCATAATCAAAATGCAATTTATTCACAAATCAGAATACTGTATCATTTTCTGAATCAAGATGACATAATAAACATTTATTTATAGCCCCTATTAACTGGATGCAGAAACAAGTATCAATACGTGGATTTAACCTCTAACACCTCACAATAAGCATCGAAGTGCTGATCAAGTATAAATGCATTGATCCTCCTAACACTCTACAAAATGTAATGCATTAAAGTGCCAGAATGAATTGCACCGTAGTGCCAAAATGTGTCACACCTGGTTTTCACTTATGTCCTAACATTAAAGGAAAGTTAGGAGTTAACTAAATAAGATGGTAAGTTGGCGGGCTCTACTGGAAATTTTCTGACTGATTGGTAAATAGCTAAAATAGAACCAGCTTGTTCCTTATTAGGAGACACAATAATTATCAATGAGCGGTTAATTGGAGCTTTGATGACCATGCGAGAAGGGTTATATATATAGGAGAGAAGTCTTATTCAGTAGACAAATTTTTCTTAATTTTGATTATATTTTCTTCTCATTTGCATCATCTCCTTCGATTGCTCTGAATGAGAGAAAGATGAAGAAGTACTGCATGGGGCGGTGATCGTGAGTTTTGAGGTCAGGCGGTAGAGAATAAGAGGAATTGTTGTCAGGACGACGAAGGCTCTGGCATTTGGACAAGCTAAGTTGATGAGGATGAATGAGTTAAGGTGAGTTTCTATACACTACCTTTGTGTGGTTGAAAAAAAATGTGTTGCTTGAATGTTTTGTGTTGTGTCTGTTCTAAGTTGTTTGAATCCATTATTGTGTACGATAATGGTGAATGAGTATGCTATGAATACATAACCCTGTGTGAGTATATATGACATTTAAATAAATGGTGTATTGTATGATATGCAATAAGTACTTTGACTTACGTGAAATGCATGATTATATTATATGCGGAGTACGAAGGAAATTACCTTGACAGGGTAGTTGAAGATATGAAAAATTGACATAATGGAGGAATGGGTAGACTGAGATGGAGATTCAATGGTGTTTGGGCAGCATTGTGGAATGGTATCTACTGGTTCGCTAGAGCAACACCGTGATGATGGTCTATTAACTCTATAGAGGGACACCGTAACAACGATTATTGATTGGTCCTTTGGGGTGAAACCTCAGAAGAGGTTTACTAATTCTTCAGAATCTTAGGTGCATGACATCATAATGTGTAAGACCATAACTAGACTATGGCAACATATTAAGTCCACTAGGACAGTAAAAATGATATCATAATGTGTAAGACCATAGTTAAGCTATGAAAATATATGAAGTCTCTCAGGACAGTAAACATGAGATCATAATGTGTAAGACCATAGTTGGGCTATGACAGCATATGAAGTTTTCCAAGAAAGTAAACATGGTATGTGTAAGACCATTGTTGGGCTATGACAACAAAGGAAGTCTCCCAGGATGGTGTACTAGGAAGCCAACAGAGCATAAATAGGGAAACTCACTGTATGAATCGAGCAACGAGTAACATAACAAGACGATCATTGTGGATTTGAGAATGTGAGTAAACGAGATAGTAAGAGAATCCGTCAAATTACAAAAATAAGAAAAGTTGGTAGAAGTGTATGTGAATGCGGGTAAGCCTGTTAATAAGGGGATTCACCAAATTGTGACAGTAAGAGGAATTGGTATAAGCTGTCTTAAAGCAATAGTGGCAATGGAAAGGATACCTTCATCTAGGTATTTAAGTGTACGTGTAACAGCCCGATTTTGGGCCTAGTCGAGATAGTGGTTTCGGAACCACTATTCTGAGGCTGGAGAAATTATTTTTAATATTATTTTATGTGTCATAGCATGATTATATAAGTTCTTGAAAATTTTGGTGAATTAATTTTAGCGTTTGTGAGCTTAATTGCAAAAAAAGACTAAATTGCATAAAGGGAAAAAGTTTTGTTTTATTACCCAAATATGTTAAATAGCTAGAGAAACAAAATTGGAGGTCTTTAAAGTGCAAATAGGCCATTTGGGGAGTGATGGCCGGCCATAGGGGACAAGAAAGTTGAAAAGTCAAATTTGGTGGCATTAGGTGACTTGTTTTGGTAATAAAATAAAATAAAGAAAAAGTTGTCATCTTTATTTCATTCCTTCTTCTTCTTCTACCAAAAATGGCAGCAAATATGGGGGTTTTGAGAGCTTAAATTTCAGCCACTTAGTTCCCTTACAAGTAAGTGATTTTTGTGGTCATTTTTTATGATTTTTGTATTTTTAGAACCCTTGTAGCTTAATCTAGCCAATGGGGGGATTATTTTGCAAAATAGTTGAAAGTATAGGTTTTTCCATGTGAATATTTATATATTTTGTTGAATTTTTATGAAATAAAATAAGTCATGGTTGTGTAATAAACAACTTTTGTGAAATGATTTTCATGAAAAACACCTAAATGGACCTTTTTGTAAATGTTGATAAAAAGGTGATAAATGTGTGAAATAATTGAAATTGTGAGTTGCTATAGTTATAAAAAGAGTTCGGCTAGCTTGGTAAGGAAGGAAATTTGATAAAAATCGATTTACAAGCCTAATGGTAAAATAATTATTTTTGTAAAACTCTAGGGGCAAAATGGTCATTTTGCCAAAGTATGAATTGTGAGATGTTTTAATTAATATGATGATTAAATTAGTGAATTTTATCATTATATATCAAGAAAATCGAGATTTGGGCTTAAATCGAAAAGTACAAAGTTGTGAACGAAAATGAAGTATTTAGCCGAAATTGCATTCAAGGTAAGTTCGTGTGACTAAATAAGCATGTTATCCGTGTTATTGTTAAAATACTTGCAATCTATCTTGCTTTGGTTATATCGAATTATATGTTGATGATATTGTATATGAGAAAGTGATACCTAATGTAAATAACATTTATGTGATGTTTGATGCTTGGAAATTTGATGGAATATGATATTCCATCGAAACACGTAAGTTGTATGTAAATAATACAACTAAATTGTTATTATATGTGTTTGAATTGATATAACATAAATTGCTTGTTTGTGGAAATGATTATGTATGTTGAATATTGAGATAGTAGAATTCCCGTTTGAACCTTAGGGAATAAAAATAAGATATTCATGCCATGACATTTGGGTTATATGTGTGCTAATGTAAGACATGTCTGGGACATGCATCGGCCACATTATGAGAGCCAGTGTAAGACCATGTCTGGGATATGGCATCGGTATTGAGACGAGAGCTAGTGTAAGACATGTCTGGGAAATGCATCGGCCTCAAGATGTAAGCCAGTGTAAGACATGTCTGGGACATGCATCAGCATCGAGATGTGTCAGTGTAAGACCATGTCTGGGACATGGCATCGGCACGAATATGTGAGAGCCAGTATAAGACCATGTTTGGGACATGGCGTCAGCCTCGATTTCGATAGTCAGTGTAAAACCATGCCTGGGACATGGCATCGACTTGATGGATGAGCCAGTGTAAGACCATGTCTAGGACATGGCATCGACATTATACCCTATGTCTGAGGCTTAGTGAATATCCGATAGCATTTCCAAATAGTTCAACGGTGAGAGTTACAGTTTAAGTTAAACGAGAAAAGTATAACCATGTTGTGAGTGGTACAAGCACTTACATGAAATTGATGAGATGTGGACTCAATTCATGTTGTATGATTAGTAAGGAATGAATATGAGCATGTTGAGTAACACATGTATGTATGCCAAGCTCATGAGAAATGATTTCGGTTTATGATGCACATTTGGTGAAGATGTAAATAGGTAATTCATGCCTATGAGAATGATCTTATGATGACCTTGTGATTATAGGTTTATACTTATGATGTATAAATATGTATCTTTACCAATGTGGTGAAAATGAATTAATAAGGTGTGATAAACTTAGTATCATTAATTTATACTAAAACAGTTTTGGACAGCAGCAGCAGTCTGACTTTGAAAATCTACCAAAAATTGTGAAAATTGAGTTAAAGGCTGAATAAAATATGAAATTAAATCTTAATGAGTCTAGTTTCATATGGAAGAAACAACGTAAGCAAAGGAGTTTCATATTATGAAATATTTAAATTATTGTGAGACAGAGTCAGTATGATTTCGAAATCCCCTTGTTCTGATTTGAGAAAATCATTGAAAATTGTACAAAAATAGTTATAGGTTATAATTTATATTTTTAGAATTCTTGATGAGTCTATTTTAAATATAAATAAATGGGAACATCATCCAAGTCTCGTATTATGAGATGGTTAATTTTTAGTGAAGAGGGGTCAGAATTTCTGGATAGCAAAAAATGGGTAACTTTAAGGAATAAGATATACTAATTGGATGAACAAAAAATTTTGAAAATTTTATGGTAAGAAGACATGTGAGTCTAGTTTCAGGTAAAATTAGCAGAACTTAATTTGAAGTTCTTTAGCTCCAGATATAAATAATTTAGTGATTGTGACCTGAGAAAACAGCTTAACTGGACCATAAATAAAAGTGCAAATATGATTGTATTACCTTGAGAAGCAAGTTGATAAATTGCTTATTATTTTCATACGGTCTTACTAAGCTATAAAGCTTACTCCTTTAATTTCCTTTTCTTTAGTGTTGACAAGTTAGCTAAGGGTTGGAGATCGTCGGAGACAGCATCACACTATCAAGCATTTGCCTTTGAAGTATTGACCCATATTTGTTAAGTGGTTTTGTGTGAGTGGCATGTATAGGGACTTAGTTTTTATGTTAGATATTATTATGATTAGCCAAAGGTATTGGCTTACATTGAGTTACTTATATATGGCCATGAGGTGTGGCTCATAATGATTATGATTTGTAAACCTATCTATCTATTCTATGTTCTAATGCTTGTGTTGTGATTATGCTTGTTGGCTATATATGGTTGGTATTATGAATTATGTGCATGATGAATGTTCTATGACCAATCTAAACGGGCATGGCCATGAATTAAATATGTCTTAATATAGGATGCTAAATCATTGAAATGATTTCATGATATGTGTCCTTGGTGTGTATATAGATGTAAAAGATTAAGGGTAACATAAAAAGGCTTGGTAAATAGCCTAAGTGTTAGCCACAGAGGTAAAGACACGGCTATGTGTCTCAGCCGTGTGGAGGACACGGCCTAGCACACGGGCGTGTGGCCTAGCCGTGTAGTTTAATTTGTTTTGCTGGCGTCATAAACAGAGAGTTACACGGCCTGAGGACACAGGCGTGTCCCTGTGTCCATACGAGCGTGTGACCATGTTTCATGAAAATTCTTCCTAAGTTTTCTCAAAACTTTCCAAAGTTCTCGGTTTAGTCCCAAATCGCCTTTAATGCATGTTTTAAACCTCGTAGCTCGCATAAGGGACATTATACAGGTGATGGAATGTTTTTAATTTAAATAAAATTTTATGGCCCGATTTTATGAAATGGTGTACGTTTAAGTCCGGTAATGTCTCGTACCTTGTCCCGGCATCAGGCACGGGTAAGGGGTGTTATAGTACGCCAATATAAGTCCACTAGTTTTTGGTGAGTAAACCAGTATTGGGTACAATAGTGAGATGAATTAGTGGACTCTAGTCCTAAGGGTTTGCGGGTAAGAGGCAACCCGAGAAAGGTAAGTCTGCCAATGATTTTCTTTAGTAGAGAATCTGCTGAGATTTAACTAAAGAAGAGGAGGCTTATCAAGCCTATTCTAGCATGGGGAGTCCGTAATGGACTGTTCGTTGTGGGAAAATCTGCCAAGAAAAATAAGAGAAAGAGGTAGCCTCTAAGGACTAACTGCCTTTAAGAATGTTTTAGTAGATTATATTGAAATGGGAAGATTTTATGGAACTATCCCATGGAGTACAAGTCCGCAAGGTAAGGGGTGTTTCCCAATTAGCTAAATGTAGTATGCGAGACTGCAAGTGAAGATGTTGGGATTGGGTTTTCCTTAATGAAGGGTCTATGTAAGGGCTAAGTCAAAAGAAGATATTTTTTGGGGTAACACGATAATCATCTATTGAGTTCAGTGTAGAGTGAATGGATTAGGGCAAGGATCCACCATTGAGACAGTTACAAATGCGAGTTCGCTAGTAGAAGTCGACAATTTAAATGATTTGTGTATGTGACTATCTTTAAAGAGACATGTCAAGAATGGTAATATAGATGTCCGTGAGGAAGAAATACAGGGTCAAATACCAGAAGAAGTTAATATTTGGAAAGTGCATTTATGTCTAGACCAGGGATTAAGTCCGTCAAATGATTGACTCAGAGATTTCATGGCTTGGGTTAAGCCAGCAAGTCGACGAAATTTCCTAAGATGCACAGGGGGTTTTTAATTCTGTGTTTATATGTCATTCCCAAAAATATAGTACTTATATTCTTTGTTGTACAGAACTTCACTGAGTTCATTTGAACTTACAGTTGTTCTATCTTGGACGTAAGATCAAAATTATCAGTCTTTCAGAGAGGACCAAGCCAGACACCGCCAACATAACTCAATTGGCGCGGTAGTCGTATCATGCGTATAGAACAACACCCTTAGAGGCCACGCCTTAGGGATTAATTTAAATATATCTATATTTAAGTTTTAATTTAAGATTTGTGAAAACTGCTAGTTTCAATAAGGTAAAAAAATTGTTATAATTATTTCTCGTATGATATGAGTTATAGTGGAAGTAAAATTTGAGATTTGATAATGGTTAAGTAAGCGAATAAATTAGTTTAGAAATTGTGTTAAGTTAATCGGGTTAATTGTGACATTCAGTACCTGGACGCAGTGATCGGGTCGGGTATAGGTGTTACAAAATGAATTGCACCGTAATACCAAAATGAATTACACCGTAGTGTCAGAATGCTTCCACCAATAGATATTTGAATCTTATGGCATGCCAATCATACCTTAACTATGTCTAGCATCGTTTAATAAGGCAATCTCATACTTTGCAATATATACATATGTATATATTACCATGTACGTCTCAATTTAATATCTAAGTAACTAACAATTTTAATACCATAATGAATTCCATAAACATAAGCATACTTGTCAACTTACCAATTAAGCCAACATTTAACATGATACATTTTAACACAATTTGTAATCATGTATCATTAGCAATTTAACAAGATTAGTTACTTAATTGAATTTAAGAAAGAAAGCAAAGTATATTAGTACAAACCGAAATAGTTAGTCCTTGACGGCTTTCGTCTTCCCTTTTATCTCTCGACAATTTGGCTTCATCTATAGTTATGTCAATAAATTAAAATACGAATACAAAGTTAAAACTACAGATTTTCAATTTAAGCATGTTGTATAGTTATTCAATTTAGTACCTATAAACCTTTATTATTTGAAATGTTTGTATCTTTCGATATTCATTATCAAATTGAAATCTAGCTTTGAATTTAACCACTAGGGATCTCGTACTTTCATTCTATAGCAAAATTTTCTATCAATTTTCAATCTATTCAATTTAATCCTTAATGTCAAAATTAACTAATAAACCTAATTGAGATTTCTAACAACATTCAACTCTTTTCCCTATTTTCTAACTTAGTCCTAACATAATCCAAGCTTATTAATCATAAATCTATCTTTACCTAACTTAATTTCATCAATATTCATTAATGATAAATTTTATTAAAACTTAATAATTATAAAATCTAACACATGGGCATAAATTGTTAAGCTAGGATTATCAAAATTGTATAAAAACTATCAAAAGAAACCTTTCTCACCTTAATCAATTGGAACCAAAATAAAAGTTGAAAACCTTCTTCTTCTACTTAGTTTGCTACGGTTTGGAAAGAAGAGAATGAAATTTTTTTTTTCTGTTTCTCTTTTAATTTACTACCTATACTTATAATTAGGGAATTGTAATTATGTTCATTTAACTCATGAATGGTGATGATTTATGATTAATAAACTTGTTGGAATGGAAAGGCTTAAATCATTCTCTCTCACTATCTTATATGATATTAATGGTTAATTAGCCATTAGGTCCCTTTATAATTACTAACCAAGCCTTTCTACATTTCTTAAATTAAAACTCAATAGTATTTGTACTTTTACAAATTAGTCCTTATACTATTATAAAATAACTTAATTTAATTAATTACTATTCAATTCTATTTATTAATCCCACATCAACTTGCTAACTTGTCAATTTAAATTTTGAACGATTCGATTCAAGGAATTTAACCTTGAATCGGGTTTTTCAACAGTGACAAAAATCAGATCATTACATTTCTCATCTACGTTTTCTTTCTTTTCGAGCTACTGCTTCAAAAAGCCAAACTATCAAAAATATTCTTCATCAATATAAGAAAGCTTCAGGTTAGGCAATAAATTTCCTTAAGTAAGGCATCATGTTTAGCTTGAATACGAAAGCTTATGATAAAACTTTGGTGATCTTTACAGTGGGTGTTTATGCTCCTCTTAACCATGGTAAATATCTTGGTTTACCTTCTCTAATTGGTAGAAATAAGAAGCAAGTTTTCTCTTTTATAGTTGGAAGAATAGATTGCTTTCGAATCCCGAGAAAGAGGTTGTTATAAAAGATATTGGTCAAGCTCTTCCCATCTTTTGTATGTGTTCTTCATTCCCTTGAACACTTCACAAAAGATGATGAACTCTTTTTGGCTGGGCTTGGCGAACAATGATAAAAGTAAGTCTTGAGATAAACTTTGTCTCTAAGAAATTTGGAGGGTTGAGTTTTCAAAACCTACATTGTTTTAATTTGGCAATGCTAGGCAAGCAATCTACAAGGTTTATTAGTGAGTCGGATTCTCTTCTAAGCAGAGTTTTCAAAGCTAAAAATTTCCCATAATATCGATTTCTTGAGGCAAAAGGAAGAAATAATCCTTCTTATATTTGAAGGGGCATCTTTGCGGCTAAGCAACTCATTTGTAGTGAATTTCATTGGAGAGAGGGGGATGGGGCAAACATTGAAGTTTTCAATGATCCTCGGCTTCATGATGATGACTTTTTTTTTTTCTCTTTTACTCCTTTGGAGGGATTAGAACAATTAAAGGTCAAGGACCTCAAGAATGTGGAAGGAAGCTCGTGGGATACTAATTTTATTGATAGCATATTGGCTCCAGTTAATGCGAGTAGAGTCTATAGTGTTCCTATAAGCCTTCAGCAAGGATTGGACCAACTTGTATGGCATTTCAGTAACAACGTATTGTGTAGCATTACATTGGGATAAACACTAGCTCTTGACAGGTTTTATAATTTATCTTGTTAGTTTACTCAAGGTTCTTGGCAAAGAATGTGGTTATGCCAAATGCCTCCTAAAGTTAGAGATTTTATTTGGAGTTGTTTACGAAATTTTATTCTTAAGAAGGTTCGGAGGGAAGTGAAAGGCATCAATATCTTGATTGCGTGTGCTCAATGTGGGAGTCCGAAAACTCTAGACCATGTTTTACTGTCTTGCCTTAAGGCGTAAGAGACATGGCAATCAACAAGCTTTATCTTCTAACTTAATTCGAGTAGTGAGATTATCCCTGCTATTTTGGAATAAATAGATACTAACAGGCATGGGAGAATCTTCTCAATCTTGTGGAGTTTATGGTATCATCGTAACCTTTTCTGCTGGACAGCACAAGACTCAACTATAGATCATAACACTGGTCTTGCAGATAATTTCTTGCAGACTTGGAAGAAAGCTAAAAGAGTTTATAGCACTGTACAAATTCAAGAGTCTAGTCCATAATCGACAATCTCTTACTGGAGGAAATCGAAACTAGGATGGTACAAGTGTAATGTTGATGTTGCGTGCTTTAAGGTGGAAAAGGCTACGATTATGCTACTGTGATCCGTGATTGGAATGGTAAGGTTGTTAACTCTGTCTCTAGTCATGGGGGTATCTCGTTGACACCATGCCTTGTAGAGATATATGTTTTCAAGGAGGTTCTTTCTTGGATGCATGGTTGAGAGGGAAACTAATAGAGCGGCTCATTGTTTAGCAAAATGCTTCTTTTCAAGTTTGGACTACTCCTTTAAATATTTTGCTACCTATTATTGCTTGTAATTGAATTTTTTTTTTTCAAAATTAAATGAGAAATGATTGTGTTGATTTAAAACGTTTTAAGTTAAATTATGGTTATGGCTACTCTACTATGTTTAAATTTATGATTTAGTATCGTAATTAGTATCGTAAGTTAATTTGGCTTAATTTAATTTTCTACTCTATAATATTATTAGTTAGTCCAAATAGTTAATACCATTAACTATTCTAATTAAAATATTAAGGTCGGATTTTTTTGTTAACATACTCACACTAACTAGATAGATTTTTTTTTGTATGTGTTAAAAGATGTGGGTTTTTTCTTTCAAAAAAATTACGTCAACATTTGAACTGAAATAATTAAATATGTTAATTATTTGGATTGACTAAATGTCATTGTATTGTAGAAAAATTAAATTATGTGAAATTTAATATAAAAACTAAACCCTAAATATGAGCATAATAAAGTGATCAAAATTGATATTTGATTATTATATTATAATAACATTAAAAAAGGAAAAGAAAAGAGCTCAAAAAGTGTCTTCCTTTTATATATAATTGGTCTTTTTTTTCCTGTGATACATGAAATATTCTTATGTTATAAGGTTGTTATTATTTAAATAATCATTGGATAAATAAAAAATTACAAAGTATATTTTCAAAACTATTTTTTTTGAAATCAAATTTTTATTTAGAAAAACGAGAATGAGAGTCGCCACCAATCTTTTTTCATGAGGTGTGATTGGATTACATAGTAAATTGATCGCTTTTAATAAATGGCTTGATTTACTAGAACAACAATTTTGGTCTACAAAATTTGGGGAATGAGTTCAGGAGTTGGTTACGTACGAGGAAGGATTAGTACTCTCGTAACGCCCAAAATTGATACCTAGTTGATTACTTGATGTCTTAATGTCGAGAATTGAAAAATTGAAGGGAGTTTAAAACACGATCCCTTTTTGTATTGAGGCATTATTAAATTAATTTTCGTAAAAAGCGCTTATTTCAAGTTAATCGAAAAGGAAGGATCATGTCCCATAAGTTAGGACACAATGCCTTAAATCCTCGAAATTAAGAATAAACGCCACTTGATCGTTACTTGAATCTCGTTTTTATATTTTTGAAATGAGTATTCGATTATCTCAATTTTAGAAAGAAACCATATCCCGTAAGTTAGGAACATGACTCTTCTAATTCCAAAAATAATGAACATTGCCTCGGTTTAAAAATTTTTCCTTTTTTATGCGTTGTGCAAAAATTAATGTAATACTTAAAATGGTATATATATATACAATTTATTTGGGCATCGTATAAAAAAGAACAAATATTTTTTAAACGTAATGTATAGTACGATGGTAATGAAATAATATAAAATAGCTATACAGGTAGAATATTAAAATGATAAATAATAAATAATACAATACTATAATAATGATGTAATTATAATAATGATAACAATATTAATAATTAGATTGCAATAATAGAATAAATAAAGTATGAAAAATTTTAAAAAAGATAAATAAACATAACATGAAGATATTAAAAATAATAAAAGAAATAATAAAACAACAAGAATAACAAAAACATTAAAATTAAAATAATAACAACAATAATAATAATAATAACGCGCAATTAAAAAAAGTATGAACAATCTTATTTTTAGTGTAAAGGGATGAAAAAATAATAATAAATAAATAAAATAAAATAAAAAGTTTGTGGAAAGGTTGAAATAAAATAGGCTAAGGATTAAATCGAAATTAAAATGAAATTGAGAGTCTAAATTGTAATAAATGAATAAATAAATAAGGACTAAATCGAAATTAAAATAAAATTTAAGGGGATAAATTGTAAATAAAAAAAAGACAGAATCAAGGACCAAGACCGAACGTGTGAAAAAAAGCAGGGATCAAATGGGAAATTATTCCTAGACCCCCATAAATGCACCGTTCCAAAAGACCAATTGACTAGAGGACCAAAATAGAAAACAAATAAAATTAAGTGGATAAATTTAAAAAAGAAAAAAATAAAAATAGGACCAGATTGAAAAGCCTTTAAAAAGCAGAATGACTGAAGTCGTAAATAGCCCACTTTACAAAAACACGTGAATCCCAAGGATCTGGGTCGGGCAATCAGGTCCTACTCTGAAACGAAGCTGTTTTGGGGCTTCTAAGCACCAGCCAAAATGACGTCGTTTAATCATTTCTATATAAATCAAATTTTGTTTTAAAAAATTTCATTCTGCTTGGATTTAAAAAAAAACCCTTAAAGCCTCATCTTTTTCTCTCAAAGTCTCCGCACGTCCAGCTTAGGGGCGGTGGTCCTACGCCGTGGACGCTGGTCGTCGACGACGGTGACCATCGTCTCCTGTGGCCAGAAAATTGTCCAAACCTCCCTTTAAACCCCTTTTTTTTGCATAGAACTTCGATTCAGAGTTGAAAACACTCGATTTAAACCAAAACTCCCCAAAAAATAAAAAAGACCCTTCGACTACTGACATTTTTCGGCGTGGCCTTGGCCGAATCCCTAAGGCCGAAAAATGGTGCTGACAATGGTGCGGAGACGAAAAGACAGGTAGAGGTTTTATTTTTTTATTTCTTTTTGAATAAAAAAAGATTAAAAAAACACCTTTTTTGCTTTGTATCCGATTTCTGTTTTTCAATTGCTTTTTTTTTGTATATATTTTCTCCGTAAGAAAAAAAGATTACATTTTTCATCTGGCCTTTATAGTCGACTTTTACATATTATTTTTATCTATTTCTCTACTGTTTGCTATTGCGTGTTTGTACTTATTTGCAGGCGATGGTGGCAAAAAGCGAAGTCAACAGTGGTGGCAGAGGGATGTCAGACAGCACGCCTGTCGGCATGAAAAGGCTTCGTTGTGAGAGGGA
Source organism: Gossypium longicalyx (assembly GCA_025698465.1). Taxonomy (NCBI): domain Eukaryota; kingdom Viridiplantae; phylum Streptophyta; class Magnoliopsida; order Malvales; family Malvaceae; genus Gossypium; species Gossypium longicalyx. The sequence continues at coordinate 94,040,310 of CM047000.1, read as the reverse complement.
TTAGGGTTTCTATTTTTTTCTTAAAACAGTTTAGGTTATGGGCCACTGCCATTAGAGTTTTTTTTTTATTAATTTGGGTCATTTGGGCCTCTTTTGTAATTGGACTTGTAATTATTTTATTTTTATTTGGTTTGGTTTGGGCTCGGGCAAAAATGGCCTATTACAGCTACCCCTCTTTGCTTATTAACGTGTAACGAGAATAGAGGAAAGACATAAAAAAGGGCCAATTTTGCTTGGTCTTGCCGAATATCAACTTCTTTGGTGTTTCTCTTTTCCAAGTAGCCTCGTTCTAACCCACTGCAACTTCAGGGGTATAGGAATTGTCGCTTCAATCTGCTCCACTTCAAGTTCAGGGAGATAAGATTTGTAACTTGTAGCTTTAATATGTTCCACTGCAACTTTAGGAAAATAAGATTCGGTATCTTAAATCTACTCCTCTGCAATTTCAGGGAAATAAGATTTGTAACCCGTAGTTTTAGTCTATTCCACTGCAACTTCAGAGAAATAAGACTTGCTATGGTAGATTTAATCCGACCCACTACAACTTCAAAGGTATAGGACTTGTCGCTTCAATTTGCTCCATTGCAACTTCAGGGAGATAAGATTTGCTATCTTCAATCTGCTCCACTGTAACTTCAGGGAGATAAGATTTTTAACTTGTAGATTTAATCTGTTCCACTGCAACTTCAAGGAAATAAGATTCGTTATCTTCAATCTACTCTACTGCAGCTTTAGGGAGATAATATTTGTAACTTGTAGTTTTAATCTGTTCCACTTCAACTTCAAGGAAAAAAGATTTGCTATATTCAATCTGTTCCACTGTAACTTTAGGGAGATAAGATTTGTAACTTGTAGCTTTAATATGTTCCTTTGCAACTTTAGGGAAATAAGATTTGCTATTTTTAATCTGCTCCACTACAACTTTAGGGAGATAAGATTTGTAACTTGTAGCTTTAATCTATTCCACTGTAACTTCAGGGAAATAAGATTTGCTATCTTTAATCTGCTCCACTGTAACTTCAGGGAGATAATATTTGTGGCTTTAATCTGCTACAACTTCAAGGAGATAAGATTCACCATGATGACTTCAATCCATCCCACTACAACTTCAGGGGTATAGGATTTGTGGACTGATCTGTTACACCGTGCTCTTGGGAACATGACCTGTAGAATCCATTTTGTGGGCCTTCATTAATGCCAAGCAATTAGAATGTTATGATCAAAATGAATCAAATGCTCCTAACTATACGTGTATGAATGATATTTTCATGAATACAGAATGTCATTTTTCGACAATGATCCCCTTTTAATGCTTAGGTTGACATTGCTCGTTGTTCATCAAGGTTCTTGTCGAAACCATTTTTATTATTTTGAAAAAAACGGGGATCGACTTTAAAACAAAATATGGAGTCGCCATCAATCCTTTTTGTTTAGGTGTGACCGGATCACCTTGTAAAACATTTTGTTTTATAAAAATATCAATTTTGGCCTACGAAATTCAAGAAAATGGGTTCGGGAGTCGATTACTTACGAGGAAGAATTAGCACCCTCGTAACGCCCAAAATTGGTACCTAATTGATTAACTAACATCTTAATGTCTAAAATTTGAAAATATTTTGAAATACAAGTTCTTTTAAAAATATTTGAACAACTCGAATTGGATGTTAAGATTCTCTTGTTCCGAAGGAGTAAAATATCACATCCAGTACGTTAGGACATGACATTTTAAACCCTCGAAACCAAGATTGACTTTTATTTTTCAAAAACTCATACATTGAAAGTTTTAGAAAGATATTCGATTATTTGGTCAAACGAAAAATCGAAACCTAGCACTTAGGGCACGATTTCTCGGATCCCAAACACGGAACATTGCCTTGTTTTGAAAGCTTTCAAATAAGTGATTATAAAACCGGCTCAAAAAATATATTTGTTTAGTTTGTTTGGGGACAAAAGACAATCGATATTGGGCGAAAGTAGGAATTAGAATCATGATGCAATAACAAAAAATAAAAGCATAATTACAAGCATGAAATAACCACATGTGAATACAACTTTGTATCAATGGATGACAAGGATAATAATATGAACATACTATTCGAAATACACAATAACAATAATCTCACAATCCTATTTTGAAAAACTAACATTAATAAGCAAAAACTAATGAAAACTAAAGATATAGCTAATTAAAAAAACAAATTAGAATAAATAAGATATAAAAAGTTTTCAAACGTAGATGAATAAAATTAAAATAATAATATAAAAGATGGGAAACTTGGAGTCGATATGATATAAAAATAATTTAAAAACTATTAAATGTATGCAAATTTACAAATAAACAACACATGATAGGGTTTGAAATAGTTTATATATAAAGAAATAAAAAAACATAATAATATATAAATGATTATTAAAATTGATATTATGAAAGAAGAGATTTGAAGTAAATAATGTACAAAATATTTTAAACATGAAATGTCTATTTAAAGTTAATAATAAACATACAATGGAAAAAAATTAAAATAAATATAAAAGGGATAACAATTTATGAAAGAAATTTAAATAACAAAAATATATAATAAAATATTTTTTAAGGAATAAACTATATACATAATAGATTTGAAAGGAAATATATATATATATATATATATATATATATATAAATAGATTTAAAAGAGAATATATACATAAAACAACATGAAATCGATAATGTATATAGAATAAAACTAATTTTAACATAAACTATATATGTATAATAATATATAAGGGTAATTAAATTAAATATTATACAAAATTTTAAAACAACATGATATAAAAGAGTATTTTAAAATAATAATTATATAATTAAACAAATGAAAAAATATAAACAAAGGAAGGTAAAACACCAAATTGAAACAAAGTAAGATTATTAAAGTAATTCAAAAATGTATATTTAAATAAATTTTTTAAAAAATGAATGCTAAATAAATTTAAAAAACAGAATTATACATATTGAAATGAGAAAAAAAACTTAATTAAAATAAAACTAAACTAAATGGGATAATTAATAAATAAAATAAACCATTGAAACAGAAACAAGGACTAAAGCGCAATGCGCACAAACGTACGAGGATTAAAAATGTAAATGAACCAAACCCCAAAACGAAACGTTTAAATGCAGACTAATTTGAAACAGCGCGCAAATTCCAGGAAAAATTAAAAATAAAGAAAATATGAATAAAGCCTAATCAGATGCCAGTGCAAAAGGGAGGGACTAATCGTGCAAATAGCCCTTTACCATAGAAACACGAGGATCCTGAGGGCAATCGGGTTGGGTCACGGGTCGGAGGCTCAAAACGGTGCCGTTTTGGCATCTGTGAATACCCTCCTGAACGGCGCCGTTTTCCCTTTACTATTTAAAACAAAATTTTGTTTTAAAACCATTTTAACCTTTATTTTTTAAAAGAATCCCTAAAACTCTAAAAACTCTAAAGCTCTCCTCATCTCCTCCCTTTTCTTCCAACTGAAAAGGCCATCATTTGCTCTCTCAACCATAGTCGTGACCAGCCGGCATTGCGGAGAATGAGCCTCTAAGCTTTGCCTTCAAAGCCTTTTTTGAAGGCTAAACCCTCAGCAACTAAAGAACAAGGAGAAAAGAGCTCTCGGTCCCTTTGCCGAACCCGATTGCAACGACGAAGAAGGCCCTCCGATGGCGAGATCGAAGGGATCCAGGTGAGCAATTTCTTCCCTTTTTTATTATTATTCACACATCGAAATAAAATAAAAAAACTTGAAAAATAAAAATAATGGAAAATCACCTTTAATCCTTGAATAATTTCTTCGTTTTCTTTTTATTCAGAAAGAAAATCCCCCCTTACAGATTACATTCGGTCCTTTTTATAGCCGAATAAAGAGAAATAAATAAAAAGAAAAGAAAAGAAATTTTTCCTTAGATCTTTCTGTTATTTTTGCTATCAATCGGTTGTAGCTTGTTGGTTTGTTGTAGGTACAGAAAGAGTCAGCTAGAGGAACGGAGGTGCACAAGGTGGTGCGCGTGGAGGTCTTGTGGCGCTGGTCTAACTAAGGTTTTCTGATATTTTTTAATTTTGGGCTGAAATTTTGGGTTAGGGTTAGATGGGTCTTGTTAGGCCATGTAACTTTGGGCTTGTTTAATGGACATTATATTTTATTTGGTTTTATTGTTGTTTTTTGGTTTATAACGGGCCAGGAAAATTGGGCCTGTTATAGTTCTATCATTGACGCATTACCCTGCCTTCTTGTTCAGCTAGTATCTTTGACAGAAAACCTGAGGAAATAATCATAATTTAAACTATTCATTCCCAAATCTTTCCAACTCTTAGATTTGGTTAGTTCTGACTAGTGGTCCTGTTTCAGTTCCTTGTACTATTTAGAAAACTTTCAGAGCAATATGCAAGAAATCCTTTTACTTGAATATTATTAGTCCATTAATCGTTATTTCAATGCAAAAATGCTTGAAAAAGATTGTAACAATGGATAATATTGAAATTTATTGGGAGTAAAGCTTGAAATGAATAAATTAATCAAAATAGAAAACGTTGCTAAAATACAAAATGAGTAAGATGAAATTAGGTGCCCCAAATATTGCAGCATGAGCTTCTTTGCACAAACTTCTTGAGGATCATTTTGAGCCTGATATGTGTTTAGGAGATCTAGAGTACTTTGTTGAAGCCCCAAGATGTAACGTTTCTCATCCTTGTTAATTCTGAGGGGACAAGACTACCACATGCCTTATCTTCAATCAAAATTTGAGTTTCCCTTTCTCGGGTTTTCAACTCAAAACCTCGTTGGTCTCAAGGCGCCCTTTGCGAGTTTTAGCCTTGACCTCTCCTCTTTCTTTCTTTCTTTCTTTTTCTTTTTTTGAAGTGAAGTATTTATTGATTGAAACTGAATTCACAGAATTAGGCAAGTATTTTCCATCCATCTTGATCAAAATCAGAGCTCCTCCAGAAAAGGCCTTCTTTACCACATAAGTTCCTTGCCATTTTGGCATCCACTTTCCTCTGAAGTCTTTTTGTATGGGAAAGATATTTTTCAGTACCAGGTCCCCCTCATGGAATTATCTAGGGTGAACCTTTTTTTCATAAGCTCGCATCATTCGTTTTTGCTATATCTAACCATGAAGGATAGCCCTTAGCCTCTTTTCTTCGATCAAGTTTAGTAGATCATATCGGGATTGGATCCATTCTGCTTAATCTAACTTCAACTCTAAAAAAACTCGGAGAGAAGGAATCTCGACTTCAATAGGCAAAACCACCTTTATTTCATAAACCAATGAGAAAGGCGTTGCCCTGGTGGAGGTTCTGACAGGCGTTCGATAAGTATAGAGGACGAATGGTAACTTCTTATGCCAATCTTTATAAGTCTTAGTCATTTTCTCCATGATCTTCTTAATGTTTTTATTGGCTGCCTCAACTGCACCGTTCATTTTTGGGCGATATGGTGACGATTTGTGGTGTTTGATCTTGAATTGACTGCAGACTTCTAATATCGTGCTGTTGTTTAAATTCAATGCATTGTCAGATATGATCCTTTCTGGCATTCTATATCAACATATGTCTTTTTCTTCAAGAATTTGCTGACTGCCAACTTTGTGACATTGGCATAGGAAGCGGCCTCTACCCACTTGGTGAAGTAATCGATGACCAAAAAAATGAATCGATGCCCATTGAAAGCTTTTGCCGAAATCGGCCTAATGACATCCACGCCCTACATAGAGAAAGGCCATGTAGAAGTTATAACATGAAGAGGTGAATGAGGCACATGAATTTTTCTCCATAAATTTGGCACTTATGACATCTCTTGGCGTAATTAATATAATCTCCTTTCATAGTGGACTACTAAAACCTGGATCTCATTATTTACTTGGCCATTATAAAACCATTAGCATGTGTTTCGCAAACACCCTCATGGACTTTTTCTAAGATTTTCTTAGCCTCAACAGCGTCTACGCATCTTAGCAGCACCTGATTCTTTCTTCTTTTGTATAGGATCTCCCCATCTAAGACGTAGTCATTGGTTAGTCTTCTCAATGCCCTTTTATCATTCTCGGTTGCTTGATCGAGGTATTCACGATTCTTCATATAGCGCAGTATATCGTGGTACCAAGGGTGATCGTCCTTTTCTTCTTCTTCAATGTTGTAACAATGAGTTGGAGCCTCATAAATACTCATCTGGATAGGTTTTACATCCTCTTGTTTGTTCACTTTGATCATGGAAGCTAAAGTCGCCAAGAAATCAGCCATCTGATTTTCATCTCGTGGGAGGTAGCAAAAGGTGATGTCATCAAACTCCTCAATTAACTCAAAAACCAACTTTCGATAATTGGTCCATTTGGGGTCTCTCGTCTCCCATTCACCTTTGAGTTGATAGATCACTAATACAGAATCCCTATATACTTCTAGTACTTTGATCTTGTGTTCTATGGCTACACGGATACTTATGATGTATGCTTTATATTCTATCATATTATTCGTGCAGTCAAAATCCAATTTACTAGTAAAGGGATAATGATCTTCATTTGGGGATACTAGGACTACCCCGATTCCGTTAACCAAAGCGTTTGAGGCTCCGTTGAAGTTTAGCTTCCAAGGATGACCTTCTTGAGAGTCTTCTTTAGTGGTTGCAACATATATTAGATCATCATTCAGAAAATAAAAGTTCAAAGGCTCGTAATCTTCTAAAGCTCTACTGGCTAGAAAATATGCTATTGCACATCCTTTTACTGCCTTCTGGTTCACATATACTATATCAAACTCAGAAAGCAGAATTTACCATCGGGTCATCCTTTCATTCAAAACAGTCGACTCCATCATGTACTTTAGAGGGTCTATTTTCGAGATGAGCCAAGTTTTATGGTACAACATGTACTGTCTCAGTCTCCGGGTTGTCTAGATTAAGGCGCAACACAACTTTTCAATTGGCAAGTATCTTGTTTCACATTCAGTGAACTTCTTACTGAGGTAGTATATCGCTATTTCTTTCCTTTTTGACTCATCGTGTTGGCCGAACACGCATTCCATCGACTTCCTAAATACTTCCAAATACAGTATCAATGGCTTATCTAGACTAGGTGGCATCAGTACTGGGGCATTGGACAGGTAATATTTAACCTTGTTAAAAAATTTCTGACACTCCTCGTCCCATACCTTTGGATTGTATTTCTTAATGAGACAAAATATGAGGTCGTATTTCTCTACCAATTGTGAAATGAACCGGGCGATGTAATTTAATCTCCCTAGGAAAACTCAGACTTCTTTTTGAGTGCGCGGCAGAGGCAGCTCCTGTATAGCCTTGACTTTTTTCGAGTCGATCTCGATCCCCTTTTCACTAACTATGAATCCTAGCAATTTTCCTGACCTAGCCCCGAAGGTACATTTTGCTGGATTGAGCTTTAACTGGATTTTTCTCAACCTCAAAAGTAATTTTCTCAGGACTTGTATATGCTCCTTTACTGTTCGGGATTTTGCAATCATATCGTCTACATAAACCTCGATTTATTTGTGCATCATATCATGAAACAAAGTTACCATATGCTTCTGCATTTTTCAATTGAATGGTATCATTTTGTAGCAAAATGTTCCCCCACATTATTACGAATGTCGTCTTTTCCATATCTTCAGGATGCATCTTAATCTGGTTGTATCTGGAGAAACCATCCATGAAGGAGAACAATGAGTAACCTGCCGTGTTGTTCACTAATGTGTCAATATGAAGAAATGGAAAATTGTGCTACGGGCTAGCTTTGTTTAAATCCCTATAGTCTACACACATTCATACTTTCCCATCTTTCTTAAGGACAGGGACTATATTTGCTACCCACTCCGAGTTTTTAACCACTTGTAAGAAACCAATGTGGAATTGCTTCTTGACCTCTTCTTTAATTTTCAGCAAGACGTTGGGCCTCATCCTTTGGAGCTTCTGGTGAACTGGATTGCACTCTTCCTTTATAGGGAGCGGGTGTACCATGATTGTAACACATCCTACCCGTATCCGTTGCCGGAATAGGGTACGAGGCATTATAGGAGTTTACTGAACATTTTTATATAATTCCAAATCATTTATTATTCATATTCTGAAAATAATCATAACGTCCTTATATTGGGCCCTCGAAGCCCAAAACATAAATTAAACATTCAATTCACATTCATGTCACAAAAATATACAATTCAAACATTCAATAATTCAATTCAAGCTACACGAACTTACTTCATTGCTTGTTCGTGTTTATAATTTCACTAATCCGAAAACTTTTCTTTTCCATGTTCAAGTCTCATATTTGAGCCGCCTGGATCTTTATAAATAAATTTGATCATCATTTTTATTTATTTCATATTCTGATACGTTCAATTAATGCTCTAGGCAAGATTACCACTTTACCCCTAAACTTTTGATTAATGACGATTTAATCCTTAGGCTCAGAAAAATAAAGTTCTTGTAATTTAATCCTTGTTTCGAGCCTAATTATTCTTATATATTGATAATAGCCCATGAATTCTATAAAATAACAAAAGTTTCCATAATTTTAACACTTTTCAATTTAATCCCTAAAATATGTTTTCACCTGATCTTGATCTAAATTAATAATTTCATTCAATTTTGTAATTTAAATAATAAGATAATCCATTTTATGCAATTTGGTCACTTATGACATTTTTACAAAATTGCTCATAAAGTTTTACTTTTAGTCAATTTAGTCCCTGAGCCTAAAACATACAAATTAGCCATGCTAGCTGAATATTCATACATATTTTCCTCCACCTCCTCTCCATTCCACATTCTTGATGTATATATCATGCTTATAAGTAACATTGTCTATAATTTTACTATTCACTTATATGTATATTCAAAGCTATCCATTCATGTCATAGTCACTAAATTTTTTTTATCTTAAGATACAGAACTCCAAATTAAGATCTGCTAATTTTCCCTAAAACTAAACTCACATATCTTATTATCATAAAATTTTCAGAATTTTTGGTTTAGCCAATAAGTAAAATTTATTCTTTAAAGTTACCTCTATTTTGCTATCTAATAGTTCCAACCCTTCTTCACTAAGAATTAATTATCTCATCGTAAGAGATTCAGATGATGTTTCTGCTTATTTATCTTGAAAATATACTCATTAAGGATTTTAAAATATAAATTTAAGCCCTTAATTATTTTTCTCCAATTTTTGATGATTTTCCAAAGTCAGAACAAGGGAACCCGAAATCATTCTGACCTAGTCTCACTAAATTTATTATATCTCACAATTCACAATTCTATTGCTTACACAATTTATTCTATAAGAAACTAGACTCAATAAGATTTAATTCCATATTTTTTTCATCCTCTAATTCGATTTCCACAATTTATGGTGATTTCAAAGTTAGCCTACTACTGCTGTCCAAAACTGTTTTAGTGCAAGATGTTTATTTACCATGTTTATAACACCCTTATTTTCTTTCTCTACACTATTTCTCATTACTTTCTCTTATTTTCTCTTCACTAACATATCAATAATATAAGACCATATATAAGAAAACTCTACATTAACATCAATTGCATGCTTTTTCAATAATATTAATCTTAAAAATTTATTGAAATCTTGATGTTCTTACCTTGTCCTATTGATTTCAATCTTTAACTTGATTTTCTCTCTCCTCAACTTCTATTTTTTAAATCTAACTTAATATTGTAGCTCCTCATAGTATCCTTGTGATCTTTCTCTCTTGATGGCTATGAAAATTCTTTTGATTTCTAGGTGAAAATAGTGATTTTTTGGTGAAAGGACCAAATTGTAAAGAAAGCAAAACTTTCTTTCTTTCTCTCTTCTTCTCACGTTGGTTTGCATGGGAAATAATATGATAATTTTTCATCTTTCATTCCTTTTATACTTAATAAATAATAAAATAATAAAATATCTTATTAAAATATCTTATTAAAATAATAACAAAAATAATATTTATCTAATTAATAATTATAAAATATTATCAACATCATCATTACTTTCTAGATTTCTCTCTCTTCAAATTGACCATTTTGCCTTTTGTGATCTTTTAAAATTCCATCATTGAATCATCACATAATTTGGTAAAATTACGATTTAGTCCCTCATAATTCTGTTCCTATTCAATCTAGTCCTAATTCATCCATTTTTCTTAGTTTTTAGATTGTTCCACCCTTAAAATATTTTCACTATTAGTCCTTTAAATTTTTCATATTTACAATTTAGCCCCTCAAATTTTGAGTATTTACTCTTGTACAACAAAACTTTTCTCACTTTTACAATTTAGTCATTTCTTGAATTAATATATCATAATATACTTCCAAATGTTGACATAACTCATAATTTTCCCTTTTTATCACTTTATTTCCTTATTTTACTATATCAAGGATAATATCTTACTGTAAAAATTTTCGGGATATTAGAATGATATCAGTACTTATCCCAGGCATATCTTGATACAACCATGCGAAGATATCTTTGAATTCTTTGAGTAACTCAATGAGGTCTCGCTTTGTCTCTATGGTGATGCAAGCTCCGATCTTCACCTCTTTCTTTTCTTGTTCGTCTCCTAAGCTCACAATTTCTATTGACTCTTTGTGAGGTAGAATCTGTTTCTCCTCTTGCCCTATCATTCTTAATAAATCAAGAGATATGTTACAATCTCGCTAATCTTCAAAGTCCTGAGGTTCCTTTAGACACATACCTTGCTCAAAAGGAGATTCTGAGTCAGTAGCAGCGTCGCTCATATCATTGATATCTAGAGACTTGTTATAAGAACGAAGGAAAACCCAAAGAACAAATAAATTTAAGAATAATTATTTGTGTGGTATGAGTATGAATGAAATGAAAAAATAGAAGAATATTTGCCAAGTGGGATACAAATATGCATTGTTTTTATTGAAATAAAAATAGTGGACATGTGCCTTTTTCACAAAAGGATTCCTATTGCTCCCATACTTAGAGCAATATGTGTGTTCTGAATATTACTCTGAAATGGTCCTAAAAACTATAGGATCACTTCCACAATCCAATTGTTCAGAACACTTTCGGGGATGTAGGGACAAATTCTTGATAGCTTTTTTAGTTCCCTTTCTAAACCCTCGATATTTTCAAAGAATTCCAACTCTTTGTTATCCATCAGGCTCTGTACTAAAGTTCTGAACTCAATGCACTTGTGGATTTCATGAAACTTATTACATGCAATGAAATGTAATGTTAATGAATGGAAAAGATGCATGCAAAAAGACGTTGATTCTAGTTCAATTCCATTAGAACAACTTTACTAGAAAACAAGTTTCATTACATAAAGCGGATACATATACGACCTCACCTTCACACTCAAAACCTTAACTTTCCCAAGAAACAAAGCTAATTCTCAACCCCGATCCAACTCTGATTCATATTTCAGGCTTTGAACAACTGGGGTCTGTAACTAGTCAGCCACTTTTCGTACTCAGACCAAAGTTTCGCTCATAATGTGGTCCATATCTTTGACCATATTTGCGCGGTCGTGTTGTCTTCCACTTTATCAAGAAACTCATTTTCCATGACAAGCTCTCTATTTAGCAACCCGAACGTGAATCAGCACCTTTTTTTATGATGAAAATGCAATGCAATCATAGCCAAAACAAAACGAAACAAGTCAGTATATTTTATATAAAGCTAGAATACAAAGTAAAAAGTAATAAATAGAGCCTCTATTCGAGTGACCACTAAAGGTTTGACATGGTCTTTCTTAGGGTAAGTTCTTAAGGCTCATTATATGCGGTTCAGTTCTAAAGTAAAGGTATCTAAACTAGCAGATTCCTTGATCCTCACCCATTATAGGCTCATACAGACCGAGTTCGGTTCAGGGAGATACATTTCCCTATGGCTATATAGAGATGAAAATCTTACCAAGACATAGGTATAGATGTATCCCAAAAGCAATCCAGTATCCTATACGAAGGTGAAGACCTCACAAAGGACTAGTTTCTCACTCCCACTTAAAAAGGGCAAAATCGAACAGTTATGCAAATGTAATATGCATAAAACACACAAAAAGGAACTTTCAAACCAATAAAACAGATATACTAAATCGCTATACAACCCGAGGTATCAAAACATGAAGGATGAAATGCAATAAAAGGATTGTAAATTTAAACCAAAATATCAATTTTCGACAAAAAGACCAAAAGTAATCAACTCGCGGCTTGACTCTCTTATTTTGTCCCCAGTGGAGTCGCCAAGCTGTCGAAACCAATTTTTTTAAAATCGACTTTTTATTTAAAAAAACAAAAATGAGAGTCACCACTAATCCTTTTTCATAAGGTGTGATCGGATCACCTAGTAAATTGATCGCTTTTAATAAATGGCTTGATTTACTAAAACAACAATTTTGGAGTACAAAATTTAGGGAATGGGTTCGGGAGTCGATTACGTACGAAGAAGGATTAGCACCCTCGTAACGCCCAAAATTGATACCTAGTTGATTACTTGATGTCTTAATGTCGAGAATTGAAAATTTGAAGGGAGTTTAAAACACGATCCCTTTTTGTATTGAGGCATTATTAAATTAATTTTCGTGAAAAGCGCTTATTTCAAGTTAATCGAAAAGGAAGGATCATGTCCCGTAAGTTAGGACACAATACCTTAAATCCTCGAAATTAAGAATAAATGCCACTTGATCGTTACTTGAATCTCGTTTTTATATTTTTGAAATGAGTATTCGATTATCTCGATTTTAAAAAGAAACCATATCCCGTAAGTTAGGAACACGACTCTTCTAATTCCAAAAATAATGAACATTGCCTCGGTTTAAAAATTTTCCCTTTTTTATGCGTCGTGCAAAAATTAATGTAACACTTTAAATAGTATATATATACAATTTATTCAGGCATTGTATAAAAAAAGAACAAATATTTTTTAGACGTAATGTATAGTACGATGGTAATAAAATAATGTAAAATAGCTATATGGGTAGAATATTAAAATGACAAATAATAAATAATAGAATACTATAATAATAATGATGTAATTATAATAATGATAACAATATTAATAATCATATCGTAATAATAAAATAAATAAAGTAACTTAAAATAAAAATGAAAATGGAAAATGCACAATTTAAAAAAAAAAGAAGATAAATAAACATAACATGAAGATATTAAAAATAATAAAAGAAATAATAAAATAACAAGAATAACAAAAACATTAAAATTAAAATAATAACAATAATAATAATAACGCACAATTAAAAAAGTATGAACAATCTATTTTTTAGTGTAAAAGGATGACAAAATAATAAATAAATAAATAAATAAAATAATAAGTTTGTGGAAAGGTTGAAATAAAATAGGCTAAGGATTAAATTGAAATCAGAATGAAATTGAGAGTCTAAATTGTAATAAATGAATAAATAAGTAAGGACTAAATCAAAATTAAAATGAAATTTAAGGGGATAAATTGTAAAAAAAAAGGCAGAATCAAGGACCAAGACTGAACGCGTGAAAAAGAGCAGGGATCAAATGGGAAATTATTCCCAGACCCCCTAAACGTACCATTCCAAAGGACAAATTGAACAGAGGACCAAAATAAAAAAAAATAAAATTAAGTAGATAAATTTAAAAAAGAAAAAAATGAAAATAGGATCAGATTGAAAAGCGTAACACCATTTACCCGTATTCAATGCCGGAACAGGGTACGAGGCATTATCGGATTTATAACACAAGCATTCACACAATTTCGAGTCATAAATTTGAGTCCAAATTAAAACCATTCATATTCAATCATAAATTCCCTTATACGAGCCTACGAGGCTCAAAACATGCTTTGGAAGTGGTTCGAGACTAAACCGAGAACTTGAGGAATTTTTACAAAATTTAGAAAAATTTTGTTAAAAGCAGGGCTCACACACTTCTGTGGTCCAAGGGACACGCCCGTGTGACCTTGGGACACGCCCGTGCTAAAAGTCGTGTTCAATTTAGGGTGCTCTCTAACTTGTGCCACACGGTCGTGCCACACGCCCGTGTGCTAGGCCATGTGGTTAATTAATTTAATTCGAATTAGGTGCAGGTTTCACATGGCCAAGACACACGCCCGTGTTCTAAGCCGTGTAGCACACATGGATGGGACACACGCATGTGTCTTTGCCCGTGTGTTATATTCTGGACATTCTGTTTCTAAAAATTTAGGTGCAGGGGACACATGGCCAGAACACATGCCCATGGGACAGACCGTGTGTCACACACAGCCTAGACACATGCCCGTGTGTCTACCTATGTGGACAAAAATAAAGCTATTTACCAAGCCATTTGCCACCCTTCCATGCACATACCGACACAACATCATATAACACCAATTCAAGCATATACAAATAATCAAAACAATCACAACCAAGGTATTAACATCACATCCACATGCTAACATCTAACATACTTTAACATCATAATTTACCAAACACAAACATACCTCAAGAACATCCAATTTAACCAAGATAGGCCATCTTTCAAGGACTTGTACAAAATAAAACACTTATCAATTACAAACCAATACTTTTGGCCAAATCATAATGACACATATAACAAAATGACCAAGTCCCTATACACGCCATAACTCAAAATATTAACTTTCAATGGTACCCAAAATAATGGTTGGATCTCCGACGACCTCTGATCCCGAGCTAGCTTGGTGACATTATAAGACAAGGGAAAGAAATGAGAGTAAGCTATATAGCTTAGTAAGCTCGTATGCAAGAAATAAGCAACCCTACCATGCATATAACATTCAAATAATATAACATAGTTAGATGTAAATTTACCATAGTCTCTTGATCATAACTCATTCCATCACAAAACTTACCTCACATTCATCATTTCAAACATTTAATAGATACGAGCTTCATGTACATACCTGTACCATCTCGAAATGAATTTACACATATTCCCATCTTTGACATACCCGTGAACCACTTGGAATAACAATGTCAGATACTGGTGAATTTTGCATGCTAGGTGCCACATATGTAGCCAAAGCTACCTAAGTCTCATATCACATAATCGCTCGCTCTCGAGCTATCGACGAGCCAGCTCACACAAGCTGTCAGTCAAGACGTAGCTACACAGTGTTGCTCACACAAGCTGTCAAGTATCGCAACATATGCCGGTATACTCAGCCACTAGTAGAACTGTAACGCCCCGTACCCGAGACTGTTGCCGGATTCGAACACGAGGTGTTAACAGCCTTAATTCATTGCTTAAACAGCTCAAACAATTTAATTTTAGAAATTCAAGACAAGTTGGCTAACTGCGTCACAGTCGCTTAAAAATTCATATCTTGAGTTCTGAAACTCAAAATCAAATTCTGTAAATTTTCCCTGAAACTAGACTCATATATCTATTTACTAATTTTTTTTCTAGAATTTTTGGCTAGGCCAATTAGTACAGTTTATTAGTTAAAATTTCCCCTGTTTCAGGGTTCGACTGCTCTGACCTCTGTGTATTACGAATCAGTTATCTCTCTGTACAGAATTTCAATGACTATTCCATTTGTTCCTCATAAAACTAGACTCAATAAGGATTTCATATATGTAAGAAAAAAATCCTAATTGTTTTTGTACAATTTATGGTGAATTTTTAAAATCAGAACAGGGGATTCAGAGATCACTCTGACCCTGTTCCACCAAAACTTAAATATCTCATAAAATATAACTCATATACCTGTTTCGTTTCTTCCATATAAAAATAGACTCATAATTCTTCAATTCCATATTTTATTCATCATATAATTATATCTATACTATTTTTAATGATTTTTCAAATTCACGTCACTACTGCTGTCTGAATCTATTTTATGGTAAATTTTACCTATTTCATGGTTTCCATGGATTAACTAGTAATTTGATATACATAACACCAAATATGGTCATAATTAGCCATTCCAATGGCTAATCATTACCAAGCATTTTTATACTACTCAATAACCATATCATAAGACCATATATACAAAATGATTATAATGCTATACATGCCATACTCAAAATATACAAGCCATTATGCCAAGATGGTATACGGATAGTGTGAGCGTGCCTCCGACCGTTCCCGATTTCCGAGCTGGCTTGTCAACACTACAAGGAATGAAAAGGAGGGAGTAAGCATAAATGCTTAGTAAGTTCACATGCAAATAGCAAGTAACATAACCATATAAGCAAACATAAAACATCATTTGCATAATTATCACCAAGACATTCATATCATATTTTCATTTATCATCTTACCATATTGTTGTTATATCGATTTTTCAACCCGAGGGTTAAGTACATACCTGTTCAAAGTATCCATTTCACAACACTTACCAATACGTCCCTTTCATCTTGAGTATTCCTCCATTTGAGTAGAACTTTACCCGTTGAACACATCGAAATATAATTCGGATACATGGAAAGTTTGCACATAAGTGCCACATATGTAGCCAAGCTACTATGTAACCCGCCCATAAGCGAACTCGGACTCAACTCAACGAGCTCGGGTGTTCGCATCCATAAGTGAACTCGGACTCAACTCAACGAGCTCGGATGCCTAGTTACATCTCACGAACTCGGACTCAACTCAACGAGTTCGGACATTCGCATCCATAAGTGAACTCGGACTCAACTCAACGAGCTCGGATGCCTAGTTACATTTCACGAACTCGGACTCAACTCAACGAGTTCAGACATTCGCATCCATAAGTGCACTCGGACTCAACTCAACGAGTTCGGATGCTCAAATATCCCAGTGACATATCACTTGTATCCTAATCCATTCCTAAGGTTCAACGGGACCTTTTTCCCAATCATGTGTCTCAACCATCTTCTACGGAATACCGATATCGATACTCGGTAGTATTTCACATTTTCCAAGTATATCACATAATTTGACATATTATCAAACAATTATCACGAGTATAATATTTCATAATAATTATCATATCATTTAAATAAAATAAAAACATTTAAAATAATAACTATGTTACCAACATTTACATATGAACTTACCTAGTATGCAAAAATGACTACTTTTACCATTTCGTCCACAATTTAGTATTTTCCCCATTTTAGCCCGAATTTCAGTTTTCCTTGCTAATCGAGCTTGGAAGCTTGAAAAACCCTAGCCATGGTTTCTCCTTGCTATATTCGGCCATGGGGTTGAAGATGAGCAAAATTGGCTTTTAATTTTGTATTTTAATTCATTTTACCCCTAAATGACCAAAATGCCCTTACTACTAAACTTTCCAAAAATTCCATCCATGTCCAATTTTTGTCCATAAACTTAGAAATTGGTAAAATTGCTATTTAAGACCTTCTAATTAATATTTCAAAACAATTTCATACTAGAAACTTCTAGAATGCAAGTTTTGCAAATTATTCGATTTAGTCCCTAACTTCAAATTAAGCATTTTATGCATAGAATTTCTTCACAAAATTTTCACACAATCATGCAATCATATCATAGACCTCAAAATAATCATAAAATAATTATATCTATCTCGGATTTTGTGGTCACGAAACCACTATTCCGATTAGGCCCTAATTCGGGATATTACAAGGACGTACGAGACAAGCACCCGGATCACATAATCACATAACACATGGTAACCCTAGTGACATGTCACTTGTATCCTATAATTCCACATTTAACTCATTCAATCATCACATTATTCAACTTAATCCCAAAAACACCTTATGGAAAAAATTACATTTTTGCTCCTAACTTTTCAACTTTTTACATTTTAGTCCCTAGGCTCGTAAAATTATTTTCATTCAATTTCATCATGCCTAAGCCTAGCCGAACCTATTCCTTGCTCACAACAACCCACATTTTTCATTTATTCACATGTTTACACATATTTTACAACTTTTACAAATAGGTCCCTGTTTAATATTTTCATAAAAAATCACTTGGTAAATGCTATTTATCTAACACCAAACATACATTTTCTACCATTAAACATCAAAATACACAAATATCTTACATGATTACAATTTTAGACTTTGATTTTCTTTCAAATTAGTCCTTGAAATAGCTAAATCAAGTTACAACATTCATAAAAACATAAAAATCCATAAAAAGGGGGAAAAGATGAGCTTACAATCGAGCTTGGAAGCTTGGCCAAACCCTAGCTATGTCTTCTCTTGTGATTTTCGGCTATGGGTGACTAAATTGAAGAAGATGGACACTTTAATTTGTTTTATTTTGTCTTTATTTACCAAATGACCAAAATACCCTTAATGCATAACTTTGAATGTAACACCCCTAACCCTAAACCATCGCCGGAACAGGGTTACGAGGCATTACCGGACATATTAGACAACTTACGAATAATTCACAATTAATATAACATTCATAGTAAAACAAATAATTAAGTCCCTATGTTGGACTCTCAAAGTCCAAAACACGTATTAAAAGTAGAACAAGACTTGTTCGAGTATTCCGAAAATTTTTTCGTAATTTTTAATTTTTTTTATAAAAATTTCGACAATATTTCTGTTTATTTTTACTTAAAACCTCCTGTAAATTTCAAACCAAAACAACTAATACCAATGTTTCAAATTCACCTAACTGATATTTATATCATTAAAATAATTTTAACTTAAATAATTATCATAGCATCATTCAAAATTTGATTGAAAACTTCATTCATTTAACAACTTAATGTTTATGTGTCAAAATATCATATATCTTTCTTACCATTTCATTTAACCATTTAAACCTTATAATTCATCCTTCACAACCAAAATAATATACATATTTAAGTGATTACACAACACCTATGTACATGCCACCTTTACCCAAAAGAAAAATACATCACCAAGTTTGTGTTGGAGTCGGGAATGTTCTGGATGCTGAGCCGGGACACTTGACTTCTACTAACCTGTGCACAGAAACAACCGTACGCTGGGTATGAATATACTCAGTGGTATTACCATAATTCAAATTATAATAGCAATAAATAATTATAATTACAGAACATGTAACTAACCAATTTCTCAAATATCAGTTCATTATTAAACTTCATTCATTAATAATAACAATACAATTTTTAACTATTCTTCAATTTCCATCACATTTCACATGTAACAATTTCAATCACTACATGAATATTAAATTCATGCCTTTCATTTTCAATCTTCATTTCAATTCATAATTCAACTTTCTCATTTCTTTCAATATTTCAATAATATAATCAATCAATTTATTTTAAATTTCTCATTTTACATGTTCACCCTATTAACAGACCCAGACTTTAACGGATACACGGATTCCAACCCAGACACACCGGTATGACACATTGTGCCTAAAACTGTACATAGTACCTGATCAGAATACGACACATAAAGTGCCTAAAACGACACACGAGGTGCCTGATACGACACACGAGGTGCCTAGAATACGACACATAAAGTGCCTGATCGACAAAGCCGATAATTCTCGTACTCTACCAAATCCTATGGCATGCCAATTATATCCGACTCGGCCCGACTAGTTAATAGGGTATTCCATATCACTTTTCAATTTCAATTTCAACTCAATTCAATACACTTTTCCATTTCAATCCATAAGCAATTCAATTTCAATACATATTCATCATTCAATTAAATTTTTATACAATTCAACAAATATACTTACCTTATAATTTGCTTACCATATACATAAATTAAATTAAACATTTAATGAATAAATAAATAATTTGAATTATAGTAATACAAACTCAAATTTTGCGATTACTCATCGATAACTTTCTCCTTTCCTTTTCGTGCCAATGCTTTAGGTTCTTTGTTGGCTACGAAAATAATAGTAATTTACATTATTATTTACAGCATTAATTAAAATAAATAATTAAATTTCTAAACAATTCTTACCTTATTTCCCAATTTAGTCCTAACTAAACTTACTTACTTTCTTAATCCAATTCACTCTCTTTTTCTATTCAAATTTTGTCTAAACTCATATTTAACTATAAAATTTCCAGCATATTTTCTTAATTTCGAAATTTCTTTAATTTAATCCCTACAACATAAAACTTATAGCCTAGTTTTCAATTTAATCCCTTAATCGATTCTAAGTTAGAATTCATTCAATTAAATCCCTAATTCCATAATTTGTCCAACATGAACCCTATTTGGAAACATGTGAACTCTTGAATTATCAACTTAATTTCATCAAAACCTTATTGTAAAGCTTCTAAAACATCAAAATTAAATAGAAAGGACTTAAATGACTTACCAATCAAAGCTTTAAACCTTAAACTCTTAGTTTTTCCTTTTTCTTTTCTTTCCCCTTTTCTTCCTGCTCTATTTCGAATGTCTCTGTTTCTTTCTTTTCTTTGTTTCTTTTTATTTCATTCTTTTATTCTTTTATTTACTTTGTTTATTTAATTAACATATATTATAATATATTTATTTTAAATATTTATTAAGTATTTAATCATATACACACAAGTGTACACCATCAATACCATACATTTGTCACCATTTATTTTATTTTTCACACAAAAATCTAATAATTTAATTATTTAATTAACAAATATCTTTTACTTTAATATTAAGTAAATTAGTTATTTTATTACAAGTGTACATATCTATTTATTACAAATGTACCAATATTTTAATTACAATTGTCATTATTCAATTTGTTTGTCAAACAAAAATCTCATAAATTAATTATTTAATTAATAAATATCTTTAACTTAATATAAAAATAATAATAAATATCTATTTTAATATCAATTAAATATATTACATTTGTACACATACATATTATTACACATGTATATTTTTGTTACCATACAATTGTCTACTATTTAATTTATTTAATAATAATATCAATTAAATAATTATAACTTAATATGAAACCATAATAATAATAATAATAATAATTTAATATAAAACCATACTAATAATTAATAATAATAATAAAATCTTAGAATTTTTTTTTAACACATACGGCGCCTCATCTTTTGTAAATGGCTCAATTCCATTTTAGCCTTTCTACTTTCTATTATTTTATAATTAAACTTTTACCTCTTATTCAATTTAGTCCTTTTTAATAATTACTCTAAATTAAACTAATTTCACCTAATTAAAACCTAATTAGACACACCACTAAAATCATAAATATTTCTAATAATTATTTTCGAACTTATTTCACTAAGACGGAGGCCCTATAACTCATTTTTCTGGTGCCCGTGAATTTTGGGTCATTACATTGAAATTTCACCTAACCATGTCCATTTTTGTCCATCTTGAAGTATAATACTCTAATTACCATTTAAAGACCTCTAATTTAAAATTTCATAGCAATTAGACACCTCTAGCTTCTAGAACACACATTTTGCACCTATTTAGTCCTATTAGTCAAATTGGACACCCTATTGATAAAATTTCTTAACAAAATTTTCACACAATCATTCAACCATACTGTAGACCTTAAAGAAATAATAAAATAAACATTTCTACTTCAGATTTGTAGTCCCAAAATTACTGTTCTAATTTGACCCAAAAACGGGTTGTTACAAAAAGCCTTTAAAAAGCGGAATGACTGAAGTCGCAAATAGCCCACTTTACAAAAACACACGAATCCCAGGAATTTGGGTCGGGAAATAGGGTCCTGCTCCGAAACGACACCATTTTGGGGCTTTTGAGCACCAGCCAAAACGACGCTGTTTAATCATCTCTATATAAATCAAATTTTGTTTTAAAAAATTTCATTCTGCTTGGATTTAAAAAGAAAAAAACCTTAAAGCCTCATATTTTTCTCTCAAAGTCTCCCCACGTCTGGCCCGGGGGTGGTGGTCCTCCGCTGTGGACGTCGGTCCCCGGTGATGGTGACCATCATCTCCTGTGGCCAGAAAATTGCCCAAAACTCTTTTTAAACTCTATTTTTTTGCATAGAACTCCGATTTGGAGTTGAAAACACTCGATTTAAACCAAAACCCCCAAAAAGAAAAAGACCCTTCGAGTACCGACATTTTTCGACATAGCCTTGGTCGAATCCCCAATGACTTGACGACAGTCAAGCTTGAAAAGGGCGCCGACAATGGTGCAGAGACGAAAAGACAGGTAGAGGATTTATTTTTTTATTTCTTTTCAAATAAAAAAAGATTAAAAAAACACCTTTTTTGCTCTGTATCAGATTTTTGTTTTTCAATTGTTTTTTTTTGTATATATTCTCCATAAAAAAAAAAGATTACATTTTTTATCTGGCCTTTATAGTTGATTTTTACATATTATTTTTATCTATTTCTCTATTGTTTGCTGTTGCGTGTTTGTACTTCTTTGTAAGCGACGGTGGCAGAAAGCGAAGTCAACAGTGGTGGCAAAGGGGTGTCAGACGGCACGCCTGCCGACGTGGAGAAACTTCGGCTTGAGAGGGATTAGGGTTTCTATTTTTGTTAAAACAGTTTAGGTTGTGGGCCACTTCCATTAGAGTTTTTTTTTTTATTAATTTGGGCCATTTGGGCCGCTTTTGTAATTGGACTTGTAATTATTTTATTTTTATTTGGTTTGATTTGGTTTGGGTCCGGGCAAAAATGACCTATTACATATATTACAAGCGATAAAATATAATTTAATTGAAAAAAATAAAAGATAGTTGTTATAAAATGGAAATTAAAATAATTATTTATTTCTAATGTTCATTGCAAGCTCTAAATAAAATTTAACAAATGTTTTAACAATATTATGATTTTAACAATAAAATTTATAGATCATTATTTATTTACTTTGGAGTGATCAGGTTAATGTAATTTTTCGTTACAGAACTTCACAATTAGGTTTATTTTGGTACCTATTATTTTTTCTTTCTTTTTTTTGGTTTACTTTGATACTTAAACTTAACAATTAAGTTCACTATGATACTTGAACTTAAATTTTTTTTATAGAAGTGTGCTATATATAATATCATAGTGGTATGTCATATTTTAACAAAATCTAAATTTAGGGACAAAATTAAATTTAATTACCAAATTCAAGTAGTAAAATGGATAAAAAAAAATCAAATGCCTATAATCGTACTATTACTAACCGTACACTTCAACAATGGGCCAACTGTTACGGCCGCGTCTAAAGTTAGGATTTGGTTTGAATTAAAATGGAAAAAACCATAAAAGGAAATGTGGCTGCTGGGATTCGAGCCCAGGTCTCCACGGCCACAACGTGGAATTCTTACCACTAAACTACAGCCACAAGTTGTAAGCTTTCTGTAAAAGTTCTATATAACTAAAGCTTAAGTGGCAGGTGAATACTTGATACATAAATCCTATGTTGCTATATCAATAATTAAGTTGAATTTAAATAGGCAGTTAGTGTAAAAATAGTGGTGACAATGAATTTAGGTACTGTAGTGATATTGTAGTATAAGATTAAAAAGTAAGCTAAACGCACTACACTACACCACATCTCATCTAATTACTCATCCAAACCAGCTTTTAATTAATATATTTTTCATTGGATATATATTAACTCTATTAGTTAATATAATTAATTACTCTTAAAAGGTAATAATTAGTATATTTACCAATTAAAATTAAAATATGTGCATATTTTTTTTTTACCCAACATACCAATCTTCTTTGTAAAAGAAAAGTTCCTAATTTCATAATTTTAAAAGGTAAAATGCAAGAAAAGAATTTTGTTTTATTTGCTTTAAAGTACTAAGAATAAATACTTTCTTAATCTGTAGAAGCGAAAGTAAGGAATAGGGGCATATATTTCTTTACATCTTTTTACCTTTTAAATATTAAAACCGGTAGAATGATATTTATTATTAAATAAACAATCATAAAATCATAAAATCAACATAAATTTTAAAATGATGAAATTGAAAAATTGTATCAATTAAAAAATATATTTTTATAATTTTTATAAATTATATATTGCGTAAACTACACCAGTTATCCCTAAATTTTGATTAAAATTAGATTTCAATCAATCAACTTTTAAAAATTACATAATTGTCACTAAAGTGATCGAAATGTTACACTTTTGTCACTCAACCGTTATCTTTTGTTAAGAGGATGACGTGGCATGTTAATTTAAAGAGTTAATAATCAATTAAGCTCTTGAATTGATTTGATGCTTTTAAAATTTTTCTTAACAATAATTCTAAAATATTTAAAGGGTAAACTACTTAGATAATCACTCAAGTTTTAATGCATTCCGATTTTGGTCACCGATTTTTTTTTTTGTTAATTTAGTCATTTCCGTTAGATTAATTGTCATTTTTAGTTACTCTACCGTTAAAATGTCTTGGTCATTGAGAAATGTTGATGTTTGCAGTCTTTTGATTAGTATGATAACAAATTTAGCCCTTAACACTTTACACATTTTATCAAGTTGGTCCTAATTTTAGAAAAATTCAATAAATTTAACCCTCAATGTTTACATATTTTATCAATTTAGTCCAAATTTAAAAAATTTATAATTTCAAAAACTTGAATATATATAAAATTTATTATAAAAAAAGACATAAAAATTACATATAATTTAGTCCAATCTTCTAGGTATGGCTTATAATGGCTTTTCTACCATGAAAATACCTCCGAAATCTGGTTTCTCGAAGAAATTAGTGTGTTTATGGATGATGAAAGCCAATTTAATAGGTGAAATCTCAAAAAAAATTTAATAACTTTTCAAGTTTAAAGCATTTGGATTTGTCAAGGAACAATTTAAAAGGTCCAATTCCAAGTAATTTGTTTACTTCAAGAATCTAACCATTATGTATCTCTTCAAAAGCATCTTTCAGGTAAAATGCCCAAAGCCATTGATGCTTTGAATTTGGTTGAAGTTATCTTTTCCAAAATAATTTTTTTTTAAAGAGGTTGAAATTAAATTAATTTTTTTATGAAAGAAAAAATATAACTTTTACATTATAAACGTAAAATTTTATAATTTTTTAAAAAATTAAATTATAATTTTATTAATTTTTTAAATTTTAACCCTTTAATATCATCCCTGATAAAGTGACATGTCCCCTATAATTAATAAAAGCTTGGAATTCCTAAAGAAATTACATATGTATATATAATTTTGCTTTCAAGGGGTAGGGGATGTTTAAAGCACAAGTCTTTTGCTATTCAACCCTGATTAAGTTTACATTTGCATATATAATTTCATGAGAAATGATTATATAAAACTATAATTTTACGTAATTTTTATATTTTTAGTTGGATTTAAATTGTTTAAGAAGAATAAACTGAAAATTAAGAGTAAAAATATGATTTGTCATAATCCTATTAAAAATGATAAAGATGACCTGTATTTATAGTTTCATACAATTCTTTCTCATAATTTCATATGTTTGATTTATTTTTTCCTTTCAAAACAAGTAAAGTATATAAATATGTATTTTCCATAATAATAAAAAAAAAAAAAAACAGAATGATATCCTGTATAGATTTTGAATCAGGGGACATCAAAATCCCACATACCTTGCTTCTAATTAACCCACAAAACTTTCATAGAAACGAGAGGGAAAGAGAGATATGGAGCTTCAACACTTCAGCCATAAACATCCACTTGTGTGCATTGAAAAGCAGAACCATGAAAGTGAGAAGGCTTATTGCTCGGGATGTGGGGAGCTGGTTTCGGGCTCAAGCTTCAGCTGTGTAGAGTGCGGATATTACCTAGACAAGTTGTGCGCTGAGGCTCCTTCGGAGATAAAACACCCCTTTCATTGCAACCACAGCCTTAAACTTCAAGTAAGTCCACCATACAGAAATATTTGTGATTTTTGTGACAAAGGACTTGACAAGTTTGTTTATCATTGTTCTTGTGACCTTAACCTTCATATCAAATGTGCTTTGCTTTCTAAAAGCATTGCTGAAAAAGGCTTTGGAAAGCTTGAAGATATTCCCCATAAAGAGGCACTGGTCTCTATAGAAAATTTTTTGGAAGAATTGAAGGGTGCCAAGTGTTTTGCATGTTGGCAGCGATTATTAGATTTTGCATACCTTGATCTTGGCCATGGCATTTTCCTACACAAGAAATGTGTTGATTTGCCTACTGAAATCAACCATTTTCTCCATAGCCAGGATTCTCTAATTTTACAGTTCAATAGTAAGCCTCTCCCTTGTCAAATGTGTAAAAAAACCCAACTCAAGGGATTTGTTTATCGTTGTTCGCCTTGTGAGGTTGCCCTTCATATAACATGTGCTGAGCTACCAACTAAAATTAACCACCTTTGCCACCGTAACCATCCTCTCTTTCTAAAATTCGATCCAGTATCTCTTCCTTGCCAAATCTGTCAAAAAACCCAAGATCAAGGGCTTGTTTATTGTTGTTCCATATGCAAGTTTAAGCTTCATGTTGATTGTGCATCCCCACCACCTATTATTAAAGGTGAAATTCATGAGCACCCATTCACCTTGTTCTGGAAGCAAGTCCCATTCATTTGTGATGCATGTGGTACAACGGGGAATTGTGCTTCTTATACTTGTTATAAATGCAGTCTTACAATCCATGAAAAATGCATTTCATTGCCACCCATCATCAAATTTCCACGACATCGTCATCGGCTTTCCCACACCTTCATCCTTGGGCAATATGAGATGAAAACATGGATATGTGAAGCTTGCCCTGAAGAGGTAAATGCACAGCATGGGGTTTATTGTTGTTCTGATTGCAATTACATTGTTCATGCGGATTGTTCACAAGAATATAGTTGGTTCTCATTCGATGATTTGGAAGACATGGATGAGGATCTTAACGAGAAGTCGGCCTTCGCTGTTATCAGAGTGACTAAACTTGGAGAAGACATTGTAATGGCTTCAGAGATAAAGCATTTGAACCATCAGCATAACTTGGTTCTAAGCAATGATTCTGAGGGTCATAAAGTTTGTGATGGTTGCATGTTATCCATCTCAACTTTATTTTACTGTTGTTCACAATGTGAATTCTTTCTCCATAAATCATGTGCAGAAGCACCTAAAAAGAAATACCTTTGGTTTCACCGTCACCAAAGTCCCCTTACCTTGACTTCAAATCACATTTTCCTTTGTCCACGATGCTTCTATTGGTTCAATGCTAGTTTTGCCTACAAATGCAATATTTGTGAGGGTTATAGATGCCTTGCATGTGCTCTAATTTCTGATACTCCCACATTTCAAGGGCATAAACACCGCCTTTACCGTTATGACAAATATGAAGGGCAATGCAATGGATGTGGAGATCAGTTACATGGAGCATATGTATGCAAAGACTGCAATTTTGCTGTGCATAATAGGTGCCTTAGGCTTCCCAACAAGATTCTACACGAGTATGATGAGCATCCTCTCATACTCACCTATCATGAGGATAATCTTTATTCAGAATACACTTACTGTGACATTTGTGAAGAAACTAGAAATCCAAACCATTGGTTTTACCATTGTGCAATTTGTAACACTTCAGCTCATCGTGAATGTGTTGTGAAAAGGCATTCATATATGAAACTTGGGGGTTCCTATAGAATGAGGAGCCATCCACACCAACTCACTTTCACCAAGAAGATCTCTGCATGTCATGTCTGTCATCAACCTTGCCTAGATCTATCTCTTGAGTGCTTAAAGAATGGGTGTGACTACATTGTTCATTTGGAATGTATAACATGGCAGATATTTAATTATTCTTTTATACAACGGGAAGATGAAGGAACTTCATGATCCGTTGCCCCCAGAACTCCTACCTTTGTTGGTTGCAGAACACTTCACATTACAGTTTACAAGTGTTGGCTTCCTTGTGTGTTCTTCTAATGTTTCCTTGCAAATAATTTGTGAATTGTGTGTCCTTCTAAGGCTTTCTTGTTTGGTTATTAAAGCTCATATATGTACTTGTAAATGGCTTGTGAATTGTAATGATATTTGTGTCAAATGCATCTCAAGTATCTTTTTATGGTTATTTATTTTTCCGATTAAGCAAATGAAATGTTATATCCTTGAAGAAGGTCTTATAATTTTTTTGTGTTTCCAACACAAATATTTTCTCCGATTTTTCTTAAAAATGTTCTCTTTTCTTTTGAAGAGATTTTAATATCAATAATCAAATTGTAAGTCAAATTTCTTAAAAATAATATTCTTACACCTAAACATTAAATAAATAACATTATTGAGAGTAGGATTAACCCCATTTAAAATTGTAAATAAATAGCAGTATTGAGAGTAGGATCAACTCCATTTAAAATTGTGTGCTAGGTGGTGACACTCTGTAGAAAAATAAAAGAGATTAAATCTAATTAAAAATAATAGAAATAAATAGAAATCAAAATTGTAGTAAAATAAACTAAAATAAAATAAATCGATGTGACACTATTCTACATTCAGGCTCGATTTTGGTTTCGATTTTGAACCGTCCTTGATAGTAAGTCTTCTCTTTCAACCGATAAATCGGTTATAGTGATTGTGGATGTCTCAAACCACAAATTCTTTCGTGTGTAAATTAATTACAAGAACACCCAACAACTAACCCTTACAGAACGAACAACCATGAAACACACGTTCACAATTTAGCTCTCTGGTAGCCTTGTGAACTAGAAGGGCCCAACTTGAACTAACAACCTCAACCATGTGAATTGTTTAAATCCGAGTGTTATTTACCTTGATGGATCCAACCAACCACTTAATTGGACACATCGATGTGTTCATCGATAGACCGAATACGACAAACAATTGTAACAGTTCTTCCAACTATAAGTTGCACAACATCAAATCAACGAACCCTTTTTGACTTGATGTCAATATGACTTTTTAAGAGGATAATATTTATATCCTTAACTGGAAAAATAACTAATACCAGAATAAAAATTTTTACATACAATTTGAGTTTCACAATTTCAAAAATTGGATAAAAAACCGACCTAGAACAAGATCAAATGACTTCATAAAATTGAACAACAATAAAAAGGAAATATGTAAAAAAAAAAAGAAATTTTAGTCAAAGAAAATAAAAATAAACGCAACAATGGGTATTTTTTTGGGAGGCGTAATTTTATCTAACTACATATATAACATATAAAACCTAAAAGGGTAAAGGGGTTGGTTGTGCGCCGCCCCATCCTCTCGAACCTAAACTATATATAAAACTTAAAACTAAAAGGGGTTTGGCAGCTATAGTGCGCCTAAACTTGTTTATGAGTCATGCCACTTGGCCCGGTCCGAAAGTCAGTCTAAAATGTGGGAGGGTTTGGGTAAAAATATAAATCCAAAAAATGGGCTTAGACAAAAAATAAAGTCTGTTTAAAAAAAGAGTCAGGCCTTGGGTAAGGCCATTTTTTCCTAGGCACGGCCCGGCCCGAGCCAAATTCACTAAAGGACAAATAAAACTGCATTTTTTTGTTTCTTAATGTTATTTTCTTGTTTTCTCCCTATTTTGCTATCATTTTATTATTATGTTGTTACTATTTTGTTGTTATTGTTTGGATATTGTATAAAACTTATTTTATTATTAATTTTGTTATTATTTTAGAGGTATTTGCTTGTTAAATTGCATCTATCTTAGTGTTATTCAAGTATACATATTTTTTAAAATTTATTTTCAATTTGTTGGGAAACATTTATTTTGATGTTTTTAGTATTTTTGATGTATTATATATTTTTAAAAATTATATAAAAATAATATAAAAATTAATACGAGCCGGGCCGAACCCGAATTTTAGCATTTTATTCAAGTTGGGCTTGGGCAGAATTTTAGGCCCATTTTTCGGGTCGGGCTCGGTTCTAACAAACGGGCCTAAATTTTTGTCAGGGATGTGTGTTAGCAAGTAGTCAATAACATAGGGCAAGGTTCATGTCGAGCTATTTGAAAACATTTGGACAACTGACTGCCTGGCATCAGGTGCATGCTTCCTAGAAACAATACCTTGAAGATTGTGATGTTGCCCTAAGTACTCGAATTGCATATTCAAAGAGGGAAAATCCCATATGATGAAACCAAGTGACAACAACCATTGAATTTCCAACACAAGGTCACAACCCTTGACTAGAAATACCAAAAAATCAGTAAGGAAACAGGAGCCTTGTGCCTCCCATTGGATAGATCAACAGACCCTTTGAGTAGAAAGTCTAACCCTATTTGCCACTATCACCTTTAATGAAGTGGTCTTCTCAATTGGTAGATTTAGCCTCCTTACCAGCTTGGTATCTAGGAAGTTTTGTATACTTCCAGAGTCCATTAAAATAATCACCTCCACTTGGTTGAAATGAGCTGAAATCCTCATAGTGTTATTCCCTTGAAAACCATTTAAGGCATGCAATGACAGTACTGATGGACTGATCTCAAGTTTTTGGTCCACTGCCTTTACTTGTTCATTGCAGTCTAGGAACTTCTCTGAAGTTGGACTCTTAGATTCACCCTCTTGTTTAGGATTGGATTCTATCAAGAGCTGATATAGTTGAGCTAAGCACATTTATGTCTTGGTGTGTATTTAGTAGCATGCCAAAAACAAAGACCCTTTTTCCTCCTGTCATCCATTTCAGCTTGAGACAAAGACTTAACAGGAGTCTTCTGCTGCACGCTACTATTGGTATGCCCTATAACTATTTGTGAGCTACTAGAGGTCTACAGATATTTAGATCTAGGCAAAAATAACTTAAATTGACTCACTCCACCCTCTGTAGTGAAACTTCTCTTTGAAGGTCCCAACCATATACCCTCTACCTGTCTAGCCAACAAGTAACCATCTACTAGCGTTTGAGGTTTAAATAGCCTCAAGTATTGGCCTACTTCAAGCTTCAAGTTACCGATGAAGACACTTAAGGCATGCACTTCAGGTAAATGGATCTAGTTTAGTAGACTTGCAAAACAATCGTAGTATTGATTAAAAAACCCTAACTGCTTTAGTGAGACCAACTCTGACATGGGGTCCAGGTATGTATCAGACCCAAAGTGTCTTTCAACCCCTTGGCATACACATTCCAAGATAGTTAAGGTAACCCTTTCTACCTCTACATAAAGAAGTTGTGCCAATCTAATGCCTTACCATCCAAATACAGCATGACCACTTTGGTTTTGGCTTGCTCACTCACTCCTTCAGCATTAAAAAATTGGTCCAACTTTGCCCACCAACCCCTAAAGTCTGTCCTATAAAAACAAAGACATTCTAGCTTGTTGTTTTTGCTAATCGTGTCCATGAAGATAACATTAGTTGGTGTCCCCATGTTCTATAGATCTGGCAGAGGTGACACAGTGAGATGCTCCTTTGAAGGAATTTCAGATGGAGGACTCCCCAAAATACCCTTACCTTTGTTTAGACTTGTTCCAACAAGTGTTGAAGAAGAGTTTTAACCAAAATATTGTTCGAATAGAGAATGAAGTTCAGTATAGATCTCACCTTTGACAGTCTCATGAAAATCTTTAATATGCGAGTTAATCTTAGAGTCAATCTCCATATGCAGCTAAGATAGTTCTTGCTGTAACATGCTCATTTTTTTTTAAACCTAGTAGCTTCCCCATCGTTGGCCATAAGTATCGAGAGGCTCTGATACCTTTGTTACGAGGGTTAAAGAAAATCTAGGAGAAAAGAGAAATGAGAGAAGAAAAACACAGAGAGAAAGGAGAAGGAAAGAAGAAAAATTTGTTTTCCAATTTCATAACACTCATTTCAGCCTTTATTTCTACTTTTAGTGTGAGTAACGACCTTAAAACCACCTGAAAACTAACAGTCCAGGTGTCTCAAAATGAACTATTTAATTAAACGGCTAATAACATCAAAATATCGTGTTTTAATGTTTAAACTAGCCCTTTTAAAATGATCTTGTATTATTAGAATTAAAAAAAAAGATAAAACACAATGTTTTTACATAACAGTTAAACTAATTAAAATAATAGAATTTTAAACATTTGCAGCAACTTGCTATTACCTCAATCACCATTACTTTCTTCTTTCATAACATTTTCTTACCCCTCAGAAATTTCGTGTGACGAATACGCATAAGAACGACAGTAAGAGGGAAATCTAGATGCCTCATCCATTTGGTTCTGTCAAATTCAATGTAGGTGTAGTTGTTGCAGGTAATAATGGTACAATGAGGATTAGTGAGATACTTCGTGATCATAAGGGAGCCTTATTAGTCTTTTTCTCTAAATCTGTAGGTCTTTTTATCCAACTTTGGCTGACACTTTGGCTATAAAGGTAGCCATCAACATATACTCGGCTTGTAGATGGTTAGGCACGCATAAGTTTTTAGTGGAAAGTGATTGTGTTGTTGTGGTTTCCTGGTTTAAATCATTATGGAATGCCCCCAAGCTGTGTATGGAGTATATAAGTCTTGTTTCTGTATAGATTTAATCAAGCAATCAATAATAGAATATTCAGTAATTCCTCATTTTGTATTTCTTTTCTATTTTCCTATACTTACTAACATGGTATCAGTCGCTTGAGCTCCTAGTGCTCCTTCTTACTGCTAACTCATGGCTAATTCTGCTGATTCTACCACTGCTGATCGTGTCAATCCCTCCTTCTCTAGATTGCACTTGATTCAGATGTTCCCTTGTCATGATACAGTAAAGTTATATGATGGAAATTTTGTGCAATGGCAACAACATATACGGCTCATAATAGAAGGTTATGAGTTGCTCAGATTTCTCGAAGGGACCTTACCTGTGCCACCCCATTTTGTCTCTTTTCCGGATGGAGTTTTAACTTTGAATCTTGATGCCTCGTTGTATGTTCAGCAAGATAAGCTTCTTGCCTCTTCGTTATTATCAATTATTAGTTCTTCTCTGTTGTCCTCTTTTACAGCTGTGAAATCAACGTGTGAGGTGTGGAGTACTGTGAATCGCCTATTCGTCACTGCCACTGGAACAAAGTTATCCCGCATAAAGCACGACCTCTACTCAATCAAGAAAGGGATGATGTCAGTGAAGGAATATGTTACAAAAATACAAAACACTTGTACTTTGCTCCAGGTGTCTAGATTTGCGATACTAGAGGCGGAGAAGATAAAGATCATCCTTGTCGGCCTTTTGCCGGACTACGATGTCGTTATCATATTAGCCTCATTCTCGAATGAACTGCTTCCTCTTCAGAAGCTCATTGATGTGATCCTAGATTTTGAGAATCAGTAAGCTCATGCGGTACATGAAGTGCCATTTCACGTGAATCTGGTGGCAGCCGCTACAACGGCACTAGTGATAGACTCAGTATACGGTGGCTGTTCTTCTTTTTTAGCTCATGGGCGTGGGTTTCCCTCTCGGCTTCAGTGCCAAATATGCAGCCGCTATGGACATTTGGCGCAAAGGCGTTACTATCGATTTGATTGTGACTACAGTAGCCCTTTTACTCCGGCTCCGGCCATGGCCCTAGTATTTTCTGGTCACGCAAGTCAAGGATCACA
The DNA here is from genome assembly GCA_025698465.1 of Gossypium longicalyx. NCBI lineage: Eukaryota > Viridiplantae > Streptophyta > Magnoliopsida > Malvales > Malvaceae > Gossypium > Gossypium longicalyx. The sequence continues at coordinate 94,006,976 of CM047000.1, read as the reverse complement.
CGATGGTGGTGTTGGTGAGCCTGGCTGGTACCTGTCAGTGCATGGTGGTTCGAATGTTTTCACTGACTCTGGGCAATACCTTAGAACCACAATGGCGACCCCGATGGAGTCTTCCTATGAAGTTGCGTGGGGAGGGCAGCCCCGTAATTTTTTTCTCAAATCCATCAGCTGCTAGGGTTACAAAAACTTTTTTTAATCCTCAAGGTGAGGCCGATCAAATAGATCGGACTTTTAGTGATGGTATGGGCTCACAAAATAATCATGCTGCCCTCAAATATGGTGTCCACTTGCAACGTGATTTGGGCACCCAATTTCAGTGTGATTTGCCCCGTGATTTGAGCCTCTAATATGGGCCAAATATTGGTCCTAATGTGCCTCATAATAGGCTAATTGCCCAAGGCCGTAAGTTTGGGTCATATAATAGGTCGGCACCTTCAGCCCCTAATGTGGGCCAAAATGTTAGGCCTACAGCTAACTTTGTTGGGCTTGAAACAAATAGAAATTTCTCCTTTCAAAATACTAGGACCGGTGTGCCGTGGCAAACCAAACTGAGGGCCCGTGTTCATAATGTTAATGCCTCGCCATGCATCGGGTTACATTGTCTTTTAGACTTTCATGCCTCCGATTTTTTGACCACCTCCGGGTCCAATGTTAATACGACTCAATATGAGTCTAATTTTGATAATGAAAATTCTTATATTCCTATGCCTGTAGGGACCTTCTCTTGGAGTCCTGATTCAAGGGCCACGCATCATGTATGCCGAGAAGCCACTACTTTGCATAAGTCCACGCCATACTCAAGTACATCTCCTCTTCTCATGGGAGATGAGACCCCTACAAAAATATCGTGTGTTGGGAATTCTATTTTACCTACAAATAGTAAGATCCTTCATCTGTCTAATGTTCTGTGCATTCCAAATATATGGAAGAATCTCTTATCTGTTTCTCAGTTTGCAAGTGACAATAACATATTCTTTGAATTTCATCCATCTTATTGTATTGTTAAGGATATCCTAACTCGGGAAATTTTGCTACCGGGCCACACTCATGACGGGATCTATTATTTTTCCCCAGTCTCGCCTGATCCTTCTGTTGCTATCCCATCTGTCCACAACATTAGACTACAAGCTCATAATGATGGTGATGATGCTTTCACCTTATGGCACTAAAAACTTGGTCATCTGTCTGCCTCGACTGTTAAAATTGTTCTTGATACGTGCAAAGTTGTCTCAAGTAAACTGTGTCTTGATAATATTTATATTGCATGTCAAAAGGACAAATATCATAAACTACCTTTTTCAAACTCTTCTACTAAATATAAGGATATTTTTTATTTGGTTGCCTCTGACTTATGGGAACCGGTGTAACTGCCCGATTTAGACCCTAATTGGAACGGTAGTTTCGGAACCACGAATCCTAGTTAGAAAAATATTTAAAAATTATTTTTTGTGTTTATTTTGTGTGAATTTATATCTGTAAAATTTTCGTGCTTTAATTTTATCGTTTGAGTGCCTGATTAAATAAAAGGATTTAATCGCGTAAAATAAAAATTTGGTGGTTATTTTTAAAAGGGCCGAATAGTGGTTGTTCTTTTAATGTGGAGGATTTATGTTGCAATTAGCCCATTGATTAAATGAATGGACGGCATTAGGGATATATTATATGGTTTTGTTATAAATTTATTAAGGTTAAACATGTAAATTAAACATTAAGTTAATATAAGTTATAATATATCATAAAACATAAAAAAAAAGCCATTATATGTGTTTATATGTGTGTTTTGCCGAAACAAAAGAAAAGAAAAAGAAAAAGAAAACCTAGGTTCGGCCATATTCAAGCTTAATCAAAGTATGTAACTAGCTCAGTTTTTTATAATTTTTACGTTTTTGAGATCGTTACTAAGTTATCTACAAGACCCATGCTTGAATTTTTTATTTTGGTGAATATTTTGAATTATGCAATTGTTGAAAGTTTGTGATTTTTGTTGTTTGATGGTAGAAAATAAAAGATATGTGATAAATTAACATGTTTTGTATTGGAATTTTTGATGATTTTGAGTAATTAAGACTATACTGCTAAAATATTAAATTGAAGGACTAAAATGTAAAATAAATTAAATGTGTGGACTTTTATGAACACAAGGAGTATTTGGCCTAAGCATGGTGTGTGCAAATTTTACATATTTTGTGTTTTATGCAATTTGGACTAAATTGTAAAAAATATAAAATGTTAGGGGTAAAATGGTAATTTTTCCATTTATGTGTTTTTGGATGAATTTGATTGAATATTTAATTAAATAAGTTTAATTTAATTAATTTAGATCAAGAAAAAAAAAATTAGATTTGGATCGAGGGAAAACTAAAGTTATCGACTAGCCGTTCTGTTCCGGTTTTTCATCGTCTGAGGTAAGTTTATAAGAAAATAGACATTGTTAATTTTAATTAAATGCAAACTATATATGTTGAAATTAAATATGTGAATATATATATGCAATAGCCGAATGTATACAAGCTTGGCAATTGTGTTCATGAATCCGTTTCGACCGAGTTACGACATCCCAAAGTCCCGTATGAACCTTAGGAATAGCTAGGATACATTTGTCATGACATAGGATTCCGATATGTGATGTGCGAGTAAGACCATGGCATCGATATATGTGTGCGAGTAAGACCTTATCTGGGATAGTGGCATCGATCTATGATTACATGTAAGACCACGTCTGGGACGTTGGCGTTGTACGATATGTGTGATTATCTGAGTGTCCTATCCAATTCTGAATGGTTCATCGGGCAACGATAATTGTGATCAAATGTGTAAATTGAGCTAAAATGATCAAGTATGAATTAGTTTATTTCCTATTTGAAATAAGGTAAGTGAGATACTTGATATTTATTGTAAGTCTTGAATGAAGTAAAGGAAGAATGTATATGAACATGGTAAATGTATTCTGCTTAGTGAATAAATGATATGAAAATTATGGAATTGATTCTTGAATATGTGTATATATGACCATGTATATTCTGCCACATAAGTAGTTGTTAGAATTAAGTGACCCAAATTCTTATAAAATATGATGGAAAATAAAATAAAAGTAAAATCCATATAGAACTAGACTTCTTTTATTTTATTTTAGAATAAGGTTTTTTAAACCTTATTAAACTTCATCTATTTTATATTGATTAGGATAGGGTGTTTCAATCCTACTAGAATATGGCTTTACAAGCCTATAAATAGACATAGTCTATTCCTCTTGTATTGATACAAATTTTTCGACATAGTGAATTTTCTTCTCTCTGCGCAGTGGTTTTTTCTCCGAAAAAGGGTTTCCACGTAAAATTTGTGAGTTCTTTATTTTATTTTATTCTATTTTTTTCACAAATTGGTATCGAGCTTAGGGTTATTCATCTCGATCACGGTAATGGCGTCTTTGAAATATGAAATTCATTTGTTGGATCGCAACACTAGATTTGCGTTGTGGAAAATTAAGATGCAAGCGAGTTCTTGCAGATGGATCTCGGAGGATGCCCCGCTAGGGATAGATAAGATGCCTTCGACATTGCCAGATGAAGAGAGAAAAACGTAAGGATCGAAAGGCATTAACACAATTACATCCGCATTTGTCCAACGAAATTTTGCAAGATGTGATGAAAGAGAAAAGCGCCATTGCATTATGGAAGAGGCTAGAACAAATATGTATGTCGAAAACTCTAACAAGCAAGTTGCATATGAAGCGGCGTCTTTATGCTCATCGTTTGGAGGAAGCGGCGTCGTACACGAACACTTAATGAGTGTTTAAAGAAATTCTCTCAAACTTGGAAGCCATGGAGGTTCAGTATGATAAGGAAGATCTAGGGTTGATTCTACTTTGTTCGTTGCCCTGTCTTATTCAACCTTTAGAGACACGATTTTATATAGCCGTGAGTCTCTAACGGTTGATGAGATTTATGATTCTTTAACCTCGTATGATAAGATGAAGCATCTTGTGGTTAAACCCGACTCTCGGGGAGAGGGTCTCATTGTTCGTGGGAGACAAGATCGAATATCGATGATGATCGTGGTAAGACACGAGAACGGAATCCTCGTGGTAAATCTAAGGGTAGATCAAGTATTCAAACAGAGGTAAAACTTGTAACTTCTCGCAAGAAGAAAGGGCACATTAAACTCGAGTGCTATAAGCTACAAAATAAGATTAAAAGGAGGTGCGAATCAAAAGGAAAACAAACGAGAAAATTCCGGTGAAGGCGATATTGTAGAAGACTACAGCGATGGTGAACTTCTAGTAAACTCATCAATGATTCTAAAGTAAGCGAGGAGTGGATACTTGATTCAGTGCACCTTCCATATGAGTCCCAATCGGGATTGGTTTACAACTTACGAAGCGTTGTATGCGAAGGTGTTGTTTTGATGGGAAATAATACTTCGTGTAAAATTGCAGGTGTTGGAACAATTAAAGTTAAGATGTTTGATGGAGTTGTCGAACACTTAGTGACGTCACGGCATGTTCCGAATTGAAAAGAAATTTAATTTCGTTGAGTACTCTTGATTCAAAGTGCAGGATATACAATTTGAAAGTGGGGTTTTAAAGATTTCCAAAGGGTCCCTTGTTGTGATGAAAGGACAGAGAAAGATTGCCAAGTTATATGTTTTGCGTGGTTCTCATTCTATGGTGATGCAAATTGCCGCTTCCGCGTCCTTGTCGGATGATGATATTACTAAACTTTGGCATATGCGCCTAGGGCATATGAGTGAGAATGGCATGGCAGAATTGAGCAAAAGAGGACTTCTTAATGGGCAAGGAATTTGCAAACTGAATTTCTGTGAGCATTGTGTTTTGGAAAACAAAAGAGAGTTCGATTCACTAGAGGAATCCATAACACGAAGGAACATTGGAGTATATTCATTCGACGACTGTGGGGGCCATCTAGAGTGCCTTCTAGAGGTGGAGCTAATTATATGCTAACCTTTATTGATGATTTTTCCGAGAAAAGTTTGGGCGTGCTTCTTCCCAAGCGAGAAAAGTGATGTGTTTTTCGCATTTAAGTCTCGGAAAATTATGATTGAAAAGCAGACGGGAAAGCAGATAAAATACCTCCGGACGGACAATGGCTTAGAGTTACGTTACGATGAGTTTAATAGATTGTGCAAGTCGAAGGAATCATAAGACACCGACGATTCGTCATACTCCATAACAAAGCGGCGTTGCGAGCGAATGAACGAACGATCATGGAGAAGGTTCGATGTATGTTGTCAAATGCCAACTTACCGAAGTCATTTGGGCGTAAGCGGATTTCATCGTGCATGTTTTTGATCAACCGATCTCCATCCGTTGCCATTGAGAAAAAGACTCCACAAGAGGTATGGTGCGTAATCCTCGCTAATTATTTCGATTTAAAGATCTTTGGGTGTCCTGCATATGCTCATGTTGATAATGGAAAATTGGAACCGAGATCCATTAAATGTGTTTTTCTTGGTTATAAAGCTGGTGTAAAAGGGTATAAGTTATGGTGTCCACGAAAATAGAAAAGTTGTGATTAGTAGAGATGTTGTTTTTGATGAAAGCGCTATGCTACCTAACTTATCTCTTAAAGACTCTTCCAATAAAGAAAATCAAAAACAAGTAGAGCATCAGTTAATACAGAGTCAACTCCTCAAGCCGATTACAAAAATTGAGAATAGAGTTGCTTCTTCACCACAATACTCTATCGCCAAAAAGCAGAACTAGAAGAGAAATTAAACCTCCAAAGAAATATCTTTGAGGTGATCTAGTTGCTTATGCTTTGAATGTGGTGAAGATATAGATGCGAATCAAGAGCCATCTAATTATTACGAGCGATTACACTGTGAAGGCTCGAGAAAAGTGGATGTTTGCTATGCAAGAAGAGATGGAATCACTCCACAAAAACAGAACATGGGACCTTGTGAAACTTTTTAAAGGTAAAAAGGGCATTCGTTGTAAATGGGTATTTAAAAGAAAGAAGGGACTCAGGAGTTGAAGAACCCGGATATAAAGCAAGGCTTGTTGCAAAGGGTTACATTCAAATTCCAGGAGTGGACTTCACAGATGTGTTCTCCCGGTTGTTAAGCATAGTTCGATTCGAGCTTTGCTTGGTATTGTGGCCATGCATGATTTGGAGCTTGAGCGATTAGATGTAAAAAGCGCATTTTTGCATGGAGAACTTGATGAGGATATTTACATGCAACAACGAGAAGGTTTCTGAGTTTGAGAAAAAGAGAACTATGTTTGCTTTTGAAAAAAGTCCCTTTACGGTTTGAGCTTGATCCACCAAGACAATGGTACAAGAGGTTTGATTCCTTTATGACTTCTCATGATTTCAAAAGAAGTAGTTTTGACAGTTGTGTTTACTTTAAGAAAAATAGTGATGGTTCTTTTGTGTATCTACTTCTTTATGTTGATGACATGTTGATAGCGACAAAAGAGAAAAAAGAGATAAGAAAGGTCAAAGCCCAACTAAGTAAAGAATTTGAGATGAAAGATTTAGGACCAAAGCAAAGAAGATACTTGGTATGGAGATTCTCAGAGATAGAAAATCAAGTAAATTGTACCTAAGTCGGAAGGGTACATTGAGAAAGTTCTTTGCGGAGTTCAATATGCAGAGTGCTAAGCTCGTTAGTACTCCTTTAGTGACCCATTTCGGACTTTCATCGATTTTGTCTCCACAATCGGATGATGAGATTGAGTACATGTCACATGTTCCATACTCTAGCAAGTGGGATCTCTCATGTATGCTATGGTTTGTTCACGTCCGATTTATCATATGCGATCAAGTGCGATTAGCGAGATACATGGCAAATCCGGTAAAGAACATTGGAAAGCGATTCGATGGATTTTAAGATACTTACGAGGCACTACCGATGTTTGCTTACGATTTGGAAGAACTAAAGATGGAGTCATAGGGTATGTTGATGCTGATTTCTTTGGAGACCTTGATAGAAGAAGATCTCTCACACGAGTTACGTCTTTACAATCGGAGGTTGTGCAATTAGTTGGAAAGCCACTTTGCAAACTACGATCGCTTTGTCTACCACTGAAGAAATTTGAGTACATGGCGATTCACGAGGCTTGCAAAGAAGCTATGTGGTTGAAGGGACTATTTAGTGAACTCAATGAAGACCTTCGAATCAGGCCATGATATTTTGTGACGATCAGAGTGCTATATTTCTTACAAAAGATCAAATGTTTCATGAGAGAACAAAACACATTGATGTTGGTATCATTTTGTTCGTGATATTATTGCTCGTGGTGATATTGTTGTGAGCAAAATTAGTACTCATGAAAATCCTGCAGATATGATGACTAAGTCACTTCCTAAAACCAAGTTTGAGCATTGCTTAGACTTGGTTGGTGTTCATTGTTGAGTTAAACCCTTAAGGGGTTTTATGGAAGAGGTGGAGAACTTGTTTATTGAAAGTTCGCAATGAAGAACTTGTTCATTGAGAATTTGTGTCAAGGTGGAGATTGTTAGAATTAAGTGACCCAAATTCTTATAAAATATGATGGAAAATAAAATAAAAGTAAAATCCATATAGAACTAGACTTCTTTTATTTTATTTTAGAATAAGGTTTTTTAAACCTTATTAAACTTCATCTATTTTATATTGATTAGGATAGGGTGTTTCAATCCTACTAGAATATGGCTTTACAAGCCTATAAATAGACATAGTCTATTCCTCTTGTATTGATACAAATTTTTCAACATAGTGAATTTTCTTCTCCTCTGCCCGTGGTTTTTTTCCCGAAAGAGTTTCCACGTAAAATTTGTGAGTTCTTTATTTTATTTATTTATTTTTTTTCACAGTAGTATATGTACATGATGTTATATTATGATTATTGAGCTTGTGCATATGGGTGTATGTATATTTGGTTATATAATGATATTTTGGTTTTGAAAGTTGATTGATAATTTGTTATTTTAATTATATGAGCATTCGACCAAGGTAGCATTTGTGTATGAAAATGTATTATTTATGAAATTTGTAAGTTTGAGACTAATTGTGGTAATGATAATATAATTTGGTTTAGTTTAATTGAGTTTATTATATCATTGGATTGTTTATTTGCTTATGACTTACTAAGCTATGTTAGCTTATTGTATGTGTTTGTGTTTGCCTCTGTTTTATAGATTTTGGAGTCGAGTTAAGAGCTCGGGGATCGTCAGCAAGTCTATCACACTATCGACTGTCTTCGATATCTTTATAAGTGAAATTTTGAATCTATGGCATGTATAGGCTGGATTATATCTTTGGAATGTTGCATTTTAGGTTATGTATAATTTAAACCATGCGAAAAAGGCTAAATTTTCTATGTTGAGTTCGGTTGTTTTTGGTTATGGTTTAAGTTCATTTTTTATTATAATATTATGTGCTAAGGATGAATGGTATATGTGATATGAGTTTTGTGCATTGAAGTTGATTGGTGATTTGGATGTGATTTGAGTGATTCGGCCATGGTATACATATAGGTATAAATTAAGTTTGTTATGTTGCCATTGGTTAAAATGATTCGGTTATGACTTGTAAAAATAGTAGTAGTTTAATTTGGTTGACAAGTATGTTTGGTGAGATGTGAATTTAGGTAATGAAAATGTTGATTGATGATTTGGCTTTTGCACTTATGTATCTAAGTATATGATGTATCAGTTTGATATATGTAAGTATATAATTATGATATTGAATATATGAATTTGGTTTAAGTGAATAAACATGGTTGTTCGATGTGTTTTGGTTGAGGTTTATTATTGATTTATATTTTAATATATGACTTATATATATAACCATCTGGTAAAGTTGATAATATTATATGTATATGCTAATGGATAAAGTACCATACGAATTGTTTAAATTGTTTTAAAGTGTGCTTGTAAGAAAATAAGATATAAATTGTTTGATTTCTACTAAGTATTTGGATATTATTGAAATGTTTTTAATATGATTTGTACATTATATTATGATTAATAAAATCATGCTTATTATTTTAATTGAAATTATGCTTTATATATACGAATATGACTTGTATAAATGTATGGTTCTTCGAAAATGTGTTTTTGTTCGATAATGCCTCGTGACCCTAATCCAGCAACAGATACGAGTTAGGGGTGTTACAATTGGCATCGGTTGTATGTGGTTCTAATCTATATTATGTTTCGTTTATTGACATGTGTAGTCATTTTACATGGGTGTATCTAATTCAGCGTAAGTCTCAAGCAGTCGACTATTCTCTTTAGTTTCAAAAGATGGTCAAGACTCAGTTTTGAAAAGATATTAAGAGCTTTCAAAGTGGTTGGGAAGGTGAGTATCGTGCATTCACATTTGTTCTGGCTAATCTTGGGATTCTACATCTTCTATCCTGCCCAAATACATCTGAGCAGAACGGAGTTGCTGAGCTAAAACATAGACACATTGTTGGTATCGATCTTACTCTCTTAGTCCATGCTAGTCTGCCCGTGGGCTACTTGGGTTATGCCTTTTGTAGTGTCGTTCATCTCATCAATTGTTTACCTACTCCTGTTCTGAAAGGTCGGTCTCCCTATCAGGTTCTTTATGGTCGTGAGCCTACCTATGATCACTTACGGATATTTGGCTGTTGTTGTTTTTCGTATATGTGACCGTTCGTGAGCCACAAGTTGGGGTTCCGTTCTCAGCCGTATACATTCTTCGAGTATAGTTCCCAACATAAAGGTTATCAGTGTCTCACACCAGATGGTAAAGTAATTGTTTCTTATCATGTTATTTTTTATGAATGACGCTCATTATTTTCTTCATCTACCGTGGATAATGTGAACCCTAGTCCGTGTGTCTCCACATATGTTCCTCTTGTTCGTTCTACTACCTCTCACCATTTTTCCACAGTCGAGAGTCCCACTGGTATTTCCTCCTCTACTCTTCATTGTAATCCTATGCCATCTACAACAGGAGATTCGTTGGCTGAGCTGGGGGCTGCTCATGAAGAGTTCTGGCCCTTAACCTCGACAAATGAGAATAGTCCATCTGCTCTAGACTTAGTGCCTTCAACTTTAACGTCTGCTCCATTGGGGAATACTCATACTATGATTACTCGGTCTAGGGCTGGGATTTTTAAACCCAAAGCTCTGTCTGTTGAAGTTGTTGATTATGAGCCACGCACCATTAAGGAAGCTCTTGTTGATTCAGCATGAAAACCAGCAGTTCAAGTTGAATTTGATGCCATCATGGCCAACTCTACTTGGGAACTTGTTCATCTTCCCCATGGTCGTAAGGTAATAGAGTGTAAGTGGTTTTTCAAAGTAAAAAAAATCCTGATGGTACTATTACTCGGCGTAAGGCTAGGTTGGTAGTAAAGGGGTGTTTGCAAGTTCTTGGATGTGATTTCAAGGAAACATTTAGTCCAGTGGTCAAGCCTGCTACTATTCGAACCATACTCTCAGTTGTTGTCTCTCGTGGTTGGCAGATTCGTCAGGTCGATGTCAACAATGCCTTCTTAAATGGTGATCTCACCAACGAAGTGTTCATGCAACAACCTCCAAGCTATGTTCAGTTTGGTCCAAACGGTGATCAATTGGTGTGTCATCTAACAAAGGCACTGTACAGGTTGCGTCAAGCTCCTCGTGCCTAGTTTGATAAATTGAAGAGGTTTCTTATTTCAACTGGGTTTCTCGTATCCAAATCTGATGCATATCTATTTATTCGTGTAACAACCTAGTCTGTCATCTATGCTCTGGTCTATGTGAATAATATTACTATTATGGGGAATGTGGCTAACAGTATAACTAGTTTTATTCAACTATTAGATAAATAATTTTCCCTTAAAGATATGGGGGACCTTCATTACTTCTTAGGTGTTGAAGTCACCCAATCCTCCACTGGAAGTCTTCATTTATGCCAGCGTAAGTACATCAGAGATCTGCTTGACAGAAGTTCTTTGACTAATGCAAAAAGTGTCCACACACCATTGATGAGTTCGTCAGCCTTGTCTAAAGATGAGGGAGATCGTCTGGCTGATCCTACAGAATATCGAAGTCTTGTTGATGTGCTTCAATATGTAGTTCTAACCCGACCTGATCTTGCTTATGCAGTAAATTATGTGTTTCAGTTCATGCATGCACCCACTTCAACACATTTGGTGGCCCTAAAACGAATCTTACGATATTTACGTGGGACTATAGATCATGGGTTGATTTTTCTTCCATCCGACTGACTATTTCTCATTAGTTATGTTGATGCCAACTGGGGATTAGATTTTGATGATTGTAGATCTACGACCGGATATTGTGTGTATTTTGGAGATACGCCTGTTTCGTGGTGTTTGAAAAAACAACAAGTTGTTTCTCGGTCAACAGCAAAGGCTAAGTATTGCAGTCTAGCTGCGGCCACTAGTGATGTTACGTGGTTAATCTCTCTCCTAAAGGAGCTACAAATATCGTCTGCTGATTTTCCTACTATTTGGTGTGATAATTCTGGTGTAGTAGCAGTTTCTACAAATCCGGTCTTACATCCAAGTTCAAACATGTTAAACTTGATATGTGTTTTGTCCGTGAAAAGGTCGCTCAAGGTTCAATTATTGTCGGAGAGGTACCAGCCTATGACCAGGCCGCTGACATTTTAACAAAACCCCTGTCAGTCTCTTTGTTTACTCGGTTTTAAAATTTGCTTCGGGTTTCACCTATTGAGAAGTTGGGTGAATGTTAGTGTATAAGGTAAGTTAGGTTGTTAGCAGTCAGTTATACAATCTGGTATATTGTTAGTAGAATTGGTTAGCAGCAATTGACACTTACTCATATATATAAGTCTTGTTTCTGTACAGATTCAATCAAGCAATCAATAATAGAATATTCAGTAATTCTTCATTTTGTATTTCTTTTCTATTTTCCTATACTTACTAACAGAGTATCTTACAACTCTGTTCTGGTATATGCAGAGGTCAAAGTTGGGATATTATCGAAATCCCCAATAGGACTACTGATCGTTTAGCCAAAGTCGGGATCAATAGACAAGTTAAGTTGCTTTTAGTTTGTGGTTAATTGATAGTATGATTGTTCAGCTGAACATGTTATGTCTCTTGACTATTAGGTTCTGACTCTTACAGTTCGTAGGGGTCCTCTTTGGATTGCTAATATGCTGAGATTTTAATACTAATATTCCTTTTCAGAAAAAAATTTAAACTAAAAAGTTATTTAACATTTAAAATATAAAAAAATTATATTTCATGTTTCACATCTGGATCATAAATTGATTATTTTTACTATGTTAGTATATTAGAGTAATTTGTATAATCTTTGAGATAAATTTAAGTGTCAAATTAGACCCCCAAAAAAAAAGTTTAAGTATCGAATTGAAAAAAAAGTGTCAAGTCTAAATGCTAAATTGGATAAAAAAAATTAATTATCAAATTAAGAAAGAATATTAAATTTAGGTATCAAATGTTATATTAAGCATTTAAAAGATGAAATATTTTAAAAAATAGAGCTTTATATTTTAATTTCGTTTTGAAAAACAATATACTATTTTAAAATATATTTTTAAAGTGAAAGCATTATAGCATTAAGGTCGTTTATGAAATTATCCCATTTCTAACTATGGGGAAACTTATTTCTAGCCAATTAGAGGCGTTTTACCTTTGATTCCACCAAGTGTTATTTTGGTAAGCAAAAATGCCTAGGGTGATTTTTCATTAAGAAAACCACTTAAAGGAAGTCATTATTTAATAAAAATCACTAATGATTCAACTTATAAATACTAAAAGTTTAAGGTTTTTGGTTAAGTCAGCATGAGCTACCAAGCTGATTAGCCATCACCTATTTGTTGTTTGTTGATTTATTGTTGAACTACCCCTCTCATTCTCTTTCTTTCTCATTTCTTAATATATACACGCATTGGTAGTTCAATCAACACTTTTCACTGCCAACAATCATAATAAAAACTCGTTGATTTCCATCAATTACTTATCAAACTAAAGTTGCATATAAATGGTTAGAAATCTTGGAATTATATTATAAAAATAAGCAAATTAATATTTTTAAAATAGATTAAAATAATTTTATTTCGACGGATTTCAACTTAATCTGATAATATTAAATTTCTTTAAAATAAAAAATTTAAGATCAGGTAAAATAGATTAAATTTTAAAATCAATTAAGTTAGATCAAAATAAAATTCACCCTAACTATAATAATTACAAAAATATCTTTATATAATATTAGATTTCCTCTTATAAAAATACATTTTAGAACTCTACTTATTACCATCGCTTCCATCTATCTTACAGAAAATATTAGGTTGGTCTCTTTTTAATGTGAAAATTGATGTCATAATTGGATCATGAAGAAGGAATATTTATGTTAGTAGTTACTATATTATATTATATTATATCAATTAAAGTTTCTATAAGTTGATTGTTTCTTTGTTTTTTGATTGATTAATTAATTAATTTGTTATGTTTTTTAATTAATTAATTAAAACATTTATTTGTGTATAAGAAAAGTACAATGTTTAGTTTGGTAGTAAAAAAAAAAAAGAAAGGGAAATTATACAATGATCACTTTAAAATAAGGTTTGTCCTATTTTAGTCACTTTAATTAAGATAATTGTCTAAATTAATCATAATCATTAAAAATTTTATTAATCCATTAACAAATTGCTGGCGTTGCACATTAGCTCTTTGAGTGACTAATACATGACATTTTTTTTTTACTTCTGACTAAAACTAGAGACCTCTCTGTAATTATCTCAAAACACTTTGTTTTTGTTTTGGCTTAAGGGTGTAAAAAGTCCTTAAACTTTTTCAAAAAAAGCAATTAAGCCCCTGCTCTTTTTTTTTTTTTGCACAAACTTGGGCACTTGAACTTTCACAATGCATCAAAAAGACCATTAAGCTTTTTCAAAAAATGCAATTAAGCCATTGCTCTTTTTTTTTTTTTACATTTAATTGGACACTTGAACTTTCAAAATGCATAAAAAAGGCCCTCAAACATTTTCGAAAAAAGCAATTAAGCCCCTGCATTTTTTTCACTCAATTGGGTACTTGAAACGTACTTAATTTTTTTCAATTAAAGTTACCACATGTCACAACCACAACATGACATGTGGCAAAAATGATAAAAATAAAAATTTATAAAAATATTAAATTTTAGTAAAAAAATATAAAAATATTCAAATTTTATTTAAAATTAGTAAAAAATTAAGAAAATTGTAAAAAATTATAAAATTTTATAAAGTCATAAGAAAATTATAAAAAATGTAAAAAAATTATAAAATCCGTAAATAGATATATAAATTATCGTACTAAAAAAAGAATTTTATAATTTTCTATAAATTTTATTGATTTTTATTTTTTATGAATATTTGTCACATATTGCACTGTATTACAACGCATGATGCTTTAACGGAAAAAAATGGGGGTCATTAACTTCAACAGTCAACGGTTAAAGTTAATGGTTAAATGACATTTTTTATGATTTTTATAAAATTTTACAATTTTTTATGATTTTTAAAAAATATTAATTTTTAACATTTTTAATTTAATTTAATAATTGTTATAACTTTTATTGATTTTTATTTTTTATAATTTTTTGTCACATGTCACGCCGTGGTTGTAGCACATGTAACTTTAATTGAAAAAAATTAGGGGTAGTTAACTTTAATAGTCAACTATTAACGTTAATTGCCAAAGGGCCTTTTTGATACATTTGATAGTTCAAATAACCAATTGAGTGAAAAAAAAAGTTAGGGACCTGATTACAATTTTTGTTTTTGAAAAGTTTAAGGGTATTTTTTATGCATTTTGAAAGTTTAAGTACCCAACGAAGTGAAAAAAAAATAAGCTTAATTGCTTTTTTTTTTTTTTAATTTGAAGGCAGTTTACACCTTTAAACTTTTTTTTTTTCCTCTGCTCTCGCTTCTGTTTGTTTTGGGGCCTTTTTTTTGGTTTTGGGGTTTGAAGATTGGTCATTCAGGCATGAAAATTGGGTGCATTTCTTTCATCCTTTCATGTCTGAATGTGTTTCTATTAATTCCTTTCACTCTGACTGACATATAACATTTTTTGTTCTCCTCAGAGAATGTTACTCCCATTTCCACTGACGGTACCCGTAGAAAGGGTGGCAGACGTGGAAGAAGGCTGTGATTCTTTGCTTCATATCTATTACTCAGCTACTACTGCTGTGATGCTTGGAGTTTTCTTTTTACATTCAAATGTGTTTTGCCCAGTTCTCTTGCTGCACATTTAGTTTCTGAAATGGATTTTATCTAGACTGAGAAAAGCTGTAGAACCATTTAATGCAGCTTCAAAATTAAGAGGTTTTCATAATATTTTATTTTTAGATCCTTATTATTGTTTCATAATTGCATAATTGGTCTAAACCAAATTTTCTAGGTTGAACAAATACCAGATTTCTTTTAAAAAATTGCAACAGATTGAGACATAGGATTCAAACTTCATATGATAAACAACAATTAAACTTGTTTAACATCTTTTTCATCTACCATATCAAAAAACCAAAAAAAAAAAAAAAAAAAGTGGGGAAAGAACAAAAAATAATAATAAAACAAAGTGTTTTCGGCTAATTACATAGAGGCTCGTCACTCAATGAGTTATTGTGCCATGTCAGCAATATCTTAGCGGAATAACAAAAATTTTAATGATAGTGACTAATTTAGACAATTATCTTAATTAGAGTAGCTAAATTAAGAAAAAATTAGAGTAATCAAAATAAAATAAACCTTATTTTAGAATGACATGAGTGTAGTTTACCAAAAAAAAAAATGTCATAAGTAAAAAATTGTAACTCAATTTAAAGTGGGTATGCATTTAAATTTTTTAATTGGATTTGAGATGAATAAAGATATATCAAATGTGAAATAGGCAGGCAAAAAACATTTCCCACCCATTGATAAAGGAAAATTTAAAATATTGATAGGAAATTCAAATGCAATTTCACGTGTGTAAAGCAACTAGTGACCTAACAAAGAAAAACATTTTTGTCAACGAATAAAAGTTTCGTCACTAAAAGCATATCATTAATGCCCACGAACTGAAGATGACGTCGTAGCTAATACTAAAAACCGAAGGTGTGTTAAGTACATTGTTTTACACGACAATTTTAGGCTAAGAAATTGAATTAGTAATTTTGCAATTAGCAATGTCGACCAAAGAATAAAGAAGTTAAAGTCTTTGTTTAGCTTTTTGCAACGAAATTGAATCAATATTTTCCTCTCTTTATGTTTGACTCTAGGAAGTTAGTGGAAATTATATATAAATTCCCACCTTATTTAAAAATTAAGCCTTTATTTGATTTTTAAAATTTTAAAATATGGTTTTCATTTCCTATTTTTTAAAATTTGAAAAACCCCTTTGTTAAAAAATTTAAAATTTGTTTCAAATAATGTAAATGTGAAAATTTTTTATTACATTTATATGAATTCAAATTTGGGTAAAAAAATTTTATTTTTAAAATTTATTTAAAAAATTTGTGTATAATTAAATTTGAATTGAGTCAATTCATTAATTAAATTTAAAATTTAAAACCCTTATTTTCAATTTTTTCGATTTTACGAAATATTTTTAGTGAAAATAATTTTCCATACTATTTTCAAATTTTTATTCATTTCCGACTTAAAACAACTTAATTTAAACCTTTTTCTTCCACAATTTTTTTTAAAAAAAGTTTAAATATGAATTTTAAACATGAATATTGATTTTCATTTTTTTTGGCAAGTAAATTTTTTTAATGCATATGATAAATTTAAGAGATTAATGCACCCTCAAAATTACAAGAAAAATTAATTAAATCTTGACTATATTACATAAAGATAAAGAATGAATTATATTAAACTGTGATTCTGCATTATTCTTATCCATTTCCACTAAGAGAATGACAAATTAAATTTTTTCTCCTAATTAATTTTTAGCTTTCTCCTCATGAAAAAATTAAAATTCAACTAAAAATTGCTAATAATTAAGAGAAAAATCTAATTTATCATTCTCCTATTAGAATCCTTTTTCCATAAAGGTATCTACAAGTATAATTTTTTTATTCAAAAAGATTAATATGAATTTTTAAATTTCCAATAACAGGGCAAAACCCGAACAAAAAATGTGACTAGTGCAACTTAAATTCAGACCACACCTAAAATGATGAACACTTTTAACTATCAAACCATCATACGAGGTTCTACTTGTAAAAGACTTTTTTAGCATATATAATAAGTCCCATAAATACCTATTATCAATCTAAAATAACTAATTTTTTGGTCAATACCCAAAATCATTAATTAAGACAATAAGCTAAAAAAATATTTTTTTTAAATAAGTTTGAAAACATGTGGAGGTTTTCTTTTTTTTGCCCTTTACATTATATGTTCACATGGAAACAAAGCTACTATAAGTAAGACTGTGTCACGAATTATCAACAACCACGTATTACTCCGTGGCTATAAATCCACGTGGCGAGAACTATTGGTACGACTAGCCTCTAGGTTTTGCTGAGAAAGTCAAAGCATCTAGACGATTGAAGATTCTAATTTCCAACAAAGATTTTCAACTCGTTGAGTCTTGGCTCAGCCACTCGGTCATGCTGACGTGTATAAGAGCCGAGCTGATTTCACACTCAAACTCCCCGACCATTTTTCAATTCCCAAATTCCCCATGACTTCATTGCTTTATCAAACAAGTAAAAGAAGGGCAAAAACGTCATTATAAGAAGGTCAACTTGAAAAGTCAAACTTCCAACCTCCCTAACGAACCTATAAATATACCAAACCTCACAATACCCTAAATTCCCATTTCCCTTCTTCTTCCTTTTAAAGAAAAAATCAAATATAACCAACTTTGATTTTCACACCATATTCATCCCCAAAAAGAAAAACATGAAGAGAAGCTTTTCCAATAGAGAAGAGGAGAACAATTTCGCTTTGGCAAATTATTTGATTCTCCTTTCACAAGGAAGAAACATGTATGAATCCGCCATGAATGATACTAACCTTACTTGTCGGGTTTTCGAGTGCAAAACATGTAATCGGCAGTTCACGTCGTTTCAAGCTCTAGGAGGGCATAGAGCAAGCCATAAGAAGCCTAAATTGATGGAGAGAGATGGCAGGGTGTTGGAGAATCAACCACCAGCAAAGCCTAAGATGCATGAGTGTTCGATATGTGGACTCGAATTCTCGATCGGGCAAGCATTAGGGGGGCATATGAGAAGGCATAGGGCTAATTTGAGTGAAGAAAACCATCAAGAGCCATTGATGTCACCCATTGTGAAGAAATCTAATAAGGTTTGGTGCTTAGATTTGAACTTGACACCATTCGAGAATGATTTGGAATTGTTGAAGCTTGCCAAACCAACTCTTGCAATAGATTGTTTCTTGTAAACCCTTCTAATCTATTTTATTTTATGTTCATTAAATTATAATATATCGTAATTTTACATCACTATATTCCATTTCTTTTTTAAATCAATATTTTTATTATAAATTTTCTTTTCAATATTATTGTTAATGGGGTAAAAAGGGATAAAAATAAAATAGTAAATTAATATTGAAAACTTTTCTCAAGACTTTCATATTTGCTATAGGATTAAAGTAGCAATGAGTTGATCTAACTATGCTTTTTATCTAATGAAACCAAAGCCTTTGACATTTTTGTGAAGACTTATAGATATTTTAGAATAATTACATATAATGAGAAGCACATGTTTTCATTTTTATTTAAAATTGTAACGCTCCATACTTGGCTTGGACGTTAAGACTAAATCTGGAGGTTACATCAAAACGTTTAAGGGAAAAAAACCAACTTTTAAGTATTTTAAAATTCATTATACAAAAAACATTTAACCAGTTAAACCAACATGGAAATTCGAGCTTACAAACCATAGTCCGAAATGAAACATACGTTAGTTCAAATTTAAACAAATAGTAAAATATCTAGAAAAGAGAGATGACTGAGCTCCTGACACGCCGAGCCTTTTAAGTTTGTGAGTTACCTGCAATTCAGTCAACAAATAAAACAATTTATAACTCAAAGTGTGTAACATATTTAAAGGCAAGACAACAACATAAATATAATAGTAATTTCACAAATTCAGATACAAAATCAGAAAAAGATGAGACTTAGTATTATCGTAACAATTTAGATAAGAAGTCGAATAAATCAAATACAAATGTAAAACAGATCAGAATCAGATGCAGTTTCTTACCCCCATTCGCTACACACCATCTCTAACCATTCCAACACACAATATAGGGTATCAAGTACCCATCCGGCCCTACACACCAATTAGTGTCGGTATGACACATGTCAGTATGATTATAGATTAGTTGTCAGATCAGTATGCGATAAATCTCCAAAATTAGATAAAATTTGTGGCTTAGCCACTCAATTCGACAGATCATTAAACTGCTAACACTTCTTTCTTTATACCATTCATACTCAATGCAGATGCAAATTACAGATATCAGATATCAATGATGTACATACAGTTACCCAAATACAATACATAATCAAATAATACAGATCATTACCATTTAACAGTTATCCCATCAATTATACGTACAAATAATCAATTATTCAGCCTCAGAATATCGGATATCAAGTTATACAGTCTAATTTAGATCATACGGGCTCTACGGAAGGCCTATGTTTGACTTGAACGACGCTTACAGCCCTAAAGAAAATTTTAGTATTTTGGCTCACATGCCCGTGTGGCCCTTTTATATGTCATACACGACTTGTCACACGGCCTCGCACACGGTTGTGTGGTTCAAAACAAGGAGTTACACGGCCTTGCACACACCCGTGTGACCCAATACCCAAAATATAACTCATACGGCCTAGACACACGCTCGTCTCTCTGGCCCCTGTGACCTTATTTCCAAAACAGTGAGTTACACAGTCTGGACACATGCCTGTGTCCCTAGTCCGTGTGCTTCTAATTCATAAACAGTGAGTTACACAGCTTGGACACATGCCCGTGTCTCTAGCCTGGGTGACTCTAATTCACAAACAGTGAGTCATACAGCCTGGCACACGGTGGTGTGACCCACACAGCTGTGTGACGTCGACAGTCATGTTTTTTGGCATTCGAAACTTGTAGAAAATCAGGTTTTCATTACACACCTAACACCGTTTCGCCAGGGAAGCAACCGGGGTGAAACCAAAACCTTCGCATAATGCAGAAAAGGGTCGGAGAATTGTTAACCTCGAGGCCTTCACGTATTTAACCTATCGATTGAATTACCACGAGACACATGACTTCCTCGACAAAACTGCAGTAAAATTTTAACAAAAGAACTCAAAACAAACCACAGAGAAGAACCACAATCGACAAAAACAAAAGAGGAAAAAGTAAAAGAAGAAAAAAAAACATAAATAGAACTAAAATGGAAGAAAGAATAGTTAAGATTTTTTTTTTTAAATAACTTCCCTTAACAGGGGAGAGTGATACTAAAAATATTTCATCTTCGCCCACGTAGAGACTCAAACACAAGACCAAAAATAATATAGAAGCTTAACCATTAAACTAGTAAGCTCATTCTTAACACATATTTACACAAAATTTAACTTAAGTCAAAAATCCAAAGTAAAAGTTGAATCAAAAGAATAGCAAAATTTTCTAAAAGTGGGACTTAAACCCTTACTCTGATCAACACACAAACAAAACACTTAACCTTTGAAGCAAACTCATAACTATTGACAAAAATTAACAAATAACAGTTCAAAAATTTGGAGTGTTACAAAAATAATATTTTTTTCTTAAAAGAACTCTCTTTTATGTTTAAATTGTTGAATCAAATTCAAAAAGATTAGGAGAAATTAAGCTAGTTAGTTATTTTTATATAGCCTTCCACTTCCGTAAAAAAAATTCTTCAATTTATGCTTATTTTATTGCCTTTTACACATTTAAAAAAAAGGGTAAACTGTTAAAATTGTCATTTTTATTTGTCTCAGGTTACATTTTAGTCACTTATGTTTGAAATGTTATGTTTTAGTCATTTATGTTATCGTGTTGTAACATTTTAGTCACTAAACCGTTAATTGTCGTTAATGGTGTAAAGGTAAGTTGTACATGACATGTTAAATCATCATTTTAAACGAAAATTTTAAGTTACATTCTACAATTAGTCCCTATATTTTTTCATTTTGAGCAATTTAATAATTTCTTTTATGTTCTTTTAACTTTCCTCTCTTTTTTTTTTCCATTCTCTTCTACTTCTCTCTCTATTTTCCTCCCTTCTTCATTTTTTTTAACGTAGTTTTTCTATGTTTTCTATTTGTTAAAACTAGTCCACAAGCTAGTCTCGCTCAAAAAAGTTAAATTGTTCAAAAAAAAATATGAGGATTAATTTTAACGAATGGAAAACATAGAAAAACAATGTTAAAAGAAATGGAGAAGCCAGGAAAATAGAGGGAGAAGCAGAAGAGAATGTAAAATAAAGAAAAAATAAAAAGAGAAAGTTATAAGAATAATAGAAAAAATTAAATTGCTCAAAACGAAAAAAAATATGGGGACTGATTATATAAATTAACCTAAAATTTTTGCTTAAATTGATGATTTAGCATGCCACGTCAACTTACCGTTACATTGTTAACGACAATTAACAGCTCAATCACTAAAATATTACAACGCGATAACATAAGTGACTAAAACAAAACATTTCAAACATAAGTGACTAAAATGTAACCCAAAATAAACAAAAGTGACTATTTTAATTGTTTACCCTAAAAAAATTGAGTTTTTTAAACATTTATTCCATTTAAATAAGTTTTTTTTTACAATATCTTGGTTGATGACTAGGATTACAAAGTTTGAATTCGTATATTATGTAATTCATAATAAATAAAAAATAAATCTATACTAAATATATAATACTACTATAATATAAATATTAAAATAATGTTAAGGACTATAAAAAAAGTTTCAATAAAAAATATATTAAATTAAAATAATATAAATATTTGAAAAAAATTAAAATTTATATGGACAGACCTAAAATGAGTTTGGATTAATCTTTTGCAAATATGGATAGGTTTGAACAAAATTTTAAGTTCATATTTCAAGTCGGGTCAAACTTGAACAAGCATAAAGTATATTAATATCATGTTTAGACTTAGTCTAACCCATGAACACCTCTATCTCCTATTCCTTATGTCAAAAAAGAAATCAGAAAAATACAACTCAAACAAATATAAAAGAAACTTGTTGATTTCGAAAGAAAATATCTAAAAAGTTGCCAGAGTTTGAAAAACTTGAGCATTGCATGTAATGGGTCCTTGTTACTTGTACCACAGTGAGGAAGATGGAAATCGGAATAATCTGATTCCTTTTCCTCCCTAAATTAGATCGCTATTTTGATATATTTCCGAAATAAATCATTTTGGTGATATGTTTTCTTTTAAAAGTTTCTATTTTTTTTTTTCAATTCGAACCCTACCCAAAATTAATCTTTCTTAATTTTTTTTTCGATTTAGTTCTAGATGATGAACATTTCTTTTCTAATTTTCAGAAATAAAATAAATTTCATTATATATATATATATATATATTATATGATATATATCAAGGTTTTCAAAATCGATGGTCGAACTGGTCAGACGATAAATTCGATTTAATAAATAATTATAAAATTATAAAAATAAAGATAAAACAAAAAATTATAATTCAACTCACCCGGTTTAACTGAGTTTAACCAGTCTAATGCTTCTCTCCTGATCAGTCTGGTCCGGTTCAAATAACAATGTTATATATGATAAGGATAACTAAATGTGTGTTTGATAAACCATTGAAAATTTTCATTTCATAATTTTTAACATTTATTTTTTTTAATTGTGTTTGATAGCCATATTAACTTTTAAGCATATAGCTACCTATCACTTAATGTTCAAAATCTTAAGTTGGTTTTATTTTTTAAAAAAATTAAAATAATTTATTTCCTTATTTTATTAAAAATTAAAATCTTTAAATTATTACCTTTAAATTTTATTCAAAATAAAATAAATAATATCATAGATTAAAATTATAATTTTCAAAAACAAAAATGTACTATTATCAAACAAAATAATTATATCTTGTGCTTATTTTTACTAATGCATCGAATAGTTTATAATATAAATTCAATGCTTATAAAATTCAGTACTTAATTTTTTAATTTATTAAATATACCCTAAAAAATACATGTACATATAATACATATCCATATTATCATAAATTGTCAGTTAAAGTTTACTACAAGTCCTTGCACCATATAAGAAGTTCATTTTAATCCCTTTATTATCATAAGGAACATTTTAATCTTTATACATTTGAAAAGTTAACATTTTAGTCCTTGCATGTTAATTTTCCTATTAATAGAATGACATAGCTTAACAGTGAATGACATGACATTAAATCCAACTAAAAAACTTATTGAAGTTGAAAAGAATGGAATGATATGACTTAATGATGGCTGACATAGACCAAACTAAAAACAATTTAAATACATCAGTTATGTAAAAAAAAATTACACACATATAACAGAGAACAATTTAGAGGCAAAAGCAAAATCCACATATAGGGATTAAAATAATAACTTTGCAAACGTAAAGGGATTGAAATGTTCTTTTTAATAGTTAATGGATTAAAATAAACTTTATGATATGATATAAGAACTTGTACTAGACATTGAAAGAAATTTAATCTAAAATTTAAAATTTAGGGTTTAAAGTTAAATACTCAATTCTCGGTTACAGATTCTGATTGAACTTAGGCTTAACATGTGGGCCATAAACATAGCTTGACTTGGACCAATTTGAACCCAACCAATTGGGTTTTGCAAAACTGGATTTAGACTACAAAGATGGATAAACATTGGGCTTTTCGGATTTTAATTAGTATAAAATTAAATTAATTAATAATCAGTTTTAAAATAAAACTTAATTTTTTTTATTTATTTTGAAGAGTGGAAATCAAAACCAAGCGTTTAAAGGAATAATTTGTACTCATACTTTTATATAAAATTATAAAGTCTCCTATAATATATGTTTTTTGATATTTTTTATGTTCGTTTTATTGTTCATGTTTAGGGATTGTTATGTCCCTCTCAATAATGTCGTGTCTAATGTTCAAATCTCAGTCCTCCCCTTGGAAGTGCAATGTCTTACCAAGACATTACACCCAACCACTTATTGGTAAAGTCTCGTATAATCGTATATTGTTATAGAAAAATAATCATTATAATAATATATTGTCATAGAAAGATAATCGTTATAAACTCATAATAGAATTCATATAGTAAATTTTCATCAAATAAAAAAGTGAGAATTATGTTAAAAAAAAGTGTGAATCAAACACCAAAATTAAAAGACGCATAGCAAATGCATTATCACTTTTATGTATATTTTATTTTACATTTTTTCACATAATTAATTATTGAGTTCATAAATGTAACAAGTTCAATTATCAATATGACTTATCAAATTAAATTAATTTTTTTGGTCATAAATTTAAATTAATTAATTTATCATGAGTTATTAAATTCAGGTAATCAATTTATAAGTTTATGATGTTTCAAATTCATAGTAGAATATTTAATTGGGAAACTTAATAATTTATTTAATTGATATATTTAATTTCACTCATTGAAGATTATTTTAATAAATATGATTAATAATTTTTTCATCTAAAATTTAAACATTTTATTAAAAATAATATTTTAATTAAAATTATTTTTATTTAAATAATTTATAATTAATAGGCATGATTATATGAAATAACTATATTTTTATTTAAAAATTTAAGCAATCCATTGTTTTAAAAATTTAAGCAATCCATTGTTAAGAGAACTAATTTAATAATATATATATATATATATATATATACTTCATAAATGTGTCATTGTTATAATTGAAAAACTATAATAGAGAGGAAGAAAATATTAAAATATAACATAAAAAATCAGTTTTACTAGAAACGTAATTATTATAGCGAGTGGCTATTATGAAAAGGAGAAAAACATTAAATTATATTAAGGTGAATTTAGGAATGTCATTGTTCAACTTACAAAAACTTAAAATCTCTCTTTCTAATCAAATCTATCATAATTTGATAGGTATATTTTATGAAAATTGAGAAATTTGTCCAATTATTAGCAAACACATGAAATCTACCACTGGTTTTGCTAATTAGTTGCATATCAATCATTAACAATCATTGAATTGTTATTTTTTTTAATTCCTTATATATAAATTGTTAAAATGTTAATTTTCACATCAATGGCTTAACCACAAGGTTTAATAGTATTATCCGATTGGACTAACTCTTAGAACATGCTTGATGTCCTTCTGAAAAAATTAAATCAATTGAAAATTAATATTTTCAGTGATTTAATTTTTTAAATATATTTAATAATTCATGATAAAATTCATCTAATAGGATTATTTGTATAAAAAATATGAAAAATATGAGTAGATAAATAGTTACTTATCACTTAATTGAGAATATTTTTAGTTTACTTTATTTTTAAATATTTTATATTATTTTTACCTTTAAAGTTTGAATTTATTTAGAATAACATACAATACTAAAAATAATAAGGATCAAAATGTGAAAAAAAAATTTCATAATTTAAAATTTATATTTATAAAATAGTTTGATTATATCATGTATTTAATTTTAAGTAATATATTAAGCATATTTTATAATTTAAATTTAATACTTAATTTTTAGCACTTAAAATTTTTTACTTCATCAAATAACACTTTAATTTTTATAAAATATAAAAATTAAATTAGGATGAAAGGATTTCTCAACTTTTGTAAAGTAGTGAGATGACTTCTATAACCATACCATTATCTTGATAAAAGTGTATGTAGAAATTAAGGTCACAATTCTTTTTCACATTTCATTCCTTTTAGTTAGCTTTAACTAACCTTCTTTTTCTCAGTTAATATAGAAAAATAAAATATCATTTTACATATTTTTCCTTATCATGAATTTACATGAATATACACTCACCATAATTACATGATTGATAATTATAAATGAGAAGATTGAATGATTCATTTAGATATTAAGTTTCAATTTTCAATTACCTCCTATTTATGATTTTTACTATTGTGGTTTAGTATTTTATTTTAGAAATATAAATCAATTATGTAGAAATTAAAAGACAGATTAATTGTATAAAAGTTTAATTCCAACTTATTCTCCAACAAGTTTGAGAGTGTTGGAACTTAATCATTACAAGAATTGAAAGTTTCTACCTCTATTTATAAAATTTAGTGGTCATTGGATTGTTGACACATGTCAACATCCTTATCATTAATTTTACAAATGTCTAATAACTAGAATGTTCATCTAGAATATCTAGTCTTCTAAATACTATTTTATTTTTTTTATTTTATATTCTAGAATTCTCTCAATGAAAATATCTCTTAAAGTAATAAGTTTAGATTTTATCTAGAAGTTACGTTGGCTTTCAACAAATAATTTCAAAATTTATGATAAAATAAATTTTAATCATTAACGTTTAAAAAAAAACAAGTTTAACAATTTTCAAAATCATTATTTACATTCAAAAATTTTATTTTGTCTTAGTTTTAATACAATTATATCAAACCAACTAAAATTACCTCACGAGGCAGCAAAATAAAAAAAATTTCATATTGCTTTTGCGAAGATTCAAACACAAGATTAAAGGGTATAAAAAAATTTAACCATTAAACTAATAAACTCATTCTTCTTATTATTTGATAAAAAATAACCTATAACCTATATGTCCAGAGATAGAGTTTAGTCAAAATAGCAAAATTTCAAAAGATGAGATTTGAACCCAAAACCTCGCACACATAACTAAAACATTTAATCACTAAATCAAATCAAATTTACTTGTTAAAATTTCAAAATCCTAACTTAAACTCAGAACATAATCACTCCGGATTTCAAAACTCAATTTCTTCTAACTCGATTTTTGGGATGTTACAATATGATTTTTTATTAATTTATAAAAATATAAAAAGACAAAAATATCATCATAATAATAAAAATTTATAAAATGAATGATTTTCTAGCAAAATTTCAATATATGAGTATGTATGTACGTCCATGCGTGCACGAGCGAATATATATTTAATTAATCTAGGTTTACATAAAGTTTTTATAACTGAACCAATGGTCGAATTGGTTAGGTCACTAATTTTCAGTTTGACTAGTTCAATTGCTTTGACAGCCAATGTAGCTGATCCAATTTTTATTTTTAAAAAACTATGAAAAAAGGATAAATAAGGTTAGTAATGATATAAGGATTAATATTTGGTACATTGGCACTATACTTTTTTTATTTCACAAGTAGCATTAAAAAATTGCCACATATCTCTTTTTTTTTTTTAAATATTTTACTATATCCCTATAGGATACTTGGTAACCGCTAATCTTACTTATAGAATCTAAAAACTCCACTGACAATTTACCAAATATTTTTTATTTGTCATTTAATGAGAGAACTTAGAAAAAGTACATAGGGCATGGATGGGTGGGTGGGTTATTTTTGGATTTTTTTTTTTTGTAATTTATAAAATATATAAACTACAAAATGGTCACCAACTATTTAATTGTCTTTTTTTTTATCAACTAGCTAATAATGATAATTTTAAAAATTGATATAACAACAACTTTAACCCTCAAAATTTATAAAATCACATAAAGTACGTTAATTTAGTCTTGATTTTTAAAAAAAATTAACCCTAAATATTTACACATTGTGTAATTTGGTCTCTTTTTTTTGCAGTTTTATTTTTCTTTGTGAC
Source organism: Gossypium longicalyx (assembly GCA_025698465.1). Lineage (NCBI taxonomy): Eukaryota > Viridiplantae > Streptophyta > Magnoliopsida > Malvales > Malvaceae > Gossypium > Gossypium longicalyx. Next base: position 93,979,214 of record CM047000.1, on the reverse strand, counting down.
ATTAAGGGTTAATTTTAAAAAGAATGAGAAAAGATGAAAATTATTATTTTAAATTTTTGGTGTTTCCATTTTTTTGTACATTTTCAATGAAATTTAGCTAATAATTTTTTTTTTATAACTTTTTAGGTAAAAGGGTCACAAAGACAAATAAAATAATAAAAAAAGATCAAATTACACAATTTGTAAATGTTGAGGCTAAATTTTTAGAATCAAGACTAAATTGACACTATGTAAAATGTTAAGAGTTAAAGTTGTTATTATACCAATTTTAAAGGTTGACACTGTTAGCAAGTTAGTAACAAAAAAGAAACAAAATTGGATAGTTGGATGACCATTTCTTAACTTTTCTTAGTTGGGTGACTAAAAAAAGAAATTTACTAATAGTTGGGTGACTATTTTATAACATTTCATAGTTGAGTGATCAAAAATAAATTTACTAATAGTTGGGTGACTACTAGTGTAATTTATCCTTTTAAAGTTTGTTTTATTATTTTGGGCTGGGACTTAGGTTGGGTTTATAAATTTTAAAGGGTTGGGCCGGTTTTGGAGGGATTTGAGCCAAATATATATATTGGTTTGTATTAGGAATGTATAGCACAATACTGGTTCACCCTATTTTTAATGGTTTGTCCAGCCAAAGATCCACGGCCCAAAAGCGGTTCAATCCGATTCTCAGCTCAAACAGTTTTCCCTTATTTCATATTGATGTATTGACCGGTTTTTGATTCAATTAGTCCAATGAATCGAATCGGTTCAAGTTAATTTCAAAAATATTAACATCATATTTGGTTTGGGGAATGCTCCCTCTTATTCATTGAATGGTAAGGCATTCCTTTATTTGGTTGAACGTAATACTCATTTAATGGAATGATTATTATTTCTCTATTGCTTGTCTTTCCGTAATAGCTATTTTTTGGTCTCACCAAAGAATGGCTATTCCATGCAACATTAAATAACAAAAAAAATAATAATTAATTTCCAGATTAGTCCTTTAAAATTTAGACTTAAAAAATATAAAAATAAAATATTTAAAATATTTTAATATAATTTAATATAAAATAATTAATTTCAAAATATAATTTAAAATAAAATAATTTAATATAAAACTAAAAAATATTTTAATATAAAAATAGTTATATTAAAAATATGATTAAATTATATATTATTATTTGTATTAAATTATATTTAATAATAATTATATTAAAATATGATTAAATTATTTATTATTTATTATAAAATTATTTTTAATAATAATTCTATTGGCTTTAAGTACAATAACAATAATCATCTACTTAAAATTTTTTTGCTAAAGATACTTCGGTTATTTCAGTTTTTTTTCTTATGTTATTACAATATCATTCTATTCAATCAAACAAAAGAATACTATTACAGTTCTATTTCATTCCATTCAATCAAATAATTAAATTGCTGATTACAATTTTATTTTATTACAGTTTTATTATATTTCAACTCTATTTCATTACAACGAACTAAACATAATGTAAGTTTACATGCTTAACTTGAGTTAACCCAATAGCATGGTACATTAATCAAAAAATTTCACATTAATATTTAAACTTTTCTACAATTAAATTTAAAGAAAAAGTTATTATTAAATATTAATTTGATTGAGTTGAGTTGATTTAATTCATAAACTCTTATCTAATTCTTAACTTATACTAAGTACATATTATTAAATCAATGAAGTTGTTACACTAACAACGATACTAACTAAATTAAAATTCAACTGGTTGATTTAAATTAATTTTTTTTAATAATCTCATTATAGATTCTAATAATATTTGACTCTTTTTTATATCAGGTTTAGAATTACTTATACTTCTTCTCCAACTCATAAATAAAAGGATAATGAGCTTTAGCACACTTGAATTCTCATCGTCCTACATTAATAATAATACCTATACCAATCAAGCTAAGACTCAAACTACAATATAAACTAATGTTAATTTAAAACATTTAAGGTGTGAAAAATAAAGTTTTATAATGTAAGGTGGCTGTCATACTCATAATTACTAAGTATGCAATTGTGATATAATAATTAATAATCTAATTTCCACACAATAAACCAAAAAAAAAAGGCATCTTTGTAGAATATTTTAAAATGCTTTTCTTTGGATTCCAAAGAATATGATTTATTTATTTGTTAATCTTTAATCTACACATTTATTTTCCTAGGATGTTATAAATGGTTCATTGCTTTTGCACTTAATAAAGCTTTTTTTATTTTATTTTATCATTTTAATGATAATAATTGATAACAACTGGGGCTGACCAAGATCCCAACATAATACTGTTTTAATCTTTAGATATTGTGGCATTCATTGTCGTGCTCCTTTAGAACTCGTTTTCAGTTTGGTGCTACTATTATTTTTTTCAATGGGAATCCACTTCAGAAATCCACACCAATACTTTTCAATAAAGAACAATTCTCTACATTTTTTTTTTTTTTCAATCACAAAACATCTTCCAATATTTAGGTATAAAAGACATACATTGATACAAATTTAATTCGATTCACTTAAAATAGTGAAAAGTCGTAAAATGAAGTACGATGCAAAATAAAATTTTCGTGTGGCAGAAGTTAAAACTTTTTGAGATTGTATAGAGACTTTTTAATGGGTCTGCACAATAATGCTGTATTATGTATAAGGTGGTTATAAGGTATGGAGAACATGATAGATGTTATAACAAAACACAAATAACATTTTATACGGTATAATAAAATATTAAAAGATAAATATATACAAAGAATTGAGACATATGTCAATTTTTTAATTTCATTTAACTTTAGTTGTGGAGTTAAAAAATACATTATTTTTAAATTTATGTCTGTTTATAAGACTTGTGATAAATAAGTAAATTTATAAATAAACATCAAATATATATTTGTGCATTTCAAGAAAAAAAATTATTCCTTAATCTTTATTTTGATACAAATGGAGAAATCCAAATCTAAATCTAGAAAAAGAAAGAAAGAAAGCATGGAACCCTAAATTGATAAAACCAAACAAACAATTAAAATAAGCTTAGTCAGATACATGCATATATATATATATATATATATATATTATGATATTTTATTTGGGGTTGTTTTTAGAAGATTGATTAGAAACAGCCCCTTTGTTTAAATCCAAAACTACAAAATCTTGATTGGAAATGGGTGTTGTCGTTGTTTGAGTGGCCATTTGAAGTTCATCACCACTAATGGGAATTTCATCCTTAGTGTTGTTGTTTGATGAATCTGACGAAATCTGATCTTTGCTTTTTCCCCACAAGACCATGTAAAGCCCTACAACTATCACCATTGCTCCAATTACCCTGCAATTGTTTGGCATTTGAGTTGACATCAAATTAGTTTTAAATATATCATGTAAGAAAAAATATATACAAAACTATTGAATTGTCTTTTTGTGTTGATTAATTAGGCTTTTTGGTGACACCACAGTCCATCAAAAACTGTCACCTAATATTTTGTGGGTTAAAGGGAAATTCATTTTAAATTATGCATATTTTTACCAATGAAAGTCTTTATATTAAGAGTCAGATTGTATTTTAATTTTTTTATTTAAAAAATGAGTAAATTAATCTTTGTGTATTAGATCAAAGAGCAAATTAGTCATTTCTATTAAAATTATTATCCACTTGTATTGTTAAAAACTAGCGTGGCTGACAGAATAACTACACAATGACACATGACGTGTCATGTGTACCTCATACCGATGAATGGAGACCTATTTTTAACAGTAGAATCAGATGAAATTTTTATCAAAAGGGCCAATTTACTTTTGATATAATGTAGAAGAACTAATTTGCTCATTTGTTGGGTAGAAAGTACAAAATGCAATCCGACTTCTAGTACAATGATCTCTATGATACTTTTACCATCTTTTGACTAATTGACACTACTGAATTTATATTTCATTAAATAACTAATTCAGCCAAGAACTTTATTTTAAAAGAAATTAGGAATAAAATGTCGATTATATAAAATATTTGTAATTAACGAAACTAAATATAAATATTTCCCTTTCTAAAAGTTGATATGATATTGGTGGACTAAGTTATGTGGGATCCCATATAGTTTAATACATAATTGTAAATTGTCTCGGTTAAAAGTATTTAGTTTAGGAAGCAATTTACTTTATTTTTATTTAAAAACATTGAATCCAAATGAAAGCTACTTTTATTTCCTAGTGTTCTAAAAAATAGAAGATTCAGATATGCAAATTACGTACCTTCCTAAATACATTATCTCAGAAAAGATAAAGGAGCTCATAATGGCAACTATAACCATTGTTAAAGGGTTAAATGACGCAAAGAAAACAGGGCCCTTTGCTTGAATCACCATTGCTCCTATATAATAAGCAACCCCGGAACATATAATTCCCTGCCAAAAAATAAAAAATTGAATATATATGATGTTACGTTTGTCTGTAATTGTGATAAATGTAATTTGATACCATCATAATTTAAATCCGTGATAAGAAAAAAAGGGCTTTCTTACACTGTAAACTACAGCAAAGAGTTTAGAATCCCAGTGAATGGCCCAAGCAGCAGCATTGCCCCTTTCCATTACTAAGGCAACAATGCCACCTTCAATTGCGCCCATAAAGCAAACTAATGTTGTTAAGGAGAGCTCGGCAGGGTATGATTTTAGGGTAATCGCCTATACAAAGACCAAAACATGGTTATAACTCAAAAAACCTATATTGAATTTGCTTTTCAATTTAACTCAAAGCCTGTGCTACTTGGCCTCAATTGTAAGTATTATGTATAGTACTCAAATTTGAATGTGAGTCTTTGGTACGAATATTTATCTTTAAAAAATTATATTTTTATATCTGTGTTTGGATATGTGATAAATAGAGGAGTTACATACAGAAATTTTAAGAAAAATGAAGAATTGAAGTAACATGAGAGGGTCCAAATTTGGATTTCTTACTTGAAGAATGACAAAACATGCCCAACAAACACATCCTACAAGGATCATGACAGCACCCTTTAGAGCATCTTCATTGTTGTTTGCATCAGTGTTAGTAGATTGGTGATGATTATTGACTTTGGTCCATGGCAATGGCAACATTGGCCCATAAACCATTGTCATAATCATTGCTCCTGCAACAGTTCCAATGGTCCCCAAAATCTTTGCTTGGCACTTCACTTTCTTCACATCAACTTTCTCAAGCCTGCAAAAATATCAACTTTCAAGATCAGAAAATATGTAAAAATTCATTTTTCGTGAAATAAACGTTTCTAGTCATATTTTATTTACAATCAACTGCTAATTTACCTGCAAACCCAAGCTAGCAAAAACACAAAGGCTGGTAGAACATTGGACAAGGCGGTCGCCACGGTTGCTGTCGTGTACTTTATGCCGGTATAATACAAGTTCTGATCGATAGCAGGCCTGTAAGAAAAATCAAACGTTACGTCCACGATCACGATTAACACCGAAAAACTTGGTTAATGGTTTAAGATTTGATTACTCTAATAAGCCCAACAAAGCTATCTGAACAAAGATAGATAAGGTCATCTTCGGCCGAACTTTCCTGCAAAAAATGAACATCATTCGGATTGTGATTTCCGGGACCAATTCCGAACTCAAACATAAACAAAAAAAAAAAAAAAAAACCAAACCTGTCGAAAACAATGGCGAAAGGAGCAAGAACAAGAGTGGCAATGATGAACCGGTAAACCACTAAAACATGTTGGCTCATACCTCTGTTAAGAGCGTATTTGGCAACTATGGGCATACCGGCAGAGCCGAACCGCATTAAAACCATGGCCACATATGGCAAAGCTTGATTGTAAAAGCTAACTGAGGACTTCAAGCTCATGGTGTTCTGTTTTTTTTTTTTGGTTAATCTCTATTTGGCAAATTTAAAGATTTCTTTGAAGAAATGAAGAAGGCGATGTATGTATTTATATACACTACTTTTTGTCACTTTTGCATGTCAAAATTATTACTAATTCTTCACGTCTTCCTCAACTGTTTTTAAAAATTTAGGACAAAGGTGGAGTTTGGTACATGATGCTCCCAATACTTACGATTGATAAAATTATTGTGTGATCTGACATGGTGTGGTGATTTTTCAATTACAGACTGACTGGTGATAGCATTATTCCGAAATCAACTACTTGCTTTAAGGTTTAGATTATTTGTTTGGTTTAAGAACTAATTTGAATTCATATTTTAAAAATAAAAATAATAGTTAGATTAAAATTTTAAAATAAAATCATAAAAATATTTTAATATTTTATTAGATGTGGCACGAATTTTTTTTTTTAAAATTACCTTCAAAATAATATATATTTTTTAATTGAAAATAATATCTATTGTTTTATGAAAAATAATGGATATTTTTTAAATTTTATATGAAAAGATAAAATTGTCCTTAAAATAATATCTATTACCGGATTCTTGGTAATCTAAGTTGAGACCAAGGTAGTGAGTACTGGTGGACACATTGTTTTTCTATTAGAACTAGTACATAACGGTATTGGTATGCTTTGGTGTACTATTTTAGGTTTATCGATATTTAAAAAAAATATTTGATAGATATAAAAACATTTACAAATATCAAATAAATGATACTAAATAAATTTCAAATGTAAAATATTTATCAATTATATAAAATACTCATTAATAAAACTCATAAATAAAAATTCATAATTCAATAAATTCAAAATTATCAAAAAAAAAAAAAAAAAGAGCTAAAGGGTGAAGGGCTTGTTTTTATTATACAAGAAGCTGATGGACGAATGAGGTTTTTTTTCTTGGATAGTCAGGTGAGTGGATTTTTTTTTATATTTTAAAATTTATATTTTAAATGTGAAACTATGTCCTAATTTTTTTTAAATATTAATAAAAATCTCAAAAGCGAAGATCGTAAAAATAGAAGAAAAAACCAACAGGTTCATTCTTAACATCAGTTGAGCGAAAATATTATTTATGCTAGATGATCAAGGATAAGGGTTAGGAAAATATAACGAAAATTCAAGGGAAAGATTCAAACCCAAAACCTCACTCACACGAGTACAACACTTAACTATTGAACCAGAACAAATTACTTGACAATATTTCACAATCTTAACTTGAAATCAAGATGTAATCACTCTTGGTTTCACTAACCCAATTTCTTTTAACTCAGCTTTCAGGATGTGACAGAGTACAGGTTGCTTTGACACATGTCGATGAGTGTTGGACATAACTTATACTTCAGTTATACTGATGAGCGTTGGATGCAATATATTTACTTTTGATTTTTTGATGAGGCACTGGGTGCCAAATTTGGTGTGTTTGTTAAATCCGTGTATCTGTTCGAGTCCGAATTAGGTTAATAGGGATATAAAATGTGAAGTTGATAATGGTATATCAATTGAATTGATATTGTGAAATAATGCTTAAAGGAAGAGTTATGATATATGAATTTCAGTAGTATACGAAAGATTATGCAAACTAGACATACAAGTCCAGAGGACTGGTATGAGAATGTGATGAATCAATCGATTCGATTCAAAAGATGATATGAATATGATATTTAATTGATTAAATATTGATTAATTATGTGAATATCATTGTAATGTTGATTATAAGTGAATTGGAATGTTATATGTTTGAATTACTATATGATATAGTTATATATTGAACTCACCTTGTTGATATGTGATTCCCATGTTTAGGCAAACTTGTCAAGCTAGTAGTTTATCGTATTAAATTGTAAATTGAGGTAAGTTATTGTTCATTGCCTGTGAATTTACTAAGCATTCGATATGCTTACCCCGTTGTTTATATATCATAAGGTGAATGTGTTTATAACATGATTGTATGTTTGAATTATAAATTTACGGTGTATTTGACAATAGTTGCTCCAACAACGGATGTGACATATTATAGCTTGAACTCGACGATTGGGTTGGGCGAAGGGTGTTACAATAGTGTTGTAAAAAATTTAACAATTCAATCAACTTTTTTGTCCAAAACAAAACAATTTGACTAAAATTTGAAGTTTAAAGACCAAAGTGACAAAATATACTTAAACCCGCTTAACTTATTATTCTCTTAATTATTACAATAAAAACCGTACCAACTAAACTAAGGCACAACTTGTAGTTATTAATTAATATTTTAAATCATTTTAGAAGTTTGTATAGCGTTAAGAAATTTTTCGGAAAAAAATTGAAAATGGCACAAATACTAACAAACATTTTTCTAAATATCTTTTCATTAAATACAACTTTAATGAAATAAAAATCCAACCAAATTCTTGTAACTAATTAAGGAATCTATATAAACTCTTGTAATTCTAACTTTTTCATTAAAAATTCTTGTGAATCTTTGGTTAAAATTGTTTTAAAAACTCAAATTAGTAGCTTCAGAATCTTATTCCTATGGAAAAGAATATTCACATTCAGAGCAAAGCATCCATTAAATTTAAATACATAAAAATTAAAAGAAAAGTAGTTCCCACTAAAATTACCAACTCTTAGGGCCAATAAATCCTCTTTATTCCACACATAATAATATCAAAATCAAGAACCAATGTATGGAAGAAAATAGAAGGGGAAAGAGGACCATATTGCCTACCAAGTGCAAAATTTTATGATGGATTGGTTGAGTTTGGTAATTCATTGCTAAATGTTATCAATTCTTTGGAGAATATTGGGAAGAAAAAAGTTCTAGAATTCAAGTTCAAGAAATATGTTTTCGTTTTTATTTAATTTATATTTTTGTGGGTATTTTATATTAATAATGTATCCGGTTGAGATGATAAAAATAAGACTTTGAACATCTATATTCGAATCCCATTATATTTGAGTTTTGTTTAAATTTTATCCTGTCTTGAATCTTACCATGTGTAGGGTTTATTCTGGTCTATGTTAGGGCATTTATGTTTTTTAAACGATTATTTCTATTTTATCACACATGTATGCATATGAAAGATAACGAATTTAGAATATAGATATGCGTTTAAAAATAACATACAATAAATAAAAAATCATATAGTTTGAAACTGATAATGATAACACATATGCAATATGTATAAAATGAAAATGAAAATATTAGTTTAATTTGTGAGTAAAAAGAAATTTAAATAGATAAATACATCAAATTAAAAATATTAAATGCACCCAAATTGTTTTTCATAGGATTGTCAGTTTTCTATAATATGTCAAAATGTTATAATGTTGGTGAAAAGAAAATTCAATCTAAAAAAAAAGTCAATATTAAGTTAACTTCTGAAACAAACTCAATTAATGGCATTGTTAATATACTAACAATGTGGGTAAAACCTTTTGTATAATAATACTAATTTATTAAAAAAATTAAAATGAAGCTTTAGTTATAATGGTAAGGTTGAGATCTAATGTATGTTGATGACATGAGTCTAAATATCATCATTTGTAATTTTTTATTGGTTTTGTTTAAATATAAAAAAATGAAAATACCCTTGCAAGAGTATAATTTATTTCAAATATATAAGGATAATTCGGTAATTTCTCCAATTAAGTTGGTGTCAATCTGAGGTTTAAATAGTAGTATAATAATATTTAAACAATGATATTTAAAAAAATATATATTTATTGCATTGATAAGATAATAGAAAATGTAAATAATTTATTAAGATTTACATACATATTTGGCACTTGAATTTGATACATCTTCCCTAATTGGTGCTTAAGGTTTTTTTAAGGGTGTTAAATATGACTCATATTTTGAGTCAAATTTGAAAAATAATCTTTCAGTTAAACTTTGTTTACTTGTTTCAATCAAACACTGATTAGTTTAGATTATTTTATTATTATTTGACTTATGAATTTAGCCTATAAATAGGCTCTTTTACAACCTTAGAAAAATACACCCATTAGAGATTAGAACTCATAACACATTTAGAGAATTTTGTGTTTATGTTTTGTGGGTTTTTTGTTTTTCGGGTTTTCGGGGTTTAGTTTTTATCTGTATCTTTTGTACTCTTTGTTCTTTTGCCATTATAGTAAAATTATCTTTACCCGTGGTTTTTTATCCTCTTTGGAGGGGTTTTTCCACGTTAAATTTGTGTGTTCAATTTTTCAATTTATTCCGCTATTTTTTCTTGTTCGTTGTTTAAACGAGTCGATCCTAACAAGTGGTATCAGAGCTAGTTTAATTTTTATAAATCAGCTCATTCAAAGATGGCAACAACAAGGTTTGAAATTGAGAAGTTCGATGGTGAGACAAATTTTAATCTGTGGCAAGTTCGGATGATGGCAATTCTAGTTCAATCTGGTTTGAAAAAGGTTGTTACCGAGAAAAAGTCTGAGAATCTAAATAAAACAGAATGGGAAGAGCTTGATGAAAAGGCTTTGTCTGCAATCCAACTGTGCCTTGCGAATACGGTATTGCAGGAGGTATTGATGGAGAAGACCTCATCTGCCTTATGGAAAAGGTTAGAAACTCTTTATGCGACTAAGTCTCTGGCTAACCGTTTAGTGTTGAAACAACATCTATTTACGTTTCGCATGAAAGAAGGTGAGGTTCTTAGAGATCACATCAGTCAATTCATTACTCTTTTAAATGATTTAAAGAATGTTGAGGTTCATATTGACGATGAAGATCAGGCTATGCTATTATTGTGCTCTTTACCCCCTTCATACAAGTCTTTCAGTGAGACCCTGATTTATGGCAGAGACATTCTCTCGTTCGAAGATGTGAAGGGTCATTTGTTGAGTAGAGATAAACTCGATAATGAGTTTCATTTGGATAGCAAGGCAGATAGGCAACCTTCCGTTTTGGTAACATCAAAGAACGAGACAAAAGGTGTCGCTATTGTAAAAAATTAGGTCACGTCAAAGCAGATTGTTATAACCTGCGAAATAAAAGAACTGTTGAGAGTAACGAGGAAGATGTAGCTGGTGCTAATTTGGCCGATGAAAACGGTGATGATTTCTTGTTAGTGTCAACGAGCGATAACTCTAAGCTCACGTCCGAGTGAATCCTAGATTCGGGATGTTCTTTCCACATGTGTCCCAATAGAGAATGGTTCTCTATATACAGTTCGGTTGAAGGTGGAGTTGTGCGCATGGGAAACGATTCATCTAGTAAGGTAATTGGTATTGGTATTGTTAAAATTATGATACATGATGGGACGATTATGACACTCTCAGATGTCAAGTATGTACCTGATTTACGAAAGAATCTCATCTCATTGAGTATTTTAGACTTGAAAGGATGTAAATTCAATATCGAGTCGAGCGGTATTAAAGTATCTCGTGGAGCTCTCATTTTGTTAAAAGGTAAGAGAACTGGCAGTCTTTATATTCTGGAAGGTTCTACAGTGACCGGTGAAATCAGACGTCCCTCGTCCGTTATGAAGTCGAAGTCAACTCGTTTGGAGCGGAGACAACTTGGTCATAGGAAGGAAAAAGGTATGACCGTTTCGTTGAAGAGAGGTTCTCTTTTGGATACAGGTTTTGAAAAGTTAGGGCACTGTGTTCATGAAAAGCAGACCCGGGTTAGTGTTGATTTGACAGTGTACAAGTCGAAGGCTAGAAGTCTTTCAGTTTCTAAGCACAAATTTGACCCAGTTAATTCCCTGCATAGTTCAAGATAGGCTCGTGGCGGGCTTTGGCAAAGATGGCGTTGTGGAAATATGAGTGAAGGTGGAGATTTGTTAAATATGACTCCTATTTTGAGTCAAATTTGAAAAATAATCTTTCAGTTAAACTCTGTTTACTTGTTTCAATCAAACACTGATTAGTTTAGATTATTTTATTATTATTTGACCTATGAATTTAGCCTATAAATAGGCTCTTTTACAACCTTAGAAAAAACACACCCATTAGAGATTAGAACTCATAACACATTTAGAGAATTTTGTGTTTACGTTTTGTGGGTTCATTGTTTTCGGGTTTTCGGGGTTTAGTTTTTATCTCTATCTTTTGTACTCTTTGTTCTTTTGCCATTATAGTAAAATTATCTTTGCTCATGGTTTTTTATCCTCTTTGGAGGGGTTTTTCCACGTTAAATTTGTGTGTTCAATTTCTCAATTTATTCCGCTATTTTTCTTGTTCGTTGTTTAAACGAGTCGATCCTAACAAAGGGTTAAATCACATTTTGAGATTTGAACTTGACAAAATTTCTCACATTGAGACTTGGACTTTTTTTTATTCAAGTTAGTCCTTGAAAACCTTAAAATTCAGGCCCCAATGTAGGAACAATTGCCAAGTTCAAGACCTAACCTGGAAAAAAAAGTTCAAGTCCTAATGTGAGAAAAGTTGTCAAGTCCAGGTCCCGATGTGGAAACAATTGCCAAGTTTAGGACTTTAGACAAAAAAAATTGTTCAAACCCCATGTGGAAAATTTTACCAAAGTTCAGGCACTAAATAGTTATTTAACCCCTTTTTTTTTATCCTAGATTGATATCTGAATTTTTTTTTCCATAAACTAATTTAGTTTTTTTATACAATCATTAAATCAGAGATAGGTGATAGTAGGAGATCACGACATGTGACATTGATGACATGAAATTATAATTTGAAAATTAACTAAAAATTCAAAAATATTATCAAAATAAAAATTTTTAAAAATCATAAGTAAAAAATATATTACAATTTTAAAAATAAAATAAAATAAAAAATGGGTTTCTCATTCATGCAAGTAACGAAAGTCATCGGCATTTTTTAAAGGCTTAATGATAAATTTGGCCACTAATGTTTACATGTTTTGTTAAAATAACCCTGATTGTATTTTTGAGCCTTTTTTTACTATCAATCTTTATTATTATTTTTTCAAATTGCTTTTTTTAACAAATTTGATGAAAGTATTGTTAAAAAAGTTAACGAGATGATGTGGAATAATTTTAATGAGATGTAGTTTATTATTTAGATAACCCAATAAAATAATTACATCTGAAAAACAATAAAATAAATAAATAATTCATGAAGTTAAAAAAATAAATCTTAATTTAAAGAAAATAAACGTAATTATCTAAAAAAAGGTTTGAAAATGAATGCACACATTCATTATTTTTGGTTTGATTTATTAATTATCTTTTTGAAACCTATTAATAAACAAATATGTATTCATTTTGAAACCTCTTTTTAGATAATTACACTAATTTTCTTTAAATTAAGAGTTTTTTTTGAATTTCATGTATGATTTATTTATTTTATTATTTTTCATATGTAATTATCTTATTGGGTTATCTAAGTAATAAATTACATCTCATTAAAAATATTTCACATCATCCCATTAACTTTTTTAACAGTACTTTCATTTCTATCGCAACATGATGGACTTTTCCTAGGTTAAGAATGGACCAATTATGAAAACTCGGGTGGAAATTTCTTTTACCCATTTCTCTCGGTAATCTATTATTAACAACTTCTTTCCAAGTTCTTTCACTGTAAAGAAAAAAAGAATATGAGAATCCCAAATCACGTGCTCATTCATTACTACGGGATACTCCAATATCGATAGTTAGTCATTTGAGGGGGTTTTATTAGTTTTTGTGACACCTCAAACCCGACGTAGAAATTATGACCGAATCTGGCGATGTCACATGATAGGGTGTTTGAAAACTATGTTTCTACTATAAATCCTTTTCCGTTTCATTACTCTTGTCAACTCCAAAATCGCTTACTTGTTTACTCAATTGTTTTTAAACACAATTCGTTGCGGAAGCTTTAGAAATCATTTAATTTATGAAAAACTGAGTTAAGTAGGTAAATCCGTCCATCTTAGAAAAACCCTTTTGTTTTAGTGAAAACCATTTGTTCGTTGAGTTTGTGCAGTTATCAAATCCAAAAAAAAGTAAAAAATCGAAAAAAAGAGCAAACAGTCCAAAAATTCCAATTTACATAAAAAAACCCAGAAAATAATTAAGAAATAAATACCAAAACTGAAATTAAAATAGTTTAAAATACGTGTGGCCACCATTGAATCCTCCGCTGCACCGGTCTGTCAAGTTTGGGGATTACCTGTACACATTAAACAGAAGAGGTGAGTTTATGTAAACTCAATGTGTAATCTCCACAAAAAACATGCATACAGTCACTTAGCAATAAACAGTCAAATGCAGTTTGGGCTTAAGCCCATTTCAGTTTCAGCATCAGCGGCGGTCGGCCCTTAGCCTATAACAGTATCAGTAACAGATATACAGATTTCAATAACAAAGTCCTACCCAACCAGCCTCTGCACACCATCTCCGTCCAACCCTACACTCCATATGGAGATTAAATCAACCCACCCATCCCCACACTTTAGGTAGTACCGAATGCGGTACAAATAGTAGTTTGCAGCTGAGCTGCCAGTATATTAGGCTTGAGAGCCTTTCAGTACACTTCCTCCAAATAATATCATCCCAACCCAATGCAATGCAACATACAATAGATGGCATGCTATTAGGTGATTATCAGTACATACACTCAATTCAGTTTACATACAAATTATTAACATGCTCAGTACAGATATTATACAATCAGTTTCACATATTTAAGGGTCTAAGTAGTGCTTACCGACCCTACAGTAGGTTCACAGTCGACTTGGGCGACCCGTGCAACCTTAGGAATCAATTCAGTAAAAGTGGGCTCACACGCCCATGTGGCATGCCCGTGTGGGCTCAAATGCCCATGTGGCCTACCCGTGTGGGCCCAAATGCCCGTGTGGCCCACACGACCCAAATCAATTAAGCCTGTGTGTCGCACATGGCCTACCTGGCCATTACACGGTCGTGTCTTATGCGTACGGCCTGGCCTCGTCGATCACACGCCCGTGTCCCATCATACGACCTACCACACGGGTGACCACACGCTCGTATGGTATTGACAGTGAGGTTTTTGGCTTTCGTCGAAACCTAGTTTTTTTGCATTTTCATATACACACCTGATTTCGATTGATGCTAAAACGATCCCTAAGCACTCCAGAACCTATAAATGACAAGTAACCCATCAATTAATCATTTAACCCGGTTCCTAATCGAAAACACTAGATGAAAACCAACTTCTAAACCAACGGGAAACGTTACCTTTGCTCGAACAACAAAAATTCCACACACCTAAAGTGGCGATTCCAAACCCTCGACCCCTTGAATATCTCTTAAACACCAAAAGAAACCCTTAGCAAAACGATTCATCACTCAAATGAAAATCGAATGTACCAAAACTCAAATCGAATATACCAAAGAGACGAATTGGAAAAAGGAAAATAAAGAAGAAAGGTAGAGTTTCAACAACAGAAGGGAGGAAATCGAAAAAGAAGAAGGAAAACAACAAGTGAAAGGGGCGATGATCAATTTTTCTGCAGAGATAATTTTTTTTAATCCTACTACCTACTCTATCTCAACCACCCACTACTCAAATTTTCAATACAACTCAAACTCTCTGCCATCATTCCAAGCAAAAACTTTTCCCCCCTTAGCCACACAAGGATTCGAACACCAGACCTCTAACATACTAGTACTTTACTTAACCACCAAACCAGCAGACCTATTTTGATATAAAATTACAAATAACTAAATATAAGCCCACTGAATAGAGATAAGACTTATATTAGAAAAATACCAAAATTTTCCAAATGCAAGGCTTGAACTTAAGACCTACCATACACACCCAGAACACTTAACCACTGAAGCAAACACACAGTTGTGTCACATTTTCACAAAAGCCAAAAATAAAAATTTTGGGGCATTACAGTTTTAGTTTTAATAGAAATAGAAGCAGAAAATATATATTATATATTTTATTTTGCTATATCCGTGTATTACTTATCCTTACGAAATATCAAACGAAATAGAATGATTTGAGAAAGGATATAATGAAATTCTTTGATTGATTTTTCCTAGAGAGAGAAATGCTCCGTTTTATTTGACCCATGGGTCCAACAAAACCAAACCATTACACAATTAACAATTCTAATTAAATTAATATTTTTTACTATTTACATATTCAAAATGACTAGAAAATCAAATTTAATAATTTAAATAGTACCGTAATTTATTTACATATTCATTTTGAAACCTCTTTTTAGATAATTACACTAATTTTCTTTAAATTAAGAGTTGTTTTGTTAATTTCATATATGATTTATTTATTTTATTATTTTTCACATGTAATTATTTTATTGGATTATCTAAGTAACAAATTATATCTCATTAAAAATATTCCATATCATCCCCGTTAATTTTTTTTAACGGTACTTTCATCAAATCTGATAAAAAAAAAACAATTTGAAAAAAAAACAAAGGTTGATGGTAAAAAAACCTCAAAAATACAATTAAGACTATTTTAACAAAACATATAAACGTTAATGGCCAAATTTATCATTAAACCTTTTTAAAATTATACAAACTAAAGTAAAGCCCCCATTTTTTATCAGCAAAAACCCACTTTTAACTTTTAGACTTGGGAAACAATACTCTCCACTATCTTCATCTCATCACCATCAAATCTGCATTCACATCTTCAATAATTGTTTAAACCCAAAAAATTTGCAGTATTTTATATATTAAAAACTCCTAAAAAGAAATCAACCCAACAATTTCAGAGACAGATTCTTTGCTTCCAAGAAATCAAAACTCTGGAAGTTTCTGATGAAGCCATTGAAGCTTCCGATCAATATTTTTGGGAAGGATGAACAAGTTAAAGAGAATTTTCCTTTAAGAAATTTTATTTTAAAGTTTTTTTTTTCCAATTTTTTTTAAAAAATCTAGAAATTAGTTTTTGAAATTTTATTTTTTAAATAATGTCCGTCATATGCTGCAATCACACTGTCACCTATTCTCGACTTAACCTTATTATAATAAGAGTATCAAATTAATTGACAGAAAAAAAAATTGAAGTACTAAATTGAGAAAAAATTCAAATTCAAAGACCAAATATGTATTTACTCTTATAAATGATATTTTGGTTATCTTGGCAAGCTTAAGATACTAAATTACTTAGAGTGTTTTTCTAACACAATGCATAAAATTATTCATAGTCCCTTCTTAATTCATAAATAAGAGAATAATGCGCTATAATATACTCGAACCCATCTCATCAGAGAAATGTAAGTATTTACAAAAGTGTCTTTTTTTTTTAAATATCTATATAACATACTACTAATGTACTAGTTTTGGTATATGAATTTGGTTTTTTTTTAATTGAGTAATTTGTAACATTAACTTAATTAATCATTTCATATAATATATAATTAGATTATACATATCTTAAAAATTAAATATAATAAATTGATTATTTTCTTTTACCAAAATTTTAAAATAATTGATCATTTAATAAGGTATAAATTTTTTAAAATTTATATTTCGATAATATATTTTAATAAACGAGTGAATTTGAAGTATATCAACTTATTAATTTTATATTTATTTTTTTAGAAAATAATAAAATGAGATAATCTAACTTACTAATAATTAACAGGGATAAATTTTAAAATTATACATGAAATTTAGTTTAATATATAATTGTATATATGAATTTTAACTTGGTGCAACCATACACATTTAAAGAAATAAACATATCAATTTATTTTTTTATTGTATAAATATAATTATTTCTGTATACAATATATAAACATAAAGTGATGTTATATCAATAATTTATAAAAATTAGATCAAATCAAAATTTTATTTATACAACTGTATATTAAATTAAAATTAATGTATAATTTTAAGATTTATGACGTATAAATTTATATAAAATAAGATTCTATTTGCTTGGTTTAATTTTGGAAAGAAAAAAAAATGTAAGATTTGTTTTATTTATTAAAATTTGTGAATGGATATAATTGGTGGCTAATTAAAGGTAAAAAGAATATATATATATATATATATATATATTGTTGATAAAAAAGAAAAAGAAAAGACATGAATTTATGTCACACTACTTACTTTTAGACCACTACATTCAAATCTATTGACACGACATTTCATCTTCTTTTTCTAAAAAGAGAAAGAAAAGGAAAATCAATAATGTTCCAAAAATCATATTAAAAACCATATCCATAACATTTTCTTCTCTCTTTTTTTCATTTTATTAAAATTTAAATAAATGTCGATATTTTAAATCATTTTTATCAATTTTCAACTTTTAAATATAAAATTACTAAAATAATTTTATTTTATTTTTTTATACTTAGTTTGATTTGAATTGAATCCTCAATAATAGGAATTAAATAAATTATTTTAGATTTAATCAAATTTTAATTGTATATTGTTAATACGATATTAATTTTTTGAATAATAAAACTATTTTTTTAGTACCTTATAACTTTACTATATATAGATTCAAAATAAATTTATTTTTTTTAACTTTAGTTTTTGTATTATAGTTTGATTTAAATTGAATATCAATTATAACAACTAAATAAATTGTTTTGGATTTACTTAATTTTTTGAAATTATGAGTTTAATTACAATGATAAATAATACAAATTTGAATTAACTATAATCATAATCAAGCATTATAAAATACAGTCCAAACAATAACCAAAATATGTCTAGAACCAAGGCATAGTCAAGGGGCTAGAAGGGGCTTGATTCCCTTAAAATAGAATTTTTTTCTTTATATCCCTTTAAAATTTATAAAAATTTAAATAAGCAAAGGTCAAATTGCACTTTACCCCCTAAAAATGATAAAAAAATGATTTAATCCTTTAAAATTTATAAAGATATAGATATTAAATTGGTAAAATTATATTTTTACTATCGTAACAATATACAATTTAATTTCGACCCCTCTAAAAAAAATTTCTAGCTTCTCCCCTATCTAGAACCAAACTAAAATAGTTTTAATAAATTGGACAGAGATCTCACACATGATTTACATACGATAGGACTCGAATCTAAGATATCAAAATCTCAAGACCTCAACTTTGCCAAGGTCTCACTAAGAAATTATAATATGATTTTGAAAATTTGTTGAATAAAAAAACTATTTTTATATATAATTTATATAGTATATGTTACTTCATTATATACTAGATTCAAAATAAATTTATGTATTTATATTATTATTTAAACCTTTGACTAAGTTGATATTACAAGTCAACCAAATACCAATTCAATTGGGAAATGAAAAAAAAATTCTCACAAAGTAACAAATATTATTATGACATGTTTTTCTCATTTTATATTTTTATATAAAACCAATAAAACTAGAATGATTTTTTTTTTTTAAAAAAAGTACCCACAAGTGGTGAGAGTTGAATCTAAATCATCATAATTAAACACTACAACTTTACCATTTCAACCGATGCCTAATTTAGTTTTGATATAATGACAAATTTAGCCCTCAACATTTACATTTTTGCCAATCTGACTCTTATTCTTTTTAGCTAAATTTTACCATTAACCTTTAAAAAAAAATCAAATTGTTTTCTAATAAAAATACTAACTAAAGCATTAACTTTTTAATGATGTTGGTTTGACAATCCACATGGCAATCCACATTTACTTTCGTGCTAACATGACACTAACTATCTTATATGACCTATCAGGAAATAATTTTAAAAATATAGAAAAACAAAAATATAAAAAATTTCATAAAAAATTTAAAAAAAATATAGAATTACATGTGGATTGCCATGCAAGCTGTTATGTTTAAAAATTTAACGTTTTAGCTAGTATTTCCTTTACAAATACAACAATTCAACTTTTTTTGGAAGATTGATGGTCAAACTCATTTTATTTTTTTTAAAAGTTGAGGCAAAATTTAATGAAAAAAAAATAAGGATCAAATTAATAAATAATATAAATGTTGATGGTTAAATTTAACATTATACAATTAGTTTTTACATAAGTTTTTATAAATATATTTTTACATAATACTTTATGTGCTATAATCTAATTTAATTCTATTTTTTTACTTGAGTTTGATTTGAATCGAATCTTCACTAATTAAATAAATTATTTCATATTTAATCAAATTTCAACATTTTCAATAATATTTTGCTCATATGACTTTGAATTTTTTTTATGCAATACAACTATTTTTAAAAAAAAACTATTAATATATAAGAGCAATTTTCCATGTATGCTCTTTAATATTTTTCACACAGTTTAAGATTTTTCAATTGGATCTTTAATATATTTTCTATAAAAGATTAATACCCAAAATATATAGGGATGGATGAAATAAATAATCAATAAATGATTTAGCTTTGATGGTTATGTAGTTAGTGCATTTCCTAGAGATTTTAGATTCCATCCATCTTTTTTTTATTTTCTTTCCTTTTTATTTTCAGCAACTTATGATGGAAACCACATTAGAATATGTATAATTTAGAGTGAAAAATTAATAAGTGTGGGTAGTAGTACAATAGTTAAGTATTTTTCTTACTTCTTTGTAATCCCAAGTTCAAATTAGGACATTTTCATTCATTTCTCTTTCATTCTCAAAATTTACTATCCAGCCCCTTAAATTTTGAAAACCTATTTAGCTTTTTCTAATTACAAGTAAACTATAATTTCCTTCTCCAAATTAGGCTGAATTTTTGCTCTCATTTTTCCCTATTTCTTCTCTCTTTCCATTCTCATCTTCTTTGCAAAATATTTTTATCATCACCGCTGAAATTTATTTTTGATCCTAAATAAAAAACTATTCTCGATTCCAACTTGTTTCCCGATCAGATTTGTAGTCGCCAATACAAACGTTCATAATCTTTACCAAGAATCGGTAAGTTCAATCCAATCCCAATAATTAATCCCAAATTCTCGTAGTATTTAAATTTGGTGTTAATCTTTCATCCAAATTAATGAATCTTTTACGAAGCTTGCTCAAATTCCGGGTAATCTTGATTAATCTTGAAAATCGTTATTAATTCTTGCGTAAATGTCGTTTGAAGGACCAAATTTAGGTACCCCTAGACCAGATTTAAGCGTGAGGAATGTCACTTGAGATCTCAAAGACAGGTGTGTGTTTCTTTACAAGCGAATCGGGGTAAACTGTGCCTCGAGATAGGGCCACACGGGCATATGGGCCACATGGCCTCTTTACACAGCCATGTTTCCCCTAAAACACTAGGAAATTTGATTCTCACACGGCCTAGGACCCTCCATACGGCCTAGCTGCACAGTTGTGTACCCCCACTAGATGGTCCAAGGCTTCTCACACGGCCGTGTGTCCCCTGATTCTCAGATTTTATAGTTTTTTCCCAGAATTTCATGTTTTATGCAGATTAGTCCCTGAATGGTTCCCTAACTATTTTTAGTGTTTTATTTTCTTCAACTAAGTCCCTGATAATATAATTAATGTTAGAATCTATGATTTGATTGATTGAATTATTGTTATTATATATATAAAAATATATGCATGATATGTGAACAATATATGTATCTATTGTATCTGAATTTGTAAATGTATGTACATATGGTACCATTAAATTGAAACAATACCATTAAATTGAAACAATGATAAGTATGTTATATGCTACTATAATGACTAGTTAGGGGCATGTTATAGTTGCCATATCGGTCTATCATAAAACATATTATTTACTTCTATTTTGATATGTTATAAATTAGTCATATTGCATTAATAATCTTCAACTCTGCCAGAATTGCACTGTCCTCCGACTCCTGAATAGACACATGCCCCGGAGAAGTAGACGACTCCTCTCGATCATGCTTACCTTCAGAATCCATATCCGTCCTGTGTCTAACTTAGGATATCTACACTTTCAGAAAGCAAACACAAAATAAATACATAAATCTACATTTCTAATCTTACAGTTTTGAATTTCTACCTAGACCAGCATTAGAGTCTCAGACATTTCGTTTTTGTAAAATATTTCCAAAACACAAATCATTCCAACTTACTATTGTAAAGTTCCTCAATTTTTTTAAAACAAAAGCACATACGCACACGGTTACATAAAAACATAGGCCGAGTTTTTGCAAACTTGGCTCTGATACCATTAAATGTAACACCCTAAACTTGGCCTAAAAGTTTAGATCGAATCTTGGATGTTACATTAATAATCAAAGTGATTGTAGGTAAATTTTTACAAAGCAAACTGTCACATCGAACCGAAACATTTAATCGATCAAAATTCAGTAAGTAGAATTACATTTAAGTTAAATATATAACTGGAATTAAATAAACGAATAAAAATTCAAAACGAAAATTGTACCACAACTTAATAAAACCTTACAATTCAAAAATCGAATACCCAATTAGAAACTAAAAATACAAACTGATAATTTATTTTTCATCGAAACTGTCAAAGACCTCCACATATCGAGTCCAGCTTCAGAATACAGAAAAGTACTTGAAAGGGGAAACACTAAGGGGGTGAGCTACTCGAGCTTAGTGTGAGTTCGAAACGAGACTTAAACACCCTCACTAAAGCTTAACCAAGGGTCAGAATACAAAAACACATTTTTAGATAAAAAATGCACACAAGCTTAAATTTGGTGTCCTAGAACCACACGGCCGTGTGTTCTGGTCGTGTAGGAGGTCATACGTCCGTTTAAAGAAGGGCACACGGCTGTGTGATTGAGGCATACGCCCTTGTGAACTAGAGACATGGCCGTGGGAACAGACCGTGTAACTCACTGTCTAAAATATGCTGAAATAAAGTATAGTGCAGACATGATCGTGTGAGGATCTCACACGTCCGTGTGCCTACCAGACACGATCGTGTGTCCAAAACACACGTTTGTATGGGATCCCTAAATCCCCAAATTAGACACACGGCCGTGTGGCACCAATTAACTAAATCCTTAATTCTCAACCACACACGCCCCTGTACCCAAGGGACACAGCCGTGTGAAAATCGACAGAAATCCCTAAATTGGCCACACAGCCTTGTGGTTAGACCGTGTAACGCCCAAAACAGTCTAGAAACCCTAATTCCCAAAAGTATACAGCCATGTGAATAGGCATACGCCCGTGTGGCCACTCATGTGGTCATGAAACCACCATAAAATAGCCTCGAAAAACGTACTTTCAGCCATTAAGCATTTTCCAGCCTTCGATAGCTTGAAATTATACTAAAAATATCAGGTTCTAAACATAAAATGGCAGTAACACATCGAAAATAACAAATTTGCGAATACTTACACACCATTTGTCGACTCTTCAATGAGTGGAATTAAAATTTGCAAATAAAATAAAAAGAGTATGAAACCCACACTTGATTTGAGGACGAATGAGCGAAATTCTTCAAAATAAGCACAGCGAAAACTGCTTCCCAAGAGAAAGAAAGAAAAATTAAAGAAAAACCAAAAAAACAAAAAAAGAAAAGATAAGATAAGCCAAGAGAGGGAAAAGAAACGTCTAGAAACAATAATAATAAATAAAATAAAAATAAATAAATAAATAAAACAAAACAAAATAAGTAGAAATTATTAACTTAAACAAAACTAAATTACATTAAAATGTTTTCCCGAAATACACACAGAGACTCGAACCCAAAATCTTGGGGTATACTAACACCCACACAACCATTAGACCAGCAGGCCCATTTTGACACTTAAACGAGCCATTAAACACAATAGCACAACCTTCTCACTGACCTTAGCCGCAAATCTCAAAAACTTTTAACCCTAAAATTTGGGGTGTTACATCAACTAGCTCGAATGTTTGTCCTATAAAACGAGTCAGTGAATGTAGATCACAATAAAAGGGTTGTTATGGCTAAAGCTGGATATAAGATTACCAACTGTGTGCATTGTGCTAAGCGTCATCTTGTAACACCCTAAACCCGACCCAGACGTTATGGCTGACTCTGGCATTGTCACATGATAAGGTGTTTGAAAACTAAGTTTTTACAATAAATCTATTTCTGTTTAATTACTTATCTCTTATTAATTCTAAAATCCTTACTCGTTTAATCAATTATTTTAAACATAATTTGTTGCAGAAGCTTTGAAAACCGTTTTGAGGATATCGTGTGTTTAGAGAAGACTTTGTCTTTTCGAAAACTGAGTTTTCCTACGTCTAGTAGTTATAAATCCATAAAAATAAATAAAAACCATACTTAAGAAAAAGTCCCAAAAGTCCCCAAATTACATTCAAACAAACCACAATAACTAAAACCATAAATCATAAATTATAAATCGTAAAAGTCTAAAAACTATGGTCACCATCGAGTCCTCCGTCGTTCGATCCGTTTAGTTCTGGGGATTACTTGTGCACATTAAACAGAGAGGGGTGAGTTTACGTAAAACTCAGTGTGTAATCCTATAGAAAACAAACAACAGTAAACCCAGTGAACCGTCAAAAATAGTCTTGGGTCTAAGCCCCTTTCAGTATCAGTATCAGTATGCACAAGGGCCTTAGCCCATCACAGTATCAATAATAGATATACAGTATTCAGTAACAAAGTCCTACCTAACCAGCCTCTACACCATCTCCATCTAACCCTACACTCCATGTGGGGATTAAATCAACCCACCCATTCCTACACTCCAGGTAGTATCGAATGCGGCACAAAATAGTAGTTTGCAGCTGAGCTGCCAGTATATTAGGCTTAAGAGCCTTTCAGTACACTTCCTCCAAATAAAATCATCCCAACCCCATGCAATGCAACATACAATACATGACATGCTATCTCATAATATCAGTACATATAACCAGTAAATGTATACATGCATACTATTATCATACTCAATATATATCCATCAATTAGTCCGTTCACACAATTAAGGGTCTAAGTAATGCTTACCAACCCTACAGTATGTTCGTAGTCAACTTGGGCGACCCGTGCAACCTTAGCAATCAATTCAGTGAAAATGGGCTCACATGCCCATGTGGCCCACACGGCCCAAGTAAGTCCAGCTTGTGTGTCACACACGGCCTGCCTGACCATCACACGGCTATGTCTTGCGCGTACGACTTGGCCTTGTCGATCACATGCTCGTGTTAAGGCATACAGCCTACCACACGAGCAACCACATGCCCGTGTGGCGTCGATAGTAGGTTTTCAACTTTTTGCCGAACCGCATTTTCTACTTTACAGGTACACACCTAGTATAGTTTGATGCTAAAACATCCCCCGAGCACTCCGGAACCTAAAATTGACTAGTAACTCATCAATTATTCATTCAACCTGATTCCTAAACGAAAACACAAGATGAAAACCAACTCCTAAACCAACAGAAAGTATTACCTTTGCTCGAACAATGGAAATTCCATGCACCTACAGCGACGATTCCAAACCCTTAGCCCCTCGAATATCTCCTAAACACCAAAAAAGACCCTTAGCAAAATGAATCGTTAAACAAATGAAAACCAAACCTACCAAAACTTACCTTTCAAACGCGAATGGAGAGTGGAAGAAAGGCATAGTTTCGACAACTAAAATGAGGAAAACGAAAAAGCAAGAAAAAGAAAAAAATGGGTGAAAGGGGAGATGATCAGTTTTTTTGCAGAAAGAATTTTGAGAAACTGATAACTCATATCACTATCTACTCAATTTCAACCACCCACTACTCAAATTTTCAGTACAACTCAAACTCCCAGCCATCAAACCGAGCAAAAATATTCCCTCTTGCCCACGCAAGAATTCGAACACCAGACCTCTAGCATACTAACACTCCACTTAACCACCAGACCAGCAAGCCCATTTTGACATGTACTTACAAATACTTAAACTTAAGCCTACTGAGCAGGGTTTAGTCTTTATTCAGAAAAATACCAGAATTTTGCCAAAGACATGGCTTGAACTTGGGACCTCACACTCATACCTAGAACACATAACCACTGAAGCAGATACTCAATTGTGTCACATTTTCACAATAACAAAAATAAAAATTTAGGGCGTTACAACTGGACGAGTGCTGGAGAAAATTGAGTGCCTGTTTTAGTTGTAAGTCGATTAAGCATGAGATTAAGGATTGTCCTTGACCAACCAAAAAGTCAGAAGCTCCAACCCAAAATCAGAGAGCAAGGCAATACCTCTGAGAGGCCGAAACCAAAATAGGGCAGCAAATACTATTGCAACAGGTGCAAACCAAACTGAGGCTAGAAAACCCATCATTGCTTATGCCGTTAGAGGTCATGAAGAGAAGGATGCGTTCGATGTCATTGCAGGTATCCTTACCATAAATTTTGTC
Organism: Gossypium longicalyx; assembly: GCA_025698465.1. Lineage (NCBI taxonomy): Eukaryota > Viridiplantae > Streptophyta > Magnoliopsida > Malvales > Malvaceae > Gossypium > Gossypium longicalyx. The sequence continues at coordinate 93,953,157 of CM047000.1, read as the reverse complement.
TCATAATTTACCTTAATTGATATAGGGTCCACCCACTCTTATGTTTCTTGTAAAATGCCTGAAAAATTAGATGTTGGGATAGAGGAAACCACTACTGATGTTACTGTAGTAAGTCTCTCAAGACATTCAATTATTGTTAACAAAATCTATAGGAGATGTCCATTGGAGGTTCAAGGGGTAGTGTTTCCCGCATATGTTATGGAGTTACCTTTTAGGGAGTTTGATTTGATTTTGGGTATGAATTGATTAGTAAAACATTAAGTTAGCCTAGATTTTACCTTTAAGAAGGTAACTTTGAAAATAGCTGAGGGTGGAGGACTTGTTATGGTTGGGGAGCGACGAGATTATTGTCTAATGTGATTTCCGCTATAGTCGCTGAAAAGCTAGTTCGAAAAGTATGTAAAGCTTATCTAGCCTATGTGTTGGATGGGAATGTCAATAGTTCAGCCTTAAATAATATGAGAACAATTAGGGAATTCCCATATGTGTTTCCCGATGAGTTACTAAGTTACCTCCAGATCGTGAGGTAGAATTTGGAATCGAACTATTACCAGGAACTGCTTTAGTGTCTATTGCTCCCTACCATATTGCACCTAAGGAGCTACAAGAACTAAAAATCCAACTTTAGGAGCTTTTGGATCGCAGGTTTAATCTAATGTTTCTTCGTGGGGAGCTCCGATTCTATTTGTCAAAAAGAAAGATGGTTCCTTAAGGCTATGTATAGATTACTGATAGCTAAATAAGTTAACCATTACGAATAAATATCCTCTGCCCATAATCGATGACTTGTTCAACCAATTCTGAGGTGCAACAATGTTTTCTAAGATATATTTAAGGTCGAGATGTTAACAACTAAAGGTGAAGGAAACAGATGTACCTAAAAGTGCATTTAGAACCCGTTATGGCCACTATGAATTCCTTGTAATGCCATTTGATTTAACCAACACTTCTGATGCCTTTATGGATCTAATGAACTGAGTCTTCAAACCTTTTCTTGATCAATTCGTTGTTGTGTTTATCGATGATATCTTAGTTTACTCCAAAACCAAGCTTGAGCAAGATGAACACCTTAGAAAGGTTCTGCAAATTCTCTGTGAAAATAAGTTGTATGCTAAACTTAGTAAATGTGAATCCTGGCTTAAGGAGGTTATGTTTCTAGGTCATGTGGTATCCGCATAAAGTATCTAAGTAGATCCAAAAAAGATAGAAGCCATCCTAGAATGGAAACAACCCAAAAATGTTTCCAAAATTTGAAGTTTTCTTAGTTTGGTTAGGTATTACCATAGATTTGTTGTAGGGTTTTCCTTAATAGTAGCACCCCTAACTAAATTTTTGACAAAGGATGTGTCATTTAGGTAGATGGAGGATCAACAATCTAACTTTGAAAAGCTAAATGTTGTGTTAACCCAACCTCCTATATTGATACAACCCAAATCAGGAAAAGAATATGTAGTGTACAGTGATGCATCATATACTGGCCTTGGATGTGTGTTGATGAAAGATGGTAAAATAGTTTCCTATACGTCGAGGCAATTGAAGCAATATGAGTGCAACTACCTGACTCATGACTTAGAGTTGACTGTAGTAGTTTTTGCACTAAAAATATGGATGCACTATTTTATGAGAAATGTTACATCTATACCGATCATAAGAGTCTTAAATACCGTCTCACCCAAAAAGAATTGAATCTAAGGCAATGAAAGTGATTAGAACTGTTGAAAGATTATGATTGTGTGATTGAATACTACCCTGATAAAACCAATGTTGTAGCAGACGCTCTAAGTAGAAAATAGATGATAGGTTTAAGAACGATGTTTGCTAGGCTAAGTAATAGGAAAAACTTTGAGTACCCATATCAATTGTTTCTTTTTGTATTTTAAATAAATGGTCTTAATATAATCTATTTAAATTTGATGAATGTACTTTTATTTAGTTGTTTAAATTTTTTATTAAAAAATTATAAAAAATATTTTAAACTTTAAAAATTGTTTTAAAAATATTTCAAATTTCTGAAACTTTTAAAATGTATAAAATTTTTACTCTAAAAAATGCATAAAAAATTAGATAAATTATTTTTATATTGTATTGAAAAATGTTATTTATTTATTAGTGCTTAATATAAAATATTTAAAAAATAAAAATAAATATTTAAAAAGTTTTAAAAATTGTATATAAAAAGTTTATTGTAAACATATTTTTCAACATTGTTTAAAAAAAAATACTTTTTCAACATTTTAGATTTAAAAAGAAACATTATATCTTTGCAAACACGTTTTTAAAAAGGAAGTAAACATCCATGTAAAATTTCGGAAAAACTTCAAAACTATTTGAAAATAATGAAAAAAAAAAAGATAAATTTCAAATTTTATAATAAATGTGAAGACAAAGGGACTTACTAGGCAAATAATCAAGCCACGATTTCAAAATTTTAAAGCATTTAAAACCTTAGAGGACTAAACTTATGAACTTAAAAATGAAAATCCTTGAAAATTAACTTCAAAAACATGTAAGGTCAAATATTGCAATTAATTATGCTGAATTTTTGAAAGTTCAAATAAATATAAAATAAGGACCTAGGTTGTAATTAAAACAGACAGAAGGCCATGTGAAAATAATATGAAAAATAGAGAGACTTATCTTGTAATTTCTCCACTAACTCCAACTACAAAAGCTAAACTTTTACACCTTTGTTCATTTTTAACTTATATATATATAATATTGTCGTAAGCTCAAGGAGGGAGAGATTTTTTTTAGAAAAAATATCTTTGTTTCCCTTTATTTCACTAGCCACTTTTATGGCGAAACCGATTTCTAGCATCATATAGTTCAAGTTTCACCTAAATATCAAATTTAATTTTTTTTCTATAAAAAACATTTTAAGTTTATTTAAAGAACTCTAGCTTCTTGCTTTTAGATTTGGTGGAATAAAAATGTTTCCTCGCAATTAGGGTTGATATATTCAATTTTATTTATTTTAAATCGTTTAAAAATAATTTATTTTGATAATTTATCATGAGGAATTCAAATAAATATGGAGTTGTCATCAAATTAAGTAATCCATGTGTCATTAATATAATTTGCCCATATCATTTTTTTTGTCTTAAAACTTGTAATATATATATATATGATGTATGATATAAATTTCATTTTACTTAAAAAAAAAAAAGTCTTATTTTTAGCAATTTGTGACACTTGATAGATAATATAATATTACTTTTATTTTACTTTTGAAAAAGAAATATCATTGTTTAGCAAGTTGTGGCACCTGAAATGGAAAATCAATATGCCTACTTTTGTGTATCATACTATTCTTAGCTCGTGTCTTCTTCATAAGAGGAGTTACTGTAGACTGAACTGTAAATAGTTCAATTTTGTTAGCTGGTTTTAGGCAATTTAAATAATGTAATTGTATTGACCATTCAAACAGCACTTATAATAATATTTTTGCTTGGGACTCCATATACCTTTTGTCGAAACCATTTTTAAATCGTGTTTTGGAAAATGGAAATCGACTTTAAAAAATGAAAACGGGAGTCGCCACCAACCTGTTTAGGTGTGATTGGGTCACCAATAAATCATTTTGTTTAAAATCATTAGTTTTAGTCTACGAAATCAAGAAAATGGGTTCGGGAGTCGGTTACGTACAAGGAAGGGTTAGTACCCTCGTAACGCCCAAAAATTGGTACCTAATTGATTATCAAATGTCTTAAATGTCAGAAATTAGAAAGTTTTAAGATGTAATCCTCTTTTAATTAGAATGTCTTAATTTTGAAAATTAAGGTTCACTTATTTCAAACGAGTCAAAACGTCACATCCAATAAGTTAGAACGCAACATTTTAAAACCTTCGAAACTAAGTTCGTCTTTCGGAAATTTCTATCTTGAATCAACAAAACGCTATATCCAGTAAGTTAGGACACAACGCTTTGAAATCCCAAAATAGTTGTTTGTATTTTGAAAACTTCAAAAACACTTAGGAGGTTGCTTGACTATTCGAACTCATCGAGAAAAGTCGCAGCCAGAAGAAGTTAGGCACTACCTTTCTCGAAGCTTCCGAACATCAAGTATTACCTTTATTTTTATAAAACTTTTGAATATTGTTTTAAATCGATGTATGAGGATGACATGTCATATTTAATATTATGGAACATTAATACTAAGGCAGTATGCAAAAAAAAAAAATAAATCTAACATTTCCATGCTTAACATGAATAATATATAAGAAGAAGAATAAATAATATAATAATTATGCATGTAATAAAATAATTAAGCTAAAGTAAATAATAGGCAAATAAGAGCATAAATACACACCACATAATGATATACATGAATCATATATAAATTAATAGACATGGCAAATCTTAAACATAAAACATATATATACAAAAATATATATCTTGCATGAAAAAATAAATAAGCAAAATAATCATACAAAATGGAGATTCAACATATATTTAAACAAATTTATTGAACAAAAATGATGCATGATATACAATTTAATATATAAACGTACATACAAAAATCATGATAAAAAAATAGTAATAATAGCAATACGTATATATTAACTCTAAAATAAAGAAAATGTCACTTAATAATAATTTTAAATCAACCTTTAGTATTTAAGTAATAAAAAAATATAAAATAATTAATATATAATAAAATAATTTTTTAAAAAATAATTTAGAATAAGATAATACATAAAAAATAAGCAATTAATAATATAATAAACATATAATACAAATATAATATTTTAAAAATATATATATAATAAATAATATACATAGTAAATAAAATAATTATATAATATATAATATAAAAGTATATAGGTCTAAAATTACAATATATAGTATATAAGTAATTAATTAATAAAATATAACAGTTAAGGATAATAATATATGTATATAAATAATAATATAAAAATATATAAAATGTATAATACATAATATGTAATAATAATGTATAAAATAAATAACATATAATAAAGTAGTTATAACATATAATATAAGAAAATAAAATAAAATAAAGATAAATCATAAGGCCAATTTTAAATTTTTAGAATCTACAGGGGCGGAATTTAAAAAAAATAAAATAAATTAGGGACCCCAAAGAAACACACACAAAATGTGAGGGACTCATAAGGTAATTAAACCATCCTCTTTAAAATGACGTCGTTCCTGGGATAAACCTTAAAGAAGCTGTTAGGACTAATATTGAAACAAGCATAAAATATTAGGAGCAAATTATAAATACGATAAAATGAAATTGCAAATGTTGAAATTGCGAAGGGATCAATTGCACAAATAACCCTTTTGTCGGAAACACGCGAATCCTTCCCAGGTCACGGGTCAACGCGCGGATCTTAGGCCTTGAAACGACAACGTTTTGGTCACTAAACGGTCACCCCAAAAAGACGTCGCATCCTTCTCCTATATAATCTGAACTTCAGCTTCAAAAAAACATTTTAACCCCCTAAAAAAAAACCCTCTGAAATTTCCCCAGTCCTCTGAGCTCCGACCCTGGGCCGATCCGCTCCGTTCATTGGACCTCCGTGTTCAGCCCCATGCGCATCACCAACTCCACCACACACGGCGGTCAGGATCCAAAAAGCTTCGCTTTTCGCGACGAATCTAAAGGTACTTCTTTCTCCTCTGTTTTTCAATGTATTATATGCATGAAACAGAAAAAAATATATATCACCTTCGTTTCTTGTAAAAATCTCTGGTGTATTATTGCAAAAATACTCTGTGTACAATGTTTTGGTATATCTCTCTGGTGTTTTTCTATTCGTGTGTCAGTTTTTTTTCTCTACAAATTGAAAAGAAGGCTTTATAGCCTCGATAAACCACTACAAGTTTTGGAAAGAAATCTCTGATTTCTTTCCGTATTCGCTTCGCATGTCTGCTGTGATTTTCTTTCCTTTTCTTGCAGGCGAATCGCGAGGATTTCGTTCGAGCACCAATGACTGCGCGCTGATGGGGCCAGTGCTGGATTGTAGCGCATGACCATTCTGGCGTGATTCGCGCGCCGATGGTGGCGCGATGCATGGTGGCGAAGTCGAGGAGTCACGGCGCACTGATGAAGGCGACGATTAGGCCCTTGGACTTGAAAAATCGTGATGTTTGGAACCTCGAAGCATCTAGAATCCCCCTTTGCGGCGCCTAAATTCTCAGGAAACCCTAGGATTTCCTGATCCGTTTACTGCTTTGGGCCTTTTGGGCCCCGTGTATCCTTGGGTCAAGGATATTGGGTCATCCGGTGTAGATGGGTCTGAGTGTTTTTAGGGGTCTGCTGTGTAACGGGTTTTAAAATTTGGGCATGATGTAGGGTTTGGGTCGGTCTGTTATGTTTAGACATTGGGCCCCAATGTTTGGGCTTTGTAATCTGGACTTTTTAATGGACTGTTTAATAAATAAATATTTATTTATTTATTTATTTTCTTTTGTTTTATTTGAACTCGGTCAAATTTGGGCTACTACAAATTTCATATATGCTTGATTAATTTTATTTTTAATTTTAAACCGAATAATATAATTGTATATGTTTTGTAGTTGTTAACTTATGAATAAAACTTGGGTTTCAAAATTTAGAATAAGCCCCAATTACTTAAATGGAAGAAATTTTAGGTCCATATGTAAAATGTAGAAATAATAATTGGTTAGAAAGAGATTTTTTACACCAACGAGGATTTAATAAGTACATCGATTGGATTTTTCATGGTGAGAGATTCTTATGGAGACTGATGATGAAATTATTATGCATGATACTCGAAACATAAATGATGACAGGCATTGGTTCTTATATGATGCATTTAAGGATAGGATGAACGGATATTCGAAGGCCACATACGAGGATAGAAATAAATGAGTTTTTCTCTGGTCTAAAAATGGTATATGTACAAGCTAAGTTATAAGAAAGTGGAAGTCTAGATTATACAGTAAGTTGATTTTGGATTCGACGCGAGATGAAGGAATCAAGGTAAGAATCCGCCTTTTTGGGGAAACGCCTGACAATCCGCCAAAGTTAGTCGAAAATCTGTGCATTTACTTGCATGACTATCTTTTATGAGACAAACTAGCAAGGTAGAATTAGATGCTGAAGCAAAGCTTGACAAAATTTAGTCTCAAAACAGGGTCGTCAAAAAGCGTACGATTGCTTCTAAATTCACCACCGATATATCCACTAACGATTTGATCAAGAAAAACGTATAAGCATTGTCTGTGCCTGTCAAATTGGGGAATCTTCTATGTTACTTAGGGAGTTTAATTATGTGCATTAATTCTTTATTACTGAGACTTCAAGAGTCATTTATGAACACTGTTATATATATTCTTACTAAGTTCATTCGAACTTATGAGTGTTTTGCCTTGATTGCAGAATCAAGGGATGACTCAAGGAGTGTGTGTAGGGACCAAGTCAGATCTCTCCAAGTCCATGTGGATGGAGTTTTAGCAGTATCATGCACAAAGAGGGGTACCCTTAGAGGCTAGGCCTAGGGTTTTGAATAAGTGTAATTATATCGAATTTAAGTTCCAAGTTATAGTAAATATATACATACATGCCAGTAAAGCAAAATGATCGTAATAACCTTAGTACTTGAATAATAGAAAGTTTATTTGAAGTTTAAAATTTTGAAATATGGTGATATCTAAGAGATTAGAATAAAGTTATATGGTAAATATGGATTAAACCTGGCATTGTTTAAGTTTGTAAATAAGTCAAATAAGAAATGTTGTTAAGTAATACGATTTAATTGTGACATTGATACCCGAACTCGATGATCGGGTCGGGTATAAGGTGTTACACATTATAACAAGGGAGGTCATATACGTGATACATGTTGGGTCTTCTATAGATGACCTTTCTATCACAATCAAAATTCTCGATGTTTTGCTCATTTCATTCAATCTCAAGGTGATGGTTTACTTCCAATACCACCTATGTAGGGAGTTAAGTTTATTTGTAACCTCTCCAACCCGACCTAGACATTAGACTCAAATTCGAGAGATTAGATCGACAACTGAGATGGCCTGGTACGATTGGAGTTTTTAAAATAGTCATTTAAAAAAAACATTTTTTTTTATTTTAGAAGAAAACTTCATTTATTTTTAGAAAAATACATAGGTTAAAAAAATGTTTTAATTTAACTCTCCTAAGTCACGGTGTCTATTTTTTTATATAACTTAGTCAATTTATTTATTCATCCCAAAATTTGTTTATAGTTTAGCAATGAAAAAAGCGATATTCAATCTAGTTTTAATAAAAACCATATTTCACGCTTAATAAATTAAAAATAACCTAAATATCATGCATGTCATATCAAACCAAAATCAAAAGTCCATGCCACAATTTTGATAAAATATTGCAATCTCTGAATAACGAAAAATTTCAAATAATAAATATGAGAATATTTTAATAACAAAGCTGAGTCGAGTCCCTTTGAATGTCGTGTCTGCGTCCTAACCTTATGGGTTATCTGAAAGGATAGAACTTAAAAAGGGAATGAGCTATGAAGCTCAGTGTGAGTTCGGCCACAAGAATATCGAAAAAAACAGTAGAGAAAGCATATGAGTTAACAATTCTAAAAATAGTCACAATCATAAAGCACTTCAGATTAACAGTTTTTCATGTCATCACTTCACTACACTATTTCAGAAATCATAGTTTTATAATGCAATGCAGTTTAAAATTAATAGAAAAGTCCTACCCAATTCCGCTACACACCTTACTTATGAGTTCCCCAAAACTCATCTACCATATTACTCTGGATTGTGACGAGCCACCACTAATTTATAGATAAACTGCAGCTTTGTAAAGGAAAATGTGGGTAAACCACTAGTATTTTAGATAAAAACATTTGCAATTATTGCCACTGGTTGTGAGTGCACAACATAGTTGCAGATTAAACAAACTGTCACTAGGTTTGTTGACAAGCCACATTTGCAGTTATTGCCACTTGTTGTAAGTGTACAATATGGTTGCAAATTAAACAAACTGCCACTGGGTTTTTGGATGAGCCACATATTTGCAGTTACTGTCACTTGTTGTGAGTGCATAACATATTCACAAATTAAACAAATTGCCATTAGGTTTGTGGACGAGCCACCACTTGTTTGCAGATTTAATAAACTGTCATTTTTCCTCTGTACAATGTCCTACCCCATGCAATGCATTATGTCATGGTTTGTATTATAACAAATCAACACTAGTAGTAGACATGAAACATGTGCTCAATTCATCACTAACACTTAACATGTTTATCATGTTCTTTGTTGGGCGCTAACAATATTATCACTTTCAATTTAACAATTTCACTTTATCATAGAACACATAACGTTAATTTATCATGCGATGTAATAAGGGCACTTAAGGAATTAAACACAAATTTCATAATTCACCCAATATCAGGGACCTAACTAAGCAAGGATAAACTTTAAAAAAAAATAGGGAATGTACATGAATTAAACTAAACATATCATACTTTAACATAATATTAATAATTTCAATCAATCAATCATGGATTTTAGCATTAACCATTTTGTTAGGGACTTAATTAAACAAAATAAAAAACTAAAAACATTTTGGGGATCAATCAGGTACTAAACTGAGCAAATTAAAAAATTCTAGACAAAATTGTAAAATCTAAAAAATAGGGGCACATGGCCGTGTGAGATGCCTTAAGCCGTGTGGAACGGTTACACAGTCGTGTGGTCAGGTCGTGTTGCAACACCCCAAACTGGCCAGGATGGTCTGACTCGAATCCAGTATGTCACATTAGCCACCGGTGTGACTCTCTATTTCATCTCCAACCAAACCTCCAACACACCATCATACCATGTGAATAAGATAAATGAAATACGAACTTTAAGATTTGACTCACAATACTTAACTTAGTAGGAAAAGGGGTTCACAAGTAGTAGTTTGCCAAATGTTAGAGTTCGCACCTTGCACAGTTTGACGACTTTGTCACTTCGCAACAACTCTGGCGAACTCTATATAAATTAGTTTGTTTTGATCATTTCATTCTCTAATTTATGGAAAACACTCTATTTAGAAATTAAATACTTAAATATGAACTCATAATTTAAGGAAACATGAAACATAGCTTCGAGTGCTATTCATACTGACGAATAATTAACATACTTAACATTCAGGTATATATATAATGTTTTACTAGTTCTCAAGCTTTGGAATAAATATAATGTAAATATATAAATCTTTAAAACAATCAAAGAGGTCAATCAAATAGAAAGTTATCTCTAAGCCCAAGCAGAATCCCACATTGCCCATAAGTCTAGAGTTCATTTGTGTCACCTATTCAGTATTTATGCCTCGTCTAGATCACTTGCTTTGCCGTTACACATCATGCGATCTATCTATCTACAGTGTTTAGTAAAGAATGTGTAAGCTCTTGCGAGCTCAGTGAATGTCCCGAAGAACCACATAGCATATAAAAAACATATGTCACAGAATGAGTTCACCATTACATTCATACATTTATCTTCCATACATCTAAGGGTTCGCATATAAACAATTTGCATATAGATATTTCTTTGTCAATTTGAAACATAAAAGTAGACTTAATCACCACATATTGGATAAATGGATCTTCATCACACCTTGAAACTTAAAGAGTTGAACACCTCCCATAAGTGTAGCGTAAAGCTAAACACTCTTCAAACACACCTAACATATCTTTAGGGTCTTACACCCAAATTACAAAGCATAAAGGTGAGTACTCACAAATCCTATGGCATGCCAATGATATCCAATGGTTTTAAGGATAGCAAAGTCAAATCTACATGTATAAGCAAATCATATCATACTTATTCGATCATGTGCCATATATAGCTCGCAATGCACAATACCTACTTTCACATATCATAATTCATTCACATTCATACTTACCGCGAACACATATAGCTCACACTTGGAAAACTCACCATAAAAATATGGTTTGCACATACTAATGGTAACCCAATAACACTTACCTATCGAGTTCGTAGAATCGTATACGAGCTTCTCTTTTTCTTTTGCTTTGTTCGTTGATGGTTCTACTAGGTTCGCAATTTCAAACATATAATGCACACAACACATACATGTTAAACACATCAAAAATCAAACAAAACATAGAAATAAGCCTAGCTCACTTAAACATATACTTCGCTAGTTTGGTGGACCTATTAGACTGACTTGTTCTTATAGCTTACTATCAGTTTTCAACTTCTAATCTCTTCAGAACGGGTTGGAAAATTATTTAAAATAGCAATTTAATTCAAGAATCTAGATTCCACCATTAACGACCTTAATTTTAGCTAAAATATGAACTTTTTGTTTTAGCAAGATTAAAACATGCTTCCAACGCTAGAGCTCGCCAGAAATACTAAGGAGAACCAAACCTTACCTTGCACTTAGACAGAAAGGTGAGCTGGTATATGCTTTTGCAAAAACTTGATAGAACTGGATGAAGAAATCGATCAAAGCTCTTTAAAAATCTAAGAGAGTTTTCAAAGGTTTAAAAGTGAATAAATTATTAATGAAACGATCTGTTTAAATAGGCTATTAAAGTGATTGGTTGAGGAAAATACTTTCAAGTTCCATTAGGAGTTTAAAGGTGAGTACTTGTTTTGTTCTAGGAAAAATAGGTTGATTTTAAAACAAAAGTATAATAACTTTATGAATACTTTTATTTTTTCCCTTTTAACAATTTAGTCCTCTAAATCACTTTTCAAAATTGATTTCTCTTTTAAAACCCATTAGTAAAATACTTTTCGAACCTCACTAAAGCCTTTAGTATTGAGAACTAATTTCAGCCCAAACCTTCTAAACTTGATTTGCTAAATCAAAACTTCTAAGCCCAATTTCGGGATGTGACACGTGTAACAGACTGAGGCCATATGGTTTACGAACTACATTAAAGTTTTCAAGGCACACGGTCATGGGCTCCACATGCCTGTCTGGCAGACCATGTGGAAAGGTCGTGCCCGTGTAAGAAGCAAACTATCCTAGGTTTTGCAAGGGACATGATCGTGTGGTCCACTTGTGTAGTCAACACGCCTGTATGGCCCTATCCTAAACACAGTTTTACCCCTATTCGTTTGTAAAAGAATACACACTTTTCACCAAAAGACCAGTCGACATCCCTCTTATTCAAATGTGATCCGAGGTACTAAAAACGGGTCCTTCAACTGACAATTACACAAGTATTAATGGTTTATTTCAAGATGAAACAATATGGTCAAAAGTTTAAATGAAAAATTGAGAAAGATCGTTTAACCGATCGCAAGGTTAACGTTGGATAGAAATTTTATAAAAATTTTGGATCTAATCAAGGGAAATGTGATGTACTTACTGGTTCTTGGCAAGAATCAATATTGTATTAATGATATTCTAAAATCGATGGAAATAACGATTGAATGAAGAAAGTTTTAAATCAAGAAAGCAAAATAATTATCAACAATTAAGATAAATATATATTGTAAAGAGAATAAATAGAAAGGTGGAAATAAATTCGATTAGGAGTTGAAAAGGGAAATATGAAAATCTAATTAGGAAAAGAATATACAAAGATGGTGGAAGTCTAGTTCAAATAGGAATAGGAAGGACTAAATAGTGAGGGTTTTCAAACTTAGAGGGGCTGCATGGTAAATTGCCCAATTTGGCCGAAATTAAAATGGAAATGGGAAAGGGTGGCATGCTCTGAACATGGAAAAGCAAGAACGTAAGAAGAATGCTTAACCATTGGGCTGCTATTCACACTTGTTTATTTTCTACTATATTCAATATATATTCTAGAGTGACTTTCATCCTAGTTTGTTGAAAATTAAAAGAAAAGAAATGGGAGAGGTGTGAATTGAACCTAGGATCTCTAAGAAGTATATTAGACACTTAACACTAAAGCCTAATCATTTATTTTGTTATTCATTTCATCTAACCCCTTATATTTTGGGGTGTTACACTATTACTTTAATTGGAGCATATTATGATAAATACCTACAATATCAAGCATCAAAACAACAATTTTCTTCTTAAATAACTCCGGTTGCACAACCTATTAATTCATTTGCTTGCCTAACAAAGTCTTCCTCAAATGGTCCTTTTATATTTAACTCAAGTGCTTCAAATCACATCTTTGGTAATAAAAACATTCTCTCTATCCTTATTTTTCCTTTAATCTCTTCCATAGTTATTTTAGTCAATGGTACTCAAACTGTCATTAAAGGGTAGGGGAAATCCATCCTCTTCCATCAATTCCATTAAATTTAGTATTGTATGCCCCAGAATGTCAGTACAATTTAATCTCTATTGGTAAACTCTCTCACCAATAAAATTGTAAAGTCATTTTTCATTCTAATTCTATTTTTGTGCAGGATCAAAGTATAGGGAAGATGATGGGTAAAAGACGTGAGTCACATGGATTATACTATCTCTCTTGTGTTGCTACTCCAACCATCTTATCTCACAATACCTCTTTTAGTCTTTTTCATTGTCGCTCAGGTCATCCATATCAACAAAACTTAACGGTCAAACATGGCCAACATTAACAAAGGGGATTGATTGATTTTTTATTTTTATTTTTATCTTTAAGGGCTCAATTGGGTGCTAAATTTTGTTGATGGCTTAATTGATTTTTTTTTCATTGAGGGCATTTTTTTACTAATAAGCCTTTAAATTTTATTATAACTCTTACTTTTTTTTAAAAAAAAAATTATGCATTTTCTGAATATTTTAGAATTGAGACCAAATTAACCTAATGCATAAACACTAATTTTTTTAGAATTAAGAATTATATTTGTTATTATATCAATTTTTAGATTATCACTACACCTAATTAATGAAAATGAATAAAAAGAGACAAAATTAAAAACATAAATAAGTATTTTATAATTTTTGATAGTTTTCCATAATTAAATGATTATGGATGTAGTGTACATTAATATATAAGAAATTTGTGAATGCATTTTGTATGACTGAAAATAGGGATGAACAAAACTCGATTCGACTCGAAAAAATCGAAAAAAAAATTTGAATTTCGAGTTAAACGAATCGAGTTATTCAAGTCAACTCGAATTTTTTTTCGAATTCGAAAAACTCGAATAATTCAAATAAATCGAATATCAAACTATAATATTTTACATTAACCTTTTTACTTTTCTCTCAAAACTTTTACTCCTTCCCACTTTCCCCTCAAAACTTTTACTCCCCTCCCATCCCAACCCCCAATCTACCTAAAATCCATTTCCCATCAAAATTTTACTCTCCCATTTACTTTTTCACAAAATTTTACTCCCAAAAATCCTCAAAACTTTTTATTTTCCCCTAAAATTTTTACTCCTTCCCATTTTCCTCCTAAAACTTTTACTCCATTCTCATTTCACCTTCCATCTACCCCAAACTCATCCCTCCAAAAAAAAAAAAATTTATAATATTTTCTCTCCAAAATTTTACTCCCCCTATTTATTTTCTCTCAAACTTTTATTCCTCAAAACTTTTTATTTTCCCCCCTAAACTTTTACTTCTCGCCCTACTCTCAAATAAAAAATCAAAATTATCCCCAAAAAAATAACTAAACATAAATAGTAATAATTTTATTTATATCTACTATTTATATTATTAAATTAAATTTCACATTTTATATTATTTATATTATTGAATTATTTAGTCATATTGAATATTTATATTAAAATTGAATTATTAATTATGCCATAAAATATTCGTGTTAAAATTTTATATTGGTTTCAATTTCACATTTTATTTTAAAATAACTTTTTATTAAAAAAATCACATTTTTATATTTAATATATGTTTTAATTCCAAAATACATAATGACAAGAATTTGAAGATACTTGAAACAACTAAACAAGCAAAGAAGCTAGCCCATATATAAAAGATTAATAAATAAATTATGAGGTGATAAAAGTGAATAAAAAATTTAACTAAGGTGGACAAATTTTATTACGATAGGTGACAGTGGTTAAAAAGACCCAAATTTTTTTTTAAAAATTTAACTCGAATAAATATATTCGATTCGAATTCTATCTCACTCGACTCGGTTCGAGAAAATTTTAAATCAAATTAGGATGATAAAACATGATTCGTCAACTCGATTAATTCAAAATTTTTTATTCGATTCGATTCGATCGAACACTCCCCCTAACCGAAAAAGTTATGTCTCGTCAAAATTAGGTATAATAATCAATCAATATATGCTTCATTAATATATTTTAAAGGTGTCCCACAAGTCTTACCATCTGGTACATCACATTTATAAATATCACTTTTTTTTCTTAATTTAATCTTTAGTATTTTCTAAAAAAATATTTGTATCTAATTTTTATTAATATAATATAAATTATAAACATATCAACATTATAAAAAATAATTTAAACATATTATATTAACTATTTTTAAATTAAAAATATAAATAATAACATTCAAATAATTATAATTATAATTGAATTCAATCATTTTAAAGCACGATTAAATTAAAATTTAAATATTTCTACCTTTAAATTAAAATAAATTTAGACATAATTTATATATAAAATTCAAAATTTTAAAATTTCTTAAACTTCAATCTCATCCTTAAATAATTAATTTATGGTCATTAAATATATCGTGTTTGTGTGATATTTGCATACACAGTCCGAGATGACAACGTTGTAAGGTATTTTTAGGTTTTAGGTATCATTATACGTAGAGAAACCTAAACACAACCAATTTTAATATCTGATGACCACTCATTTTTCCCATATTTTTAGTTTAGTTTTTGAGTCAAAATACCTAAAATGATCTTGCCTAATAATATATATATATTAAATGATAATTTTACATTCAATAAGGGGAAAAAAAGGCATGAAATTACTAACGAAAATAGTATAATAAATATGCATAAAAATAATGCAATAAATATTTAAGATTTGGACCGTAAAATGAAAAAAATTGTACATGAACTGAAATTATTCACATTTATAATAAAGAGATTAATTCACTCTTTTAACCTATAATCTATATAAATATGGATAGAGAGATATAACTGATTAAATATATAAAAAAAATTGAATAAAAATAAATATATTTTTATTAAACACATCCAAATGACATATTAACAATTGCGAAAATTACCCCATATATTTCAATGACGGAATATATATATTCTAAGTAAAGTATGTAGATCAAACAAATTATAATGTACTATAACAATTAATTACGATAAATATTAAATATGAATATATTTATTTTTTAAACCTAAGTCAATTCTCCAATAATACCTCATTATGAAAATAGAAATGGTGTATGATGACCTAAGTTGGATCCAATAGTAGTTTAGATCTTGATTTTGACTTCTTCTTCTTGATTTATAAATGATAGCCAATGGGTTTTAAAATCCATATAAAAAAAAAGCATTATTTATCTGGCTCTAAACTAAATCATAATAATGAAAGGTGGATAAAATTTAAGGTTTTTTCTTCTTCTTTTTAATGACTTATATGATATTAATATATATTAATTTGTCTGCAAAATGGCATCCATCTCATACTTTCATAAGCTAAGAATGCCGTGCTCCAATTTGCCTATATCAGACCTATCCATGGTCAGTTTTAAGAAATTTTCATATTTAAACCCAATTTGAAGTCGACTTATTCTATTATTCAAATTATAAAATATTTTAAATTTTAAAATATTTTATAATTAAATTTAGATAAAATTATTCTTTAAGTAATTTAAATTAAATTTGGGGTTAATTAAATTTGTAACACCCAAAAATCATAGGGTTAGAATTAAAAAAATTATCAAGAATTGGGTCTTAGGCTTAGTTTAGCGTTACTTTTTAAAAGTACTTTTAAGAAGAAAAAAAAAGCACTTTTGGAGAGAAATTAGAATTTTTAGCTTTTGAAAAAAGTGTTTTTGGGCCAATTTTTAACTTGGGAAAAACACTTTTTCTCTCAAAAAGCATTTTGTTTATAAATTCTTTTGTCCCAAAAGTGTTTTGTGTCTCAAAAATACTTCTTAAAAGTAATGCTAAACACACCTTTAGTCTAGGAGAAAGACAGCTTAGTAAACTTCCCAGAGAGTCAAGGTTTAAGTCCCACTCTTTTCACTTTTCCTCTTCTTTTATTTTTCTGCAACTAGAGAACAAACTCAAGCTAGTATATATATTTAATGTAGTAGAAAATAATCAAGAATAAGCTTGTTGGTTTAGTGGTAAGGCTTTAGCATATATTCCCCTTGCATCAAGGTTTAAATCATGCCATTTCCCTTCCATTTTTATTAATTTCGGTAGAATGATTTTATTATCAAATCAGTCCTTTAAAGTTTCCTTAACCTAGCCATTTAATCCCTTCCTAATCATAATAGAATTTTGATTCACTTTTTCAGCCTTATTTAAAATTTCTTCTCTCTCTTCGCTAAATACATTTTTATCTTTTATTTCCCACTTTTCCTTTTCAAAAATTTTCATATTCTTTTGCTAGAAATTTATTTTTTGAATCTCAAACCCAAATTCCACCCCATTCAAACCGTTCTTCGTATCGTTTTAGCGTAACACCATCAAAATTCATTTCTAACGTGCCAAGATTGGTAAGAATTCCTACTTCTAATTTCGTAGGACCCTAGAAATCTGGTATAATATCGTCCTTATCAATTTTCCAAAATCAATTTTGAACCTTTTATGAGTTTTCCCAAAATCTTGTTAAACTTAATAAATCTTGAACATCGATAATAATTCTTGCATTTTTTCGATCGAAAGACCTGTGTAGGTGATTCGGATCAGATTTGGACGTAAGGATAGTCGTACGAAACCTCAAAAGTCAGATGTATGTTCTTTTATGAGAAAATCGAGGCAAAATCGAACCCAGCCTAGACCACATAGCCTGTCACACAGGCGTATGGGCAGCCCATGTGGACCACACGATCACGTGCCACTGAAACCCTAGGATTTTCACTTCTCACATGACCTAGACCCTTCCACACAGCCAGGCTACTTGGCCATACTTCCCTTGTAGCTCAATTTTTGTATTGCGCATGACCTCAGTTTGTTATACGGCCATGTAACCTTTCCGCATGACCATGTGCCCCTGTTTCTTAAATTTTATAGTTTTACCTAGAATTTTATGTTTTGTGCAAATTAGTCCCTGAATGGTTTTGAAATTATTTTTAGTGTTTAATTTATGCAATTAAGTCCCTGATGGTATGAATAATGCTTGAATCCTTGATTTAAATGACTATATTAATATTAAATATATACTCAATTGCATGAACTGTGAGTAATCATGTTTATTATATCTATACTTACGATTTTTTATATAACATGCCTTAAGACACCACTAAACTGAACATTTGAAGAATATATGATTTTGCCACTGAATTAATTGATTGAAAGCATATTAATTAATGCAATATTTGATTATTTTTAATCATAGTATTTGTTCTATAATGATATGTTTTAAGCATGCCTTATTTTGTTGCATGGGTTGGGACGAATTGTAAGGAGGAAGTTCTAGCAGACTATAAATCTGCAAATTTGGTGTCCATCCACATATTGTCTGTCAGTTTTATCTACAAAAATATTGTGTATTTACAACCATCTAGCAGCGTATTAACTTGCAACCTTGGTTGTTTGCCCACCCATTATTTGGAAACTTTTATCTGCAATTATATCGTGTATTCACAATCGTCTGGCAGCGTATTAACCTGCAACATTTGGTGGTTCATCCACAACCCCATGTGTAAGATGGACGAGTTCTAGGGAACTTGTATGATGTGTAGCAGTGGGGTAGGATCTTATTTGTTAAACTGAACCTATTTGCATCCATAAAGCATGTGCTTGAAATTCTAAGAATTTACGATATGATATGGTATATGTGTTTTTGCTTATGCATTGTGAAAACTGTTATGTAATTTGAATTAATATGCTTATCGGTTGTTTTGGTTGTCTTGTGATAGAACCCACGATGAGCTTTCATAGCTCACCCCCTTATTTTCCTTCTTTTCAAATAACCCACAATGTTAGGACAAGGACTCGACATTCGAAGGGCTCAGCTCAGAATATTGGTTTATAAATAAAAGTACTTTAGACTGATTATTTTATAATACTAGTTATTTGAAACTATATTAATATTATTGTACATGAGACTTAGTTTATAGTTTTTACTTAGGCGTGCATGACATTTAAATAATTTAGGCTATTAAAATGAGAGTTTTATCTAATTATGCATGAAACATGGTTTTTTTTAAAATTATGTTAATATCACTTTTCCACCGCTAAATTGTAAATGTGTTTTGTTAAGAAAGTAATTCGGATTTTCAACTGAGTTTTCAATAGTAACATCATTATAATAAAAATGTTTAAACTTAAATCGTTTTCCATAAAATTCCTGAGTTTTTCTATAAAAAAAAAACACCAAAACTTCCTTCTAAAATATTTTACATGACATGAATACATCTATGCATATTTACTATAAATTCCCGAACTCTCATGATCGATTTGGTGGTCAACGAATGTTCACCCATAGTACCCACCTAAACTTAAGCCCTCAAGGAGCAAGTGGTAGACCTTTATTTGACAACTCTCTTTGAATGTAGTGCATGTGTGTGTGATGTATGTCTTTAATTATTATATGTGTGAGTGCCCTATTTTAATTGTAAAATACCATAAAAATGCACTATAAATTACCAATGTTTTTAATATTTTCTTTTGTGTTCACACCTTTTTTTTTTTTTAGATTTTCATTCTTGTTTTGAATTTTAAGGTTCCTTATTTTCATATTTTTAGGGAAAAAAATATTTTTATTTTGTAGAAATTCTATGTACTTTTTTTTAGAATATTTTTAAAATATATATTTTGAATTTTAATAAAATATGCTTACCCAATTATTAGCACATTTTTGTCTGACTAACCTAACTATGAAAGATTTTCATTCGGTCAATATTGTTATAAAAAATCAAATTTCTTGTATCACTCAGTACATTGAACATCTATGTACCTAAGAAAAAACAAAGTTGGTTAAATATCTACCTTAATGCTGATTTGGACAATTGGAGTCTTCTTTCTCTTTTATAGCATTGAATTAAAAGACAAAAATCTTAACTAAGGAGTAGCTTTAAAAATTGCTAATCTTAGGAAATTTGATTGCGAGCTTTAAGACCAACAAAGCATGGAGGAATTACATGGATTAAAAGAGAGAGAGTGGTGGTGTAACCCTCTTAGCAAGTAATGAAATCTCATTTGTTAATGTATTTTATTTTTATAATTTATTTAATTTAATCAGATAACTCAATTAAATCCACCCAACTGCTTTAATCCACACACTCATTTCTTTGATGCAATGATTTGTATCTTATGGAGATGAAATGGGAGGATGTATATTAGTCAAGCAAGCTATGATTGAATTTCTTTGTCATTTTTTATATGATATAACAGTAATCCTACAAGGCTTTTGGATGGGCTTTGGGTAAAGCAAGCTTGGGTTGGATCATATTCTCCATTCCAGAGTTTTTAACCTAAAATTATTGAATGTATTAAGCCTTATCAATGGACTTAAAATAGTATTATTTCTTTGTTTGATTACCCATCTAATTGTATTCCAACACAAGTCTTTTGTTACATTCAATCAATTTATTTTTATTTTTATTTTTACTCAGATTACTTAAATTCCATTTGGCTTTTGAAAATATTTTTTTATTTTTTAATAATTAAAAAATACATTTGATAAATATAAATTTATTTTTAATAATGAAAACATGTTTGATACATATTTTTCTATAATAGAAACATGAGGAATAAAATAAAATATTTATACATTTATATGAATTCGAAATTTTATAAAAAATTGTTTTTTCATTTATTATCATTTTCAATTTTATAGAAATAAAATATTTCCATTTTTTCAAAAATCTTTTATAAATTTTTTTTATTTGTTTTTAGTTGTGATAGTTATAATCCTCATTTATTAATATGTTAGTTTACAATAGCCACTTATTCGGTTATGAAAATCAATCAAATGCCAATTATGCTACTTATTATAATAATAATAATAATAATAATAATAATAATAACTTTTTACAATGTGAAAAATTCTAATAAAAATTCAAACAAATAGTCTCGAGATTGCTACTACCATTTAGGAAGGTGTCTTTAGAATCTCGAACTTAACTCTTCTCAGAAGAATTCATCAGATCCTGACAAAGGTAAAGCAGTGTAAGATTCAACATATCCCCTAAAAGATAACACAGTTACAGATAATCTTGTCAAGATTATTCATGATAAAAAGCCAGGTTTAAAATTATTTGAAGATCTTCCTATAAGGGTCTAGTTTTTTGAGATTATATCTTATATTTTTCACCAAAATAAAAAATTCTTTTAACTTGATGTTTTAAAGAGTATCCTTCCTTGAAAAATAAAATTACATTTGGGTCGATTCTCCACTTCTAAAATTATTCTCTACTAATATATTTTATTTCTTCTTTAATTTTTTTAATTTTATTTTTTTTATAAAACAGTTTTAAAAAATAAGTTTAAACATTTAAGTTTTTCAAATATATTATTTCTATAAAATGAAAATTGTTTGTGTTTTATTAGGTAAACTATACCATAGTTACTAAATTATGGGTAAATTTTTGTTTTGGTCACTTAACTAAAAAAAGTACAATTTGGTCACTGAATTATTCAAAAGTTTTCATTAAGTCACTGAACCATTCAAAAGTTTTTATTTAAGTCACTAGACTATTAAGTTTTTTTATTAAAGTTCTGTCAGTAAGTTCCAAGTGACGATTCAACAATCGATATGGTGGATCAATGCCCATCAACGAGTAAACTTAGATCCAAGTCAATCTAACAGTCAGTATCAGAGATCAAAAAAAAATTTATTCGAATTTTGATTCGTAAATTCGTGATTTCTAAACTTGTTTTGTGAAAAAAAAAAAAGCTGAATTGTAGAAGAGAAGAGGAAAGAGATGGCTTCCGATTGGTGCAAGTAGTGCGAATAGAGAAAGCCATATAGCATCAACTTTAATAGTACGATGACTAAAATAAAAAATTTTGAATAGTTCAGTGACCAAAACGAAAACTTACCTATATTTTAATAACTAATGGTGTAATTTACTCGATTTTATTCTATAAAATATTTTTAAATTAGATTTATTTCATAGGCATATAAAAATTTAAAACTTTACTATGTAATTATATAAAAACAATATTTTTTAAACATATCATTTTTGGAAAAATAAAAATTAGAACTATATTTATAAATAAAATTTAGAAAACTTTATTAAGTCAAGAAAAGAAAAATATGTGAGATATCGGTTTCTTTTTTGTCCTTTCATTAAGGATAAAACTATCATTTGATAAAATAAAACACTAATTTTTTCATAATACTTCACATTTCATAAAATAATTTTGAGTTTAAGAATGAAAAAAAAATAGGGAAAGAGTTTATCATCGTTTTGAATTCAATTTGATTTCAAAATAATAGGTATATAGGGTGCTTTTTTCACGGAAATTAATTTATAGAATTTTTTTTTTTTATGTTTGTTTCATGGAAAACAACTTAATCAACTGAAAATAAGTCATTACTCCTGTAAAATGATTTGCCATTTTAAAAATCGTAAGTCATTTTTCGGATTTGCCTTTTTGAAAACCGTAAGTCATTTTTCTAAAAAGAACTACTTTCAATCAAGCCTAATATTATTATATTACTAATAATTTTTTAATTTTAATTTTAAAATTTTTAAAATATTAATTTAAAATATTATAATTTTTAATATTATTAAACATACATATTTAAATATTATATTAGTCTACTATCTCTAGCACGTCCCTGTTTGCTATCTCTGGTAGGTTCTAGGGTTTTGTTCTTTTGTCTTTGTTTTGACTAGGGGGCGCAGTGTTGCCCTACTGCTATCTATTTATTTATTTTTTTGGAAAATACAATAGCTACTGCACGTGAGTCTTGATTATGGAATCTGATTTCGCTGAACTTTCGATTAATGAGGAGAAAGATGAGGTTTTGCAAATTCAAGCGGAATCAAATACAGATAGGGTGAGGGGATTTTTCCAATTGGTGGGTTGCTTTGTAATAGCTAGTGTCATCCATTTTCCAGCAATGAAAAGTACCATGACAAATTTGTGGCATCTTGTCCGTGGTGTTCAAATTCGAGATCTGGGGGGAAAAAAGGTATTTGTTTCATTTTTTTCATATTATGGACATGGAAAGGGTCTTAAAGGGTTTGCCATGGACCTTTAACAATCATTTACTGTTGTTACATAAGCTGCAAAGCGAGGAGGACCCATTGAATGTTCCTTTAATTTTTTCACCCTTTTGGGTTCAGATCCATGATATTCCTTTTGGTTTTTTCTCTAAACATTTGGCAGTGCAACTTGGGAATTTTATAGGGGTTTTTATGGAGTACGACAGTTCTAAGTTGGGGAAAGAGAACTGTAATTTTATGAGGATACGAGTTCAAGTGGATATACGTCGGCCTTTGAGAAGAAAGAAACAGCTTATGTTTAATGGCCAGTGTTCATATGTTCAATTTAAATATGAACGTTTATCTCTTTTTGTTTTTATTACGGTTGTTTGGGGCATAGCGATTCGTTTTGTGAAGCAAAAATGGCGTTAGAGGTGGAAGTTGCAGAAATGGTATGGGATTTAATGCTTCGGGCTCAATCTCGAAGGGCTTTGGCTATGAAAAGTGTTTGGTTACGTGATGAAGGGGAGAAAGTATGGGGCGAAAATCAGGAGGGAAGTCAAATGATAAGGGGTATGTTGGGAATTCTTGAGAAGAAAATGGGAATTAGGAGCAATATAGATCCCATCTTAGGAATAAATTTAGAGGGGAGACTGTATAAATCCCATCCTCAAGGTGAAAATTTAAGGATGGCGGATAGCTTCAATGTAATGGATCATGATCTTGAGGATAGGGTACTAATGGGAGAGGAAGGTAAAAAGCGACAAAGAGGGGATAGTGAAGGATTAACAGTAAGAGAAGAGGGAAACTTTATGGAGGTGAGAAGTAAGGGTATAAGGGATTCCACACATTTATTATCGGCGGCTGCCAAGAGGTAAGCTGACCGGGTGCAATGAAAATTTTAAACTGGAATGTCCGCGATTTGGGAAGCCAGCGGGAAGTTCGAAGACTTCGACACACGTTGAAGTTACATAATCCCCAAATGGTCTTCTTTATGGAGACAAAATTTGACAGGATTCGCATGGAAAAGGTTCGAAGAAGTTGCGATTTTTTCAATGGAATTGAGGTTGGATCAATTGGTTTTAGAGGAGGATTGTGTTTAGCATGGAAAGGGTATATCAGTGTTTAACTTCAAAGCTTTTCGACTAGCTATATTGATGTGATAATAGATGATACGGAAGAAGGTACTAAATGGAGATTTACCAGATTTTATAGATCTCCTTATCATTAAGATAGAGATGCAATATAGGATCTTTTAAGACAATTGTGTGAAGCTGGGGAACTTCCATGGCTGGTATGTGGGGATTTTAATGAGATAATGTACGAATGTGAGAAAAGGGGGGCTTACCGCGGGAGGAAGGAAGAATGGAAGCTTTTAGAAGGGTGCTAGAGGATTGCAATTTAATTTATATGGGATTTTCTGGGAATTGGTTCACATGGGAGAGGGGTCATTTGCCAGAGACTAATATTCAGGAACGGTTAGATAGAGGGGCAACTACTGACAGCTGGCTTACTTTATTTCTAGATTATCAAGTTCGTCATCTATCACATTCCTTTTCCGACCACTGTCCATTGCTCATAAATACTAAATGCGAAGATTCGAGGTGCATGGAGAGGGGTCTAAATTTGAAGCATGGTAGGTGCTGGAGGAGTCATTTATTGGTGAAGTAAAGAGTATTTGGGAAAATTCTTCAGGGGAATTATTAAACAAGTTGCAGTGTGTTAGAAGAGGGTTGCAGAAATGGACGGCTAGAATTCGATATAGTAGGAAGGTAAAGAAAAAGATGTTGCATTTAAAACTGACAAAATTGCTAGAAGAAGATAGAAGCGATGAGAATCTAGCAGAACTAATTTATACAAAGGTGGATCTTAATTTTGAGATTGAAAAGAATGAGAGGTATTGGAAACAATGGGCGAGAGTTAATTAGCTGAAATTAAGAGATAAAAATACTGTCTTTTTTCATAAGCAAGCAACGCAAAGGTGGAGAAAGAACTGTATCCGCAAGTTACAATATGACGACGGCAGGGAAACTGAAGTTATTGAAGAAATGGAGGAGATAGCCAGATCGTATTTCAGCAGTTGTTTCTAGCTAGAATGAAAGGAAGTTATAATCATATTTTGTCAAGTATTGATCGTTGCATTTTTTAGGAGGACAATTTAAAACTTAAGGTTGAATATACAAAGGAAGAGATTTATGAAGCGTTGAAAGAAATGGGACCAACAAAAGAACCAGGTGATGATGGTTTTCCAGCATTATTCTACCAGAAATGCTGGTCAATTATTAGAAAAGATGTCACGTCTTATTGCCTCAATTTATTAAATGAAGGTACGGATCCAAGCTTAATTAACAAGACAAATATTGTGCTAATCCCAAAAATTGTGAATCCCTCTAATATTACGCAATTTTGGCCTATTTTGTGCAATGTATTATACAAATTGATAGCTAAAGTTATTGCTAATCGTCTCCGATCTATGATAGATAAGTGTATTGATTCAGTATAAAGTGCTTTTGTGCCAAGGGGATTGATTTTTGATAATGTGATTCTGGCTTATGATTTTCTTCATACTCTGAAGCACAAAAGAGTCGGGAAGAAAGGTTTTATGGTAGTAAAATTGGACATGAACAAGGCGTATGACAGGGTCAAATGGAGTTTCGTAGAAAGGGTAATAAAGAAAATGAGATTTGACTCCGATTGGGTTGATTCGCTAATGAGATGTGTTACTACAGTTTCTTACTCGATAGTTTTTAATGGATTTATTGGTTCCACTTTCAATCATTCTAGGGGCCTTAGACAAGGAGATCCCTTGAGCCCATTTTTATTTCTATTTTATAGGGAGGGCCTATCTAGTCTTATGAGATCAGCAATGAAAAAGAAAATTCTTTGTGGAGTTAAGGCGAGCAGAAGTGGTCCACAGGTCTCACATTTATTATTTGCGGATGATTGCATTCTGTTCGGCGAGGTTACGAAAAGAGGGGCAGTTTCATTAAAGCAGATTTTGGACGAATATGAAGGTTGTTCGGGGCAGAAGGTTAATTAATCCAAATCTACTATTTTTTCGGTGCTAATACTCAAGAAAGGGATATAAGTTTAGTAACTAGAGTGCTTGGAGTACGTTGCTCAACTGATCCTGAACAGTACTTGGGTTTATCTAATTTAGTGAGGAGGAGGAAGAAAGCGTCTTTCCAAAATTTGAAAGATAGATTGCAACAGAGAATAGATAATTGGAGTGTTAAACATCTTTTTCAAGGAGGAAAGGATGTTTTCATTAAGGCGGTTCTTCAATCCATTCCAACTTATTCTATGTCGTGCTTTCTACTTCCTAAGTCCTTTTGTACGGAATTGGAGAGATTAATAGCAAAGTTCTGGTGGCAAAAAAGCAGGGATAAGAAAGGCATCAATTGGTGTGCATGGAAGGATTTATGTTCTTTCAAGGAGGAAGGAGGTATTGGATTCTGAGAATTTGACAAATTTAATATCGCATTACTAGCTAAGCAGGGTTGGTGGTTAATTACTTATCCAGATTCGTTGTTAGCTCGAGTTTTAAAAGCCAAGTATTATCTATCGACAGATTTTTTAAATGCGCGATTAGGGAACCTACCTTCACTTACCTGGAGAAGTATCTGGTCAACTAGAGGAGTGCTGGAAAAAGGCTTGTGCCGAAGAATTGGTAAGGGGGATTGTATCTCCATCTGAGACGATCTTTGGATACCGAGTTATGAAGAGAATACGTTACAACACCAAAGAGGAAATGCAGATATTGAGTTAGTCTCAGAGTTGATTGAGGATGAAAATAGAACATGGAAAGCAGACCTTATTTTTAATACCTTTGATGCGGGTATTGCAAAGAACATTCTGCTGATCCCTCTTACAAGGTCTGTACATAATGATTTCCAAGTTTGGGGTGGAGAACCATCAGGCATCTTTTCGGTTAGAAGTGCCTATAAACTATTACAAAAGATTACTCGAATTCCTAGTAATAATAATATACAGGCCGAAAATGCAACTTTCTACAGAAAACTATGGGATTTACACATCCCTTCAAAAATTAAAGTTACAATCTGGAAAATTTCCTAGAATTATATCCCTACGCTTTCTAATCTTAAATTGAGGCGAGTTACAAATGAAGTCTGGTGTCTTAGATGTCGGCAGTCTGAGGAGGATAGCAATCATGTTTTCAGAATATATCCTGCAACGGCAGAAGTTTGGGAGTATTTAGATTTCTCTTGGGTGCTTAATAATAAAATTCAGAGCATTTGTGAGTGGTTTACCTAGGTTTTCAATCGAGGAACAAGAGAGCAATGCAGATTATTTTGTTGTGGGCTTTGACTTATCTGGTCAAACAGGAATCAATTGCTTTATGAAAGTAAAGATAGAACAAGCAAAGAGATCTCACGACAAATAAACAGCTATATTTCAAAGTTGCAAAGCTTAGAAGAGAAACTACTTATCTCTAATACAGGAAGGGTTTTTACTCATGAAGATCGGTGAACGAGGGTTTTTACTTATGAAGCATTTCTACCAAAAACTAAACTTCCATCATATTCTAAAGTCGGAAAACTTTTTTGCTCATGTGATTGCAAAGGAAGCGTTGAAAGTAAATGAAGGCCATTACTTGGAGGGAGGAGTTCCTGAGCATGTTCGGCGAATACTGGAAAGGAGAAGACCACGGGCTCCAGACTGATGAAATGAAACAGTCATATGGAAACGTGTAGCAGAAGGTTAAAGATCTTATGAGATTTGAAGGGATCTGCTATTATGAGCTGTGCAAGAGCATTGGAAAGCCAAGACATTTTTGGGATACAGCTGTCTTCTTTCAGCTGGAATTTTATAGAGTAAATTTTTTTAGTTTTGATTTTTTAAGTTTGGTTTAGTTGAGCGTCTTTTTGGAGGCCAATTAGGGATTTTAGTCTTCTAGGCCTGTTTATCTTATATTATTTTCTTTATTTTAAGGCCTGGTCCTTGGTCCAATGTCCAAGTGAGAGGCAGACTTTGTTTTATTCATTTAAAATCCAGTCGAGCATTTCAAAAAAAAAAATACATATTTAATTATTTATATTTCATAATATAATTTATTATTTTAATAAATTATTTATTATTACATTTATATTTTAATAATAAATTTTAAAAATAATATTTTAATTTTAAATAGTATTATTCATATATTATTGAAAAATGTTTATATTAATATTTTAATAATAAATATACATATATTACAATTATAAATATTTTAATAATAAATGTTTTATAGTATAAAGGTTAAAATATGTCATGAGTCCATTTACTCTTCACAAATTTGGAATTTAGTCCCTCTACTTTTTTTAGATTTGAAAATTAGGTTCAATTGTTAATAAAAATGACATAATGAACCTAAATTTAATAATAATAAATGTTAATAGTGTTAAAAAAAATTTGTCAATTTTGTTGGTGTGACTTTTTTAAATTAAAAAAACTCACTTAGTAGTCATGTAACTAAAAAATGACATAATGAACCTAAATTTAATAAAATATTTTTAATAGTGCTAATAGCTGAACCTAAATTTTGAAATCTTAAAAGTATGACTAATTTCTCAAAAATAGAAGTACATGGACTAAATTTCAAATTTAAGAAGAGTAAAAGGGCTTATGACATATTTTATCCTAATAATAAATATGAATATTTTAATTATATAAATATGAGTATTTGTTTAAATAATGCTTAACTTAATCTACTCCTTACAAGTCTAATGTGTCAATATGTAATTTAAATTAAGTTTTAGTTAAGCATTATTAATATTATGTATTTATGTTTATATATGATATTGATTATTACAAAATATTATCTTATTATAAAATAAATTGCGATTGTCAAAAGAAATTGTATTATAATACTTTGTAATAAATATATTTATGTTGTGTTTATTTAACAAAGAACTTTTAGAAAATGGCTCTAGGAAAATTTTTCAAAAAATAGAAAATATTTTATGCAAATCATCCAAACACTGAAAAATATAAATTTTTTCGAAAAATCATTTCATTTTTCAAAAATTGAATCTCAAAATATTTTATTAAAAATGGCAGGGACCCCTGCCAACCCATTTGCCCCTACTCTTAACCAATCATAAAATTTTTATGACATGTGACACTTTAAAATTAAAAAAAATCAAAAAAAATTTATATATTATTTCCTTAAACTTTTTTTAATCTGATAAACATATTCATCTTTTTTTTTTTTATTCACCTAAGAACTTTGGTGATGGAAAACTTTAAAATTTGTCAGAAAATTCGTTCAATCTTAATTTCCAACAATAAAATCCAAATTCCGGTGAGCTTCTTTTAAACTCAATTTTAATTCTTTGGTCACCTCAATTCAAAACCCATGTCTTGTTTTTTTTTTTCCTTTAAAATATTTTTTTTCCGTTAATTTTTATATATTTTGCATAGAATAATTATATTGGGTGAATTTCTATAATGAAAAAAAAAATAAAGCATGAAACTCATATTCTAGGGAGAAGCTAAGCCAAAAAGAAAAGAAAAGAAAAAACAAAGGTTAGTATTGCAAAGAAAAATTATCTTACATTTAAACAAAAATTGCATTAAAAGAGAAGAAAGAATCATGTGAGGAGAGAGAATAACAAAATTGAAAGGTTTTAAATCAATTAAATTTGACTTATTATTATTTTTTTAATTTAAAAGTAACATGTGTGATAAAATAATTGATTAAGAATTTTTTTTAAAGACCGAAGTAATTTAGATATCAAAATATAGTTTAGATAGTACTTGTGATAAAAAAAATTTTAAACATCAACTCGAGAAAAAAGTATAATTTAAATACTAGTTTAAGTTATTTTAGTATTGGGACTCAACTTTCAAGTGCCTAAATTTTATTGTAATTAAATATCATTGGATTTAAGCCAAAATGAAAAGTTATTGGAAATAAATACTTTACTAATTAAAAAGGCGGTTTCAGCATCTTTTGCAAATGCTTTACATGACTGAATCTTACAGCTACGGAAAAAAATCATATGAAAATGCCAAAATTGTCTCTCCAATTGCCTTTATATTCAACAATGAAGCTGTAGCAGAAAATAAATCATAATTCACAAGCATAACAGCAAATATACGTTTAGATATGGATACACCCTTTTTTTACAATATCGAGAATAAGAGATCTCTAACAAAAATTTTAACATTTATAATTTTAATATTTTATTTATATAAACTATATACATTTAATTTTGAACAAATTAAAAATATTTAATTATTTATTTAATATAAACATAATTAAATATATATTAATAAAGATAATATATTTATTTAATATAACAGAAATATTAAATTAATTTAAATTTTTTATATAAATAACAAATGAAATTATATTAATAAATTTAACTTTTAAATTAAAATGTTGATGTTACCAAGCAAAAGGAAAAAGTTACTTTAATTCGAAGAAACCTATAAATTAGAAAGTAATCAATTACCTTATGAAAACCTACAAAATTTGAGACAAAAAAATCTTTTTAAATAGTGCTAAATGGTATCATTATAGCTTTGTCTCATTTGAGGGGTCAATGATACAAATCATAATC
Source organism: Gossypium longicalyx (assembly GCA_025698465.1). Classification (NCBI taxonomy): domain Eukaryota; kingdom Viridiplantae; phylum Streptophyta; class Magnoliopsida; order Malvales; family Malvaceae; genus Gossypium; species Gossypium longicalyx. Next base: position 93,922,406 of record CM047000.1, on the reverse strand, counting down.
ATAAACCCTTGTTTTAAGAGAACCCCCCCCCCCTCTTTCTCCCCCGCCCCAATGTTTCCAAAGGGGTGTCCTACTATTTATCCCTTTTTTTACTTAAAAAGAGTAGTTTTGGTATGAATTTCAAATTGAACACAAGTAATATCATTGATATGAGTCTAACTAAGACTATAAAGGTATTCAAGCTCAATTGGCACAATTATTGTGGCAATGAGGATAAAAGTGTTGGTGAGTCACGAAATTAACTAATATTTCGACTAAGGCAAGCGCACCTATCAATTAGTAGTATAGCTATGGTGAGCCCGAAATATCGTATTCACGAGGACTAAAAGTACTAGTAATAACTATCTTTCTATTATTTAACCTATAATTAAAGGGATTTGTTTTAACTAATTAACTATGAACGCGACAGAGATCGAATTGGGAAAGTACTTAAGAAAACCAATGAGAGAAACAATACCCAGGAAAGAATCCACCTAGACTTCACTTATTATTCTGACTCTAAACCAAACGATTTATTCACTTATCTTGATCCGTAGAAATCCCTAAATTATGTTAATATCTTTTTCGAGACTAAGAACAACTGACTCTAGGTTGATTAATTGAAATCTCTTTCTAATTAAAACCCCTGTCGTCACATTAACTCGATCTATGGATTCCCCTATTAGATTTGACTCTAATCCGGTAGATTTATGTTGTCCTATTTTTAGGATTGCATGCAACTCCGCTTAATTATGCTAGATCTACTCTTAAATAGGGACTTTTGCTCCACTGAATAAGCACATCAAACTTGGATTAATATTCTGAAAATATTAAGGTAAGGATTAAGAACACATAATTAAGAATAAGAACAAGTATTTATCGTATAATTCATATAATTAAATAATAAGATCCATCGTAGGTTTCATCCTCCCTAGGTATTTAGGGAGTGTAGTTCATAATGTAAAAGGAACACATCTCAAAAATAGGAAAACAATAAGACATAAAAAAACTCAAATAAACTTCGAGAGAAATTTGAATGGAGATCTTCAATCTTGAAATGGATCTGCTGAGATTATTCCAACAGCTTTCTTCAAGTAATTTCTTCTTTCTACTCTGTGTGCCCCCCTTAAGTCTACTTTTAGTGTGTCTATACAGACTTTAGAATGCTCAGAAACCCTAAAAATTGGCTTTTTTCGCGTGTTTGGGAAACCGAGAGCGATATCAACACGGGCTACCACATGGGCATGTGGCTAGCCCGTATGGCTCACACAGGCATGTGCTCAACCCTTGTGGAAATGGACTTCCCATGTGGATCTTTAAATCAGACTGTTTTGTCCATTTTTGGCCCATTTTCTGCTCTTTTTGTTCCCCTTATGCTCTCCTAAGTATAAAACATGAAATTAAAGGATTAGGAGCATCAAATTTACTAAATTAAATAATATATCATTCAAAAACATGCTAATTATAGGATCAAAATGTGTTATTTTATGGTTTATCAAATATCCCCACACTTAAGCGTTTGGTTGTCCTCAAGCAAAATCCTCAACTCACAATTAAAAATAAAATTTCTCAATTCATAATTCTCATCAATAATATTTTATCACAATTCACAAATAATCACACATTGATAATCCAACTAAAAAAGCACTAAAGATTCAAACAATCCAAGTCACACATTTTTAAAGCATGAAAACATAGGTATCTCCCCTTATCTAAGTAATTACTTTTAATTCAAAACCGACAAGATTTGACATCCTCACTAAGGGTTCACTCAAATCACTCAAAGTGTTTAATGTTCAAAAATTAAGCACTCAAGAGTCAAACATGAAAAATTATTACCATAAGCTTGTATGAAAATCAAATCTCCACCACTATAAAATGAGATGATACACAAATCAAAAGGTCTTCAAAGGGTTGTAATGGGGCTTGGGTTAAAGGTGTGGATAAAGGCTGAAAATAAGGTTAGAATCGAGATCAAATTAATAAATTACCTAACTAAAAAAAACTAATACTGAATAATTACATCAATTGAAATTATCAAAGAATAACATGAGCTTTTCTTAGAATATGAAATTAACTACTTAAGCTCAAAACAAAAGAATAATAATAATCAACATATATGTATTTTTTTACCTTTTTTTCACTTTTTTTTAATAATAAAATAAAATTAAACAACTGAAATAAAAGAACATAGTTAGGCAACTAACTAAATCAAATCTCGAGAAAAAGGGAGTCAATAGAATAGGAAAAATTCTCAGTGAATCAAAAAGTATGATGTATGGGATAATATTAAGGGTAAATTAAGAAACGGTTTGTAGGCTCAAAGGGATTCACTAAGGGTTAATTATGAAGGTAGGCTTTTTATGGGGTAAGTGGGTTAAAACCTAGATACCTTTATCATCTCAGTATATCAAATCAAAAGTGTGGTCTCGACATGTATAATCGAAGCAAGTTCTAGAATAACAATTCAATATTGACACACTCATAACCAATAATGAAGTGAGCAAGAAAAATGTATGCTCTAAAGGCTCAAATCTCACAAAAATTATGGCTTTTGATGTCAATCTTGCAAATTTCAAACTTCAAGGTAATACCTCAATTTAGGGAAACAACCTAAAAATTTTTAATTCTGAAAATAGACTTATCATGCTTGATTCTCTAATGTCTTAAAGTTTAAACAATCAATGCACAATTACCTATGAATTTAATCTAAACAAATCAATGATAATCATAAATCAAAACGAATTCATTCTAATAGTAGTATGAGAAAATTACTTAAACACAAGGCATAATTCAAAGATTTTCAAATAATTATATAAATAACCTCCCCACACTTAAGATGTACATTGTCTTCAATGTACAAACAAATATAATCATAATATAACCAGAATATCATAAGAGAGGGAGAGAATTGAAACTGCCCTGACTGTTGAATGAAATTTCCAGAATAGTGAAAAGCAGAATTGTAGATAAGTGTAGGTGTAGTGCAAAATTCTGAGCAACTTATAAGAAAATAAACACAAGGGTGAAGAGAATTAAAGGGTTACTCGATTAGAAACAACCATACTAATATAGTTCGAAATATGAAAACGGTAAAGAAGTCTTAGAAAAATACAAATAACTAGAAAAATAAAATAATATAAAATAAAAAATAATTTAAAATAAAATAGACTCAATGGTCCTCATCATAAAAAAAGTCAGCATCGTGAATCGTCGGTGCTGAAGATGAAATATGGTGGTGCTGACATATCTACTGCAGAGTGGCATCGATGTTGTCGAACCTCTAAAAACACTGCAACACGAATTGAGTAAATCACTTTGAGAAGTCCGCAAGGGTAGCAGCAGAATGAGTAAAGTGGTGACTCGAAGGTGGTGGTGGAGGTGGATCCTTGTGGTAGGGAGGAACATCATCAGTGAAGTCTTCTGGGTCATGCTGAACGTCAGACTAAAATAGTCTGTACTAAGGGGCGTCCACTCCATGTCGCCGCTCGATCATCCTCATGTGGATCATACTCGAGATGCCCTGAGAGGACATCTAGTCGACGAGGGTAAGTGCTGATGACTGCTCTGGTGTATCGAGTAACCCGAAGTGTCGAGCGAGACGAGTCACGTAAGGGCCCAGACAGATTGGGCCCTTCTTATGGCATTCAGTCTGATGGCGAAAAGATAGCACGATGAAGTACGCCAAATCAAAAATATGGCCATGGGTCATGCTCCATAAGAAGTAGGCATCGTGTGTGCTAACAACATCGGTGCTCTCTCTCCGACCTGTCAAGGTGTGAGCGAGGAGCGCATGAATGTATCGTAGGGATGGAGAGAAAGAAGTCGCCTTAAAGCGACTCGCGTCATATGGTATCTAGCTGCAGGTAAAATTGGTCCAGCAACGCGAGGGTGAGTAATGGATGTGCAAATGAAGCTGAAGGAAGTCATCGGCGCTCATGAACTCCTCTGTGTAATGTCTCATAGCAGTATCGAACTCTGGGACGCTTATATGTCGCACCAACCTACCAAGGCGAAAGGTAATGGTGCCTAGCTCGTCATGGATTGTCATGACTTGCTGATGCGCTCGAGAAGGAGGTCGAGCCGGGAGCCTTCCGCTTTTTCGAAGCAGGGACGGCGATCTTTGTCTTGCCACATGTGTTTATCATGGTGTGCCTGAAAAATAGACTATTCCAAAATTAGTAAAACATGAATGACAATATCACCAATCAAACACATCGAGAAGCTAATGACAAAACATGTAGATGAGACAAAAAATATGAAGTTGAAAGACTCTAGTGTGACAAAAATAAAAATGGCTAATCTGTAGAATCTATTCCTATATGCACTAATATTCACACATGCAAAAACTATCAATATACTAAATTAATTGTAACTATACACCTAATGGTGAAGAAGAAGAAGAAAAAAAGTCCTAACATAATTAACTACTAACCAAATCCAAAGCTATCAAAAGAACCTATTATTTAGAACAGTGAATGAAATGAATAACAAGAATGAAAATAACAGAATAAAAATCAAGCTGTTCTATATTATGGGTAGAATGAATTTAATAATAATAGAGATAAATTTCCAATAAGAATAAATACTAATAACAAAACTAAAGCTAACAGAATCAAAATCAAAAGAATAAAATAAAATGGAATAAAGAATAAAAAAATTTAAAGAACATGGGGAACCGATGGTTGGTGTTGGTTGGAAGGGCGCGCTACCTGTGGTCAGGAGGTCGGGGTTACGACGAACAGTTTATAGGGAAGGTGGGTGGTGGCCGAGTGGTGGGGTGCGAGGGTGAGGAGGAAGAAGAAAAAATAAGAGAATGATGGAAAAGGGAAAGGAAAAATTACACACACGTGGTTAGGGGTCGGCGAGATGTGGGCGGGTCGAAGGAGGGTCCGTGTGAGTGGGAGATGAGATGGGGGAGAAGTGTGTCGTGGGGGAGAATAGAAAGGAGAAGAAAAGAAAGAGGAAGGAATGAGAAAATGAAGAAAGAGAGGAGAGGGGTTGGTCAGCGTGTGGGCGGTGATGCGAAGATGTGGCCGGAGGGAAGTTGACGGCGGTCGGGGTGAGTTTGAAGGGGATAATGTTAAAAATAAAATAAAAGAAACAAAAGTTAGGGTGTTAGGGGGTTAAAAAGGACACAGTTGTGTGAGGCTCGTGTTGGGCCATACGGCCGTGTTACACGCCCGTGTGGCATATTATTCAGCCCGTGTGCAATTTAAAATTTCAGCGTAGTCTACACATAGCCTTGTACACGCCCGTGTGTCCAAGTCGTGTATTGTTGTTCACTTGTCCCACGCCCGTGTGGCCTCCCACATGCCCGTGTGTCTGAACACACCGTCGTGTGCCTAGCTCGTGTAGCTCTCTGACTTGTTTAAAAATTTCAAATTTAGCTCCAGTTTTCACACGGCCTATGACACGCCCGTATGTCCAGGCCGTGTGGTCTACACGGCTGTGTCACACTCCCGTGTGACCTCTTTTAGCCCGTGTCTCTATCAATTTTTGAGGATTTTAAGCTTCAAGGCTCACACGGCTAAGGACACGCCCTTGTGTCCTAGCCGTGTGGGTTACACGGTTGTGTCGCCTGGCCGTGTAACTCTCTGTTGATTTCTTCAAATTTTAAAAGCTAAGTCAAAAGAGCCACACAGCCAAGGACACGCCTGTGTGTCCCGGCCGTGTGGGTTTTCAAAAACTCAATTTTTTTTTAATTTTCTTTAATTAGTTTTAAAATATATAAATAAATATATAATGAGATAAAATTAATAAATTAGCAATGTTAGTGCTCAGGTTGCCTCCCGAGAAGCGTTTATTTAAAGTTTAAGCTTGACTTACCTCGTGTTTGCACGGTCAAGGTAGTTTGCGGAGTCGAGACTCCTCTTTCTCGCTATCAATTCTATTATCAATATACGGTTTGAGCCGAGTAATATTTATCTTAAAAGTGCCAAATTTAGAATGATTTACCTTGACTATACCGTACGAGAAAACATTAAGTACTGTGAAAGGAGTCGCTCCGTTTGTGTTAAGCTCTAAAATGGTTATTCGAGGGTCGATTGCATCTACTAATACTTGGTTCCAAACTTTGAAATGGTTCGTTCCATCCTTAAGCTCGTCAAGGGGTCACTTCAGTTTTACATCGTGTATTTTCGGTTTCTCCTTGACATGTGACCGCCGTTAGTCTAGTTCATCGATTTGAAGCCTTCGTCCTTCATGAACTGTTCTAATGTTGTCGAATGAACTAGAACGTGGCTCATTTGTGCTTCTCGAAAATTTTTCCTGCAAAGAGGGTTGAACCACATGATTAGTCTTATTGTCAGGATTTAAAAAATCACCTTCATCATTCGATGTCTTAACCAAATCACGAGCCTGAAGAGTGATTGTTTCGTCACCTACATGAAGCGTTCGTTCACCTGTGCCAACATCTATGATAGTTCTAGCAGTTGCTAAAAAAGGGCGTCCTAAAATTAAAAGAACGTTACCGTCCTTTTTCATGTCTAAAACAACAAAGTCCACTGGGAAAATGAATTTATCCATTTTTACAAGGACATCTTCAATGATACCCCTAGGAAAACTAATAGTTTTATCCGCTAATTGAATACTCATCCTAGTTTATTTGGGTTTCTCAAGACCTAGGTGCTTAAACATTTTATATGGCATGACGTTAATGTTTGCCCCTAAGTCAGGCAAAACATTATTAACAGCTAAAGTACCAATTAAATAAGGAATAGTAAAACACCCTGGATCTTTTAATTTACTGGGTAATTTATTTTGCGAAATGGCCGAGCAAACCGCATTCAACTCCATGTGCAACGAATCATCTAACTTCCGTTTATTTGCTAGAAGCTCTTTTAAAAATTTTACTGAGTTGGGCATCTACGAAATAGCTTCAATAAACTGTAAGTTAATATGCAATTTTTTAAAAGGTTAAGAAATTTACCGAATTATTCATCTGTACGGTCTTTCTTTGTCGCATTGGGGTATGGCACACGAGGTGTATATTCTTTACTCACCGGTCTTTGTTTACTGTGGCTTTCATCAACTTTACCTTTACTTACCATATTTTCTTGCCTTGGTTCTGGTTTGAACTCAACTAACCCTTCTTAATCTCGAACAGTAATAGCATGGAGTTGCTCTCTTGGGTTAGTCTCGGTGTTGCTAGGCAAGCTACCCTGTGGTCTTTCTAAAATCAGCTTAGCAAGCTGACCTATTTGATTCTCAAGCCTTTGAATTGACGCTTGCTAATTTTTTAAGGCTATCTCAGTATTTTAGAAACGTGTTTCTAACACCAAGATGAATTTCGTTAGCATCTCCTCAAGATTCGACTTCTTCTTCTGCTGGTAGGGTAGTTGTTGAAAACTTGGAGGGGGTTGTAGTCTTTGATTACCTTGACCACTTCAAGAGAAGTTAGGATGGTTCCTCCAACCTGCATTGTAAGTATTACTATAAGGGTTATTCTGAGGTCTAGAATTGTTACCCATATAGTTGACTTGTTCGTTCGTAGTTTTAGGGTCGTAGGCTAGGCATTTTGGATTATTCATTCCTCTTCCACTTGTGTCACACTGCATCACTGGATGTACCTGCGTAGAAATACATACACCATCAATCTTTTTATTTAAATGCTCTATCTGGTTTGATAACATGGTGACCACGTCGAGGTTGAAAACACCAGCTGCTTTTTGTCGGCTTTGTCCTCATGACTTGCTATTGATAATTATTTAGTGACATCTCTTCTATGAACTCATAAGCCTCCCTAGGTGTTTTGTTATTTAGGGTACCGCTGGCGGCTACATCGATCAGTTATCTCGTTGAGGGGTTCAAACCATTGTAAAAAGTCTGAACCTGTAACCATAAAGGTAACCCATGGTGAGGGCACCATCTCAATAAATCCTTATACCTCTCTCATGCATCGTATAGGGTCTCTAAATCCATTTGCACAAAGGAAGAGATATCATTCCTCAACTTTGTTATTTTTACCGAAAGAAAGTATTTCAACAGAAACTTTTAGGTCATTTGCTCCCATGTATTGATGGACCCTCGTGGTATAGAGTTCAACCACTGTTTAGCTTTATTTCTCAATGAGAAGGAAAATAACTGAAAGTGAATGGCATCATCAGAAACGCCATTAATTTTAAAAGTATCACAGTACTCCAGAAAGTTAGCCAAATGAGTATTTGGATCCTCATCTTGTAAACCATCAAACTGAATAAACTGTTGGATTATCTGAATGGTGTTTGGCTTCAGTTTGAAATTATTTACAGCAATAGCAGGCCTCACAATACTCGATTCAGCCCCCGCTAAATTAGGCTTGGCATAGTCGTACGTAGTACGAGGAGTAGGATTCTGATTTACATGATTCGCGCAACCACATGAGGTAGTAGATTATTCTGATTTTCTGCTATCTCATCGGTAATATTGGTATCGTCTTTGTGCTCTTCCTCTATATACTGTAGACTCCTCTTTATTTTTTTACGATTTCTGTGAGCTATGCTTTCAATTTTGCTATCAAATAATAGAGGTCCTGACAGATTTCTTCTAGTCATAAACTAAAGAAACCTACCAGAAGCAAATAAAAGAAAAATTAGTAATTAAAAATAAAACTAGAACAAAAATAAAATGCAATAAAATAAAAAAATGGCTAAATTAATAAAAATTAAGTGTTCCTAATATTTTAGTCCCCGACAACGGCGCCAAAAACTTGATGGGTAACGAAATTAACTAATATTTCAACTAAGGCAAGTACACCTATCAATTAGTAGTATAGTTATGGTGAGTCCGGAATATCGTATCACGAGGACTAAAAGTACTAGTAATAATATGTTTCTATTATTTAGCCTATAATTAAAGGGATTTGTTTTAACTAATTAACTATGAACGCGACAGAGATTCAATTGGGAAAATACCTATGAAAACCAATGAGAGAGACAATACTCAGGAAAGAATCCACCTAAACTTCGCTTATTATTTTGATCCTAAATCAAATGATTTATTCACTTGTCTTGATCCGTAAAAATCCCTAAATTATGTTAATATCTCTTTCGAGACTAAGAACAACTGACTCTAGGTTGATTAATTGAAATATCTTTCTAATTAAAACATCTATCACTGTATTAACTCAATCTATGGATTCCCCTATCAGATTTGACTCTAATCTGACAGATTTATGTCGTCCTATTTCTAGGATTGCATGCAACTCCGCTTAATTATGTTAGATCTACTCTTAAAACAGGGACTTTTGCTCTACTGAATAAGCACATCAAACTTGGATTAATATCCTAAAAATATTAAGGCAAGGATTAAGAACACATAATTAAAAACAAGAACAAGTATTTATCGTATAATTCAGATAATTAAATAATAAGATCCATCGTAGATTTCATCCTCACTAGGTATTTAGGGAGTTTAGTTCATAATGTAAAAATAAAACATCTCAAATGTATGAAAACAACAAGACATAAAAAACCTAAATAAACTTCGAGAGAAATTTGAATGGAGATCTTCAATCTTAAAATGGATCTGCTTCCGAGATGATTTCAACGACTTTCTTTAAGTAATTTCTACTTTCTACTCTGTGTGCCCCCCTTAGGTCTACTTATAGTGTGTTTATATAAACTTTAGAATGCTCAGAAACCCTAAAAATTGACTTTTTCTATGTGTTTGGGAAACCGAGAGCGATATTGACACGTGTGGCAGCCCGTGCAGCTCATAGGGTGTGTGCTCAGCCCGTGTGGAAATGGTCTTGGCTGTGTAGATCTTTAAATCAGCCCATTTTGTCCATTTTTGGCCCATTCTCTACTCCTTTTGTTCCCCTATGCTCTCCTAAGTATAAAACATGAAATTAAAGGATTAAGAGTATCAAATTCACTAAATTAAATAATAAGTCATCCAAAAACATGCTAAGCATGGGATCAAAATGTGTTACTTTTATGGTTTATCAAGGAGGTTCTATGAAACGACTTTCTGAACATAGTTTCGGAATGCAAATTTGGGCTAAGAAGATAAAAATGCAAAGAGTTCAACTAGCGAAGCACTTAACCAAGAGACTTGAATACCTGGAAGACTAAGATAGAACTGATAAGACCCTTATTGAATTGATTAATGTCAAATTACACTTTAATATGGAGATTAAAAAAGAGGAGAGGTATTGAGAACAATGGGCAAGGAAAAATTAGCTAAAAATAGGCAACAAGAATACGTCTTTTTTCCACAATTATGCATCTCAAAGGCATTGCACAAATTGCTTATACGGGTTGCAAGGAGAAGATGGTGTTATGGTTTCCAATCATCACGAGATAGAAAGTGTTGCTAAAGGCTATTTTATGGATCTTTCATGACAAGAGGCATAGGCATTCTTGATCATGTGTTATCGAGAGTGGCAAAGTGTATTTCAAATGCCATGGATAATGAGCTGACCACCGATTATAGGGTAGAGGAAACTGTCGAAGCTCTGAAACGAATAGGTCCAACAAAGACTTCGGGGGCAGATGGCTTACCAACTCTCTTTTTCCAAAAACTTTGGCATAGTGTTGGTAAGGAAGCTTGTTCATTCTTCCTTGATATTCTTAATAGAGGAAATTTATTACAGGCTCTTAATAGAACCAATATTGTGTTAATTACAAAAGTTTCCCACCCTACTAATGTCATGAATTTCCGTCCTATAAGCCTTTGCATGGTGATCTACAAAATAATTGAAAAAATCATTACTAATCACCTTCAAAAGGTACTTGAATGTTGTATTGATGAAACGTAGAGTGCTTTCGTGCCGAGCAGGTTAATCACTGATAATATTCTTTTGGCTTACAAGGTGCTACATGCTTACAAACAAAAAAAGACAAGGAGAAAGCATTTTGTGCCTCTGAATTTGGATGAGTAAGGCTTACGATCGTGTGGAATGGTCTTTCTTAAAAAGTATGATGTTGAAAATGGGGCTTGCAATTTCTAGGGTTGATATCATAATACACTGTATTAGTTCAGTGTCATATTCTATCATTATTAATGGAGAAACAAGAATGAGTTTTAAACCAACTAGAGGACTATGACAAGGTGACCTATTGAGTCTATATTTATTTTCGTTGTGTAGTGAAGGCCTTTCGACTCTTATAATATTAGCAAGGCAAGATGGATTACTCGAGGGTGCAAAATTCTGTTGGGGAGAACCCCAAATTTCACATTTGATGTTTGCGGACAATTGTATTATTTTTGGAAAGGCTATTGAAATGGAGGCTACTATCCTTAAAAATATTCTTCATAAATATAAAGCTTGCTCGGGTTAGTGTTTTAATTTTGAAAATTCTATTGCCTTTTTTAGTTCTAATGTTACTGATCAGAATAAATTTCTTGTCTCCCAGATTCTTAGTGTTAGATGCTCAACAAATTCGAAAAAGTACTTGGGGTTACCGAATATGGTGGCCCGAAGTAAAAAAATTGACTTTTTGGGGATAGAAGGATCGTATGAAAAACAAAATTAGCAACTGAAGCATCAAACATCTTTCACAATGGGGTAAAGAGGTATATATCAAACTAGTCTTATAAGCAATTCCCATGTACTCGATGTTATGCTTTTTAATGCCAAAAACTTTTTGTTTAGAGTTAGAAAACATTATTGGGAATTTTTTTTGGTAAAAAAGTCAAAAAAAGCGCAGGATGCACTAGTGCAAATAGCATAATCTATATGCTCTTGAAGGAGATGGAGGTATGGGTTTTAGGAGTTTATCTAAATTCAATGTGACATTGTTGGCAAAGCAGAGATGGCATTTGATTTGTTACCCAAATTATTTACTCCCTCATACGTTAAAGGCCAAGTATTATAGGAAGACTGATTTCTTAAATTCAAGGTTAGAAAATCTACCTTCTTATACCTAAAAAAGTTTGTGAGCTGCAAAAAGCCTTCTTAAAGCAAGGCTGTACTAGCGGATTGGTAATGGTACAAAAGACTCGATTTGGGATGACACTTGGGTGCCTAGAAATATGGATTTCAAATTACAACATGTTGTCAACAATTCAAGTATAAACACAATAATTGAGCTAATTGATCCTAATGCAAGACGGTGAAAAGTAGAGCTAATAAAAGGTACATTCAATGAGAAAGATGCAGAGAGAATCATTTGTATTCCCCTCTCGCGTATCCTACATATAGATCACCTTGTATGGCGAGGGAAGCCTACGGGTGAGTACTCTGTCCGTAACGCTTACAAACTACTTTTACAAGGGCTATAAGAGTCCGCGCCTACTAAGAATCAAACTAATTACACCTCTCTTTACAAAAAATTGCGATCACTAGACCTACCCTCCAAAATTAAAATTACAAATTAGAGAAGTTCTTTCAATTTTCTGCCTACTTTTAGCAATCTACTCTACTGAAGACTAACCGGTTCTACAAATTGCCATAGATGTGTTAATGGAGCAAAATCTCTAGAGCATGTGTTTCAAGATTGTCCTAACACAACAAAGATTTAGAAGCAATTAAATTTTACTTGGCCAATAACAGTATCAGATGCAGATTATAAAGATTGAATGGCTTTCATATTTGAAAGTAGTTTTATGTAACAGTGTAGAATATTTGCATGTGCTACATGAGTGATATAGACATTTAGAAACATAGTTGTTCACAAGGAAGGGCAAAGGTTGTTAGGAAAAAATTGGTTTGTAAATGGTTTTCTTACACATTGAAAAATTAAAATTTTAGAAACTAACTCAATTTGTGGAATTTATAGCAATAAACCCTAATTGAATTTATACATGTGTTTTCGGCTTAACAGACGTTCCTTGTTCCCAGCTTTCAACCAAACGATCTTCTCCGTTGTTATCGTATCACGAACTACTTCGAGTGCAGGCTCAAACCAATTGAATCGAAACATAGAACTAGAAAAAGTTTTTTTTCTTTTATTTGGGGTGAAAATAAAAATTCTCTCTTCTTTTATCTCATGATAACCATTACATCTTCCATCATGAAACGTTTATTACTATCAAATAGTAATTAAGTCATTCATCACAAAGATGAAAGACCCATGGTCATGTTTACTTTTCATCAGCCATGTAATGCCAATGAGAGGATATCATTTACCCATGTCTCGGGCTATGAATTCCACTGTTTTAAATGATGCTACATACTGTAGAAGTCATACACCCTATGCACCAGCTTTCGATTCCTTATCTATTCGAACTCAGGCTTTTACTTACATCAAAATGAACGAGTCGTGCATACATAGTCTGTTATCCATTTAGGATTTAGGTATGATACACTATGAATGTCACAAGTGAATAAATCGATAAACGAATTTAGTATCTATTCTACTTGGGTCCAGTTCGATGTACTGTCAGTCTAGTCAGTCATATCTATGTCTCTATCTTCTGGAAGTCATCCTCTCCGATGCCCAAGACAAGGCATCTCCCCAATTGGACTTGATAGATGACATATTAGTCTTTCAATCAGTTTGCTCATTTTCGATTAGACTAAGGGCATGTTTAGGTTCATCTACTAATACAAGTTGGCTTTTTCCGACCATATAATACCACTTAGTATTAGTTAAACATTAGATAATCAATGAGTAACATTTGTTTCCATTTTACTTTGCATGTAAAAACCATTTTAGGACAATATAAAAAGTATTAATTTAGTTTATGAATAATTTCATTAACCAATCTGTTCGAAAAAACTATAAGTATACTTACACAAAAATACTACACTTGGGGCACCAGATCCAACAAAGGTTACCTTCAGGTACAACGGGGTTTGTTAAAGACTATCCACGAGAGTTTGATGGTTTAAGCCAAAAGTTACCTATTCAATTAAGGGTGTCAGAAAGATGGAAAGAATTGGAGAGCTCGATCGTTAAAATTAGAGGTGTTTTAATCGGTTAACCAACCCGAACTACCATTAATTGAATTAATCGACCCTTTTAAATCTTTAACCGTTAACCGAACTGAAATTTTTTCAAAATAAATTAACCTAACCGAATTAACCAAAATTTATATTTTTTTATTAAAACAAGTATAAAACATATAAAAAATTAATCGAAGTAACCAACTTAACCTAAGTAATGAATTTAATATATGTAAATTGTATATAAAAAATATAAATTTTCGATTAATTAACCGATTTCAAATCGAATTAAGTTAACCGAACTTCCAAAAAATTATTAATTAACCCCTGATCGAATTAATTTGGTTAACCGATTGATTAACCGAATTCAGTCGATTAACCGAATTAATTTGATTTTACTCGAAATTTGCACACCCTTAATTAAAATAAACTGTGACACTGCATTCAAAAAATAGAGAAAAAATTCATGTTCTGGTATCGTGATTAGGGATTCAAGTGGAGCAATGTTGGGATCAAGTACAATCTTGCATGACAGCATACCAATGGAGTTTGCGGCAAAGGCAACGGTATGCTTTCAAGCGATCCAAATGGGGCTGAACCTGAGGCTATGGTTGAAGATTGGAGGAGATGCCTTTTCAGTGGTGAGGAAACTTTAAAAAGGAGGGCTAGATAGATTAGAAATCGGTTCCTATATAACAGATTCCAAATATCTTTATGTAAGTTAATTATCGTTAATTAAGATAATCAATTTAAAAGAATTATTTTCATTAGGAGTTTTAAAGTTGAATTGTGTTTGGTTAATTAGGTAGTTTTTACTTAGATTTAAGTAGATCTTTGGCTTATAAATACTTGGCTTAGCCACTAACAAGTGTTGGTGCAATAGCAAGGCACATTTTAATTTTAAAGGGAGACGCGGGTTCAAACTTTGGAAACAACATTGTTGGAAGGGATAGTTGCAATCACAAACTTTGAACATGGACCGTAAAACGGGCACGAACTATACTAAAAAAAGAAAAACCTTGGCTTGGCCAGCAGTTGTAAAGCATAAATTTTTAAGTTTAGCAAACTTTGACTAGGAGCTTTTTTTTTTAAAGGTGAGTGTTTGACCTTTTTTTTTTATTTCTCCATTTTCCAATATTCTAAGGAAAAAAGTTGATTAGAGGTGATGTAAGACAAAATTGTCAAATTATCTTTGTTATTAGTCAGAAGTTGATTAGAGACTGCGTAAGATAAATCATCTTATAATGTTGGTAGTTAGAAGTTGATTAGAGGTGGCGTAAGATAAATCATCTTCTTGTTTTACATCAAAAAAATATTTTCTTACAAATTTAGTAAACTTTGAAATTTGGGGTTTTTTCATATCTTAGGTTTCACATCAATAATTTTCTTTAATAATAGTTTTAAATTTTTTTTCTTATGTTGAGATTATAAGCTCCTTTTTACTAATAAGGTTTTTTTTTTTCAAATATTTATGTTCAAAATATATGCAATCAATGTATATTAAATATTGTTGAAGGCTTTTTTTTTTGGTAAGGAAAGAAAGCAGTACAAACAAGTGAAACAAAATACATTAAGAGATGACAGAAAAGAAGATTGGAGGAAACCATGAAGCATTGAGTGCAATGATCCATGAAGCATTGAGTGCAATGATAGGTAATAGTTAAAGTGACGAAGCAAGGCTTAGTGAAGAAATAGATTGAAAAGGTTCTAGAGAGTGATTGAGATAATAGCATTTGCCAAAATCCTAGAAGTTCCCAAATGAGTTGAGAACTCCTACTTTTAAGTGTAGCGGTCAAATTGCAAAATTAGGTTTTGAATAAAAATGAAAAAAGAGATTTCCAGTTACAAAGATATTGGGTGCAACATGTAATAGCTAAGCAGTGAAGCAAGGCTTAGTGAAGAAATAGATTAAAAGGGTTTTAGAGATTGTTCTGAACTGCAGCTATTTTGAATATAACTATTCAAATGACAATTGTTCTCAATCTAGTTATTTTTGGTAGAGCATTTTTATACCCCTATCCAATACGAACACGTGGTATCACGAGAGGATTCCTAAGAGGTATCCTCGAATGGCCCTCCACCTCATATCACTTGGTTAGTTTCTCATCTAAAGACTACCCGAATGGTCTCCCATCTTGTATCACCCAACTAGTAACTATTGGGTGACCAATCATTTGAGCACCTCGTCCTCCAAGCTACTTGCTTTTAGCGAGAACACACTCACCTTCAAGAGGGGATGTAACGCCCTAAATTTTTTATTTTTGTTCTTTTAAATTTTGACACAAATCTGTATCTGCTTCAGTAGTTAAATGTTCTAGGTGTGTGTGAGAGGTTCCAAGTTCAAGCCATGCATTTGGAAAATTTTGAATTTTTTTCTAAGTTAAGCCTCACTCTTGTTCAGTAGGCTTTTATTTAGTTGTTTGTAAAACCATATCAGAATGGGCCATGTAACACCCCCTAACCCTAAACCGTCGCCAGAACAGGGTTAGAAGGCATTACCAGATAATCGGATAATTTACGATTAATATTCAAATAATTATCGAACATATTATAATATAATCATAAGTTCATATAAAACTTTTGCTAATTGACTCTTTTTTTTTTTTAGAAAAATTCAATATAACACCTTTAAAAATATTTAACCTTCCCTGCAAATTCAAATCGCAACCAATTCAAAACCAATATCACAATCCATACAATTTCATATTTAATACACTTAAACATAGCTTAACATCAACTCAGTAATTTACTAAGTAAACATTCGTATATATTGTTTAATTAAATAAACTTCATTCATTCTATTTCAACTTGTTCCCAACTATACCAAATATGTTATGATAATTCTATTTCCATTTCATTAAACCAAGTATCAAAAGATCATGTTAGTATTAATTATACCAAATATATCAATTTTCATACTATTTCATTGTTTAAACACCAAAATATCAAATATCGTTCTTTACAACAAAAATCATATAGCATTTTAAAGTATTAAAATAACACCTATGTACATGCCACTTTTACTAAAAGAAGAATACATCACCGAGTTTGCGCTAGAGTCGGGATCGCCTGGATGCTAAACCGAGACTCTGAATACCTATTAACCTGTGCACGAAAGTAACCGTACGTAAGTATTTCATACTCAATGGTAATTATAAACATATTAATCATATAAATTAATTCATATAACTTTAATATTTATTAAACCAATTTAAACATAAATTTGCCATTCTCAATATATTCATACAATTTAATTTAGTTATTCGTCAATTAAAATCATATACATTCATGTTGAGCCATTATCTAATTCATGAACCATTGGTTCATGCTTTCCATTCTCATACTCACATTCAAATTACATTTTCAATTCATGTTCCATTTTCACATTTCTTTCAATGGCTTAACCAATTCCTTTTATTCGACTTAACTTTTCTTTTAATTATCCCTATTAACAGACTCGGACTTTGGCGGATACATGGATCCAACCAAACACACTAGTTTGGCACTCAGTGCTCATCGGATAGTTTGAAGCAAAGTTGACACCCAGTGTCTCATCGGCCTAGCCGAAGTAAAGTGGTCCCCAGTACCTCATCGAATCTATCCAAAGTAAAATAGTGACACACAGTGTCTCATCGACTCGAGGTTGAAGCATCCCTGAACACCTCCAATCCTATGGCATGCCAACTATATCCGACTCAGCCCGACTAGTTAATAGGGTTTCCGAATCACATATAAATCTCAATTCAATTCAGTCGCAATTTCTCACATTTTCAATTCAATCATTTTCCAATTTTCAATCAAATTTTCAATTCACATATTCATAGTTCAATACACTTTCTCAATTCAATATACATTTCAATTATTCTCATATAATCACAATTCAATTTAATTTCATACAATTCAATACTAACACTTACCTTACAATTTACTTACCATATACATAAATTAATTTAACATTTAATGAATAAATAAATAATTTGAATTATAGTAATACAAACTCGGATTTCGCGATTACTCCTCGATAATTTTCTCCTTTCCTTTTTGTGCCAATGCTTCGGGTTCTTTGTTAGCTATGAAAAGAATAATAATTTACACTTATTAATTACAGCATTAATTAATAATAATAACTGAATTTCTATCCAATTTATACCCTAACTCCAATTTAATCCTAATTAACTTATTTACTTTTCTAACTCAATTCATACTTTATTTCTATTCAATTTCCTTCCATATTCTACTTAACTATCTAATGTTCATAATAAAACCCTAATTTAAAACTTCTTTCAATTTATTCCCTACAACACAAAACTTATATCCCAATTTACAATTTAATCCTTTAATCAATTCTAACTTAAAATTCATTCAATTAAATCCCTAATTCATTATTTTGTTCAACATGAACTATGTTCAAAAACCTAAGAACTTTGAAAACTTCAACTTAATTTCAACAAAACTTTGTTCTAAAGCTTCTAAAACATCAAAATTAAGAGAAAATGACTTAATACTTACCTTTTAAAGCTTCAAACCTTAAAACCCTAATTTTTCCTTTTTCTTTCTTTCCTTCCCCTGTTGGAATGTTTTGTGTTTTTTTTTTCTGTTTCGTTTGCTTTGTTTCTTTTTATTTTACTTTTGTTTATTATTTTATTATATTAACTTAATAAATATTATTATTTCTTAAATAATAAGTAAATAAATAAATATATTACAATTATATGTATATGATTTATTACACTTGTATTTTATTATCATCTTACATTTGTCAATTTATTAATTTATTTATTAATATAATAATATAATATCAATTAATTAAATAATAATAATAAATATAATAAATATCTATTTAATACACAAATACATATATTACAAATGTACACTTATAAATATTTTTACATTTGCATATTATCATGACCATCCATTTGTCTTTCTTTTATTTATTTATCATATAAAAATCTTATAATATAATTAATATAAATTATAATTTATTTTAATATCAAGTATAAATACTACAATTGTACACATATATTTTTATATATTTGTACAATATCAATACCATATAATTGTCATACTTTCAATTTATTTACTAATAAAAATCTCCTAATATAATTATTTAATTAGTAATTATCTTTTACTTGATTTTTAAGTAAATAAATAAATATAATACAAATGTGTATATTCACATTATTACAAATATCACTATTTAATTTGTTCATTACACAAAAAAAATCTCACAATTTAATTATTTTATCTAATAAATATCTTTTAGTAATTAAATAAAATATCACAAATATATATATATCTATTAATACACTTGCATTAAATCACTACCATACATTTGTCTTTATTTTATTTATTTTCTTTAATATAATATCTTAATTTTAATTAATATTATTTATAATGTTTTAATTAAATAATATTTTTATAAAATAAATCAAGAAAAATCTAAGATTTTTCCATGTATTACCACTTCATCTTAAGCCATTGGCTTATTTACCTATTTAGTCTCTCTTATTTTCTTTTACTTTATAATTAAACTTTTACACCTTATTCTATTTAGTCATTTTTCCTAATTATTCTTAACTAAGCTAAATTCATCTAATTTAAACCTAATTAAACACATCACTAGACTCATAAATATTTCTAATAATTATTTTTGAACTCGATTTACTAAGATGGAGGCCCGATATTACACTTTTTCGATGCCCGTGAATTTTGAGTCATTACAAGACAGCCAGTCTAGTGGTTAAGTGGAGTGTTGGTGTGTTGGAGGTCTTGTGTTAAATTCTCTGCAATGGTAAGGAGTAGTATTTTTGCTTAAAGTTTGGCCGGAGTTGTGCTGAACTGGGATTCTGAATGGTGGATGTGTAGTGGGAGTTGAGAGAGAAAATTAAAGGATTGAGATAGGGTAGGTAGTGGGATTTGAGTACCTCCGCTTCTTCTTTTTCATTTTTTTTTCTTCTTTTTCTTCTTTCTCTTCTTCTCTATTCTCTGTCGAATTTTGGGTTCTTTGTCCTCTCTCTCTATTCAATTTTTCATTTAGCTTCCATTCTGATCAGCGATTGAAGACACAAGTTCTCTCTTCCACTCTTCTTTTTGTCGCCACCCCTTTCATTCTTTGCTGTCAATTTCCTTGTTTAATTCCCCTTCTACTTCTAAATTTTCTGTGGCTCGTTAATTCAGCTTTTACACAATATTGATAAGTTTCGATTCTTGCTAGTCTTAACGTTTCTGGTTGCTTTCTAAGAGTGGTTCTTTTTTTGTGTTTAGGAGTTAATCAAGGGACTGAAAATCGTTCCCAATCGACAAGTTGAGTGTGTGGATTCCTTATTTCGATCGAAGGTAAAGGTTTCGATAGTTATGGATGAACTAGTTACAATACCGTTTAAGTCTCAGTTATATTATTGAAATTGGGGCTTTGATTTGTCGATTTTATGTACTGGAGTGCTCGTGAGTGATTAGGCATAAAAAACGATAAGGTGTGTACTCAATTGTGTAGAAAATAAAGTTTCGGCAAAAGCCAAAAACCTCATTGTCGATGCTACCTAGGCGAGTGGTTGCCAGTATGGTAAGCCGTGTGACCTAACCCGGCCGTGTGATCGAAGAGGCCAGACCGTCACGGCTAAGGCCAATTTGGTCCGTGTGGGCCACATGGGTGTATAGGCCCACACGGGCATGCCACATGGGTGTGTGAGCCTATTTTTACTGAAATGACTGTTATGGTTGCACGGATCGCCCAAGTCAACTGTGAACCTTCCGTAGGGTCGGTAAGCACTACTTAGACCCTTAACTGTGTGATATTGATTATGTGAATTATGTACTGAGCATGTTATATACAAGCATGTATACTGATCTGAATATGTATTTGACAAACCTGTGATAGCATGACATTTCATTGTATGTTGCATTGCATTGGGTTGGGTTGATATTATTTGGAAGAAGTGTACTGAAAGGCTTTTAAGCCTAATATACAGGTAGCTCAGCTGTAAATTACTGTTTTGTGCCGCATTCGGTACTATCTGAAGTATAGGGATAAGTGGGTTGATTTAATCCCCACATGGAGTGTAGGGTTGGACGGAGATGGTGTGTAGAGGCTGGTTGGGTAGGACTTTGTTACTAAAAACTGCATGACGGATACTGATACTGAGATGGGCTAAGGCCCAAACCGTTATCGAGCATCGAAAGGGGCTTAGGCCCAAGATCATTTAATCGCGGTAATCGTGATTATTGATTGTTTGTTGTTTTCTGCGGGATTACACACTGAGTTTACGAAAACTTACCCCTCTCTGATTAATGTGCACAGGTAATCCCCAAACCTAGATGGATCGGTGCAGCGGAGGACTCGATGGTGACCACAGTTCTGGACTGTCATGGTTTTAATTTATGATTATTGGTTTTATTTTTAGTCTATTTTTACTGGTTAAATTTTTGGGTTGTAATTGGACTTTTGGACTTTGGTTTGGTTTTGGGTTTTAATTGTCTTTACCTTATGGATTACAACTGCTAGTAGTAGGAAACCTCGATTTTCGAAAGAAACAAATGATTTTCGGAAACACTCGATTGTTTAAACTGTTTTAAAAGCTTCCGCAACGAATAACATTTTGAAACTATCGACTAAATGAGTAACACGATTTTGGAACTAATAAGATATTAAGATAAGTAATTCAATAGAAATGGTTTTATCACGACGGCACGATTTTCAAACACCTTATCATGTGACATCGCTAGATTCAGCTATAACGTCTAGGCCGAGCTTGGGGTGTTATAGAGGACCACCAAGGGACCATCAAGGCGTAATAACTTCATAATCTTTCAATAAGAAGAATGTCGGAGTAGTACCACACTTGATGACAACCCATATAAAATGGTCTTGCCATCTGACCGACCACACGATCACTATGTCCCAAATTTGTTGATGACAGGGCATTACTGAGCATGAGACCTCCCTCCCTATAAATACACTGTAGAATGATGAAAGAGAGATCTTTTGGTCATATTTGCATCCTCAAGCTTTTACCTGCACACAATCTCCCTTGCTTCCTCATTCCTTCTTCACTTATCTCCTTTTTATATTCTCCGCCTACTTAAATGAAGCAGCCCTTCTAACATCACCATCTTTCACTCCTTATCTCCTCCTTTATTATTTGTTGTACACTTATATCGACAAGCATATTCTCAATAATAATTGTTCTTCCATAAAAGATATTAAATAAAGTAGTATTAATACTTGTTGGGAATTAACTTTGATAGAAGTTTGGGTTTTCATTTAGACGGTGTAAAAGCGATGATATAGGAGGTTTCTATTAGATGATTAGAAAATCAACAATATTCATTCCCATGCCAAAATCCAGTTGTTTTCTTTTCTTTTTCCTTTTTAATTTATTAAATTTTAGGGTGGTGAATTAATGGACCCATCATGAAAACTCAGCTCCAAGTCAACGTTGTAATATCCATATCTTGAAGGGTTAGGGAGTCTCAAAATACGAGACCACTAGCACTTTGTCATTACACAAACGACATACTTCTGTAGGAACCACCTTGCTGTTATCTAGGGCAGTGAAAAAGAATTGAGAATGGAAGGAGAGAATGGGTTTGCAAACTCATCTTTATCTCAATCAACTTGAAATTTATTTAAGTTTTATTATTAGATCAGTGACATGATTAGTATATTTATGTTATTTTTTATATCCTAATAATATTTAAAGAAATATAATTATCAATTTTAACACATTAATAATTCATGTTTTATAAATTTTTAACATTTCCCACAGCTCTAGCCTAACATGAATCCAAATATGCAAAAAGGCATCGGATTCCCAGACAAACATTTAACATAAACAAGAAGTAAATCTAGTTTTCAAATTATGTAATGATTAAGTAAACCAATATGTCCACTATAAATGGGTTGCTCTCCTTCATTAAAGACCCACAAATTTTTGGCAATGATGAAGAATATCCAAGTTTTAGCTTATATGATCATTGCATTTCTTCTTCTTTCAGCTTCTCAATCTCATTTCTCAATAGCTTTAAGGATTCCAGCCATTGGAACAGGCAAGCTTTTCTCAGTGTTTTTTTGGGGACGAAATCTCTCTTATTTTGGGGACCAATTTTATAACATTGGTAATCTTTTGTTTTTTTATAGTTGATTATGATTTGAAGATTAGTACTGCAAGACGAACACAAAATCCTTCCAACAGGTTCTCGTTAGCTTGGGTGAGTTTTCTTATTGCTAAATATACTTACGATCTATGTTATATAAGGCTGAGTTGGGTTTGATTTTATCGAGTTTTTCAGATTTTTTTAATTCTATCTTCGTAATTCAGTTTGATTTTCAATTCTTTAGCATTATATATGGAGATAAATTCCACAACTACATATGAAGTTTAGTTAAATATTTAATGTTATACCCTTATTTTACAAATAATTCATATCGTTCAACTTACCCATTTCAAATTTCATTCCAACCAAACAATCCGTAATTGCCAATATATCTCACGATAACAGAAATGTATTGTTATGAGGTATATTAAGATTCAATCTCTGGTTCATATTTCGTCAATCAATCCCTCCTAATTCACATCTTTATTGAAAGAATTTCTTTTGTAATTCCTTACACAAGGATTTAGAAAATATTGGCCTACACATGAAAATGGCATTTTCTTTTGACCCAATTTTTTTTCCTTATCGGTAAGCAAAGACAAGAAAATCTGAACTTTAATTTTATACAATTTTATAAATAAAATATTAATTTAATTCAATTTTTAAATTTTATTAACACAGTTATCTGTATAGGACCATTTTAAGTTTACATATTACAATACAAATAATTATATATATTTAACATAAAAATAAGTTAATGTATTTATTCCTTTAAATGGGTACGATTGAATTAAATTAAAGTTTCTTATATACATTTGAGCAACAATTAAACTATTATATGTATAATTATACCAAATAAAAATTCATGTATCAAAGTTCACATCATATCATAGTTTATGTATAACTTTTAGGTTTATCTCTATTTTTTTATTTTGAATTTTTGAATTTTATTTTGAAAAAAACTGGTTTTTTTTAAAGCTTTTGGATATTAATTGATAAAGCTTCAAAAAGAATTCATAAATATTTTTAAAATTAATTTTTTAAAGTAAATAAAAAAATCAATATTTTTAAAAATCAGTTTTATATAGTGTTTTTTTATATGTTTTAACTATTTTAAATATAAAATATTTATTTTTACATTATAAAAAATTTTAAAATTAATTAAAAAAATAGAAATCAATTCGCCCCGATAATAGTGGGTTTTTTTAACTTATCAACTAAAAATCGTGGAAACACTATAATTTGAATTAGTTTTTAATTTCTCAATTTATTTTGCTCAACCTTAATAGGATGTAATCAAATTGTGTTCAAAGAAGTTAAGTTTTAATTTTAATTTTTAAAATTTGAACTCGATTCAAAATGAAATTTTAAATGATTCAAGTTTATTTAATTAGTGTAAACTAAACTTGTTTACACGCTAAAGTTGAGCTTTAATTCTCATGCTACACTCAAGCTTCAATTTGAACACAAACTTTGAAAGTCAACTTTTATGACATTTCTCTCCATAATTAAGTTGTTCAAACTTAATTCTATAATAACGAATGAAATTTGAGTGTTTTTCCAAATCAAACACAAATAGCTTATCAACATAAAAGTGTAAATTGTCAACTCCGGTTTGATTCTTATTAAGGTTAAGATTTGAAGTGTCGGGTTTAGAAAAATTAGACTAAATAAATTCATATATATATATATATATTTAAGTTGTATCCAAAATTATTTTTAGAAAAACTAAATAAGACGTTCTAATAATAATATTTCGAATAATAATTTAAAATAATTATATATATTATATTTTCATTTTATACCATGCAAGTATAATCACAATACATTACATAAGTATATATTTGCCCATTGTTCGATTATGAAGAAACGGTTGACAAGAACAATGATTCTGCAACTTGGAAACACAGGTGAAAGACAACATGCGAAAGGTTCCATCTGCCCCAAACCCCATTGGGAACCGCCATCCGCCATCCAAACCATGAATATCAAGGATTCAACCCTTTGATATTTGCTTATTTTGATCAACAGTTTTGCATATTGTGATAGACATTTCCATTGCTTAGTTTTTCCTGTATTTTGCATTCTATAAGGGCTTCAGTGTATAATATAGGTGGTTCTATTTCAATGAATACCATTGTTTCTCTTTGCTAAACTCTACTTGCTTATTGCATATGCTGAATGGATTCAATTTTTTCTTTAGATGTTAAATTGAAAATTTAGTATAATTTAAACTAAGGGTAAAGCCAAAAATTTACTTTGGAATAGTTAGAAATGAATAATAATTTTTTGAGAATACCAAAATATAATTTTATCATTATATGAATTTTTGATTTCACAAACTTTGAAGGGTCTTTATAGCAAATTTACCATAATTATGGGGTCCAAGGTCGTTGCCTACCCCTTGTCTTCTCCTCTAATCCAAACAAAGGAAAGAATGTTATTTTCCTGTACTTTTCTTTCCCTAGTTTTAATGCAATCTAAACATAGTGTAAAGAAATAGAGTTGAATCTATCAACTGAGTCTTAGTTCAACTGGTATTGGTAATATTGTCAATACAAAAGAATATGAGTTCGAACACACTGAAGTACATTTATCTTCTTATTTAAAGATTAGAAGAGATTATAGGTAATTCTAAATATTGTATTAAAAAAAATAGAGTTGAATCCATATTATTATAGAACTTTTCTCCTCTAGTGGTAAGACTCTTAAAATATTTTCTTTTAAAATTTGGTCAATAATAAATATAGGTGGAGTGGGACTAAATTGTCCTTAGATTTGTAATTTTTTTATTTTTTTTATTTAAAGATAATATAAAAGTATAAAAAGAAAAATGTGACACTATAATAATATTAAGGGTAAACTACACGATTAGTCACTAAACTATAGGTAAGTTTTCGTTTAGGTCACTTGATTAAAAAAGTTACAATTTGGTCAATGAACTATTCGAAAGTTTTTGAATAGTGGCTTAAATAAAAAAATTTGAATAGTTCAGTAACTTAAATGAAAACTTTCGAATAGTTCAGTGACCAAAACGAAAACTTACCCATAGTTTAGTGACTAATGGTATAGTGTACTCTGATATTAATTATAATTTAAAATATAAGATATTATTGTAGTTTCATAATTGAGTTGGTATCTCAAATAAAGGCATAACTAAGTTGGTATCCTGATTAAAGGTGACACCAACTTAATAAAATGTTTAAATCTATGTATTAGATTAAATACACTACTTGAAACTAATCTTTAATTCTCTATTCATATATTTTTTTATCATTCAATTATACTCTATACATACAAGGAATGCCCTTTAACCTTTCTCAATGACACGTGTCAAACCCAGTCCATTATAAGATAATAGTCCATTCTAGTTTTACTCTTTCTTTTCTGTGTTCACATTTGAAATTTAGTCTTTATATTTTAATTTGACATTATGTGGTTCTCTATTTTTAGAATAAAATCAATTAGTCTAAATAATTTGCATTCTTAACTATTCCAATTAAAATGATGAAGTGAACTTTTCTTTTTAAAATAAAACTTTCTAACACGCACATAGAAAATAAAAATTTATTTCGTGTGATTATTTAGACTAACTAATGATATTATAAAAATACATTAACCAAATTATATCAAATTAAAATATCAATACTAAATCTTAAATTAAAACATAGTAGAGGGACCATAAACACAATTCAACCTAAACTATATATATAGAAGAAACGCCATCCTTTTCTCTCTCTTTTTAGGTGTTACGAGATAATGGTCAAATTCAACTTTCATTTTATTACGCTCACATTTGAGATTTAGTCTCTATTTTTTTAAGGTGTAAGTTATATTTTAATTTAGTATAATTTAATTATCCACTTTTTTAATAATATTAATTAATCTAAATAGTTAATATCTTTAGCTATTTCGATTAAAATAATTACATGAGTTTTTCCTAGAAAACACATTTCTAATAATAATAATAAAATCTACTTTGGCAAGATGGATTTTTTTTTTAAATTCAATCCAAACATTATAATCAAAATAATTAAGGGTGTCAACAAAGGACTAACTAAATGTATAACAAAAATACAAGAACCAAATTTTATCAAAGTAAAATAATATAAATTTTATTTTTTTAAAGAGAAATTCATTAATTCATTCAATTAATGAGACCATACAATTGGGGGAAATAATAAACATCCATTATACGCACTAAAGGACAAGCTCTGTCAACACAACAAAAGGTTTAGTTTCAACATCAATAGAACATTATGGCACGTTGGCAATTGGCTCTGTCACAACTCAAGCATAATATATCAAAAGTAACTGCAAGAACTTAATACAATAAGGAAATTAGCCTCGGATGGTCCAAAACGGCAAGCATAAATCAGCAAAAGAACCGAGCATCCAACAAACTAGAGGGGATAGCGAAACAACCAACCCTAAAATTACTCACAAAAGCAAGACTACATCCATAAATAAAACTAAAAAGTGTACTACAAGAGTAGATAAAAACTTCTAAAAGTGAATTATTAAACAATGAAAAAACAAACAAAAAAATATAAAACTTCAAATAACACGGTCCAAACCAACTCATGAAATAATTTATTATTCTAAAACTTTCAAAACAGAAACAGATTAAAAAGTCAACAAAGAGTTACCCACTTTCTAAAAGAAACTATCGGTGGTCGGTGGCATTTTAACGATGATAGACACCATTATCTATCCATTACAACTTCTGAAGATAATAAAGATACCCACAAAATAGATCTGTAAATTGAAAAAAAAATATGTATAGGGTGAATGAAAAAAAGAAAAAAAGAGGAGAAACTTAAAAAGTGTAAATTTTTATTTTACAAAGATGTTTTGAAATGTTATCTTCATATTGATATTATATAAATTCTAAATTTAAAATAATAAATGACCATAACCCTATTTAATTTACAGCAATCTATTTTTAACTTACAATTATTTTCACATTAATTTTTTTTTTTTTTTTTTAGAAATTGATGTTCAAATTTGATAATTGTCAACGTACTAAGACGTAATCGTTTTTCTTTTTATCCAAATTTGTTCTTACCAAGTTAGTCCACCAAAAAATTCAATACAAAAACAATTTCCAAGTTTATTACCCTAGAAAAAATTGATATCGTTTTTAATTAAAATGATTCAAATGAAGCAATTCAAGATAGAGAACTAATTTATTCATATTTCAATATTTATATTATATAAATATTTTTTATTTCTTCGAGAACTCAAATTATATATATTTTTTAGCTCCCAAGCCCATCGTTTACCAGATGAAACACAATTTTCCACCACATTTCATGTCAATAACATTTGTAACAGCCAAAGACTTGGTGTTGTAACGATTCAAGGAAGAAAAACAACATATAACCTAAGCGCAATGATGAAGATAAAACTAAACATTAATATAAGGAAGTTGATATAATTCTTAAAACGGGGAACATTCATTACCTAAAATGGTAATGTTCCCAAAAATAAACCAGATTTTTCCAGACATCAAAACATAGGTTGCGGAAAACATAAAATATAGCACCAGCAGAAGCTGTTAAACATCGGCAAAATACTACCTTAATATTTGATTTAGTCGACTTCCTCGATCTTAGGTCCGGCACTGCTGCCACCGGTAGGTGGGGCATCCTCGTCCATGCCACCACCCATGTCAGCCCCTGCACCTTGGTACATCTTGGCAATGATAGGATTGCAGATGCTCTCGAGCTCCTTCATCTTATCCTCGAATTCATCGGCCTCGGCTAGCTGGTTGCCATCCAACCATTGGATTGCTCCATCAATGGCATCTTCAATCTTCTTCTTGTCGGCCGGGTCAAGCTTTGAACCAATCTTCTCATCCTTGACAGTGTTCCTCATGTTGTAGGCATAATTCTCCAATGCGTTCTTGGCTTCAACCTTCTTCTTGTGCTCCTCATCCTCGGACTTGTACTTCTCCGCTTCTTGAACCATCTTCTCAATTTCTTCCTTAGACAACCGACCCTTGTCGTTTGTGATCGTAATCTTGTTCTTCTGGCCAGTAGTCTTGTCCTCAGCAGAGACATTCAAGATACCATTAGCATCAATGTCGAAGCAAACTGTAATTTGGGGAACGCCTCTGGGTGCTGGTGGAATGCCAGAGAGCTCGAATTTACCCAACAAATTGTTGTCCCGGGTTCGAGCTCTCTCACCCTCATAAACTTGGATCAAGACACCGGGTTGGTTATCAGAGTAAGTTGAAAACACCTGCTCCTTCTTGGTGGGAATGGTAGTGTTTCTCGGAATCAAAACAGTCATAACACCACCAGCAGTTTCGAGTCCAAGGGACAAAGGAGTGACATCCAAAAGCAATAGATCCTGAACCTTCTCATTTCCTTCACCACTCAAGATAGCAGCCTGAACCGCAGCACCATAAGCAACGGCCTCATCAGGATTAATGCTCTTGCAGAGTTCCTTCCCGTTGAAGAAGTCTTGCAACAACTGCTGCACTTTAGGAATACGAGTGGAACCACCAACAAGAACAACATCATGGACACTGCTCTTATCCATCTTAGCATCCCTCAAACACTTCTCAACTGGCTCCATACACTTCCTAAAAAGATCCATGTTGAGCTCCTCAAACCTTGCACGAGTTATCGTGGTGTAAAAGTCAATACCCTCGTACAATGAATCGATCTCGATGGTAGTTTGAGCGGTCGATGAAAGAGTCCTCTTTGCTCTCTCACAAGCAGTCCTCAACCTCCTCAATGCTCTGGGATTCCCACTAATATCCTTCTTATTCTTCCTCTTAAATTCTTGAACGAAATGGTTAACCATCCTATTATCGAAATCCTCACCACCCAAATGTGTATCACCAGCAGTGGCCTTAACTTCAAAGATACCTTCTTCAATAGTAAGCAATGAAACATCAAAAGTACCACCACCCAAATCGAAAATCAACACATTCTTTTCACCAACACTGGTGGCTTTCTTGTCAAGACCGTAAGCAATGGCGGCGGCTGTTGGCTCGTTGATGATTCGCATAACGTTAAGACCAGCAATGACTCCGGCATCTTTGGTAGCTTGCCTTTGGGAGTCATTGAAATAAGCTGGGACAGTAACGACAGCGTTCTTAATCGTCGCTCCGAGGTAAGCCTCGGCGATTTCACGCATCTTGATTAACACCATAGATGAGATTTCCTCGGCAGCAAATTGTTTTTCCTCGCCCTTGTAAGTAACAACAATCATGGGCTTATCACCAGGACCGGCGATTACCTTAAAAGGCCAAAGCTTCATATCGCTTTGAACCGACGAATCGCTAAATCTTCTGCCGATTAATCGCTTAGCATCTGTTAATTTCAATAATTAACAAAAAAAAAGTAAATAAATTTTACAGTCAACAAAATTACAGCAGGGAAGTCAAACTCTCCTAAATTCGGGAAAATCATATAATGACGTCACAAATAGCATATAAAAATACAAAAAAATGGATCTCCTCGTAGAAGCAATTTCTAAAGGCATACAAAGCCTCAGATCTAAATCTAAAATGCAATTTTTTTAACGATAAAAGGGGAAATAGAGATGTACCGAAGACGGTGTTGATCGGATTCATGGCGACTTGGTTCTTAGCTGCATCGCCGATTAAACGCTCGGAATCGGTGAAAGCAACGTAGGACGGCGTCGTACGGTTGCCTTGGTCGTTGGCGATGATTTCAACTCGGTCATGTTGCCATACTCCGACGCAAGAGTATGTCGTGCCGAGATCTATACCGATCGCCGGTCCTTCTCCTTTTCCGGCCATCACTCTAAATTCCAACAAAAATCAAAGAAACTAGAGAGAGAAAAAAAAAAGAAAATGAAGAACGAAGAGTTGTTCTTTAGAATGAACTGTGTGGCTTAGTATTAAGGGTTAGTGCTTTTATATATTTTAAATTAAGGTGATTAGGGTTCTAGAATGTTCAGAGGGAAAATGGGGGTTTTACGGCCGTTGGATTTGATAGAATGAATGGTTGAGATTTGATTTTCGGATTTGGAAAAAGAAGTCGTGGGCTCCACCACGAGTTTTTAGTTGCGTGTTTCGGGCGGGTGAGAATTTTGATTTTTCTTTTTGAATGAAGTCGGCTACGCGCTTATGACGGGTCTGGTCTTTTTCGGGTTTTGATTCAAACTCAACCCGAATTACACATATTGACCTTCATTTTATTTTCTTTTTTGGTTGAAAACTTTGTTATTAAGTAAATATATTTTTAAGATGCCCAAAATAAATAAATAAATATTTCTATAGTGATATACAAACTCTTTTTTTAAACGATTTTGTAATAGTTCCAATTTGCTCGGCCCGTTATAAATTAAAAATAAATAATAATAATAAAATTAAATCCAAATTTTGAACAGTTCACGACCCAATTCTAAACCCAACAACTTAGGCCTAAATACAACCCAAATCCTAATAGCTCAAATTAGAAAACAAAAAAAAAAACCCTAGGCTACTTGAGAGTTTCAACCGCCGTAGCTATGGCCAGCAGCCTTCATGCACGCCCCACGCACGACTCCGGTTCGCGCGTCGCATACCCCACGTTCGTGCGCTCTGCACTCACGAACCACGTTCACCATACCTGCGACATGAGCAAAAATAGCAGAAACCGCTTGTATATTGGCCATAAAGCCTTCGATTTTTAATTGTAAAGGGACTTTTTTGGGAATACAATACTCAAAAAAAATAGAAAGCAGTCAAGAGAATACTTCAAAGGTGGTTTTTCTTTTTTCCAGAGAATATAGAATCAAAATCAAGAACAAGCAAAGGTCAATAGCCATAATATTTATTAAAAGTGATTTTAGGCCTCATTTTCCTTTCGGTTTTGTTGTTATCTCCTTGGTTTATTGTGTATAAAAGACAATATAAGAGAGAAAAGAAAGAGGGCTTACCAAAATACGGCCCTAGATCGAGGTCGGAAGACTCATTTTTCGGCATCGTTGGCCACCGAAAGTGGCGCTGGTGCTGCGGCAGCCATTGGGGCATGCGAATGAAGCCCTAGCAGAGATTGAAGCAACCTTTTTTTTTTATATTTTAAACCTTCAGTTGAAATTTAAAAAAAAAAACAAAAACAAAAACAAAATTTTGGTTTAAGTAAGCAAAGCAAAACGGCGCCGTAGGGGGGGAAAGTGACCGTGCGCTAACCCGACCCGCAAGGGGGTCCGCGCGTTTTTAGCTTGGATGGGGGATTTGCACATTTAGTCCCCCTCTTTCGCGCCAGCTTTTAATTAGCCCTATTCGCATAATTCATTTGTTTTTTTTAATTTTCTCTAAAGTTTTTGTGTCATTGCGATTTAGTCCGCGCTGTTTTAACTTAATCCATGCTCACACGCAGCGTTTTGGGGTTTGGGTTATTTATAGTTTTAATCCTCGAACATTTGAACGCATTTTATTTTGGCCCTCAATCCTGTTTAAATGATTTGTTTTGTTTATAAATTATCCTTTAGAATTTGTATTTCTTTCAATTAAGTTTAGTTATTCAATTTTTTAAGAAAAGAGCATATTATTTTAACATATTATTTGGTATTATTTTGTTGATTTCACATTTTTTTTTATTTTTCATGTGCATATTTGTTTACTTTAAACACATTCATATACTATTATATTTCTATATATATTATCTATATTAGGTTTTTCGTTTCATATATTATTTACTTAAATGATGTATATATATCACTTTGCATATTATTTAATCTTTTTGAAATTTCATTTATGCATTATTATATTATCTATTTTTATTTTTATTTTTGACACATTTCAAATTTCCATGTAAATTATTTATTTTATGACATTTATTTTGAAATTTATTTGTATATTACTATTTAACATTTTTCTACTTATTTTTAAATTCTTATATCTATTATTTGTTCTAAACTCTTTGTATTGTTTGTATGGTAATATTTTCAAATTCACTTTCTTTCCTATTATTCATTTTATTTTATTTTAAAACCTGTTATATTTCATTTTGGAATTTCCTCTAAATTGGTTTCTAATTCATTAACTTTCGATTATTAATGTTTGTGTTTATATGATATATTGTATGTTAGTATACCTTAATTTGTTCCTTTATGTGTTTCTTATTATTATTCATGTAATATTATTGCCACGTACTTCTATTTCATGTTCAATATGCTTGTATGATTGTTATTGCATTAAATTTTAAATTCTAACTTTTTCGCCCAACATCAATTGTTTTTTCCTTAAAGTAAACCAAAAAAATATTTTTGAGCCAGTTTCATAATTGCTTATTTGGAAACTTTTTAAAACAAGGCAATGTTTCATATTTAGAAATTCGAGAAATCGTGCCCTAAAGTGCTGGGTTTCTATTTTTCGTTTGGTAAAATAATGGAATACCCTTTTAAGATTTCGTTGCGCGTTTTGGAAATCATAAGGTGATCTCAGTTTTTGGAGGCTTAAAATATTGTGTTCTAACGTGCTGGATTTGGTATTTTATTCCTTTGGAATGAGTGAATCTTAAAATCCAATTCGAGTTGTTCACACATTTTTTTAAAGGGATCGTATTTAACATTTCTCTTCAAAATTTTCGACATTAGGACATAAATTAATCAATTAGGTACCAATTTTGGGTGTTACGAGGGTGCTAATCCTTCCTCGTACGTAACCGACTCCCGAACCCTTTTTTTATTCTCGATTTTCGTAGACCCAAAACTATTGTTTTAATAAATTAAAATGTTTTATTAAAATGATCAAGGTGGTCCGATCACACCTCAGAAAAGATTGGTGGCGACTCCATAATTCGTTTTTTAAAGTCGATCCCCGTTTTTCAAAACTTAAAAATGGTTTCAACAAATTTTATTATAGATTTTGATCATATTTGTTCTTTTTAATATAATGTCTAGAATTACTCATAGTCTCAACCTAACCTATAAATAAAATAATAATATGTTTCAACGCACTTGAACTCACATCCTCTTGCATTGACAATAATGCTCATGTCAATCGAGGTAAAATTCAATCGGTTGATATACAAAACATTTTAATTTCACAAGTAATGTGACATGCCATGTTTTTTATTTTTCTTTTTCTTCATTAGCAATTGTAATATATATTATGTTCTATGAGTCAACTCGACACCAATTCAACTGTGAAATTATTAAAATAAATTTACTTTAAAGAATAATTAATATTATTATAAGAATATTTTCATACTTTTATATAATTCTCAAATAAAATAATTGTGAAACATTATTTGAAAATCAAACACAAGATCAACAAATTCATATAAAAAGACATTGTCACTCCACTAATAATCTTTCATCGATATATTTTTATAAATATATATTTTTAATATAAAATAATTCCGTTCATTACATCGTGAGTGTAATAAAATCTAATATTTTTTATGTTTTTAAAGATTATTATTTACATTTAGGTAAAGTTATACCATCAGTCATTTTATTTTGATAACCTTTTTTTGTCAAATTTTGTTAGCATATTTTTGTATCATTTACTTCTAAAATTAATATGATTATATGAGTTTATTGATAACAAATTTCGATGAAAAATATATTAATTTTAATTGTTAACATTTTAAGTTAAAATATTAAAATTAAAAAATTATTTAAGTATAAAAATTAAATCTCAAATTTAGAGCATAATTTTATCTTATATTTGTGGCTTTTTTATTAAAATGGCCTCGATTTTTTAATAAATTACGAAGATAACGCACTTTCTTGATTATGATGTAGATGACCTGAAATAAATAGTAAAAGTTGATGGAGCCAAAGAGAACGGCACCACCAACATACCACATCAGCCATCACAATAAAAAAATTAATTTTTTGGTGGAGCTAAGTAGAATGACGCCATCTATATATATTCAAGAAAATACTGAGATTTTTCAATAATTGAAAGGCTAAGAAATAAACAATGGTGGAGGAGCAATTTTAAATGGCGCCACCACTTTTTATGTGTTAAGGGATTTTTTTTTTTAGTTTTTATTTTAAATTTAAAAAATTATGGAGCCATTCTAAATGGCGTCGCTAATGTAATATATCGCCCATTTTTTTTAAATTTTATTAGTTTTTATTTTATTTAAAAAAATTGTTATTTTATTGAATGGCTCCACCATCATTATTTATTTTTTGGCCCTCCAATTATTGAAAAATCTTAATATGTCTCTAGTATTTATACAAGTGGCATCATTTTACTTGCTTCTACTAAAAAATTATTTTTTTATTTGATAGCTGATGTGGCATGTTAGTGGCGCCATTCTCTTTAGCTTTATCAACTTTTACTATTCATTTCAGATTATTTATGTACCTAATCAATAAAATATATCATTTTCGTAATTTATTAAAAATTTGAGGTCATTTTAATTAAAAAAAAACCAACATTTATCAACATTAAAAATTTTTGATACTATTTAAAATAAATAAATAAATAAAAATGTGTTAGTTTTTGACTGGGCTTATGCTACTGCTGGTAAAAATGCCCATGGGTTGAACAGTGGACTGAAATTTAAAAAATGGGCCCATCTGTAATGATTAAGCTACCTAACTTGAAAAAACCTATTTTTTTTTTAATATTTTTATTGTTAAAATAATAATTTGAGTCAAGGTTTAGTGACCCATATTTATGTAGATAAACAATAAAACTCGACTATCGGATAGATCTAATTGCCAATGTACATGTTAATAATTTTATTTCTTATGTACAAAATTTGAAAATAACATATCAAATATTGCATTATAAATGATTATTTTTTTTTGTTGAAACATAAGTAATATATTAATTAACTTTAAACATAGTCTAATATGATATTAGGAATAAATCTTAATATGTGACTAAAATTCTACAAATATACATATAAAATTTTAATTTTAATTCTAATTCATTAATACATTTTTAAATTTTTTTTTAAAAAATTGAAACTTTACAAGTACAAATTTATGTATGAGTAATCATTTAGTATAGTATCAAACTATTATAGCATAACTTAATAATCCAGAGCACAAACTAACTAACCAAATTAAAACTCACACATGACAATAGCTCATGATGGGACTCGGAGACCCACACATTTTAATTATATATAATAAATCTCAAACTTGAACACTCAATATCTAAAATAGTCTTTGTCAACTGAATTGAAGCCTCATTAGCATGAACGACTTATCTATAATTTATAATATATATATATATATATATATATATATAAAAGTACGAGTTTGAAAAATTTTTAAGTCAATACAAACTGAGAAGGTTGACTCAAGAACAAATTTTATTTTATTTTATTTTTATTAAATAAATAAAAATATTAAATTAAGGCTCCATTCGAGAATTCAGACCTAAGCATTAATCGAGAGCAATAGGGGTGACAGAACTCGTGAATGCAGAGGATTCTATTGAAAACGAATCCTAATGATTTATCGAGGAGTATGGAGGAACAAACCAGAGACCACTATATTTTTTTTATTCTGATTCAGATAGGTCATAGGTTAACCTGACAATTGAACTAGAAAAAGAGTAAATATTCACTCGCGAAAATTTGAGTTTAATTTTATTTAATTGTTTAATTTTTGTCGATCTAAATCTGATATGAATATGATAAAAATAAAAAATAAAAAATTCGTTATAACATTATAACAAAAACAAGATAAGAATTTAAATTACAATTATTAATTAAAAATTATACTGATTTTAAAATAGAATTATTAGAACTCTAAGCATAAATATAAGGAAAAAGGTGTTGATAATTATAATTATAATTTACTATTATTAGTATTTATTATCACTTAATTAATATTAGAATTAATTATGTTAATTAGTTATGATTTTGAATAATGTTACTTTGCATTAATTACATAAAGTAAAATTATATTGTATGTTGAATATATTAAAAATGATTTATTTATTATTTGAAAATCTTCATTTATATTATTTGAATTGTTAAGCTAAGACATTTTAATTATATTAAATGACTAAAATAAAAAAAAATTATTTTACGTTAATTGTTGCAATTAAAAGTACAATATTTTAAAATTAATTAAATATTAAACACGTAAAATCCCATGCGACATTAGAAGTTATCTTTATAAATGCACGAGTTTGGAAAACTTTTGAACCAACGAGAATACTTTTTATTTCCATTATATTACTTAATTCACATTTAAAAATATTATAATATTTATTTTAGAATTATTAGTTTAAAATGTTGAAATAAAATAAAAGTTTTGATAATTATACATTTAAAAATAATTATAATTTAATAGAATTTTTAGAATTTAAAATAAAATTATTAGTTAAAAAATTATGCTAAATTTAAAATAGAATTATTACTTGAATAGAACTCTAAACATGAGAAAAAAATTGTAATAATTATAATTTAGATCCCTTACATCCACGACTCAATAATGAAGTGGGCTAAGCCATGCATGAATTCGTGTTGTTTTCATTGGGCTTTTAAGCCCAGATCCAAATTCAGTGATTCGGTTTAGGAAAATAATTTAGAAAATTCGAGTTAAAAATTAGAATCGAAATAATTCTAATTTTTAATTTATAATTATTTTAAATTTTTTATTATGTAAAAATAATTTAAAATTTTTATATAAAAAATAATTTTCATAAAAAAATATTATATAAGAGTTAACTTCAACTTTTTTTTGAAATATTTATCTTTGAAATTTTATTAAATAATATCCAAAAATCATAAAAAAATTCATTTTATTAAAATTAAAATATTCAAAACTTAAAATTAGTATAAAAAAACAAAGAATTGAACTGAACCAATTGTCACGAACAGTTTAAATAGTCATAAAATAAAACTCGTTTTATCAAAATAAGTTTTAAAATCTAAAAATTAAGATGAAAAAAAATCAAGAATGGATTTAAACTATTATCATTGACGGTTTGAAAAAAAAAAAAAAACCCAAACTTACCTCTACTATTAATGTGTATTGTATTATATAAAATTATCTCATTTAAAGTAAGGGCTTAATTAGATTTTATTATGGGTCGAGTCACCTGTTCAGGCTCAAAAACTCACTCAAAAG
The DNA here is from genome assembly GCA_025698465.1 of Gossypium longicalyx. NCBI lineage: Eukaryota > Viridiplantae > Streptophyta > Magnoliopsida > Malvales > Malvaceae > Gossypium > Gossypium longicalyx. The sequence continues at coordinate 93,884,494 of CM047000.1, read as the reverse complement.
GTGAGCTTAGACAAAAATTAAATTTTATTTTCTAAACGAGTTAAGCATTGGTTAGGATTTGTTGTTTTGTTGTTATTTCATTAATGTTTTACTGCCATTTTATTACTATTTTATTGTTATTATTTGAATATTATATAACTCTTCTTTTATTATTAATTTTGCTATAATTTTAGAAGTATTTTATTTGCTAAGTTGCAATTATCTTAATTTTATTAAAGTATAAAATTTTTCTTTAATGTATTTTGAATTTATAGGGAAACAATTATTTTATTGTTTTTAGTATATTTGATGTATTATATTTTTTAAATTTATTTTTATATAAAAAATAATCTAAAAATTTTAATATTGCCGGGTCGGGCTTGATTTTAGCATTATTAATCTAGGTCAGACTTAGGCAAAATTTTAGACTTATTTTTTTTAGTTGGATCGAATCCAAGCTTAGAAAACGGACCTAAAATTTTACATCGACTTGAACAGAACCCAACCTGGCCAATGATGAAGCCTAGGTCTAATGAGTTAAGCATAAGGGTGTTCAAACAGTTAACCAAACCGAATTAATATTAACCAAATTAACTGAGCTTTTTAATCTTTTAACCATTAATTAAATCGAATTTTTTTCAAAACAAATTAGCCAAACCAAAATATTTCGATTGATTCGATCAGTTAACCGAATTAACCGAAATTTATATATATATATATATATATATTTGTTAAAACAAGTATAAAACATATAAATTTATAATGTTCATTTGACCGAATTAACCAAAGTTAATCAAATTGACTAAACTAGTAATAGTCTAATAGATATAATCTATAATATTATTTATTAAGTTCGGTTAATTACTCGATTTCAAACTGAATTAACCGTTATTCGAAATTTCCAAAAATCTTTAACCAACCTTCGACCGAACTAGATTGGTTAATCGAATTAGATCGGTTCGATAGATTAATTCGATTTTAACCGAAGTTTGAACATCCCAGACTCAAACTGTAAAAGGATTAAGCTGAAGATTGACTTAAAATTTGTGGATTAAAGTTGGGTTGGAGCTTGATTGGTTTTATTTTTAAAACTCAGATTCAATTCCACTCTTTGGCACATTCCTACAATACAAACACAACTATAGAAAAACCCTAAACAATTCATATTTTGGAACACTATCATAGCATTATCAAAACAACAACAAAACCTGTCTTTGTAGTTTCATTTTTTTTTTTCACATAATTTAAGAAAGCAATGATTCTACAACATCTTCCATTTCATCCTCGCAAAATGGATGTTCCATCTTGATTTCATATTCTCCATCTTTACTTCTTTTTAAACTCATATTAGTACCTTTAGTTTCTTCAAGGTTCCATGGAGTTAATTTCTCTTTAAATTCCCAGAAATAATGCTCTTCATCGTTTTGATCAAAATATAACATAGACCCAAACCTTCCATTGTTGCTAAACCAGTTGAAACTCTCATCTGTTGAAGGTGAAATCTTGTTGAAGCTCCCAAAGCCTTTGATCCCCATTGTTAGTTGTCGAGCTCTTGATCTTTCTTCTTTGAGAAATGATTCATTTTCAAGTAATTTCAAGATTTTCTCCGATAATTTTCTCACTCTCAATCCCCAGTTGAACCTGCAAATTTTTTTAAGGTACCATAATTTTCCATAAATATATATATATATATATATATATTGATTGAATGATGAGAAGTTAATGGATTAATAAATGAAGTTAGCAACCTTTTTTCATCAATGTACTGAAAATTTGCCATTTGCTTGATGTAATGTTCATCGTTTTGAAACTCCTCAGCAACCCTTAAAGGACCATGAGTTAACAAATGTTCCAATAATACTAAAGCATTGTAGGATGCCCGCCAATTCTTTGCATCAAACTTGGACAACCTGAAACATAAAAAAATATGGTTGAAGTTTGAAAATAAGAAAAAATTGATGGTAGATATTGAGATTTGATTTTTAAATCTATTAGTAAGGGTTTAGTCGCTATTTTTGAATTGCTAAAAGTTTTCGAGAATTTAGTTATTAATTTATAATTTCACAATTTTTGAAGGGATGTCATTAATTAGTTAAATATGAAAGTAAACCGAGTTAAGAATATGGTAATTTACAAGAAAATATGAGGGTTTTCTTTCCTTATAATAAACTTCCTTACATTCGAATCCGATAAGAAGAAATAAATTGTGTATATCCTATGGTAAAGCTACAAAATTTATTTAGGGATTGAGAATTGAGATACGAGAGATCAAGGTTAAAGAACTTCAATAGAATGCTTAAATTATATTATTTATTTTAAAAATTTTGTCCCTACACTTTTATTTCATGGAATTTAATTCTTTTACTTTTCAAATTTTAAAATTCATGTCTAACTGTTAATTCTTCTAAATTCTTTTTGTTAAATTTGTTACTATGAATTTTTTTAAAATAAAAACATACTCACTTGGTAGCCATTTAGTTAAAAAATGAATTTGTAATTAGCGTGAATTTAACAAAAAATGACTTAGTAGTGTTAACAGTTGGATCTAAATTTTAAAATTTGAAAAGTAGAGGGACTAAATTCCTAATTTTCAAAAAGTACAGGGACTTTTGGCACATTTTAAACTATTTATATTTTTGGAGGGGCTAGAAATGAAAATTTTTCATTTATGCAAGAGCTAAAAAGATTAATTTGAATGATTTATATTTTGGGAGAGGCTAAAGGGAAAATTTCCTATTTAATCAGGGGGTCAAAACCACTACGCGCCCCCAATTCACCTCTCTCTCTCTATATATATATATATCGAGAATTGAATCTAAGGTCTAGTAAATATTAAAAATGAAACAAATTTGATTAAGTCCGAGTTCAAAGTATGAGTTTGTCAAAAAAAAATAAAAAAAAAAATCTTATTTTTTCTTTAGAACGTAAAAACTTGAAAATAAGAAAAAGGGTTACAAATAATTAAAAGATTATTAAACCCGAATTCAAAAGATGAGATGGTAAGTTTATCAATAATCATTAATCATATGGCCTATTGGACTTCAATAATAGATAATCTCAAATGTTAGAATGAAAAAGGAAAAAGGAAAAAGTTGATAACCTCTTATGTAAAATCTTAACAATTCTCCAATAATCATCAACTTCAAAGGCAGCCCTTGATATTTCAGCCAGTTTACATGCATTTGGCGATAACATGTTCCCATCTGTGGCTTCTTCAGTTAAGCTTCAAAAACAAGGAATTATATATATTGAAGAACATGGTTTAAAAGTAAACAATTGTAAGAGAAAAGAAGCTTACAATTCAACTGGTGTAACATCTGTTAAAGCCAATCTTACAGTTTTGATCTGTTCTTTTAAGAAAAAAGAAGCTTGTCTCTTGAATTCATGGAAAACAACACTCTCCATTGTTTTTCTTTTTGGAAATGTCAAGGATTAAACAAGCCTTTAAATAATTAGGGATAGTATATATATACACACTTAACTACTCCATTACCATAAAAAAACAGTTGAGTCACCAACTACTCTCTTGGAAGATGATTTGCATACGTAATGAGGGAATATATAGATATGGAAAGTTCTCATTTATTTGTCGGTATTTATTTTAAATCGGATTAAGTCTTTATGGTCAAAAATATTTTTATAATATAATCGAAAAAAAGTTAAGAGAATGAAATGAAATTAACTTGTTTAAGTCTTGAACTAATAAGTTTGGATACATTCAACTTCCAAATTAGCTAGAAATGCAATGGGATGTGGTGACAATATGAACATTGTTAGGCAAATTTGGGTATAGATTTGTTAAATTAGTGGTTTTGCTTCACCAAGAAATTGCAGTTTGAACTGCATTCTTCACTGATTTTTATACTTGGATATTAAATACCTAATATGTCAACTTAATTTAGTTTCACATGAATTTATGCATATAACTCCCTTATATTTATTTAATTTCAACATTATATTTCATATATTATTCACATAAATCATACACAAAATTTTAAAAGTCTTCTATTTCTTTTATTCTACATTCTAATTTCAGACTCCAACAAAGTCAAAATATTCATTATTGGTATAACATATTTTCGCAATAGTATCAACCAAGCCCGTCTAGCTCAGTCGGTAGAGCGCAAGGCTCTTAACCTTGTGGTCGTGGGTTCGAGCCCCACGGTGGGCGTTTTCTCTGTTTTTATCCGGGCTTTTCTTTGCGGGCCTACCTTTTTAGCCTTAAGTTTAACTCACTTTTACGGTGGGCGCTTTCTTTGTTTTTATTCCGGGCTTTCCTTTAAATAAAGAGCGAAAATTTTGGTATTCTCTTTCCCCCTAAAATAGGACTATCTTTTTAGCCTTAACTCACTTTTACGATGTGCTAGAGAAGATTTTTTTTTTATTTTTATTTTTTTAAAGAATTACGAAATATAAATATATCTTCGAATAATCACAAGTATTATATTGTTACATTACAAGTGATCACAAAGTAAAATCAAACTTTTACAATATGAGAATTAAAAATTAGTATAATTTAGACCAAAGTCAATAAACTAGATTAAAACCCACATAGTGGATCAATCACACATAATAAGAGTCAATGATCTACACATATAAATTGCACATGATAAGTCTCAAACTAAGATACTCAAGACCCTAGAACTCTGCTTTTACCAATTGAGTCAATTATTTGTTTATTTATAAAAGAAAATTACTTGTGTCTAGAAATTTTTCATCCGGAATGTCTAGAATTAGGTTTTGAAAACTTGAAACTCAAGTTTACTGTTTTAGTGTTTTAAAATAAAATTTGAAGTTTTTCTTTCTCATATGAAGATATATTTACTTTACTAAGTCTCTTTAAATTTTCAAAATTTGATAATCATATTTAATGAAAATTAATAAGTTGCTTCAATTGGTAGCGCTATTGAACCTTATTGTTAAACTATTGATTTAGAAATTAACAGTTGATCAATTTTTATACAATGAATTAGCAAAAATTAATATTTCAACAATTTATATGCAATAAACTAACAAAGATCAGCAGCTAAATTTTATGTATCTACCAACAACAAGACTAACTTCTTAGTTATCCTAAAATACAATGATTAAATTCTAACAATTTTAAGTAAAGAGATTAATTTTGAATTTTCATAAAATAAAGGGACGCAATTCATAATTAAATAAAAGTATTGAAACTTAAGTAACCTAAAATTAAATTAAATTTAATTTTCAACTTAATAGTTTTACACAACACTAACAATTAAAATAGAAACAATTATGCAACAAATCAAATAAACCTAATTAACAATCATGGCAATATGCAGAAATTATAGTAATTAAGGGTTATGTTTTATGTTGGAAATTCAAAATCAATAGTGTTGTTTTGGTCATATTTTTAATTAGTCATCATATAAATACAAAGTGATTATGTTAGTCGGATAATATGCCATGTTGTAAAAATTGAACCATTAGTCAAATTGGTTAAACGACCAAATTTCCATTCATTTGTTTGATTGTTAGTTTAATCGTAAAATTAATAAATTTTTTTTAAAAAATATTGAACATTCACCAAAAAAGTAGAAAAAAAATAACAAACATAAATAAATAACAATAGAAATACAAACAATCATTTTATAAATTATAATAATAAAATTTAATATTTAAATTAGCTTTATCCAAATTCAATTAATTTTTAATCGATTAGAACGATTTTAGTGGTTCAACCAATTTTTATTGATTTTATAGTATCAGATGAATTACTTGGACCATTGGTTCTTCATTCAATTGACAAGCTAGTTTAGTTCTACCAACTACGAACTAACAATCCTATAATCACATATATACTAGCATATTAGAAAAATTAAATTCGATATATTAAAAAAGAAACTTGAAATAACTTCTTAATATTAAGTTAAAAGGAAATTAAGATAGAAAAATAATATATGTTATATACTTACATAAAATCTATGATTAAGTTAATCATACCCCATGTGATGGCCTGGTGGTCAAGAGTGTTCATCGCCTTAGGTATGGCCTGAGTTTGAGTTATGCTAGTCGCGTTTGTTTTTTAGGATTTGCCTTGTTATTGTAATTCACCAAAAAAAAAACTTTATTCAATTTTAATATATGTATATATATATATAAAGAAGAATGTTATTTAAAATAAAATAAAATTTTAAACATTTGTAGTTATTATTTTAAAATTTAAAGTGTAACAACTTGATTTTTAGTAGTGTCAGAAAAGGCAGTTTTGGGACCCCATTTTCGTAAATTAAGTTCGTAAATATTAAATATGAATATTTACAAGGTTGGTATAATAGTATATTAGAGTTCAATCCAATAATTTTTTCAATTAATTACTTAATTAAGGGGCAGGGATTAAATTGTAAAAATATTATCGCTATAGATTTTAAATAACTAAAGGTTCTAAATGGTAAATTAACTATTTTAATTCATCCTATAGTGGAGAATGATGTTATATTCCACTCATTTTTTTATTAATTATAATTAAGGTTTAAATTTACTAGGATTTAATGAAGTAAGTAAAGTTAATTAAAGTTAATCAAATTTTAATCTATGTATAAAAACAAAATTTAGTGGAATTCATGGCCGAATTCATCCAAGAAAAGAAAAGATAAAAACGTTCTTAAGGTTCTAAGCTTTTGATCCTCAATTGTTAAGGTAATTCAAGTCTTTTTCTTATAATTTTTATGTTTGTGAGGTCATGGGCGCTTGATTTAGCTAGCCCATGTGCCAATTTTTAAAAATATTAAAGTTTTTGAAAGTTTTCATTGTTGATTTCTTGAAGATATTGGTATTAAATTAATAGATTTTAAGTTTAGATATGAAAAATGACTAGATTGTAATGTTTAAATTGTTAGTTTTGTACATAAGGACTAAAGTGAATAAATTGTGAAATTGATGTGAAATTTCAATAATAATAGATAGTATAGGAACTATAACGAATGTAATTGAAATTAGTTTTAAAATCGAAGCTCAAAATTGAAAGATATAGTTATTTCAGTTTTAGGGACTAAATTGAATAAAATTCAAAACTTTAGGGCATCGAAAAATGAAGTTCCATAGGTTCATTCATATCACGATACAATGCATAGATGTTTGGTATTGATAAATTGTCTAAAATAACTGCTTAGATCGATAATTAGATCAAACTAGAGATAATTAGGGAAAAGTCAAAATTATTGATTAGTCCTTGAAGATTCAACTTGTTTGCTATTTTTTCTAAGTAAGTTCATATGCTATTTTTTTTATATAGGTTTTTGTGAATTTGATTTGTAATTATATATGCGCTTAATTGTGAATTGATGAAAATTGTGAGAATTAGACTAAATTGTAAAATGTTGATTATAATTGAAAAAGAGGCCTCTATGAACTTAGTAAAGGTTAGGATACAATTGACATTTCATTAGGGTTTTATGCGCGCTTGTACAAGATTGGTTACATATATTACCGAGATCCAGCATTTGTTACGGACTCGAAGATACATATGACACAGGTTTAGCCTGGACTGGTAACCTGACATGTATATATATTCAGCTTGTACAAGTAATCGGATTTGTCGTTATAAAGGTTTAGCCTAGACTGGTAACCTGGCATAAATATATATATTCAGCTTGAACGAGCAATTGGTGTGATGTAGTTACTTGTATATCCGAGTCCATTTCATCAGGCTAAGTGATTAATGTAAAATGAAAAAATTGAAATGACATGATATGAGCTTGATGTTCAAATGGATAAATGTTGAATTGAGCATGAGCATGGTATTAGGATATTAACTTTAAAATGAACTGGATTGATATATGGCTGAGATGTCATTTGGTTTGATTATATGTTAAACTCACCTTGTTAATGTTATGTGTTGCCATGACTAGCTGGCTATATCAAATTATGGTAGCATATTGTATTTGATTGTAATATAAGGTAAGCCTTATTTAATGCCTATGAGCTTGCTAAACATTTTATATGCTTACCCAGTTTGTTTTCCCTTTTTCTTGTAGATCAATATATTGCGAAATGTGTCAAGCTAGATCGACTTAAAGCTCACACTATCCTATCATCTAATTGGTAGATGTTTGATCATTTTGAACCTAGGGTTGTGGCATGTATATAGGTGTCTTGGTACATACTTTAATGTTTAAAAGTCTTGATGAGTTGAACATGAAAATGAATTTGGCTTGTGATGGTGTCGAAGGTGTTTCATGACAATGGTTGATGTCTTAAGGAGAGGATATATGTACCTATTTGAATTTGGTATATAAAAAACTGTGGTATGAGGTAAAATGAATGGTTAAGTGGATGTATGAATTGGTATGTATAATGATTTTGCTTAAGGTATATGTTAATAAATGGTTATTTTGGTTTATGGTTAATGCCATAAAAGTGTTGATGAATGAATTATGTGTGTATTGAAAGTGGAATGGTATGTTTTGATAGATTTGGCAAGGCATTTGAATGAATTTGGTTAGTATGCTCAAATGGTATTGAAATGCTCAAGTTTAATTGGTGAAAATGTATTAGACATCTTGTTTTGAAGTTGATTATGGATGTTGAGCTTGTTTGGTATGTGCTTAGTGTGTTTTGATTCAAATGAACTTGGTAATTGATGCATAAATTGATAGGTTTGGTTGGAAAGTATGAAATAGGTACCAAATGGTCATTTTTACCAACAACAGGGTCTATGTTGTGACCTTAGATTTTGGACGTCGCACCGTTGTCATTACAACAAGTGACGTCATGAAGAATTAGGGCTTATCGTCGTGACGTGACATACTAAGATGGTCATGTTGTGACAATCACTATATGAAGTCGCGACATCGATCCATACATTTTTAAAACTTTGCAATTTGGTCATATTTTATACTCGGGATGATAAAAGAGCTTTTGTAAGTTCGATTAAGGTTCAGAATTGTTTATTTAACCTAAAATGAATGTGATTGACAATTAATTGCATGCGTAAATCATTATTATATTGTGAATTTAACGGTAGTTGCTCCGACAACGAATGTAGCATCCTGTAGTTTGAACTTGGTGATCGAGTCAGGCGAGGAGTGTTACATAAAGTTATTTCATATGCATGCATATTTATATATAAATTACTGATAATATGCATACAAACTAACTAAATCCTAATCTCCAAATAGAGGTGTTCGCGTCCCAAGTCGAGTTAGACTCATGTAGTGATGTCAACCCACTTTATGCTTATCTAAGCCTGACCCTGTTCAAAATATAGACCTCAAGTATTGGTCAAACGCACTCATATTTAAAAATGACCTACCTAAACTCAGTTTAGGTCCATCTATATTTTAATTCTCTTTTAAATATATTATTTATTAATTTAATTTTTTCCTTTTACTACTTTTTTGGTGAATTTCTTTTACTGAATTTTAATCATCAATAACTTAGCATAATTTTTTTTTTTTACATTTAGCATATCTTTTATACATTACATTTATATTATTATATATTTAATTTAATTTTATATAAATTACATATTATATAAAAATAAAATAAATATATATTACAAAGTAGAAATAGGTTAGGCTTAATCCTTGAATTTTAGAGTCCAAACTCGACTTATATTTTAAAAGGACCTATTTTTTTCAAAACTCATTTTCGAGTCCTATACTTTTATCTAAACTCTCTTATATTTCAAACACTTTTTCGGGCAAAGGTCTTGAACAAGTCTATTTCCAAAAAAAGATTGTAAAAAGCACATGTGAAAAGGTAATATATTATATATAAATTTATATTTAAAAAATAATAATTCCTATATAAATTTTACATTTTAAGAAAAGGATAAATTTAAAAAATATACATGAACTTTAATCTAATATGTAATTTTATACATAAATTTTGTTTTATTTTTATAATTTTATACATGAAATTTTGATTCAAACTCCTAGATTTTCAAGGGGGTTAAACTATGGTCAAACAGCGTGCTGCGTAATTGAAATTAAATAATAGAAAAATAATAAAAAACCACATTAATTTTCATATTAGATAAATATAATATTTGTGTACACCATACATAAATTTAAAATGATGTTATACGTAAATTTTGATTCGATCCAAATCTCACAAATTATTAACACAATTATTGATATAGTACATTTTATGTTTATTGCATACAAAAATAATTATATTTATCCAATATAAAAATAAATTTATGTGTTTATTTCTTTAAATGTGTATGGTTGAATCAAAATTATGAATCATAATCAAAATTTCATGCGTATAATTACACCAAATCAAAGTTCATGTATTAAATTATACATTGAATCAAAATTCGAGTATACTTTTAAGATTTTTCTCTTTTAATAAATAATAATATTTTAAAAAAAGTGGATAGGTTTTTTTTCTTAATAATTAAAAGTTACATGAATAATAATAGTAGGTATAATTGAGAAAATGATTTTTTTACATTGTTAATTTAAGAGTACAAGGTGAATTTAATTTAATATATAAAATAATTAAATGATATAATTATCTCTATATTTTTAATAAAACAACAACTTTTAACTTTTTCGTATTTTTATCAATTGACTTTGATGACACCAAATTTAGTCAATCATTTTATTATAATATGAATAATTATGTTGTGATCATATATATTTCTATAGATGAAATAATAATCATATACATATATATATTCACATATGAACTAAAATTTTAAATATGTCACTTATCCTTTCATATTTTTCTCTTATAAATTTTTTATAACATAAATTAAACACTTAATTATAGCGATTAACAAAACGTTTAATATATTGCAATATTAATTTAAAATCATTTTTATATTAGTTATATTATGTTTAGAAAATATTTTTCAATTAATTACGTTGTGGAAAACTATTATGAAAAAGCATGTTTACATTGATCACGTGATGGGAGAGAAAAAAACAGAGAGGAAAAACCACAAATTCCATCAATAAGAGCATCTATATAATTTTACTCATGATTACATATTATTCAGGAGAACCAACATGGGCAGGGTTGGATTCATTAAGATATTTAAATTAATTTTTAAATTTAAGCTCGATTTTGTTTGGTTTGGTTTAAAAAAATGGGTTTAATTTTTTTACTTCACTTAATTTAAAAAAAAAAATTCAGATCGACCTCACTTGTCCATATTTGAATTTTTAGATTACTTTTTATTTAAAAATATTTTTTATAAAAAATATAATACCACTAAAAATGTTAAAATAAAAGTTTTCTAACAAATTAAAAAGTGCTTATATTAAAAATATTACTATAAATATAATAAATATTTTATTGTATTAAATATAATTTTTAAAATTTTATATTTTGAGTTGGATTATTTAATTGGGTAAATTTTTTTTTATTTTAAGTTTTGGATAATGACTTTAATTGTTATTGAGTTAGTAATTTAATATAAATATAAATATAAATATTAATTAATATAATAAATTTTGATAACATAATATATTCGAGTTGGATAGAGTTCGGGCTATAAAAATCTTACCCAAAACCTAAGCTATATAAAAGATGAACATTAAATTCTGTCCAAATCCATTCTTCGAGCAATGTATTTCATTCAGACAATTTCAGTTTTTGGACAAATATTCTAATCATGAGTAGTTGTATCTATATGAATCTTTTTAATCTTTGTGAACAATAGCAACATGAGTTTGATACCCTTAGCATGACAGTAGCACTCGCCATTTTATTACTTTTATTTAAAGCTCGATAATTGCACAACTAAGCCCGTCTAGCTCAGTCGGTAGAGCGCAAGGCTCTTAACCTTGTGGCCGTGGGTTCGAGCCCCACGGTGGGCGACTTTAGATTAATTTTGCTATTATTTTTTCCTTGCTTTGATTAAAATAAAGAGTGAAAGATATGCTTTTCTATTTCCCCTGAGCCTGCCTTTTTAGGCTTAAGTAGAGAAGCCCAATTAGTTTTATTTATATAATATTTATCTATACGATACTTTATTAAATTTGTGTCATGAGTTAATTGAGTATCAACTCAGTTAGATAATAACATAAATATCTTTACTTTTACAAAGGACATTTTATCATTTAGATAGTACTTTTGTCATTCTGTATCTTTTATAAAGAGAAATAGAAAACTATGCGTATAATAGGGATTCAAACGTATACATGCCTCTATAGTTTTCAATTTTTGTATTCTACCATTCAACTAAAATCTCATTTGTTATTTGTATTAATTTTTATAAATACATCTGTTACATAATTTTGTTTTTCACCTATATTATGAGTGTCCAATAATCTAGTAAATACTTAAATTAGTTTTATACAATCAATTACTTGTTTAAAATCTTCATATATTATAATTTTTTGTACTTAAATATATATGATTAAGAGTGGCTCATATGAGCGAATGAGCTCTCAGCATAATTGACAAAGGTTGAGGCTCCGAATATTGAAGGTTGTAGCTTGTGTCTTACATTCAACAATTGCACCATGTGATATTCTTCTCACCCTGCACAAAGATAATACTATTTTTTCACACGTTTTAACATGAGTTCATAATTCCACATAATTTATTTGTGGCAAAAGAAGATTTTTTTGTTCTTATTTTGAAGAACCTTTATTTTTTACAAGAGTTTTACTCATCATTAAAATTTCAAATATAAATTTATACCAATTATATTTTATTTTATTTTAAAACATATATAATAAATAAAATTTCCTCCTCATATTATTACACTAATAACTAAACATATCATGAATAATTCTATATTTTATATTCAAATTTGAATAATTTTTCTCCTCAAGAAATTGGAGCAAAAGCTATGTTTCCCTCTTGATTAGCTTAGTAAATCAATGTAAATGGAAAAGTTATTTGAATGAAATGAAAGTACTTGCATTATCTAGATAAAATGATGAAAGGTAATAGCTTTTATTATTATAATTTCAATAAAATTTTTATAATCACCCAATTCACAAACATCACAAAGTAATTGAATAGGAGTAAAAATTATTATTTGACAATACGATTACTAAAAGAATTAATAAAAAAAAACAAATATTTCATGCAATTTTATTTAATTATTTAATTATTTTATATTTTTTGAGTTATTTACTCTCTAAAATCAAACATATTAGATTATGACACACCCACGATATGAGTGAAACAATTCATTTAATAAATATATTTATAAAAAGTTTATATAATACCCAAATGAGGCTTTCATTGAAATAGTAAAGTTAAAACATTAAAGACCATAATGCCTTAAGTTTAAATTTTATTATGTGTATTTTTCTAGTTTTTATATATAAATATAAAAAAATACATTCAAAGTAATATTGTTATTATGTTAAAAAATATTTTTTTGGTAATTTTGTATTTGGGTTGAGACTCTGTTGATGGATGACACTAATTCAATCAAACTTTTAGAAAATAGTATCGATACTTATTGTCATTGTTGATTGTGGCCAATTATAAATAATTAACAATAAATATGTTTAACTAGTTAACATTAATATAATTAATTTACAAGAAATATTATTGAATTTATTTAATTATTTAATAGGTCAAAATATATGAGAAATTATCTCCCACCAATAGAATTTTAAAATTATTTAACCTAAATTAGTAAAATAGCATATGATTATGCTTTTAAAAATAAAATATATGTCTCAAAATTAAAATACTATTATTGGATAAAAGAGATAAAACTCGTTTTCAATATAAAGTATCAACGACATCAAATTCTCAAACAAAAATCTTTCCAAATTCAATTTCAAGATCAAATTTTTTGACAACCCTTGAAGTGACCTGCATTGTCCAAGATCAAGTCTGGACCCTTAGAAGTTTCATTGAAGAGAAGAATTTATCTAGATTGTAACTCAATTTTATAAATAAAATTTCTTTGATTTGTTCCAATTTTTCAAGTCTTATTTTTTTACCCAAAGTTTGGGTTTACAAATTTGGTGGGACAATATTTGTCCTTCATATCTTTTCATCAAAGATAAAGTCTTGAAAACTCATGAATCAAAACTTTCTTCAATCGGGTTGTATTAACAAAAAAGAGATAATATTTATTTTTAAGTCAGGTCTCAATGACCTTTGAAGCCAACCACATTGACCGAAGATCAAATTTTAAAAACATCTAGGTCTTACTTTATTTAAACCTATTTTTCTAGATCAAGTCTCTGTTACCCGTAATGTGAACTTTATTCAATCAAACTCAAGTCTTAAAGACCATTGAATCCAAATCAAATCAAACCAAATTCTCAAGCAAACATGCTCATACCTAGTTTCAATATCAAGTCTTGAATTCCTTGAAACAACTCACCTCCATACAAGATCAAGTCCTTAAATTAGATTTCCATTAAAGAGTAAAATCTAAGTAGTTATTTAAAAATCATAACTCAATTTCATAAATAATTTCTTTTGTTCTAATTATCAAAGTCTCATTTTTATGTGAAATTTGTATATGCATATATATATATTGGCACAATTGCAATTACAAAGAATACATTCAAATAACTATAAAATAAATTAATCATTATAAATTATGGTCAGGCTGATAATCAAAATATACCCAAATCTAAACCAAAATAAACTAATATAGAGTCCAAATATAGTAGAACATAAACTATAATAAATATAGGTTGAGAACCCACATAGGATTTACATAAAGTGAGACTCGAACCTGAAATTTCAAAGTTCCCAAAGTCTCAACCTTGACATTAAGCTAAACACTTATTGAGGGAGACCAATTCCATTAGGAGAAGTTTGTAAAGTGTTGTCGACCGAAAGTTGGTGGATCCCTCACCAGGTTAATATTGTTCTTAATAAGGGTTTTGTCACCAAACTCTAATGAGAGTTGAGTGTCTAAAGAGGCGATTAATTCATAAAGTGGGAGTGCCTCATCAACTACTTGATAAGGTGAACCACAAAAACATGCATGGTCATATCAAGCTCAACCCTAGGTTGTTTAACCATAAATCAATTAAATGTTGAAGACTTTCAATTTTTAACTATAAATACTTCATCTTTAGAGTCCTAAAATTTTTCAACTTTTATTGTATTACATTTTATAACTTTTTTAAAAGTGATCCAATTTATTATTTCAGTTAAAACTCCAAAAATATCAATAACAGACCTAAGTGATATAGTTAACTACACTACCACTTGGACAATGATAATTATACATTGTTTTTATCATCTCTTTTACTTTTTGTTTATTGTTTAATATTTTTTTCCACTGGAACCTTCTTAACAATAGAAAATAATTCACTTAACATAAAATAATCTAATAATTCATCTATAGGTCAATATATAACTTTTTGAAATAAAAACCGATGCATTTAAAACTGGAGTCGAATTAAATATTAATTTAAACTGAAGTCACATATAATTTTTAAAAAAAAGTGAAGCTTCAATATATAATTAAAATTTCATTATTTTGTAATTAAAATAGAGAAATAAATAAAAAATAAAAAACATATAAAATAATAACAATGTTATAATTATCTTTTTATTTAAAGTTTATTTATTAATTTTTAAGCTAGTATTTTAGAGATAAATTAAAAAAAAAGAATTATTTACCATGATATTTTTCGTAAAAAACAAATGTTTATTTGAAAAAGCTGTTTATTTGGTAAGGAATCTGTAGAAAAGTTTTAAATGGCAAAGTATTAAAAGCAGTGAACGGTTACAAAATATAAATCCAAATTGGGGTATCTGCAAGGAAAGAAATCCATCTGGATTACATGCATGTCTGGCAGGAATTACCTATTCTCAAATTACTTTAATACCCCTAAGCATATTGATTAATTACAATATACCCTTCCGATAATGAACAAATGACATTTTACTTTTTAAACTCCGAAGTTTCCAAGGGAGTTAAATTTTGGTCAAACAACTTGATGCGTAATAATAGAAAAAATAATAAAAAACGAGTTTTAATAATAATAATATTAAATAAATATAATATTTGTGTATATCATATGTAAATTTAAAATAACGCTATATCCATGATAATAATAATATTAGAGATTTGTGTAACTTAATATTTTCGATTAAAATAAAATATATATATATATATCATATTACTAAATTAAATCAGTGATTTGTCTAAATTATTACACATAAATTTCCAGGTCACCATTTACTTTTTAACTAAATATTAGAAAATAATATATGGTAAGTGTGAACAGAAAAGAAAAAAAAAATCTTTCAGAGGTTACATAATTAATTTTCGTAGGGGAAGCCTAACTAAAATCCATAATATTGTGAGAACCACCACAAGTTTTTGATTAATTTCAATTTAACCCTTTAAATAATGAATATTATGATTTAAATTCAAGATTTTAAAATCATTTGATAAGAATATTAAACATTAAAATAAACAATATATTAATTTATTTTCAAACATTTCTTAAAAAAATTCATTGGTAAAACCCATAAATCACACAAATAATCATAAATTTCATAAATTTAGTGCTTGTAAATCTTTGAAATTTTCATGTTCACTAATTAAACATGTTTTTGGAAGATTGAATATTAATGTTATAAAAATCGGGTTGCAATTATAACTATGATATTCTAAATCCATTTAAAATTTAACACATAAACATGAAATATCAAATTGCTTAAAAATGTAACTTTTTGTTGTATCGCATTTCAATCAATATCAATTATGTATTTTCTTAATTTCTCGGTGATCAAGTAAAATAGAAGATCTAAAATCAACAATACGCGCTCATAAAAGTGAGTAACTTAAGTGAGATAGCACGCGCGACATGCATTTTCATGCAACGTACATAAAAATCATCCACGCACGTTTACTAACAACTTCATTTTAAAAATAATTGTATAATCAAAAAATAACCCTAAATTTTTTTAAAAAAATTATGCTCAACTAATATAGAAAGGTATATATGTATGTCCAAGGGCAAAATTGAAAATGATTCAATACCCTAAGGGACAAATGTAAAAGAAAAGAAGAAAATGAGAGCTAAATATGCAAATATGTAAAATTATCAACCCACACTGGGGCTATATATAGATGATGAGAAATTGAGAAGGGTCATACAAAACAAACTGCATTTGCGGTATTGTAATACCTTGATTGAGCAAAAAAAAAAAAAAAAAAAAAAAAAAAGCATGGCAAGTTCTAGCACAGTGATGAAGGCAGAGAATGGGCAGTCGAGCTCAAGCTCAAGCTCTAAGAAAAGGGGGAGACAAGCAACAACAATATTAGCACTACCACAATCTCGACCACATCAGCCTAAGGAGAGGTCTCCGTTGACATTAGCTACCTTAGAAGCAGTGAGAGAAAGGGCTAAGAAAAGGGGTAAAAGGACGTCACTGGCTGTCTCCGTCCGGCACTTTGATAATACTGATATTAACTATGACTGGTTGCTCCCTGGATGGGTTGCGGAAGAGCGCTATGTTCCTTCTGGCCGTAAGGGCCTTGGTAGGATTTATAAGGTATACCAAACCACCCTTGTATCCTTCATCCTACATACATGTATACAAATATTAAGTTGATAATGATGGTGGTGGTGATGTTGATGCAGTATTACTATGATCCTACTGGGCATATGTACTACTCCAAACGTGAAGTCCTGTTTGCATGGAGGAAAATGAACATCATTTGCCTTGATCCTTAAAGGTGAAAACGTCATGAAATTCAACACACATATACACACAAAAACCCAAATTTATTTGGCTTTATATATATAAAAATTATCTCTCTCTCTTTTATTATTATTATTTTGGGTTAATTAAATTGCAGGGTTTTTCTTTCAAACTTGTTAGGGTTACGAAGATGTTGGATTGCAACAAGAACTGGAAGGCTTTGTGTGTTGATTAAAAAATTATGTAATTATTTACTTTTGTTTATGTTTCAGATGATTTGTAGCTTGAATATGATGAAAAATAAAAATTAAATAAATTATAAAAATTGTTTAAACTATAAACTCAACTTCTCTTTTGATTATTAAATAAAAAAAAAAAGTCTTTTGATTACTTCTCTTTAGATCGACTGGTTTTTCTAAATTTCAAAGCAAAATATAAGGTGAAATCAATAATTTTTAGTGAAATGTGAGACAATTTTAAAAAGAAATTGGAGGCCAAAATAAAAAAGTACATGTTAAAATATTGAATAATTAATTTTTGAAAAAGTAAAAACAAAATTTATTTAATAAAAGGACTAAAGGAATTAAATTAAATTAAATCATTTAAGTTTAAGAGAGACTCAAAGTATAATTGGATGATTTAACCAAGGGGCGAAGGTCATAGCCTGCATGCTTGACTTCACCCTTGAAAAAGGGTGTTAACTTCTAAGCAAACAATTTTAGTGTGTAGATAATGATGCTCTTAACCATCAGATCAAATGTGAGCAAAATAAGATATTGTGAGCCCTTGATGATGCCATGTAAGAAAAATTATTTTACCTCAATACTTCACAAACGTCAGGGGGTTCTTGACAAGACATATGAATGGGATCCTCATTGTCCTATTTTGAACACTTTTGTCATTTCTTTTGAGAATTGTTTTAATATTTGATTTATTTTTAATTTCTCCTTTCCATAACAATTGTAATTTGTAGGTGCGAAATGTAATTCAACCACGCAATTATATTTTCTAATTCTTGGGTAATTACGCGAAGAATTATAATAAATTACTAATTATCATATAATTTTCTAAATACATATACATAATTTAAGTTTAAAAATTTATTTTTTATACAAGTTATTTTTTTTATAATAATAGTAAAACATTTTAATTTTAGGAAATTATTTTATTTTTAAAATATAATTATATATTTATTATTAGATAAAAAATATTTTCTATTGGACATGAAGTCCAAATATTTTATACAATTTTGGCCCCAATAGCAAATTAGGCTTATAAAGACAATATTATAAAATTTATATTATTCATATATACATATTTGATTACCTCACAACTTTTTTTTTTAATAAAGGATATATTGTAAATTCTATATTATTATTTATCTAATTTACATGAAAGAATAACAATCGAGATATTATAAAAATGTTTTAAAGTTGGTTTGCTATTGAACACCCAATCAAGTGCAAATTAAGTTTATAAAAGCTATTATAATTGAAGAATTATAAAGTTAGGTTGTGACTCAAATTCTAGAGCACTAAAAAATGATGTTTGAGAGATCCTAAAATAGGTTAAAAGTTGCATCTATTAATCCAATAATATTATCACCACTTTGTTATAATTTTATTTTATTTTTTTATAAATTATCAAATTTTTTTACATGTAATTTTTGTAAGAAATATTATATGGTAGATGTTGGTTATGCAAATACAAAATGTTTTCTTACAACATATTATGGGATACAATACAATTTGAGAGAATGAAGCTAGACACAATGATACATGCACAAATGGGTTGAAATTTACTAAACTAATTTCGCCAAAGTTTCCAATTTTCATGTCTAGATGATCAATTGACTTGCGACACATTTTTTGATGGGATTTAGGTATTTCTAGGTTAAGATGTATTCATACTGATGAAAGATCTATCTCTTAGCTTCGACAAGCACTTTGAATCGGCTTATTTTGATTTCAAGAGCTTAAGATATGACAATTTTAGTGAAAACTGCACAAGCATAAATTTTTGGATGAATTTATTATGGGAATTATGAGTTTTGAGCTTTGATTCGAGTTTACATCATATTGGGTTCAATATCAATACTTTTGATTATATATAAGACAATAATTTATTTATAAAGTTTTATATTTTAAGGATTTATTTATGAGAAATTATTTGGTACACTGCCAATAGAGTTTTTAGACTCCGCAAGCAGTGTCAGGGGATTGATAAGTGTGTTATAGGGTATAAAATATTAAAAAATAAATATTTAAAAAAGTGATATGTGTCAATTTTTAAGGTTGCTCGTGGAATAAAAAAAATACAGTGCTAATGTACCAAGTACTCACCCTTTATTTATTATGATTTTTTTAGTATTTTAGACTAATTTAACTTAAGGAGTAAGATTATGACTAGGCCAATCGCTTGGAGACAAAGGAAGAGTTGTTTCCTTGTTTTCCAAGTAGCTTAGGTCTATATATATATATATATATATATATATATATATATATATATATATGACATTATATGTTCTGTAGCCACCATATAATGAATTTGCTTGTTTTTATTAATAAAATACTCCAAGGGAGATCTTTCTTACAAGGCTAGTTTCTTTCATGATAGAACTTTTGCATCAATTCTTTAAGATTGTGGAGGACATTCATCATAATTTTAGCTTGCCTATACTACAGCAAAATAGGTTTTTAGCAGCGTTTGAATGAAAAACGCCACTATAGATCGAGCATTAGCGGCGCTTTTCGAAAAACGCCACTAAAGAACGAGCATTAGAGGCGCTTTTTAAAAAAATGCCGCAAAAATTATGCTCAACACCGTCGTTTTAATTGAGCTTCAGTGGCGTTAGCGGTGCTTTTTAAAAAACGCCGCTAATGCTCGATCTTTAGCAGCGTTTTTTTGAAAAATGCCGCAAAAAACAATTTATAATTTAACTGGTTTATTTATATTAAAATACAATTTATTTTTAATTAAATATTTAAATTCTTCAGAAAAAAATAATGACACGTAGAAAAAATTTGAAAGTAAAAACATAGAAAAATATTTGTTAAAAATGAAAAAAATTAAAATACTATTATTTAAAATAATTTTAAAGATTTTTGGTATATGATTGATTGTTTTTTAATTTATATGTTAAATATTTTCTTATATTTAAGGGTTAAGGGTTAGGGATTTAAGGTTTATGTTTTAGGATTTAGGGTATAGGGATTAGGGATTAAGAGTTTAGGGTTTAGATTAATTAGTATTTTTTAATTTATATGATAAATATTTTCTTATATAATTGTAAAAGAGATAATATTAGTTTTAAAATATTGAATTAATTATCATTATAGTTTAGGGTTTGCGGGAAAAGCGTCGGTAAATGTCATGGTCTTTAGCGGCTTTTTTTTACATAAACGCTGTAAAATATTAGCGGAGTTGTCTTTAGCGACGTTTTTTTGCTTATAGACAAAAAAAAAACGCCACTAAAAATCTGTTTTGCTGTAGGGCTAATTCAAGTCATCTGGGAGGTTTGAGTAAAAGCCATTATAGTTCTTTGTTGGTACTTGTTCATCAAAGGAGGCTAGGCTACTTATCCATCTATCTTGCCACCATTCACATATCATCTTCTACCTTGTGTTTCATATCCATTATTCAACTTTTGCTTATTTTCTTTAATTCTAGAAGCTTTTTGTTTTTAATCTTGATATATTCCATTTAATTTTTAGGTTCTTGAAAGTCTTAAAATTCCTTGTCATGGTTTTCTTCTTTTCTAAGAAAGTTTATTTTTCATTTGATTTGTTTTGAGTTGATTATTCAGACTTCTAAATTCAATATCAAGTTCCGCATCATTATCAAAGATAGCTCATGAACTTTTTAATTAGAGACACTAAAAACTTTGAAATGTAGTTGAGAGGATATTTATTGTTCTAAAAAAGTTTTCTCATATCGACAACACCACTTTAGTATAGTCTAAAAAACAATGTTGCATCATACTAGTTTATTGCATACTTTATAAACTTCATTTATAAATGGGATTGAGATGACCCATACTTTGAAGAGTATATGAGAAAAGATCTTAACAATCTTAATGATATAGATTCAAAAGTTCCGATTCAGATGATGAAGAAATTGGTCAAGGACCAACAAATGATGAAAATGAGTACATGTTAAATGCTAACGCAACAAATATGGAATGTTAGAGCAACTAGAAAATTGCATATGATGTTTATTTTTCATGTTATTTTTATTAATAATCAAGAACCCTTCTTTCTTAAATAGGAAAATTTTTATTTTTAATTATAAAATATCATGTTTGGCTTAATAGTCCAACGTGTAAATAAGTTTAATCATATGATTGTAAATAAATATATAATTTGCTTTTTTATCCTATAAAATTGAATTGATAATTTTAACAATACATGACGAAGCTCCTAACCATGTTTAAAGATGATTATCATTTGAGACAATTCAAATTTTC
Organism: Gossypium longicalyx; assembly: GCA_025698465.1. Classification (NCBI taxonomy): domain Eukaryota; kingdom Viridiplantae; phylum Streptophyta; class Magnoliopsida; order Malvales; family Malvaceae; genus Gossypium; species Gossypium longicalyx. Next base: position 93,862,470 of record CM047000.1, on the reverse strand, counting down.
TTTTAAATGATTACTATGTAGAATTATAATTTTCTTGATTTCTGTTAGAGTTGTGTGACCCGAATCCCATCACTTGTTAAATAAATAAAATAAAGTGGCAAAATAAGGGGATCTGTCTAGGCAAAAGGCTGTGGGGGCTCAGGGCGAGGGCGAAGCTCCCACCGTATGGACCATGCTGCACAAGTAGAATTTGTATAGAACTACACTTCTTCTATTTGGCATTGAATAGAATAGGGTTTGTCAACCTTTAAATAGATGTAGTCGAAACTCCTTTTGTATCATTCGGTTTTCAACATTAGTGAATTTCTCCTCCTTTGCCTGTGGTTTTTCTCGAAAGGGTTTTCCACGTAAAATCTGTGTGTTTTATTTTTCTTTTTTCATTACTTTGCAATTGTTTTATTGCCATTATCGAATTTATTATAACAATTTTTAAGTTTTTAATTTGAGTATTATGTAATACTAATGAAATATTTATGGATAATTAAAGAAATAATTGAAAATAATATACTTTTTTTAAGTTGAAAAAATATATTTATTATGGAAAAAATAACTTTAATGTCAGCTAGATGTAAAATTTGTGACTGTTGGGTAAATAGTTGAGTTCCAATTCTGGTTTGGTTAGGATGGGACCAGTTGGTCCCATAGTGGGAGACATAATGATTTTCGATGATTGGCTAAAAGGGTTTTAGAGACCATGCATAGGATATACACACACATATATATATATATATATATAGGTGAAAGTGGACATTCTAGCAAAGAAGAAAAATTCTCTTTAATTCAGACTATAAGTTTCTTTTACTTGCTTTGTCTTCTTTGGTTACTTCGGAGAAAAAGAGAACTTAAGAGAGCTTTGCATGGAGTAAAAGTTGTGAGAATTAGGGCCTGGAAGTAGAGATATTGTGAAACTAGTAAGCTTTCTAACTCTCTGTGCTCGAGAATTTGAGGAAGAAGGAGGGCAATGACTCCTAATAAGTTTATGTTAAGTGAATTCTGGATTAAGGTTGTGTGACTTCAATTTAACTGATTTATACAAAAATACCATTGAGTTCATACTTAGCGTACGATTTTGTTTTCTATGCACAAGTTAGATTTTGAACGTATTCATCTGTCTATATCAACATCCATTTGTGATCCTAGACTCAACAAGTTGGTGGTTTCTTTTGTTAGTTAATGACATGTACCTAAGGGAGCCTTATGGTTATACAATGTTAAATCTGAATGATGTCTTGGAATTTCGAAGTATCATGTATATATATATGATGGAATGATTTTTGCTAATGTTATGAACTATGTAGATGAATCATGGTGTTCTTGATGTGTGAATTAGGCAAGTATACTTAATAAATTGAACGAATGGTAAATTGTATGTGATGGAATTTGATGATGTATTATATGTTAGTAGGTATACATATGGGAGATTAAATTTACTATGATTGATGACTTTAAGTTGGTTAAAAACAATTGTGCATGTGAGTGGTAGAACGCCATATTTTCCTTGAGATTAAGATTTAAAGTGTATATGATAATTGGGTAGAATGCTTGCATGCTAAGAGTGCATTTGGAATCTTTAGGATATTGTTCATGTGGTCAAATACTAGAGGGATAAGGTTAGGCCTTGAATTGGTTGAATGCTATTGAGAATGATGATGTTATTGAATGGAATTTGGTGATTTAGATATGTTATGAATGTAGTGTCAACATGTCAAAGAGTCTAAGTATTGTTAATTTGGTCATTTTGAGGATACATGTAGCTTGATTTGGTGTTGTTTTCAAAATTTCAAGTTTTGTGAGTTATTTTTGTAGAATCAGCTTGTGACATTACGACGTTGTTTGTATGTTGTCGCAACAAGGGATCCATATCGTGACAAGGCTGGGCTCAGGTCATGGTGCAACGAGAATTTACGTTATTGCGACAAAATCATTCAGTAAGTTTGTAACACCCCAAACCCAACCTAGGTGTCTAGACCAAGTCCGAAGAGTTACACCAATGTTACTAGGAAAACCAGCTTTTGTAAGTACAATTAAAACTGTTTGACAAATTATAACAACTATAAAATTCAACTGATAGTTCAACAATCTTAGAAAAGTCGTAGTACTACGAAATACTGAAATTACATGATACAATAGATAAATGGTGATAAGGCAGATTAATCGAGCTCCCATTATGCCGACCCGATCAAGCCTGTGAGTTACCTGAAACTCAATCAACAACATAATGGATAGGGAACTCAGTGTATAACTAACATAGATTCAATCAAAAGCACAAATACAATAATGAATTATCTAATCTTGAGTTCCAATTAGAATAAGAAAATATCCAGTACAGATTTAACGTATCAGTTATATGGTAGAACAATTCCAGTTCAGATACAGACCAGATCAAAAACATATGTAGTTATTCCTATCGACCCCATCCACTACACAACTTATCCGACCATTCCAACACATCATTAAGGGCATTTAATACCCATCCAACCCTACACACCATATAGTGTCGGTCCGGCAAGTGCAATGAGATGCAAACTAGTTACCAGATCAAATCATGATAAAAGACCATATTCACATATAAATTGTGGCTTAGCCACTGAGTTAGTCAGAATAGATTATTTCCTCCTTTACATAATTCCCATCCAATGCAAATGCAGATTACCAATGTCAAGAGTACATATACAGTCATTCAGATTCAATTCATAGTTAGGTGATACGAATTAGTATCACCGACAGTCACTGTAATCAATATACATTTATACAATCAATACCTCAGTCTTAGAGCATCAGATAGTTCTTATACGATCTAATTCAGATTATAAATATAGTACGGAAGGCCTACGTTCGCATTACATGACACTTGCGGCCTTGGAGGTAAATTCCAGACCTTTTCCATACGCTGCATGGTTCCACACGGCCTGACACATGCTCATGTGCCCACCCATGTGTCTCACACGGCTTGACACATGCCCGTGTCGTCTGCTCGTGTGGTCCTAAATCACAATAGTGAGTCACACGGTCTGGACACACACCCATGTCCCTAACTCTTGTGATCCTTATCTTGTACTTAGTGATTTATATGACTCAGACACATGCCCGTGTCCTTGGCCTGTGTGAACCCTGCACTAACTTGACCACACACGACCTGGACACATGCCCGTGTCCATTGCCCGTGTGGTTCGAATTTGGTAGATAGTGTGTTACATGGCTTAACACACGGCCTGGAACACGACCGTGTGGTGTCGACAACCATGGTTTTTGGTGTCTGAAATTCATAAAAACTCAGGTTTTCGGTACACACTTGTTGTAATTCTGAAGTAGGAGCAATGTAGAAGACTCCTGAAGCCTAAAACAACCATTCAATAACTTAATTAAACAATTTAATTGACAACAATATCTAATTACGTGCAGAATAACTATGTCAAAGTTTTAAGGCAAACCATCAAAGAAACCATACTTACCGACATAATCAACAACAATTACTCGAGTTATTACGCTGAAGATTGCTGCTTTCGATATCCTCGCCTAAAAAAAAAACCAAATAGTCGCTTAAAAGTATATTGAAACAAATCGAGTTGAGCAACTCCGAAAAAACAAATGAGACAACCGATTGACAGAAGTTCTAGAAATAAAAAATCTACGTAATTAACCTATGAATTAGCAACAATGAAGTGTGTACTTGCCTGATCACACATCGGCACTATCACAATAATCCAAGGAAGAAAAGAGAATAAAAGAAAAGAAAAGAAAAAAGAACAAAAGAGAAACGATAAAAAAAAAAGGAAAAATAAAACTAAAATAATTACTTTTAAGAGAAATAGATAACCAAAACTAATTCTGCAAAGAAGCAAAATACATACCTGCTTCACTTTTGTAGAGACTTGAACATAAGACCAAAGAGTAGACAGATGCTTAACCAGTGAACCAACAGGCTCATTCTTGGCACAAGTTTACACAGAATTAAATTTAAGTCAACTACCCAAAAGCAGAGATTAATTAAAATTAAATTAACAAAATTTTTAAAAACACGACTCGAAGTCCTGACCTCAAACACATAAGTAGAGCACAGAACCATAAATATAAAAAATTAATTACTATAGAATCCCACAATTAAACATTCAAATTTCTAGGACGTTACAACTCTCTACCCCTAAAAGAAATTTCAGCCTCAAAATTTACTTGACTTAAACAGATACAAGTAGTGACGTCGAATCAAATCTTCAAGTTCCCAAGTGGCTTCCTCAGTGCCATGATTTCGTCACAAAACCTTAATTAGAGGAACAATTTCTTCCTTAATACATTAATGTCACAATCTAGAATCTAAATAGGTTTCTCCTCAAAAGTTAAGTCCGATCGTATCTTAATTTCCTCAATTGAAACAATGTGCGACGGATTAGATCGATACTGTCTTAGTATCGAGATATAGAACACGTCATGAATTTGTTCCAACTCTGGCGCTAATTCTAATTGATAGGCAATAGGTCCGACACATTTCAGGATACTGTATGGTCCAATGAACCTCGGGCTCAACTTTCCCTTATATCCAAATCAAAGGACCTTTTTCCACGGTGACACATTCAGGAACACCTGGTCACCTATAGAAAATTCAATATCTTTTCTCTTTAAATCAGCATAAGATTTCTAGTGATCAGAAGCGAATTTAAGACAATCTCGTATTAACTTGATAATATTATTAGTTTTAGAAACTAGCTCCGGACCCAAAACCCGACGTTCGCTTAACTCAGTCAAACACAGAGGAGTATGACATTTACGACCATACAAAGTCTCGTAAGATGCCATTTGAATACTAGACTGGAAGTTTTTATTGTACGGAAACTTAGCCAGCGGTAAGTAACCTTCCCAACTACCCCAAAAATCTATTACACAACCCTGAAGTATATCCTCCAGGATCTGAATAACTCGCTCAGACTGTCTGTTGGTCTAAGGGTGATTCGCAGTATTGAAATCGAGTCGGGTGCCTAAAGCCTCATGAAGCTTCTTCTAAAATCGAGATGTGAAACATGGATCTCTATCGGAAATAATCGAGACTGGAGTCCCATGCAGTCTCACGATTTCAGCAATATACAACTTGGTGAGCTTTTGCAGTGAGGAATCTATTTTGATAGGAATAAAATGAGCGGATTTGGTCAACTGATTAATGATGACCCAAATTGAATCTTTCTTCGTGAGGGTTAAAGGCAACTTACTAACAAAATCCATCGTTACACATTCCCAGTTTCATAGAGGGATCTTAATTAGCTGAAGCAATCCTGAGGGTAATTGATGTTTGGCCTTAACCTTTTGACACATCAGATAGTGTGATATAAATGCAACCACTTCACATTTCAGACCATACCACCAATAAAGTTCTCAAAGGTCTCAATACATTTTACTTTCACTAGGATGCATGGTGTAAGGGCTACTATGCATTCCCTGTAGAATAGGTCGCCTCAGCTCCTGATCATTAAGCACAAAAATTCAAGCTCTAAAACACAAAAATTTGTCACTATTTAAGCTAAAATCTGAAGTTTCACTTGAATCAATCTATTGTAGTTGCTAAACTAGAGATTCATCGCTCAATTGTTTAACCTGAATCTGTTTGACCCACGTCAATTTAACCTACAATTCAGCTAACAGTCCTCCAGCCTTAGCTAAACTCAGAGTGAGCAAACATCGCTCTCAGGTCAGTCATCACTCTACAACTAAGAGCATTGGCTACCATATTAGCCTTACCAAGATGATACTCTAAAACACAGTCATAATTCTTAAGCAATTCAACCCACTTATGCTGCCTAATATTTAACTCCTTTTGAGTTAACAAGTACTTGAGACTCTTGTGATCAGTATAGATGATGCACCTCTCACCATACAGGTAATGCCTTTAAATATTTAGAGCAAACACGACAGCAGCTAACTCAAGATCGTGTGTAGGGTAATTACCCTCGTGTGTCTTAAGTTTTCACGACACGTAAGCTATCACTTTACTGTTTTGTATCAAAACACATCCTAGACCAACATGTGACGCATCACTGAAAACTACAAACTCCCAGCCCGATTCAGGTTGAACTAGAATAGGAGCTTGCGTCAGAATAAACTTGAGCTTTTTGAAACTAGACTACTGTTCTTTAGACCACACAAACAGAGCGTTCTTATGCAGTAGCTTCGTTAGAGGTAACGAAATCAGAGAGAATCCCTCGACAAACCTTTGATAGTAACCTGTCAAGTCCTGGAAACTCCGAAGCTCAGACACATTTCTCAGTTGTTTCCATTCATTTACAACTTCTATTTTTTTGGGATAGACCTGGATCCCTTCAGCAGTCACCACATGCGTCTGTCTTAGAATAAATTAGTATGTCGTTGATAAAGACTACTACAAATTGATCTAAATATGGTTGGAATACCCAATTCATTAAGTCCATGAATGCTACCGGGGTATTTTTCAACCTAAAAGGCATTACCAGGAACTCGTAGTGTCCATAACGAATCCTGAAGGTGGTCTTATACACATCAATCTCTTTAACCTTGAGCTGATGGTAACCAAAACGAAGATCGATCTTAGAGAAAATAGATACCCCATAGAACTGGTCGAATAAGTTGTTGATCCTCAGTAATGGGTACTTATTCTTTGTTGTCAACTTGTTCAATTACCGATAAACTATACACATTCTCATTAATCCATCCTTCTTTTAACAAACAATACTGATGCCCCTCAGTGTCCTCGGTATCCATGATGCCCACGAGACCCACATCCACGACCTCCTCACGAACTCATTATGTTAGTTTATTTATAATGTCAGAGTGTACATATTAGTTTTGGGCTTTAACATAGTGCCCCTGCCAGTTCATATAAGAGTATTTAACCAGATAACAGTTTAATCACTACAGTTTTTCTACTAGTCATGATAGTGAAACAGAAAAACTTACAGCTCGACGTCGGAGGCTTAGTCATTTATAAAAAAAATTATTTTTCAGAATGACTCAAATATCCTATTTTCATTTAGCTATCTTTTAATACACATTATTTGCCCAAAACACAGTCTGAATGTTGACTAACTTGGCTCTAATACCACTAAATGTAGCACTCCAAACCTGACCTAAGTGTCTAGACCAAGTTCAAAGAGTTACACTAACGTTACTAGGAAAACTATCTTTTATAAGTACAATTAAAATCGATTGACAGATTATAATAACTATAAAATTCAATCGATAGTTTAACAATCTTAGAAAGGTCGTAGTACTACGGGATATTGAAACTACTAAGGTAGATTGACCGAGCTCCCATTACGTCGACTCGATCAAGCCTGTGAGTTACCTAAAATTTAATCAACAATACAGTAAGTAGGGAACTCAGTGTATAACTAACAAAGATTCAATCAGAAGTACAACTATAATAATGAATTATCAAATCTTAAGTTCTAATCATAATCAGAAAATATCTAGTATAGATTTAAGATATCAGTTATATGGCATAACAATTTCAGTTCATATACAGACCAGATCAGAAACATATATAGTTATTCTTACCCACCACCATCCGCTACACACCATATTCGACCATCCCAACAAACCATTAAGGGCATTTAATACCCATCCAGCCCTACACACCATATAGTATCGGTCTGACATGTGCAATGAGATGCAGACTAGCTACCATATCAAATCGCGATAAAACACCAGATTCACATATAAATCATGGCTTAACCACTAAGTCAGAACAAATTACGTCATCCTTTACATAATTCCCATCCAATGCAAATGCAAATTACCGATGTCAAGAGCATATACATAGTTATTCAGATTAAATTCATAGTTAGGTGATATAGATCAATATCATCAACATTCACCATAATCAATAGTTCTCATACGATCTAATTTAGATTATAAATACACTACAGGAGGCCTACGTTCGTGTTAGATGACTCTTATGACTTTAGAGATGAATTCCAAGCCTTACCTATACACCCGTGTCCCTAACTCGTATAATCCTTATCTTGTATTCAGTGAGTTGCACGACCTAGACACATGCTCATGTCCTTAGCCTCTGTGAACCCTACACTAACCTGACCACACACGTCCTAGACAGATCCCCGTGTCTCTTGCCCTCAATGTACATTGTCCTCAATGTACAAAAATAGATAAACATAATAGAAACAGAAGTCTTATAAGAGAGGGAGAGAATTGAAACTGCCCTGATTATTGGATGAAATTCCCAAAATAGTGAAAAACAGAATTGTAGATAGATGTAGAGGTAATGCAAAATTTTGAGCAACTAATAAGAAGATAAACAAAATACTGAAGAGGATTAAGAGGGTTACTCGATTAGAAACAACCATAATAATTAAAATAAAGTTCAAAATATAAAAAACAAAATAAACATAAAAATAAAAATAAAAATAAAGATAAAAATGAAATAGAAATAAAAATAAACATAAAGATAAATGGACTCAATGGTCCTCATCATCAGAGAAGTCAGCATCGTAAGTCGTCGGTGTTGAAGATGAAATATGGATGTGCTGACATATCTGCTGCAGAGTGATATCGATGCTGTCGAACCTTTAGAAACACTGCTGCTCGAATCGAGTAAATTGCTTCGAGAGGTTTGCAAGGGTAGCAGCAGAATGAGTAGGGCAGTGACTCAAATGTGGTGGTGGAGATGGATCCTTGTAGTAGGGAGGAACATCATCAGTGAAGTCCTCTGGGTCAAGCTTAGCTTCAGACTGAAATAGTCTGTACTGAGGAGGGTCCACTCCACGTCACCGCTCGATCATCCTCATATGGGTCATGCTTGAGATGCCTTGAGAGGACATCTGACCGACTAGGGTAAGTGTCGATGAGTACTCCGGTGTGTCAAGTAAACTGAAGTGTCGAGCGATACGAGTCATGTATGAGCCGGGGCCCTTCTTATGGCGTTTAGTCTGATGGCAGAAAGATAGCGCAATGAAGTAGCGCAATGAAGTACGCTAAATAAAAAACATGCCCAGTAGTTATGCTCCATAAAAAATAGGCATCATAGGTACTAACAACTCCTGTGCTCTCTCTCCGTCCTGTCAAAGTGTGAGCTAGGAGGGCGTGAAGATATTGTAGGGCCAGAAAGAGATATGTCGCCTTCGAACGAATTGCGTCATAGTTTGTTAGGCCACCCATGAGATCAGTCCAATAGCGCGAAGGCGAGTGATGAATATGCCTATGAAGTTGAAGAAAGTACTCGTCGCTCATGAACTCCTCTGTGTAGAGTTCCAAAGCAGCACCGAACTCTAGGACGCTCATATGTCGCGCAAGCTCGCCTAGGTGAAAGGTGATGGTGCCTGGCTCGTCATAGATTGACATGACTTACTGGACTGAAAATGTGGCACCGAACTCTAAGGTGAGCTCCGAGTAGGTGGACTCGATGATGGTGAAGAACCTATCCCATGAGGCTGTGGCAATAATCGCGCGCACATCATCAGCTAATCAGACCTACTCCAGTGCGGCTCAATCAATGCTGTGACCTAAGCCGAGTGGTTGCTATCGAAGTAGCTGGTATAGATCTTCCTGGGGGCCCACCGAAAATCGTAGATAGGGATGGCAGACCTTGACAGATGCACTTGAAGAAGAGGTCCCATCGGGGCCCTTCCACTTTTTATGAAGCGAGGATGGCTACTTTAGACTTGCCTCGTGTGTTTGTCATGACGTTCCTGAAAGATGAAAAGAATTCATTAAGAAAGGACACATCACCTAATATGCAAACAGAGTCTTAAGAAAGTAGAATTCAAGTAGTCCAAATGATGAACAAACTGTCCGTATATCCAAGCATGCAAAATTTATATAGTAATACTAGCAAGAAAAATAATAAAGAACAAAAACAAATTATGACATAAGAACAATATAAATAAGTAACCTAAATATACTAATCATAAAAGCAATAAACTAAAATACCTAAATAAATAAAGAAACCAAATGCTGGAAATAATTAGTAATAGACATAATGAACAAATTCAACTAAGGAATAATTAGTATATTAATAAAAAAGAGTAACCAATAAAACAAAAAGAGAAACAAAAATGATGAATTTGAATGCTAATAAACAATGAAGAAAGAACTAATAGATAAGAATTAAGGCAATAAATAAATAAGTAAAATAACATAATAATAGAATAAAAATAAAAAGAAAAATACTAAAGCCAAGATATTAAGAAGTAAAAAGAGAACCGACGGTAGTGGTCGGATATTGGATGGACGGCTGTGTTAATGGGTAAAGGGTCGAAGGTGAGGAGAGGAGAAGGAAAGAGGTAAGGAAGAGAGAAAAAAAAGGGAAAGAAAGGAAAGGGGAAGGGAGGTCGGTGGGGGCACAGTGGTTCGGGGGTACAAGGGATGAGAGGAAAGGAAAAAAAGAGAAAAGAAAGATGGGGTTTGATAGGAGGAGGAGGGAAATTCATGCGATGAGGAAGAAGAGAGGGGAGAGGGGGGTAGGTGAGGCCTTAGGACAGAAAGGAGAGGGGGAAGGGGTTGGTGGTCGGAATTTTCAATGGATTTAGGGTAGTCGGCGGCTAGGGTGATGGAAGAAGAAGACAAAAGTATAAAGAAAAGATTAGGGTTTGGGGGGTTTTAAATTGGACACAATCGTGTGAGGCCCGTGTTGGGCCACACGATCATGTCACACACCCATGTGGCCTCTGTTTAGCCCGTGTGCAATTTAAAATTTCAGCCCAGTCTTCACACGGCCAAGGACAAGACTGTGTGTCCAGGCCGTGTAGTTCACAAGGTCATGTCACACAGTCGTGTGCAATGTTGTTCGCTTCTCCCATGCTCGTGTGTATCTTACACGCCTGTGTGTCCGAACACAAAGCCGTGTGTCTTACCCATGTAGCTCTCTGACTTATTTGAAAATTGAAAATTTAACTCCAGTTTTTACATGGCCTAGGACACGCCCGTGTGTTCAGGCTGTGTGGTTTAACCGCCGTGTCGCACACCTGTGTGGACTACTTTAAGCTCATGTCTCTGTCAATTTTTGGGGATTTAAGCTTCAGGGCTCACACGGCCGAGGACACGCCCGTGTGTCCCTACATGGCCGGATTGTCAGGCCGTGTAACTCACTATCGATTTCCTGTAAAAATAAAAAACTAAGTCTCAAGATCCAAACAGCCAATGACACGCCCATGTGTCCAGGCCGTGTGGGGTACACTGCCATATCGTGTGACCGTGTAGCTTGTTATCGCACCCATGTTAAGTCACACGGCCTAGGACATGCCCGTGTGTCCAGGCCATGTGGGTCAAAAACCTGCATTTTAATGTTTTGTTAATTTTAAAGAAATAATATGAAATAAAAAAATGAGAAAATTAGACGTGTTAGTGCTTGGGTTACCTCTCGAGAAGCGCTTATTTAGAGTCTAAGCTTAACTTTCCTCTCATTCACATGGTCATGGTGGATCACAGAGTCGAGACTCCTCTTTCTCACTGTCAATTCCTTTATTTAAATAAGGTTTAAGTCGAGTACTGTTTACCTTAAAAGTGCCGAAATGTGAATGAGTTACCTTGACTGTACCATATGGAAAGATATTAAGTACCGTCAAAGGAGTTGCTCTATTTGCGTCAAGCTCTGAAGTCAAAATTCGAGGGTCTGTTTCATCTAATAACACCTGATCCCTTACCTTGAATTGGCTTATCTAATCTTTATGCTCGTCATGGCCTTGTTATGATTCGGTATTGTGTATTTTTGGTTTCTCCTTGACATGTGTCCGCCATTCGTCTAGTTCATCGATCTGAAGCCTTCGTTCTTCATGAATTGTTCTAATGTTGTCGCATGAACTAAAACGTAGCTCATTTGTGCTTCTCAAAATTTTTTTCTGCAAAGAGGGTTGAACCACATGATTAGTCTTATTGTCAGGATTTAGAAAATCACATTCATCACTCGATGTCTTAACCGAATCACGAACCTGAAGAGTGATTGTTTCGTCACCTACACGAAGCGTTAGTTCACCTGTACCAACATCAATGATAGTTCTAGCAGCTGCTAAAAAGGGCCGACCTAGAATTAAAGGTCAGTCACTATCCTCATTCATGTCTAGAACAACAAAGTCGACTGGGAATATAAATTTATCAATCTTAACGAGTACGTCCTCAACAATACCCTAGGAAATCTAATAGTTTTGTCTGTCAGTTGAATACTCATCCTAGTTTGTTTAGGTTTCCCAAGACCTAGTTGTTTAAAGATTTTATAGGGCATGACATTTATACTCACCTCTAAATTGGCCAAAGCATTATCAATATTTAAACTACCAATGAAACAGGGAATAGTAAAACTCCCTGGATCTTTCAACTTGTTTGGTAGTTTGTTTTGTAGAATTACTGAGTAAACTGCATTTAATTTCACATGCGATGAATCATCTAACTTCCATTTGTTTACCATAAGCTCCTTTATAAATTTAACTGAGTTGGGCATCTGCGAAAGAGTTTCAATAAACGGTAAGTTAATATGTAATTTTTTTAAAAGGTTAAGAAATTGACCAAATTGTTCATCTGTGCGGTCTTTCTTTGTCGTGTTGGGGTATAGCACACAAGGTGTATATTATGTACTCACTGGTTTTTGTTTACTCTGGTTTTCATTCACCTTATCTTCACTTACCACGCTTTCTTGCCTTGGTTCTGGTTTGAACTTAACTAACCATTCTTTATATCGAACAGTGATCGCATAAAGTTGCTTCTTGGGTTAGTCTTGGTGGTGCTAGGCAAGCTACCTTGTGGTCTTTCTGAGATCAGCTTAGCAAGCTGACCTATTTGATTCTCGAGCCCTTGAATCGACACTTTCTAATTTTTAAGCACTGTTTCGGTGTTTTGGAAACGTGTTTCTGACACCGAGATGAATTTTGTTAGCATCTCCTCAAGTTTAGGCTTCTTTTCCTGCTGGTAAGGTGGTTGAAAGCTGATAAACCTTAAAAGTAACATATTTTAATCCCATGCTTGGCATGTTTTTGGATTATTTATCATAAGATTTAGTGAATTTGGTGCTCCTAATCCTTTAATTTCATGTTTTATATCCAGATGAGCATAGGAAAGCAAAAGTGCAAGAAAAAGGCCAAAAGCGGAGAAAATAAGTTTATTTCAATGCTGCACACGGCTCAGACACTTCCACCCGGGTAATCCATACGCCCATGTGAGACACATGAGTAGACCACATGCTCGTGTGTCATGGCTGTGTCGACCTAAAACCATTTCAATGTTGCACACAGCCTGAGCACCATTACACGGGTGTGCCACACAGCCGTGTCCCTGTCGAAACCTATTTTAATTCTACTCGGAAAAGTCTAATTTTGGGCTATTTTGGGCTTTCCAAAGTCTATTTAAACACATGAGGAGAGGATCTAAGGGACACGTATAATAAAACACAGGAATTACTTGAAGAACGGCAACGGATTCAGCTCAGAAGCTAGATCTCCTTCAAGACTGAAGATCTCCCTTTAATTTCTCTCGAACTTTTTGGGTTTCTTTATGTTTTGTTATTTTCCTATTTTTGAGATGTTTTCCTACTACATTATGAACTAAACTCCCTAAATACCTAGGGGGGATGAAACCTAAGACGGATCTTGTTATTTAAAGTTCTGAATTTAATGATAAATACTTGTTCTTGTTTTTAATTATGAGTTATTAATTCTTGCCTTAATATTTTTAGGATATTATTCCAAGTTTGATATGCTTATTCAATGGAGCAAATGTCTCTGTTTAAGAGTAGATCTCACATAATTAAGTAGAGTTGCATGCCACCCTAGAAATAGGGCAACATAAATCTACTGGATTAGAGTCAAATCTAATAAGGGAATCCATTAATCGAGTTAATGCGACAATAGGGGTTTTAATTAGAAAGAGATTTTAATTAATCAGGTTATAGTTAATTGTTCTCAGTCTCAAAAGAGATATTAACATAATTTAGGGATTTCTACGGATCAAGACAAGTGAATAATAAGTGAATAATAATAAGTGAAGTCTAGGTGGATTCTTCCTTGGGTATTGTCTTTATTATTGGTTTATTCGATTACTTTCTTCACTCTCTATAGCGTTCATTAGTTAATTAGTTTAGTTAAATTTAGATTAAAACAAAATTCCTTTTATTTTAGGCTAAATAATAGAAAGATAGTTAATACTAGTACTTTTAGTTTTTTTGGATACGATACTCTGGACTCACCGTAACTAATACTACCATTCGATAGGTACATTTGCCTTAGTCCTGATCGTAGTCTAGTTTAGTGGTTCATAAAATGATCATCAAAAGCCTGGAGGGGGTTGTGGTCTTTGATTGCCTTGACCACCCCAAGAGAAGTTAGGATGGTTCCTCAAACCAGCATTATAAGTATTACTATAAGGGTTATTCTGAGGTCTAGAATTGTTACCCATATAGTTGACTTGTTTGTTCGTAGTGCTAGGGTTGTAGACTAGGCATTCTGGATTATTCATTCCTCCTCCACTTGTGTCACACTGTATCACCGGATGTACCTGCATAGGAACACATAAACCATCAATCTTTTTATTTCAGAGCTCTACTTAGTTTGATAACATGGTGACCGTGTCGAGGTTGAAAACACCAGCGGCTTTTGTTAGCTTTGTCCTCATGACTTGCCACTAATAATTATTCAGTGACATCTCTTCAATAAACTCATAAGCCTCCTCAGGTGTTTTTTTATTTAGGGTACCGCCGGTGGCTACATCGATCAATTGTCTAGTTGAGGGGCTCAAACCATTGTAGAAAGTTTGAACATGTAACCATAAGGTTAACCCATGGTGAGGGCACCTTCTCAATAAATCCTTATACCTCTCCCATGCATCGTATAGGGTCTCTAAGTCCATTTGCACAAAGGAAGAGATATCATTCCTCAACTTTGCCATCTTGGCCGGTGAAAAAGTATTTCAACAAAAACTTTTCGGTCATTTGCTCCCATGTAGTGATGGACCCTCGTGGTAGAGAGTTCAACCATTGTTTAGCTTTATTCCTTAGTGAAATGGGAAATAACCGAAGGCGAATGACATTATCAGAAACGCCATTAATTTTAAAAGTATCATAGTACTCCAGAAAGTTAGCCAAATGAGCATTTGGATCCTCATCTTGCAAACCATTGAACTGGATAAACTGTTCGATCATCTGCATGATGTTTGGCTTCAGTTTGAAGTTATTTACAGCAATAGCAGATCTCACAATACTCGATTCAGCCCTCGCTAAATTAGGCTTGGCATAGTCGTACATAGTACGAGGAGTAAGATTCTGATTTACAGGATTCGCGGCAACCACAGGAGGTAGTAGATTATTCTAGTTTTCAGCCATCTCCTCGGTAATATTGGTATCGTCCTCGTGCTCTTCCTCTATGTACTGTAGACTCTGACTTATTTCTCTACAATTTCTGTGAGCTGTGCTTTCAATTTCGCTATCAAATAATAGAGATCCTGACAGGTTTCTTCTAGTCATAAACTAAAGAAACCTGTTAGAAGCAAATAAACGAAAAAATTAGTAATTAAAAATGACAATCATCCATACTTTGGAAAGTCAAAGATTACAAAGATATAGGTATCAAAATGTTGGCACTAGAAATATGAGATTTAAGGCACCAAAAGTGGGATTGAGATTTGGCATGAGATATTTGCAAGATTTTTGGTCCTTAATTGTATAGTGACTTTGCAAGTTGATCCTTGAACCTCAACTATAAATAGGCCTAACCATTTCTTATTTGAATCATCCCACATTTGTTATTCTCTACCTAAGGTATTGTTCTCTCTCCCTATTTGTAAATTTTCACTTTTATTTTGGAGTGAAATATATTTGGTAGTGTCGAGGACATAGGCAAAATTTGCGGAACCTCGTTAAAATTCTGGTGTTCTTTATTGTTTATCTTGCATATTTTGTGAGTGTGATTGTAGTGATTTATTATGCGATTAAATTACGATCGAGGGATATTTTGGCTAGGAAAGACATTGTACTTAAGTGATCTTTGTGACCCACCTCTCTTTTCTAGGAATTGAACTTAGTGTGATTTTTTAGTATAATAATTTTACTCTTTTACACGCTTCCGCACAACAATTGGTATCCGAGCTAGATTCGTACTTGAGAAATACGATCGTTTATGATACTATTTATGTATACGATATTGTTCATCCATGACACTATTCACATTGATGGTACTGTTTACATATACAGTAGTTGGGATTGAGGAGAAAAATGGCAAAGGCATCGTCATCAATAAAGACTACTGTGACCAATGCAAAATTTGAAGTAGAGAAATTTGATGGTACCAATAATTTTGGTATGTGGCAACGTGAGATCCTGGATGTCTTATGTCAGCAAGAGCTAGATATAGCCCTTGAAGAAAAACCTGACAAGATGGATGACAAGGAGTGGGCAAAGATCAATAGACAAGCGTGTGGTACAATTCGCCTATGTTTGGCCAAAGCGTAGAAGTACTCTGTCATGAGGGAGACATCAGCGAAGAAGTTGTGGGATACACTGGAAGAAAAGTTTCTAACGAAAAGTCTTGAAAATAGACTTTATATGAAAAAAACTTTATCGATTCACGTATGCACCCAATATGTTAATGAATGACCATGTGAACTCATTCAATAAAATTTTAGCAGCCTTGCTAAATTTGGATGAGAAATTTGAAGATGAAGACAAGGCATTATTATTGTTGAATTCCCTTCCTGATGAATATGATCATCTTACCACCACATTGCTTCATGGGAAGGAAACGATCATATTTGATGCAGTCTGTAGTGCATTGTATAGATCTAAGACTCAAAAGAAAGATAAAAATGATCACAGAGATACAATTGCAGAAGTCTTAACAGTAAGAGGTCGTTCACACAGCATCAAACCTGGTAAAAGGGGAAAGTCCAAAGGGAGACCTGCTAAAGATGAATGTGCTTTTTGTCGTGAGAAAGGGCATTGGAAAAAGAATTGTCTTAAGTTACAAAAGGGCAAGGATATTTCTAATGCATGTGTAGTGGAGCATGATGAGGAGTCAGACTTTAGCTTGGTTGGCATGGCAATGACATGTCATACAGATGAGTGGATTTTGGATTCAGGATGTACTTACCATATGTGTCCTAATATGGACTGGTTTTCTAGTTTTAAAGAACTAGAATGTGGAGTTGTTTTTATGGGCAATGACAGTGCTTGTAAGACAAAGAGAGTAGGTACAATCCAATTGAAGAATCACGAAGGCTCAATCCAAGTCTTGATAGATGTTCGCTACATACCTAACTTGAAGAAAAATCTCATCTCATTAGGGGTCCTAGAATCTAAAGGGCTCACAATCACTTTGAGAGATGGATTACTAAAGGTAGTAGCTAGGGTATTGACGATGACGAAAGGTAAAAGAAGGAATAACCTGTACTATTTAAATAGAAGTATAGTTATTGGATCAACATCAACAGTTTCTGCGAAAGATGTAGATTCAGAGGCTACTAGGTTATGGCATATGCGATTGGGACATACTGGTGAAATTTTTTTGCAGAATTTGGCAAAGCAAGGCTTGTTGAAAGGTTCAAATTCTTGCAAATTGGAATTCTGTGAACATTGTGTTCTAGGCAAGCAGACGAGGGCAAAATTTGGTTTAGCAATTCACAATATGAAATGAATTCTAGACTACGTTCACAGTGATGTGTGTAAACCTACCAAAGTGGCTTCTTTGGGAGGTATGCACTATTTTGTTACTTTTGTTTATGATTATTCAAGAAAAGTATGGGTGTATCTAATGAAAAGAAAAAAGTGAAGTTTTGGATGCATTTCTGAAATGGAAGATGGTAGAGACTCAGACAGGTCGAAAGGTTAAACGACTTCGATCTGATAATGGTACGGAGTACAAGAATGATCCATTTCTACAAGTATGTCAAGATGAGGGCATTGTGTGACACTTCACTATTCGGAATACACCACAGCTGAATGGGGTGGTAAAACGTATGAATCGGACTATACTGAAGAAAGTTTGATGTATGTTGTCCAATGCTAGATTGGACAAGGAATTTCGGGCTGAGGCAGTTACATATGCGTGCCATCTAATTAACCATTTGCCATCAGCTGCAATAAATGAAAAAACTCTTATGGAGATGTGGACTGGTAAACCAGCTACTGATTATGATTCTTACATGTTTTTGGTTCCACTGCAATTATCATGTAAAAGAATCTAAGTTAGACCCAATAGTAAAGAAAGCATTATTCTTGGGTATAACTGGTGGAGTAAAAGGATATCGTCTCTGGTGTCCTGATACAAGGAAGATTTTTTTCAGTAGAGATGTGACATTTGATGAATCAACCATGATGAAGAATAAGAATTCACAAAAAGATGACAAAACTAGTAGTACTCTGCAGCAGGTGGAGCTCGAAAAGGTTAATGATGATCCAGCTAATATTGGAGGGACAAAGTCCAACCTAAAAACTTCTACAACAACAAGATTCAATTGCATATAGGATGCCAAGAAGAGAGATTCGTAAGCTTGCTCGCTTTGATGATATGGTGGCCTATGCACTTCCAATTGCAGATGATGATGTTCCTTCTACTTACACAGAAGCAAGAAGTAACCCTGATAGTGTAAAGTGGAAGGAAGCTATGAATGAAGAAATGCAGTCTGTTTTTAAAAATAAGACTTGGGAGTTGGTGACACTGCCCAAAGGAAAAAAGGCCATTGGATGCAAATGGTATATGCAAAGAAGGAAGGATTTCCTGATAAAAATGAAATTCGATACAAGGCTAGATTGGTAGCAAAGGGTTATGTTAAGAAAGAAGGAATAGACTACAATGAAGTGTTTTCTCCAGTTGTGAAGCATTCATTTATTTAGATTTTGCTAGCTTTGGTTGCGTAATATGATTTGAACTAGTTCAACTCGATGTAAAGACCACATTTTTACACGGTGATTTGGAAGAGGAAATCTATATGACTTAGCCAGATGGATTCAAGGTTGCTGATAAAGAAAATTGAGTTTGCAAATTGACAAAGTCGCTTTATGGATTGAAACAATCTCCGAGGCAGTGGTATAAGTGATTTGATTAGTTCATGAAAGGGCAAAGGTACACTTGAAGTAAATTTGATCATTGTGTGTATTTTCAGAAGCTACAAGAAGGAATTTTCATATACTTGCTCTTATATGTTGATGATATGTTGATAACATTTAAGATCAAAGTTGAAATTGAGAGATTGAAGACTCAGCTCAACCTTGAATTTGAGATGAAAGATCTAGGTGAAGCTAAGAAGATTCTTGGTATGGAAATATGTAGAGATAGAGCTCATGGCACAGTTAACTTATCTCAGAAGCAATATTTGAAGAAGGTACTATAGTGGTTTGGCATGAACGAGCAGACAAAACCTGTAAGTACCCCGTTGGCTTTTCATTTCATGCTTTCTGCACAACTATCTCCTTCGACGAATACGGAACAAGAATACATGTTACAAGTTCTGTATTCTAATACAGTACGTAGCTTGATGTATGCAATGGTGTGTACAAGACCCGACATTTCACAAGCAATTAGTATAGTGAGCAGGTATATGCATAATCCTGGAAAAGGACATTGGCAAGCTGTGAAATGAATTCTACGGTATATTCAGAAGACCATGGATGTTGGATTACTGTTCAAACAGAATACTACACTTGGTAAATGTGTTATTGGGTACGTTGATTCTGACTATGCTGGTGATTTGGACAAACAAAGATCAACCACTTTTTATATGTTTACACTTGCTGGAGGACCAATAAGTTGGAAGTCTACACTACAGTCTATAGTTGCGTTGCAACCATAGAAGCTGAATACATGACTGTAATAAGGAAGCTATTTGGTTACAAGGTATGGTTAAAACCTTAGGATTGGTTCAAGAGCATATTAACATGTATTGTGATAGTCAAAGTGCTATTCATTTAGTAAAGAATCAAGTCTATCATGCACGTACAAAGCATATCGACATACGATTCTATTTTGTGCTGGAAATTATTGATAAGGGGAAAATTCATCTTCAGAAGATTAAGACTCCAGATAATCCCACAGATATGATGACTAAGGTGGTAACAACAACCAAGTTCGAACATTGTTTGAACTTGATCAATATCCTGCAAGTTTAACAGTTGAAGAAGGCACTATTAAGTATTGTTGACAAAGGCAGAAAAAATTGAGTGAAGATAAGATTATCTGAATCAAATCTTCAAGTTGGAGATTATTGGAAATCATTCATACTTTGGAAAGTCAAAGATTACAAAGATATGGGTATCAAAATGTTGGCACTAGAAATCTGAGATTTAAGGCACCAAAAGTGGGATTGAGATTTGGCATGAGATATTTGCAAGATTTTTGGTCCCTAATTGTATAGTGACTTTGCAAGTTGATCCTTGAACCTCAACTATAAATAGCCTAACCATTTCTCATTTGAATCATCCCACATTTGTTATTCTCTACCTAAGGCATTGTTCTCTCTCCCTATTTGTAAATTTTCACTTGTATTTTGGAGTGAAATATATTTGGTAATGTCCAAGGATGGAGGCAAAATTTGCTGAACCTCGTTAAAATTCTGGTGTTCTTTATTGTTTATTTTGCATATTTTGTGAGTGTGATTGTGGTGATTTATTGTGCTATTAAATTATGATAGAGAGATATTCTGGATAAGAAAGACCTGGTACTTAAGCAATCTTTGTGATCCACCTCTCTTTCCTGGGAATTGAACTTAGTGTGATTTTTTAGTACAATAATTTTACTCTTTTACACGCTTCTGCACAACAAAAACTAAAACAAAAATAAAATGCAATAAAATAAAAATGGATAAATTAATAAAAATCTAGCGTTCCTAATATCTTACTCCTCAGTAACGGTGCCAAAAACTTGATGATCGTTTTATGGTTCACTAAACTAGACTAGGATCATGACAAAGGCAAGCGCATCTATCGAATGGTAGCATAGCTATGTTGAGTCCAGAATATCGTATCTAGAAAGGCTAAAAGTACTAGTATTAACTGTCTTTCTATTATTTAGCCTAAAATAAAAGGGATTTGTTTTAATCTAAAATTAACTGAACTAATTAACTAATGAACACGACAGAGAGTGAAGGAAATAATCGAATAAACCAATGATAAGGATAATAGCCAAGGAAGAATCTACCTAGACTTCACTTATTATTCTGACTCTAAATTAAATGATTTATTCACTTGTCTTTATCCGTAGAAATCCCTAAATTATGTTAATATCTCTTTCGAGACTAAGAACAACTGACTCTAGGTTAATTAATTGAAATCTCTTTCTAATTAAAACCCCTATCGTCGCATTAACTAGATCTATGGATTCCCCTATTAGATTTGACTTTAATCCGACAGATTTATGTTGTCCTATCTCTAGGATTGCATGGAACTCCGCTTAATTATGCTAGATATACTCTTAAACAGGGACTTTTGCTCCACTGAATAAGCACATCAAACTTGGATTAATATCTTTAAAATATTAAGGCAAGAATTAAGAACACATAATTAAGAACAAGAACAAGTATTTATCGTGTAATTCAGATAATTTAAATAATAAGATCCATCATAGGTTTCATACTCCCTAGGTATTTAGGGAGTTTAGTGTTGGAACGCCGGTACCCCCATGGCACAGCAGAAAAAATATATATTCCAACGATCCAAACCATGGATCAATGTGAGAGGAATGAATTGGGGTGAAAAAGGTTTCAAAATTATCGAAACTTTAAACTGAGTAGATAGTGAAGCCTCGGCAATGAGAATACTGTTTTGCTTTTGAATCCAAGCTGCAATCTTTATGATCCCGACCTCTATGTAATGCACCCAGTTGACAATGAATGGAAGAAATCCCCAAAACTACTTTCAGAGATATTTTGCTTGAAGGCTACTAGACCTAGTAGCAAAGCTTCGGGTTTGTATATATATTCACTTTTTAGGGTTTTTTCCCCTTTATATATATAACTCCGCTTATAATTGGTATGTATATAATGAATTATTAATTTATTAAATTTTAATCCGAACATAATAATCATAATTAAAATAAATAAATATAAAAATGTTTTAACCAAAAATTATAATTACATTAATTATAATAAAGATTTCGGTAAACTATATTTATTTAAATTTATATACGAACCAAATTCATATATTAATAGAATTATGTTCTCCTTATGTGTACAATATCCTTGTACATATAATATGTTCGAAATTTGATTGCCCAATTAAATTAATTCTATAATTAATTTAATTCATGTGACAACCAAACACAATACCAACTATGTTTTATTCCGTTCATTTTAACCATTAGGGTATGACCCTGTAGGTTCTTGTAACGTTAGCAGTAATACTAGAACGATTCTAATGTTACAAACAATGAGTGGCATCTAGTAATGCATCATTGCTACCTAAGTTACAAGAAGTCATGATTCAACATAACCTTCTGTGATTAACCTTTCATGCATTAATCCTTAAGTCCTTTATCTCTGGAATGGACACAAGTCATGGAATAGCCATACTTGCATAGTCCATCCCATGTTTCTTGATACCTTAAGTAGACTATGATACACAAGTAAGTATGACATCTCATATCAACTTATTTGAGCATGGCCATACATTTCTAGTCTCATTCAATCAAGTGGCCTAATATATTACACCCATTATGTAGGAGGGACTTATCCTATATTGATCAACCATATCCCTCTACATAGATTGTGGTATATCCAATACCAGCCTTTATAAAATAACCAGTTACAGTATACGTTTGACTGTGTCAAAATATACAGCTCACGATGTTGGGATAATGATGATTTCAAGTCTGAGGATCATATACATATTAATCACTATGAGTAATATTGTGACAATTACATAATAATCCAAGAAACATACTCATCGCGGGTCAGTCCAATATGTTGTTCTCTAACACACATATTCATGCATTGATTCTGACACTCCATATCAATGACAACTCTTTATCATCAATCAACTACATGTTAGTCTTAATGCATTATTGTTGTCCTAGTCAATAATAATACTTGACTAAGGACCTTTTAAGAATAATCATATTATTCTCAGGACATTATTATAAAACAATTTATTTATACACACAGAAAAGAAACTGAAATAATAATGGCAACGCCTTATATTAATAAACATGGTAAATCAAGTATGTTATTACAACCATCTCATGATTGATCTTTGGGCATACTCTTACAATCCCCCACTAGCACTAAGACCAATCACTCATATATCTAATAGCAAGTGACTTAGTGTGTGATCGATCATGCTTCACGTGTGTCGAGGCTTGGTCGAGGATCAACAATGTTATCATCTGTAGGTATTCTGCATATCTCTACATCCCCTTGATCGATAATCTCTCGAATAAGATGGTAGCGCCTAAGTATATGTTTGGATCGCTGGTGAGATTTTGGTTCTTTAGCTTGTGCAATGGCTCCATTGTTATCACATTGGAGTTCTATAGCATCTAATATGCTAGGCACAACCCCTAGTCCAGTAATGAAATTCTTGATCCAAATCGCTTCTTTTGCTGCCTCACTGGCTGTAATATACTCGGTCTCTGTTGTAGAATCGGCTACTGTACTTTACTTTGAACTTTTCCAGCTCACAGCACCACCATTAAGGCAAAACACAAAACTTGATTACGATCGAGAATCATCCTTATCGGTTTGGAAGCTGGCATTAGTGTAACCTTTTACACTTAACTCTTTCTTACCTTCATATATTAGGAACGTATCCTTAGTTCTTCTTAAGTACTTAAGGATATTCTTGACTGTGGTCCAGTGACCTTCACCGGGATCTACTTGGTACCTGCTCGTCATACTTAAGGCATATGAGACATCTGGATGGGTACATAACATGACATACATGATAGATCCAATAGCAGAAGCATATGAAATTTTACTCATGCGTTCTCTCTCTTGTGGAGTTGAAGGACACATTTCCTTCGAGAGTGAAATACCATGTCTCACAGGTAGTAATCCTCTCTTATATTCTTCCATGTTGAACCTTTTCAATACTTTATCTATGTATGTACTTTGGCTTAGACCTAGTAGTCATCTTGATCTATCTCTATAGATCTTGACTCCTAATATGTAAGTGGCTTCGCCCAAGTCCTTCATAGAAAAACAACTTTCTAACCAAGTCTTAATAGACTGTAAGGTAGTTATGTCATTTCCCATGATAAGTATGTCATCCATATACAGTACCAAGAATGTGATTGTGTTCCCACTATCTTTCTTGTAAACACATGGCTCATCTTCATTTTTGATAAAACCAAACTCTTTGATTGTATTGTTAAAACGAAGATTCCAACTTCGAGAAGCTTGCTTTAGTCCATAAATGGATCTTTGTAGCTTACATATCTTTCTAGCATCTTTTAGATTGACAAAACCTTCAGGTTGTGTCATGTACACATCCTCTTCAAGTTTGCCGTTAAGGAAAGCTGTTTTGACATCCATCTGCCAGATTTCATAATCATGAAATGCAGCTATGGCGAGCAAGATCCTGATGGATTTAAACATAGCTATAGGAGAAAAGGTTTCATCATAGTCAACACCATGAATTTGGCGAAAACCTTTAGCGACTAATCGCCATTTGTATGTTTGTACATTACCATCCATGTCGGTTTTTTTTTGAAAACCCATTTGCACCCTATGGGTTTAACCCCTTCGGGTGGGTCAATCAAAGTCCATACTTGGTTTTCATACATGAAATCCATTTCAGATCTCATGGCCTCAAGCCATTTCTCAGAGTCTGGGCTCGTCACCGCTTCTTGATAAGTTCTAGGCTCATCTTGATCTATAAGAAGAACGTCACCATGCGTTGTAGTGAGAAATCCATATCTCTCAGGTGTATGGCATTCTCTTAAAGATCTACATGGTGGTTGTGTTTCTACAGTAGTTACTTGTTCCTCAATTTCTTGTGGAATTTGCTGTTGTTCTATCTTTGGTTCAGTGGTATCTTTTGATTCTCGAATTTCGTCAAGTTCAATCTTTCTCCCACTTCCTTTTCTAGAAACAAATTCTCTCTCTAGGAATACACCAGTCCGAGCAACAAACATTTTGTTCTCAGTGGGATTAAAGAAATAATATCCTTTGGTTTCTTTCGGATACCCCACAAAAATACACCTTTCAGATTTGGGTTCAAGCTTAGTAGACGTTTTACGTTTAACATAAGCTTCGTAACCCCAAATTTTCATAAAAGACATACTGGGACGTTTCCTAGTCCACATCTCATATGGCGTCTTTTGAATCGATTTAGATGGAACACGATTTAGTGTGAAAGTAGCTGTTTCAAGTGTATGTCCCCAAAAGAAAGTCGGTAGATCAGCATGACTCTTCATAGATCGAACCATGTCTAACAGAGTTCGATTTCTTCTCTCAGAAACTCCATTCCATTGAGAAGTACCAGGAGGAGTAAGTTGTGAGACAATTCCACATTCCTTCAAAAGATCATCAAACTCTAGGCTCAAATACTCTCCACCTCGATCAGATCGAAGGGTCTTGATAGTTTTGCCTAGTTGATTTTGTACTTCATTTTTGAATACCTTGAACTTTTCAAGGGCCTCAGACTTATGGCGCAACATACTCATATCTACTGAAATCATCAGTGAAAGTAATGAAGTAGTGAAATCCACCTCTGGCCTGTGTATTTATTGGTCCACATACATCAGAATGTATTAAGCCCAATAAATCACTAGCTCGTTCACTTTTACCAGTAAAAGGAGATTTAGTCATTTTTTCCAATAAGCAAGATTCACATACTTCAAATTGTTCAAAAGCAAATGAATCCAAGACACTATCTTTATGGAGTTTGGATATGCGTTTCTCCCTTATGTGGCCCAAATGACAACGCCAAAGATAAGTTTGATTTGAGTCATTTATTTTAGATCTTTTAGTATTTATGTTGTAAATGAGATTCATTTGATCTAAAATATAGAGGCCATTAATCAATTGTGCCGAACCAAAGAAAACATTATTGAGATAGAAGGAACAACAATTATTCTTAATAATTATCTCAAAACCAATTTTGTCTAAACAAGAAATTGAAATAATGTTTTTAGTCAAATTGGGCACAAAATAACAATCCTCTAAACATAAATCAAGTCCACTAGGCAAAGATAAAGTATATGTTCCCACAGCTAATGCAGCAACTCTTGCTCCATTTCCAACTCGCAGGTCCACATCTCCTCTAGCCAAAGTCCTACTCCTTTGTAGTCCCTCTACAGAATTACAAATATGAGAACCACAACCAGTATCTAATACCCAAGAAGTAGTAGTTGATAAATTAATATCAATAACATAAATACCTGAAGTAGATGTTCTGCTTGCCTTGGCCTTCTGGATTTCCTCAAGATAAATAGGGCAGTTCCACTTCCAATGTCCAGCCACACCACAATGAAAACAATTTTCTTCCTTAGACACCCCACCTTTAGGTTTCAGTGCAGCCTTTCCTTTTCCAGGATTGGGCCTACCTTTGCCCTTTGGCTTTGTCTGAACTTTGGCCTTTTTGTTGCCCTTGTTGTTACGGACCAACAGTATGGGCTTGGGTCCAACCTTTTTCATGTTGCCTTCAGCAGTTCACAACATACTGAGCAACTGGTGGAGTCTTGTCAATTTCATTCATATTGAAATTAAGGACAAACTGGTTGTAGCTATCCGGCAACGATTGTAGAATAACATCAATGGCCAACTCTTGGCTCAATGGAAACCCAAGCTTGATAAACCGTCATTTATACATATTTTTACCCTATTCTTAGTGCATTTTATGGATGATTTTTCCTTAGAATTGGTGAATTCGATGCTCCTAATGCCTTAATGTTATGTTTTATACTTAGGTGAGCTTAGGAGAGTGAAAGGAACGAGAAAAGGGCCAAAAACGGAGAAAATGGGCCAACATACGAAATCAACACGGCCTGGACTTCCTCACACGGGCAGACCACACGGTCGTGCCATTCTAATAGGCTCGAACACGATCTGAAGTAATCGCACATGGACGTGTCACACGGGCGTGTCCCTACCGAACCCAAGTTGAGTCCAATTCGGAAAAGGCTAATTTTGAGGGCTCTTAGGCATTCCAAAGCCTATAAATACACCCTAAAAGAGGAGAAAATGGGAGGCACAGGGAGGAAGGAAGGAATTACTCCAAGAAAGCCGATTGATCCATTTCAGAAGCCGGATTCATTCTCAAGACTGAAGATCTCCCCTCAATTTCCCTTCAGGAGTTTTGGGTTTTCTTTATGTTTTGTATTTATTATTCTTCTGAGATGATTTCCTCTTTAGTTATGAACTAAATCACCCAAATACCTAAGAGGGATGAAACCTAAGACGAATCTTGTTATTATTTTCTGAATTGTATGATAAATATTTGACTTGTTCTTAACTATGTGCTCTTAATTCTTGTTTTGATATTCCAGGATATTGATTCAAGTTACGCTCTTATTCAGAAGAGGAATAGACCCTGTCTAAGAGTACAATTGTCATAATTAAGTGGAGTTGATTGCGCGCCTAGAGATAGGGTGACAAGATTTTGCCGGATTAGGATGAAACCTAATAAGGGGATCCATAGATCGAGTTAATGCAACCCTAGGATGATAATTAGAGAAAAGTCTTAGTTATTCAATCTAGAGATTAGACGTTATTAGTCTTGAATAGGGATAATAACATAACTTAGGGATCTCTACGAAACAAGTTAAATGAATAAACCGTCTGATTCGGAGTTAGAATAACAAGTAAAGTCTAGGTGGATTCTTCCTTAGGTATTGTCTTAATTCAATCGTTTTCCAAAAGTAATCCCCCAATTCTATTTTCTGTGAATTCTTAGTTTAGTTAATTAGTTAGTTAAAACAAACCCCCTTATTTTAGGCTAGATAATAAAAAGACAGTCATTACTAGTACTTTTAGTTCCTTTGGGTTCGACAATCCGGTCTTGCTAAAACTATACTACTGTTTGATAGGTACACTTTCCTACATCATGATAATAGTTAGTTTCAAGAACGATTAATTATAAATATTTAAAACCTATCACAAAATCATGATCAAGTTTTTGGCGCCATTGCCGGGGAGCTAAGATATTAGGAACACTCAATTTTTATTACTGTAGCCATTTATTTTCCTTGCAAGTTAATTTTATTATTATTTATTAATTTACTTTTTCTTTCTTTTAGCAGTTTTTTTATAGTTTATGGCTAGAAGAAACCTGTCAGGACCACTACTTTTTGACGAAGAAATCGATTGCATAGTTCACAGAAACCGAAGAGAAATAAGGCGAAGCCTAATATACACAGAGGAAGAGCATGAGGACGATATCTCAACTACGACTGAGGAGATGGCTAAAAATCAAGATAATCAGCTACCTCCTGCGATACTCACTGAACTAGCAAATCAGAATCCTGCCCCTCATACTATGTATGATTATGCTAAACCTACTTTAACAGGAACTGAGTCAAGTATAGTTAAACTGTCTATTGCGGCGAGTAATTTTGAACTAAAACCTAACACTACTCAAATGATACAACAATTTGTTCAGTTTGATGGTTTGCAGGATGAGGATCCAAACACTCACTTGGCAAATTTCTTGGAATTCTGCGATGCATTTAAAATTAATGGCGTTTCTGACAATGCCATTCGTCTTCGGTTATTCCCTTTTTCATTGAGGAACAAAGCTAAACAGTGGTTGAACTCGTTACCACGAGGGTCAATAACTACTTGGGAACAAATGATCGAAATATTTTTGTTAAAATATTTTTCGCCGGCTAAAATGGCCAAATTACATAATGATATCTCTTCGTTTGTGCATATGGACTTAGAAACTCTTTACGATGCATGGGAGAGATACAAAGACCTACTGCGAAGGTGTCCTCACCATGAATTACCTCTATGGTTGCAAGTTCAAACATTCTACAATGGTGTGAACCCCTCGACAAGACAGATGATTGATGCAGCAGCCGGGGGAACCATCAATAACAAAACACCTGAAGAGGCTTACGAATATATTGAAGAGATGTCACTGAATAACTATCAGGGGCAAGTCATGAGGATTAAGCCAACTAAAATAGCAGACGTTTATAACGTCGATTCGGTTACTATGCTGTCAAATCAGGTAGAACTTCTAAATAAAAAGATTGATGGTTTACTTGGTTCTACGCAGGCTCATCCAATAATGCACTGTGAAGTCAGTGGAGGTGGATCAAGCAATTTAGAATATCAATCCTATGGCTACAACATGGAGAATGAACAATTAAATTACATAGGTAATAATCCTCGATCTCAAAATAATCCTTATAGCAATACTTATAATGCAGGTTGGAGGAACCACCCAGATTTCTCATAGGGTGGTCAAGGGAATCAAAGGCCACAGAATCTTCCGGGTTTTCAACAACCACCCTATCAATAGGAAAAGAAACCAAACCTTAAAGAGATGCTATCTAAATTTATCTCGGTGTCTGAAACTCGTTTCCAGAACACCGAGACAGCACTTAAAAATCAACAAGCGTCGATCCAAGGGCTCGAAACTCAAATAGGCTAGCTATCCAAACTAATCTCCGAATGACCACAAGGTAGCTTGCCAAGTAATACTGAACCAAACCTAAGGGAACAACTCAACACAATTAATGTTCAAGATGAAGAAGGATTCGTTGAGCCTAAGCCAGAACCAAGGCAAGAAACTGTGGTGAGCAGAGGTCAAGGTAAGGTAGGTCATGATAAAAAACAAATCACTGAATGTCGAATATAAACCTCATGTGCCATACCCCAACGTGACAAGGAAAGACTGCTCAGATGAACAATTTGGTAAATTACTTAAACTCTTAAAAAATTACATATTAACTACCCGTTTATTGAAGCTCTATCACAGATGCCAAACGTAATGAAATTTTTAAAGGAGCTTTTAGTAAATAAGCGGAAGTTGGACGAGGCGTCGAATGTGGAGCTAAACGTAGTTTACTCATCTATTCTACAGAACAAGCTACCCTTCAAATTAAAAGATCCAGGGAGTTTTACAATTCCTTACTTAATTAGTAGTTTAGATGTTAATAATGCATTAGCTGATTTAGGGGCTAGTATTAACATCATGCCCTACAAAATGTTCAAACAATTAGGTCTTGGGAAACCCAAACAGACTAGGATGAGCATACAATTAGCAGACAAAACTATAAGATTTCCTAGGGGTATTATTGAAGATGTGCTAGTTAAAATCGATAAATTTATATTTCCTGTTGACTTCATTGTTCTAGATATAGAGGAGGATAGCAACACTCCTTTGATTTTAGGAAGGCCCTTTCTAACAACTACTAAAACGATCATTGATGTTGGCATAGGTGAGCTCACACTTCGTGTGGGAGACGAAACAATCACCCTTCAAGCTCACAATTCTGGCAACATATCGGAAATTGAAGGTGATCGTCTAAACCATTCTACTAAAACTGACAATAGGCTGTGACCTACTTTGCAGGAAATGAGTCTGAAGGAAGTACATGAGCCATTCTCAAGCAATAGTAGAGGACATATTCATAAAGATCGAAGGCTAAAAATCGAGGAGTTAGATGAATGGCGGACGCATAAACCAAGAACACCCAATAAACTAAAACTACGCCAGAACGAGCTCAATACCTTTCCAAATCAACTTAAGGTTGGAGATATAATTTTATTAAAGGCCGCAGATCCTCACATTGTCACTACCAAACCAAATGAAGAAGTCCTTCTTATGGTACTTAGCATTTTTCCATTTGGTACAGTCGAGGTAAGTCATCCCAAGTTCGACACTTTTAAGGTAAATAACACCCGTCTAAAACCTTATTTTGATAAGATGAGTAGCAGGAATGAGGAGTATAAACTCCTCAAACCACAATGACCATTTAATGGAGAGGCAAGTCAAGCTTAGACTATAAATAAGCACTTCTCGGGAGGCAACCCGAGCACTAACAATATTAATTTCTTTAAATTTAGTATTTAACTCCTAACTTACTAACGGAGATCTTGAATACAAGTTTTCCACACAGACACGGTCAGACACACGGGCGTGCTGAGGATTATCTGGAAAAAGGGCAGAGATTTTTCCCAAACACGGGCTACGATAAAATGCCACGGCCGTGCGACATAGCCGTGGGCGAACCTTCCAAAATAACACGGGCGTTCGGCACTCCCGTGTTGCAAAACCATGGTTGAACCTGAAAAAATAACAGGGCATTCGACACGCCCGTGTCTAGTACCCGTGGTCGAACCTGTTAAATTAACACGGGCGTGAGAGAAGCAAATGAAGCCAGACACGGTCGTGCTTCACGGCCGTGTGCACTTACACGCACAAGAAACTTGGGCGTGGAGTAAATGTCAGATGTGCCCAAAATTCAAAATTCACGAATCACATGGGCTGAAATTGGGGAACAAGGGCGTGTTCCCTGGCCGTGTGCCCCAAAATCTATAAATAGGCTGCACTATTCATTATCTCCTTCACCCAAAAACACCCTAACCTTAGTCGCAGCAAGTCCACACGCCCTCCCCGCCACGCCCGTGCGCCGCCTCCAACTCCATTTTTGACGCTCATTCTCCCTTCCTAGCGTTTGGTTACTCTTTTCCCTTTAATTGCACTCATTTTTTTATGTTAGTTATCATAGTACTATGCATTTTATATGTTATTTTTATCTTTCTATCACTCAAAATTCGTTATCTAGAGTAGTTATCATCTTTTTCATGTGAAATTCTTACTCATTACATGATTTCCTTGCCTCATTTGGCTAGTTTAAAGTAATTATTCATGGTTAGAATAATAGACATACTCATGCATTTTGTGTTGACATGTTTCATTCGTCAAGTATGATTGCATTCCATGAAATTCTCTGTCATTCTTATGCCATAAAATTGATTGCTTTGGTTAAGTTGTTAGTCTTAGTAGTTGTGGCTGAAATTATGATTTTTATTTTATTTTAATTTTTTTCTTAATTTTACTTTGACCATTCCTCAAGATGAATTAATGGTTTTGATTGCAGGTACAATGTCGTCTTCACGAGGAAAGAAAGTCGCCGTCCTTACTTCTAAGAGAAGGAAGGGGGCGTCATCTTCCTCGGGTCCTACCTCAAAAATTCGCCACTCTTTTCTGCAGTTCCCCATTGGGCCTCAAGAAGAACTTTACCAAATACTCTGGGCCCGACCTTTAGGTGTGGGCCGCTGCATTGACTGGACAGCTCTTGAACAAGTCCAGTTGGCTGACGATGTATGAGCACTCCTGACAACCGATCTATAGGACCTCTTCTTTGCGATCATCGAACCAACGTACCTTGAGCTCACACTTGAACTTTGCTCGACATTCCATGTTCAAGATGACCAATTTTGATGATCCTAGAATAGTTCAGTTCCGTCTCGGCGGTTTAGTCCGCCAGTTGAGTGTACCCGAGTTCGGTATAGCTTTGGCCCTATACAAAGAGGAGTTCATGGATGAGAACGACCTCGACACTCTCCGTCGCCACATTCACTTCTCTCCCTCGAAGTGCTGGCATGCTTTAGCCCCTAGCTCAGCCAGCTACGACCCGAGCCGCTCCAAGGCATCAGCTCTCTCTCCCTCATTGAGGTACCTACACGCCATCTTGGCACACACTTTGACAGGATGTCGAGAGAGTACCGACATCGTCAACAATCACGACGCCTACTTTCTATGGAGCATGACGAACGAGCATGTACTCAACCTCGCCTACTTTATTGCCCTCGCTATTCGCCACCAAACGGAGCGACATCGGAGGGGGGTTATCTCCACTGGCCCCGACGTGACTCGACTAGCACGGCACTTCGGGCTCCTCAACACAGCAGCCCAATCATCCTCCCTTACTCTTATGGGCCAGATGTCCCCATAAGGCATCTCGAGCATGCTTAGTATGAGGATGATCAAGAAGCACCGAGGAACCCACCCTCCTCAGTATCGCTTCGCCCAATCCACCAAGGAGGAGGACCCCGAGGACATTACTGATGATGTCCCCCTACAGCATGAGGACCCACTGTCTCAGCCACCACCACCCTCTCGTCCAGTTCATGCGGTGACTT
The DNA here is from genome assembly GCA_025698465.1 of Gossypium longicalyx. Taxonomy (NCBI): domain Eukaryota; kingdom Viridiplantae; phylum Streptophyta; class Magnoliopsida; order Malvales; family Malvaceae; genus Gossypium; species Gossypium longicalyx. Next base: position 93,829,494 of record CM047000.1, on the reverse strand, counting down.
TATATGCTGACATCTCTGAGTGCCTCACTCGATTCGAGGAGTAGTGTTTTCAACGATTTGACAACATTGATGCTACTTTACAGTAGATTTGTCACCACCTCCACATCTCATCGCCAGTCTCACCTCGCGAACCATCCAGCGATGAAGATGTTTAAAAACAATTTATTATTTTATGATTTGAATTTTTATTAAAACTACTTTTTATTTTTATGAGATTTTAGAATTTTATTTTATAATTATCAATTTCGGTTATTCTATTAAGAGTAATTATTCTTATTTATATCTCTTAAAAAGTTCCTGATTGTGTCACAGTTATGTAGAGCTCTTAAGCTTATCATCGCATAGGAACTAAAAACTTTACCGGGAAAGGTTCTCCACGACTGCCATGTCCTACTCGACCACTACCGTAGCTACTACTAGATATAATATTCTTTTGGTGCAGGACTTATGGTCTAGCGAACCTCTACTCTCCACCGGAGTATCCTCCTCCACTCTCATGCTGATTACTCTCCAAAACTCCTGTTCAAGGAATTCATTCACCATTCAGGAAGTTTCACTTCTCTCCCTATCTTATGATTACAAATTTATCTTTTTCCTATCTATCTTTGTACATTGACGACAATGTACATTGACAACAATGTACATCTTAAGTGTAGGGGGTATTCATTTCACTATTAGAAAAATCCCTGAATGATTGCCTTGTTCTCTTGAAAAGCTCTCATGTTTAGGATAAATTTTGATTGATTTATGATTTTTATTGATATATCTTAAATTAAAACATAGGCATTCATGCACTGAGTATTTAAACTTTAAGATATTAGGGAAACAAGCATGATAAGTTAACTTTTTAAGAATTTAAAATTTTAGGTTGTTTCCCCAAGTCTAGTATTCTCTTGATTTGAAATTCACAAGTTTAAACATCAAAAAGCCATAATTTTGTGAGATCTTGAGCCTTCAAGAGCATCTATTAATTCCTTTATGCTCACTTTCATTATGAGTGCGTCAGTATGGAACTGTTATTCTAGAACTTGTTTGATTATGCATGTCAAGACCACACTATTTGATTTGATATGTCAAGATGATAGAGGCACTTAGGATTAACCCACTCATGCCATGAAAAGCCTACCTCCACGATTAACCCTTAGTAAACCCCGTTGAGCTAACAAGCCATTTCTTGTATTACCCTTAACACTAACCCTTAACACTAACCCTTAACCCATTATTGTTGAAATCCCCTCAATTAAATTGATCCCTATTTTTGTTGAGATTTGAATTGAATAAATTGCTTAGCTATGTCCTGTTCTAAATAGTTAGTAATTTGACTTGTTCTTTAAAAAAATGTATACATATAGGTAGTAGTGATCTTTTGAGCTAAAAAAGTTAAATTCCATATTCCGAGAAAAAAACTCTATTGTACGCAACTGGTGACTAGTCATTTTTCTAGTTAGGCAATTTTTCAATTCAATCTCGATTTTAACCCTTTCTTCCAGCTTGTGACCACACCTTTTAACCAAAGCCACGTTACAACCCTCTAAAGACCTTTTGATTGATGTTTCATCTTAATTTATAGTGGTGGAGATTTGATTTTTATGCAAGCCTATGGTAATGACTTTTCATTATTGATTATTCAGTGCTTCATTTATTGTCCTAAAACACCTCGAGTGATTTGAGTGAATCTTTAGTGAGGATGTGAAACTCTGTGATATTTTGAATCAAAGGTAATTACTTAGATGATGGGAGACGCCTATGTTTTCATGATAAAATGCTCAACTTGGAATGTTTGAAACTTTGATGTTCTTTTAGTCAAATTTTCAATGTTTGATTACCTATGGATTATTTTGAGATATTATCGATAGAACTTATAAGTTGAGAAGAATTTGTTTTGATTGTGAGATGAAGATTTTGCTTGAAGAAAAGCAAATGCTTAAGTGTGGGGGTATTTGATAAATCGTCATTTATACATATTTTTACCCCCATGCTTAGCGCATTTTATGGATGATTTTTCCTTAGAATTGGTGAATTCGATGCTCCTAATGCCTTAATTTCATGTTTTATACTTAGGTGAGCTTAGGAGAGTGAAAGGAACGAGAAAAGGGCCAAAAACGGAGAAAATGGGCCAACATACGAAATCAACACGGCCTGGACTTCCTCACACGGGCAGACCACACGGTCGTGCCATTCTAACAGGCTCGAACATGATCTGAAGTAATCGCACATGGACATGTCACACGGGCGTGTCCCTGCCGAACCCAAGTTGAGTCCAATTTGGAAAAGGCTAATTTTGAGGGCTCTTAGGCATTCCAAAGACTATAAATACACCCTAAAAGAGGAGAAAAGGGGAGGCACAGGGAGGAAGGAAGGAATTACTTGAAGAAAGCCGATTGATCCATCTCAGAAGCAGGATTCATTCTCAAGACTGAAGATCTCCCCTCAATTTCCCTTCAGGAGTTTTGGGTTTTCTTTGTGTTTTGTATTCATTATTCTTCTGAGATGTTTTCCTTTTTAGTTATGAACTAAATCCCCTAAACATCTAAGGGGGATGAAACCTAAGACGAATCTTGTTATTATTTTCTGAATTGTATGATAAATATTTGACTTGTTCTTAATTATGTGTTCTTAATTCTTGTTTTGATATTCCAGGATATTGATTCAAGTTACACTCTTATTCAGAGGAGGAATAGACCCTGTCTAAGAGTACAATTGTCATAATTAAGTGGAGTTAATTGCACGCCTAGAGATAGGGTGACAAGATTTTACCGGATAAGGTTGAAACCTAATAAGGGGATCCATAGATCGAGTTAATGCAACCCTAGGATGATAATTAGGGAAAATTCTCAATTATTCAATCTAGGGATTAGACGTTATTAGTTTTGAGTAAGGATAATAACATAACTTAGGGATCTCTATAGAACAAGTTAAATGAATAAATCGTCCGATTCGGAGTCAGAATAACAAGTAAAGTCTAGGTGAATTCTTCCTTAGGTATTGTCTTAATTCAATCATTTTCCAAAAGTAATCCCCCAATTCTATTTTCTGTGAATTCTTAGTTTAGTTAATTAGTTAGTTAAAACAAACCCCCTTATTTTAGGCTAGACAATAAAAAGACAGTCATTACTAGTACTTTTAGTTCATTTAGGTTCGACAATCCGGTTTTACTAAAGCTATACTACTGTTCGATAGGTACACTTGCCTACATCGTGATAATAGTTAGTATTAAGAATGATTAATTATAAATATTTAAAACCTGTCACAAAATCACGATCAAAGCTTAGACAGGCTTTTAATATAACCAATCATCTTAAGGACATGAGGTCCTACTGGGCTTCCTTCAGCCAGCTTACATTGGAATAGGGCTTTAGAGATATCGAACCTCTCTTGCCGTGCTTGCCCCTGATAAAGTTCTTTCAGGTTCTAGATCATATCATAAGCAACCATGTCCTCATGTTGCTTCTGAAGCTCAGGATTCATAGTAGCAAGCATAAGACATCCAACGTCTACTATGTTATTGAGATGTTTCTTGTGAGCATCTCTATCAGCCCTCGAGGCATTAGCAGGTGGTTCATTATGAAGTGGTTGTTCAATGACATATAATTTCCGTTCTTGTTTGAGGATAATCCTCAAGTTACGAAACCAGTCAAGAAAGTTCAAACCATTAAATTTGTCCTTCTCAAGAACTGATCACAATGAGAGTGCATTAGTGTTTGCAGCCATAGTATACCTACAACAATAAAATATGCGTGTGAATAATTTTACCAAGTTTATATCAATCATTAAAAGGACTTTATTATATGATGGTCCCACTATTTTATTTCAAAATTAATAACCCTCATATATTAATTTCAAAAAGACTTTCTTGAAAGTATTTCTAGTGGGTTAAGGATCCATATTTCTCCACCTCTTAAGTCAGCTTTGGCTTTACTCTCAAGATTATGGTTATTTAGGTAAGCAACACTTGCTAATTACATCATATGTAACTCCTACAATTTGGTGAACAACTCTTGTTCTAATCATCTTATGATTTATACAAATTATTTGCCTCTAGGTTTCTAATCCTATTAGAGTAACCTAGTTAAGTCATTAACCAATTTTTAACCAGCGAATATCACTTGTTTATTCTTCGCGTTTAACCAAGATAAATACTAGTACTTAGCTTTGGCAGAACCTACATAGTATTGATTGAGGCCTTAACGAGGGCAAAAATTGGAAGGCCATGTTGACTTAATATTTTAATAGAGGGATTTTATTAAAGTTGTTGTATCTCACCAATTATGGTCTACTTCAGTCCATTTAATCTTTTAATTGATCTCATCAATTAATGGGGTTTATTATTACCAAATTTGCATGCTTTAGACATCCATAGCATCTCGTACAGGAATAGATAAAGCAATAAATAAATGCAATAGTTATAGTCCATAAACTATGGTCGTTCAACCCAAGCCAATGGGAGAACCAAAAGGAAATCTAAAGGTGTAAGCCGTTTCACAAGCTGTCGGTCCACATTAGTTGGCCTATCTTCCTTCTTGTCTAGTCCACAACAACTTTTGCAAATTATAATATTTAGAAACTCATTTTACATACGAGGGAGTAAGATGAGAAGAGAAATACAAGAGAATAGTAGTAAGGCACGACACGTAAACCGTATTTATAAAATTACAACCTTTTATCAAATGGGTCATCGAGATATAATTATGTATTTCAAACACCGTGCATTTCAAAAATAGCATACATCATTCAACGGTTTGCTAAATGAATTATAAAATATCCTTTCAACCTTTTATAGCCCATCAAGTTTTATTTATTACAAAACTTACTGAAAGATGATGGGGATTTGAGGCGGTCGGAGGGAGCGAGCCGAAGGCTCGCTATCGGAACCATCCTCAGATTCCCATTCTTAAAATACCAGAGGGAACTGTCACGGTAAGAGCTGGGATGCGAGGGCGGAGCCCCCACGGTACGAACTGCATACCCCAGTCAAATGAAACCTCACGATTTGATAACTTTTATCAACAGAATCGTGTTTTCAGGATTTGAATCCTTGAGATTTCATATCAGAACAACCCTTGTTCCACTAGCCAGTTAACTCTTATTGGAAACTGTAAATACCACCGTCGCATCATTATAGATTTTTAAAGTTAACAGTAATAACATAAAACCGAATAGGCCATAACACCATGATTAACATTTAATCAATTATCGAAAGGAACATTAATCAATTTATGCTTAGATGATATAAACAATCAAAAATCATAATAAAATTAAAATATGTATCTCATACAATTGCATCACTCAAGTATTTAAACTCGAGTCTATATCACACAAGTGGCTCTGATACCACTGTTGGAACGCCAGTACCCCAATGGCATAGCAGAAAAAATATATTTCGGTGATCCAAACCATGGATCCATGTGCGAGGAATGAATCGGGGTGAAAAAGGTTTCAAAATTATCGAAACTTTAATCTGAATAGATAGTGAAGCCTCGGCAATGAGAATACTGTTTTGCTTTCGAATCCAAGCTGTAATCTTTATGATCCTGACCTCTACGTAATCCACCCGTTGACAATGAATGGAAGAAATTCTCAAAACTACTTTCAAAGATATTTTGCTCGACGGCTGCTAGACCTAGTAGTAAAGCTTCGGGTTTGTATATATTCACTTTTTAGGGTTTTTTCCCTTTATATATATAACTCCCTTTATAATTGGTATGTATATAACGAATTCTTAATTTATTAAATTTTAATCCTAACATAATAATCATAATTAAAATAAATAAATATAATAATACTTTAATCGAAAATTATAATTACATTAATTATATTAAAGATTTCGGTAAACTATATTTATTTAAATTTATATACGAACCAAATTCATATATTAATAGAATTATGTTCTCCTTATGTGTACAACATCCTTGTACATATAATATGTTCGATATTTGATTGCCCAATTAAATTAATTCTATAATTAATTTAATTCATGTGACAACCAAGCACAATACCAACTATGTTTTATTCCATTCATTTCAACCATTAGGGTGTGACCCTGTAGGTTCTTGTAATGTTAGCAATAATACTAGAACGATTCTAATGTTACAAACAATGAGTGACATCTAGTAATGCATCATTGCTACCTAAGTTACAAGAAGTCATGATTCGACATAACCTTTTGTGATTAACCTTTCATGTATTAATCCTTAAGTCCTTTATCTTTGGAATGGACACATGTCATGAAATAGTCACACTTGCATAGTTCATCCCATGTTTCTTGATACCTTGAGTAGACTATGATACATAAGTAAGTATGACATCTCATATCAACTTATTTGAGCATGGCCATGTATTTCTAGTCTCACTCAATCAAGTGGCCTAAGATATTACTCCCATTATGTGGAAGGGACTTATCCTATATTGATCAACCATATCCCTCTACATAGATTGTGGTATATCCAATATCAACCTTTATAAAACAACGAACATGATTAGTACGTTTGACTGTATCAAAATATACAGCTCACGATGTTGGGATAATGATGATCTCAAGTCTGAGGATCATATACATATTAATCACTATGAATAATGTTGTGACAATTACATAATAATCCAAGAAACATACTCATAGCGGGTCAGTCCACTATGTTGTTCTCTAACACACATATTCATGTATTGATTCTGACACTCCATATCAATGACAACTCTTTATCATCAATCAACTACACGTTAGTCTTAATGCATTATTGTTGGTCAACAATAATACTTGACTAAGGACCTTTTAAGAATAATCATATTATTCTCAAGACATTATTATAAAACAGTTTATTTATACACACAGAAAAGAAACTGAAATGATAATGGCAATGCCTTATATTAATAAACATGGTAAATCAAGTATGTTATTACAACCATCTCATGATTGATCATTGGACATACTCTTACATTTAGTTCATAATGTAATAGGAAAACAACAAAACATAAAGAAACCCATAAACTTCGAGAGAAATTGGAGGGAGATCTTCAGTCTTGAAGGAGATCCTACTTCCGAGTTGAATTCGTTGGCTTTCTTCGAGTAATTCTTGTGCTCTACTCTGAGTGTCCCCTTAGGTCTTCTTCTAGTGTGTTTATATAGACTTTAGAATGCTCAGAAACCCTAAAAATTGACTTTTTTCGTGTGTTTGGAAAATAAGGAGCGATATCGACACGGGTTGCCACATGGGCGTGTGGCTAGCCCATGTGGCTCACACGGGCGTGTGCTCAGCCTGTGTGGAAATGGTCTTGCCCATGTGGATCCTTAAATCAGCCTGTTTTGTCCATTTTTGGCCATTTTCTACTCTTTTTGTTCCTCTATGCTCTCTTAAGTATAAAACATGAAATTAAAGGATTAAGAGTATGAAATTCAATAAATTAGATAATAAATCATCCAAAAATATGCTAAGCATGGGATTAAAACATGTTATATTTATGGTTTATCAGCCGTGTGGACCACATGAGCGTGTGGGCCATACAGGAGTGTGTGAGGCCATGTGCCAAATCGTGTGGGCCTAAAATTCTAAATTTTACCCTTGGGCCGTAAACATTGCTCTGATTGAATATAGGACATCAGTGGGGTCGGTATATGATCTAATTAGCTATAAAACATAGAATTTGATCATATGTAAGTATTAATTCTAATATCTGATGTATATTTGAAATGTTATAAGGTTAATAAACTTTGTAGTAGGCTATGTGAAATCTTGATATGAACCGCCTCGGGGAGAGTCGAATCGTATGCTGAGTTGCCCGATCGTCTACGAGAAAGTATCGTTCAATTCGCTTTTGGAATGAAGTTGATAGGAAAATTAGGACGAAAGCTAAGTATAATGGTTTAATGATGGATATGGAAGAAACGGGTTCTTAAAAGCAAGCACGAACCAATATTAGAAAATATCGACCCCAAATGCTTATAAGCTTTCAAGGTGGAGGATGAAAATGATAAACCTCGACCCGCTACTTAGCAAAGTAGGAACCTCGGTATAAGGGTGAAAGAAACAGGGTTGACGCCACTACTAGGTAGAGAAGTCAACAAAGTCTCAAACAAAGTTTAGAGAAGAAAATTCTCACAAGATTAAATTCAATAAAAATTTGGCAAAAGTCCCTTACAAATGAAAAAAAACAAATATTTATAGGCACATAGATGACCATTCAAATTCAAAATCTAGGTGTTCACACAATAATAAAAACGGTCACACTAATGTATTAAAATTGTTCATAAATTCGACAGATTCATACACTAGCTGAATGGACACTTTCTTCCCCTTGGTTTGTGCATGAATGCCCAGCCATGAAGTAAGGCTTCAAGTGACTTGTATGTGCACCAAAAGGTTGCATTCATCTCCTTTGGACGTTCATGCACTTGTATGGAACATCTATCTTCATAATTAAGCACTTTAATGGCATGTAGGTTCATAAATGGCAGCATGAACCTAGTAAATTCGTTCTCCCCTTTGTGCATGCACTTAATTCAATCAATATGTTGAATTATTGAGTTAATTCCTTCCCTTGGACGTTCTTGAACCCATCCATGCATGTGTAGTAGCATATAGGTCAATTCAAAGTGTGAACATGTTCAAGGAGCTCTATGGTCAACATAGAATTAGTTGGCTGCTACTTCTTGGCCGAATAAGTGCCTTGGAAAGTTAGGAGATAGCCACCATACATGCACTTAAGCCATTCATGCATTCTATCATCCCATGCATTTGATCCATTCATGGACTAGCCTTTAATGTCCATACATGCATTCGACACATGCATGAATTTGTAGAAACATTGCATCTAGCCATACATGCACCAGCATTTAATACTTCTTCATTCATGAGTGTGGAATGCCAAAAGAGATGTTTCTTTATCCATACATTGTGCCGTCCTTGATCATTGTATCTACAAAAAAAATAAAATCAATTTATGAGACATCATGTGAACACATTAATGTCATGCATTAAATCGGCTAAAATGTGAACATAATTAAAATATGTAATGACTGTGACATATTAAAACAAATATTAATATAAGTCAAATTTGATGCTTAAATAATTATGTTCAGATTTTATTTAATGCATTAAAGTCTAAAACCGATTTTAAGCTAAAATGAGCTAAGCTTTAGCCCTTAAGCTAAAGTTGAGCTGAGATTAAACTCCTAAGCTGAAGTTGAGCTAAGGTTTAGCTTGTGAGCTGAATATGAGCTAGGAGTGAGCTCGGTTTAGCTCAGCAAGTTGGATTGAGCTCGAATAAATTTTGGATTTGAGCTGGACGGAGCTCGTGGAGCTGGAAACGAGTTGGGATCAGCTTGCCAACATGTCAAAGCTCAGCTTGACAGACTTGTTCGATGAAGTTCGCGGGGTGTGCTCGTATCATTCCCTCCTCTTTTAGGCGACTTGTCCTCAAGTCGAGCCGTTTGTCCATGGGAGAACTTTGACTTGTGCATGGTTTTCCTCGATCAAATGGGATGGAAGATGTCACACAAACTTGAAAAGTTCTTACCACAGCCAATAAAAAGAAACTCAAGAAGTCAGATTCAAATGTGTTCGATAGTTCATAAAAAATTCATTCAATCGAACATATGCCAAAAATTTCAATTGGACAAAGCAATCATACGTAAATTTATTGAAGAGTTTCGTTAGACCATCGTTGCAAACATGAAAACTAAGTTGGATCAAGGGATAATTGGTTGTAAATGATGGCAGGCACTTAAACACATTATTCCTCATCCAAAACATTTCAGTATGTTTATTCAAAAATAACAATTCATGGGAATGTACACGCAAAGTGTACCATGGCCAATTGGAAACTAAATCACTCTTTCACTTATTAACAACATGATTTGTGTAATCACTTTCCAACACAAATGGATCACTACTAGGCCAAAGACAACAATCAATCACAATAAGGTACAAACAATTTCCAAACATAAAACCATCAAAAAGATTTTCAACAACATTCGAATAGAGTAAAGGTATTTGAAAATTTTCATAAACTTTACCTTGTCGATCTTGAAGAGAAGAAAATTTAGGATCGGTTTTACCTTTTTCAAACAAGATGAATCTTCTCTCTTCGGACAGATAATGTAAAACAAACCTTTTACCTTGATCAACTTGGGTGGGTGACGAAGCACCATGACAGCTCGTGCTTTTTAAAGGTTTACATTCACAAAAATGTAAAAGGTTAGTTTTAATAGGAGGTATGGGTGAAAAAAAAAAAAATAAATCATCGTTGAAATTTGATTCATGTCCCAAAGCATAAGTCGATCTTACCTTCTCAAAATGGAACAAAAATTTTAGATGTGGCCAAACAAGGTGATTAGTAAACGAATCAAAATTGAAACCCAAATCATTGAATTTCACCTTTTTATCAAAAGTTCGAACATCAAGCAAACATAATTTGAATGCAACTCGATGCAAAGTGCTTAATGTTTCCATAAAATGAATTCATGTAGCAAATACTGAGCTTGAAACACACGAACTTGATTAGGAATTCCAACAAGCAACATATTAGAAGAAGATATAATCAACTTACCACACGAATTATATTTCACTAGTTTAAACACACATGTTGAATTGACAAAACCGAGCATACCAGTATGCAAAGGTTCATGCTTCAAGAGTATCAATCGGGAATGCAAATCACTACGTGGAAATTTCGCACAAAAACTCAAAGATTGTTCATGAAGAACACAATTACACATATCATGTGAAGATCTTTTAACATGGATGCCAAGCAAAGAATTTTTAGAGAACATGCAACTTTTTAAACAGGCAGATTTATCACAAATCAATTGAGCAGGCATATTTAAACATAAAGATTTAACACATGAATCCAAAAAGTTTGCATGGTCAAACACATCAGAATTTTTAAGTGACAGACTTTGATCAAACACATTCAAAATTCGCTTAGAGAAAACTAATCCAATGTTGTCAACAAATTTGCCAATGTAGTAATCGTCATAAGAAAAGCTGTATATGGCACCTTTTAAAACAGAATCGTTAACAACAATAAGTGAACAAAAATTAGCCAAATCAAGTGACTTTGATTCGATAAACAAAGAATCCTTACCTTCCTTACCTTCGATCACAAGTGGGTGGTTGTCATTCGCGAACTTACCTTTTTCGAACAACCTAAAACACCTCTCATTTGGAAGGTAATGTAGATGGAATTGGTCGCACAAACCTCTAGGAACTTGAAAAGTTAATTCATAAGAAGATCGAACATGTGGGTTAGTAGAGATAATCCTCACTTGCTTACTTGTTTTCTCACTTGATTCTTTTTCTTCTGAATCACTCGTTCTTTTTGTTTCAATTTCTTTTTCATCTTCTTTTTCACTCTCAAACTCTTTTTCATTCTCTTTTTCAATCTCATTTTCTTTTTCATTTTCTTTTTGCATTTCAAAGGCTTTTTCAAAGGCTTTTTCAAGTTCTCTCAAGATTCGCTCATTTTCTCTCTTACTTGCCTTTTTCCTCTCTTTTCTTTTTATTTCGTTTTCTTTTTCTTCTTTTGCTTTTTCTTTTCTTTTCTTTTCTTTGTTTTCTCTTTACAAGAATGTACAAAAGAATGATGAGAATACAAATCTTGTTTGAAAGATGAAGAACTATTTGCATATGATTCACAATCAAGACTTCGTGAAGAATACTCCGAGTAAGATTTCGTTGATGATCTAGTAGGAGTATGTCTTTCTCTCTGAACACCATCTTGGAACAAATCAAAATCGTAATCGGCTTCTCCTCTTCTCGAATTTCTTGATGAAAAGGACTTTCGATCGAAGTCACTTCTCAAATTCGTTGATGAATATGAGTCATAGTATGAATCTCTTTGTCTCGAAGTAGATGGCGAAAAGGAATCACGATAGGAACTTTTTCTCAAGTAGTAGTCGGGGGTATATCTCCGTGGGGTTCTTGTCTCCATTTTTCGACTTGAAGAAACTCTATCACTTTGATCTTGTTTTTCCAAATGATTATATCTCTCGTGTATGTTCTTAGTGTTGGACTCCATCATTTTTCGCATTTCTTGTACCAAGTATTGGTATTCCGATTCGGTGAACTCTTCGCTTGACATGATTTTTGTTGCTGAAAAGAAAATGTTAGATCACAACACAAAAAAAAAAAATCAAGTACCTCACCACAAACCTCACAATTTCGCTTGGAAAGAAGAAGGAAAATGTGTTACTCCCGCTCGTGTTTACACTCGTTTGGCTTTTACCTTCACTCGAATGATATCACTCGCTCGTGCCTTTTTTCGCTCCTTTCTCCTCTTATAACCTTGTAACAGACTTAGTATGACTTGATCTCTAGTATTGTGGATCGGTTTCAAATGGTTTTTACAAAGGATAACATATGAGGGGTTACGGGTTGACTGAAAGAAAAGAAAAGAAAAATTTCTCGGGTTTACGTGTGGCGATAGGATAGGAAGTGAATGGTAGAAGACGAATGAAACTGACTGGGAATACAAATGATCACAAAAGGAATTAATCTTTCACACTTTTTTTTTTCGAATTTTTTTTTCAAATTTTTTTTTACTTGTAAAACTTTTTTTTAACTATAACAGTAAACTAAATACAATGGAAGCACTTTTGTACACGAATTTTTTTTCGGATCCTACTTACTTGCGTACACTTGGACTAGCCCAGGAATGATTTCGTTGCACGAACTTCTCGTTTTAGTAGCTCTGATACCAAATGATACGAACTGCCCCGGGGAGAGTCGAGTCGTATGCTGAGTTGCCCGATCGTCTACGAGAAAGTATTGTTCAATTCGCTTTTGGAATGAAGTTGATAGGAAAATTAGGACGGAAGCTAAGTATAATGGTTTAATGATGGATATGGAAGAAACGGGTTCTTAAAAGCAAGCACGAACCAATATTAGAAAATATCGACCCCAAATGCTTATAGGCTTTCAAGGTGGAGGATGAAAGTGATAAACCTCGACCCGCTACTTAGCAAAGTAGGAACCTCGGTATAAGGGTGAAAGAAACAGGGTTGACGCCACTACTAGGTAGAGAAGTCAACAAAGTCTCAAACAAAGTTTAGAGAAGAAAATTCTTACAAGATTAAATTCAATAAAAATTTGCCAAAAGTCCCTTACAAATGAAAGAAAACAAATATTTATAGGCACATAGATGACCATTCAAATTTGGAATCTAGGTGTTCACACAATAATAAAAACGGTCACACTAATGTATTAAAATTGTTCATAAATTCGACAGATTCATGCACTAGCTGAATGGACACTTTCTTCCCCTTGGTTTGTGCATGAATGCCCAGCCATGAAGTAAGGCTTAAAGTGACTTGTATGTGCACCAAAAGGTTGCATTCATCTCCTTGGGACGTTCATGCACTTGTATGGAACATGTATATTCATAATTAAACACTTTAATGGCATGTAGGTTCATAAATGGCAGCATGAACCTAGTAAATTTGTTCTCCCCTTTGTGCATGCACTTAATTCAATCAATATGTTGAATTATTGAGTTAATTCCTTCCCTTGGACGTTCTTGAACCCATCCATGCATGTATAGTAGCCTATTGGTCAATTCAAAGTGTGAACATGTTCAAGGAGCTCTATGATCAACATAGAATTAGTTGGCAGCTACTTCTTGGCCGAATAAGTGCCTTGGAAAGTTAGGAGACAACCACCATACATGCACTTAAGCCATTCATGCATTCTATCATCCCATGCATTTGATCCATTCATGGACTAGCCTTTAATGTCCATACATGCATTCGACACATGCATGAATTTGTAGAAACATTGCATCTAGCCGTACATGCATAAGCATTTAATACTTCTTCATTCATGAGTGTGGAATACCCAAAAGAGATGTTTCTTAATCCATACATTGTGCCGTCCTTGATCATTGTATCTACAAAAAAAAAAAATAAAATCAATTTATGAGACATCATGTGAACACATTAATGTCATGCATTAAATCGGCTAAAATGTGAACATAATTAAAATATGTAATGACTGTGACATATTAAAACAAATATTAATATAAGTCAAATTTGATGCTTAAATAATTATGTTCAGATTTTATTTAATGCATTAAAGTCTAAAACCGGTTTTGAGCTAAAATGAGCTAAGCTTTAGCCCTTAAGCTAAAGTTGAGTGAGATTAAACTCTAAGTGAAGTTGAGCTAAGGTTTAGCTCGTGAGCTAAATATGAGCTAGGAGTGAGCTCGGTTTAGCTCAGGCAAGTTGGATTGAGCTCGAATAAGCTGGATTTGAGCTGGACGGAGCTCGTGGAGCTGGAAACAAGCTGGAATCAGCTTGCCAACATGTCAAAGCTTGGCTTGACAGACTTGTTCGATGAAGTTCGCGGGGCCTGCTAGTATCAAATCTGAAAAATGCTATGTATACTTTGTATCTGTTATGTCATTCGTGTATAACTTTAGCATGTCTGATTTCTTATCTGTTTTGTATTTGTGTTTGGGATGAGTTATATTATGTGGAGGAAGTATTTTTGTGAATGGCGATAACTCGCATATTACACCAGCAGTTCAACTGCAAATTTTCTGAAAGTGTTATATCGCGGCACAAAGTGGTGTGTAGGGTTGGATGGGTGTTTCATACCCCATGTGGTTTGTTAAGATGGTTGGAGATAGTGTGTAGCAGATGGGGGTAGGAATATATGTCTGTATTTGTACTGCTCTGATATGTCTGTTCTGCTAAATCTGTCTGATATAAATTAAGTATGTAAAGTTATTTCTTATACACTCAGTTTCGAAAACTCATCTTTTGTTTGATTGATATTTTCAGGTAATCCTTAGACTTAGGTGGGTCGGTGCCATGGGAGCTCGGTTATAATAAATTTGTTACATTTGATTCAGTTAAATTTGGATTTAAATGTTTTCTAATATTTGGCTATTTTGGATTGTTTTGGTTTTCGGGACTTTATTTTTAATTTTTTGGTGATACCATTAGAAACATTTTATCGAAAATGTCTAATTTCCTGCAAAACAACTGATTTCAAGAAAATAAACTTGATTTTTCCAAAACATAACAATTTGAGAATTTTCGCTGCAAAGTATTCTTTTAGAAAATGCAAGCAAACATCATTTTCAACTATAAAGTTAAGTTAGATGTATTTTTGTATTAAACTAGGATTTTAAGTAATAAAGGTTTACGACATTTTTTCAAAATTTATGAAAAGTAGATTTATACCCATTTTACACTAGACTACTTGTCCATTTATCTCGCCACCATTCACTTATCACATTCTACCTTCAGTTTTGTCAATCCATTTTTCAATCTTTTCTTATTTTCTTTAATTCTAGAAATTTTTTTTATTTTTAATCTTGATATTTTCCATTTAATTTTGAAGTTATTAAAAGTCTTAAAATCCCTTGTTTTTGTGGTTTTCTTCTTTTCCAAGAAAGTTTGTTTTTCGTTTAATTTACTTTGAGTTGATTATTTAGGCTTTTAAAATTCAATCCCAGGTTTTGCATCATTATGAAATATGGTTCAAGAACTCTTTAATTCGAGACACTAAAAACTTTGAAATGTGGTTGAAAGGATATTTATTATTCTAAATTTTTTTCTCATATCAACAACATCACTTCAGTATAGACGTACTAGTTTATTGCTTACTTTGTAAACTTCAATTATAGGTGGAATTGAGATAATTCATACTTTGAAGAATACTTGGGAAAAGAAGATCCTGACAATCTTAATGATATAGATTCAAGTTACAAATATGCAATGCTAGAGCAATTAGAAAATTGCATATGATCAGATCAGATCATACCTATTCTTTTTTAGACAATGCGTCGGACTACCCATAATCCCTCCCCAATCCATAAATAGGAGGATAATGTGCTTCAGCGCACTTGAACCTAGGTCCTCTTGCATTAGCAACAATGCCCATGCCAATCGAGCTAAGACTCAATCGATACCATATGATTTTACTTTAATTTTTGTTAATTGTTTAGATTTTTAAAAAAATATTATTAATTCTATTTTACAGTAATTATCATTTAAAAAAATTAAATTTTGTAACTATGTAAATAAAATTCGTGCTACTAAACAGAACATCAGAATTATGATGTAATTAAACTATCAACCAAATAAGCTTAGGAAATTACAATTTCTTGTAACTATAAAATATATATAATATTTATGTATACCATATGTAATGTAAATGTAAAATGATGCTACATGCTACATCGATAATAATATTTTTAGTAATTTGGTAAAATTAAATCGAATAAAAAATTATTTATAATTGTACAAAATCAAAATTCATGTATCAAAATTTATATTGGGCCAAAAATCATATGTAGTTTTTATGACTTTTTATCATTGAATATATACTAAATAAAATAATATTCTCAATTAAAATAAAAATATATTATATTACTAAATTAAAGCAATGATTTGTCCCAATTATTACAGGAAAATTTCCAGGTCACTTGCCAATTTTAATATTTTATTTTAAGTATAAGTATGACCTAAAAATCTAATGTGGATTCGTTTTATTAATGGTATATATAATGGTTTTGACTCACCATTTACTTTTTAACCTTATTTGAGAATAATTGTATAACCAACAGAATAAACTTAATTTAAAAAAAAAAAGTTATGCTCAATCAATTTGGAAAAAACTGATTCAGTACCATAAGGGATAAATGCAAAAGAAAAGAGGAAAATGAGAGGCAAATATGCAAAATTGCAAAATTAACAACCGACGATGAGGCTATATATAAATGATGAGAAATGAGAAAGTTCATACAAAAAAATAGGCATTGTAGGTTTTAGCCCAGTTATGGAGGTAGAGAGTGGTGAGTCGAGCTCGAGGAAGAGGAAATGGGAGAGACCACTAGAAGTAGCAACGACAAAAAATCAACAACATGCTAAGGAGCAGTCGCTATTGACGCTAGCCACCTTGAAGGCTGTGAAAGAGCAGGCTGAAAAAAGGGGCAATAGGATGTCATCAGGTGTCATTGTCAAGTACTTTGACAACAATGATGCTCCTTGGATGGGTTACTGAAGAGTGCTATGTACCATTTGGTCGTAAGGGCCTTGGTAGGATCTATAAGGTGTATCAAACCACCATTGTTTCCTTCATCCGACATACATGTATGCAAATATTAAGATGATAATGATGGTGGTGGTGATGTTGATGCAGTATTACTATGATCCAACTAGGCATATGTACTACTCCAAACGTGAAGTCTTGTTTGCGTGGAAGAAAATGAAGATCATTTGCCTTGATACTTAATTATAATCAATCAAAGGCAAAAATCCCATGGAAGCTAACATATGCACACACAGAGAGAAAAACCCAATTTTATTTGGCTTATATATAAAAATTATCTTTCTTTTTTGATTATTTTTTTGGGTTAATTAAATTGCAGGGTTTCTCTTGCACATGTCAGAGTTATGAAGATGTTGAACTAGAACACGAGCATGAAGACCATATATAATATCTATAAATTATGTGTCGAAGTAAAATTTATGTAATAGTTTCCTTTTCTAAAATTTATGTAATAGTTTCCTTTTCCTTGTGTTTCAAATGCTTTGTATCTTCAACATATGATGAAGAATAACCATTGAATAAATTAAATAAAAATTGTTTAAATTATAAACTCAACTTCTCTTTTGATTATCATCTATTAAGATTGACTACTTTTTCTAAATTCCCAAGCAAAAGGTAAAGGTGAAATCAAGAATTTTTATTGAAAGGTGAGATATATATCTTTTAAATGGAGGCCAAAATAAAAAGGGTTAAATGCAAAATCTATGATACTAATGATGGTTAATTTGAAAAACCGATACTCTGAACTGCTAAACGAATGCGGCTATTCTATGTTTTATTATTTAATTTGTCTTATTATCTATTTGCACTGACTTTATTGTGAATGAACTCACACTAAGCATCATAGTTCACTCCCCTATTTATTTCCACCCTTAGAGATAACCCACCAGGTTAGGATAAGAATGCGGCATCCAGAGGGCCTATGCTCAGTTTTTACTTAAAGAATTATTTAGGCTCAATACTTTGTTTATTTCCCTTTTTTATTATTCAAAGATTGTACTATTTTATTTCAAACTGTGGCATAGGACTTAGAATTTGAGTTTTTATGTTGAATGACATTTAATTTAAATTTTAGGATATCAAGTTGTGATTATTAATTTGTTATGATGAACTCTTATTAAAAACAAATAAATCTCATTTTTTGCTGCCAAGTTGCATTTAAAATTTCAAGTACTAAATAAATTGGTATTTATTTAAGTTTGCTACTAAATTAAACAAATGCTTTAAAATAACTATTTTCAAAACTCTGATAGCTTATTGGATCATTTTAGTAGCTAAGGTGATCTTCTGAGTTTAGGTATAACGTCTAGGCCGGGTTGGGAAGGTTACAAGAAGCAAGATTAAGATGGCAATTATACGTTCTCAATACATAAGTGGACATGTAAGTGGAAAAAATGTATATATATATGTGATATAAAATCTTAATTTAATTAATTAAATTACAAAACAAATCATAAAATAAAGAAAATGATAAAAACATAGTGGAAGGAGTGAGAAGATTTCATCTTCTTCAAGCTTTCAAAACCGAATAGGTGAGAAATTGAATTGATTTAAATTAATTGTTACCATAAGGACTAAATTGAATATCTTTGAAAATGTTGTATATTGATACAATTGTGAAATTGGATCTATATTGTGATGAACTATGCTGCCACATGTTTGAATCAATAATTTAATGATGAGATATGATATGAATTGAGATAATGACTTATAAATGAAATTGAAAAATGATTACCCTATTAATTATTAGGGCAAAGTAATTAATCTGGTTTTACTGACCAGTGTTGGGGCAACTTACTATTTCGAATTTGCTCGAACAATTAATAGGGTAACCATTTCTCAATTGTAATTGAGATACCAAATCAATGATTTGATAATGAGATTATAATATGAATTGAGATACAAAAGTTTTCATTTCTTTTGAATTCCTATTTATGTCGAGTAATTAGTCCGGTTCAGTGGTTAAGTGTGCTGTTGTTGGTGTGTGAGGTTCTGTGTTTGATTCTCTTGTTTGGAAGTTTTATTGTTTTTTTTGTCTCAATCCCTGTTTTGATCATCTTTCTTATCTTTTAGTTTTCATGAATTGTTAACAAGAATGAGCTTGCTGGTTGAGCAGTAAAGTCTTAGCTATACCTAAATTGTCGTCCCTCTCTTCCGCTCTCCACTCTTTCCTTCCCTCACGTCCCTCACTCTCTTACTTCCCTTTTTTCCCTCATTTTGCTTCCAATTTTTTGTTTACAGAGTTTTTTCCTTGCGGACAGTTTTCCTTGTGTTTTTCTTTCCCTTTTACTGTGTTTTTCATACTTCTCCATTAGAAAACCTTAGTTTTATTGCCTTTTCCCTACTTTGATCCATCTTTTGTTGTCGTCCCTTTGTTATAGTTTGGTTGATGCCCTTATTTTTTGTGTCGTGTCATCGTTGCTATTGTGCCATCTTCTGTGCTGGGTATCGATCAAGTAGTGAGTATTTCCTATCTGGGTGTGAGTATCATATATTCTTTTTTTCCTTGTTGTATGTTATGTATCCTTCCTTCACGTGAAGGATGAGTGGTTTTATTGAGGTCTATAGCTTTCATTGTAATCTTTTTTAGGATTTCTATAGGTGAAGATCGTGTGACGATTACTCTTCTGGTGAGTTAAGTACTTTAGGAGGCGCTCTTTCTTCAGGTAAGTATCTGAATGTTCCAGTTTGGAGGCTGGTTGTGCGGACTGTTGCAAGGGCTAAATGCCTAATGCTTTGGGCCGAATGGTCGATTTGAGCAATGGTTTTTTAAGTTGTGCTCAACTTAGGTAGTTATATTGATTGATTAAGTTTCAGTGTCGTATGCAGATCTTAAAGTTCTATAGTGGTGATGCTATTTTGATAGCAAACTGGTGTGTAACTCTAATCCCGAAAAATTAGTGATGGTCACTAAACTAACTATAATTACGACAAAGGCAAGCGCACCTACCGAACAATAGTATAGCTATGGTGAGTAGGGAATATCGTATCGACAAGGACTAAAAGTACTAGTTTTCTATTATTTAGCTGATAAATTGAAGTGATTATTTTCAATCTAAATTTACTAATCTAATTTAACTATGAATGCAACAGAGAATGAAATTGGAAAATAATCGAAGATAATCAAAGTGAAAGACAATACCTAGGAAAGAATCCACCTAGACTTTACCTATTATTCTGAATCTGAATTATATGATTTATTCACTTGTGTCTTGATCCGTAGAAATCCCTAAATTATGTTAATATCTCTTTCGAGAGTAAGAACAATTGACTTTAGGTTGATTAATTTAAATCTCTTTCTAATTAAAACCCTTATCGTCGCATTAACTCGATCTATGAATTTCCCTATTAGATTTGACTCTAATCCAGCATATTTATGTCATCCTATTTCTAGGATTGCATGCAACTCCACTCAATTATGCTAGATCTACTCTTAAACAAGGACTTTTGCTCCACTGGAATAAGCATATTAAACATGAATTAATATCTTGAAAATATTAAAACATGAAATAAGCATACGCAATGGAGAACAAGAATCAAGTATTTATCATGTAAATCAGAAATCAAATAATAAGATTCATCATAAGTTTCATTTTCCCTAGGTATCTAGGGAAACTTAGTTCATAATCTGGAATGAAAACATATCAAAGTTAGGATAATAACAAGACATAAAGAAACTCAATAAAACTTTTAAGGAAATTAAATGGAGATCTTCAATCTTGAAGGTGATTCGCTTCCAAGTTGATTTCGATAGTGTTCTTCGAGTCTTTTCTTCATTCTTCTCTGCATACTCTCTCCAGTCTTGTTCTAATTGGTATTTAAAGACTTTAGAATGCTTAGAAAGCCTAAAAATTGGGTTTTTCCTCATGTTTGGGAAATAGGGTGAGAAATCAACACGGTCTAGGACATAGGCATGTGGCCAGCTCATTTGGCTCACATGGGCATGTGGCCAGCCTTAGTGGAAATGCCCAAGCCTTGTGCATACTGAAAATAGCTCTTTTTGCCTGATTTTGGCTTGTTTTTCACTCCTTTCGCTCCCTTATGCTAACCTAAGTATAGAAACATGATTTTAAAGGATTAGGGGCATCAAATTTACTAATTTACATAATAAATAATCCAAAAATGCATCAAGAATGTGATTAAAAACATGTTACTTTTACAGCTTATCAATTAGTGAATGGTGCGAAGTTAGAAATCATACTATCGAAACCTTACAAGAGTTATATTTACTACGAGTAGAGGGGTGTTGAACACACCGCTTTATCGGTTACACCCACCAATGCTGGTTGCAACTTACTGTTTCAAATTTATCCGATAAACACTGGGCGTCAAATTGGTGTGATTGGTTGGATTCGTGTATCCATTCGAGTCAGGTTAATAGGGAGTAACTGTGTGATTACAATTTGTGCTACTAGATAGACCATAAGGAATTATGATGTAATTACACTTTATCAACCAAATAGGTTTAGGAAATTACAATTTGTTGTAATTATAAAAAGAAGTGTAATTTCTATACTAATAATTATTTTCATGTCAGATTTTTATAACATTTATGCATACCATATGTCAATGTAAATGTAAAATGATGCTACATGCTACATCGATAATAATATTTTTAGGAATTTGTTAAAACTAAATCGAATAAAAAATTATTTATAATTGTACAAAATCGAAATTCATGTATCAAATTTTATATTGGACCAAATATCATGTGTAGTTTTTACGACTTTCTATCAATGAATATATACAAAATAAAATAATATTCTCAATTAAAATAAAAAAATATTATATTACTAAATTAAACCAATGATTTGTGTCAATTATTATAGGTAAATTTCCAGGTCACTTGCCTTTTTTAATAATTTATTTTAAGTATAAGTATGACGTAAAAATCTAATGTGGATTCATTTTATTAATGGTATATATAATGGTTTTGGCTTACCATTTACTTTTTAACCTTATTTGAGAATAATTGTATAACCAATAGAATAAAACTAATTTTTAAAAAAAAATTTTGCTCAATCAATTTATAAAAAAATGATTCAATACCATAAGGGATAAATGCAAAAGAAAAGAGGAAAAATGAGAGGCAAGTTTTCAAAATGTCAAAATTAACAACCCACGCTGTAGCTATATATAGATGATGAGAAATGAGAAGGTTTATACAAAACAATAAGCATTGTAGGTTTTAGCATAGTGATGGAGGTGGAGAGTGGTGAGTCGAGCTCGAGGAAGAGGAAGTGGGAGAAACCACCAGCAGTAGCAGCGACAACACATCAACAACAGGCTAAGGAGAAGTTGCCATTGACGCTAGCCACCTTGAAGGCGGTGAAAGAGCAGGCTGAGAAAAGGGGCAATAGGATGTCACCAGGTGTCGTTGTCAAGTACTTTGACAACACCGATGCTCCCTAAGACTTGTTGCTCCCTGGATGGGTTATCGAAGAGCGCTATGTTCCGTCTGGTCATAAGGGCCTTGGTAGGATCTATAAGGTATATCAAACCACCATTGTTTCTTTCATCCTACATACATGTATGCAAATATTAAGATTATAATGATGGTGGTGGTGATGTTGATGCAGTATTACTATGATCCAACGGGCATATGTACTACTCCAAACGTGAAGTCTTGTTTGCATGGAAGAAAATGAACATCATTTGCCTTGATACTTAATTATAATTAATCAAAGGTGAATATCCCATGGAAGCCAACACACGCACATACAGAGAGAAAAACCCAATTTTATTTGGTTTATATATATAAATTACCTTTCTTTTTTCATTATTTTTTGTTTAATTAAATTGCAGGGTTTCTCTCTTAAATATGTCAGAGTTATGAAGATGTTGAGCTGGAACAAGAACTTGAAGACTATATATAATATCTGTAAATTATGTGTCAAAGTAAAATTTATGTAGTAGTTTTCCTTTTCTTGTGTTTCAAATGCTTTGTACCTTCCACATATGATAAAAAATAAACATTGAATAAATTAAATAAAAATTGTTTAAGTTATAAACTCAACTTCTCTTTTGATTATCATCTATTAAGATTGACTGATTTTTTTTTAAATTCCCAAGCCAAAGGTAAAGGTGAAATCAAGTATTTTAGTGGAAGGTGAGATATATATATATTTTAAATGGAGTAATTTGAAAAACCAATACTCTGAACTGCTAGACGAATGCGACTATTCTATGTTTTATTATTTAATTTGTCTTATTATCTATTTGCATTGATTTTCTTGTGCATGAACTCACACTAAGCATTATAGCTCATTCCCCCATTTATTTCCATCCTTTGAGATAACCCACCAGGGTAGGATGAGGACGTGACATCCGGAGGGTCTATGCTCAGTTTTCAGTTAAAGAATTATTTAGGCTCAATACTTGGTTTATTCCCTTTTTATTATTATTCAAAGATTGTACTATTTTATTTCAAACTGTGGCATAGGACTTAGGATTTGAGTTTTTATGTTGAATGACATTTAATTTAAATTTTAGGATATCAAGTTATGATTTTTAATTTGTTATGATGAACCCCAGTTTTTATTAAAAACAAATAAATCTCATTTTTTGCTGCCAAGTTGCATTTAAGATTTCAAGTACTAAATAAATTGGTATTTATCTAAGTTTGCTACTAAATTAAACAAATGTTTTAAATAACTGTTTTCAAAACTTTGATAGCTTTCTGGATCATTTCAGTAGCTAATGTGATCTTCTGAGTTCGGGTTTAACGTCTAGGCCGGGTTGGGAAGGTTACAAGAAGCAATATTAAGAAGGCAATTTTACCTTCTCAATACATAAGTGGACAAATGTATATATATGTGAAATAAAATTTAAATTTAATTAATTAAATTATTAAACAAATCATAAAATAAAGAAAATGATAAAAACATAATGGAAGGAGTGAGAATCTTCTTCTAGCCTTCAAATCGAATAGGAGAGAAATATAATTGATTTTGATTAGTTTTTACTATTAAGACTAAATTGAATAGCTTTGAAAATGTTGTATTTTGATATAGTAGTGAAATTGAATCTATATTGTGATGAACTATGCTGCCACATGTGTGAATCAATGATTTAATGATGAGATTATGTTATGAATTGAGATATTGACTTATAAATGAAATTGAAAAATGATTACCTTATTAATTGCTCAGGCAAAGTAATTAATCTAATTTTACTGACTAGCGCTGGGCACAACTTACTATTTCGAATTTGCCCGAACAATTAATAGGGTAACCATTTTTGAATTGGAATTGAGATACCAAATCAATGATTTGATAAAGATATTACGATATGAATTGAGATACCAAAGTTTTAATTTCTTTTGAATTGCTATTTATGTCAAGTAATTGGTTTGGTTCAGTGGTTAAGTGTGCTGTTGAAGGTGTGTGAGGTTCTGTGTTTGATTATCTTGTTTGGAAGTTTTATCATTTTTGTCTCAATCCCTATTTTGATCATCTTTCCTATCTTTTATTTTTCATGAATTGTTAACAAGAATGACCTTGCTGGTTGAGCGGTAAGGTCTTAGCTATACTCCCAAATTTTCGTCCCTCTCTTCTACTGTTCACTCTTGCCTTCCCTCACGCCCCTCACTCTCCTACTTCCCCTTTTCCCTCATTTTATTTTTTAGTTTCTTGTTTACTGAGTTTTTTCCTCGCTGACACCTTTCCTTCTGGTTTTCTTTCCCTTTTACTACGTTTTTCATATTTCTCCATTGGAAAACCTTAGTTTTATTACCTTTTCCTTATTTTGATCCATATTTTATTTTCGTCCCTTTACTATGGTTTTATTGTCGCCTTTGTTTTTTGTGTGGCGTCGTCATTGTTATTGTGCCATCTTCTATGCCAGGTATCGATCAAGTAGTGAGTATTTTCCTTCTGGGTGTGAGTATCATATATTCTTTGTCTTCCTTGTTGTATGTTATGTATTCTTCTTTCATGTGAAGGATGGGTGGTTTTATTTAGGTCTATAGCTTCCATTGTAATTATTTTTGGGATTTCTATATGTGAAGATCGTGTGATGATTATCCTCCGATGAGTTAAGTACTTTAAGAGGCGCTCTTTCTTTGGGTAAGTATCTGAATGTTCCAGTTTGGAGGTTGGTTGTGTGTACTGTTGCAAGGGCCGAATGCCTAATGCTTTGGGCCGAATGGTCGGTTTAAGAATTGGTTTATTAAGTTGTGTTAAACTTAGTTAGTTATGTTGATTGATTAAGTTTCAGTGTCGTATGCAGATCTAAAAGTGCTACGGTGGTGACACCATTTTGATAGCAAACTGGTGTGTAACTCTAATCCTAAGAAATCTGTAAATGATGCAAAGTCAAAAATCATACTATTGACACCACACAAGAGATATATTTACTACGAGTAGAGGGGTGTTGAACACACCTATTTGTCGGTTATACCAACCAGTGCTGGGCGTAACTTGCTGTAACACCCCAAAAGTTTTTAAAATTTAATTGTGAGAATTTGTAGTATTTAGGTCTTTGTATCTGTGGTTGTGTGCTTTGCTTTTGTGATTAGGGTTTTGAGTTCGATTTGCGTTGTTAACAACTTTATTTTTTTAAAACAATCATTGTACATGTTTTATATAGTTAAGTTCAATTTAGTGTAAACTTGTGACAAGAATGAGCATGCTGGTTTGCTAGTTAAACATCTGTCTGTATTTTGTTTGGTTTTGAGTTCGAATCCCAGGGTATGCGATAGGGAACATTCTTTTTGCTAAGTGCTAGTATCTGACTAGAAGTTATTAGGAATTAAAAATTTCGTCATCTTTTTTTCATTCCTTTTTGTTATTGTCTTTTATTTTTGTTCCTTTTTCTTGCTTCCCTTTCTTTTTCTTTTCGATTCTTTAATTTTCTTCTTCATTTTGATCACGATCCTAAGTAAGTATAGGTCTAGACGAACTTGTACACTGTTAATTACATTGATCGAAAGGTTAGTAAGTAAGTTTCACTGTCAATTCATTATATTCTAGGGTTTATGTTCTGAATTAGGCATCTTGAGCGTATTGTGTAATTCCTGATAATTAGTTGCTTGGTTTCCTCTTAGGGCGGGGTGTTGGGAGTAGCAAACCTCAACTCGACAAATCGAGCGATCGTTGTTGATTTTTCAGTAAGTTTGATTTCACTAAAGGTTTTGTCGAAAACATGGACATAAAGTATTGATAAACCATAAAAGTAACATATTTTAATCCCATGTTTGGCATGTTTTTGGATGATTTTTTATATAATTTAGTGAATTTGATGCTCCCAATCCTTTAATTTCATGTTTCTATACTTAGGAGAGCATAGGGGGAGCAAAAAGAGCAAAAAATAGGCCAAAATCAGACAAAACGAGCTACTTTCGGGATCCATACGGCTTGGTCATTCCCACACGGGCTGAGCACATGCCTGTGTGAGCCACACGGGCTAGGCACACAACCATGTACCAGCTGATAAACCATAATATATACATATTTTTATCCCATTCTTGGCATATTTATGGATGATTTATCATTAGTTTTATTGAATTCGATGTTCCTAATCCTTTAATTTCATTTTTTACACTCAGGAGAGCATAAGAAAGTGAAAAGAGCAAGAAATGAGCCAAAAATAGACAAAATAGGCTGATTTTAGTGTTCCACACAGCCTAGGCACTTCCACACGGGTAATCCACAGACCTGTATGTGACATACGGGCTGACCACATGCCCGTGTGTCATGGCCGTGTCATCATTAAACCATGTCAGAATTGCACACGACCTGAGCACCTTCACACGGGCATGGTACACGGCCGTGTCCCTGTAATGCCCAAGTCTAATTCTATACAGAAAAGGCAAATTTTGGGCTATCTTGGGCATTCCAAAGTCTATATAAACACCCTAGAAGAGGGTAAAAAGGGGGACACACAGAGTAGAAGGTAGAGAATACTCGAAGATGGCCATCGGAATCAGCTCGGAAGCAGGATCTACTTCAAGATCGAAGATCTCCGTTCAATTTCCTTAGAAGTTCTTTGGGTTTCTTTATGTTTTGTTGTTTTCCCAATTTTGAGATGTTTTCCCTCATCGTTATGAACTAAACTCCCTAAATACTTAAAGGAGATGAAACCTAAGACGAATCTTATTACTATTTGAATTATATGATAAATACTTGTTCTTATTCTTAATTATGTGTTCTTAATTCTTGGTTTAATATTTTAGGATATTACATCAAGTCTGATGTGCTCATTTAGTGGAGCAAAAGTGTCTATTTAAGAGTAGATCTAGCATAATTAAGCAGAGTTGAATGCAATCCTAGACATAGGACGACTTAAATTTTCCGGATTAGAGTCAAATCTAATAAGGGAATCCATAGATCGGGTTAATATGACAATAGGGGTTTTAATTAGAAAGAGATTTCAATTAATCAACCTAGAGTCAGTTAGTTTTAGTCTCGAGAGAGATGTTAACATAAACTAGGGATTTCTATAGATTAAGTCGAGTGAATAAATCGTCTAATTTAAAAGTAATAAGTGAAGTCTAGGTAGATTCTTCCTTGGGTATTGTCTTCTCCATCGGTTTTCCAATAGTATTTTCCAACTTTTACTTCTGTCGTGCTCTTAGGTAATTAGATAGTTAATCTTAGTTTAAAAACATCCCTTTAATTTTTAGGCTAGATACTAAAAAGATAGTAATTACTAGTACTTTTAGTCCTTGTGGATATGATATTTTCAGTCTCATCATAACTATACTACTGTTCGATTGGTGCGCTTGCCTTAGTTACATTTTTAGTTAGTTTAGCGACCATCACCATCCCGTGTCGATTTCGCTCCCTATTTCTCAAACACATAAAAAGCTAATTTTTAGGGTTTCTAAGCATCCTAAAGTCTATAAATACACACTAAAAGAGAATATAAGGTTGAAATTACTCGAAGAACGCTGTCGGAATCAACTAAGAAGCATGATCTCCTTCAAGATTGAAGATCTTCAGTCAACTTCTCTAGAAGTTTTTGAGTTTCTTTATATTTTGTTGTTTTCCTAATTTTGAGATGTTTTCCTCCCAAAGTATGAACTAAACCCCCTAGATACCTAGAGAAGATGAAACCTATGATGGATCTTGTTATTTAATCTTCTAAATTACATGATAAATACTTGATTTCTTGATCTCAATTATGTGTACTTATTCCATGTTTTAATGTTTTCAGGGTATTAATTAATGATTGATGTTCTTAATTTAGTGGAGCAAAAGTCCCTGCTTAAGAGTAGATCTGGCATAATTGAGTGCAGTTGCATGCAATCCTAGAAATTAGACGACATAAATCTACCGAATTAGAGTCAAATCTAATAGGGGAATCCATAAATCTAGTTAATGTGACAATAAGGGTTTTAATTAGAAATAGATTTCAAGTAATCAACCTAGAGTCAGTTATTTTTACTCTCGAAAGATATATTAATATAATTTAGGGATTCCTACGGATCAAGGCAAGTGAATAAATCGTTTAATTCAGATTTAGAATAATAAGTGATGTCTAGGTGGAGTCTTTCCTAGGTATTGTCTCTCTCATTGGTTCATTTGAATATTTTCTTACGTAATTCTCTGTTGCGTCTTAATAATTAGTTTAAATAGTTTTAGATTTAAAACAAACTTCTTCAATTTACAAGCTAGATAATAGAAAGATAGTAAGTTCTAGTACTTTTACTCGTCGTGGATACGATATTCCCGACTCACCAGCAATACTATTATTCGATAGGTGCGCTTACCTTTGTCGTGATTTTAGTTAGTTAAGTCAATCATCATTAAGTTTTTGGCGCCGTTGCTAGGGACTAAAATATTAGGAACACTTAATTTTTATTGCTTTAGCCATTTTTATTTTATTGCATTTTATTTTTATATTTAGTTTAATTCTGTTTACTAATTTTTCTTTTTATTTTCCTCTGGCAAGTTCCTTTAGTATATGACTAGAAGAAACCAGTTAGGACCTCTCGTACTTGATAGTGAGATCGAAAGTACAGCTCGCAGAAATCGTAGAGAGGTGAGGCAGAGCCGACAAAGTATAGTGGAAGAGCAAGAGGAAATCATTAATATTACTGAGCATATGGCTGAAAATCAGAATAATCAGCTGCCTCCTGTAGTGGCAGCAAATCTTGCTCCTCGTACCATGTACGATTATGCCAAGCCCAATTTAATTGGGGCTGAATTGAGTATTGTTAGACCTACTGTTGCTGCAAATAGTTTTGAACTGAAACCTAACATTATTCAAATGATTCAACAGTTTGTTCAGTTTGATGGTTTGCAGGATGAAGAACCAAATATTAATTTGGCTAATTTCCTAGAATTCTGCGACATTTTTAAGATAAATGGCATTTTTTATGATGCCATTCGCCTTCGGTTATTTCCTTTCTCATTAAGGAATAAGGCTAAACAATGGTTGAACTCCCTACCACGAGGTTCTATCACTACATGGGAGCAAATGACAGAAAAATTTTTGTTAAAGTATTTTCCACCGGCCAAGACTGCCAAGCTGAGGAATGATATCTCTTCCTTCTTGTAAATGGATTTAAAGACTCTGTATGATGCATGAGAGAGGTATAAGGACATATTGAGAAGGTGCCCTCTCCATGGGTTACCTCTAAGGCTACAAGTTCAAACCTTCTACAACTGTCTAAACCCCTCAACTAGGCAATTGATCGATGTAGCCACCAGTGGGACTCTGAATAACAAAACACTTGAAGTAGCTTATGAGTTTATAGAGGAGATGTCACTGAATAATTATCAATGGCAAGTTATAAGAACAAAGCCGATGAAAAAAATTGGTGTTTTTAACGTTGATGATGTCACCATGTTATCAAATCAAGCAGAACTTTTGAGTAAAAAGGTTGATGGTTTATATGGTTCTACGCAGGGGCATCCGGTAATGCAGTGTGATACAAATAGAGGAAGGATGAACAATCCAGAGTACCTGTCTTACTACCTTAGCACAGAGAACGCATAAGTCAACTATATGGGTAATAATTCTAGACCTCAGAATAATCCCTATAGTAACACTTATAATGCAAGTTGGAGGAACCATCCCAATTTCTCGTGGGGTGGTCAAGGAAATCAAAGACAACAACCCCCTTTAGGCTTCCAACAATAATCTTGCAAGAGAAGAAGCCGAACCTTAAGGATACATTGATGAAGTTTATTTCGGTGTCAGAATCTCGCTTGTAAAACACTGAAACAACACTCAAAAATCAACAAGCGTCAATTCAAGGGCTTGAGAATCAAATTGGTCAATTGGAAAAGATGATTTCAGAACGACCACAAGGTAGCTTGCCAAGCAACACCGAAACTAACCCAAGAGAGTAGCTTCATGCAATTACTGTTCAAGATGAAGAAGGGTTAGCTGAATCTGAATCTAAACCGAGATAAGAAACTGTGGTAAGCAATGGTAAGGTTGAGGTAAGCCACAACGAACAAAAACCAGTAAGTGAGGAGTAGAAACCTCATGTGCCATATCCCAATGCGACAAGAAAAGACCACACAAACAAACAAGTCGATAAATTCTTTAAACTGATGAAAAAGTTACATATTAACTTACCGTTTATTGAAGCTCTTTCGCAGATTCCAAATTCTTTAAAATTTTTAAAGGAGCTTTTAGCAAATAAGAAGAAGTTATATGATTTGTCGCATGGGGAGCTAAATGCAATTTGCTCAGCTATCTTACAAAATAAACTAACCAACAAATTGAAAGATCCAAGGAGTTTTACTATTCCTTGCTTAATTGGTAGTTTAAGTATTAATAATGCTTTAGTTGATTTAGGGGCAAGTATAAATGTCATGTCCTATAAAATGTTTAAATAACTATGTTTTGGGAAACCCAAACAAACTAGGATGAGCATTCAATAGGCAAATAGAAGTATTAGATTTCCTAGGGGTATTGTTGAAGATGTTCTAGTTAAAATTGATAAATTCATATTCCCATGTAATTTTGTTGTTTTCGACATGGATGAGGATAGTGATGTGCCTTTAATTTTAGGACGACCCTTTTTAGCAACTACCAAAACAATTATTGATGTTGGTACAGGTGAACTCATACTTCGTGTAGGTGATGACCCAATTAGACTCCAAGCTTGTGATTCTGCTAAGATATCTAGTGATCGAGTTGATTATACAAATTCTGTTTGTACAAGTAACTTTGTGGCTCAACCTTCTTTGCAGGAAATCCCTCGGAAAAACGTGATAGAGCCACGTTCTAGCTTATGCGACAAAAAAAAAGAATGAATCATGAAGAAAGAAAGCTGCAGATCAATGAACTAGATGAATGGTGGATACAAGTCAAGGATAAGTCAAGAATACACGATATAGAACCCCAAGTGATGCCAGGATGAGCATGAGGATGGAACACACCAAATAAAGGTTGGGGAGAAGGTACTGCTTGATGAAACAGATCCTCGAATTGCTAATTCAGAGCTTATTACAAATGGAATGACTCATTTTACTGTACTCAATGTCTTCCCATATGGTACAGTCGAGGTAAATCATTCTAAATTCAGCACTTTTAAGGTAAATATTACTCGACTCAAACCTTATTTTAATAAAAAAATTGATCGCGAGAAAGAGGGGTCTCGACTACGTAAACCATCGTGACCGTACGAATACGAGGTAAGTTGAGCTTAGAATTTAAATAAGTGCTTCTCGGGAGGCAATGCTAGCGTTAACATTTCTAATTTACTAATTTTATATCATGATATTTTTAAAATTAATTAATTTAAAAAAAATATTTTTTTAAAAACCCACACGACCTGGACATACGGGTTTGTCTTAGGCCGTGTGGATCTTTTGACTTTGTTTTAAAAATTAAAGAAAATCGATAGTGAGTTACACGAATGAGCGGCACGGCCTCTTAGGCGGGGGTGTCGGGAGTAGCAAACCTCAACTCGACAAATCGAGCGATCGTTGGTGATTTTTGGATTGCGCTAAAGGTTTCGTGTTGAAAACTTCGACATAAAGTATTGATAAACCATAAAAGTAACATGTTTTAATCCCATGGTTGGAATGTTTTTGGATGATTTATTACATAATTTAGTGAATTTGATGCTCCTAATCATTTAATTTCATGTTTCTATACTTAGGAGAGCATAGGGGAGCAAAAGGAGAAAAAAAGGGGCCAAAATCAGACAAAACGAGCTACTTTCAGAATCCACACGGCATGGCCATTCGCGCAATTGTTGAGCATACGCCCGTGTGAGCCACACGTGCTGGACACACGCTCATGTGGCATCCCGTGTCAATTTCGCTCCATGTTTTCCAAACACACAAAAAAGCCAATTTTTAGGGTTTCTGAGAATTCTAAAGTCAATAAATACACACTAGAAGAGGATCTAAGGGAGCACGCAGAGTAGAAGGAAGAAATTACTCGAAGAACACCGTCAGAATCAACTTAGCAGCAGGATCTCCTTCAAGATTGAAGATCTCCAGTCAACTTCTCTAGAAATTTTTGGGTTTCTTTATGTTTTGTTGTTTTCCTAATTTTGATATGTTTTCCTCCCAAAGTATGAACTAAATCCCCTAGATACCTAGGGAAGACGAAACCTATGACGGATCTTGTTATTTAATCTTTTGAATTACATGATAAATACTTGATTTCTTGATCTCAATTATGTGTACTTATTCCATGTTTTAATGTTTTCAGGATATTAATTAATGATTGATATGCTTAATTCAGTGGAGCAAAAGTCCCTATTTAAGAGTAGATCTGGCATAATTGAGTGGAGTTGCATGCAATCCTAGAAATTAGACGACATAAATCTACTGCATTAGAGTCAAATCTAATAAGGGAATCCATAGATCGAGTTAATACGATAATAAGGGTTTTAATTCGAAAGAGATTTCAATTAATCAACCTAGAGTCAGTTATTTTTACTCTTGAAAGAGATATGAATATAATTTAGAGATTTCTACGGATCAAGGCAAGTGAATAAATCGTTTAATTCAGATTCAGAATAATAAGTGAAGTCTAGGTGGATTCTTTCCTGGGTATTGTCTCTCTCATTGGTTTATTTGATTATTTTCTTACTTTATTCTGTGTCGAGTTCTTAATAATTAGTTTTGATAATTTTAGATTAAAAACAAACTTTATAAATTTGCAGGCTAGATAATAGGGAGATAGTAAGTACTAGTACTTTTAGTCCTCGTGGATACGATATTCCCGACTCACCAGCTATACTATTATTCGATATGTGTGATTGCCTTTGTCGTGATTTTAGTTAGTTAAGTGAATCATCATCAAGTATTCTGTGTAAAATGTGCATTATTGTTGATAAAATTGGTTGATTGAGTTGTTGGATGGTCGTTTGAGGCTTCGAAAACTCTCATCATTGTTGTTGCTTTGAAATCTCTCCAGGTGCGTACCGAAAACCTTAATTTCTGCAAGTTTCGGTCACCAAAAATGGTGGCTGTTGACGCCACGCGACCGTGTGGCAGGCTATGTTGGTGGCTATGTAACTCACTATTCATAAATTTGAAGCTACACGAGTTAGGCACACAGGCGTGTGTCTAGGCCATGTGTGACAATATTAGTGCAAGGTTCATACGGGCAAGGGACACGGACGTGCATCTAGGCTGTATAACTCACTGTTTGTGACTTAGGACAACACGAGTGAGCATATAAGTGTGTGCCCAGGTCGTGTGAGTCACACGGGCAAGGACACAGCCATGTGTCCAGGCCTTGTATCTCTCTGATTTATGCTTTAAAACCACACAAGCAAGGATATGGGCGTGTGCCTAGGCCGTGTGAACCATACGGGCAAGGACATGAGCGTGTGTTCAGGCCATGTGGCATATGTAAGAGGGCCCGAAAACCATTTTTGAGACCGTAAATGTCACTTAAGACTGATTTTGACATCTCCATGGTATGAATGGTCTGAATTTGACTGAATGAGAACTCTCTGATACCCTGTGACATATGCATGAATTCTATACCAGTATGTGCACTATGATACTTAGTCTGACATTGAACTGTGCTATCTACTTGTGAACAATTTAGAATAATTGAATACATACTGTAGATATTGGTTTTTTTGCATATGCATGAGTTGGGATATTATGAAGAGGGAAGTGATCTTTTCTAAATTAGTGGCTAAGCCATCATATGTATAACTCTGATCCTGGCATTTCATCGCATTACGATCAAGCAACTAAGCTACGTTTCTGTAAATGTGTCAGACAAGCACTCTATGGTGTGTAGGGTTGGTTGGGCATTGAACGCCCTTAACAGTATGTTGGGATGGCCGAAGATGGTGTGTAGTGGATAGGGGTTAGGAATATCTACATCTGACTCTAATCTATTCTGTATACGAAGAAAAAATTGTTTCTGCATCTGAAATTAATCTGTCTTGGATCTGAACTAGAAATGCTTTTGTTATTAGATCAAATCTTTGCATACATACACTGTTTGGTAAATGTGTTTATGTGAACAAACTTCTTTATGCACTGAGTTCACAACTCACTTTATTGTTGGTTGGGTTTCAGGAGGTTCTCAGTCTTGAACAGGTCGGCACCATGGAGGCTCGATCAAGCTTTTATCTTTCTTTTAAATACTACTTTAGGAATATTGGTAAACTATGATAGTATGACTTTGGAAGATTATATACTTAACTAATCTTTGTGATGAATATTATGTGATGTATGGTTTAGTGTTATTGTGTTATATGTGTGGTATTTGAGTATTGATGATGTGACTTCCTAAACTTGGACTGGACGTTTAGGTCGGGTTTAGGGTGTTATATTTAGTGTTTCGAATTTATCCGATAAACATTGCGTGCCAAATTGGCGTGACTGGCTGGATTCGTGTATCCATCCGAGTCAGGTTAACAGGGTGTAACTGTGTAATTACAATTTGTGCTACTAGATAGAACATAAGGAATTATGATGTAATTACACTTTATCAACCAAATAGGTTTAGGAAATTGCAATTTCTTTTAATTATAAAAAGAAGTGTAATTTCTATACTAATAATTACACTTTCATCTAATTACTTTGTAGTATCCAAACACATTCGGTAAATCAAATTAGATATCACTTTTCATCTTTCTTTTATTTCCAACTCTATTCTTAGTATTCTTACTAATAGACAAATATAATTGACCTAAATATTTATTAAAAAATAAAATTATCTTTTTGTTTGAAATGAAGAATAATAACACAATCGAAGTAATTCAAAATAAATAAAGCTGTGGTTGGGTCAAAAAATAAGTTCTAAAAAAGCTAAGGGTTAGTCGAAATGTTATTCCAATTTTGATCCTTCAATACCTCATATGATATTCATATTACTTTGTCAGTTTTTTCTCAATAATGTTGTTAAAAATAGTTGTATTTTATATTAGGCGTAATATTAGAATTCAATCATCAACTAGGTATAAGGATGTTTTAAAGTAAAATCTTGTAAGACAAATATTTTCTATTGTTTTGACAGTGGAAAAGTAATTTTGGCCTTGCCATAGCAGTGAAGAACGCCTCCTTACTTACTTTCAATCTAATCGATGTGAGCATTTATTTTCTCAAAGTTCGTGTAGAAATTGTATGCACTAATTTGAATCTAAATACTGAACTAAGTAAAAGAACTCAAGCTATGAATAAATCAAGAACTCTTACTTCATTCTTAAATAGGAAAAGTTTTATTTTTAATTATAAAATATTAGGTTTGACTTAATAGTCTGACACAAGAATAAGTTTAATCATATGATTGTAAATCAGTATATAATTTGCTTTTTTATGCTATAAAATTGAATTGATCATTTTAACAATACGTGAAGAAGCTCCCATCCATGTTTAGAGATGATTATTATTCGAGACAATTCACTTTTTCTTGATTTCTAAGTTTTTAATTTGACTATTATGTAATACTAATGAATTATTTAAAGACAATTAAAGAAATATCTGAAATATTAAGGTGAAAAAAATTATATTTATTATGGAAAAAATAAATTTAATGCTAGCTAAACATCAAATTTAATTATTTAGTGACTATTTATTTTTATCTTTAAATGAGCATATGTTGCTTGCATGGTTTTTATAAAACTAAATTAATTTTACATCCTTTCATTAAATTTTTATAAGGATAAATATGAAATTTACACATGAAATTTATTAAATATATAATGTAATACATTAATTTTGATTTGATGCAATTATATACATACAACTTTAATTTAATTCAATTATACATGGATAAAAAAGCACACATTTATTTTCATGTTAGATATATTTAATATTTATGTATACCATATGTAAATTTAAATGTAAAATGATGCTACATGCTACATTGATAATAATATTTTTAGTAATTTGTTAAAATTAAATTGAATAAATTTTTTTGTATAATTGTACAAAATCAAAATTCATGTATCAAATTTTATATTGGACCAAAAATCATGTGTAGTTTTTATGACTTCCTATCATTGAATATATAGAAAATAAAATAATATTCTTAATTAAAATAAAAAAATATATTATATTACTATATTAAACCAATGATTTGTCTCAATTATTACAGGTAAATTTCCAGGTCACTTGCCTTTTTAAATATTTTATTTTAAGTATAAGTTTGACGTAAAAATCTAATGTGGATTCGTTTTATTAATGGTCTATATAATGATTTTGGCTCACCATTTACTTTTTAACCTTATTTGAGAATAATTATAACCAATAGAATAAACCTAATTTTTAAAAAAATAATTATGCTCAATGAATTTAGAAAAAAATGATTCAATACCATAAGGGGATAATGCAAAAGAAAAGAGGAAAATGAGAGACAAATATGCAAAATTACAAAATTAACAACCCATGCTGGGCTATATATAGATGATGAGAAATGAGAAGGTTCATACAAAACAATAAAACTTGTAGGTTTTACCATGAGTGGTGAGTGGAGATCAAGGAAGTGGAAGTGGGAGAGACCACCAGCAGTAGCAGTGACAAGACATCAGCAACAGCCTAAGGAGCAGTCGCCATTGACGCTAGCCACCTTGAAGGTGGTGAAAGAGCAGGCTGGAAAAAGGGGCAATAGGATGTCATCGGTGTCGTCGTCAAGTACTGTGACAACACCGATGCTCCCTATGACTGGTTGCTCCCTGGATGGGTTGTCGAAGAGCGCTATGTTCCGTCTGGTCGTAAGGGCCTTGGTAGGATCTATAAGGTATATCAAACGACCATGTTTCCTTTATTCTACATACATGTATGCAAATATTAAGATGATAATGATGGTGGCGGTGATGTTGATGCGGTATTACTATGATCCAACTGGGCATATGTACTACTCCAAGCGTGAAGTCTTGTTTTCATGGAAGAAAATGAACATCATTTGCCTTGATACTTAATTGTAATTAATCAAAGGTGAAAATCCCATGGAATCCTGCACACGCACACACAGAAAAAACCTAATTTTATTTGGCTTATATATATAAATTATCTTTCATTTTTCATTAATTTTTTGGGTTAATTAGATTGCAGGGTTTCTCTCTTAAACCTGTCAGAGTTCTGAAGATGTTGAACTGGAACAAGAACTTGAAGACTATATATAATATCTATAAATTATGTGTTGAAGTAAAATTTATGTAGTAGTTTTCTTTTTCTTGTGTTTCAAATGCTTTGTATCTTCAACATATGATGAAAAATAAACATTGAATAAATTAAATAAAATTTGTTGAAGGTATAAACTCAACTTTTCTTTGGATTATCATCTATTAAGATTGACTTATTTTTCTAAATTCCCAAGCAAAAGGTAAAGGTGAAATCAAGAATTTTACAAAGGTGAGATATATATATTTTAAATGGAGGCCAAAATAAAAAGGGTTAAATATAAAGTTTATGATACTAATGATGGTTAATTTGAAAAACCGAGACTCTGGACTATTAGACGAATGCGACTATTCAATGTTTTATTATTTAATTTTTCTTACTATCTATTTGCACTGATTTTCTTGTGAATGAATGCACACTGAGCATCATAGCTCACTCCCCCATTTATTTCCATCCTTATAGATAACCCACCAGGTTAGGACGAGGATGCGACATCCGGAGGGTCTATGCTCAGTTTTTACTTAAAGAATTATTTAGGCTCAATACTTGGATTTTTTTTTATTCTAATATTGTACTATTGTATTCCAAACTGTGGCATAGGACTTAGGAGTTGAGTTTTTATATTTAATGAAATTTAATTTAAATTTTAGGATATCAAGTGATGATTATAAATTTTTTATGATGAACCCGAGTTTTTATTAAAAACAAATAAATCTCATTTTTTGCTGCTAAGTTGAATTTAAGATTTCGAGTACTAAATAAATTGGTACTTATCTAAGTTTTCTACTAAATTAGACAAATGTTTTAAAATAACCGTTTTAAAAATTTTGATGGCTTACTGGATCGTGTCAGTAGCTAATGTGATCTTCCGAGTTTGGGCCTAACATATAGGCCGGGTTGGGAAGGTTAGAAGAAGCAAGATTAAAATGGCAATTATACCTTCTCAATACTTAAGTGGACTTGTAAGTGGACAAATGTATATATATACGTGATATAAAATCTTAATTTAATTAATTAAATTATAAAACAAATCATAAAATAAAGAAAACGATAAAAACATAGTGGAAGTAGTGAGAAGATTTCATCTTCTTCAAGCCTTCAAACCGAATATGAGAGAAATTGAATTGATTTAGATTAGTTGTTACTATAAGGACTAAATTGAATAGCTTTGAAAATGTTGTCTATTGATACAATAGTGAAATTGAATCTATATTGTGATGAACTATGCTGCCACATGTGTGAACCAATAATATAATGATGAGATTATGATATGAATTGAGATATTGACTTATAAATTAAATTGAAAAATGATTACCCTATTAATTTGTTAGGGCAAAGTAATTAATCTGGTTTTATTGACCAGCGCTGGGCGCAACTTACTATTCCGAATTTGCCTGAACAATTAATAGGGTAACCATTTCTCAATTGGAATTGAGATACCAGATCAATGATTTGATAATGAGATTATGATATGAAGTGAGATACCAAAGTTTTCATTTCTTTTGAATTGCTATTTATGTCAAGTAATTGGTCTGGTTCAGTGGTTAAGTGTGCTATTGTAGGTGTGTGAGGTTCTGTGTTTGATTCTCTTGTTTGGAACTTTTTTTGTTTTTGTCTCAATCCCTATTTTGATCATCTTTCTTATCTTTTATTTTTCGTGAATTGTTAACAAGAAGGAGCTTGCTGATTGAGCGGTAAGGTCTTAGCTATACTCCCAAATTGTCGTCCCTCTCCTCCACTTTCCACTCTTGCCTTCCCTTACGTCCCTCACTCTCCAACTTCCCCTTTTTCCCTTATTTTGTTTCCAATTTTCTATTTACTAAGTTTTTACCTCACTGACACCTTTCCTTTTGGTTTTCTATAACAACCTAAAGCCGACCTAGACGCTATGGCCAAATTAAGAGGTGTCACAAAGAATAGTTTTGATACCGAGCTCCACACGTTAAAGCCATTTAAATTTTAAAACTTTTATTTGCCTTCATCTATTGTCAAAACGTTTATTCAATTAATTAATTAGCCTTAAAACATGTTTTATTGCGGAAGCTTACGAAAACATTGTATTTCAAGAATTTAGTTTGTAATTCTAGAAAACTTTTATTTTGGTAGAAACCATAGTTTTTGGATATTAGTCCCAAATAAAATACTAAAACGAAAATCTAAATCCAAAAGAAAATCAACCAAAAAGTTCGAAGAGTCCAACTGTTACAAAAATCAAGAAATAAACTTTAAAATAAAAACCATAAACATAACCAGTTTATGAACTTGTGGTCTCCGAGAGGCTCCGATGCACCGATCCAGCTAAGTCTATGGAGTACCTGACAAAACAAACAATAGATGTGAGTTTACGAAAACTTAGAGTGTAACCCAACAGAAATAAGCATGCAAACGTACAAAATGCTATGCACAGTCAGATATAAATACAGATTTAGTTTTAGATATGCTGAATCCTACCCCCATCCTCTATACACCAACTCTGTCCATCCCATCACACCATTTGGGGTTAAAAACACCCATCCATCCCTACACACCACGTTGTGCCATTAAGACACATATCAGTTAATATGCAGCCAAGTTGCCAGAACAAAGGCAATTAACGCCGAACAGAATACTTCATCCTCATATACCAATCCTACCCAAATAATAGATATAGAAATTCAGATACAAATATAACAAATTAAACATGCTCGACATGCTTTATACAAATAACAGATATACGTGCACTAGTATAGTCAGGCATACATTAAGTATCCTACTCAGATTAGTCTATCAGAATATCATAGCATGTAAATTAGGGTTTAATTAGCCCTTACCGGCCCTACAGTAGGCCCATAGTCCATCGCAGCGACCCGTGCGACCCTAGGAAAAATTACAGAAATATGGGCCCACATGCCCGTGTGAGTCTACACACCCAAATTGGCCTTTGCCTGTGTGGCCCACACGGCCTGGCCAAAAAATCCACACACTCGTGTGGGCCCACACGCCAATGTAGCCCACACGCCCAACACAGCCTAGCCCGTGTGGCCCACATGGCCACACTCATGCCACCACACAGCCGTGTTCTGTACAAGGCCATGCCCTTGTCGACTACATGGCCGTGTCTCGCAAATGGCCATCTACACGGGAGACCACACACTGGTGTAGCGTCAACAGTGAAGTTTTTTGGCTTTTGCCGAAGCTCCATTTTTAGCGTTTTGGGTACACATTACTACTATCTCATCAAAGGTAGAAAAAGAAAAGAAAAGGAAAATCAAAGGGAAATTTCTATTTGGGAAAAAAATGTCAAAACCTAGGAATTTTTGGAAAAACCAAATAAAATAAAATAAAATAAAATAAAATAATAGATAATATCCCTAAATCCCTAATTTTACTCCCACTAACTCACTAACTCATAACTCCTCAAAAATCCAGCTCCATCGAAACTCTTTAACATATATTCAAGCAAAAATTAACACCCTTGCTAACGTAAGGATTCAAACACAGAACCTCCAACACATTGACTCCCTTACCACTCAAACCACCAGACTCATTTTGATATGAATTCACATGCAATTAAATAAAAGCCTACTGAAGAGGGATAAAACTTGGGTCTAAAAATAACCAAAATTTGCTAAAGGTAGGGCTTGAACTTGGGACCTCTCATACATACCCAGAACACTTAACCACTAAAGTAGACAGATATTTGTGTCAAAATTATAAATAAATTGAAATAAGAAAATTAGGGCATTATAACTCTACCCCCTAAAAGAAATTTCGACTCAAAATTTACCTGATCAGAATAGATAAGGATCCTACTGACGCATCAAGTCCTCAGGTTCCCACGTGGCCTCCTCAGTACCATGATTTCGCCACAGAACCTTCTGTAAGGGGATGGACTTCCTCTTTAGAACCTTAACATCCCGATTTAGAATCTTAACTGGCTCCTCTTCAAAAGTTAAGTCCTGCTTAAGCTTGATTTCCTCAACAGAGACAACATGAGATGGATCCGACCGATGCTGCCTCAACATCGAGACATGAAATACATCATGGATACGGTCTAACTCTGGAGGTAACTCTAATTGATAAGTGACTGGTCCCACACGCTTCAGAATCTGATACAGCCCAATGAACCTAGGGCTCAACTTGCAATTGCAACTGAATATCAGAACTTTCTTCCATGGAGAAACCTTAAGAAACACAAGGTCCCCCACCGAGTACTCAATATCACACCACTTCAGATCTACATAGAATTTCTGTCTATCAGAAGCTACCTTCAGACGATCCTGAATCAGTCTAACCTTGTCTTTGGTCTTAGAAATCAACTCAGGACCCAAAACCCGACGCTCACCCAACTCAGTCCAACATAGCGGAGTGCGACACTTTCGACCATACAAAGCCTCGTAAGGATCCATTTGAATGCTAGCCTAGAAACTGATATTATAGGCAAACTCAGCTAGCGGTAGATAATTCTCCCAACTACCTTGGAAATCAATGACACAACTCTAAAGCATATCCTCTAGTATCTGAATCACCCTCTCAGATTGATCATCGATCTGAGGATGTGATTAGTCACTAAACTAACTAAAATCACAACAAAGGCGAGTGCACCTATCAAATAGTAGTATAACTATGGTGAGTTTGGAATATCGTATCCACGACGACTAAAAGTACTAGTAATTTCTATCTTTTTATTATCTAACTAATAAAATTTTGGAATTGTTTTTGATCTAAAATTAACTAAACTAATTACTAAAGACGCAACAGAGAGTGAATTGGGAAAATATTTGAAGAAAACTAATGAGATAGACAATATGATGTGCGTGATAAGTTTTAAATTTATGATTGATCGTACTTGAAAACTAATTATTATCACGATAGAGGCAAGCGCACCTATCAAACAGTAGTATAGCTTATAGCAAGGCCGGAATGTCGAACCCACAGGAACTAAAAATACTAGTATTAACCTTCTTTTTATTATCTAGCCTAAAAATAAGGGGATTTGCTTTATCTAAACTAATTAACTAAACAAAGAATGCACAGGAAGTAAATTGGGGAAATACTTTTGGGAAAACTGATTGATTTGGACAATACCCAAGGAAAAACCCACCTAGACTTCACTTGTTATTTGACTCTGAATTAGACGATTTATTCACTTGACTCGATCTGTAAAAATCCCTAATTTATATTATTATCTCTCTCGAGACTAACAACGTCTAACCTTAGGTTGATTAATTGAAATCTCTTTCTCATTAAAACCCCTAGTGTTACATTAACTCGATCTATGGATTCCCTTATTAGGTTTGACCCTAATCTGGTAGATTTATGTCGTCCTATGTCTAGGATTGCATGCAAATCCACTTAATTATGCTAGATCTACTCTTAGACAGGGACTTTTGCTCCTTTGAATAAGCAGATCAATACTTGAATCAATATCCTGGAATATTAAAGCAAGGATTAAGAACACATAATTAAGAACAAATCAAGTATTTATCATATAATTGAAAAAATAGTTACAAGATCCATCTTAGGTTTCATTCCCCTTAGGTATTTAGGGGATTTAGTTCATATGTGTAAAAGAAAACATCTCAGAAGAATAATAATAATAAAACATAAAGAAACCCAAAAAACCCCTGAAGGAAATTTAAAGGAGATCTTCAGTCTTAAAGGAGAATTTGGCTTCTGAGATGGATCAATCAGCTTTCTTCGAGTAATTCCTTGCCTCCTACTCTACGTGTGTTTAATCTCCCCCTAGGGTGTTTATATAGGCTTTAGAATGCCTCCGAACCCTCTAAAGTGCCCTTTTCTGAATAGAACTAGCCTTGGGCCTGACAGGGACACGGCCGTTTACCACACCCGTGTGAGGCAGCTTAGGTTGTGTTAGAGTCTGTTAAATAGACACAGGCATGTGGCCGACCCGTGTGTGGAAGTCCAGGTCGTGTTGATTTCCCACGTTGACCTATTTTCTCCGTTTTTGCCCCGTTTCTCGCTTTTTTACTCTCCTATGCTCGCCTAAGTATAAAACATGAAATTAAAGGATTAGGAGCATCAAATTCCAAAAATCTAATGATAATTCATCCAAAAATATGCTAAGCATAGGATAAAAATATGTATAAATTATGACTTATCAAATACCCCCATACTTAAGCGTTTGCTTGTCCTCAAGCAAAATCCTCAATTTACAATTAAAAATTCATTTTTCTCAACTTATAACCCCTATCAATAATATCTCAAAATAATCCATAAGTAATCATACATTGAGAATTCAACTAGAAGAACATCAAAGTTTCAAACATTCCAAGTTGAGCATTTTATCACGAAAACATAGGTGTCTCCCCTCATCTAAGTAATCACCTTTGATTCAAAATATCACAGAGTTTACATCCTCACTAAAGATTCACTCAAATCACTCGAGGTGTTTAAGGACAACAAATTTAAATATCACAGAGTTTACATCCTCACTAAAGATTCACTCAAATCACTCGAGGTGTTTAAGGACAACAAATTTAACACTCAACAATCAATATGAAAAGTTATTACCATAGGCTTACGTGAAAATCAAATCTCCATCACTATATATTGAGATGATACATCAATCAAAAGGTCTTTTTAGGGTTGTAACGTGGCTTTGGTTAGGGGGTGTGGTCACAAGCTGAAAGAGAAGGTTAGAATCGAGATTGAATTGAAAAATTGCCTAACTAGAAAAATACTAAACTGACAAATTACATTCCTAATTAGATGATCCTAGAATTGAGCTTTTCATCATGGATACATTACAATAACTTCATTTTTTTTAAGAACAAATCAAGTAACAAAGAACTTTGCTAACTATCAAAAATAAAACATAGCTATGCAATTTATTCAAATAAAATCTCGACAAATATAGGGATCAAATTAATTGAGGGGATTTCAACAATAATGAGTTATAGGTTAATATTGAAGGTAAATCAATGAATGGCTTGTTAGGCTCAAGGGGGTTCACTATGGGTTAATTATGAAGGTAGACTTTTATAGAGTGAGTGGGTTAAACCTAAGTGCCTTTATCATCTCGACATATCAAATCAATGATGTGGTCTTGACATGCATAATCGAAGCAAGTTCTAGAATAACAAATCAATATTGGCGCACTCATAGCAACAATAAAAGTGAGCATGAAAGAAATAATATATGCTTTAAAGGCTCAATATCTCACAAAAATTATGGCTTTTTTATGTTAA
The DNA here is from genome assembly GCA_025698465.1 of Gossypium longicalyx. Lineage (NCBI taxonomy): Eukaryota > Viridiplantae > Streptophyta > Magnoliopsida > Malvales > Malvaceae > Gossypium > Gossypium longicalyx. Next base: position 93,784,743 of record CM047000.1, on the reverse strand, counting down.
CTCTGTGAATTTCAACTTCAAGATAATACTTAAACTTGGGGAAATAACCTAAAAAATTTTAATTCTCAAAAATCAGCTTATCATACTTGATTATCTAATTACTTAAAGTTTAAACAATCAATGCATAAATGCCTATGTTTTAGTTCAAGACATATAAATAAAAATCATAAATTAATCAAAATTCATTCTAATAGTGATATTGATATAAATAAGACAAAGATAGATATGAGATCATAAGATAGGGAGAGAAGTGAAACTTCCTAAATGTTAAATGGAATCCTTGAATTGGTGTCATGGAAAGTAATCGTCTAAGGCAAGGGTGAGGTTGGAGGAGGATACTCTAGTGGTGGTAGAGGTTGTTAGTCCACAAGTGTTGTGCCAAAAGAATATTATAATTGGTGGTAGCTATGGTCGTAGTCGAGCAGGACATGGCAGTCGTGGAGGACCTTTTCTAGTGGAGTTACAATTTCCTAAGTAGTAGTGAGCTTTGGAGCTCTTCATAACTACGATTGAATCAATAACTCTTTAGGAAATATAAAATAGCATGATTACTTGTAAAGAAATGGTCGAAAGCATAAATTGCTTAATATAAATTGTAAAACCTAAAGATGAAGTAAAAATAGTATCAAAGAGAAATAAAATAAAAAAGTAATTTAAAAAGATAATTAAAGATAAAAGTAAAAAAATAAAAATGATAAATAAAAGTCTTCAAAAATCCTCATCGCCAGATGGTTCGCGAGGTGGGGGTGGCGATGAGATGTGAAAGTGCTGACAAATCTGATGTAAGGTTGCATCAATATGATCAAAGCGCTGAAAACATTATTGCTCGAATTGAGTGAGACGCTCAGAGATGTTAGAGAGTGAAGCAGCCACATGAACTGGACGATGAATAGGTGGTGGCTGAGATGGTGGATCCTCGTGAGGTGGAGGGACATCATCAGTAATGTCCTCTGGGTCCTTCTGCTCGGCTGACTGGACGAGGGGATACTGAGAAGGATCAAATCCCCATCATCACTCGATCATCCTCATATGGAGCATACTTGAGATGCCATGTGGGGACATCTGACCGATGAGGGTGAGGGAGGATGATTACGTCGCTGTATTAAAGAGACCGAAATACCGCGCTAGGAGAGTCATATAAGGGTCGATAGAAAGGACTCCCTTCCTATACCACTCTGTCTGATGGCGAATGGTGAGGACGATAAAAAAAGCAAGGTCGAATACGTGCCCATTCGCCATGCTCCATAAAAAATAAGGCATTGTTAGTGTTGACGATGCCGGTACTCTCTCGCCGTCCTGTCAGGGTATGGGCTAGGACAGCGTGTAAGTATCTCAGTGATGGGGCGAGAGCCGATGCCTTGGAGTGGCTAGGGTTATAAGTGGCCGAAATAAGGAGTAGGGCCTTCCAATAATGTGAAGGGGAATAGTGGATGTGGCGATGGAGACTGTAGAAGTCGTTGTCATCCATGAACTCCTCCGTATGAAGTCCTAATATGACACCGGACTCGGGGGCGCTTAACTGGCGAACTAAACTGCTGAGATGGAATTGGACCGTTCCGGGACCATCGAACTCTGTCATAACAGTTTGAAGGTGGAAGGTCGAACAAAGTTCTAATGTAAGCTTGAGATATGTCGGCTCGACGATCTCGAAGAAAAACCCCCATGGGTCAGTAGTCAGGAGAGCCCGGACTGTGTCAGCGAGTTGGATCTGCTCTAAAGTGGTCCAATCAATACATCGGCCCGCGCTGATGGGTCTCGCACGGAGTATCTGAAAAAGTTCCTTTTGGGGTCCCAAGGGAAACTGGAGGAATGGGTGCCGAATCTCGGTGGTAGGACCCGAGGAGGATGCTGCTCCTTTTTGCTTTTTCGAGGCGGGGATGGCAGTTTTCTTACCACGTGGATTTGACATGATGTGCTTGTGAATAAGAGATTAAGTCATCAATAATAATTCCTACATCTGCAAGCAAAGTCTAAGTAATCCAAAAATAATGACTTGCTTGTAAGATAGTATTGACACAAATCCAAACATGCTAAAAACGAAACGTGGTGATATTGGATATGAATCAACGGGCTATATATAAGATGGAAATAGTGCTAAGGCTTAACCAAGTGAATGCTAAAAGACCAATCAAGTGATGGAGGATACTACTATTAATAATCCTAATAATATGGGTAAATCAAGTAAGAGTAAAGATCAATGAAAACACAACGAATAAGTAACTCTTTATCATTAGTAAAATTGGAAATCACTAAACATAGATAAGGGTTAAAAGCATGCAAATTATTAACAGGGAAAACAATTGTAAGTCAAGAATTCAATAAAAGAAGTAAAAGTAATAGGGTGAAAGGGAAACAAACGACTGATGAACGATGGTGGTGTTTAATGGAGGAAGGGTGCGACGGTAGTGTACGGCAGATGACGGCGGCGGTGGGTTGAGTGGAGAAACAGAGAAAAAGAAGGGAATGTGTAGGGGAGGGAGGAAAAGAGAGAATATTTTGATGCGTATGGAGGAAAAGGGAGGAGAAAGGGTGGATTTTGGGGTGGTGGTTGGAGCTTAGATGGCGAAAGCGGCGGAATGAGCGGCGGCTAGGGTTAGGGTATTAGGGAAGAAGATTATGAATAGTGGGGGTTTATATAGATATTGGGGCACACGACCGTGGGGCACATCCTTGTGCCCTTATTTCATCCCGTGTGTTTTATGGTGTTCAAATTTGGGCGCGTCTAGAATTCGGCCCACGTTCGTGCTCTTTAGGCGTGTTGGTGCACACGGCCGTGTCGCATGGCCATGTGGTGCTTCATTCGCTTCTCCCACGCCCATGTATATATGTGCACGCCTGTGTTATTTTGACAGTTTCGACCACGGGTGGTGGGCATGATCATGTCGCACGCCCGTGTTAATTTCTCAGTTTCTACCACGACTTATAGACACGGGCGTGTTGCATGCCCATGTAGATCTGGGAAGATTTCCCACGACCATGTCGCACGGTCGTGAGAACGTATTGAGTCTCGTGTTTTGGAAAAATTTTGCTCTATTTTCACACAGTCGTATCGCACGGCCGTGTCACCGCCTGTGGTATGAGCACGGCCTAAGGCACGTCCATTTGCCTGGCCGTGTGGATCTGGAAAACATGTGTTCAAAGACTCAGTTAATGATTTAGATGTTAAAAACTAAAATTTAAAAAAATAAACACCGTTAGTGCTCGGGTTGCCTCCCGAGAAGCACTTATTTATAGTCTAAGCTCGACTTACCTCTCATCCACATGGTTACGGTGGATCACAAAGTCGAGACTCTTCTTTCTCGTTATCAATTCTATTATCCACATAAAGTTTAAGTCGAGTAATATTTACCTTAAAAGTGCTGTATTGAGAATGATTTACCTCGACTGTACTGTATGGAAAGACATTTAGTACCGTGAAAGAAGTCGCTCCATTTGTGTTAAGCTCTAAAGTATCAATTCGAGGGTCCTTTTCATCTATCAATACTTTATCCCTAACTTTAATTTGCTTTGTTTCATCCCTACGCTCATCGTGGTGGCACTTTAATATCTCGTGTGCTCTTGGTTTCTCCTTGACATGTGTTCGCCATTCATCTAGCTCATCAATCCGAAGCCTTCGTTCTTCATGAGTCACTTTATTTTCTGGCATGGATTAGAATGAGGCTCCATCACGTTCTTCCTAAGGGACTCCTGCAAAGAAGTTTTAGTTGTAACGTTATTTAAATTAACTGGACTTACACAATCATCTTGATTACTAGATATTTTAGCGGAACCACGAGCTTAGAGAGTAATCGTGTCATCGACCACAAGAAGTATCAATTCCCCTATGCCAACATCTATGATAGTTCTAGCAGTTGCTAAAAAGGGCCTTCCCAAAATTAAAGCCACGTCACTGTTCTCATCCATGTTTAAAACAACAAAGTCAACTGGGAATATAAATTTATCGATTTTAATGAGCACATCTTCAATAATACTCCTAGGAAATCTGATTGTTTTATCTGCCAATTGAATACTCATCCTAGTTTGTTTGGGTTTCCCAAGACCTAGTTGTTTAAACATTTTATAGGGCATGACATTAATGCTTGCCCCTAGATCAGTCAAAGCATTGTTAACATTTAAACTACCAATTAAATAAGGAATCATAAAACTCCCTGAATCTTTCAACTTGTTAGATAGCATATTCTGTAGAATGGCTGAGCAACCTGCGTTCAACTCCAGATGCGATGCCTCATCCAACTTCCGCTTGTTTGCTAAAAGCTCCTTTAAAAATTTAACGGCATTTCGCATCTACGAAAGAGCTTCAATAAACGGTAAGTTAATATGTAATTTCCTTACTAATTTAAGGAATTTACCAAATTATTCGTCCGTGTAGTCTTTCCTTGTCACATTGGGGTATGGCACTCGAGGTTTATATTCTCTACTTACCGACTTTTGCTCACTGTGGTCTACCTCACTTTTACCTTTACTTACCACAATTCCTTTCCTCGGTTCTGGTTCAGGTTCAACTAACCCTTCTTCATCTCGAATAGTAATTGCATTAAGTTGCTCCCTTGGGTTAGTTTTAGTATTACTCAGCAAGTTACCTTGTGGTCGTTTGAAAATTAACTTAGCAAGATGTCCTATTTGAGCTTCGAGCCCTTGAATTGATTCTTGTTGATTTTTAAGTGCTGTTTTGGTATTTTGAAAATGAGTTCCTGACACCGAGATGAATTTCGTTATCATCTCCTCAAGGTTTGGCTTCTTTTCCTACTGGTAAGGTGGTTGTTGAAAGCCTAGGGGATGTTGTGGCCTTTGATTTCCTTGACCACCCCACGAGAAGTTGAGATGGTTCCTCCAACCTGCATTATACGTGTTACTGTATGGATTATTTTGAGATCTAGAATTATTATTACCCATAATTTGAATTTGTTCCTCCTCAGTGCTGGGGTTGAAGGTTGGATAATTTGTGTGTACTCCTCCTCCACTTGAATCACACCTCATCACTGGATGTACCTGAGTAAAACGATACAAACTGTCAATCTTTTTATTTAAAAGTTCTACCTGGTTAGAGAGCATAGTAACCGCGTCGAGGTTGAAAACACTAGCAGCTTTCGTTGGCATCATTCTCATAACTTGCCACTGATAGTTATTCAGTGACGTATCTTCAATAAATTCGTAAGCCTCTTTAGGTGTTTTGTTGTTTAATGTTCCACCGGCGGCTGAGTTGATAAGTTGCCTCGTTGAGGGATTCACATTATTGTAAAATGTCTGAACCTACAGCCAGAGAGGTAACCCATGGTGAGGGCACCTTCTCAATAGGTCCTTGTATCTCTCCCATGTATCATAAAGAGTTTCTAAGTCCATCTACACAAAAGAAGAAATATCATTCCCTAATTTAGCTATTTTAGCCGGTGGAAAATATTTTAATAAAAATTTTTCAGTTATTCGTTCCCAAGTAGTGATTGACCCTCATGGTAACGAGTTTAACCACTGTTTTGCCTTATTCCTTAATGAAAAGGGAAATAACCGAAGGCGAATGGCATCATCAGAAATGCCATTCATCTTAAAAGTGTCGCAGAATTCCAAAAAATTCGCCAGATGAGTGTTTGGGTCCTCCTCCTGCAAACCATTAAACTGAACAAACTGTTGTATCATTTGAATCGTGTTAGGTTTAAGTTCAAAATTATTTGCAGTAACAGCAGGCCTAACTATACTCAATTCTGTTCCTGTTAAAGTAGGTTTAGCATAATCATACATAGTACAAGGAGCAGGATTGTGATATACTGGATCTGCAGCAACCACAGGAGGTAGCTGATTATTCTGATTGTCAACCATCTCTTCGGTTGTGTTATGGATATCGTTCTCTTGCCCTTCCTCTATGTATTGTAAGCTTCACCTTATTTCTCTTTGGTTTCTGTGAGCTGTGCTCTCGATCTCACTATCAAAAAGTAGAGGTCCTAACGGGTTTCTTCTAGTCATAAACTATAAAAACTTTCCAGAAATAAATAAAGAAAAATTAGACTAAAAACAAAAAGTAAATTGCAATAAAAGTAAAAATGGCTAAAGTAATAAAAATCAAGTGTTCTTGATATCTTAGTTCCCCGACAACGGCACCAAAAACTTGATGTGCGTGATAAGTTTTAAATTTATGATTTATCGTACTTGAAAAATAACCATTATCACGATAAAGGCAAGCACACCTATCGAACAGTAGTATAGCTTATAGCAAAACCAGAATGTCAAACCCACAGGAACTAAAAGTACTAGTATTAACCTTCTTTTTATTATCTAGCCTAAAAATAAGGGGATTTTCTTTATCTAAACTAATAAACTAAACTAAGAATGCATAGGAAGTAATTGGGGAAATACTTTTGGGAAAACTGATTGATTTGGACAATACTCAAGGAAAAATCCACCTAGACTTCACTTGTTATTTGACTCTAAATTAGATGATTTATTCACTTGACTTGATTTGTAGAAATCCCTAATTTATATTATTATCTCTCTCAAGACTAACAACGTCTAACCCTATGTTGATTAATTGAAATTTCTTTCTAATTAAAACCCCTAGTGTTGCATTAACTCGATCTATGGATTCCCTTATTAGGTTTGACCTTAATCCGGTAGATTTATGTCATCCTATGTATAGGATTGCATGCGACTCCGCTTAATTATGCTAGATCTACTCTTAGACATGGAATTTTTCTCCTCTGAATAAGCACATCAATACTTGAATCAATATCCTGGAATATTAAAGCAAGGATTGAGAACACATAATTAAGAACAAATCATGTATTTATCATATAATTCAGAAAATAGTAACAAGAACCATCTTAGGTTTCATTCCCCTTTGGTATGTCGGGGATTTAGTTCATATGTGTAAAAGAAAACATCTCAGAAGAATAATAATAACAAAACATAAAGAAACCCAAAAAACCCCTGAAGGAAATTTAAAGGAGATCTTCAGTCTTGAAGGAGAATCTGACTTCTGAGATGGATCAATCGGCTTTCTTCGAGTAATTCCTTGCCTCCTACTCCGCGTGTGTTCAATCTTCCCTTAGGGTGTTTATATAGGCTTTAGAATGCCTTCGAACCCTCAAAAGTGCCCTTTTTTCGAATATAACTAGCGTTGGGCCCGACAGGGACACGGCCGAGTGCCACACCCGTTTGAGGCAGCTTAGGCCGTGTTAGAGTCTGTTAAATAGACACGGGGAGTATAGTCTACCCGTGTGTGGAAGTCCAGGTCGTGTTGATTTCCCACGTTGACCTATTTTCTCCGTTTTTGGCCCATTTCTCGCTCTTTTTACTCTCCTATGCTCGCCTAAGTATAAAACATGAAATTAAAGGATTAGGAGCATCAAATTCCAAAAATTTAATGATAATTCATCCAAAAATGTGCTACGCATGGGATAAAAATATGTATAAATTATGACTTATCACAATACCTAGGAAAGAATCCACCTAGACTTCACTTATTATTCTGGATTTGAATTAAACAATTTATTCACTTGTACCTTGATCGGTAGAAATCCCTAAATTATGTTAATATCTCTTTCGAGAGTAAGAACAACTGACTCTAGGTTGATTAATTGAAATCTCTTTCTAATTAAAACCCTTATTGTTGCATTAACTCGATTTATGGATTCCCCTATTACATTTGAATCCAATCCAGTAGATTTATGTCATCATATTTTTAGGATTGCATATAACTCCACTCAGTTATGTCAGATCTACTCTTAAACAGGAACTTTTGCTCCACTGAAATAAGTAGATCACACTTGAATTAATATCTTGAAAATATTAAAGTAAGGAATAAGCATACATAGTTGAGAACAAGAATCAAGTATTTATCATGTAACTCAAAAAATCAAATAATAAGATCCATCATAAGTTTCATCTTCCCTAGGTATCTATGGAATTTAGTTCATAATCTGGGAAGGAAACATCTCAAAATTAGAATAACAAGAAGATATAAGAAACCCAATAAAACTTCAAAGGAAATTTGAATGGAGATCTTCAATCTTGAAGGAGATCTGCTTCTGAGTTGATTTTGACAGTGTTTTTCAAGTAATTTCTTTGTTCTACTCTACATACTCAATCGGTCCTCTTCTCACATGTATTTATAAACTATAGAATGCTCAGAAACCCTAAAAATTGGGTTTTTCGGCATAAAAGAGAAGCAAGGTTCAAAATCGGCATGGGCTGGCACATGAGTCTGTGTCCAGCCAGTGTGGAAGTGCCCAGGTCGTCTGATTCCTAAACGTAGCTATTTTTGTCTGATTTTGGCCCGTTTTTCGCTCCTTTCACTTCCCTATGCTCACTTAAGTATAGAAACATAAATTTAAAGGGTTAGGAGCATCAAATTCACTAATTCATATAATAAATCATCCAAAAACATGCCAAGCATGGGATTAAAACATGTTACTTTTATGGTTTATCAAATATCCCCACACTTAAGTGTTTGGTTGTCCTCAAGCAAAATCCTCAGCTCACAATTAAAATTAAAACTTTCTCAACTCATAATTCTCATCAATAATGGTTTTTCATAATTCAAAAATAATTATACATTGATAATTCAACTAAAATAGCATTAAAGATTCAAACAATCTAAGTTGAACATTTTTAAATTGTGAAAACATAGGTATTTCCCCTTATCTAAGTAATTACCTTTAATTCAGAATTGACAACAATCGACATCCTCACTAAAATTCAGTCAAATCACTCAAAGTGTTTAAGGTTCATAAATAAGCACTCAATAGTCAAACATGAAAAGTTATTACCATAGGCTTGCATGAAAATCAAATCTCCACCACTATAAAATGGGATGATACACAAATCTAAAGGTCTTTAAAAGGTTGTAATGGGGCTTAGGTTAAAGGTGTGGAGAAAGGCTAAAAAAAGAGGGTTAGAATCGAGATCGAATTGATAAATTACCGAACTAGAAAAAAATAACAAATGTTGAATTACAAATAATTACATTAATTGAAATTATTCAAGAATAAGATGAGTTTCTTCTCAAAATATAAATTTAACTATTAAGGCTCAATTAACAAAGAAATAAATAACTATATATGTACTTTTTATTTTTTTATTTTTCTTCTTTTTTTTATATGTAAATGATGACGTCACGAACTAACTAAAATACGACAAAGGCAAGCGCACCTATCGAATGGTAGTATAGCTACGGTGAGTCGGGAATATCGTATCCACGAGGACTAAAAGTACTAGTAGTTACTATCTTTTTATTATTTAGCCGAATAAATTGAAGGATTTGTTTTAAAATCTAATTTTAACTAAACTAATTATTAAGTGACAGTGAGCGAATTGGGAAAATAATCGACGAAAACTTATGAGAGAGACAATACCCGGGAAAGAATCCACCTAGACTTCACTTATTATTCTAATTCTAAATTAAAAGCTTTATTCATTTGACTTGATCCATAGAAATCCCTAAATTATATTAATATCTTTTTCGAGAGTAAAAATAACTAACTCTAGGTTGATTAATTGAAATCTCTTTCTAATTAAAACCCCTATTGTCGCATTAACTCGATCTATGGGTTCCCCGATCAGATTTGACTCTAATCCACTTGATTTATGTCACCCTATTTCTAGGGTTGCATGCAACTCCACTCACTTATGCGAGATCTACTCTTAGACAGGGACTTTTGCTCCACTGAATAAGCATATCAATCATGAATTAATATCTTGAAAACATTAAAAACATGAAATAAGAACACATAATTGAGGTCAAGAACAAATATTTATCATGTAATTTAGAACAAATCAAATAATAAGATCCATCTTAGGTTTCATCTTCCCTAGGTATTTAGGGAATTTAGTTCATATTGTGTGAGGAAAACATCTCAAAAATAGGAAAATAACAAAACATAAAGAAACTCAAAAACTTCGAGAGAAATTGAATGGAGATCTTCAGTCTTGAAGGAGATCCTACTTCTGAGTTGAATCCTTGGCGTTCTTCGAGTATTTTCTACGTTATACTTTGCGTGTCCCCTTAGGTCCTCTTCTAGTGTGTATTTATAAACTTTAGAATGCTCAAAAAACCCTAAAAATTGGCTTTTTTTGCATGTTTTGCAAACAGGGAGCGATATCGACACGGGATGCCACATGGGCATGTGTCCAGCTCGTGTGGCTCACAAGGGCGTGTGCTTATCTCATGTGGAAATAGTCTTGGCCGTGTGGATCTTTAAATCAACCTGTTTTGTCCTTTTGGCCCGTTTTCTACTCCTTTTGTTCCTCTATGCTCTCCCAAGTATAAAACATGAAATTATAGGATTAGGAGCATCAAATTCACTAAATTATGTAATAAATCATCCAAAAACATGCTAAGCATGAGATTAAAATGTGTTACTTTTATGGTTTATCAAATATTCCCACACTTAAGGGTCTGCTTGTCCTTAAACAAAATCCTCAACTTACAATTAAAATTAAACTTTCTTATCAGTAATGTTTTATCATTGATAAACCATAATATATACATATTTTTACCCCATGTTTGGCATATTTATGGATATTTTTTTGTAGTTTCATTGAATTTGATACTCCTAATCCGTTAATTTCATGTTTTATACTCATGAGAGCTTAGGATAGCAAAAAGAGCAAGAAACGGGCCAAATACAGACAAAATGGGCATAATTCAGCATGGCACACGACTTAGGCACTTCTTCACGGGTGATCCACACGCCCGTGTGTCATGGCTGTGTCGACATTAAATCAAGACAGAATCGCACACGACTTGAGTACTTGCACACGGGCGTGGCACACGGCCATGTCCCTGTTGAGCCCAAGTCTAATTCTACTCGAAAAAGGCCACTTTTGAGGGTTTTAAGGCATTCTAAAGCCTATATAAACACCCTAGAAGATGATTATCGGGACACTCAGAGTAGAAGGCAAAAAAACTCAAGGACAGCCATCGGAATCACCTCGGAAGTAGGATCTACATCAAGACTGAAGATTTTCATCCAATTTCCAAGAAGTTCTTTGGGTTTCTTTATGTTTTGTTATTTTCCAAAACTTTGAGATGTTTTCTATTATTATTATGAACTAAAACTCCCTAAATACCTAAGGGAGATGAAACCTAAGACAAATCTTATTATCATTTGGGTTATATGATAAATACTTATTCTTATTCTTAATTGTGAGTTTAACCCTTGTTTTAATATTCCAGGATATTAATTCAAGTTTTTGATGTGCTTTTTCAGTGGAGCAAAAGTCCCTGTTTAAGAGTGGATCGTTCATAATTAAGCGGAGTTTCATGCAATCCTAGAGATAGGACGACATAAATCTGTCAGTTTAGAGTCAAATCTAATAAGGGAATCCATAGATTGAGTTAATGCGACAATAGGGGTTTTAATTAGAAAAAGATTTCGATTAATCAACCTAGAGTCAGTTGTTCCTAGTCTCGAAAGGGGTATTAACATAAATCAGGGACTTTTACGGATTAAGTCAAGTGAATAAATCGTCTAATTCAAAGGTAATAAGTGAAGTCTAGGTGGATTCTTCCTTGGGTATTGTCCTCTCCATCGATTTTCCAAAAGTATTTTCCAACTTTAATCTCTGTCGAAATCTTAGTTAATTAGATAATTAGTTTTAGATAAAACATTCTCTTAATTTTTTTAGGCTAGATAATAAAAAAATAGTAATTACTAGTACTTTTAGTCCTTGTGGATACGATATTTCTGGTCTCACCATAACTATACTACTCTTCGATAGGTGTGCTTGCCTTAGTCAAATTTTTAGTTAGTTTTATGACCATCAAGTTTTTGGCGTCGTTGTCAGGGGACTAACTTAATAGGAACGCTTAATTTTTATTACTTTAGCCATTTTTACTTTTATTGCAATTTAGTCTTTGTTTTTAGTTTAAATTTTCTTTACTAATTTTTCTTTTCCTTACTTCTGGCAGGTTTTATAGTTTATGACTAGAAGAAACCTGTTAGGACCTTTGCTTTTTGACAGTGGATCGAGAGCACAGCTCGTAGAAACTGAAGAGAGATAAGGTGAAGCCTACAATACATAAAGGAAGGGCGAGAGGACGATAACCATACTACAACCCAGGAGATGGCTGAAAATCAGAATAATCCGCTACCTCCTGTGGTTGCTACAAATCCTGTAGATCAGAATCCTACTCCTCGTACTATGTATGATTATGCGAAAACTAATTTAACAGGAGCTAAATCGAGTATAGTTACACCTGCTGTTGCTGCAAATAATTTTGAACTGAAACCAACCACGATTCAAATGATACAACAGTTTGATGGTTTACAGGACGAGGATCCAAACACTCATTTGGCGAATTTTCTGGAGTTCTGTGACACTTTTATGATAAATGGCATTTCTGACGATTCCATTCTCTTCGGTTATTTCCCTTTTCGTTAAGGAATAAGGCTAAACAGTGGTTGAACTCGTTACCACGAGGGTCAATCACCACTTGGGAACAAATGACCGAAAAATTTTTACTTAAATATTTTCCGCCAGTTAAAATGACTTAACTGAGGAATGATATCTCTTCTATTGTGCAGATGGATTTAGAAACTCTTTATGACACATGGGAGAGATACAAAGACTTATTAAGAAGGTGCCCTCACCATGGGTTACCTCTATGGTTGCAGGTTCAGTCTTTTTACGACGGTGTGTACCCCTCAACAAGGCAATTGATCGACGCAGCCATCAGTGGAAATTTAAACAATAAAACACCTGAAGAAGCTTACAAATTTATTGAAGAGATGTCACTGAAAAACTATCAGTGGCAAGTCATGAGAACAAAGCCGAAAAAAGCAGCCGGTGTTTTCAACCTCGACGCAGTCACTATTCTATCTAACCAGGTAGAACTTTTAAATAAAAAGATTGATGGTTTGTATGGTTATACTCAGGTACATCCAGCGATGAGGTGTGATTTAAATGGAGGAAGAATACACAACACAGATTATCCATCCTTCAACCCTAGCACCGAGGAGGAACAAGTCCATTATATGGGTAATAATCCTAGACCTCAAAATAACCTGTATAGTAACACTTATAATGCAGGTTGGAGGAACCATCCCAATTTCTCATGGGGTGGTCAAGGAAATCAATGGCCACAACATCCCCCAGGCTTTCAACAACCACCTTACCAACAAGAGAAGAAACCGCACCTCGAAGAGATGCTCACAAAATTCATCTCGGTGTCAAAAAGATGTTTTTAGAATACCGAAACAGCGCTTAAGAATCAGTAAGTGTCACTTCAATGGCTCAAAACTCAAATAGGACAGCTTGCTAAGTTGCTTTTTAGATGACCACAAGGTGGCGTACCAAGTAACACTGAAACTAACCCAAAGGAACAACTTCATGTGATTATTGTTCGAGATGAAGAAGGGTTAGTTGAACTTGAACCAGAACCGAAGCAAGAACTTGTAGTAAGTAACGGTAAGGATGAGGTGAACTACAGTAAGCAGAAACTAGTAAGCAAAGAGTATAAACCTTGTGTGTCATACCCTAATGCGACAAGGAAAGACCATACAAACGAACAATTCGGTAAAATCCTTAAATTATTTAAAAAAATTACATATTAACTTACCGTTTATTGAAGCTCTTTCGCAGATGCCAAATGCAATGAGATTTTTAAAGAAGCTCTTGGCTAATAATCAAAAGTTAGATGATGCATCGCATGTGGAATTAAATGCAGTTTGCTCAGCCATTTTACAAAATAAGCTACCCAACAAGTTGAAAGATCTAGGGAGTTTTACGATTCCTTGCTTAATTGGTAGTTTAAATGTTAAAAATGCTTTGGCTGATTCAGGGGCAAGCATTAATGTCATACCTTATAAATTGTTTAAACAACTAGGTCTTGGGAAACCCAAACAAACTAGGATGAGCATTCAATTGGCAGATAAAACAATTAGATTTCCTAGGGGTATTATTGAAGATGTGCTTGTCAAAATTGATAAATTTATATTCCCAATTGATTTTGTTGTTCTAGATATGGAAGAAGATAGTGACCTGCCTTTGATTTTAGGATGACCCTTTTTAGCAACTGCTAGGACTACCATTGATGTTGGCACAGGAGAACTAATACTTTGTGTAGGAGATGACACGATTACTCTCCAAGCTCGTGATTCGATTAAATTATCTAGTAAGTAAGATGGCTATACAAGTTCTGTTGATATAAATAACATTATGGCTCAAACTTCTTTTTAGGAAACCCCTAGGAAGAACGTGATGGAGACACATTCTAACCCATGTGACAAAAATAGAACGATTCATGAGGAACGAAGACTACAAATCTATGAACTAGACGAATTGCTAACACATGTCGAGGAGAAACCAAAAGCACATGATGAATCAAAGCAACACCACGACAAGCGTAGGGATGAAACAAACCAATTTAAGGTTAGGGATAAAGTATTGCTAGATGTAAAGGACCACCGAATTGCTACTTCAGAACACAATACAAATGGAGCAATTCTCTTCATGGTACTGAAAACCTTACCACATGGTACAGTCAAGGTAACACACACTAAATTAAGAACTTTCAAGGTAAATAATACTCGACTCAGACCTTATTTTGATAAAATTGATAGCAGAGGTGAGGAGTTTCAAATCCTCAATCCACCATGACCACACAAAATTGAGGTAAGTCGAGCTTAGACTTTAAATAAGCGCTTTTCGGGAGGCAACCCGAGCACCAACACCACTAACTAGTTTATTTTAGCTATTTTTAGCATTTTTTTTATGTAGGAACAGTGACCCACATGGACTGGACACACGGGCATGTCCTTGGCCGTGCAAAAATAGGGCTGAATGTTCCCAAAAATTGACATAACATGGCCTACGATAAATCTACACGGGTATGCGACATGATCGTGTGGACCACACGACCTAGACACACGGGCGTGTCCTAGGCCGTGTGAAACTTAGAGCTTAATTTTTCGAATTTAAACAAGTTCGAGAGGTACACGGGCAAGGCACATGGCCGTGTGTTCAGACACAAAGGCGTGAGAGAAGTGAGCAATGCAGAACACGGCCGTGCAACATGGCCGTGTGATGAATGGTCATTAAAGTTTCCCGACTAACACGGGCTAAACTTGAGCCACACGGGCGTGTGACACGGTCGTGTGGCCCAACACGGGACCTTAACACGACCGGGCCCCTTTTTAAACCCCCCAGCCTTAACACTTTCTTCTTCTTCTTCTCAAAATTTTCCCCCCAGGCCCTAGCCGCCGCAGCCCCCTCCCCCACCGTCCGGCCACCCTTAGCTCTCCCTCTTCTTCTTTTCTTTTCTTTTCTTCCTTCCCCATCTCTTCCTTCCATTTTCTTTTCCTCTTCAACCACTCATCACACCCAAACCCAGCCCCACAGCACGCTGCACGGCCTCACTCCCCATGCCCGTGTCCCTCCCTGTTCACCCATCGTGGGCCCAAAGCCCCGTCAGCTTCGACCGCGCCCCTCCGACTACCCACCGTCGGTTACTCCCTTTTGCCTCTCTAATTCTTTTACATCATTTTACTTAAATTATTATTATTAGTTCTTTATTACTGCTTTTATTTTAATTTGTGTTATTTATGTTGGTCTTCTTATTGCCATTTTATTATTCTTATTGCATTCCTAATCTGTGGATTTTTATTCAGTTGCATTAGTTATTTTTATGCTTAAGATTAGTTTTGGACAATCACAATGATATACATATATTCTAAGGTCATTGTCTTATTGATTTCATTCATATCTTGCTTGCTTATATATAATAATCATTTAGCTAGTTTTATTGTACATTAACGTTTTTCCATTTTTTTTATTTTCCTTAAACTGTGGGGTTAAACTTGGGTGAATATTTAGTTGCTTACCTATTATGTTCATGCGTTAAATTTAATTTTTCTTTCATCTATTTTTGGAAGGTACATTATGACAAACACACGAGCAAGAAAATTGTAGTCCCTGCTTCGAGAAAGCGAAAGGGTTCTGGCGCGAACTCCTCAAGTGCCTCGACCGAAGCTCGTCATCCTTTGCTTCGATTCTCCTCCAGCCCACAGGATGACTTGTTTCAGCTTCTTTGAGCACGACCATTGGGAGTGGGCCAATGTATTGACTGAGCCGCTTTGGAGTAGGTCCAAGTTGCTCAACTTGTTCGATTCCATCTCGATACTACCCCGTAGGATCGGTTATTTGCAATTGTTGAGCCCACCTATTTAGAGTTGACGTTGGAATTTTGCACTACTTTCCATCTACAGCATGTGATGAATACACATGACAAGGCTGGTACTATCATTTTTAGACTTGGTGTACTCGTTAGGCACATTAATTTACCAGAGTTTGGAGCTACTTTGGGCCTCTACACAGAGGAGTTCATGGCTTCCGAGAATTTTTTACAGCTTCACCGTCGCATTCACTACTCGCCCTCTTGCTAGTGGACTGACCTTACGACAAGTACGGTCCTCTATGATCAAGTCGCTCAAAGGCGACTTCTCTTCCTCCAGCATTACGTTACATCCATGCTATCTTGGCTCACACATTGACTGGAAGGAGAGAGAGCACTGGTGTCGTTAGCACCACCGACGCTTATTTCTTATAGAGCATGGCGACTAGCCATGTGTTTGATTTGCCATACTTTATTGCCCTTGCTTTTCGCAACCAAACGGATCACTATAGGAGGGGCCTCATTTGCGTTGGCCCCTATGTGACTCATCTCGCTCGACACTTCATCCTCTTCGACACTCTAGAGTGTCATCGAAACTTACACTAGTCGACCAGATGTCTCGTCAGGAAATTTCCAGTATGATCCATATGAGGATGATAGAGCGACGCCATGGATTTGAGCCCCCTCAGTACAGACTTGTCCAATTTGATGATCAGGACGATCCAGAGGACATTAATGATGATGTCCCTCCCCCTCACGATGACCCACACCCACCACCACCATCGAGTCACCGCCCTCCTGCTGTCACTTTGAGAGTTATACCCGAGCGACTCTCTCGATTTGAGCAGTAGTGTTTTGAGCTGTTCGACAGCATCGATGCCACTCTTCGACAGATTTTCCACCACCTCTACATCTCTCCTTCGGCACCGTCGACCCACGAGGCATCCGATGATGAGGATCTTTGAGTCTCTTTATTTTATTTTTCTTATTTTTATTTTTATTACAATTCTACTTTGTCTCTTATTTATTTTCGAAGACTGATGCTTTATATTTTGAACTATGTTTATCTTTATAATTATTATTAAGTGAACCCTTAACTCTCTTCCACAGTGGTGTTTATTTCCTGATTAATAACTCAAAATCATACCTTTCATTCGGCTCTCTCTACAATTCTTTCTTTCACTCTTCCAAGGATTTCATCCAAAAATTTAGGGCAGTTTTGCTTCTCTTCCTCTCTTCTGATATTATGACTATATTGTGATTATCTATCTTTGTACATTGAGGACAATGTACATCTTAAGTGTGGGGAAGTTATTTATGTGATTATCAAAAAATCCCTGAATTTTTATCTTGTTCTCAAATAATTTATGCATATTACTATTAGGATGAATTCTGATTGATTTATGATTTTCATTTATATGTTTTGAATGGTGGACCTATTCATGAAGAACAAAGGCTACAAATCAAAGAGCTAGATGAATGGCGGACGCATAAACCAAGAACACCCGATAAACCAAAACTACGCCAGATCGAGCTCAATACCTCTCCAAATCAACTTAAGGTTGGAGATAAAGTTCTATTAGATGCCGCAAATCCTCACATTGTCGCTGCTGAACCAAATGAAGAAATCCCTCTTACGGTACTTAACATTTTCCCATTCGGCACAGTGGAGGTAAGTCATCCTAAGTTCGACACTTTTAAGGTAAACAACACTCGTCTAAAACCTTATCTTGGTGAGATTGATAGCAGGAATGAGGAGTACAAACTCCTCGAACCACCATGACCGTTCCATGGAGAGGTAAGTCGAGCTTAGACTATAAATAAGCGCTTCTCGGGAGGCAACTCGAGCACTAACAATATTAATTTCTTTAAATTTTAGTATTTAACACCTAACTTACTAACGGAGATCTTGAATATAGGTTTTCCACACAGACATGACCAGGCACACGGGCGTACTGAGGACCATGTGGAAACAAAGTAGAAATTTTCCCAAAGACGGGCTACAATAAAACGACACGGCCGTGCGATATGGTCGAGGGTGAGCCTGCCAAAATCGTGGTTGAATCTGAGAAAATAACACGGGCGTGCGACACGCCCGTGTCTAGCACCCGTGGCTGAACCTATTAAATTAACACGGGCGTGGAGCTGCATACATGGGCATGGGAGAAGCGAACGAAGATAGACACTGTCATGCGAGACGGTCGTGTGCAGCCATACGCCCAAAACACACGGGCGTGTGTCGAATTCCAGACGCACCTAATTCCAAAATTCATAAACCACACGGGCTGAAATTGGGGAACACGGGCGTGTTCCCTGGCCGTGTACCCTAAAATCTATAAATAGGTTGCACTATTCATTATCTTCTTCACTAAAAAATGCTAACCCTAGCCGCTGCAACTCCACACGCACGCCTCGCCACGCCCGTGCGCCGCCTCCAACTTCATTTTTTACGCTCATTCTCCACTTCCTAGCGTTTGTTTACTCTTTTTCCTTTTATTGCACCCATTTTTCTTGCTCGTTTCCATGGAAATCTGCATTTTATATGTTATTTTTATCTTTCTATCACTCAAAATGCATTATCTAAAGTAGTTATAATCTTTTTCATGTGGAATTCTTACTCATTACATGATTTCCCTGCTCTATTTAACTAGTTTAAAGTAATTATTCATGATTAAAAACAAACATACTCATGCATTTTGTGTTGACATGTTTCATCTGTCAAGTATGATAGCATTCCATAAAATTCTCTGCCATTCTTATGCCATAAAATTGATTGATTCGGTTAAGTTATTAGTTTTAATAGTTATGGCTAAAATTAGGATTTTTATTTTATTTTAATTTTTTTCTTCATTTTACTTCGACCATTTCTCAAGTTGAATTAATGGTTTTGTTTGCAGGTATACAATGCCGTCTTCAAGAGGAAAGAAAACCGCGGTCTCCGCTTCAAAGAGAAGGAAGGGGGCATCATCTTCCTCGGGTCCTACCGCGAAAATTCACCACCCTTTTCTGCAGTTCCCCATTGGGCCCCAAGAGGAACTCTACCAAATACTCAGGCCCGACAGAATGCGCGCCATCGTGATCGATCGGGGCTGCGAGAGAACAAGTTCGGTGGTGATGCGATTTGGGCCCTCCTAACCACCAAACCTTGGGAGCTTTTCTTTGGGATTGTCGAGCCGACGTATCTCGAGCTTACGATGGAACTATGCTCAACGTTTCATATTCAGACCATAATGACAAATTACGATGATCCCGGCACGGTCCAGTTTCGTCTTGGCGGTTTGGTCCGCCAATTAAGTGTGCCCGAGTTTGGTATAACTTTGGGCCTATACATAGAGGAGTTCATGGATGAGAACGACCTCGACACTCTCCATCGCCACATCCACTACTCTCTATCGAAGTGCTGGTACGATTTAGTGCCCGGTTCAGACACCTACGACCCGAGCCGCTCCAAGGCATCAGCTCTCTCTCCCTTATTGAGGTACCTACACGCCATCTTGGCACACACCTTGACAGGGCGGAGAGAGAGCACCAGCGTCATCACCACTAACTACGTCTACTACTTATGGTGTATGTCTCATGGGCACGTCTTCGACCTCGCCTACTTTATTGCCCTTGCCATTCGCCAGTAGACGGAGCGGCATCGGAAGGGGTTCATCTTCATTGGCCCCTACGTGACTCAACTAGCGCGGCACTTCGGGCTCTTCAACAGAGCAGCCCAATCATCCTCCTTAACCCTCTTTGGCCAGATGTCTCCACAAGGCATCTCGAGCATGCTAAGCATAAGGATGATTGAAAAGCGCCGAGGAACCTACCCTCCTCAATATCGTCTCGCCCAATCCACCGTGGAGGAGGCCCTTGAGGAAATTACTGATGATGTCCCTCTACAGCACGAGGACCCACCGTCTCAGCCACCACGCCCCTCTCTTCAGTCCATGCGGCAGCTTCATACGCTGACATCTCTGAGCTCCTTACACAATTTCAGCAGCAATGTTTTCAACGATTCGATCACATTGATGCGACTCTACATCAGATTTGTCAGCATTTTCACATCTCATCGCCACCCTCACCTCGCGAACCATCTAGTGATGAAGATGTTTAAAAAATTTTCATTAATTATTTGATTTGATTTTATGTTTTTACTTTTATTTTATTTTTAGACTCCTTTTTATTTTTCCTTACGCCTATCTTTATTAGAATTTATAATTTTTATTTTATAATGATCAATTTCGATTATTCCATTAAGAGTATTTATTCTCATTTATATCTCCTAAAAAGTTCATGATTCTATCACAGTTATATAGAGATCCTAAGCTTATCATCATATAGGAACTAAAAACTCCATCGGGAAAGGTTCTCCACACCTGCCATGTCCTGCTCGACTACGACTATAGCCACCAACAGATATAATATTCTTTTGGCGCAGGACTTATGGACTAATGAACCTCTACCACCACCGGAGTATTCTCCTCCACTCTCACGCCATTCATTCTCCAAAAATTCTAGTTCAAGGAATCCATTCATCATTCAGGAAGTTTCACTTTTCTCCTTATCTTATGATCATAAATTTATCTTTTTCAATATATCTATCTTTGTACATTGAGGGAAATGTACATCTTAAGTGTGGGGGGTCTTTTTTATCACCATTAGAATATGTCTTATTCTCACGTGAATTACTCATATCACTATTAGAATGAATTTTAATTAACTCATGATTTTTATTGATATGTCTTGAACTAAAACATAGGCATTTATGCATTGATTGTTTAAACTTTAAGACATTAGGGAATCAAGCATGATAAGTTGATTTTTGAATAATTAAAAACTTCTAGGTTGTCTCTCTAAGTTTAAGCATTATCTTGATTTGAAATTCACAAGTTTAAACATCAAAAAGCTATAATTGTTGTAAGATTTTGAGCCTTCAAGAGCATCTATTATTTCTTCCATGCTCACTTTCATTATGAGTGCGCCAATTTTGAATTGTTATTCTAAAACTTGCTTGATTATGCATGTCAAGACCACACCAATTGATTTGATATGTCAAGATGATAGAGGCACTTAAGATTAACCCACTCATGCCATGAAAAGCCTACCTCCACAATTAACCCTTAGTGAACCCCCTTGAGCCTAACAACCCATTCATTGATTTACCCTCAATATTAACCCATAACTCATTATTCTTGAAATCCCCTAAATTAATTTGATCCCTATTTTTGTTGAGATTTGAGTTGGAATAGTTGTTTAGCTATGTTTTATTTTATTTGACTTGTTCCTAAAAAAAAGCATGTATACATATAGGTAGTAGTGATCTTTTGAGCTAAAGTAGTTAAATTTCGTATTCTGAAAAAAAAAAGCTCTATTGTATGCAACTGATGACTAGTCATTTTTCTAGTTAGGCAATTTTTCAATTCAATCTCGATTCTAACCCTCTCTTCCAGCTTGTGACCACACCCTTTAACCAAAGCCACGTTACAACCCTCTAAAGACCTTTTGGTTAACGTTTCATCTCAATTTATAGTGGTAGAGATTTGATTTTCATGCAAGCCTATGGTAATGACTTTTCATTATTGACTATTGAGTGCTTCATTTATTGTCCTTAAACATCTCGAGTGATTTGAGTGAATCTTTAGTGAGGATGTGAAACTCTGTGATATTTTAAACCAAAGGTAATTACTTAGATGAGGGGAGACACCTATGTTTTCATGAAAAAATGCTCAACTTAGAATGTTTGAAACTTTGATGTTATTTCAGTTAAATCTTCAATGTATGATTACCCATGAATTACTTTGAGATATTATCGATAGAAATTATAAGTTGAGAAGAATTTATTTTAATTGTGAGTTGAGGATTTTGCTTGAGGACAAGCAAATGCTTAAGTGTGGAGGTATTTGATAAACCGTAATTTATAGATATAATTACCCCATGCTTAACACATTTTATGGATGATTTCTCCTTAGAATTGGTGAATTCAATGCTCCTAATGCCTTAATTTCATGTTTTAAACTTAGGTGAGCATAGAAGAGCAAAAAGAACGAGAAACGGGCCAAAAATTGAGAAAATGGGCCAACGTATGAAATCAACACGGCCTGGACTTCCTCACACGGGCAGACCACACGACCGTGCCATTCTAACAGGCTTGAACACCGCCTGGACTTCCTCACGCGGGAAGACCACACGACCATGTTAATTTGGCAGAATCAAAGCACGACTCACACGGATAGACCACACGCTTGTGCTATTTTAACAGACTTGACCACGACCTAAAGAAATTGTACAAGGCCGTGCCACACGGGCGTGTCCCTGCCAAACCCAAGTTGAGTCCAATTCGGAAAAGGCTAATTTTGAGGGCTCTTAGGCATTCCAAAGCCTATAAATACACCCTAGAGGAGGAGAAGAGGGCGACACAGAGGAGGAAGCAAGGATTTGCTCCAGGAAAGCCGATTGATCCATCTCAGAAGCTGGATTCATCGTCAAGACTGAAGATCTCCCTTCAATTCCCCTTCAAGAGTTTTGGGTTTTTCTTTATGTTTTGTATTTATTATTCTTTTAAGATATTTACCTTTTTAGTTATGAACTATATCTCCTAATTACCTAAGGGGGATGAAGCCTAAGACGAATCTTGTTATTATTTTCTGAATTGTATGATAAATATTTGACTTGTTCTTAATTATGTGTTCTTAATTCTTGTTTTGATATTCCAGGATATTGATTCAAGTTACGCTCTCATTCAGAGGAGGAATAGACCCTGTCTAAGAGTACATTTGTCATAATTAAACGGAGTTGATTGCACACCTAAAGATAGGGTGATAAGATTTTGTCAGATTAGGGTGAAACATAATAAGGGGATCCATAGATCGAGTAATGCAACCCTAGGAAGTTAATTAGAAAGAGATTTCAATTATTCAACCTAGGGTTAGACGTTGTTAGTCTCGAGAGAGATAATAATATAACTTAAGGATTTCTACGGATCAAGTTAGATGAATAAATCGTCTGATTCGAAGCCAAAATAACAAGTAAGTTCTAGGTGGATTCTTCCTTAGGTATTGTCTTAAGTTAATCGTTTTCCAAAAGTAACTCTCCAATTCTATTTTCTGTGAATTCTTAGTTTAGTTAATTAGTTAGTTAAAACAAACCCCCTTATTCTTAGGCTAGATAATAAAAAGACAGTCATTACTAGTACTTTTAGTTCCTTTGGGTTCGACAATCCGGTCTTGCTAAAACTATACTGCTGTTCGATAGGTACACTTACCTACATCGTGATCATAGTTAGTTTCAAGAACGATTAATTATAAATATTTAAAACCTGTCACAAAATAATACGATCAAGAACCTTTACTAAAGTCACATTTTTATTTCTCAACTGTTTAACCTCTCGGGCCAAAATCTTGACTGGTTCCTCTCTATAAGTCATATCTGGTCTAATCCCAATCTCTACTGGTGAAATCACATGAGAGGGGTCTGATCGAAATCGTCTTAACATGGATACATGGAACATGTCGTGAATCTTTTCTAATTCGGGTGGCAATGCCAAGCGATAGACTAATGGTTCAACTCTTTCAGTGATCTCGTAAGGTCCGAGAAATTACAGACTCAATTTGTCTTTTCGACCAAATCTCAACACCTTTTTCCACGCAGATACTTTCAAGGATACTCTGTCTCCAACTTGAAATTCAATCTCTTTTCTTTTCAGATTAGCATAAGACTTTTACCTATCTGATGCTGCTTTCAAACAGTCTCGTATTACTTTAACTTTTTCTTCAGTTTCTTTAATTAGATCCACTCCATGAATCTGATTTTCCTTAAGTTCTGTCCAATATAATGAAGTTTGACACTTCCTATCATACAAGGCCTCATAAGGTGCCATCTTCAAACTTGTTTGGAAACTATTGTTGTAGGCAAATTCTACCAATGACAGGTATTTTTCCCAGCTACCCTGACATTCGAGGATGCAACATCGTAACATATCTTCAAGAATCTGAATCGTCCACTCAGACTGACCATCGGTTTGAGGGTGAAAAGTTGTACTAAAACTCAACTTCGTCCTCAAGGTTTCCTATAGTTTTTTCCAGAATCTCGAAGTGAACCTTGGGTCTCTGTCTGAAATAATTGACAATGGTACTCCGTGAAATCTTACTATCTCAGAAACGTATAAGTCGGCCAGTCTATCAAGGGAATAATCTGTCCTTACCGAAATAAAATGAGCCGACTTCGTCAACTTATCCACTACGACCTATATGGCATTTTTCTTTTTCGGAGTCAAAGGCAATCCTGTCACGAAGTCCATGGTAACTTTATCCCACTTCCATTTGGGAACCATCACAGGTTGTAACAAACCTGAAGGCACTTGATGTTTAGCTTTAACTTGCTGACATACTAGGCATCTTGACACAAACTCAGAAATATCTCTTTTCATACCGTTCCACTAGTACATTTTCTTCAAATCGTTGTACATCTTAGTATTTCCTGGGTGAATAGACAAACAGCTACTATGTGCTTCTTGCAATATTTTCTAGACAATTTCATCGTCTTTTGGTACACATACTCTATCTCTGAACATCAAACATCCATCAAGACTAATCCAGAAATTTGATTCAGTCCTTGACTCACATTGAGCTCTTTTTGCTTACAAGTCATCATCATTAAACTGAGCATCATGAATTTCGTACAGAAATGTCCATGGCTCTCAAAGTAGACAGGAACTTTCTACTCAATACGTCGGCGACCACATTCGCCTTTCCCGGGTGATAGTCGATAATCGGATCATAATCCTTAATTAATTCTAACCATCTCCTTTGTCTCAAATTTAATTCTTTTTGGGTCATCAAGTACTTCAGACTCTTTTGGTCTGTAAAGATATGACACGTTTCACCATATAAATAATGTCTCTAAATCTTCAAGGCAAAAACAATCGCAGCAAGCTCTAGGTCGTGTGTCGGATAATCCTTCTCGTGTGGTTTCAATTGTCTCGAAGCATAGGCTACCACCTTGCCATCTTGCATAATAACACAACCCAATCCATTTAATGATGCATCATTGTAGACCACAAATTCCTTTCCCAATTCAGGCAGTACTAAATTAGGAGCTTCAGTCAGCAATGTCTTTAATTTCTCAAAACTTTGCTGACACTTTTCCGTCCATTCAAATTTAACATCTTTCTGTAGCAACTTTGTCATCAGAGTCGCTATTATAGAGAATCCTTTTACAAACCTTCGATAGTAACCGGTCAAGCCCAAAAAGCTTCTAACCTCACTTACATTTTTAGGTGGTTTCCAATCAACAATAGCAAAGATTTTACTTGGATCAACTCGGATGCCTTCACCCGAAACAATATGACCCGAAAATCCAACTTCTTGGAGCTAAAATTCACTTTTGCTAAACTTAGCATACAAATGTTTTTCCTACAAGGTCTGTAACACAATTCACAGGTGCTTCACATGCTCTGTCTCATCTTTAGAATAAATTAAGATGTTGTCAATGAATACAACGACAAACTTGTCCAAGTAGGGCCGAAAGATCCTATTCATTAGGTCTATGAATACAGTCGGAGCATTTGTCAGCCCAAAAGGCATGACAAGGAATTTGTAATGACCATTCCTCGTCCTAAAAGCTGTCTTTGGCACATCCAATTCCTTAACACGCAACTGATAGTAGCCAGACCTCAATTCTATCTTAGAGAACATAGTGGCTCCTCTCAACTGATCGAATAAATCATCAATCCTTGGTAAAGGATACTTATTCTTGATAGTTACCTTATTCAGTTACCGATAATCAATACATAATCTCATTGAACCATCTTTCTTCTTTACAAACAATACGGGGGCACCCCAAGGTGAAAAACTTGGCCTTGCGAATCCTTTATCCGTCAACTCTTGCAACTGTGCTTTTAACTCTTTTA
Source organism: Gossypium longicalyx (assembly GCA_025698465.1). NCBI lineage: Eukaryota > Viridiplantae > Streptophyta > Magnoliopsida > Malvales > Malvaceae > Gossypium > Gossypium longicalyx. Next base: position 93,758,749 of record CM047000.1, on the reverse strand, counting down.
TCTCAGTTGGTGCCATTCTATACGGAGCAATAGAAATGGAAGTTGTCCCTGGCACCAATTTAATACCGAATTCTATCTCCCTCTCATGCGGTAATCCGGGTAATTCATCCTGAAATACATATGAATACTCACATACTACTGGCACGGACTCGATCTTCAACTCTGTTTCCTTAGTGCTCAGTAAAAATGCAAGATAAGCTTCATACCCTTTCCTCATGTACCTTTAGGCAACCATTGTCGTGATTATATTCGGCGGCGAACCCAATTCTCTTGATTCGACCTGTAGAATCTCACTATCCAGGCATTTTAACTTAATGTACTTACTACCACAATTCACAGTTACATCGTGAAGGGCTAACTAATCCATACCAAGTATTACATCAAATTCATCAAATGGTAACAACATAAGGTTAGCCGGAAAACAATGACCTTGAATCATCAAAGGACAATTCTTACAGACTTTATCAACTAGGACTGATCTACCTAGTGGATTCGACACTCTAATGATAAATTCTGTAGGTTCAACAGGTATGTTCATGCTAGGCACCAATCTCATGCAAATGTAAGAATGCGTCTACCTCGGGTCAATTAAAGCAATAATACTCGTATTAAAAAGGGAAAAGTATCCGTGATAACATCAGGAGCAGAGGCTTTCTCTCAAGCACGTATCGCGTAAGTTCTTGTAGGGGCTCAAACCTCTGGCTTTACAGTATCTTTAGTCACAACTCGACTACCACTAGCACTCCTAGGGTATCTCGGAGATCTACCTCGTGGAATGGGGGCGCTCGACTTCGAGGCTACTTCTATTTCTTTTTCTGCTCGCTCTAGGCAGTCTCTAAGAAAGTGGTTAAGAGAACCACATCTGAAACATGCGTCACTCTTCATTCGGCACTCTCCGAAGTGAAATTTGTTGCAGCTCTTACACTTTGGCTTTTGATCATCTACACTCCCCACACTAGTCATCATCGGGGAGGAAGACTCTGAAAATAGGAAAATAACCTAAAATTTTTAATTCTGAAAATAGACTTATCATGCTTGATTCTCTAATGTCTTAAAGTTTAAACAAACAATGCACATTACCTATGAATTTAGTCTAAAACACATCAATGATAATCAAAAATCAATAAGGGTTTATTCTAAAAGTGACATGAGAAAATTACTTAAACACAAGGCATAATTCAGGGATTTTCACATAATCATATAAACAACCTCCCCACACTTAAGATGTACATTGTCCTCAATGGGCAAAAATAGATAATCACAATAGAAATAGAAGAATCATAAGAGAGGGAGAGCTTTGAAACTGCCCTGATTATTGGATGAAATACCCAAAACAGGATTAAAAGGGTTACTCGATTAGAAACAACCATAATAATTAAAATAGAGTTCAAAATATAAAGACAAAATCATCATAAAAGAAAAAAAAGAAGAAAAATAAATAGAAAGACAAATGGACTCAATGGTTCTCATTATCAGATTGATCAATGTCGCGAGTCGTCGGTGCTAGAGAGGAGATATGGAGATGCTGGCATATCTGCTGTAGAGTTGCATCGACGCTGTCAAACCTTTAAAAACACTGTTTCTCAAAGCGAGTAAATCACTCGGAGAGATCTGCGAAGTTCGCAGCAGAATGAGTAGAGCGGTTACTCGAAGGTGGTGGTGGAGGTGGGTCCTCGTGGTAGGGAGGAAAATCATTAGTGAAGTCCTCCTGGTCATGCTGAACATCAGACTGGAATAGCCTGTACTGAGTGGGGTCCACTCCACGTCGCCGCTTGATCATCCTCATGTGGATCATACTCGAGATGCCCTGAGGGGACATCTAACCGACTAGGGTAAGTGTCGAAGACTGTTTCGAAGTATCGAAAAGATCGAAGTGTCGAGCGAGGCGAGTCACGTAAGGTCCTAGACAGATACGACCCTTCTTGTGGCGCTCAGTTTGATGGTGACAGGTGAGCGTGATGAAGTACACCAAATTAAAAACATGGCCGGTAGACAAGCTCCATAGAAAATAAGCGTCATAAGTACTAACCACTCCTGTCCTTTCTCTCTGACCTGTCAACATATGAGCCAGAAGAGCGTGAAGGTACCGTAGGGCTGGTGGGAGAGACGTCACCTTCGAATGACTCGTATCATAGTTTGTCAGGCCGCCCGTGAGATCAGTCCAACAGCGTAAAGGCGAGTGATGAATATGTCGATGAAGCTGAAAAAAGTCATCGGCGCTCATGAATTCCTCTGTCTAGAGTCCCAAAATAGCACCGAACTCTAGGATACTCATATGTCGCACCAATCTACCAAGGCGAAAGGTGATGGTGCCTGGCTCGTCATGGACCGACATGACCTATTGGACCAAAAATGTGGCGTTGAACTCTAAGATGAGCTCCGAGTAGGTGGGCTCGATGATGGCGAAAATTCTATCCCATGGGGCTGTAACAATAATTGCGCGCACATCATCAGCCAAACGGACCTGTATCAATGTAGCCCAATCAATGCAACGACCTAAGTCGAATGGTCGCTGTAGAAGTAGCTGATACAGATCCTCCTAGAGGACTGCCGAAATCAAAGATAATGATGGTGAGCCTCAACAGATGCACTCGAGGAGGAGGTCCTACAGGGTCTCTTTCACTTTTTCGAAGCGGGGACGACAACTTTGGACTTGCCTCGAGTGTTCGTCATGATGAATCTAAAAAATAGGAAAAGAATTCATCAATAAAAAACATCTTCAAATAAAATTCAAGTGGTCCTAAATAATGATTTACTCCTAAATAGTGAGTATAAATAAGCATGCAAACTAGAAATAGAGTCACCATGAATCAATAAGTAATAATAAGTCAAATACCTACTTCCCAATTACACGACAAATTAGGTGATACTTAAAATTACTAACAATAGTAATTAAGGATAAAATTTAAATGTTTAAGAACTGACAGAGACTAAGCATATTAGACATAAAAGTGGTAAGCGAAAAGATATGGATAACGAAGCACAACTAATGCGAAGGTAAAGGACAAATAGTAATAACATAGTGAGCAAGTAATTTAATTAAGGACTAATAATAACTACGATATTAATTAGTAATAATCAAAACCAAAAAATAACAATTTATTTAATGATGATAATCATGATAATAAATAATGAAGAAATAATATAAAAAATAATAAAACTAAAGAAATAACATAAACAATAAATAGCTAAAATAAAATAACTAATACTAATACTACTATTATTACTACTAATAATAATAGTAATAGTAATAAATAAATGTGAAGGGTAAAATGGGAAAAAGGGGTCACTAATGGACAGTGAGGTGGTTTTCGACGGGAGACGGCGCAGGGGTCAACGAGGGGAGGGGTGGCCGATGTTGGGGATTGTAGGTCGGATGGGTGATGGGAGAGTGGGCTATGGGGCGTGTGCGCAAGGTGGCTGAGGGGTGGGAGTTCTATTGAGAGGGGAAAGAAGGAAAGGTTGTTGGGGGTGTCTAAGGCTCAACAGCTGATCTAGGGAGAGGGCAAAGGGAGGGAGAGGGTTGAGGGTTAAGGGCAGGCGAGGGCAAAAAAAAAAGAAAACGAAGAGAAGAGAAGGTGCGAAAATCGGGCTAGAGGGGAGCGTGAAGGCGTGGCTTGGGAAGATTCAAGGTCGATGGGGTCAGGGTTGGTGTGGTTGGGGCGTGGGTAAGGGTGAAAGAGGAGGGGAGGTGTCAACAGTGGTCAGAAAGAGGGGTAGGGGAAAATCGGCGGCTAAAGTTGAGTTTAGGTGAAGAAAAAGACAAACGAAAAAATGAAAAGGGGATTAGGGTTTTTAAGGGGGACACGGTCACGGGCTTAACACGGTCGTGTCACACACCCATGTGGCTATTAAAAATTTTAGTCCAGTCTTTACACAACCTAGGACACGCCCGTGTGTCCAAGTCGTGTGGTTCACACTACCATGTCGCACGGCCATGTGGAATCACCTTCGCTTCTCCCACGCCCGTGTGACTTAACACACAGCCGTGTGCCTTGCCCGTGTACCTTTCTAACTTGATTTAAATTTGAACAATTAAGCTCCAGTTTTTACACAGCCTAGGACACGCCCGTGTGGACTCTTTTAAGCCATGTCTTTGTCGATTGTTGGGGTTTTAAGCTTCAGGTCTCACACGGCTGAGGACACGCTCGTGTGTCCTTGTCGTGGGAGTTACACGGCCGTGTCACCTAACCGTGTAACTCTCTGTTGATTTCCTTTAAAAATAAAAACTAAGTCCAAAGATCCACACGGCCATGTCGCATGACCATGTAACTCATTATCGCACCCATGTAAAGCCACACAACCTAGGACACGCCCATGTGTCCAAGCCGTATGGGTCAAAAACCTGCAATTTGATGTTTAGTTAATTTTTAAAGAAATAATTTGAATTAAAAATTTAGGAAATTATAAATGTTAGTACTCGGGTTGCCTCCCGAGAAGCACTTATTTAAAGTCTAAGCTCGACTTACCTCTTATTCTCATGGTCATGGTGGTTTGAGGAATTGAAACTCCTCTCACCTGCTATCAGTTCTAACATCAAAATAAGGTTTAAGTTGAGTACTATTTACCTTAAAAGTACCAAATTTAGAATGAGTTACCTCGACTGTACCGTGTGGGAAGACATTTAGTATCGTAAAGGGAGTTGTTCCGTTTGTATTAGGCTTTGAAGTGACAACTCGAGGATCCATTTTATCTAACAGTACCTGGTCCCCAACCTTAAATTGATTGGTTTTATCCTGAAGCTCGACATGGTGTTGCTTATGTTCTTCTTTGACATAAGTCTTTCATTCATCTAGTTCATCTATCTGTAGCACTCGTCTTTCATGGATGGTTCCATTATTGGCGCATGAACCAGAACGTGGCTCATTTGTGTTTTTCGAAAGAGTTTCCTGTAAAGAGGGTTGAATCCCATGATTAGTCTTATTAATAGGATTTATAGAATCGTCTTTATTACTTGATGTCTTAACCAAATCACGAGCTTAGAGCGTGACCGTATCATCACCTACACGAAGTGTGAGTTCACCTATACCAACGTCAATGATAGTTCTAGTAGTTGCTAAAAAGGGGCATTCTAAAATTAAAGGGACATCATTATCCTCATCCATATCTAGGACAACAAAGTCAACTGGGAATAATAATTTATTAATTTTTACTACTACATCTTCAACAATACCCCTAGGAAATCTAATGGTTTTATCTGCTAATTGAATGCCCATCCTAGTTTGTTTGGGTTTCCCAAGACCTAGCTGTTTAAACATTTTGTAAGGCATGACATTAATACTTGCCCCTAAATCAGCTAAAGCATTACTTACACTTAAACTACCAATTAAATAAGGAATAGTAAAACTCCCTAGATCCTTCAATTTGTTGGCTAGTTTATTTTGTAAGATAGTTGAGCACACTGCATTTAGCTCCACGTGCGACAAATCATCTAACTTCCATTTATTTGCCAAAAGCTCCTTTAAAAAGTTAACTGAGTTGGGCATCTTTGAAAAAGCTTCAATAAACGGTAAGTTAATATGCAACTTTTTCAAAAGTTTAAGAAATTTACCGAATTTTTCAATTGTGCGATCTTTTTTTGTCGCGTTGGGATATGGCACACGAAGTGTATACTCCTTACTTATTGGTTTTTGTTTACTGTGGCTTTCATCAACCTTACTTTTACTTACCACGCTTTATTACCTTGGTTTTGGTTTGGAATCAACTAACCCTTCTTCATCTCGAACAGTAATCGCATGAAGTTGTTCTCTTGGGTTAGTTTTGGTATTACTTGAAAAGCTACCTTGTGGCCTTTCTGAAACCATCTTAGCCAGCTGGCCTATTTGGTTCTCGAGCCCTTGAATCGATGCTTGCTAATTATTAAGTGTTTTTTTGGTGTTTTGGAAGTGAGTTTCTGACACTGAAATAAACTTCATCAACATTTCCTTAAGGTTCAGCTTTTTTTCTTGCTGTAAGGTTGTTGTTGAAAACCTGGAAGGGGTTGTGGTCTCTGATTTCCTTGACTGCCCCAAGAGAAATTGAGACGGTTCTTCCAACCTGCATTGTAAGTATTACTACAAGGATTATTCTGAGCTCTAGAATTGTTACTCATATAGTTGACTTGTTTGTCTTCTGTGCTCGGGTTGTAGGAACAAATTTTTAGACGGTTCCCTTCTCCATTTGCATCACATTACATCACCAGATGTATCTGTGAAGAACCATATAAACTATCAATCTTTTTATTTAACAACTCTACCTGGTTTGATAATGTGGTGACTGCGTCGAGGTTGAAAACACTAGCGGCTTTTGTCGGCTTTGTCCTCATGACTTGCCACTGATAATTATTCAGTGACATCTCTTCAATGAACTCATAAGCCTCCTCAGTTGTTTTGTTATTTAGGGTAGCCGGCGGCTGCATTGATCAGTTGTCTAGTTGAGGGGTTCAAACCATTATAAAAAGTCTGAACCTGTAACCATAAGGGTAACCCATAGTGAGGGCACCTTCTCAATAAATCCTTATACCTCTCCCATGCATCGTATAGGGTCTCTAAGTCCATTTGCACAAAGGAAGAGATATCATTCCTCAACTTTGCCGTCTTGACCGGCGGGAAGTATTTCAACAGAAACTTTTTGGTCATTTGCTCCCATGTATTGATGGACCCTCATGGTAAAGAGTTCAACCATTGTTTAGCTTTATTCCTCAATGAGAAGGGAAATAACCGAAGGTGAATGGCATCATCAGAAATGCCATTAATTTTGAAAGTATCATAGTACTCCAGAAAGTTAGCCAAATGAATATTTGGATCCTCATCTTGCAAAACATCAAACTGAATAAACTGTTGGATCATCTGAATGGTGTTCGGCTGTAGTTTGAAGTTATTTGCAGCAATAGCAGGTCTCACAATACTTGATTCAGCTCTCGCTAAATTAGGCTTGGCATAGTCGTACATAGTACGATGAGCAGGATTCTGATTTTCAGCCATCTCTTTGATAATATTGGTATCATCCTCTTGCTCTTCCTCTATATGCTGTAGACTCTATCTTATTTCTCTACAATTTCTGCAAGCTGTGCTTACAATTTCAATATCAAATAATAGAGGTCCTGACAGGTTTCTTCTAGTTATAAACTAAAAAAACTGCCAGAAGCAAATAAGAGAAAAAGTTAGTAAATTAAAGTAAAAACAAAAATAAAAATAAAAAATGGCTAAAATAATAAAAAATTAAGTGTTCTTAATATTTTTGTCCTTGGCAATGGTGCCAAAAACTTGATGGGTCATGAAACTAACTAATATTTCGACAAAGGCAATAGCACCTATCAAATAGTAGTATAACTATGGTGAGTCTAGAATATCGTATCCACAAGGACTAAAAGTACTAGTAATAACTATCTTTTTATTATTTAGCCTAATAATTAAAGGAGGTGTTTTAATCTAAAATTAAACTAATTAACTATGAACGTGACAGAGATCGAATTGGGAAAATACTTAAGAAAACCAATGAGAGAGACAATACCCACGAATGAATCCACCTAGACTTCACTTATTATTCTGACTCTGAATCAAACGATTTAATCACTTGTCTTGATCTGTAAAAATCACTAAATTATGTTAATATCTCTTTCGAGACTAAGAACAACTGACTTTAGGTTGATTGATTGAAATCTCTTTCTAATTAAAACCCCTATCGTCGCATTAACTCAATGTAACATCCCGAAATAGGGCCTAGTCAGAATAATGGTTTCGGGACCACAAATTTGATATCAAAATATTTATTTCATGATTATTATGAGGTCTAGAATATAAGAATATGCATGTGTTAAAGTTTCATGAAGGACTTTTTTGAGTAAGGTGTCCAATTGGAAAATAAGGACCAAATCGAATAAATTTCAAAACTTGGATTCTATAAGAAATTTGTATGAAATTGCTTTAGGTTATAAATTAAAAGGTCTTGGAGAGCAATTTGCCGAATTTCTAAGTTTTTGGACAAAAATTGGCTTGTATGGATGAAATTTTAAAGAAAGGACTTAAGGGCATTTTGGTCATTTGGCATATTAATGAAATAAAATGGGAAAAATAAGCCAAAAATCAGCTCATTTCCTTCTTGTTGCTGCTGAAACTTTAGGGTTCTCCATAGCTAGGGTTTCCAAGCTTTTCAAGCTCAATAGTAAGTGTTCCCAAGCCCCGTTTTTAATGTTCTTTGTATTTTTGAAATCCCTGTAGCTTACTCTCTCTATTTCTACCCATATTTCATGCTAAGGTTCATGTTTAGAAATTTACCCATGCATGAGTTATTTGTATTTTTATGTTTTATGGAGGAATATGAAAGTTGGAGGTGTGTTAAACATCTTTTCCTAGGTGATTTTCATGAAAAACCCCAAAAATGACTTTTTTGCGAAAAGGTGTATAATGTGTGGTAGAAATGTGAAACTAATGGAAAAAGTGGGCTGCCATAGGAGGGAAAAATATTCGGCTAGGCTTGGGTAAGGTAGAAATTGCATGTGTTTCATTATACGAGCCTAGGGGCTGAATCATAAATATGTGAAAGGTTAGGGGCAAAGCGGTCATTTGGACTGGGGGTAAAACTTAGACTCAAAAAGTATAATGTGAGGTGTTAATAATTTATTTTTATTGTTATAGACCCTGAGGAACAAATTTTGGAGGTCGGTCGAGGAAAACAAAAGGTTTTGGAATAACCGAAACACAATACCAAGATGAATACCAGGTAAGTTCAGAAAACTTAAAGTAAACTCATAATATGCCTAATTGTGTGATTTAAGAATGTATGATAATTGCATTTGATGATGGCATGAAAATACATGAAATGCATTCTTAACAATGACATGTTGAAAAATGTCACGGTTGAGGTTGAAAAGGAAGTTCTATGGATGAACCATGTTGTATGTGATATTGAGATCATGCATGTGTTGCAGAAAGGATTTAGCCTAGATGGGTAATCCGTTGATCTCAAATATAGAAAGGATCTAGCCTGGCGATGTGTTTCTTGAATGATTGAGCCTCCCGAAGAATATATGTGCATTAAGGATTAGCCCGGACGGGTAATCCGATTAGGGTCTGAATTTAACTTGGACTGGTAATTCAGATCCGAGCACATTGAGAGTGCTTATCATTACAAGGGATTTAGCCTAGACTAGTAATCCCGACATCACTCCATGAGTTTATATTACGGGGGATTTAGCCTGGACTGGTAATCCCGCCATAAGATGCGAGGTTCGCAGAAGAGCATACATGAGATGATCGCTCTTATGATTTGATGGTAAATGGATAATCCATCGAGATTTCCTAGAAACTCAATGAGATTAATATGATATGTATAAATGAAATGATGAATAATGAGCTCATCTAAGATAAATTACATGGTGCCTTGTTATGTGACTAACCTATTGATTGAGTGCATGTGTTAGGGATACCATTTTTATACTTGTTGACTTTATTGCCTAACATGGCTTTATGCTAATTAATCGTTAAGTTTACTTTCCAGTTATTCGGGCTTACTAAGCATGTAAATACTTACCCCTCTCTTTTCCCTGTCTTACAGAGCTCGAGGACTCGCAAAGATTGGAAGACGGTTGGAGAGTCAACACACTATCAACTAGTCCAGCTTTGGTATATAGACACTTATGTTTTGTTAAATTTCATGTATAGACCTTTTGAGTATTTTTTTATTCGTGTCATTTGATTTTCCAAGATGAAGGCATGTAAAGATATACATATCTTTTTTTATATGGCCATGGGAATTGGCTCATTTTCAAGTATGCTATGACCTACAAATCTATGCATGTTTATGTTCCTATGTGATGGCTTGGTTTTAATTGGCAATGAGTTATAAGAATGAGCCAATCTTGAATGGGTTAAGGAGATATGGAAACCCTTAATACAAAAAGGGAATTAATCTAGCATGTATAAAACCGATGATATGAGGTTTTCATGCAATGAGGTTTATCATGGTTTTATATAAGCATATAATTTGGCTTTATCACGTATTAATGTATCTTATAAGTGTGATTGGTTGTTAGAGGGTGACCGAAGGCTTGGAAAAATGGCCTAACAAGGTCCACAATGGTACACACACGGGCGTGTGTCTAGGCTGTGTGTGACACACAGCTCGCCCCCATGAGTGTGTGTGCGTCCCCTGCACTTGAAATTTTAAGTCAGTGTAGTGCACGGCCTAGACACACGGACGTGTGTCTTGGCCGTGTGCCCCTAAATGCATGCTGACATGACAAACAGAGAGTTACACGGGCTGAGGGCACAGGCGTGTCCCAAGCCACAAGGGCATGTGTGACCACACGGCCCCACCCACACGGACGTGTGACTCTCTAAGGCAAGAAAATTTATTAAGTTGCCCAAAGTCTATCAAATGTTTTCGATTTTGTCCCGAACCACCCCGACGTATGTTTTCGGCCTCGAAGGCCTGTATAAGGGACAGTATGTATATGCTTGAAAAGTTTTAATTTTTGGCGAAATTTGGTGAACCAGATTCGTATGTCATGAAAGTTTTAACCTGGTAACGCCTCGAACCCTATCCCGACGCTGGATACGGGTGAGGGGTGTTACACTCGGTTTATGGATTCTCCTATTAGATTTGACTCTAATTCGGCAGATTTATGTCATCCTATTTCTAGGATTGCAATCAACTCCAGTCAATTATGCTAGATCTACTCTTAAACAGGGACTTTTACTCCACTGAATAAGCACATCAAACTTGGTTTAATATCTTGAAAATATTAAAGTAAGGATTAAGAGCACATAATTAAGAACAAGAACAAGTATTTATCATGTAATTCAGATAATTAAATAATAAGGTCCATCATAGGTTTCATCCTCCCTAGGTATTTAGGGAGTTTAGTTCATAATGTAAAAGGAAAACATCTCAAATGTAGAAAAACAACAAGACATAAAAAAACCCCAATAAACTCCGAGAGAAATTTGAATAGAGATCTTCAATCTTGAAGTGGATCTGCTTCCGAGATGATCCCAACGGCTTTTTTCGAGTAATTTTTGCTTTCTACTCTGTGTGCCCCCTTTAGGTCTACTTCTAGTGTGTTTATATAGACTTTAGAATGCTCAGAAACCCCAAAAGTTGGCTTTTTCCGCGTGTTTGGAAAACAGGGAGCGATATCGTCATGGGCTGCCACATGGGCTTATGGCTAGCCCGTGTGGTTCACACGGGCGTGTGCTCAGCCTGTGTGGAAATGGTCTTGGCCGTGTGGATCTTTAAATCAGCTCGTTTTGTCCATTTTTGGCCCGTTTTTTGCTCTTTTTGTTCCGTTATGCTCTCCTAAGTATAAAACATGAAATTAAAGGATTAAGAGCATCAAATTCACTAAATTAAATAATAAATCATCCAAAAACATACTAAGCATGGGATTAAAATGTGTTACTTTTATGGTTTAGCAATTAATATCCCAAAAATATTAAACCAAGAAATAAGCATACATAATTGAGAACAAGAATCAAGTATTTATCGCGTAAAAACAGACAATTAAATAAAAGGATTCATCATAGATTTCATCTTCCCTAGGTATCTAGGGAATTTAGTTCATAATCTTGAATGGAAACATCTCAAAGTTAGAATAACCACAAAACATAAATAAACTCAATAAAACTTCGAAAGAAATCAAAAGGAGATCTTCGATCTTGTTGAAGATCCGCTTCTGAGTTGATTCTGATGGTGTTCTTCTAGTGTTTTCTTCAATCTTCTCTTCTTGCCCCCTTATGTCTTCTTCTAATGGGTATTTATAGACTTTAGAATGCTCAGAAAGCCTAAAACTTGGGTTTTTTCGCATATTTGGAAAGTAGGGTGCGAAATCGACACGGGCTGGCATATGGGCGTGTGTCCAACCCATGTGTCTTACACGGGCATGTGTCCAGCCTGTGTGGAAATGCCCAGGTCGTATGTATCCTGAAAACAACTCTATTTGTCCAATTTTGGCATCTTTTTCACTCATTTCACTCCCAAATGCTCTCCTAAGTATAGAAACATGAATTTAAAGGATTAAGAGCATCAAATTCACAAATTTGCATAATTAATCATCCAAAAACGCATTAAGAATGGGATTAAAATATGTTGCTTTTATAGCTTATCACTATTGTGCCATCTTATATGCCCTATATCGATAAGGTAGTGGGTATTTCCCGTCTGGGTGTGAGTATCATATATTCTTTTTCTTCCTCATTGTATGTTATGTATCCTTCCTTCACGTGAAGGATGGATGGTTTTATTTAGGTCCATAGCTTCCAATGTAATCATTTTTGGGATTTTTGTAGTTGGAGATCGTGTGACGATTACTCCTTCGGTGAATTAAGTGCTTTAAGAGGCTCTCTTTCTTTAGGTAAGTATCTGAATGTTCCAGTTTGGAGGCTGGTTGTGCGTACTGTTACAAGGGCCGAATGCCTAATACTTTGGGTCGAATGCTCGGTTTGAGCAATGGTTTATTAAGTTGTGTTCAACTTAGGTAGTTATGTTGATTGATTAAGTTTCAGTATCGTATGCAGATCTAAAAGTACTGCGGTGGTGACGCCATTTCAATAGCAAACTGGTGTGTAACTTTAATCCTAAAAAAATTAGTAAACGGTGCGAAGTAAAAAATCATACTACCGACACCACACAAGAGTTATATTTACTACGAGAAGAGGGGTGTTGAGCACACCTATTAGTTGGTTACATTGACCAGTGGAAGGTGCAACTTACCATTTTGAATTTATCCAATAAACACTGGGTGCCAAATTGGTGTGATTGGTTGGATTTGGGTATCCATCCGAGTAAGGCTAATAGGGAGTAACTGCGTAATTACAATTTGTGCTACTAGACAAAACATAAGGAATTATGATGTAATTACACTCTGTCAACTAGACATCAAATTTAATTATTTACTGATTATTTATTTTTATCTTTAAATGAGCATATATTTCTTGTATGGTTTTTATAAAACTAAATTAATTTGACATCCTCTCATTAAATTTTTATAAGGATAAATATGAAATTTACACATGAAATTTTATCAAATATAAAATGTAATACATTAATTTTGATTTGATGTAATTATATACAGTCAACTTTAATTTAATTCAATTATATACATGGATAAAAAAGCACAAATTTATTTTCATGTTAGATATATATAATATTCATGTATACCATATGTAAATGTAAATGTAAAATGATGTTACAAGCTACATCAATAATAATATTTTTAGTAATTTGTTAAAATTAAATCGAATTAAAAAATTTTGTATAATTGTATAAAATCAAAATTCATGTATCAAATTGTATATTGGACCAAAAATCATGTGTAGTCTTTATGACTTTCTATCATTGAATATATACTAAAGAAAACAATATTCTCAATTAAAATAAATATATATTATATTACTACATTAAACCAATGATTTGCCTCAATTATTACGGGTAAATTTCCAGGTCACTTGCCTTTTTTAATATTTCATTTTAAGTATAAGTATAACGTAAAAATCTAATGTGGATTCGTTTTATTAATGGTCTATATAATGGTTTTGGCTCACCATTTACTTTTTAACCATATTTGGAAATAATTGTATAACCAATAGAATAAACCTAAAATTTTTTAAAGAAATTTATGCTCAATCAATTTAGAAAGATATGTCCAAGGGTAAAATTAAATGATTCAATACCCTAAGGGATAAATGCGAAAGAAAAGATGAAAATGAGAGGCAAAATTGCAAATTTTCAAAATTAACAACCCACACTGGGGCTATATATAAATGATGAGAAATCAGAAGGTTTATACAAAACAATAAGCATTGTAGGTTTTAGCGCAGTGATGGAGGTGGAGAGTGGTGAGTCGAGCCTGAGGAAAGGAAGTAGGAAAGACCACCAGCAGTAGCAGTAGGCTAAGAAGTAGTCGCCATTGATGCAAGCCACCTTCAAGGTGGTTGTTAGAATTAAGTGACCCAAATTCTTATAGAATATGATGGAAAATAAAATAAAAGTAAAATCCATATAGAACTAGACTTCTTTTATTTTATTTTAGAATAAGGTTTTTTAAACCTTATTAAACTTCATCTATTTTATATTGATTAGGATAGGGTGTTTCAATCCTACTAGAATATGGCTTTACAAGCCTATAAATAGACATAGTCTATTCCTCTTGTATTGATACAAATTTTTCGACATAGTGAATTTTCTTCTCCTCGCCCGTGGTTTTTTTTCCGAAAGGGTTTCACGTAAAATTTGTGTGTTCTTTATTTTATTTATTTTATTCTATTTTTTTCACAAATTGGTATCGAGCTTAGGGTTATTCATCTCGATCACGGTAATGGCGTCTTTGAAATATGAAATTCATTGTTGGATCGCAACACTAGATTTGCGTTGTGGCAAATTAAGATGCAAGCAGTTCTTTGCAGATGGATCGGAGGATGCCCGCTAGGGATAGATAAGATGCCTTCGACATTAACAGATGAAGAGAAAAAGCGTAAGGATCGAAAGGCATTAACACAATTACATCCGTATTTGTCCAACGAAATTTTGCAAGATGTGATGAAAGAGAAAATTGCCGCTGCATTATGGAAGAGGCTAGAACAAATATGTATGTCGAAAACTCTAACAAGCAAGTTGCATATGAAGTAGCGTCTTTATGCTCATCGTTTGGAGGAAGGTGCGTGCGTACACGAACACTTAATGATGTTTAAAGAAATTCTCTCAAACTTGGAAGCCATGGAGGTTGGTATGATAAGGAAGATCTAGGGTTGATTCTACTTTGTTCGTTGCCCCGTCTTATTCAACCTTTAGAGACACGATTTTATATAGCCGTAAGTCTCTAACAGTTGATGAGGTTTATGATTCTTTAACCTCGTATGATAAGATGAAGCATCTTGTGGTTAAACCCGACTCTCAGGGAGAGGGTCTCATTGTTCGTGGGAGACAAGATCGGAATGCTGATGATGATCGTGGTAGGACACAGGAACGGAATCCTCGTGGTAAATCTAAGGGTAGATCGAAGTCTTTAAACAGAGGTAAAACTTGTAACTTCTGCAAGAAGAAAGGGCACATTAAATCTGAGTGCTATAAGCTACAAAATAAGATTAAAAGGGAGGCTGCGAATCAAAAGGAAAACAACCGAGAAAATTCGGTGAAGGCGATGTTGTAGAAGACTACGGCGATGGTGAACTTCTAGTCGCTCTGTCAATGATTCTAAAGTAAGCGAGGAGTGGATACTTGATTCAGGCTGCACCTTCCATATGAGTCCCAATCGGGATTGGTTTACAACTTACGAAACAGTGTCTGAAGGTGTTGTTTTAATGGGAAATAATACTTCGTGTAAAATCGCAGGTGTTGGAACAATTAAAGTTAAGATGTTTGATGGAGTTGTCAGAACACTTAGTGACGTCACGACATGTTCCGTAAGTGAAAAGAAATTTAATTTCGTTGAGTACTCTTGATTCAAAAGTGCACAGATATATAAATTGAAAGTGGGGTTTTAAAGATTTCCAAAGGGTCCCTTGTTATGATGAAAGGACATAGAAAGATTGCCAAGTTATATGTTTTGCAGGGTTCTATCATTATTGGTGGTGATGCAATTGCCGCTTCCTCGTCCTTGTCGGATGATGATATTACTAAACTTTGGCATATGCGCCTAGGGCATATGAGTGAGAATGGCATGGCGAATTGAGCAAAAGAGGACTTCTTAATGGGCAAGGAATTTGCAAACTGAATTTCTGTGAGCATTGTGTTTTTGGAAAACAAAAGAGAGTTCGATTCACTAGAGGAATCCATAACACGAAGGAACATTGGAGTATATTCATTCGACTGTGTGGGGCCATCTAGAGTGCTTTCTAGAGGTGGAGCTAATTATATGCTAACCTTTATTGATGATTTTTCCGAGAAAAGTTTGGGCGTTCTTCACGAAGCGAGAAAAGTGATGTGTTTTCCGCATTTAAGTCTTGGAAAATTATGATTGAAAAAGCAGGCGGGAAAGCAGATAAAATACCTCCGCATGCAGACAATGGCTTAGAGTTCGTTACGATGAGTTTAATAGATTGTGCAAGTCGAAGGAATCATAAGACACACGGCGATTCGTCATACTCCACAACAAAGCAGCGTTGCGAGCGAACGAATGAACGAGCGATCATGGAGAAGGTTCGATGTATGTTGTCAAATGCCAACTTACCGAAGTCATTTTGGGGCGTAGCGGCGTCTCGCATGTTTTTGATCAACCAATCTCCATCCGTTGCCATTGAGAAAAAGACTCCACAAGAGGTATGGTGCAGTAATCTCGCTAATTATTCTAATTTAAAGATCTTTGGGTGTCCTGCATATGCTCATGTTGATAATGGAAAATTGGAACCGAGATCCATTAAATGTGTTTTTCTTGGTTATAAAGTGGTGTAAAAGGGTATAAGTTATGGTGTCCTGAAAATAGAAAAGTTGTGATTAGTAGAGATGTTGTTTTTGATGAAACTGCTATGCTACCTAACTTATCTCTTAAAGACTCTTCCAATAAAGAAAATCAAAAACAAGTAGAGCATCGATTAATACTGAGTCAACTCCTCAAGCCAGTACAAAAATTGAGAATAGAGTTGCTTCTTCACCACAATACTCTATCGCCAAAAACAGAACTAGAAGAGAAATTAAACCTCCAAAGAAATATCTTTGAGGGTGATCTAGTTGCTTATGCTTTGAATGTAGTGAAGATATAGATGCGAATCAAGAGCCATCTAATTATTCTCGAGGCGAGCACTGTGAAGGCTCGAGAAAAGTGGATGTTTGCTATGCAAGAAGAGATGGAATCACTCCACAAAAAGCAGAACATGGGACCTTGTGAAACTTCCTAAAGGTAAAAAGGCATTTCGTTGTAAATGGGTATTTAAAAAGAAAGAAGGGACTCAGGAGTTGAAGATCCCGAGATATAAAGCAAGGCTTGTTGCAAAGGGTTCTGATCAAATTCCAGGAGTGGACTTCATGTGATGTGTTCTCCCAGTTGTTAAGCATAGTTCGATTGAGCTTTGCTTGGTATTGTGGCCATGCATGATTTGGAGCTTGAGCGATTAGATGTAAAAAGCGCATTTTACATGGAGAACTTGATGAGGATATTTACATACATGCAACAACGAGAAAGTTTTCTGATTTGAAAAAGAGAACTATGTTTGCTTCTTTGAAAAAAGTCCCTTTACGGTTTGAAACAATCACCAAGACAAGTGGTACAAGAGGTTTGATTCCTTTATGACTTCTCATGATTTCAAAAGAAGTAGTTTTGTGATTGTGTTTACTTTAAGAAAAATAGTGATGGTTCTTTTGTGTATCTACTTCTTTATGTTGATGATATGTTGATAGTAGCAAAAGATAAAGAAAGAGATAAGAAAGGTCAAAGCCCAACTAAGTAAAGAATTTGAGATGAAAGATTTAGGACCAGCAAAGAAGATACTTGGTATGGAGATTCTCAGAGATAGAAAATCAAGTAAATTGTACCTAAGTGCGAAGGGTACATTGAGAAAGTTCTTTGCGAGTTCAATATGCAGAGTGCTAAAGCTTTGTTAGTACTCCTTTAGCTTGACCCATTTCAGACTTTCATTGATTTTGTCTCCACAATCGGATGATGAGATTGAGTACATGTCACATGTTCCATACTCTAGTGCGAGTGGGATCTCTCATGTATGCTATGGTTTGTTCACGTCCGATTTATCATATGCGATCATTGCGATTAGCGAGATACATGGCAAATCCGGTAAAGAACATTGGAAAGTAGTTCGGTGGATTTTAAGATACTTACGAGGCACCTCACGATGTTTGCTTACGAGTTTGGAAGAACTAAAGATGGAGTCATAGGGTATGTTGATGCTGATTTTTTGGAGACCTTGATAGAAGAAGATCTCTCACGAGTTACGTCTTTACAATCGGAGGTTGTGCAATTAGTTGGAAAGCCACTTTGCAAACTACGATCGCTTTGTCTACCACCTGAAGGTGAGTACATGGCGACATCGAGGCTTGCAAAGAAGCTATTTGGTTGAAGGACTATTTAGTGAACTCAATGAAGACCTTCGAATCAGACATGATATTTTGTGTGATCAGAGTGCTATATTTCTTACAAAAGATCAAATGTTTCATGAGAGAACAAAACACATTGATGTTCGGTATCATTTTGTTCGTGATATTATTGCTCGTGGTGATATTGTTGTGAGCAAAATTAGTACTCATGAAAATCCTGCAGATATGATGACTAAGTCACTTCCTAAAACCAAGTTTGAGCATTGCTTAGACTTGGTTGGTGTTCATTGTTGAGTTAAACCCTTAAGGGGTTTTATGGAAGAGGTGGAGAACTTGTTTATTGAAAGTTCGCAATGAAGAACTTGTTCATTGAGAATTTGTGTCAAGGTGGAGATTGTTAGAATTAAGTGACCCAAATTCTTATAGAATATGATGGAAAATAAAATAAAAGCAAAATCCATATAGAACTAGACTTCTTTTATTTTATTTTAGAATAAGGTTTTTTAAACCTTATTAAACTTCATCTATTTTATATTGATTAGGATAGGGTGTTTCAATCCTACTAGAATATGGCTTTACAAGCCTATAAATAGACATAGTCTATTCCTCTTGTATTGATACAAATTTTTCGACATAGTGAATTTTCTTCTCCTCTGCCCGTGGTTTTTTTCCCGAAAGGGTTTCCACGTAAAATTTGTGTGTTCTTTATTTTATTTATTTTATTCTATTTTTTTTTCACAGAGGTGAAAGAGCAGGCTGAAAAAGGGGCAATAGGATGTCACCGGGTGTCATCGTCAAGTACTTTGACAACACCGATGCTCCCTATGACTGGTTGCTCCTGGGTTGGATTGCCAAAGAGTGCTTTGTTCCGTCCGATTATAAGGGTCGCAAAAGGTTCTATAAGGTATATCAACCCACCATTGTTTCCTTCATCCTACATACATGTATGCAAATCTTATGATTTTAATGATGATGATGATGATAATGGTGGTGCAGTACAACTATGATCCAATTGGGCATCTATACCACGGCAAACGTCAAGTCGTTTTTCCACGGGAGAAATTAAACATTATTTTCCATGATACTTAATTATAATTAATCAAAGGAGAAACTGCCATGGAATCCAACACACGCACACACGGGGAAATGCCCAATTTTATTTGGCTTCTATATTTATATAAATTATCTTTCTTTTTTCATTTTTTTTTTTGGTTAATCAAATTGCAGGCTTCATCTCTTAAACATGTCAGAGTTATGAACATGTTGAACTGGAACAAGAACTTAAACATATCAGAGTTCTTGTAATCTTAAGATTTGCATGCATGTATATAGGATAAAGGAAACAATGCTGGTTTGATATACCTTATAGATCCTGTCCCAACCCTTATAATCAGACGGAACAAAGCGCTCTTCAACAATCCAACCCAGGAGCAACCAGTCATACGGAGCATCGATGTTGTCAAAGTACTTGACGATGACACCCGGTGAAATCCTATTCCCCTTTTTTGGCCCTCTCTTTCACTGCCTGTAAGGTGGCTAGCGTCAGTGGCGGCTACTCCTTAGTCTGTTGCTGCTCTACTGTCTCTGCTACTGCTGGTGGTCTCTTCCTCCTCATCTTCCTCGAGCTCGACTCACCACTCTTCACAATGCTTATTGTTTTGTATGAGCCTTCTCATTTCTCATCATTTATATATAACCCTAGTGTGGGTTGTTAATTTTACAAATTTGCATATTTGCCTCTCATTTTCCTTTTTTTTTTTTGCATTTATCCCTTTGGGTATTGAATCATTTTCAATTTACCCTTGGACATATCTTTCTAAATTGATTGAGCATAATTTTTTTTAAAAAAAATTAAGTTTATTATATTGGTTATACAATTATTTTCAAATAAGGTTAAAAAGTAAATGGTGAGCCAAAACCATTATATAGACCACTAATAAAACGAATCTACATTAAATTTAGTGTTATACTTATACTTAAAATAACATATTATAAAATAAAAAAAGTGACCTGGAAATTTACCTGTAATAATTGAGACAAATCATTGGATTAATTTAGTAATATATTATATATATTTATTTTAATTGAGAATATTATTTTATTTAGCATATATTCAATGATAAAAAGTCATAAAAACTACACATGATTTTTGGTCCAATATATAATTTGATACATGAATTTTGATTTTCTATGATTATATTTGTCTATAGTAAGAATATTAAGAATAGAGTTGGAAATAAAAGAGAGATGAAAAGTGATATCTAATTTGATTTTTAGGATGTGTTTGGATACTACAAAGTATTTAGATGAAAGTGTAATTATTATTATAGAAATTACACTTTTTTTATAATTACAAGAAATTGTAATTTCCTAAACTGATTTTGTTGATAGAGTGTAATTACATCATAATTCATTATCGTCGGTGCTGGGTGTCGATCAAGTAGTGAGTATTTCCCGTTTGGATGTGAGTATCATATATTCTTTTTCTTCCTCATTATATGTTATGTATACTTCTTTCACGTGAAGGATGAGTGGTTTTAGTTATAGCTTCCATTGTAATCAATTTTGGGATTTCTATAGGTGAAAATCGTGTGACAATTACACCTCTGGTGAGTTAAGTGCTTTAGGGGGCACTATTTCTTTGGGTAAGTATCTGAATGTTCCAGTTTGGAGGCTGGTTGTGCATACTGTTGCAAGGGCCGAATACCTAATGCTTTGGGCCGAATGCTTGGTTTGAGCAATGGTTTATTAAGTTGTGTTCGACTTAGGTAGTTATGTTGATTGATTAAGTTTCAATTTCGTATACATATCTAAAAGTGTTGCGGTGGTGACGCCATTTTGATTGCAAACCGTTGTGTAACTCTAATCCTAAAAAATCAGTGAACGGTGCAAAGTCAAAAACCTTACTATCAACACCACACAACA
Organism: Gossypium longicalyx; assembly: GCA_025698465.1. Classification (NCBI taxonomy): domain Eukaryota; kingdom Viridiplantae; phylum Streptophyta; class Magnoliopsida; order Malvales; family Malvaceae; genus Gossypium; species Gossypium longicalyx. Next base: position 93,737,866 of record CM047000.1, on the reverse strand, counting down.
GTTATATTTAATACGAGCAGAGGGGTGGTGAGTACACCTGTTTGTCGAGTATACCGACAAGCGCTGGGTGCAACTTACTATTTCAAACTTATCCCATAAACACTGGATGCCAAATTCATGTGATTGGTTGAATTCATGTATCCATCTGAGTCAGGTTAATAGGGAGTAACTATGTAATTACAATTTGTGCTACTACCCAGAACATTAGGAATTATGATGTAATTACACTCTATCAACCAAATAGGTTTAGGAAATTACAATTTCTTGGAATTACAAAAAAAATGTAATTTCTATACTAATAATTACACTTTCATCTAATTACTTGTAATTTCTATACTAATAATTACACTTTCACCTAATTACTTTGTAGCATCTAAGCACATCCTAAAAATCAAATTAGATATCACTTTGGATCTTTCTTTTATTTCCAACCCTATTCTTAGAATTCTTACTTATAGACAAATATTAACTTGGAAATTTATTAAAAAATATTTTTTTTGTAATGAAGGATAATAACACAATCGAAGTAATTCAAAATAAATAAAACTGTGGTTGGGTCACTTTTTTTTCACTAGAAATGAAGGAAAATTAAAAGAAATACCTCCCATTAAGAACCAAAGTTGCAAATGTAACCTTATTAAAAATAAGTTCTAAAAAAGCTAAGGGTTAGTTGAAGTGGTATTCCAATTTTGATCCTTCAATCCCTCATATGATTTTCATATTACTTTGTCAACTTTTCTCAATAATGTTGTTAATAATAGTTGTATTTGATATTAGGCGTAATATTAGAATTCAATCATCAACTAGGTATAAGGATGCGTTAAAGGAAAATCTTGTAAGACAAATGTTTTCTATTGTTTTTACGGTGGAAAAGTACTTTTGGCCTTGCAACAGCAATGAAGAACTCCCCCTTACTTTAAATTTAACCGATGTGAGCATTTATTTTCTCAAAGTTTGGGTAGAAATTGTACGGACTAATTTGAATCTAGATATGGAACTAAGTAAAAGAACTCAAGCTATGAATAAATCAAGAACTCTTACTTCATTCTTAAATAGGAAAATTTTTATTTTTAATTATAAAATATCATGTATGACTTAATAGCCCGACACATGTATAAGTTTAACCATATGATTGTAAATCAATATATAATTTGCTTTTTTATGTGGTAAAATTGAATTAATCATTTTAACAATACGTGAAGAAACTCCCATCCATGTTTAAAGATGATTATTATTCGAGACAATTCACTTTTTCTTGATTTCTAAGCTTTTAATTTGACTATTATGTAATACTAATGAAATATTTATGGACAATTACAGAAATAACTGAAATATTAAGGTGAAAACATTTATATTTATTGTGGAAAAAATAGAATTTAATGCCAGCTAGACATCAAATTTAATTATTTACTGATTATTTATTTTTATCTTTAAATGAGCATATATTTCTTGTATGGTTTTTATAAAACTAAAGTAATTTGACATCCTTTCATTAAGTTTTTATAAGGATAAATATGAAATTTACACATGAAATTTTATCAAATATAAAATGTAATACATTAATTTTGATTTGATGTAATTATATACATACACTTTAATTTAATTCAATTATATACATGGATAAAAAAGCACGAATTTATTTTCATGTTAGATATATATAATATTTATGTATACCATATATAAATATAAATGTAAAATGATGTTACATGCTACATCGATAATAATATTTTTAATAATTTGTTAAAATTAAATCGAATTAAAAAATTATGTATAATTGTATAAAATCAAAATCCATGTATCAAATTGTATATTGGACCAAAAATCATGTGTAGTCTTTATGACTTTCTATCATTGAATATATACTAAAGAAAAAAATATTCTCAATTAAAATAAATATATATTATATTACTAAATTAAACCAATGATTTGTCTCAATTATTACGGGTAAATTTCCAGGTCACTTGCCTTTTTTAATATTTCATTTTAAGTATAAGTATTACGTAAAAATCTAATGTGGATTTGTTTTATTAATGGTCTATATAATGGTTTTGGCTCACCATTTACTTTTTTAACCTTATTTGGAAATAATTGTATAACCAATAGAATAAGCCTAATATTTTTTAAAGAAATTTATGCTCAATCAATTAAGAAAGATATGTACAAGGGTAAAATTGAAAATGATTCAATACCCTAAGGGATAAATACGAAAGAAAAGAGGAAAATGATAGGCAAAATTGAAAATTTACAAAATTAACAACCCACACTGGGGCTATATATAGATGATGAGAAATCAGAAGGTTCATACAAAACAATTAAGCATTGTAGGTTTTAGCGCAGTGATGGAGGTGGAGAGTGGTGAGTCGAGCCCGAGGACAGGAAGTGGGAGAGACCACCAGTAGTAGCAGCAGGCTAAGGAGTAGTCGCCATTGACGCTAGCCACCTTTAAGGCAGTGAAAGAGAGAGCCGAAAAAAGGGGCAATAGGATTTCATCGGGTGTCATCGTCAAGTACTTTGACAACACCGATGCTCCCTATGACTGGTTGCTTCCGGGTTGGATTGCCGAAGAGCGCTTTGTTCCGTCCAATTATAAGGGTTGAGAAAGGATCTATAAGGTATATCAACCCACCATTGTTTCCTTCATCCTACATACATGTATGCAAATCTTAAGATTATAATGATGATGATGATGATTTTGCAGTACAACTATGATCCAATTTGGAATCTATACCACGGCAAATGTCAAGTCTTTTTTGCATGGGAGAAATTAAACATCATTTTCCATTATACTTAATTATAATTAATCAAAGGAGAAACTGCCATGGAATCCAACACACGCACACACAGGGAAATGCCTAATTTTATTTGGCTTCTATATTTATATAAATTATCTTTCTTTCTTCACTGTTTTTTTTTTTGGTTAATCAAATTGCAGGGTTCCTCTCTTAAACATGTCAAAGTTATGAACATGTTGAGCTGGAACAAGAACTTAAACATGTCAGAATTCTTGTAATCTTAAGATTTGCAAACATGTATATAGGATGAACGAAACAATGCTGGTTTTATATACCTTATAGATCCTGCCGCAACCCTTATAATCAGACGGAACAAAGTGCTCTTCAACAATCCAACCTGGGAGCAACCAGTCATACGGAGCATCAATGTTGTCAAAGTACTTGACGATGACACCCGGTGAAATCCTATTGACCCTTTTTTTTCGGCCCTCTCTTTCACTGCTTGTAAGGTGGCTAACGTCAATGGCGGCTACTCCTAAGCCTGCTGCTGTTGTGTTGTCTCTCCTACTGCTGGTGGTCTCTCCCACTTCCTCTTCCTTGAGCTCGACTCACCACTCTCCACCTCCATTAATGCGCTAAAACCTACAATGCTTACTGTTTTGTATGAACTTTCTCATTTCTCATCATTTATATATAACCCTAGTGTGGCTTGTTAATTTTACAAATTTGCAGATTTGCCTCTCATTTTCCTTTTTTTCGCATTTATCCCTTTGGGTATTGAATCATTTTCAATTTTACCCTTGGACATATATTTCTAAATTGATTAAGCATAATTTTTTTTAAAATAAATTAATTTTATTCTATTGGTTAGACAATTATTTTCAAATAAGGTTAAAAAGTAAATGGTGAGCCAAAACCATTATATAAACCACTAATAAAACGAATCTACATTAAATTTAGCGTTATACTTATACTTAAAATAACATATTATAAAAATAAAAAAAAACAAGTGACCTGGAAATTTTCCTGTAATAATTGAGACAAATCATTGGATTAATTTAGTAATATACTATATATATTTATTTTAATTGAGAATATTATTTTATTTAGTATATATTCAATGATAAAAGGTCATAAAAACTACACATGACTTTTGGTCCAATATATAATTTGATACATGAATTTTGATTTTCTATGATTATATTTGTCTATAGTAAGAATATTAAGAATAGAGTTGGAAATAAAAGAGAGATGAAAAGTGATATCTAATTTGATTTTTAGGATGTGATTGGATACTACAAAGTATTTAGATGAAAGTGTAATTATTATTATAGAAATTACACTTTTTTTATAATTACAAGAAATTGTAATTTCCTAAACTGATTTGGTTGATAGAGTGTAATTACATCATAATTCATTATCATCGGTGCTGGGTGTCGATCAAGTAGTGAGTATTTCCCGTTTGGATGTGAGTATCATATATTCTTTTTCTTCCTCATTATATGTTATGTATACTTCTTTCACGTGAAGGATGAGTGGTTTTCGTTATAGCTTCCATTGTAATCAATTTTGGGATTTCTGTAGGTGAGAATCGTGTGACAATTACTCCTCTGGTGAGTTAAGTGCTTTAGGGGGCACTATTTCTTTTGGTAAGTATCTGAATGTTCCAGTTTGGAGGCTGGTTGTGCATACTGTTGCAAGGGCCGAATACCTAATGCTTTGGGCCGAATGCTTGGTTTGAGCAATGGTTTATTAAGTTGTGTTCGACTTCGGTAGTTATGTTGATTGATTAAGTTTCAATTTCGTATACATATCTAAAAGTGTTGCGATGGTGATGCCATTTTGATTGCAAACCGGTGTGTAACTCTAATCCTAAAAAATCAGTGAACGGTGCAAAGTCAAAAATCTTACTATCGACACCACACAACAGTTATATTGAATACGAGCAGAGGGGTGGTGAGTACACCTATTTTTCGAGTATACCAACAAGCGCTGGGTGCAACTTACTATTTCAAACTTATCCCATAAACGCTGGATGTCAAATTCATGTGATTGGTTAGATTCATGTATCCATCCGAGTCAGGTTAATAGGGAGTAACTATGTAATTACAATTTGTGCTCTTACCCAGAACATGAGGAATTATGATGTAATTACACTCTATCAACCAAATAGGTTTAGGAAATTACAATTTCTTGGAATTATAAAATAAAAAGTGTAATTTCTATACTAATAATTACACTTTCATCTAATTACTTGTAATTTCTATACTAATAATTACACTTTCACCTAATTACTTTGTAGCATCTAAGCATATCCTGAAAATCAAATTAGATATCACTTTGCATCTTTCTTTTATTTCCAACCCTATTCTTAGAATTCTTACTTATAGACAAATATAATTAACTTGGAAATTTATTAAATTTTTTTTTTTTGTAATGAAGGATAATAGCACAATCGAAGTAATTCAAAATAAATAAAATTGTGGTTGGGTCACTTTGTTTTCACTAGAAATGAAGGAAAATTAAAAGAAATACCTCCCATTAAGAACCAAAGTTGCAAATGTAACCTTATTAAAAATAAGTTCTAAAAAAGCTAAGGGTTAGTTGAAGTGGTACTCCAATTTTGATCCTTCAATACCTCATATGATTTTCATATTACTTTGTCAACTTTTCTCAATAATGTTGTTAATAATAGTTGTATTTGATATTAGGCGTAATATTAGAATTCAATCATCAACTAAGTATAAGGATGTTTTAAAGGAAAATCTTGTAAGACAAATGTTTTCTATTGTTTTTACGGTGGAAAAGTACTTTTGGCCTTGCAACAGCAATGAAGAACTCCCCCTTACTTACTTTAAATCTAACCGATGTGAGCATTTATTTTCTCAAAGTTCGTGTAGAAATTGTATGGACTAATTTGAATCTAGATATGGAACTAAGTAAAAGAACTCAAGCTATGAATAAATCAAGAACTCTTACTTCATTCTTAAATAGGAAAATTTTTATTTTTAATTATAAAATATCATGTATGACTTAATAGCCCGACACATGTATAAGTTTAACCATATGATTGTAAATCAATATATAATTTGCTTTTTTATGCGGTAAAATTGAATTAATCATTTTAACAATACGTGAAGAAGCTCCCATCCATGTTTAGAGATGATTATTATTCGAGACAATTCACTTTTTCTTGATTTCTAAGCTTTTAATTTGACTATTATGTAATACTAATGAAATATTTATGGACAATTACAGAAATAACTGAAATATTAAGGTGAAAACATTTATATTTATTATGGAAAAAATAGAATTTAATGCCAGCTAGACATCAAATTTAATTATTTACTGATTATTTATTTTTATCTTTAAATGAGCATATATTTCTTGTATGGTTTTTATAAAACTAAATTAATTTGACATCCTTTCATTAAGTTTTTATAAGGATAAATATGAAATTTACACATGAAATTTTATCAAATATAAAATGTAATACATTAATTTTGATTTGATGTAATTATATACATACAACTTTAATTTAATTCAATTATATACATGGATAAAAAAGCACAAATTTATTTTCATGTTAGATATATATAATATTTATGTATACCATATATAAATGTAAATGTAAAATGATGTTACATGCTACATCGATAATAATATTTTTAATAATTTGTTAAAATTAAATCGAATTAAAAAATTATGTATAATTGTATAAAATCAAAATTCATGTATCAAATTGTATATTGGACCAAAAATCATGTGTAGTCTTTATGACTTTCTATCATTGAATATATACTAAAGAAAAAAATATTCTCAATTAAAATAAATATATATGATATTACTAAATTAAACCAATGATTTGTCTCAATTATTACGGGTAAATTTCCAGGTCACTTGCCTTTTTTAATATTTCATTTTAAGTATAAGTATTACGTAAAAATCTAATGTGAATTTGTTTTATTAATGGTGTATATAATGGTTTTGGCTCACCATTTACTTTTTTAACCTTATTTGGAAATAATTGTATAACCAATAGAATAAACCTAATATTTTTTAAAGAAATTTATGCTCAATCAATTAAGAAAGATATGTACAAGGGTAAAATTGAAAATGATTCAATACCCTAAGGGATAAATGCGAAAGAAAAGAGGAAAATGAGAGGCAAAATTGCAAATTTACAAAATTAACAACCCACACTGGGGCTATATATAGATGATGAGAAATCAGAAGGTTCATACCAAACAATTAAGCATTGTAGGTTTTAGCGCAGTGATGGAGGTGGAGAGTGGTGAGTCGAGCCCGAGGAAAGGAAGTGGGAGAGACCACCAGTAGTAGCAGCAGGCTAAGGAGTAGTCGCCATTGACGCTAGCCACCTTTAAGGCGGTGAAAGAGAGAGCCAAAAAAAGGGGCAATAGGATTTCATCGGGTGTCATCGTCAAGTACTTTGACAACACCGATGCTCCCTATGACTGGTTGGTCCCGGGTTGGATTGCCGAAGAGCGCTTTGTTCCATCCAATTATAAGGGTCGAGAAAGGATCTATAAGGTATATCAACCCACCATTGTTTCCTTCATCCTACATACATGTATGCAAATCTTAAGATTATAATGATGATGATGATGATTTTGCAGTACAACTATGATCCAATTGGGAATCTATACCACGAAAAATGTCAAGTCTTTTTTGCATGGGAGAAATTAAGCATCATTTTCCATTATACTTAATTATAATTAATCAAAGGAGAAACTGCCATGGAATCCAACACACGCACACACAGGGAAATGCCCAATTTTATTTGGCTTCTATATTTATATAAATTATCTTTCTTTTTTCATTGTTTTTTTTTTGGTTAATCAAATTGCAGGGTTCCTCTCTTAAACATGTCAGAGTTATGAACATGTTGAGCTGGAACAAGAACTTAAACAAGTCAGAATTCTTGTAATCTTAGTATTTGCATACATGTATATAGGATGAAGGAAACAATGCTGGTTTGATATACCTTATAGATCCTGCCGCAACCCTTATAATCAGACGAAACAAAGCGCCCTTCAACAATCCAACCTGGGAGCAACCAATCATACGGAGCATCGATGTTGTCAAAGTACTTGACGATGACACCCGGTGAAATCCTATTGACCCTTTTTTTCGGCCCTCTCTTTCACTGCTTGTAAGGTGGCTAACGTCAATGGCGGCTACTCCTAAGCCTGCTGCTATTGTGTTGTCTCTCCTACTGCTGGTGGTCTCTCCCACTTCCTCTTCCTTGAGCTCGACTCACCACTCTCCACCTCCATTAATGTGCTAAAACCTACAATGCTTACTGTTTTGTATGAACTTTCTCATTTCTCATCATTTATATATAACCCTAGTGTGGCTTGTTAATTTTACAAATTTGCATATTTGCCTCTCATTTTCCTTTTTTCTTGCATTTATTCCTTTGGTTATTGAATCATTTTCAATTTTACCCTTGGACATAACTTTCTAAATTGACTAAGCATAATTTTTTTTTAAAAAAAATTAAGTTTATTCTATTGGTTATACAATTACTTTCAAATAAGGTTAAAAAGTAAATGGTGAGCCAAAACCATTATATAGACCACTAATAAAACAAATCTACATTAAATTTAGCGTTATACTTATACTAAAAATAACATATTATAGAAAATTAAAAAAAAAACAAGTGACTTGGAAATTTGCCTGTAATAATTGAGACAAATCATTGGATTAATTTAGTAATATATTATATATATTTATTTTAATTGAGAGTATTATTTTATTTAGTATATATTCAATGATAAAAAGTCATAAAAACTACACATGATTTTTGGTCCAATATATAATTTGATACATGAATTTTGATTTTCTATGATTATATTTGTCTATAGTAAGAATATTAAGAATAGAGTTGGAAATAAAATAGAGATGAAAGGTGATATCTAATTTGATTTTTAGGATGTGTTTGGATACTACAAAGTATTTAGATGAAAGTGTAATTATTATTATAGAAATTACACTTTTTTTTATAATTACAAGAAATTGTAATTTCCTAAACTGATTTGGTTGATAGAGTGTAATTACATCATAATTCATTATCGTCGGTGCTGGGTGTCGATCAAGTAGTGAGTATTTCCCGTTTGGATGTGAGTATCATATATTCTTTTTCTTCCTCATTATATGTTATGTATACTTCTTTCACGTGACGGATGAGTGGTTTTAGTTATAGCTTCCATTATAATCAATTTTGGGATTTCTGTAGGTGAAAATCGTGTGACAATTACTCCTCTGGTGAGTTATGTGCTTTAGGGGGCACTATTTCTTTGGATAAGTATCTGAATGTTCCAGTTTGGAGGCTGGTTGTGCATACTGTTGCAAGGGCCGAATACCTAATGCTTTGGGCTGAATGCTTGGTTTGAGCAATGGTTTATTAAGTTGTGTTCGACTTCGGTAGTTATGTTGATTGATTAAGTTTCAATTTCGTATACATATCTAAATGTGTTGCGGTGGTGACGCCATTTTGATTGCAAACCGGTGTGTAACTCTAATCCTAAAAAATCAATGAACGGTGCAAAGTCAAAAACCTTACTATCGACACCACACAATAGTTATATTTAATACGAGCAGAGGGGTGGTGAGTACACCTATTTGTCAAGTATACCAACAAGCGCTGGGTGCAACTTACTATTTCAAACTTATCCCATAAACACTGGATGCCAAATTCATGTGATTGGTTAGATTCATGTATCCATCCGAGTCAAGTTAATAGGGAGTAACTATGTAATTACAATTTGTGCTCTTACCCAGAACATAAGGAATTATGATGTAATTACACTCTATCAACCAAATAGGTTTAGGAAATTACAATTTCTTGGAATTATAAAATAAAAAGTGTAATTTCTATACTAATAATTACACTTTTATCTAATTACTTGTTAGAATTAAGTGACCCGAATCCTTATTTAAATAAAATACAGTGGTAAAATAAAATAAAAGAAGAATCTATATAGAATTACACTTTTTTTATTTTATTTTAGAATAAGGTTTTTTTAAACCTTATTAAATTCTATCTATTTGATATTGATTAGAATAAGGTGTTTTAGTCTTACTAGAATATGGTTTTACAAGCCTTTAAATAGACATAATCTATTACTCTTGTAAAAATTCAAATTCGACATAGTGAATTTTCTTCTCCTCTGCTCGTGGTTTTTTTCTGAAAGGGTTTCCACGTAAAAATCTGTGTGTTTCTTTATTTTATTTTATTCTATTATATTTTTATTTTCTACAAATTGGTATTAGAGCTTCTAACTTGTTCATCTCGATTACGGTAATGGCGTCTTTGAAGTTTGAAATTCTGCTGTTGGATCGCAACACCAGATTTGCATTGTGGCAAATTAAGATGCAAGCAGTTCTTGCGCAGATGGATCTGGAGGATGCCCTGCTAGGTATAGATAAGATGCCTTCAACATTTACAGATGAAGAGAATAAGCGTAAGGATCGAAAGGTGTTAACACAAATACATCTACTTTTGTCCAACAAAATTTTGCAAGATGTGATGAAAGAGAAGATCGCCGCTGCATTATGGAAGAGGCTAGAACTAATATGTATGTCAAAAACTCTAACAAGTAAGTTGCATATGAAGCAGCGTCTTTATGCTCATCGTTTGGAGGAAGGTGCATCTGTACATGAACAATTAACAGTGTTTAAAGAAATTCTCTCAAACTTGGAGGCCATGGAGGTTCAGTATGATAAGGAAGATCTAGGGTTGATTTTACTTTGTTCGTTGCCCCCGTCTTATTCAACCTTCAGAGACACGATTCTTAGCTACGAGTCTCTCACAATTGATGAGGTTTATGATTCTTTGACCTCGTATGATAAGATGAAACATCTTGTGGTAAAACCCGACTCTTAGGGAGAGGGTCTCATTGTTCGTGGGAGACAAGACCGAAATACTGATGATAATCGTGGAAGGACACAGGAACGGAATCCTGGCGGTAAATCTAAGGGTGGATCAAAGTCTTCAAACAGAGGTTAAACTTGTAACTTCTGCAAGAAGAAAGGGCACATTAAATCTGAGTGTTATAAGCTACAGAACAGGATTAAAAGGGAGGCTGCGAATCAAAAGGGAAAACAACTAGAAAATTCCAGTGAAGCTGATATTGTAGAAGACTACAATGATGGTGAACTTCTAGTCGCTTCTGTCAATGATTCTAAAGTAAGCGAAGAGTGGATACTTGATCCAGGTTGCACCTTCCATATGAGTCCCAATCGGGATTGGTTTACAACTTACGAAACAGTGTCTGAAGGTGTTATTTTGATGGGAAATAATGCTTCGTGTAAAATCACAGGTGTTGGAACAATTAAAATTAAGATGTTTGATGGAGTTGTCAGAATACTTAGTGACGTGCGACATGTTCCAGAATTGAAGAGAAATTTAATTTCATTGAGTACTCTTGATTCAAAAGGGTACAGATACACAGCTGAAAGTGGGGTTTTAAAGATTTCCAAAGGTTCCATTGTTGTGATGAAAGGGCAAAGAAAGACTGTCAAGTTATATGTTTTGCAGGGTTCTACTGTTACTGGTAATGCAGTTGCCGCTTCCTCTTCCTTGTCAGATGATGATATTACTAAACTTTGGCATATGCGCCTAGGGCATATGAGTGAGAATGGTATGGTAGAATTGAGCAAAAGAGGACTTCTTGATGGGCAAGGAATTTGTAAACTAAATTTCTGTGAGCACTGTGTTTTTGGGAAGCAAAAGAGAGCTCGATTCACCAGAGGAATCCATAACACAAAAGGAACGTTGGAGTATATTCATTCTGATCTGTGGGGGCCATCCAGAGTGCCTTCGAGAGGTGGAACAAATTATATGCTAACCTTTATTGATGATTTTTCCAGAAAAGTTTAGGCGTTCTTCCTGAAGCAGAAAAGCGATGTGTTTTCCGCATTTAAGTTTTGGAAAATTATGATTGAAAAACAGACGGGAAGACAAATAAAATACATCTACACAGACAATGGCTTAGAGTTCTGTTCTGATGAGTTTAATAGATTGTGCAAGTTAGAAGGGATCACGAGACACTTGACAATTCGTCATACTCCACAGCAAAACGGCGTTGCAGAATGAATGAACAGAATGATCATGGAGAAGGTTCGATGTATGTTGTCAAATCCCAACTTACCGAAGTCATTTTGGGCAGAAGCAGCCTCTACTACATGTTTTTTTATCAACCGACCTCCATCTGTTGCCATTGAGAAAAAGACTCCACAAGAGGTATGGTCTGGTAATCCTGCTAATTATTCTAATTTAAAGATCTTTGGGTGTCCTGCGTATGCTCATGTTAATAATGGAAAATTGGAACCGAGATCCATTAAATGTGTTTTTCTTGGTTATAAAACTGGTGTAAAAGGGTATAAGTTATGGTGTCTTGAAAATAGAAAAGTTGTGATTAGCAGATATGTTTTTTTGATGAAACTGCTATGCTACCTAACTTATCTCTTAAAGACTCTTCCAATAAAGAAAATCAAAAGCAGGTGGAGTATCAGATTAATACAGAGTCGACTCCTCAAGCCAATACAAAAATTGAGAATAAAGTTGCTTCTTCACCACAATATTCTATTGCCAAAAATAAAACTAGAAGAGAAATTAAACCTCCAAAGAAGTATGTCGAGGCTGATCTAGTTGCTTATGCTTTAAATGTGGCTGAAGATACAGATCCAAACCCAGAACCATCTAATTATTCTGAGGCAGTTAGCTGTAAAGACTCAGAAAAGTGGATGTTTGCTATGCAAGAGGAGATGGAATCACTCCACAAAAACAGAACATGGGAACTTGTGAAACTTCTTAAAGGTAAAAAGGTTGTTCGTTCTAAATGGGTGTTTAAAAAGAAAGAAGGGACTCCAGGAGTTGAAGAACCCAAATATAAAGCAAGGCTTGCTGCAAAGGGTTACAGTTAAATTCCAGGAGTGGACTTCACAGGTGTGTTCTCCCCAGTTGTGAAGCATAGTTCAATTCGAGCTTTACTTGGTATTGTGGCCATGCATGATTTGGAGCTTGAGCAGTTAGATGTAAAAACTGCATTTTTACATGGAGAACTTGAGGAGGATATTTACATGCAACAACCAGAGGGTTTTATAGTCTCAGAAAAAGAGGACTATGTTTGCTTGCTAAAAAAGTCCCTTTACGGCTTGAAACAGTTGCCAAGGCAGTGGTACAAGAGGTTTGATTCCTTTATGACTTTTCATAATTTCAAAAGAAGTAGTTTTGACAGTTGTGTTTACTTTAAGAAAAACAGTGATGGTTCTTTCATGTATCTACTTCTTTAGTTGATGACATGTTGATAGCAGCAAAAGATAAAGGAGAGATAAGAAAGGTTAAAGCCCAACTAAGTGAAGAATTTGAGATGAAAGATTTGGGACCAGCAAAAAAGATACTTGGTATGGAGATTCTCAGAGATAGAAAAGCAAGTAAATTATACCTAATTCAGAAGCGGTACATTGAGAAAGTTCTTTGCAGGTTCAATATGCAGAATGCTAAGCCTGTTAGTACTCCTTTAGCAGCCCATTTCAGACTTTCATCAGCTTTGTCTCCACAATCAGATGATGAGATTGAGTACATGTCACATGTTTCATACTCTAGTGTAGTGGGATATCTCATGTATGCTATGGTTTGTTCACGTCGATTTATCATATGTAGTCGGTGCGATTAGTGAGACATGGTGAATCACGGTAAAGAACATTGGAAAGCGATTCGATGGATTTTAAGATACTTACGAGGTACTACCGATGTTTGCTTACGAGTTTGGAAGAACTAGAGATGGAGTCATTGGGTATGTTGATGCTGATTTTCTTTGAAGACCTTGATAGAAGAAGATCCTCACGAGTTATATCTTTACAATCGGAGGTTGTGCAATCAGTTGGAAAGCCACTTTGTAAACTACAGTCGCTTTGTCTACCACGGAAGCTGAGTACATGGCGATTACTGAGGCTTGTAAAGAAGCTATTTGGTTGAAGGGACTCTTTAGTGAACTCAATGAAGACCTTAGAATCAGCATAGTATTTTGTGATAGTCAGAGTGTCATCTTTCTTACAAAAGATCAAATGCTTCATGAGAGAACAAAACACATTGATGTTCGGTATCATTTTGTTCGTGATATTATTGCTCGCGGTGATATTGTTGTGAGCAAAATTAGTACTCATGAAAATCCTGCAGATATGATGACTAAGTCACTTCTTATAACCAAGTTTGAGCATTGCTTAAACTTGGTTGGTGTTCATTGTTGAAGTTAAACCCTTAAGGGGTTTTATGGAAGAGGTGGAGAACTTGTTAGTTGAGAGTTCGCGATGAAGAACTTGTTCATTGAGAATTCGTGTAAGGTGGAGATTGTTAGAATTAAGTGACTCGAATCCTTATTTAAATAAAATACAGTGGTAAAATAAAATAAAAGAAGAATCCATATAGAATTACACTTCTTTTATTTTATTTTAGAATAAGGTTTTTTTAGACCTTATTAAATTATATCTATTTGATATTGATTAGAATAAGGTGTTTCAATCTTACTAGAATATGGCTTTACAAGCCTATAAATAAACATAGTCTATTCCTCTTGTAAAAAATTCAAATTCAATATAGTGAATTTTCTTCTCCTCTGCCCGTGGTTTTTTTCCCGAAAGGGTTTCTATGTAAAAATCTGTGTTTCTTTTATTTTATTCTATTTTATTTTTATTTTTCACATTACTTGTAATTTCTACACTAATAATTACACTTTCATCTAATTACTTTATAGTATCTAAGCACATCCTAAAAATCAAATTAGATATCACTTTGCATCTTTTTTTTTTTTTATTTCCAACCCTGTTCTTAGTATTCTTACTTATAGACAAATATAATTAACTTGGAAATTTATTAAAAAATATTTTTTTTGTTTGAAATAAAGGATAATAGGGAATTCAAAATAAATAAAATTGTGGTTGGGTCACTTTGTTTTCACTAGAAATGAAGGAAAATTAAAAGAAATACCTCCCATTAAGAATAGAGCTGAGCATGCCCGGCCCGAAGGCCCTCCCGAAAAATAGAAGTGTTCAGGTAAAAATATAGGCCCAAAAAATGGGCTTGGATAAAAAATAAGGCCGTTTAAAAAATGGGCCGGTCTCGGGTAAAATTTTATTTTTAATCATTTTACCTTTTTAACTTTAGTACTTTACCACCTTTACTCTTTATTTTGCTCAGCTAAGCTTTCCTGCCTTCTTCCTCCGAAAAACCCATTTCCAAAAAATCCCTAACCTACACCACCACCTCCACCGATCCCTACTCCCTACTCCCTAGTCAGCTCAGCTCAAGCCAAAATGGAAAAAATCAGAGCTTGATGTCGAAGCTCAACTCAGCTCAGGCCAAAATCGAAGCTCTCTCTCATTTCTCTCGTTGAAGCTCTCTCTCATTTCTCTCGTCTCTAGCTTCTTCATTTGCAGTCTTGGAGTTCCCCACAAGTTGTAACTATAAGCTTCTTTTCATTTACCAGTAGGCTGTAGTTTAACTTTTTTTTCTTATTCTTCTTCATTTGCGGTCTGTAGCTTCTTCTTTTTTTCCCTATTCTGCTTTTGGTTTTTCTGCTATTGTTGAATAAATGGATATTTAATATGCTGGATGAATGTGTTGTTGTATTTTCATAAAATATATAATTAACTATAATTATTATTTAATTAATATTTGCGTGCACCAACTAATCAAACCTACTATTATATAAAACCACTGCAAACTGACTTATTATATTGTTTGGGGTTAAATATAATATATTAATTAAGTTGGAAATTATTAAAAAATTTTATAAAATAATAAATATTAGTTAATGTGCTAGTAAATAGACAAATGAATCATGTAGAAGAATTGTAGTTTTTAATCAAAGTTGAATAAATGGATATTAGTTAATGTGCTAGTAAATAGACAAATGAATCACGTAGAAGAATTGTAGTTTTTAATCAAAGTTTAATAAATAGATATTTAATTAGGGCCTGAAAATTAAATTTAGACTTAATTCCAAAAAGTAGGCACCAATTTAAAATTATTTAATTTAATTATCATTATAAGGTTATTTTTTTTACTAAATTCGAAGACAAAAATCATACTTAATTTGAGCATATTTTTATTATATTTTTTTTTATGATAAGGGAAAAGATGCATGAACCAACAGAAAAGGAGAATATTATTACAAAGTGAATAAGTAATTATTTCAACATATATTATGTCGTGCATTCTTCAGCAGTGATCTCATGGCCTGCTTTTATGACCAAAGGGAAATAATTCAAACAAAAATAATATTGCATACATATACATATATTATATACAATTGTTGAACAATTATATTAACTTTTGGTTTATTTGGATTCCAGGACTTGAGTTTTTATGACTATGGCTAGTTCGAACACTCCTATACCTGTGGACGATGGGTTTAATGAGTATGAAAGTGCTATCAAACGTCAAAAGTCTACCACTTCAAAGGTTTGGGATGAAATGACAAAGCTTGAATGCGAGGACAAAAACGAATTGAAGGCACAATGTAATCACTTTAAGAGTATCTTTTCTGCTAAATCTTCTAGTGGAACCTCTCATTTAAGACATCATCTAAATCAATGTTTGAAAAAAGTTAATAAGGACATCACTCAATACACTATAGCCACTCAACCATCATTAGGAGGTGGTTCATCTATAAAAAATTACAAGTTTGATGCTGATGAGTGTCGTCGAGCTATTTCTACTTTTCTTGTGTGTGGCAAGCATTCATTTAGGACAGTTGAAGAACCGGGATTTAGATACATGATGAGAATTGCTAGTCCTAATTTTAAGAATATAAGTAGATTTACAGCTGCTAAGGATATCCTAATGTATTATGCAAAAGAGAGAGATCAAGTTAAAGAAGAGTTGGCTAAAGCACCTGGTTTAATTTGTCTAACTTCCGATAATTGGAACTCAGAGCATACTAATGATGAATATATTTGCATTACTGCTCATTGGATTGACAAAGATTAGAAGCTACAAAAGAGAATCATAAGGTTTAAAGCTTTATTTCCTCCGTATGATGGTTTGAACATAGCGGATGAACTTGTTTTATGTTTATCTCAATGGGGTATAGACAAGAAAATTTTTAACATCACTTTGGATAATGATTCTTATAATGATGTGTTGGTTTTTTGTCTTAAAAATCGTTTTTGTGCGAACCGAGCTATTTTGTGTGATGGTGCTTTTTTTTCAAGTCAGATGTTGTGCACATATATTGAATCTTATAGTTAAAGATGGTTTGGAACTTGCTGATGATGTTGTTGGTAAGATTCAAAATGGAATTAAGTACATAAAAAAAATTGGGAATTCGTAAGAAAAGATTTTATGATGTGGCCGACAAAAGTTTTCATTTGAATGTGACCAAAAAGTTGCGTCAAGATGTGTGTGTGAGATGGAATTCTACTTATTTGATGCTTGAATCTGCTCTTTACTATAAAGATGTGCTAGATTATTGAGGCCAACGGGATAAAGACTATCGAATATTTGCACTTTCTAACGAGGAGTGGAGAAATGTTGCTATTCTTTGCAAATTTTTGAAAGTCTTTTATGATGTGACTTGTGTTTTTTCTGGTTCTAATTATCCAACGGCTAATCTTTATTTTAGAGGGGTTTGGAAGGTTCACAAGGTCTTGCTTGATATAGTTAAAGGTCCTTATTCTTTTTTAACTCCAATGGTTAAGCAAATGCAAGAGAAATTTAATAAGTATTGCGCTGAGTATTCGTTGATATTGTCATGTGCTGTAATTTTAAATCCTCGTTACAAGTTGAATTATGTGCAGTATTGCTTTACTACAATCTATGGTATTCATGCTTCAGATTTTGTTGAAACCATTCTTAGCAATCTTAGACTCTTGCTTGACGAGTATGCTAAGATATCCAAATCCACGTCTTCCTCTTTGGCTGAGAATTCTAATGTTTCAGATAAAGATCCTGTTAATTCTAGTTTGCATCAACACAATGTTAATAGTGTTGATTTTGGGGGAGATTTTGATGAGAGTGATGATTATAAACGGTATTTAAATGAATCTAGCACTAAGAGTGAAAAGTCACAGTTGGACATTTATTTGGAAGAACCGGAGCTTGAGTTAAATAGTCAAATAGATGTTTTGGATTATTGGAGCAAAAGTTCAGTTCGATATAGCGAGCTTTCATTATTGGCTCGTGATCTTTTGGCAATTCCAATATCGACTGTAGCTTCCGAATCGGCTTTTAGCATGGGTAAGAAAGTTATCACACCTTTGAAGAGTTCACTTAAGCCAAAAATGGTTCAAGCAGTTGTTTGCCTTGGCGATTGGATGCGAGCTAAGGGATTTTCAACGAGTAATTATTATTCTCGGTTTATTGCTGTAATTTTATATTATTTTTTATCAATTTGATAATCTAATTTTTTATTTTTATTTCATGTTAGAAATTGGTGACAAGAATGATGATGATGATGAGGACGATGTTTCTTCGATTGCTTTTTAGGTTACCTTCCTTTCTAATTGTTGACAATTTAATTTAGCTTACAATTTATAGTTTGTTATAAAATTATATATGTTAATTGGTTAACGTATAGATATTCTGGTTGGTTGATTATATTTTGCAGGTTTTTGGTTCTGTTTTAGTGGTGTTGGGGATGCTGTTTTTTCTGCTGTTTGGTGATGTTTTAATGTTGCTTGATGTTGTTTTGGTGTTGTACTGTTGTGTTGATGTTGTTTTATTGTTCTTTTGTGGTGTTTTATTGTTCTGTTGTTGTTTTTAATATTATTTTGATATTATAGAACTTTTGTTTTATTATTAATTTGGTTATTATTTTAGTTCTAACTTGCTTAAATTTTAATATAACAACTTTTTATTATATTTTTAATTTGTGTAGTATTTTAAGAATTGTTTTAGTATCATTTTTTATTTCTTTCTTGTTTTAATATTTATTTTTATGTTTTTAAATGTATTTGATTTATTATATTTTAATTTTTTTATTTAATAAAAAAAGCTAAAAAATTAATATGGGTCGGTTCGGGCCGGGATCGGGCTTATCAATTTTATTTCGGGCCGAGCTTGGACAATTTTTTAGGCCCATATTTTGGGCCAGGCCAGGCCGGGCTGGGCCGAGCCCGGGCATGAAAAACTGGCCTAGAATTTTGTCTTGGCCCGGCCCATGCTCAGCTCTAATTAAGAACCAAAGTTGCAAACGTAACCTTATTAAAAATAAATTCTAAAAAAGCTAAGGGTTAGTTGAAGTGGTATTCCAATTTTGATCCTCCATTACCTCATATGATATTCATATTACTTTGTCAATTTTTCTCAATAATGTTGTTAATAATAGTTGTATTTGATATTAGGCGTAATATTAGAATTCAATCATCAACTAGGTATAAGGATGTCTTAAAAGAAATTCTTGTAAGACAAATTTTTCTATTGTTTTTACGGTGGAAAAGTACTTTTGGCCTTGCAACAGCAATGAAGAACGCCCCCTTACTTACTCTTAATCTAACCGATGTGAACATTTATTTTCTCAAAGTTCGTGTAGAAATTGTATGGACTAATTTGAATCTAGATGTGGAACTAAGTAAAAGATCTCAAGCTATGAATAAATTAAGAACTCTTACTTCATTCTTAAATAGGAAAATTTTTATTTTTAATTATAAAATATCATGTTTGACTTAATAATCCGACACATGAATAAGTTTAACCATATGATTGTAAATCAATATATAATTTTCTTTTTTTTTATGCTGTAAAATTAAATTGATCATTTTAACAATACGTGAAGAAGCTCCTATCCATGTTTAGAGATGATTATTCTTGGAGACAATTCACTTTTTCTTGATTTCTAAGCTTTTAATTTGACTATTACGTAATACTAATGAAATATTTATGGACAATTATAGAAATAACTGAAATATTAAGGTGAAAATTTTATATTTATTATGGAAAAAATAGAATTTAATGCCAGCTAGACATCAAATTTAAATATTTACTGATTATTTATTTTTATCTTTAAATGAGCATATATTTCTTGTATGGTTTTTATAAAACTAAATTAATTTGACATCCTTTCATTAAGTTTTTATAAGAATAAATATTAAATTTGCACATGAAATTTTATCAAATATAAAATGTAATACATTAATTTTGATTTATTGTAATTATATACATACAACTTTAATTTAATTCAATTATATACATGGATAAAAAAGCAGAAATTTATTTTCATGTTAGATATAAATATATAATATTTATGTATACCATATGTAAATGTAAATGTAGAATGATGTTACATGCTACATCGATAATAATATTTTTAGTAATTTGTTAAAATTAAATCGAATTAAAAAATCATGTATAATTGTATAAAATCAAAATTCGTGTATCAAATTACATATTGTACCAAAAATCATGTGTAGTCTTTATGACTTTCTATCATTGAATATATACTAAAGAAAACAATATTCTAAATTAAAATAAATATATATTATATTACTAAATTAAACCAACGATTTGTCTCAATTATTACGGGTAAATTTCCAGGTCACTTTCCTTTTTTCAATATTCCATTTTAAGTATAAGTATGACGTAAAAATCTAATGTGGATTCGTTTTATTAATAGTCTATATAATGGTTTTGGCTCACCATGTGACAGCCCGAATTAGGGCTTAAACGGAATAGTGGTTTCGAAACCACAATTTTAAAGTAGAAAAATTTATTCTGATTAATTTTTATAATTTATCGAGTGATTAGATGCATGTGTTAGAATATCAATAGAAAATTTCATGAATTGCATGTCTAATTTGCCTATTAGGACTTAATTGCAAAAGTTGATAAATATGAGTTTTAGATGTTAAAGGATTTAATTGAAGAGCATAATTGAATTAGAGGTCCTTAAACGGCAATTATACCATTAGGTTTTCATAGACAAAAATGGACATACATAGGTAGAAATAACCAAAGTTTTTAATGAAGGGTATTTTAGTCATTTGGTAATTAAAAAAAGATGGCAAAATATGTTCATCTTCTTCATTAGGACAAAATTTCAAGGGTTCTCCATAGCTAGGGTTTGTTTCAAGCTTCCAAGCTCCACAGTAAGTGATTCCAAGCCCCGTTTTTAATGTTCTTTACGTTTTTGGAGTCTCGGTAACTTGATTAAGCTTATTCTAGCAATAATTTAACCTAAGGTTTATATTTGGAAAAATACCCATAGGTGAAATGTGTTTATTTTTATGTTTTATGGTAGAATATGAAGCTTGAAATTGTGTTAAACGACTTTTGCTAAGCAATTTTATGTGAAAACGAGTAAAACGACATAATCAGTAAAAATACCTACTGTTCATAAGTATATGTTAGAGTGATAATTTGATGTTTCCATAGAAGGGAAAAATGATCAGCATGTCATAAAACATAAGAAAATAGGATGAATTTTAATTTCTGAGCTTTGGGGAAAAAGTGAAAATATTAAAAGTTTAGGGGAAAAATGTAATTTTGCCAAAGTTTGAGTCAAGGACTGTTTTAATAAATGTGAGTATTAAATAAGCTAAGTTTGTTATTACAGATCAAGAGAAACGAGATTCAAGTCGTGATCGAGGGAAAAATAAAGTTTTCGAGGAATAGGTTCGATTTCTAATATTTTGTACCGAGGTAAGTTCATGTGTAAATGTAGTAACATAATTGTCATTTTAAGTAATAATGATATTTATATGATATGATGATTATTATTATGAAATATTATGCTTTGTGGTTATTATTGAGTAATATTCAAATTATGTATGCTACTTGATAAATATAAATTGCTACCGAGTATCGGTTTCGACATTCCGTGGAAGACGGCAAAGATGTGTAATCGAGGAAAAGCTCGTTTGAACCTTGGGAATAGATTAGAATACAAGTGACATGTCACTAGGATATTTGAGTTCCGAAATCGTTGAGTTGAGTCCGAGTTCACTTATAGATGTGAACGCCCGAGCTCGTTGAGTTAAGTCCGAGTTCACTTATGGGCGGGTTACATGGTAGCTTGGCTACATAATTTTCGTAGGCTATTGAGTTTGTCTAGCTGCGGGTATGGCACTTATGTGCTTTCAACCCGCGAATTCGAATTATATTTTGATGTGTTCAACGGGTGAATTTTAAGTGAACAAGGAGAACACCTAAACTGAAGGTGACATGTTGGTAAGTGTGGAAAATGAGAAAATTTGACAGGTATGTGCTTAAACCCTCGGGTTGAAAACTTGGTATGATGAAATCGTGGTAAGATATTAAATGTAAATGTAACATGAATGTCTTGGTGTTGTTTATGCAAATGATGTTTTATGTTGGATTGCGTGATTATGTTACTTGCTATTTGCATGTGAACTTACTAAGCATTTATGCTTACTCCCTCCTTTCCATTCTTTGTAGTTTTGACAAGCCAGTTTGGAAATCGGGATCGGTCGGAGGCTCGTTCACACTATAAGTGGATCATTTTGGTATAGTGGCTTGTATACTTTGAGTATGGCATGTATAGCATTACAATCATTTTGTGTATATAATCTTATGATATGGCAATTGAATGATAAGAAAATATTTGGTGATGATTATCCATTCTAATGGCTAATCAAAGATCATATTTTGTGTTATGTATGCTTAATGTGCTATCTATTCCATGGAAATTCATAAAAAGGTGAAATTTGTTATAAAAACAGTATCATACAACAGCAATGATGTGAGTTTGAAAAATCACTAAAAATAATAGAGATAGAATTAGATAGTGATTAAAATGTTAATTTTAAGCTTATTATGTCTATTTTCATATGGAAGAAAAAAAACAGGTAAATGAGTTGTACTTCATGAGATATTTGAGTTTTGGTGGAACAGGGTCAAAGTGATTTCTGAATCCCCTGTTCTAACTTTAGAAATTAACTAAAAATTGTAAAAAAATAATTAGGAGTCATAATTTATATGTATAGATTTCTTATTGAGTATAATTTTAAGAGAAATAAACTGCATAGTCATTTGAATTCTGTAAAGAGATAAAAGTGATTCGTAGTGAATAGAGGTCAGAGTAGCCGAACATTGAAACAGGGGAAACTTTAACTAATAAACTGTACTAATTGGCCCGACCAAAAATTCTAGGAAAAAATTGGTAAATAGATATATGAGTATAGTTTCATGGAAAATTTACGGATTTAAATTTTGAGTTTTGTAACTCGAGATATGAATTTTTTTTATGACTGTGCCGTAGATGGGTAGTTTATTATAAAAGGTGAAATAAATTGTTTGAAATTGTTTAAGTGATATTGTAAGTCTGTTAACGCCTCGTGCTCGACTCCGGCGACGGTCTCAGGTAAGAGAGTGTTACACACCATTTAATTTTTAACCTTATTTGGAAATAATTGTATAACCAATAGAATAAACCTAATCTTTTTTAAAGAAATTTATGCTCAATCAATTTAGAAAGATATGTCCAAGGGTAAAATTGAAAATGATTCAATACCCTAAGGGATAACTGCAAAAGAAAAGTGGAAAGTGAGAGGCAAAATTAACAGCCCACACTAAGGCTATATATAGATGACGAGAAATCAGAAGGTTCATACAAAACAATAAACATAGTAGGTTTTAGCACATTGATGGAGGTAGAGAGTGGTGAGTTGAGCCCGAGAAAGGGAAGTGGGAGAGACCACCAGCAGCAGCAACAGGCTAAGGAGTAGTCGCCATTGGCGCTAGCCACCTTCAAGGCGGTGAAAGAGCAGGCTAAAAAAAGGGGCAATAGGATGTCATCGGGTGTCACCATCAAGTACTTTGACAACACCGATGCTCCCTATGATTGGTTGCTCCCGGGTTGGATTGTCGAAGAGTGCTTTGTTTCGTCTGATTATAAGGGTCACAAAAGGTTCTATAAGGTATATCAAACCACCATTGTTTCCTTCATCCTACATACATATATACAAATCTTAAGATTATAATGATGATGATGATGCAGTACAACTATGATCCAATTGGGCATCTATACCACGGCAAACGTCAAGTCTTTTTTGCATGGGAGAAATTAAACATCATTTTCCATGATACTTAATTATAATTAATCAAAGGAGAAACTGCCATGGAATCCAACACACACACACACGGGGAAAAGCCCAATTTTATTTGGCTTATATATTTATATAAATTATCTTTCTTTTTTCATTATTTTTTTTTGGTTATTTAAATTACAAGGTTTCTCTCTTAAACATGTCAGAGTTATGAAGATGTTGAACTGGAACAAGAACTTATACATGTCAGAGTTCTTGTAATCTTAAGCTTTGCATACATGTATATAGGATGAAGGAAACAATGCTGGTTTGATATACCTTATAGATCCTGCCGCAACCCTTATAATCAGACGGAACAAAGCACTCTTCAACAATCCAACCCGAAAGCAACCAGTCATACGGAGCATCGATGTTGTCAAAGTACTTGACGATGACACCCGGTGAAATCCTATTACCCCTTTTTTCGGCCCTCTCTTTCACTGCCTGTAAGGTGGCTAGCGTCAATGGCGACTACTCCTTAGCCTGTTGTTACTGTGCTGTCTCTGCTACTTCTGGTGATCTCTCCCACTTCCTCTTCCTCGAGCTCAACTCACCACTCTCCACCTCCATTAATGCGCTAAAACCTACAATGCTTATTGTTTTGTATGAACCTTCTGGTTTCTCATCATCTATATATAACCCTAGTGTGGGTTGTTAATTTTACAAATTTGCATATTTGCCTCTCATTTTCCTTTTTTCTTTCGCATTTGTCCCTTTGGGTATTGAATCATTTTCAGTTTTACCCTTCGACATATCTTTCTAAATTGATTGAGCATAATTTTTTTTAAAAAAAAATTAAGTTTATTCTATTGGTTATACAATTATTTTCAAATAAGGTTAAAAAGTAAATGGTGAGCCAAAACCATTATATAGACCACTAATAAAATGAATCTACATTAAAATTTGAGTTATACTTATACTTAAAATAACATATTATAAAAAAACAAGTGACCTGGAAATTTATCTTTAATAATTGAGACTAATCATTAGATTAATTTAGTAATATTATATATTTATTTATTTTAATTGAGAATATTATTTTATTTAGTATATATTCAATGATAAAAAGTCATAAAAACTACACAAGATTTTTTGTCTAATATACAATTTGATACATGAATTTTGATTTTCTATAATTATATTTGTCTATAGTAAGACTATTAAGAATAGAGTTGGAAATAAAAAAGAGAAGAAAAGTGATATCTAATTTTATTTTTAGGATGTGTTTGGATACTACAAAGTATTTAGATGAAAGTGTAATTATTATTATAGAAATTACACTTTTTTTTATAATTACAAGAAATTGTAATTTCCTAAACTGATTTGGTTGATAGACTGTAATTACATCATAATTCATTATCTTCAATGTTGGGTATCGATCAAGTAGTGAGTATTTCCCCTTTGGATGTGAGTATCATATATTCTTTTTCTTCCTCATTATATGTTATGTATACTTCTTTCATGTGAAGGATGAGTGGTTTTAGTTATAGCTTCCATTGTAATCAATTTTGAGATTTATGTAGGTAAAAATCGTGTGATGACAATTACTCCTTTGGTGAGTTATGTAATACCCCCTACCCGTACTCATTGGCGGAATAGGGTACGAGGCATTACCGGAGTTTACGATTTTTTTTAATAATAATTTTTTTAATTTAATTTTTTTTACTCAATATATCCCCTTTTATAGATATCTAACCTTCCCTGCAAATTTTAAACCGAGACCAATCCACATCAACCAAACCAATTCAACATATTTTCAAAATAAAATCATGCATATTTATAAGATAACGTCATCACATACCCAAAACCAGGTTTGTTAACCATACCAATGGCTAACTTTACATTCATTTCTTAGAATCATTTACTTTATTAGCTTATACATGCCATTGATTTCTAAAATAAAGTTTCTTTATATACCGAAATTCTGAGGTTGATAGTGTGATGTATCTCCGACCAAATCCGACCTCCGAGCTCTTAACACTACAAAATAGGGGAAAATGAAATAGGGTAAGCACTTTGTGCTTAGTAAGTCCATGTAACAAGAATTATACTTACCTGATATTTTCAATACAATGTAATAAACATTCATATATCCATTCAATGCATTATTACCCTACCATACACAACTCAACATTCAAGTTAATCCAATCATTTTCATGTGTCAATAATATATACCATGATTGATGAACTCATCAATACCATGATTACCATTCCCTTATTATTTTTCCATATTTATCCCGTTGAATTTCTTGAAAATTTCGATGGATTTTCAGAGGTACACTTTTAGTGTACATTTCCGGGTCCGTCAATTCATTTTCATGTGCACACATTTCCATTTCAGAGAGCACACTCCCGCGAACCTCATCCTTACAGTGGGATTACCAGTCCAGGCTAAATCCCCTGTAACGACAATTACTCTAATGAGCTTAGATCTGAATTATCAATCCAGGCTAAATTCAAATCCTAATTCGGATTACCCGTCCGGGCTAAATCCATTTTCCACATATTATTCGGGAGGGCTATATCAGGATAGGATCACCCATCCGGGCTAGATCCTTTTTATCGTCAATTCCTTTTCAGAGATCTATCGAAATTTCCTTTCATTCAACCGGGATTTCTTCCTTTTTTATCAAATATATCAATGTTTCATAAATTTCCATATAATGAACATTCAAATCATGTTCATATCAAAAATCTACTAATCCTGAACTTTTTCTTTTCCTCGATCTAGTTTCGTATTTGAATCATCTGGATCTAAATAAATAAATTTAATTATCAAATTAATACATTTCATGTTCATATGCAACAATTTCTATAATTTCATTATTATTATTTATAGTTTATTCAAAGCTATCTATTTGAGTTTTAGTCACTAAATTATTTATAACTCGAGCTACGGAACTCCAAATTAAGATCCGTTAATTTTTCCTGAAACTAGGCTCGTATATCTTCTTACCATAAAATTTTTAGAATTTTTGGTTTGGCCAATAAGTACAATTTATTTTTTAAAGTCACCCATGTTCTGCTGTCTGACAGTTCTGACCCTTCTTCACTAAAAATTAATTATCTCTTCATACAGAATTCAGATGATGTTCCTGTTTGATTCTCTGGAAAATGGACTTATTCAGGATTCTAGATATATAAATTTAATCCCATAATTATTTTTATTCAAATTTTTATTATTTTTTAAATTCAGAACAGGGGAACTCAAATTCATTCTAACAAAATTCATTATATCTCATGATTTATAGATCTATTGCTTACACCGTTTCTTCTATGAGAAACTAGACTCAGTAAGCTTTAATTTCATATTTTTTTAATCTTCTAATTCGATTCCTATAATTTATAGTGATTTTTCAAAGTTAGTCTACTGCTGCTGTCCAATATTGTTTTAGTGCAAGCTGTTTATTACTATTTTTCCCCTAAGCTTTTAATAAATAACAATTTCATCCCTACTTAATTAGCCTCTCAATTGAGCTGATTTTTCTCAATTTACACTTTATTCTATCACCTTAAATTATTTTACAACCTTTAGGAATCAAAATTTGAGCAATAAACTTTAATTCCAAACATTTTCACAATTAGGTCCTAAAAATCAATTTCTATTGAAATTACCTAGTAAAATCATCTCATAAATAAATTAAAGCTTCAATTTCATTCTATTTCATCATAAAATTATATAAATCAACCATGGTGACTTTCAATTTCATCCATGAAATCAAAAACTAATGAATTTAATAGTAGGACCTAGTTGTAAAAGTCTTAGAAACACAAAAATTACAAGAAAAAGGCAAGGATTAACTCACTTGGTGCAAAAATTATGAAATGCCAGCTTAGAAAACCCTCCTATGGCATTTTTAGCTGCTGGAATTGAAGAGAAATGAAGAGAAATCTAGATATTTCCTATTTAGTCCTAGCTTTATTTAGTTAATTTTGTAATATTCCAATTTTGCCCTTAATTTATCAAATTTCCTGCTGATTTCATGCCCTTGCCGTCCAGCCCAAATAAAATTTGGGTCTAATTGCCTTTTAAATCCTCTCTTATTAGACACTTAAGCTATTTAATCATCCCATCCACTTTTACACCTTTTACAATTTAGTCCTTTTCATTTAATTAACTACCCAAACATTAAAATTTCCTAATGAAATTTTAATACCACATTACTAACATTTCATTAATATTTATAAAATTATTTTCGATTTGGTTTTATGAGATCGAGGTCTCGATACTTTGTTTTTACCCAATTTCTTCAATAATTTCTTTTTCTAACTAACCACTAAATCGGTAAAAAAAATTTATCGATATTTTCATACGATTTTCCTATTATATAAATATTCATGCAAAAATATTAAAATAAATTTCTCTTTAAATCGGATTTGTGGTTACGAAACCACTGTTCCGATAACCTTAAATTTAGGCCATTACAATTCTCCCCCTTTTAGGATTTTCGTCCTCGAAAATCTTATCAGTAAAGAGGTTTGGGTATTGTTTCCTCATTGCCTCCTCCGGTTCCCATGTCGCTTCCTCAATCCCATGCTTTTGCCATAATACTTTCACCAAATTTATCTTTTTATTTCTAAGCTCTTTTGTCTCCCGTGCCAATATTTTGACCGGTTCTTCTTCGTAAGTCATATCACGGTTGAATCTCCATACATCGGAGAAATAACATGTGAAGGATCTGATCGATATCGTCGTAACATAGATACATGAAAAACATTATGGATTCTATCAAGTTCTGGTGGTAATGTCAATCGATAAGCAACCGGTCCAATTCTTTCTATGATTTCATATGGCCCGATAAATCTTGGACTCAGTTTACCCTTTCGACCGAATCGAAGAACTTCCTTCCAAGGAGACACTTTCAGGAATACCTTGTCACTGACTTGAAATTCAATCCCTTTTCGTTTAAGGTCGGCATATGATTTTTGACGATCGGAAGCTGCTTTTAGACTATCCCGAATAACTTTTACTTTTTCTTCTGTTTCCCAGATCAAATCAACCCCATGTATCTTCTTTTCACTGAGCTCTATCCAATATAACGGTGTTCTACATTTTCTACCATACAAAGCTTCATACGGAGCCATTTTAATACTGGACTGATAACTATTATTGTATGCAAATTCAATCAAAGGTAGATACCTCTCCCAATTACCTTCAAACTCTAGTATACAACATCGGAGCATATCTTCCAATACTTGAATTACACGCTCAGATTGGCCATCTGTCTGAGGATGAAATGCAGTGCTGAAATACAACTGAGTACCCAAGGCTTCTTGCAATTTGTCCCAGAAACAGGATGTAAATCTGGGATCTCTATTCGATATAATAGACACAGGCACTCCATGTAGCCTGACAATCTCAGATATGTACAGTTTAGCCAGTTTATCTAAAGAATAATCCATACGTACTGGAATAAAGTGCGCTGACTTTGTCAATCGATCAACAATCACCCAAATAGCATCTTTTTTCCTCGGAGACAACAGTAACCCGATACAAAATCCATAGTGATTCTTTCCCATTTTCATTCAGGTATAGTAATTGGTGAAGTAACCAGAAGGTACGATGTTCACTTTAACTTGTCGACATATTAAACACCTTGGTACAAACTCAGAGATATCACGTTTCATTCCCGACCACCAAGTACATCTTTTGAGATCATTATACATTTTATTACTCCCGGATGTACGGACATAGTGCTCTTTGTGAGCCTCACGTAGAATCTTTCGTATGAGCTCACGAATTCGAGGTACACATACTCTACCTACGAATAATAAACAACCATCAGAACCAATCTGAAATTCAGAATCAGTACTTGACTCACACTGTGCCCGTTTAACCTGTAACTTCTCATCATTCTTCTGAGCTTCACATATTTGATGTAGGAATGTCGGTTTAGCTCTCAATTCAGCTAGGATTGAACCATCATCAGTCAATGATAATTGGGTATTCATAACTCATAAAGCAAACAGAGATTTCCGGCTCAAAGCATCAGCTACAACATTAGCTTTACCCGGATGGTAATCAATAATCAAATCATAGTCCTTTATCAGTTCAAGCCACTTGCGCTGTCTCAAATTCAAATCTTTCTATGTCATCAAATATTTCAAGCTTTTATGATCAGTATAAATATGACACTTCTCACCGTACAAGTAATGTCGTCATATCTTCAGTGCAAATACAATAGCAGGTAATTTAAGATCATGTACTGGGTAATTTCTTTCAAGTGGTTTAAATTGTCTTGAAGCATAGGCTATTACTTTACCTTCTTGCATCAAAATACAACCTAAACCATTTAATGAGCCATCACTATAAATGACAAATTCCTTACCCGGTTCAGGCTGTACTAATACAAGTACTTTCGTTAGTAGATCTTTCAATCGGTTAAAACTTTGCTGACATTCATCAGTCTATTCAAACTTTACATCTTTCTGCAATAATCGATTCATCGGAGAAGCTATCATAGAGAATCCCTGTACAAATCTTCGATAATAACTAGCTAAACCCAAAAAACTTCTAACTTTAGATACATTCTTCAGTGGATTCCAATTGACAATAGCTGAGATTTTACTTGGATCTACCCTGATGCCTTCGGCAGATACAATATGTCCTAGAAAACTCACTTCTCGAAGCCAAAATTCACATTTACTAAATTTAGCATATAACTGCTTCTCTCGCAGAATTTGCAACACAATTATCAAATGTTCTGCGTGTTCTTCTTCATCCCAAGAATAAACTAAAATATCATCAATAAATACTACCACAAATCTGTCTAAATACTGTCTGAATATCCAGTTCATCAAATCCATGAATACTGCAGGTGCATTAGTTAACCCAAACAGCATGACCAGAAACTCATAATGTCCGTACCTGGTTCTGAAGGTTGTTTTTGGCACATCTGACTCCTTTACCCGCAACTGATAATAATCTGATCGAAGATCAATCTTTAAAAACACTGTAGCACCTTTCAGTTGATCAAATAAATCATCAATCCGAGGTAATGGGTACTTATTATTTATGGTTACTTTATTAAGCTGTCGGTAGTCGATACACAGTCTTAAAGACTCGTCCTTCTTTTTCACAAACAGAACCGGAGCACCCCAAGGTGAATGACTCGGTCGGATAAAACCCCTATCAACAAGTCCTTGCAACTGTGTCTTTAACTCTTTTAATTCTGTAGGAGTCATCCGATACGGAGCTATGGAAATTAGAGTAGTTCCCGGAATCAAATCTATAGAAAATTCCACTTCTCTTTCTGGTGGCAACCCTGGTAATTCCTCTGGAAACACATCGAAAAATTTGCATACCACTGGCACGGCCTGTATCTTTGACTCAGATATCTTGGTGTCGAGTACAAAAGCCAAGTAAGCATCATACCTTTTTTTTGACATACCTCTGTGCTGTCATTACTAAAATCACATCAGATAACCCATCTATTTGATCAGTTTTAACCTGGAGCAACTCACCATTCTGACATTTTAGCACAATATATTTTTGTCTACAATTTACTACTGCATCATGCTGGGTTAACCAATCCATGCCCAATATCACGTCAAATTAATCAAATGGCAGTAACATCAAATCAGTCGGGAAACAATAACCTTTTACCATCAGTGGAAAATTTTTACAAATTTTATCCACCAAAACAGATTGACCCAGGGGGTTCGAGACTTTAACCACAAATTCAGTAGGTTCAACAGATAAATTTTTAACAATTGCAAGTTTAACACATATATATGAATGCGTAGAACCAGGATCAATCAATGCAATAATATCAGTATCAAGTAAAGAAAATGTACCCGTAATAACATCGGGTGCTGAGACATCTTCTCTGGCACGGATGGCATATGTCCTAGCAGGTGCTTGTGCTTCAGACCTGCCTGCAATATCTTTCGTAGCTCCTCGGCTACCACCGACATTACCAGATGGTCGAGGTGGTCTGCCCCTCGAAACTGGATTACTTAGCTTCGATATTTGTTCAGCTTCTTTTTCACCCCTTTCTGGACAATCTTTGAGGAAATGGTCAAAAGAACCATATCGGTAACAAGCCCCGCTTTTAAATCGGCATTCACCAAAATGAGCTTTATTACAATACTGGCATCTCGATTTAAGGGTACCAACACTGCCAACATTGGTCACTGATGGAGTGGAAGGTCTTGGATTAGTGCGTTGATAACCTTGCTCTCTACCCGAATACCCAGTGGATGAGGTAGAACGATCCTGGTACTTCTTCAATTTCTTTGGAGCAAAAAACTGAGATTTTCCCATTGGTCTTTTACTAAAAATTCGAGCTTCCCTCTCAGCCTGTTTCTTCTCTTTGCTCAATTCTTCTGCTTTATAAGCTCTCTCTGTTAATGTAGCAAACTCTCGAATTTCAAGAATTCCGATCAGTAACTTAATGTCTTCATTCAACCCTTCTTCGAATCGTTTGCACATTTCAGCTTCTAACTGTACCCATTCTCGAGCATATTTACTCAATCGAACAAATTCTTTTTCATACTCAGATACCGATCTATTGCCCTGTTTCAGCTCAAGAAATTCTTTTCTTTTATGATCAAGGAACCTCTGGCTGATATATTTCTTTTTAAATTCGTTCTGAAAGAACTCCCATGTAATTTCTTCTTTCGGAACAACTGAAGCTTTAGTATTCCACCAATGATAAGCTGTGTCTTTTAACAATGAGACGGCACATTTTAGACATTCTTCTGGTGTGCAAGATAATTCTTCCAAAACCCGAGTAGTATTCTCTAACCAGAATTCAGCCCGTTCGGAATCATCATCAACTGCTGCTCGAAATTCTTCGCCCCATTATATATTTCGAATTTTATCTCTCAAGCTTTCCTTTTCTCGATGATTCGATGCACTGCACTCTGTGGGATCTCGGGAGGCTGGTGGAGGAGCAAGAGTGGGAGCTTGAAACTTCTTGCACTCTGAGGTTAGTTCTTAAGTATTGATTAAACCATTCATTCATCATTTGAAATAAGGTTATTTTTGCCTCCTCCCCTCGACCCTCTGTCTCGGGCCTTCTATCGCTAGTTTCTTCTCTCTTTGTAATGGCCGGAGCATGACTCCCACTTCCTCAGTTGAGCTCGGTCGGATGACATTACTATAAGAAAAACACATTTAAATGGTCAAGAGATATCACACTATCAATAATAATTTAAATGGCATGTATAGCTAATCCCGTATTTGCTACATCGGTCCTAGAACCGGTTAAGCCATAGCTCTGATACCACCAAATGTAATACCCCTACTCGTACTCATTGCCGGAATACGGTACGAGGCATTACCGGAGTTTACGATTTTTTTTAATAATATTTTTTTTAATTTAATTTTTTTTACTCAATATATCCCCTTTTATAGATATCTAACCTTCCCTGCAAATTTTAAACCGAGACCAATCCACATCAACCAAACCAATTCAACATATTTTCAAAATAAATTCATGCATATTTATAAGATAACGTCATCACATACCCAAAACAAGGTTTGTTAACCATACCAATGGCTAACTTTACATTCATTTCACAGAATCATTTACTTTATTAGCTTATACATGCCATTGATTTCCAAAATAAAGTTTCTTCATATACTGAAATCCTGAGGTTGATAGTGTGATGTATCTCCGACCAAATCCGACCTCCGAGCTCTTAACACTACAAAACAGGAGAAAATGAAACAGGGTAAGCACTTTGTGCTTAGTAAGTCCATGTAACAAGAATTATACTTACCTAATATTTTCAATATAATGTAATAAACATTCATATATCCATTCAATGCATTATTACCCTACCATGCACAATTCAACATTCAAGTTAATCCAATAATTTTCATGTGTCAATAATATATACCATGATTGATGAACTCATCAATACCATGATTACCATTCCCTTATTATTTTTCTATATTTATCCCGTTGAATTTCTTGGAATTTTCGATGGATTTTCAGAGGTACACTTTTAGTGTACATTTCCGGGTCCGTCAATTCATATTCATGTGTACACATTTCCATTTCAGAGAGCACACTCCCGCGAACCTCATCCTTACAGCGGTATTACCAGTCCAGGCTAAATCCCCTGTAATATAAACTCATGGAGTATTGTCTGGATTACCAGTCCAGGCTAAATCCCCTGTAATGACAATTACTCTAATTAGCTTAGATCTGAATTACCAGTCTTTAGACTCTAATTCGGATTACCCGTTCGGGCTAAATCCATTTTTCAGAAATTCTTCGGGAGGGCTATATCAGGATAAGATCACCCATCCGGGCTAGATCCTTTTTATCGTCAATTCCTTTTCAAAGATCCATCGAAATTTCCTTTCATTCAACCGGGATTTCTTCCTTTTTTTTATCAAATATATCAATGTTTCATAAATTTCCATATAATGAACATTCAAATCATGTTCATATCAAAAACATGCATTTCAAGCATTTAAGAATATAATTCAAGTTACTTGAACTTACCTTGATACTTGTTCGTGTACAAAAATCTACTAATCCTGAACTTTTTCTTTTCCTCGATCTAGCTTCGTATTTGAATCTTCTGGATTGAAATATATAAATTTAATTATCAAATTAATACATTTCATGTTCATATGCAACAATTTCTATAATTTCATTATTATTATTTATAGTTTATTCAAAGCTGTCTATTTGAGTTTTAGTCACTAAATTATTTATAACTCGAGCTACGGAACTCCAAATTAAGATCCGTTAATTTTTCCTGAAACTAGGCTCGTATATCTTCTTACCATAAAATTTTTAGAATTTTTGGTTTGGCCAATAAGTACAATTTATTTTTTAAAGTCACCCATGTTCTGCTGTCTGACAGTTCTGACCCTTCTTCACTAAAAATTAATTATCTCTTCATACAGAATTCAGATGATGTTCCTGTTTGATTCTCTGGAAAATGGACTTATTCAGGATTCTAGATATATAAATTTAATCCCATAATTATTTTTATTCAAATTTTTATTATTTTTAAATTCAGAACAGGGGAACTCAAATTCATTCTAACAAAATTCGTTATATCTCATGATTTATAGATCTATTGCTTACACCGTTTCTTCTATGAGAAACTAGACTCAATAAGCTTTAATTTCATATTTTTTTAATCTTCTAATTCGATTCCTACAATTTATAGTGATTTTTCAAAGTTAGTCTACTGCTGCTGTCCAATATTGTTTTAGTGCAAAGTGTTTGTTTTTACTATTTTCCCCTAAGCTTTTAATAAATAACAATTTCATCCCTACTCAATTAGCCTCTCAATTGAGCTGATTTTTCTCAATTTACACTTTATTCTATCACCTTAAATTATTTTACAACCTTTAGGAATCAAAATTTGAGCAATAAACTTTAATTCCAAACATTTTCACAATTAGGTCCTAAAAATCAATTTCTATTGAAATTACCTAGTAAAATCATCTCATAAATAAATTAAAGCTTCAATTTCATTCTATTTCATCATAAAATTATATAAATCAACCATGGTGACTTTCAATTTCATCCATGAAATCAAAAACTAATGAATTTAATAGTAGGACCTAGTTGTAAAAGTCTTAGAAACACAAAAATTACAAGAAAAAGGCAAGGATTAACTCACTTGGTGCAAAAATTATGAAATGCCAGCTTAGAAAACCCTCCTATGGCATTTTTAGCTGCTGGAATTGAAGAGAAATGAAGAGAAATCTAGATATTTCCTATTTAGTCCTAGCTTTATTTAGTTAATTTTGTAATACTCCAATTTTGCCCTTAATTTATCAAATTTCCTGCTGATTTCATGCCCTTGCCGTCCAGCCCAAATAAAATTTGGGTCTAATTGCCTTTTAAATCCTCTCTTATTAGACACTTAAGCTATTTAATCATCCCATCCACTTTTACACCTTTTACAATTTAGTCCTTTTCATTTAATTAACTACCCAAACATTAAAATTTCCTAATGAAATTTTAATACCACATTACTAACATTTCATAAATATTTATAAAATTATTTTCGATTTGGTTTTATGAGATCGAGGTCTCGATACTTTATTTTTACCCAATTTCTTCAATAATTTCTTTTTCTAGCTAACCACTAAATCGGTAAAAAAAATTTATCGATATTTTCATACGATTTTCCTATTATATAAATATTCATGCAAAAATATTAAAATAAATTTATCTTTAAATCGGATTTGTGGTTATGAAACCACTGTTCCGATAACCTTGAATTTAGGCCATTACAAGTTAAGTGCTTTAGGGGGCACTATTTCTTTGGGTAAGTATCTGAATGTTCTAGTTTGGAGGCTGGTTGTGTGTACTGTTGCAAGGGTCGAATACCTAATGCTTTAGGCCGAATGCTTGGTTTAAGCAATGATTTATTAAGTTGTGTTCGACTTAGGTAGTTATGTTGATTGATTAAGTTTCGGTTTCATATGCATATCTAAAAGTGTTGCGGTGGTGACCCCATTTTGATTGCAAATCGGTGTGTAACTCTTATCCTGAAAAATCAGTGAACGGTGCGAAGTCAAAAACCTTACTATCAACACCACACAACAGTTATATTTACTACGAGTAGAGGGGTGGTGAGGTTAATTATTTGTCGATTATACCGACCAGCACTGGGCGCAACTTACTATTTCAAATTTATCCCAATAAACACTGGGTGCCAAATTCGTGTGATTGGTTAGATTTGTGTATCCATCTGAGTCAGGTTAATAGGAAGTAACTATGTAATTACAATTTGTACTACTAGACAGAACATAAGGAATTATGATGCAATTGCACTTTATCAACCAAATAGGTTTAGGAAATTACAATTTCTTGGAATTATAAAAAAGGTGTAATTTCTATACTAATATTTACACTTTCAACTAATTACTTGTAATTTCTATACTAATAATTACACTTTCATCTAATTACTTTGTAGTATCTAAGCACATCCTAAAAATCAAATTAGATATCACTTTGCATTTTTCTTTTATTTCCAACCCTATTCTTAGTATTCTTACTAATAGACAAATATGATTAACCTGGAAATTTATTAAAAAATAATTTTTTTTGTTTGAAATGAAGGATAATAGCACAATCGAAGTAATTCAAAATAAATAAAACTGTTGTTGGGTCACTTTGTTTTCACTAGAAATGAAGGAAAGTTGGGTCACTTTGTTTTCACTAGAAATGAAGGAAAATTAAACGAAATACCTCCCATTAAGAACCAAAGTTGCGAATGTAACCTTATTAAAAATAAGTTCTAAAAAAGCTAAGGGTGTTCCAATTTTGATCGTTCAATACCTCATATGATATTCATATTACTTTGTCAATTTTTCTCAATAATGTTGTTAATAATAGTTGTATTTAATATTAGGCGTAATATTAGAATTCAATCATCAACTAGGTATAAGGGTGTTTTAAAGGAAAATCTTGTAAGACAAATGTTTTCTATTGTTTTTGTCGAAACCATTTTTTAACGGATGTTTGAAAAACGGGGTTCAACTTTAAAAAATGAAAACGGGAGTCGCCACCAATCTTTTTAGGTGCGATTGGATCACCTTTAAACATTTTGGTCTACGAAAATTTTAGTAAACAGGGTCGGGAGTCGATTACGTACGAGGAAGGATTAGCACCCTCGCAACGCCCAAAATCGGTACCAAATTGAATAGTTTTCTATCTTAATGTCAAAATTTTGGAAGGGTTTAAAAATAGGATCTTTTAAAAGTCAGAATAGTTTGAGTTTAAAACCGAGATTCCTTCATTCCAAAAATATATAAATATCACATCCAGCATGATAGGACATGAAATTCTAAAATTCTTGTAACTGAAATCACCTCGTAATTTATAAAATCATTTAGAAGGGTATTTTAAGTATTTAGACAAATGGGAAATCACAACCCAGCATGTTAGGGCACCATTTCCCGAATTCCTAAATACGAAAAAACATTACCTCATTTTTAAAACTCTTTGGGGTTAAATAAAAAATTTAAACGATGATGCATTTAACATATTTCAAGATATCAATAATAACATAAACTACATGGTACATATTTTAGCAATTCATGCAAATATACCTTAAAAAACAACATACATTAACATTTCATGCAAAACACAACGTGAAAAACCCTAAATTTCATAACATGTATGCAAACATAGCTTAAAATAACAACATAAATAATCAATTTTTATGCAAATATATAAAAACAATAAATAACATAAAAAATAATTTAAGATAAAATTAACATACTAAAAAACACTAAATAAAAAACATATGAAAATAAATCAACAAATTTATGAACATATATAAAATAAGTCAAAAAGGAAATAAATGCAGTATAACAAATATTTAAAACAGTACATAAATAGTGAAAACTGTGTTTTTTTTTTAAAAAAAGGTTAATATATATACATTTAATAAAAAAATATTATATGGTATAATAACCTAATATATATACTTATAATAATATGTTAAATAGGAACAAAATTTTGTAATAAGTTTAGAAGATTATATAACAAACTAAATATTCAATAATATATAAAATGTAATTTTTAATAATAATTTACAAGTGTTAAAATTATAATAATAAAGATAAAGATAAATAACATAATAATATATGATAAAATATAAATAGATAGTAGATAATATATAATAGACAACATAACATAATAATATAAATATATATTAAAATAATATACGATAAATAATTTTTTATATATAAATAATGTTTATAGTAAAATAAATAATATATAAAATAAATTTTAAAATAAATAAATAAAAATTTAGAAATATATAAAAAAGGATTGAAATTAATGATTAATAAAACTATAGGGTTAATTTTTAAAATATCAAAACTGAATTTAGGGCCTAATTAGAGTGCGCGTTTAAAGAGAGGGACTCACTGGGTAAATAACCCTAATCCCTAAAACGTCACCGTTTCCAGCATTTAGATATCGCAGGCTCGAGACTAAATTGAAATTAAAAATAAAGTTATTGGGCAAAATTTAAATATGAAAGAAACTTAATTTTAAAGGATAGAAATGCGGAAGGACCAATTGGACAATTATCCCTATAACAGAAAAACACGCGGATCCCTTGGCCGGGTCGAGTCGACACACGGGTTATATGCTTAAACGGTGTCGTTTTAAGGCTTATTATTTTAAGCCAAAACGGTGTCGTTTTATACTATTATAAAAACAAAATTTTACACCCAAATTCATTTAAACCCTGCCCTTTTTTAAAAAAAAATCTAAAACTCTCTCTCGGTTCTTCTCCTCAACCCGAAATCCGGCAAAAGCTCTGACGGTCGACCACTACACGCGCCACCATACGCGCCATTGTACGCGGCGGTCGGAGAGTCTAAAATCTCCCGTTTTCTAAGCACGTCAAAAGTAACCCCCTTTCCCTCTTTATTTTAGTAATATTCTTTAAAAAAATGTTGTTTTGTATGTATTGAGAAAAAAAAACAGAAACGAAAAATAATAATAAACAAAATATCACCTTTCTTTTTAAAAAAAAACACTGTTTATATTTCTGTTTTCATAGTAAATCGTACAACTGTTTGCGTATGTGGTTTCCCCCCCGTGTCCTATTACAATGATAGTCCTCGGGCTTTATAGCCACTGTTTACATTTGGCAAGAATAATTTCCTTCGATTTCTTCCTATTTTTGTGCTGCTATGCTGCCTTTCTTTCCATTTGTGTGCAGGTGAGTGCGAAAATCACAGCAGTGATGAAGGCTTGACGATGGCGGAGACAGACCAGGCATTGACTGCGCACTGGTGCTTGCGGTGCGAGATCTTCTGACTTTTGGTATGGCTTGGGAACTGGGCGCAAACCCTAGCTAGGGTTTCTCGAAGCTGAAGATAGGTTGGGCCAATTGGGCCGATTAAGTCTTGGGTTACTGGACTAGTTTAGGTTATCAGGGTATTTGATTGTAAATGGGCTGCTGGGTTAAGCGAGTTATTAGGTTAGTGTTTAGCTGGGTTATGGGTGTAACGGGTTACTGGGTTAGGCATTTAATTTTGGGCCTACAGGTTAGTAGGCTATGGTATTTGGGTTCTGTAAAAGGACTTAAATGGACTGTTTAATTTTATTCTTTTGATTAATTTCATTTTTTTAATTTTTGTAAGCCTGGGCAAAATATGGGTTCTACAGCTGCCCCTCTTTGCTCATTGTTGTGAAACAAGAATAGAGCAAAGATATAAAAGAACCAATTTTTCCCGGGCTCGCCGAGTCTTGAGTTCTTCGATCTGCTCCCCGTTGAATATAGAGACGCCCAAATCATCTTGAATCAGCCTTGATGAAGGTCAAATCTACTAATGTCTTCGATTTGCTCTCCGTCCATTACAGAGATGTCAAATCATCTTGGATCTGCCTCGACAAAGGTCAGATCTGCTATGTCTTCGATTTGCTCCCCGTCAAATACAGAGATGCCAAATCATCTTCTTGGTTTTGCTCCTCGTCGAATACGGAGATACCAAATCTGTCATCTTGGATCTGCTCCCCGTTGAATATGAAGATGCCAAATCATCTTGGATCTGCTTCCCGTCGAATACGAAGATGCCAAATCAGCTATCTTCGATATGCTCTCTGACAATACAGAGACGCCAAATTTGCTATCTTCGATCTGCTCTCTGACAATACAGAGACGCCAAATCTGCTATCTTCGATCTGCTCTCTGTCAATACAGAGATGCCAAATCTGCTATCTTCGATCTACTCTCTGACAATACAGAAATGCCAAATCATCTTGGATCGCTTGGTAGAAGCTTTGAAGGTCACATCCGCTATGCTTTAGCTGTTACCCT
The DNA here is from genome assembly GCA_025698465.1 of Gossypium longicalyx. Lineage (NCBI taxonomy): Eukaryota > Viridiplantae > Streptophyta > Magnoliopsida > Malvales > Malvaceae > Gossypium > Gossypium longicalyx. Next base: position 93,697,289 of record CM047000.1, on the reverse strand, counting down.
CTCGCTTAGGGGTTAAGGCGCATCAATCTTCATTGTCTCTTGAAGGACATAACCTGTATAATGTGTATGAGTTCATGCCTAATGATTAGGATGCTATGATCGAAGTGAGTCAAATGCTCTTAATTAAACCTATTATAATGCAAAATGTTTATGAATATGACCCCTATTCTAGACGTCACCACTCATTCCTTCGTCGGAGTTTATCCTTATTTCTCTCGAAGTATCATTTTTACTCAGCCTGTGGGTTTGTACCATTCTTCAAATGCTATGACCCACCAAAAATGTCTGTAAGATGATCCTCTCTTAGGATCAAATCATTTGATTTGTCCAATCATTATTTTGGACCAAAGAAAGGATTTTCTCGAGTTCTTTCAAACCTCACTTACGTGAATTCTTCGAATAATTGTTCTATTTTAGTTTCTTGTGTTATCTAGAAATTTCTAGAGTAATGAGCAAAACTTCATTTGTAAAAATTATTTAGTTCATCTATCATTATTTTAATGCAACATACTTTAAGAATAATGGAAGATGAATTTAATCTTGAGAATAATTAGATTTGAATGAATCTGTCAAAAATACAAAGAAAATTAATCTGATAGCCTATCTTTGAGAAGAAAGAGACTCTAAAGATATCAAATAGGACAAAAGTTAGATGCCCTAGATATCGCCGCTTGAGCGTCTATACACCAGCTTCATAAAGACTTTCTTGAGTTCAGCATGTGTTTTAAAAGATCCAAAGTACTTTGTTGATGCCCCGATATGCAACGCACTTCGCTCTTTGTTGAATCAGATATAGCAAGATTACCGTGTGCTCTTCAAAATTTGAGCTGCCCTTTCGGGTTTTCAACTCAAAACCCCTTTGGTCACAAGGCGCCCTTTGCGGGTTTTCACCCTGGATTCTCCTCTCTTTTAGAAAAAGTACTTTTGATCGAGTGCAATTCACCTGGATTGGGTAAACTCTTCCTATCCATTTCCGTTAAGATCAATGCACCCCCAGAGAAGGCCTTCTTCATGACATACGGCCCTTCCCAATTCGGTATCCATTTTCCTCTAAAGTCCTTCTGAATGGGAAGGATCTTTTTCAGCACAAGATCCCCCTCGTGGAATTCTCTTGGTCGCACTTTCTTGCCGTAAGCTCGCATCATTCGCTTCTGATACATCTGACCATGACAAATGGCCCTTAGCCTCTTTTCCTCAATCAAGTTCAACTGATCATATCGTAATTGTATACATTCAGCTTCATCCAACTTTATCTCTGACAAGACTCAAATAGACGGTATTTCCACTTCAATGGGTAACACTGCTTCCATCCTATAAACCAACGAGAAAGGAGTTGCCCCAGTAGAGGTTTTGACAGATATTCGATAGGCAAAGAGTGCAAACGGTAGTTTCTCATACCAATCTCTATAAGTCTCAGTCATCTTCCCCACTATCCTCTTGATGTTCTTGTTGGCTGCTTCTACTGCCCCATTCATTTTTCGGTGATACGGAGAAGAGTTATGATGCTTAATCTTAAACTGACTGCAAACTTCTACTATCGTTCTGTTGTTCAAGTTCAATGCATTGTCTGATATGATCCTTTCAGGCATCCCATACCAACAAATGATCTCTTTCTTCAAGAATCGACTTACAGCTGACTTAGTAACATTCGTATAAGAAGCAGCCTCTACCTACTTCGTGAAGTAATCAATGACCACAAAAATAAAGCGATACCCATTTGAAGCTTTTGGTGATATTGGCCCAATGACATCCATGCCCCACATGGAAAAAGGCTATGGAGAAGTCATAACATGTAGAGGTGAAGGTGGTACATGAATCTTGTCTCCATAAATCTGACATTTATGGCATTTCTTGGCGTAGTTGATACAATCCCCTTCCATAGTAAACCAATAATATCCAAACCTCATGATTTGTCTAGCCATCATGAAACCATTAGCGTGCGTCCCACAAATACCCTCGTGAACTTCTTCCAAGATTAACTTAGCTTCCACGGCGTCAACACATCTCAACAGTACTTGGTCCTTTCTTCTTTTGTACAAGATGTCCCCATCCAAAAAGTAGTCGCAGGCTAATCTCCTTAAAGTTCGCTTCTCATTTTCAGTTGCCTGTTCTGGGTATTTACGATCTCTCACATATCGTAATATATCCTGATACCAATGGTTATCATCCTTTTTTTCTTCCTCAATATTGCAACAGCGAGCTGGAGCCTCAAAGATACTCATCTGAATGGGTCTCATCTCCTCCTTTTTATTCGCTTTAATCATTGAAGCCAAAGTTGCTAGAGCATCTGCCATCTGGTTTTCGTCTCGTGAGATATAATTGAAAGTGATGTCATCGAACTCCTCAAGTAACCCCAAAACTACCCTTCGATAATTGATCAATTTAGGATCCCTTGTCTCCCATTCACCTTTAAGCTGGTAAATTACCAACGCAGAGTCTCCATATACTTCCAAGGTTCTTATTCCTCGTTCTATAGCCGCTCGGAGTCCCATAATGCACGCTTTATACTCGGCCATATTGTTTGTGCAATCGGAATCCAACTTACATGTGAATGGATAATAATCGCCATTTGGAGATACCAGGACTGCCCCAATTCCATTTCCCACCGCATTGGATGCCCCATCAAAGCTTAACTTCCAAGGACAATCCTCTGTAGTTGCTACACACATCAACTCCTCATTTGGGAAATCAAAATTCAATGGCTCATAGTCCTCTAGAGATCTACTAGCCAGAAATTCAGCTATCACGCTTCCTTTTATAGCCTTCTAGCTCACATAGACTATGTCAAACTCTTAAAGCAGAATTTGCCACCTCACCATTCTCTCATTCAAAGCTGTTGACTCCATCATATACTTCAAAGGATCAAGTTTTGAAATAAGCCAAGTAGTATGATATAGCATGTACTGTCTTAACCTTCGAGCCATCCAGATTAAAGCACAACACAATTTCTCAATTGGCGAATATCTCATCTCACACTCTGTGAATTTCTTGCTGAGGTAGTATATTGCCTTCTCATTTCTTTCTGACTCGTCATGTTGACCAAGCACACATCTCATAGAACTGCTAAATACTGATAAGTATAGTATTAATGGTCTATCTAGACTGGGCGGAGACAACACCGGAGCGTTCAACAAGTACTGCTTGACCCTTTCGAAAGCATTCTGGCATTCCTCATCCTAAGTGCCTTGATTGTGCTTTCTAAGGAGGCGAAAGATAGGATCACACTTCTCAGTTAGTTGTGAAATAAACCGAGCGATGTAATTCAATCTTCCTAGAAATCCTCGAACGTCCTTCTGAGTTTGCGGTGGAGGCAATTCTCGTATGGCTCTGACCTTATCTGAGTCCACTTCTATCCCCTTTTCACTGACCACAAAGCCTAATAACTTCCCTGATCTAGCTCCAAAGATGCATTTTACCAGATTGAGCTTCAACTGAAATTTCCTTAATCTCAGGAACAACTTCCTCAAAACTTCAATATGTTCCTTCTCTGTTCGAGATTTAGCAATCATGTCATCAACATACACTTTGATCTCCTTGTGCATCATATCATGAAATAAGTTCAGCATAGCCCGTTGGTATGTTGTCCCTGCATTCTTCAATCCAAACGGCATTACTTTGTAACAAAAGGTGCCCTAAAATGTTATGAAAGTGGTTTTATCCATGTCTTTCGGATGCATCTTTATCTGGTTGTACCCCGAGAAACCATCCATGAAGGAGAACAACGAATATCCCGTTGTGCTGTCTATCAAAGTGTCTATGTGTAGCAGAGGGAAATTATCTTTTGGGCTAGCTTTGTTTAGATCTCTGTAATCAATGCACATTCGTACCTTCCCATCCTTCTTAAGGACTGGTACAATGTTAGCTACCCATTCAGAGTACTTCACCTCTTGTAAGAACCCTGCATCGAACTGCTTCTTGAATTCGTCCTTTATCTTCAATACGATATCTGGCCTCATTCTTCGCAACTTCTGTTGGACTGGCTTACAATCTTGTCTTATTGGAAGACGATGCACCACAATATCAATATTTAACCCTGGCATATCTTGATAGGACCATACGAAGATATCCTTGAACTCATATAGCAATTTAATCAGTCCTTGCCTTGTGTCCTCGGCAATATGGGTGTCGATTTTCCCCTCTTTCCCTTCCTCTAGGGTTACGTTCTCTATCGCCTCTTTCTCATGGGGCATGATTTGTTTCTCCTCATGTTTTACCATCCTCAACAGATCTGGAGACACATCACTATCCTGGACATCTTCAAAATCCTGAGATTCCTCTAAACACATGTCTTGCTCGCGAGAAAAATTAGAATTTGTAATATCAGTGCTCATGTCATTGATATCTAGGGACCTGTGAAGTATAAAGAATATACAAAGAATGAATGAATTCAAGAATGACTATTTATATGCTATGAATGAAAGAAAAAGAATTGCAAAAGTTTAACGGAATATTGATTGATAAAAATGAAATAATACTCGTTCAAATTGATAAAAGTTATGTTTTATTAAAAAAATAATAGATGATCGTAAGCCCATTCCACAAATGTAATCCTATTACTCCTAGGCCCTAGAGTAACTAGAATGTTTTGAGAATTACTCTGAAAAATTCCTAAAGACAACAGGAAGTTCCTCCGCAGTCCAATTGTTCAGAGAACTTCCCAGTTCGTAAGGGCGAATGCCCTCAAGGTTTCCTTGCTCCGATCCTTCATCGTGTATAGCATTAATCTGATGACTTTCTTCTATAAGTAATCCTCCCGATAAGAAGTTTTGGGATATTAGAGGGAATGTCATTGGCTCCCACTCCACTTCTCTTCCATTAAGGCGCGCCCTTCTTCCCTCTTGGCGCTTCTCAACTTCATTCCTTCTTTGCTTATAGTTTGGCTTGAAGCCCAGACCAAAGCGATCTCTCTTCTCTTTCAGTTCTGGGATTTGAGTCCCTCCTTGTAGGTAATTTCCTAACCCTCTTCCTGGTAAGGCTCCATTTCCCACCATCATTTGTAGAGCCATCCTCGTGGCTCTTGCTATCTTTGGCACCGGTAGCTCACTCCCTTCTGAAATGAAGGTTACATTCACAAATTCTAAAGAGCGAAAGGAATACTCAATAGACTCTTCGTTCATCTCAACATAAGGGGCCTTGCTAGTGACTGCGGCTATAATGTCCTCCTCCGCATTGATGGATACCAATCGTCCATCCGTCACTAACTTTAATTTCTGATGCAATGATGAGGGCACCGCTCCCGCTGAGTGTATCCATGGCCTCCCTAATAAGCAATTGTAGGAGGGCTTGATATCCATCACCAAGAAGTCTATTTCGTATATATTCGGCCCAATTTCCAAGGGGATGTCAATCCTTCCCATCACCTTCCTTTCTATACCGTCGAAGGCTCTTACCACATTTTGACATATCTTCATGTGAGAACCGTCAATGAGTAATTTGTTCAATATAAACAATGGTAGAACATTCAAGGCCGATCCGTTATCGACAAGCACGTTTGGGAGTGTGTACCCCTTGCATCGAGTGGTGATGTGCAAGGCCTTAGTTGACCCCTTGCCCCCCAGTGAGATTTCATCATCATTAAAGTAGATGAAATTATCCGCACTTATGTTATTCACCAACCGGTCCAGCTTGTTAACGGATATGTCATGGGTGACATATGTTTCATTGAGCACCTTCATTAATACATCCCGATGCACCTCAGAACTCAGAAGTAGAGCCAATACTGATATGCGAGCTGGCTGCCTGCGCAACTGCTCGACCATGCTATACTCGCTATGCTTAAGGAACTTTAGAAATTCCTTAACCTCTTCCTCCTTTACTGGCTCCTTGACAGGTACTTCAGCCTCTTTCTCCTTCTCCGCACTAATATTCTTTATTTTTGTGGGCTCCTCTCTGACGCCCATTGTATCATACCGCTTCCCACTCCGTGTATAGGAACCCTCAACTTGTACATCCTTAGACGTACTGGCTATACTCTCCTCCTCCGGCACTGTCACACTGTAGTCATAACTCTATGGTACCCTCTTGCTATCTTTATAAGAGAAAGGCGTAGGCTTATGGATAATGACCTTTGGTATCGTTTGTGCCCCCACTTCATTATTCCCCAGCAGGGAAATAATAATCCTTGGCCAGCTATTTCCTTTCTGTTCATCCTCCAGCACACATACTTGTTTTTCACAAGAGCTACCTTCAAAAATTTGTAGCTCTTTGTTGTCTATAAAGCCTTGCACCAAGGCCTTGAATTCTTCACAATCTTGAACTTCATGTCCTTCTTTCTCATGGAACTCACCATAGTTCCTTGCTTCTCTTCTCTTGTTTTTAAAGGTTAACATACCTCTCTTCATCATCTCCTCCCAAATCACCTTCATAGGCATTCTCACCTCAGCAACATCTTCCTTCATTCTCCTCTCACTGACTTCGCCGATGGCATTCACTCCTTGATCGCTATGATTTGGCAACGGGTTTTCAGTATTAGGAGTATTGTCGAACTTCACTATCCCCATCTTAATAAGCCTCTCTACAGCCTTCTTAAAACCGGTACAGTTTTTGATCGAATGCCCCGATATTCTAGCATGGTATTCGCATCTGGCGTTTACATCATATCATTTGGGATATGGGGGCTGCAGTGGTTTCAAGTGAAAAGGAGCAATAGCATGTGCATTATATAAGCTTTAATAAAGCTCACGATACGTCACGGGGATAGGTGTAAACTGCATTCTTTCAGAATTCTACCTTGTACTCGACTCCTGCTTTTGAGAACTCTGTTGCTCAACCGCAGCTGTTTTAGGTTGACCAACTGTGATTGCCTTCGTGTTGAAGGTGCTTGTATTATTCACTTCACTATCCTTTCTCCTTGGGGCCAATCTTTTGGTCGCTTCCCCCTAGATTTTGCCACCCCTTATGGCATTCTCGATCATCTCTCCCGCCATGACTACATCTGCAAAGCTTTTAGTGGTGCTCCCAATCATATGAGTGATGAATGGAGCCTTTAGAGTGTTGATGAACAACATGGTAGTCTCATTCTCCAACAACGATGGTTGAACTTGCATTGCCACCTCTCTCCATCTCTGTGCATATTGCCTAAAATTTTCATTAGGCTTTTTCTCCATGTTTTGCAGCGTGATCCTATCCGGAGTCATGTCAGTCACATAATTGTACTGCTGCATGAAGGCTTGTGCAAGATCCCTACATGAACTTATTTTGGCCCAGCTCAGTTGATTATACCATTTGGCTGCTGCTCCAATTAAACTGTCCTGGAAATAGTGGATGAACAGTTGATCATTATTCACATACCCAGTCATCCTCCTACAGAACATCGTAATGTGGGCTTCTGGGCAAGTAGTCCCGTTGTACTTCTCAAATTCTGGCATTTTGAATTTGTGAGGAAGCACCAAGTCTGGGACCAAGCTTAGATCTTTGGCATCAACTCTATGATGCCCATTAGCATTCTCTAAAGCTTTGAATTTTTCCTCCAACCATTTGCAACGTTCTTCCAACTGTCTTGCAGCCTCATTTCTTAAATCCTCTTTTTCAGCCATGTCTATGTCAAGAATGGCAGGATTTCCAGGATTGTCGCCCAAATTGAATCTTGAGCTGGTTGGGAAATTTATGGGGATCCCAGCATCGGCCGACCCTTGTTGAGGCCTTATAGTGACAGATGGCCTCCTAAGAAGTGCCTCGGTTTGTGTAGGCACGTGGGGTGGGGTGGAACTTGGAGGATGATCCTCACCATCCTCGCCAGTAATTGCCATGGGAGCCTTTCCCTTATCAGTGGCCCTCAGTAGTTGAGTCATCTCAGCCATCATGTTCCTTTGAGCCTCTAACATTTTCTCCCTCATGTTGTTTTGTATTTTTGCAAATTGCTCCTGAAATTGGTCCTACATGTCCTTCTGTAGCTGTTCAAATCTTTGGTCCATGTTCTTAGTTTTTGCACGAGTTCCGTAGTGATGTGTGATTTCCAGATTTCCCTCCCTAACTCTCAAGTAATTTTAGCTAATTAGGGTCTTTCTATAACCTTGAATGCATATGATGCAATAGGATGCTATGAAATGCAAATGCATGAATGCAAAAAGATGTCGATTATGATTCAGTTTCATTTTAGAAAACGTTATTTAAGGAACAAAAATCTTTTCATAAAATGGATTACAAATATGTTTTTTCCCGTAGACCTAGAGTCTTAACCCTATCTAATAACAATGCTAATTCTCGTCCTCTGTCTGACGATGACTCATATTTTGTACTCAATACATTAGCTTGTGCTGCTAGGTCTTGTAAATGATCAGCAACCTCTCGAATTTAGACTATAGCTTCTCCCATGAGATAATCCCTATCTCCAACTTGATCTTAAAGATGGTGAAATTCTCCTTTCCACTGTTCTTCTTTTGCCTCGAGCTGCTCAATCTGTAGCTCGCAGTCCTGTAGTGTTGCTTCCAACCCACCAATATTGTGCTTCATTTCCTCAATCTTATCCAAGCTTGCCTTTAACTCGACCACAAAGTTACGACTTTGGTGATGATGAAGAGATCGCCCAAGCTCAGCCACCTTAGTTTTCAATCCTTGATTTTCCTTCTCTAGGGTCTGATTACACAACTGCATCTCTTGGAACTTCTTCTCCCAATACTCAACCTTGGCTATTTCTTCTTGAACCTCTTGTTGCCACTGCTCTGAAGACCAATCCAGCTCTCTTCAATGATAGCTGTGTCTTCTTATACTGTGTCTTTAAATCATCTCGATCTTCCTCAATCTTCCTCTTTTCTTTCCTTACTTTTTCGACTTCGATTTTCTGAACGTCAACGTCTAAGTTCAGGTACATCTTTTCCTCCTCAAGCCTCTCTATCTTTCTTCCAAGCTCCAAACTCTTCCTTTCGAACTCTTGCTTTATAACCTCCAACTCTGATGGAATCACTCGTAAACTCTCCTCTAGTGATCGAGCCACCCCCAAAATTGGCCTAGGGACATTATCATTGACTCTCCTACTAAACCACCCTTTATACTCAAAGGTTGACATCGAGCCTTTGGTCAAGATCTTCATACAGAAAGGCTTCTTCCAAGCTTCAGAAATCTCTCGCATCCTCTTCTTATAGTGATCTCCTTTATAAGAGAAATCACTCTGAGCTAAACCCTGTGTAGCCGGTATGAACTGCCTCGCTCGATATTGCCTTAGAACAAGCAATGGTGCATATCCAACAACTCCCCAAATTCCTGGCAAAGGGACCCAATAAAAACTGCCACAAAGGTAAAGGACTTCACTAGGAACCAACCAAGGAGCCTTCCACATAACATCTTCCTCTCGAAGATTCTGAAGAATGTCTATCCACCTCTCCTCTAAAATGTCATCTCTCCTAGGCATGTCTACTCCTTCCTTTAAGGGAGAATAACCCTCAAAGAATACTCGGCAAGGAACCCTATCAAGCTTCCAGAAGTGGCTATGGAGCCAGACTAGCAACAATTATGCACATCCAATAAATCTACCCTCGCCGGCCCTCTGACATGCACTCAAAGATCTAAATGTCTCAGCTAGGATTGCTGGTACCGGTGTATTCTGCTTACCAACGTGATCGAATAAATTCATGACTGCCTCATCTATGTGCCCCAACGCCTTTAAGAAAATCACCATGCCGTAAATACTCAAAGCCAAGACGTCGACCCTTTTCTTTACGTCTGGATGTGTCGATATCAAATCCCTCAAAACGGCCCATGGAACGCACTTACTATCACCCTTTTGCTACACGCGAGCTACAGCCCACTCTGCTCACTCATCCCAGTAATCATCACCAATTTCTTCACAAAAGTTGGAAAGCTAGCAAGCCTAACATAAGCCTTGTGACCCTGAATCCTCGGGCAACGCAGTAGATTCGTATACTCCTCTAAAGTAGGTACAAGATCAACATCACCAAATGTAAAGCAACTATAAGCAGGGTTCCAGAACTGTACTATAGCTCAGAACAGATGTTTATCTACCTTGATATCTAGCAAATAGGGAAGATCTCTATAATTCTGATAGAAAAGTTGCTTAGCCTCGTCATCCCATTGGGCCAAAATGTCTCTCAACTCTTGAAACTCATTCTGTGTCGAATTAATATGAGTAAAGTCCCATAACTCTGAGGTATACCCCTCGGTAATACACTCTCCTTTCTCTAACTGGGTTTTCTCTGACCAGGTACAAACAGAGGCATTGTCCTCCACTTTATCAAGATATTCGTTCCCCATTACAAAACTTTCTAACCTAGAAATCGAACCGTGAATCGATACCTTTGAATGTTTGAATGACATGCAATGATAGCATAATAGAGTAAGTCAGTATCACATGAAAGTATAACAAACAAGCACTTATAAGGATAGCATACTAAAGGTTATCACTCTACTCCCTTGGGTAAGCACTTTAAGCTCACTATATGTGTTTCAATTCTAAAGCAAGGGTACCTGAACCAGCAGATTCCTCGGTCTTCACCCATTATAGGCTCATATAGACCAAGTTCAGTTCAAGGGGACACATTTCCCTATGGCCATGCGGAGATGAAAATCTCACGAAAACATAGGTACAGTATCCCGGAAGCAATCCACTAGCTCATACGGAGGTGAAAACCTCACGAAAGCGTAGCTTCTCACTCTCACTTAGAGGTGTGACCAACGATCATGCAAATGCAATGTGTGCAAATAATATAACAAACATATGCAACAAACACATGAAAAGGGATCTTTATCTTTAAATCCTTTCAAATTTTTAGCATTAAGACAAAAAGTTATCAATTTTTGGCTTGACTCTCTTATTTTCCCCAGTGGAGTCGCCAAGCTGTCGAAACCATTTTTTAACGGATGTTTGAAAAACAGGGTTCGACTTTAAAAAATGAAAACAGGAGTCACCACCAATCTTTTTAGGTGCGATTGGATCACCTTTAAACATTTTGGTCTACGAAAATTTGAGTAAACAGGGTCGAGAGTCGATTACGTACGAGGAAGGATTAGCACCCTCGCAACGCCCAAAATCGGTACCAAATTGAATAGTTTTCTGTCTTAATGTCAAAATTTTGGAAGGGTTTAAAAATAGGATCTTTTAAAAGTCAGAATAGTTTGAGTTTAAAACCGAGATTCCTTCATTCCAAAAATATATAAATATCACATCCAGCAAGATAGGACATGAAATTCTAAAATTCTTGTAACTGAAATCACCTCGTAATTTATAAAATCATTTAGAATGGTATTTTAAGTATTTAGACAAATGGGAAATCGCAACCCAGCATGTTAGGGCACCATTTCCCGAATTCCTAAATACGAAAAAACATTACCTCATTTTTAAAACTCTTTGGGGTTAAATAAAAAATTTAAACGATGATGCATTTGACATATTTCAAGATATCAATAATAACATAAACTACATGGTACATATTTTAGCAATTCATGCAAATATACCTTAAAAAACAACATACATTAACATTTCATGCAAAACACAACGTGGAAAACCCTAAATTTCATAACATGTATGCAAACATAGCTTAAAATAACAACATAAATAATCAATTTTTATGCAAATATATAAAAACAATAAATAACATAAAAAATAATTTAAGATAAAATTAACATACTAAAAAACACTAAATAAAAAACATATGAAAATAAATCAACAAATTTATGAACATATATAAAATAAGTCAAAAAGGAAATAAATGCAGTATAACAAATATTTAAAACAGTACATAAATGTGAAAATAGTGTTTTTTCTTTTTAAAAAGGTTAATATATATACATTTAATAAAAAAATATTATATGGTATAATAACCTAATATATATACTTATAATAATATGTTAAATAGGAACAAAATTTTGTAATAAGTTTAGAAGATTATATAACATACTAAATATTCAATAATATATAAAATATAATTTTTAATAATAACTTACAAGTGTTAAAATTATAATAATAAAGATAAAGATAAATAACAATATAATATATGATAAAATATAAATAGATAGTAGATAATATATAATAGACAACATAACATAATAATATAAATATATATTAAAATAATATACGATAAATAATTTTTTATATATAAATAATGTTTATAGTAAAATAAATAATATATAAAAAAATTTTAAAATAAATAAATAAAAATTTAGAAATATATAAAAGAGGATTGAAATTAATGATTAATAAAACTGTAGGGTTAATTTTTAAAATATCAAAACTGAATTTGGGGCCTAATTAGAGTGTGCGTTTAAAGAGAGGGACTCACTGGGTAAATAACCCTAATCCCTAAAACGTCACCGTTTCCAGCATTCAGATATCGCAGGCTCGAGACTAAATTGAAATTAAAAATAAAGTTATTGGGCAAATTTTAAATATGAAAGAAACTTAATTTTAAAGGATAGAAACGCGGAAGGACCAATTGGACAATTATCCCTATAACAGAAAAACACGTAGATCCCTTGGCTGGGTCGAGTCGACACACGGGTTATATGCTTAAACGGTGCCGTTTTAGGGCTTATTGTTTTAAGCCAAAACGGTGACGTTTTATACTATTATAAAAACAAAATTTTACACCCAAATTCATTTAAACCCTGCCCTTTTTAAAAAAAAATCTAAAACTCTCTCTCGGTTCTTCTGCTCAACCCGGAATCCGACGAAAGCTCTGACGGTTGACCACTACACGCGCCATCGTACGCGGCGGCCGGAGAGTCTAAAATCTCCCTTTTTCTAAGCACGTCAAAAGTAACCCCCTTTCCCTCTTTATTTTAGTAATATTCTTTAAAAAATGTTGTTTTGTATGTATTGAGAAAAAAAAACAGAAACGAAAAATAATAATAAACAAACTATCACCTTTCTTTTTTAAAAAAAAAAACACTATTTGTATTTCTGTTTTCGTAGTAAATCATACAACTGTTTACGTATGTGGTTTCCCCCCGGTGTCCTATTACAACGATAGCCCTCAGGCTTTATAGCCACTGTTTAAATTTGGTAATAATAATTTCCTTTGGTTTCTTCCTATTTTTGTGTTGCTATGCTACTTTTCTTTCCATTTGTGTGCAGGTGAGCGCGGAAATCACAGCGGTGATGAAGGCTTGACGATGGCGGCAACGGACCAGGCATTGACTGCGCACTGGTGCTTGCGGCGTGAGATCTTCTAACGTTTGGTATGGCTTGGGAACTGCGGCGCAAACCCTAGCTAGGGTTTCCCGAAGCTGAAGATAGGTTGGGCCAATTGGGCCGATTAAGTCTTGGGTTACTGGACTAGTTTAGGATATCAGGGTATTTGATTGTAAATGGGCTGCTGGGTTAAACGGGTTATTGGGTTAGTGTTTAGCTGGGTTATGGGGGTAATGGGTTATTGGGTTAGGCATTTAATTTTGGGCCTACAGGTTAGTAGGCTATGGTATTAGGGTTCTGTAAAAGGACTTAAATGGACTGTTTAATTTTATTTTTTTGATTAATTTCATTTTTTTAATTTTTGTAAGCCTGGGCAAAATATGGGTTCTACAGCTTTTTACGGTGAAAAAGTACTTTTGGCCTTGCAACAGCAATGAAGAACACCCCTTACTTACTTTTAATCTAACTGATGTGAGCATTTATTTTCTCAAAGTTCGTGTAGAAATTGTATGGACTAATTTGAATCTAAATACTGAACTAAGTAAAAAAAATTTATGCTATGTGTAACATCCTAGTTTTTGGGGTTAGAAGTTTTAAGGTTTGTGGTTAGGGTCAATGAGTAGGTTTGTCAATTGAATTTGTTTTCGTGTTTTATTATCAGAATGAGCTTGCTGGTTTAGTGGTTGTGAGTGTGGAAGGTGACTTATCGGTCTCGTGCTCAAATCCTTGTGAGTATTGTGATATTTTTTTATATTTTTTATTATTTTATTTAATTATTTATTAATTAAATTTAGTTAGTGAGTTAAAAGTTAAAGCTCACATTTTTCCCCACGTTCTTTTTGGTTTCTCTCCCTCCCACGTTCTCTTCTTATTCCTTGTTCATAAAACTTATTTTAGGATTCTTCGTTTGGGGAAATTTTCCTTTTGCATTGTTTTCAACCTCATAACTTCAGAAGCTGGTGCCAAATTTTTAGTTATAGTCGTTTTTGTGTAGTGGCTTCCTTTGGGGTTTTGAATCGGAATTGAGATTTGAGGAGTCGATCGTTTTGGGCACTCTTAAATCGTATATCAGGTGTGGGTTCGGAAACTTTCCTTTCATTATTGAAATTTTGTTTTGGATCTGTGAAATTCGGCAATTATGGGTGTGTTTCTGAATTGTTCAGTTTCGATGTTGGATTTTATAGAACTTGGTTGTATCTTGTATGTTACTAAAATTAAATCGTATGTTTTCGAATTAAAGCAGATAGAAGTTTTTTTTATGATGGTTACATGATTTTCAATCAATTTTAGGGTAGGTTTTGGAACTATTGTTATTAGGAATTAGTTTTAGGGAAGAAATGCACTTTTTTTAGCATGTTACGATGTGGTTTCGTGACCACACGGGTGGCCACACGAGCGTGTGCCGCACACGGGTGTTTCACACGGCCATGTGCAATTGTGAATTAGGGTTTTGGGCAATTTTTGGTGCCACACAACTGTGTGGCTAATTTTGGGGATTTTAGTCAACACCCACACGGGCGTGTGTTTTAGACACATGGTCGTGTCTCGTAGCCACACGGGCGTGTGAAGTTTCCATACGGCCGTGTCTACTCTGCACTTAATTTGGCATTTTGGACAGAGAGTTACACGGGCTATTCACACAGTAATATCCCTGAACACACGAGCGTGTGTCATCTTCACACGGCCGAATGCCTCCTTTCACACGAGCGTGTGCCTCTTGCACACTGTAACACTCTAAAACCTGGCCTAGAAGTTTAAGCCGAATCCTGGAGGTTACATTGATCACCAAAGTGATCGTAGGAAAATTTTGGTTCTACAAGTGAGGAAACAAACAGAACTTTGGTTACATAAAAATTTTTAGTTATCAAATCCCGATGTTCAAACAGAAAGTAGTTCAATCCAAATAACGTCTACTTGCATTTAACACAAAATATCATACCATAGTATTTAAAACAGAACTTATAGTCCAAAATCGTTTACATAAAATTGAGATTTACAAAAAAAACACTTTATTAATTAGTTTTTTTTTAAAAACGTGATGTTTTCAAGACCTCCGCATAGTGAGTCCAGCATCAGAATTCAGAAATGTACCTGAAAGGGGAAAACACTAAAGGCGATGAGCTACACGAGCTTAGTGTGAGTTCGATACGTGACTAATAATAGAGTTACGGAACACAATTCAATAGCGAAACAGGCTTACAGATATACACAGAGTCAGAAAGTAAACTTGGAACCAATGTCCTAACAGAACGTAACAACTTAAGCACGCGAAGTCACACACAGACACTCAGTCACAAGTGTTATTCAGTCAGACAAAATACAGTCAGATAATCTTACACCCAGAACACTCAAATAGATGCATATGAATGTAGTCAAGTAATAAAAACCCACCCATCTAGCCAAAACGCCTCTTCGTCCCCCGACCACACCCTGAAAGAGCTGTTTAAGCTTATCCAACCAAACACACCACATAGGACCTTGAAAAGCCCATCCAACCCTACACACCATGTATGTGGACTAAGCCACTCAGATATTAATACACAACAGGGCTGGTGTATATGCAGTACAACACAATACACAAAAGTTAGCATATATTATTACATTTGGTTTTAAGAATAATTGTTAGGTGATTATATGAACTATGGTAAGATTTTGGTCCGGACTGTTTGTTAAATAACGTGTTTTTTGTTTTGAACATCATTTTAGAAATTTCTCGCACATTTTTGTTTTCATATATGCTAACTTGATATTTTTCTGTACATAATTTACTTGATATTTTGAGTTGCAATTCGACTAAATTGACATTTTGAAACAATATAAGTATTACCATTTTAAAGTGCAAATTAATTTCTGTTGCAAAATGTAAGTTGTTAAATGATTTAATTCGGTTTTGACAAACTGTGTTCGAAATTAGTATTAAATGATTCTTTTCTGTGAATTGGTTTTCGGTCACTTCGGTGGTCAATGTGACCTCCGAGATCCAGTCAAAACTTCTAGGCCAAGTTTTGGGGTGTCACACTATAAATAAATCAAGAACTCTTACTTCATTCTTAAATAGGAAATTTTTTATTTTTAATTATAAAATATCATGTTTGACTTAATAGTCTAACACATGAATAAGTTTAATCATATGATTGTAAATCAATATATAATTTGTTTTTTATGCTATAAAATTGAATTGATCGTTTTAACAATACATGAAGAAGCTCTCATCCATGTTTAGAGATGATTATTACTCGAAACAACTCACTTTTTCTTGATTTCTAAGTTTTTAGTTTAACTATTATGTAATATTAATGAATTGTTTATATTAAGGTGAAAAAAATTATATTTATTATGGAAAAAATAAATTTAATGGCAGCTAGACATTAAATTTAATTATTTACTGATTATTTATTTTTATCTTTAAATGAGCATATATTTCTTGTATGGTTTTTATAAAACTAAATTAATTTGACATCCTTTCATTACATTTTTATAAGGATAAATATGAAATTTACACATGAAATTTTATCAAATATATAATGTAATACATTAATTTTGATTTGATGTAAATATATACATACAACTTTAATTTAATTCAATTATATACATGGATAAAAAAGCACACATTTATTTTCATGTTAGATAAATATAATATTTATGTATATCATATGTAAATGTAAATGTAAAATGATGCTACATGCTACATAGATAAGAATGTTTTTAGTAATTTTTTAAAATTAAATCGAATAAAATAAATTATGTATAATTGTACAAAATCAAAATTCATGTATTAAATTGTATATTGGACCAAAAATCATGTGTAGTTTTTATGACTTTTTATCATTAAATATATACTAAATAAAATAATATTCTCAATTATGTTAAATGTATATATCATATTACTAAATTAAACCAATGATTTGTAAATATATATCCTATTACTAAATTAAACCAATGATTTGTAGCAATTATTACAGGTAAATTTCCAGGTCACTTGCTTTTTTTAATATTTTATTTTAAGTATAACTTAAAAATTTAATGTGGATTCGTTTGATTAGTGGTCTATATAATGGTTTTGGCTCACCATTTACTTTTTAACCTTATTTGAAAATAATTGTATAACCAATAGAATAAACCTAATATTTTTTTAAAAAAATTATGCTCAATCAATTTAGAAAGATATGTCCAAGGGTAAAATTGAAAATGATTCAATGCCCTAAGGGATAAATGCGAAAGAAAAGAGGCAAATGAAAGGCATATATGCAAATTTACAAAATTAACAACCCACACTAGGGCTATATATAGATGATGAGAAATCAGAAGGTTCATACAAAACAATAAGCATTGTAGGTTTTAGCGCAGCGATGGAGGTAGAGAGTGGTAAGTCGAGCTCGAGGAAGAAGAAGTGGGAGAGACCACCAGCAGTAGCAGCAGGCTAAGGAGCAGACGCCATTGACACTAGCCACCTTCAAGGCAATGAAAGAGCAGGCTGAAAAAAGGGGCATTACGATGTCATCGGGTGTTATCGTCAAGTACTTTGACAACACCGATGCTTTGTATCTATGACTGGTTGCTTTTGGGTTGGATTGTCAAAGAGCGCTTTGTTCCATCCAATTATAAGGGTCGCGACAGGATCTATAAGGTATATCAAACCACCATTGTGTCCTTCATCCTACATACATGCATGCAAATCTTAAGATTATAATGATGATGATGATGGTGGTGCAGTACAACTATGATCCAATTGGGCATCTATACCACGGCAAACGTTAAGTCTTTTTTGCATGGGAGAAGTTAAACATCATTTGCCATGATACTTAATTATAATTAATCAAAGGTGAAAATACCATGGAATCCAACACACGCACACACAAAGAAAAACCCAATTTTATTTGGCTTATATATATAAATTATCTTTCTTTTTTCATTATTTTTTTGAGTTAATTAAATTGCAGGGTTTCTCTCTTAAACATGTCAGAGTTATGAAAAAGATGAACTAGAACAAGAACTTAAACATGTCAGAGTTCTTGTAATCTTAAGATTTGCATACATGTATGTAGGATGAAGGAAACAATGGTGGTTTGATATACCCTATAGGTCCTCCCATGACCCTTATAATCAGATGGAACAAAGCGTTATTCAATAATCCAACCCGGGAGCAACCAGTCATATGGAGCATCGATGTTGTCAAAGTACTTAGCGATGACACCCGATGAAATCCTATTGCCCCTTTTTTCGGCCCTCTCTTTCACTGCCTTTAAGGTGGCTAGCGTCAATGGCGACTACTCCTTAGCCTGCTGCTACTATGCTGTCGCTGCTACGACTAGTGGTCTCTCCCACTTTCTTTTCCTCGAGCTTGACTCACCACTCTCCACCTCCATCACTGTGCTAAAACCAACAATGCTTATTGTTTTGTATGAACCTTCTCATTTCTCGTTATCTATATATAAGCCTAGTGTGGGTTGTTAATTTTGCAAATTTGCATATTTGCCTCTCATTTTCCTTTTTTCTTTTGCATTATCCCTTAGGGTATTGAATCATTTTCAATTTTACCCTTGGACATATCTTTCTAAATTGATTGAACATAAATTTTTTTTTAAAAAATTAAGTTTATTCTATTAGTTATACAATTATTTTCAAATAAGGTTAAAAAGTAAATGGTGAGCCAAAATCATTATATAGACCACTAATAAAATGAATCCACATTAAATTTTTACCTTATACTTATACTTAAAATAAAATATTATAAAAAAACAAGTGACCTGGAAATTTACCTGTAATAATTGAGACAAATCATTAGTTTAATTTAGTAATATAATATAGATATATTTTTATTTTAATTGAGAATATTATTTTATTTCGTATATATTCAATGATAAAAAGTCATAAAAACTACACATGATTTTTTGTCCAATATACAATTTGATACATAAATTTTGATTTTGTATAATTATATTTGTCTATTAGTAATAATATTAAGAATAGAGTTGGAAATAAAAGAGAGATGCAAAGTGATATCTAAGTTGATTTTTAGGATGTGTTTGGATGCTACAAAGTATTTAGATGAAAGTGTAATTATTAGTATAGAAATTAATTTTTTTATAATTACAAGAAATTGTAATTTCCTAAATCGATTTGGTTGATAGAGTGTAATTACATCATAATTTCTTATCTTCTGTGCTAGGTAACGATCAAGTAGTGAGTATTTCCCATCTGGGTGTGAGTATGATATATTCTTTTTCTTCCTCATTATATGTTATGTATCCATCTTTCACGTGAAGGATAAGTGGTTTTATTTAGGTCTATAGCTTCCATTGTAATCATTTTTGGGATTTCTATAGGTGAAGATCGTGTGACGATTACTCTTCCGGTGAGTTAAGTGCTTTAAGAGGCACTATTTCTTTGGGTAAGTATCTGAAAGTTCCAATTTGGAGGCTAGTTGTGCGTACTATTGCAAGGGTCGAATGCCTAATGCTTTGGATCAAATGCTTGGTTTGAGCAATGGTTTATTAAGTTGTGTTCGACTTAGGTAGTTATGTTGATTAAGTTTTGATTTTGTATGCAAATCTAACAGTGTTGTGGTGGTGATGCCATTTTGACTATAAACTGGTGTGTAACTCTAATCCTGGAAAATCAGTGAACAGTGTGAAGTTAAAAACCTTTCTATCGACACCACACAACAATTATATTTACTACGAGTAGAGGGGTGGTGAGCACACCTACTTGTCGATTACATCGACCAGCGCTGGGCACAACTTACTATTTTGAATTTATCCAATTAACACTGGGTGTCAAATTTGTGTGATTGGTTGGATTCGTGTATCCATCTGAGTCAGGCTAATAGGGAGTAACTGTGTAATTACAATTTGTGCTACTGGAAAGAACATAAAGAATTATGATATAATTACACTCTATCGACCAAATAGGTTTAGGAAATTACAATTTCTTGGAATTATAAAAAAAAAGTGTAATTTCTATATTAATAATTACACTTTCATCTAATTACTTTGTAGTATCCAAACACATCCTAAAAATCAAATTAGATATTATTTTGCATCTTTCTTTTATTTCCAACCCTATTCTTATTATTTTTACTAATAAACAAATATAATTGACCTGGAAATTTATTAAAAACTAAACTTATTTTTTTGTTTGAAATGAAAGATAATAGCACAATCGAAGTAATTCAAAATAAATAAAATTGTGGTTGGGTCACTTTGTTTTCACTAGAAATAAAGGAAAATGAAAAGAAATACCTCCCATTAAGAACCAAAGTTGCAAATGTAACCTTATTAAAAATAAATTCTAAAAAAGCTAAGGGTTAGTTGAAGTGGTATTCCAATTTTGATCCTTCATTACCTCATATGATATTTATATTACTTTGTCAATTTTTCTCAATAATGTTGTTAATAATAGTTGTATTTGATATTAGGCGTGTTAGAATTAAGTGACCCAAATTCTTATTTAAATAAAATACGATGGAAAATAAAATAAAAGTAAAATCCATATAGAACTAGACTTCTTTTATTTTATTTTAGAATAAGGTTTTTAAATCTTATTAAACTCCATCTATTTTATATTGATTAGGATAAGGTGTTTCAATCCTACTAGAATATGGCTTTGCAAGCCTATAAATAGACATAGTCTATTTCTCTTGTATTTGATTCAAATTTTTGACATAGTGAATTTTCTTCTCCTCTGCCCGTGGTTTTTTTCCCGATAGGGTTTCCACGTAAAATTTTGTGTGTTCTTTATTTTATTTATTTTATTCTATTTTATTTTTTTCACAAATTGGTATCCGAGCTTCCGGGTTATTCATCTCGATCACGGTAATGGCGTCTTTGAAGTATGAAATGAAATTGTTGGATCGCAACACCGATTTGCGTTGTGGCAAATTAAGATGCAAGCAGTTCTTGCACAGATGGATCTGGAGGATGCCCTGTTAGGGATGGATAAGATGCCTTCGACATTAACAGATAAAGAGAAGAAGCGTAAGGATCGAAAGGCATTAACACAATTACATCTGCATTTGTCCAACGAAATTTTACGAGATGTGATGAAAGAGAAAAGCTCACTTTGCATTATGGAAGAGGCTAGAACAAATATGTATGTCGAAAACTCTAACAAGCAAGTTGCATATGAAGCAGCGTCTTTATGCTCATCGTTTGGAGGAAGGTGCGTCTGTACACGAACATTTAACAGTGTTTAAAGAAATTCTCTCAAACTTGGAGGCCATGGAGGTTCAGTGTGATAGGGAAGATCTAGGGTTGATTCTACTTTGTTCGTTGCCCTCGTCTTATTCAACCTTTAGAGACACGATTTTATATAGCCGCGAGTCTCTCATAGTTGATGAGGTTTATGATTCTTTAACCTCGTATGATAATATGAAGCATCTTGTGGTTAAACCCGACTCTTAGGGAGAGGGTCTCATTGTTCGTGGGAGACAAGATCGGAATCTTGATGATGATCGTGGTAGGACACAGAGCGGAATCCTCGTGGTAAATATAAGGGTAGATCGAAGTCTTCAAACAGAGGTAAAACTTGTAACTTCGCAAGAAGAAAGGGCACATTAAATCTGAGTGCTATAAGCTACAAAATAAGATTAAAAGGGAGGGTTGCGAATCAAAGGAAAACAACCGAGAAAATTCGGTGAAGGCGATGTTGTAGAAGACTACAAATGATGGTGAACTTCTAGTCGCTTCATCAATGATTCTAAAGTAAGCGAGGAGTGGATACTTGATTCAGCTGCACCTTCCACATGAGTCCCAATCGGGATTGGTTTACAACTTACGAAACAAAGATCTCAAGGTGTTGTTTTGATGGGAAATAATGCTTCGTGTAAAATCGCAGTGTTGGAACAATTAAAGTTAAGATGTTTGATGGAGTTGTCAGAACACTTAGTGATGTGCGGCATGTTCCAGAATTGAAAAGAAATTTAATTTAGTTGAGTACTCTTGATTCAAAAAGTGCAGATACACAGTGAAAGTGGGGTTTTAAAGATTTCCAAAGGGTCCCTTGTTGTGATGAAAGGATGACAGAGAAAGATTGCCAAGTTATATGTTTTGCGGGGGTTCTATCATTATCTGCTGATGCAGCTGTCGCTTCCTCTTCCTTGTCAGATGATGATATTACTAAACTTTGGCATATGCGCCTAGGGCATATGAGCGAGAATGGCATGGCAGAATTGAGCAAAAGAGGACATCTTCATGGGCAAGGAATTTGCAAACTGAATTTCTGTGAGCACTTTGTGTTTTTGGGAAGCAAAAGAGAGTTCGATTCACTAGAGGAATCCATAACACGAAGGAAACATTGGAGTATATTCATTCTGATCTGTGGGGGCCATCTAGAGTGTCTTCTAGAGGTGGAGCTAATTATATGCTAACTTTTATTGATGATTTTTCCAGAAAAGTTTAGGCGTTCTTCCTGAAGCAGAAAAGTGATGTGTTTTCCGCATTTAAGTCTTGGAAAATTATGATTGAAAAACAGACGGGAAAACAGATAAAATACCTCCGCACGCACAATGGCTTAGAGTTACGTTACGATGAGTTTAATAGATTGTACAAGTCGGAAGGAATCATGAGACACTTAACGATTCGTCATACTCCACAACAAAACGGCGTTGCGAACGAATGAACGAGCGATCATGGAGAAGGTTCGATGTATGTTGTCAAATTCCAACTTCATCAAGTCATTTTGGGGGTAAGTAGCGTCATCGATGCATGTTTTTTGATCAACCGATCTCCATCCGTTGCCATTGAGAAAAAGACTCACAAGAGGTATGGTCCGGTAATCCCGCTAATTATTACGATTTAAAGATCTTTGGGTGTCCCTGCATATGCTCATGTTGATACTTGGAAAATGGGAACCAGATCCATTAAATGTGTTTTTCTTGGTTATAAAGTGGTGTAAAAGGGTATAAGTTATGGTGTCCTGAAAATAGAAAAGTTGTGATTAGTAGAGATGTTGTTTTTGATGAAACCGCTATGCTACCTAACTTATCTCTTAAAAACTCTTCCAATAAAGAAAATCAAAAGCAGTAGAGCATCAAATTAATACTGAGTCAACTCCTCAAGCCAGTACAAAAATTGAGAATGGAGTTGCTTCTTCACCACAATACTCTATCGCCAAAAACAGAACTAGAAGAGAAATTAAACCTTCAAAGAAATATGCCGAGAGGTGATCTAGTTGTTTATGCTTTAAATGTGGTGAAGATATAGATGCGAATCAAGAGCCATCTAATTATTCGAGGCGATTAGCTATGAAGGCTCGAGAAAAGTGGATGTTTGCTATGCAAGAAGAGATGGAATCACTCCATAAAAACAGAACATGGGACCTTGTAAAACTTCCTAAAGGTAAAAAGGCTATTCGTTGTAAATGGGTGTTTAAAAAGAAAGAAGGGACTCCAGGAGTTGAAGAACCTAGATATAAAGCAAGGCTTGTTGCAAAAGGTTACTGATCAAATTCCAGAGTGGACTTCACTGATGTGTTCTCCCAGCTTGTTAAGCATAGTTCGATTCGAGCTTTGCTTGGTATTGTGGCCATGCATGATTTGGAGCTTGAGTAGTTAGATGTAAAAGCGCATTTTTGCATGGAGAACTTGATGAGGATATTTACATGCAACAACTGTAAGGTTTCTGATTTCAAAAAAAGAGGACTATATTTGCTTGCTAAAAAGTCCCTTTACGGTTTTAAACAGATCACCAAGAAATGATGGTACAAGAGGTTTGATTCCTTTATGACTTCTCATGATTTCAAAAGAAGTAGTTTTGTGAGTTGTGTTTACTTTAAGAAAAAGCAGTGATGGTTCTTTTGTGTATCTACTTCTTTATGTTGATGACATGTTGATAGCAAAGCAAAAGATAAAGAAGAGATAAGAAAGGTCAAAGCCCAACTAAGTAAAGAATTTGAGATGAAAGATTTAGGACCAGCAAAGAAGATACTTGGTATGGAGATTCTCAGAGATAGAAAATCAAGTAAATTGTACCTAAGTCGAAGGGGTACATTGAGAAAGTTCTTTGCGAGTTCAATATGCAGAGTGCTAAGCTGTTAGTACTCCTTTAGCAGCCCATTTCGGACTTTCATCGGTTTTGTCTCCACAATCGATGATGAGATTGAGTACATGTCACATGTTCCATATTCTAGTGCGATGGGATCTCTCATGTATGCTATGGTTTGTTCACGTCCAGATTTATCATATGCACGATCGATGCGATTAGCGAGATACATGGCAAATCCCGGTAAAGAACATTGGAAAGCGATTCGGTGGATTTTAAGATACTTACGAGGCACTACCGATGTTTGCTTACGATTTGGAAGAACTAAAGATGGAGTCATAGGGTATGTTGATGCTGATTTTGCTTTGGAGACCTTGATAGAAGAAGATCTCTCACGAGTTACGTCTTTACAATCGGAGGTTGTGCAATTAGTTGGAAAGCCACTTTGCAAACTACGATCGCTTTGTCTACCATCAAGCCGAGTACATGGCGACATCGAGGCTTGTAAAGAAGCTATTTGGTTGAAGGGACTATTTAGTGAACTCAATGAAGACCTTCAAATCAACATGATTTTGTGATGATGAGTGCTATATTTCTTACAAAAGATCAAATGTTTCATGAGAGAACAAAACACATTGATGTTGGTATCATTTTGTTCGTGATATTATTGCTCGTGGTGATATTGTTGTGAGCAAAATTAGTACTCATGAAAATCCTGCAGATATGATGACTAAGTCACTTCCTATAACCAAGTTTGAGCATTGCTTAGACTTGGTTGGTGTTCATTGTTGAAGTTAAACCCTTAAGGGGTTTTATGGAAGAGGTGGAGAACTTGTTTATTGAAAGTTCGCGATGAAGAACTTGTTCATTGAGAATTTGTGTCAAGGTGGAGATTGTTAGAATTAAGTGACCCAAATTCTTATTTAAATAAAATATGATAGAAAATAAAATAAAAGTAAAATCCATATAAAACTAAACTGCTTTTATTTTATTTTAGAATAAGGTTTTTAAATCTTATTAAACTTCATCTATTTTATATTGATTAGGATAAGGTGTTTCAATCCTACTAGAATATGGCTTTGCAAGCCTATAAATAGACATAGTCTATTCCTCTTGTATTTGATTCAAATTTTCAACATAGTGAATTTTCTTCTCCTCTGCCCGTAGTTTTTTCCCGATAGGGTTTCCACGTAAAATTTTGTGTGTTCTTTATTTTATTTATTTTATTCTATTTTATTTTTTTCACAAGGCGTAATATTAGAATTCAATCATCAACTAGGTATAAGGATGTTTTAAAGGAAATTCTTGTAAGACAAATGTTTTCTATTGTTTTTACAGTGGAAAAGTACTTTTGGCCTTGCAACAGCAATGAAGAAGGCCCCCTTACTTACTTTTAATCTAACCGATATGAACATTTATTTTCTCAAAGTTCGTGTAGAAATTGTATTGACTAATTTGAATCTAGATACTGAACTAAGTGAAAAAAAAAACTCAAGCTATGAATAAATCAAGAACTCTTACTTCATTCTTAAATAGGAAAATACTTATTTTTAATTATAAAATATCATTTTTTACTTAATAGTCCGACACATGAATAAGTTTAACCATATGATTGTAAATCAATATATAATTTGCTTTTTGATGCTATAAAATTGAATTGATCATTTTAACAATACATGAAGAAGCTCCCATTCATGTTTAGAGATTATTATTATTCGAGACAACTCACTTTTTCTTGATTTCTAAGTTTTTAATTTAACTATTATTTAATACTAATGAATTATTTATGGACAATTAAAGAAATAACTGAAATATTAAGGTGAAAAAATTATATTTATTATGGAAAAAATAAATTTAATGCTAACTAGACATCAAATTTAATTATTTACTGATTATTTATTTTTATCTTTAAATGAGCATATTTCTTGTATGCTTTTTATAAAACTAAATTAATTTGACATCCTTTCATTAAATTTTTATAAGGATAAATATGAAATTTACACATGATATTTTATCAAATATATAATGTAATACATTAATTTTGATAACACTCAGCTGAGATATCACATGTTTCATAGACCAAGGCTCCAACCTTGAAGGACTATGATCTCTTTTCTTCCCACAATCTACACACCTACCCTAAACCATTTCTCTGGTTCTTTATATGCTAGCCTCGAACACTTTCTCTAGAACCTCTCTCACTACATGAGTCAATGCCTCAGTATAACCAATAAATGTAACACCCCTTACTTGTATTCACGTCGGAATAGGGTTACAGAGTATTATCAAACTTATTACACAATTAAACATACATTTTTCAATTTCAATTATAAACCATTCATAATCAATCATATTGTCCCTAATATGAGCCTACAAGGCCCAAAACATGCATTAGAGTGGTTCGGGACTAAACCAATAACTCAAGAAATATTTGGAAAACTTAGAAAATTTTACAAAATACAGGGGACACTTGCTCGTGTGGCCCGACCGTGTGTCTCACACAGCCAAAGACACGCCCGTGTCACAGGCCGTATGGACATTATAATGGGATCACATGGCCATGTCCCAGCCCGTGTCTGACCCTATGTAACTCTCTGACTTGGGTCACATGGCCAACCACACACCCTTGTGACCAGCCCGTGTGTCCTTCGAAGTGGCCTTACACACTTGTGTGCCAAGCCTTGTGCTAGGCCGTGCCAAACCTGTAGGGTATACTGACTTATGCCACACGACTAAGTAACACGTTCGTGTGCTAGGCTGTGTGGAGCATACTAACTTGATTTCTAATTAAACACCATGGGACACACGACCGTGTCACCTGACCGTATGTCACACACCACTTAGACACACGTCCGTGTCTCTGCTCGTGTGGACAAAAATAGGCTATTTTCCAAGCCATCTTTCTCACCCAATTTGCATACACCTATACCAACCAAAATTTGCATATAACCACATCTTCAAATGGCATCTAAAATTATCTAAACCAAGTTCAAATCATGCTATATCAATACCATAAATTACAAGACACACAAGTATCACAATAGGCCATTCAATTTCATACCAAAATCATATTATCAAATCATCAATATGGTCACTTTCATTTATACAACACTTTACCTAAAACCACAAGCAAACCAATCTCAAATCTCAACCATTTGATACTTCTAATACCAATTCACAACAAGTATATAAATGGAAATTATAAACAACATAACAAAATGCCTTTTTCATATATATACATATATCACCAATATGCCAAAATAAGCCAAATCACATGGCTATAAACATAACAAACTATTTATCATTTACAAGCCAACTCAAATGGCTAAATCCATTACCAACACATACCAAAATGACCATATCTCCTATACATGCCATATAACCAAATACATAAGTTCAAAAGTACCAAAGTGATAGCTTGATAGTGTGATGCAATCTCCAACGACTCCCAATCCGAGTTAGCTTCGATATCACTATAAAACATAGAAAAGTAAACAAAGTAAGCTACAAAGCTTAGTAAGCTCATATGAATTAATAAGAAAAACTCATCATTCAATTCACCATTCAAATAATATGAACATAATATACTACAAATCATTTAATTATAAGGTTAACATATATTCAATCACATAATTAATCATGAATTCATAAGTTTCGTAGATTCAATGCTCATATAGTTTTTGTACATATCTGTACCAATACATACCAATTTCATACTCATCCATATCCTTGATATA
This sequence comes from Gossypium longicalyx, assembly GCA_025698465.1. Classification (NCBI taxonomy): domain Eukaryota; kingdom Viridiplantae; phylum Streptophyta; class Magnoliopsida; order Malvales; family Malvaceae; genus Gossypium; species Gossypium longicalyx. Next base: position 93,669,492 of record CM047000.1, on the reverse strand, counting down.
TCCATTGAACCATTTGTAATACTATCGAATACTCGGGAATCTCGCACTCTAAGTGCCACATACATAGCCGAATTTATCTCAATCACATATCTCATAATGCTCACTCTCGAGCCATCAACGGGTCTACTCACATAAGCTGACGGTCATGACGTAGTTACACAGTGCTGCTCACATAACCTGACGAGAATTCGCAACACATGTCGGATAACTCAGCCACCGGTAGGACGTACGAACCAGCAACCAAATCACATAACCCCTAATGTAACACCCCAAACCCGGCCTAGAAGTTAGGCCCAAATTCGGCGTGTCACATTAAAGCATTACTGTAAAAGTCATGTTTTAACTAACATCTTTCTTAGTGTTTAAAGAGTATTTTTGTTATAGATTAAAGTGAATGGAAGCTGCACACCAGGTAGGATTCAAGAAAAGAGGAGGTGAGTCAATTAGACTACTTAAGTACCTAGCTCTTCCAAGATCCAATCCTAGACATGCACACATCTATTGCCACACTTTAAGCTTATTACTTGTCCACGAACAACAAATTAAGTTCAGGTCTATTTAAAATATTTATTTCCCTTAAAAATATTTACGTTGCGGAAGCTTTGCTAGGTTATCGTGATATTTTAAAAATAAGTAACTTTTATAAAACGCGCCCTATAGCTAACCAATTTTAAGGAATCAACTTAAGCGATGTGAATCTCAAGTTGAAAATGATTTAAGTAATTTAAAAACCCAAAATAAAAATAATAGAGCGGCCTTATTACAACTTTAACCAAAATAGAAATAATCAAAAATAAATGCGAAATTTAAAAGGAAGCTAATTGAAAGTTATTTAAAAACCAGGAATTTAATCTTCGTGGCTACTCTAAATCCCGCCCAGCTCCAAGTCCACCAACTAGGGCTCACCTGTAAGGATGGAAGAGAAAGGGGGTGAGTTTGGAAAACTCAGTGTGTAAAGTATCCCAACCAGAGCCCAAATCAGTTCAAGCTTTACTGAGCCTAAGCCCTATTCAGAAATCAGAGCTAACTGGGCCTTAGCCCATATCAATATTAATCTGGGCCATAGCCCCTTATTACAAGTTGAGATATATTGGGCCTTGCCCATATTAACACAGTTGGGCCCATTACAATACAGTTGGCCCATAACAAAACAGTCTCATAGGATTAATGCATGATAAACCCATCCAACCCTACACTTGCCTCCGTCCATCCCTACACTTCCTGTGGGGATTAAATCACCCACGCCATCCCTACACTTATAGTGTTAGCACCTGGATTGTGCACTAACTATAATCCGCAACAAAGTCGCTTATATCGTAATATGTGGCACGACCACCGTAACGCAGTTCTTCCTCCATAACAAAACCCAACCCCATGTAGTATGACATGTATGCGAATATATATAATTAACAAGGCATGCTTCAAAAAGACGATGATTATAGCATAAGAACGCTTATTTACCTCTCGGGGCGTAATCGTAAACTTACCCCTTTAGGGATATTACGGTAATTCTACCTTACAGAGATATTTCAGTAATTTTATCAGTTTTTTTAGGGTTTCATGCTCATTACAGTTATTAACGTACTATCAGCAACACTTACCGAACGTTTTTACCGAATTGGGCTCGTTGGCCCATTAACCCGATTTCGGCCCATTAAGCCCAAATATACCGAAGTGCATGAAATTGCGCACTCTGCAATCATACTACTTTCGATTACCAAAAATTAACAACCAAACCACCTCACGAGTGCTCGCACGCTCGCAAGTTCACAAATGCTGGCTTTTCGACTTTTCGGCTTTTGCCGATCTAGTCTATGAGTGGGTGTCATTTACACACGACTAACTTACCACTTTGCGATTTCAGATCAAATGATTTCTAAACGTCTTGTGAGCACTCGCACACTCACAAGCCCACGAAATGCAGAAAATTTCGGCATTTTGGCTTTTACCGAATTGAACTATGAGAGGGTGCTCGATACATACCTGTTTCGCGACGACTGCCACTGAGATCCCTTACGATATCCTACAATTGATTACCACAATTCTTAGATTGCAAACCACAATAACCAATCCCAATATTCACCTACCATATTCGAACCATGCCCCTAAAGCCTTTAGAATCTTACCTTTTTGCCGAAAACCGATGACTAGATCTAAGTCTAGTTGTTCCAAAGATCCAAACCTTCGATCCAACCTCTAGAAGACACTAATCACCAAAAGAAATCGTCGGTTAAATACCCTTAAAGCCCTATGCCCAAATCGACAGCCTCCCTAGATTTTAGGGACTTCGGCTTTTTTTAAATTGTAAAATAAGACTAGATCTGAGGTGATGAGTACTTACCACTTGTTCCTCTTTGATTTCTACGCAGATCTGATGCAGATCTATCCTCTAAACGATAGTAGAACTCGAATCCAGGAGATCTGAAGTTTCGGCTATAAGTCCCTAAATCTATGGTACTTCGGCTTTTTAAGTGATGAAGAAGATGACGATTTGAGGCTATAACTTTGAAGTAATGTTGCCGACAGATACTAAGGGTTTAGAGAAGATGAAATTTAATCAAAAGGAACAAAAATAACTGAAGGATTTTGGCTTGGAGAAATCGGCACAAGAAGTGAGTTTTTGGGATTTCGGCTTTTATGGCGATCAGCTATGAAGGTTTTGTGGAGGATGGGATCGATAGAGGAGGTGAGTAAGGTGATCAGAAGGTTTTGGCTAGAAGAAAAAGCAAAAAGGAAGAAATAAAATGGAAGAAAAAGAGAGGAAGAAGAACTTGGCACCAAGGAGAAAGAATTTGCGTTTTCGGCTTTTGTGAGAACTCAGAAAGGATGAATAACAGTGAAAGCTTTCAGGTGGCTAACCTTAATTCTCCAAGACAGAAAAAGAAAAGAACCTAACCCTAATATAAACTAAAACAATCGGCCCAACCTCCCTAAGGCCCTTGTCGAAATTCACTTAAGTGATCACATGCCCGGCACATGCCTAAAATTAAAAAGTAATAGTATGCCTACCTTGCAACTTGAACCCTGGACCTTTAATTCCTTCCCAGGCGCCATTTTTTTAGAAACTTAGTGGCGCCACCTTGCCACTTTACCAAGGTCTTATTTGTATCATAATTTACCACCTCAATTTTAAAAGCCCATATCGCCAGAACCCTCTTTCTCCAAAATTAAAAATTCAAGAATTTCCCCGAATTAAATTTACTCTTGGGCCTTTTTCCCACACCATAACCCTTCATAATTTATTTAATTACATACTAAATAATAATAATAATAATAATAATAATAATAATAATAATTAAAACATCCAAATTGTTCGGGCCGTCTTCTACCCGAACCTAGACTCAAGGCCCATTACTCTTGGGCCCAAAAATCGGGGCGTTACACCTAATGACATGTCATTCGTATCCTAATCTATTCCTAAGGTTCAACTGGAATTTCACATTTGCCGAATCATCGTCGAACATATCTGCAAGGTCGTATTCACAATTTATTCAATAATAAAGCATTTAAAACACAAATATATTAACACTTATTAATATACAAACTTACCTCGGATGCAAAAACGATGAAATAAGTCGATTAGTCTGATACTTTGTTTTTCCCTCGATCTAAATCCAAATTTCGCTTTTCTTGATCTATATGTAATCAAATTTAACTTATTCAATTATCATTCTATTCAATTTAGCCCAAAAAGCATATTATGGCAAAATTATACTTTTGCCCCTAATATTTCAACATTTTTACCAGTCCTTAGCTCATAAAAACACAAATTCATGCAATTAAGTCCCTACCCATGCTAGCCGAATTTCATTTAATATCATAGTAGCCCATATTTTTCATTTATTTCACATTTCTACCACCAAATTTACATATTTCTCAATTTAATCCCTAATATGCAATTTCACCTAAAATCACTTAACAAATGTTGTTTATCTAACAACAAGCATACATTTTCTATCATCAAACACCAAAATACACCTATATTCATCAATGGAAAAACCCTAAACCTTTAAAAATTTTACAAATTAGTCACTGGGCTAGCTAGATTAAGTTACAACGATTCCGAAAACATAGAAATCATTAAAAACGGGACAAAATTGAACTTACATGCATGAAAAATAGCTTGGCCAAACCTTAGATATCGCTTCCCCACTAAATTCAGTTGAAGAAATGAAGAAGAAAGATGATAGCTTTCTTTTTCTATCTTTAATTTTGATTTATTTTAATAGTTACCTATTTACCCCTTACTTATACATTAAAACATACATAAATAATGTCCATAAATGTCCACTTAAGCAACCAATGGTCTAATTACCACATAAATCCTTCAACTATTTAATTTCATAGCCATTTAGTACCTTTAGCTAATAAAACTCAAGTTTTATGCTTTACGCGATTTAGTCCTTTTATCAAATTGAGCATTCAAACGATAAAATTTATTAACGAAATTTTCACACAATCATTCTATCATACTGTAGACATTAAAATAATAATAAAATAATTATTTTTACCTCAAATTTGTGATCTCAAAACCACTGTTCTGATTTGACTAAAAATGAGCTGTTACAAAAATAGTGATCAATCAAACATAATCTTGCCTTTCCCTATCACCATGAGAAATGAATTTAGAAGGAATTTTTTATATTGATGGTTTTTTATTATGTGTTTTTGAAATCTCCTAACTTGGCTTTATATAGAGGAGTGGAAATGAATGAAGAGATTTAGACCGATTCATGAAGAGTTTTGTTGAAAAATTAATAGATATAAGTGAATAGAGACAATGAATGAAAAAAATGCAATATTAAACCAAGAGATACAATTGTTCAAAAGATACAACTGTATGAAAAAATGCAATATTAAACCAAGAGATACAATTGTTTAATTTGAGCATCAATTTATCATTCATCTCTCAACAATTATTTTCCAACAAAAATAACTTTCTAAAGTCATGACAAGAATGTTTATCATCTATAAGATATGTTATTGAAGTTGTTGGACACTTTATAAAATCCTTTTTTATAAATGTTATATATTATAACTTTTATATTATTTTTAACTTAATTTACATATTATAAAAAAGGTTATAACCTAGTATAATTCTTTCTCCAATTTTAGTGTATATAAGTTTTTATAATTAAAGTTACAGACTATTTACATCATGAACCCAAATATTATATGATAGATGTTAATTATGCAAATACATAAAGTTTTTTTGCATTATATTATAGGGTATGATATCATTTGAGAGAGTGGAGCTAGACATAAGCACTAGAAATGGCTCGTGAACTCTTTAAATGAAGACATTTAAAGTTTTGAAATGTGGTTGTGAGGACATTTATTATTCTAGAAAAATATTTCTCATATTAACAGCATCACCTTAGTATGCCATATAAAAATAAGGTTGGATCATACAAGAATATTGATAAATAAAATCTATACTTCGAAAAGTATATGAAAGAAAGAGGTCTTGATAATCTTAATGATTTAGCTTCAGATGATGATGATAATTAACTTGGTCAAGGACCAACATTTGATGAAAAGGAGCTTATGTTGTTAAATATTAAAGAAGGAATAACCAACAAATATGGAACACTAGAACATTTAGATAAATTTTATATGATGTTTATTTTTCTTGTTATTTTTATTAGTAATAGTATTATAAACTACTTTTTTGGACTAACATAATAAATATGATAATTTGATTTTAATTTTTGTTACTTAATTAGATTTTATTATCGTGCAAATATTTTGTATAGTAATTAGTATTTTAAAAAATATAAATTATTTAACTGTGTAATTACAATTTGAACTACCAAGCATAATATAAAAAATTACAATATAATTACACTATGTCAACCAAACACCTCTAAAGAACTACGACTCTTTGTAATTACAATTTCAATTATTCTATGATGTCCAAATAAACTCTTAAGAAATTACAAATCTTTATAATTATAAGAAGGTGTAATTACTATATTAATAATTACACTTTCATCTAATTATTTTATGGTGTTCAAACACATCTTAAAAATTAAATTAAATATCACTTTTGCTTCTTTATTTTATTTCTAACTCCATTCTTAATATCCTTACTACTAAATAAATAAAATTGGGCTGAAAATTTTATTAAAAACATTTATTTTTTATTTGAAATGAAGGATTTATAACACTATCCAAATTATTTATTCAAAATAAATAAATTTGATGAACTAAAACAATTAATTATAATATGTTAATTTTTTCTGTTAATTATACATAATTTTGATTGATATAATACTAAATTTAATTATCAATGTTTATATATTTTGTGTACATGTTGATAAAATGCATAAATATTGCGGACTAATTTTAAATCATGATTAAATTGATAGAATGTGTAAATGGTGTTGGTTAAATTTATTAAATCAAGACTAAATTGATAAAAAGTTATAGATATTAAGAGCTAAATTTATTACTATACCAATCAAGATTATGTACAATTGAAGAAAAACATGAACGCTGTGATTAATTCTCTTTAATATTTTACTTTTAAAATTGACAGGGTTTAAATTGATCTTATTTTTTTATAGGGACCAATTTGTTAAATTTCAAATTTAAGACAACCATAAGAGGTTTTTTACCAAAAAAGAATTAATTTCTAACGGGATTTAGGGTCGAACTGTGGAAGAGCCGAGCCCAACACTGCGGTCCAAACCTGATTTGAAAAAAAAAAGCACGTGGAAATAACATTAACATTATTATAACATAACATAGTACTTTGGAGTTCAGATCTAAGTTCAAAGACTCAAACCAAAAATCTTTGTCCTCTTTTTTTGTCTCTCTTTCAAATTTTCATTTCAGGTAATCTTTCATTTTATTTTCTTCCTAATCTAAAAATTTTACCTTATTTTTTTCAATTTGAAGATTTGGGTATGATTTTTTAGGCTATATTTGGCTAACGTTTATTGTTTTTATTATATATAAATTTAATTTTAACAGGGTATTGTTGAGGTTCTACCCAGTTAATGCTCATAGTTAAGATTTTCTGTTCATTGGTTTTTCTCATCAACCAAACAGAAAGTGTTTTTTCTTTTTTCAAATTCGTTATTTGTCTGGGTTATTTTTTGAGTAAAAAGAAATTCCCTTTTTTGTGGATTTTTTTTAAAAAAACGAAATTTTAACTTTGATTCTCTTAAAAATAATAAGCAAATAATCAATCATTCTTTCATTAAATAAAATAAAGTTAACTGTATAATTTTAATTTTTTTTCTTGGATCATCTTAAAATGAGAAAATAACAAGGATTTCATGTAGTTTGATGGGTAAAATTTTATTTACTTATTTGAAAATCATATATGTGAAGTTCATATACCTTTTTTTTTTTTTTTGCAGGGTTTTTGGAATGAGGAGATACAGTCCTCAATACTATAGTCCACCAAGGAGAGGTTACGGAGGCAGAGAAAGGAGTCCCCCAAGGAGGGGCTATGGTGGTGGTGGTGGTGGCGGCGGCGGCGGCGGCGGTGGTGGAGGAGGGTATGGGAGAAGGAGGGAACAGAATAATGGAAGCCTTTTGGTTAGAAACATTCCTTTGGATTGCAGGTAAATATTTCATCATGAACCCTTTTTCAAATGCTGGTTAAATGAATTGTTTTAGTTTATGTTTGTATTACTGTTTGCAGACCTGAAGAACTTCGAATTCCATTCGAGAGATTCGGACTTGTTCGAGATGTGTATATTCCGAAAGATTACTATACAGGGTTTGTATTTCATTCTTCTTTGCATTGTTCTAATGGAAGTTTATTCTTTGTAGTTTATGATTGTTTAAGGCATCTTAGGTTATGTTCAGTTTAGTTTTATCCAGATTAAGCACGAACTCCGTGTTTTTTTTAGTCGAAGCCCTAGATTGTTGGTTCAGAAAATTTGATATTCAACTCCCTGCCACAATTGGTGTAACATTCATTCTTTGTAGTTTATGTTCGTTTTAAGGCATTTAGGTTATGTTTGGTTTAGTTTTATTGGGATTAAACTTGAGCTTCATTTTTTTTTTCTTCTGTCAAACCCAAGTTGGTTGATTCGGAAAATTTGATGATCAGCTCCTCGCCGTACTTGGTAAAACATTTATGCATAAACCGACCATAAACTGATTGTCCTTTTCTTTTTTAGCCATTGCTAGCTATAAAAATGGCAATTTGTGGTATAAATGGATGGTTTTATGAAGTTTTGTGATAGGTGGCCATCTACATTTTTGTATTCTCGCGTTAGATTTTATGTCATTGTATGCTTCCTTTGAATTGCTTTTCCTGCTTTTTGATAAAACTGGTTGACCAAGCCAAAAACTGCTGAGATTGTTCTCATTTTTTATATTGAATGAGAAATCGGAACCGACTTTTCTCTATCTTTGGCCATTGCTAAAACTACCGTAGCTCACCAGCTGCTGTCTTTTTCTTATTCTTCTCTTAGATCTTTAGTCATTGTATGGTCAGTACATATAAACAAAGTTAATTCCTTTGGATTGCTTTTCATGCTATTTCTTAAAACACTCGTGTTCCTTTTCTTTTCTTTTTTTTAACCCGGAGTGAATTCAATTTTGAACTGGTTTGTCAGGGGGTATATTGGTTTGAAGTAAAAAACAAGCCGAAGCCCCACGTTTGATGAATCCGAGGATTTTACGAGTAATGATCATATGAAGAATGTTCCTTTATGAAGCGAAACTATATAATTACACAATCAAATAGAGGTTTTTTTTGAGGAAGAAGATTGATTCCCAAGACCCCGACCAATTGAGGACTACTTGAAGAGATATTTAGTTAGAGGAAAATTGTTGATATTGAGTGCTTCTTATATTTTCAAGCATGTGAAGATTTTTCGACTCACTTGCTCCTTTTGAAGTTGCCTTTGATAATATTAAGGGAAAAGGTCAGCCACTAAGCCCGTTTTTATGTAAATTTGGACCACATAAGGAGTCGTATTTGGATGTGAAGTGTACAAAGTGATGGCAATGTAGAAGTAACATTACATTCTAGTTCCGACATCCCCGTCCCATCTTGTTGTTAACTCGCATTCGTAAGTGAAGGCTAGCTGTATGCTTTCTGCAGGGCTCCTCGAGGGTTTGCGTTTGTGCAGTTTGTCGATTCTTATGATGCTGCCGAAGCTCAATGGCGCATGAATGGGAAGATATTTGGTGGGAGAGAGATATCTGTCGTTGTTGCTGCGGAATCAAGGAAAAGGCCAGAGGAGATGCGGCATAAAGCAAGGCAAAGGTAATCTCTCTCTCTCTCTCTCTCTCTCTCTCTCTCTCTCTCTCTCTCTCTCTCTCTCTCTCTCTCTCTCTCAAGTGCTCAGTTTTTTGTTATTTTACTTATATTTGCTTGGAGATTTATATGGCATGTAATTCTCCAGAGGACCATCGGGATACGGGGGACGATCATCTTATTATGGTACGTTATTACGGACATTAAATTCTGTTTTCATAGCATCCTTGTTAGATACATATCCATATCTGACACTCACTTCCGATCCTGAGTGTGGTGAAATGGGTAGTTTGCTTCAGGTATATGCAAATTATCATTCGTTTATTTTTTTCCACTATGTGATAGTAAACTAATTCGTTGCGGTTCCTTACACAATGTGTTAGGGCGTTCCCGGTCTCGTTCAGCATCTCCAACGCGCTCTCCTCACCGTCCTTCAGGTTCTAGAGGCCGATATCGCTCAAGGTAAGCTGTCAAATTGCCATCAGAACCTTGAGTGTTAGCAAATATTCAATGGTTAAATATTGGTATTGTCAGGTCGTACTCCCCTGCTCCAAGACGAAGAGGAAACTATTCGGTTTCACCAGATAGAAGGCATGAAGACCATCCAAGATCCCCAAGAGGTCCTCCACAAGATCGTGGCGGTGATTACAATCCCGGACCATATTCTCCGGGATATGAAAATGCTGGTGGAAATGGATATGGCGAGTAAGTCAGTCTATTTCACCATTTCATCTTGCAACCCATATATGCAAGGAAATGACCTATTACGGGCACAACACGACCGATATTTACTGTAGTTAACCACTGTGATATTCATACTGTCCGCAACTTAGCCTATAATTTAAATCGAATCTATCTTTTGATCTACTTGTAGGAAGTCTGCATACGAATCTGAGGAAGCACCACGGGCTGCACGAAGGCCATCGCCACCTGGTAGAGCATCAAGGTCACCGCCTGGGTCCAGGTCTAGGTCGGCAGACCCATCACCTAGGCGTAGCCGTTAAAAGCAGTCGATAATCGACCGCAGAAGCGGGCTAACCTTATGGTTTTTAATATGGCATTTATCATTTGGTAGATTTTATAATAGTAGGCTTGTTTATGTCGGATTTTGAGATAAGAGAATGGATTGCATGGAATTTGAGGATTTAAATTTGAATTTTATGTATTTGTAACAATCTTTCTGGCTTTTTTTAAGAAAAATTAAACACCCCTTTCAATTTCCAGATTACTCAATCTACTTGAATTTTTAATATAAAATTTAAATTTAAATTTTATTTTATTTTTATTCCAAGTCAATCCTACCTAACCTAAATTAAAATGCCATTATCAAAATCTTTTTATTACTCGTAATTTATTCTCAATCCATAAATAAGAAGATAATGCGTTTTAGTCCACTCGAATCCATGTTTTTTTACATTGGTGATAATATTCATGCCAATCGATTTACTATTTAATCAGCAAAATTTTTGTAATTTAAATATGAATTATTATTTAATCAATAAAACATGTTGATTTAAATTTAATTATTAAAAGACCTAGTTTTTTTTTTTTGGTCCATACATTTTAACAAAAATATTTATAGTAGATTATCATAACTCATTAAATTTTCTTCTAATATTATATATAATTAACGTCACCTATTGTGCCAAAGTATTTGATTTAATGAGTAAATGCATGTAATTTCAGTTAATATTTCTTCATAATTTTCTCTTAGTCAAAAATTAACACTAAGAAAGTAGCTTAAATAAGCAGACCAGTATCAACAGCCGTCTTAGCTCAGCCGGTAGAGCGCGTGGCTTTTAACCACGTGGTCGTGGGTTCGATTCCCACAGACGGCGATTTTAGAATTTTTAGTCCTTTTTTTGTTTTTTTCACATTATTTGAAATTTCTTTATGGAAGAAAAGAATCTGTGGAGCTAACATTTCGGCTTTACCAAACGCACTTCTGATCAGACCCATCACATAAATAAATAAATAACAATTAATAAACAAAACTACCAAACGCACCCTTGACTCAAAAAGCGACTCAAGTCAACATTCTTTTTCATGTATTCTTATCATTGCTGTTTCATATTAAACATAAATATCTCTATAAAGTTAGATATATTAATAATTCATATTTATAAAATTTTTTTAAGAATATATTTCATATTATTTTTTAGGGATAAATCTTAAAATTATATATGAATTATGATTTAATGTACAATTATATACATGAAATTGTGATTTGATCCAATCCTTGTAAATTATTAGCACAATTATTAATATAATATCATTTTATGTTCATATATTGTATACATAAATAATTATATTTATTCAATATAAAAATAAATTAATGTATTTATTTCTTTAAATGTATATAATTAAATCAATATTAAAGTTTTAAATGTACATTTGAACTATAATCAGAGTTTCACATGTACAATTGCACCAAATTAAAGTTTATATATACAGTTGCACATTAAGGGTGGGTTTGGATGGGCGATGGGGTGCAGTGCGTTTAGCTTACTTTTTATCTCACTTTACAGTATCGTTACAGCATCTAATTCTACTGCCACCGCTATTTTTATACTAACCGTAAATAAACACACCGACCATTCAAACCCACCTTAAATCAAAATTAGTGTGTAATTTTAAAATTTATCCCTATTTTTTACTACCATAAATCATATCTTATCCAATATTACCTAATATATTCCTTGCCATGTCTCAACTAATCCTTCATTTTAAAAGAGAAAACATTTGACTAATTACCATAATTGAAATATGATTTATTTACTTAAACAAAAAGAAAAAAGAGATTCTCCATTCTGTCTTTAAATAGTAATTTATTGTATTCTAAAAAGTATTATATATATTTTGCATTCTAACAATAACATAAATTCCTAAGCTAAAATCTATAAAAACATAATTGATTTAGGCTTAGTTTGGATGGGTGATTGGGTGCGGTGTGGTGCGATACATTTAACTTACTTTTTGTCTCACGCTACAGTATTGCTACAGTATCTAATCTCACCGCCACCGCTGTTTTTACACTAACCGCAAGTAAACGCACCGCCTATCCAAACTCACCCTTAATTAACATATTTTAGGGTTGTGTAAAATTAAAGTTATGTTTTTTTTTATATATTTTTTTGTATTTTTTATAATTAATATTTTAACAATTTAACCATTAAATTTATTAATATATTTGTAATTGATATACATATAAATTTTTAAATTGATTTGAATCTAAAACATTATCTATATTAATATATATTTAACGGTTAAAAGTTATTAATATCAAACAAATAGTTATTTTTTTTAATTTATGTCAAACACATTATCCATATAAAAATAATATAAAATATGATAATTAAATTATTAAAATATAACTACTTAAATTTTAAACAAGTATAAGTAAATCTCTCCCTTACATTATTAATTAATAAGCAATTTTCTACTTATTTCTCCTATTGAAATTAGAAAAGGCATTATATTTAAGTTTTTAATTGAAAGGCTAATTTTATGTTTGACTAGATGGAATCGGAAAAAAGCTTAGGTTTAAGTTTTCAGTTTTCATTAACCACGGATTTAGTCATTGAATAACTCCTTGTCAAACTAGTAATTCTTGATTATCGTGCAATAATAATTAAATAAAAATTATAAAAGAAAAATAATAATAATAATTCCCTAAAAAATATTAATAAATCTTATATTAAGCCTACGATAAAAACATTATGTTGTAAATATAAAAATTTGAGTTCAATCTCTAAAAATCTCGTTTCTTTCTCAATTATAAAATTAATTAATTAATTAAAAATTCATAATCAATTTATTTTACTTTTCAACCAATTTAATGAATCAGTTATAATAGCTCAACTCATTGGAAAAATTCCTTTTTCTCCTAATCCATTTTCTTTTTCTTTTTCTAATTATTTTCCAACCAAAACACTAGATTAAAATAATTACACTAAATTTTTTTTTTTTTTAAAAGAGTTGAAGCCACGAATGTGTTGACTGTTCATGGACTTCACGTCTGCAATTTTATAAACTTTCCAGTTTTCCAACAATTAAATAAATTCATGAGATGGCCATGCTCTTCAAATCCATTTTACAACTCACCGCCCAATCACCTCCACCGCTTCTTCCCTCCAATTTTTCGTTTCCATTAATGGCGTCATCCCGAATATAACCTCTTTCTATATAGATCGATTTTATCTTGGATGAATTTCAAAACTGAAATCTGTGTTATTAAAGAAGACGATGAAATTCGAAGATTTTTTGATGGAACGAACCGAGGAAAAGAAGAAGAAGATCGAGCTTCAAGAAGAGGTAAGCATTTGAGCTCCATTATTTAATTTTTTTTGTTAATGCAAGAATTAATGGAGTATTTTTAAGGATCTGATGAGTGTTTGTTGACAAACAGGTCGATAAATTGCAAGCGGAATTAGATGAAGAGAAAGAAGTGAACAGGGTTTTGCGGCGGGTGCTTGAGGCTTCGCCGCTGTCATTGTCTCAACAGCCGTCATTGCTCCCACCGTTGCTTCCGCCTCAAGTAAGCGCATTTATATATATACACATGTGGATGATTCAGATTCAGTACACTAGAATTTATTTAGGATGATTGAACTAAAACCCGATTTATCCATCCGTCTATTCCTTATCCATTTTTTTATTTTAAATACAGAAAAAAAAACGATATTTTTACTTATTAAAACATTTTATGTATTTTTTTATATTTTTAGTATATATACTAAAATCATATATATAGGTGTAATTATCATTTTATTTTATTTAAAATTTAAAATTTAATCTCATAATTTGGTAATATATTTTTAATAATGTTATTAGAAGGTTAAAATTAATAATACTTGATGATATGGATTTCTTTTATTATTATTTAATGATACAGTTAGAGCAATATGAAAATTTAATCAATTACCCTTAATTAATAATAAATTTTCATTTTAATCGAATACATAAAATTGTTTGAAAGAAAAAATTGTAAATAATTAAATAATGTTAATATCCATTTGAATATACTAATTAATAATATTACAAAAATAGAGAAAAAATTAAAATTTCATAAAAAATATATAATTTAAATAAAGAGATTAAATATCAAATATCAACATAATAAAAGACTAAAACTAGATTTCAACCTATATCTATCTATTTATCTATAATAAATATATATATCACAAATCTAGAATTTAATCTTTATATTGTTATATTTAGATATTTGGTTCCTTTATTTTATGGATTTTAAAATTCAGATCCAATTGTAAACATTATTTTTTTTAAAAAATTTATTGGTGTGACATTTTAAAATTTAAAAAAAAAAAATCACTTTGTAGCAATATAACTAAAAAATGATGCTGTAATGAACTTGAATTTAACAAAATAATCTTACCAATGTTAAGAATTGAATCTAAATTTTAAAATCTGAAAAGTAAAAACACTAAATTCTTAAAAATAAAAATATAATGACTAAATTTCAAATTTATGAAAAGTGCATAAACTTTTATATATTTTAATCATTTTTTAATAATAATCCATATATATGGGAAAGATAGACCTAAGTGTAAAATTAAAATAATTTTGTATACATGAACTTACTAATTGTTTTAAAACAAAATATGGATATAAAACTATATGTGGGCATGGCCATAATTATATTTTATTTTGATTAATTTTAGTTCTTATACTTTTTGAATTAGTCAATTTTAATCTTTGTACTTTTTTAATTTTAAAATTTTAGTTCTAACTCAAATAGTAATAGTTAAATCTGTTTGGTTAAATTCAATTACAAATCTTGTATGCATACAGAAATAGATTTAGCTCATGTCCTCCAATTGATTCATTTTAAATTCCTATACTTTTTTAAATTTAAAATTTAAATCTTGACATAAATGACAGTCATTAATCAATTTATTAAAATTTTTAGTGTATACTATATAAAAATAACATGTCGATATAACATTATAAATATGATAATATGTTTAGAAATAGCACAACTTAATAAAACACTAATTTGCAATTAACACTTCCAATATTGTATACGTACTTTTTAAATTTTACGTCAGGTTCAGGCACTTCTTGCTGAACTAGCAACGGTTGAAGAAGAGATTGTTTGGCTGGAGAGGAAAATCGATGACCTGAAAATGAAACTGTATCAAGAGAAAAAACTAACCCAACAATGGAAAATCCGGCAACAACAGAATCAACTTCTATGCAAACCACCGAGAAATGACGACGATGATCTAAATCAACGAACCAGATCCCAAAATTACGATATCCTCAGAAAAAGGAGAATTAAAAGCCATAGGCGAGCCTCCATGGGTTCTGCTTCAGATATCCTAACCTTGTCTTCCTCACAATGCTCTACTGGTAAGTTTATGATGATGATGATGATGATTTAAAGGTATCCATGATCAAATTTTAAGAGCTTTTTTTTTTTTTTTAGCAGGAGAAGTTAATCAACGATCAAAGAAATTACAAACATGGAGAATTCAAAAGCAATGCCCGATCATCAATGAGAAACCAAATGAACTGTCGGAAGAACTTGTGAGATGTTTAATAGGCATATTTCTTGAATTGAACCAGCAGGGATCACAAGATAAAGAAGGATCCGCCATTGTAGCAAAGCTTAGCTTCTCTTGCATGGCTTCGAGAGGATACTCGGCAAAGAACTCATTGATTAACTTCAAATCACCCATTTTTGGCTTCAATCAAAATGCATCAAACATTGATCCTTACGGTATAATCCCAGAATTTGATGGCCTTTTTAGAGATATTGGGGATTACAAGAACTTCATCCAAATCACAAGACATTCCTTCGATCTCACTCGATTCTCTGATTGCTTAGCACCCATTGGAAAGTTGAGGTATGTACGCCCTAAACCCTACGATTCTCACAATTTAATCCTTTTACTTTAATTTAATATAATTCCATTGTTTTACAGGATACTGATGCATAGATTATCTAATGTTGACTTGACATTCTTAACCTACAAGCAAAAGCTGGCATTTTGGATCAATATCTACAATGCCTGTATTATGCATGTACTGTAAGACACCTTTAAAACTAAAAAAAAATATGTATTTTAGAATAATATGATCATCAAATTAAAAGCAGCAAAATGCCTTAATTATACTTTAATCACAATTTCAGGTATTTCTTGAACATGGGCTACCTTCCACACAAGAGAAATTATTAGCACTTATGAATAAGGTAGACTTGTTATCACTATCAGCCCATTATTTTGTGGTTTCGTGTTCTTTTTTTAATATATATAGCTATTATCCATAATTATAATATAAATAATAATTATAAATTCATTTGGTTTTGATGGTGCAGGCTGCACTGAATGTGGGCGGTATAGTACTGAATGCTTTAGCCATTGAGCACTTCATTCTTCGCCATCCATGTGAATCAGAATATGTGAGTCAATATACACATTGTTTACGATTTACCTCTTGCATATATATATGTATATATATATGTATACATATTTATTTCATTGTATCTATTCAATCGTGAATTTAATAGGTAATTAAGAAAAAAAAAACGAAAATCTATTCGAATTATAACAGATTTTTCATTGATGTGATTTGACATTGGAAGGGTCCAATGGATGAGAAAGAAATGCTACTAAGACATGCATATGGTTTGGGGTATCCAGAACCCAATGTAACTTTCGCCCTCTGCCGAGGCACGTGGTCCTCACCAGCAGTAAGTCTTTTTCATATTATTTGAACTCGGATCTTAGTGTTGGATACATGAAAGTAATAAAAATGAAAATGCAGTTAAGGATCTATACAGCGGATGAAGTAGTGAACGAACTGGGGAAAGCAAAAGTTGATTATTTGGAAGCATCGGTGGGAATTACGAGCAAGAAGAAGGTTTCATTGCCGAAGCTACTGCAATGGCATATGAAAGATTTCGCGGACGACATGGAATCGTTGGTGGAATGGGTTTATAGCCAATTGCCGCGTTCTGGGTCTTTGAAAACATCCATTATGGATTGTTTAAACAAAGAATCTAAATACCAGTTTGCCAAAATGGTTGAAGTTCAGCATTATGAATCTGAGTTCCGATATCTGCTTTCCTGCCCTTATAATTAATTATTATGTTATTCGGATTCGGATTTGAAATTTGAGTATATTTATCTTTCTAATATTTTGTAAGTATATTTTCATAAACTATTCGACTTATTCAATTGATTCGATTAAATAAATTATTAAAAAATTAAAAATAAAAGCAATTCAACCATTGCAATTCCTTATCCTAAATTAATACTCCAATTGGCCACAATCTGTTCAGATTTCTTTAGACTTTTAACGAGAAAGGTTTTAAATATTTTATATTTATATAAAGGTTTTAAATATTTTATATTTATATAAATTTTGATGTATTAATATTTTTGTTTTGGATTAATATATGTAGGAATCAAGCTAAAAATTTTGTTTTAAGATTAAAATAAAAAAAATTAAGGTTAAAGTTAAAATTTTCACTTTTACATTACTTAAATTGAATTATAAATTAATAAAATAAAATAAAATAAAAACATATTTTTAATTAAAAAGCTTAAAAATAAATCAAATTATTAATTTTTAAAATAAGGAAAACAAAATATTATTTCATTTAATTTAATAATTATTTTATTTTAATCATACAAATATTCTTTAATATTATTTTAAGATAGTGACACAAACTATTACACTTTAACTGACAATAAAACAAAATAATTTTCAGGTCGCAACTTCATCCATAAACTCCTAAAATTGTACAGTATTTTGTTTATTTATTTATTTTTATCATGTAATTTGTTTAATGATTGAGTTATCACATAGAAGATTTATTGGAAATTTGAAAATTTTTATTTAAAAATATTAAATCCAAAAAATAAACTTTTAAGAAAAAATTAATTTAAGCTTAACTCAAATATTGAAAGTCCAAATTTGAATTTTTTTTAAGCTTATAATATATTTTATTATGCTACTTTTAATAAATAAAAATAAAAATTATAAAAACTAAATTTAAAATAATTTATAATATTATAATATAAAAATTAAAATTTTAAGTTTATATTTCATATTAAATAAATTAAATTTAAATAAAAAATTATTTTATAAACTTTTTCCATCACATCATTTATAGTCTCGTCCAATTAAAATATGATATATCATCTTTTTTTTACATTATATGTACATTTAAACTAAACGTTTAAATTAAAAATGATATATCATGTTTTAATTATACATAATCATATATCATGTTTTAATTGGACGAAATTATAAATAACTTAATAAAAATAATTCATAAAATAACTTCTTAATTTAAATAAATATAAAATATATTAACATCAAATTAAATTCAAACAAATATAAAATATAATAATATCATATTTAAACTCAATCTCAAGATGCAATCATATCCGTCTAATATTACCAGTGTCAAGTAAATGCACCCTTAAATAATTCCCTGAAAGTAGACAATAATAAATAGTCTTTTCTGCACTAACAATTGTGTAATCTTAACAAAATCAGAGCTCTTGGGAGAAAGCTCAAAATTCTCAGAATCAAAGCAGCTCATATCTTGTGAAGGTAAACAGTTAATTTTTTTTTTTTTTTACTTCATTTTGTTTTCTTCTTCAATTTATTTCATGAAAATCCTTGTTTTTGCTTTAATGAGAGTTGCATTTCTCTGTGAAAATTTCTTGACTTCAGTCAAATCGTTTCTTTATCTTTTTTGAATTTTAGACATTGTAGTTGTAATGATCTGCTGCTTGTTTTGATTTTTTTTTCCTGCATTTTTGTTACTGTGATCGTGAATGGGGGGAGGGGGCAGTGGAAATGATCGTTTAGGTCCTTGCATGCATTTTCTGTTTATAAAATTTTAACATTCTGGCGTTGTTTGGTTCCTGGGAAAAGTAGGTGAAGAAGAACGGACAATATTTTGTTTGGTTAGATACTGCAATGCAACGTCTTTTTTCTTGTAATTTTGTTTTCTATAGAAAAATGAGAAACAATGGATTGAAAATTAGCAAATAATTAACATGCAACACTAATTAAAATCATAGTATTTCGATTTGTTTCTATGTTACTTGGACTCGAATGTGAGTGCGGATTATGGGTATGTGTTCGATCGTCTTCTATTTTTCCGAAGCTTTTTCTGTATGTTTGGAGAGTTTTTAGAGTATCATATCTACTTCAAGAAAATAAAATAAATAGTAGGAGCAACATATGGAGGAAAAGAAATGCAGTGACAAAATTGTACTTGAGCATTTTAATTATTTACGTATTATCAGCTAGATAATATTCGAGGCTTCTGTTTGAAGGAGAAATTATGTTTACAATTTTGTAATTTAATTGGCCTATAAATTATTCAGACCTATAAGGAAGTGTATGGTTTGCTATTGGATGTAGTTTGATGTTTTGTTTTATTGTACCTTTTAGGTTCCCTTGAGAATGGATATCAGCTCAGGAGATGATTCGGATATAAGTGAATCTGAAATGGAAGAGTATGAAGATAAATCATATGAAAAACTAAAGAATGGGAAGTACACAGTCATGGTTTCGGATGAAACTTATACTTGCCCGTATTGTCCCAAGAGTAATAAGCAAAAGTACCGATACAAGGATCTCCTTCAGCATGCTTCTGGTGTGGGAAATAGTAGTTCTGCAAAAAGAAAACCACGAGTGAAAGCCAATCACCTAGCTTTGGCGAGGTATTTGGAAACAGATCTTGTGCCTGTGGTTAGTTCATCAAAACCTGTTGTTGAAGAGGATCCTCCTAGTGGATGTGACCATGATGAGAAAATTGTTTGGCCGTGTACTGGAATTGTGGTTAATATTCCTACTAAAAGGTCCGCGGATGGGCGATCTGTAGGAGAAAGTGGATCCAAGTTGAGGGATGAGTTGATCAGGAGAGGGTTCAACCCTGTAAGAGTTCACCCCCTTTGGAATTTCCGTGGTCATTCCGGGACTGCTGTTGTGGAATTCCGTAAAGGCTGGCCAGGGCTACATAATGCCTTGTCGTTTGAGAAGGCTTACGAGGCGGATCACCATGGGAAAAAAGACTGGGGTGCTAATGATGATGTTAAGCATGGTCTTTATGCTTGGGTTGCCCGTGCTGATGACTACAATGCGAGTGGTATTATTGGAGACCATTTACGCAAGATTGGTGACCTTAAGACCATTTCCGAGCTCATGGAAGAAGAAGCCAGGAAACAAGATAGGCTTGTATCAAATTTGACAAATATCATCGAGACTAAAACCAAACACATAAAAGAACTGGAAGCAATATGTTCTGAAACTTCCAAGTCCCTTGAGGTTTTAATGGAGGAAAAGGAAAACCTTCTTCAAGCATATAATGAAGGTGTGTTTTTAATTCTTATCAAGTTGTAATAATACACACATTCCACTCATCTGTTGGTTTTATTCTGTTTTTGAGTGTTCAGTTCTGTTTGCAGATGGTAGCCCACATCGAGTCTGTTACATGTCATTACTGTTTTTATACAATACTGTAGTATTCTATTAACTTTAATGTTTGAAACTGTTTTCGGGTACTACTGTAGTCTCAAAGGTATCAAACTCATGTTGCTACTGTTCACAGAGATTAAAAAGATTCAACTAAGTGCAAGGGAACACTTCCAGAAGATTTCTAGTGACCACGAAAAACTTAAGTCACAGCTAGAAACTCATAAAAAGGAACTGGAATTGCGTGGAGTTGAACTTGAAAAGCGAGAGGCACTCAATGAAACTGAAAGAAAAAAGTTAGCTGAGGAGCTTGAACAGGTGCTATGCTTCATTCTTCATTTTCACTTTTGCTTGTTCTCCTCCTTAAGTTTTATATTGAGGTGTTCTTGGTGAAAATACTGTTTCATATTCTGTTCATATGACCACTTCGGAATTGATGCCATTGGAACTCATAATCCTGGTGTAGAGTTTTTTCTTTTGCAACAATGTTGTCCTGAAATCAACATTTTTGTTCCTTATTGACAGTCTTGATAGAAATTCATCTATCACAAATTGTGGAGATAATCGTTGATTCTCAAAATCATGAATCTCCTGAATAATATGTAATCATATATTCTGAAGGGTAAACATGGGTGCCTACATTGCAAGCTAAAATCTAGAATTGGTGATTTCCTACCATTAATTTCTTTTATCATGAAGGCAAAACGATAAAAAGAATAAAATCAACTTTGGTTGCTCTTGCAGCATCTTGATGTGTTTCATTTTAGTTGTATACTCAGGAATGTTGATCAAAGAGTTACTGGGGAATCTAAAACTAACATTTTTCTTCTTCAAGAATGCTGTTCAAAATAGTTCATTACAAATGGCTGCTTTGGAGCAAAAAAGGGCTGATGCAAATGTAATGAAATTGGCTGAAGATCAGAAGGTTTGTTTATCATTCGTGCCCCTTTTTTTTCTTTACCAGAATACTACCTTTTCGGTTTTACAATGCTGAGAACTTCTTATATGATTGGACCACCAATTATCCAGAGGCAAAAGGAGGAACTTCACAATAGGATAATTCAACTGGAGAAACAATTAGACCAAAAACAGGCATTAGAACTGGAAATCGAGCAACTGAGAGGTTCGTTGAATGTAATTAGGCACATGGGAGATGAAGATGATAAAGAAGTATTGCAAAAGATAGAGGCAAGTCTTAAGGATTTGAGAGAAAAGGAGGGAGAGCTTGAAGATTTAGAAGCACTGAACCAAACTCTTATTGTAAGCGAACGTAAGAGCAATGATGAGCTGCAGGATGCTCGCAAAGAATTGATTAATGTGAGTTTTCTTTTCAACCTTGTGCATTGCTGCAGACTTTAGTTAGAAGATGTCCACTTGAAAGTCTTTTAACATCTTTGAACATATATTTTTCCAATGGTGATATTGAGATTATGATTTGTTGCCTTACAAGGTAAGCTCGCTTAATCATGAATTATATGATGGTATTGGGAAAACCGAAATAAGCCAAAGAAATCAGGCTCATTGGATGGTAATGCATGGTTTTTAGCTAATTGGTTGTATTTCAACACCTTTTCCTCACTAAAAACTAATGGGTATGATAAAAAGATTAGCTGAAGCACAGGTGATCAAAAGCAAGTTGGTTGATTGTGTATATGTTTTTTTTCCCCCCGAGATATTGCAGTTCTGTCAAATGAAACATGGGTTAAGGCTTTGCAACTGTTTTTTTTTTTTACTGAATTGTTAGGTTTATCAGTCGAATTGATTTGCGAACGTGCTTTTCATATAATTTCTTAAACCTCTGCTTCAGCCTTTATGGCTCATGACACTTTCTATTCAGGAAGTACTAATTCAATCACTTTGTAGGGATTAAAAGAAATATCAAGGCGTGCAAATATCGGTGTTAAGAGAATGGGGGAACTTGATGGTAAACCGTTCCTTGAAGCAATGAAGAGAAGATATAATGAGGAACTAGCTGAGGAGAGAGCTTCGGAAATGTGCTCATTGTGGGAGGAATATCTGAAGGATCCGGATTGGCATCCTTTCAAACGCATTAAACTTGAGGGACGAGAAGAGTATCAGGTCTGTATTTCATGACTCCCCTTAAATTCATGCTGCAGTCCCCTTTTCCCCCCCTTTCTCAACTTCAGCACTGTTACTATGAAGATGTCATATATATGTGTGTGTAAGTGTGTTTGTGTGTGTGATTAGTTCATGGTAGTTCTAAAGTTGCATTGCTCTCTTCCTCCTCCATTGTAAAAGCATGTACAGTATTAGATTTCCGTTGGAGCCTACCTCGTGCAAAACATTTTATAATCACAAATGTCAATTTCAGGACAGCATTACTCATTGGTTTTTGTCTGTCCTTGGAAACTTGTAAAAGATAGAACTGGATAAACCCTTTACCTCTAATTGTTCCACTAATCATAGCTACAGCTATGTATGTATTATGTATTTATATATGTGTGTATAAATATATTTCCTGATGAAGTAAATCTTTAGTTGGGTGCAATCTCTTGTAACAGTCCAATGATGTACTTCAAGATTCACCAGTCTTACCCGCACTTACCTTTTAGGTTAGCCGGCTATAATTTTTATCTTTGTTTGTTGTAGGCATCATAGAGGGCTGTTTTTCTACATATGCAATTATGCATTCTGTTCATTGGATATCTGGATGCAGTTCTCGACGTTGAATCAGCTAGAAAATAAATTTAAAAGTTATCATTATGTTTTTTCTTGTGAAACACATCTAGCGTGTTCTTTGTTCCATTGCTTTCTTGTCGGTAAAAGAAGGGTTTGCTCAAAGTTCGATAATTGCTGGTTCAGGAAGTGATTGATGATGAAGACGAAAAGCTGAGAGATTTGAAAGCTGAGATGGGCAATGAAGCATACAAGTCTGTCACTTCGGCCATAAAAGAAATAAACGAATACAATCCAAGTGGAAGGTACGTAATTTCCGAGTTGTGGAACTACAGAGAAGGAAGAAAGGCAAGCCTGAAAGAAGGTGTCGAATTCTTACTGGAACTGTGGGAAACAGTTAAACGCAGACGAGGAATGACCTGAAAGGATGCTAACTCATTATTCAGGTAGGTATTGTTGAAAATTGATTCTGAACCGTTGGAGATGTTTATCTTGAATCGCTGATCATAGTATCTTTGTTTTCATCGCAGGAAATAATTTTCCGACTACCTAAAGACTGAATGCATATTCGGAATATCGGATTTGTAAGTATTGCATGAATTCCATGTTAAATAAATTTTCAGCTCCCAGCCAATGGTAGAATATGCCTTAGTGGGAAGAAACTGCATTGATTTTAACATGTTGAATTCAAGCTCATGAATATGGTATGTAAGACCTTTGAGAACGAAGACTTTTAATGTAGCCTTCACGGTTAGTGCAGGGGACACCTTCAACCTCTTACACCTATTTTCCTTTCTTTATTACTTTTCTTTTTCTATTAATAGGAAATGATTATATTATTTATATTTGAATAAATATCGAAATATAAATATATTTATTTAATTATTTTAAAATTACTTATATATTTCGAATATATATAAAATACAGATTAAAAAAAATCCACAAAAGCAAATATGAAGAACTCTTTTCGTTGTTCTAAACAGGTTCTGAACACGAAACCAGAAAAACTGCGTTTAGACTTAAGAAAGTGTTTGGGTTACCTGTTTATTTTGATAAAATTTGAGGGTTATTTATTTATTTTGAAAAGTGGGTTACAAAACTTTAAATTTTTTCTTGAACTTTAATTAGGATATCTGCCGAGTATTTGATATGTTTTTTTCGGATTAGATAGATATTTCGGGTATTTATTATTAGAATTTGTAATTTTTTTATTCGAATATTAGCGAAATTGAATTTAGATTTTTGTGAATTTGAATATTTGAAAAATGATAAAAAAAATTTAAAACTAGTTTTTTTATGAATTCAAATATCCAATAGATAATAGTGTTTAATTCAGTTTCGGATTTGGTTGGTAATACTCGGATATTTTACCTATATTGCTATCATTCTTGCTGTCTCATGAACTTAATCATATTTTCCATTTAAAGAGTCAAATTATTATTATTTTTAACAGTAATATAAATTAAACTATTAAACTTTTAAATACAGAATGACAATTCATATATATTAATGTTATTTTTTTAAAAACTTTTTATTTATTTTTTATTTTTAATTATTAGAAATTTTTATAATTTTTAAATTATTTTTTGATGTCATATAAGACAAATAATGTCATGTCAATATTTTTAAATAATAGCATAACGACTTATTTGCCTTTCCAACTTTATAAAAAAATTTATTTTAGCCATTCATTTAATTTTGGTCTCTTTTAGTCCTTGAACTTACGTTGTTTGTCCAATTACCCCAAAATGTATGGAATTTTGTTGATATGGCATCCGCGTGACAATCAACGTGTATATCATATCAACAATTATTTTTTTTTAAATTTAAAAAAATGATTTTTTAAAATTTTAAAAGAATAATTAATTGTTAATATAGCATCCACGTGAATGTGCGTCCGCAAAGTTAACAAATATTAATTTTTCCATCCATCTTGGAATGATTTGACAAACACTGCAAGTTTAAATACTAAAAATCAAATGGATGGCTAAAATGACTTTTTCTTTTTATAAAATTAGACGGTCAAATAAATCATTATGCCTTAAATAATTAATATTTTACTTCACATTTTTGTTAAAAAATGATTTGACTATTTTTAAAAGGTTAATGATCAAATTTAGTTAAAAATGACTAAATTGATAAAAAATGTAAAAATTGAGAGCTAAATTTATCATTACACATTTATATTAATTTTTAAAATTTTACTTTTAACATTTCTAGATTTTGATTTTTGTGAATTCAAATATTTAATATTTAATTTGGATTTAAATAGTGATATTCGGATAATTTAAGATAATAAACGAGATATAATTTTTTCGGCAAACTTACGTATTAAAATTTGAATAATTCAAAAATAATAAATATTTAATCCATTGTGATTCCTAATAAAATTTAAATATTTCAAGTCAAATATGGAAGTGTGGCATGTAACTGAAAATATTGTAGTATTTATATAGAAAATGTAATATTGTTTGAACCGGATCAGTTGGATTAGGAACCAAACGAGGTACTGACTCGAAAAAAGTTATTAGATCAATTAATTTAGGACTCTATACAAATTAATTGAACCAAGCAAAATGTTGATTGAATTGAGTGGTTGAATCGATTAAATTAATTTTTTTAACTTTTAATAATTTATTTAACTCAACCAAATAAGTTGGATGGATTTGGCTAAACCTTAAAACTTTGAGAAAATGAGAGAAACAGCGAAATTGAACATAATTCAATAAGAGTTGTGTATTGTTAATAGAAAGGAAGATGTCTTGCATGTTGTTTTTACATATAATATATTATAACATTCTAGTTCCAGGGCGTAGTCAGGGGGACTGGCAGGGACCTAGTCGTCTCTAAAATGAAAAATTTTTCATTTATTTCCTTTAATTGTTTTTTAAAATTTTTAATTAGTAAAGGTAAAATTACATTTTAGCCTCCTTAAAAATGATAAAATTTTGATTTAATCCTTTAAAAATATAAAGATATAGGTTATTCAAATGGTAAAATTACATTTTTACTGTTGTAAAAATTAAAATTTAATTTCAGCCCCCTAACAAAAATTTTTGCCTTCGCCCCTGTTCAGTTTAGCTGAATTTTTTGTCCACATTTTCACTTTTTTCCCGGGGGGGGTAAATCTAAATTACTCCCAATGTTGAGTAAATTTATATTTTGGTTATTTGACTTTAAAAAGTTACAAAATGGTAATTGAATTATTTGAAAGTGTTCATTAAACTCATTGAACTGTTAAAATGATTGAACGTCGCGAATATGCGAACCAAAATTCAAACAATTTTTTCTTCGATCTCGACTCTAACCATCAAATCAACTTGGATCTAAGGTATGTCCTTTTACTCATCGATGGATACTAATCCACCGTACCGATCGTCGAATTATCGCTTGGAGTTCTCTAGTCGAACTTTAAAAAAGAAAAACTTAATAGCCTAGTGATTTAAATAAAAACTTTTAAATAATTCAATGAGTTAAATGAAAACTTTTGAATAGTTTAGTGATAATTTTGTAACTTTTTAAAGTAAAGTGATGAAAATATAAACCTACTACTAGTTTAGTGACCACGGGTGTAGTATACCCCTTTCTTTGTACAAACTTACTTTTATTTATAACTAGATCTGTTTATTCGTCAGATTACTTTTTTAAAATTTGAGAAGGGTTGAATAAAATTATTAGGCCCAAAAATTAGACTCATTTAAAAAAAAAAACTTGTTTTTCTAAATTTGTAATACATTATATTATATTATTTTTATATATAATATAATTTATAATGTATAAAAATTAAATCTATAATAATCATATGGGCGGGTCTAAAATAGCTTGGGTTAGTCATTTACAAATATGACAAGTTTAGGCAAATTTTAGGCTCATATTTTAAGTCAGACTGAGTTTGGGCAAACAGAAAACATGTTAATATCGTCTAAAATTCAGTTTAAACCAGGTCTAACTCAGCCCATGAACACATCTACCTTTAATTTCTCTTCAACCCTTAAATTAAAAGAGAGCACACTTAAGCTCACTTGAATTTCATCCTCCTCATTGCTACAATAGCAACAATCGGAAGGACGTGGATTTGGATGCGCATAAATTTCTTTTGGTGTAACGTTTTTGAGATTATAAGTAGAAGTAGGCATTATATCTAAAAAGACCTTTTTAATATAATATTTATTTTATGTAATCACAACATCCTAATAATATTATGGGTAAATACACCTAATATCGCAAAATTATTAATAAGTTTACGTTTTGGTCACTCAACTTCAAAAAGTTACAAAATGAACATTGAATTATTCGAAAATTTTCATTTAAGTCACTAAACTATTCTGAAGTTTTTATTTAAATTATTGGGCTATTAAGTTGTTGTTTTTAAAGTCTACTCAGTGATGGTCACTAAACTAACTATAAAAACGCACCTATCGAACAATAGTATAGCTATGGTGAGTAGGGAATATTGTATCCACGAGGACTAAAAGTACTAGTAATTACCGTTTTTCTATTATTTAGCTGACAATTTGGAGTGGTGTGTTTTAATCTAAATTTACTAAACTAATTTAACTAAGAACACAATAGAGAATGAAATAGGAAAATAATCAAAGATTACTAATGAGATAGACAATACCCAGGAAATAATCCATCTAGACTTCACCTATTATTATGAATCTAAATTAAACGATTTATTCACTTATGTCTTGATCCGTAGAAATCTCTAAATTATATTAATATCTCTTTCGAGAGTAAGAACATTTGACTCTAGGTGGATTAATTGAAATCTCTTTCTAATTAAAACCCCTATCGTCGCATTAACTCGATCTATGGATTTTCCTATTAGATTTGACTCTAATCCGGTAGATTTATGTCGTCCTATTTCTAGGATTGCATGCAACTCCACTTAATTATACTAGATCTACTCTTACACAAGGCCTTTTACTCCACTGAATTAAGCAGATTAAACATGAATTAATATTCCAAAAATATTAAAACAAGAAATAAGCATACATAATTGAGAGCAATAATCAAGTATTTATTGCGTAAAAACAAACAATTAAATAAAAAGATTCATCATAGGTTTCATCTCCCCTAGGTATCTAGGGAATTTAGTTCATAATCCTTAATAGAAACATCTCAATGTCAGAATAACCACAAGATATAAAGAAACTCAATAAAACTTCGAAAGAAATTAAAAGAAGATCTTCGATCTTGACGGAAATCTACTTCCGAGTTGATTTTGATGGTGTTCTTCGAGTGTTTTCTCTAATCTTCTCTGATGGCTCCCTTATGTCTTCTTCTAATGGGTATTGTAGAGCCCAAATTTTGCCCGGGCCCAACAAGCAGTGCCCAAAGCACCAAATAAATTAATAGTCCACTACACCCTACTAAACCACCCCACTAACTCCATCACCCCACTTGCCTGTAAAAAGAAATAGGCAATCAGTTGAAAATTTTGGCTATAAAAGCCATTCAAAACTATTGTAAAGGGGGTTATTTTTTTGGAGAAAAAAAGAGAAAGATTCAAATAGAGACTTTCAATATAAGAAATACACGAGATTAATCAAAAATCAAAGCAAAAGAGATATTTTTTTCGTCTATTCTCGTTTTAAGTACTTTGTTTATTTTATTTTATCTTTCAATTTTTATTTTTTTTACATACGAAAGTAAAAATAAAGGGGAAGAAGCTTGCCCATTTTGAAATTGCCGAAAAAAGAGTTTTTTTTTTAAGGTCCGGCCGCCGTGTACGGTGACACCGACGGCGGCACATGGAGGTTCGGTGACCGGAGCAAGGCCAGACCGATGGCCGAATTTTGAAGGGAAGGGGAGAGTGTTGTTGTTTTTTTTTTTATTACTTTTACTATTATTCTATATATTATTATTGTTTTCTTTTTTATTATTAGTAGTAGTAACGTAATAGTGTTTTAATTATATTATTATTATTTTAACCTTTTTATTACTATTATTATTAACCTACTATTATTATTTTTGTTAATATAGTATTATTTTCTTTTTTTATATTGTTATTATTATTAGCACGTATATTATTATTATTAATGTATCATTGTTATTTTCTATTTTATTATTACTTTTATTACTATTGTTTCTATTATTATTATTTTCATTACTTCCATTATTATTATCGTTATTTTCTATTATCATTAATATGTCGTTTGTTTATTATTATTATTATTTTTTAACACTATTATCATCATTATATTTACTTTTTTTAATATTATTACCATTATATTTTTATTATTACTATTATTTTTATTATCCGTCCTATTTTTAAACTATTTCATTCAATATTTTGTTGTATATGTGTTTATTTGCTCACTCCCGATTTAAATTAAATTTTCATTCAAGTTTTCTTTGTTATTCCATTTTTTATCTCTATATTATTTTATTTATTATTATTTTTGTTTGGATTTTTCAAGTGAAGGCAATATATTCAAGAAATCGTGTCCTAACGTATTAGGTTTCGATTTTTCGTTTGATCTAAGTAACCGATTATCCTTTTAAATTAAAATACATGAGTTTTAAATAAAATAAAGGCAATATTCCGTATTTAGAAATTCAAGTAGTCGTGCCCTAACGTACTGGGTTTCGATTTTTCGTTTGATCTAAATATTCGAATATCCTTTTTAAAATTTAAATACATGAGTTTTAAATGAAATAGAAGGCAAGCTCATACTCGAGGGTCGAGGTGTTGTGTCCTAACGTACTGGATATAACATTTTACCTTGAAATGAAACGGTCATTGACATACATTTTAATTCATCCAGATACTTTAAAAAAGCATTAACACTAAGAGGGATCGTATTTTAAACTCTTGTCAAATTTTCAATTTTCAACATTAAGACATTGAATAATCAATTAGGTACCAAATTTGGGCGTGACGAGGGTGATAACCCTACCTCGCATGTAATTGACTCCCGAACCCGTTTTTCCAATTTTCGCAGACCAAAATCGTTGTTTTGATAAATCAATCTCTTTATTGAAAAACGATCACATTTTGAGGTGACCCGATCACACCTCATAAAAAAGGATCGGTGGCGACTCCAAACTTTTGTTTTAAAAAGTCGATTCCCGTTTTTCGAAAATGGTTTCGACAGGTATTTATAGACTTCAAAATGCTCAGAAAGCCTAAAAATTGGGTTTTTTCACTTATTTGGGAAGTAGGATGTGAAATCGACACGGGCTGGCATATAGGCGTGTGTCCAGCCCTGTGGTTTACACGGGTATGTGCCCAGCCCGTGTGGAAATGGCCAAGTCGTGTGGCTCTTGAAAATAGCTCTATTTGTCCAATTTTGGCTCGTTTTTCACTCCTTTCGCTCCCAAATGCACTCCTAAGTATAGAAACATGAATTTTTAAAAGATTAAAGCTTCAAATTCACTAATTTGCATAATTAATCATCCAAAAACGAATTAAGAATAGGATTAAAATATGTTACTTTTATAGCTTATCACCCAGTGAGCTCCAAGCAACGATATGATGATCAATATGATGGATCAATAATAGACTTGATCATGGGTCGGGCCACCCGCCCAGGCCCAAAGGCCTGCCCGAAAAGTGAAATGATTTGGGCAAAAATATAAGCCCGAAAAATGGGTTTGGAAAAAAAAGGCCTATTTTCTAAATGTTTCGAGCCTTGGATAAGACTTTTTTGCCTGGGCACGACCCAAATTTGCCTAAAATTTTCACTGTTGTTTTGTTGCCATTTTGATGTTGTTTTGCTGACATTTTGCTATTATATTCTTACTATTTTGTTGCTATTGTTTGGATATTGTATGACTCTCATTTTATTATTAATTTTGATATTTTTTTGAGGCATTTGCTTGCTAAGTTGAAACTATCTTAGTGTTATTTAAATATAAAGTGTAATGACGTGGTTTCTAGTAGTATCAGAAAAGACGATTTTGAGACCCCGTTTTCATAAATTAAGTTCATAAATATTAAATAAAAATATTTACAGAGTTATCATATAAGTGAATTTAATTTTTTTATAAGTAAATTAGCCAAAATTGTGTTTAATTAGGACTCGAGGATTAAATTGTAAAGTCTAATCGCTATAGATTTTTAATTAGAAAATGGCTTGTAGACTTAAATTGCAATTAATCAAAGGTCCAAAATAGAAACTAGAACTTAATGAAATATGTTTTAGTGGAAAGAAAGGGTTATAGGATTATTAACTTGATTAAAACAAATTTGGTTTAATTAAATTAATTAACATGTTAGTATTGCTATAAAAGAAATAATTTTGGTGGGAAAAGAGAGGTATGGTCTTCTCTAATAAATTGAAGAAAATAAAAAAGAGAACTCCACGCCATTAACAAGGGTTTCAAGGTTTATACAATAAATTAGTTAGTTTAATTTAGTAATTTTTTTTTATAATTTTTATGTTTTTGAGGTCATGAGAGCTTGATTTAGCTAGTCCATGCATCAATTTGTAAAACTATTAAAGTTTTGAAAGATGTCATTTTTGATAATTGAAAGTTTTAGGTGTTAAATTGATAGGTTTTAAGCTTAGATATGAAAAATGACTAAATTGTAAAGCTAATTGATAGTTTCTTACATTAGGGAATAAACTGAACAAATTGTAAAATTGGATTAGAAATAAGAAATATGAGGTCCCTAACTGATAATAGTGAAATCATATTTTAATTTGGAGTTTTAAATTGAAAGTTATGTTAGTCCCGAGTTTAGGGACTAAATTTAATAAATTTCAAAATTTATATAAAATGACAATTGATTGTGAATTTTGTGGAATATTGATGGTACTATATTTTTATGTTAATCCGTAGCTAACGTCGACCTGGATTCCTCAAGAGGAAAAGGAAAAGTTAAAGTCGTCGACAAATAGCTCAGAATTTTTTATTTGTATTTCTATAATTCGAATCACTTTTTATTCTTTTTTTCATGGTAAGATTATTAGGTGAGTTGAAATTGATTGATTGAATTGAATTGATATGATTTTGATAGATTATTAAGATAGAGGATTAAATTGAATAGATTTAAAAATATTGTAACTTGATGTAAATATAAAATTGACTTTAAATTGGGTTGATTCGTGCTATGATACATATTAATTGATGATTTGGTTGATGAAGTGTGAAATTAAGTTATATTCGGAATTGGATAATTGGTTACCCTATTAACTGTTTGAGCAGAGACATATATAATTGGCATGCTATAGGATAGATTGAGTACGAGTTATTTTTACTACGATTTGATGAGTGCTGGGCACAATTTTTACCTTGGTTATACCTGTAATAGCCCGTTTTCAGTGATGTCAAAAACAGTGGTTTTGATACCATAATTCTGACAAGTGAGTCAATATTTAATTATTTATATAAGGTTTACATTTTATTAGAGTCGTATTAAAATTAGGTTAAGAAATTATAATGTTCAGTTAGCTAATTAGAAGAAAGAGACTAAATTGTAAAAGATGCAAAAGCAAGTTTCTATTAGTTAAATGGTTAAAGAAATGCAAGGTAATTGACTTAGATGGTTAATAAACCATGTTTTAAAG
Source organism: Gossypium longicalyx (assembly GCA_025698465.1). Lineage (NCBI taxonomy): Eukaryota > Viridiplantae > Streptophyta > Magnoliopsida > Malvales > Malvaceae > Gossypium > Gossypium longicalyx. Next base: position 93,636,639 of record CM047000.1, on the reverse strand, counting down.
TGGTAGACATTTATGGATACAATTTTGGTTTTGTGTTAATTAAGTTAGTAAGGTTAAAAAGGTAAGTTAATAATAAATAACATAAACAACTAAATAAAGAATTATCATCTTGTTCATTTTTTTCATCTTGTTGCCGAAAAATCACCATTATTGAAGGAGAAAGTTTCGATTAAGCTCTTCTCTTACATGGTTGTGTAATTGAGGTTTGTTTTTAGAGATTTTTATGTTTTTGTTATCGTATTAGCTTAATTTAGTTAACTCGGGGGTCAGTTCGTAAAACCATTGAATGTTTAGAAGTTCACCGTGCTTGATTTTTGAATGTTGTGATGATAAGTGATTTGGTTTATGGCTAGTTGATGGGTTTGAATCATTTTAATAATGTGATTTTAGTTAGTTTTGATGAAAGGATTAAATTGTTAAAATTTTAATCTGAGCATGGGTTTTTATGTGAATTTTTAAATGTAGTGGACTGAGCATAGTTTCTAAATTATTCGGTTAAGCTTAGTGTGAGTTTAATTGGAATATTTTAGAAGTTTTGGATTGTAGGGATTAAATGACATAAAATGTAAATGATGGGGTAAATGTGCTAAATATTATTAAAGAGTTAATTATATGATTTAAAGTGTTTTGAGATGTTAAATTGAATTAATTGAATTGAATTATTATGTTAAATCAAGAAACAAACCCATCAATTGTTAATCGGGGAAAATAGAAGGTTGTTGAGTAATCGTCGTTGCATAGCTATAATTATCAGATCCCGGTAAGTTCGTTTTATGTTTATGCATGGTTATGTTCAATTCTTTGTTAATTGTTTAATCTTTTAGTTTTGTAATGTACTATTAAAAGTTGGTTCGTAGTGTATATCATAGAATTGAGTGGTTGTGCGATGTATTTATTGGGCTTAATGCTTAGTAAGCTCAGTGTCGGTGTATTTATCGAGCTTAATACCTAGCAGGCTTCGTGTGGGTGTATTTTATAGAGCTGGATGCCTAGAAGGCTTTGTGTCGGTATAGTTATAAAGCTTTATGCCTAGCAGGCTTCATGCCAGTGTATTACATTGACTTGGCTATTGATGAATTGTGATATTTGCGTTTTTGATGTGTTATGAAACTTTGAATTGAGCTATGAAGTAATTAGGTTGAATACCTGAACTTATTAAGCTATGTTGAGCTTACTTAGTTGATTTCATTTTGTAGGTCTCTTGGAATCGTGACGTCGATTGGATTAGCTCGAGAGTTCACACACTATCTTCCATACTTTTGGTAGTTATTTTGTTTATTTTGGGTTGGTTAAAAGTGGCATGTAACTAGGGTGACCTTGTAGTTATACCGTTATAATATGTTGTTGAATTAGTAATTTAATATGGTCATTTTGATGTTTGAATGGTATGCTTGATACCTTGGTTATATATATGGAAATATAGAGTATTGATGTGTATATGGCAATAGTTATTGTATATTTGATCTAGTTGAAGTTTGTGTTTTGAATGGTTATCTACATGTGGTGTAAATGAGGACACATTGGTTAGGCACACAGGTTGTACGAAATTGGCATGTTTTGAGGTGTATTTGATGATACTTAAAGGATAGTTTTAGGCTTGGCTTAGTAGCCAAGATAGATGTAAAAATTGTCTTGTTTTAGAAGAAAATTTTGGTACACATGACATGGGAAAAGGGCTGTCACACGGCCGTGTGTCACACATGGCGTATCCACACGGCCATGTGTCTTATTGTTTTTTTGGTTCAAGTTTCACACAGCTTGCCACACGACCGTGTGTCCTCAAATAGGTTGTCACACAATCAACGATACGGTTGTGTGACCTACCATAAAATGCACACACAATTTGGCACACGGCCTGCAACACGACCGTGTGGCCTTAACTCGAATATACACATTGGCGAACACACAGGCTGAGACATGACCGTGTGACCCTTGTTTTCAAAATTTTCAACTTTTTCCTAATTTTTCTGTTTTGTTTCAAATTGATCCCAAAATATTCCCAAACTATTTTTAGGGCCCCTTAAGCTCGTTTTAAGTCCCATAAGTGCATGTTTGTTATAAATCGAATGTGATTGATTATTTGTAATTACACTTGAATATCTATTTGGAAGTAATGTTAAATGTTTGAAAAATTCATTATAATACTCATAACCCAATTCAGCGATGGAGACGGGTTAGGGGTGTTTCAATATTGATGAGCGTTGGGCGTAATTTATTTACTTCAGATTGTCTAATGAGGCACTAGGTGCCAAATTGGTGTGTTGGTTGAATCCATGCATCTGTTCGAATTCGAGTCAAGTTAATAGTGAATTAAAATGCAAAGTTGATAATGGAATATAAATTGAATTACTATTGTGAAAAAGTATGTGAATCGAAACTATAAGTCCGGAGAATTGGCATGAAAATAGGATGAATTAATTAATTCAATTCGGAAAATTACATGTTAATATGATGTATCTTATGTTAGTCAATTGATCAAATATAAAAATGAATTGTATGGTATAGTGACACATTATAACATGATATTTAGTACTCATTTGGAATTGTATATTGATTACATGTTTTCTATTAACTTGTATTTTATCGATTGAATTATAGAAATGCAACTGAGCTTCATTACTCAGCGTACAGTTTTGTTTTCCGTGCATAGGTTAGACACAATTCAAGGTCTCGAGCATCGACTTCAGCATCCAGTTAGAATCCCAGACTCAACAAAGTTGGTGAATCTTTTTTGTTAGTTAAATGGCATGTACCTAGTTGAGTCAAGTTTTAGCTTGCTTTCTAAGTCCATGTTTCTTTTGGAATTGGTTCCTTATGATGAATAGTTGGTCAAATGGTTGAAGGTGTTTATGAAATCTTTGCTTATATGTTTTAAAAGGTTGTAAATGACGGTAATGTGAATGTGGTAGATGAAATGGTATGTTTGGTATATCATAAATGTTTAGTTTATATGTGTTAAATTCTTAGTGTATAGTTATGTATAGAATTGGAATGTATAAATTGGTTGTTTAAGGTTTATTCTGGTCATACGGATATTGGAATATGTATGCTCGAACGTCGTTGTGACAAGAAATTACCTATAAGGTCACGGTGTGACGAGTAATTTGATGTCCCAACGAGGCTAACACAATAAGCGACGTTGCAACGTCGAGTGGTCTGACATCGTGATGTGACAAATTGTTTGGCAACATCATTACGAAGAAGTGCTAGCATCAAGACATCAACATTATATTTTGAATTCTTTACAATTAGGTCCTATTTCTACCTCAGGTTAGTTTTAGGGCTTTCATAAGCTCGTGTAGGACCAGACAATGATTATGTATTGTATTAAATGTATATTTTGGTTGAATTTAAGTGTTAATGGAATAAATTGACTGTTATTGATCGTAGTTGCTTCGACAATGAATGTAACATCTTGTAACTTGGACTCGACGATCGGGTTGGGTATTGAGGTATTACATAAAGGCTTTTTTTAATGCATTTTCAATTTGTTGGGAAATAATTATTTAATATTTTTAGTCTATTTGATGTATTATATTTTTTAAATTTGTTTTTATATAAAAAAATTTAATACAAGCAAGCCAGGTCAGGCTCGAGTTTAGGATTTTTATCTTGGCCAAGTTTAGACAAAATTTTAGGCCTATTTTTAGGGTCAAGCTATGATAGAGCCTAAAATTTTGTATTGGCCTAGCTCGACCCATGATCAGGTCTATTCAATACCCATAGACTAGTAGAAGAACATACATTATATCCAATTTGATATGATAGTCAATGTTAGAGATAAGAGAAGAAAGCTATTAGGATTTTGGTTTGCAAATTCATGGTATTCAATGTTATTTCATGAAAAAATTGAACTATAAAAGAGAAGGCGAAAGAGAGCTTTTGATTGGTGCAAGCAACGCAAACAAAGAAGGCCATGCGGCAATGATTTTAACTGCTCAATGACTTAAATGAAAACTTTCAAATAGTTTAATGACCATTTGTAATTTTTTAAAGTTGAATGACCAAAACGTAAAGTTATTAGCTTAGTGACATTGGGTGTAGTTTATCCTATTATTATTTGGTGAAATATAAATAAAGATATTAATGAGCATTGTACACCGCCACATCAAACCATGATAAAGGAATTTTCAGGCCGACTCAAAAAGCTAATTTTATTATTTCAAAAATAATAAAAATATGTAGATAAACTACAAAAATAGTCACTTTTGTTTGCCTTAGATTACATTTTAATCACTTAAGTTTGAAATGTTACATTTTAGTCACTTACGTTATCGTTTTGCTACGATATGGTCACTCTATCGTTAAGTTCCGTCACCTCCTTAACATTGGTCCTATGTGGCAGTCCAAATGAGTTTTAAGTGCCAACTTAGATATCCAGATGCTGGGATGAAAATAGGTTTTTAACAGCGACCCTACGTGGCAATCCAAATGAGTTTTAAATGTCAACTTGGATATCCAGATGCTGGGATGAAAATAGGTTTTTAATTAAATAAAATTAATTTGAATTGCCACGTAGGACATCTAAGTTGACATTTAAAACCCATTTGGACTGCCATGTAGGACAACTGTTAAGGAGGTAACGGAGCTTAACGGTAGAGTGATAATTTCTTAATAAAACGATAACGTAAGTGACTAAAATGTAACATTTCAAACATAAGTGATTAAAATATAATCTGAGGTAAATAAAAGTGACTATTTTTATACTTTACCCAAAATATATTAATATTAGTATAATTATTTTAATAATTAAAATTTAAAATTTAATTCGAATAGTGTGAAGTCGACCCAATTTAAAATTCATAAATGTCTTCTGGTTGGGTCGAGCGGGTTTGATTTCTACTTTCTCAATTTTGAGTCAAAAATCATTCGTTACAATGAACAAATGATTAATTACCTTAATAATTTCTTCGCAAAATTTGAGGTCTTCGCAGAACCTCAAAAGCCTCAAATTCGAACCTCTAATTTGTGAAGGTAAAATTCCGATTCTAATTTTCTTCTTCATTTCTTTTTTACTTCAATTTATTCATGAAAATCTTTACTTTTGTTTTGCCAATAAGTTGCATTTTCAGTGTGAAAAATTTATGGACTCAGTAATTCCTTTCTCTCCCTTTTTTTTTCATTTAAATATTGTAGTTGTTCTACTGCTTGTTATTCATCTTTTGATTCCTGCAATATTTGTTTTAAATCTAAACCGTTGCATGCATTTGTTTTCTTGTAATTGTTTACTTTCTGCCTTTGTTTGGTTCCTGGGAGAAGTAGTTGAAGAAGAAAGTAAAGTACTTTATTTGGTTTAGATACTGCAATGCAGCGTTTTTTTTTTTTTTAAATTCTGCTTGTATTTTTATATTTAACTTTGTCTAATGATAGAAAAATAGCGAATTACTAACATTCAACACTAATCTTAACTATTCAAATTAAAATCATAGTATTTGGATTTGCTTCTATGTTACTTGGCCTCGAGTGTGAGTGCCGGGTATGTGTTCAACCCGGGTATATAAACAGTTGCTTATTTTGGAAAATGTACTTTGTGTATAATTGTACCTTGTTTTAGTTTGGTTAATATCCTATTGTTAAAAAGGTTATATAATTGAATTAATTATTTTGCTTTAATGTGCATGGTTTCTGTTTGAAGGAGAATTATCTTAAAATTCTGTAATTTGGTTGACTTATTAATTGTTCAGACCTATAAGGAATAGTATAGTTTTCTGTTGAGTGTAGTTTGATGTTTGTTTTGTCGCTATCTTCTAGGTTTCCGTGAGAACGGTTATCAGCTCAGGAGATGATTCGGGTATAACTGAATCTGAAATGGGAAAGTATGAAGATAGATGTTATGAAACACTAAAGAAAGGAAGATGCATTGTTAAAGTTTCGGACAAAACTTATATTTGCCCTTATTGTCCCCCGAAGAAAAAGCAGTATTACCGATATGAGGATCTTCTTCAGCATGCTTCTGGTGTGGGAGATAGTAGTTCCGCAAAAAGAAGACCAATAGTGAAAGCCTCTCACCGAGCTTTGGCAAAGTACTTGAAAAAAAATCATGTGCCTGTGGTTAGTTCATCAAAACTTTCGGCTCAAGAGGATACTCCTAGTGCTCATGACGATGACGAGAAAATTGTTTGGCCATGGACTGGAATTGTGGTTAATATTCCGATTCGAAAGTCAGAAAATGGGCAATCTGTAGGAAAAAGTGGATCCAAGTTGAAGGATGAGTTGATCAGGAGAGGGTTCAACCCCGTAACAGTTCACCCACTCCGGAATTACCATGGTCATTCAGGGACTGCTGTCGTGGAATTCCAAAAAGACTGGCAGGGGCTACATCATGCCTTGTCATTTGAAAATGCTTACAAGGCAGATCACCATGGGAAAAAGGATTGGAGTGCTAATACTGAGGTTAAGTATGGTCTTTATGCTTGGGTTGCCCGTGCTGATGACTACAAGTCAAGTAGTATTATTGGAGAACATTTACGCCAGACTCGTGACCTTAAGACCATCCCCAAGCTCATGGAGGAAGAAGTCAGGAAACAAGATAGACTTGTATCATATTTGACAAATATCACCGGGACTAAAAACAAGATAGACTTGTACACTGCCGTCCAGAAATGTCCGTGCTTCAACGTAATTAATCATATCTTGCTCCATTGAAGTTTTATAAGCTTTTGAATTAAAAAATATCTCCATATTTTCGAATTATCTGCTAGATAATGTGCATGGCTTCTGTTTGAAGGCGAGATATCTTTAAAATTTTGTAATTTAGTTGGTTTGGTAATTGTTCAAACCTATAATGAAGTAGTGCATAGTTTTCTATTGGGTGTAGTTTGATTTTCTGTCTTGTTACCTTTTAGGTTTCCTTGCCAATGGATATCAGCACGATAGATGGTTCGAATATAACTGAATCTGAAATGGGAATGTATGTAGATAGATCTTATGAAAAGTTAAAGAATGGGAAGTACATTGTCAAAGTTTCGGGTGAAACTTATTCGTGCCCCTTTTGTCCTCAAAAGAAAAAGCCAAATTACCGATACATGGATCTTGTCCAGCATGCTTCTGCTGTGGCAAATAGTAGTTCTGCAAGAAGAACACCAATAGTGAAAGGCAATCACTTGGCTTTGTCGAAGTATTTGGAAAAGGATCTTGCGCCTTTGGTTAGTTCATTGAAACCTGTGACTCAGGAGGATCCTCTTAGTGGTTGTGACTATGATGAGAATGGGAAGCACATTGTCAAAGCTTCAGATGAAACTTATACGTGCCCCTATTGTCCTGAGAAGAAAATTTACCGATATTTAGACCTCGTCCAGCATGCTTCTGGTGTGGGAAATAGTAGTTCTGCAAGAAGAACACCAATAATGAAAGCCAATCACCTGGCTCTGGCTAAGTATTTGGAAAAGGGTCTTGTGCCTTTGGTTAGTTCATTGAAACCTGCAGCTCAAGAGGATCCTCTTAGTGGTTGTGACCATGATGAGAAAATTGTTTGGCCATGGACCGGAATTGTGGTTAATATTCCTACTCGAAAGTCAGAGGATGGACGAACTGTAGGGGAAAGTGGATCCAGGTTGAGGGATGAATTGATCAGGAGAGGGTTCAACCCCATAAGAGTTCGCCCACTTTGGAATAACTGTGGTCATTCAGGAATTGCTGTCGTGGAATTCCGTAAAGACTGGTCAGGGCTACACAATGCGTTGTCATTTGAGAATGCTTATGAGGCAGACCATCGTGGGAAAAAGGACTGGGGTGCCAATAATGATGTTAAGTATGGTCTTTATGCTTGGATCGCCCGTGCTGATGACCACAAGTCAAGCAGTATTATTGGAGAACATTTACGCAAGACTAGTGACATTAAGACCATCTCCAAGCTCATGGAGGAAGAAGCTAGGAAACAAGATAGACTTGTATCATATTTGACAAATATCCTCGAGACTAAAAACAAACACCTAAAAGAGATGGAAGCAATGTGTTCCGTAACTTCCGAGTCCCTCAAGGTTTTAATGGAAGAAAAAGATAACCTTCTTCAAGCATATAACAAAGGTGTGTTTTAGCTATTGTCTTGCAGTTTAAGTTTTATTATGAAACTACTTTTATTAATAAAAATATATACATTATATGCATCCGTGATTCTTGGTTTTATTCTGTTTTTGACTGTTCAATTTCATTCGCAGATGGTAGCTTGCTTCAGGTCTTGTACATGTCATTACTATTTTTGTACAAAACTGTCAAGCATTAACTTTTATGTTTAGAAGTGCTTCCTGGTACCACTGTTGTCTCAAAGGTTCAACTTATTTTGCCTCTGTTCACAGAGATTAATAAGACTCAACAAAGTGCAAGGCTACACTACCAGAAGGTTTTTAGTGACCATGAAAAAGTGAAGTCACAGCTAGAATCTCATAGAAAAGATCTGGAATTGCGCGAAGTTGAACTTGAAAAGCGAGAGGCACTGATTGAAAGAGAAAGAAAAAAGTTGGCTGAGGAGCTTGAAGAGGTACCATGCTTCATTCTTCATTTTCACTTTTGTGTGTTCACCTGCTAAGTTTTATGTGAAATTGTTTTTGGTGAAACTTCCATCTCATAGTTAGTTCATATGACCACTTTAATTGCATGCTTAGGACTGGAAAATATAGATGCTAACATATTTCTTCTTCCAGAATGTTGTTCAAAATAGTGCATTACGGTTGGCTGCTTTGGAGCAAAAAAGGGCTGATGAAAATTTAATGAAATTGGCTGAAGATCAGAAGGTTTGTTTGTTTACCATTCGAGCCCTTTTTTTATTTTAATACCTCGCTACTTCCTTGTCAGTTTTAGAATGCTGAGAATTGATGATATGACTAGACCATCAATTTTCCAGAGGCAGAAGGAGGAACTTCACAATAGGATAATTCAACTGGAGAAACAATTAGATCAAAAGCAAGCATTAGAACTGGAAATTGAGCAACTGAGAGGCTCAATGAATGTAATTAGAGAACTGGGAGACGAAGATGATGACATAGTTCTGACAATCATAGAGGCAAGTTTTAAGGAGTTGAGAGAAAAGGCGAGAGAGCTTGAAGATTTAGAAGCATTGAACCAAACTCTTATTGTAAGTGAACGTAAGAGCAACAATGAGCTGCAGGAAGCTCGCAAAGAATTGATTAATGTGAGTTCTTTTTCTTTTTTCTTTTTAAAATGCTTGCGCTGAGATACTTGAACTTTACTGCATGAACATTTGAAAGTCTTTTAAGATCTTAAAACAATATATTTTTCAGATGTAGGATATTGGAACTATGATTTGTGTTGCATTATATGATAAGCTTGCTTGATCATGAATTATTTGATGGTATTGTGAAAAACAGAATTAAGCCTAAGAAATTTATGTCCAATGGATAGTAATGCAGAGGATTACTATTGTCTCTTGGTGTTTCGCTTTTTCATTCTATTTGAATGCTTTTCCTAAAAACTAAAGGATACAACAGAAAGAGGATGAAGCACAGGTTTTTAATCGTATAAATGTTTTTTTCCTGGAATATGGAAGTTCGGATTCCCTGCCTTTTATGAAATGAAACGTCAGTCAGGGCCGATTAAGATTATTCCTTGAGTTTCATGTACAGCTATTTGACCTCATTACAAGCTTCTAAGGCTTAAGAAGATTTTCATATATGGTTGCTTTACTACTGTTTTGTAGTGCTTATCATATATTTCTTAAAATTCTGCTTCACCCTTTTATGGCTCGTCACTCTTGCTAGTCAGGAAGTACTAATCCATTCACTTTGTAGGGATTGAAAGAAATATCAAGTTGCGCAAATATAGGTGTCAAGAGAATGGGAGAACTTGACAATAAACCGTTCCTTGAAGCAATGAAGAGAAGGTATAATGAGGAACTAGCCGAGGAGAGAGCTGTGGAACTGTGCTCATTGTGGGAGGAATATCTGAAGGATCCAAACTGGCATCCTTTTAAACGTATTAAACTCGAGGGAGAAGAATATCAGGTCTTTAGGTCTTGACTCCCATTAAATTTGTGTTGCAAATTCACCCCTTTCCCTTTCTCAACTTTACCACTGGTACGACGTAGATGTCATGTATATATGTCCTACTGCTTTGATCCTAGGTATGGATCCTTTATAGAACTGAACATGACTAGGGATACAATTGCCAGAGTCCTATTACTTCATGGTAGCTCTGAAGTTCTGTTGTTCTCTTCTTATGTTACTCGGACTCAAGAGTGTCTATGGATATGTGTCTGACATCGGTATTTTCAAAATTTTCTATGTTTTCCTATGTAGTTGGAGGATCCTTTTAGGGTTATTTCTCTGTACCCATGTCTCGATATGCTTCGGACATAGGTGTTAGATAGGGTGCTTTAAGAAATACTAAGTCAGAGCAAATATAACTCTTCCTCTGTGTAGAAAACATGAATGAATTAGATTGCGGCAGAAGCCTGCCTAACATAAAAACTTTCATAATCATGAAACCTTTCCGGACTGTATTGTTAGGTGTTTTCTTGTGAAACTCATCTTGCTTGTTCCTTGTTCAGTTTCTTTTCTAACTGTACGAAATGGTGTGCTCAAAGTTTGATAATGCTGGTTCAGGAAGTGATTGATGATGAAGATGAAAAGCTGAAAGATTTGAAGGATGAGATGGGCAATGAAGTGTATAAGTCGGTCACTTCCGTTATAAATGAAATAAACGAATACAATCCAAGTGGACGGTACGCAACTTCCGAATTGTGGAACTATGGAGAAGGAAGAAGGGCAAGCCTGCAAGAGGGTGTTGAATTTTTACTGAACCTGTGGAATGCCACCAAAGGCAAACGAGGAATGACCTGAAACGATACTAACTTATTTTTCAGGTAGTTGTTGAAAAGAGTAAAAGTTCTTCAAATGTTCTGTCGTAAACATGAATCTCTGATCACATCTTTCGTTGTTTTGTTGCAGGAACTAATTTTCTGACTGCTTATAAGGGGAGCAGTGTCCTCGAAATATCTAAGAACGTTCTGCAGTGATGTTTTATGCTCTGTAAGTATTGTTTATATCAACATATCATTGTATCCCATGTTAAATAATTGTCGGCTCCCTGGTGTAATAATATTACTTTCTGGGAAGAAACTACTGCATCCATTTTAACATGTTGGATTCAAGCTCATTATTTTTGCATCGGAATCATAATCGTAAAACGAAGCCGATGTAAGACCTGTTGACTTGATGCAATCTTTTGTGGTTAGTCTATATTGTGTATGAAACCTTCGAGAACATTTTTGAGTCCATTAGAAGGCATGCTTACTGGGTAATGTAGTCTTCTATATTGCTATTAAGTTGCTGCTCCGTTGAGGTATCATCTTCCACATCCAGGTTTTTTTTTTTAGTATTATTTATGTCCGTTTTATGGTCCGTGTTTGAGGTGTTCGAGATTCACTGTTACCTCTTCTAATAATATCGTCTTTAATGTTCAAACCTGATATATTATCCACAATATTCACATTATGGAACATGATATAGTTACACAAATGATACTGAAATATAATTAAAACATAATATAAAATGCGAAATAATTATATCAGTATCTTAAAATTAAAATTTACATATATCATGAATATATGAATATTTTAAAAATAAATTTCATCTGTTCCAGTCGAATATGGAGTGACATTCTAGGATTTTAAATTTTGGAGTCTTCTAAGATTGGCTTTGGAGTAGTAAGATTTATCATATGGCTTTAATTACCCAAATATTTGCAATTTTTAATATATAATTGCTTTTTTTTTTATACAAATTCTATTATTAATCCATATCTTTTGTCAAACTTTTAAAATTGAGTATAATATTTGTTTAAACGTACCTGAATTTACGTGTTTTTAATTGGTGATCAAAAAATTGTTTATTGTTTGTTATTAAATTAAAATTAAAATTTCTTCTTTCAAAAAACTTTTATTAAAAAAATTCATATTAATATATTTTAAATTTCTTTTTAAAGGAATATATTCTAAGATTTGGATATGAACCTTAGATTAAAAATAAGGAAGTTCAAAATTATTGGTTTGTTTTCTAAAGAAGAAATTGTATTTAATATGTTACTAAATTTTAAAAAATTACGATTAAAGGTGTTTATAGATTTGGTCGAGTCAAATTCGGTTGGGATTATGCATGATGTTAGTAAATATCATATATAATTTAAGTCTAGTTCGATTCGAAATAAGGTACTTAAATTTTGTTCATGTTTACTTGAAAAAAACTAATTTAAACCTATTTAAACTCATTTATATATTTTTTTAAATATTATTTTATTTAATATTTAATAATTATATATATTACTACCTTTATATATTTTATTAAATCTAAACATACACAACTTAACATACTTTTTAATATTTATATTATATTATAGTATATTTAATTTTTATATGATATAAATTATATAATATACAAAATAAAATAAAAAATATCATAAACTTAAAAATATCTCAAACTTAAATATTAAAATCCAAATTTAATTCATATTTTAAATCTTTCAAATCCAACTTTTAAAATTTAATAATTTTCTTCAATTCTTCTCAAATTTTAAACCTTTGAACAAATTTTTTTCTTTTTGTTTATAACATTTTAACTCATGCCACCCGTCACTGTTAGTGGTTAACATTATATATATATATATATATATATATATATATATATATTAGATGCCAACAAAAAATAATGGATTAAAATTTAAAAGTATTTGTTTTAAAGAAAAAATATAAAAAACATGGTGATTATCATCTATATAAAATATAATTTTATGATATTATATTATAATGAAGAAGAGGAGTAGAATAATTATTTGAAATAATATTGGATGCAATTTAGGATTGAAAATGAAAGATTTATATGTTTCCTAGAGAGGTGTTAAATTAAATTAATGGGAGAGGGAGGCCGTGACCCTGTTACAAAAGGGACTGAGGCAGTGGCAAGGGATGTTGATGATACATTTGGAGAGAGGAGTAACAACCCAAGAACGGTTAGCCAGACTACCCATGAATTACGCAGGAGCATGAGAGAGAGGGAGGCACCTAAGGCCTTAACAGATTTTGTCCGTTTCTGATAGACTTAGCATATAAATAAGACTGGTCTGTAAAAGAAAATCCATGAAAAATCCTTGGAAATTTTTCTATTCTCAATCTACTATCTTCTTCTCTGTTTCAATTTCATTTTTTCTACCTGCATCCACAACATTTGGTGCTTTCATTGAACTTACCGATATGGTAAATAACACAGAAGCCATCAAATCCCTTCAAGATACAACCGGCCGCCATGACCAAATCCTCACCTCGCTCCAAGCCCATGCTTCGAACCAAGAATAGTGGAATAGCAACACTCAATCCACTCTCCAAGAAATGACTCGTCAGTTACAAGCTATTTCACACCAGTTGGGTATTTCAGCAACGACATCTACCGGCGGCGAACTCACGACCGATAGTGTGATCACTCGAGGAAAGGCAAAGGTACGCTACGATTCTGATGATATTTTTCCGTTTGCCCTGAGACCGGTGCAAGTTGAGTTACCCGTATTTAACGGGACCGACCCAGAAGAATGGCTGGCATTTGCAAATGATTTCTTTGAATTTTATGGAACCGAAGATCATCATCGAGTCACTATGGCTTCCTTTTGAATGGAAGGAATTACAAAAAAATAGTTTCGTTGGATGAAACGCCAACGACAGTTGGCCGGCTAGAATCACTTGGTTGGAGCTATCAGACGGCGTTTCAAAGTGCTAGAACTGGAATCACCTGAAGGACAAATATCAAAATTGGTTCAAACCACAACGATGGAAGACTATCAAACCCGTTTCGAGGACTTGGCCCTACGAACATCCACTCTGTCCGATGAATTTCTCACCCAGTGCTTTGTCTCTAGATTACGCCCCGACATAAAAAAATGAGGTGTTGCGTCACCGTTCCACTTCCATGAATGAGATTTTGTCCCTAGCCCGCTTTCATGAGGCCCGTCTTGGTGAAGCAAAAAAAATCGGTGGGCCGTTTTTTTGGACCCAAGTTACCTCCACTATTACCATCTCCTACTGCTAATACATGTGGGCCACGTACACAACCAGGCAGACTACCCCCTTTAGAATCCCATTCTCACTCTCCTCCTACTTTACAACCTCGTCGTATCTCAACAGCTGAGGCTCAAGCAGGCCGTGAAAAAGGACTCTGCTACTATTACGACGTAAAATTTGTTCCTGGCCACAAGTGTAAAGATCCACAACTCTTTCTTCTCGACGATGAAGTTGAAGAAGAATCCCAAATCTCGACAATGGTTCTAAACGAAACTGACGGTTCTGATGAAGTGGTGCGAGAACAGTCTTTGGTTTCTTTTAATGCCCTCGCTAGATGCTTCACCCCCAATACACTTCGAGTTACCGGCGAAATTCAGGGGAAGGCAGTGCGAATCTTGATTGATGGTGGTAGTACCCACAATTTTGTTCAATCACGAGTGGCCAAATATTTAGGATTACCCATAACATCTACACCTAATTTTCAAGTGTTAGTGGGTAACGGGGAGAAATTGAAGAATGAAGGATGCGTCCGTAAACTTCAATTAACGGTGCAAGGAACACAGCTGGTAACTGCTTTTTACATGCTTCCCTTGGAAGGCACCAAAATGGTTTTAGGAGTAGCATGGATGGCCACTCTAGGGCCTGTAACAATATACTTTGCGAAACTTCGATTTCAGTTTCAATTGGGAACTACGGATCATCATTGGCAAGGAGAATCGGGTCTCGCTCCTTCCGAAGTTCACTTTCAGTTCTTCTGTCGAATGTCCGCAACTAATGCCTTGGCCGCTTGTTACTACTTACATTTGGAAGCACCACCAGTGGAAGCACCGGTACTTGACTCTGCTGAGATGCAGGACTTACTGACTGAGTTTGCAACTATGTTTGTGCCTCCGCAAGGACTCTCATCCCCGCGCGATACTGACCATGCTATACATCTGCAGCCCATGAGTACACCAGTCAACGTTTGGCCTTATCGGTATCCATATTTTCAAAAGGCAAAAGTGGAACGCCAGGTTCAACAAATGTTAGACAACAATCTGATTCGTAAGAGCACCAGTCCATTTTCCTCTCCGGTGCTCCTTGTCAAAAAGAAAGACGGCACATGGTGCTTTTGTGTCGACTACAGGGCCTTGAATGCAGTTACAATCAAAGATAAATTTCTGATTCCCACGGTGGATGAGTTGTTTGATGAATTAGGCACATCCCAGTATTTCTCTAAATTGGACTTATTGGCTGGCTACCATCAAATTCGGGTTAAAGCCGATAACATTCACAAAACTGCATTTCGAACTCACGAAGGACATTACGAATTCCTTGTCATGCAGTTCGGTTTAACCAACGTACCCTCCACATTCCAGGCAACAATGAATGATCTTTTTCGGCCTTTTCTTCGCAAATTTGTTCTTATTTTTCTGGATGATATTCTTGTTTACAGTAAGCATTGGCACGAATATTTAGTTCATGTTCGGTTGGTTTTGCAGACGTTGCGAGACAACGGGTTTGTCGCTAAAGGTAGTAAATGCACTTTTGGCCAGCAATCCGTTGAATACTTGGGTCATATCGTCTCTCCGGAAGGTCTCGCCGTGGATCCCACCAAGGTCGACGCCATCCGCAAGTGGCCAATTCCCACTGACCTCAAGGACGTTCGAGGATTTTTGGGCATCGCAGGTTATTACCGCAAATTTATCAAGGGCTTTGCTTCCTTGGCGTCACCAATTTCTGATTTGCTGCGCAACAGACAAACTTTTGAATGGACTCCAGCAGCTCAGCAAGCGATGGATCAACTTAAACATCGCCTTTGTTCTCCCCCAATTCTTAGTCTTCCATAGTTTGATAAAGAATTTCAAATTGAAACGGATGCTTCTGGATCGGGAATAGGGGCTATCTTGACACAAAATGGTAAGCCTCTCGCCTATTTCAGCCAAAAACTTAGCCCAAGAATGCAGAGTGCGTCGACATACAGTAGAGAAATGTTTGTTATCACTCAAGCTATTGTTAAATAGCGTCAATATCTTGTGGGTCGTCGATTCATTATACTCACGGATCAGCGCTCCTTACGGGAATTAAATCAGTAAACTATTCAAACTCCGGAGCAACAACGCTGGTTATCGAAGTTAATGGGATACGACTTTGAAATTCGTTATCGACCCGGCAAGCTTAATAATGTGGCAGATGCTCTTTCTCGTGCAAATGACATTTCTCTCATGGCCTTTTCTCGCCCAACATTTGGAGTATTAGACGATATTCGCACAGCCACCGCCCACGATCCTGCCTTGGTAACTATTCGAACAGCTATCCGCGAGGGATATTCAGATTATACTGATTACACGGACCATGATGGATTGTTGTTATTTCGGGGTAAAATTCTTGTGCCCAACGAAGCTGCCCTTCAATCCTTGCTCCTGCGTGAGTTTCATAGCTCTGTGGTTAGGAGACATTCCGGAATCACTTGGACTTTTCAACGTTTGGCTGCCAACTTCTACTGGTTGGGTATGCGCAAGGCAGTTCGACGGCTCGTTACCGAATGCCAAACTTGTCAACGCATGAAAAGCGACAGCTTGGTACCAGGTGGGCTTTTGCAGCCTCTTCCCATTCTCGAACAAGTATTCGAAGACATTTCTTTAGACTTTATTGTAGGACTGCCAAATTCAAAGGGGAAAGAAACTATTTTGGTTGTGGTTGATCGCCTGACCAAATACGGTCATTTCTTCGCTCTTCCTCGACACTATGACAGCAAATATGTGGCGCAAATTTTAGTTCAGGGGGGTTGTGAAATTGCATGGTATTCCACGTACGATAGTCAGTGATCGTGATCGAATTTTTCTTAGTGATATGTGGACTGAAATGGCCAAGCTTCAGGGAACAGAATTATGTTTAAGCTCTGCTTACCACCCCCAAACAGATGGTCAAACTGAAGCACTAAACCGTTGCCTAGAAATGTATCTTCGTTGTATGGCTGGTGACAATCTGACTAGATGGGACTCATATTTGGCTTGGGCAGAGTATTGGTACAACACTGCTTATCACACATCTGCGGGAATGACTCCATTTCGTGCACTTTATGGACGAGATCCCCCCACGCTTCTATCGTATTTGGAAGGTAGCGCTTCGAATACTCAAGTCGATCAAGCCTTGAAGGATAGAGATGAGTTACTCCGTGTGTTGAAGCACAATTTGGTTCAAGCACAAAGCCGCATGAAGAATCAAGCTGATAAACATCGTCGCGAGTTAGAATTCGAAGAAGGTGCATGAGTCTATGTGCGGCTCCAACCTTATCGGCAACTGTCTTTACGCCTAAGGAAACACGACAAACTTGGCCCAAGATTCTTTGGCCCCTACCGCATTTTAAAACGCATTGGGTCTGTGGCATACAAATTGGAGTTACCGAATTCGACTCGTATACATCCTGTTTTTCATGTGTCTCAATTCCGGTCCTGCAAGGGTCAACCGATGCAACAAATCACTCCACTGCCATTGTTGCTCAAGGATGTCTTACCAGTCTCCGAATCTGTCAACCTTGAGGACAAGGTCAGTCTTCCAGGAGGGGGACTTGTTACAAAAGGGACTGAGGCAGTGGCAAAGGATGTTGATGATACACCTGGAGAGAGGAGTAAGAACCCAAGAACGGTTAGCCAGACTACCCATGAATTACGCAGGAGCATGTGAGAGAGGAAGGCACCTAAGGCCTTAACAGATTTTGTCCGTTTCTGATAGACTTAGCATATAAATAAGACTGGTCTGTAAAGGAAAATCCATGAAAAATCCTTGAAAATTTTTCTATTCTCAATCTACTATCTTCTTCTCTGTTTCAATTTCATTTTCTCTACCTGCATCCACAACAGACCCACATTCCATTTTAATAGTTTATTTTATTTTTTATACAAATTTTAATTTTAATAGTTTATTAATATGTATTTTTTTATATATTTTGTAATTAAATATAAATATTATATATTAATTTTATAATTAAAATTCATATCAATCTAATCAATCACTTGAAATTAATGTATTTTTTCCTAACGTATAAACTTATTAAATTGAGTCTATAATCTCTTTTTTATAGAATTGATAAATGTAAACATTTTGGGCAGAAAATGGACGAAATAAGCCGCAAATAAAACCGTGTAGATTTAAAGAAGGCAATTTAATATGTTTTGAAGAAAATTTGTATAAACCTATTAATTATGCTGTCCTGTTCTCAGCATTAAATTCACTATAATTGGGGTACTCACCTTATTTCGGTGCCTTCATCAGTGGCTTTTAAAATAATAAAAATTAATCTAATAGATTTGGTAGCACTCTTATATTGATAACACGAGAAATATGATAAAAAATTGAAAATTATGGTTGTTTGAATTGAATTGAATTAAATTGTCTAATGGAACCCAAAACCGATTATGGTATTGATTTGGAGAAAGTCATTAGATCAATTGATCTGAGAATTGGTACAAAGTGATTGAATCGAGCTAAAAATCGATCGAACAAGAATTTTTAAATTTCTTTTTATTTTTATGAATTTTTTTAATTTTTTATTTAATTGAAACATATGGACTAGTCGAATTGGTTGGACCAAGAAATCGATGGCTTGATCATATTTTCACCCACTGATCTGAAACTAGAAATCTTGCTAAAACTAAAATTAAGATTACCATTGTTTTCATATAAAATAAAGTGGACAAAACAAAACCATGAATGTATAGATAAAAATCACAATATTGTGGATTGAAATAAAAAAAAAAAGTAAAATCAAGAAATATTATTGAAGAAGCTACAACTAGTTCGAAGGCTGACATTGTCGTCGTCGTTGGCAAAGCAAAGATTTGGATCGAAAAAGTTGAGCAACAATGTTAAAAATAAAAAAAAAATTGATTTGAATATTTGAATTTGTTATCTATAAAATTGAAGTGAATTTGAATAATATATGTTAAAGAATTAATATTTGTATCCGTTCTAAATTCATCACATATCTATAATTTATACTATATACAAAATGATTTCTTGAGTTGGTATCATGAGTCGAGTCAACTCAATATCAACTCAGTTATGAAATTATTAAAATATCTTTACTTTAAAGGCTAATTAATATTATTGTAAAGGTATTTTTGTTATTTCATACTTTTAAATAATATTTTAAATAAAACAATTGGAAAACATTATTGAGGAATCAAATACAAGACCAACAATTCAAATAAAAATCTCTTAATTATTTATTAAAAAAATTTAAAAATATATTTTTTTATATAAAATATTTTTGTTCACCAACATCGTGGGCGTGACAAAATCTAGTATTATTTAAAAGTTTGATTGTGTTTATGTCACTTATTAATTGAGTCCTAACTCAATTGAAAAATTATCGAAAATCCATTCCTTATATAAAATAACAAACATTATCATGGGGGCATTTTTTTTTCCTTTTATATTTTATGTAAAATCTAAAAAAATACATCTTATAAAATTTAAATCTAAGATAACATTTCAACCAAAGCCTCGCTTATTTTTTACATCAATTTTTTAATAAATATATTTTTTACATAATCTATTTCAATGCTATAATCTAGTAAAAAATTAAATATACCTTTCAAAATAAAAAAAAATTAAAGTGCATGAGTATTAATCCTTTAATTATATATTACCAAAAAAGTTAATTAAAAATACACAATACACGTAAACAATCTAACCCTCAAAAGAAACACAAGAAAAAACCTAAACCCATCTCCCTCGTATTCAACATGATAAAGGACCCCAGCCTCCACAAATAAAAGATTAAAATATGCTATAAGTTCTTGTATTTTTTAAATTTAAAAATTTAATTTATATATTTTAATTTTCAAGAGTTCGGTTCTTTTACTTTTCAGATTTCAATTCAAATTCACTTGTTAATGCTATTAATTTTTTTGAGAAAAAATTTGTTGATTTGATATTTTAAAATTAAAAAATACTTACTTGACAAACATATAATTAAAAAATGACGTTCTAATAAATTTGAATTTAACAAAAAATAATAATAATGATAACATTTGGAACTGAATTTTGAAATTTGAAAAATATAAAGATTATATTCTTGAAAATGAAAGTACATGGACTCAAGTCTAAAATTTCAAAGAGTACAAGTACTTGTGGCATTATCATGCCAAGAAAAAAAAGCGAAAATGAAAGGCAAGAAAAGTGGATGACGGGAAACCCGAGGGGTGACAACCACCTACGCACCACTATCGAAAGAAGGCATGAAGCCCTTTCCCAAAGGTCATCCATAGCTAAATCGACAAGATAGAAAGATCAATAACAAAATGACAAAAGAGATTGAAAGCGCAAAGCGAAGTTAAGAATTGTTCTAAAGCGATATTAAATAGTATATTTTATAAGAGCTAAAATATAATTTTATCATTTAATAGTTTATATAATTTTACTATGTACTCATTTAAAATTTCATAAATTTTAAAAAATTAAAAATAAAACTTTCTATTTTAGAGAGGTCAAGACCTCTACCAACCCTCTAGTATTGCCCCATGAAAGTAAAAAGAGGTGAATCAACTATACAAGTACCGACCGGTTAAAAACCAAATCTCAATATTTTACAAAAAAAAATTGAATAAATTAAATTAATATGATGAAAAAGTACATAAAAAGTATTCTAAAAATTTTAATTGTTATTTAAAATTATCAAAAATACTTTACATGAAAAAAATACAAACATGAATAAATATTACCACCTTATCTTACTGATACATGAATGTATATTAAGGGTTAGTTTTTCAATATCTTTTAAGAAGTGCGGTGAGAAAGTATTTTTAAAAATTTTAACTTAAAATTTAAGTGTATTGTAATATTGTTAAAATGTATTTTTGAGAAATAAAATATATATTTTAAAAGTGATATTATAAATTAAATATATATGTTTAAATAATGTTAAATTTCATTAATATTACAATATTTCAGTAAAAAATAAGAAAACAATATTATTAATATTTTAATATAAAAATATAAATTTAAATATTTTAAAGCAATTAATGTGAATTGTTAATAAATTTTAATTTAACTATAAAAATTATATTTTAAATATTAAAAAATATTTTAATAAAAAATAACAGTATATTCAATATAAATATTATTAAAAATAAAAGTTAAAAGTATCATTTTACTTTAAAATTACTTTTTCTATACATAAAAGTGCATTATTTTTTATTGCTTATGATGCAAAAAGTGTTTTTTTGCTCTAAAAACATTTTTAAAATGCAATGGAAAAACAGGTGTAAATAGCTGGAGTTTCAAAAAAAAAAAAATCGTATGACCAATTTAAGAATTTTCTTTTAAAAGAATATAAATAAATAGAAAAACTTTTTGCTTCAATTTTTCTAATTTATTTAATTTTTTAAAAGAGAATAATGATTTTTGCTACCAGTATTTAAGGAAACAAAGCTACACGAAACTGAAAAAACTTTCAAACAACAGTTACATTTTACGTACAAAACAAAACCGAAGATCAAAGCACTCTTTTCCCAAAATTAAATCAATGTCTTCTTTTCATTTTCTGCTTCATTTGACAATTTTCCTCCTCCTTTTCCATCAAAAATTTTCTTTTCCTTCCAAACAAACACTCTTTTTACCTCTCAAAACAACCCTTGGTCGACCCCCACTTACCTTTGCCCGTAACTCTAAACTTTCCTCCGCCGCCGCCACCAACAAGCTTGGCTTCCACCATAACGTTACTTTAACAGTTTCTTTATCCGTCGGCTCGCCGCCACAGAATGTCACTATGGTCCTCGACACTGGGAGTGAACTCTCATGGCTTCACTGCAAAAAAAATCCCAACTTAAATTCCGTTTTTACCCCTGAACTTTCCAAGTCTTACATTCACATCCCTTGCGCTTCACCCATTTGTAAAACCCGTACCCGAGACTTACTCGTACCCGCTTCCTGCGAACCGAATAACAAGCTGTGCCACGTGGCTGTCTCTTATGCCGACGCTTCCTCAATTGAGGGAACTCTCGCGTATGAGAATTTTGTAATAGGGTCCTCCATCCGACCCGGGTTTTTATTCGGGTGTATGGACTCAGGTTTTAGCTCGAATTCAGATGAAGATTCGAAAGCAACCGGGTTAATGGGCATGAACCGTGGGTCCTTATCATTCGTGAGTCAAATGGGTTTTCCCAAATTCTCGTACTGTATATCGGGTTTTGACTCTTCTGGTGTTTTACTTCTCGGCGATACGAGATTCTCGTGGCTTAAAACGTTAAATTATACTCCTTTGGTTCAAATATCCGATCCATTGCCATATTTTGATCGGGTTGCATATACGGTGCAATTAGAAGGTATTAAAGTTGGGAACAAAATGTTGGACCTACCAAGATCCGCTTTTTTACCGGATCACACGGGTGCGGGTCAAACAATGGTTGATTTGGGCACCCAGTTTACTTTCTTAATGGGTCCGGTTTATACTGCGTTAAGAAACGAGTTTTTGCAACAAACAAGAGAGGTTTTACGAGTTTTTGAGGATCCGAACTTTGTTTTCCAAGGAGCAATGGACTTATGTTACCAAGTTGACGAGTCACCCGGTACGAGTTTTTCGAATTTACCACGAGTTAGTTTGATGTTTCAAGGGGCCGAGATGAGCGTATCGGGCGAGAGGCTATTATATCGAGTACCCGAGATGAATAAGGGGAGTGATTCAGTGTATTGCTTCACATTTGGGAACTCTGATCTATTAGGTATTGAAGCGTTCGTGATTGGCCATCATCATCAACAAAATGTGTGGATGGAATTTGATTTGATGAAGTCAAGGGTTGGATTTGCAGAGATCAGGTGTGATCTTGCCGGTCAACGGCTAGAGATGGGACTTTAAAATAAAGGGACCCACCAAAGGATTAAAATGGAAGAGACATTTTTTTTTGGAGTTCAGAATGGAGCCCACATAGTCCAATCATGGCCCATCTTTATAAATAAAGATGGACCGTTGATCGTACGACGTATGGTCTTGATTGAAAAAACCATGGGACTTAATTTTTCATTGTAATATTTAATTATATTAAAATATTTGTATCCATATTTTGATTTTATGAAAACTTGGGTTAAATTTTAGCTGAATTTATGTAAATGGGAATTATAATTAAAAATTCTAAAATTAGAACTTTTATTAAATGCATTTATTATGTTAGTGTCGATGTCATGCTAGTGCTCGAGTTTTCATATCGTGTAATATTATCAAGAATATGTAAAAACCCTAAATAGAAATACAATGTATGTATTAAACATGTGTAACTGTGTTTGCCAAACTAGTCATGCTCGTGGTCGTGTTTTCATATCGTGTCTAAGATTACCAACTATAAGTCTAATTGATTAACTAATTTCTGGAAGAGCTCTAATCAACAAAGTAGATAAGCACCAGAAACAAGAGGGCTATAGTGACCATTTTCCAACATTACCAGTATGCAATATCACCATTAATATGGCTGACATGAAACTTTATCAGTTTAACATTTGTTTTTTTATCAGTCTATATCAAATATAAAATCCTTCTTTAACTATTTGCCTTTGCCCTTACTTTTTCCTTGACCTTTCTTGGCCTCCAACTTGGCTTGAATACGAGCGGCAGCAGCAGCTTTCGCTTCTTCTCTCTTCTTTTTTTCTTCCTCCTTCACCGAAGTAGCAATTTCCCTCTGCTTCTTCAGCTCCCTGATTTTAAGTTTAACGAATGTTAAAACAAAGTTCTTATTGTTCCATGTATTAGACAAGATCTATGCAAAGATAATTATGCAAGAATACGAGCACAATAAGGTGCGGGAAAAGAAATGCAACTTACTCTAGCCTAGCTCTCTCTGCCGAAGCACTACCAAGACTGGAACCTTTGCGTGGCCTGCAGGACAGTAACTCCACCTCGAAGATAAGGGTAGCACTGTATACAAAATATGAAATCACATTCATTCAAAGGAAATTAGAGAAATACAAATGGCCCAATTACTAGGTTAAATACCCTAGCAAATCGCAATCATCCTGACTATTTTACTCGGACTCAGGTGGAAATAGGATGCAGATATGTTCTGAAACAGGTATGTTCAATTTTTTCTTCTACGTTTTTTTCATGTATTTTGAGGGCCCTTAAAGGGTTATATCCCATACCATGCCCGGATATGCATTAGATGCGGATATCGGACACCGGTACTTCAAGAAAAGAAGAGTCTGAATCTGAACAAAATAGGTCCTAACTATATCTGTAAACAAAAGATAATGCTAATTCAAGATCTCATATTTCGGCCATCATAGCCATTGACAAGCCAATTGCATTATAATAACAATAAAAGATGAAAATAAGAATCAAGTACTTGGGTGGGATATCGGGAGGAGAACCGGCAGCACCATAGGCATACTCTGGCTTGCAAGTTATTTTCGCAACTTCACCAACCTGCCGAAAAGGGAAAAAAATATATGTCAGAGAATAACTTAAAAACGACATAGAGAAATTATATTTTGACCTTCATAGTTTTTAAAGCAATGTCCCAAGCCTGAATAACCGTGCCCTTTCCAAGCTCAAAGGAGAAAACAGAGTTATCTTCATGTGTTGTATCAAAAACTTCACCAGTTTCAGCTAGGGTACCTTCATAATGAACTGTTCAAACAACAAAGAAGCAAATTTTACAAATCCGGAATCTTGTATAAAAATAAAAGAAAACGAAATTTCAAGCTGACCAAACACGTTATCATTTCCGGTGAAATTCAGCAAAGGTTTATATATGAATGGATGAATAAATATCACTCATCGTAGTAACCAACTGTACACTTGATGCAAGCAACAAGTGCATACCATCAACCATTGGAAGATCCTCGGAAGGGGCAAGTGCACCCGCTTTGGCTCTTGTTACAATCTTCTTAATAACACCTCCATCACCAGTCAAATCAGTTACATCATCCATTGTGCTTAGACTTTTAAAAACCTGATCAGGTAAGAGAAACAAGAGTAAAACAAAATCAAACTTTTTGAATCTATAAGGATTAAACAATCATTTCAGTGATACATGGACAATAAAAACAATCCCATGAACAGAGAACCGGATGATGAACCTTTAGAAACAATTCAACTATGAGTAAATGTTATTGTCCTACAAATAAGAATATAAGGTAAACACCACTCAAATCCATTAAAACGCCCAATCAACGGACAAGAATTTGATCATTCCTACATCTTTATAAACAAAAAGAAGGAAAATTTGCCCTTTTCACGCAGTGCAGATTCAATTATATGGATCATAATGCCAACATGGTACCTTGATTTTAACATCAAAATCAACAAAAATTTAATTAAGGCAGAAGAAAGAAACATACCAATTTCACTAATTTCCTCGCAATTTTCTCTCAATATTAGGGATAAATACATAAAACCCTGAATCCACAACCCTAATTTCTTCCACCATTTTTCACATCAATTTCCCCGAATGGGAAATGTCAACTAGTTACATAATTTGGTTCTTTTCTCTCAAGAATTGTAATTGAAAAAGCAAACACCTCCCAAAATGGCCAAATTCATTAACTTTCCTTCCACTCTAATTTCAATTTTAAAACTACAGTGGCTTAAAACCCTAGGTAAAAAGATCAGAAAATAAAATATAAAAAGAATTCCTTAACTCACCTGGAATGGAGCAAGGATTGAGGATCCGAAGAGTTATCGAGGGATTGGTTATTCGGGTCGGGTCGGAGATGATTTTTGGGGAAGAATCGCCGTCGATTCTGGTGGCCATAAAGCTGTCAAAGTGGGGTTTTCTTTAGGGTTCGGCTGAATAGATAAAAGGAAAATAAAAATTAAAACTGGAATTTCGAAAATGAGAAGGGAAATGAGATTCGGACTCGCGTTATAGAGCGTGGAATACACGATGATTTTGAAATTACTAAATTAGACATGATCAAACATTAAAATTAGAAAAATAATTATTATACAAAAATTACATTAACACGTGTATATTTAAAAAAAAAATCAAACACAAGTATAAGAATCTTTTAAAACATTTATAATATACGGTTAGTATTTCTTACGTCAACTAATTTGAAAAAATTAACGTGTTTCTTTTAATATTCATTTTTTAATATTTTATTATATTTTTATAAAGCGTTTGTCGATCCTCTATTATTTTTTTTATAATTTAAAATTTTCACTGATAATTCACCAAATATTATTCTTATAACGAAAACTAGAATACACTCAACATGAGACACATGTTAGCAAGCCAAGTCGTGAATCCAATTTTTTTTTTAGAACTATATATCAGCTTAACTTGTGAATTTAAAATAAAATGTTAATTTATAATAATATTTATATTTTATAATTAAATTTAAATAATTTTTTAATTATTATATTGTTATTCTAGCCAAATCAAATTGAATTATAATTTTTTTTTTAAGTTTCACTAAATACACTACACTCATGAGTGAAGTCAACAAAAATTTTTAAGGTTAAAATTAAATTACATATTTTTACGATAGTAAAAATTAAATTTTATTGTTTTTAATAGCATATATCTTCATAATTTTTAAAAATTAAATTAAATTTTTATATTTTTTAAATATTTAAAAATATAATTTTACTATTAATAATTTAAAATTTTATAAAATATGCCCAAACAAAACTAATTCATAACATATACATAGGCCGGAACTAAAAACCAATGAAAAAACAAAGCACTACGTGCTAATTGTTAGAAATGTTGAGAGCATTTTGCGTGGAATAACGCGCGATTGTAAAGCGTGGGTATATGAGTGATTCTGTTTGTTAGTGGGAACGTAGGGACAAATTGATTGATTGGGAATTTATTCGACTTAATTGCTCTACACATCTTACAACTGCGACCTCATTTTAACTTGGTCCTTAAATTTTAAAATATTCTAAATATATATCTAAACTTTTAATTTAATATCAATCAGGTCCTTTCATTATTGAAGCCATTAATTTAATCATTAAATGGCATGTAAAATCTGACATAATTTAAAATAAAAATTTTACGAAAAAGTAAAATGTTACAACATAACTTTAAAAATTAAAAAAATAATAAAATAAAATCGAAAAAAGAGAGAGTGAACAATAGTTTTTTTATAAGCTTCGAAAACTTTAAAACCAAAACTTTTACAACATCTATTTTAAAATATTCATTTTAAATTGTATAACATAAGATGAGACGTCTCGTTTAATAATTAAATTAACGATTTTAATAATAGTTTTAAATTATATTACATAAGAAGAAACTCTTCAGAGGTGAAGTCAGAAAATTATTTTAAGAAGCTAAAAATAAATAAATAAAATTTAGGAGGTAAAGTACAATTTTACTATTAACTAATTTGTGATTTCTTAAAAAATAAAAGCCCCCTGAATCTTCCAAAAGTTTGAAATTTTTGTTGGGAGTTAGCTCTATTTATAGATTAAAAAAATTAGGTTTTGATCATCTAAGTTTAAAAAATTATAAAATAATAACTAAAATATTTAAAAATTTTCATTTAAGTCATTGGGCTATTAAAACCGTTGTTTTATGACATTTTTTGTTCGTATCGCCTACACCAATCAAAAGCTCTCATTCACATTTTTTTCTACAGTTCAGTTTTTTTTTTTTAATGAAACAATTTTGAATGTTACAAATTTACGAACTAAAATTTACACAATTTTCTTCTTCGATCTTCGACACTAACTGCCAGATGAACTTAAATCTAAGGAATAATATTTACTTGTTAATGAGTACTAATCTACTATACTGATCATTGAATCACCAATAAAACTCACTAGCCAAATTCTAAAAAAAAGCCAATGACTTAAATATTTTTTTTAATATTTCAGTTAGCTTTTGAGTATAGTTCATATGTTACTTGAAAATAATTCATATTTTTCTTAAACGAACTTGAAGTCTTGATTTTTTAGAGTTTTTGAAAAATTTGAATTAATTATATCATAATTCTAACCATTATTAATTTTCTAATCCTTTAGATGGACGATAAATTTGATTTCGATGAGGTAAAAAAAAAATGACGGTAAGTAATTATTATAGTGGTGAAAATAAAAAATTTAGTATTAAGGATAATACATTAAAAATTAAATATAATAGAAAGTTTAAATTATTTTATTTTTATAAAATTATTAAAAACATGTGAAATTGTAATTTTATTTAATAAAATAATATCTATCACAATATTTTTATAAATACTAATTAATTGTTTTGTAACCGCTTTAAATTATTTATTATATTGAATGATAAATCATATTTAATTATTTTTATAGTTAACCATAAGAAATACTAAATATTATTTTAACAAATAAATTTAATAAATATTTTATTATATTAAATATAATTTTTAAAATTTTATATTTTGATTCCAATCTAAATATAAAAAATTAATATAAATACGAACTCGATGCAAATAGCAAATCACACCATTTGAGCATAGAAAAGTGTGAAACACACTGAACGGTGTGACCCAAATGGAGCCCTAAGACTGTTTCAAACAATTTGATCCATGACATGGAAGGATAAAATGTAGCATTTACATCATACATTTGACGTCACATCATTTTACCATATACTCATTCATCAATTACAATAAATAACTAGGTTTAAACATTTAATCAGAAACACTATGCACTTAAACCCAATTTCATGTTTTTGTTTACTTAATTTAACATTAAATTCACAAATTTAATTAAATAATTTATTATAAAACTTAATTAAATGATTGTCATGAGTTAAATGAGTACTAATTTAATTGAAAAAAATAAAAATATCTTTATTTTATAAAGAAATTTTGTATCTTTTATATAGAAAGCACACAAGATAAGATTGGAACTCATCCGAATACCGACTCGGACAAGAAAAAATAAAAATACACCCTTTTTACAAAAAAAAATAAACAAATGGTATTATTTTAAAGATATTTTTATCTTTTATATAATAATATACACACATAATAAGATTTAAACCCAATATTTCATTTTTATTCTTTATCATTTAACCAAAGTCTGATTTATTATTTATATTTTAAAAATATATATATGTCATTCAACTTAAAAAATTGTTTAGTAGAAAACAACCACTCCGATTGACTTAATTACTAAATTCTACATAAAACCATGTGTGTGAACTTCAACCAGTCAAATGCACACAGATTTGAACCTAAGTATTAGATTCATGCATATGTCTGATAAAAAAAATGATAATTTTCTTTAAAGAAATTTTTTTAAAATATTTAAAGGTTTCTAGAATGTCATATTTTCTCAATGAAAGCTTGGGTGTATTGGTCCAATCATATTCAGATGTGGAAAACATTATGCTTGGTATTTAGATTTGAATGTATCTTAAAGTCTAAAAGATGGAAAATTTTATAATATAAAATCATTAACGAAGTAATACTTTGTTGCATTTGACTATGACTAAATATGACAAATGATTGAGATAATATCAAAGTAAAAAAGCATGCATCAATACCACTAGCTACATAATGAAAATCGGTTCAGCTATTAATTTATTAATTAATTCCTTCAGCTTATTTAAATAATTTATAAAAATTTTATAAAAGTATTTGAAAAAAAAATTAATTAATTTATATAAGTTTTCGAGTCAATCAATTTAATACTCTTTCTCGGATCAATATTTTAACCAGTTATTAATCCAACCAATGAGTTTAATGCGATTCAAACAGTCATAGCTACATCAACATATAAACTGACAAATTTAAAGAAAATTTTGAACTAATAGATATAGTTTTGTTATTTATTGTATTATTGTTTTTATCATTTTATTTTTTTTCTTATTTAAAAGATTTATGATATTAAAAAAAATAGTTTTGTTGAAATATCTAGTTATATAAGTTTTTATATATATAAGGATATAATAATAATTTTATATAATGAAGCAGGATAAACAATTTCGCACTCACTATAAAAAAAAAAAAAAAAAAAAAAAAAAAATCCATCAGGGTCCTGGCCTCTACTTCTCAAACAAAAACATCCACTCCATTCAAAGTCAAAGTGGACCAATTCAAAATCTATCATCCCTATGTTCAACACATATGATACAAAATTATAATAATTTTTAAAAATCTTCCAAAAACATAATGCTTTTTAAAAAAAAAAATTTACCCATATATAAGACATATCAGAAACTTACCATCAAAGTCGGAGTAACTTTGACTATAAAATTTACAACTTTGAAGCAAACACAATAAGCACTATTTTTATTCATACAACATACTTAAATATCATTACCATTCCCCTAAACAGCGACGTTTTAATATAATTACGTATCTATTTCGTTAAGAATTTGCAGGTGTGTAAAAGGCGTTATCGTTGCTGCCGTTATTCCCGGATATATTTTAGGTGTTATGAGCATCGATGCAATGACCTCCAGCCATATGGTAACCGCCGAAACGATATGGTACATGTTGCATTTCAGCCTCCAACAGCATGAGAATAAGCACCAGCAATGATCTTACGTAACCTGGTTGGAAAATACGACAAACGGTCGTCAATATCAAGTTTTGTTTTCAGGAATTTGAGTTTATGTGTATGCGTGTGTGCAAGGGACGGAGTGAAGCGGATAGATCACCTTATCTCCGCCTATGTGAAATCCGTCACTGGATTGTAACCATCAAAAAGGCTGCAGCTGATTTTGCAAGACTTTGCCTTTCCGTGAGTAGTTCAAAAATATGTGGTTACGAGGCAGGCACCCAACACGAGTGTGCATAAACAATCCGTCCCTTCCACCCTTGAAGAAACCAATGGTTATCCTCGTCGATTACAAAGTCCTTGTGGTAGCTTGTATTGACTCTCTCCTTTGCCGTCTTCATCATCTCCTTATCCAGTGGCAACTGTCTGAACCCGGCCCTTGTAGTCCGGACCTGCCATTGCTTGTATGTCTCGGGCCTCTCGATTCTTTCAGCACCTTCGCATGCAATGACATTCATAACCTCCCAACCAAATATCTCTCTCTCGATTAGCATCCGTTCCGGAATTTCACGGGGCACATTTGTCTCAAGCATATCGAATAAAGTGGAATAGTGGAAGAGAGCCTCCCTGAATCTCGTAATAAAGAATGGAGCACTGTAGGCACCATTCACGATCCCTAGTATGAGAACATCGGGATGCAATTTCCTCATCAAGTTCAGAACTTTATTCCTTGGACTCTCCACAACCACAGTCTCATCGAGCAGATTCCGAAGCCTGTAAATGCAGTTTACAATAAGCACTTCACCACTTTCAATCTTTATGTCCTCGATCTGAATGGTGTCCCATTTTTGTGCAATTGCATGGAACTCGAATGGAACTTTGAAAGTCTCAGCATAGTTCGCAAGACGACGCCCTGTCTCCTCAACCCTTTCTGCTGGCCGGAAACCAGGTTGCGGAAGATCGATCCCTGTGATCTTTAGTTTAGGTGGTCCCCCTGGTCTAGATGAGAGACGCCGTATAAGACAAGGCCATTGGAAGCCATATAGAATACCGAAGTCAATAATGTGAAGCCTAGCTGCATTTTCTGCAAGATTCATTATCGTTGTATTTGAGAAGAAATCCGAGAGCTTCCTAAAAGGGCATGCAGCAAGAAACAGATGGTAAGCTTTCAAGACGTTAGCAGCTGATGTCGGTCTCGTGAAAACAGGATTGTAACTCTGGGTCCCGGAGCCAGCTAAGCGTGCCTCTAGACCATCGACAAAATAGTGGGCCAACCGTTGCATCCCATCACCCATAGGTGAAGAATGCTGCCTGATTTGCTTCAGCAGCTCATTTGCACTCCTCCGATCATCGGTCGCAACAGCTTGTGCACAAAGAGTCAACAGAGTCCTCAAATCCACCACACTCCGTTTACCTTTCTTTGCACGTGCCTTCCCACCTGTAGGACCTTTTGACTGTCCGTTCTGCTGCACATTCTTGTTTGTTTCGTGTTGCAAAACTTTTTGAAGGTCGGCTAAGCTTTGACAATTCAGTAACACTGTATCAAACATTTCCGGGCTTACAGTGGATTCAGTATAAACCGACGACTGCTTGTTACTCCTGCCGTTGTATAAATTCACATCCTCGGGATAAGGCTTCTTCTTTCCCCTCGGTCTGTCTTGCAATAACTCATTTTCTACCTTCTCTACCACACTTTTAGCCTCTTCCTTCACCTCTTTGAGAAACAGTCCGTCACTCTCTACATCGACAAACAAGTTTCCGCGATTCGGAAGGAACCTACTTGCTTCCTCGAACCCTTTTCTGAATTGAATGACTGACTCATTATCACCAAATATTTCAGGAAGCCGGGGAGTACTCACCGGAGAATCTGTAAAGCCGTCTACGAGACTACCAGCACTGTTCCCGGAACTATGGGATGAATTGGCCTGAGAACTGTAGTTTAAAGACATTTGCATGCCTAAATCATAGTTGCATGGAAGATTGAGTAAGTTACCGTCACCACTACTACAACTGCAACAACTTTGACCATGAAGTTCATTCGAGCTTTCATGGTTTTGATATTTCAATTCGGGTTCCAGAGAAGGTGGATACTGTTCTCCGAGAACCTCATAAAATGATTTCTCGGCAGCTTGAAGGGCTGCCGAAGACTCTTTAAACATGCAGGTCTTATCTTCCATATCTTCTTCCATTAACATCTCACTTATGTACTTCAGAACTACGTCACTAAAGTCATAATCCTCGGGCTTGTTCACACTTGCAGAAGGCAGCAAATTTATCGGAACCGTAGCAGGCTGCAAAGGAGGAATACCAGCAAAAGTTTCATTCTTAAACCCGTTATTAAAGTTCGGGCTCGATATCGCTAACAAAGTATCATCATTTACTCTGAATCTATCAACAGAACTGTAAAGCCCCTGCAACGACGGATCCATGATGATACGCTTCACAAAGCAATAAAAAACCGAAACCCGAATTTCAGAACTATCAAAGCTCTTCACTTTCAATTCAAAAACTGACAACCCAAAATAAAACCTAGGAAAATTCCAACCTCAAATCCAACACCTCCCCTCTAGGTACTATTCCTTGTCCAAAAAACCAACACAATTTCGAACAATAAACTACTATGTTCCTTCTCAAAAATACCTAAAAAATTCAAAATAACACAACATCAAACATATAAAGAACTGGATTCTAAATAAAAAATGAAAATTCTGGACATTATATTATCAACGAGAACAGCAAATAGCATGTTTTTACAATATAAAACATTTTTTTATAAAAAAAAATGAGATATTTGAACAGTAATGAATAAGAAAACTTAAACAAATATAAACCAAAACCCAGATAGAAAATGATCATTTCAAGAACAAATATAAGAATCAAACTGGGAGCACACACACACATATACCCAAAAACAAAAGATTCTTTAAGGGTTTAAAAGTCAGACAACCTTAAAAACACATCAAAATCTTTTACAAGACAACCTTAAAAAAAAAAAAAACCATCAAGCTAGTTTTACTTTTAAAAGAACAGAGAAAGGATCAATAGAAGTAAAGTACCTGAGCTGAGAATCTTACAGAGAAAAAGAGAGAAAAGGGGAGACAAAGGTTAACCTTTGTTGGAATTATAAAGAAAATGAACAGACTCAGTGGACAATAAGAAAATTAATTTTTAAATAGGGTGATGATGTTGGCTGAATCTTAGCCGTCCATTCATTCCTAAATATAGTATTTGATTTCATAAGATTGGTATTTCTTTTTCTTTTAATTAAGTCGTCTCTAAAAAGGAAAAGAGTTTTCTCTGACGTTTTTTTCGGGTCTAAAACATGTCAGACATGTAAGCTTATTTTAGATATTTCTAAAATTTTCCTGTTAATCCAAAAAAAACAAAAAAATTATTCATTTTAGCAAGTATTATAAAGTTTAGATGTAAAAAAAAATATTAATATTACAAATCATTATTTTTTAAATGGACCAAAAATATAATAATATTTTTATTAAAAATGAAAACCATAGACCACAAGTCACATTATAAATTGTTACATTATTTTATTATGTTGTTCATTGTTAGAGATTATGTGACTCGAATCTCGTCACTTGTTTAAAAAATAAATACTGTAGCAAAATAAGAAGAACTATAGAGTGAGAGGCCAGCACAAATTGAATTCATATAAAACTATTCTTCCTCTAATCGAACTTTGATTAAAACAGAGTTTTTCAAGTAAAATATGTATATTTTTTTTATGTTACTATTATTCTACTTATAGTATCACCGAATTTTCATTTTATGATTTTTAATACCATAACTATTATTTTTATCCATTTTATTTCGAAAATTTACTGGCATCCAATAACAATGTGGCAATGTGCCACATGTCATGTTAACAATGTGGCATATCACATTTTTGTTGGCAATTTTTTAATTTATTTTGTGGCAAAAGTGGAACTAAAATAATGGGATTGAACCAAAGTTGAACAAAAAAAAAATCAAAGTGAAAAAAGAAATGTAGTTTAAGGACTAAATATTGAATTAACTCTTTAAAAAAATATAAAACATACTGTATTTATTTTAAATATCACACTAAACACAGATTAACATTCTATAATTTTATACCCCACTTTGAAATTAAATCAATAATATCTGTGTATTAGCCTTCTTGCCATCCTCATCATTTAGCACTAGTGCAAATCAAAAAAGAAAATTCCTAATTAACACACTAACCTAATCCTTTACATTAATTAATCATAAATATCTTGTCTTTGATTCCCCTAACTTCATTGGATATGAATTACAAATTTAAATCAAAAGAATGAATAACCAAAAAGTACTGAAAATTTTGGTTAGTGGACTAATCTTATTTCATCTAATCATTTTATTTGCAGAAAGTGCCAATGGCTCCCCCACCATGAAAAAACCAGGCCAATAAATCAAGTGAGAGTGCAACATTACATAAAATGTGAATAATTTGTACAATGTTTCATGTCAGTGTGGCTATGTGTGCTTTTTGTTTTCCTTACATTGTACCGAATGGGACACGTGCAACAACCTTTCTGTCAGCTTCAGTGGTGTCTGTGATGCTCGGAGTTCCATGACGATGATGGTGATGCTTGCTTTGCTGCTTTTTAGCTTGATGCTGAGCCCAGTAAGCATGGGCAACCAAAACTCTGTCCAGGAGTTCCTGAGGTACTGGATCTCCTCGCCGTTGTTGTGGGGAAATCTTCGCCGTGTGAACCTGTGTTTTCCATTTATCCTGAAGATGGTAGTGATCCGTAATTAGAAACAGTTGATACAGGTATTACCGATGAGATACTCCTGGTTGTACAAAACATGTTGCTTAATCAGTACCCCAAATGCATATATAAGCTCAAAGATTAGTTACCAAAATAGAGTTTGCAATGAAAATAAATTATGAAAGCATTGGTTATCGAGGCTTATCGGTCTTGGGAGACCAGTGTGGCTTCAGCTAATTCACAACAAAATTTTACAAGCTTTTGCATAGGCATCTAAGCACGATAGATAAATAAAAATTCAGTAATCGTCCTGAAGTTGATCGGTTTCTTTCTCAATGGTACACCCAGGCCTGAGAAATCTGCTCTAATGGTTATCGTAGATGGTAAGTCCCATTCATTGCCCATATCTCTTCATTGAACAAGAACGAGAAGAAAAAGATGAGTAATGTTACCTTCAAATTCACATAAGTCCGATGGTCAGCACTCTCAAAAGCTCGCAATTTAACATCACGCCACCTACATAAGAGAGAAAACGAAATTAATCTTGAATATTTATAATTGCATCCTCTTCAAAGAGCCAATCCAACAACTACTTTTACCCTCCTCCGCAAACCCATGAAAAGAAATAGTAGTGCTCACTAGAAATGTGAACAGAAACAGCGGCAGCATAATATATTATACCTTCCAGTACCAATCTCCTCAACTGCCTGTACCAATGCTTCGACTTCTGATATGGAAAATGGCCTCCAGATTCGACGCTGTCCAAGCTCAGATTTTTGGAATTTCTGGTTGACTGCGACAGCAGTTAGTGCCTCAACATTTGTTGCTGGAACTGGAACCGGAACCAGGGCCCTTGATTCCAACAGGCTTTGATCAGTTGGCATGTCAATTTTGGAGGAAACAGGTTCATGGTCAGTCGCAGGATTTTCTGAATTGGTCAGTAAAGGTAGGTTGGGTGTGCAATTCGGAATGCCAGTATTTACAGCTGGAGTGGCCAGAGAGCTGGAAACCAAGCAGTAATTAATCAACAGTACAACTAACTCACAATATAGATACATGAAATGAAGTGATATGAATCAACAACCAGTAATAAAACAACCTATCATAAACCATAAAAAATCACCTCGTTAAATTTTGCGGGGCGGCGTCATATGATAATAAAAGAGGTGGTTCTTCAGAGCACATGGTAGGAGGAGCTTTTGCAGGACCAGGCTCCAAAGTGAAACCGAGAGCATCCAGATTATCATCACAGGAAATACCAGCCTGTGATAGAGTTCTGCTGTCATTTCTCACCTTTTTCCCTTGAAGGAGTAGCCCGACACGTATTCCACCCCCAATTAAGGCTGTCACTGCCTCCATTACGGTTCTCTATTCACATTTACATAACATCAATGGTAAAAGTCAGAATAGTTTGAATATATGGACTAATTAAATAATTATATTAACCGATGTCCAATAAAAACACAGCATTTATATACCTTCAGTGAACCAACAGTTGCAGTTTCGGGCACCTCGATGTAAAGTTCTGGAATCCTAAAGGACTTGATGCTAAATTTCACTGCACAAGAGAACAAATCCAAATAAGACATTCCCCAAAACCAGAGCAAAAAATATATGCAAGTAACATGCAACAGTCTATCAAAAACCATCTGCACCACAAGAATCCTTGAGTTGGTAGGATGCTTGATGAGTGATGACCTGTAAACACGGATGATATCCCACAGGCTACACAGCAGAATAAAATAGTATTGAAAGACTAGTTACATCCCAATCAAGAAATCTGTAAACTATTAAGTGCTATAAAGACAATTGCAATAGCGAAGCACCTCTATCTGACATTGCAGCTGTGCTACACTTATCACCATTCATATCCTTCTCAGGAGAACTAGAAACGCTTTTACGGTCAAAGATCTTCCTCTGTTTATAAAGCGTGTCATACTGACATCTGTGGTAGTTGTAGTATGTCTTCCGCTTGCGATACAGAGGCCTTTTTCCTCCTTGAACTATATGAAACACAAAAATCAGCAAGAAATAACTTGGTACTTCAAAATAAGATGCACAAGAACTTTGGTTAGAAGCAGACACATAAAGAGTGACATGCTATGAATGCTAAAACTATTGGAACCACTCACCAAATCTAGAATGTTCAAAATCCTTCAACTTTGTAGCAACTTTCCAGTATTTGGATGTCAGCAACTTCCTTATTCTTCGGTCTCCGATACGTGTTGGAGGTCTAGAAGCCTTAAACCTCTTGCTAAGTCTCTTAAACCTAGAAAAGTTTTCTTCATCATCTCTACTGCCTAACTTAATATCATTCCTATGTCTAGTAAATGGAACACTAGGAACAGGGTCCCGACGTGATAGCAATTTGACAACTCTATCAAACTTAATGGGATCCTTTGAGGGGCCATTATTAGCAATATTTAGAGCCTGAGTCTCCAAACCTGTAGGATCTCGCTCTTGTTTAAATGCATTCTCAGTTTTACCATTATACGACTCCCCAAAATAAGGGGAGTGACCATCTACATTACCCGGAAAACTCCCATACTTTAAATCGCCATTGATTTCCTCTGAGCAAGCAGGATCCGTCTTTGTCAAAGTGCATTCCAAGATGGCATTATTTTCAGCACATCTAAAGTCCTTCGAATCATCACCATTTTCAGTAGTCAACTCTGAGGCAGCAACGCTTGCTTCACACCTTCCTTGCTCAAAACATTTGGGTTTCAAAGGCTTATCTTCGTACTGGATTTCCTGTTTAAAACAATTTTTACCTATAGAATCACATTCATGTCCTTCTGAAGCATTGCTCGAAGCAGAACTTTCACTCTCCTGCAGTAGCTTCCCAGCTAGAGAAGCTAACATTTCGAATGCGCAAAACTGACTTTCCTCAACTGTCCACTTACTTTGACTCCTCTGTAATCAACAATGACCATAGTTTTATACATCAAATTAGAGCATCAACATGATCAAAAACTAGTACAAGATCAACAGCCAACCTTAAAAGACAATGTAAAAAAATCGAAACATACTCAAATCAATCGAGGACCATAGTTTTATCATCAAGTTGGAGATCAAAACTAGCACAAGTTCAACATGCAACCTTAAAAGACGAGGAACAATAGAACAAAACATACCCAAATGGATTGTATTTTATAGATCGAGTTAGCACATCAACAGGATCAAACAGAACCTTAAAGGGCAATTACAAAAAATGAAACATACCCGCATCGATCGAGGGGCTCGTGGTACATCGTGGACATTGAAGGCATTGAATCCATAATCTAACCTCTTCTTAAACACCATATCACAGGCATGTTAAGGTAATTCAATCCATCAACAACAAGAAAATATTCCAGACTCAAATTCTCTGCACATAAACCAATCCAAAAATAGAGTAGCTCATATATCAGAATAATAACAAAGATAACCACAATATATATTTATATTATATCTGTGTAAATAACCCAAATTAGTTTTGCTTGATCACTGAAAAAAACAAGGAAATTCAACGGCCAGATTTTTTTTAAAATGAACATATCAAATTTACGGATCCCAAAATGGTATATT
Organism: Gossypium longicalyx; assembly: GCA_025698465.1. Taxonomy (NCBI): domain Eukaryota; kingdom Viridiplantae; phylum Streptophyta; class Magnoliopsida; order Malvales; family Malvaceae; genus Gossypium; species Gossypium longicalyx. The sequence continues at coordinate 93,597,947 of CM047000.1, read as the reverse complement.
AAGAGAAGAATACAGTTGCTTAGCTTTGATCAAATTCAAATTTCTGTTAAAATTAAAATTTCCACTGTGAAATTTAAATTAGAATTGATTGAAAATCTTGAACTTAAACAAGAAATTATACAATTAAACAAAGCAAAAAAAATGGTTAAATTCTTATTCTCTTTGTTATTTTTTTTAAATAATTAGTGGAAGCTAAAAAAATCCCATAAAACTTAAAATTCAACCGAAATTCCATCTTTGGCACGATTAACATTTTCGAAGCGAAAAAAGAAGCTCAGATCTCGATCCAAATTATAATTCGATTCGAAATTTAATCACGTAAAGCCCAAATTTACTCACAATTTGGCGTAATTCAACGGGAAATTTAAAAAACTTCAAATAGTAAACCATAAAAAGGACGATACCTTATAATTCAAGTAAAAAGGTTCAAGAACTCACCTTTTGAATTGAAAGGATCTTCAGTTCTTAAATCCCAATATATATACACACACACATATACACAAAGAAAACAATTAAAAATGCAATATTTTTAATGAAAATTCAGCTGAAACAAAGATCAGATTTTATTTTTTTTTGGTTAAATTGTTGTAATTGGAAACGATTTTTTTTTTTTTACAAAAACCCTTCAAAGCTTAAGAAAAAAAAAACCGCCATTACAAAATAAAAGGCTTAAACCCATAGTTATTGACCAAAAAACCGGTTGAGCCGGTGGATTAGAGATTGGTTCAATGGCAGTTGAAGGTAATTAAACCCATAGCTTCCCGCAGTCAGAAAATTAGAAAGGAGGATTACCACGTGGCTGTCGATTATATATCGGATAAGATAAAAAGGATAAACTTTTCCATAAGTCACTGTACTTTTGTAAATTTAGATTTAACCCCTATACTTTTATTTCTAGGAAATTAAACTCTCTGTTTTTTCAGATTTCAAAATTCAGCTGTCTACTTTTCAAGTTTGTACTAATTTAGTGCAGAATTCTGACGCTAGCCTCGAGTCTATGGTTTCATTGAAACCTGTTCTTTTGGAAGCAAACAGATGCGTCAGCAGCTGTGATTGTCGACCAGGCTGACAGGTTTTTAAAGGAGTGGCAAGATGCTCCGACGGGTTTTTTACTGAAATAAATTAAAAAAACTATTTACCAAAATAAGTTGTCAGCCCGATTATTTACTAAAATAGGTTGTTTTTTTCATTCGCGCCTATATGACAGGCGCGACTCATTTTTTTATATTAAAATATTATTTTTGTTTTTTAAATAAAATATTATTTTTTATTTTCGGATCAGTATGACCCGCGTATAGATACGAATACAGGTTGCGCCTATCTCAGAGGCGCGACTAGTTGAGCCTTTCTCTGAGGCGCAAATGGCTGTGTCTTTCTCTGAGGCGTAAATGGTGGGGCCACACGCCTGTTGCTTACTTTTTCCCATATATATACCCCCGAAAATCAAATGAGCACATACACAAAATTTAGTAGAGCAACAGACACAAAATTTAGTTGAATGGAAATAAGAAGATAGGGAGAAGAAAAAAAAAACAAGGAGGAGGATAAGGTATTTTAGTTTATTTCTTTTTAAATAGAATGTAAAGTTTTGTTAGTAATTTTATTATTTGAAACCTATTTTGTTAGGTTATTAATTTTGTTAGTTTCTAAATAAAAATTTTTGTATTAAAAATTTTATGTAATTTTTTTGCTATTCGAAACTGTTTTGAAAATTTTGAAAAATTTTTAACAGATCTAGTATTGAAGGTGGAGAATCAGTTTTTCGTATGTGTTTTTTTCGATGGAAAAATTTTGACAACAACCGTGGGATGTATATTTGAATGTCGTAAACAAGTAGCAATGAGATTTAATAGAAATATCTCGTTTGATGATATGAAGGAAAAAATTAGTGAAAAAATTTATAGACGTTGTGAGAGAAGGATCTCGAAACTTTTCTACAAGTTTCCAGTTTCGACGAATCCTATAAAATTCACCAAAACGGAACTCATAAACGATAAAGACATGGAGACAATGGTCGCTCTTTATTGTGGGACTCGAAGCAACCAAAATGTACTGATTCAGTTATTTGTTGAGTTAGCTGGTATAGAGGCAACTGAAGATCCCACTCCATTAGGTGAAGAAGATGGAGCTCAAGAGCCGTGTATGGTGGTTCCGATATCGTACGTTGATAGTCAATCAACTATACACGGGATCGACATTGATCTTAATGCTGCACTCGAGACTGATGTGGTTGGTGATGATGTATACCATAGTAGTGATCATTCTAATCACGAAGTCGATAGTGAGAGTGATCCCGACGTAGACGAGGTCCCAGATGATATTGATGACGAAGGCGTGAATGATGATGGAAACATTAATGTGTCTTCAGTCGAGAACCGGATTCGTCGTATTGTGATGGACAATAATCCTAGGGCACACATGTCTCGAATAGACCTCGATGCGGCGCACGTAGTCGAGTTTTTGGAGTACCCTGAAATACTACTTGCTCACCGGATGGCTGTATATTCTGATCCTGAGGAGTTGTTCGTGGGCCAGAGATTCGAAAGTAAGGAAGAATAAGTTTTTTCCATTGAGCGGTATAGCATGAATATATCAGTAGACTACAAAGTTATAACGTCTAAACCGACATTATATATTGGAGAGTGTTGAAGGTCGGTGGAAGGCTACAATTGGCGGATACGAGCTGCATTTATCCAGAAGTCGCAGATGTGGGAGATACGAAAACTTGTTGGGCCTCACACATGCACTTCAACACGTATGACAGAAGATCATTGAAAACTTGATTCCAAAACTATTTGTACGTGTATCATGCCAATGGTGAAAGACATGACTACCATTAAAGTTTCAGTACTGATTGCCGAAATGCAGGTACGACTCCAGTATCGAGTATCATACCGAAAGGCATGGATAACTAAACAAATGGCAATGGAACAATTGTATAGAGATTTCGATGCATCGTACAATGAGTTACAGGGATGGATAGCCACTATGAAGGAGTACGTGCCGGGGACTGTCATTGAGTTGCAGACACGACTTTATTACGAGCCGGATGACCAACTACAATCGAGAAAAAGAATTTTTTATCGGATGTTCTGGACGTTTGATCCATGTGTGCGCGCATTTCCCCACTGCAAGTCGTTTGTGCAAGTATATGGGACTTGGCTATATGAAAAATATAGACAGATCTTACTTCTTGCGATTGCTCAAGACGGCAATAGGAACGTGCTTCCGATAGCATTTTCCATCGTCGATAAGGAGAACATGGAATCGTGAGAATTCTTCCTTACCAACCTATGGAGGTATATTATTAGCAACGATAATATTTGTATCATCTCCGATAGAGGGAAATGATTAATTGCCACCATTAGGAGTTCCGGTTTGCCATGGAGATCCGTTTACTGTATCCGACACATCGCGGCTAACTTCCAGCGAGATTATAAGAATGCAGACTGAAAGATACAAGTTGTGAAAAATGGGTAAAGGATTACCTTATCTTTTCAATATAAGTTTTAATGTTTTAGGGCAATGCAGTAACTTATCTTTTCTTAATACATATGCAGTGCACGAGCTAAAGCCATACATTTTCCGCCAAAGAATGACTTGACTTGAGAGCGACATGGAGGGTCAAACAAACACATCTTTCTGATAGTGGTTAGGTACTATGGAGCTGTGGCAATGGGCTCAAAATTTTGACGAGGGCTTTCGTTATGGTCAAATGACCACAAACTTGGTAGAGGGGATCAATGTTGTATTGTTAAAAACACGACATCTTCCGATTTCATCTGTCTTCTCAGCTACATTCTACAGGTTGGCTACCTTGATGCCAAGAATGGGTCAACAACAAGTCAACCAGATGAGGCGAGACACGTGTTTGTAGAAGATGTCAGGGATGCAATTGCTGCAAACCGTCATATGGCGAGGTCAATGACTGTAGAAGTATATTCACGACGTAATAAAACGTTTTAAGTTACAGAGACCATTGCTCGTCGACCCGGTATACCACCTTGATCCTACGGAGTTGATCTTCGAAACAGACGATGCGATTGCAGGAGGTTTCAAACACTTCATTATCCATGTGCACATGTTGTGACAGCTTGTGCTAAAGTCCCACTCAATGTAGAATAATTTATCGATGAAGTGTACACCCTCGAACGTACATTGCGTGTATGGGAGAACGAGTTCCCCGTGCTTCCTAACCTATTTACTTGGGAGGTACCTCTAACGACCTTCGAGCTTGTCCTGGATAAAGGGTTGCGTAGGAACTCGAAAGGTCGTCCGCAATCATCTAGAATCCATAACAAAATGGACAATAGGGAGAAATCCGACGGGAAGCTGTGTGGCGTATGCAGATTAGCTGGTCATAATCGGAGTAAATGCCCGCTCCAAAACTGCCATGTTGGACAATTGTTGCAATCGGGTAGAAATTGAGATGTAGTTCATTACATGTTAAAAGGATTGAGTCATAAATTTGTGAACAATTTGTTGCAGTTAATTTAATTTGACTTACATAGTTAATATAAAGTTTATTTATTTAAATAATAAATTAAAAAAACTGTAAAATTGATCAATAAAATGGCAAAAAAGTCATTACATAAATACAAAGTTGACTATTTAAATTGAAAAAAAAATTAATTTGATAAATAAAATGTCAAAAAATTCATTACATAAATATGAAGTTATTTATGTTACAAAACCCTCTAAAATTGATGGTTTGATGGTGTCGTTCTAAGGGTATATTTTTGTGGAGCTCGACGTTTACATTGCGGGCGATTACGGCGATCAACATTCTCTTCATCCGTATGTGGGGGTGTGCGAAACATAGATGAAAAATCATGTCTCAAACGCCATCGATGAACTTAAGCCAGGAGGTGTAAAGTACGGCGATTGATACGGGCCAGGAAAAGTGGGGTACGGCGGTGGATACTGGCCGGGAGGAGTGGAGTATGGCGGTGGAAACGAACTGGAAGGAGCGGAGTACTGAGGTGGATACGAGCCATGATGACTGGAGTACTGATGTGGTAGTGGGTTGAAGATATCAAACTGTGAATGATATCCGTAGCCTGACGAGTCCGGGAAATAGTCATCGCCCTCTAAATCTAGATGATAAGAACTATCTCTAGAGTGTAGTTCCGGCTCTGGCTTTGGCTCTGGTGCATAATGTGGATCTGAAAAGGGTTGCCCAATTCGTATCGTATGCGGAAGGACTACCATCGACCGCCCACCAAACAAAAATAGTTTCCCTATCTCACAGTACCACTGTATGTACTCTAACGAGGGCTGCAGATCCAAAGCACGATCCATCTGAGGTAACCTCCCCAATCGGTTGTTCCACATCGTAATATATTTTTCATGCACTTCCCCCCAATCATTTCCATACGTCCCCCTCCTGCTCATCCGATGGATATTCTCCAATTGTACTGGTAGTGTCAGGATATACTGTATGCAACCAAACTGTCGGAGTACTAAATCACCATGATACCACTCCACTATATAAAAATTGATAACGGGTGCACTAATGCACCATAGGTTTGAGTGGATGTGGCCAGAAGAGGGAATAATCACCATAATTTCTGGAACAGAATACGACATCCAAATGAACTGCACAGTTAATAATATTTTTATATTAACGCGGGTCGAGTGAGATAAAATAATAAAATTAAGTTTATATTGGAAAAACTTACCCCCTCTCCAGCATGATTCTCAATCATCAGACGGTATATCAAAACCGTGTATAACCTCCCGATACCCGGATTAGTGTTCCATCTACGAAAACAAATTGTTAGAACAATATAATCCAAAAAAAAGTCAACTAATTCTTATAATGAGTAAAAATTCATCACCTATTAATGAGTGGAAATATATATGACTGATGATTAATGGATGCCAAGAATGGCATCCGGTAAAGTGCCCACGACTGCAGCAGTATGAGGCATCTGCCTATGTCCATCGCAGAAGGATCTGTCGTCCGAAAAAGTTTGCGATACAGCATGGCTAACACTGCAGACCCCCAACTATATGAATGGGTGTTATGCAAATTGAATAATAGGGGTAAGTACATCAAGTGGACCATACTGCCGTTTGCATCCTGCATGAGAACACCCCCTATAAGATGCATAATGTAAGCTCGAATGGCCTGCATCACCTCCTATTCATTGACAGTACTCTGCAAATGCTCAAAATTGGCCTTTAGCCATGAAAACCTCAAACTGATAAATTTCCTCTCACTTGACGAGCGTCCAAGTAATTCATAGCAAATGGTAGCCAGCCTAGAGATCGAACTTACGCCTGTGACCACATTCCTGTCGATGGGAAGCCCGAGCTGTAGTGCAACATCCTCTAGAGTGATCGTACACTCCCCGCACGGCAAATAAAATGTGTGGGTCTCCGAACGCCATCGCTTGACTAAAGCGGAAATCAAGTCATATCGCAGATCAAAAGTCTGGATCAATGCCGCTGATCCGAACTCGGCTAACCCCAAGTATAGTATTAGGCGTTCATCTGGCAGAAACCCTACACTATTAACACGGCCCCTCAATACGCGGTACAGGCCCTGACATTATTAAATTAGTAAAATAGTTAATAAAATATAATTTAATTCCGCAAATAACATGAGTATCAAATAAAAATTTTATTACCATCTCATTAATAGTACTTGATATATGATTATTATTATTATTAATCAAAGAACCCATTTGCTGCAAATCTGCAATTAAAAAATGAATTTATTTAATTTGTTTCAAAAAATACAATAAATTATTTCAAATTTCAAAAACAAAACACGGTAAATATCTAATAATTTCTCATAATTTACCTACAATAAAAAGATTACGTTAGATTACAATAATAATATAATTAAAATTAATATAAACTATCTAAACATAAAAACATACGAATTAAAAAAATAAAAATAGAAATAGAAACATACCTGATTAGTTTCTTTCAAACAAACAACCTATAAAAATAACAACAAATTTAATCAACATTTTAACAAATCAATAAAAATTGTCAAATAAATAAAAAAATCAAATAAAATTACATTATATAAAAATTACATCAACAAATACAAAACACTAAAAACATTGATATTTGTGGGTGTTAAATAATTTATATAACTTAATCTTGATATCCAAGTTGATATAAAAAAAATTAAATAAGTTAACAGCAACCATTAACATACCAATACTTAACAGTAACTTAAAAAATTTAAACAAACTTAAACATCATTTGTCCAAATTCATTTTCAAAATGAAATAATTTTTTATTTTTTTATAAACTTATATGTTAAACTCACCAAATACTAAACTAAACACAATAATTTATAACTTAATCCTAAATTACTAATAAATTAATTTTAAAATAATTGCAAACACAAATTTTTTTTTACATAATCCTAAATTACTAACAAATTAATTTTAAAATAATTATAAAAAACAAAAAAAAATTACACTCATACAAAATATTAATCCAAAACTATATACACTAAACATAAATATTTTATAATTAATAATATCTTAATTAAACTCTTTAAATTATAAACAAAATTATTTACTAAAAAATACATTACATTTTTTTCTTTCTTCTTCTTCTTCTCATTTCTCTCTTCTCTTTCTCTCTTCCGGTGGATAGGGTTTGGGGGACCATACTTATAAGGTCCCCCATTTGCAACTTTTTCCGAAGGGACTAGACACAGCTGCAGCATGATGCAGCAACAGATGCTGCATGAGAGGTACTGTGCGGGCAGAAGGGACAGTGGGGTGGGTGGCATGCAGCAGCAGATGCTGCAGGAGGGGGACTGTGCGGGCAGCCCATTTGTGCCTAGCTGTCAGGCTCGATTAATCGCGCCTATCTGACAGGTGCGACCCGTTTTTACCCGTATTTTGACCCGTTAGACCGTATTTTTACCTGTATATATATTTACATATTTTTAATAAAAATAAAAACAGTATTTTATTTAAAAAAACAAAAAAAATTAATATAAAAAAATGAATTGCGCCTGTCAGATAGGCGCGAATGAAAAGAACCCATTTTGGTAAATAATCAGGCTGACAACTTATTTTGGTAAATAATTTTTTTTTATTTCACTAAAAAAGCCTGCTCCGACTGTTTTCTCCAGGGTGTAGTGCGTTCCATCGAGAAGGAGCAGCAGTCGAGTCACTTGGGAGAAGCCAGTTGATGGTTGGGTAAAGTGCAACGTTGACACCGCCATCTTTTCTACATCGGGCGGTTCTTTTGCAGCTATTGTTCGAGATCATACTGGGTCTTTTATCTGAGATTGTTTAGGAACGACCCCTACTATTTGGGAGGTACAAATGGCTGAATTGATTGCCATACGAGAGACTCTCTCTTGGTTGAAAACACTAAATTTTGGAAAGGTAATTTTCGAATCGGATTATGGGGATGTTATAGACGCGTATAACTCTTCACGGCATGACTTATCTGAATTTAGGCTTGTTCTTCAAGACTGTTTGACTCCTTTCGGTGGACTAAACAAATGGTTAGGACGGCTCACGAGCTCGTAAAAGTGACCTTATCTCGAGGTCTCTCCCACGTTTCTTTTGCCTATTTTTTATACTGATATTTCTTCTTTACAGACTGATAATATTTAGAGAGATAAACTTATTGCTTTAGATTTTTGGTTTTTTGCTATTGATTTTTTTTCAGAAATCAACCCAATTTTAACGTGAGTTAATAGTTAATTAAACTCCGATGAATGATGTAAGCCTATGTTACATCTATGACTTCAATTTTTTCTTTTCATTTTATTCCATATTCTTTCTTCATCCCCCTCCTTCTCTTCCCATTACTGCTGTAACACACACAAAAAAAAATACTCTTTTTCTCTCCACTATTGCTGCTTCTGCCACTTCCACAACCACCCCACCTCTCTTCCACCTGGGTTTCGACCTAGCAATGTCATCACCTCCACCTCCATCATTTTAGACAATTGGACAGACACAAAGGAGACAAATAACGAAACTATGGCTTCCATGCCTTTCTCTGCAACTATTCTGTCTCCTCTTCTTGATTTTTCCCAAGCAAAAAAGAACCCAATTTTTTCTTCATCATGGCCTTCCATGTCCTTTTCAATTCCTTCCATCAAATCCTCGCTTGGGTCTTCAAAATCAGCCTTTTTCCAACATGGGTTCTCCTTGCCATTGCTTACTGCTTTTGGGTTTGTCTTTAACTCTAAATCTTCAGGCATTCATGCAAGACCAACTACGGATAAAACCTTATACGACTACACAGTAAAGGTACAAGCTTGGGGAATATTAGGGTGCCACCTGACCCAAAATAGTAAAAAAATGATTTAAAAGATTTAGGGACCTGTTATGGAATTTTTCTATTTTTAAATGGCTACTGAAAAGGAAGGAAAATGGTGCCTCCTGGTAGTGTGGCGGCACCAAACTTTAAATTTGAATAATTGCCTTGTAAACCCTCCTTATTTATTATTTTCTTTTTATTCTCCTTCAACTCACTATATTGTGTTTAAACAAACTATTTTTATAGTTAAATAATCCCTTTACTTATGGTTTTTACTCATAAAAGCCCTATATTTTAATATTAAAATAAATATATATTTTTTGAATTTCAAGCTCTTATCTTAATTTTTTGTTGATGCAATAAAAAATTATACACTTTAACATCAACATAAAATCTAAAAAAGTAATAAAAAATTTCAAACGAGTAGTTAAGAATATCATGTATACAAGCACTCTCAAAAAATTTAAATATTTTATTTTATTATTTAATAAATTATTCTTATCAAATTTACATCAACATAAGATGTGAATTAGTTTATATTTTTTTAAATAGCTTTACTTTGGGTAAAATATATTTACTTTAATATTAAAATATAGGGCTTTTATGGGTAAAAACTATAAGTAAATGGCTTCTTTAACTACAAAAATAGATTATGATTTGTTTAAATACAATATAGTAAGTTGAAAGAGAATAAAAAAATAATAAAAAAGGAAGGCTTACAAAGTAGTTATTCAAATTTAAAGTTTGATGTCGCGACACTGACAGGTGTACCCTTTCTCTTCCTTTTCAGCACCCATTCAAAAATAAAAAAAATTGTATAACAAGCCTCTAAATCTTTTAAATCATTATTATTATTATTATTTATTATATTGGGTCAGAAATTGAGGACAGTGCTGCCTGTACACCACCCTCCACCAAGTCAAATATATCATTTTGGTACTTAATCTTTGAAACAACCTATTTTAATGTTTTTTTATTTTTTTATATTATTAAGGTAAAAAACCCTTATTTGTTGTCTTTATTTACTTACATTTAAATTTATCGAGATTAAATTATTTTAATTTTCTTGAAAGTTACGTTGAATTTCGAATTTAAAAGAGATTGAAAAGATCTTTTTACTAATTTGGTTTTTTTAATTCTTTAATACACAAAGATTGAAAGCTTGTGGCATTTTATTTTACATGAATGTATTTTCTTTTAGAAAATTAATTTCATACCTGCTTTGTCAAATAAATAAGATAAATTACACTAAAAATTATTAAATTGATAATAAATTTATGTTTTAATCGTTCAATTTTAAAAAATTATAAAATAATTATTATACTATTTAAAAATTTTCATTTAAATAATTTAATTAGTAAAATGTATAATTTTCTCTGTTTACATCGTTTATATCAATCAAAAACTCTCATTTTCATTCTCTTCTATCATATAAATTTTTTTAATGAAATAATTTTGAACATCACAAATGGATAAATCAAAACCCAATTAACTTTCTTCCCCAATCTTCAACACTGATCATCATATTAACTTAAATTTTATGCATATTCTTCTAGTTATTAATAGATATTGATTTCAGTCAAACTTTAAAAAAAAAAATTCAAAAATTTAATGAGTCAAATAAAAACTTTAAAATAATTCACTGACTTAAATAAATTTTTTTAAATAATTTACATTTTATAAACTTCTAAAATTAAATAACTAAATTATAAATTAATTCAATAAATAAATTGAATTAGAGATAAGCATTAAGCATCTAAGGCTTTTTTTTTTTCATCAAAGTGACAAATAAAAGAAATAAGAAATATATATTTATTTAATAAAGAGTAAATTCGTGTTTTTTTTTAAAGGATCTTATTTATATCAAATATCAATATAAAACTAAAATATTATATATTTTAACAATTCAAGCATTAAATTTGTTGATATAATTATAATTATCATGCAAAGAAATATTTAAACTGATCTAATATTTTTAACATATTAATTTAAAATATTATATATATTTATTAAACAATTAAATTTTTTATATAAATTAAATAGTTAAAAAATTTTAGTTTACTTCCAAATTTAACATATATTAATTTTACATGACAATTCGTGTATATATATCAATCAATAATTAATAATTTTGTAATCCATATGCATCCGTTAATTTTTTACTGTAAATTTTTTTTTTATTTTATAAAGTGATTTAACTAACAAATAAAGGTGAAATTGACGTAAATGATAATAAAATGAACAATAAAATTATTATAAAAGTGACATTTTGAACAAAATCTAATGGAAAAATGTAACATAATAGACAATGATGTTAATTTTTATTATTATTTCATTATCGTTTGAATAAAATGAATAAAAATAAAAAGCAAAATTATTTAAAAAGATATCACAATAATAAGACGATGTAAGATTATAGTAAGCTATAATATATATACAAATTTTCTTTTGTAAAATTTGTATAAAAACATAATCAATATAAAATATGAAACAAACAATTAAAAACAGAAATGTGAGATGGAATCAGTAGACAAAAAGGGATTAAAAACCCTTCATCTGTGGATACCATCCCTACGGTTGTCTGGCCGCTGCTTAATTTTTCCTCTTTCTTTTCTTTTCAGAAAAGAAATATAAAAAAAAAATTAAACCTTTAATTTCTGCACTGTTGTTGAAGAAACAAAGCCTTACGAATAATTGCTTTATTTCCTAAAAAAACAACAAATGCAAATATATTATAAAAAATACAAAAAGAAAACAAATTAGGGCTCATATCAAGTGTAAATTTAGGATTTTCAAGTCATTGTGGGGTAAAAACCCAGATTTAAAATGGGCAGAAAAAAAAGAGAGAAAAAAAAAAAGCGAGACACCAAAGCCTTGGAAAGAAGGCGGCATCTTCGATTTTTTTTCTTTTCTTTAATGATCCCACTCAAGCCTCTCTCCTTTTAATCACCGCCCTTTGTTTGGATCCTCGGAAAATTAGCTTTCGTAAACGAAATCTAAGGGGAATTTTAACAGAAGAAAGGCTTTTGAAATTGCAGAGATTTGTTATTTTTTGGGGTTGTTGAGAAGGGAAGATAAGGGGTTTTTTGAGGTAGGCGATTAGGGTTTTTCGATTGAGAAATTTATTGATGGGAATTTTCATGTATTTATAATGGATTTTGAGCTAGGTTTACGGTTTTCTTCAGTAGAGCCCATAGATTTCTTTTTTGGGCTTTTGCTTGTTCATCTTCATCTGAGGTTTCGGTTTTACTATTAAAAAAAAAATACTTTTTCTAGGATAAGTTCACATTTTGTTTACGTAATTTTAAAAAATTACAAAATAGTTATGAATTATTTGAAATTTTTATTTAAATCACTGAATTATTAAATTTTTTATAGAAGAAGTTCAACTAATGAGTTTAAGCAACGATTCAATGATCGATATGGTAGATCAATACCCATCAACAAGTATAAAAACATATCTTAGATCAAGGAATATCTGACAATCAGTATTAAAGATCAAAGAAAATATTTGTTTGAATTTCAGTTTGCAAATTAGTAACATTCAAAGTTGTTTCATTAAAAAATTGAACTATAGAATAGAATACGTGTTGTAAATTGAAAATGCTATACAACATCAATTTTACTAGTCTAGTGACTTAAATGAAAATTTTTGAATGGTTTCGTAATCATTTTGTAGCCTTTTGAAGTTGAGTACTAAAACATAATCATACTAATAGTTTAGTAGCAAACTCTCATACAACTAAGAAGAGGGTCTTAATAAATTGTAAAAACTTTATCTAAATCATAAAAGATCCAAGTACTTTTTTATTCTCTTTTCATTTCTTTAATCATAAAAGATCCAATTATCTAAATCATTAAACATGCATTGAATAATAATGGTGTGATTAACAAAAGCTTGGTTAGTAGATTAAACTGCTTTTAAGTAGAAGATAATATGTATTTTTTGGTGATACAATAGGAGTAGGGAAAAAGAGTAATATAGACAGTTCGAACTAGTGCAAAACAGGTGTTTAATAACAACTTTAGTCATCACTCTATTTAAGTTAAAACAAAAGATAAAATATTTTAATATAACATATATCATGATTTTTTTAAGAAAGAAAGATTTAATAGAAATTAAATTAAACCTGAAAAGGTGAAATTTGAATATAAAATAATTGGAAAAAAAAAAAGAGAGAGCAAAATCATATAAAGAGAAAATATTAAGAATAGAGAAAGCAAAATCATATAATTGGAACAACAAAAGGCAAACGATAGTTTTGGAACAATCTCACATCATTACATAAAATAGAAAAAGGGTTTTCTTTTTCAACCCAATACTACTATAATACGAGGTCTAGAATTTGTAAGTGCAAGTTCCATCATCACTTCTAGCCGTTGGATCAAAGTTATCAGCATTTGGATCAGTGCATCCTTCGGGAACTGGAACCCCAACTTGTTGTGCTGCTTTGCCTGCCAACAAACACAACATTCTTTGTCACTAGGATCAAATTGTAAAAAAAAAATTCGAGTTCGGGTCGGTTTTAAAAAACTCGAATTTGATTTAAGAGAAAAGATGAAAGGGGGTTATCTAACCATAGAAAGTTCCTCTTTTGATGGAATCTTCATTAGCTTCACCAAGGGCAGCTTCACTCAAGTATTTGTCAGCCAATTGGACTCTCTTAACATTCTCTTGCTCAGCAACAAGCATGTTTCCATATTCCAATAGCTTTTCAATGGTCATTTTTGGTTGCTCAAATGTTGGAGGTCCTTCCCTTGAGTTCACTAACTTCTTCCCTACGCTTGCAACTCCGACCTCACCGATCCATTTCCTCACTTCGTCATCGAAAACCCGAGCTCTCAAGGCACCGAAGAAATCTACAATTTATCAACCCAAAAAGAAAAACCATTGTTAATCGTAATATATCACTCGAATGATCCGTACTTGAAACTGTGACAGAACGTGTCATTGAGTTTTGGGGTTTATTTAAAAATTTCAAAACTTTAAGTAAACTTGATTAAAATTTTTAAAATTTTTGAAGGATTTAATAAAAAAAATTTCAAAATTTTGGGGACCGCCAGGATCCCCTCTGCCTCCAACGTAGTTCCGCCACTGAAAACAATGAACCCACGTAATAACATATTTTCAAATAAGTAGTGGAGGACTAAATTTCAAACTGTGAAGCGTATAGGGAATGTAAGCATAAGTAAACCTAGTGAAAAAAATTTAATGAGAGTTACCGATGGATTGGCCGGGGAAAGTGTCGACGAGCTTAACAATGTCTTCATCTGGGACGCCGTCGGTCCTGAAAATACCTTTGCAAACACCGACACGGTCGTCCCTAGTTGGTGCCCAGTAAAATTTCTCCATACGACCGTCACGGATGAGAGGAGCATACAGTGTGGAGAAATCGTTACCAGTGACGATGATGGGGACACGGGGGTTCTCTTCCTTGTTGTACATACCGGGGAGCTGGACGTTGGTGGGGTTATCGGCGATGTTCATGAGGGTAGCGTTAACCATCTGGTTGTTGACGGTGTATTGGGTGGTTCCTCCCATACGACCGGCACCAGCATCGAGATCGTTAATGAAGAGGGCGCACATTTTGCCCTTTTTTATTATGTCGGCGGCTTCACGGTACCTTTGCCTGATCAACTTGGCTGGTTCACCGGCGTTTCCACTTTCCAGTTCTCCGGCACTCATCATGATGGGGCTGGAAGTAATTCATTGTTTATAATTTATCAGTTATCACAGCATATTTGTTGAATAAAAACAAATTTATGTAATAATTTTATTTATAATAAATTGATATAAAGGATAAACGTGTTTTTAGATGAAATGATAAGAAAAATGGACATTTTTGCTATTAGAATTTGCATTTTGTATAAATTATGGATTTAATACATGTAATTTAATTTGATCAATATTAGTCCTTATATTTTTTAAGTTTTAATTTAATCCTAATTCAACAATAATAGTTAAATTTATTTGGTTAAATTATGTAATTAGCTTTGTATTATGCCTAAAATTTAGTCCAATTTACCAATTGGATTATTCTTAATGAGAATATTTTTTAAATTCAAAATTTTAGTATTAATTCTGACGACTACCATTAAATCTATTAACTGATTTTTTTTAGTAATATGTGAAAATAATAAACATAATATTATGCATGTGAAAATATGTTTGACACACCAAAATTTAAAAATAACAAAATTTAATTTAATGAATTTAATAGTTACCATTTAGTTAAGACTAAAATTTTTAAATTCTAAAAGTAGAGAGACTAAAAATGATCAAATTAAAATACATGTACTAAATCTACAACTTATGCAAAGTACTAGGTTTAATAGCAAAATTAGACCTAAGAAAATTTGTTGAAAACTATAATATTTTAAATTTAAATCCATATTTTTCTATTTTTATATAAAAGATATAAAAAGATACATATATCCTCAAAATAATATAATTCATTTTGTAAAGTAGTAATATTTTAGTTATTACTCGAATTGATATTCGATTAACTCGTGACATCTCAATTAAAAACTTAATATATAGTCTAGATTCATTTGTAAACAATATTAAAAAAAATATAATTACTTTAATATATTTATAATTATATTAAAATAAAAATATTTGTTTTTCTTAAAGGAACAATAATTATTAGACAAAATTTTTATCCAAAATCAACATAATTATTGAAATAGTTCAATAAATTTAATTTAATATAGGTAATTTTTTTTCATGTATTCGAAGAAACATGAGTCGTATCTAAATTTAAATACCGAGAAAATAAGAATACTTGAAAAAAAAAGAAAAAGAGTAACATAAGAAAATCAGGAACTCACTTGATACCCATCTTGGCAAACACAAGCTCACATTGGAAAGATTTTCCTTGACCTTTGCCTCCCCAAATACCCAAGATTAGAGGAACCTTAATGTTAGGGAGGGACATGAAGTTCTTGGTGATGTGAACAACAAGCTTGTCCATGAATGCAGGAGCGATGTAGAAACCATCCATGTTGTTGTCCAAATTGTACCTAAAATTATATATAATCATCATATAAGAGGTAGATGGTAGTCGATAACCTTCCGGTATAGGAGAGTGGGAGAGTACTTACGTTTTAAGACCTTGGCTGATGTATTCATAGGAACTCATGACAGCATAGTGAGTTCCGTCATTCATGGGAGCTTGGAACAAGGAATCCACCATCCCTTTCCCTCGAGTAATGTCTTGTTGGTCGTCCGAAATATCGTAAGCCAACCCTCTCCATCGGTCCTTTTCGGTCTGCGTCTCTTCGTCTATCTCTTTCTCCGCCGCCATCACCTTAAAACTTCCCGAAGGAACCTGCCTGGTGTTGTTGAATCTCGAGCTCACTTTCTTCCCCATGAAAGCTGAGGTTGGGACTGACACTCCCAGAGCTCGGTTGGCGGCGGCAGCGGCGGCGACGGTGGAGATGGCTGCAGCCATGGCTGAGGGAGAGAGTGAAGAAAACAACTGTGAAATTGTTATCTGAATTTGAGAGTGTGGGCTTTGAGGAGCTCAAGTCACTGTGGGTGGGGAAGCAACATTTATAGGGGATAAATTTATGATTTTTTTGTGTACCAAAATCAAAGAATTTTCATTTTTGGTCTTAAAAATTTATCATTCGTTGAAGGCCACACAATGAAGATGGATCATGTATACACGTGGCAGATGTCGATTGATTGCAATTCCTGAGTCTTGATTTATCTTTGAGGTTACTATTTATGGATGCTTCTTCGCCACTCAATAGTTTGCTTCATCTATTACCACACACTAGATTGCTAGATTGGGGTTTGTTCCAAGTTATTCATTTTTTTTTTTGATTAATTTCAATACACATCTTCAAATTATAATTCAAATTCTAAAATATTCCTAAATTTTTAAAAAAGTTCTAATTAACTCTTGAAAGTATTTTTTTTTCTTGTTTACTCATATTAATTGATAGCTTATTCCTCGTGAATTGAGCTTAAAACTTCAACTTAACCCATATTTATTTTAGAAGATTAATATCATTATTTTGAGTATTATGGTGAATGAATTGAGGAGAGAAGATAAAACATATTCTTTTTGTTTCTTAAAAAAAGAAAAAGAAAAAAAGTGCTAGTGACTTTTATTTCAATGTCTTGGTATTATTTTCACTTATATGTTTTATTATTGAATGTTGGAGATATACGAAGGGTGAGCCAAAAAAGGTGGAGTAATGGAATTAAGTGAACATTCTGAAGGAAGAACTAATATTTATTTCAAGTCATTGTGGGGTAAAACCCAGATTTGAAATGGGCAGAAAAAAAGAAGAGGAAAAAAAATGCCAGACACCAAAGCCTTGGAAAGAAGGCGGCATCTTCGATTTTTTGATATATGTCCACTCAAGCCTCTCTCCTTTTAATCACCGCCCTTTGTTTGGATCCTCGGAAAATTAGCTTTCGTAAACGAAATCTAAGGGGAATTTTAACAGAAGGAAGGCTTTTGAAATTGCAGAGATTTTTTTTTTTTTTTTGGGTTGTTGAGAACGGAAGCTAAGGGGTTTCTTGAGGGAGGTGATTAGGGTTTTTCGATTAAGAAATTTGGGTAAAATACTAATAAAGGCCCATTTTCAACTTTTTTTTACGGAAATAGGTCGATTTCTTAATTGTTCACCGGAATAGGCTAAAAACGAGAAAATCACGTCCACGTCAGCGCGAAGTCAAGGTATTTGCCAGCAAAGCGCGTCCCTGAGGAAGCGCTTTATCCACATCATCAGAAAACACTTCCCTGAGGACGCAATTTGTGCTGATGTGGACAAAGCGCTTCCTCAGGGACGCGCTTTGCCCGTGTTTTTTATTTGTTGGGATTAGGGTTTTTTAGGGTTAGGGTTAGGGTGAGTTAAGGTTTTTATGGTCTAGGGTTAGGATTTTTTAGGGTTTAGAGTTTTTGTAAGGGTTTAGTTAATTAAATTAGGGTGTAAGATTAATTAATTAAATTAAATATTAATTAAAAATTAATTAAATTCAAGTTTAGGGTTAAGTAATTAAATTTGTGTTTAGGGTTTTAGAAAAAAATATATACAATATAAATTATGTATTAGTGTATTTAAAATAATTTTTTGGTTTTTTTTTCTTCAGTAGTATTTGGAAAAAAATTTAAGAAGAAGTTTCTGAAGAAATAGTATTCAAAAGGCTTCAAGCAAGATACACTGTCAGCAAAATTACTGAAAAATGCTTCCACGTGGATGCTTTTTTTCTACAGCGGTATCTAAGAAAATAATTTTGAGAAGACATTTCTGAAAAATAGTGTAAAAAACGCTTTAAGCAGGATGCACTATCAGCAAAAGTACTGAAAAAAGCTCCTACGTGGACGCTCTTTTGATACAGTGGTATCTGAAAAAATAATTGTGAGATGACCTTTCTGAACAAATAGTGTCAAAAACACTTCATGCAGTATGCACTTTCAGCAAATTTACTGAAAAAAGCTCCCACGTGGACGCTCTTTTTCTACAGTAGTTTCTATTTGGCATTAGACTATAAATGAGCCAAATTTCATTCTCAGGCTGCATAAGTTATAACAAGAGAAACTGAGGTTAAAATAGAATAAAAACTAAAGATGAGTGAACGTATTAGTGCTGTTATTTACTATGATGGTGAGGTCCATGACACCGAGAACGGTGTTGTTTTTTTATCAGAGAACACAGCGCGACTGGTTTTTAACTAGAACATAGATTTGACAGAACTTCAAAAAAGAATTAGGCGTAAAATCTTCGGAATGACGCCAATAAAAGTTTTGTCTATTAAGTATTGATTTTGTGCTTCAGTTGATCCCATGAGATATGACTCATTCGACATCAAAGGTCCTCGTAGCTTGGAGGCAATGGTGGAGACTCATCTTGCTAGTGAATCACCCTACCTCGAGTTATATGTACAATTTGCACCGCTAAATAATGCATTTGCGACTTCAACATCTACTGCTGTTTAAGAGGAATACACGACCTCTGCCCGAGACTCTGTTAGTAGGTGGCAAAACACGGACGCGTCCGTGTTTTGTAACAATATGGAATACACAACCCCTGGCCGAGATTCCGTTAGTGCATAGGACATGCACCTCGGTGGGTCAACGTTTGATACTGAAAATACATACTGGGGAACGACATCAACTACTAGTGGTTGGCAATCAACATCTGATTGGAGACGTTATGAAACGTCCACAAGAAGGGACTATTTACTCCCAACGATGTCCACCGGCGAGGGAACCTCGTTCGTTACAGATGATGGTGGGTCGAATAATGAGTCTGTTGTGGATCCACCTCGAGAGCCCGAGCCAGATGGTGCAGAAGTTGCATTATTTTCTGAACTGGAGCCTACTCCAACCATACCTGAAGATGTTGAAGGTGGTTCAGATGAAGAAGAAGAAGATCAACGATTCAGGGCATACTCGCCTCCGGCCCACATGCATAATGTCGATCTATCTCAAGATGACGCGTTGGAGTTTCCAGATCTACCACACAGAAGGCGTGACCGTACAAGTTCATCATTGGATTCGGGTGAACTGGAAGTTGGTAAGGTGTTTTCCAATAAAGATAGTTTTCTTGGTGCATTGAAACAACATAGCATCATAGATGGGGTTAACTACAACGTGGTTAAATCTAAAACCGATAAGTTTGAGGCCAAGTGTGCAGTGAAAGACAACACATGTTCATGGAAAATTATGGCCTTGTTGAGGAAAAAGACAGGCTTGTAGGAGATTAAAAAGTACAAAAGTCCACATACATGTATTGGCGGTACAGTTTCACTAAACTTCTAGGGTTTCTGAATAATATTGTTATTATGTAATGTTGCATTATTTAACGTACTTTGCTTACAGGTGTTTCACAAGATCATCCAAAGGTGGATTCAGATATGTTAGCTGACTTAATACTACTGACGGTGAATGCAGATCCCAAGACTTCAGTGCCGGTCTTAATTGCCAATATTCGTAGCCAATTAAGGTACACACTCTCTTATCTCAAGGCTTGGATAGCTAAGCAAAATTTATTGGAAAAGATGCATGGTGGGTGGGATGCTTCATATAATGAAGTGTGGCAGTGGTGTCAGGTGCTAGAGAGATATGTCTCAGGTTGCATAACAGACCTTGAAATGGCACCTGCGTACTACAATGACCGATTGCTCCGTGGATGCCAAGTGTTCAAGCGTCTATTCTGGAGCTTTAAGCAATGCCTAGACGCATTTCTATACTGCAAGGCGTTGGTACAAATTGACGGTACATTTATGTATGGTAGATATACCCATCGACTACTGCTAGCTGTGGCACAAGATGGCAATGAGAGAATCCTTCCAATTGCGTTTGCAATAACACCGGGAGAGTCAGCTGATGAGTGGAAATTCTTTCTTTCTTGGCTAAGGAGGCATGTCTGCCCCCAACCTGATATCTACGTTATATCGGATCGGGGCACCGGAATACTAGCCTCAGCGTC
Source organism: Gossypium longicalyx (assembly GCA_025698465.1). Lineage (NCBI taxonomy): Eukaryota > Viridiplantae > Streptophyta > Magnoliopsida > Malvales > Malvaceae > Gossypium > Gossypium longicalyx. The sequence goes on along the minus strand of CM047000.1, from coordinate 93,577,235 downwards.
AGGGTAGCCTATGGCATCGCACACACCATCGGTATTGCCTAAGGCACGTTGCGTCAAAATATTAGGGGCAATTTCGATCTACAAGTGAACGACGACAAGTAACCAACATGAGTATTTAATCTTTACTAATATAATTTCTTTTGTAATATTCAATTTATTCTGAATGGAAGAGTGGTATGTAATTTTTGCTATCATCTTATATTCGCAGGGTATGAGATAAATAAGGACCGTTTTCATGAGATGTTGGCGGTTTTGCGTTCAGTTAATAAAGAAGGTCATGACTACCTCTGTAACATGCCTTTCGAACAGTGGACACAAGCATACGACGGCGGCCTACGATATGGTCAAATGACCTCGAACTTGGCTGAATGTATAAATTCTGTTCTAAAAGGAACGCGTCATTTACCGATAACATCAGTTGTGCGAGAGACGTATTTTCGTTTAGCAGCACTATTTCCGAAGCGAGCAGCGAGGTATAAAGGCGAAATGCAGGGAGGCCATGTATGATACGCGAAGGTATTGCAAGAAATTAACAAGGTGAAGGCTCGGGCCAACACCATGCACACAGTGTGTCACGATCGCGACAACCTATGGTTTTGTGTGACGGAGTTTGACAGACCGAACCAAGGTATTGTTGGCGGGAAATATAGTGTACACTTGACAAATAAGACCTACGACTGTGGGAGGTTTGACGCACTTCGTTATCCATGCGCTCATGTAATTGCAGCTTGTTAGAATCTCTGTCTGGATCCCATGAGCTATGTCGACAAAGTGTACAAAATAGAATATATGTACAACGTGTGGAGACACATATTCCCACCGGTCCCAGATGAACATAAATGGCCGTCTGTATCGCTTGCTCCGTTTAAGTTGTTACCGAACAGAGATTTACGTCGTAAACCAAAGGGTCGACTTTGCTCGACTAGAATACGTAACAATATGGATATTCGAGAAACAACCAACTAATACAAGTTGTGCGGATGGTGTAGGAACCCAGGCCATATAACTTGATCATGTCCAAATCGAAATAGCTGATAGTTGTTGTAATAAAATTATGTTGCATTATTTACATTTTATTAAAATGATGGAAAACATTAAAAATATTTCCTTATTCAAAATAACTTTTATTCTATTACAAATATAATAGAGTAAATTATAATTAAAATGCTAAAAACAATTTTTATTTTATTACAATTATAAAAGAGTAAATTATAATTAAAATATTAAAAACAACTTTTATTTTATTAAATGAAAGAATATAAAAAAGTTTATACAAGTATATTAAAAAAATCAATGTTAGTGCCGATCGGAATTAGTGCCATATGGGGGTCGTCGACGGTTACGCGCTGGATTCCTCCTTGGTTCAGGTTCCGGAGAGGATTCTGGTTGCTCCGGCGGGGATGGTGGTTCATCCGGCTAGAGATCTAGTTGTGAGTGTTGGGAGGATGAGTCACATTGATAGAATAATAACTGCGGAGGTGTTTGCATTACCCATGGTGGAGGTGTTTGAATCTCATAAGGCGATGGAGATTGATAAAAAGAAGAGCTCCTCGACGGTGCCTCGTACGACGGTGGCCTATAGATCGGCGGTTGATTCGGAGTAATTGGAAACGAAGATGAACCGAGCCATGCATTCCAACCTGCCATAGGACTGGAAAAAGGAAACATATAAGGGTTAGGATATATATAAGGGCTAGGATACGCACCTAGCGTAATCTGAATAGGCTGTGATATGGGTGTCGTCGGTTGAAGTGTTGGGCCCGGTGACCGTGTGGGCGCTATTGATGGGCCAACTAATTGCATGGGTATTGTTGATGGGCCCGGGTCGTTATCCCTTCTTCTTGGATTTAAAGGGCCTCGTCATTCCCTTTGGACATGAATTTGCCGTCGCCTCTCTTCTTCGGAAAGTAAATATGGCTTCCCATTGATCCTAAACCATGGCATGTATTCCGGCATGTACGCTAACTTAGGAACGATGATTGATTCTCGAGTAGGTATATAATCATACCGATTCTCCCACATTTCAATATATGTTGAGTGAAATCTCGGCCAATCCGTATGCAATTGCCGTAAGTCCATTTTGTGCTCATCATCGAGCACCTCAGGTGCTACAGGAATCGGTTGTCGGAAGCCAAATTGCTGCAATACTCGATCTGACTGGTGCATCTCCACGATAGCATAGTTGACCAATGGGACCTTCACGTGCCAAACGCTCGGATTTTGAAATAATTCATCTAGAATTACTGCCTGAAGTGACGGATCCTCGTATGGTGTCCATTGAAACTATATGAATATAATAAAAATATAAGTTGTATACATAATACTAAATACTAAATACTAAATATTAAATACTAAATACGAAATGATTATTTTATTATCAATATATATTTTATTTAAAATTTACTTGTGCTTCCGACCGTTGGTCTAATAGAAGCCGTATATCTTCAAGAGATGTAGGTATTCCAACATAACTCGCCGAATGGTTTCACCTAATTAAATAAATTTTTAGCATACAATTATATTTTAAATCTACGTAATAATTGTAAAATCTAATTTAAAATTTACCTCGTTATAAGTGGGAATGTATATGGCTGGTCCACTCGAGGACGTAAAAATAGAAAGCGAAACCGTGCCCATGATTGCAGTAGTGATAGGCAACCTCCTATTTTGGCTTTGTTCGGTCACGTCGCCCCGCGCATCTCTCGGTACAATGTTGCTAACATGGAAGACCCCCAACTAAGTTCATCAGCTGCTCTAAAATCAACGAGTTTCAGCAACCATCTCAGATATACGCGATTTCGTGACAAGTCCGGTAATAGATAACCTCCGATCATCTCAAGAATGTATCCCCGAGCATATCGTATTATTTCTAGTTCAGTCGAATCATTATCCGGCTCCAGAAATGTGTCTCGTAACCAACCCATCTCAATCCGACCTCCGTTGATATTGTCCGGAATAGCACCTAAAAGCTCGTAACATACGACGCCCCAATCAGTAGAATAAGCAGACCCAGTGACCGCGTACCCATCCACCGGTAATCCTAATTGCAACTCCACGTCTTCCAAAGTGATAGTACACTCTCTGTATGGAAGATGGAAAGTGTGCGTCTCGGGTCTCCACCTCTCTATCAAAGCACTGATTAGTTTCGGGTCCAACTTGCACCCCCGGCCTATCGTGGCCACGGTGATGGAGGACCAGACATATTACGAATATAGCATTGTAACACCCGATCTACAGACTGTTATAAAAAATTATAAAATTAAAATTGCATAAATGAAAAAAATATTAAATTGTATTAAAAAATTAATTAAAATTGCATAAATTAAAAAAATATTAAATACTATTGAAATATTAAAATTATCACTTACCATTGTCATTTGATCGACGGAGATGTGTTTATTATCGAGACGAATTAATTCCCTTTCCATTGCAAAAATTTAATTTAAAATACAACTAATTCAAAAAAAATTAAATAGAGTTTTTTTGCAAAAATTAAAGAGAGATTTGAGAAAATTTGAGAGAATATGAGAGAATTTTTGGAAGAATTTGAGAGAATTTTTGTAAGAATTTGAGAGAATTTGAGAGAATTTGGATAAGAGGACTTTTTTGCGTAAAAAATCAAGGGGAGGGGGGTTTTATAGGTTTTTTTTACCGTTGGGGGCCCAACCGTAAAATTTTTGACCGTTTGAAAACACGGGCAAAGCCCGTCCTTGAGGAAGCGTTTTATCCACATTAGCACAAATCGCGTCCTCAGGGAAGCGTTTTCTGATGATGTGGACAAAGCACTTCCTCAGGGACGCGCTTTGCTGGCAAATACCCTAACTTCGCGCTGACGTGGACGCGATTTTCCCATTTTCGACCTATTCCGGTGAATAATTAAGAAATCGGCCCATTTCCGTAAAAAAAGTTGGAAATGGGCCTTTATTGGTATTTTACCCAAGAAATTTATTGATGGGAATTTTCATGTATTTATAGTGGATTTTGAGCTAGGTTTACGGTTTTCTTCAGTAGAGCCTATAGATTTCTTTTTTGGGCTTTTGCTTGTTCATCTCCATCTGAGGTTTCGATTTTACCATTAAAAAAAATGTTTTTTTTTAGGGTAAATTATAACCAATATCATTCTATTATTGTTAATAAGTTTACGTTTTATTCATCTAATTTTAAAAAGTTATAAAATAATTATGAATTATTTGAAAATTTTTATTTAAGTCATCGAATTATTAATTTTTTTATAAAAAAAGTTTGATTAATGAGTTTAAGCAATGATTCAACGATCGATATGGTAGATCAGTACCTTTCAACAAGTAGAAAAACATATCTTAGATCAAGGTAGATCTGACAGTCAGTATTAAAGATCAAAGAAAAAAGTTGTTTGGGTTTCAGTTCACAAATTCGTGACATTCAAAGTTGTTTCATTAAAAAACTGAACTATAGAAGAGAATAGGTGTTGTAAATTGAAAAGGCTCTACAACAACGATTTTAATAGTGTAGTGACTTAGATGAAATTTTTTAAATGATTCAGTAATTATTTTGTAACCTTTTGAAGTTAAGTATTTAAACATAATCATACTAATAGTTTAGTAGCAAACTCTGATACAACTAAGAAGAGAGTCTTAATAAATCGTAAAAGCTTTATCTAAATCATAAAAGATCTAAGCACTTTTTGATTCTCTTTTCATTTCTTTAACCATAAAAGATCCAATTATCTAAATCATTAAACATACATTGAATGTTGGAGATATACAATGGGTGAGCCAAAAAGGGTGGAGTGGAAAAAAAATTAAGTGAACATTGGGGAAGGGAGAACTAATATTTATTTCTCACTTTGATCCTTAAGTTACTTGAGTTTATGTTAAGCCATTTGTTATCTTGTTCTTTGATTTATCATACCTTGTGTAACACCCCTCGCCCAACCCGATCGTCGAGTTTGAGTTACAGAATGCTATATTCGTTACAGGAACAACAAAAATCAATTAGGTAGTACTTAATCATTCGCACATGCAATTAAGCACCAATCACATTCAATTTATGCTAAACAATCATTTTCAGGTCTTATATGAGCTTATGAAAGCTCTTTTGTTACCCGAGTATAAAATAGGACCAAATTGTAAAATTTTGAAAATTTAGGATCACATCGTAACTTTATCACTTCCACGCTGTGATGTCACCAACATGGTAAGTCATGTCATGACTTCATGCAATTTGACGTTGCGATGTCGCTTACTGTCGGTTGACGTTGTGACGAGGGATGTTGGTCGACGAGGCATGGCCCTTATTTTTGGTAAAATGTACATTTTGGTACCTATTCCATAGCTTCCAACCAAAACCTTTCAAGATTTTCACTCAGTTACCACTTCCACTTGATTCAAAGCATATCAAAATATGGCAAACAAGTTCAAACATTCAAATTCAACCTCTTATCAAGACATTCAATACCTATTCATCAATTAGATTTAAATAATTCAAATGTCATTAAAACATAACAACCAAACCATTTGAATTTACCACCAATTTCCATATACATTTACTTTATACCTTATGAACCTAAATGACCTCATTACGGAACAACACAAAGCATACATTAAACATACATCCAAGCTTCACATTCAATTTTGCCAACTATAAACATGATCTCAATCTAATCAAAACCAATTCACGATAGCTCATACATCCAAATACCAATATGACCTATGCCAAAACTACCAAAACATGTTATTCCACTTCACTAAATACAAATTTGCACATATTATATGTCAATGGCTTATTGGTGATCTGCTGTAATTCGGTGTAGCAGATTAAACTAGTTTTTGCATTTGAGGAGCTTGAATACAAGCAGTTTTGTTATGTTTTAGTTGAGTTTTCATAATTTCATTTGCATTTAATAAAAAAGAGTAATTTTGAGTCTTTTATTGACCTTAGGGGCCGAATAAGGCCTAAGGGTGAGCTAATATACTTTGTGAGTGTGAAAGAGACCTTTGGAAGGCATACTAAAGTGATATTGGTCGCTACGTCGCAACACAGGATGTCCAATGTCGCAACATAGAGAGAAAAATAGAGAAATCTCAAGACTGCCATCAATGTTGCGACACAGTCTGAGGATATCGTGACATACCCCTGAAGATACCCTGAATATGAGCATATAGCCCTCGATGTCGCAACACATGCACTAGGGTGTCGCGACATTAATCTTGTACAGGAAGCACTAACGAACCAGGGGCGTTTTGGTTTGCACAATCAAATGTCTAACACGAGAACATCAGCTGACCTAGGGTTAAGGACAACGACAACTCTAAAATCTATAAATAGGCTCTTAAACACTTGTTAAAAATGAGCTTTTGATATTATTAGTTTCCTTTGTAGAATTTAGTTTTCATTTTATTTTTCTTTCTCTTATGGTTTAGGTTCCTTTTCAGTTCTTTTCATTAGTGTACTTCAGAGAACTTGATTTGTAGACGCAATCAAACGTTTGAGGATTTCAGCACTTCATATATCAAATACAAACAGGATTCTCCAAACTTTACTCTTGTTCTATTCTTTATGCATATATTCAATACCAAGTTTATGATGTTTATTGATTCCATAAGGAACTAATCCTCTTATGGGGAATTAGCGAGTGAAGGTATGATCTGTTAACTATTTTGTAGGGTTACTCAACGGATCAGCTATTTGGGGAAGGAAGAACGTGAAACAAACCCTAGGCTTGACAAACCTGAAAAGTCATCAAGTTGGAAATTAACCCAAAATCGGTATGGCCCATTCGTGAACACCTAACCCCAAGCCAGTCTAGACTGTGAGGTCGAAAGATAAGTAGTTTTTGATAACTCATTATTTGAGTAGAAGATCAAAAGATCCTACTAGGATAGAGACTAATTGATTGATGAGGAACCCGAAGCAACAGTTAATGGGGATTACCAAGTCGAGCTAATCACCAGTGTCTACTTTTGATCCAGTTTACAATATAGTTTTTTGAAAACTCCTTTTATTTATGTCATTTTTAGTTCTTCAATTATAAAAAAAATTATTTATGTTTATTCATAATATAGTTTATTTAAAGTACTAATTAGATCTATTGGCGTTTAGGTTATAATTAATTTAGTACCAGTCTCCCTTGGGTACGATCCTCAAAATACTTACGAAGTGTTTCGTTGTAAACAAACTATATTATAACTTGATCCGTATACTTACGGACACCGCCTCTATTCCTATATTTTATTACAATTTCACACTCTGGACCTTAGTACATCCGGAAGCGGTCAGTAGGTCATAAGCATAAACATCAACAATCAAGAATAAGTCACATATTACAAGTATACCTCTAGGTACCAATTTCCAAATACATATTCATCTTATTCATTCATTAACCAAGCTACCATTTCTACCTCAATCTATGCCATTCTACATGCCAAACATATAATTTATATATATCACCTTCTGCACTAGCGTAAAATTTAATCAAAATCAAGTATGTACCAAGTCACAACATTATAACAAAAGTATAACAACTCGATTTTTAGTGGTGTCAGAAAAGGTTGTTTTAGAACTCCATTTCCATAAACTTGGTCTATAAATATTAAATATGCATATTTACAGAGTTGGTATAAAGTTATATTAAAGTTTGATCCAATAATTTTGTTGAATTAATAGTTAATTTAAGTACAAGGACTAAATTGTAAAAGTCCAATCGCTATAGATTTTTAATTGGTCAAAGACTTAAGGACCTAAAGAGAAATTAACCAAAGGCCCAAAATAACAATTAGACCATGAATAAACATGAGTTAGTGGATATTGATGCTATATCCCATTAAGAATTAATAATAGGTAATTTTTAAGTTAATTGAACTAAGTTAAAATAATTAAGTTAGATTATCTTTAGTTAATTAAAGTATATAAGGTTGAGACAGTGGAAAATTTCATTATCTTTTTCTTCAAATTACCGCCCACCTTAGATGAAAAAAAGAGAAAAACCCTTCTAAGCATCCAAACTTTCGACAATGAGAGATTAAGATCAAGAATTAGATCAAACCGAAAGTAATCGAGGAAAAGCTGAAATTGTCAATTAGTCCCTGAAGATTCAATTTGTTTGGTGTTTTGATCAAGTAAGTTCATATGTTATTTATTTATTAGGTTGTGTATTTAAATTATATATATGTGTCTAGTTGTGAAATGGTATGATAAGGTTAGAATTAGACTGAATTGTAAAGAAATGTTTATACGTACAAAAGATGCCTATGTGAACTTAGTAAATATTAGGATACGGTTGACATGCCAATAGGGTCTTGTATGTTCTTGTACGAGATTGATTATAGACATTACTGAGGTCTAGCATTTTTTGCGAATTCTCAAATATATGTGACACAAGTTTAACTCAGACGAGTAACCAGATGTCTTTATAAAAGTTTAGCCCGGACGGGTAACCTAAAATGTATATATATTCAACTCAGACGAGTAGCTAGTGTGGTGTAGATACCTGTATATCCGAGTTTGTTTACTAAGGTTCATTGGGCGAAACAATTTATATGAAATGAGAAATTGAAATGACATATAATGATCATAATGTTCATATAGAGAAATATTAAGTTGAGCTTAAACAATGTATTGGAATATTGACTTTGACATTTATGCAATTGTATCATCCCTTGATTGAATAAGTTTTGAACTTTTATAATTAAAATAACATGAATTGGTATGATATGTGATTGTGGTACCATATGGTTAATTTACAAGTTAAAACTCGCATTGATAATTATTTTGATTTGACATGTCTAGCCAAACCATGCTAAGACATAGTAGCTTATTGTATTTAAATAAAAGATAATGAAGTTTTGTTTAATACCTATGAAATTACTAAGTATATTATATGCTTATCTTATTTGTTTTCCCTTTTTCTTGTAGATCGATACCTTGCGAAAATCATCAAGCCGGATCGTCTTAAAGCTCACACTATCCTACCATCCGAATCGATAGTTATATGATTATTACGAGTCTAGGGTTTTGGCATGTATATAAGTGATGTGGTGTGCATTTTAGTATGTGAATGTGTTTTACTTTGTGGCAAGTTTTTTTAACCATTACCTATTATGTTGAATTGGTGTTTGACCGCCTCTGGACGTACTAATGTCTAGAGTGTGAATATTGCAATAAAAGATATATTAATGAGGCAGTATCCGCAAGTATACAGGTCCAATTGTAATATAGTTACAACGAAGTAGGTGAATACTCTGATGATTGTACTCAAGGGAAGCGAGTGCTAGATCAATTTTAACTTGAACACTGAAAGATCTAATTAGTACTTTAATTTAGCTATAGTACGAAAGTAAAGTGAAAAGGAGTTTTTAGGGCTTTTATAATAATAAAATAAAATAAAGAACTAAAATTCGAGAGATTGAAGAATAGAAATAATCAAATATGATTATTGGTGATTTAGCTCGCTTTAGTACTCCCCATCAACTGTTGCTTCGGGTTTCTCATCAATCAACTTGTCGCTATCCCAACACGATCTTCAAATCTTCCACTCGAGTAATGAGTCGACAAGGACTACTTATCTTCTGACTTTACAGTCTAGATTGGTTTGGGGGTGAAGGTTTTCACGGATGGGCAATACCAATTTTGGGTTAATTCCCACCTTGATGACTTCCCAGGGTTGTCAGGCCTAAGGTTTGTTTTATGTTCTTCCTTTCCCCAATAGTTGATCCGTTGAGTATCCCAACAAAATAGTTAACAGATCATACCTCCACTCGCTAATCCCCCACAGAGGGATTAGTTCCTCACAGTCTCTATAGACAATATAGAATCGATATAAAGAGAAAACATGCTAAATAAATCGAAAATATAAAGTTTATGAAAGATTGAATGTATTAAGATTGATCGCGAATCCACAAGGTTTAATTGTCTCCACAATTCAAATATCTCAAAATAGAACAAGAACAAATGAAAATAAATCTAACCTAAGAAAAACGAAAAGTAAACTGAAATTAAAAGACGATTGGTTACTCAAAAAAGGAAGATCCTAAAATCCTAGGCCTGACAACCTTAGGAAGTCATTAAGGTGGGAACTAACCCAAATTTGGTATGGCCTATCTACGAACACCTTAATCATAAACCGGTCTAGACTGTGAAGTCGAGAGATAAGTAGTTCATACTAACTCGATATTTTAGTGGAAGATTGGAAGATCTTGCTGGTGTGTCGATTAGTTGATTGAAGAAGAAATCCCAAAACAACAGTTGATTATGATTATTGAAGCGAGCTAATAACACATACTCAAATTTGATACATTTTATTATTTGATTTCTCGTAATTTAATTATTTCTTTTATTATTATTATTAGTTTAGATCACCTAAACCTTTCTTTTATTCATCGTAATATAATTCAATTAAAATACTAATTAGATCTATTTATGTTAGGTTAGAATTAATTTAGTGCTCGCCTCTTTTGGGCACGATCCTCGGAGTACTAACTTACTCTGTTGTAACTATATTACTACTTGACCCATATACTTGTGGATACCGCTTTTCATAAATTTTGTGCAGGATTTCTACTCTGGACGTTGGTACGTTTGGAGGCAGTTAATGCCACAAAGGTTTTCTAAAGAATTCACCACAAAGGCTTTCTAGTGAATTCGCCACAAAGGTTTTCTAGAGAATTCACTCCAAAGGCTTTCTAGAGAATTCTCGAGTTTACAGTACTAGCAAAACTTATGTTTATGATTCCAACGGACTATATCTTTGCCATGCTGGCCATTGTGTTTACTGTCTTGATAGACCAACATAATAGATGCTATGGAGCTTCACTCACATGGTCTTACATTGTCTCACCATCTTGGCATATTATCAAATGATGCCATAGGACCTTACCCATATGGTCTTACACATATCGTATTCGTTCGCAAGGTCAGATCGTGATTTGCCAGTCCGATTTGCAATAAAACTACCCTACCAGAGGCAGTACATATAAAGCATGAAAGCTTCTTTCTACATTTTCATATGACACAGATTTGTCAGTACTGGAATCGTATAACAGGAAGGTAATAGATAATGACAACATTCACGCCTGCAACCCAACCTGTCACACTTACCCAGAATCTATGATCCAACTTATCACAACAGAGACACTTATGTAAATCTCATTCATATTTATAATGGAATCATACTTTCTAACATATAATTCCTCATACATGTATATCATACATTGTCATTCCATGTCATATATTGTTCATTTCATTTACGTACTTGCAAATACTTATTAGAAAACACACATACACATATTTACATCACTCTACAAGAATACATACTCGTTCACAGGAACATCAACTATAACATAATTAACATAAAATGACATGCAGGAATCTGGTTTAAAGGCTCACCAGAGACTTGCTTTTACTTCGACCTAGAGTTTCTGTTTCGATTGTCTTTCCTAATCCAGTGGTAGCAAGTGCTTAAAAGATCATTAAATTTCCGTTAGAATCTCATTACAAACATTTTACTCACATTTCAACTACATGCGACTCCCATGCAAGGCTTTCCTGTAACATTCTTCCATTCTATAATCGTAACGTGCAAAATTGTAAGACTTACCAGAAGGTAGAATCATCTACTTATTAGACAAGATCTTAACAAGGAAGAAGAAAAGAATGTTGAGGTTAGAAAGAAGAACTTAAACATTAAACAGATAGAAAAACCATTTGAAATGTCCTCTTCCCATAAATATATTCTCGATCCTCTTGATTTTCCTACCAATTCCAAGGCAGGTGAAAGAAAATCTGGCGTAGGTTTACCTTACTGTTAACTATTCATGGGGAGGGTCAAATCAATCTAATTGACTCTTGTTAAGAAATGGTTAGTCACACTGCTTGTGATGATATTTTTTAATTGGCTTATTTTAATGTACAAACAATTTCACACATCTTGCTACTCTACTCTTTACTCTGATCTTAGCTTCTGTTGCTGCAGAATCTCAACAACTCCCAACCAAATTGACCAGTGCCACGCATGTGCGTATAAAACAATGAATTTATAAAATAATTTTTAAAGTACAATCTATTGCAAGCGTACAGGTCAGTTGCAATATTTGCAGTGTTACAAAGGAACACCAAAATATTCCAAGGATCGAACATAAAAGAGATGGCGATTGAGTGATAACTAACATACACGTTAGAGTCTAAATAGCTACTAATACAATTTTATATTATGACAAATCATAATAAGGGAATTTTGCAAGAAAAATAAATAAGCTAATCTAGGGGACTAAATTGCAAATAATATAAAACTAAGGATTTAACCAAATAAATTACTAACGGTGGTTGGTTGATTTCAAGGTAATTCATCGATTTTCGGACAAGGAACTTAAATTGCTTAAATTATTGAGTGGCTCAATTTTATCTTTTGATCTCAATTTTACCTACTTAAATAGTTAGCCCCAATTTATCTCTCAATCTCACCAGTTAATCCGAGACTAATGAATGGGTGCGCAACAAGATTACCTTTCGGACTCAATTACCTAGATATTCCCTTAGAGGCGTCACTTCCTAAGTTTTTAGGTATATTCGATTTACTCCAATTTATTATGATTTAGTTCTTGGTCCAAAAATCAACTTACCCACATCTCCATCAACCAACCCCCTTTGAGGTTTAGCTACTCATGCTGAAAATAAAAAAGATAAACATAGAAATGGAAAACGAAACAACCATGGAAGTAAAACTTAAGAAAAATATGAAAGTTGAGATTTTTATGCAATAAAAATTAAATAAAATGAAACAAAAGCATTTAACAAGAAAATCTAAATCAATAAACATTAAAGGAATAAGCTTCAATAGATTTAGAGTAAAAGAAACTGAAATACATTAAACTAAAACTTAAAGTGTCTTGAAACCAATGCACAAGGACTGAAAGTGTAAATAAACCTAAGCTACAGTGATAACTAACTTAACTAACATTAGGAACATCAAGAAAAATAAGTAAATTCAAAAAAAATAAACTCTAAACTAAGGAAAAAGAAGAGAAAATGAAAACCTAAGAAAAAATGCAGAAAAATTAAGAAAAACTTAGAGAAAACTAAACCTAAAACTAAGGTAATGCGTGTGTCTCCTCCTCAGCTAATTTTGGTTGTTTTAAGTTGTCACTTGATGGCTTTTTATTGCCAAAAATACCCCTACATAGGCCTTGGGTGATTGGTGGACTGGGTGGACAAAGACTATTCTTTTTGTCCAAGTTTGTCCCTCTGACAAATGCGGTGTTTCGATACCCAGAAGAGGATATTGTGACATCTTGGATAGTTTCGAGCCTTGGGGTATTCTTTGAAGGGTGAATATCGTGATAACACTGAAGGGTGTCTTCTATTTTCCATACTGTTGGAGGTATCACGATTCCAAAGTGTAGATATCGTGATACCCTTTTTCTTGGTGCCATTTTCGCTTGTTTTCGACCTCCAACACGTCCCTACACCACTCAATCACACATTAGGCCTCTCAATGGCACCATTGGCGAAATTGGGACCACGACTGTCGAGACTAAAATTTATCGAGTCCTACAACCCAACGCAATTATTAACTAGGGTTCTCTACGTATCCCAGAGCGATGATGGGCAAACCTCATACGATGTGAGTTTGGGCAAATCCATATAGCAAATACAAAAATTATGTGAGTTTAGGCAAATCCATGTCGCCTTTGGGGCATATTTTGCCTGTCCCTAGTGGCGTACTATGATAAATCTATAATAAGAATATGTTCTGTCTGCAGCTTTAATATATGAAGTTTGTGATAAATAGGAACAAGTCTTAAACGAAGTATGATTCAACATGGTCAATGGGAGTATCTTCTATAATTATTTGCCAACCTAGTATATGGGTGTATTCGATACAATAGTCCGTTAATTCGAGTTACAACTACAATGGTAGAATTCTGAGCTATCTGACATATCTGTTTAGAATCATGTCTTGTTCTAAACTCTATTAGAATCTATGATGTTTGATATATTGGATATCTAGTGTTTGTTACAAAGATGTGTATAGTTCTTTTGAACGATCTGGAGAAATTCTCATCTTTATGGTTATGTGTTGGGCTGAATCAGGTTTTAATTTAGATTACGATTCGATATATCAAAATCAGTAAAGACATCCACCAAAAGTATGATCAATAAGTTATATCCACTGAAAATGGTGCTTGTTATTAACTGTTCAATAATAACTATTGAAAGTTGTTTGAAGGGAAATAAAAAGTATGGTGTTCGAATGTTAAGACTTAGAGCTAGCCAAATAGTTGAATGAATGAGGATATGGTATAAATTATAAGAGGCGTATAAGTATGAAAGTATACAACTGAAAATGGGAAGGTATTCACCAAAGATAGATACAAGAAAGTCCAATTATTCAAGATGAAGAATTTCATGAAAAGTTAAAAAGGTAAGTGTGTTCATAACTCATTAAGTTCCTTTGAATTTATTAGCATTATGCTTATGTTTCAGGTATTGCCATGTCAGTGTAAGTACTTGATCTATCATAATTCAATTTAGCAGATTAAACTAATTTTCACATTTAAAATTTTTTAATACAAGCATTTTCATTATGTTTTATTTAAATTTTCATAGTTTTATTTACATTCAATAAAACATGCAAATTGAGTCTTTTATTGACCGTAGGGGCCGAATGAGGCCTAAGGGTGAGCAAACGCACTTTGTGAGTGTGTAAGTGACCATTAGAAGGTGCACCAAACGGATACTGGTCACTATGTTGCAACACGAATGAATCTATGTTGCAACATAGGGAGCATAATTGAGAAACTCAAAGATTGCCTTTGATGTCGCGACATAGGATGAGGGTGTAATGACATACCCCTGAAGATAGTTATAGAGGAATATACTAGTTGCTATGTCGTGACACAGGTCATGATGTGTCGTGACATCGACTCTATGACAAAAACAAAACATGAAGTAGAGGCATTTTGGAATGCACAGTCAAACTTTTAGCTCAGAAACGTCAGCTAACCTAGGTTTAAGGACAACGACCACCTAAAGGCTATAAGTAAGCTCATTTGTCACTTGTTATGGACGTAATTCTTTTAGCCTAATTTCTCTTTATAAAATTTAGTTTAGTTTTATTTCTTTATTAGGTTTTAAGATTTTTTTTAGTTGTTATTTCAAGATACCTGAATTGTGGAAGCATTCAAACTTCGGGGATTCGCGATTAATATCAATATAATCAGGCTCTTTCATTTACTTTGTCTTGCTGATTTAATTAGCATGCTTTCTCTTTATATTGATTTCGTATTGTCTATGAAAGTCATGAGGAACTAATCCCTCTATGCGGGATTAAGGAATGGAGGTATAATCTATTAACTATTTTATAGGGTTATTCAATGGATCAATTATTTGAGAAAGGTAGAATTGAGACAAACCCTAGGCCTGACAACCCCGGGAAATCATCAAGGTGGGAATTAACCCAAAATTGGTATAGCCCATTCATGAACACCTTTACCCCAGGCCAGTCTGGACTGTGAGGTCAGAAGATAAGTAGTTCTTGCTGACTCGTTATGTTAGCGGAAGATCAGAAGATCCTATTAGGGTAGCGACTAGTTGATTGAAGAGGAACTCGAAGTGACTGTTGATGAGGATTACTGAAATGAACTAATCACACATAATCAAGTTTTGATTTACTCTACTCTTCTATCTTCTAAATTTTATTTCTTTTATGTTATTTGATTTTATTATTATAAAAACCTTTGAATTTTTTTTTATATTTTCCTACTATAATTTATTTAAAGTACTAATTAAATCTTTTAGTGTTTAGGTTAGAATTAATCTAGCACTCGCCTCCCTTGGGTATGATCTTCGAAGTACTCACCTACTTCGTTGTACAAACTATATTACAACTCGACCCTTATACTTGCGGAAATCGTATCGTAATTATCTATTTTATACAGTATTCACACTCTAGACTTTAGTATATCCGGAGGCGGTCAGTACTTGAGAAGATAATGCTAGAATTGTGCCAGAGAAGCACCTTAAGGGGTTATTATGCATACAATGGGCATATAGGAAGAACTTGCATTTAGCAGGACTACGCCATTTGAATCTGTCTTCTGTAACTTATGTGTTATAATAAAATTTTAGTAAGACCTATACGATATGTTATTTGCAAATACTTCTTTGTTATCTAAATCTAAATACGAAGTTTTTAGTCAAACTAATGAGAAATGTTTTTAGTAATGAGTTTTTGTCTGCTATTTCGAAAATTTTGTTAAGTTTTTTGTGAAGTAATACCCAAAACCCAGACTTGGTGAACTGGGTCAGAAATTTTTCAAAAGTCTCAGTTTCTAACTAACTCAGTACAGTTTTAGAAAGTTCAAAATTTTTTAACTACAGTATTTCTAAGTCCAAAAGTACTTACAGGATCGACACCGGTGACTTGATATACCACATATTTACTCAAAACGAAACAAATTTTGTTTGAAATCCAGTTCTTTTACAAATACAATTTTAAACCTAAAATTCACAACCCGAGTTTTGTAATCTAGCTCTGATACCACTAAATATAACACCACAAACCCGGCCTAAATGTTATAGTTGAGTCTGGGAATGTTACGAAGAAGGGTTTTGAAATCGATCTTATTATGTTAAAATTTCTCGTGTTAACTGTTACTAAAAGAGTCTACGTTTTAGAAAAACGTGCTATTATACTGGATTATAAAATCATCATTTGTTTGTCTTTTTAGGTAAAACAAAATTTTGCAGCGGAAGTTTAAAAGCTGTAATATTTGAAAACCGAGCTTGTATTTTCCAAAACGTTTGTTTGTTTAGAACCGTTATTTACGAAAAATCATTTGTTGTGCGTTGCTGAAAACATAATCAAACCACAATCACATCAAAAACTGAAGAAGTCAAAAAGTTTGAAGAGTCCTAAAATTATAAAAATCTTAAGATAAACTGAAAATTAAAATAAAACTGATATGTAAAAGATAGTTTGCAGACTAGTGGTCACCGTTGAGCCTCCATCGCATCGACCCACCTATGTTTGATGATTAACTGAATAGAGCTGACAAACAGATGTGAGTTTTCACAAACTCAGTGTGTAACTTAACAGAGACATTCATGCACATGTAGTAGATCAGATACGTACATAAATCCTTAATAGAATCAAATAATATCATCATCGGATTATCAGAAACATACAGATAGGCAAAGTCCTACCCCAATCCTCTACACATCATCTCCGACCATCTTAACACACCATGTGGGGTATAAACACCTACCCATCCCTACACACCACATAGTGTCTTTACGACACTTATTAGAATAGTTTGTAGGCAAGCTGCTAGAATATCAGTGAAATGTCACCTCATAGAACACTTCCTCCACATATAGAAATCTCATCCCATATACAGATACAGATAATAGATAAACATATATAACAGAATTCACATGTCCCGTATGCTCATATACAGATATCATACATATTTATACAAAATAGTGAATCATACATATCGATTTTCTTAATATTCAAATCAGTCTATTAGAATAGCAGATCCCATGCATCAGGGTTTGTTTTGCCCTTACCGACCCTACGGAAAGCCCACAACCGATCAAAACAACTTGTGTGACTCTAGGAAAAAATACTGAATTTTAGGTCCACATGTTCGTATGGCCCACACGCCCAAATTGGCCTAAGCCGTGTGACCCATACGGCCACACAATCATCTGTCACATGGCTGTATGTCACTTACGGTCGGGCATACGCCCGTGTGCTATCGACAGACTACTTTTTCAACTTTCGTCAAACCTCATTTTCTCACGTTTTCGTTACACACCTGGTTTGCTTTTGATGTGAGAGTAATTTTGAAACCACCAAAACCTAGAAACAATCACCCAAACACCGTTTCAGTAATTAATATACGGATTCACAAAAAAAGTTCAAACAACACCCACAAACTTACCACCGATGAAAACCACCACTATCACAGATTAGGCCGTTAAAGCGTAATTCTTTACTTCACAACCTTTTCCTAAATGCAGAACCCACTAATTAAAGGCTACAAAATAACATCGCTAGCATACCAAAATACTAATCGGTAAAAATAAGTGAAGCTCTACTTACCAAGCCAATTGAAGAACCCGAAAATCCAAGTTACAGATTGAACGGACAATTTGTAACAGAATCAAAAGAAGAAAGAAAAGGGATTTTGCAGAGAAAGGGAAAAACGTCAGAAGAGGGAAGAAAGAAAGAAAAAGTCAAAAAACAATGGGAGGAATATTTGGGAAAATAAAATAAAAGAAAAAAATTATTTAATTCAAAATAAAATCCTACTAACATTTCAACTCCCCAATAACCCACTAACCAACACAATCCCACCAAATCTGACACCTCAATCCACATCCAACTACCTCAGAATTCTAACTCTACCGAACCTCTTATCAGCCAACTGAAGCAAAAATTATCATTCACACTCATACAGGGATTTGAACACGAAACCTCAAGGCAAGCTAACACCTTACCACTTGAACCAGTAAACTCATTCTGATATGATATGACTAGCAATAGAATATAAGCAAAACCGATAAGGAATAGGCTAGGATCAAAAATAGCAAAAACTTCCAATAGTGGGACTTGAACCCAAGACCTCAAACACACAATTAGAACACTTAGCCACTAAAACAAATACTCATTTATGACAAATTTCACAGAAACAAAGTTGAATAAATTAGGGCGTTACACAAGACTTCAAAATCTACCAATAATAATCGATGATATGTGTGAGCTATGTTGATCCAATCAACACAATCCAAAAGTTCAAAATCTACTGAGAAATAATAACAAAAGTAAGTATGTGAGTTACTTAGGAAGCTTCCACAAATTAGTACATTAACTTACTAAACTCATTTACTAGTTATTTGCAGATAGTAAATCAAACCTCAACCTTATTACAACATAATCCAACAATTTCACATCAATAACATTTAAACGTATGGATATTCAAAATTCATAATTCATTTATTTCATTGAAACAATTTCGTATCAATTAACATTTATTCTACCAATGAATCTTTGTAAAAGTATTCAATACATAAGTCCAGAAACATATAATGCTCATAAGAGTTAATCAGATACAGAATAAATATGCCAGGTTAATTGTTCGGGCTAAACCAATGACAACACAAAAAAAATAGCTTGGCCAAGGCTATGTATACATGTAAGGTTACTAGTCCAGGCTAAAACTTTAAAATGACAATGGATTACCAGTCCAGGCTAAATCTGAGTCGAATGTATATCCAAGTCCGCAACACATGTAGAAGCTCGGTCCACAACAGAAATTTAGTTAGAAATCTCATGTATGAAACTTTTACTTGATCCATCGAAATCATTTCAAAAATTCAGTATATTTCACATAAACCAATTTCATTTCAATAGTTTAAAAAATATATAAATATCATAATAGCATTTAATAATGAATTATAACCAAAATAACCGGATGAACTTACTTGTCAAGTGATTCAACTAACAGGGACTAATTGGCAGTTTTCTTTTTTCCTCATACGTCCTCTACTGTTTGAGTTTCTTGATCTAAAACACAGTTTAGTTTAATTAAATCAATTAAAATCAAATAAGTTATCAATTTATGCATTTGAGTCCTTGTAGTCACAATTACAAATTTACCCTTAAACTTTACCCTCTAAACATTTTAGTCCCTAAACTCGAAAATATCAAATTGATCACAATTAAGCTTAAATTAAGCTAGCCGATTTTCATATCTCCCATGAACAGCCCATATACATTTCTATTTTACAATATTTCCATGATATTTTGCAACCTTAACAAATAAATCCTTAAACATCAAAATCACTTTACAAAATAATCCTATTTAACTATCAAACTTACAAAACTATCATAAAACTTCAAGAATCTCACAGTTTTAACAATGAAACATTTCAAAACATTTAATAATTTAATGAATTAACACCTGGGTTAGCTATATTAAGCTACAACGATTACAAAAACATCAAAACTTCTAAAACTGGGATAAAAATTAGCTTACGTACAAGCATTCAAGTTGATCGAAAATTCAAACTTTAACCATGGCTATTTCTTTTTCTTAATTTCGACAAAGAACTAACAAAGATGATGATAACTTGTTTTTTCTTAATTTGTTAATTTTTTATTATTTATTTACTTATTTACCCTTATTAATTAACATCAAACTTTAACAATTTCAAGCCCATAACTGTCCATTATCTATCTTCATGGTATAATTACCATTTAAGACCATAAATTTAAATTACTTTAACCATTTAACACATGTAGCTATTAGAAACTAGTTTTTGAATTTTTTTACAAATTAATCTTTTTTACTTAATTAACTATCTAAACGTTAAAATTTCTTAATCAAATTTTAATACGACCTTATTAACATTATGTAAATATTATAAAAATAATAAAACACTGGCTTACTAGTCAGAATAGTGGTCTCGAAACCACTGTTCTCGATACCACTGAAAAAATAGGATGTTACACTCATCGTCGTCTTCCTCATCCTCTTTGGTTATCTCACCCGTCAGTGGGAACTTCACAGACATGTCCGGAAGTGGTATTGGTGTTGGTCATCTATTTTTTTGCCCAATGCGAATCAAGATATTGCCCATATTTTGCACCCAACGTGTCTTCCACTCCGAAATGGGCATGTCCGTAGATCTCATCCTTCGTGATGTATGACCTTTACTCTTTCTCTTGATCGACCTTTGGGCATCGCTCCTGTAATTAGTTCATTATTCCTTCTCCATATTTTGTTTGCGTTGGAGCTCCATGAATTGTCCATACAGATTGTCTCCAATCACACTCTTTGTTGGTCATGTGAATGGTTCGATGGGAGATTTTTAAACATCCGCTTATTTGCACAATGCTGTGATCAGGTAAGAAAGTACTTAATTTTCTTGTGACTCCATATGCACTTTAAAGTTTCTACATAAATCCAATGGTTGATGCATATTTGATCTCTCTGCAAAATGGAGTAAAGCATAACCGCTCTATATGCGGTAACGTCAGAGGCATTATGCGTAGGTGTCAGGCGAGTGCAAATAAATTGCATCCATATCTTAGCCATCAGAAACATGATGGTTGTGTTGAAATTTATGAGCACGTCAGTGTAAGCATGGCGAGTCCACTCGCCACAACCCTCTATTAAATAATAAATTATCCCCTTCATATCTAGTTCTTCAAATGTAAACAAATCTAAATTCTCTAGATAATTGTAGGTATAATACGGGGCATCATAAAATCGACATATTTTGCGAGGTGCAATCAACACCTCTTTTCCCCAAATAGTGGCACGAGTGATTGTCTCACCCCGTTTTTTGTGATTCTCCTTATCCTTTAAGGGGCATAAAACATATAAACTATTGCATCAATTATATGTTCACTTAGGATTGTGCAAAATTTGTTCCAACGGTGGGATTGTACCAAATGCCAAATCTCATCATAGGCAGACATGATGGGATCGAACCCACGTTCTTGAATGAAAGAACGCCCACTCATTTGCAGGTAAAACCTCTTGAATTCCGAGTTATAGAAGTGATTGACATCGATATTACTCGGTGCCTCAATGGTGCGTTATTGCTTCCTTAGTGCCATTTTCCAAATTTTAACAAAATAACAACCCAAACGATAAAATTAATAAAAAAAAAAAAAGTTAGAACGCGAAGCCTTGGGTTCTTGCCAACGAAAATTGTTCCTCAACCAATGTGGAATATAAATATGAAATAAGAGAAGAAAAATAGAAAACTAACAAAAAATGAGGAAAAGAGAGAGATTACTTGTAGAATTTAAAGTTCGGAGATGCGAAAAATCGAAGCTAGAGCCTGAGACTAAGGTGCAGTAGTTGGAGAGGAGTTTTTTCTCTTATTGGGTGTTTGAAATGTGTGTTTTTAGGATTAGAATCGGTGGGTATAAATAGAATTCCAATGGGATTTTAGCTTGAAAAGGCTTGATTCTTGCTAAAAAACACAAGTATGTTGCACCATAACTTGTGTATAGTGTGGCACGACACCTTAATTTCACCCTATTTAGGTTTGAAATGGTCGTGTCGCGCCATAACATATACGTGGCACGACACGACAAGAAAATTTCATGCCCCCATTGCACAAGGGTCATGTTGCACCATGGCCCCGGCGTGTTGCAACACGACCTTGCTTCTACTCCTTTGGAATGTGTCGAAGTCTTCCGGTTGTCTGTTTTTGTCCTCAATTAACTTCTATTTGTCTCATTGCATCTGA
Source organism: Gossypium longicalyx (assembly GCA_025698465.1). Lineage (NCBI taxonomy): Eukaryota > Viridiplantae > Streptophyta > Magnoliopsida > Malvales > Malvaceae > Gossypium > Gossypium longicalyx. The sequence goes on along the minus strand of CM047000.1, from coordinate 93,554,987 downwards.
AAACCTGATTTCTTCCAATTCTGACATGCAATTCAAAATACGAGTCTTAACATCTAACTATGAAATGAAAATTCAAACTAATTTACAATATTTACAATTGAATTAAAGTTTAATAGTTAAAAACTATGTCGTGCTATCGAACTTGTCCGGTAATTCCTTGAATTTTGTCATTGTCTTTATCTGTCTCTCATAGCTATCGTTGCCCTTCCAATCGATTCCATTCCTTTCTAGATCTCTCCATTTGTTCCGTTCTCTTACATTTCGCTTACCTTTACTAATACAATTTGGGAAACACATTTGATCAAGCATGTTAGGGATTAAATTGAACAACACATAACATTCCTCCCTAACTGATCCCTCACTTTGGGAGTCGTAACCACACTTGAACACTTCTATGTCGCCATCGATTTTCATTAATATCTCGTTTCATTCGAGATTGATGGTCGACTTAGATGTGACTAGGAATGGTCTACCCAATAGAATGGGGATGTTCCGATCTTCCTCGAAATTGAAGACTACAAAGTCGATAGGGATTATAAATTCCCGTACCTTGACCAATACATCCTCGAGTACACCTTTCAGATGTACCAAGGATCTATTGGCTAAATGTAACATTATAGAGGTGTTCTTTAACTCCTCAATTCTAAGTTTTTGATAAATCGGTAGGGACATTAAGTTTATACTAGCCTCTAAATCGCAAAGGGCCCTATTAAAATATTGATCCCCTATCTTTATTTTAATCGTAAAACCACCCAAATATTTTAATTTTAGGGGTACCTTTTTCACAATTAACGCACTACATATTGCATTAATGTCAACTTGCTCTCCTATTTCCATCTTCTTATGTCATGCCATTGTTTCTTTTAGATACTTGACATATTTTGAAAATTTATCAATACGTTATAATAGTGAAAATTCGATATTGAGGGATTTAACTAAGTTAGGAAGACTTACAAAATAAGCCTCGTCCCTCATTTGTTTGTCCTCTAGCCTTGATGGGATTGGTGTCTTTGGCGTTTTCAGTTTTTAGATCTCCAGCTCAGCTATTGGTTTGGTTACTTCCTCCATGGGCTCGTTCGCATTAGTGGTTGCATCTAAATTATTTTCAATTTCATTGAAAATTAGTGGTTTCATTAGTGGTCGTATAGGTCAATAACATTCAAAATTGTGTAAAAATACGTGTTTTACTAATATTTAACACTGAACAACTAAGTACCGAAAATACAATAATAAATACTAAAATAGCTAGAAAACAAGCTCTTTAAATGTCAAAACATATTTAAACTACCACTATAATTAGCGGCAGGTCAAGAGGGTATTTATTTTTAATGGTCTCCCAATTCAGCTGGCGGTAATCTATGCACAATCGTAGTAACCCATCCTTCTTCTTTACAATGAGGACCAGTGCACCCCATGGTGAGACGCTCGGTCGAAATGATTCATTTTAAGTTATAAATATTTTAATTTCAAATGTAATGATTCATTTTTCTTTTATACAATGACAACACAATTCAAATTTACCTTATAAAGGCATAAATTATATAAAATAATTAAATTACAATTCAAATAGAGTTGTTTTATATAAAATAATTAAATTACTATTTATATGTAAAAATTATTGTACAATATGTATGTTAATTGACAAACATATCTTTTATTGTTTATTATTATATTATATTGATAACTAAATAACTTTTATCTTTCTTATTAAATTTATAAACATAATACTCATATTCCAATACCTAAATATATTATATTGAGCCCAAACTTGAATCTTATACTCATTATTATGTAAAGTTAAAATAAACTAATTATAACTCAACTCTCAATTAAAAAAAAAAGATAAATATAAAAACTCAATACCTAAATACATTTTGTAAAAGTTAAAACTCAATTCAAAATCTAATTTAATAAAAAATATTTTATTAAAATATTAAAATTTTAATGATATTTTATGTATTACTAGTTATAGATATGCTTTATAATATAATAAATTATGCATAATTATTGATACTTTATCTTTTATTACAACCTATAATATAATAATAGTTATATATCCATATTATTATTTAAGCCCATTAATTGAGTTGGTGTCACGAGTCAACTGAGTACCAACTCGGTTAGGGAAATGTCAAAATTATCTTTTTGTATTTAAAATAATTTATATAATTCGAGGGTACTTTAATTTTTTTTAATTCTAAAAAATACAATAAAAATATGCATATTGTTGAATTTGAAATCACACTGATTGCATTGTTAAAACCTTTAATTTACTACTCAACCAAAGCTTTATTTTGATTTTTTTCCATGCATTTTAATTTTATTAAGCGCATTTTATTCCCTCCACCAATTTTATCTATACTATTATTTAAGCCACTGACTGAGTTGATATCACGAGTCAACCGGGCCTCAACTTGATTAGGGAAATGACCAAATGTTGTTGATTGAATTAGTTTCATGAGTCAACTTGACACTAACTCAATATTGTTGACAACACCATATGTTTTATTTTTTTCAATTAAATATTGTATAAATTGCATGTTTCATTATTAATTACTTCCAAACCTTATATTTTAATTATTTATTGTATGTTATATTCTAATGCACACCTATATTCCAAATATATTGTGTCTACACGCATATACTTGTGATAGGAATACTAATATGTATTAATAGTTTTAGTCATAACTATATACTATATTATTATATTATCTAATAGTATATAATCTATTAAAGTTGGTTACTAAAACCAACTTATTTGACCAAATTGATCCAATTCAAGCAAATTAGTGGGTAAATTAAATTATGATTTTAGATCAATTAATAGTTATGTATGTATTATTAGTTTTAAAATACATTATGTAACACTATAGCACGTACTATAATAGTAATACTATATTAATTATTATATATTCTTGTTTATTATTATATTGGTTTATATATATTCTAATTCTCTATACTCTTAGTACATTTGAAAATTAATCCTCCTACTATATTATATAATGCTATATCATATTGTATCATATACTATATAATATACTTATAACTTATATATATGCATTAATGATTAAAAAATTGTAATTTTATGTAATACTATATCTTTTATTGTAATCTATAATATAATAATTGTTATATATACGTAGTAATATTTTTAGTAATAGTTATATATATGTAGCAATAGTTTTAGTAATAGCTATATACTACGGGGAGGGATTCAATTACATCAGCGTAAAAGTGTAAAACTAAAGTAGTTTTACTATATTTCGTATTTTTTTGTATGATTAATATTTTCATGATCCAACCATTACATTTTGTATTTCATTCATATATATTATGTATGTCAAATTTTGTATAAATTAAAAAATTCTAACTATTTTGTTTTATGAAAAAATTTCTAACTGTTCAATAAATATCAATATAAATAGTATTTTAGATCAATATGATAGAAATATTGGATTGATTAAAAAATTTACGTGCAGGACAAGTAAAATTATATCAATAAATTCAATAATTAGATTGTTAAAATATTAGTCATACAAAAAGATACATAATGGTTTACATCGATGTAAGTGGATCCCTCCTCATATACTATGTTATTATATTATTTAATAGTATATCATCTATTATAGTTAGAGATTAAAACTGACTTAGCCGACCAAGTCAAGCCAATTCAAACAAATTGATTGATAAATTCGGTTTGATTTTGGACCAATTAATAGTTATATATATATATATATATATATGTATTAATAGTTTTAAATATATTAGTTATCATTATATATTATTGTTTATTATTTTATTGGTTGAAATATACTCTAAGTCCCTATACTCTTTGTACACTTGAAAGTTAGCCTTATTATTATTTTATATAAAACTATATCATATCGATATGATCAGGGGCGTAGCTAGGGGGCCAGCAGGGCCCCTGACCCCCCATAAAATAGAAAATTTTTCATTTAGACCCTTTAAAATTAATTTAGTAAAGGTAAAATTGTACTTTGGCCCCCTAAAAATGATAAAAAATTGATTTAATACTTTAAAAATTATAAAGATATAGACTATTAAAATGGTGAAATTGTATTTTTACTATCGTAAAAATTATAATTTAATTTCGATCCCCCCCCAAAAAATATTCTAGCTTTGTAACACCCCCTACCCGTATCCATTGCCGGAATAGGGTACGAGGCATTACCAGAGTTTACTGAACAATTTTAGATAATTCTGAGTCATTTACTATTCATATTTTGAAAATAATCATAACGTCTCTCTATTGGGCCTTCGAAGCCCCAAACATACATTAGAAACCAACCGCAATTAAATCGGGATCACAGAATTTTTTTCGCAAAATCTTAATTATATTTTCATCTAAGTACTTACCATTTCAATGCCCCTTAAACATGTTACCATTCAATCAATAGCTTGGCACTTGTCTAAGTGTCAAACAACATCATTGTTAGTATACTTGCACATATTTCATATAAATTCAACATTGATATACTTATTTTCTCGACATGTCACACTTGAGTTTAATAATTGTCTTTACTTACATAATTTCCTTGTATCAACATATCAAAGATAATCATATATGTACATGTCATGAAACATATCATTCTCTTACCGTTTCTTCATAAGTATATATCAATCATTTTATTATATCAATATTTCATGCTCCATCATTTCCATATATTTTATGTATATTTACTCCGGTAATAGTTTATATCAAACTTAACATGAATTATATTCCATGTACTTATACTTATTTCGTTTATCAATCTTCATAATTATTTCATACAACTATTTTGTACATATATTTCCATATGACTAGTTCTTGTATATCAATATTTCACACTACCATTTCATATATCCATTCGTCATCTGATACATATTACCTAAATATCAATTGTTCAATAGATGTCATAGCATCTCCCATCCACGGTCTTATTTATCTTTGACATGATGCCATAGTGTCTTTCAACTATGGTCTTACTCATTTTCTGTCATGTCGCCATGGTATCTTTCAACCATGGTCTTGTTCATTTCATATCACGTTGCCATGGTATCTTTCAACCATGGTCTTATTCATTTCATGTCACGTTGCCATGGTATCTTTCAACCATGGTCTTATTCATTTCATGTCATGTTGCCATGGTATCTTTCAACGATAGTCTTACACATTTCATATCATGTTGCCATGGTATCTTTCAACCATGGTCTTACACATTTCATATTAGAAAGCACACTCCCGCGAACCTCATCCTTACAGCAGGATTACCAGTCCAGGCTAAATCCCCTGTAATATAAACTCATAGAGTATTCTCGGGATTACCTGTCCAGGGTAAATTCAGACCCTAATTCGGATTACCCGTCCGGGCTAAATATATTTTACACATATTCTTCGAGAGGGCTATATCAGGATAGGATCAGCCGTCCAGGCTAGATCCTTTTTACCGTCAATTCCTTTTCGTTCAACCGGGATTTCTTCCCCTATTTATCAAATATATCAATGTTTCATCAATTTTTATACAAGGGGTATTTAAATCATATTCACATCAATAACATACATTTCAAGTATTTAAGAATATAATCCAAGTTATATGAACTTACCTAGCGAAATTGCAGAAATATCAAGATTCAGGGGCATTTTGGTAATTTACTATTTTTCCAATTTTCACCCGATCTTAAATTGATAATTTCATTCAATTTATTAATTTAGATAATAAAACAATTCATTCCCTTCAATTTGGTCATTTTTAACATTTTTACAAAATTACCCCCTGAAGTTTTACTTTTATTCAATTTAGTCCTTAAGCCTAAAACATGCAAATTAGCCATGCTAGCTGAATATTCATATATATTTTTACCATAAAATTTTTAGAATTTTTAGTGTAGCCAATAAGTACAGTTTATTCTTTAAAGTTACCCATCTCCTTGTACAGAATTATAATGATGTTCCTGTTTGTTTCTCTTGAAAATAGACTCATTTAGGATTCTAAACATATAAATTTAAGCCCATAATTATTTTTCTCCAATTTTTTATGATTTTCCAAAATCAGAACAGGGGAACCCAAAATCATTCTGACCTTGTCTCACAAAATTTATTATATCTCATGATTTACAATTCCATTGCTTACATAATTTTTTCTATAAGAAACTAGACTCAACAAGATTTAATTTCATATTTTATTCATCCTATAATTCGATTTCTACAATTTTTTGTGATTTTTCAAAGTTAGACTACTGCTGCTGTCCAAAACTGTTTTAGTGCAAGATATTATTTACCATGTTTATAACACTCTTATTTTCTTTCTCTACACTACTTCTCATCACTTTCTCTTGTTTTCTCTTCACTAACATATCAAGAATATAGGACCATATGTAAGGAAACTCTACATTAACATTAATCTCATGCTTTTTCAATAATATCAAACTTAAAAATATATTGAAATCATGATGTTCTTACCTTGTTCTCTTGATTTCAATCTTCATCTTGATTTTCTCTCTCCTTCAGCTTCCATTTCTTGAATCTAACTTGATATTCTAACTTCCCATAGTCTCCTTAACATTTTTCTCTCTTGGTAGCTATGGAAATTCTTTTGATCTTTGGGTGAAAATGGTGAATTTTTTGTAGAATGACCAAATTGTAAAGAAATGAAAACTTCTTTTCTTATTCTTCTTCTCACGTTGGTTTTGCATGAGAAAGATGGATGAGAATTCCTCATCTTTCTTTCTTTATATACTAATAAAATAATAATAAAATATCTTATTAAAATATTAATAAAATAATATTTATCTAATTAAATAATTATAAAACATCAAAATATCTCTAGCATCATTATTACTTTCTAGATTTCTCTCTCTTCCAATTGACTATTTTGCCCTTTATTATCTTTTTAAAATTCCATCCTTGAGTCATCATTTAATTTGGTAAAATTACAATTTAGTCCCTCATAGTTCTTCATCTATTCAATTTGGTCCTAATTCATCCACTTTCCTTAGTTTCTAGATCATTCCACCCTTAAAATATTTACACTATTGGTCCTTCAAATTTTTCATATTTATATTTTAACCCCTCAAATTTTGAGTATTTACTCTTGTGCAACAAAACTTTTCTCACTTTTACAATTTAGTCCTTTCTTGAATTAATATATCATAATATACTTCCCAATATTGATATAACTCAAAATTTCCCTTTTTGTCACTTTATTTCCTTATTTTACTATATCACGGATAATATTTTACTGTAAAAATTTTCGAGGTATTACAAGCTTCGCCCCTGTATATGATATATAATATATTAATAGTTTATATATGCATTAATAATTAAACATTATAATATTATGTAATATTATATCTTTCATTATAATATATAATATAAACATAGTTATATATATATATATATGTATTAAAGTTTTAGTAATAGTTGCATACTATATTGTTCTATGATATAATAGTATATCATCTATTATAGTTAGCTATTAAGACCTACTTAACCGACAGGGGCAAAATCATAAATTTTTTTAGGGGATCGAAATTAAATAATAATTTTTACAAAAGTAAAAATACAAATTTATCATTTGAATAGCCTATATTTTTATAAATTTTAAAGGATTAAATTAAATTATTATCATTTATAGGGGGCCAAAATGTAATTTGACCTTTACTAATTTAAAATTTTAAAAATTTTAAAGCACCTAAATGGAAAAATTTAGAGGGTTCCTACCAGCCCCTAGCTACGCCCCTGTTAACTGACTAAATCGAGCCAATTCAAACAAATCGATTAGTAAATTCGATTTTGATTTTGGACTAATCAATAGTTATATATGTATTAATAGTTTTATAATATATTATTACATTATGTAATACTAGTTCATGTACTATAATAGTAGTATATAATATATTAATTATTACATATTATTGTTTATTATTATATTGGTTGAAATATGTTTTAAGTCTCTATACTCTTCATACATTTAAAAATTAGTCCTCCTGTTATATAATATAATATAATATAATATAATATAATATAATATAATATAATATAATATAATATAATATAATATAATAAATAGTTTATATGTGCATTAATGATTAAATATTATCGGTTATTATATTACTAGTTTATATATACACTAAAGTTGGGTTAGGTAAGTAGTTGATTTGATGTTATCGGTTCAATTTCGATTTTAAAATTAAAAATCGTTCAAACCAAATTAATCAACTTTACACTTATTAAATGTATAATATATTTAAAACCAAATCCATTACCAAACAAATCCAAACATAAGTACAATCTAAACTTTAATTCAAAACCCAACCTAAATAAAAATAAACTCATTCTAAATTAAAAATTATATAAAGATAATAATATTAATAAAAACATTAAACATTAATCAACAAAAACAAAAAACAAAACCTACATTCCCAAATCATTAAAATTAAATTTATTAGTAATATTCTCAGTATTGCATAATAAATTATGTTAATCATTTTTTTATAAGTTATCGTATTGTTAAATTAATATATTATGTTATTATATATTATATATTATCATTAAATTTTAATTTTATTAATTTTAATAATTATTAATTTTATATATTTATTATACATATGTAATTGTAATATTAAAAATATTTTTAAAAATTTATTTCACTTTATAATTTAACATAAAAATTTATTATTACTTAATTTTGCTATTAATAAAATTTTAATATAAATATGTAAGGCTTATGAACATATTTTCTTAAAATAAATAAGTATAATTTATTTTTATTTTAAGTATTATCGTAAAATTATATTAATTATTGTCTATTATGGTTGTTCAGCTATAAATTCGAGCTTTAAATTAGATTTATCTCAATATTGGGCCAATTTGATCTCAAACTCAGATTCTTACAAATTTGTGTTTTCTTGAGCTCGAGCTTTGTTAGGCTTGAATTTTCTCAGATCGTATTTGTTACAAGCTCGAGCTTTCTTAGGCTCAGATCGTTACAGGCTTGGACCAGTAGGAGCAAGCTTTTTTCGCTCGAGCCTATTTTTCTAGCTTTACATATGAAAAACATTTGTAATACTCCTCACTTATCCCGACGTACGACACGAATGAAAGGTATCATTGGAACTATTTAAACTTGACAATTGGTACCTAGATACCTAATTGGGAACTAAACTTGAACACTTTAAGCTAACTTGGTATTTTTCCTAGGTACCTGATTAACACCATTAAAACACACTAATGTGGCATTGATGATCAATAGCACGGTGATAAGTGATAGCCTTACATTTGACATGTGAAAAAAAATATTTAAAAATGTATAACATTTTTTAAAAATATATAATTTTTTAACACATAGAGAATGAATTGGACAAATGGTTGTCTAAGTTCATTTAAATATGGACAATCATTTGCCCAAATTTATTTTAGACATAAGTTGTTAGTTTTTATATATATACATATTTAAATTTTATATTATTATTTTGAAATTTAAAATATATAAAATCTAAAATATTTAAAATTATATAAAATTATAAAAAATATTAAAACTATTATTTGTCACTAGAATGAACCTGGACAACTGATTCTCCAAATACATTTGAATTTAGATAATCATTTGACTAGATTAGACCTGTTCATGGATTAAGCTACCTGTCCAAGCCCGAAGGCCCGCCCGACATTGGGAGGATTTGGAAAAAAAATTAGGCCCGAAAAATGGGTTTGGAAGAAAAAATTAAGCCTATTTAAAACATGGGTCTAGCTTGGGCTTCAACATTCAAAGCCTGAGCCCGGCCCGACCCGACCCGACCCAATTCATTTTTAAGTTTGTAATGTTTTATATTATATAATTTATAACACATAAAAATTAAATCTATAGTAATATATAATACTACTATAATGTAATTATTAAAAACTGTTAAGATAACTAAATATAAAATTTTAATAAATAAAAATATTAAATTATTAAATATTAAATTAAAAATAATATAAATATATATTTTAAAAAATAATATGAGTGAGCCTAAAACAGACTTAGATTAGTTATTTACAAATATAATCAGGCTTGGGTAAAATTTTAAGCCTATCTTTTGGGCCGGGCTGAGCTTAAGCAAGTATAAAGTATGTTAATATCATGCTTAAGCCCGAACTGAACCCGATCCACGAATTAGATTCATTCTAAACTTTTTTTTGATTAATTTTATATATAATTAATTTTTTTATAAATTATCATTTTTTTATTATTAAATTTAAAATAGATATTTTATAAAATCTGGTATTATAAAATTTGATTTTTTTATTATAAATTTATATATTTTATATATTTTAAATTTCAAATGCATCTAAATAATGATTTGGTCAACTTGATTCCAATGTGTTAAAAGAAGTATAAGTTTTTATCGATCAGAAAAAAGTTTTGTAGTAGTTTAAGGGCTTTTTAGTATATTAGCCATTTATTATTTACTTTTTTACTTCATAAAAAATTGCTACTTTTGTTTAAAAATATATATTGCATACACAAATCCCGTTAGCCAACCCCCAAACTCCACCGAAGCAGGGAAAAAAGGAAAAAAAACTCTAAGAAACCTCTTTAACATTTCCCCTCCGGTCATTTTATCGCCGCCGCTGCTGTTGTCGCTGCTGCCACCACAATCACCGTCACCTCTATTTTTATAAGGAAATAGCCTTAACCTCTTATTTTCCACATTTCGCCCTCTCTTATTTCTCCAAATTTACCAAAGAAATGCAATTTCTAGGGTTAGGGTTTTGGGGAACTCGATGAAAAAAAGAAAGAAAAGCAACATGGAAGATTTCAAGGATTCGGAATCGAAATCGGTGAGTGAGACGGTGAACGGGTCACACCAATTCACGATCAAGGGTTACTCGTTGGCGAAAGGGATGGGAGCCGGGAAATGTATACAAAGCGATATTTTTACGGTTGGAGGCTACGATTGGGCGATTTACTTTTACCCCGACGGTAAAAATCCGGAGGATAGTGCGATGTATGTTTCGGTTTTCATTGCCTTGGCTAGCGAAGGTACGGATGTTCGAGCGCTTTTCGAGCTCACCCTTGTTGACCAGAGCGGGAAAGGGAAGCATAAGGTTCATAGTCACTTTGACAGAGCGTTGGAGAGTGGGCCTTATACGTTGAAGTACAGAGGAAGCATGTGGTAATAATTTTGGTTTAGACTTTAGGAGTTTGGTTCATAATTTTATGTTCTTTTTTGAAACTCTATATATATGTGTATTGGGAGAATGATTTTATAATTTATTGGGTACTTGCTTTTATTTACATTATAGTGATTAAATGGTTCTATATGTTGGTGAATTTTGATCGAAAATGGAGGTTCAGCAATTCGTGTGTGTTCGTTAAATTTCCCATGTCATTATTGTGTTTAAGCTATATGTTGATACGAAAATAATTGTTTTATATAGATTTTGAGACATTTGTGTAATCACTTTGAATTGTAGCTATTTTTCCGTAAGGTTCAATGGAGTTGTTATTAAGCGTTTGGTAGGGTTACATTTTTTTGGCAAATTCTCCTAAATTTATTTTTGAGGATCTAAGCACTGCACCAATTTAAGGTGTCTGAGAATTATGAACTCATATAAGCTTAAAACCACATAGATGCTTTTAGTATAACTTAGTGAGCCTGGGACAAGACCCAGTGAGGCAATGACTGAAACAAGAAAAAAGAAAATGGTTCTAGGGGCAGAAACCAGTAACTTTTCTCTTTTAGAAGAAGTGTTTTATTGGTGATTTCCTTTAATATCACTTTCAATGTTTCATGTTCATCTATGTTATTGTTGAAATATGTGCATTTTATTTTGAGCATCTAAGTTTCTTTCAGCTTTACTATAATATTTATTCCATAATATGTGCATATTATATTGCTTTTACCTCCTTTCTTCCATGCATTCAGGGGCTACAAACGATTCTTTAGAAGAACAACTTTAGAAAGTTCTGACTACATTAAGGATGATTGCCTAATCATGAACTGCACTGTTGGAGTAGTCAGAACTCGCCTTGAGGGACCAAAACTGTCTTCTATTCCTGTACCGCCATCAGACATGGGTCAGAATCTTAGAGCTTTGTTAGAATCCGAAGTTGGGTGTGATATAATGTTTCAAGTTGGTGATGAGACATTTAAAGCACATAAGTTGATCCTTGCTGCACGTTCACCTGTTTTTAAAGCACAGTTTTTCGGGCTCGTTGGGGACCCTAACTTGGATAAAATAGTAGTAAAAGATTTTGAGCCTTCTATCTTCAAGGTGATGCTTCCTTTTACTTTCTTTTGGTTTTGGACTTCGAAGAATAAACCAACAATTAAGTATATTGCATAAGGAAACCCTTGAAATAAATATCTGATTCTTCTCAATTAATTGAAATAGAAATAGGGTTCAATAAACCGTAGTTCTTATATTTGCCTGGATGTGAAGATCCAAGTGTAGATTTTAGTTATATAGATGTGCTTTTTCATTCATTGGCTAATGAAAAGGATCAACTCAAATGAGAATTCATTTGGATAAAGAAGTAACGAAAGATTTTGAGTCTTCTATCTTCAAGGTGATGCTTTCTTTTAGTTTCTTTTGGGCTTTGAAGAATGAACCTAAAATTAAGCATATTGCACAAGCAAACCCTTGAAATAATGTGATTCTTCCTAATTCATTTGATTAGAAATAGGATTCAACAAATTGTGGTTCTTATATTTGCCTGGATGTGAAGATCCAAGTATAGATTTTAGTTATGTTGATGTGCTTTTTCATTTATTGGCTAATGAATGTCATCTCAAATGAGAATTCGTCATTACCCTTACCTGTTCTTCTTCTTCTTCTTCCAGGCAATGCTCTTGTTTATTTATACCGACAAGCTTCCTGATGTACAAGAAATTGTAGACTCCACATCTATGTGTACATCTACCAACATGGTTCAGCATCTTTTGGCTGCTGCTGATCTGTACAATTTAGATAGACTCAAAGTGTTGTGTGAGGCGAAATTGTGTGAAGAACTTAATTCTGATACGGTGGCAACAACCCTTGCACTTGCTGAGCAGCACCATTGTCCAGAGCTTAAGGCCATATGTTTAAAATTTGCTGCAACTCCGTCAAACTTGGGAGGTGCGTGTTCAAAATACTACCAGTGCAAATTCCAGGTTATGTAAACTTGGGTTTTTGTATTGTTTGCATTTCAGAAGTCTGCTTTCCTATGCATGTCTAACTCTCGATAGATGCCTGTATTTCAAGTACAAAACCCTCCTCAAGGTTAATGCACCTAATCCCTTAACCTCCAAGCAGTTTGGTACTTGAAATTTTTGGATAAAACTGTTCTGCAAAATGCTGGGAAACGAATTAGTGCATGATATTGGTCTAGGCATAGCAAGTTGTGTGCTCAAAACTGTTAAATGCTTCAGATGTTGGAATTTATCCCTGAAAAGTTGTTTGTAGTAAAGTTAAATTATTTTGGTTGGATGCACCAGTTGGTCATTTGTCTCTTTCAGTCAATTCTATGCTTGGCCGGTCAATCGTTGACAAGCTCTGGATGTGTTTGTTCCGAGGACAATGGAAAGTGATTGTGATAGATCATTTTTTATCACATGAACCTGGTTCTGTTGAAAAGTTGGAATTAGTATTACATTACAAACTAACATATTTTCTTGTTTGGCAATGGTAATGCATAAGCTAATGTAAATTTCCATTATTCTGCAGCGGTGATGCAATCAGAAGGGTTCAAGCACTTGGAGGAATGTTGTCCATCTTTGTTATCGGAGATGTTGAAGGCCTTTGCATCCAGCGAGGAGAGCTCGAGTCTGCTTTCAAGTCGGAAGAGGAGTGTCAGCAGTGTATACGGGATGGATCTTGCAGGAGAAGGTCCAGCAGCAGAACCGATGAATCCCAATGGCAGGCGAGTTCGGAGACGTTGATTGGCAATCAACGGGTAAGTGTGTTTGGGGGTGTTTCTGGGGGCATACCATCCAAATATTTGGAGTGGATTGTTATGTATTTACATGTGGGTAATATATTAGTTAGAACTGGAAATGCCTTTTTTGGTTCTGTGTATAAAGGAACTATGTTTTCTTGATGCTGAAATGTATGGTTTCTGGGGCAATTAAATAAGCTATTAGTTTCAGTTTGGCCGTCTTTTTTAAAAGATACTTGGAGTCCGTACTTCTAATATTTAGCTTGAGTAGTTGGTGAGTTTAATGTATTTTTATCTATAAGTAACATTAGATAAGATTAATATATTAGTATAATTAAACCTAATCGAAGAAATTTAAATTTGAGCAATACATAGGTGTAACAAATTTGGCCGATTGAATTTTATTTCGAGTGTATTAAGGCATATTATCTTCTTATTTATGAGTTGTAAAAGTACGATGAATAGTTTTAAATATTGTGTTAAAAAGAGTAGATATGATTGGAATTTATAATAGATTGTTCAAAATTTTTTAACAAATTAGAATTTATTTTTTTAAAAATCGTTTCATTTGGAGCAAATTGGTTTGAAATTCATGAGCGGTTTGAGTTTTGCCATCTCTATTTAAAATGTTGTATCTTTATATAATTTTTGTACAAATATGTATTTTTATATATTTGTACATTAAATCATGTATAAATTTAGAAAAAGAAAATCAAGCATACAAACATTCAACAAAATCTAAGTAACATTGAGAATTTTGTTAATATTTTATTATTTGAGAAAAACAAAAGAACACTTTCTTTCTCCTGTTTACACTTGAGTTAAAAAAATGATAACATTGACACAAATGCCAACCATGAAATCAGCTAACATAAATAATCGGGGAAAATAATTTAAAGAAAAAATGGGTTAAAATCTGCACTTACAGAGTGAATTGCAACTGAATGAATTCTAGTTTGCTCTTGGTGTGGCCCATTCGACTCGAAGAATGAGATTGTCGTAACCGTAGCCATTGAGCTTGTTAATAGCTCTTTGCGCATCCTCTCGATTTACAAAGTTAACAAAACCAAAGCCTCGACTTGTGCCCGTCTTCTGATCCATAGCAACATACACGCGAGTCACGGCACCAAATGGACGGAATAGCTCAAGCAAGTCGGGCTCCCGGGTATCCTCAGATAAGTTTGTTACCCTCACTGAGTTTTCATCATTCCTACGTCTCATATCTGATCCAGCAGTTCTTTCGGCACCTGCTCTCATGCTTGGTGGAACATAAGCTCCCCTTCCAGATCCAGAAGCAGCCACAGAGGCCTCAGATGCCACAGGTTTATCGACAAAGGTTTCAACCGGAGCAGCAAGATCCTTGTATGGACATTTGGAAGTCCAGTGATCACCTTTCTTACCGCATGTGCGGCACACCATGAGAACAGCACCACCTTTGCTTAGCTGAGCCAAGCTGTCCCCTGGTACCTTTATTTCTTCGGCTTTCGTACCTGTTAATATTAACTCTGTGTTTCAGAAGTTTAGACATCCAAAAGATGAACTAATGATAGAAACTGAAAGTTGAGAAGTTTACAACCTAATTTAACTATGAACGTCTTCCAGCAATTCTAACATAGTCTTCATCATGATAGAAACCTTCAATGTCTAGACTTAGAAACATGAAGTGCGGGAAACACATGTCTTGAATGTTGCTTATGGCCTTGGGACGAAACCAAGAATTCGGTTTTGCAGTTTAACAATGAAATGCCAACAATGCACAATGCTATTGGTGGCCTCATGGCCAGTCCACATGAAACAAACGGCCATTCAGCTAATATGAGATTGGCAAAACCTAGCCATTGTGTTCGAATGAAACACGAAACCGAAACAAAATATGCAAGCATTAAACTTTAAGACAAAAAATCAAGTGATTGAACAAAAATAGGAGCGGAATTTCAGTTTCCACAGCTAGTAAGGTAAGTGCGGAAATACGAATGCAAAATCATGCATCCGAAGAATGTAGCTAATGGCTCCAAAGTGAAACATAGAGATGTTTTTCACTGTGAAAAAAGGCCACTAACAAGCCGGTATGTGATTGGCTAATCGAAACCAAGCTCTCATACAACGCAATACGCTTGCAGTTAGGCCAAGGTTGTTCACAAACTTAGGCATTTTATTATTCGATAAAATCGCAAGTTCTAGCTTTTAATTCTGCAAGAATATTATTTGTTCAAACACCAATTCTATCAAAAATTTTCCATAGAAAAATTAAATAAAAAACTCCTTGATCAAATATTATATGAACTCGAATATTATCGGACACCGCAAGAAATAGGATATCTAAATCTGAAATCACAAATTTTAGATATCAGTTGTTACTTAGAATATCTGAATTCGAAATCCCCGCAAAAAGCAGATCAAATATCGACAAATATCTGAATGAACACAGTCCATTTCCATCCCATTCATCAAATCTAGAAGAAATGAAGACAATAATAAAAGAAAAAGGGAGAGAATGAGAATCGAGAATCAAACCAGGGGCTCTAGGTCGTTCGAGAATGATTTCTTCAGTGGAAACCATGGTGAGGCGACTCCCCACATCTTCACGCACGGCATCACCGAATTTCTCCCAATTCCTTCTCTCCAGAGCCCGTTTATTCAATCGGGCCTTGGCTAGCTTTCGGACTCGGGTCGTCGTCGTTATTTTCACCTTATTGCCTTCGTCGTTGAACTTGTATTCGATCACTTTCTTGATCCCGTTTTCATCAGGTCCGATCACTTCCTTGGGCGGTAACAAAAAGTCAAGATTGTCGTCTTCCTCTAGCTCCCCCCATCGAAATTTGCTCGCTTTAGATTGGTTCGGGTTCGGGTCGGATTTGTCGATCGGCATGTTTAGAGAGCCTGTTGTGAAGTGAACGACACTATACATGTTTTGTCGTTCAATGTTGATGTAAAACGTGCCGGTTTTCTCATTAGGGTATATTATACCAATAGTGACTCAATTTTTGGATAGTTAATAAAACAGTCCCTCTGGTTTTAATTCAGTCACTTAACTTTTAAAAAATAATAAAATAGTCGGTACCGAAAAAGAAAAACAATGAGAAAGCTCTTTTTTTCTTCTTCTTCTCTGTGTTGAGTGTTTTTCTTTTTCACCTTATTTGCTTCCTCTATCTAATCACTTTGAATTGAAAGGAGAAAACAATAAAAAGAAGTTGAAACCAAAATTAGGATTTAGAAACTGGAAAAATACTAAAAATCCATATCTTTCTCTCTTTCTCATGCTTTATTCTTCTTATTGTCCTTCAATATTTGTTTTTGGTTCTGGTTACTTATGTATTATTATTGACAAAAAAAATAGACAGAGAAAGCTTCTTTTTTTTTTTGGTGATTGAGTATTTCAGGAAGAAGTTTCTCTGTGGGACAAAGTTTAGCCTTGGAAAAATTAGTGAAATATATATTTGGCTGTGCAAGTGTTGGGGAGAGGTTGAAATTTATCCACAACAGCAACAACTAAGAG
Organism: Gossypium longicalyx; assembly: GCA_025698465.1. Taxonomy (NCBI): domain Eukaryota; kingdom Viridiplantae; phylum Streptophyta; class Magnoliopsida; order Malvales; family Malvaceae; genus Gossypium; species Gossypium longicalyx. The sequence continues at coordinate 93,537,587 of CM047000.1, read as the reverse complement.
AAGAAGAAGAAGAAGAATATTGGGGAGAAAAACCCTGACCCAGTTTAATGGTGGTGCAAATGGTGTTGGCTGGAGCACTTGTTGTCGGTATTGCTGGTTTGTTTGTGGAGTCAATTGTATTGGGGCCATTGGAGACTTTGAGAGGGATTTTACAATCTCCTCTTCTTCTTCTTCTTCTTATGTTATTAATTTTTTTTTTTTTTTTTTCAATTTTTTCTTAATTGGGTGGGTTTTCACTGTGGACATCCAAAACAAATAATCCTATGAGATGCTAATTTTATCTGAATACAAAGGTTGGATGTCTCATTTATTTATAATAATTATAATCATAAAGCAATACTATGGATTCTCATAACTCATCACTAAACATTAATTAAGCATATGTTAACATGCATGTAACCAAACACCAACTTTACATAAACCATAATCAATCATTTCTATGCTAAATTAATTAATCAAAACATATATCACAAAATCAAATTAAGGTAACACAAATCGAAATTTGCAATGCCTTTGAAACCTTTCCATTCCCCTTGGCCTCAGATGTCTCAATCATGATTTTAGCTTCAAGTTCATAGTCAAACATTAAAAATCAAATTATTATATCAATTATTAACATTAAATACACCTTAAACTAATTGTAACATCCTTAAAACCCTTTTAATCGTAAACAATATGTGATAGATTCTTAGTGAAATAAGGTATTAAGATAAAAAAAAGTGAAAGTCCTAGGTTACCAAAGAAAGTTGAATCAAGAAGTATGACATAGTGTATTAAATTATGGAATGGACTAAATCATAAAAATATGAAAAAGTATTGTGACATTAGTGTAAATATTTAAAAATTATGAGGACAAAATATAAATACAAAAAAAGTTGAAGGACCAAAAGTCAAATATGTTAAAGGAGAAAAGGGAAAAAAGTAGATGAATTGGTGAAAGAGCACCAAATTGAAGAAGTAAAAAATAAAAAGGACTCAATTGCAATTTTACCAAAATGAGAATTGACATAAAAGTGAATATTGAGTATTACAAGGGTAAAATAGTCATTTTCAATCAAGATAATTATTATGATGAATATTTGGTATTGAAATGTGATTGGTGGAATATTCTAATTATTATAAGATATTTTATATTGTATTTTAATATTTTAATTAATTAAATTAATGAGATATTTTGATGAAAAAACGTAGAGAATTCTCTCATCTTTCTATGCTTCTCACGGTAGCTTATATATATAAAGAGGAAGTTTTTATTTTGTTACAATTTGGTCCTTTGTCATGCGATTCCCCTATTCTATCCTAAATCCTTGAGAATTTCCAAATGCACCCGAGTAAAAATGAAGTAGAAATTCTAATGAGTATGAACAACAATTTAGAAACAATAAATTAGTAGATAGAAGTGAAGAATATTAGAAAAAAGAGAAGAATAGTGATGAAGTTGAGAAAGAAATGGAAGAGAAGCAAAAAAGAAGAAATTCTTGTTAAAAGAAGTAAGTTTTCTTATTAACTTTACATGTATTTTAATGAGTTGAGTTAAAAGAAATTATGAATGATATGTATGATATGTGTATTTTAATTAAAATAGTAGAGATAGAAAGTATTAATGAAGTATGATATGTAAAAACACTAAGTTTTCAAGTGAGAGAGAAATATAATTTGTATTATGAGAAGTATTAAGGTAAATAAATGAATATGTTATCAACATACAAATTTAAATGATTAAATTGAATAGTAATCAAAAGTATAATGATTATAAATGTAAATATTTTTACTAAATCAGTTTTTGGACAACAACATTAGCTTAATTTTGAAATTTTACCAAAAATTTTAAAAATTGAATTAGAGGTTTCACAAATATGAGATTAAATCCTATTAAATCTAGTATTATATAAAAAAAATGGTGTAAGTAATGGAATTATTAATTATGAGATATATTAATTTTAAGGAGATAAGGTCAGAATAATTTTGACTCTTGTTCTAACTTTAAAAATTCATTAAGAATTATAAAAAAAAAATTAATAGACAAATTTTATATGTATGAAATGATTAAGAAATCTATTTTCAAGAGAAACAAATAAAATCTTATATAAATTTTGCACTAAAAGATATATGTATTTTAGTGGAAGTAGGTCAAATCAGCCTAGCAGGAGAATAAGGGAGAATTTGAAGAAAATACCACACAAACACGTGTGTATGTGTTATATATATATATAGGAAGAGATGAAATTTGCTAATAGGTAAGTGAAGTTAAAATGAACTTGTGTAAATTAGATTGACCTTTAGTGGAATTTTAAGTTTGGAAAGTGACCAAGAATGAATGAAAATGACATAAGAATGCTTATTTTTCTCCTGAGCGTTAACCTTATTTTTCTTTTTTTTTTCTCATTTACTCAATGTGTCTTCTTTCTTTTCATTTTGTAGATCTATTTTGTGAGTATTTTTGTTGTCTTCACAAGTTGCGATGGACAAATAACGATGCTTATTATTGCTAAAACACCGCCGACTACCGACAGTTTCTTTTAGAAAGAGGGTGGCTCTTCATTGAATTCTTAATTTGTTTTTGTTTCAAGAGTGTTTCAGAATAATAAATAATTTCATGAGTCGATTTAGACCCGTGATGTCTTAAGTTTTATATATTTTTTGTTTATTTTTTCATTATTTAATAAGTCTTCACTTTTAGAAGTTTTTGTCTACTCTTGGAGTACGCATTTTATTCTTGCTTTTGCAAGTGATTTTAAGGTTAGTTTTGTCGTAATCCTCTCTAGTTTGGTGGATGCTCAGTTCTTTTGCCGATTTACGCTTGCCGCTTTGGACCATCCATGGCTGATTTTCTTATTGTATTAAAGTGCTTGCAATCACTCCAGATATGCTGTGACAGAGCCAATTGTCAACATGCCATAATGTTCTATTAATATTGAGGCTGAAGCCTTTGTTGTGTTGATGGAGCTTGTCTTTTACCGCCTACAACGAGTGTTTGTTATTCTCCCGAGTTATATAGTCTCATTCATTGAATGAATTAATAAATTTTACTTTCAAAAAATAAAATAAAAAATTTATCTAATTAATGAATTACACTGCACATTACAAAAAACCTCTTAGTTTAACTTCTCGAAATAACTCAATTTAAATATGGAAATAAACTTTTTATTTATTTATTAATCTTTTTGTTTTAAATATGAAAAAGACAAGTTGAAATTGCTTAGCAGTGGCTTGTTGTTATTTCTAGATAATCAACTTATTCTTTTAAATTTTGAATCTGGTCATTTATCTCATTCTTTTAAAGCTATCATTGAATATCAAATATAGGAAAGTATATGATGAGGCCACTGGGGTATCGTCGATCTCACAACAATATCAGCACAATCAACAAAATTTTGTTTAGACCTATTCGTTTGGTAGGCTAGTAGTCAATCAGATGCGATGGTTCAGATGATCCAAGGTCTAGAGTATGGGGACGATATCTAGAGTTGAGGTTTCTACAACTTCTCCTTTGTAGTATTTGCACTTAAATTTTCTATCTAAGATCATTTTACTTATAAGTATGATCTAGTGTCACAGGTCACGAATTAAATTATCATTGTACATAGAACGTCCAATGAAAGTTAACTAATCAAATGAGACTCATTTAATTTGCTTGAAGTGGTTTGACTGATGAGACATACTAATACTATAAGCAAAATTTAGGAGGAAAAATCCTATATAATCGTTATCTAGCATGAAGAGGTTGATTGCTTATAAGTCTACTTCAATGTGGAAAGTTGTTCATTTGTTTTGTTGTTTTGTTTTTGGTTGTTTATGGTTTTTGTTTATTTTGACTGCCAAATGACATTGCAAAAAGGAAAGATTTTAAAAATCCTAAGGTTTAGGAGCCTTTTAATAAAAAATTTTAGGTGTATAAAAGAATAAAATATGATAAAAGATAGTGGGCAATCTTTGTCTGCGACCAACCCACAAACAAAAACAAAACGATGTCACTATTGGTGAATGTGGTTCCTTGCGTTAAAATCTCTCAACCCTCCAATCCCAATCCCAATCCCAATCCCAATCCCATCATCTCTTGGTCTTCACTTCTCAACGCCTCCTCTCATTTCCCCAATCCTTTCATCCATCCAAATAAAAAATATCCCAATGGCCAAAGGTAAAAAAAGAAGAAGATTGAAAAACTGTTTTTTTCCCAGTTTTTATGATTTTCTGTTTTGTTTTATTGTAGGAGGATCAATGGAGTCTGCGGCGGATCGATACCAATCGACGTTGGATGCCTTGTCGTCGTTGATAACGAAAAAGAGCCGTGCTGACAAGAGTAATAAAGGGGACCGCTACGACTTGCTCTTTGATTATTTGAAAGTAATTTGGTTTTGTTTTGATTGAGTTCTTTTCAGAAATTGATTTTTTTTTAGAGTTTAAAATTAAGCTGATTGTTGAATGGATTATAGATTTTGGAACTGGATGAGGCAATTTCACAGTTGAAAATCATCCATGTTGCTGGCACTAAAGGAAAGGTATTGAAAATTTTCTTTCTCTGAAACTCATTAATTTTAGCTAATTAACTTTAAGAATCTTTTCCTGTTTCTTTTTTTTTCTTTTGTATGCTGCATTTATCTGTAGCTTCATCCTCGCATTTGCCACTATTTTCTACTAGTTTTTTTTTTGTTTAAGACCTGGTATCAGTAGTCACATTGGCCCCGACTATTCTGAGTTAAGTCGGGTTAGCCCTGAGGTGGGAAAACTCCCCCAACACATATTTTCTCCTTTTGCAAGACTTGAACGGATGCCGGTACCGAGCTCCTTAGCACTCGGCCTTATAGGCATTGGTGCTATCTTGGTCTATTTGGCTTCAATGTAACTTAATTCTTCTATCATGTTTGTATATAACATATGAATTGATATACTGATTCTCTCTTCATTTGGAAATTTGAAAAGGGATCAACATGCACGTTTGCTGAATCTATATTACGTAATTGTGGGTTTCGAACTGGACTTTTCACATCTCCTCATCTTATTGATGTTCGTGAAAGGTTTCGACTGGATGGGTAAGCGTTTCAAATGGGTGGTTTGTCTATTTAATTGATCTTATGTAGGAAGTTAAGTTATTGTCTATAATTTTTTAAAGCTTTCAATAATTAATGTTGGCTAACTACTGCTATCTATGAGTAGATATAATTTTAGGTGTTGATAGTATTGTTAATTTCTTGTCTTTCTTGGCTGTTTCAGTTTGGAAATAAGTGAGGAGAAATTCTTGGAATATTTCTGGTGGTGCTATGATAGGCTGAAGGTACATCCACACTAGTGTTCCGTCCTGCTGGAGTCTTCTACAATTATACTTGCCTTTCTCTATGTTATTAAGTTGGTTTTTTAATTTTTTTAACATCAATTATTGTCTGTCCTAAGTAGTAAGTATTTGGCTCTACAATAAGGACTTCCTATTTCGTCAACTAGTATTGTACAAGAATTAGTCTTAATTTATTTATTAGAATTTGCTAAATTATTTCTCCAAGTATTTGTCTTCAACAAAGCATCATCAGACTAAAAGCTAATAGTCATGCATGGTGCATATGATGACTTTTTTGTTTTTCTTTTTGGCCGGGGGGGGGGGGGGAATAGTTTTTTTAGAATTTGGCATGGTCAATAGGAAGTTAGGGCTTCTCTAGCCAATCAGTCTAGTAGAAGGAATAAGAATTGAGTTGTGTAGCATTTCAAACAAACCTGAATAGTCCGCATGGACTTGCCTGGACTCTCTGCCTTTTTGACAACTTGAAACAGCATCATCTGCAGTATCATTTCTCTCTCAGTCCAGTTCCATATTTATCATTGAATAAACAGTATTGTCTTTTATTTTGGGCTTTTCCTTTGAGCAATGTGTTTAATCCTACTTAACTTTTTTCGTTGATTCGTAGGAAAAAACCAATGATGATGTACCAATGCCTACATACTTTCGCTTCCTGGCCTTGCTTGCCTTTAAGATATTTGCAGCAGAGCAGGTTTGATGTGTGTTATGATCCTTCTAAATGAAGCTGTGCCCATGTTGCTTCTACCATTTCATGATCATCCTCTGCTATGAAGTGAAAATATTGATTGCCTTTAAATTGTCTGTGCAGGTTGATGTTGCAATTCTGGAGGTTGGTTTGGGTGGAAGGTTTGATGCAACCAATGTGGTATTTTCCTAATTTTGTTCACAAATACTCTACATATCTGCCAAGCTAAGCTTATCATTTCTGGCCATTGTGGTGCTAGAATATAAAGCTAATGCCTATCCTGTTTTAATTTTTTATTAATGTGTCTTTTTTTTCAGGTTGAAAAGCCTATTGTGTGTGGTATATCTTCCCTTGGGTACGATCACATGGAGATTCTTGGTTAGTATTATATAACTTTAGTTAACTTCTGATGAACGTTCATAATTAATATAAGTGAAAGATCTCTGAATATCTTTGTAAAGTTATTGAACAAGATCCCTGAGTAACAGAGACATTTCATTTTGTATTCCATTATTTTTAACATTGTGCAGTAAAATTGTGACATCAAAGGTTTTTTGAGCCTAATGTTGACAGCTATATTTCCAGCATATCTGTGAGATTTCATTATCCGTAGAACAAATAAATTATGCAGAACTAAATGAAAAATATATAGTTACACTTGTTCTAGTGTTGTCTATCATCTTTCTCAATTTAGACTCAGAAATCTGCTTCATATCCCTATATACTAACTTTCTAAGCTACGTGAATAATTACTTGTGAATTTTGTCATTTGGTGTATCCATGTATGTCAAAATAACTTGCTTCTTTCAGAATAATTAAAGCTAATGCTAAAGATTGCTTTCTTTCCTCTTTTGGATGCCATAAACAGGAAATACTCTGGGAGAAATTGCTGGGGAGAAGGCTGGTATTTTTAAGGTGCTTTTACTTTTAGGACCACATCGATTTAAAGCATATGATAAGACTCTGTTCCAGTTTTGCAACATAATTTAAATCTATTTCCTTTTTCTTGGGTGTGCTTGGTTGAATGGAAAAGTAGAAGGATGAAAAGTGGGAAAGTGAAAAGAAAGTAAATTGTGTATGCTTGGTAGGAAATAAGGTGAAAGAAAAGAAAATAGGAAAGATGACTATTTTCTATTGTAATACTTAAAAAGCAAATCATTCCAAATTATAATGATAAGAGGAGAGAGAGCGAGGGAGATGCGAGTAAAGTGTGCATATTTACAAGATTAAGTATTTTTTTTTTAAATTTTCATTTTCCAATGCTACCAAGCCATAGATAAAAATAAAATTATTTTTCATTTCATTTTTCTGTCTTTCCTACCAAGCATACCAATGGAAAGAAACAATGTATTTTCTATTTTTCTGCTTTTCTCCAATTTTTCATCTTTCTAATTTTCTTTCCATCTTATCGAGCAAAATCTTTATGTTAGTACTTTTTCTGGTGCAGCATGAAATCCCGGCCTTTACTGTACCTCAGCCTGATGAAGCAATGCATGTGCTTGAAGAGAAAGCTTCAAAGTTGAATGTATGTTGCATAACACTTCATTTCTGAGTTTCCTGATGCAAAGAATTTGAATGCATGACTCAACTTGTATTCAAATTTGGATATTGCCTTGTTCTAGAAGGACATGAATATGATTATGTTCTTAACAGGTAAACCTTCAAGTAGCACATCCACTAAATGTGGATTTGCTGAATGGTCTAAAACTTGCACTTGAAGGTGAACATCAATATTTGAATGCTGGTCTTGCTGTTGCACTGTGTTCTACTTGGCTTCAGAGGACTGGTCATCCTATCATCAATTTCAATCAAACAGTAGGTTCTATTTATTGGAGACTTTCTCTGCATTCCAATTTCCATTTGCTTAAAAGTTATTTATTTCCTTGGAATAGGGTCCATTACCTGAACCATTTATTAAGGGCCTAACCACAGCAAGTTTGCAAGGGCGGGCTCAGATTGTCCCTGACATTGAAAGCCCTGGAAATCTGGTTTTTTATTTGGATGGAGCCCACAGTCCTGAAAGCATGGAAGCGTGTGCAAGGTGGTTTTCTCTTTGCACTAGGGATGATAATCACCTATCTAACCTGAATTATCAGCCGCAGCAGCATATGGATGAAGGATCTAAGAAGGATACTGCCCAGGTAGAGTGCCCTGCTCTTTTCCACAGTTTTAAAAACTTAATGTAATTGAGAGTACTCTGTCCTTACAGGCATCAGTTTTGTTTTGATCTCATTATATCCACTGTTCAACCTTTTCTATTTTAGCAAGTCAAAAGAAGCAATCAAACACGTAGAGTTTGGTGCTGACTTTTATTTTGCTTATGAGTAATAGTATGAAGGATAATCTAAACCTAGGAGGCTATTTGGTTTTTCAGAAAGCTTCAGAAATTTGATGATTGAGTTTATAAAGCTCGAACATAACTTGAGGCAAAAGTAAATGTATATTTTGATAATTCCTTGAGCATCTGGCTGTAAACTGTTGCTACTTTTTTCAAATATACATGCATGCACACCTTATTTATATTTTCGTGCTTTTCTAAACTTTAAGCTGTACAATAGATTTGGGCTGCATCTTGATCATACTGGACTTAAGCTTTTGAGAATCACTTGCAGATTCTGCTATTCAATTGTATGTCAGTGCGAGATCCTCAGTTGCTTCTGCCTCGCTTGATGAGGACATGTGCCAGCCATGGTAATTACTTGAGTTAGAGGCATGTTTAGATATGTTCTCTTGGATAGAATATTACATCCATATGATGGAAAGCATTGTAAATGCTTTTAAAGTTCATGAAAGATCTGGTGTTTTAGGGGAATGGTTACGTTCAGGTGCTTTAATCCTTTATTGCACTGTTTTAGTCTAAAATCTATTAATTGATACTTCAGGTGTCTGCTTCAAGAAGGCTCTCTTTGTGCCAAACATATCCGTGTATCACAAGGTTGGATCCCAGGCTTTACCCACAATTGATCCTCAAGTTGATTTGTCATGGCAATTTGCTCTTCAAAGAGCATGGGAAAGCCTTATGCAGAGTGATAAAGGTACCAGTCTAATGCATGGCATCACATTCTTCTTATTTTCCCAAAATTCATAGTTTGTGAGTTATGTTGAATTTGTAATTTTAAACTAATTAAGACTGCAACCTTTTTCATCGCATAATGTTTCAAGTTTTTTTTTCCCCATATTTTGATTTCCAATGGGAATTACTTCCTAGGGATTCAAATCCCTTTTTCTGCTTGATGATATAAGTGAACTGATTTTATTTATGATGATCACAAAATGTGCAAATTTATTGTGGACATGGAGCATAACTAAGGGTGCTCTAATTCGGTTTGGTTTATAATGATTGGTTCCTTCATTTACTAGGAGGGGAGCCCACTAACACGGACCAAGCTTGTGAAGAAGTGAAAGATGATACAGGAATGAGCGTTACGAGTTTTAAAAACAGTTCTGTCTTTTCTTCTCTACCATCAGCTATTAAATGGCTCAGGGATACTGCCCAGAAGGATCGATTTGTTCGTTTTCAGGTAATGGTTGTGTTTTGTGGATTATATTTGCTTGAGATTATAAGCTTGCTGTTGCAAATATTTGCCTGCCTCTTATATATAACACGGTTAGAGTACTTTACTTCGAGTTCCTGGATATAGTCTCAGAACTTAGCATTCTAACTTTGTTTTGATGTGGTGGTTGAAAGTGTAGCTTGTAAAATCTTGCAGGATATTGGAACGTGTAGGATTATGCATGAATCGAGCCATTGAGTGGCTCTTGTTCCTCTGAAACATTATTTTATTATTGAATTGAGAGTAAAGTATGGATGATCTCCTGTGAGTTGTCTTTTATGATGGTTGATATTTGTGTCGATTAAATTGCTGAGTCTTTAATATAATACTTGTAGCCTACTGTCTTGGGAATAATTGGTTAGGCTCAGTCAATAATTTGTCAGAAAAGTACCTGATCGATGAATGTCAGATATACTCAATTTTTTAAAAGTTTTTCATATATTTAGAGCATCATATCCAACACCCATGTCCGAATATGTGTTGAATATGAGTGTCAACCTAGGTAGGGAGAACTCGGCAAAAACTTAACTAAAGCCTATAGGCCTATCCCTATACTCCTTGGTCTTAGTGAAAAAGCATCGAGGTTGTGGTTCAGTTGTAGCTTTTTCTTTTCTTTAATGCTTACAACTCTCACTTCCTTTGTGTTTCTCTTGGGTTTTATAATTCCCTTATCTTGATTGATTAGGTCCTTGTAACTGGCTCCTTGCATCTCGTTGGTGATGTCTTGAGATTAATCAAGAAATGAGGCCAAATCTCCATATGCGCTCGTAGTTCTTCCTACATTGTTGGTGTAACAGACATCGGTTCATTTTATTTACAAGTGAGGCAATGTCTCCAGTGTCTCCCAACTGCCTGCTAATGGCTTCCGAGCTGTCGGATTTTCGGGGGTTGCTGGTTTAGGTAAAAACACGTTTTATGAATTTTGGGGTTGGCATAGCTTACATGAGCAACAATTGAATTATTGTTTTTGAAACATGTTGAGATAAATCCAACAAAACATTGCAATTCATTTTGGATGACAACTGACAATTTTATGCTCATTACTTTTAAGCCTTACAACCCTTCTGCCTGTCTAGAGATGTTTGTAGGATGATTGAGTTTTAATTTTTTTTTAAACCCATTAATATTTATAAATAGTTAATCCAATTTCATTTAGGTTGGTACATATGATTTTTTTTCTTCTTTGAAAATGCACATGTTATACTTCATACATTTTTTAATATTTGCGTTGTAGTATTATATATTGATACAATGATAAAATAAGCTCTTATATTAGTTCGGTAGGAGTATTATTACACGTTTTAGTTTATGGATTAACAATAAACTAATTCAATTAGTAATATTTAGTCATTTTATTTTTTACAAGATTTTTTAGTCATTTTTTTAATTTCAAGTTTAAATTTGTGCTAAATATTTTTTATTTTAGGTCGAACTATTGTATACATATGTGATAAATAAGTTTTTTCCTTATATTATTATACTAGTAATTAAATGGGGTATTAATGTTTACATTTTTTGTTAATTTGACTTTTAATTTTTTAAAGCTAAATTTGGTTCTCAACTTTTTAAATATTGACTAAATAAACATGGTAGACTCCAAATGTATTTTATGTTTTTTTTTTAAATTTTAATTTTAAATTTTTTTATTTTTAATACTTTTACAATTTTTAAATTATTTGGTGATGTACATATAAGACAAATAGTGTTGTATGAGTTACACCTAAATTACCATGAGTGTTGCTGAATGTTAAAATCCGATTTGATTGTTTATAAAAGATAAATTGACAAAAAAATATATTGAGAGTTGAATTTATCATTTTGACTTGTATATTTTATTTTCAAATGATATAGATTTTGTAACATATATAAAAACCCCTAATATATTATAGAATTAAGAAAAGGTTGATATCAATGTCATATATATTTGCTTAAATTTTGTTAAAGTCAATTCGTATTTATAAATAGTTAATTCAATTTTATTTAAACTTGTACATATAAATTTTTTTTCTCATTTTTTAGTTTTATTTAATATTTAGTAATTTTTCCTTTTATTAAAATTTTAAATATTGATAATTTAATAATTTTTTTTTAATATTTGCATTGTAGAGTTATATATTTAATTTTTAAATTATATAAATTACGTAATATATAAAAATAAAAAATTAATATACTATAAATCTAAAAATGGGTCCAACTAAACTAGATTCAAGCCTTTAGATTTCAAGTCCTACATCATGTTTAAAGGGCTGAATTTTTATGTGAAGCTCATTTTTAGGCTCTAATTTTGTCTGTATATTTTGAAATAATAGGTGGATTTTCGGATTTGAGTAACTTAATATTTGGAGATGTTTATATTGAAAAGTAAGAAATAATTGATAAATTCTCATGAAACCCTAATTGTTTCCAAATTAAACCATTTAATTCCTTATTTCAATCTTCATCTATATCATATATATATATATCTTATGAAGCAAAAACCAATTATATCTGTCCGACCAAATAACTTCAGTTATGATATTAATATGTATAGTTTAAAAAATTATGTACAAAATAATTTTATTTTATTTATATTAGTATAATATGATCTTCCTATTCAAAACAAAGTATTTAAAAAAGATGTACCTAAAAGCTATATTTACTTCCATTTTTCGACATGTTAGAGACATTAATGGTGGTGCCTTGAATACCGGTACTGGAACCACCTTGTTGTGCGGCCAATGCTTTTCTACATACTATTTCATAAATATTCATCAAAATTGTCTGAAATGCTTTCTCGACATTAAATGCTTCGAGTGTCGACATCTCTAGGAACGATAGGCCATCTTTTTGGGCCAAGCTTTTGGCGTCTTCGATCAACATTGCTCGGAGATGATTGAGATTCAATTTGTTCCCGACCATCATGATCACGATATTTGAATCAACATGGTCTTGTAGTTCTTGGAGCCATCGTTGGATGTTGTCGAAGGTTTGTGTTTTGGTTATGTCGTAAGCAAGAAGTGCCCTCACCGCACATCTATAATAAGCACTTATGTGATTGCTCTATATCGCTCTGGACCAACCGTGTCCCATATATGTGCTGTAAATGTTTTTCTTTTTACGTAAAAGTAAAAAGCATAAACAACAACTTGACTTTAAATTACAATCACTATGTGTTTATTGTTGGGGAAACTACTATTGTCTATTCCATGTACTGTTATAACAAACTTGTTTCTCTGTTTGGACCATATATAGGTTCTAGTTGGATTAAGTTTGATCCATTTGATTATGGCATGTTTGACAAAATAATAGCATGAGTCCAATTAAAAGTCTTAGTCTCCCAATCAACTTCCTTCAGGTGATATGATAACCATGAAAATCTTATAATCTTTGGATAATTAATGTGTTATTTTTTTAGAGATAATTATCAGAAATTTTTGAAGGGAATCTCTCAAGCATTTATCAACAGTTTTAAAAGAGAATATTTTAATGCTCTTTGAGCCTATAAATAGGCGTCATTCTCTTTTGGGATTCATCAAGTTTTATAAGCTGAGTTCTACAAAAAGCAAGCACTTCTTGTGTTTCGATCAACTTGTTTGTTTCTTTAATTTTCAATTATTTACTTAGTTGACTAAGGTGCTTGCTGTATTTAGTCAAATCAGTATTGAGTGATATTTTTGAGTTGTGGATTTGTGAGTTCTCTATCGGGACTGCATATACTTGCTTGGAGAAGAAGTTGTGGGGTTTAGCCAATAGAGAAAAGTGAACTTTGGAATTATTTGGTGATTGATGCTATATAGATATAAAATCATTATGTTTGAATTGAATAAATAAAAATTAGTTGTGTTAGATTTTTTTTTACTCTTACTTTCTTTACGCTATCATATTCTTTCTAATTATTGTTACAATAAATATTTCGCAAAGTTATTTTATTATATCTATAGACTAATTATTTTTTAATTAATATAAAACTATTCAAAAACAACTAAGAGATAGTTTTCCAATCATGGAACTTATTAAAAAAGGTAATTTAGTTTCACGAGCCCCTCTTCTAATAGAATCTTTGAACTATGCCTATTGGAAAGCACTCGTGAAGGCATTAATCATGTCAATAGATGATGATACTTGCGAGGCAATTGAAGAAGGTTGAACTCGAACTACTATTACTAGAACAAATTGCACTTTACAACCAAATGGAAAAGTGTAATATACTGTCGAAGAAAAAAGAATAGCTTCTGGAAACTCCAAAGTTATTAACGCCATCTTTAATGGTGTGGATATGGAGTAATTCAAGGTGATATCTATGTGTGAGACGACCAAAGATGCTTGGATAATTATTCAAAATTAGAATGAAGGAAACACAATTGTCCGGTTGTTCAAATTGCAAATGCTGACCACACGGTTTGAAAATCTAAAGATGGAGGAAAAAGAAACAATTTCAGAGTTTTATGCCCGTCTATATGACATCTCAAATGAAGCCTTCTGCTTAGGAGCACAATTTTTAGAAACCAAGTTGGTAAGGAAGGTCTTACGCTCATTGGCAGAACGATTTGTAATCAAGGTAACTGCCATAGAAAAAGCAAAAGACATTGCTGCACTGAAGTAAGACGAGTTGATTGGATCTCTCAGAACATCCGAAATGAACTAGTTAGAAGCTCAAAGGAATAAGGTAAAAATTAATGTTGCTTTTAATGCTCAAAACTCGACTAATACAGGAAAAAGTTCCACAGACACTATAGATCAGATCAAGGAGCAGATTGCCTTTTTGTCAAAGAATTTCATCAAGACTCAAACATTTTGCCAAGAAAAATTGGTAATAGATAAACAAGGAGAAGAAATGCCCAAGAAGAGCTAGAATAAAGGGTAATTCATGAAGAAGACTATGCAATGCTATGAATGCAAAGGATACAGACATATTCAGATTGAATGTGCAAATACAAAAAAAAAGAAGAAGCTAAAGTTGCTTATCACTACTTGGGAGTGATGAAGAATCAGAAGATGATATGTCTGAGTCCAATAAAGAAACGACATTCACTACCGAATTGGAAGAACAGACAGAGGAACAAAGAAAAAAGGGTTCTATTGAAAATGCTTATTTTCACTTGTTAAAAAAAGATGGAAATGGTATGTGAAATAAATAAAGTTATTCAAGAAGAAGTGTGCATCCTAAGAAGTCAAAAGAAAGCCCTTAGAAAGGAAGTTCTCGTCAGGAATCAAGTTATTGAAAAGGCTAATAAAGAACTTGAAGATACAAAACTGACGTTGAAGAGATTCTAAAGCACAAAGCTTGACAAAATTTTATCTACACAGGTTTGAAATAGGGAGATGTGGCCTTGGTTATCCAAAGAAGGGTATGAACACTAAACTATCTTATATATTTGTTAAAGTTAATGAATCTGATGCCTCAGGAACAAAGGAAGAACATAAAAAGAAGAGGATTTTTGTCTATCATTATCGCGGTAAGGAGGGTCATATAAGACCTTTCTGTTACAAGTTGCTAGAGGACTTCAAGAAGTACAAACTTGATGGCAACAATGTTCGTCCAAGGAACAGGAAGGTACAACAAGTGAAGTAAGTCTGGCTTTTCAAGGAAAGAAGCCTTCTGATTGCTCATACTTCTTTAAAAGCCACAATTGAGGAGATTTGGTACTTTGACAGAGGGTGCTCGAGACACACGTTAGGAAACTAAAAATTCTTGAAAGAAGTTCAAAAAGGTGATATAGGGAGAGTAACCTTTGGAGATGGTTAAAAGGGGAGAGTAACTGGAAAATAGGTCTTAGATGTTGAAGGATTACCAAAGCCCAATAATGTTCATCTTGTGGAAGGACTTTTTGCAAATCTAATCAGCATAAGTCAACTGTGTGATGAGGGAATTCTAATAGATTTTACCAAGAATTATTGCGAGGTCCAAAACACAAGGGATGAATGCATAATAAAAGGAGCTTGGTCATTTGATAATTGTTATCGTCTCATAAAGGAAGAAAAATGTTTTGTGAAATCAATGAATGAGCTTGATCTATGGCATCAATGGCTAGGGCATGCAAGCTACAAAAGTCTACAAAGGGTTGTGCAACATGGAGTTATCCAAGGATTACCAAAACTTCGAGGAGTTATTACAAAATCTTGTGAAATTGCTAAAATGGAAAAAAAAAAGCATTACTCGACCCATCTTTCATTACAATAGATCACTAACACAAGATTATTAGAGTTGCCCCAAATAGATCTTATTGGATCTATGCAACTAGAGAGCCTATGAGGAAAGATGTATGTTTTTGTTTGTGTTGATGACATTTCTCGTTTCACTTAGGTTAACTTTCTAAAAGAAAAGTCTAAAACTTTCAAGGTGTTTAAGAATCTATGTATAAAGCTCATAAAAGAAAAAATGTGAGAATATTGGAAAGATCATTCGAATTTGAAGTGACCACGAAAAAGAGTTCGAGAATTATGAGTTTAAAGACTTCTGTGATCAAGAAGGGATCTTGCATGAATTTTCAGCCCCTAAGATGCCTTAGAAGAATAGGATTGTCTAGCCGAACATTATAAGAGATGACAAGAATGACACTTAATGTAAAACATATTTTACATAAGTTATGGGCCAAGGTCGTTAATACTGCATGTTATGTTAGTATTCGGGTGTTCTTAAGACCACTAACAAGAATGAATCCCTATAAGATCTGGAAACAAAGGAAGCTGATGGTTGCTTATTTTCAAAATTTTTGTAGTCCATGTTATATTATAAGAGATTAAGAAGCCAATTGGAAGTTTCACCCTCGAAGCGATAATGGTGTATTTGTAGGATACTCACCAAACAGTCAAGCATACTAGGTCTACAATAAACGAACCAGGATTGTGATAGAGTCTATAAATGAAATTATTGATGACTCTTCAAAGTCTCTAGAAGAATTGCCTGAAGATGAAGCAACTGTTAAAATAAAGTCCGTTGTAACAGAAGATGGAACAAAAATAAAGTGTCTTAAGGTTGAAGAATGGGGGGCACAAGTTGAACCCTCCAACCAATATATTAAAGAATCATCCTCTTGAATATATTATTGGTGAAATTGCTGATAGTAGAAGAACTCGAGGAAAGAAAATAAAATTTCGAGAGATGATCAACATGGGGTGCTATGTGTTAACATTGGAACCTAAAAGAGTAAAGGAGGTTTTACAAGATAAACACAGGATAGCTTCCATACAGGAAGAGTTACAACAGTTTGTTAGAAATGAAATGTGGACACTTGTACCATGACTAATAGAGTACAATGTAATAGGTACCAAATGGATCTTCAAGAACAAGATTGATGAGAATGGAGTGATCATAAGGAATAAATATTTTCTTGTAGATCAAGGGTACATGTAAGTTGAAGGAGTGGATTTTGATGAAATATTTGCTCTAGTAGCAAGGTTAGAATCAATCCGTCTTTTATTATCTATTGCTTGCTACCTTAACATAAAATTGTTTTAGATGGATGTTAAAAGTGCATTTCTGAATGGATGGCTCAATGAGGAGGTTTATGTCGAGTAGCCTAAAAGGTTATTGACCCACATTATCTGGACTATGTGTACAAACTGTCAAAGGCACTATACAGGCTATAACAAGCTCCAAGAACTTAGTATGAATGCCAATACTTGTTACAACAAGATTATGTTGAAGAAGCATGGATAAAACTCTATTCATAAAGAAAGGCGTGAAGGATATGATTTTTTTTCAGATTTATGTTGACAACATTATTTTCGATTCAAACTCAAAAAAGGCAAGGAATGAGTTTGTTCAACTCATGAAATTTGAGTTCAAGATGAACATGGTTGGAAAACTCACATACTTTCTTGGTCTACAAGTTAAATAGTTAAATTGAGGTTTATTTTTAAATTAAGAAAAATATGTAGCTAACATGGTGAAAAAAATTAAATTAGAGTAAGCCAAGAATGCTCAGACTCCCAATGGATCAAATGAAAAGCTTGGTATAGACAAGGAGGGTGTCTCAATTGATAGTACAATGTATCGAAGCATTATTGGAAGCTTACTCTATTTGATGGCTAGTTGGCCAGATATTTGTCAAAGTGTTGGTATATGTGCTCACTTCCAAGCTAACTTGAAAGAGTCACATCTTAAAGTAGTGAAATGAATTATTGAATATGTGAAGGGCACTACCGATTATGGGCTTTGGTTCACTAACGATACAAACATGGCTCTCGTTAGGTATAACGATATGGATTGGTTCGATAGTGTTGATGACCGAAAGAGTACCTTCAAAAGATGTTTCTTTTTGGGAAATAACCTAGTGTCCTGGCATAGCAAGAAATAAAATTCCATCTCCCTCTCAACAGCTGAAGTCAAATATATAGCAGCTATGAGTTGCTGTACCCAACTCATTTGGGTGAAACAAATTCTTCATGACTATTAAGTTCCAATCCACGTTCTAATGGTGTATTGTGACAATATGAGCATAATAAATATTTTTTTAAACCCGATGCTACACTCTCACACAAAGCATGTCACACTATGAATCTAGTGGACCTAAGATTTGAGTGGGTTTTAGTGGAATAAACTGTATTGGCGAAGTGCTACCCACCTAATTGTTTCTTTTGGCATATTCCAATCAATGTGTAAGTTAGTGATGGCCCTATGCTAGATTTCTATGTTATTTAGAGTATAATAACGACTAAGTAAAAATGTATTTAATATATGTGTTCACGCCAAAGGTATAGTGTGCCCAACTTGTCTGAAATATTGTACAAGTTAAGATGCAAGGTAATCTAGCTAGGAACCAACTGGATGAAATATTGGATTTTCATTTACGACATTCTCAGATTCTGTAGGTCATTATAAAATAAAAACTCTGAATTCAGGTGACACATTTTGAACTCCTATAAGTGAAATTGGGTTATATATATGTGAATAAGATTATAGAAATAGATTTTTCTTCTTCCTTTTTCTAAAATGTTGTTATCTGATTCTTTCTGGAACTCATTGTAGTTCTCTCATTAAGCTGAAGGATAAGATTCTTGGTTTAACTGGTGATTATTCTATCTTCTGGTAAGTATTACAACTTTGCATGTTAAGTCCTGAAAGATTAAGTATGTATGGGTGCATGAACAGTAAGATGAAGAAATAAGGCTTTGCATGGGGGTTGTCTGTGCTTGAGATGATGGTAAATTGTATACAAATGAGTTTTAATGGTGTTCATATGTTCTGTTAGCAGTGGTTGTTGTTGTTTCCTTATGAATGTGTGAGTTTGGAGTTCAAGCTATTGTAATATGTACACGACTATATGAATGCAATTATGTCAAAATATATTGATATTGATATATATTTATTAGTTTAAGTACAATTTGAGATTGGAAGGTAATAAATTATCTGATATGTGAATTAGTTTTGGTAAGTGATTATTATGCCTAAGTCTCTCTGTGATGCCTTTGGTAGGGCAGTTATTGCTAATCAAATTGGCAAGTCACGGTATGAGTGAAATGAAAGACCATGTGGTTATGACCCATGACACATTGAGATATGAAAACACTCATGGCATTTTCTTCAGTATATTAATGACTGAACTGGTAGATCGTGATACATAATGTGTGTAAGTCCATATGGCTGAGCCCGTGAGATACAAGGATATGAAATGATATGATATGAAATGACATGTATGTTCATGGTGTAGCCTTCGATATATTTGAATCGAAATGGCAGATCGCAATACATAAATGTATACGTAAACCATAAGGTTATGACCCTTGGCAAGATATGAAATGATTGTATAAATGGATCATAAACACATGATTCTGTATGAAATCATTATGGCATATTTTGTATGAAACCGTTATGGCACATTCAGTATGATATTTTCTAACATATTCTATAAGAAGTCTTGTGGCGTATTCTGATTGGCTTTCTCGCGTGTTCAACTAAAACAACATAGCGCAAAGTGATCGTCTGTCATGTAGTAAGTACGCTATAAGTTATGATTATGAAATGATAAGTTCAACATATATATAATGAAAATGAAAATGAGCGAAATATAATTGATCTGTAGTTGAATGAGACTAAAAGAGGTGCTTTTGAATAAAATGTATGAATTTGTATGTATAAAAGGGTATCTACCATTCTGTTGTGTTCTGATTTACTTTGAAATATTATGGAATGTGAATGACTCTGAATTATTGAATACAAAGGAATACCATCAAACTATGTTAGGTGAAGTTCTAACAATATGATTTGGTATTGAGAATAAACTAGATAGGGATTCATTCGGTAATCTATTGATAGTTGAGTTTGAATGGGAATTCGTCGGTTGTATGTATTCGTTAATAACCAACAGTTGAGTTTGAAGAGATAGCTTATACATATTGCTTTTCAAAGGTATTTGTTTAGAATCATGATCAAGAAGAGATTAGAGAATGTCCTAGAAAGTTTGAGGCCGATAGATAAAAAGAAATGGGTATGATTAAAAGTGTATTAGTTGGCGTTTATGGATGTGTATGAGAAGGGTATGGTACTCGCCAAAGCATAAACTTGTGATAAAGAAAGAGTAGATGGCAAAAATGGTCTATCAGATTCTGTATATCATCCTCCTATAAGGTAAATCTGAGTTTACCCTCATTAAGTTCTTACGAACTTATCTGTGTGTAATTATGTTTCAAGTTTGAATGCTAAAAGACTGTGACTAGAGAAAAAAATGCTAGGACTGTGCCAAGAAAGTGGCAAAGTGGGCTATTATGCATATAATCGGAGTGTGTAGCAGTAAGGATTGTGCCCTTTTAGTCTGTCTTTCAATAACATCAATGTTGTTAAGTGTTGTATTAAATCTGATGTAATAATTTGTAATAATAATATATTCTGCGTTCTTAAATAATAAGACTATTAGCTTTTAAATTAATGAGTAAAATATGTTCAGCAAGAAAGTTTGTCAAGTGTTTTGTTAAAGATAAAAGTTCTGTACAGTAACACTTAAGATTCGGATCCAACGAATCGGATCGAGTTAGGGGCATTACAAAGCATATCAAGATTCAACATCACTTTAATTCGGGAACTTATTGAAAACAAGATGATAGAGTTAAAATATATCTCACAATTGGTGAATATCTTTACAAAAAGTTTGAATGCAAGTTAATTGGAAAGCCTAAGAGGGTCTCTTGGGCTGTGCCATATTTGAGGTATTTTTGTAATTTTTTCCTTTATTGTTAATTTGTCGTGTCTCATGTCTTTATTTTGGAATAAATTATGTTAGCCATTAAACTTTTCAATACTCAAAAGTCTTGTCATCCTTCTAAAGAAAACAATAAAAGACTCATTTTTGGTCTTTAATACTCACCATTATTGTTCCTCATCTCTACTGCTTCTCCATTTTTTTCTTTTCTATTTTTTCGTTGTTCTCTTGGTGAAAACATGGCAAGGGTGAAGTGTTTAGCACAAAGGAGACCCAGAAAGTCCCTAAGATCACCCATCAAAGTTATTGACGATCTACCACAAGAGGTCAAAGCTCTGCCCACCTATCCTCGTCAAAATGTTTTGTTGCCAAAATAGGGGCTGAGACTCTTCATATACTTCTCTCGTCTACTGCTGCCATTAAAGAAATTGATGCTATTCTTTCCCAAATTGAGCAAACCTATAATGTAGCAAAAGTTATGGAAACTACTGTTGAAATCGAAAACAACTCCTCCACCTTCGACTAAGATTCTGACTCATCACAAGAAGAGGAAGAACAAGAATTGTCGAAGGAACCAAATAAGAAATCCGAAGAAGAAGATGATGACTCTTCGGACCAAGAGTCAATTTTTAAAATTGAAGAAGCAAGTGAGAAACTTGCCCAATTACATGCATGGTTAAAGCCAAAAGGAAAGTAAAAGATTGATGAAACAGTAATAGGCCCATACTTTAACACCCCTTACTTGACCTGATCATTCTTTATTATATTCAGATATTAACTTCATAAATATTCCTATTTTATATTTACAGACTCAATTTATGAAATGGGGTTTCAAAACCATATTTTTTGGTTCCACTGAAAATCAGGTCATTACACGTACATTCACTCCAAGCGATTTCGAGAGGTTCATTCCAAGAATGATGAAGAGTTTAGTAAGGTAAAGTTGCTAGAATTTTTCAATATTCTTGCTAAAAAAAGAAAAGAGAATGTAACCAATAATAAAGTCGTCAAACAACAAAACATTATGTTTTCACATATTTTGAGAAGTATTCTCTTATGGTGGTGTTTGAATCCACAAATTTGTTGAAACTTGTCATCATTACAAGTTAGCGAGTAATGAATCAATTGACCATCGTTTTATCATTTTTATCGTCTAAAGCATTAATGAAGAAAATTAGATTAGTTTTTTTAATTGATAATTTAAATTTAGTTTATAAACAATTTATTTTGGAATTTGCACAAATAATTTTTGACTTTATTAGGTTAGTAATTGCTTAACTTGCAATTAACTTGATAAACACATTTACCAATTTGGCAATCCCTTGGATTCGATTTTTGGAATACTCGAAGTGTAACACCCCCTACCCGTATTCCGAGCCTAGAATAGGGTACGAGGCATTACCGAACTTAATATGATCAATCATGTAAAAATCAGCCATAAAATTTCTTCTAAATTAAAAACTTTCATACATATGCCCAAAACATACATTCAGGGTGGTTCGGGACCAAACTGTAAACATATAAAACTTTTGCAACACTTAGAAAATTTTCACACTTTAGAGAGTCACACGCTCGTGTTTTCAACCCGTGTAACTCTCTGTTTATAACTTCATCACCCTTGTCAGTCGTACATTCATATAAATAATAAGAAACGTGTATGGGCTCAATTCTCATTAAATTTCTCATATATATACACAATTTCACGTTATGTAATCATACAACATATATCAGTCATATCTCTGTAATCTAAATATATTTTCATAACAATTTATCTTGATTTCATATTATTTCATATTTAAGCTTAAATAACCAAAGTATTTGAAATATCATCTTTATGCAAATAGTACACATGAGGTATATAATTCCATAATTATGAATAAACACATTTATCAAATATTTTCCATATTCATATATCAATGTCTCATATCTCCATATATCAATAACCGTCATTTTCATTAATTCTGAGTTCAATTTCATAATTATTTATCTCGTGTTCAATTTATTCCATGTTGAAACTTTATTCATTAAAACATTTGAATTATCAATACATATGGACAGTACATTCAAGATGAACAATTATATAATCACAAATGAATTCATTTATCAACCAAGTTCTATACTCATATCTTATCAACTCGTACTTCCTTGTATCACATAATTCCATGAACACTTACCAAACATTGTCAAATTAGTGAACGTCTTACGGAATTGAGTACTTCGTTTTCTCGATGCCATAGTTCAACTATGGTCTTACACATCTTCACATAATGATGCCATAGCCCAGATATGGTCTTACACATATTCATATATCGATGCCATAGCCCAACTATGGTCTTACACGAATCACATATCTCACTGATGCCATATCCCAGATATGGTCTTATACAGTAGCATATATCACACCGATGCCATATTCCAGATATGGTCTTATACGGAAATCACTTGTCACTTGTAGTTGAAGCTACCACTATTCACTGATCAGGTAGCCGGAGCTACCATTTTTCACTGATCAGGTAGCCGGAGCTTCCACTTTTCACTGATCAGCTAGCAGAAGCTACCACTTTTCACTGATCAGGTAGTCGAAGCTACCACTTTTCACTTGTCATTTGTCCTTGATCAGATAAGTGTAGCCGAAGCTATCACTTATCACTTTTACTTGTCCTTGATCAGATAAGTGTAGCCGAGCTATTACTTATCACTTTCATTTGTCTTGATCGGATAAGTGTAGCGAAGCTATCACTTATCACTTGTTGCCATGGTCCAACCATGGTCTTTTCCTTTAATTCATCTTGTCATCGAATCGAAATGCTCAATTTGATCATTTATTCAATTTTCATGCTTTTACATTATTCACGATTTTATCATCAATACATATGAAATAACACATCATGAAATTCATAAAATTAACAAATAATCACTAAAATTTAGCCATATAAACTCACAAGTTCAATTTTTGTATTATAACAATAATTACAATTTCATAATAAATATTCCAAATAAAACATTATATCATTTCTAATCCAACACTTATCGATTATAATCGGGCATGTGATCAATTTATACACGAGTCATTCATATATTTTTGTATATTTTCCTCCTCCTCCTCTCCATCCACATCCTTAGTATAAACAACATACTTGTAGGTAACATTATCCATAATTTTCACTATCTACTTAGGTGAATATTCAAGCTGTCCATCTGTGTCATAGTCACTAAATTATTTTTATCTTGAGCTACAGAACTCCAAATTAAGATCCATAAATTTTCCCAGAACCTAGACTCATATGTCTTCTTACCATAAAAATTTCATAATTTTGGTTGGGCCAATTAATACAGTTTATTCATTGAAGTCTCCCCTGTTCTGCTGTCTAACAGTTTCTATCCTTCTTCACTAAAAATTAATTATCTTCTCGTACAGGACTCGAATGATGTCCTCGTTTATTTCTCTCGAAAATAGACTAATTCAGAATTTTAAACATATAAATTTAAGCCTATAATTATTTTTATCCAATTTTTGATGATTTTTCAAATTCAGAACAGGGAAACTCGAAATCATTCTGACCTTGTCTCACAAAAGTTATTGTATCTCATGATTTACAATTTCATTACTTACATAATTTCTTTTATAAGAAACTAGACTCAATAAAATTTAATTTCATATTTTATTCATCCTCTAATTTCATTTATACAATTTTTGGTGATTTTTCAAAGTTAGACTACTGCTGCTGTCCAAAACAGTTTTAGTGTAAAATGTTGATTTCCATAATTCAGTCCTTGCTCAATTAACCCCTCAATTAAGATAATTTTATCAATTAATAATTTTTCTAGACATTATAAGTTATTTCATAACTATTGAAATTCAGAATTTCCACATAAAACTCTAACTTCAAACTCTTTTACAATTAGGTCCCAAACATTCACTTTCTATTCAATTCTTTCAATAAAATCAGAATATAAACAATTTAAAGCTCTAATTCCATGCCAAATCATCATATATTTCCAGCACTCATCCATAACAACTTAAAAAATTAGCCATGGAATAAAAAACTAATGAAATAATAAGTTGGACCCAATTGTAAAAGTCCAAAAACATAAAAATTTCAAGGAGAAAGCAAGAATTAAACTTACATGAAGCTAGAGTATGAAAACAAGCTTGAACCCTCCTCCATGGCTATTTTTCAGCTGATCAATATGAAGAGAAATGAAGAGAATTCTAGATATTCCAATTTAGTCCCATTTTTATTTAGCCAATTTTGGCAATTTTCCAATTTTGCCCTTATTTCACCCATTTCTTGATTTTTCTCAGCTTTAGGTCCTTCCTCATTTGACAATTGAGCTATTTAATCATTTTAGCAACTTTTACACCTTTTTCAATTTAGTCCTTTTTATTTAATTAACCACCCAAACGTCAAAATTTTCTGACTAAATTTTATTATTACCTCACCAACACTCCATAAATATTTCTAAAAATATTTGTGGCTCGGTTTATGAAGTCGAGGTCTCGATACCTCATTCTCGACCCATTTTAGCTAATTAATTCTTTTAAATCACCAAATTCACTAATTCAAAAATGCTTTTATATTCATATTTGACTCATAGGTATTAATTTATTAAATTTTCAACTCACCCGTCGGATTTAGTGGTCTCAAATCTCTATTCCCGATACCACTAAAAATTAGGCTGTTACACGAAGTGTTCCATTGTAACACTTATAAATATTACAAATGATCTGTCACACTTGTAGTAAGCTTGTAAAGGTCGTGTTTTGGCTCGAAGCTAGGTACAATAATGGATCGAGTCAAGAATTAGTGGGGAATATTTTAAATAGGACAAATAGAAAATTTGAGTGTGAAATTAGAAAGTATTTAGACCCGATAGGGAATTAGATAATACTCCTTAGATAGGAAAAATTTGAATAGAAGCATTGACTAAATTGAAAGAGTATAGAAATTATTGTGGTGAAAGTATGAAATTAGAAAGTTATGAGAAAATATAGAAAATGTGGAAAAACAAGGAAGGACTAATAGGAAATTTTGCCAAACAAAAATATGATTCATACATAGAATTGTAAATATGATTAAGGGTAAAATGGTAATTGGTTAAGTAGATATTTATAGGCATAATGATTAGGTGTTAAAGTGTAAAGATGGATGGCTAGAGGACTTATTAGCAATTCGACAATTTTAAGTAAAAATCATGTGATTTTTTTGTAGAACTGTGTAGAAAAAGTGAAGAAAAGATGAAGCTCATCTTTTTAGAATTCAAATGTCATATCCATTTCATGGTTACCAAACTTTCTTTTTATTCTATTTAAGTCCTTTCTTTCCTTTGGTGTTTCTTTAGTAAAAACAATAGAGAAGACTAGTGGGCACCTTAGTTTTAGGAAATGAGTCTCCATAGAAGTGATAAATGAGAGAAAAAGTAAGAATTAGGTTTTCAATTTCAAGGGGTTAAGGTAAGAGATGAAACTTTCATGCCATACGTGTTTATTTCTATTAAATAACATAGAAAAATTACTTGATTATGTTGTTTAACATATAAATGTTATATTTTTTTTTGAAATTGAAGAAAAAGAAAAGAAAGGAGAAAATCAAATTGAAGGAAAAGGAAAAGATAAGTGATGTATGCACGCCCGGGGCTCCCTCAAGTGCATATCAAGATTCAATTGAGCTTCCAAAAGCACCTATAACTTGAACTTGTGCTAAGCAATTTTTAGAAGATGTTTTAGCTTCTAATGCAAAACCTTGGTTTGAAACAAGGGACAATGCTCACAAAATCAGCTCGAAGCAACTATCCAAAGAACCCGTGCATTGTTGGTAAGCTGATCCTAGCTCATTTCCAGCTCCTCGAGCTCCGTCCAGCTCAACTCAGCTCATTTGAGCTCGTTTCAGCTCGTTTGAGCTCAACCGAGCTTACTTTCAGCTCGTTCTTGATTTCAATAAATTAAACTAAGTTTTAGTTTTATACTAATTAGTTTGCTACAGCTCAATAACGAAAATCCTAGCTCAAATAAGTTCATTAAATGTTTTCATTTAGTTTGAACTAGCTAAATTAATAAGCTAGTTAATTTTGATTTAATTTGTCCTAATTAGTTAAGTTGTTATTTAAGTTGTTAGTTGCTGTTTAATTATGATTAAATGATATAATTAAATTTGTTCATGTCTTTGTAGGTTCAGCCGATTATGGAGGTACATTAAAAGCTAGGTGCATGTACGAACAAGTTCAATGCATTGGGAAATTCATGTATGTTTCGGTTCAATGTTTGGAGGAATTAAGTTCATGTTCATGGACGGCTTGGATACATGTATATGGATTAATGCCATAAATTCCCACTTGGATGATACAACGAATCCATGAAGATACATTCACTTTGGACGTCACACATGCATGAATGGAAAGCATTTAATGAATGTTCATGTACGGCCAGATTCAAGTCTCCTTTCTAGTTCCATGCATGGCCGAATGTATGTGGATGAACCATTGGTGTTCCTAAGTGCTTATTTGGACAAAGGGTAGCTACAAATTAATTTCTAAATTCAATTCATGAATGAAGCTTAAGAGAAGATGCATGGACAACAAGCTACAACGAATGGGAGAATGCATCTAGTTCTTGATACATGAATCGTTTACTGCCCAAATGACTTCCCTAGGTGTCTATTCAACCAAAAGACACTTCTTTAATGCTCCAATCAATCCATGGACGAATTTAGACAAGCTATTGAGCTGCCATTCATTCACATTCATCCAAGTCAATTTTGCTTAACCATGAAGCTGCCCATTAAAGTTCCAATCAGCCGAATGTGGACTTAACCCTTTAATGATTTATTCTAGAATATTCTAGTACATTCTTAGCTAAATTACTTAGCCTTTAAGCTAGATAACTTGACCATTCGGCTATCATTTGTTAGACTATAAATAGTTTGTTTATTTCTTTGTAAAAGGACTTTTGCCAAATTATTGAATGAACATTGTTCTTGTGAGGTTGCTTCTTCTCATATCTCGTACAAGTTTCGAAAGACTTATCTAGTTTGTGCTAGTGGCGTCAATCGACCTTGTTTGAACTTATCACCAATCTTGTTGTGGTGTTCACCTATCTTTTATTCCATCTTTCCACCTTAACAATATAGGAACCGGGGTGACACTTTTTAGTGTTGAATCATTCCTGACGTTAAGTTCATTTTCCATCCCCATCTTTCGAATTTCTTTCTTGTTATCACTAAACCGAGCCATCTATCCAACATCCATCTTTGCTACCTTTAGCTGAACCTATTACTAACCCTACACTTCTTTGAAACCTTCCGCTTATCCAAACCTATCCATTCACTTCTATTTCTAAAATTCGAGGCACGAACGACTCTCTCGTCTACGATTGGGCAACTACGTGAATTCGACTCAATTACCCGAGCCAGATCACATCAATAAGGTTAAGGAAAAGTAAAATCCACCATCCAAGCTTTTGTTGTAAGTACTTCAAGAATTTATTTATGTTTAGTTAGGGTTTAATCATAAATTATGTTAATAGTTAGATTGAATTTAAAAATATTAATATTATGTGTAGTAAAAACCAATGTAGAGTTTATGAAAAGAGTTCAAGTATTAATTTATATACTAAAATTACTAGTATTAAACGTGTAATTGAGTTTACAAGATTGTATAATGTTTGCGATAATAAGGACTGAATTGTGAATATAGAAAGCTATGTTATATCCATCAATTAAACGTTAGTTTAGAACATTTAAAAGTTCAACCCTTGTAGACGAAATAAGAACCATTAGGATATAAATGGCATACCAGTAAGGATAATTAGCGCACTCAATGTTCTAATACACACCACAGTGCCCACTTTTCAGATTAGCATTATGGTGCCCATTATTCTGTTATCGCACTTCGGTGCACCATTGATCTAATTATGTTATTCAGTGCAATTTTACATTTATTTCGTATGTCCTAATTTGTTCTGTTAAGCCTACATTGGGCAAGGATAAGAAGTGTGGTCTACAAGAGTAGCTTTGCATAATAAGGTAAGTATTGAAATTAAAAAAGGGTGATTATTGTTAATTATAAGTATAAATTATTGTATAGAAGTGTAATATAGGTTTGTTATTGAAATTTAGAAATTTTATTGTTTAAAGATTTCTTGTAGTACTAAGTTTTCACAGGCATAATCCATTTATTTTCAACACGTAGGTATAGTGGCATCCGATGAGTCGTAGTTGAGGTCGTGGGCTTCTCATCTCATCACATCTTTTAGTTCCAAGAGAGTATGTATTATATTTTGAGTTAGAATTACATGTACATAGGTAAACTGAATGTGTTCCAAGTGGTAGGGACTAAATTGCAAACTTTTAAGAACTTAACTTATTTTGGTATTTTAATGAACTACTTTTGTATTAGTTGAAATGAATTGTGAAGAGTTTAAATGTATGCATGCATATGTGGTTGAATTAGAATTGTTTTAAATCGATTTAAACTGCTTTGGAATTGGTTTTTAAGTTTGAAATGGTACAAACTATTTGCAGGGGGTTTTAAACAAATTTTCCAAATGTTTTTGAGCAAAATTGACCCAAAGTATCAATACCAAGGATCAGGTATTGATACTTGGTGTTTGGAATTGAGTTTTCAGAAGCAGAATGCCAATTTGGTATCGATGCCCAAGCCAAGATATCAATACATTGGCAATAGGTATTGATACCTACATGAAATTTCTGAAAAAGTTGAGTTCTAGAATCCGATTTTGGTATCAATACTTATTAGGGGTACAAATACCTTGTTATAGGTATCAATACCTTTGATTTTGGTACCGATACTTGCCCCTTATTTTGACTAAAAAATTTATTCTATTTACTTCCAAGCGAAATCGGTTAACCGACAAAGTTTCCAAACATCGATAATGATATTAATAAGTTGTAAAGGCTAAAATTTAGTCATAAAATATTCAAGTTACCTAGTGTTTAGCCAAGAGCGTTTTGGCACCAAATGTAATGGTTTTATATCGGGTCCCGAAGGTCAGATCTGGTATAGGGGTGTTAAAAAGCCACTTTTAAATTCTTAAATTGTGTGTTGATTCTTAGCCCCAGTACATTTACGTCGAGACACGACCAAATCATCACTCAAGATTTCAATCACATTATTGATGTTATCACTAGATGAGTTATGTGAGTTTGGCTCGAGAGTTCATCTTTATCGACCACGAGGTTAACAATTAAGTTTTGTATGTTGCACAAGATAGCCATCCACAATTGGCGGTCGACAATCTATAAATCCTCTGTTAACAAGCCAC
Organism: Gossypium longicalyx; assembly: GCA_025698465.1. Classification (NCBI taxonomy): domain Eukaryota; kingdom Viridiplantae; phylum Streptophyta; class Magnoliopsida; order Malvales; family Malvaceae; genus Gossypium; species Gossypium longicalyx. The sequence continues at coordinate 93,507,664 of CM047000.1, read as the reverse complement.
TAGCTCGACTTCTCTATATAGTGGGCCAAGGGGTGCGTTTCAACCTTGGAGACTTTATCTTTGAGCAAGTAGTAAAACATGTTGAGTTCGTGTTGAACCGTGAGTTCCCTCCATTTCCCTCTCTTGTTTATTAAATTTTGATGCTTCAAAAGAATATAAAAGTGAAGAATGATGTTCTATCCGACAGGGTTTTGGAGCACAAAATCTCCAGCAAACTGTTTAAACCACGTCGAGTGAATGACTTGGTACTAAGAGAGCTTATTCCACCCTCTGTTGCAATAGGAGTAGCTCACTAACCTACTCAAAGTGTTATCGCAACTCAAAAGGCAAGGTAATGGTCGTACTCAGAACCAAAATTAATAGCATTAACTTGGAGTATCAACAACTTAACACATGAAAGGCTCACCTCACTAACCTACTTCAAGACTTGGAGCATTCGACATGGTGAAAGGGGGAGGTTCGACATTTTTTCAAGAAGGGGAAGAGAGTCCGGTTCTTAATAATGGCTATTGGTTGCTGGTGTGTTTGAATGCTGCTGCTGTGGATGAAGACAAGATGTTTTTTATTTAAACTTTATAGCGTATGGAAATTGTTGGATTTTGCTACTTTTGAATTTGTTTTAATACTTGGAATTGTTGTGTTGAAACTCTATTGTGCATATTCGTAGGAGGAGCTATGGAAAAGCTTTGTTATTGCTTTATTCGTATCATGCTACATTCTTTTGGATATGATGCATGTGTAGAGGAAGTTTTCACCACTTAGTTTTGTCAAAATGTCAAGTGGGAGATTGTTGGGGAAACTTTTGTTGCTCGTTCCATGTACCGTTATAATAAACCTGTTTCTCTGTTTGGGCCATCGTTTTGGGTAAACTCACTATTAGTCACCCAACTATTAGTAAATTTCTTTTTTAGTCATTTAACTATGAAGAGTTATAAAATAGTTACCTAACTATTAGTAAAAAAAAAAAAATTGTTCACCCAACTATGAAAAGTTACAAAATGGTCACTTGACTATTTAATTTTGTCTTTTTTAGTCACTAGTTGCCTAACGGTGATAACTTTTAAAATTGGCATAATAGAAACTTTAACCTTCAACATTTACATATTGTGACAATTTAGTCTTGATTCTAAAAAATCTAACCATCAACATTTACACATTGTGTAATTTGGTATCTTCCGTAGCTTTTTTTTTTTTCATTGTGACCCTTTCACCTAAAAAGATAAAAAAAAAATTATTAGCTAAATATAATTGAAAATATACAAAAAATGAAAACACCCAAAAATTCAAGATAATAATTTTCATCTTTTCTCATTCTTTTAAAATTAACCTTCTATGCCACAAAGAAAAGAAAAATTGAAAAAAAGAGACCAAATTGCACAATGTGTAAATATTGAGGGTTAATTTTTTATTTTAAAATCAAGACTAAATTGACATAATTTATAAATCTTGAGAATTAAAATTGCTATTATGTCAATTTTAAAAGCTACTACCTTCACCTACCTAATGATAAAAAAGACAAAATTGAATAGTTGGGTGACCATCTTTACAACTTTTTATAGTTGGGTGATAAAAAAAAATGTATTAATAGTCACATTACTATTTTGTAGGTCTGTCTGAGGGTCGGGTAGCCCATTTGGCCCGACCTGACTAGGATTGAACTTAGACAATGATTTTTGCACTTTTGGCCGACCTGACCCGAATTTAATTTAAATAACAAAAAATGCTTTTAAATTAAAATTTAATTATAAAATAGCAAGTAAAAATATAATTTATTAATTTTTAATAGTAAAACGGATTTTTTAGACCGGCTGAGCCAGCCCATGGACCCTCTACAATTTTGTAACTTTTTATAGTTAAATAATTAAAAAAAATTACTAATAGTTGGATAACTATTAATGTAGGTTAAAAAAAATATTTATAACCAACTATGTTAAGACACATAGAAATATAACCTTAAAATTATACTGTAAAAAAAATTAAAAAAATTAAAATTCTGAAATCATATAAATATTCACCTCTAATTCAAAATATTGACTATAAATAAGGTAGGGGTATGGGTGCAAAAGTTAAGACTGCCACCACAATTTGACTATTATTTTTGCCAGTTAAGATGTCATTGTTATTCTTAATTATTTGAATTGGCTACTTGATTTATGATTTGACTTGTTAATTCTAAATAATTTTTTTATTTCCAAACTAAGAAAACTATCACTTTCCAACTAAGAATATGACCAACCATGGATAATTTTTGAATTGTTCTTTATATTTTTTTCTCTTAAAAATTATATATATTTTACCTAATCTTTTGATTTCTTGTATGAATTAGCTTTTCTATATTTATATCCCCATGTATTTTTAAATATATAATAAATTGGAAAATCAAATACACCTCTTAATATATTTATATTTGATACTTGAATGTGTTTATATACAAATATATATATTTTTTCATTTTTTTAAATATATGCCCCAGAGATACCTTTGACATTTTAATATAAATATAAAAATTAAAAAATAATTATGATATCAACAACCAAGCGATTATTCTCAATGTCTTTTTCTACATAATTATTTTTGAAAAGTTGTTTATACATAACTTTTAGGGTAAAATATATCGATAGTCACTTAATTTTGATTAAAATAACATTTCAATCACTAAAGTTTGAAAAGTTACAACTAAGTTATTGAACTTCACGAAATTAATAAAACAGTCACTAACATTATCGAAAAATAACAAATTAGTAACTCGAACCAATTTCTTGTCACGATCCTAACGAGACCACGATCATCTCCAACCCAACCCAAACCCCTTTACTCTTCGCGGCGGTCCTTCAACCGGAAAGGCCAAGGCTTGGGAGGAAGAAGCCGCCCAACAAGACTGTGGGATGGATGAGCTTTTGGCAGTATTGGGTTACAAGGTCAAAACTTCAGACATGGCTCAAGTGGCTCAAAAGCTTGACTAGTAGTTGGAGGAGGTTATGTGTAATGTTCAAGATGATAGGATTTCTCACCTTGCTTCTGAAACTGTTCATTATAATCCTTCCAATCTATCGACTTGGGCCGAGAGCACGCTCTCTGAGATTAACGCTCCCTCCACTTTTGATCCTTTTGGTGATATTGGGACGATAGCTACGACATTGGATGATTTGTTTCTTGTCCCCACTAAATCCTCAACTTTGACGACGTTGGATTTCAACAACATCAATCGAAAACATTAGAAAACTAGTCAACAATTACAATCTTTGAGTTGAGTTTTGTCTCTATATGAGTTGAGTTTCCACAGTAGCAGATGGGAATCAAAGTGGGTATCTCCATTTCTTCTCATTTTCTTCTTATTCTCTTCTGCTTTTTCTTGCAGCAACTAGGGTTCTTAAATTGGGTTTCCACCATAGTTAGTTAACGTCAAACGTGCTAGTTAATGGGCCATCTCAGCTCTCCATTATATTTTGTAATGGAAAATGCCCATTAATTACTATTTTATTATTTTCGTAAAGTTTAGTGAGTGAATTATAACTTTTTAAAGTTTAGTGACTGAAATATTATTTTAATCAAAATTGAGTGAGATATACTTTATCCTAAATTTTACTTGGCTTGTACATACACGCTATACATTTAACTTAACATATTAGAAATAATCATAGAATAATAAAATAAGATATAAATTTCTTGAATAATTCAATGCTGAAACAAATAAATTTATGTTGTTCTTTAAGGAACGAGTCTGTTGAGTTAATCTATAAAAATCAATAGCTAATACATTAATTTGTTAATATACTTGGCAAAATTTCTTCTGTTTCAAATGGATGGCCAAAGATTTTCTCTTCTTCATTGTCTTCTCATTCATGGATTTCTCTCGGCCCTTCTCGTTGCTATCGGAGTGTCTCAATCAGATAAAAGGGTAACCTTTTTAATGTTATTTTCAATAATTCAAGGGTTAGTATCAGATATAGATACGTACGTGATATGTATATATTCATTTTTTTCAATAAGTTTTTTCATGCATGTAAAAGATTTTTGTAAGATGGTATTTTTTATTGTTTTATTATTTAATCTCAGTGTAAGTGACAGATATCAACAGAATTTAATTTATTTCTAATTTTTGGACAAATTGATCATTGCTAAGAAACTTATATATATATATATATATATATATTAAAACCATGGAATTTGCAGAGCTATGTTATATACATGGGAAATCCACCTAAAGTTGGAACTGCAACAGCCTCACTTCATAACAATATGCTACAAGATGTCTTAGGCAGGTATATAAATCAATACTAATTACTCGGATTTAATTGTTATTGATTCGATTTATATATAATTTATTATTATTTTTTAAATATTTGTTTTCTATATATATTTAAATATGAGTATGAGTATAATCATTCGAATTTTTTTAAATTAAATATATTTATATCAAGCATATATCTTTATTTTTAGGAGTGTTCACACGGTCAGCTCGGTTATTAACTGAACCAAATTAATATTAAATAAATTAATTGAACTGTATAATCTTTTAACCGTTAATCGAATCGAAATATTTCGATTAATTTAGTCGGTTAACCTAATTAACCAAAATTTATATGTTTTTATCTTTTGGTTAAAACAATTATAATATATATATATATATAAAATACATTGAAATTAATTGAAATATATGTTTTTGTCTTGAAAGTGAATTAACCAAAAATTAATGTCTTGAAATTAATACATAATATTAACTATTAAGTTTGGTTAATTTATATAATTCAATTAATTATCTGATTTTGAACCGAATTAACCGATAACCGAAATTTCAAAAAACTATTAACCGAACTCCAATCGGATTAAGTTCATCCACTAACCTATTTACCGAATTAGATCAATTTGATCGATTAATTCGATTTTAACCGAAATTTGAACACTCTTATCTTAGAGTTTCCAATAATATAAGATTACTGTTATAATTTAAATATAACTTCATAAATCACATCGACAGCGAATCTGCCAGGAAGTCGGTGCTTTGTAGTTACAAGAGGAGTTTTAACGGGTTTGTGGCGGAGCTAACGGAGGAAGAAGCACGGAAAATGGCCGGTGAGTGAACGTGATTTCTATAACACCTTCAACTCCATATTTTTTACGAGACAACAAGTAATTGTTAATATACTTATCTTTGAACGTTTAGGAATGAACGGTGTAGTATCTGTGTTTCCAAATGAAAAGAGAATCTTACATACAACAAGATCATGGGACTTCATGGGCTTCTCACAACAAGTTCAAAGAGCAACTTCGGAAAGTGATGTCATCATCGGAGTTTTAGACACAGGAATTTGGCCCGAATCCCAAAGTTTTAATGACGAAGGACTTTCTCCACCTCCGGACAAATGGAAAGGCATTTGCCAAGATGCAAATAATATCACTTGCAACAAGTATGCACCTTAAAACAACGTAAATATATGTGTTTATAATTTTAAATATAGATTTTGTAATTGTTTGCTCTATGTAATAGCTAGACGAATGTAAATAAAATATTCTCTGCTCTGCTCCGCTCCATTGCAATCCCGACTTGATTTTAACCACTATTACTATTTGAATACAGTAAAATCATAGGAGCACGATATTACAAAAGTGATGGATTATTTGGCTCAAACGATATCATTTCTCCAAGAGACTCAGAAGGCCATGGAACTCACACCGCATCCACGGCTGCTGGAAGGTTAGTTAACCGGGCAAACTTGTTTGGCCTTGGTGCCGGAACAGCTCGCGGAGGAGTTCCGTCAGCACGCATTGCGGTGTACAAAATTTGTTGGTCCGACGGTTGTTCTGATGCCGACATTCTTGCGGCGTTTGACGATGCGATTGCCGATGGGGTCGACATTATATCTCTATCAGTCGGATCAGCAACTCCTAAAGATTATTTCCGTGATTCGATTGCGATTGGAGCTTTTCATGCAATGAGAAATGGCATTTTGACAGTGACCTCTGCAGGTAATCAAGGTCCCCGACGAGCAACCATCACGAATTTTTCGCCATGGACCCTTTCAGTGGCTGCTAGCACCATTGATCGGAAGTTTTTCACCGGAGTTAAGCTTGGAAACGATGTGGTTTATGAGGTAATGCCAATAATTGTCCCTACTGTATTCAATGGAAAGTAAAAATCTTTAAGGGTTTTGAAATAAGTAACAAACTTAACTAGTAATAAATTTGTCTCATAATATGTTTAGAGATAATCTTAAAATTTCTCTAGAATGTGACCTCTTAAAGATGATTAAATCAATCTAATCAAGAGATTTTGAATTTAAATAATAGATTTTTTATACGATCCATAATCATCAGTTATAAATTATGTTCTATTTTATAATCTATGAAGATGTAATCTTTCAAAATTTATGATTATCTCTCTTAACCATATATCTTCTTAAATTTATTTTATTGCTACATCCAACGCTTATATAATTTGGACTCTTACAATGCATTTCATCTTTCTCTTAAATGTATTCAGGGTGTATCAATAAATACATTTGATCTCAAGAATGAAACATACCCTATGATTTATGGTGGAGATGCACCAAACCCTATAGGAAATTATACATCATCTTCATCAAGGTAATATCAACCATGTATTTTTACTGCCTATTTTTCCCAAATAATTCATATGTATCACATATTATGAGACACTATCGTTAAAATATATTTGACACATTCAAACATAGGTACAAAGATATAATCCTTCAAATATGAAAAATTCAACATGTGACATACCCATGTTTGACCATTATCTTTGAGCCCGAGTAAAATAGAATATCAATAACAGCCGGATACTGAAACTAATCGAATTTTTCTTTTACAGGATTTGCTTGGAGGACTCATTGGACCCTAATTTGGTGAAAGGCAAAATTGTACTTTGTGATAGGTTCGTCTCCGGGGAAGGACCATTAATAGCTGGTGCAGTTGGTGCGTTGTTGCGAGACAATTCACCAAAAGATGTTGCATTCTCTTATGTTTTGCCTGCTTCTCATCTTGATCTGGTCGACGGCAGCAAGATTTTCGTATATATAAACTCGACGAGGTAATTTGTAGTTTGGGTTTCGTCTTTCGATTTCGTACCTTTCCTTTTAAAATAGTAAACGAACTGAAAATCATCTGCACATATCCATTACAGCAATGCAACTGCAACTATATTTAAGAGCAATGAGGTTAATGACACTAGGGCTCCTTATGTAGCCTCTTTTTCCTCGAGGGGTCCGAATCCGATTACACCCGAAATACTCAAGGTAAACTTTATGACTAAATAATCTCTATATATATAACCTTTTCTGAAGGTGATAATAATTAGGTGTAATTCATTTTGTATTTTGAAATTTTTTTTCATAAATCGAGTTAAATACCACAAGCAATTTACTTGATTTAATCTAAACTACACTTGTTCATAAATCAGGTTATTCATCCAAACTCGAAGGCCTGCTCAAAATTTGAGAAGATTTAGACAAAAATATTAGGTCCGAAAAATGACTTTGGTAAAAAAATTAGGCCCGTTTAAAATATAAATTGAGTTTCTACTTGAACACTTAAGACCCAAGTCCAGCTCAATTTTTATATTCTTAATGTTTTATATTATGTTATTTTTATATATTATGCAATTTATAAAAATTAAATTTATAGTATATATAAAATTTTAATAAATAAAAATATAAAAAATTATTAAATATTAAATTAAAAATAATATAAGTAGATCTAAAATAGATTTGAATTAGTTATTTATAAATATAAATTAATTTAAATAAAATTTTAAGTCTATATTTTGAGATGTGAATACTATGCTTAACTTTAACCTAATCCAAAGTTTTCTAAATTTTTGTGGGTAATAATTACAGCCAGATTTGTCAGCACCAGGGGTTGATATTGTAGCTGCATGGTCTTTAGCTTCACCAGTTTCCCAAAATAGAGGCGATAATAGATGGGTTCCATTTAACATAATCTCAGGCACATCAATGGCTTGTCCCCATGTTTCTGCCGCAGCTGCCTACATTAAATCTTTTCATCCCACTTGGTCTCCTTCTGCTATCAAATCTTCCCTTATCACTACAGCTTCCACTATGAGTTCAGGCATGAGCTCGGACGCTGAGTTTGCATACGGATCAGGCCATTTGAACCCAATCAAAGCTATAAACCCAGGCTTAATCTACGATTCCAGTGAAGTTGATTACATAAACTTTTTATGCGGACAAGGATATGACACTCGGTTTCTTCGACAAGTTACTAGGGATAATGCAACATGCTCTGCAGGAACAAATGGAACAGTACTTTCGGATCTAAATTATCCTTCATTTGCTGTTTTCACTTCTTCTTCAACAACTGTTCGTCGTGTTTTCAATAGAACTGTTACGAATGTGGGATCTCCAATGGCGACGTATAGAGCAAGAGTGAGTTTTCCGACAAGAACAGCTAGAGTCCGAGTTAACCCTAATGTTTTGTCGTTTACATCTGTGGGACAAAAGCTGTCTTTTCAAGTAATAATTGAAGGAACAATGGATGCATCTATGGTTTCTGGTTCTTTAGTGTGGGATGATGGTGCGCATAAAGCGAGGAGTCCAATAGTTGTATTTGCTTCAATATCATAGCTGTGAAAACCTGAAATTTGAAAAGGCTAAACTACTAAAAGTGCCCTTGAACTAGATTACATTCATTAAATAAGTCCCTATATTTTTTGTTTGTACCCAAATAAGTTCTTATACTTTGATTTGTATTTGAATTAGCTCTTATTGTAAATGAAATAATGATTTATATTAAGAGTTTTATTTAGATATAACTTAAATTTCAAGGGTTTATTTGTATACAGGTTAGAGATTAAGTCTTATATGGTACCAATAAAAGTTGCATAAACTACAATTCTAGTCACTCAACTATTAGTAAATTTCTTTTTTGATCACCTAACTATCAAAAGTTACAACATGGTCACTTAATTATTTGATTTGTCCTTTTTTGGTCACTCAACTATAGAAAGTTACAAAATGGTCACCAAACTATTCAATTTTGTCTTTTTTTGCCACCATTAGGCTAACGGTGGCAGCTTTTAAAATTGGCATAATAGTAACTTTAACACTTGACATTTATACATTATATCAATTTAGTTTTGATTCAAAAAAAATCTAACCCTCAACTTTTACATATTGAGTAATTTGGTCTTTTTTGAAGTTTTTTTTTGTGACCCTTTCACCTAAAAAGCAAAAAAAAAAAATTTATTAGTTGAATTTGATTGAAAATATACAAAAAATAGAAATACCAAAAAATTCTCAGATAATAATTTTAATTTTTCTCATTCTTTTAAAATTAACCTTCGGTGTCACAAAGAAAAGTAAAATTGCAAAAATAAAATAAAATTACACATTGTGTAAATGTTGAGAGTTAATTTTTTTAGAATCAAGACTAAATTGACATAATTTATAAATTTTAGTGTTAAAGTTTCTATTATGTCAATTTTAAAAGCTACCACCGTTAGCTAGCTAGTGACTAAAAAAGACAAAAAATTGAATAGTTGGGTGACCAAAAAAGATACAATTTGGTCATTAAGTTATTAGAAAGTTTTCATTTAAGTCACTGAATTATTCAAAAGTTTTTATTTAAGTCACTGAGCTATTAGGTCTTTTTTTTTTTAAAAGTTCCACCAACAAGCTCCAAATGATGATCGGTATGATGGATTAGTACCCATCTATAAGTAGAAGAATATATCTCAGGTCCAAGTCGATCTGATAGTTAGTATCGAAGATAAAAAAAAAAAAAGCTATTTGAATTTTGGTTCGCAAATTTATGATGTCCAAAATTGTTTTATGAAAAAAAATTGCAAAAGAGAATGAGAAATAGAACTTTGATTGGTGCAGGCAGTACGAATGATAAAACCATATAGCACCGATTTTAAGAGTCTAGCGACTTAAATGAAAACTTTCAAATAATTCAGTGATCAAATTGTCAACTTTTTTAGTTAAATGACCAAGACGAAAACTTAACTATAATTTAGGGACTAATGATGTAGTCTATCCTTAACATATTAACCTTTGAAAATGTAGAATTTAATTTTATCTGTTGCTTATTAATTAAGAATTAGTACTCGAAAGGTGTTTTAATGTCAACTTTAACCCTTAATTAATGTTTTCCTGTTTTTCATTTTGACTCTTATTTTAAAAAAAAAAGTTCATCTTTTAATTTTAAATTTTTTTGTAAAATTGCTTAGATTTGGATGGAAAATGTTAAATAACCATTAAAAACATGTTAGGGAAGTGGTGAAGAAATGTGGATTAGATGAGAAAGCCAAAAGTTTTTTTTTTTTTTTTTTGGGGGGGGGGGGGGGGGGGTAGGGTTGAATGGAAGGAGTCACCGAGGGTCGACCCACCCACCCAAAAATAGGATGTCTATTCGTTTGGACTTTGGAGTGGCCACCTTGTGAGGAAAGATTCCACACCTACGATGCCAACTGCCAAGAACCCATGATGGGTTTCTTTTAATATATATATTTGAAAATTTTATAGTTTTTTTTAAAAATAATTTTTTTATTTTCAATTATTTATAAATTCTTTTTAACGGTGATTTAACATTTTAATTGGAAAAAAAAGAGAGAAAAATTAAGGGTTTAATTTCTTCGTAAAAAATAAAAAGTGCTAAAATGCAAAAACAACCGTGATTTTATATTTTTAATTTTAAATATTTTTATAAAATTTAAATTATTTATTAACATAATATCATGTCAATTAAAGTACAAGTAAACTATTAAGTGAGTCTAAAGGTCAAAATTATAAAAAATTAATATTATAATTAGTATTTTTATTTAAGAAAAATAATTTAATTCTTTTTGAAAAAATAAATATCCAAATTTAACTTAAAAACGACCAAATTGATAAACGTTAAAAACATGAAAATCTAAATTTGACATTCTGACGTCTAATATTTTTCTTGCGTCCCCATACAGACCGACAAATAATGCCAAGAGGGTCATTTCACATCTTTAAACTAGAATCAAACTGATTTGTAATATTTTCTCCTATTCTAATACTGTGTCTCTCTAGGACAGAGTTCGTAGTCAAGCTTCTTCTTCATTTCCACACCCTTTAGAATTTTAGCTAAAATGTTATATAAAAATCATTTTTTATATTAGAGTTATTGATTATTTTTATTTATTTGAAAAATAATTATGAAAACTAAAAATTTTTATATAGCAAGTAGTCAACCAAAGTATAAAAATTTACAAATTTATAACTAACATTATTATTAAATTGTTAATAGAAAAAATGACTTTTATCTAATTAGTAAAATAATATATTTAACTTTTAAATTTATATATTCTATTAATTTAATCCTAACTCTAAATTAATTCAATTTTTCTATATAAAAATTCTATCTATTTGATTCTCAAATACGTAATTAAATGAAAAATAAAAATATGTTAATAGTTGAATGTGCGATTAATAAGGTTTACCCTTTTTTTGGTTGCTTCCCATACACGCCACCAAATAATGTCATTGTACCACACGCAAGCTAAAATCAAACTCATTTATCATATTTTCTCCGGTCAAATTTTGCCATTAGAGCATGTGTTTTACATAAATTGTAGATTTAGTATGATCAATTTTAGTCTATTTATTTTTTAAATTTTTAAAAATTAATCTTGACCAAATAATAGCAATTAAATCTATTTGGTTAAATTCTATTATTAGTCATATATTATGTGTAAAGTTAGAGATTTAGTTCATGTTCTCCAATTAGATCGTTTTTAGTCTTATATTTTCTGAATTTCGAAATTTTAATCTTAATGTAAACGACAACTGTTAAATATAGTAATTGTTTTTCTATGAGTAATATATAGAGATAGCAAGTTGACATGACATTACACATGCGATAATATGTTCGACATTCAAATTTTAAAAATGACAGAACTTAATTAATATGATAGTTTTCATTTGGCTAAGATTAAAATTTTAAAAGTATAGAGATTAAAAATAACTAAATTAATATATAGGTACTAAATCCACAACTTATTCAAAATATAGTGTCTAATAACAAAATTTGACATGTTTTCTCCAATTCTAACTTCGTGATTAAGTTTGTTACTTATTCAAATCCCTTTAAAAATATCTAAAATTCTTTCAATATATATATTTGTTAAAATAAAATCCGAAAACTTAAAACTCAAAATTATCATAGATAATTTAAAAAAAATTTTAAAAAAATACTATCGAATTCACCCTTAAGTAATACCTAAGAAAAAAAAATTAAAACATTATTATACAATAAATTATGGAATAAAATAAAAATTTATTTAATAGGAACAATTTACCTGATAATTTCTCAATCTGAAAATACTTTTCTCCATTTTTAATGAAAAATTAATTATATTGAAAAGTAGTTCACTAGTTGTAGCAATCGGTGACCCCCAATTTATTGATACTAAAGAAAAATCAAAATGTGTAGGTCAATACTTTTAATTGAAATTAAGCTGGTTTTTCCGATTCCTTGTTCCATTTCCCTATCTTTTTGTGACATTTCATATGTTCATATCCACAAAAATATAAAAATTTAGGAACACTTATTTAATAAGCTACCATGTTAGGAAATAGACATAATACACCATTATTTTTAAAAATTAAACATAAATAAAATAAATGGTTCATACAATTTCTTTTTAAATATAATTATATTTAAAGAAATAATTATAACATTACATATTTCATCAAAATTCATGTCCAGTTTTAAATATTATCCTAAATATAATTTATAAAAAAATATAACCGTTAGAATCTAGTCATTGCAATATGGCCTTTAAATTTCCTGAACCACTTTACTTGAATTCTATAAATATATAGGAGGTCATTATTTTTTATAAGCAACAAAACGAGAGCTTCATTCAGTATTCTTGATTTTCTCATATTTCTTTTCTCTAAAGCTTTGACATTTTACTAAATTTACAGTAAAGAATATTTTGTAGTAATTATCCAACAAATTTATATACAATTTTAAATATTATCCCAAATATAAATTAAAACAAAAAAAAAAGTATGAAAAGTTTAAATTTCTAATATAAATTATTTCCACGAAGACTAAGACTTTAGCATATATTTTTCTCCATAAATATACTACTTGGAAAAGTTTCTTATTTATTTTTGTGTGAGCATTGCTTCAATGGAGGGAGGAAAATATCTACTTCATTGCTTTCTTTTAGCTCTTCTTACTACCAAAGCAGTATCTCATCCTGTTCAATCCAACGCCAATGCCAATCGAAAGGTTAATACTGGATTTAATTTCTTGTCTTTTTTTTTTTTTTTTTTCTAAAATTTCAATTGGTGATGAACTTCATTTTAAGAAAAATAAAAATTGTAATCGGTGAATATTCAGAGCTATATTGTGTATATGGGTGACCGACTTAATGATGGAGCTTCCACAGCTTTGCTTCATAGCAGCATGGTACAAGATGTTTTTGGCAGGTGTGTAAACATATGTTGCCTCTGATTTTTTTCTTAAATATCCGTATCTGATATTTATATCGTATATATATATAAACAGGGACCAAGGTAAAAGCGCAGTCAATAGCCTTAGCCCCTCCTAATAATAGATTTATAATTTAATTTCTTAATTTTTTATGAAATTATATATTAATATAATGATAAATTTATACTATTAATTAATAATTTATAATTTATCTCCGACTTCTCAAAAACAATTTTCTGGCATTATCCTTATATTCAAATATAATTATAAGAAAATATATATTCTCATACTCTAACGTTTTAATTTCTTTAATAGAGAATCTTGAAAACAAAGTAGAGATGACAAAATTTAAATCATACAATGGATTCTAAATTAAATTGTTCTGAGTGGAGCAGTTTTTTTTTAAGTGAACAAAGAGCGAGATAAATAAATTTTTTTAGATAGTAAATATGGAATTTTAAAGTCTTAAATTCAAGTTTTATGTAGATTTTACAAGTGTTTAGTTAATTATAATTATTCCCAAAACAAAATAAAACCTACTACTGGTTATTGAGATTGAGCATGCAATTGGAATGAATGCAGTGAGTCGAAGACAGTGCTGTACAGCTACAAGAAGAGTTTTAATGGGTTCGTGGTGGATTTGACTGAGGAAGAAGCACAAAAAATGGCCGGTAAGTGTAACACTCCAACCTCACATTTAAAATTTCTTCAAATCCATTATGATATGTACACAAACATTTTAGTTTGTGTTTATCAATTAATTTTTATGAGATAAAAGTAGTGTTATTTGTATCGAATTAGATTAATAGTTGGATTGGTAGAATAAGATCGATTAATATATCGATATGAAAATAAGAGTTGAATTGATTTTCAATTAAAAAAACTAGAAATCAAAATAAAAAATTGAATTTTATAATATTTATGAATTTTGAATTAATTATTTAATTATTATTAGGTAAACATTTAAATTGAGCGAAACAATTAGACTTAACAGATGATTTGAATGATTCAACCAAGGGTTAGATTGTTAAACTTTAGATAAAATTATAAGAATTTCAAGTAAAAAAGAGAGCGCTATATTTTCAAGTAGACTTATAACCGGGCATATTCAATTGATTCCAAATTTGATTATTTTAGATTGAGTCAATTTAGGTTTTAAAATTTTTATATTATTTTGAGTTTGAATCATTTTGAGTTCAGGTCAATTTTAAAATTGAATCATTCAAGTTTTTCAATTGAGCTTTTTGAGTTTTTTCATTCGGATTTGACATTTAAGTTCGGTTCATTTTTTAGTTCAAGTTGAGCCAATTCCAAGGGTGAAGCCATGAATTTTTTAGAGATCCGAAATAAAATTATAAAATTTTGAAGAGATCAAGGTTAAAATTTTTTATATTAAAAAACTTAAATTATATTATTAATCTTTTAAAGAGGCCAAAAAAATACAATTTTTTGAGAAGGATTAAAGACTTCTCATTCAACCAAGGTGAGGGTGAACACCTTAGCATGCCCCTCTGGTTTCATATTGTTATTTTTTATATCAAATCAAATTAGATTAAGTTCATATTTGAATTAAATAAATCAAAATTTTAAGTTCGAGTTATAATAATAAGTCTACTTTAAAAGTCAAAGCGGAAATACTCTGAAGATTAAGATGAAAATGAAGATCTTTGAGCTTAATTTGAATTTTGGTTGTTTGGATATGTTCAGGAATGAAGGGTGTAGTATCAGTGTTTCCAAATGAAAAGAGAAAACTACACACAACAAGGTCATGGGATTTTATGGGATTCCCTCAACAAGTTGAAAGGGTCAAGACCTTAGCATGCCTCTCTGGTTTCATATTGTTATTTTTTATATCAAATCAAGTTAGATTAAGTTCATATTCGAGTTAAACAAATCAAAATTTTAAGTTCGAGTTATAATAATAGGTCTACTTTAAAAGTCAAAACGGAAATACTCTGTAGATTAAGATGAAGATTTTCGAGCTTAATTTGAATTTTGGTTGTTTGGATATGTTCAGGAATGAAGGGTGTAGTATCAGTGTTTCCAAATGAAAAGAGAAAACTACACACAACAAGGTCATGGGATTTTATGGGATTCCCTCAACAAGTTGAAAGAGCAACCATGGAAAGTGATGTTATCATTGGAGTTTTAGACACTGGAATTTGGCCTGAATCTCTAAGCTTTGATGACAAAGGACTTGGTCCACCTCCTTCCAAATGGAAAGGCAGTTGCCAATTTCAACCAAAAGACAATTTCACTTGCAACAAGTAAATTTTGTTTTTTTTTTGGGTTATGTTACTGGGTTTAGGGGTGCGTTTCGGATATAAGTATATGTTCGATATAGGAGAAATCTTAGTGCTTCAAATGTCTAACTAATATGGCTATATGTTCAAATGCAGCAAGATCATAGGTGCAAAATATTACCGCAGCGATGGAATGTTTTTACCGGATGACTTCGAATCTCCGAGAGACTCCGACGGTCATGGGACTCATACTGCTTCCACGGCAGCAGGGAATTTAGTCAACGGTGCAAGTCTCTATGGCTTTGGTTCAGGAACAGCTCGAGGAGGGGTTCCATCGGCACGCATCGCGGTGTACAAAATATGTTGGTCCGCTGGTTGTCAGGATGCCGACATTCTCGCGGGATTCGATGATGCGATCTCCGATGGAGTCGACATTATATCAATTTCAATCGGCGGAGGACAGACCAGAGACTATTTTGAAGATGCGATCGATATCGCATCTTTTCATGCCATGAAAAACGGTATACTGACCGTAAGTTCAGCAGGTAACGAAGGCCCTAGACGTTCAACGATCTCTAATTTTTCACCGTGGTCGCTTTCCGTGGCAGCTAGCACCATCGATCGCAAGTTTTCCACCAAGGTTCAACTTGGCAACAAGAAGATTTATGAGGTAATATAAATACATACATGATTTATAATCATATATCAATTTTATGATTTATAATGATAGTTATCATATATATATGTATGGTTGTATGTAGGGAGTATCAATAAATACATTTGATCTCAAGAATAAAACGTACCCTATGATTTATGGTGGAGACGCACCAAACACTACTATAGCATCTAGTAGATCATCCAGGTAACATAAACTTAGCTTCTTCTTTTTTAATTGTTCTAGTTACACATGTATAAAATTAAAATATTTTAACTTTTCGTATCTTTTTATACCATTAATATTTTAATGATCCAATCGTTGATGTGCAGATTATGTTTTCCGAATTCATTAGATAAAAAATTAGTAAAGGGTAAGATTGTTCTTTGTGATACAATACGCGCTAACGGAATAGGAGCCCTTTTGGCTGGTGCAGCTGGGACCGTGGCTCGAGACCTGGACAGCGTTGACTATTCTAACCTTTTTCCTTTGCCTGCATCTTGTTTTAACTTCGTTGACGGTCGCAGCATTTTTCAGTACGTAAACTCCACCAGGTACGATTACTCGATACGAATATAAAATGAATACACAAATGAATGTCATGTAAGACTTTGCCTATATGTTTTTGTAGTGCTCCAACAGCAACTATATTCAGGAGTAGTGAGGTTAATGACTCATTGGCTCCTTATATCATCTCTTTCTCGTCGAGAGGTCCGAATCCGATTACACCCGAGATTATTAAGGTAAATTGATGGAAAATTTAATGGTTTGACTTTTTTTGTGTCCAATATATAAAACATTAACATCTTTTTAAGGTAAAGATAGAAGTATTCGTGGGTGGACGGATTTAATTCAAGCCTACTTAGTAAATATTTAATTTAAATTTTTTTAAGCTTGTCAATATTAGAGGTGAGTTTAGTTTAATTTATCATAATTCAATTCGATTTATCCTTATTTAAATTTTTAAATTTATTTTGATAAAATGAATTTTATTTTTTATCTTTTGAATATCATTTGATCAATTTTCAACTTTTTTTTTATAAATATATCTAGAAAAATTATTTTTTCAAGTAAATAAAAAATAACCAGTAATTTTTATACCGTAATTTTAAAAAATATTTCTATATAGAACTTTTAAGTTATTTTCACCATTTTAAATATAAAATATTTATTTTTTAAATCATAAAAATTAAAATTAATTATAAATTAAACAAAAAAGTAGCATTCGGCTCGGTTCAGATAACCATAGTATTTTAACTTGTATTCCATCATCTAAACAGCTCGATTTGGATCAATCTTTGATTTTTTTTATTTTCTTGCTCAATTCTAAACAATATAATATTTAAAATTATAGTATTCTAATATTTATCTTTTATTAATATTTTAAAAATAAATAACTTAAAATATTTTTTTGATGGGATATAAATTACAATTTAATATAAGAAAATAAAACAATATATTTATAGATTTAGAAAAAAAATGGTTAGGTGAGGCCTAGCGTGATTTTGCTCTTGAATGATAAAGCTTTGAGTTTAATATTTTTATCCAAATTTTATCACATATATCATAGTATATTATTTTGCAGAAACTTGTGTCGGATTGATGGTTTTTTTTTTTTTAATTAAATTGTTGTTTGCAGCCAGATATATCAGCACCAGGGGTTCACATTCTAGCAGCGTGGTCTTCAATTTCTCCTGTTTCTTCAATTCCAGGCGACAACAGGTTCGTGACATTCAACATAATCTCAGGAACATCAATGTCTTGTCCTCATGTTTCTGGTGCAGCTGCCTACGTTAAATCATTTCATCCCACATGGTCTCCTGCTGCTATTCAATCTGCCCTTATGACCACAGGTAATTAATTATAAACCTCATAACAAATATGTTTTATAGTTCGATTAGGTACAACTTTTACTTAATATTCCAACTGAAATGTTAATTGCAGCCGCCCCTATGAGGTCTGGCATCAACATGGAAGCTGAATTTGCATACGGTTCAGGCCATTTGAATCCTTTAAAAGCTGCAAATCCAGGTCTAGTATACGATGCCAATGAAACCGATTACATAAACTTCCTATGCGGACAAGGATACGCCACTCGGTTAATACAATTATTATCCAAAGACAACTCCACTTGTCCTAAAGACACTAATGGGACAGTTTCGGAACTAAACTACCCTTCCTTTGGTCTTTCCACTTCGCCATTGAAACCATTCAACCGTACCTTCAAAAGGACCGCCACAAACGTGGGATCTCCGACGGCGGTTTACAGAGCTAACCTGAGTTTTCCGACAGGTACGTTGAAAATCAGGATTAACCCCGATGTTCTGTCGTTCAGGGCGGTGGGACAAAAGCTGTCTTTTGAAGTAATAGTGGAAGGGACAATGGATAAAGCTATGGTGTCTGGTGCTTTAGTGTGGGACGATGGTGAACACAAAGTGAGGAGTCCCATCGTTGTGTTTATTTGAACATCCTTCTATTTTGTTAACTCCATGTTTGTACGATGTAATTGGCTGCTTCATGTCTCTGTTTGCTTTCTTTGGTAATAAAACTCTTAAAAATTATATGCTACATTGAAATTTTAATTTTTCAGATATAATCTAGTTATCTCTATGATTGAATTTGGTGTTCGATTAGTGAAATTACTTAAAAATTATAATTAAAAAGTAGTATTTTTATTTATTTTTATTATTTTTACATAAAATGTTTAATTAAAACGGCTAAAAAGTAAAAACCAAATATCTAAGGGTTGAGATTGATATTAACAAGTTTTGTAAATTTTTAGGGTTAAAATTATTTAATTTTTTGGTATTAGAATTAAATGACAAATTTTGTAAATATTGAAGGTTAAATTTGTTGAATTTTAGATTTAAGATTAAATTGATAAAATGTGTAAACATTGAAAGGTGAAATTTGTTATTAGGCCAATTAAAAAATGCCCAAGTCAACCTTCCGTGAAGTCTGACTAAAATTTTAAAACCATTGTTGATGGAATTGGAAGTTTTGAAGTTTAGTGACCAAAATAGAACTTATCCAAAAGTTGGATGACCACTCAAGTTGTTTACCCAAAAATTAAATCGAAATTGCTATCGCCATTTTCTTTACTCAACAGACGTTATAGAGACAGGGCATTTGGTCTAGTGGTATGATTCTCGCTTAGGGTGCGAGAGGTCCCGAGTTCAATTCTCGGAATGCCCCTTTTTCTTATACACATTTTTCAGCTATAATTGAATGTAAAATAAATCAACCTCCAATGAGGCATGAAGGGCATTTGGTCTAGTGGTATGATTCTCGCTTAGGGTGCGAGAGGTCCCGAGTTCAATTCTCGGAATGCCCCCTTTGTCTTTCACTTTTTCCAGCTATAATTGGAGAAAGCATGTGAAGTGAACCAACATCCAATGGCCTATAAACTTTGATATCATTTCATTCTCGGTTACATTCACTTTTAACGTCCTATAAAAATGTATACCCTCTTTTTCATACAAAACCTGCTTTAAATTTACTACAACAATGTGGAACATAAATATCACTCTTCTACTGCACCCAACAAGTTTGTTATCATCAACTATTCCCTTCTATTTATCACATCTGTATTATTTTCCATCTTCAGAAAATCTCAACTGACAGTATATCACGGACGATTTTGCCGCATACTCAGTCCCATTATGCTGTACCGATGATTGTTTTGATGTAACTTAATCCTTTTGATTCTCTGGCATATCTGTAGTCTTGGAGTTCATTATTGATGAACCATCATCGGTTGGATTGCCACAGACCTTTGCTCTAGGATCAACTCCAAGATAATTAGTCAAGACCCTCTTAACTCCGATGCCACGGCGATGAGGCTTGCTGTTGTTGTTGTTGTTGCGGTTCTCCTTGAGAAAAGGAGTTCTTTCTCCCCCTGCAGGGCTGATCAGGGGTGCAGCAGGCGAGAAGCTCGGTCTGGTGATTGCTGTTTTGTATGGAGTGCTTGAGACAGGCATGACCGGGACCTTTTTGTACGTGATTAGACTAACTGTAGTAGGAACTGTTGACAAATTCTCAGAATACTTTGTTAAGTCATCGACATATATCAAATCGTCGATCCGTGCCACAATGTTATATGCCAGGCTTTCTAGAACTCTTGAATAGCTTTCAAGAATGGACTTTCCAACATCCTGCAAGTTTAAAATAAGGAATAGCTTGAATAACATTCGGGACTAGAATGAAGCAGCTTTCAGCAAAACCAGATATTTTTGAGAAAAGGGTTCGAAGTCCAAACCTTGTTGCACTGGATTTTGCTTGTATCCAACGTAGTTTGCGTCAAACCCGGGAATCGTTGCTTCAAGCAAAGCAGGAGAGTTTCAGCTCTTTCTGCTAGATATTCTCTTTTATCTCCATCAACCATCATATCTTTTACTATTTCCCATGATGATTTTGTAGTAGATTGGTTCGGATTGACTGGAGGCTTTGAATAAGATCTTCGACGCCACACGTATATTGAGGCTTCGACACGGTTCGCAATCTCAAGTGCAACATGTTCCGATGATAGATCGAGGAAATCAAGCAGGCACTCTGCCGAGAATTGATCAGATGTTATATACCTGTAAATGAAATCTCCAAGACAAGCTCTTCCACTCTGCAACACAATTTTCAGGAACTATGTCATGTGTGACACATTTGATAACAGTTTGTAACATTTAAGAGGTCAAGTAGGAACTTGTGACATTGTCCGTAGACTGGAATGCTGTCCCCAAACGGAGAACATAACAAGACAGCAAATTATGTCTAGTTTTCTGACCTTCGGGAGTGTGTCTAAATACGAAAATGGAACTTCCATTTCGGATATAGAAATGCTGTTGATTGCCATAGCAGCTTTCAATATTTGATTCGTGCACTCGCGAGTGTGATTCAATTGCTTTCTTGAATGATCGCTGAGACCACCAGTAGGCACACGGGGCACTGGTAGCCACCACTTCTCATCCTGGCGTTGCAGAGTTTTCCGGAACGAGGCAGAGCCATCGGCATCCGGGGCTATAATCCCTTGATCAACATACCAGAACTCTGTATTGGCGAAACCATCTAATATATCCTGCATAACAAAGCTAGTATGTTCTGAACTCAAGCTCGAACCCGAAAGCAAGCATTGTTAGTTCTTACCAGAAGCATGTTATCGAGTTTACGCAGGGCTGGGAGATTTATGAAAATATCTGATCTAGGCCTGCAAGTCATGACCTATGAAAAACAAAAAAAAAAAGAACAGTTAAAAGGACAAGAAACTTTATCTTTGGTGACATGTTACTCAAACTCGGGTGTGAATGTTCAAAGCTTTTAAGGCACTCGAGCTCGGGGATTGCTAGGAATAAGCATCAAATACAGATCTTTTCAGTTTTTATATCTATATATACATCAAACACGAATATTTAAAATGAGATTTCAAGAAAAAGAAAGAAGAATGAAAGCAATACCTCGAGCTTACTTCCATCTGGAAAATTTTGGCAAGAGGGTATGAACTCAACAATGTGGTCACTAACACAAACAAGCCGTTCCATCTCTCTTTTCCACATTGATTTCTTCTCCTCAGGAACGGGCTCTAATCTCCACAATTGCCCAAATGCAGTAGCTACATGCAATATATCCCAAATTAAATTGGAACAAGAACCCAGGATCTAAATATAGTAGCTACATACAATATTATAAGAGGGTATACCACAAAGATTGGTGATGGCATTTGAAATGGCCAAAGCTGTGCAAACCCCATTTCCTGAACCTGACATGTCTTCACCAAGCAACAATTTTGCAAACCTCTCTTTCATCATATCTGTCTCTACTAGAAATTTACAAAGGAAAAAATTACAATTAGATTTAAAAAAAAAAAACTAAATAAAAAACTGCAAATTTTTAAACTTATAAACAACATTACTAACCATTGATCATTGAACCCAGTTTTTTATACTTTTCATCTTCATCTCCATTTCCATTAGAAACATCTAAGTTGTTTGACGCTGAACCAGCAGCAGTAGTAATGGCTTTCCTTATAGGCAAACCCAAAAGAGAAGAAGCTGAAACGGACCCACTGGAACTACTACTACTACTACAAATACTAGAACTGCTCTCTTTCGACTCACCACCGTCATTAAAGCTAGTCAACTCAGTTGCAGACAATGACTCGGTCCAATTATCTTTCTTCTTCATTGAAGCCTCCATATTTAAATACTTCGCTAACTTAAAAAAAACACCCTACCCTTTTCTTTATCTTTGAAAACAGAAACCCTAAAAAGAGGCTAAAAGCTTTGAGTTACAACGGGAAGACCTTCGCTGAGAGAGTGACTGATGGTGAGTGGGTTAAAAGGATTTGATTTTTTGAACTGAAGACGAAGAAGAACAGATGGGACACGTGCCATTGGTTTAACGTCCCTCTTAAAAGCTGCATTTTGTGAGAAAAGGTCTATCAAAATAGGTTCAAAATAATCATGGTTAAATTGTTCTATTAGTCCCTATATTATGAGTAAATTATATATTTTAATCTATGTACTCTAATTTGATTAATCTTTATATTTTTTGGATTTTAAAAATAAGAATTTTGATAAAATAATTCCAAACACATATATCATGTCACGTTCGTTTGTTATTTTTTGCATAATAAACACATAAAAGTCATGCAATTTTAGTTAACGAAATTAAATTAGAGAATATGGATTAAATCTGTAACTTATGCACAATATGTGAAAAATAGTAGAATTTGACCTAATAGATTTAATTGCTACCAATTAGATAGTAACTGAAATTTCAAAATTCTTAAAGTATAAGGATTAAACTTGATGAAATTAAAGTATAAGAACTAAATTCATAATTTTCATATAGTACATAGACTAATAACAGAATTTGACCAATAATGATATTATAAGAAGTGATGAGTCAGCTGTCGGCTCGTATAGAGCCGATAGATGTGTCAATTTACGTGAACTACGCTTTCATCTCAGCCTAATCTTAAATGCACCGCAAAATTTAAAAAGAAAAAAATTAAATACAGGTAAGGTTGTAGTAATATCTATATTTTTATATGATAAAATGTAAATTAATATTTTTTAATTAGATATTAATACGTAATTAGTTTTTAAACTTAAAAATAATAATTTTATTGGTAAACTATTCCTTTGCTCATTCTTAAATTCTTAATAGAAGTGGTTTTTATTTTGATTAGTATTAACTTTTTTCTATCAATTTTGTCACTTAAAAAAAATAAATTAATTAAATTGGTCACTCTATTTTTAACTTGTAACGAAATGCTGGTAGTATTTTTCCACGTTAGTCATTTTAAATAGGAATCATTATTATTTTGGTCACCCTAAAATAATATGTGAAAATGTATAATTAGGCTTCCCATTACCATTTAATGACAGAGTGATCAATTTGACCATTTTCTTCTTTTTAGACTAACTAAATTAACAAAAAAAAATTAAGTGACCAAAAGAAAAGTAACCATTATTTAAACCCGCTAACGAAGTAATTTTCCCTAATTTATACTAGATTTTAAACCCAATAATGGAGGGCAATTTATCTAAAAGTACCAAAATAGATTATGGATGACGATAAGGATCCGATCCATAGGTTTGATCTCTATGGTAATGTCAAGTTAAGGTACAAAATTTGATCCAAATTAACATAAAAACAAGATATTTTGGGTAACTTTAAATGCCCAAATTATTTTTTTATTAATTAAAGGGATAAATATCAAATTATACATGAATTTTAGTTTAATATGTAATTTGATATATGAACTTTGACTTGGTAAAATTATATACATTAATGAATATATATATTTATTTTCATATTGGATTAATATAATTATTAAAATATACAATATATCAATGTAAAATGATACTAATTCGATAATGTTACTAATGATTTATAAAAATTGAGTCAAATAAATATTTCATATATAAAATTACATACAAAATTAAAAATTAAAATTTTCGTATGATAATGAACATTTAATCGAAACTCATGTAATACAAAAGTTTGGTTTCTTATTGGGGGTGAGAAAAACTAGTTATGAACTGATTCTTTTGTGGTGGAACGGTTGGACAGAGCGTTTGCACCTTTGTCTTGGATGCAATTATTTCCTTTCTTCAAGTTATATAATTTGGTCAGTGAAACGTCAGATAATAATCTTGTTTTGCTTGTTATCGTATGAGGAGGTTTAAGTTCGAAAACTCATGGCTCTCGAAGGAGGTTTTAGTGGAGTGGTATCAGGTTGTTGGAACTATTCTGCTTCAGTTGGAATAATTGAGCGTCTGCATGCTTGTAGTGAGGCATTTTGGCACTAGCACTAGTCAGCCGCTACTAACTCTGCACCTCGTATCCAAGATCTAAAGCGACGTATAACAGTCGCGCAAGCTTGTTGGGTTAATGATTTATCTTTACTGGAGTTGAACTCCCAACTTAACTTCTTGCTCTCTCAACAGGCTGTGTATTGGCGTCAAAGGGCTAAGGTTTTATGGTTGTGTCATGGGGAGGCGAATACTAAGTATTTCCACGCCCAAGAATCAAAGCGTCGTCGGATTAATCAAGTATCTATGTTGCTAGATGGATCAGGTAATCCTTGTACGTACCAGTGATGATGGTATGTGTGTGATTGTGGAAGGGTACTTTTAGGATCTATTTGTTGCATCAATCTCTCACTACAAGAAAATAAACTTGTAGCGGCGCTTTTAGCGGCGTTTTAATCGAAAACGCCACTAAAAATTGAATAAATCGAGTATTAGCGGTGTTTTTGGAAAAACGCCGCTGTAGATCGAGAATTAGCGGCGTTTTTAAGAAAGCGCCGCTATAGATTTTTATAAAAACGCCACTAAAAGATTAAGCCGAACGACGTCGTGAGCTTCAGTGGCAATAGCGGCGCTTTTTCAAAAATGCCGCTATAGGTTTGAGTATTAGCAGCGTTTTCTAGAAAGCGCCGCTATAGGTCGACCTATAGCGGCGTTTGTTTAAAAACGCCGCTAAAAGATTAAGCTGAACGGCGTCGTTTATTTTGAGCTTCAGTGGCAATAGCGGCGCTTCCTCAAAAACGCCGCTATAGATTGAGTATTAGCGGCGCTTTCTAAAAAACACTGCTATAGATTTGAGTTTTAGTGACGCTTTTAGAAAAATGCCGCAATAGATTTGAGTTTTAGCGGCACTTTTTGGAAAAACGCTGCTATAGATCTAAACTATTTTAAGGTTTGTAGATTATGGGTTTAAGGGTTTGGTTTAGGGTTGATGGTTTATGTTTTATGATTTTGGGTTTTAGAGATTGTAGTTAAAGGTTTAAGGTTTGGATTAATTAGTATTTTTAATTTATATATTAAATAATCTATTATATAGTTGTAAAAGAGATAATATAAAATTTAATATATTAAAAATATAACAAATTATTTATTGAAAAATAAATAAATAAAAAGTAGCAAATTGATATGGATAGGTAACTATCTATTTTGGATAGGACCAAATTATAACAAATTAAATAAGGTCTTATTTTTATTTTGATTTCGATTTTATTTTGATCATATCTCAAAATCGACTTTATAAACAATATAAATTAACTACACCATTCTCTAAACCCTAACCCAAGAAACCCTTAAATAATTACCAAACTTTTAATCCCTAAGTCTCAAACCATAAACCCTTAAAACTCTAAGCACTACCCTAACCATAAATCTTAACCCATTAACCTCGACTCCTAACCCTTAACCCCTAAACCCATAAACTATAGACCTTAAATTTGAAACCCTAAACCCTAAACCCTAAATTAATGACACGTAGAAAAAAATGAAAATAAAAACATATAAAAATATATGTTAAAAATGAAAAAATTATATAGTATATATTATTTAAAATAATTTTAAAGCTTTTTGGGTATAATATGATTGATTGTTTGTCAATTTATATATTAAATAAATTCTTATATAATCATAAAAGAGATGATATTAAATTTAAAATATTTAATTAATTATCATTATTATAGTTTAAGGTTTATGCATGGTTTAGGGTATATATGGTTTAGGGTTTATGGTTTATGGATTATGACGAGTTAATATTTTAAGGTTTATGGATTATGCATGGGTCTAGGGATTATGGGTTTAGGGGTTTATGGTTTATGGGTTAATATTATTTTAAGGTTTATGGATATTTCTGATTGTGGATTTAGGGATTATGCCTTATGGTTTAAGGGCTAAAGGTTTAGGGATTTGGGGTTTATGGTTTATGGGTTAACATTTAAAGGTTGAGGGTTTAGGGGTTAAAGGGATATGGTTTAGGGTTTAAGGTTCAAAGGTTTAGGGATTAAGGGTTTATAGTTTAAGGTTTAAGGGTTTAGGGGTTAATAGGACATGATTTAGGGCTTAGTATTTAAATTTTAAGGTTTAAGGATTAATGGTTTAGGGTTGAGGGGTTTAGGGATTAAAGGGACATGGGTTAAGGGTTTAGGGTAATTAGTGTTAAAAAATTTAATTAAAATTTGAAATACTATTATTTAAAATAATTAATTTTAAAGTTTTTTGGGGTTTATGACTGATTTTTTAATTTATATATATTAAATAATTTTAAATTTTAATGATTTCAAATTTTTAATAATTTTCAAGATTTCAAATTTTATGTAGTTCTTTTAAATATTAGTTAAATTTTAAAAAAGTATTTATTTAAATAAAAAAATTAAAATACTATTATTTAAAATAAAATTAATGTTTTTTGGCTATATAACTTATTGTTTTTTATTTATATATTAAATAATTTAAATTTTTAAAGGCATTAGAGGCGTTTTCCATAAACGCCGCAACAGGTATGCAATAGCGGCGTTTTCATCATGTTTTAAAATTAAACGGCGTCGTTTTATAGTATTTGTTAGTGGCGTTTGTGTAAAGCGCCGCAATAAGTTCGGATTTAGCAACGCTAGTTTATAAACGCCGCTAAAGTTGATTTTTGTTGGAAATTGGCCTGCATGCAGCATGTGAAGAAGCCAAAGTGTCAACATGCAGCCCATACAAATTCAAGCACTTAAGTTATCTGGGTAAAGCATGTGCAAGAATTCAAACACATAAGTTACCTGTAAAGTCGTGCGTGCCAAGAAGATGTTAATGCTATTGTTTCATCTCGTTTCATTTTGTTGCTTTTTAACAATGTTTTTGTAACTTAGTTCATTTTTAATTATGTTTGGATGACAAGTTGATGTAACTTGATGGTCATAGAGTGGTTACCGACTTTGTTTAAGTGTGCAAGTAATATCACCTAGTTCCAATGTAATAAGTGGAGTTAGGTAGTATTTAGGTGATGAATTTGTTGATCTTTTGACCAGGCAATGCTGGTATATGTAATGGCTTTGAGCCAAAGTTTCTTATGAATGAAATCATCGATTTTCTTCCATATGCTCCATTCTTCCTTTGCCTTCTAAAAATTCTAAGTTCTCGTTTCTCCATTCTTGATGAAGAGCTAAAAGCTTGAACTTCAAGCATTTTTCTTTCATATTTTACGGGTATAATACGTTGCTGCTGGTGCTCTGTTTGAAATTCTTCCTTACCCGGTTAAAGTGTGCTCAAAACCCAACAATTTTGTTTATATTAAAAACGTCGTTGTTTTATTGGTTTATTAGTGGCGTTTTGGTAAAACGCCGCAATAGCTTACCTTTTTAGTGGCGCTATCATGGAAACACCGCAAATGACAAATTGTTTTGGTCAAACCATCGTCGTTTTGCTGCCTTATTTTTTACCCAGACAAAAACACTTAACATTTTCCCCGTTCTCCCCTTCATTTCCCCTATTTTCCTTAGTCCCAAATCCCTAAAGAATTATCGTGTCTTCTTCCCCAATTCGACATCTGAAAAAACTATCTTTTTCCCTAATTTGAAATCCCTAAGAATCACCCTTCCCACTGGCCATTGATTTCCCATCTATAGAAAATCAGATTAACAAAGGCACAGGTTTCAGAAGTCGGCTTTGGGGTTGAAGAAAATAGTTCAAGGTAAAGAATTAGGGTATTTACTAATATTTGTGTGGAAGTTGAAATTATGACAATTTGGAGTTTTGAATCTCATCACACTACAGGAAAATAGGGCTTTAGCGGCGTTTTTAGCGGCGTTTTATTAAAAACCGCCGCCAAAATTTTGAAATTCAGAGCAGTAGCGGCGTTCTAAAAAAAACGCCGCTAAAAACAGAGCAACAGCGGCGCTTTTAGTAAAACGCCGCTAAAAACTAGAGCATTAGCGGCGCTTTTAGTAAAATGCCGCTAAAAACCAGAGCATTAGCGGCGCTTTTATTAAAACGCCGCTAAAAACCAGAGCATTAGCGGCGCTTTTAGTAAAACGCCGCTAAAAACCAGATCATTAGCGGCGCTTTTAGTAAAACGCCGCTAAAAACCAGAGCATTAGCGGCGCATTCCATAAAACGCCGCTAAAATCCAGAGCATTAGCTGCGCTTTCCATAAAACGCCGCTAAAACCCAGAGAATTAGCGGCGCTTTCCGTAAAACGCCGCTAAAATCCATAGCATTAGCGGCGCTTTTTGTAAAATGCCGCTAAAAATCTCATAACTGCTAAACCTCAAAAAGAATAATAAACACTAATCTATAACCCCTAAAACAATAATTATTAAAATTTATGATTATACAATATATTAAATATTTTCTTATATAATCATAAAAGAGATAGTATTGAATTTAAAATATTGAATTAATTCTCATTATAGTTTAAGGTTTATGGTTTAAGATATATGGTTAATTTAGTTTTAGGTTTAATTATGAGTTAACTATGGTTTAAGGTTTAGGGAGATAACTAGTATTTGAAGGTTTATGATGAATTCGGGGTTTATGGATTATGATTTAGGGTTTAAAGTTGGTTAGGGTTAAAGTTTACAATGGGAGAATTATTAACTTCTTAAGAGATAATTTCCTTCTTACCTGCTGCGATGCTATTAAGGGTGATTTTGAATGTGGAATTAGCATTTGTTGAACTATGTATAATTTCCATGCTTATATAACATAGAAATATCTTACAGATCGTGGACATTATAACTAGAGTGTTCAAATAGAGAATTAATTAATGTTTTATTAAAGCTATGTAACTTTGTATAAATAATAATGCTATTGTGTATTTTTAATTATCTATTTTTTTTGTTTAAATATATTTAGATTAAATAGAATGGCTGAAATAAAATATGTTAAAAATTAAGTTTAGGTTAGGGTTTAAGGAAATGGTACTACTATTAGTTAGAAATTAACAGAAGAACATTTGGATTTTACTAAGATTCATGTTATATTTTTGTATA
This sequence comes from Gossypium longicalyx, assembly GCA_025698465.1. Taxonomy (NCBI): domain Eukaryota; kingdom Viridiplantae; phylum Streptophyta; class Magnoliopsida; order Malvales; family Malvaceae; genus Gossypium; species Gossypium longicalyx. The sequence goes on along the minus strand of CM047000.1, from coordinate 93,478,044 downwards.
TACGTACTCATATATATTATTTAATATAAGAATATAAACATATATATATGTGTGTTTTAATTTGTTCTACACTAACATTGGCCACACGAATTCCCAAAAATATGTTTATTATGGTTTAGGGTTAATAGTTTTTAGAGTACTTTATAGTTTGGGCTTTATGGTCTAGGAGTTATGGTTGGTTTAGGGGTTACCGAATGGTTTTGGGGTTTAAAGTTTGGGGTTAGGAGTTTTGTGTTTGTGGTCTAAGGTTTGGGGTTAGGGGTTTTGTGTTTGGGGTTAAGAAAGAATGAGGTTTTTGGCCATTAGATCAAATTAAATTTATGGCTGAGATTGAAATAGAATTTTTTCTTCTTTCCTAATTTTCATACACAGTAAAGCACCAAAAGTTCCTAAAACTTTCCTTTTAATTACCGTAGCTCAATTAAAAAAAAAAATGTTTTCCTCTGCTTTTTGCTCTTCATGGTAAAAAAGGTATGAATTATATGAACACAATATCAAAGCCACAATTATTTTTTTCACATTAATGCATTTAAATAGTTAATTTTAAGTTAATTGTAAGTGAATTGAGAATAGTAAATGTTGATATCCTATCAAAATATAAATTTATTTAATTTCAAAATATATATTTAAAATAATTGATCAAAACATTCGTTGATTTGAAATCTGATCTAATCTTAAATAATTATAATACATTTAATTTTTCTAGTAAAAGATCTAAAATAGTCATAATTTAATTAAATTTATTTTAAAATTAATTTTTAGTGCTAATAAAATAAAAATTGTAAAATATAATACTAGTATATATAAAAGCATAATCCAATTGGTGTATAGGATTATCAGCCAACAAGGTAAGGAGAGCCCACTTTATCCACTCAATTCTTACGTGGCATATAAAGCTATTGAATAAATTACCATCCAACAAAATCTTCATCTCTACCTACGATCATACGATCCCACAAGCTTCCCAATATTCATAATCAATCAGTCACCACTTGCACTCAAAAGCCATATATACCCCCCAATAATGGCAGCTACATTTTCAAGCTCATCAACCGTCGTGCGCCTCGGCAGCGCCATCTCCTTCTCATCCCCACCGAACAAAACCTGCCTCTCTACAGGTACACTTTTTTATTTTATCATGAACAGTGAGACCCAAATTCGTAAAATACCGTAAAACAATAACATACATTTTGTCTATCACTTTTCGACTAAATGGGTAAAGTTGAGATTTTCAAGAATTCTGAGCTCTCAAATATGAGTTTCACCTGTGTAAAACATGCTTGGGTGAGTTTAAATTTAACTTAATGCTAGCAATAATTGGTTGATATAATTGTAAATTGTATGTTTAATTGCGTGTTGAGTGAATGTATGATTTTAGGGTTTATATATAATTTAAAAGAAATTCTAAATATATAGTTTTAAATTTTGATTAATTTGGTATTAGCGGCGTTTATACATAAAACGCTGCAAAAGATAGAAAATAGCGGCTTTTTTTAGAAAACGCCACAAAATTTCATTATACATTAGAGTAAAACAGCGTCGTTTCCTCTGAATAGTAGTGGCTTTAGCGGCGTTTCTATAATAAACGCCACAACGCGTATTAGAACGGCGTCGTTTTATAGTGTAGATAAAATAGGTGTTACTGGCGCTTTGCTAAAAACGCCGCAAAAGGTCTTATTAGCGGCGCGTTGCTGAAAACGCCACAAATTTTCTTTATTTGAAACGGCGTCGTTTTTTCTCTCCTGTGGTTTATGCCCTTTACCCGAAATCGATTTCTTTTTCGCTAAGTCATTTTCCCCATCTCGTCTTCCTTCCCCAAATCCCTAAAACAAACACCTCTTCATTTTTCCCCAAATCATCCCCTAATTCCCAAACCGAAATCCCTAACATTTTCCCCAAGTCCCTTTTTTTCCCTTAACTGTTCCCCCCATACCCAAATCCCTAACTATTTTCCTTTCCTCTCGCCGACGGTAAGAGCTGGTAAGTATGTATCTCTCTGCTTTGTGATTGTTTACTTGCCACATATTTTATTTGTAAACTATTGTTAACGCTTTTGAATGATCAATTAATAATTATATGTTAAAGTTATCCTTTATGACAATGTAGAAAATCTACCAAGTCTGCAACTTCTTCTAAAAAATTAGCACAAAGAAAAGTTGAAGGTTCTGGGGAAAGGCTACAAGGATAAATGCTATGAGCAAATAAGGAAGAGACAGTTGAAGAGCGGTTCAACCACCTTTTGACAGAGGTACTTTTCGTAATAATCAACTTAGTACATGAGAATGGTATATTGAATCCTTCTTAACCTTTCATATGATTCTAATGGTATTTTTACCTGACTTCTCCATGACGAGGACCTAAAAGTAGCTCGGAGGAAGTTAAAACGGTATGCTCAACTGATCACTATATTGGTTTCTAACTTTGTGTCCGATTCTTCATGAAGGGACTTCAAAATAGCCCACATATGGTAATTTAGTACATTGGTTGTTGTTTCTCGCATAGAAATTATTGTCTTTCAAGCCGATGTATGCTTGTTCTTTTGATTTTGTGGCATTAAGCAAAGATTGTGGTTTTTAATTAAAATTAGGAAAGGGTAAGATTTATTTTTCCCACTAAGTTTGAAAATTTCAGATTCATGATGTTGCTTTGGTGAAAATGCATGAGTTTGGATAAGGCAGAGAAATCTCAACTCGCAATTTCAATGCATGAGTTTGGATTTTGAGGTTTTATGTATTTTGAATTAAAAGGATGTAAATAGTTGAAAAGAATTATATTTTTAAGATATATATTGTTATAATACAAAATATAAGGGTGATTTGTGGTGATCGTTCACATTTTAAGAGTGTGATAGTCACTACTATAAGGGTATTTCACATCGTGAATGGTATGAAAAAAGCATACATATACATTTGTATTATGGCTGCTCCTTTGCTCCTTTGCTCCTTTAATATTTGTCCGCTCCTTTGCTCTAGTTGTTTTGATATTGCTATTGATTTTTGTTTTTCTTATGGCCGGAATTGTACTGGTCTAATGGCTAACATTTGTATTATGTTGTTTCCGTTCAGTGATTTGGTTGTTTTTATTGCTTGAATTATATTAGTAATAGCTAATTTGATTGTAGACTATCTAGAATTTTATCTTTAGTGTGGATGGTCATATATGTGCCGCATGCATGAGATATGTATTTATTCTGTGGAAGTGGTATGGATTCCTTTTTCATTCTTCATTAGATTTCTTTCTTGTTAGCGTGATGCTATGTAGAAAATATGTTCTGTTTCATACTTTTCATTTATGTCATGGCATTGTAAATAATTTTTTACAACATTTTGAACAGAAAAAGTCCATGACCATCTGAGATGTCTTATAAGGCTTGAGATCTCATAGCAAGATTTTTGGTTTTAAGTCTTGACATATGATTTTGCTTGTATTTTATTTCTTGTATCTTAATATCTTGGTTTCAGGGGTTTTTTTATTTGCTCTTTCAACATTGGTATTTATATAATATATATATATATATATATATATATAACTTTAAGCCCAATTAATTGCATAGACGATAGATAATATTTTCATAATAATTACTATTGGTGTGTATTTTCATAATATTAGTAATATATAATATTTAGTTGGATGTATAAATTGAAATATATTAAATTGTTTTTAATTTTTTTTAAATGAGTAATATTGTGAAAAATAAAATTATATTATTTCATAAAAGGTATTTTTTTATTTTAAAAATTTTTAAATTTTTAAGCGATATTTTTACATACATTAAACGTATTGTATTCAAATACTATATATATTATAAAAAAATTTAAATATTGTATTAATAGTGTATAAACTTTTAAAACAAGATTTTAAGGAAAAATCGCTGTTTTTAAAGATTGTTTAAAAATAATTTAATATTATTATTTAAAAACTATATATATATTTTGTATTATGTTACCAAATCAAATTTTGTTTTTAAAATTTTAAACTCTATTGTCAAATTAACTAAATATTTAGAAAATTAATTAGAATTACCAAAAAGACTCATATATTTAACTAAATATTCTCTAAGTTAATTTAATTGAAAATTTAAAAATACAACTATTATTTTTGAAATTACTACTCGTCTCAATCATGGAAGATACTTGGGCTTACTGTTACTTACTAAGCATAATAAGAAGCATGTTTTTGCTTCCATTAGAGAGAATTTAAGAAAATGAATCCTTAGTTGGAAACACATGTTCCTTCCTACAGTTGAAAAAGAAGTTATTAAAGCGTGGCTTAGGCTATCCTTTTTACTTAATTCAGATTTTTAATTTTTGTTCTCATGATACCATTGTTGACGTAGCTTCATTTTTAGTAATTCTTGTAGCTTCTATTTTTGTTATCATTTTATTTGTTAATTCCAACTGTTATTAGCAAATATAATTGATATTATACCAATCATTAAATGTTGTTTATTTTAGAACTCATTTGATTGTTTTGTCGACCAAAAGCAGACTTACGTTTCTTCAAATGCAATGAGTAGGAAGTCTCTCGACATTATTAGAGATCAATCCCAAGCATCTCCAAATAAACCCTCAAGAAAACATTTCCAATTCAATCAAGGTAAACATTGTCTTCCTAACATTTATGTTTCTTTCAACATGTTTTTCCTTTTATGTTTTTAATGTTCATGATGAAAGATTCAACATCTCTTACAAGGCTTTGCTATTCCACATAGAATGTAAATACTCACACACAAAAATGCTAGTTAATGACTTTAACAATTATCATATATCTCGAGACTAAAATTTTAAAATTTAAAAATACAAGAATTAAGAATGATCGAAATGGAAAGCATTGACCAAACTTATAACTTTACGCATAGTACAAGATTAACAACATAATTTAACTAAACAATTAACTATTACTAGCAACAAGATGACAGGGTAAAATGTCCAATGTTGGTAACTAACTAAAAGCCTTGTAAGAGAATCTTGTATTAAACTTTGACAACCAATGTAAACCCTCTTTTCTTTTGTATAAATGCCCCTTAAAGTCCCCTGTACTTTTTGCAACTAAACAAATTAGTCCCTCTCTGAAGAAAACAGATTAATGGGGACCCAAACTTAATTCTCATAGGTGGATAATGTAATGAATTGAATTATAATTGTACAAGTAATTCTTATGAGTTTTTATCGAGTCATTTCGAGTTAAGTTATTTTTATTATAAATATATAATAATTATTATTTAAGTTAAATTTTCTGCAAATGAAGTGAGTTGGAGGTGAAAAATATCTCATCCAAGTTCCAATGTAGCAATGCCAAACTTATGAGATTAGGTGAACCATCCTACCTATGGACATAACTTAGACGATATTGAATTAGATAATAACTAAGAAACTACGAAGTCCCCTGGTCAATCATAAATACGCAATAAATTTCTTCTTAAGTGAGATACACGTTTTGACCAACCCAAAGCATTTGCTACTTACCCATACATACCAAAATAAATATTGAATACTACTACACGAAAATAATAAAAATAATATAATGCATTTTTATCTTCATAGAATTATATTAAATCAACCCTCTAAATATAAATTTAGTTGGTATTAATATTATTGAAGACATTTTCAAAAGATAATAACAAAAAATTTATCATAAATTGAAATTTATGTTAATATAAAATATTTTAGATATAATTATAACAAATATATATACTATTATTTAAATCTTTGATTGTTTTAGTATTGAATATTTATATAACATTAATTTATTTGTAATTTACTTATAAAATTTAAAGTACGATTCTTTTTGATATTATTATATTCAAATTATTATTTTTTATATTAATAATGTTTGATTTTAGTACTTAATATTTTTAAAGGTATTTGTATAAAAACAAGATTCAAAGTATATAGGTGGAAACCTAACGGGTTGCCTTATATCTCATCAGAAGATATAACGGATCCTCCTAGGTGTAACAACGCCACGTATGATGAATCTTAAAAAGCCGCTAAAAGAGTTGAAAAATGTTCTATCGAGCTCGTTGACTATTGAATATTTATATAACCTTAATTTGTATTAAAAAAAGATTTAAAAATTACTATATATTGTTTTATATTAATAATGTTTGATTTTAGTACTTAATATTTTTAAAGGTATTTGTATAAAAACAAGATTCAAAGTATATAGGCTGGAAACCTAACGGGTTGCCTTATATCTCATTGTAAGATATAACGGATCCTCCTAGGTGTAACAACGCCACGTATGATGAATCTTAAAAAAAGCCGCTAAAAGAGTTGAAAAATGTTCTATCGAGCTCGTTGACTATTGAATATTTATATAACCTTAATTTGTATTAAAAAGATTTAAATTACTATTGTTTTATATTAATAATTTTTTATTTTAATATTTAATAATTTTAAAGGTCTTTAAAAGTTATAACTAATTTTTATCAAAATAGTATTAATATTGATCATTACTTAAATAAGTTACATAACTCACGTAACTTACATAATTTACATAACAACCTACATAACTTACATAACTTACATAATTTATATAACTCACATAACGTATATAACAACTTACATAACTCACATAACTTACATAACTTAACTAATACATGTAGTTTAATCTAATAGTTTCTTTAAAAGCATATAGTTTAAAGTTCAAATTTCATAACTTACATAATTTACGTAACTTAAATAAAACATCAACAACTTACCCGTGTAACTTATTGCCAACTTTAGACATCAACAACTACGAAATGGATAGGACTTGGATGAATTTATCAAGGGGAAGCAACGAGTATCGAAATGGAGTGCAAACTTTTTAGATATTGCATTTCACAATTCAAGCCAAGAGAATATGATTCTTTGCCCGTGTAAGAAGTGTGGCAATATCTATTGGCGTTATCGTGAAGTTGTCTACGAACATTTAATTGTTGATGGCTTCATTCGGGGGTATAAAAAATGGATTTTCCATGGTGAGTGTACACCCAGTGGAGCCTCTTCGACGATTAATTCAAAGTTATCCTTATAGTGGTTACGGTCAATATGTTAGAGAAGATGACATGGAAGGTATCTTTGCGGGATGCATTTAATATGCGGAGCGAAGGTTTTCAATCATGTCCACCAAACTATGTTGCATCCGATGATTATAATATCGGTGGAAATACATTCATGGAAACGGGAAGAAGTGTGCCGGATGAACAGCCGAATGAAGAAGCCGCAAAGTTCTACACGTTACTTGGTGAAATGAATGAAGAACTTTATGAAGGATCAAAATTTTCGACAATGTCATTCTGTGTTCGCCTTTTTCACTTAAAATGTTTAGGAGGGTGGAGCGGAAACTCTTTGACAATGCTGTTAGAGCTTTTGAGAGAAATGTTCCCATTTGCAAAAATCCCTCAATCATGCAAAGACATGAAGAAAGTGATAAAAGATTTGGGCCTTGGTTACAACAAAACTCATAGTTGCCCAAATGACTGCATGTTGTATTGGGGTGATCGAAGAAATCAACAGTCTTGTCATGTTTGCGGTAAATCTCGTTGGATAAATGCAGATGCAGAAGATGTTAATGATGGTGAATATGAGACACAATCAAGAAGAAAGCCGAGTAAGATTTTGCGATATTTTTCGCTAATTGTAAGGCTTCAAAGGCTATTCATGTCGTCAAAGACAGCCGAGTTTATGACGTGGCATCATGATCAACGAACGGATGATGGATTACTAAGGCATCCTGCAGATTCTTTAGCATGGAAATCATTTAACAATAAGTTTTCAAGCTTTGCAAGTGATCCTCGGAGTGTGAGGCTCGGCCTAGCATCGGACGGATTTAATCCTTTTAAGATCATGAGCACCTCATACAAGATTTGGCCCTGTGGTGCTTGTTCCTTATAATTTGCCTCCATGGCTCTGCATGAAACAATCTTCTTTGATTTTATCTATGATTATCCCCGAGAGAAAGGTCCGGAAATGATATTGACATATATTTGCAGCCACTTATTGATGAGTTAAAACAATTATGGGCGGGCGTTGAGGCGTATGATGTTGTTAGAAAGGAGAACTTTTACTTTACGTGTCGCTTTGATGTGGACAATTAATGATTTTCCCGATATGCGAATTTATCTGGTTGGAGTACCAGAGGACGTTATGCTTGTCCTTGTTGTGCTGCACAAACGTGTTCACAGTGGTTGTATAATGGGAAGAAGTTCTGCTATATGGGGCATCGACGGTGGTTAGATGCAGATCATAGATTTAGATTTCAGAGGGCTTTATTTGACGGTACTGAAGAGTTCAGAAAAGCTCCTGAGCAGACCGTTGGATCTGAAATATTGTTCATGTTAAAAGATATTGATTTCAGTTACGGAAAGCTCAATCAACCATCCAACAGGCAAACAAATAGACGACCGAGGGATGAATCTGATGATGAATCTGATTTGGAAGATGACCCTAATGAGGCGGACTTGTGGAAGAAAAGAAGTATTTTTTTGAGTTGCCTTATTGGGAGCATCACATATTACGTCACAATCTTGATGTGATGCATATTGAGAAGAATGTCTGCGAGAACATCATCACGACAATTTTGAACGTCGATGGTAAATCCAAAGATAATCTTCAGAGTCGACTTGATTTAGTTGACATGGGAATTCGACGTGATCTTCATCCTCAAGTACTTTCAAATAGAAGATATCGGTTACTCGCTCCAATTTTTTCAATGTCGAAGGAAGAGAAAGAAATGTTCGCATAAAGTGTTGAAGGATATAAAGGTCCTGATGCATATGCATCAAATATATCTCGATGTGTAAGTCTTAAAGATCAAGATCTGTATTCATTAAAATCACATGACTATCACATCTTGATGCAAGATCTACTTCCAGTTGCTTTTACGGTGTTGTATGTCAAAGAAGGTAACGCCTCTGTATAATTGAATCTATCGAATATAATGAAAGCAATTTGTGGCAAAGTTCGAACGTTGAAGAACTTGAAAAAATACAAAATCGAGCCGCTTTGACATTATGCAATTTGGAGAAGATCTTTCCACCTTCCTTCTTCACTATTATGGTGCACCGTAATTCATCTCCTCGTGAAGCAATAATTGGTGGACGGTGTTCTATCGTTGGATGTATCCCATAGAAAGGTGCTAATTTATTTCAAGCTCTTTCATTCATTCAACTCTATACATATAGTTACAACCTTTGATAATGTAGTATATCGTGTTTAGGTTCTGAGAGCAAATTAAAGTCTTATTGCCGTAATAAACGTTATCAGGAAGGATCAATTGTCAAGGCTACTACTGGCGAGAGGAATGTATGACATTACGTTTCTAGATATTTAGAAGATGTTGAAACAAGATTGAATAGACCAAGTAGAAATGCTGGGCTCAATGATCCTAACTTGGCGAAACTTATTTATTTCAAAGTTATGGAGAACCAATCGGCAAAGTTGAAGTTGCGGAATTAGATGACCGATCTTGGATACAAGCACATAGATATGTTCTTTTCCACCACGATGCAATTCAACCATTATGCAAGTAAGTTCTAGAATATGATACATATGATAAATATTCATCTTCTTGATTTATTTATTTTCTAACCAACTAAACCTGTTTTCAACATAGTGAGTACAAACAAATATTGAGATCTCGTTCACGCTCACGAAGATTACCACATCGAGAGATTAATAAGTTATTCATCGAATCTTTTCATGAATGGTTAAGCCAAACGGTATGCAACGTGTTCTTTTATTATTACTCAAATCATATTCCGATTCAAATTATAAAGTTTTCTCATAACATTTATAATTATTACTCAAATCATATTTTGATTCAATAGGTTTGGAGTGGGAAGGCCGTTAGTAGTGAAGTTAAATGGCTTTCCTGTGGTCCGAATCGATTAGTGAAAAGATACTGATGGCTTCATCATTAATGGATTCAGATTTCATACCAAATATCGGGAGAGATTGAGGCGAACCCAAAATTGCGGACTAGTTGTTAATTCTTCTATTACGAGTTATGCTAGTGCTAGGGATAGTAATCCTGTCGAGGGAAATGTGGATTTTTACGGACTTCTTACGGATATTATTGAATTGGATTACTATGGAAAATGGAAAGTTGTCTTATTTCGAGGTGATTGGGCTGATGTGAATATCGCTCGTGGTATTAAAAACGATCAATTCGGGTTTACAATGGTGAATTTCTCTCGATTGATTCACACGGAGAACAATTAATAGACGAGCGTGCACGTATTTTCTTCTCAAGTGAAACAAGTTTTTACTCGAAAGATCCAATTGATGAGGGTTGGTATGTTGTACTCAAACAAAGCAGCCCTAGAGACTTGTTTGACATGGGCAATGAAAGTAGAGATGATATCATTGAAAGATCGAAACTTTGCCTTTTCCACAACAAAACTTAAATGAAAATATCCCTAGTACTAGTACGCATTTTCAATGGGTTAAATCGGGATGTGGATGAAGATATTTACGAATTATAATGTAGTAAGAATTTACAATTTTTACTTATATGTAATGTTATTATTTTAATCTTGCTCATGTTATATAATTTAACTATTTTATGTGTAATCGTTGTTGTTCTAATTTGTTATTAAAATTTACACCGTTTTATGTTTATTGCAGAAAAAATGCGTAGAAGAAAGTTACGACATTTAAATATTGTTGAGAATAATCCAAATTCGAAGAAGGCAATAGTGAACAACAAACGATTGTTGGATCTTCAAGTGTGCTGGGAGGCAGTTCACGATATACTGCGAAGTTCGTGGTAATGTTTAGTTTGTTTTACATGCGTGTTCGCTTTTATTATTAATTTATTTTTATTTTTAATATAATAATATGTCATTTTTAGTTGAGAGTGCCGGACGCTTGCAGAGGTAGAGGTAAATGACGCTACTTACAGATTTGTATGACTTAGCTCCTACTGAGCGTGTCAAAGTTCGTAGAAATAATCATGGTCAGCCTGTCGGAACTGAAGCTCAAGTTTTAGCTGGCTATTTGGGCATTCTTGCACGAAATTCAAATATGTTGCCCATCAACTACGAATCATGGCATCACATGCCCGATAAACAACAAAAATCAAGCTCTCGACAATATTAAGGTAAGAAAACGTGAAATTAATCTATAATGCTTTGGTTTAAGTTTAATTTTTATTTACTTTTTAACCTTCTGCGTTTTTAGGAGAGATTTATTTTAGAGGTCTCTGATGACTATATCAAGAAGACCTTGGGCAAAAATGGAGAGATAATAAAAGTACTTTAAAAAACAATATTTTAAGAAAGACATAAGTCTCGAGGAAAAATTGTGCAATGTCCCACGGGAATCTTGAGAGGTACCAGTGGGAAGATACTGATTAGATTTTGGAATTCAAAAAAGGAGAGGTATTACGTACTTTCAAACTCTTCTAAATTGTTTGGTTTCTAGTATTTACTATATACATAATAATAATTACTCAATGTAGGACCGTGAGCGTGTTGGAACAAGTAGTAGTGAAACAAAAATTCACACACACACGGCAGTGGTCGTAGAAGTTTTGCTCGCATAGTTTGAGGCCGAGGTATTATAAATTTATTAATTTTATCAATTTACGATGAGTCTCTACTACTAAATAATATTTTTATTACTATATTCTAGGAAGTCTCGTCTGGTCAAAAGTTGGACGCCTTGACTTTTTGACATTACGCATAGGAAGAAAGATGGATCCCCAATGACATCCGAAGCCGGAGAAATTATGGTATATTAACTTAATAAAATTTGATTTGTTCTAAATTATGTTGCATTCTTTTTTAAATAATGTTATGTTATTTTCTATTTTTTTTCATTATATATTTCGTTTCTAACTCTTTCATTTATTTTTTAGGAGAGACTAAAGGAAAAGAAGGCGGAGTACGAAGCGACTGCTTCGACCCAATATTTTGGATCCAGCTCCCAGCAATACATGCCTTCGGGAAGTCAAGCTCAAGCTGAAGTTCATAGGTTAAGAGATCAGCTAGCTCAGATGCAAGCGAGCACAGTTGAGCAAATTGCAGAGGTTCAAAGAAAATATGAAGAACTCCAGCAACAACTTCTAGCCGATGCTGTGAGAAGAGAGGCAAATGCAGAAGAATGAGGGAGGCAATGCAGAAGAATGAGAGAGAGCGAGCAGAGAGCAGAAAGTATGATGAGCTACAGCTACAGCTTCAACAAATGATGAAGATGTTTCAGCAATCGCAGCAGCCGCCTTCTTAGATATTTATTTGATTCTTCTGACGATATTTTTAACATTTTTACATTGAATATTATTGTAACAATATACTTAATTATACTTTATTTATTAATGTAAATCATATATCATTCATTGAATTTAAAGTATTATTTAGGTTTAATGTTATTGGTTGGATTTGTATGTCATATTTACTGTTATTGGTTGCATTTCTAATGCAGGAGGGTTCAATATTGGTTAAAATGCAATGATTTCAATCTGTAAATTTAGCGGCGTTTTTACGGAAAGCGCCGCTAAAGGACTCTACTTTAGGCGGCATTTGTGGAGAAAGCGCCGCCAAAAGGTTTGTACTTTTGGCGGCTTTTTTTGTGTAAGCGCCGCTATAGGTCAGTACTTTTAGCGGCGCTTCGCAAACAAACGCCACCAAAAGGTCTGCACTTTTAGCGGCGCTTTACCGAAAACGCCGCTAAAGGTCTACACCTTTAGTGGCGTTTGTGGATAAAAACGCCGCTAAAGGTCTACCCTTTACTGGCGTTTATGGGCAAAAACGCCGCTAAAGGTCTACAACTTTAGCGGCGTTTTTGGGTAAGCGCCGCTAAAGTTCTGCACCTTTAGTGGCGTTTGTGGGTAAAAACGCCGCTAAAGGTCTAGAACTTTAGCGGCGTTTTTGTGTAAGCGCCGCTAAAGGTATGTGCTTTTAGCAGCGTTTTTTTGCTAAGCGCCGCTAAAGGTCTATGCTATTACCGGCGTTTATGGTAAAGCGCCGCTAAAGGTATCTACTTTTAGCGGCGTTTTTCTCTCGAACGCCGCTAAAAGTGATGACTTTTAGTGGCGTTTTTTTCACATAAACGCCACAAAAATTTGGCGCGCGCTTCTGTGGCGCTTTTTTCTGGCGCTTCTAAAAGCGCCGCTAATACATTTAGCGGCGCATATAAGCGCCGCGAAAAGCCAAAAAAAACGCCGCTAATAATCTGTTTTGCTGTAGTGTCATATTTAATTTGGGAGAAAGATGAAGTTTAAATGTGAAAATGATATATATATTTTATACTGTGTTTATATGTTTGTTTCATCAATTAGCATGTTTTGAAGTTCAAAAATTTGTTATCCAATTTAATATGTAACCTTGATGCATCCGTAGGTAGTGGTTTATATATATTTTCATCTTCAAAAGCATGACCAGTTGATGATTTCTTGCTTGTTTCATCGGTAGAATTTTGTTTTGGCCTATCTTTTCTTTTTCAAATTCTTTTGCCTATCTAAGCAATTTTCTTTGTCATTTTGTGTTCGGTAATTAAAAAAATAGAATGATAAAATAAATTTGTTATCCAAAGTCATGTTGCTTTTTCCTAAAGTACTTGTGTCCAACACTTGTGTTTGACTCACATTCGAACATATAGGTTTGGAGAGTCCGATCCTCCAAATATGGATAAATTTATAATAAAATTGAGCATACATGTGTTGTAATAGTCAGATATCGGACGCTCATCCCGCTTCTAGGTAACATAAATCCTAAGTGGTTAGTAACCCCTCTAAGTTGGTGGCTAGTAGTGAGTGACTGATGCCTATACTTTTTGTCATTCGGTTGGAAGAGGGGAGTCGAGCAGAGAATTTGCAGTGTGAGAACTCGTCGTGCTCGCGTCTTGATCACTTAGAATCTGTGGATCTTTGAGAACCCGTCGAGAATGGAATAACGTGCGATTCAAGTGTATCCTTGTGGACTACATGTTGCGTATGTCATATTATGACACTGCAAGGAAGCTTCTTTGAAAGTAGCAAAATAGAGGTAAATTATATGCATGTTTCATTTGATATGTAGGTGTTACAATTGTCATTCTTTGAATATAAAGTTTTCCACTTAAAAATTTTCTCTAGTTTGTTTCTTATTCTAGCTATTGGAGAATATGAAAGCACTACCATGTTATTTCTTATTCTATAAGAGTTAATATTTGGTAAGCAAAAATAAAATAAAATAAATATAATGTCATATTTAGCCTTTTAGGTTTGTATTTTTTTGTTAATTTGGTCGTTTTTTTTTTTTTTTTTTTTTTTTTGAGTTAAATTTGACACATAACCTTTTCTAAAAACCAAATTTGACCATTAACCTTTTGAAAAATAATTTAAATGATGTTTTCTTAACAAGAAAGCTAACTAAAATGTTAAACTTTTAAACATGAGCCTAATAGTTCACATGTATTTTATGCTAATTTTTTTTAATTTTATGAACTTTTTATATATTTTAAATTTTAAATTTCATTTCTTTCATTTTTTAAATTATTTGTAGATGTGACATAAAAACAAATGGTGTTATAATAACATGTTGTGCATATTGATTGTCATGTGAATTGCCATATAGTCAATATTAAAAAATAATGTTTTATTCATTATTTTTATTTAAATAAATAAATAAATTGACTTTTTAAAAAAAATTAATGATCAAATTTAACTGATCAAATTGATAAAAAAAATATAAACGTAAAGATTGAATTTTTCATTATGCAAAATAAAAATAAATTTTCGATGCATTTGCCCCTAAAATTATGAAATCTTAGACCATGGATGCATTGACATTATAAATCTCCATGTACTATAAATTTAGCTGACTTTTACTTATATTAGCTCATCGCTTTGCTTTTGGCCTTGGCGACAGACTAAATTTAGATAATTATTTTCCTTTATTGGCTACATCTTCTTTTAGAAATTAAAGTGCTTTTTTTAATAAAAAAATTGCAACTTGTGGTTCTGTTATCTCATATATGCAAGTTGCATTAGAATAATTAATATGTTTGCGCATTGTTTCATCACCTTTCAATCTTGTATTAATTAAGCAATATTTCAATATTAAGAACATGAATGATATGTAGGATCCAAAGAGATATGCTAACAACTTCAAGTAAAGAGAAATAAAAGAATGATTTATTAATATAATTTTTTCACCTTTTTAATTAATTAACAAAATCCCTAAAGTTAGTTGGTTTAGGAAAGGTTAAAACCAGACCATTTGTCCTTAAGTGTTTCCACTAATAAAATAATTTAAGACCTCCTTTTTTTTTTCTTTTTTTTTTGAAGTCACATATAGACATTTGGTGGAATGAAAAAAAGTAATCCCCAAAACCCAATGTCAACATTGTGCAACTTTGTTTTATATTAAGACAAATAGACAACCATCTTTATTTGGAAACACAACAACAACTTATTTTAAGTGAGGAACATGGATTAACCAAGATTAGATTAATAATATGAGGCCAAATGTAGAGTTTAGGGTTATATTTAGGTATAATAATGGCGAGTAAATCCCAATTAATGAAGCAAAGGTGTGGAGAATCATAATCTTGTTTTTCGCTTTTAAGGTATAGGCTTCAATAAAACAATTTTAATATTGTTTTTGGCTTACTTTGTCTGCACATTGTTTCAATTAGGGACCGCAAATTTATCTGAATCGGATTAGATCGAAATTTAGAGAAGAGTATTGAACCTATTAATACGAATTGGTTGAACTGAATTTTTAATTTTATGATTTTCCACATCGTCAAATAAAAAACTTACATAATACATAAATATATTTGATATCATAATTTACATAACTTACATAACTTATATAACTTACATATATATATATAACTTACATAAATATATATCATATCATAACTTACATATATATAACTTATATAACTTACATAACTTATATAACTTAGATAAATATATAATTTACATAAATATATATCATATCATAACTTACATAACTTACATAATACTTAAATATATATCATATCATATGTTACATACTAGCTTACGAAACTTACTTAACTTACATAATACATAAATCTATACTTGAAAATCCCGTAACACTTTTAAGAGACCAGATAGCTCAAATGCAAGCGAACACGGTTGAGCAAATTGCCGAGGTTCAACGAAAATATGAAGAACTCTAGCAACAACTTAGAGTGGAGGCAGCAGAGAGGGAGGCAGCAGCAGCGGCGGCAGCAGCGAGGGAGGCAGAGGCACGAGCGAGGGAGGCAGAGGCAGCAGCGATGGCAGCAGAGCAGAGCAAAAAGTACGATGACCTTCAGCTACAGCTTCAGCAAATGATGCAGATGTTTCAGCAATCGCAAAAGCCGCCATCTTAGACATTAGTTTTGTAAGAATGTTTTTAACTTTTTCACATTTAACATTATTGTAAGAATATTTTAAATTATACTTTATTTATTAATTATATCATATATCTTTCGTTAAATTTAAAGTATCATTTAGAATTAATGTTTTTTTGTATTTTTTATGCTAAATTTGTTGTTTTTGGCTGCATTTTATAATATATTTGTTGTATTTGGTTGGATTTTAATGCAGGAAGGATTGGATATTAGTGAAAAAAATATATTGCAAATCTGCCAAAATTAGCGGCGTTTTGGGAAAAGCGCGCTAAAAGTAATGGCTTTTAGTGCGCTTGCAAAAAAACGCTTGCTAAAAGTAATGGCTTTTAGTCGCACTTGCTGTTAAAAACGCCGCTAAAAGCCATGACTTTTAGCGGCGCTTTTTTAAATAAACGCCACAAATTTTTGTGGCGTTACCTATAGCGGCGTTTTCTGTAGCGTTTTAAAAAGCGCCGCTAAAGGCTAAAAAAAGCGCCGCTAAAAGTCTATTTTCTTGTAGTGTCTTATGATTATTCTGCATATGTCGAGTTTGCGCCTTCTGTCAATGTGGACCAGAATGCACCCTTGCTTGCTGCATTTGAGACTTGAGAGTTTAAGGAGGCGGTTATGTCAGTGCACCTAGACAAAGCATCGGGGCAGGATGGTCTGAATCTTACATTTTTTCAACGGTGTTGGCCTATTGTTGGACAGGGTGTGTATGTGCAGTGTTGCTCTTGGCTGGAGTGAACTATTTCCGGGAATGCTTAAACGAGACTATTGTAGTGCTAAGCCAACTTCTAGGAAAAGAAGGATAAGCCAACTTCTAGGAAGGATCTTAGGCCTATAGCTCCTTGCAATGTTCTATACAAGATTCTTGTGAAGGTCCTTGCTAGTTAGTTAAAAAAAGTTACTATTGACGATTTTTATTCCAAGATGATTAATTACAAATAATATTCTAATTGCGTTTGAGCTAATCCATTGTTTGTGAAAGAAAGGGAGAGAGAGCAAAAAGGGGAGGTTGCTATGAAGATCGATATCTATAAGGCTTATAACCAGATTGACTAGTTTTTTTTATAGTTTATAAAGAGCAAAATGGGGTTTGAGCAGTGCCGGATTAATTGGATCATGTTGTGTGTGACTACAATGAGTTACTCAATCTCTCTGAACGGTTGGAAAGTTGGGCCCATTTCATCGCATCGGGGTTTATAACAGGGAGATCTATTGTCTCCATATCTATTTATACCGTGTACTGAAGACCTCAGCTATTACTCTGAAAGGTTAAAGCATATGGCTTATACCAAATATGCTTATACCAACATAAGCCACAAACCACTAAAACAACCATTATAGTTTGCATCTTTACACACATAGTTCATCTTTAAATTGGCACAAAACATAATCAAACTTCTTTTGTACATATATTGTCATTAACCTATTTACATGTCACTTATAACTAGACCAAAATAAGTAAATAGTTACAAAAAAAGTTGATAAATAGTGTGATTTCCCAAGACGATTCAATTGACTGTACAAATTCGAAAGTTTACAAGGAAAAAAACAAAATGAGATAAGCTTACTTAAAGCTTAGTAAATTTGTATAAAACTTAAACACATCGTGGTTAATATTTCATAATTAGCATACATACATATCATTCCATAATCTCTTACACCTTTCACAATATAACCAAATAGGTTAGTACATCATTTCTTACAATCTATTAACATGATAAGCACATGATTCATATATAACTCATACTCAACATTTTCATTCATTTCTTTATCTTATTTTTCCCACGGAACTATAGTAAATTAACTTCAGATACTCGGGACAATTTTGCTCACACAAGTTGACAATTGGAACATTAATCATTACTCGATGTTGCCAGCACAAAGTGTCTGATAACTGTAACACCAATTCAAAGTACTTGATAACTGTAATCACCGACACATAACCTGATAAACCCTAATAACATGTCATTTGTATCCTAATCATTCACTAAGCTCACACGGACCTTAACTCATTTCCAGGGGCGAAGTCACGAGGCTGGCATGGGTCCCGACCCCCCCTAAAATGTAAAATTGCATTTTAGGCCCTTAAATTTTTTTTTAAAATTTTAAATTAGTAAAGGTAAAATTACACTTTGGCCCCCTAAAATTATAAAAATTTGATTTAATCATTTACAAATTATAAAGATATAAACCATAAAAAATTAAAATTTCATCTGGCCCCCCCTAAAAAAATTTTCTAGCTTCGCCCTTGCTCATTTCCCATATTCTTTCCATCTTTATAATATAACACCATATTCAATATGGTCATTTTCATACCTTGTAATAGTATAATTCATTTCAAACAAGTATAATTGTTATACTTTACATTTCAGTCCCTCGATTCCACATCAATACTTTTCTCAAATAACCATACCAATAATTATACATTTATACACATACAAAATTCAATTCAAACATTTTATAAATAGAAAAAACCTAATACAAACTTACCTAAATAAAACAGCTACAAACACCACACCGAGGATTACTCTGCAACTTTCCCCTTCTCGCGGTTATTTACCGGTTGGTCCGTTTCATGATCTATATAATAATTTAACTCAATTAACCATTTCAAATACCTTAAATTATTTAAATACATGCACTTGACCTTTTAATAACATTTTACATTATTACCTTGAACTTGTAGCGACGCAAAAATTTTTTTAGCTTGGTCGCTAATCGTGGCGATTTATTAAACATTTGAAAACCAGCTTTCGGTTTTATTTAAAAAAAAAAAAGGAGTCGCCACCGATCTTTTTTTCTAGGTGTGATCGGACACCTGATAAAACCTTTTTTAATAGACGAAATTTATTTTTTTGGATAAGAAGAAGGCCGATTTTAGGTCTACGTCAAAATCCAGAGAAAATGGAGGTCCGGGAGTCGGTTACGCACGAGGAAGGTATTAGCACCCTCGTGACGCCCAAAATTGGTATCTTATTAAATGAACGTTGTCTTAATTTTCAAAATTGCAAGTTCAACGTAACATTGAATCGTGATCCGATTTAACACGAGAAATTTCAAGTTTCGTTTTCTTTTGAGAAGGACATACCGTTTTAACACGAGTCGATTGATATTCACCCAACATAGCGATGAAATTGATGACATAGTATTTAAATCGGTACGTTGCCTTGCTTATTGAAATAAATAAAAACACGAATAAATATTTTAAAATAATGAACAACGAGATAACGTATAAAAATGGGCGGGAAACGAAAGATAATAGTTGGAAATACATCAAGGCACATAATACATACAACAATAATATTAAAAAAACAATGACAATGCACATGATATTAAATGTAACAATAGTATCAAATACGAGAACACAATGAGAATACAATGAATATACATATGTAAAAAATGACATTAAGAGTATGTACATAATATATACTTATGCATATATATGCATAATTAGTAATAATGTTGGAAATATACTACATATAATGTTTGAAATATACATGAAGTGATAAAAATATACATAACTATTAATGCTAAAGTATATACATATGAAAGATGTTTACATAATAGTACTAAATATAAATACTAATATATATATATACATATACATAATATATTTAAAATGAACATATACAACATACATATATAATAAAATGCATGAATACTATGATGTTTTAAAGGAACATATATACGTAATAAGTATAATAAAAATAATAAGATACATAATATAAGAATATAGGAGTATTAAAAATATAAATGAAAATAATGAAGAAATGAAAGAAAAAAAAATAATATGCACAATAATATAATAAGGGAATATCATAACAAGTACTAAAATATCTATATATATATACATGTATAATAATGAATAATATGATATACGAAAATGATACTAAAAAGTATATATACGTGTAACAAAATATATGTACTAATATTAATAGTAATTATGATAAGAATAAAATAAATATAATAATATATACATAAGATGGTAAAAATGTATATATAACATAGTATTCAAGAATTTATACATGAGATGATATAAAAATATATACATGGAATAGCAAAAGAAATATACATAATATATAAAAATATATGATATTAAAATATGTACATAAATATATAAAATATTAAAAGAAGACATATGTACAAAACATATATAAAAATATATATATATACACAAAATAGTATTAGAATATTTACATAATGTATATACATATAATTACAATGTAAAAAGACATATTAATATTAATAATAATACTAATATTACATAAAGATATACTTATATATATATATATATATATATATTAAAGATATATGCATATATGATATAATACATGAATAATACGATATTTAATATATACATAATATGTATAATAAAAATAAGAATATACATGATATATAAAATATATACGTATATAACAAAACATATAGAAATATTGGTAATAATAACGATAACAATAATATTGAAATATAAAAGCAAGTAGCATTAAAAATATTAAAATAAAAAAACTAAATACAAATACATATATGTATACACATATAACAAGAGTACAAACTAACATATATAAAAAATATAATAATAATAATAATAATAATAATAATAATAATAATATCAATAATATAAAAATCTCAAGAATATTTAAATTAAAAAAATAAAAATAAACGAAAAAAGGATTAAAATTAAACTAAAAACAAAGTTGTGGGGCTGATTTGAAAAGAAAATAAGAAGGAGAGGACCAGATTGCAATATGCGCGCAACATGGGAGGACCAAAACAAACAATATCCCAAATCATTAAAACGCTTGGCGCTTGGTGCGGGCTAAATTGAAAACCTCAAAGAATTAGGTGGTCAAATTGCAAAATCGTAGGAACTTAATTGCGAACTCTCAGAAAAGCGGAAGGGCTAAATGCGCAAATTGCCTTTCCGCTAAAAACACGCGGATCCTGACCTGGAGCGGGTCGGGTCGACCCGACCCGGGGCCAAAACGGCGTCATTTTTAATTTAAACCAGGGGGTCCAAAACGGTGCATTTTGACCCCCTATAAAAGTCAAAAATTTTTTAAAAAAACATTTGTAGCGGCAGAAAGAAAAAAAAAAGAAAAAGAGAGAAGGGAGAAAAGAAAGAGAGGAGAAAGGAGAGGGGGATTCCGGCCAGGGGGCCACCAGCCGATCGTCGGCAGCCGTCCGTCGCTAGCGCCGGCCACCGTACACGGTGGTCAGAAAGGTAAAAAATTCCTTTTTTTATTTTCTTTTTTATTTTCTTTATATATATTATTTTTATATCTTTCTATGTATTTTTTTATTTTTTTAGTGTTTATGTGTAAAAAAAAAAAAAAGGCATAAAACAGCAATTAAAATGAAAAATTACCTTAGGTTTTTTTCTTTTTGATTCCTCAACCTTTGATATTCGATTTGCTTTGATGTTATCCTTGTATCTAAATACTGATGGAATTGCTATTATTGCTCTGGATTATGAATGTTTTTGTATTTTTTTTGCTTTTGAAATTGTCGAACCCCTTACAATCCTTTGTTTGGCCTTTTTTTATAGCCATTTTACACTATCTGTTTTTCTAGATTTTGTTGTTTGCGTGTTCTCTTTGTTTTGCAGGGTATGGCCGGTGCTGGTGGCGGTTGGCAGACGTCGGTGGTGGATGGGACAAGGGCAGGTGCGGCACTGAGGAGTTGGTGGCCATCGATGGGACATTGGCGGCGCTTAGGGTTTCAATTTTTCTGAAACCTTAAGTCAGGCTAGTCGGGCCAAAAAATTGGGCCTGTGAGGGTTTGGGTTGTTAGGCTTAATTGGGCTGGGGTATTTGTTGTTTGGGTCTTGGGTTGTGATGGGTCTTGGGTTTAATTTAGGTTAATTGGTTGTGTTGTAAATGGGTTAGGTTGGGTTATGGGTTAAGGTTTGGTCATTGGGTTGGGTAAGGGTTGGCTGATGGGTTCAAATGGGTAGTTAGGTTAGTAGTATTTGTAAATAGGTTTGGGGTATATTTTGGGCCATCCGAGTTTGGGTTGTGAAATGGGTTTAAAGATTTTAAAAGGGGTTTGAGTATTAATGGAATTTTGATGTAAGCAAGCCCAAAATTGGCCTACAACAGCTGCCCCTCTTTGCTCATTGTCGTGTAACGGGAATAGAGCAAAGACACAAAGAAAGGCCAATTTTGCCTAGTCTTGCCGAGTCTTGACTTCTTTGGTGCTCTTCTTGCTCAAGTAGTCTCTTTTTAGTCCACCGTATCTTGTAGCCTTGGTTCAATCCATTGCATCTTCTGATATATGCCTTGTAGCTTCAATCTGCTCCAATGCAACTTCAAGGGTATAAGATTTGTAGCTCTGGTCTGCTTCATTGTAACTTCGGAAAGATAAGATCTACAGCTCCACTGGACTTCAGGAAGACAAGACTTGCAACTTTGACCTGCTACACTGCAACTTCAGGGAGGTCAAAATTGGTGTCTTCCATCAGCTCCAATCTTTATTCTTTACTCGGCATGCGATCCTGAGCTCAACTTATTTCTCGGAATATGAATTGACTCTTTAAAAACAGACATTAAAACAGGAATTGAAAATGACTCAGCACGTGGGCCAAGGCTCAACTCACCTCTCGGAATATAAGTTGATTTTTTGAAAACAGAATTTGCAAAACATATTTTGAAAATACCTCGACATATGACCAAAGGCTCAACTCACCTCTCACAATATGAGTTGATTTTTTTGATAAGCAAAAATTGAAAATACCTCAGCGTGCCCCGAGGCTCAACTCACCTATCGCAATATGAGTTGATTACCTCAGCGTGCCCCGAGGCTCAACTCACCTCTCGCAATATGAGTTGATTTTTTTTTTTACAAGTAAAAATTGAAAATACCTCAGCGTGCCCCGAGGCTCAACTCACCTCTCGCAATATGAGTTGATTTTTTTGAAAAGAAAATTAAAAACAGAATTTGAAAAACAGACTTTGAAAATAACTCGGTATGTGACCCGAGGCTCAACTCACCTCTCGCAATATGAGTTGATTTTTGAAAATACAAATTGAAAATACCTTAGCGTGTCCTGAGGCTCAACTCACCTCTCGCAATATGAGTTGATTTTTGAAAATAAAAACATCAAAATACCAAAACCTGTCATCTGGTGGAACTCAGGTGTCTTTTTGATTCAGTACAGCTATCATTCAAAATTTCTTGCTCTGCTGGAGTACCTGTATATGTCATGCATGATGTTATTATGATATGCACATGTTGGTCTTAAATGCATTTATACCTACATGATCATGCTATGCGCCTTGGGCTTGTTTGTCGTATGTCCCTTTCCGTCCTGATTTTTGATGATCTGCGTTCATTGTTTTGACTCTTGACTTTCTCTTCAGGCCCTGTGTCCGTCCTCTAGCTTCACGAGTAATCTACGTTTCTCCGATATCACTCTTTTGCCCCTGGTTGAACTTTGTCTTTGCTTTGAGGCTCTTGTACTTATCGAATTCTTATCCGGGTAATACTTAACATTTCTTTTGTTTAGAGTATGTTATTTCACTATTTATCATATAAATAAACACATAATGAGATGCATGAAAATTTCCAGGTAGGGACAAAAGGGATACCTCACATTTATTTACTTCAAATGTAGCAAACAAAGAAAGTTAATCGATGGTTGTAAAAAATGTCATAAAGAGAAACGGGTTCGACTTTCAACAAATACAAATACTCTAGATATTCAACGCATGAACTCTTCCACGCTCCACAATCAAGAATCTTTTTGAGTATGGCTCCTTGCATAGGAGATTTCGAGCTTTCAAAAATGCTTCAAATACTGTAGTCTCACTATTTGACCCACCTTCTGAAACGCCTTGTTCTTTAATCTCGGGTTTGCTTCATTAGAATGCCCTTTCGGGTTTTCATCCTAATCTTTTGTGTTAATCAAGACGCCTTTTTCGGGTTTTCACCTTGATCCCTTTTTTTTTTGTGAGATGCCCTTTTCGGGTTTTCATCTTGATTTTTTTTTTCAGGCATAATATTTCTTCACAGCATCTGAGTTCACTGGATTTGGTAACTCCTTCTCATCCATCTCAGTGAGAATCAAAGCTCCACTCGAGAATGCCTTCTTCACGACGTATGGTCCTTCCCAATTTGGTGCCCATTTTCCTTGCAGGTCTTTTTGTATTGGGAGAATCTTTCTCAGCACGAGTTCTCCTTCGTGGAATTCTCTTGGCCGTACCTTCTTGTCATGGGCCGCGATCATTCTCTTCTGGTACATCTGTCCTTGAGAAATTGCCTTTAGACGTTTTTCCTCGATGAGGTTTAATGGTCATATCAAGCCCGAACCCATTCTGCTTCTTCTAGTTTCGACTCTATTAAGACTCGTAGAGAAGGGATCTCAACTTCGATAGGTAGCACAGCTTCCATTCCATAAACCAGAGAGAAGGGAGTTGCACCCGTAGATGTCCGCACAGATGTGCGATATGCATACAAAGCAAATGGTAGCTTCTCGTGCCAGTCTTTATATGTCTCGGTTATTTTCCCAATGATCTTCTTAATATTTTTGTTTGCTGTTTCAACAGCCCCGTTCATCTTTGGGCGATAGGGCGAGGAGTTATGATGCTTTATTTAGAATTGCTCACACACTTCTTTAATCATTTTGTTGTTCAGATTTAAGGCGTTATCTGAAATGATTTTTTCGGGCAAACCATATCGACAAATGATTTCCTTTTTCAAAAACCTGCAAACTGCAGTCTTCGTCACATTGGCAAACGAAGCGGCTTCTATCCATTTTGTGAAGTAATCAATAACCACAAAAATGAATCGGTGTCCGTTAGAAGCTTTTGGGAAAATTGGCCCTATAACATCCATGCCCCACATAGAAAAAGGCCACGGAGAAGTCATGACATGAAGGGGCGAAGGGGCTGCGTGAATTTTATCACCGTAAATTTGGCATTTGTGGCATTTTCTTGCAAAACTAATGCAGTCACTTTCCATCGTCAACTAGTAGTAACCAAGTCTCATAATCTTCCTAGCCATAGTGAAACCATTGGCGTGTGTCCCATAAATTCCCTCATGGACATCTTCAAGTATTTTCCTGGCTTCGACAGCATCCACGCATCTCAAGAGTACCTGATCTTTTCCTCTTTTGTACAGGATGTCCCCATCAAGAACGAATCCCGCTGCCATTCTTCTGATTGTTCTTTTGTCGTTTTCATTTGCTTGTTCGGGATACCTTTGATTCTTGACATATTCTAAGACATCATGGAACCATGGCCATTCGTCTGGCTCTTTTTTAATGCTGAAACAATGTGCAGGGACTTCATATATGCTCATTTGCAGAGGCATTATTTCTGTTTCTTTGTTTGCTTTGAACATTGAAGCCAAAGTGGCGAGCATCACCAATTGGTTTTTTCTTCATGGGAAGTAGTTAAAAGTTATTTCTTTGAATTCTTTAATCATCCCCGCCACTAGATCAGTATTTGACTAATTTGAATCTCTTACTTCCCAATCTCCACGGATTTGGTATATCACCAATGCTGAGTCTCCATATACTTCTAAAGTTTTGATGTTTCGTTCAATAGCTGCACGAAGTCCCATGATACAGGCCTCATACTCTGCTATGTTGTTGGTACAGAAAAAATTCAGCCTGGCAGTGAACGGGTAATGATTCCCTTCTGGCGATACCAAGACTGCTCCGATCCCATGCCCTAACGCATTCGATGTACCATCAAAGCTCATCTTCTATGACTTCTCTTTTGATGACTCGGATTCCTTTTCTATGATGCACATTAAGTCTTCATCTGGGAAATCGAACCTTAAGGGCTCATACTCCTCTATCGTTCGAGCCACTAAGAAATCAGCTATTGCACTTTCTTTTATTGACTTTTGACTCACATAAACGATGTCGTACTCCGATAGTAAGATCTGCCATCGTGCCATTCTTCCTGAGAGTGCAGGTGATTCCATCATGTACTTTATTGGATCCAACTTTGAAATTAACCATGTCGTATGATACAACATATATTGCCTGAGTCTCCGAGCTACCCAAATTGGAGCGCAATAGTATCTTTCAATGGACGAATACTTTGCCTCGTATTCAGTGAACTTTTTGCTGAGATAGTAGATCGTATTTTCTTTCTTTCCTAACTTGTCGTGTTGCCTCAATATGCAACCCATTGAATTCTCGAACACAGTCAAATACAATATCAGTGGTCTTCCCGGGATTGGCGGTACTAGCACTGGAAGACTAGACAAATATTGTTTTATCTTATCAAATGCCACCTGGCATTCCTTGTTCTATTCTCCCGGATTATGTTTTCGAAGAAGCCGAAAGATTGGGTCGCATTAGTTGGTAAGTTGAGTGATGAATCGGGCGATGTAGTTTAACCTCCTCAAGAATCCTCTGACCTCCTTTTGCGTGCACGGAGGCGGTAGTTCTTGTATGGCTTTTATCTTATTTAGATCGACTTCAATGCCTCTCTTGCTGACGATAAAGCCTAGCAATTTTCCCGAGGTAGCCCCAAACGTACATTTGGCCGGATTGAGCTTTAGCTGGAACTTTCTCAGTCTGTCGAACAACTTCCTCAAGTTCACTACATGCTTTTCTTCCCCTCGGGATTTAGTAATCATATCGTTGACATAGACTTCTATTTCTTTATGCATCATGTCATGGAATAACGTCACCATAGCTCTCTGATATGTTGCCCCAGCATTCTTCAATCCGAACGGTATTACCTTGTAGCTGAATGTTCCCCACATCACTATGAAAGTAGTTTTCTCCATATCCTCCGGAGCCATCTTTATCTGATTATAACCCGAGAATCCATCCATGAACGAAAACAATGAATGCTTGGCTGTGTTATCCACCAATGTATCGATGTGTGGCAAAGGAAAATTATCTTTAGGACTTGCTCGATTCAGGTCACAGTAATCCACGCACATTTGTACTTTGCCATCTTTCTTTGGTACCGGGACTATGTTAGCCATCCATTCTGGGTATTTGGAGGCTTGTAGGAAGCCAGCGTTAAATTGCTTCTTGACTTCCTATTTTATTTTCAACAGCATCTCAGGTCTCATCCGTCTTAGCTTTTGTTGAATGGGTTTGCATTCTGGCTTTAATGGGAGTTTATGGACCACCACATCTTCATCCAATCCCGGCATGTCCTGATATGACCATGCGAATACATCTTTGTACTCATGGAGCAAAGCAATCAAATTATGCCTGGTATCCCCTGAAATAGAGGTCCCAATCTTCACTTCTTGCTTCCTTTCTTTAGTTCCCAAATTTATTGTTTCCACAGATTCTTGATGAGGCAAAATCTGTTTATCCTCTTGTTCTACCATTCTTAGCAAGTCAGGAGACGAGACATAGTCTTCAGCATTTTCTTCGGCTTCGAATTCTCCTAAACAAACAGCCTTCTCAAAATCAATTTCAAGACTCGTAACGGGTTCGTTCATGCCGTTGATATCTGAGCACTTGAAAGTTGAATGGAAAAGAAAACTATAGAGGGTCATCCAAGTATTGGAGCCAAGACGAAATGTTATGGCATGGCATGAGGCAGATGTAAGGATAGGCTATAAAATGAGAAAATGATTATGAAATTAGTAATAATGCGAAAGATTGTGACAAAATGCATCTTCATTTATATTCATTTGAATGATAAAGAGCGAATGCAAGCTCTTACAAAAGAATTCTATTATATCTAAGGATACAATAGAGGGTTAATGTTTGAGGATTACTATGAAAACTTATAAACTACAAGAAGGTCTTCGGCAGTCCAATTGTTCAACGTGAAACCCGGGGGACAAGGGCGTATCCTTGAGACGTCTTTACTTGCGTCAGCTCCTTTGTCAATGACATTTATACTGACATTCTGGAGACCCTTTTCAATAATTAACAGTGTGCTTCGTGTATTGTCTTGCTCGGGGTATATCATTCCAGCAGACGTAAATGTTTTTGACAAAGGAGGGAATGTTATGGGCTCCAATTCTATTTCTCAGCCTAACGTTCTTGCGATCCTTTTTTCCTGATCTTTCTTCCATTGTTTTCTTCTTTGACGCATGTCCGGCTGAAAACCTAAACCGTATCGGGCCTTGTGGTGTACTGGCTTTAGAGCCCTAACTATTCCTTGCAGATGTCTCCCTAAACCTCTTCTTGCTCGAGCTCCCCTTCCTACAGTCAACCTGACACCCATTTTGGTATTTCTTGACAATTTTGGCATAAGAATTCTGTTTCCTTCAGCGACAAAAGTGGCATTGACAAATTTAAGGGATCGGAAGGAACATTCTATAGCATCTTTATTCACTTTAATGTATGGTGCGTCGGTAGAAATAGATGCTACAATGTCTTCCTCTCCCTCGACAGTGACCAAACAGCCATCCATGATAAATTTCACCTTTTGATGGAGGGATGATGGGACTACTCTAGCGGAATGGATCCAAGGCCTTCCCAAGAGGCAATTGTATGACGGTGTAATGTCCATGACTTTAAATTCAACATCGTATATGTAA
This sequence comes from Gossypium longicalyx, assembly GCA_025698465.1. Taxonomy (NCBI): domain Eukaryota; kingdom Viridiplantae; phylum Streptophyta; class Magnoliopsida; order Malvales; family Malvaceae; genus Gossypium; species Gossypium longicalyx. The sequence goes on along the minus strand of CM047000.1, from coordinate 93,449,248 downwards.
GGGCCCACTTCCAGAGGGGTTTCAATCTTTCCCATGACTTCACGCCTTGTCTCATCGAATGCCCTTACCGTGGAATGACAGGGCCTTAAATAGGATAGATCCATCGGAATTCTAGAAAGCGTGGCCACCGACATGACGTTGAGTGCCGACCCATTATCGATGAGCACGTTCGGTATTATGTAGCCCTTGCAGCGAGTCGTAACATGCAATGCTTTCACTTAGCCTCTACCGTTTGGCGGTATCTCATCGTCACTAAAAGAGATGAAATTGTCCGCATTCAGATTATTTACCCACCTATCAAGCTTCTCAACAGATATGTTGTTTACTACGTAAGCTTGATTTAGCACCTTCAACAAGGTGTTCCGGTGTGGCTCTGAGTTTAACAGTAGAGATAAAATTGAGATTCGTGCTGGCTGCTTATTTAACTGTTCCACCACATTGTATTCACTGTGCTTGATAAATTTCAAGAACTCTTGTGCTTCCTCCTCATCCACTGGCTTTTTAGTTTCTTGTACGGGTGGAGTTTCCTGCTCGACTTCGGCCTCATTCATCACTGCCTTTCCTTTTTGTTTTAAATCACTATTTTTCTTCGCTGGTTCGACTTCTTTAGAATAGCACCGCCCACTTCAGGTAAAATGACCTACCTCCCCAACATCTCCAGTTATGGCTTCGGACTTTCCACCTTCCGGTGTGATGATATTGATGTCATATTTCCATGGTACGGCTTTGTCGTCCTTGTAAGGAAAAAGAGACAGTACTTCGATTATCACTTTTGGTTTCACCGGCTCCTTCATCGCGTCGTAATAAATTACTAACGGTCGATCAGCGCTATAAGGGAGACCTGATGACTGGTTGTCAGAGGCGCATATTTCTCTTTCGTTGGCCTCTTCCCTCTTGTTAAGGACCTTGATCTCCTTTATATCCATCTGGTCTTGAAGCAACCTTTTAAATTCCTCACACGTCTAAATGTCGTGTCCTACAATTTCATGAAAATTGCAAAAACTTTGACCTTCTTCTCCGAGGATTCTATCGGGGTAACAAAGCAATCCTTTCTTAACCAGTACCTCCCAAATTTTCTGCAGAGGCGTATTTATTTTCGAAACACCTTTTCTGACTTGCCATTCGTCCTCTTTCCCCACTGTGCTTACATTCCCTTCGACATGGTTAGGGAACGGGTTCCCAGTTGTACTGCCAGTACCATCAAATCGCAGAATGCCCGCATCGATAAGTCCTTGAACTCTCCTTTTGAAGGCAAGGCAGTTTTTCGTAGAGTGCCTCTGGTTCCTGGCATGGTATGCACAACTAGCATTTGGATCGTACCATTTCAGGTACGGGGGTTTCAGGGGTGCCATGTAATGAGGAGAAATCAATTGTTTCTCCAAAAGTTTTAGATATAATTCCCCATACGACACAGGGATGGGAGTAAATTGTGGTCTCTCAGGGTTAGGCCTTGCTGGTCTTGGTTCGTTTCTGGGCTGGCTTTGAGTGGGTACCGTGTTTTGTGGGAATGTGGTGATGGGTCTTTGGTGGTTCGTGGCGTATACGGGGTAGGAAGGAGGTGGTGCTTGGTAGTATGGGGTTTGAGGGGGATAATAAAAATTTGAAGGTGGATAATTTCGAGGTCAGAGTTGGTTTGGATATGGATTAGGGGTATAACGGCTTCCTATTCCCACCATATGGGTTTCTGGTTCTTTCTTCTTCATGGGTGCTACCCTTCTTGAACTTTCTGAACCTTCCATTCTCCCACTTTTGATGACACCCTCAATAAGTTCTCCGAATATTACGATATTCGAAAAATCCTACGTAGCACTTCCCATCAGCTTGTCATAGAATGGTGCTCTCAGAGTATTGATGAAAAAGACTGTTATCTCAGTCTTAGTCAGTGGTGGCTCCACTTGAGCCGAGATATCTCTCCACCTTTGAGCATATTGCCTAAAGGTTTCTATTGGTTTCTTTTCCATCATTTGTAAAGTCATTCGATCAGGCACCATATCCGATACATGCTTATATTGCTCGCAGAATACTGAAGCCAAGTCCTTCCAAGATCGAATCTTTTCCCTATTAAGCTGGTTGTACCATCGAAGGGCTGATCCGACTAAGCTATCCTGGAAACAATGTATGAGCAGCTTATCTTCATTCACATAGCCGGTCATCTTCCGGCAGAACATCACGAGATGCGCTTTTAGACATCTTGTCCCATCGTACTTTTCAAAATCCGGTACCTTAAACTTCAGAGGCAGAATTAGATCGGGTACCAAACTGAGTTCTTTAACACCTAGTGCAGAGAAGACTTCAGTGCCTTCTATTGCTTTAAGTCTTTCCTCCAAGCTCTTATACTTCTCTTGAGCCTCGTGATTATCCATTCTCAATCTAGCTATTTCTGCTGGATCATCCAAATCTGGAATGATTGGATTGGCAGGATTAGCTCCAGGATTTGATATAAATATTCCTTGCCCTAAATGGGCGTGTGTGGCCTGGCCAGCGATTACTGCGGTCTGTGGGTTCCCCTTGGGTGTACCCTATTTGTGCTGCGTGGGCATGTGGCGGAGTGAATCCGGGGGGATAGAGCGGATCTTGATTGTGATTAACTCTTGACCGAGGTTCCTCGATGTCAGGGCTCTGCATGGGTCCCTTTCCTTTAACTAAAGCCGACATTATCTCCATCATCTTGGCCATTTGATCCTTCTGTTCGAGCGATTCTTCTCGAGATCTCACCATTAAGTCTCTCGTCTCTTGCTGTGATCTAGCCAACTGCTCTTGTAATTCCTTTTAGATTCTTTCCATCCTTTCAATCCTTTCATTGAATTCAGCCTCCATTGTTCTAGCTTGTCGACGCGTTCTATACCAGTGGCGTGGTTCCAGATTTGTAGTATTACAACTACGAATTATATGACCCTAACCTTAGCGAAAATTATGGGATATGTACATGCAATGAATGAATGAATAAATGTCAAATGAATGCCAGTCATGAAAGAAATGCAATAAATGGGTATTAATTTCAAGATAGCCCCTATTTAGGCATTTCATTCATCAAAAGAGTTCATTATAAAACATTTCGCCATTTTTGATTCGGCTATTACACGAACTTTCTAGCTATATCGCTATATTTATTTACTCGCTCTAAGAATTTCGATATGCTCGATCGTTGACTTGGCAGGAATTGGCAACTGAGATCCTCTGCTTCATCTGATAGTTGTACCATGTGTATGGCTGCTTCACGGATTTTGTTGATCAAGAAGCCAAGTTGTGTTTCTCTTTCTTAGAGGTCCGTTTTATAAGCATGAATGTCTCTATCATAGTGATCATTCCTTTCTTCCAAGGCTTTTAAGAGACTATCCAATTATTGCTGACGATCTTGCAGCATATCTTCCAAAGCCCGTATCCTTTCTTTTAGTTCTTGAAATTTAGATCAACTAGTTATTACCTCGACAGACACAACTTCATATTCTGCCTTCTTCTTCCTTAGCTCCATCATAGCCCGTTGGGCCTTTTCCTCTTCCTTTTTTGCTTTTCCTTTCCAAAAATCCAACCCTCTTTTAATATTGCTTAACTCTTCTTTCCATTCCAATGATGATTTGCCCAACCCACTATTCTTGATAGTGACTCTTAACTTCTTGTTCTCCATATGAAGGTCCTTTAAATCACTTCTCACAACTTTCACTTATTTTTACACTTTCTCGGTTTTGAACCTTTCAATCTAAATACCAATTTTCAACTGGTAATTCTCCTCTTGAAGAGCACTAAGATCCCGAGTCATTTTGGCCTTTTCTCGTTCAAATTCTTGTCTTGCCATTTTCTAACTCGGACGACAATTCTTTTAAGAAGGGATTCTGAAAGGTGTAACTCATCGACGAAACTTGCTGACTATTTACCCGCCGTATCCTCCATACATCGTAATCTTGAGTGAGAGTATCAGCGTATAGGGCCAACTCCACCAGATGAATTTTCTTCCAAGATTTTGCAGTGTCTCGGACCCTCTTCATGTATCCCTCACCTGCAAAAGCGAACTCGGACTGTGCTAATCCTCCAGTGGCGGGTATGAATTGTCGCGAAGAAAATTGTCTTTGGACTAATACCGGGGCATAACCGACTCCTCCCCATAAACCAAGTAGTGGCACACAGTCTTAATCTCCGACCTTGTACAGTAGAACCGAAGGGCGTATCCATGGTGCTCTCCATGTTATATCCTCGGCGCGAAGGTTCTGAAAAACTGAGACCTAATGTTGCTCGGTGACTTCCTTGGGCCATTCTTTCTTGAGATAGGCTTCCAATGGGGCAAATGTTTTTGAAAACATGTAGAACAGAGTGCGTTCTACTTTCCAAAAGTGGCTCAAAATCCAAACATTGAGCAACTGCGCTCATCCAATAAATCGTCCTTCCCCTTTTCTTCGACAACTACTCAGGGATCTGAAGGTCTCGGCTAGGATAGTCGGGACAGGGTTGATTCCTTATTTTGATCTTTCAAAGAAATTAACTACCACAACTTCAAGATGTCCGAGAACTTTCGAGAAGATGATCAAACCATAAATGTCCAGAGCGAATAGATTCACCCTTTTCATCATGTCAGGATGGTTCAGAACCAAATCTCGTATGGAAGACCATGGAATGCAAATGGTTTCATTCTTCTTCTTTATCTGCTTTTTGGCCCACGCGTCAGTCATGTCTGTCAATCTCACTAGCTTTTTCTTGAAGGTCATTGGCTTAGGCTCTTTCACATATATCTTATAGGGTTGTACATTATCGACACGAAGTAAAGCAGCGTACTCTTCTATAGTCGGGGTCATGTCTTCCTGGTTGAAAGTAAAACATTGATAAGTCGGGTCCCAAAATCTAATCATGGCTTGAATCAGACGCTCGTCTACATTAATAGTGATCAGGTGGGCTATATCTCCGTACCTCTCAGTGAAGATACCCTTAGTGTCCGAGTCCCATTGATTCCAAACCTGAACCAAATCTTCAAGGTTATTCTGGCGAACATTCATAGTTATGTGCTCGGGTAGATTGGCAACACATCTCTCCACTAGACTATCCCCTTTTTCTCTCTGAGTTCTTAGAGACCAGTCCCAAACCATGGCATTCTTCTCGACTGTTTGTACATGTAATGCCCAATTTTGGCCCGGGCCCGTATAAACACAAAACCAAAAAAATAATAATAAACAAAAATATTAACAGTCCAATAAAGGTCAATTAGCCCAAGTTACATAACCCAAAATATTACAAACCTAAATTTGTAACAAATCCTAACCCAAATATAGTGGCCCAATACTTTAAATGAGCCCCAAATAGCCCGAAAGCCAAGCCAAACCTCGGCAAACCCTAGGGCAGAGGGGTCCTCGCGCCGCAGCCTGCATGAGCAGTAACCATCTCGCGCCACGCCATCCTCCGTACAGTATCAGTGCCTCAGTAGCCACATCTCCTCAGCCTCCGTACCCTCCAACGTATCGCTCCGTACACTCCTCCTGGCGCCACGCCCGTACCCCGTACCTGCACACCGAACACAAAGAGACAACAGACGCAAGAAAATAGCAAAAATAATTTGTATATTTTTTATTTCTCCCTCTCTCGGCTATAAAGCCAGATTTTATTTTCGATTGTAAGTCTCTTCGAATAGAGATACGCAAAAAAAAAGAGGCAATATACGCAGATATACAATACAAAATTTAGCAAAAAAAGGTGATTTTGGGCGCTCATACATTCTTTCTCTTAATTTTGTTTCATCTTTCTTAGCTTTGCATGTGTTTTCTGGGTAGAACGAAGTCAAAACTAAAACTTACCTTCGTGTAAAAGCCACCGAAATCCCTCGTCTTCGCCAGCATCGAAGTTTGAAGAGGTTTCGAGGCTAAAATTAACAGACCATGGTGCTAGGATTGAAATGAGAAGGCAAAGGGACACCCTCGGACCGCCATTCATCATTTGTGAGAAGGAAATGGTGGCTGAGCGGCACAAGAACCTTAGGGTTCTTTTCTTTATTTGCATTGGCCGAATGTTTGGCTTTAAGGCCCCTTTTAAACAACCCAAAACGGCACCGTCTGGAACATTGGGGGTCCGCGCGTCAACCCAATTGGCAACCCGGATCCGCGCCTTCTCATTTGAAATGGGAAATTTGCGCTCGGGGTCCTCCGCGTTCGCGCGAGCCTTCAATCGTGCCTTATACGCCTTGTTTTTTTTCGATTTGGACTTGCGATTTGTGTCTTGTTGCAATTTGATCCATGCTTAAGCACTGCGTTTCGGGGGATGGATTATTCCCATATTCAGTCCCTGCGCATTCGTGCATGTTACACGCCGGTCCCCCTTGTATTTTATTAGTTGATTTTGTTTATAATTTGTCCCTCTTGTTTTTAATTCTATTTTAATTAAGTCCCTTTTATTTTTATTTCTCATTTTATGATTCATTTTTTTTTATTTTAAAGGCATACTAGACATCTTTATCTTTGTTTCACGTTTTATATTTTAAGTTGTATTAATGCTTTTATTTTGTTTCTCTCCCTTTTTTAAATTTCTATTGTATTGTTTGCTTTCTTTATGTCATATTATTACAATACTTTGCATAATATTTTGTAAATATCTTTGTTTACTTATATTTTTCTTACATCTTGAGTTGTCTCAATGATTTTATTTTGTTTTCCTTGATCGTTATTATAATGTTTTTACATACGCTATTACACACATATATACTCCAAGATAGAGTTAATTTCTATTTCATGTATATTATTAATATTATATTATTTTACACGTATATTTTCTTTTAAATTTATTCTCATCTCTTATTATATAATTTTACATGATATATCTTTAAGCTATTATATTGTATATATTCTTGGTGATACCTATGTTTGATATATATATATTATATTAAATTTATGAATTTTGTACACATTGTTTTCTTTATATATATGTATATAAGCACGTTCTTAAGACTATTATATATCTTATTTTAAAATTAATTTAATGCCGTATGTATTTCTATGTCTTTTACAAATAATTATTTTCAGAGTTATCTATGAATCTATTTCGTAAATACTTTGTGTATTATATTTCATCATGCATCCTATTTTTCTTTTGTATTATGTATATATTATTTAAGTTATCATGTGTTTGTCAATTTTCAAATGAACTTGTTTTTAAATGTTTTGCATGTGACTGGATTCAAACTTTGATTCTATAATATTTCTTTCAATAATTATAGTTTCCATGCGAATTTATCAACTTATATATTACGTATTTTAAAAATATTTATTCTACAATACATTTAATGATTGCATGTGTTATTAAGCTTGTCTTCACAAATGTTTTTTTATTTATCAATTCATCAATTCATATAGTATGTGTCATGTACTTATCATTGTTAAAATAGTTCTACACCATATTGCTTATTCGATCTGCGTTTTGATTGGTGCATCTAATAGCAATCAGTTTTATTATGCCATGTATGTTTTCGTTGCATATTATTTATTCATTGTTTCATATTGTCATGTTAAGCATTCTCCATGCATGATTGAAGTTGAGTTATATTTTCAAGTTGGTTATACTTAGTTGCTTAAGTATTTGTTAGTTGATTAAATAAATTGTATTGCCTCCACTCTTCCATCGTCGTGTTTTATGCGTACACATATTACCCTCATTCATCGTTTTCCACTTGATTCTTGAAATGTGGTTTCATAAAACCCAAATTTTATGATTAATTTCGTCTTACCTCAAATCGAATCAATGCATTTTAAGCTAGTTTCACAATTATTAAGAATCCTTTAAAACGAAGGCGATATGCGATATTTGGCAATTCGCGGAATCGTGCCCTAACGTGTTGGGTTGCAATTTCTCGATGGCTCTAAATAATCAAATATCCCTCCAAAATTTCACTCACGTCTTAAAAAAGGGGTTCTTTAAAACAAAGGCAATACTCGATGTTTGATAATTCGAGAATCACGCCCTATCGTGCTGGGTTGTGATTTCTCATTTGTTCAAAACAATCGAATATTCCTTTCGGTTTTCATTCATGTTTATTAAAAACCTTTCAAAACGAAAGCGATCTTTGATGTTTGGTGATTTGAGAATCGTGCCCTATCGTGCTGGGTTGCGCATTTTCATTTGTTCAAAACAATCGAAGATTCCTTCGGAATTTCACTCACGTTTTCCAAAAACTCTTTAAATCAAAGGAAATATTCGAGATTTGGCAACTCGAGGAGTAGTACCCTATCGTGTTGGGTTGCAATCTCCCGTTTGCACTAAATAATCGAATATCCTTTCGGAATTTCACTCGTATTTTCTAAGACTAGGCAATGTTCAATGTCTGGAAATTCGAGAAATCGTACCCTACTGTGCTAGGTTTCGATTTTTTCGTTGGACCAAATAGTTGGGCATCTTTTTTAAATTTTCGAATTATAAACTTTCGAAAGTCGAAACAAGAAGTTTTTTCGCAATCAACTCGGGTTACTAAAAAAAAAAGGAACCACATTTCAAGAAAACATCTTCAAATTTTAGACATAAGGACAGTATTTAATCGATTCGGTGCCAATTTTGGGTGTAGTGAGGGTGCTAATCCTTCCTCATGCGTAACCGACTCCCGAACCTGTTTTCTCAAAAGTTCGTAGATCAAAATCGTTGTTTTAATAAACCAAAAATGTTTTATTAAACTAACCTCATTTTTAGGTGATCCGATCACACCAAAACAAAAGGATCGGTGGCGACTCCGCATTTTTATTTTCAAAAAAGTCGATTCCACCCTTTTTTATTAAAATTAATTTTTTTAAATCGCGGGGATGGTTTCGACAGTACAATTGACTCTTCCATTAGAAACCCGTTTTTTGGCAACCAATCTCTAGTCAACACCTTCCTAATATGATGCTTATAATGCATGATGAAAAACAATAAGGCAAAGACAAACAACCTTGATTAGTAATTAAATACAGGCAGAAAAACATGGAAAATTCAACAATTCGAACTAGTTTATTAATCAGACCCAATCCCCTTTGTATAGAAAGTGAAAATGCAAAAGGTAAGAGGCGTTCCTCCCGTGCACTTATTTTGGTGACTATTAACGGACAGAGGTTCGGCATGGCTCTAATTAGGAGGCTCGTACGGTTCACTATATGTGGTTTCGGTTCTAGACAGGTACTCGAATTGTTCGTACCATTGTCTACTAAGACTAGTACGAAGCCTCGGTCGTAGCCCATCACAGGCTCACGAGTTCAATTCGAGGGATTACATTTACTTATGCCTATGCGGAGGGACAAGTTAACTCACGAAAGCATAAGTCATATGTAACCCGAAAGTATTCACTAGCCTGTACGGAGGGACGAGTTAACTCACGATGGCGTAGCGTTTACTTTCACTTAAACGGACGGAGCCCGGGTAGAGAGCTCATGTTATGCAAAATGAAAGTGCACGGTGTGTGGGGAGAAACTCACAAACCTTTACGTTTTATTTAAAAACTAAACCAAAACTAAAACCACAAAAATTTAAAGCTTAAAAAAATAAAACAGACGAAATGAGTTAGAAAAACATTTACAGCATAATGCGAATGCATGACATTTTGAAAACACAATTTGAGGATCACGACTAAATATTAATTTGAACAAGGAACTTGAAAATTTTGACAACGCGAGTTTAATTCCAGACACGACTCTCAAAAATGCATCCCCAGTGGAGTCGCCAGCTATAGCGACGCAAAATTTTTTTTAGCTTGGTCGCTAATCGTGGCGATTTATTAAACATTTGAAAACCAGCTTTCGGTTTTATTTTTTTAAAAAAAAGGAGTCGCCACCGATCTTTTTTTCTAGGTGTGATCGGACACCTGATAAAACCTTTTTTAATAGACGAAATTTATTTTTTTGGATAAAAAGAAGGCCGATTTTAGGTCTACATCATAATCCAGAGAAAATGGGGGTCCGGGAGTCGGTTACGCACGAGGAAGGTATTAGCACCCTCGTGACGCCCAAAATTGGTATCTTATTAAACGAACGTTGTCTTAATTTTCAAAATTGCAAGTTCAAAGTAACATTGAATCGTGATCCGATCAAAACACGAGAAATTTCAAGTTTCGTTTTCTTTTGAGAAGGACATACCGTTTTAACACGAGTCGATTGATATTCACCCAACATAGCGATGAAATCGATGACATAGTATTTAAATCGGTACGTTGCCTTGCTTATTGAAATAAATAAAAACACGAATAAATATTTTAAAATAATGAACAACGAGATAACGTATAAAAATGGGCGGGAAACGAAAGATAATAGTTGGAAATACATCAAGGCACATAATACATACGACAATAATATTAAAAAAACAATGACAATGCACATGATATTAAATGTAACAATAGTATCAAATACGAGAACACAATGAGAATATAATGAATATACATATGTAAAAAATGACATTAAGAGTATGTACATAATATATACTTATGCATATATATGCATAATTAGTAATGATGTTGGAAATATACTACATATAATGTTTGAAATATACATGAAGTGATAAAAATATACATAACTATTAATGCTAAAGTATATACATATGAAAGATGTTTACATAATAGTACTAAATATAAATACTAATATATATATATACACACATATACATAATATATTTAAAATGAACATATACAACATACATATATAATAAAATGCATGAATAGTATGATGTTTTAAAGGAACATATATACGTAATACGTATAATAAAAATAATAAGATACATAATATAAGAATATAGGAGTATTAAAAATATAAATGAAAATAATGAAGAAATGAAAGAAAAAATAATATGCACAATAATATAATAAGGGAATATCATAACAAGTACTAAAATATCTATATATATATATATACATGTATAATAATGAATAATATGATATACTGAAAATGATAATAAAAAGTATATATACGTGTAACAAAATATATGTACTAATATTAATAGTAATTATGATAAGAATAAAATAAATATAATAATATATACATAAGATGGTAAAAATGTATATATAACATAGTATTCAAGAATTTATACATGAGATGATATAAAAATATATACATGGAATAGCAAAAGAAATATACATAATATATAAAAATATATGATATTAAAATATGTACATAAATATATATAAAATATTAAAAGAAGACATATGTACAAAACATATATAAAATATATATATATATATATACACAAAATAGTATTAGAATATTTACATAATGTATATACATATAATTACAATGTAAAAGACATTAATATTAATAATAATACTAATATTACATAAAGATATACTTATATATATATATATATTAAAGATATACGCATATATGATATAATACATGAATAATACGATATTTAATATATACATAATATGTATAATAAAAATAAGAATATACATGATATATAAAATATATACGTATATAACAAAACATATAGAAATATTGGTAATAATAACGATAACAATAATATTGAAATATAAAAGCAAGTAGCATTAAAAATATTAAAATTAAAAAAAAAACTAAATACAAATACATATATGTATACACATATAATAAGAGTACAAACTAACATATATTATAATAATAATAATAATATCAATAATATAAAAATCTCAAGGATATTTAAATTAAAAAAATGAAAATAAACGAAAAAAGGATTAAAATTAAACTAAAAACAAAGTTGTGGGGCAGATTTGAAAAGAAAATAAGAAGGAGAGGACCAGATTGCAATATGCGCGCAACATGGGAGGACCAAAATAGTAATATCCCCAGTCATTAAAACGCAGCGCTTGGTACGGGGCTAAATTGAAAACCTCAGAGAATTAGGTGGTCAAATTGCAAAATCGTAGGAACTTAATTGCGAACTCTCAGAAAAGCGGAAGGGCTAAATGCGCAAATTGCCTTTCCGCTAAAAAACACGCGGATCCTGACCTGGAGCGGGTCGGGTCGACCCGACCCGGGGCCAAAACGGCGTCGTTTTTAATTTAAACCAGGGGGTCCAAAATGGTGCGTTTTGACTCCCTATAAAAGTCAAAAAAATTTAAAAAAAAAAAAACATTTGTAGCAGCAGAAAGAAAAAAAACAAAAGAAAAAGAGAGAAGGGAGAAAAGAGAGAGGGGGAGAAAGGAGAGGGGGATTCCGACCAGGGGGGTCACCGACCGATCGTCGGCCGCCGTCACGGTGGCCGGAAAAGTAAAAAATTCCTCTTTTTTATTTCCTTTACATATATTATTTTTATATCTTTCTATGTATTTTTTATTTTTTTAGTGTTTATGTGTAAAAAAAATTGCATAAAACAGCAATTAAAATGAAAAATTACCTTAGGTTTTTTTCTTTTTGATTCCTCAACCTTTGATATTCGATTTGCTTTGATGTTATCCTTGTATCTAAATACTGATGGAATTGCTATTATTGCTCTGGATTATGAATGTTTTTGTATTTTTTTTGCTTTTGAAATTGCCGAACCCCTTACAATACTTTGTTTGGCCTTTTTTTATAGCCATTTTACACTATCTATTTTTCTAGATTTTGCTGTTTGAGTGTTCTCTCTGTTTTGCAGAGTATGGCCGGTGCTGGTGGCGGTTGGCAGACGTCGGTGGTGGATGGGACAAGGGCAGGTGCGGCGCTGAGGAGTTGGTGGCCATCGATGGGACATTGGCAGCGCTTAGGGTTTTAGTTTTTTTGAAACCCTAAGTCAGGCTAGTCAGGCCAAGAAATTGGGCCTGTGAGGGTTTGGGTTGTTAGGCTTAATTGGGCTAGGGTATTTGTTGTTTGGGTTTTGGGTTGTGATGGGTCTTGGGTTTAATTTAGGTTAATTGGTTGTGTTGTAAATGGGTTAGGTTGGGTTATGGGTTAAGGTTTGGTCATTGGGTTGGGTAAGGGTTGGCTGATGGGTTCAAATGGGTAGTTAGGTTAGTAGTATTTGTAAATGGGTTTGGGGTATATTTTGGGCCATCCGGGTTTGGGTTGTGAAATGGGTTTAAAGATTTTAAAAGGGGTTTGGGTATTAATGGAATTTTGATGTAAGCAAGCCCAAAATTGGCCTACAACAGAACTTTTTCCTTTTATTTAATTTAGTCACTAAAATCGAAACTTACGCATTTATCACAATCAAGCCCAAAGCATGCAAACTAAATTTACTCTTATTCATTTAAAGCCCATAATCAATGAAATTTTACAAGGATTTCATGCTAATTTCAATATATTATCAATTTAGTCCCTAAATTTAAAATTAACCAAATTCACTTTACAAAACAATCTCATACCAAAACAACTCTTCATGCTCAACCATTTAACCTACAAAAGCTTCAAATTCATCAATGGTAATTTTTCAAACCTCTAGTTTTGCAAAGTAGTCCATGTACTAACTAGATTAAGCTACAACAATCTAAAAAAAATAAAAAAATACTAAAAATGAGTATCCAAATGACTTGCGTGCAAGAAGATCAAGCTTAGTTAATTATTAGACCCTTGTCAATGGTGGTTTTCGGTTGGTGAATTCAAAATGAGGAAGATGGTAACCTTTGCTTGTTTTAGTTTATGTTTTATTTATTAAATTATTATTTTACCCTTTTAAAATAACTTAAATTTCATAAAGTATCATACCTAAACTGTCCACTATAGCTAGCATGGTCTATTTGCCTTAAAAAAACCCTCCAATTAAGATTTTATAATGATTTAGCTAATATAAATTAATAACAATTAATTTTGCAATTTTTACGATTTAGTCTTTTTTTCCTTAATTAACTGGCCAAACGCTACAATTCTAAAGCAAATTTTAATACAACACTCTAATAACATTGTAAATATTAATATTTGTTGACTCACTGGTTGAATTTGTGATCCCGAAACCACTGAAAATGAGTTGTTACAAAATTACATCAACGACTAAGATTAGTTCATATCTACAATATGAGAGTCCTGAGCGTTTTAAACTCTATCCATCTTTATCCCTTAGAATTTACATTAATTACTCTGGTAAGTCTAGTTTTGTTGGAGTGTTTCACTGGGCCACCAAGGCTTCAAATAGATAGGCTTCTCCATGAGTTCCATGAATCGGGCCAGTTCAAGTGGGTCGAATGAGTCACATTTAATCAGTTGACCTCCATGGGACGTTCTATGCGTAATACTCACAAGATTTATTCGTGGCCTGCGACATTCTCCCCATCCATTCTTGCGAAGCCCTTGTCACGTCCTTAGAATGACACTGGTTTGACTCATATCGAAATTGTCTCAATGACTCAGCTGGTTCCCAACTAGTCTCTCTGCAGGGTAGTTCGTCCCCTCGGAACATTTTCCTTGGCTTGTCTTTTTCGTCGCATTATTCGATTTATATCTCTGTCTTATACATCTCGTTCGCAAGAGCCCACAACTCTTACTTGCCCCCATCATGACCTGCCTCAATCAGGATCACATTGATCCTTACAAATAGGCTTCAGCAACCTTACATTGAACACCGAGTTAACCTTGAGTATTGTTGCTAATTTTGGTTTGTAAGCCCCTTAACTTACCCACTTCAAAACTTTGGAAGGACGTTTATGTCTTTACCAAGCCAACGGTAAGTCAAAATGTAAAACACTAGAAAAGTGTTTTAGATGTACCTCGCTCATAGCATTTACTTGATTCAGTTGCCCAATATGCATCACTACTTTTCCCACAAAGTATTAATCATAATTATTTTAACTAAACTTTTTTAAGTAATAATTGTAAATAAAATTATAATTATCTTAAATATACAATTATCTCAAGTTCTATTTTACCTCAAATTTTTTAATTAATAATTATAAAATTAAATATTATAATTATTTTTAAATTTCAATTTAGTAATATAGTAGAAAATAAAAGGTATTCTCGTTAGTTCAAAAAAATTCTAAACTCGTGCTTTTATATCTACTAGCTCATGTAATATTTAATTAGTTTTTTTAAATAATTCATTTTAATTACAATAATTAATTTTAAATAATATTTCTTATTTAAATTATTGAATATAATATGAATGTATTAATTTATCAATTCAAATATTATAATAGAAAATTTTCAAATAATAATCAAAGCATTTTTAACATACTCAACATACAATATAGTTTTAATTTATGTAATTAATGCAAAGTAAAGTTATTCAAAATAATAACCAATTAACATAATTAAGAGATAATTAATATGTTTAGTATTCTTTTCAAGTATAACTCTAGTTTACATCAATAAAATTAGCACAACTTCTGTTTATGTCAAAACATTTTAAACTAATACTTATTAATTATAATTATCATAATTTTTCCCTATATTTTATGTTTATAGTTCTATTCAAATAATAACTCTATTTTAAAATTAGCACAATTATTTTTAACGAATAATTGTAACTTAAATTCTAATTATTTTTAAATGTGTAATTATCACTACTTCTATTAAATTATATTTATTTTAAATGTTTAATTATCACAACTTCTATTTTATATCAACTTTTTAAACTTATAATTTTAAAATTAAATATTATAATTATTTTTAAATATAAATTTAATAATATGATAGAAAATAAATTATATTCTCATCATTTCAAAAGTTTTTTGTACAAATTTTTATACATATTAAATAGATTATAGATAAAAACACAAATGCATTTCTCAAGAATTTAACCATCCGAACCCCATGTGATGGCCTGGGTTCCAGTCGCGTTTATTGTTTGAACTTTGTCCATGTTAAATTTGTAAGCTTTTAAACAGAATAATCAATTCTTATACCCTTCTTTATTTACAAACCATTCAGCCTTTACCTTGTATAAATATAATAATTGGAGAATGAAAATGGAGTTATTTGGGATCGAATCTAGACTCTCGTATTTACAACATAATAATCTTATCATTGAGTTAAGAGATTATTAGCAAAATATAAAACAACTTTAATATAACTAAAAACAAAAATACGTAACTACGAGGGAACACTCAAGCAAGTACAACAATTAACAAGTCTATTTTAAGGTAGCTATTATGGTGCATTTATTTATGTACTACTACTTAAATCTAACATTTACGCATATAATCCAATGATGTCCTGAATTGGGTTTATTGGCTTTTCCTTATGTCAACTTCCAATTTTATAAAAAAAAAAAAATTATTTTAGTATTTCATTTTATTATTTTTCTCTTTTATATCTTAAACTCGTAATTTTTGTCAAACCACTTTAAAATGAATAAAAAAAGTTAACTCTTTTTAGTTTTGTTAATGTGGTATACACGTGAATTGACAGTACATGAATAAAATATCAACATTTAATTAAATTTTTTAATTTTAAAAATATTTTTTATATTTTAAAAAAATAATTTTAATGAATTTTAATTTTTAAAAATAATTTTGGTAATTTTTTAGTTTTTAGTTTTTAAAGTTTGTAAAATTAATTAAATATTGACTTGTCATCCATGTGGCAATCTATGTGTATGTCACATCAGTAAAGTTAAAAACATTAATTTTTCCATCATTTTAAGATAATTTGATAAAAACGTAAATTTAAGAACTAAAATAAACAAAAAATTAAATGAAGGCTAAAATGAATTTTTTTTATAAAGTTAAAAGGGATAAATAAATCATTGTGCCTTTTCTTTTTGAAAATAATGGAACCAAAGTAGCAAAGTTTTCTTATTGACATAACATTGATAGTTTGATGATGTAATTAGTAAAATAATACTATAATAGGAATTGAACTTGAGACACATGTATTTCAAACTTTTAATTTAATCATTTTAGTTAAGGTTTCCCTTGGTTTTAATATAAAATCTTTATAAATATATTTTTTACATAGTCTTATTTTCTCCTGTTTATATCATAAAACTAGTATGTGTATGTCACGGGATTAAAAGTTTAGTCTAGCATATAGCAAGGCCTTAGTTGTTTCTTTTGCTTCTAATTTGCCTAAGCCAGCCTTATTCTCGAAAGTCAAAATTCACAAAAGAAATTCTCTAAGGCACCGAAATAAAGCGGAAATAACTCAAAAGACAAAGAGACGCGAATCTAACAGAAAAGTCACAAAAAAAGCAATACACACAAGGTGTCTGAATAAATACTCTCACATATATTAAATAACTATGAATGGAATGCTTACAAATGAGGGGGAATGCTTCTATTTATAGTTGAGCTCCCCCTAATCCAACGGTACAGTTTAAATTACATCACCGGTCAAGATCAAAGTCTATCTACAAAATTAGAGTCCCAAGGGATTTAAACTCTATACAATCTTATCCCTTAGGATTACAAATATTAACCATGGGAACTCTAGTTTTACTGGAGGGTTCCACTAGGCCATCAAGCCTTCAAGTAGATGAGCTTCTTCATGTGTTTCATGAATCAAGTCTGTAGCGACGTAAAAATTTTGCTTCGGTCGCTAATTGTGGCGATTTATTGAAAACTTGAAAACTGAAGTTTGATTTTAAAATAAAGAGGGGAGTCGCCACCGATCCTTTTTATAGGTGTGATCGGACACCTGATAAATTTATTTTTAAAACAAAAGAAGGCCGAGTTTAGGTCCACGTTAAAATCAGAGTAAAGTAGGGTCCGAGAGTCGGTTACGCGCGAGGAAGGTATTAGCACCCTCGCGACGCCCAAAATTGGTATCTTGCTAAACAAGTACTGTCTTAATTTTCAAAATACAAATTCAATTTGACATTTAATCGTGATCCGTTTGAGAAATGAGAATATTTAGTTTTCGGTTTTTTTGAAGGGTGTCCCGTTTTTAACACGAGCCGACGAGTTTCGCCCAACATAGCGATGAAATCGATGGCTTAATGTTAAATCGGTACATTGCCTTATTTATTGAAATAAAAACATGAATAAAAATCTTTAAAACGGTGAACAGCGAGATGATACTAAAACGGGAAGTAACAAAACATAACAGAATTAGAAATACGTTGAAACAAATAATAACTACGATAATAATATTAAAATAATAACAACGTATGCGATATTAAACATGATTGCAATATTATTAAACGCGAAATAAGAACGAACATATATATACATAATAAGGATATTAAGAGTATGTACGTGAAATATATATATATAAATAGTAATAGTGTTAGAAGTATATACCTAAGATAGTAAAAATATACCTTAATGTTAAAATAGATACATAATATATACATATATATAAAAATAAATATTGAAAAATGTATGTGCATAATAAAATAAGAAAATGATACATTTATAATAAGTACATGAAAATATCTATACATATATGTAAATAATAACAATAATATTAAAAGTAAGTAATAATAGTGAAAATAATAAGAATAATATGGTATTAAGAGTATACATATAAAAATATAATATTGAGAGTATATATACACGTAATAAAACGCACTAATATTAATACTAATAATAAGGATAATATAGAAATATATATGAAATAGTACAAAAATATATAACTAATGATATTAAAATATATACATAATGATATTAAAGTAAAATAATAAGTGATAATAGTGAAAATAATAGGTATAAATATAATGATATATGAAAATAATACTATATGTAAAAGGTACATATATATACACGTATAATAAAATATACTAATATTAATAATAAATATAATAGGACAAAATAGATATAATAATAATATGTACATAATACAAAGTATAAAAATGCTTATACATATACATGATAAAGTATTAAAAAAGTTTATACATAGTATGTATACTAGGGATAATAATAATAGTAAAAACAACCATTAACAATGCTACATAAATAGACATATAGTAGTAGTATATACATAATATAATATTAAAATATTTATATAGTATACACATATTAGAAATAATAATAATGTTAAAGAAACCACTATTAATGAATTTTCATAAACATACATATATATTAAGAACAATAAGCATGTACATAATATATATACATAATATATATAAAGAAAAAAATTTAATAATACTATATAATATATACATAAATATTAGGTGAATATAATATTAATGCTAATAAGTATAATAGTAATAAAATATAATAATATACTTAATATTAAAGTTAAAACAAAATAATGAAAAACGGTAAAAAAGGATAAAATTGAATTAAAAATGAAGTTTTGGGGCGAATTTAAAAAAAAATAAAGGAAAAAGGATTAAAATGCAATGCGCGCGTAACTTAGGAGGACCAAAACAGCAAAATTCCTTCCTATCAAAACGCAGCGTCTGTACGAGGACTGATTTGAAAACTGCGAAAAATTATGGGGCGAAATTGAAAATTCATAGAAACTTAATTGCGAAGTATCAGAAAAGCGGAAGGGCTAAAAGCGCAATTAGCCCTTCCACTTAAAAACACGCGGATCCTAGGCCGGAGCGGGTCGGATCGGGTCGGGCTATGGCAAAACGACGTCGTTTTGAGGTTAAAGGGCAGCCCCCCAAAACGACGTCGTTTTGGGAGGCTATAAAAGCCCAAAATTTTCTCAAAAATTCATTTGCAGCAGCAGAAAAGAAAAAAAAAAAGAAAGGGGGAGAGGGGAGAGGGGAGAGGGGAGAGGGAGCTGGGCGATTTCCGGCCATAGGCCAGTCACCGGTCCGACCGTCGGATCGCCGTCCGTCACCGGCGCCGGCCACCGTACACTGTGGCCGGAAAAGGTAAAACTCTGATTTTTTTTTTTGTATTATAATTCTTTTATATATTTGCAAGGTTCTTTTAATATTTATTGTATATGCAATAGATTTGAAACCAAAAAAAAAAAAGAGAAAATAGAAGAACTTTTCAACCCGATTCTCGATCTGATTTCCTTGTTTTGTTTTCAATTTTCTGTTTGATTCTCGGTCTATCCTCGATCTACTGTTTCCTTTTTTTTGTTTTGTATATTTTAAAACCCTTTTTCACTCCAAAAAAATCCTCTCTCTTTACAACTTTTCATTCGGCTTTATAGCCTATTTACAAATTGTTTTTCTTTTATTTATTTTTGCTGTCTTTTTCTGTTTGCAGGTGCAACTTGCTGATGGGACCTTGGGCGGTGCTGCAGAGCCGGTGGCGCAGAGGGCAGTTGGCCGCTGGTGCATAGGAGGTGTCAGGGGGTGGTTGCGGCTAGGGTAGATTAGGGTTTCAAAAAAAAAATTTGTGTAATAGGTATTGGGCTTAGTTATTGGGCTCCGAGTATGGGTTTGATCAGTGTTGGGCTGAGGGTTAATTTGTATGGGTAGTAGGTTGGAATGGGTTGTAGTGGGCCATTCGGGTTTGGGTTAGATATTTAGGTCTTGGGGTTAGTGGGTAAGGGTTGGCTGATGTGTATGGGTAATTGGGTTGTATTTGGGCCAAAATCGGCCTGCAACAAAGTCAGTTCAAATAAGTTAAATGAGCCCCATTTAATCAGTTTGACCTCTGTGAGACATTTTGTGTGCACTCGTCACAAGCTTTGATCCGCGACCCCTGACTTATACATATATATACTATAAATTTTAACATTTTTATTGAGTTGGTGTTAATAACTTATTTTTAAAAAATAATTAATTGCTAATGTGGTATGCACATGGACTACTACATGGATGCCACATAAGCAAAGTTAACAGATATTAACTTTTTAATCCATTATAGGGTGATTTAACAAACAATACAAGTTTAAGGGCTAAAAAAAGGAAAAAAAAATAAAATACTAAAATATCTTTTTTGTAAAGTTCAAGAGACAATAAATCATTATGTCTTTTTTTAAATAAAAAAATTGTTATATGTAAGTATGTCATAAATCATAATATAATATATATATCCAGCTAAATTAGAGAAATACACCAATTTGTAAAAAAGAAATAAGGAAAATAGGTTGATTTCGGGATATTTAGGGAAATAGGTCGATTTTGAAAGAGAAAGAGAAAACACGTCCAACAGGATAAGCTTTCTTACCAATATGTCAGATGAAAACGTGTCTTGTTAGAAGCGCTTTCAGGCAACGGTAGGCTTTCCCAACAATCAAAAATTCCAACTAGCAAATTATTTCTAACGGCTAAAAATGGCTAGTTTATTTGCTATATAAACCCAAGCCAGTTTCACTTTTTGCATTCAAATTTCATTCTCCTAATTCTCTCAATTCTCTCAATTCATCTATTCTCTAAAGTTTTTAGTTCTCAATTTTTAAAAGATAATTTCTCTAAAAATCTTGTTGTTTTAATTGTATATTTCAGAACTTATTTATTTTTAATTAATTTTTATAATAGCAATTTCGTTAATTTGCTTCAATAACGTGCATATTTCCTACGTCTAATTGCAAATAGTAAGAATATATTTTTAAATTTTTAAATTTTAATTAAGTTCATTATTAAGTTGTTAACATTATTAAGTTTATAATATTTTATGTTTATATAATCTGGCCAAAGGTCGAATTTTAGAGATTTACATCTACAATTTATCTGTGAAGGCATCGCGTGTAATTGAAGAAGACTTACAAGAGCCGAGATTCTTACACGTGTCTCATTTGCTCAGAGGTGTAAATTGGATCATACACTTATCAACGCATTAGTAGAAAGATGGAGATCCGAGACACACATATTTCATCTTCTATACAGTGAGTGTACAATTACACTTGAGGATGTAACACTACAGCTCGGTTTATCGGTGGGTGGGTCAGTCATTACAGGGGCGATGAACTTTGGTGATTGGAGTGGCATTTGCGATGCACTACTAGGCAAGGTGTCAGAGAAGTTTTTTGGTAGCCAAATAGAGATAAAATGGTTGGAAGAAATTTTCAATTATCTCGACAACTCTGCGAGTGCCCTTAAAAGACATCAATAGCTTGAGCATTCATCCTGAAGTTAATCGGGGGTATTCTAATGCTCATTAAATCTCGAAATCTGGTACATCTAAGGTGGCTACTACAACTCGTTGACTTGAAAGAAGCGGGGCAACCCAGTTGGGGATCAACCGTGTTGGCCACACTGTACCGAGAGATGTTTCGTGTGACACAACCATAAAAAATTAAAATCGGTGGTTGCATATTCCTTCTGCAGTCATGGGCATGGTACCAACAACAATTTTTACGTTCCCGAGTCAACGCCCCTTATTCATTCTCACTCGTAACAAGGTAAAATTTATTTGATAATATAGTTATCGTAATATTTATTCATTATTATATTTTTGAAATAACATAATATTTGAATAGGCGAAACAATGGACGAGTCATGTAGGTATAGCGAACTAGCTTGAAGATATTCGGCTACTATTAGATCAACAATTGAAAACAGAAGTTAGTTTTTGAAAATTTCAATTATATAATATTTTACATAAGGATTTGAAATTTAATAATAGGTAGATAATAAAATTTATAATTTCGTACTATAGTTTGAATGGATGTTATACGTCAATTCAAAAATTCAAGAATGCATCCTTGTCGAATTTTTGGCCAATTGTAATATCTATCATGTCAATGTGTCATTGATAGTTTTTGCGATAGTGGAGATGCATGAATCCAACCTAATGATGCACTAGTTCGAGTTTAGGCAAACTATTCCGCCATCACCCAGGACCTTGAAGAACTGTACAAGGTCGACTTGCAAGAAAGGATTGACAAAGATTGGGTAAAATTCCATAAGAAATATAACATTTGGGAGCATAGGTACAATTTCATATCTGTGCGCAGCCCTATTCTCGAACCAAAATTGGTAACTTATCTGGACTATATGAAAGGGTTTATACATCACAGCAAGCGATATCTACTACTAGAGGAGGAAAGGACTAGGTAATGTCGTCATAGGAGGCCAAGATGACCCCGCATAAATCCTAGGTCGAGAGTATATGTCACCTCAGTAGAGTTATCATCAACTCTAAACCAACACGAGGCACCGATGGCTGCACCACCTCCTGATCAGTATGATTCATAATATTCTAGTAATTTCACTAACCTCGTTAATTTTACACAAGCACCACACTATGCACCATCGTACCCTACATCAACACCTTCTGCCTCTTTTATTTTTACATGAGCACCACACCATGCACCACTGTAACTTGCATCAACACCTTCCACACCTTTTATTTTTACATAAGCACCACACTATGCACCATCGTACCCTGTATCAACACATTCTGCAGGTATATTTTTTACACCACCTTTGTCCCCAACACCATATTACACGACAATGCCTACAACAACACCAACATATCCACCATCACCGATAATTCCAATATTTTATTTGCAATCGGGTTATGCGACACCATACACTTATCCATCGATAGTGTCGCAATCACCCTCAATGTCATTGTTCTACTCTTGGCAACCACCTTTTATTAGAACGGACGACATACGATGGCAACCTAGGATGACATTGCACTTAACCACAAAAGAACGAGATGAATATGAAGATGGAACTCAAGGTGAATATGAAGATTAAGAAGATGAGGAGCCGAAACCCCAACTATGAAGAAATCCTAGTCACAACCGATACCTACCGGGTTGTGGCACACATTCGGCCCGACGATGCTAATGGTTTTATTTTTTATTTTTAAATTTTGGCATGTAAATCATCTTTTAGTTTGTTAACTTTTAATTTGGATTGTATTAATTTTTTTTCATCCATAATGTATTTTATATCAATAATATATACTTATTTTTTTTTGTAATTTACGAAAAATGAAAAATATTATTTATATTGTATTCTATTGTATTTTATATCAATAATATATCAATATTCATAAATTACCAAAAAAATGAGAAGTGATGAAAAATGAACCAATTGTCTATAAAAAGAATGAATAAATGTGTTAATGAGGCCTTATCCTCAATGTTTCCCCATGTGTGGATATGTTGACATCATATGCTCTGGGTTCCTACAATAACTGCATAACCTCAATTGGTTTTTCCTCTCTCGAATATTTATAGTATTGCGTATCAAGTAGAATTCGACCAACCTTTTGGCTTGCAACACAACAAAATATTCGGTACCAACTCAAATGGAGCACTTGATATATGTGGGCACATAAATATTAATTGAATAACATTTACGAATTATGGTCTCGAAACTACTGTTTCTGACACTACTGAAAATTAAGTTGTTACAAAGAGAAACAAAAAGTCGTCCAGCGGGACGCATTTTTATCTGACATGGTAGGAAAGTGTGTCCTGCTAGACGCGTTTTCAGTTGAGTTTGCAAGAAAGCGCACCCTATATATCACGGCCTTCAAAGTCGATCTATTTCCCTAAATGTCCTAAAAATCAACCCATTTCCCTAATTTTTTTTTAAATTTTGACATTTTCATCAAATTTAAACTATATATCATGCTTTTAATTATATATATATATATATATATATATATATATATTACATTTATTTCTTTTGTCGTATCCAATACTTAACAACCTAGCAATAAATAAGCTACTTAATAAGTACTTTAATGTTAACTGTTAATTATATGTTTAGGTATATCAAAAAAAAAAAAAAAAAGTGATCTCCTAAGGAATTAGTCTTTTTAAAGTTTATTTATTACTTTAAAATAACTAATCACTTAAAAATTCATCATTTTAATTAAACTAATAAAAATGTTAATGTTGACGACAATCTCTTCCTCCATAGTAAGAGCACTATGATGTAAGCATAAGAGATTTGGTTTAATTTCAAGCAAGTTCTTTCTCCTCTCCCAGTTATCAAAAATCAAAAGCTAATTTCTTTTTCTTTTTTTCGAATTCCTTTAGGTTTAGATAAAAAATTTAAAAATTTTTAAAATGCTAACATTTTAAAATATTAGTATTTGTGATTATTCCGTTTAGATAATTTTTAAAAAATATTAAGTTAATAAAATTTAGTAAGTTGAAAAAATTTATAAAAGAAAAATAATGATATTAAGAATAAATAGTATAAAATATTCAATATGAATATCATTATATTTTTAAATATATATAATAATATAAAATATATGAAAATATATGTAGAAATTTAATAAAAATTATATTTTAAGGTTTGTTTTCAAGAAAAAAGTTAATGATTTTTGTTTACTCTAAGATTTGCTTCTTCTTTTTTTCCTGAAAAATCACCTATTTAAATAAAATATTAACAGGAAATTTGAGTTATTCAAAACTTCTTTAGAAATTTCTTAAAAATTTAAAAATCTTTTACTGTGTTTATCCAAGTAAACTTATTTTTGAAATTTTAAAAATAAAAATAAAGACTTCCTTCAAATCTCTCACCCAACATATTCTTAAAAGAATTATTTAATTATTTAGGGTTTCTTTAGATGAGCAGTGCATTTACTTACGATTGGTGTAAAAATAGTAGTGGTGGTGATGAGATTAGATACTATAAAAAGCTAAACGCACCGCACTAAAAACGCACTACACTAAAAGTAGACGCTTATCCAAAGAGATCTTTAGACTTTATCATTGCATTTCAAAGTGTTTTTTAAAAGTCATATAAGATAATTTTTTAAGTTAAAAGTCTTTTTGAACTAAATTTTTTTTAAAATTTTTGCGTTCGGAAAAAGTATTTTGGAGTTAAATGACATTTTTAACCCTCATTTATTATTGAGTGTATTTTACATTATATTGGATATGCAATTATTTTTCTATCGAAATTTATTTTAGATATATAACATTATTTGTTTGAAATTGTAATGGTTATATTTTAATATCCAAAATATAATTTATATATTTAAATTTAATTTTACAAACAATGTATATTAATTGCTTAATAAGTAGTTAAGATTTATATTTCATGTATCAAAATATTAATAATGAGTTACTATAAATTATTTTCCTATTTGTTTGAAATATCGTAATATTAACATATTTGAATAACATCTAAATGTATATTTTTAACTTTACAACATCATGTCTAAAATAAACATTTTGTCTTTTTAAAAGGTTTTTTTAACAAAAATACTAATAATTACTTAAATTTTAAACCAGACTTTTTCAAAGCACATTTCCTTCGCACTCATATAATGGGTATCTAAGAATTGATATTTGCATCGTATATTTTTTTATTAAATCATCTCTTCTAACTAAATCATGGTTTAATCACTTTCTATTTAATCATACTAATATATTGTTTTTGTTAGAATGAGTATATTTAAGGAAAAATTTATTTCTACATTTTAAATGGTTAATAATTTTACATTTTAAATGGTTAATAATTTCGAGTACCTAATTGTATCATAAAAGTAAATGAAAAAATATTTCAAATGAAATTATAATGATTAAATCGTAAATTCGAGTATAATAAAAAGGACTAAAACAACAATTTAACATTATTTTTCTTACATTTCTCTGACCCTTTTTTTTCTCCCCGCAATAAATTAAACACTTCCACGAAGCTTAAGTAATCTTGGATTTAATACTTATTCAATAAATTTGATTATTTTTAATCTCTGTATAAAACAATATATTATAAAGTGGGGAGTTGAGGTGGGGTTGGATCTTAAATGTTAGAGTTGAAGCCTCACTCATATTTAAACCAAGCTTTCTTCCCCTTCATTTCTGTTTGATTTGAACTCCCTTTCTTTCCTTCCATTTTCCTTTTGTCATGGGTGAGCAGATAGATGATGCTGAGTTTTGGCTCCCCTCCGAGATTTTAATGGAAGATGATATTCTTATGGAAAAACAAAATAACACTGAATTGTTCCCCTACGAGTTTGAGCACTCATACGACTCGTTCTCAGCTCTTAGCTTCCCCGTTGAATCTACTGTTGGGCCTGCTGAGACTGAGAGCAGTGACCGGGATGAGTTTCTTGCTGAGTTGACTCGCCGACTTGTTCTCTCCATGAATCATAAACTCACCCTATATGGTCTTTCCCTCAACAACAACGAGGTAAACTGAAGTGTTTTTTTTCTTTTTTTTTTATTCAATGTTGAGTAGTGAGCTGCCTTAAAGCTCCTCTGGGACTGGGTTATTAATTTTATGCGACTGTTCCTGTATGGGTAGGCAAATGGAGGTTTGGCGAGATCAGCACAGTGGACTCAGAGCAATGGCGGTTCTCAAGTAGCGAAATACAGCGACATTAACCATGGAAGAAACCTACCCAACACTCAAAACCATGGGTTTATGAAAAAGTCAAACCAGAGTGTTTCTTGTAATCTTGCTCGAACAAATCATGTAAGCCTCCACCAAAAGATGTTGGGTTTTATGTTGTTGCTTTTTTGTGATCTTATGGGTTCATTTTGTCTGGTTTTATAAGTATGATGGAAGGCAAATGAAGGCAAGAAATCAGCAGCAGCAGCCGAAGCAGAAGAAGAGTAGATTAAAGAGTAATAAAGTAGGTGAAAGGGGTGAATGTTCAGGGGCTTCATTTCAAGTTCAATCACAACAGCTGCCTACGAGAGTGATTTTTCTCCAGGGATTTCGTAGTGTTAAAACAGAGTCCGTTGGAACTGGTGTTTTCTTACCTCGTAAATATCACAATAAACCTTCCAAGCCTCGCAAGAAATCAGGTAAAAACTACTACGCCTGAAAAATAAAAAATAAAAGTATCTTATCCGGTTGGTGACCCAAGTTTTACTTCACTCCTATTTTACTCAATCAAGCGTTAAATCTTTCACAATAATAGATTTTATATGTCATAATATATTTATACTTCCATTTTAGTCATTCAATTTTTAGATCACTTTTATTTTGTCACCTCAAAAAAATATTTTTTAAGTATTGATCGAGGTAAAAAAAAAATTAAAGTAAAAAACGGTAGAAACTGAAATAATACATCAAAAAAGTGTCAAATTATTTTTTTCAATATTAAAATTTTAAATTTTAAAATATCAAAATTAATTAAATAAATTGTTGAATTTTTTTATCCCTCAATAATGTAAATCAATTTGTAACAAAAAAAAAGAAATTTAAAATGAAAATTTTATTTAATTGATTTTGATGTTTTGAATTTTAAAATTTCAATATTAAAAAAATAAATTTAAAATTTTTGACAATTAGATAAAAATATACAATTTAACAACTTTTTTAATGCATTATTTTAGCTTCCCCTATTTTTTCACTTGAATGCTTAATGTTTTTTTTTTTTACCTCGATCAATACTTAAAAAAGATTTATTTGGAGTGACCAAAATGAAAACAACCTAAAAATTAAGTTACTAAAATGAAAGTGTAAACATGATATGATATGTAACAGGCAACCGCCGTCAGAGATTTAACGTTTGGGTGACTAAAATGAAAGCGCTCTAAAAATAGGGTGAGAAAATTGCAAGAATTCATTTTGGTGAATAGGGTGTGACTAAAATGAAAGTGTCATAAGACTAGGGTGACAAAATTGCAAAGAATTCATTTTGGGTGACCAAAATGAAAGTGCACTAAAAGTTAGGTGACCAACTATGTAGTTTACCCAAAAAAGGTAGAATGATAAATTTAGCCCTCAACACTTATATTTTTTTTTATCAATTTGGCCCATCTTATTTTTTTTAGTTAATTTGACAATTAATTTTTCAAAAAAAGTTTAATTGTTTTTACTCAATGTAAATGATAACTAAAACATTAATTTTTTAACAAAGTTGGCATGGTAAACAATTGATAGTCTACATGCATTTCATGTTGACGTGACATTATTTATCATCATTGCCACATCAACAAATAATTTAAAATTTATAAAATATTCAAAAAATCAAAATTCAAAAATTTATAAAAAAATTAATTTTATTTTTAAAAAACATGAAGTGCACGTGGATTGCTATATGGGTTGCCATATTTGAAAATTTAGCGTTTTATTCAGTATTTTCGTCAAAAAAATCAATTCGATTCTTTTTGAAAGGTTAATAATTAAATTTAACTTTTTTTTATAAAGATTAAGAGCTAAATTTAACTTTAAAAATATTTAAATTACAAAAAAAATTAAATATTAACAAATAAATTTATTATTATAAAAAAATATCAAAAACTGATTTGAACTGGAGTATGAGCCTTATTTTAACTTATTTAAAATATTCTCCTCAATCTCTTAAAGAAAGTAGATGAAAGCTACGTAATTCATTTATTTGATTTAATTTTTATTTTTTGCAATTTATTATTCTTTTTAAAATCGATTGGACTATGGTTTTAGTACCAACAAAGGTGTTCCCAAATGTAATTTAAACCCGACTTGAAACAGGTTGCACAATGGTTCTAGTACCAGCAAAGGTTGTCCAAGCATTAAACCTCAACTTTGATGGCACAAATAGTGGTTTTGCATCAAACTACGGTAAATAATATTAATTTTTAAATCCTAAATTATATCAAATGTTAAAAGCTTCCTAGTAAATGAAAATCTGATTGTTTAAATCTTGTAGTTGTTTTCATACCCAGAAGAAATGCAAACTTGAGACAAGAAAATAGAAATGATAGAGCAATTGGAAGCTTAAATCTGCCTCAGGATTGGACTTATTGAGCCTCTGGAAATTGGTCTTTGGTTTGCTGGAAAATGGCAGTTCTTGTGAGGAAAGGAAATCAAGAATATGTATTCTATAAATAAAACTTTTGATTGAGTTTGTGTAACGTTCAATCAGGTCATTAACTCGATTCGAAAGTTACGATAATATCTTTCTGTAATTAAAATAAATAACGTTATTCAAAGGTATTTTAATCTTTTCCCTTTAAAAAAACTAATAAAATATGAATATGGTGAAATTTGACCAATTGCACTAATTAAACTTTTAATTTACCACTCAGCTAAAATTTTATTTTAATATTTTTAAATCACATGTGATGGCTTAATGGTTAATGATGTTCACCGCTCTAAGTGTAGCCTGAGTTCAAATCGCACTAGTCATGCTTGTTGTTCGGGCTTTATCTTATTATTGTAATTAACCAAAAAAAAAAAAAGGAAGGCAAACTATCAACAATCACAAATTTAAAAACAAACTAAAGATGCATCACCTTGATAAGTTACTTATATATGCATCCTAGCCTCGCTATCAATATTAAATCAATTTGACAACGAAGAAATCATTGCCAAGAGTCCCAAAAGATCTATCGCATCAATGATGCAGGAAAATTCAAGTCTCAAATGACCTATCCTACTCATCGTCATCTTGGAGCTCAATTTTATGAATACCATCATTGTGCTCTATCATGACAAGGTCCTCTAAAAACATCTCACAATAGATCTGGCAGCGCCCTTGCCTTAGCAAATCCTATGCGTATACCAGAACACGATTAAAAAAACCTAAAACCATCACTACTTTTAGAAAAAAAAAAACAAAAATGAACAAGAACCGCCACGATTTAAAAAAAAAATTAGACAAAAAAACTAAAATCACCAATGTTTTAAAAAAATACAGTGAACTATTATTTATTTATAAGTTTTAATATAGTAGTGCCCACTAAATTAAACCGCTATGAAAATCAATATGAAAACTTTAAATATATTGACCTATAAAATATATTTTTAATAATGTTTTAAATATCAAATCTATTACTTTTGATCACATCCGTATTAATGTAAGAAGTAATACATACGAAAAATGTTTTCATTTTTTTAATTGTTGAAAACAAAGTTTATTTTCTATTTACTAAACATATTTTTTAACTTTTAGAAAATAAAAAAATATTTTCAAAAATAGGAGCCTTATTTTTAAATGTGATTTTATTATTTTTGGAAAAATTGCAAAATTTGACCTAACATTTCAGGGTTTTCAATTTCACCCTATTCTCCACATGATTTTAACAAAACAACTAACATGTCCATTACTCAATGAACAACTCATTGATTATTCATGTTGATGTAGCATATCATGTTAGTAATGATGTGTCATTTTGGTTAAAATTAAAACAAATTAATTTATGATAATAGAATATCTATAAAAAAATATAAAATAGTTATGAAAATTTACAAAAATTCAAAAAAATATAAAAAAGTATAAGAAATTATAAAAATATAAAAAGAATTATAAAAGCTTTACAAAAATTATGTACATCAACATTAAAAGATTCCTTCAAATAATACATATTCAATTAGTTAAAATTAGAATTAACTTAATACACAGCACAATAGACTAGAACCGAAATATCCACACCTTAATTATAATAGCAAAACCCACATTTAGAAAAATTTAAACCTACAATCTTAAAATTCTCCGAAATTCATCTTACTATTAAGCTAAGGTTGGCCATACTTTTTAATTTTTAAAATTTATACTCTATAATTAATAGTTTTATAATTGTATTGGATTGAATTGAAAATTATCTCAATCTATACGAAATAAGTCAGCAATCAATCAAAATGTTAAACCTAAAGAGAGAATAAAAAGAATTTCAAAATGTGGACCATTAAGAATAGACTTGATAATGAGTCGAGCTATTTGCTTAGACTCGAAGGCTCGTTCGAAAAGTGAGAGGGTTTGGACAAAAATATAGGCTCGAAAAATGAGCTTAGATAAAAAAAAAGGACCATTTTTTAAATGGGTCGAGCCTCGAGTATATTTTTGACCCGACCCAAATCAACCTAAAGTTCATTTTTTGCCACTACTTTGTTGTCATTTCACTGTTGTTTTGATGCCATTTCGTTATTATATTGCTACTATTTTATTAGTAGTTTTGCTACTATTTTAGAGGTATTTGTTTACTAAATTACTACCATTTTAATATTTTTAGTGTATTTGATTTATTATATTTTTTTAAATTTGTTTTTATATAAAAAATAATCTAAAAAAATTGTAATACAGGTAGAGCAAGCATGACTCAAGTTTAGCATTTTTAATCTAGGTCGGGTTTTGGCAAAATTTTAGGTTTATTTTTTGAATCAGACTAAGCTTAAAAAGTGAACCTGAAATTTTATATTGATCCAATCCAAGCCTGACTAATGAATTAGTTTTAACAAATGAAAAACATAGGAAACCTACATTAAAAGAAATTGAGAAAGGAGAAAAACGGGAGGGAGAAGCAGGAGAGAATGGAAAATAAAGAAGAAGAAAAAAAGGAAAGTTAAAATAACATAAAAGAAAAAATTAAATTGCTCAAAACAAAAAAAATATGGGGATCGATTGTATAAATTAACCTAAATTTTTGTTTGAAATGATTATTTAATGTGCCACGTCAGCTTACCATTACAGTGTTAACAATAATTAACGGCTCAATGACTAAAATGTTATAACACGATAACGTAAGTGACTAAAACATAACGTTTTAAACATAAATAACTAAAATAAAACCTGAAGTAAACAAAAAGAATTATTTTAAAAATTTTAACTTCTAATTTTTATCCATCATTTTAAAAGTTATTTAACACGATATCCAATTTAGATCAAGTGCATAAAAAATGGCGTATAGATTAGTTAAAAAATATATTAATTTTTTAAAAAAGTAAAAGGAAAAAAAAATTAAGAGTAATATTTTCTAACATTTTCGCAGAAAATGGATGTTTACCAAAGAAAGGAAAAGAAAGGAGTTGGAAAAAAAAATTGGTTCGACATTTTTGACACGATGCGCCTAATAAGAGCATCGATTCATTGTTTGAGACTTCAAAAGAAAAAGAAAAATCGGATCTTCTATATATAGAAAACAAAGCACTTACTGGCTGTGATAAATTCTCGCATTCGAATTCAACAACGAAAACGAAAAGAGAGAAAAAGAAATCCCAGATCCCCAACTTTTATACATTGAAGGAAAATAAAAAATCAGGAAAAAAAAAAAAAGGATGATCAAAAGAGAGCCAAACATGATAGCAGATGATAAATTTGATGTGGAAGGTGATAGGTTTTCAACTGTTGAGATCCCTGAAACTGCTCATAAAATTAGCACTGGTATGGTTTTTATTTACCCATTTTTGTGATTTTCTTTTCTTTTGAATTTCTTTTGGGTTATTTCTTATTGTTTTTATGTTTGTTTCATTGAAAATAATTTCTGAAAAATGACTTTTGAAAAATAATTTATTTTCTTGAAAAAGTTTCTAATGTTTAGATGAACATGTATAAAATATTCTCTATTATTTGATAGATTTTTTAAAAATATTTCATAAAAATTATTTTCAATGAAACAAAGATATATTTGAGATTTTATTATCTTTTTTATTATTTAATTGAGTTTATCTATAAATTTATATTTTACCTTAATTTTGCATATATTAAAGATATTTTGTTAAATTCAGGTTGATTACAACGTCATTTTTTAGTTACATGACTACCAAGTAAGTATTTTTATTTAAAAATGTAACATCAATAAAATTGACAAAAAAAATTAAATAATGTCACCAATTGGACTTGATTTTCAAATCTAAAAAGTAAAGGGATTAAATTTTAAAAATAAAAGTACAAAGACTAAGTAAATTTGTGAACAATACATAGACTTATGACATATTTTAACTTTTAATATTAAATTTTAAAATTTATTATTAAAATAAAATTGAAATATTAAATAATAAATATTAATTATATTAAATTATTAATAATTTATTAAATAAATAAATATAAAAAATTAAATATGTATGTTTAATAATATTGGAAAATATAATATTTTATATTAATATTTTTAATATTTTTAAAAATGAAAAAAAATTATTATCAATATAATAATATTAAACTTGATTTAAGTTAATTTTTATATAAAAATAAAATTACCTATAGATGAACTTTTTTTTCGAAAAATGACTTAGGCTTTTAAAAAATGTAAATCATTTTACAAGAATAAAAGTTTATTTTACGTAGACTTGTTTAACAAGTTATTTTCTGTTCAATAAATATAAAATATACAATAAATATTTTTCGTAAAATCTTTTAAATGTAAACAAACCAACTTTAATTTTAATTTTGTTCATCATTTTTTTATTTTTAAAATATCAATAAACTTTCAAATCTTGAACTAATTAAATTAGAATGCCTAAATTACTATGAGAACGGTGATATCAATCTAAGAACTCAACGAACGAGTTTTCTTATTTTTATTTTAGGCGTCCCTTCAAATTTATAAGATTTAACAATTTTTCTTTTTCTTTTTTTTTTTTTAAATTTGTACAGCGCGATGTGAACAATTAATTAATTTTTATTCTAAAAAATTAAAAAAATTATTTTAAAAAATTAAGTATTATTAAAAAATATATAAATTATTTTTAACATTTTAAATTTAAAAAAATTATTAATTACTAATATGACATACACGTGAATTAACAAACCAACATTAATTTTCATATTAATTTTAGGATAATTAAACAAATAATATAAATTTAAAAGTTAAAATATATAAAAAAATTAAATAAATAACTAAAATGAATTTTTATAAAATTGAAAATAGAAAATCTAATATACTTTCATTTAATTATATTATTTTTATTAATGGCGCTGCCTAGTAACTAGCATAATATTTTAGTATATATATATATATCTATATATTGTAGGTTTTCAAGGTGATAATGGATTTGATTGACATTTTATCTATATTAGATTATGATATATTCACGGTATAAGTGAGGAAAAAATTATGTTATAAGCATATATATTTATAAAAAGAAATTTTCGTTATGATCAAAATATTAAAAATATGATATTTTGGGTTTAAATTTTATCAATCGTATTTTTTAAAATTTTACATGTTTTATTATTTTATAAAAGAAAGTATATTTAGTAATTGTTTAATTGAGTAAAGGCAATATCAATAATTTGTTATTTTATAAAAAGAAGTATTTTTAGTAATTACTTAATTGAATCGGAAGTAATGCTACACTAATTCAATAAATTTCTTAAATATTGTATAAATAGATATGTCATATTGTTATCTAAATATAAACACATTTCATATTCTTCAAAATAGTCAAATTTAGAATAAATATATTTTTCCTTTTCTTTTTATGTAAGATTATTTATTACATCATATATTACAATAATTAGATATAAAATTAAAAAAATAAAAAAATTAGTATAAATAATATATTTTTTTTAAAATAAGCAAAAACATTTCATCACTTTTGTTAAAAATAAATTATGGAAATAATTAAATATTACCAATTAAATTAATTTATTGCTAACTAATATGTTTGAAAGAAAATAATACTCTTAGCAAAGTATAGCATCATGTGATATGATGTTCCATGTCTTGGTTGGCCTCTGGAGGTAATTTGAGGTGTATTGGTGAGATTACAGATTCATGGTTCCAGGCAGGAGTTGTGTTGACGAGTGGAGTGAACAGTGTGTTTGTGTTGGGATATTCAGGGACCATCATGGTCCATCTTGGTTGGATCGGAGGTGTAGTTGGTCTGGTTTTAGCCACCGCCATATCTTTGTATGCTAATATGCTTGTTGCCAAGCTTCATGAATTTAGAGGAAAGCGCCATATCAGATACAGAGATCTTGCTGCTGAAATATACGGTACCACTCATCCTTCAATATATCTGATGTTAAGAAGATGGATTAAAAGTTGAAATGGTTATATCAATCTAATAGTATTTTTCCATGACTATGGTGAATATATATATCTATAGTTCAACACTTACATTCAGATCCAAGTAAGATAGGAATATATCATCAGTTTTAGTATGAATGTTAATGATGTAATTATTTGTTTGATTGATTGCTAGATGAGCTTTCGTGTATCAACAGGTAGGAAAGCTTATTATCTAACATGGGCATTGCAATATGTTAATCTATTCATGATCAACATTGGGTTTCTCATTTTGGGTGCTTCTTCTTTAAAGGTAAAAACCATAGTAACTTTACTAAAGGTTGCTTTCATAGTTTGCCATTATGATATTCTACATGTGTTCAGATTCAAAGGTTTTGTCCCATCAAAGTAACCTTACAAGTACTTTGAATACTTGCACTCAACTTATTAGATATTGTCCATTTTGGGGTGAAAATTAAAAATAACTTTCTATTTTTTTTTAAAAATTTCTGAAGTAAAGGAACATGCAATGCAGGCTTGTTATGTGCTTTTCGTGGAAGAGGTTACCATGAAGCTTCCATATTTTACAGCCATAGCCGGATTTGTTTGTATATTGTTTGCCATTTCAACCCCTAATTTGTCGTCTCTAAGAGTATGGTTAGCATGTTCCACCATTCTCAGCCTCATTTACATCGTTGTCGCATCCGTGCTCGCTGCTAAAGATGGTAACTTCTTATAATCAAAACACCTTAAATGTTAAATATTATTAATTTATTGTCATAATCTTATAATCGAAACACCTTCATATTTTAAAAAAAATGAAGAGTTGAAATAACATGAAGATAACCTATATATATATATATGAGTGGCTTAGATTAATATCAATTCGTTTCACTCCATGTCGCTTCAGATCTTTATTGTATTTGAAATACTCGTGTTGGATACATAATTGGACATACTGATAGATGTACAAATAATGATATTACCATGTTGTTTATAGGAATGAATGCACCGCCTAGAGATTATAGCATACATGGGACAACAGCCAGTAAAATATTTTCAATCATAGGGGCATCTTCAAATCTTATGTTTGCTTTCAATACTGGAATGGTTCCAGAAATACAGGTGGGCTTACAAGAATAGTTATAGAATCTTGAAATGAAGAGTCAGATGTAACATAGTTAACTTCACTATCTTTCCGTATTTAATTTTGTTTAGGCTTCTCAACCATTGTTTTCATAACAGGCAACATTGAGGCAGCCTGCAGTGGAAAATATGCTGAAAGCTTTGTACTTTCAGTTCACCATCGGAGTCGTACCAATGTATGCGATTACTTTTATTGGCTACTGGGCTTACGGAGCTTCGGCATCAACGTATTTACTTAGTAACGTAAGCGGTCCAGTTTGGGTTAAGGCCGCTGCTAACATTTCGGCCTTCCTGCAATCAGTCATTGCTTTGCATGTAAGCAAATACTTGTCCGTATCTTTTCAAATATTGAGCGTATCTTCGGTGATAACCTGCTGCTACACTAACTTGATTTAGCTTCCTTAACCGGCCGTAGATATTCGCGAGTCCAGCATACGAGTACATGGACACAAAGTTCAAAATCACCGGAGGAGCCTTTGAGTTAAAAAGCTTAACTTTCCGAATCGTAGCAAGGGGTGGTTACCTTGTTATCAGCTCAACGGTGTCGGCTCTTCTCCCGTTCCTCGGGGATTTTGAGAGTCTTACAGGAGCATTAAGCACATTTCCATTAACATTTATACTTGCAAGCCATATGTATCTTGTGGCAAATAAGAGCTCACTGAGTAGTTTACAACAATCATGGCTTTGGCTCAATGTTGTTTTCTTTAGTTGTATGTCGATTGCAGCAACAGTTGCGGCTATGAGGCTGATAGTTGTTGATTCCAAAAAATAACATGTATTTGCTGATGTTTGATATCAAGATTAGATTTTACTCACTTGGAAAAATTAGTCATTTTTATTAAAAATTTTATTATTTGTATTTATTAAAATTGACATGACTGTTAAAATAATTAGACAATGATAAGTGAAATGCCACCTGTATCTCTTGTTAAAGTATAAGAATCAATTTTTAACTATAAAAATAAATGAAATTTTTAATAGAATAATTAATTTATTCTTTTAATAGCTATTTTGTTATTTTTTAAGTAGATACGATAAAAAACAGTTTAAATCTTAATATAATGATCAACATGCAAGAGTGTATCTGAATAGATGCTTTTGATAATGAAGGAGCCCACAAGGCCCAAAGGCCTCATGATTTCCTAGGACCGTAAACGCTTATACATCGGATTTACCGACTACAAACTACTTTTACTCTATAATGATATAAATTCCTCCAACCCTAACCTGACTAGGGTTTCTCACTTGCAGTCGCCATTATCGGAATCAAAAGGAATAAGCTTCGATTTCCGAATCGGGAAAAAAATGGTGAAGGGACGCCAAGGAGAGCGAGTCAGGTGCCCTTTGAATTTGATCTCTTCGCTTTCTCTTTTAAAACCTTTTTTTTTTTTAAATTTACATTTTGAGATATGGAATATAGTTTTAAGATTTAATTCAATCTTTTCCTTTTCCATTTTTTTTAACTTCCTTATTGCAGACTCTATGTAAGAGGAACTATCTTGGGTTACAAGAGGTAATAAGAATTTAACCTTTTTTATTGCCTTTATTGTATTTTTGTTCTGTTGGTTTTAAGCTGTTCCTTTTTTGTGGAATTAGTGAATTTTCTTAAGGAACTTGAATATTTAGTTATATGTATGAGAAATTTTAGCTGAGTTAATGTGCCAAAAATGGAGTTGAAGGTTTATTATTATTCATTTTTATTTTAAAAAAAATAAAAAGAGTTCTAGTCTCGATATAGGAAGAATTGTAGACTTCTGGATTCAAATTCCGGACTTTCTGGGTGCCACCTTGAAATGATGATTACATGAATTATTTTAGCTAAGCATCGGGTTTTGGATTTTTCATTTCGGATTTAATTGGTACGAAATTGAGTGAAGGAAATTTATTTGCAGAAGTAAGGTTTTCATTGGCTATGCTCTATAGAGTCAGGCCAATAACTAGTTTTTGTAGACTGAATTTACAGTTTGGGGGAATAGTGTGATTGAAATTCTAGGATTGCTTCAGGGGACAAAAAGTAATTACTTTTGTCAACTAAAATTAGGGTTTAGGGTCTTCTAGCGTATATGAATGTATATATTGTTTTTGGATTTGGTTTTGTTTGTTTTGAAATTTGGATTGTTGCTTAAATTTGTTTGTGGTGGTGGGTGTCAGGTCAAAATCAAACCAGTATCCAAACACTTCATTGATCCAGATTGAGGGAGTTAACACTAAGGAGGAAGTAGCTTGGTATGCCGGCAAGCGAATGGCGTATATTTACAAAGCTAAGGTGAAGAAGAATGGCTCGCACTATCGCTGCATTTGGGGAAAGGTTACTAGACCTCATGGTAATAGTGGTGTTGTTCGTGCTAAGTTCAAGTCTAATCTTCCCCCCAAATCTATGGTAAGCATGTTATATTGTTTTTATCTAATGGTATTCTTTCTATACATTGTACGTTTGATCTTATATGTATCTTTTGATTCCGTTGCAGGGAGATAGAGTCCGAGTCTTCATGTACCCCAGCAATATATAAGGTAATGTTGATTTCCAGTTTGTGATCTTTCATAGTTTTTTTGTGGGTTCATGAGTTTGCCATTTTTATCTGTTTAATTCCAGTAGTATAAGAGGAACCTGTGTTCAGTTTAATGGTTTAACTTTGACTGAAGATTAGCTACTTGATGAACAAGTTAATTTTTTGCATTTTAATTGTCAGATCAATTCATTGTTCCTTCCTTGTGTCTTTATGACAGTTTTAGTTTTCATCTCCATTTTTAGCCCTTTGACCCTGTCTGCAATTTTAAACTTTAACTTCTGTAAAGATTCACATATTCTTCTTGTTTCAACTTTCAAGTCCTTGTGATTATTCATTATGAGACCCCTACATTGACTGCATGACATAATTCAGCTCTACTGATTTTTTGATGCTGTAGCTTTTGTTGCTTCCTATGTTGCTTTGACTCTTCATTTTTATACATGTATCCATGTACAATGCTTATCTGGATATAGGTACGAGGATATAATCCTTCTAAAGACACTCCAAATATATGGAAAAACTTCAAAAGATAAACCATTTGTGTTCCAACTCATCATTTTCTTGAAGTACTTGTGTTATGGTCCAATAAAAATATGATCATTTAAAAAATCTAACATACTCCGTGTCCAACTCTTCATTTTTTTTAAAGTACTATGTCCAATGCATTTCTGTATAAATATTGATAAGGATATAATCCTCCATGGACCCTCCAAATACGAGGAAAGACTTTAAAAGTTAAAACATACCAGTGTCCAACTCTTCATTTTTTGAAGCACCCATGTCCAATGATAACCGGATATGGGTATAAGACCCACCAAATACATGGCAAAACTTAAAAAAAATTTGAACAAACTCTTATTGAATACACATTTGTATTCAAGTAACATACATAGCTTCTATGTGTTTCCAATCTTGTTTGTCGCTACAGTTGATATGACCTTTCATCTCTTTTTACCTAAGTTCGTTATTTAGATCGTCATATTAGGCCATAAACTTTTTGTTGCCGTATTATTATATACTGATATTGAGATGTTCTACCAAAATGGAATCTGCCTTGTGAAAACATGTAGATAACTTCTTCTTTTTTTTAACACTATCCTCTTTGAACTATAATATTATAGCTACAAATGCTTGTTCGTCCTCTTGTAATTTCGCAATTTTATTCTTTCCTTGCAGTTGTCTAAATGCCCGGTGTTCGATCGATGAGACTAGTGATTCTATCTTTTCTCTCCGTCTATGTCAAAATGTTGTGTGTTTTTGAGGCCATTTTTTTCTTCATTAGGATGATAGTGGATTAGACTTTAGTGTTATCAAAGATTTTCCAGTAATTAATTTCGACGATTGAAGTTTTTGGTAATCAATCACTTATGGAATTGAATAGCAAAGATTGTTCTACTTGAGCATCTTCTTTCTTCTGTTAGGTTAAATTACTCGACATCGCATGGAATTAGAACCGTTGTCCTCTCTGGTTTGGAGGTTACCGTTGAGCCATATATATATTATTTTATTGAACTGAAAATGGGGCATAAATTAGCAATATATGCTGATTTTGGAAGATAATGGGGAAATAGCTGATTTTTCCAATATTTAGGTAAATAGATTGATTTTGCAGAGAGAATTTTTAAGAAGCGTTTCTTTTTTATGTGTCTGAAAGTGCATTTTCTTTAATAACTTGATTCATTATCTTCTTTGATCATATGGTTAAATTTTAATAATTTTGTCTTTTAAGTCTTGGGTTCAATTCTTCTTCTACTCATATTTATATTTTTTTTATTTTATGTTGTTTTAATTTTTTTTAAATTTTTTTAGTAAATATATTGTTTTCAAGTTTTTTAATTCATTTATTTTAATTAATAATTATTTTATTTATATAAATAAAATAATAAAAATGTAATTATATAACAAAACTGTATAATATTAATAAACATTTAATTTTGATTATAAAATATTAGAAATTATTTATTGAAATAGCATTTATAACAGTTCTGAGTTAACTTGAAGATCTTTAATGCCCTTGAGATGATATATGTAAGTGTACATATAAAGATAGGCGAAGCTGTCTTAATGTATGAAGTAGGTTATTTATTAACACATGTACAATTTCATGCATTTAAGTTTGACTAAAAGCTTTGATTTCGTTTTAGAAAGGTATCGTAATTGTTGTCGGTATATAATTGTATTAAAGTACATTATATTTTTATTTAATTATTTAAAAATTAAATAAATGTAGATATTGTATTAAAAAGAATTAATATAATAAGAATTTATAATGAGATTAATATTTTAAAATTTTTTCTCTTTAAAAAAAAATTTACATTTTTTTCAAATTTACCCGAAAATGGGGTGTCGGCTCCGATATTTTGAACATGTTGCTGTTATAAAGACATAAATATTATTAGTCAACTGAAATGCATGCAAGTGGACATGTGTTAATAAATGACCTACATTAAGACAGCTTCGCCTGACTTTATATGTACACTTACATATGCCATTATCAGTACTGTTATAAATGTTATTTCAATAAAGAATTTTTTAAGATAAATTTTAAAATTATACTTGAATTTTGTGTGGATTATAAATTTTATTTGGATGTGTATAATATAATTGAAATTTAAATTTTATTTATATAATCATATCAATTTAAAAGTTTATATATTAAATTGTATAATTTTTATTTTTATTTTACTTTTCAAATACAATTATCATTGAAGGTACAAATGATACATGCATTCAATTTAATTATAGCACACAGATTGAAACATGCGAGTAACATTCTAAATTATCTTTCACATCGATAATTATATCATAAAAAATATTCTTACATTCTGTAAATTAGAAAGTCAAAGTTTGTACACAAAGAATATGAGATAACAAAACAAAATTCATCCATGGTATGTGTACCTATTATGATCGAAAATTCACATAACTGTGCATTACGAAACTCAAATATGAGTCTATCTTAATCAAGAATGCCAAGAGCTCATTAACCCTAATAAATTCTTTTTTATATGATGCTTAAATTAGTCATAAAAACTTCCTCTTTTGTATATTGAAAAATAATATTACTTTAAGCATGTTTGAACTCATATCTTCTTTATTTTTTTAGGGATAAATATCAAAGTTATAAATGAACTTTGATTTTGTGTAATTTTATACACAGAATTTTGATTCGATTCAATTTTTATAAATCACTATGAATATTATTAAATTAGCACTATTTTATGCTGATATATTATATACACAAACAATTATATTAAATCTAATATGAAAATAAATATATGTATTTATTTCTTTAAATGTGTACAACTGAATCAGAATTAAAGTTTCATGTATATATATAAACCATGATTTAAGTTTTAAGTGTATAATTGTACTAAATCAAAGTTCACGTATCAAATTACACATTAAACTAAAAATCATATATATATTTGATATTTATCTCTTTTTTTTTATACCATATTTATAATAACAATAATATCAACCGAAGTAAAACATAATAAATACTATGGATTAATCAATCAAGTCCAATTTTTTTTGTATGGAGATCACATTAACATTTGCCGGTTATTTTTTTAATTAAAAATTCAGTCCCTTTAGAAAATTTCAAACTAATTCCAAGTCTCCTTCTACCATCCATTCCCCACTACCACTTTGACCTTTCAAGCAAACCCAAACAAATGAAAACAAAAACAAAAATAACTTAGCCCTCATTGATTCAATCAATAAGCAATAACATATATATATATATATATATATATGTAAAATAAAATAAAATAAATAAATAAAAACACAAACGCGTTTACTTCCTTTCTTTTATAATCCTTTTATTAATCTCTCTTCGTTTTCTCAGAGAATTTTGCAGAGAGGCAGCCAATCCATAGCTATTTTCATAACATTAAAGCTTCACTTTTTCTTTACTTATTTTTTTTTAGTTTAATTTTTAATTTTTAATTTTTCTTCTCTATGGGTTTCATTGATATTGTAATGAGAAACTTGAATCAGATCCATGGGAGCTAGTTCCATCAAATCATCTCAAAAGAACCCATTTTTCACACCAAAAACACCCATAATTTCCCAAGCTCCACCCAGATCCATCTTCATATAATCCCAATTTCCTTTTCTATTAAGAACCCAGTTTTTTTCTTCACCCAAATTAAGACACCCAGATCCTCAAAACCCAAAAAGAAACCATGAAAAACCAATCGAAAATGTTCACGATCGGGCTAGTATCAGCCTGGTACTCTTCCAACATAGGTGTCTTGTTGTTAAACAAGTATTTACTAAGCAATTACGGTTTCAAATACCCAATCTTCTTAACCATGTGTCACATGACAGCTTGTTCTTTGTTAAGCTACATCGCAATTGCATGGATGAAGATGGTTCCAATGCAGACCATTCGATCTAGGGTTCAGTTTTTCAAGATCACGACTTTGAGTTTAGTCTTTTGCGTGTCGGTGGTGTTTGGGAATATTTCTTTGAGGTATTTGCCGGTGAGTTTCAATCAGGCTGTTGGTGCTACGACACCGTTTTTCACTGCGGTTTTCGCTTACTTGATGACATTGAAGAGGGAAGGCTGGCTTACTTATATTACTCTAGTCCCTGTAGTTACTGGGGTTATCATTGCCAGTGGGGTATGTATTTTACTCCCTTTCTTTTTATTATTTTAAGCAAATTTTTAGCTTTCTTTGTGGAATGGGTTGGCTTTATTTTGTTGGTTTGATGTGATTGATTGAAGATTTGAT
Source organism: Gossypium longicalyx (assembly GCA_025698465.1). Taxonomy (NCBI): domain Eukaryota; kingdom Viridiplantae; phylum Streptophyta; class Magnoliopsida; order Malvales; family Malvaceae; genus Gossypium; species Gossypium longicalyx. The sequence goes on along the minus strand of CM047000.1, from coordinate 93,405,670 downwards.
TGGAAATTGGGTTTGTTTTACCATGTTGAAATTTATATTGGTTTATTTTGTAAATGGTAGCTTGTTTTAGGGGACTTATAGTTTGCTTTAATTTGTTCACAATTGGATTCTTTTTGCTATTGGAACTTGTGGAAATGCCCAACTTTTTAGCATAATTTGGATGTTTTGTCGATAACAATGATGATTGTATTGTTCGTGGATTGTATTTCATCTTTTGTTGGTTTCGAATGGATGATTAAGTCTTTAACTCTGATATGAAAACCTTGGTTGTTTATGGTTCATCAATGGTTAGTGTATATACTTTCTATTTCCTCATTTTCCCATGCATATCACATATTGTATGTTTTGGTGTGTAGTCTGAAATTCAATGATACTCGGACTCAGGTCTAACTATTGGATATGGGTGTATGTACAACACGTGAAATTTTTTTTTTAAAAGTATTTGGAGGTTGTTAGAGGATCCTATCCTCGTACCATGTTTGGATACCTGTTCAATACAGGTGTTGGACGCCGATACTTGAAAAGAAAATGAAAAATCGAAGTAACATAGCTGGAATTTTCCCCTCTATTTGATTTGAAATAACCCTTCAAATTTCTTCCATTTTACGTTTATAGATTTAAATTGTGTTCTGCATTAATCACGTTGTCTTTCATTTGCTTAATCCGCTTTCGGATTCTTATTTTTCATTATTGTTGCATATAGGGTGAACCGAGTTTCCATCTATTTGGGTTTATCATGTGCATTTCAGCTACGGCTGCACGAGCTCTCAAGTCAGTTTTACAAGGAATTTTGCTTTCATCCGAAGGGTGAGGAATATTTATGCCTTGGCATTGACATTTATGGTTGATGGCATAATTTTTATTTTTTCCGTATATTTGCTTTTGTTCAGAGACTAGGAATTGTCACTGAAAATTTCTTGTAATTCTATTTTTTTAGAGAGAAGCTGAATTCCATGAACCTCCTCCTTTACATGGCTCCGATAGCTGTCGTATTTCTACTTCCAGCAACACTCATTATGGAGGAAAATGTGGTGGGTATAACGCTTGCCCTTGCCCGAGATGATGTCAAGATCATATGGTATCTACTATTCAATTCAGCACTAGCATACTTTGTGAATTTGACCAACTTCTTGGTCACGAAACACACCAGCGCCCTAACTTTGCAGGTATGGCATGCGTCGGCTTTTTAGGAGTTTAACTACATTTCTTTCGCATCTTTTCTTTGAAAAATAAGGATGGATTCTTTAAATCTTTTATCTGATATGGAGTTAAATTAAGATTAAGTACACTTGTTCGATCTTTCAAAGAAGATGGTGATTTAGAGGACTTTAATGCTTCGAACTGTGATGATTATGATAGCATGCATCTTTTAGTTGTTTATTACCATCATAGTCACTACAATGGTTACTTCTTTACGAAATTGAATTAACACAAGTACACTTATCACCCGTCGTCTTTCAGTTGTTCATATAACGAACACAGTTCCTAGTAAGTGCAAGAGACATCAAATACTGTGACATTTGTTCTTGCAGGTTCTAGGAAACGCAAAAGGAGCCGTAGCTGTTGTGGTTTCGATTTTAATTTTTAGAAATCCAGTTTCCGTTACTGGGATGCTCGGTTACACCCTCACGGTCTTCGGGGTTATACTCTACAGTGAAGCCAAGAAACGAAGCAAATGAGACATCATCCTGGGATTACGGTATTGGTTGTGATTGTGATATATTTTAGTGCAAGGATATCAGCAATGTTCAAACAGGCAAAGTTTCGGTAGCATACAATGCTGCGTATTTTGCGCCATAGATTCCTATAATTTTCCCATGGAAACCTGGGAAGCTGCTTTTTCTTTTGTGTCGGCAACAGCTGCGGGATTTTAGTAAAAAAATTAGAGGAAATACCATTTTATGTTCATTCTTTCAGGAGAAAAAAAGGTTGTAGAATTGGTCTTTATACATTGTTTAGATTTCCCATATTTCATTAATTAATGGAAAAGAAAACTCGTAAAATTTACCATTCTATTGTTTATCGTCTTAAATAGTCTTTGTACGTATGGAATTATGGATGTATGATCGTCATGCAATGCGAGTATGATGAGTATCCACAATCTGCATTATTAAACCTACCGCTTCCTACAACAGGTATGATGGACATGCAATGTGAGAATGTCATTTCTTTTCAGAAAAGTATTCATGTCATAACGATGGTCATGAAATGAGGATGATAAGAATCAATAATTTGTTGATCCTTTACGTTCACAAAGTATTAAAAACTATGGTGGTGTTTTTTTTTTCTTGCTCATATCAAAGGTTACATGTATGCATGTTATCACTAAGCATGATATCATTAAACCTACCATTTCCTATAACATCTTCACATCCTAAATCTTAAACACCGACCAGACTCCAGGGATTTACACAAAAAAGGTTATGTACAAGTCTGTGTCTTCGCTTCTTTGAGATTTAGTTTCATCAATTTCTATTACCTCTTTTGGCTTGACCTGGATCCCACATCGTCTCCAACTTTATGGCTCAGTTTAATCATCGATTTCAATCGTCTCCGCCTTTGATTTTGTCTCCTCTACCTTTTAAGTTCACTTCCCTCTTTAGGCTTGACATCGGGTCTATTCTCTGCTTGCTGATAGATTACAAGCCAGGGAGGTCAAGTTGGGATCATCCTGGTGCTTGTTCCAGGCTCTTTCAAACTGTAGACCTTTGCATCTGCAATTACAAGGAACAAAACAAGGATTAGGGCCAGGGAAAGTAGATGGTTTAGAAAACGCTCATCATATTTTGACTGTGACTTACTGCTGAAGCATGATTAGTAGATTACGAATATCAGTTCGAATTTCTTCACGTGCCTTTCTCAGTACTGCTTCTTTGAATAATACCACAAGTTCATCTAGCAATCTGAAAAATGGGGATGCAAACAAGGTTGAAAACCATTGAGAAAGAAGCCAGGAAGTAGCGTCAATAGAATAATACACAGTATTTAACTGGTGAATTTATAGAATCCTCGTCAAACTGGAGTTCACAACGAACGGTATGTTGAAGGAAGAGGACAATAACAGGGTTTGATAGAAACAATTTCAAACAAAGGATTAGAATGAGCTTATACGACTTTTATCAAGTCACAAAAAAAGCTTCAAATGATTGAAATTCCAAAAATAAGACAGCATTAAGAAAATATCCATTTTATTTACTTTTTCTTTTATCATCTGAATCATCATTAAGCACCGTGTTATTACAAGCTTCTTAATGTGCCAATCAAAAATTATTTTTAGAAAAAACCAATAATTTGTTCCATTGAACAGTAAAACAACCCAAGTGTAAATCAAGTGCAAACCTGAGGTATAGGTACTTAGTTTACCTTTCAACGTATGGTGTATGCCGTAACCATGTTAACCGGACAACTGTTTGAACTCGTTTGAGAACCTGCAGAACATTGAGAGTATAAAAGATAGATCCATTCCCAGTTCATTCCCCTAACTTCCCTAAGATGCCAGCACCTGCTAATTACATATTAATTTGAAGCAGGAGCAAGAATATGCAATAATCTTACCAGTAAAATTGTTTCATCATCATCAACATGCATCCACTGGAAGAATAGTGGGAAAATACGCCTAATATGGGCTAATATTAGAAGGCCAATAGAATTGAAGATTGGCTCAATAAGTTTAAGCCAAGCAATACGTCGCTCCTTGTTCCTTGGCTGCCGCTCCAAATGGCTCAACATCTCATTCAGCATCTTCTCAAACCTATGTAAAAGGCAAATGAAAAATTAAAACTAAGTCCAGTACAACTGCAACTAAACTATGAAGCATATATGAGATGTGAATGAAGAAAAGCCAGCTACAAGTACCAAGAAACAACAATCAAAAGCAGCAGAATGATGCTAAATTAACATTACAAGAAAAAGATCAGAAATTAATCAAAACTAGCAATCAATCTTCTGAAGGGAAAAGCAGAAGAACTTCATGACTAAGACCAAGCATATAGCCTCATTCCCGGACCCTAAAGTCCCTTCTTGCAACACAATTGGTCAGTTGACTCAACATAAACATTTTCATCCTAGTGCCCCGATTAAGACATTTGAGTCCACAATTATTCATTCCATCATTATCATGCACAAAATTTTCCCTGCCTATAAAATTATGTGAAAAGAAATTGTAACATATTAAGAGCTTGCTGAACATATTCAATGAAAACAATCAAGGTGCTAAGGATGAAAAGGAAACAAGTATACCACGTGATATGGAGATGATCTCGTATCATAAGAGCATACTAAAATCAACCAACTAATATAATTAAGAGAGGGGAAAAAACAAGTATTCCACGAGTTATGGAGATTATGTTGTATCATAAGAGCACATAAAACTTTGCTAACAAACACAACCAAAATGATAAAAGAGACAAAGAAAACAATTATACCGCAAGCTACAAGGATGATTAAGCATCATCAGAACATACTAAACTTAGTTAACAAACACAATCAAGAAGCTTAAGTGACGAAGAAAACAAGTATATACCCCAAACCACTGATTATTTTGCTTCATATGAGCATGCTAAACTTAGTTAACAAGCACAATCAAGACACTAAATAGACAAAGAAACACGATCAAAATGCTAAGGGGACAATGAAAATAACTATACACAAGCTACAGGAATTAACTTGAGTAATAAGAGCATACTGAACTTGGTTAATAAATACGATCAAGACGCTAAAGAGACAAAGAAGGCATGTATACCACAAACTACGGGGATTGTCTCTTTGAATACAAGTAACGAGTAACACCGACATCTCCACAACATATTGCCATATCTCATCATCAGAAGCAATGTTCTGGCAGCAAGCATCAAGAATCACATCTCCATACGAATCAAGCTCCACTGCTTTCACATTTTTTGCTACATGTATAAAGCTAATCATCCCCTGCCCCTAAACATAATCCATGCCAAAATAATTTCAAGAGTTTATATCACTTAAATTTATATATCACAAAATTAAAATTACGAAGTCGCTTACTTTCACCTCCGGCGACCAGTGATCGAGACAAGTTAACGCACAAGGAACAACCAAAATTATCATTTTACCCAAATCTGGATATTCAATCTACAAAAAAAGGGAAAACATATAAACGCTAAAATTAAAAAAAAAAAAAGAAAGAAGAAAGAAATATGCGAATATGAGAACATTAAATTTATAATTTGTTAAATACCTGAGAAACAAACCATCTAAATTGATAAGCAGCCAAAATGGCGAAACCTACGGGAGCCCTAGCCGACGCTGCGGAAAATTCGTCGGTTTCATCACTCTTGTCAATCGAGCTCTCCTTAATCCTGTCCTTCAAAACTGGTAAGATTTCCGGCATTAATTCCCCCGCCAAATTTCTCTTCTCATGGCCAGGAAGGGCGTCGTTGTAAGCTTGCGAAAGATCGGAAAAGGCGGTTTCCGCGGCGGTCGAAAGTTGGCTGGGGATCCATGTGAGAAGCTCGTGAGTGGAACAGCGAGAAGAGGAGAGTAATGCGCAAGCTAAGGCGAAGTCTTTTACTGATGATTCAACTGAGAGAAGAGATTCAAGCGTTGATTTTACGGAGATTGTTGAGGTTTCTTGAGGAGTATATGGCGTTTTCGAGAGCGAGTCGAGGATTGGCTTCCTTAATCTGAAAAACAGTAACGGAAATGTTTAAATTAAATGAGAAAAAGAAAGCAAAGCGAGAAGAAAAGAGAGCTTACTGAGAGAGATGGCTATGGAGGTCGGGGAGTGAGTTCGACATTTCCAGAATGTGTTGAACTCGGGTTTGCTTTCGAATCGTGCGTGAGTTCGACGTAAAAGCTTGGATCCGAGTTTTGGTGGTAGTTTTTATTCTCTAACTTAAAAAAATTATAAAAAAATTATTAAAATATTCAGTTAACAAACTCCAAACCATAATTCAACAATCAACATTGGAACTATGTTCACATAAGTTGTAAGAAAATTTTTTCCAAGACTTCATGTCTCTTGCTTGATTTGATCTTGGATAGGAAGTTAGAAAATCAATTTCCTCAGATCTTGTTTCTGAAATGTTTGGGTTTATCTTAAGCTAAAAATGTAAAGTTTTGAAAAATATGACATGCTTTTTCTTTTTTACCTAAATTTAATATTTTCTTCTTCTTTTTTTATTAACCTTTTTTCTTTTAGTTTTTGTCGATGATTTGGAAAAATAGGTTATTTGTTTTTATTTATTAATTTAGTATTTACTAATGGTATCAACACTAGGTACTATAATAATACATAAATTGATAGTTTAAATCGAGATATCACATTAAATATTTTCATCAAATATTACCACATTTTATGTGCATTATTTAAAAAATAAACAATAAATTATGTTCAATCTCGCTAAATTATTAATAAATTTATATTTGATAACTTAAATGGACATTGAAAAAATAGTGATTCGATATAATAATAATAATGGGTTTAAGTTGCTATATTGTTAAAAATTAATTTATCCGTACAACCTATACCAATTGAATTTGTTAACTTAGATCTAATGTATGTTATTCTAGCCATCGATAATATTGATTCATGATGATAGCTAACAGGGTTCTTTATTGCCAAGTAGTATATCTAACATTTTTATTATTTATAAAAATATTAATTCGAAAGGAGCCAAATTTGAATTGCAAAAAATTCTTGCACAGAGAGTCCTGTTACAACATTCACTTCTATTTAGATCAATCAAATACCAAAGCCTCAAACAAACGGAGAGAAACCCGAGTTCTTTCTTCCCGGTTCCCCTCCCAAGCATAAATCCAAGAAATCAATACGAAAACACACCGGCAAACATGGGAATAGACGAAGAACATGACATAGGTATTCAAGCTTCAGGAACGGATGCAGCGGCACGCTTGATTGATGCAGATTTGATGAGATGATTGTAGCTTCCTTTCTCCTTGAAGAGCTGGGAAAAGTGATGTTTGCAGTACAAAATGCCTTCAAGTGCTGCATAATTTGATGGACTTAAAGAGCAGCCACCATGAGAGCACTTGAAACATGATTTGTGGTAAGACTGTCCTTCTACAGTTACCTATCAAAAATACAGGACAAAGAACCCACATTTTAGCTTGGTGTATGGACGACTTGAGCACATTAATATGCATTTCAATAAAGTCCGAAGCAGATATAGTTACAGAAGTAGAGATTGGAATTTTCAAGACATTAGTTGTGAGAAAATCTCAAAAGTTTAACCTCCCTCTTCATAAAACCTTACTCCGAAATATATGATGGCTGAAGCATTGATAGAAACCATTGTCCACTATCAAAATGCTTCAAGCTCTACAATAGTCGGACCATAACAAAACAAAGAATCACTTATAAAGTGACAACATTACTAATCCTATCAGAGCAGTTGATTACTTCAGATGGAACTTGGAGAACACAAAATCTAATTATACCTCTCGTTTGGAAGAGATGATCTTCCAAATGCATGAAAAATTTAAGTCTTGCAACTACAGAAAAGATACATTTCTCACAAAAATGACTTATTGGGATCTAGGAACTCTTACCTTCTCAAGTGGATATGCAGTTTTGCCACAAGTAGCACATTTTTCGACTGTACCGGAAAACATGCTGGCAGCTTTGCTTGGTGATCTCGTCTGAAATTGAAACAAGTAATTCAGAATTAGCAAGAACATCCAATAACCTATCAAACCCTATTGTTACACAAATCGAATCATCAAACACATGCAGTTCATGCATCAGAAATTTACCAGCTCGGGAGTTAACTTCTCAGCTGCCTTTGCAGCTGTTGACAATAAAATTAATGGCAAATTAAACTCACAAAACAAAACAACTAAGAAATCAAGTAAGCAATTTTATCTGGCAAGATCATAAGGAACATACACGATTGGAAATTCTTGTTGAAGTTACCCGTCTCCTTGAAGAGTTGCTCGAAATGAGGCTTGCAGTAAAGAACACCTTCCATTGAGGAGTAGTTAGCCAACTGAATAACATACAAGACAAGATGCTAGGTTAGGAGCAGAAACTTCATTAAAATTCAATAAACAAAGTTGGTCAAAACATAATCTATTATGTCATCCAAGCCTCGAAAATTACATATTCTCTCTAAAGTGTATAAAATAGAAAATTCTTTTGTACTAAACCATAGTATGATAACAATAATGTCTAAATCACTCCTTAATACATATTTGAAGTACTCATATCAACATATTTGGAGATGATTATAGACACATGACCCTCCAAATATAGAGAAAAACATACCTATATCTAATACTCACACCCGAGTCCGAAGCAACATAACTAAAAGCTAATATTAAATGCAATAAATGGCAATAGATACAGCATATTCCATTTGCTTTAAACCTAGTCAATGTACAAAAACAAGCATGTTCACTATTTTTTCATCTATATCAACAAATGATTGAAAGTAATAATAGAGATATATGCTCATACCCAAATCCGAGTAACATAAGTAAAAGCTACTAAATGCAATAAATGGCAATAGATGCATCATATCCCATGGTCAATGTACAAAACAAGCATTGTCAACTATTTTTTCATCTATACCAACCAATAATCGGAAAACTATCAAAAGCGATTAATAAAACGCAACCTTTAGTGTCCCTTTGCAATGACTGCACTTGAAGCAAGATTTATGGTAAGGAACTCCATCTGCAGACAAAAGTTCAACTGGATAAACAGTCTTCTCACAAGCCTTGCATTTCTGTTGGGTACCAATAAACGACATGGCTCGAATGTGCTTTGGATCAAAACAAATCGTACTGTTCTTTACCTAGTTCCACGGATCAACTTTAATTCAATTTCTTCTCTTATATTTGCCTATATTAACTGCTCAAAGATGTTAAGAAACAAAAAACCAAAAACACAATTCAGAATCAGATTATTTCAAATTTACAACTTCAAATCAGTTTATTCTTCAGTAATTTTGGTCTAAAAGTAAACATAAATTGCAATCGATAAAGCCACTATTGCCTAGCTAACGCTTCATATTTCTTAGCAATGTCTCAAAATCACGTCCAATACATATTCGGATATGGGTATTCGGATACACATGCACCCGAATCTACGAGGCTAAACATTTACATTAGTTTTTGCAGAGAATGCAATATATATAACCTCAGACACTTGATAAACTTTAGTTCATTCTCATTTTATTTTCCTAGCATCCTCAAAACCCCCGAACTGGGACTTAAAAATTAACAAGAAAAGAAAAGAACCAAGCAAAACCCAGTGAGTCGATCTAATTTGAGAAAGAAATGATGAAAAGATAGTAACATAAAGCAAACAAAAATGGGTTAAAATTGAAAGTTGAAAAGGAAATTAAAAAGAATGTACCTTTGATAGAAGAAGAAGAAGAAGAATGCCTGGATCTATGAAAGAAAGAAGAACTAAACGTAAAATGAGAGTATAAAAAGGAGTGAAAAGGGCTTATGGGGTTTCAAAGACCAAAAATGAAAGGAGTGTAAAAGAGGAAGTAGGAGATTGTGTACTTTTTGCAGCGAACAGATGCTGTAGACGTGGATTATATGATGATGATGGTGGAGGAAGAGAGAGAATGTCGAAAGAGAGTGAATTTTATTTAATTTTTTTATACGATAACCTTTATTATTATTATTTTATATTTTATTTATGTATTTATTATTATAATATTGAATTGAAGGCATAAGCATCAATTCATTGTATAATGATTAAAATATTTTTGTTTTATAATTTTAAATAATATTTAAATTATTAGGTCCAAAATTAATAAAGCAGTACAATTGCTTCAAACACTAGTGAACAACAAAATAATCGATACGTTTATGTAATTCGATTTTCTTGTATTCGCTGTGAGATACTATAATAACAAAGAACAATTGAAAAATGATTATACATAGAAATCTGCTTAGTATTTTTATCTATTTTACCAATCACAGTGATGATGTTTATGTACACGAAATGAATAACTGCTCTTAACTAATTGTTTACCAGACTCAATAACAGACTATTAACAAACTAACAGTTCCTAATCTCTAACACGAGGGGCCTTACTCAGAGAGATAATTCACTATTTCAACACCACCTACAACAAGTAATCATAAGAACTAACACATACCAAATTAGCAACCTCACATTCGAACCTAAATTCTAAATCACTATCACTTGAAAGCTTAGGATAAAAACCATGTGACTAATTTGATGACTTACAAAATGTATTCTAAAAAACAAGTAATACATAATAGAATAAGTGCTAAAATTATTCACACCTTTTTACCTCTACAAGCCTTTAAATATGTAAGAGAGTTGCTTGTTTAAAGTAAAAGGTCACTTACAATTAATCTTCAATATAACTAGGATAAGTGTTTAATTCTTCGGGATATGTTACAAAGATATTTGATCTAATATCTCTTAAGAAAATCAATTTACTTGATCCAATCCAACCCAATTTTCACAATAAGTTCATATAACAAGTTTGGGTATTATACAAAGGTTTGCACACATCCAAAATATCAACAAATATTATAGCCCAACAATTTTGTCACAAAAAATTGTCAATTCCATATATAACAAATTATGAGGCTAAACAATGTTAGAATCTGCGGCTATTGCTCCTAATACTCCTCAAAATTGCCTCAGCAATCTTTCCTTTTGACAATTATTCTATATAAAATTATAATAGAAGAAACATATATAACAACAAAAACAAATGTTCCCCTTGATAGCTCTCAATCAAACTTAACAATAAAATAAATAAATGCATAAACAATCAACATAAAGCATCTACATAAGTCTTCTTCATTTTTCTTTTTCTTTTTGTTTAAAATATGTCAACACACACGACGTAAATAAGATGTTTCAGTAAGGGTGCAATGGTTGTTAACTTATCTACAATTTTACATGTAAGAGATGTAACTCGTGGAACAATAAATATTTTTATCAAGAACTCTCGAGGGAGTATAAATATCTTTATTTTGAAGATAAATATCTTTATTTTGATCTTCAAAAGTTGTTGATAATACATTTTTATCAATAAATAAATCAATTATTTGATGAATGGACTTAAATTTCAAAAATAAGGTTTTATAATTATTGATAAATTGTATCATTAAAAAATTTGTTTATAAAAGGAGAACTTAATTTCAACCAAATTTGATGTTGAAACTCAAAAGGTAGTCTAACCAATTTCATCAAAATCTCTGCAACCTTATTTCAATTCAAAACGTACACATTCCAACCAAACCCAAAATGGAAATAAACGCGCCAGATAGGGGTCGAACCTATGACCTTCTGCTTAGGAAACAGACGCTCTATCCACTGAGCTACAGGCGCTGTGCTGATATGAAGGCCTATTTATATAATAATTCTACTATAAAATTTTAATCTTTGTGTATCACGCAACTTCAACCAAATAGAACGTGATCTCCCAGAAAATTTAAAAATTCAGCAACTCGTATCCAATATTCAGCAGCTACTAAGATAAAAATTAATTTAATAGCTATTTTATGAAAATTTTCTTTAAATTTTTATCAAACTATGTAAAATTCAATAACTTATGATTCATTTTAACTTTTTTAAAAATAATTTTCTCGCCTTCGTCCCTATTAAAATAGTTTATAAAATATAATATCTAAACCTAAAAATAAGCTAAAATAGTTTATAACCTACTTAATTTACTCATTCAATTAATTCTATGATTTTATTGATTAAGTTGAATAAATATTTATTTCAAAATAGTTAAATCAACCGATTATTAAATTTCATAACTGAATCGACTAACTTAGCGACTTCATATTTTATTTATTTTAGATATATTTTTAAATATAAAATGTTTTTTATATTTCAGAGCTTCTAAGTTGGGGCATCTTTGAATTAACAAGCAGTGGTTTTCCGTGTGTTGAGTAATGCATAGATGAGATCTAACTTTTTAAGCAATGATGCAAAAGGAAACACGACTGGCAGTTCATTGTTCCTGATATATAAGTTAGACCCAAACAACACAATCTTGGGGGAAATGACACAGCAGCATACATTTCAAGTTCCTCGTTGACAGAACTCTCACAAAATTCTTCTTGTCAAAACCATTTTTTTGAAAAACGGGAATCGACTTTTTAAAATGAAAGCTTGGAGTCGCCACCGATCCTTTTGGATGAGGTGTGATCGGGTCACCTCAAAACGTAGTCGTTTTTCAATAAACAGATTGATTTATCAAAACAACAATTTTGGTCTGCGAAAATTGAAAAAACGGGTTCGGGAGTCAATTACGTGCGAGGAAGGGTTATCACCCTCGTCACGCCCAAATTTGGTACCTAATTAATTATTCAGTGTCTTAATGTCGAAAATTGAAAATTTGACAAGAGTTTAAAATACGATCCCTAGTGTTAATGTTTTTTTAAAGTATTTGGATGAATTAAAACGTATGTCAAGGACCATTTCATTTCAAGGTAAAATGTTATATCTAGTACGTTAAGACACAACACCTCGACCCTCGAGTATAAGCTTGCCTTTTATTTCATTTAAAACTCATGTATTTAAAATTTAAAAAGGATATTCGAATATTTAGATCAAATAGAAAATCAAAACTTAGTACATTAGGGCACAACTACTTGAATTTCTAAATACGGAATATTACCTTTATTTTATTTAAAACTCATGTATTTTAATTTAAAAGGATAATCGGTTACTTAGATCAAACAAAAAACCGAAACCCAATACGTTAGTACACGATTTCTCGAATTTTCAAGTACCGAATATTACCTTTACTTGAAAAATTCAGACAATAATAATAAATAAAATAATATAGAGATAAAAAATGGAATAACAAAGAAAATTCGAATGAAAATTTAATTTAAATTGAGAATGAGCAAATAAACACATGTACAACAAAATATTAAATGAAATAGTTTAAAAATAGGACGGATAATAAAAAGAATAGTAATAATAAAAAATATATAATGCTAATAATATTAAAAAGTAAATATAATGATGATAATAGTGTTAATAATAATAATAATAATAATAATAATAAACAAACGACATATTAATGATAATAGAAAATAATGATAATAATAATGGAAGTAATGAAAATAATAATAATAATAATAGAAACAATAGTAATAAAAGTAATAATAAAATAGAAAATAACAATGATACATTAATAATAATAATAATAATAATATACGTGCTAATAATAATAACAATATATAAAAAAGAAAATAATACTATATTAATAAAAATAATAATAGTAGGTTAATAATAATAGTAATAAAAAGGTAAAAATAATAATAAAATAATAAAAAACACTATTACGTTACTACTACTAATAATAATAATAATAATAATAATAAAACAATAATAATAATAATAATAATAACACTCTTCCCCTCCCTTCTAAATCCAACCATCGGTCAGGCCTTGCTCTGGTCACCAGACCTCCACGCGCCGCCGTCAGCGTCACCGTACACGACGGTCGGACCTAAAAAAAACCTTTTTTTCGGCAATTTCAAAATGGATAAACTTCTTCCCTTTTATTTTTACTTTCGTATGTAAAAAAAAAAAAACAAAGTAAAATTGAAAGATAAAATAAAATAAACAAAGAACTTAAAACGAGAATAGACGAAAAAAACCCCTTTTGCTTTGATTTTTAATTAATCTCGTGTATTTCTTGCATTGAAAGACTCTCTTTTTCTTATATTCGAATCTCTCTCATTTTTTCTCTAAAAAAAAAAAATCCCTTTTACAATAGTTTTGAATGGCTTTTATAGCCAAATTTTACAACTTATTTGTTAACCGATTGACTCTTTCTTTTTGCAGGTAAGTGTGGTGATGGAGTTAGTGGTTGGTTTAGTGGAGTAGTTTAATGGTTGGTTTAGTGATGTGTTAATTGGACTGTTAACTTATTTGGTGTTTTGAGCTCTGTTTGTTGGGCCTGGACAAAATTTGGTTCCTACACATCTGAAAAGGAAGCAGCACGAAAGAAACCTACAAGGTCTAAAATTTCAGAATCTCTAACCTTCACAGAGGCCAAGTATAGACAATTTCGGACAATAAGTTCAAGGTCTTCAAAATTCACTCTGACAAGATTGGTCAAGTAAAAGTTTAAAGTATCGAGAAATGAAATATTTATTGCAATCTCTTGAAGCCGTTGGCCATCTTTCTCAATAATTGAGCTCTCTTCCAGAAACAAGGTTCTTAATTGCCTGAGCAGACATACACAAATATGAATCATAAACATGGAATCGAAAACCATATGTTAACAAAGTGTGTAGAGCTCAAAAACAAAAAGATCAATTATCTATAGCCGTATGTTGAGGAAAATAACATGTCGAAATTATTCCCACCAAGCATGAAAATCTTGTACAAGCACAAGCCAAGTAACAACAATATCAAACACCGCAAAAACTCAATCATTAGTCAATATAATACTTGCTTTCCAATGTGTAGCCAACATGGTGCAAAATTAGATAAAATAAACAACTAGTTGCCGACATCCATAAAAGCCTCACGTAAGTGCACGCTAGTGGGGAGTTGAAGAGAAACAACTAGACCTATCTCTTAAGCCGAAATCAAGATGATTAAATAAAGTTAAAGAGTAACTAGCTAAGCCTTTTACCATATGAAATCTCAACTTGGACTAACTTAAATCAATCATTATTGGGTAGATCAAATAAACATGAGACCTTGCTGTAACCTCATAAAGCTTCATGAAATGGTATGGCAATATTATATGCAACTTCAAGCAGCATAAAACCAAAAGCAACTTTCGACCATTGCTCCTTCCTTGACTCGATTAGGTCTCTTTGTCCGAAAGTTTAAAGATGAAAACCGATTCAATTACATATGCAGAATTGAGGACAGCCATTTCTTCCCCACAAAATACATCAGTTTTTAATAATTCATATAGCTTTTCAGTCAGATTCATTTCTACAAGACAACAAAGCAATTGACTGCTTAAAAGGCTGAGAAAGAGATTCACCTCAACTTCAACAATTGAACATTTACCGTTACAAAAGAATACAGGTTTCATGAAACATAAACCTCGCATATTTTCCCAAGAAACAAACACCAAGCCAATGTTTTTTTCCCCCTAGAGTTTAGCTCGAGTAATCAACATAATTCAAGTTAACTAAACTGAGGTTTAACACCGAAGTAATTAGAATTGACTAAACCAACAATTATACTTAATTCCACTAAATTCAAGCCATATTTCCATTAGAACGACTCAAATTAACACTATCAAGGTTACAAATTTCAGAAAGAAACAAAAACCGATGAATTACACAATAAAAGTTCAAATCAAATTAAAAATAAATTAGAATAATACCGGCACAAGCGACCAACGTGCAAGAGACCATCAGTAGAGAAACCAGCGCATTTATCAAGCTTCAAAGCCTGCAAAGCCCTCCCTCTAGACTTGGCCAAAACTTCCAAATCTAAATCTTCAACAATCATCCTTCTGAAATGCACGGATTTCAAGCAATTGAAATCTCCGCTATTTCCTTCACCCAAGGCGTCACGTGCCCTCCCCAATCTTCGGGTATCAAATTAAACATTGCCGCTCCAGGCTTTCCTTTCAATTTCAAAGATTCCAAGTGCCGGAACCGCCGTAGCAATCGATCGGGACCCGTCGTGGAACAAAGCGAAATCGGTATGTGCTTACGTGTCAATGCGTCGAGCTCGTACCAGCGCCGGAAACGAGGGAAATGGCGTCACGGTCTTTCGGGTCGTCGACGCACATCATCACCAAGCCCAAAACGACATCGGATAAACCGGTTTCTCCCATCCAATTGGATCTTCAAAAGAAAATCCGGAACTCTTTTTAAATCAAAACGAGAAACGGATTGAAAGAAATGTTTACTTGGAAATTGTTTTCCGTGAAAGTGGAAGACAAAGAAATGGATCCGCCAGTAGGACTAAAAATCGGGTCAGGTATGGGTCGGGTTGAGAAGACAAGGTACAAGAAGAAGAAGATATAAAAGCTAGAAACATGGACGGTAGAGATTGAAAGGAGAGAGTAGATCAAATGGTGGAAAACAAATGTATAAGCGGCCTTCACAGTAGGAAATATTGATGAGATATTCATCCATACGACGTGTCATGATCCAATTAGACGTGCGATTAGATAAGTGTTCTTTTTCCCAATAAGATTAGTTTCCTGTCAAAATGACAAGATCAATTTTTCTAAAAGAGTTATATTGTTAATATAATATATAAAAATATCGGAGTGACAAATTGCAAGTGGAAAGAATAAGCACAGCATCGAAGTGGTGCTCCCAAAAAGATGTCCATGAAGACTAGGGATCTGGACGGTGGTGGAAAATGCAGAAAAAGTGAAAAACCCATTCACATACTAACCAAACACACTAATAACAATAGTAAAATACTACAATAGAGCAAATCCCTAAAATGGGTAAAAGATTGGGACTCTAATTACAATTAAATTATGACAAAACTGCAGATGCATTTATCTACAATTTTTCATTTTCAAAGAAAAATAGAAGAAAGAAAAACATTAATTTATTTACTCAACTTTTTCTTCTCTCGAGCCTGAAAGTTTAGCACCATTACTGCTCGAACATGATTCATCCGAGCCGCTAGATCCCATCAGCTTCTTCGTATCAGGATCGTCATGACTGTTGCTACTGCTACTACATTGTTTTATAATACTATCTACCACGGAGCTGGAAGTAAGTGTAACCAGACTAACGGCGGCAATGGCACTAACATCTCTGGTTCCACTGTATAGACCCCGGCTTCCGGCAACAAAGATACCTTTTTTCTCATCAGCATTGGTTAGAACTGCTGGCAATACATCAATCAATGGAGGATTACTCTGTGTTGAACCACTGATGAGCAGCCTAAGTGTTTCTCTAGCACCCTTTTCAACCATGGTTTCAGTGTTCACAAGGTTTGGATGCAATGGAGGAATTGTTGTTGAAAGCGTGGGACCGGCACTAACCAAGTAACCTTGTCCTGAAGAGCAAACATCAATGACTGGAATATGAACAATGGGATCACAAATCAAAGGTGTGAAAGTTGGAATTTGTTGCGAACTTGCCATTGGCAATCGGACCAATGGTTCTGGGAGGAAAGCTGGAAAATCCAGTGAAGGGACATCAGCCAGATCGAGTGGTGGCGGCGGTTTCAACAAGCTGGAAGCACTATTCATTGGCAATATTGAAGAAAGTGGTGGAAGCTTAAGAGATTCAATTGACGAGGATGGAAGCTCAGAAGCAGCCGAGTGTTGTAGAGTAGATGATCCTGGGGGGCACCAACAATAATAAGGAGAAAAGACAGGCGATACTAAAGAAGTTTGAGATACGGAGCTTAGAGTTGGTGGTAAAGAAAGTTTTCCAAGTGATTCAAGGAAATTTGGAGTGAATGGACAGCTCTTGACAGCCGGAAGCTTATTGGTTTCAGCTTGGTTGCCATCAGAGGAAACTTTTGAAACAGGTGAAGCAATTGTAAGGCTCTCAGTTTCCGAGAGATGGTTATCTCCACGCCGTCGTAACTTATCCCTTGTGTTGCTCCTTAGAGAAGACAAGTTTCGGGTCAAGCCCTCTTTGAAAGAACTTGATCTTGGACTTAAGCTACCTTGATAAAGTGCATTCACCTTGAGTACTTGACTGCTAGAGTGCCTGGACCGCAAGGATTTTGTTGTTGATGAAGTTTGTCCGTTGTGCACATCGATAGTGTCAAGCACAGAATTGGGTGATGGTGGACCTAAATAACTTGCTTGTGTATTACTCACTGTGGATCCAAAAAGATATGCTCGAAGCTGAGTTGCAAAGCAGCCTAGTCGTGATTCACTGATTCCAGTTAATTCAGCAATTGATGGTTTTCTTTTGATCAAGTCCTTCACCTATCATGGAAAAAACATAATATTAGATTGCAATCACTTGACAAACAAAATCTGATAGTGAGGGTTTAAAAGAGTTCAATTAATTGCCTAGGTAACACTAAATCAATGTAAATATAATTTTTTTGTAGGTATGCACATCTATACACTATGTTACTCTGAACTTAATTATGACTGTTGGATGCAATATACATCTTACATGAGTATATTCAATTTCAAGCATTTATCTTTGGAGAGCCATATCTCCATGCTCATATCTGGATGTGTCAAAACAGGTATGCCACGAAAAATGAAGAGTATGAGAAACATAGTCTTGTCAATGCATAAGGAAATTACTGATGAGAAAAGTACTAATACCTTTGAGAGTAATTCAATCCCGAGGAGCTTTGACTTCTCTGAGCACCAATAGTAAAAAACTTCGCCATCTGGGATCTTCACGAGGAAAGATCGTCCAGAATTGTCTGCTGGGATCTCATCAATGGAAACAGCAGCACATTGAGGTTTGTCACTCAAAGTGAACAGTCTCTCGGTTTGACCATCATCCCCAACAAATGAAAGGCGCAAATCCAATGTAGGCAAGAGCGTAAGAATCAAATTTCCCCTGCATCAGTTCAAAAGGTTTCAGGAGGCACTTTAGACAAAGTAAAAATTGGCGATTATAATTCAAAACAGAAATTGTAAGATCAAGTTATAAGCATAAGTAACAAGTCTATTACATAACACCTTGCATGCAGCAAGCTGTAAGATTCAGCCATTTATATCATCCAAAAAGAAGCCTCTAATGGAAAAACTAATTGGAGATAAGATCTCAGGCAGTTAACCAAATAAGTTATTTTTTTAGGAATACAGCGGTTTTGGCAAGGACTGACATGTTTCTTCAATTCTTCCTTTTGCCTAAAGTACCCATATGTTTGGGCATAGGTGTGGGATAGACCTTCCAAGAATCCTCCAAAAACAAGAAAAACCTACAGGCCAGTCTTTACATTTCATTTATTTTCCAATAATATCATTTTATGTAATCTAAAACAATCTGTTTTATATCCTGTGACATGCCTTACACACCTCTTTTTACATAAACATAGACAAATTGAACAGCTATAATCTATTATCATAAATAACCTTCCAGAAATGGTCATTAATGACTAAAGAGAAAATAATAAACCACAAGGATGAGGCAATGTATAGTAAAAGAGTAACCACGATATAATAGAAAATAACAAGGAAAATATACATATCAGATTCTACAAAATTTACAGCAAAACTGACAATTGACAGTTGACACAGACAAAGAATCATAACTACAATTCACACAATAAAATTAGCACTCAATCCTACTTATAATTGATCTATTAAATTTCAAACCTATATAAATCCACAGAACGGCAGCAACAGCAGCAAACTATATAATATAGGAGATGAAACTACCTTTACTTCCTCACAATTCAGAGATCATTATAGAATACGCCCACTTTACCTACAAGTCAAAAGACATATTTATTTGGAAGCATGAACATGATGGCCAACAACAAACTAAAATAGAACTCAAAATTTTCTCAACTCTATTAACCACTAAATACACCTTTCAGTCAAATCATATTCTAGGGTAATCCTGGCACTAAGGGAAAGTTTCCAACAGAGGAAATCAATTAAAAAAGTTGCCAAACGAAAGCACTATTGAGAAAACTTATAATGTAGGGCTAGGATCCAGATATAGGATCTTTTTAACAGTCAACAGTTATGCAAAACTATGCTTTGACCACCAGAAGCAATGCAACAATCCAGAAAATCATGAAAATCAAACCAGTATGTACTTAACACAATGCCAATAATATGATAAAAAAATAAGACTACCTAGGCTTATGCATCAAAATGTAAATAATTGAAGAACACACAACACAATTAAGTAATAAACTAAGATATAAAGAGCACAACTATACATCAGTAATATGATCAAGTCCAAAGATCAAACAAAAAGTCCGTACTAAAAACAAGTCACTTCCAAATGCTAGCACATATAATCATATGAAAATGCATGGTAGGAAAAATATGAGACATACTGTGAAAGACCAGAAATTTTCTAAATTCCTGTTTATTTTTAAACGAGCTGCCTGTATGGGATGTTGAAATCATCACCATATAACATAATACAATCAATTAATATCATCTTAATTCCCAAACCTTGACTATGGGGAATTTTTTAAGAGTTGTACCAAACAATGTAAGCTGCCAAAAACACTATATGCAATTAAAAGTGTACGAAAGACCAAATAAAAAGGAAGCCAGGAAGCCCATTAATGACACTGGTAATGAATGTGAATGGATCAATGGATCAAACAGAAAAAAGGTTCACTTCTGATTGTACCTATATCTATAAGTGGTCTCTAATATTCCAAACCAGTCACCACTTACCTAATCTGATAATTCCAAATTTAATAAGAAAAGAAAAGAACACCAAAATGGTAAGTTTATAGAGATTAATTACACCGCTAATGAACATGAATGATGGATCCGGGGCAGATGAATCTATGATAAATTAGAGACCTCATATCAATAAGAATTCAATTACCTTATAGCACAAGGGTGAAAATGAGTTCCTTGTTTGTTAATCTTCCCCACTCGAACTGAAACCAAAGGTATGCAAAAACACCTCGCCAGCATACCAACTTCCGATGGCTCAAAGTGCTGCAAATTTCATCGAAGCAAAAAATATTACACACATAAAATAGACAAATTAAGACTCCGACATAAAAAAATAAAACATTTATAATAATTTCAGAAGAGAATTCGATTTAAAAAAAAAAATTGAAACAATTGTATCAATTGAAATTCCAAGTTATCAAAGTTACCTGACTCAAATGAGCTAACAATCTATCCTCGGCGACGCCGTTTGATGCGTTGACTTTCAACAAAGGCTTTAATCTCTCATCGGTTCGACAAGCGCCGATTAATTGCATATCTAAAGCTTGCAACCATTGAAGAACCCTATCTTCTCGATTGCTATGTTGAAGCAACAAATCTCCGTCGTTTTCATCAACAAATATGTCGGTTAATCTTTCCGTGAGTCCGATTTCATTCATTGTCTCACTGTTTTGTCTCGAAGCAGCTCCAGATCCACCGCTAGAGGAGGTCTCGATAACGCCGTCCGATGATGAATCGATCGATTCGTCGCCGTTTTGATCCACATGATCATCAACAAATTCTCGGTTCCCAGAACTAGCCATCGATGATTTCAACCACAAATTTTAAAAAATGGAACCTTAAAAAATTTCGAATTGACAAATTATTGGATTTATGAAGGAATCAAATTTCGTGATTCGTTAAAAATTTCAAATTATTTTAGAATTAAAAGCGTGAAGATCGAGGAGATCGATTGGCTTACTTCGAGAGAGGCGTCGTGTTAGAGAGAGAGAGAGAGAAGGGAAATTATTAGAGAGAGAAAAAATATCTCCTTCACCAAAATTTAAAGGAAGAAAATGAGGATAAGAAAAACCAAGTTTAACCTGGAAAGGGTTTATATAAAGAAGAAAAAAAATGAAAAATACAGGCGGACATCAAGGTTTTTTATAGAACTCGGTTAATTGTTATTCGGTTTGAGTTCCGTGCTTTGATTGATTGGTTATTACTTATTCACTTATTTTATTTGTTAAAAATTCCACGTCCGCTTTTTATATAGTATTTCTTAGTTGTGTGGATCCCACTAGAAAAGAAATGCCACGTCAGAGAGGGCGATGACAGCAATGATGACCTCACTTGTTAGCTGGATTCACTATTAAGTAATTAATTACTTATTTAATGTATAATAATTTAATTTAATCTAACTATAAATGTCAAACTCTATTTTTAGTTTAAATCTATATTTAAAATTTTAATTTTAATTTAATCATACACATTTAAATAAATAAATAAATTTATTTATTTTTATATGAGATAAATAATATTATATAGATATGTGAATTCTAACATATTAAAATATCGCTTAGACCATTTTTTACTTTTATGACACCTTTTGGAGCTGGTTTTATATAGAGGTGCTCACGGGTTAATCGAGTTGGACCTAAGCATAATATTAACATACTTTATGTTTGTTCAAGTTTAATCCGACTCGAAATTTAAGTTTAAAATTTTGCCCAATCTTGCCCATATTTGCAAAATATTAACCCAACCCATTTTAGACATGTTCATATCATTTTTTAATTTTTTTAAAAAGTATTTATATTATATTATTTTAATATTTAATATTTAATAATTTTGTATATTTTTTATTTATTGAATTTTTTATATAATTATCTTAACATTATTTTAATGTTCACATTAGAGTAGTATTATATATTTAATATATGTTTATTTTTATAATGTGTTCTAAATTACATAATATATAAAACAACATAATATAAAATATTATAAACTTAAAATGGGTTTGGTCGGGTCGGGCTTGGGCCTGAACACTCAAGGCTCAAGCCCGACCCATATTTTAAATGGGTCTAATTTTTTTGTTTCAGGCCCAAGCCCGATCATATTTTAAATGGGCCTAATTTTTTTGTCCAAACCTTCCAAAATTTCGAGTGGATCTTCGGGCATAGGCTAGTAACCCGACCCACAATGGCAGAGCTAGGGGGGTTGGCAAGAGCCATGCCCCCCTAAAATGGAAATATTCACCTTTAATCCTTTTATAGTTTTAAAAAATTTAAATTAGTATATAGTAAAATTACACTTTGGCCGCTTAACAAATGAGAAAAATTTTAATTTAATCCTTTAAAAAATATAAAAATTTAGGCTATTAAAATAGTAAAATTTCACTTTTGTTATCGTGGAAATATACAACTTGATTCCGACCCTTTTTTCTGGCTTTGCCTTTACCGACCCATGAATAATTCTAATTTTATATAGTAGATAGATATAAAATATTTTGATGTTTTAGAATACCTGCGACAAGAAAATCTATTAATTGTTAATTTGAAAGTTTTTGAGTGATAAAAAAAAGTCAAACTGCTAAATAAATGGATTAGCACGTGAGCTCTCCTGGTTAAATAGGAAATTTTCGGATTTTCATGGCATTTAATATGTTCGACAGAATCGTTCATCCTATTTTTGAAACAATTTATAAATTTTCAAATTCTTCAATAGAAAAATATTGTTATTCAAATACATTCTAACAACAACTAACCTAAAATTCTATAATATACTAAAATAAGTTAATACAATAATAATTTTATGACTATTTTTTACACATTTCAATTAAAATTTTTAAATATTTATAAGACTTTATAGATTTATTCTTTTAGGAATTAAAATAATACGAAAATTAAGAGATAAAAGTTGAAGTTAAGTGACGGGTGTCGTATCCACTAAAAATAAATCTTACGCCTAAAAACATAATATAAAATTCGTAATATAAGGAGCAAGATCGATCTCATAGGGATTGGTCTGAGAGTGTTTGAATTTCTCACGATCAAGGCACTTCGTGGGCAATTTCGTATCCATGATTCTTGTAGTGGTGCATAAAATAAATAAAAAATGATTAAAGTAATACTGCAACAGTCTAATTTTTTAGTGGTGTCGGAATAGTGATTTGAGATCATTAAATCCGATAAATGAGTAGGAAATATTATTAATTTAATAATTATAAGTTAAATGTGAAGTTAGGAAAATTTTTGAAATTGTGAATAGTGTACTAAAAATAATTACTAAAATAATTAGAATAAAAAACGAGGTATCGAGACCTCGGGAATTTTAAATCGAGCCATAAATATTTTTATAAATATTTATGGAGTGTTAATAAGTTAGTATTGAAGTTTCGTCAAGAAATTTTAAAGTTCTGATAGTTAATTGAACAAAAAGGACTAAATTGTATCAAATGTAAAATTTTAGGAAATGATTAAATAGCTTAAATGATAAAAGAAAGAGGGTTTAAAAGGCAAATAGGCCCAAGGTCTATTTGGGCTGGACGGCAAGGGAATGAAATCAGCAAGAAAATAAGGAGAATTAAGGGCAAAATTGGAAAATTGTAAAATTTACTTGATAAAGTTAGGACTAAAGTGGAATTATCTAGATTTCTCTTTATTTTTCTGCATTCTCATCAGCAAAAACGCCATAGAAGAGTTCCCCTAAGCTGTTTTTTCATATTTTTACTTCAAGTAAGTTCAATTCTTGATTATTTCTTAAAATTTTTGTGTTTTTTGTGACTTTTACAACTAGGTCCACTTGTTGAATTCATTAGTTTTTGATTCTATGAAAGAAATTGAAAGTTGTTATGAATATGTGCTGGAAGTTATGATGATTTGGCATGGAATTAGAGTTTTAAATTGTTTATATGTTGATTTTATTGAAAGAATTGAATAGAAAGTGAATGTTTGGGACCTAAGTGTAAAAGAGTTTGAAGTTAGAGTTTTATGTGGAAATTCTGAATTTCAATAGTTATGAAATAACTTATAATGTCTAGTAAAATTATTAATTGAGAAAATTATCTTAATTTAGAGGTTAATTGAGTAAGGACTGAATTATATGAATTGTGAAATTTGGGGCAAAATGGAAATCAACATTTTGCACTACAACTGTTTTGAACAGCAGCAGTAGTCTAATTTTAAAAAATCACCAAATATTGTATAAATGGAATTAGAGGATGAATAAAATATGAAATTAAATCTTATTGAGTCTAGTTTCTTATAGAAGAAATGATGTAAGCAATGGAATTGTAAATAATGAGATATGATAAATTTTGTGAGATAAGGTTAGAATGATTTCGGGTTCCCCTGTTCTAACTTTGTAAAATCATAAAAAATTGGATAAAAATAATTACGGGATTAAATTTATATGTTTAGAATCCTGAATGAGTCTATTTTCAAGAGAAACAAACAAGAACATCATTCGAATCCTGTACGAGGAGATAATTAATTTTTAGTAAAGAACAGTCGGAACTGTTAGACAACAGAATAGGGGAGACTTCAATGAATAAACTGTATTAATTGGCCCAACCAAAAATTATGAAATTTTTATGGTAAGAAGATATGTGAGTCTAGTTTCAGGGAAAATTAGCGAACCTTAATTTGGAGTTCCGTAGCTTTAGATATAAATAATTTAGTGACTATGACACGAGTGGATAGCTTGAATATTCACATAAGTAATTAGTGAAAATTATGGATAAGGTTACTTACAAGTGTGTTATTTATACCAAGGATGTGGATGGAGAGGAGGAGGAGGAAAAATATATGAATGAATCGTGTATAAATTGATCACATGCCCGATTATAATCGATAAGCGTTGGATTAGAAATGATATAATGTTTTATTTGGAATATTTATTATGAAATTATGATTATCGTTATAATAGAAAAATTGAACTTGTGAGTTTATATGGCTAAATTTTAGTGATTATTTGTTAATTTTATGAATTTCATGATATGTTATTTCATATGTATTGATGATAAAACCGTGAGTAATGTAAAAGCATGAAAATTGAATAAATGATCAAATTGAGCCTTTCAGTTCAGTGACAAGATGAATTGAAGGAAAAGACCATGGTTGGACTATGGCAACAAGTGATAAGTGATAGCTTCGGCTACACTTATCTGATCAAGGACAAGTGAAAGTGATAAGTGATAGCTTCGGCTACACTTATCTGATCAATGACAAATGAAAAGTGAAAAGTGGTAGTTTCGGCTACCTAATCAGTGGAAAATGGTAGCTCTGGCTACCTGATCAGTGAATGGTGGTAGCTTCGGCTACAAGTGACAAGTGATTTCCGTATAAGACCATATATGGGATATGACATCGGTGTAATATATGCTACTGTATAAGACCATATCTAGGATATGGCATCAGTGAGATATGTGATTCGTGTAAGACCATAGCTGGGCTATGGCATCGATATGTGATATGTGATTACGTGTAAGACCATAGCTGGGCTATGGCATCGATATATGAATATGTGTAAGACCATAGCTGGGCTATGGCATCATTATGTGAAGATATGTAAGACCATAGTTGAACTATGGCATCGAGAAAACGAAGTACTCAATTCCGTAAGATGTTCACTAATTTGAAGAAGTTTGGTAAATATTACATGCAATTATGTGATATAAGGAAATACGAGTTGATGAGACATGAGCATAAAACTTGATTGATGAATGAGTTCATTTGTGATTATATATTTTTACGCCTTGAGTGTATTATCCGTATGAATTGGTATTCCAAATGAGTTAATGAGAAAACTTCTAGTATGAAATAATCTGAGTTCGAAACAAAATATCATGAAAACGTACTTGAAATACATTGGTATGTCTTGTATATGCTATTTGAATTCATAAATGTGGAAAGTAAATGTATGTGGAAATATGAAATGATGATATCTGTACATGGAATTTATTGATGAATACGTACATCCAAATTTATATGATAGATTTTAGTGAATATTGAAATTGCGCTCAATAAGTGATTTGGCAATTTAAAATCGTGATTGGTAGGAAGAGTTAATGAATTGCATATTTATGAATTGTTACACGTATTTGTCTGAAATACGAGGAAGTGATGGTAATTGATACATGGAAATATGAAACTATGATATATATAAAAACATGGAATATGTTTGATAAATGTGTTCATTCATAATTATGGAATTTATGTACCTCATGTGTGCTATTTGCATAAAGATGATATCTTAAATACTTTGGTGCAAAAAGTTTAAATATGAAATAGTATGAAATCGAAACAAATTGTTATGAAAATGTATTTAAATTATCTGTAAGTGTTTCGTGCTTCTCGATAATGCCTCGTACTCTATTCCAGCGACGGATACGGGTAGGGGGTGTTACAAATACAGAATTAAATAAATAAAAAAATCAAAGAACAGTAAAACAATAAATAAAATTTGAATTCGAAATAAAATAAAATAAATCCAATTGATGAATGTTTCAACCTCGAATACGACATCGATCTCAATCCCAGAATTGATCATGAACTATGGGTGTCTTCTTACTCATTAGTAAGCCAGTTATACTGATAGAGAACGCCTCAACCACAAATTCTTAATCATAACTTAACCGCGGGAACTACTCGACAATTAACCCTTACCAAATGAATAACTTTGAAAAATACTTCTACACTTTAATCTGTTGACAGCTTTGCGAACTAAAAGAACTTGATTTTAATTAACAATCTCAACTGTGCAAATATTTTAAATTAGACCACTTAATCCCATGACATCATCCAATTGCACTCTTAATTGAACCACGCCAACTTTCCCAACACCGTACAAGGAATCCTTCTTGAAACTACGCTAAAAACAATACTATGAGACAATTTTAACTATCTCTTGAACTAGAGAAAAAGTGAATGCACAAACAAAAAGGGTTAAATATGGTTTCAGACCACACAACTCAAACACCAAAATTTGATCAACCTTTAGCTAAAATATAATTTACTTAATCATAATAATTAAAAAAATAAAAATAAAATTTAATAAAACAAAAAGAACAGCAACAGAGTGGCGCAAAAAGCCAAATAAAAAAAGAAGCTATCATTCTAATTTTCAGTTTTTAAGCTGAAATTAATATTTAATCTTCTACTCCTACCCAAATTCTTAAAAGTTTATCTAAATAAAATATAAAATATAAAACTTAATCCTAAATAAACTCTTAAAGAATATATTTACAAATAATATTTAAATAAAAATAATGAAAATAAAATTCCTAAGATTTAAGAAGTCTGTCTTGGACGTCAAATTACTACTTCCATACTCAAATTTCTATGTGACTCCATATTTCACTTATTTTTTATATTTGTAAACTTACGGCATCTACATAAAAATTAAACAATAAACACCAAAATCAGTAACATCATGCCCAAAAATATATCAAAATACAGCACCTATATGCCCATTTAGCACAGTATCATTAGGGTTAATGTAGTAAATGAAATTGGACTAATTTTTTTTTTTTTTTGAAATCAAAGTTAAGGTGTGTATAAAACCACCACAACACTGCATTTCAGTGCTATCCCTAATTATTAAAATTGGAATCTTTAAGCCATATTAGACTTGATACATTTGAATACATAACAAAAACATGATAAATTGACTCGTAAATAGATTTTATTTCAACAAGTAATCTTTCTTTTATTGAAAGGTATAATCTATGGTACAATCCAAGTTTGAATGTTTTGAGCAACAACTTACTAGTGTCGTAATGGAAAGAGATCAGAGGCGGAGTGGAGTGGAGCAGAGCGAAGGGCAAGGGAGTTTTCGAGTCAAGGAAGCTTTGATTTCACGGTGTGTATGCCGTCCTTAACAAGCAACAATCGAGCACTTTTGACAAGTTCTTCTTTGATCATGAACAATACGGCAGCTGCAAGAACACTTTGTACGATTTTTGTGCTCATACCTTTGTAAAATCCATAGAAGCCTTCGTAGCGGATCATCTTTAGAATAGCATCCATAGTCCCTATATGTAAGAATGGCATGTTTTTAATTGTTGAGCAAACAAATCTAACAACATAATGTCTTTTGGTAAATAAACTTGTTTGCATCAAATATCAAATGCATGAAGTTTAGTTACTCAATTCTATAGTACGGACTACTTTAGATACTTAAACCGTCGAAACATTAATGAAATGCAAACTTCAACACAATGTTACAAACCTTTGTATTGATGCCTTCCATCCCCAGTTGCATCTTGTTTTGCTTGAAGTCTTGCCTATAAAGACAACAAAGAATTGCACATTGACACATTTTCAAGCTGATATAGAAAGGTTATAAGCTATTTGCTTATCAAGATAAATGCGAGTATGTGCCCAATGGGGATGATATCGATTTGGTTTAGTTGGATTTTTCGAACTGCCCATCATAATACAGTTTTTTTTTATATTAATTTTAGGTTTTGGATTTTTAGACTTATTTTGATAAAATGAACTTTGTTTTATGACTTTTGAATATTACTTGACAAAATTTTAAAGGTTTTTTCATAAATATTTCTAAAAAAACGATAATG
The DNA here is from genome assembly GCA_025698465.1 of Gossypium longicalyx. Taxonomy (NCBI): domain Eukaryota; kingdom Viridiplantae; phylum Streptophyta; class Magnoliopsida; order Malvales; family Malvaceae; genus Gossypium; species Gossypium longicalyx. Next base: position 93,376,837 of record CM047000.1, on the reverse strand, counting down.
CTGGAAGAATTTTCAAGTTATTTTTACTATTTTTAATATAAATTTTTCATATCATAAATAATTAAAATTAACTATAAAGAATTAATTACAAATTAAATAAAAGATAGAATTTGATTTGGTTTCAGGCAATCGCGGTTTTTTAACTTGCATTCATAAACCATTCAAACACCTTGATTTGGGTCGATTTTCGATTTTCCTTGTTCAGTCCAAGTGCTCAACACAGGCATATTTAAAATTTTTTTTCTAAGTTTTTACATGTATTTATAGAGTTCAAGAGTCATATCCCATACTTCATGTATGAAATTGTGTCAAACATAAGAGTAAAAACGAGGACTTCAAGAGAAATGAAGAGTGGAAATAACGTAGGTCATATAATCATACCTTTACTACGTTAAGAGGGTAGGTCACAACAGTAGCTCCTAGTTTGGCCAAAGCTCCAAGAAGAAATATCTAGCATAATTAGACAACTAATTCAAAGATTAAAACATAGAAGAAATGAGATCTGCAAGGAACACAAAGGTAGCGATTCGAAACCTAAATATGGATTTGTATTTTAAAACTAGTTTAAGTTGTGAGATAGAAGAAATATAAATGTAACATTTATGATTATTAATCAATTCAAAATATGTTTATTTAGTAGTGAATTTAAAATAATACATAACATGTGCATATCTTTCTCACAATCAATATGGCAAATTAAATCCAAATTCAAATTGTCAAATTCATGTTCCAAGATGAAATCAGAGCCAACCTCTAAAGCAGTTACTCCATTGTTGTCTGGGTTACTAAGAGATCGTTGTTTCTTCAGCTTCTTCAGCATCGTTTCATACAACATAAATTGCATAGCCGGATTGCTCACCTGTGCGAAACAACAGGATCGATAAGTGAAACTCTATTAACAAGTGTAACAGTCACTTCTCACCTACCATGATCAATGTTGGGAATACACCTTTCCAGAATCCCCAAAATCCAGCTTCATCATAGACTTCTTGAATCTGCAAGTATTTCATATGCAAAAGAATGTAACCAAATGTTGTGCATTTTGGTTGACATTAACAAAGAAATCAAATTTCAAAGTAATTAATCCAAATCTTTGAGATATTTACGATTGTTTTTGAGGAAAACATGATAAAATCAAACTCTACATCCAGACAATAAGAACGTACCTATGATATAATGTGAAAACTGCTATTTTGACCTCATCCCAACTTCATGCACATTAGACTCAAGCATCAATTCAGCATTCAAAATTCCTTCACCCATTTATTCTCCATATCTAAGTTCTTAACTACAAATGCTATATTAGAGATATAATAATTCTAAATACTTCTACTTCTACCTATAACATCCATTCATTTCTTCATCATTTATTAGTGACCATCTATCATCAATCCTCCCATCGACCCTTTCCATATGGCCTTTCCACCACTCGAAACAAGAATCATCATTTAGCAAAGATCAGAGATGCGGATAATGCTTTAATATATATCTAATATTTTGCATTTCTATTATTGTATAGAGTTTAAAACAACAATATTCTACTATTTCTGGAGAAAACTTGAATGAGCTTCAATGTTATAAGTGAGCTAACATAAAAGAACCTTATAGACCAAGTGATCGTGCATACCGCATGACCAGTGCTAAAAGAAAAAGGCTCAATGGCGGAAAGAACTGTTTCCTCCAGTGCAGGAGTTGCCAATCTATTAGAGTGATCTTTCTTCAAAATATTTGTGTGAGTCTGCAACACAATAATTTTTTTAGTTTAAATATGAGCAAGCATGTAAACTGAAAGTGGATGCCTTCAAATTCAAGTGCACAACTCAAGACATTAAGTAGTACAAATCATTGTGTGATCTAAAACAAAGTTAGGCATACTAATCGAGAACTCATAATTATACCCAAGAGACCACATTAATTTCTTGTATTTTCTCAAGGCAATATTTTAGCCAAGGTATCGGGATAACGAGAGAATTATAGCCATTGACTTAGATCCAAAGCACCACACTTATTGTATGGATATTCAACAATAAATATATTTTAAAGTTTGTGCTTTTTATGTTTTACAGAAAATAAAAAGCTTTTTTTTAAATGCCCTTTACCTGCATGCGTGTCACAACAACCCAAATAGGGTTCGTCAACAGCACATTTACACACCTGCATGGAGAAAGGATATAATCATGTAATTAGCTAATATATAAAGAGAACTATTACTGCAATTATGGATATTATTTGAAAGAAATTAGTGTAGTTTCTTTATAATTTATAGAACTTTTAAAAAGCTAATGCAACAACCACATGCAATCAGATTTGAGGTAAAATTAAAAAAAAAAAAAAAAAAAACTAGATTACCCCGATAAAGCAGCTACAATAAGTGATGAAAGCATCCCGATTGATCCATCGCCAATCCCTTTTTTCTGGCGTTCAAGTGCTTTACTTTCAGCTTTATTCCTGAATATTTGATAGAAATAATAGTAAACACCCTGTATCATAGAAATAGGAAGTATTCATGAATCCAAAAAATAGAACAAACACATAATATGGCAACTTTACTATCACTTACAAACGGAAGAAAGCAGTTGATGCAAGGGAAAAGCATGCAATCCATTTTAAAGATAGATCAGTATGAAACTCAAGTTCAAGAAGCAATTATAAAGAATGTAGTTAAGTAACAAAAATAGCTCTTTAGAGATCACAAGATATTTGAAATAAATTAAACAACCATCCAAACCCTTACCCTCAAATATTTATCTCATGTATTTATGCCCTCAAACATCCATTTTCATCTAATTGAGCCCTCAATTGGATGGAAAATTGACTATGGTGTTTAACCAAAATTTGACTTATCGAAAGCTCAATTGGATGAAAGTAGATGTTTGAGAATGGGGGGTTGAATGACTATTTAATTTTAGTTCAAGGGTTGAGTGTCCCTAATTTTTATTTGTTTCACTTGGAAACATTACAACTACTAGCTATGTTCTACGGACTCTTTGTTTTCCTTAAAAAAAATGTGTCCAACATCTATTACTAGCACATTTTAATATGTGTACACGACAATGATCTACCACATATATATAACTAGAAAAAACAAGACATATATGTATTGGACACTCACTCCCAAGTCCAGGTGTAATAGTACTCCAGTTAAAACTTAATAGTAGCAATAACAGTTGTGCTAAAAATCTTAAAGGTCGTCACCTGAGATGCAGTTGTACCTACTAATGAAGGCGTTAATCCTCCATACAACCTTTCCCATCCTTCTTGCTTTACAACCTATTCACAAAATAAGCAAACAAGTTCAATATTGAACATAAATTTCAATTGTTTAAATTTTACTTCGTTAAAGAGAAAAAGAAAATCATATTTGATTGAAATAGCTGAGCTGCGACGATGCAACATCAGTTTTAACAAAATTACTAAAAACTAGTTTGAAGAATTAACAATCAAACAACACCTAACATGAACAATAACTCAAAATTTAAATTCCATTAGCAGGTTCCTTTAAGTTTCAAAGTTTTCCTATTAATTATAAAATAAAATCGTCATCTAACAAAAAAAAATTGCAAAAAAGAAAAGATAAGAAACCTGGCACATTTGTTCAATGGTTCCAAGTTTTCGTTTCTCTTTCTTGAGATCACGTTCTGTTTGTTGACGAGTATTTACCTGTAGATCGATTTTTTATTAAAAATTATAGCTAAAAAAATAAATTTAAAAAAATGAAGAAAATAAAAAGAAAATCATACAGTTTGAAGAGGATACGTAATGAGTTGAGCTATAATTCCTCCACCGGCTCCTGCCAATCCATTTATTAATGCGTCTGACATATCTATGATCCCTAAAAAATAGATAAGGTAAAAAAAGAAAAGAAAAAGAAGTTCAAAATTTTCTCGAGAAAATCTAGTGTTTGGCAACGATTGCAATGGCAAAGCGATCTATCTAACGTTTTAGAGAGAGAAAGCAGTAAATGGCATCTCAGACTTTGGCAGTAGCGAATGGAAAATGAAAGGAAATGGCATTCACTTTGGCTATTGAAGTTCCCTACTTGTCAGTCATTGGTTGTTTCGTTTAAGAAAGCGAAATGCGAAATGGAATTATAAATATATATATATATATATATTGGTGAAATAATAATTATAAAATTTAAACACTTAAAAAGCACAAATTTTGTATGAGAAGTTACAACAGCCGGTCGAGCTTTGACTCATGGCAACACCAATGGAACCATTTCCTCATGTCGTCCCTCGTTCCCGATTTGCTTTTATTGGGGGAAGGCAAATTCAACACAATATTTTCATCGCCCCTGAAGCTTTTCATTCAAATTTGTTTTGACAAGTTACAATAGTTGGTCGAGGTGATGCCAACAAAACTTTTTCTGCCTCGTGTCATCTCTGCCTGTATTATGGGAACGCAAATTTACCACCATATTTTCATCTTCCCCAAAGTTTTTCACTCTTAAGATCTAGTCTCTTTTAAGTGTAGTTGATTTATTATTTATATTTGTAATTTTTTTAATAAATTAATTTAAATAAAATTTCATTATTCACATTAATATAATTTATAGTTGTTTTTTTATGGTTTCTATACCAAAGTAAAATGTAAGTAAATATCGACTCATTAATTATTTAATTTTTAATTAATACAAAGTTGTATTACATGGTTGAATCGTAAAGTAGGAAGACAACTTGTATAAGGATTAGTTTGGATGTGTTAACCTCCGATGAGGTTAAAAACAACAGTAGAATGTGTGTTTGGATTCAAACGCAACTGTAATGGTGAGATTAGGATAAAAAATAACTATTAAGAACATTAAATTAAACATGATATATAATAAAAAAATATAGATTATTTAATATTTACAAAATTAATAAATAACTAAAATTATTACAAGTAAATTTATGTCTAATAATAATTTATTTAAAAAGTAATTAAAAATTGAGAAAGAAATCAAATATTTATTATTTTATTTAATATTTCAAAGCTAATTATATATTTAGCTATAATTTTTCAATTTAATATTATTTTATTTATATATATTATTTTAGGTTTATATTTAACTACTTATAACTATTTACTTTTATATTATAAATTTGATAATGATTTCTTTGTTTTACTTTAAGTTGGTTTATGGGATTTATTAGGAAGAACAAAAAAGACAAATATGCAACAAACGCAACTTTAAAATTTTAACTAGGCAAAAATAAATCACTGAGATTTTTAAGGTGTGGTGTGATTACACCTCTTCCACCGCAATGAAAGCTTGTCATTCAAAGGCAATATTGTGCTACGATTGTACAATTTTTTATATAAATCTCATTGCATTGAGGCTGGACAAAGATCCAAAACAAGCCTTAATCATGTCATAATGTCCGCCCAAGCAAAATGCTATAAATCAAATCATGGTAGAGTCATCATTAACCAATTAGAGTTAAGTCAATTAACCACATATTGTCCAAGGTTTCAAGATGAAGAAAATCTTAAAATCTAAGAATTGGTCTCGTCACCAATCTCTGAATTTAGGAGTACAATTATGCATAGAGAAGGTTATAATACCCCTATGACACCTATCCAAAAACAATCCTATATGATATGATAATTAGAGTTTCTTAATTAAAGAAAAATAACTATAACTCCAAAAACTAACCAATTTAAAATCTCAAATAAAAATCCTAAATAAAACCATAAGTGTAACTAAATGAAAAAAGAAAAAACAATCTTAAAATCTAATTTAAAATAAAACCTTAAAAACCGATTAATATATAATTTCTAAAATCTAATTTAAAATACTTAATAAAAATCTGTTGGGAATCGACCCGATTAAGCAATGAACAAATAAAAAATAGCGGAAGAAATTGAGAAATTGAACACACAAATTTAACTTGAAAAAACTCATTCAAAGAGATAAAAAACAACAGGCAAAGATAATTTTCCTATAATGACAAAAGAACGAAGAGTACAAAAGATAGAGATAAAAACTAAACCCTGAAAACCCGAAAACAAAAAACTCTCAAAACGTAAACACAAAATTCTCTAAATGTGCTATGAGTTCTAATCTCTAATGAGTATTTTTTCTAAGGTTGTAAAAGAGTCTATTTATAGGCTAAATTCATAGGTCAAATAATAATAAAATAATCTAGACTAATCAGAGTTTAATTGAAGCAAATAGACAGAGTTTAATTGGAAGATCATTTTTCAAATTTAACTAAAATAGGAGTCATACTTAATAAATCTCCACATTGACTCATATTTCCACAACGCCATATTTGCCAAAGCCCGCCACGGGCCTATCTTGAACTATGCAGGGAATTAACTGTGTCGAATTTGTGTTTAAAAACTGGAAGACTTCTAGCTTTTAACTTGTATACTACCAAATCAAAACTAACTCGGGCCTGCTTTTCACGAATACAGTGCCCTGAATTTTCAAAACCTGCATCCAAAAGAGAACCTCTCTTCAATGAAATGGTCATACTTTTTTCCCTCCTATGGCTAAGTTGCCTCCACTCCAAACGAGTTGACTTCGACTTTGTAACGGACGAGCGACATTCGATTTCACCAGTCACTATAGAACCTTCCAGAATATAAATACTACCAGTCCTTTTACCTTTTAACAAAACGAGAGCTCCACGAGATACCTTAATGTTGCTTGACTCGATATTGATTCTGCATTCTTTCGAGTCTAAAGTACTCAAGGAGATGAGATTCTTTCGTAAATCAGATACATACCTGACATCTGAGAGTGTCCTAATCGTCTCATCGTGCATCCTAATTTTAACAGTACTAATACCAATTACCTTACAAGATGAATCTTTTCTCATGCGTACAACTCCACCTTCAATCGAACTGTATGTGGAGAATCATTCTTTATTGGGACACATGTGAAAAGAACATCCTGAATCTAGGATCCACTCGGAAGTAAGCTTGGAGTTATTGCTCGTTGACACTAACAACAAATCATCACAACTTTTATCGGCCAAATTAGCACAAGCTACATCTTCCTCGTTACTCTCGGCAGCTCTTCTATTTCGTAGTTTATAACAATATGCTTTGACATGACCTAACTTTTTACAATAGCGACACATTTTGTCTCTCTTCTTTGATTCTACCAAAATAGAAGCTTGCCTATCTACCTTATTATCCAAACCAAACTCATTGTCGAGTTTCTCTACTCAACAAATAACCATTCACATCTTCGAATGAGAGTTTGTTTCTACCATAAATCAGGGTCTCCCTGAAAGACTTGTATGAAGGGGGTAAAAAACACAATAATAGTATAGCCTGATCTTCATCGTCAATCTGAACCTTAATATTCTTTAAATCATTTAAAAGAGTAATGAATTGAATGATGTAATCTCTAAGAAGCTCACATTCGTTCATGCGAAACATAAATAGACGTTGTTTCAACACTAAACGATTAGTTAGAGACTTAGTTGCATAAAGAGTTTTTAACCTTTTTCACAATGCGGATGAAGTCTTCTCCATCAATACCTCCTATAATACCGTATTCACGAGGCACAACTGGATTGCATACAAGGCCTTTTCATCAAACTCTTCCAATTTTGTTTGATTTAAATTCTTATACTTTTTCCGATAACAACATTTTTCAGGCCAGCTTGAACTAGAATTGTCATCATCCGAACTTACCACAGATTTAAATTTATGACACCATCGAACTTCTCAATTTCAAACCTTGTTGCTACCATCTCTGAATGGGTTGATCTACGAAAATTGAACTAGCTCTGATACTACTTGTTAGGGATCGTCTCGATTAAACAACGAACAAATAAAAAATAGCGGAAGAAATTGAGAAATTAAACACACAAATTTAATGTGGACCCCCTAAAAGAGGATAAAAAATAACGGGCAAAAATAATTTTACTATAATGGCAAAAGAACGAAGAATACAAAAGATGGAGATAAAAACTAAACCCCAAAAACACGAAAACAAAGAACCCTCAAAACGTAAACACAAAATTCTCTAAATGTGTTATGAGTTCTAATCTCTAATGGGTGTTTTTTCTAAGGTTGTAAAAGAGCCTATTTATAGGCTAAATTCATAGATCAAATAATAATAAAATAATCTAGACTAATCATAGTTTAATTGCAACAAATAAATAGAGCTTAACTAGAAGATTATTTTTCAAATTTGACTAAAATATGAGTCATACTCAACAAAATCTTAAATGAAAATATTACAATTTAAATTAAGTACAAAATTCCTAATATTCTAATTGAAAATCTCAATTCAAAAATTCTAATGAAATCATACAATTTAACAATATATATATATAAACCAACAATATAAATTAGAAAACCTAACTTAAAACTCTAAATTAAGATCTTAAAAGCAAATCTAATTTCTAATATAAAATGTTAATTTTTGAAATTCTAAAATAAGATTCTAAAATCTAACCTAAAAAAATAAGGAAGCTTAAAATGAATTTAAAATCTAAACTAAATAAACACTACAACAAAACTAACTTTTAGCGGCGTTTTTTTAGGCCTTTAGCGGCGCTTTTAAACTCTACTAAAACTATTTGCGGTGTTTTTAAAAGCGCTGCAAAAAAGTCGCTATAGATAATGCCGCTAAAGTTTGCGGCGCTTATTTAAAAAAACGCCGTTAAAGAACACGACCTTTAGCAGCGCTTTTGCCACAAACGCCGCTAAAGAGCATGACCTTTAGTGGCGCTTTTCCCACAAACGCTGCTAAAGGTAATTAAATTTAAAAAAAGTAATAAAATATTATAAGATATTATAAATGTCATGAAAAATATAAAAAAATTAAAATTCATTATCAAAATATTGAGAAGAATAATATCCATGATATAAATATATATCGCATCAAACAAAAAGTTCATCAATAACAATCAAACAAAATACCGCACTTATCATACTACACCAAAAATCTAACAAAATACAAATAGAATAAAATAATGATAGGATGCACACTTTAAGATCAGCAGTTAGCTCAAACAAGTCGTCACTATGCATGAATTTAGCTAATCTTGGACCATGCATCCAACAAAAAATCAAACCTGCAACAATGGTGTTTGAGATGAACCGAACTCTGGCCTCCAAGGTGGAGCAAAAGTTGTGGGGTCTTGGCAGTTGAGTGGATGTACTAGCAATAGACAAATTTTCTGTTCCAGAGGCACCACTAACTTCCGTTTGATTGTAATAATCAACCCATTGCTTGTAATGCTGCTGATAATGCAAAGAATTTGCACCTGCATTACCAGCGGCATAAGTCCCACTTGAATCTTGAGTATAGTTTGAACACTGCTAAGTAGTATAATTTGCATAATTGCCCCCATTCTATGTGGTGGTCTGATGAGTGTAACTACTGCTTGGGTAACCTCCAGCTGTCTGATAATCACCAGGATTGTAGTAAGTGTTTGAATAACTTGTAGGCCCAGCATAAGAAGACAAATGAATGACATACCAGTTCTGAGAAAAAAGAAACAAAAGTTAATCAATGAAATATGAAGGCAAGAACCAACCAAAATAATAGAATCAGATTCCAGTTATTATGAAAGTAGATAACTTATCTAAGATAAGGTTCTTCTAAATTCAGAACCCTAAGTCAGATTAATAATAAAATATGCAATTAACAAGTCAACATTAACGCCACATATAACATCAAATTGCACAGCTTAATATACTCAATACATTAGCATAAATAACATCATATTGAACAATGAATTTAACACATTTGAATAGATCAATTTTAAGCTCATTAACGGTTAATTTAGCATGTGAACAACATATAAATGTTTTGCATTTACAGCATGGTTTAATCAACTTCAAGCAGCAAATTAAATCTTGCAAATTTCCAACATTCAAAATCATATATGGACAACATTAATATGACATTTTCGAGCACCTTAAAGACACATTTGGAAAATTTGAAGAACCATTTGAACAACCACATTCGAACATCTTAAAGACAACTAAATTTTGTCTTGTTTTGGACAACCTTACAAGTCAGCAAGGCATGTATTAAACCACGTCTAACATATTTATTTCATCATGCTTTGAACAACAATAAACAACCAATAGGCATTATATTAAATCAAATCTTTAACACATTCGAACAACTTAAAATACATCATTTGAATATCATAAATCACAACTTTCAGACACCATAAATTGCAGCATTTAACACCTAAATTTTCAGCTTACTAACATCATAAATTCTATCCATTTGGACATCATTAGTTAGCATTTAACAATTCGTATCCATTTGAATTGATTCTTATGCCAAAGGTGAGTGGATTAGTAGAATATTTGGTGTCTATATACCCTTTAAAATTCTCCTTCATGCCATCAAGCTGCTGCTTCTTCATTTCCTTAACCATTCCAACCTCTGCTCCTTACTTATCACTATGCTAATTTTCAACGTGTTTCATAACATACACTCGTATAAACATTTACATGTGATTTTATCTGTTTTTTTAATTCATTAAATATACTTTTACAATTTCAAAAAAAAAACCACTAATATTAATTTAATTTATACTAAATGTTTTTATTTTTAAAGAAATAATTAAAAATAAAAAATAACGTTTTAAAAGTAATGAAAATAAGAAAAAGGTGACAAATAGTCAATAGTGAAATATTAAATGATTAGATAAAATAAATAAAGCATAAAATTAATTTATAAAATTAAAATAATTGAATAGTTTGCCAAGTGCGACAAGATTTATCAAATAAGAAAGGCATTCATGTTATACTTTAAATTTTATGTTTTGCTATTAAAAAAAAAAAGCTTAGCTCAGGCCCATTTTCCAAAAATGTAACCAGACAGAATTTAGAGAAGAGGATATCAAATATGTGATAAAATCAAATGCATGGTCATACATTTCAACAGAAGGATATCATTTCAAATGATTCTGTATATTACTATTGGACCATCAATGATTAAAGGCGACAAAGTTATGACCTTGCTAAACGTGTTAACTGAGCCTCATGAAGAATAGCATCCCCAATAATAAAAGAACCAACTAAAAGAACATACAGCTTTTTGTTGGATCAATAGTGTAGAATCTATGAGGTAACTTTGTACTTGATAATGTGAAGAGAAAAAAAAAGAGTTTGACCTACATACCTTATTATCTTTTGCACCATGTGAACTGCTATTAATTTTTGGCCTGAAAGCATTTAGATTACTCTTCAAAGTTGCTCCAACAGAATCTCGTCTCACAGCTTTATACTCAACATTGTTATAACAATTAACACAATTGCACTCATCACAATACATGCCAGATGCAAAGCATTCATAGTACCTGACCAAGGCATTGCAATATTAACTTCCTATATCTTATATCATCAGTCATGTTGACTACATTTCAAACACAAAAAATGGCTCAATCCAAAGTATGCACCTGTAAGCCAAAGTCAGGCCAGTAAGGAAATCACTTATACGACCCTCAAAGCCACATATGTCAAAGCACATTAACTGATCTCTTTGAGTTATGATATGGAAAGATAAAATTTTAATAATGCCACCATAAAGCAAGAATCAGAATTTGTTTCAACAAAAGAGAAATAAAACATTGTTGCTAATAACCGGATGAACAAAAAAAGCGAAGCAGCATAGCGCGCATTGTGCTCAAGAGCAAGAGGGAATTAAAGGAACTAACCTCCATATCTAAGAATATCCTTTTGCTGAAAAGAATCTCAATTGTATACAATAAATGCATCACCAAATACATATATATGAGAAAATGAAAATAATATTCCATACATAGTTAACTCATATAAAGAAAAACTAGAGGTTTCACAATAAAATGGAATGCTTCTGTTATTTATCAGAACTGTTCTCATTTTTAAGCTCAAACTTATACATTTATTCAATTATATAATTAAAACAACAATCTTATATAATAATAATAATATAATATTTAATAAATATTCATAAAAAATGAATAAAATATGTAATTACATATTAAATTAAATGAAATAAGCCAACACTTGGAAGTGCAGAACATAGAGATATAAATATAAATATCAAGGATTTCAAACCTCAAAAACAGGCTCCAATTGCTTCCTTGGAGTTCTTTTAACAGTTTCACGTTGTTGTTTTGCTCCATGTGTCCGCATGACATATGATGGTAAAAACAAATAAGCACCTTGGTCATACCTGCCAATATTCATCTAAATGATCAATATTCATTGCATTAGCAAAAACTAATAATAGAAGTAAACTCAAGAACATGGTAGAGTACCATTTATCATCTGCTTTGCACCTGAAACAATCTAAAATTTAGCTAATTGGAGTAAAGGCCCTCCCAATTTGGTTAAATTCTACAACCATTTTTAACCGATAATAGGAAACGCCGCACGATTTCTTTTTAAAAAAAAACTCAAACCAAAGAAGAAAATAAGAATAAAAGAATTAAATCTTCATTGCTATTAAAATCGATTAATAGAGGAAAGTAACTACAAACAAAGAAACGAATTATAAAAAAATTGAAAGGAAAAGAAATAAAGAAGGAACCTCAGCATCAAGAGGGTCCTAAGCGTAGTTGACTTCAGAGGTTGTACGAGTGTGTTCCGCGACTAAAAGGCAATCGAAGTCGACTTTAGAAAACTCTATTTTTGTGTTAGTTTAGAAAGTGAGGGAAGAGTGTAGCTGCTAGGGTTTTTTCTTTTTTCTATTGGAAAAGTGAAATAGAGAAGGTAACATAAACTCCATTGCTTCTTTGATCATTGCTTCTACTAATTTCAGGTGAAATTTTAGGATTTCTATAGGGAGGGGGGAGGGAACCGATTTTCTAAAAAATAAAGGAGGGAAAAAAGAAGAGATTTCATGTTGAATTTTGAGATTTCGGGGGGAAGGGGGGAACCGATTTTGGGAAAAAGTCTTAAGGCATTTTAGGGTAAAAAAGCGGTGTCATTTTGTGTAATATTTTTTGCGGCGTTTTTATTGCTTACCTTTTGTGGCATTTAAAAAAAACGCCACAAAAAGTCATTTTCCTTTACACAAAATAGCGCCGTTTTGCTCCGCTAAAAATCCCTTATTTTGTTTTAATATATATAAACTTTATCATTATCTCTTAAATAATTTAAACTATATTGATAATTTTAATATATTAAAATAAATATTATCTTCTTTACAATTATATAAGAAATTAATTAATATATAAATTAAAAAAATCAGTCATATACCCAAAAACTTTAAAATTATTTTAATTAATAGTATTTTATTTTTTTCATTTTTGACATGTATTTTTCTATTTTTTACTTTCGAAATTTTTCTCAGTAAAATCCAAATGTTGCTTCAATTTTCTAATAATAAACTTTAAACCTTAAACCTTAAATCCCAAACCATAAACATACACCCTAGACCCTAAATATATATATTACAAGGGATAAAAGTAATTAAAAAAGAACTTTATTGCTTACCTAAACCCTAAAATAATTTGATTTTTTGTTATTTTATCAAAAACCTCAACCCTTAAACCTTAATAGCCTAACCCCTAAAACCATGAACAGGCTCGTTTAAAAAATGCCACTAATAACAAAGTTACGAAACGGGCTCGTTTAAACTCTTAATACATGTTTGCGGCGTTTTTGTTGAAAACGCCACTAAGTATGGAGTATAAAGCCCAATAATTTTTCCTTTCTTTTTTTCTCTTTTTATTATTATTATTATTATTATTATTATTATTATTATTATTATTATTATTATTATTATTATTATTGTACAAGCCCGTTTGGCTCCTAGCCCAAAACCTATTTTCTAATCCCCTAGCCCAAAACCTATCTTCTAACCCCCAAAGCCCAAACCTAAAAAATTTTAAACCCAAATAACCCCCAAACCCAATAACACAGCCCAATACATTAAAAAAATCAGAAAAAAGGAAAACGAAACCCTAAAGCTACCAGCCACCGAACCTCCCCACTTGCCTCTGCCACCACCTGCCCACTGCAGCACCGGCCACCAACTCGGGTCACCTCCACCGCCTCTGTACCTGCAACCATTAAGATGAAAAGGACAGCATAAAAAATAATAATGTAAAATGCTTTAAAAAGCCAAAACCGAAATCTTTTCGGGGATTTTTTTTCCTTGTTTTCAGACAATCTTGAGCAATAATATAGCACTAGATTTTAAAGGCAAAACATTGATTCAAACGCATAAAACAGAGAATAACAAGAAACCAAGCAAAATCGGAAGAAAAAGGTGATCTCGTCAATCTTTTTTATTTACTGTCATTTTTTTTATTTTATTTCCCTTCTACTTCTATTTATATACAAATATATAAAAAGAAATAATAAAAAAATAATTTTTAAAAAAAAAAGAAGAAAAAAATTTACCTTTTTCGGCTACCGTGAGATGGCGGCGCACAGTGGTCCGACGACCGGACGGTGATCGGCCTTGCTGCTGGAAATCGCCTCCCTCCCCTCTCTCCCCCTTTTTTTTCTCAGCTGCACAAATGAATTTTTTTGAAAAGAACTTGGCCTTTTATAGCCTCCCAAAACGACGTCGTTTTGGGGGCTGCCTTTTAACCCCAAAACGACGTCGTTTTGAGTACGACCCGAAGACCCGACCCGTCTTACCCTGGGATCCGCATGTTTTCACTAATTGGGCTATTTATGCCAGTGGTCCTTCCGCTTTTTATATGTTTTGCAATTAGGTTTTTATTTCTTTAAAATTGGCCCCGAAATTTATCGCGTTTGCGATTTGGTCCTCCCTTCAGTCATGTCGTTTTAAGGGCTCGGGTAAATTGCCCTTTTGGCCCTCTGCAGTCGCACGTGCATTCAAATGGGTCCCCTTTGTTATATTTTTTAAAATCGGCCCCAAAACTTCATATTTGTTTCGAATTTAGTCACTTTTTTAGATTTAATGTGGTTTCTATATTATTTTACCATTTTTTTATTTTAAATATTATTTATTATTCTATTTACTATTTTCGTATTATTATTATTAGCATATTTTACTATTATTTAGACATTTTTAGTTTTAACTAATACTTACATATATTTTATATATATTCTTATAGTTTTTTATATTATTATTATTCCTAATATATACTTTATGTATACACATTTAAATACTATATTATACACATTTAATACCATGTTATATATCTATTATTATTATGTCTATTTTTACCCCTATTATATTTGCTATTAATGTTAGCATGTGTTTTATTATATGTATATATCTTTAATGAATATATGTGTATATATATATATATATATATATAATATTATCAATAGTTGTTTTTATTATTAATATGTATATACTATGTCAATATTTTAACATTATATTATATATACATTCTTATATATATATATATATATATCTTTTAATATTGTATTTTTATTGTTATGCATATACCTTAATACTATATCATTTATATATTTTTATTTCTCATATTATCTTACGTTTATATTTTTTAAACTATATCATGTATATACTACAACTATATATCTATTTATATAGTTATTAATAGTTGTTTTTAATATTATGACTATTTCTAATACGTATGTATTATGTATTTACCTCTAATACTATATATTGTATATTCTTACTATTATCATTACTGTATTTATTATTATTATTATTTACCATTATCATAGCAATCCATTACTATTCGTGTATTGTTATTTCTCATTTTTCATATTATTGCTATTATTAGTATATATTGTTATTAGTATTTCACTACTATCATTTTTTATTACTGTTATTTTTAATACTTACTATCTAACATATTGTTATTCCTTCTTTATTACCATCTTATTACACTACTATTTTTCAAAATTATTGTTACTATTATTATTATTAATTTTTATTATTTGACATATTATTGTTATCACTATTTTTTTTCTTACTCTCATTGCATTATTATTATTATTATTCATTTATTTTCTCATTACTTAGTTATTTATGTTTCTTATTCATTCATGTTTTCGCTATTATTACGCTTTAGGCATTATCTTTATTCGTTTATTTATATATGTCAATATATATGCTAATTTACATTATTCGTCATTATTATTATTTATATCATCACCTTTGTTATTATTATGCATGTTAATGCTGCGATTTGTTTCTCATTTCACCATGTGATTATGGTTACGTTGGTCTTTTACTCGACGCATATAATTGTGTTTTCTAAAATAAAACAAGTTTCGTATTTAGACAATTCGAGAAAATTGTGCCCTAACTTACTGGGTTTCGATTTTTCTCGTTTAATCTAAGTAACGACATAATCCTCTTAAATCGCATTATATTTTTTGCTCGATACCTCAAAATAATCTTTTCATAAAAGTAATATTCTGTATTTGGTAATTCGAGACAATCGTGCCCTAACTTACTGGGTTTCGATTTTTCTCATTTAACCTAAATAACAGAATATTCTTTCGAAAATCGCGATACGAGTCTTAAAAATGCTTATTCTCGGAAGTACGAGGTGTTGTGCCCTAACTTACCGGGTATGACATTTTGTCACCTCGAAATAAGAAATTGGTCTAAAATAAAGGCAACATTCGGTATTTGAGAATTCGAGAAAACGTGCCCTAACTTACTGGGTTTCGATTTCTCTCGTTTACTCTAAATAGTCGAATACCCTTTTAAAAAGGTCAAAATACATGAATTTTAAATAAAAGGCAAGCTCAGTCTCAAAGTTCGAGATGTCGTGTCCTAACTTACTGGGCAGGATATTTTATTACCTCGAGATGAGAGAGTCCTTAACATCCGTTTTAATTTATTCAATCATTTTTTAGCATTAATTCAAAGAGGGATCGTATTTTAAATTTTCTCAAGGTTTCAAATCTTCGATACTATGACACTAATTAATCAACTAGGTACCAATTTTGGGCGTATCGAGGGTGCTAATCCTTCCTCGTGCATAACCGACTCCCGAACTCATTTTCTGATTTTCGTAGACCAAAAATTACCATTTTAATAAATCTTAACTTTTATTAAAATGATTAATTCGAGGTGACCCAATCACACCTCATCAAAAAGGATTGGTGGCGACTCCTCTATTTGTTTTCATTTTCAAACTTAAGTCGATTCCCATTTTCCAAAAAAGTGGTTACGACAATTATTATTATTATTATTATTTACTAAAATGGTTAAATTTTAATTTGGTCTCTCTAATATATTTAAATTTCAGATTTTTTTGCATATACTTTAATTTTTAATATCATTTAGTCTATATATTTTTATAATATTATTAATTAATCCAAATAGTTAATATTATTAACTTCTTGATTAAAACATTACATGATAATATATAATTTGAATATTGAATCTTAGAGAATAGAGATTGAAATGTGGTTTCCCATTTTTTATAGGTTTGTGTCATTCTTTTACATTAATATCTATATATATATACACATCAATATATATCCATATGAAATTTATTTTTACGGTTTAGAGTTTTAGGATTTAGGATTTTATATTTAACGGTTTAAGGGTTTAGTGTCTATAGTTTAGGGTTTTACTGTTTAAGATTTAGAGTTTAGGGTTTAAGGTTTAGAGTTTTATGATTTAGGATTTTGTATTTAAGGGCTTAAGGGTTTAGTGATTTGGGTTTAGGGTTTAAGGTTTAAATTTTTAGGATTTAGGATTTTGTATTTAAGGTTTTAGTGATCCGGGTTTAGGGTTTAAGGTTTAGAGTTTTAAGATTTAAGATTTTGTATTTAAGGGTTTAAGGGAGTGTTTATGGGTTTAGGGTTTAGGGATAATTAATTCAATATTTTGAAATTAATACTATCTCTTTTATGATTGTATAAGAAATTATTTAATATATAAATTAAAAAAACAATAAGCCATATACCCAAAAAACTTTAAAATTATTTTAAATAATAGTATTTTAATTTTTTCATTTTTAAAAAAAACTTTTCTATGTTTTTACTTTCAGATTTTTCTACGTGTAATTATTTTTTTGAAGAATTTAAATATTCAATTAAAAATAAATTATATTTTAATTAATATAAATAAACTTGTTAAATCAGATAAAATATTTTTTACGGCGTTTTTCAGAAAGCGCTGCTAATGCTCGATCTATAGCGGCGTTTTTTAAAAAGCGCCGGTAATTCTCGAATCTAATGTGGCGTTTTCTAAAAAGCACCGCTAATGCTCGATCTATAGCGGCATTTTCTAAAAAGCGCCGCTAATGCTTGATCTATAGCGGTGTTTTTTATCCAAACACCGCTAAAAACGCCGCTAAAAACCTGTTTTGCTGTAGTGAAAAAAGAATTTAACTAAATGGAATCTAAATAAAAACTTAAATATTGTAATTTGTCCCATCCAGAATAGCAGAAATAGCGCAATACATCTCTATTTTCTCTATGATAAAGACAAATCAAATAGAAAGAAAGTGAAGAAATAGGAGCAGATCAACAAAAGAAAAAAGGTGGGAGAAGTTTGGTCAACAGAGTAGTCAATGACTCAGAGTGGATTGAGTATGATGGCTTGACTTAGACAAAGAAAGGCAAAGCATGGGAATAGTGGACAAAGCTAGAAACAAGACCAAAAGAGTAGAGAGAAAAAAAATAAAAATAAAAAGAATGGAACCTAAGCTCTTGATTCCGTGTTATAAACTTAAGAAAAGAAAGTGGAATAAATTTCTGTATGTATTGCTTGTAGAAGTGCTAGGTATTTATACTAGTACCTAAGAATGATACATGGAAACTAACTACACAAAAAATCCTAAATTATAACATAAAATCATACTAGAATCATATTTATATGCTAGAATCAAATTTACATGCTATACCTAATTTATATCCTAGAATCATGTTAGAATCATATTTATACAAATTTACATTAACAGGTTTTAACCATATTATTTTAACCTTAACATATTATGCATGTTTAAGAACATTTTTAAAGCCATATTTTAATTAGCAAAATTCTTTAAACTAAAAGTAGAAAGACTAAATTTTAATTGTTCAAAATTTACAAAGACCTAAATCATATTTTTAACAAAAAAATTGCCGAGTAAGAATCAAAGCTATCATAATCTAGAATGGATGCATGAATTTAGGGTCTGTTTGTTTACATGTAAAAGATTTTACAGAAAATATTTTCTGCATTTTCCTGTATTTGTTTCACAGAAAATAGTTTGGTCAACGGAAAATAACTTACAGGTTAGGGTAAAATAAGCCATTTTTACTGTAAAATGACTTACCCTCTTGAAAAGTGTAAGTCATTTTCCGGAAAAGAGCTCATCTATAGATAATTTTATTTTTATATAAAAATTAACTTAAATCAAGCTTAATATTATTATATTGATAATAAATTATATTTTATTTTTAAAAATATTTAAAATATTATAATTTTCAATATTATTAAACATACATATTTAATTATTTATATTTAGTCATATAATAAATTATTAATATAATAAATATAATTTATTATTTTAATAATTTATTTAATATTTCAATTTTATTTTAATAAAAAATTTTAAAAATAATAATTTTAAATAATATTATTCACATATTACTGAAAATATTCAATATTAATATTTTAATAATAAATATTTATTACAATTATAAATATATTAATAATAAATGATTTGTAGTATAAAGGTTAAAATATATCATAAATCTATGTACACTTCACAGATTTATAATTTGGTCTTTGTACTTTTATTTTCAAGAATTTAGCCCATTTACTTTTCAAATTTGAAAATCAAGTTCAATTGTTGACATCGTTAATTTTTTTTTGTCAATTTTATTGATGTCACATTTTAAATAAAAAATACCCACTTAGTAGTCATGTAATTAAAAAATGACGTTGTAATGAATCTGAATTTAATATAATATTTTTAATATATGCAAAAACAATGTAAAATATAAAATTATAGATAAAAATAAATTCAGTTAAACAATGAAAAAATAAGAAAATCTCAAATGTATGTTTATTTAATTAAAAACAACTTTTAGGAAATATTTATAAGAAATCTACTAAACAACAGGAAATATTTTACACAGATTCATCTAAATAACAGAAAATATTAGGTTTTCCAGAAAGGTAAATCATTTTCCAGAAATTATTTTCTGAAAATTATTTTCAATGAAACAAATAGAGCCTTAATATAAAAAACTCAAAAATTTTAATTTTTTTATATAATGCCTAGAACTATCTTTCATGATTAAAACTATTATTAGATTCTTTTCAAAATTAATTTCGGATATGAAAGTTTAATTTGAAGTTAAAAAAACTATAACTTTACAAGAAATGCCAGTGATATTGAGATGGATGAAACTTTAACAACTATGATTCAACATACTTCACACTTGCCCACATGTCGAGTGATCTTTCATTATCTCAGTTGGATTATGGGTGTTTTTGTTGAAGCACCATCAAACCCATAAGAGAGGCCTAGAATCCAGTTCTAAATTGCTGAATGGGTCAATTTTTTTTTATGGATTTCTTTTAATGAAAAATATTAATGGTAATTGAGAAAAATTGAACGTTTTGAGAGAAGTTTTTAAAATTTCAATTGTTAAATAATTACTTAGATTTTTAATAATAATAGGTATTGTCTTTGGATCATATTTAGATTTTATCTTTTGTTTTTGTCGAAAGCCGTTACTAACTCAAGTAATATCATATCTTTTAAGTGATGTTCTATATGTTATAGTTAAAGGATTAAACCTCACTTAAAAATAAAGACACTCACATCCTTTTGAAAGATGATTGTATACCTAGAAATTACTAGTTACCTCGAAACGTTCTCTCTATAAGTTGTATATATCTTTTAGTGATAAAATCTTAACACGACGAGAAGACAACAACCATCGTTATATACTTCAAAATTTTCTCTAAAAGAAATCGGTCTGTTTAGCAATAACGATACAAATCCGGGCCCTAATTAAAGAGTTTATAGGTTCATTTTTAAAGCTAAAGCAGATAAGAACACCCGCAATTCAAGTGAATCTTACGAATGAGGAGGTATCCGCATGTGTATGTGTTGGTGCTATAGATGCGCACACACACACACCTAATCGACATATTAAGATTAGGCAGAGCCATGAAAAGCACTGTTTTCTCTTTTTACTCTGATTATTTTATTGAGTGGTTATTATTATTATTATTGAAAATGAGACCTTTAGACTATTTAAATGGAACAATCTCCCCATGCCAAGTTGAAAGTGTTGAGAGTTGGCACAAACTTGTCGGGTTAAGTTAGGTAGAATATTATAAGGGTGTTTAACATTATAGGGATGGCAGGTTCTGGTCTCCTTAAAATGGTAAATTTTTTATTTAATTTTTTATAATTTATAAAATTTTAAATTAATAATGGTAAAATTATATTTTAACTCTAAAAATGATAAAAATTTGATTTAATTCTTTAAAATTTATAAAAATATAAACTATTAAAATAATAAAATTGTATTTTTATTATCATAAAAATATATAATCTAATTCTGCCAGCCCCAAATTTTTTTTTTATTTCTCCCCTATATATATATTCATATATGATAGACTAATATATTTATATTTATATGATATTTATGTTATTTTTTCATCTCATATATTTTTTTATTCAATATTTAGAATTATTCATAATTTCTTTCTAAATTGTAAATAAGAAGATAAATGTGTTTTAATGTTCTTGAACCCACATTCTCTTGCACTGTTAACAATGTTAATACCAATAAGCTAAAGCTCAGTCGACATTTCGTATCATATTTTAATTACTTCTTTATTTTTTTTTCATATTATATTCAAAATTTAACATATACATCCATTGATCAAAGATAAATAGAGAAAAAAAAATAAAGAAATAGAGAATTTATTTGAGTTATGATTTATATGAATTATAAATTTTTATTTTCTATAATATGAAAAAATATTTATACATAGACCCGAACTCGACTCGACCGAATAATGGCTTTTTTTATATACAAAAAGCTATCACTTGCATCCTTTTATCTCATTTCTACTATATTGATAGAACAACTCATAGAAGCAATATAATAAGATAAAGATACAAACAGAAGCCAACTCAATTTCTTCGTTTAGAAAGCAAGCAAGTCATGGGGCTGGTAGTCATATGCTGTGTTTCATATTTTCATATACATTCAAAGAGAAATTTTAAAATTATATAAATTTTCATTTAATGTAGTTATAGATATAATTTGTTTTTCATTTTAATTATATAAAAAATTATTTAAACATTTTCTTGTTAAATTATTTGTATATACAATAAATAATATAATCGAATTAAAATTCAAAATTTTATATGAATAATTGCATTAATTTCACAATCAATTATTTATATTCTCGAGAAAATGACAAATTCACACAAATATATAAAATATGTAAGTGGGATTATGAAAATGACATTTCTCATTCACAAATCATAGCCATACAAATACAAATGCCCACTTACTTTTTAGATGGGTCATTGCTCATTACCAACCTCCCTTTTTCAAGTTTAATAAACAAAAAACAGAGGCATATAATTATATCTTCTTTACATACAAAAACACAAGCATACAAACAAAAGAAAAATACAAAGAAACTTAAAAAGGGTTGTTGGGTTTCTCCTTTTTTTTTTTTTTTGTTTAACTTAAGCTCATAATCATAGAATCATGACTCTTGATCTTGATCTCATCAATTTGATTTAAAAGGAATGGCTCTGATCACAACAACGTGGTAGAGTGCTGCTAGTGCTGCACCAATGAATGGTCCCACCCAGAAAATCCACTGCAACCGAAACCACACCAAACGAAATAAGGAATTAATTTCTAAAAGAGAATGAAATGACTAGAAAATTTGAGAGGGGCTTACATGGTCATCCCAGCCCTTGTCCTTGTTGAAGATGATGGCTGCACCAAGACTACGAGCCGGGTTAATACCAGTTCCAGTGATTGGGATGGTGGCTAAGTGTACCAAGAACACTGCGAACCCAATTGGTAATGGTGCCAGAATCTAGCCATACAAAAATAAAATCATCCGTTAGTAACAACATACATAACTTCATCCATAATTAGATTTTATTATGAAGTATGGGATGCTTACAGGGACATGAGAGTCACGGGCGCTGCGCTTGGCGTCAGTGGCTGAGAAGACTGTGTAAACAAGAACAAAGGTGCCGACAATTTCAGCACCAAGGCCATCACCTTTTGTGTAGCCATGAGCCACCGAGTTAACTCCGCCGCCCAACATACCGTACTGAGTCTTCCCCATGAAACCTTTCACCACACCCGCCCCGCATATGGCGCCCAAACACTGCATCACCATGTAGAAAATTGCCCTCGTCAACGACAGCTTCCTCGCCAAGAACAGTCCAAAAGTCACTGCCGGGTTGATATGGCCACCTATCCACCACCACCGTACAGATGCCATTTTTATTAGTTTTCTTCATACAGTTTTTATCTTTGAAAAGAACCCAAAGAGGAAAAAGAATTGCATATTCATTCTGGTTTTCTCGAGAAACAAACAAGGGGGAGGAAAGAAGGTTTACCTGAAATGCCAGCAGTGCAGTAAACAAGAGCAAAGATCATACCACCAAAAGCCCAAGCAATTCCTTGAATCCCAACAGTTGGGCACTTAGTTTTTTCCTTAACAACTCCCATAACAGTCAAAATAGTGATATACAAGAAAAGGAAAGTCGCCACAAACTCGGCAATCCCAGCCCTATAAAAGGACCATGAGGTTAACTCGCCAGGCTCGAAAAATGGAGCCGGTGGTGGTTCAGTGTAGTCTTTGCCGTCATCTTGACTCTGAGCCGCGGTCCCAATTGGTTGCCTCTCTGTGAACTTGTTGGCTCCCAATCTAACATCCTCTTCTTTGCCCTCCATTTCCCTACTTCTTTGCTTCCTTTTTTTAGTATCAAAAAATCCAAAAGGACAAAAAAAAAGTAAACTAAAGAGAAAGAAAACTCTGGTTCTTTCTTTTGGAATTAGTGGGGGTCTTTGGGACTTGTAATGGTGATTTTTATAGGCTAAGTTTGCTGAGAAAATGGTGAGGGCGTAGGCAGGGGTTAAAAGTAATATAATAATGATACTGAATCACATTTTTTTGTGTGTGTTATTATTAGGATAAATTATAAAAATAGTTATTTTTATTTCTTTCAGATTATATTTTATTTATTTATATTTTAAATGTTATATTTTAGTTACTTATATTTTGTTTTGTTATAAAATAATTACTTTATCGTTAAACTCCGTTATCTCCCTAATAATAGTCGTACATAGCCGTCCAAATGAGTTTTAAACTAAACGAAAGTTTTAACTACTATTCTACAATAAATTTTGGTACATAATTTGAAAACTTAAAGTACTTTTGAAAGTACAAAAATCATCTTGTGATTTTATACATATTTTGCAACATATTTCAACAAGGTCAAATTTTAATTATTGCGATCTCATTATTTAACACGTGACATATAAGAAGTATTTAAAAGTATTAATCGCTTTTTTTTTAACATTTAAAAGATTAAATCGATGACTGATTGAAAAGATTACATGGAAAAAAACCTTTAAAGATTAAAATGAGAAAAACAATATATCTTAAGGACTAAATAATACATCAAACCTTTATTTATAAAACCCAAATTTAATAATTTATATGAAATGAATTTTTGAGGGGTGGATATGAATTTAAAACGACTTCTCACCATCGATGTTATTGTAGATAGAATTATAGATGCAAAAATCATGGGATTGTGTCGACTATAAACAATATCTTATAGATAAGCTAATGTAGGATATGAGGAACAATGAACGTTGCTTATATAATTAAATTAGTTTTATTATTAATTTTTTTAACATTAATTTTATTATACGTTCTTATCATATTTATATATAAAATTATTTATATTTCTTATCTAATTTTTAAATAAAAAAACAAACTTATATTTTTCTGTATTAATATTAATATCAATATTAATAGAATAAAACTCTATCTACAATCAAATTAATTTTATTTAGTGGTTAGTAAATATGAATTCTTCAAAAACCAAATTATTATTTCGAGAAGGATTGGATATCGATTGGAATATTTTTTTTGCGATAAACGACAACGGGATGTCATAATTTGGCTCAATTTTGGCCACAAATTTGTGGGCTGTGACCATCTATCAGGCACCGCCCACTGCCACTTTTGTCAAGTGTGAGATTGAAGGGAGAGAGCGTGGAAATTGATATAATGATGTTCTTTTTTCTCTCTGTGTTTTTTTCCAATGGTAAAAATGAAATTTTCTAATAAAATAACTTAAAAAAACAAATTTTTTTTTTGTGGTAGTGTATAATTTAGTGAGATTGTACTATTATTAATATAGAAAGACGTAAATTTAAGTATGTTAAAATATATTAATTTTTATATATAAATTAAAAAATTATGTATAATTTTAAACATTATATTAAAAAATAAATATTATAAAATTTATAATAAAATTATTTAAAAAATTTTAATCAGAATTGTTTGTCCCATGTGATCAATTTTTTGGGCTATGTTAGAAATTATAATTGATAATCTCTATCACAAATTTTTGCACATGGGGCGGCGAAATATAACACCTAAGCCTCTTATAATTTTATATTATAAAGAATTTTGAGTTTAATTTAATAATTTTTTTTAAAATGTGATTTTTTTAGGTTTATAAATAGAATATATATATATATATATTACCACAATACAAATATAAATATGTGTTCAAATAATTATAATATACAGTTAAATTAATATACAATATAATGAATGAAGAAATAAGAAGAACTGGATAAAATATGAAATAATTCCAATAAAATCTATCCATGAGGACTTCAATTTAGGTACTAAAAAATTTTAAAAATTATACCTGATATTTAAATTTTAACATTTATAATCTTTAAAAGTTTATAATTTTTAATATTCAAATAATAATACATTCTGTAAGAAATAAATTAAAATTTAGTAGAAATAATAAAAGTTAGGGTAAGTTATACGGGAAGTTACCCTAAAATAGGGTCGTTTCTATTTTGGTTATTTTATTTTTTTGTTAATTTAGTCACTTTAATTAAGAAAATTTTTCGAATTGGTTACTATCATTTAGACTTGATCATGGGTTGGCCCACCCGACCCACTTGAAATGTTGGAGGGTTTGGGAAAAAATATAAACCTAAAAAATGGGTTTGGACAAAAAATAAGACCTGTTTAAAAAACGAGCTGAGCCTCGGGTAAGGCATTTTTGGCCCGACCTGGCCCGAATTCACTAAATGACAAAAAATCTGCTCTTTTTTTTTTTGAATGTTATTTTCTTGTTGTTTTCTACCTATTTTGCTACCATTTTATTATTATGTTGCTACTATTTTGTTGTTATAGTTTAGATATTGTATAAAACTTATTTTATTGTTAATTTTTTAAATTATTTTAGAGACATTTGCTTGTTAAGTTGCATTTATCTTAGTGTTATTTAAATCTACATATTTTTTAAAATTTATTTTCAATTTGTTGGGAAATATTTATTTTGATGTTTTTAGTATTTTTGATGTATTACATATATTTAAAAATTATATAAAAATAATATAAAAAATTAATGTGAGCAAAGCCAAGCCCGAGTTTTAGTATTTTTATCCGGGTCAAGCTTGGACAAAATTTTATCCCATTTTTCGGGCCGGGCCCAAGCCTAGTAAATGAGTCTGAATTTTTAGTTGAGCCCGGCCCATGAGCACTTCTACTATCATTAAAATCCCGTTAATTTACTAATGGATTGTCGACGTGACATATTTTTACTTTTGACTAAAGCTAAAGACATCTTTATAATTAGTCTAAAACACTTATTTATTTATTTGCAACATATAAGTTTCAATAGTGACATCATCAACATTTGAATCCTTTTTTAAGAAGAGGGAATCCAACGACGGAGGCAACAAATTATGACCCCTCCCTTTCTAATGAGCCCATCGGCCTCCCTATTTCCATTGACGATCACAACAGTGCTGTCTCAAACAAACAAAAAATTGGAAGTAAAAGAGAGAAATTTTACTTGAAGTAACAATAAAGGCAAAATCATGGTCGTCAATGGCAGTAGGGAGACCATTAGGCTCATCATAAAAAGTGGGTTCATGGTCCGTTGTTGTCGTCATTAGATTCTCTCTTCTTAAAAAGTATTCAAATGTTGATGATGCCACCATTGAAACTAAGTATTCAAATGTTGATGATGCCACCCTTGAAACTTTCATGTTGTAAATTAACTCTAAAAAGGTGTTTTAGATTAATTATAAAGAGGTCAGCTTTAGTCAAAAGCAAAAAAAAAAGTCACGTCAGCAATCCGTTAGTAAATTAACAATTTTTTTAATAACAATAACCAATTCGAGCAATTTTCATAATTAGAGTGATTACATTGAAAACAAAAAAATTAGAATGACCAAACTAGAAACAACACTATTTTAAGATAACCTAGTTACCTTAAAAACTAATGAGTCAAAAATTTCAAACTTTTTGATATATTCAAGGGATATTTCAACTATATCTTTATTATTAGTTGGAAAAGATTAATATTTTATCTATTATATTACATTTTTATCAATTACATTTTGTCCAAAATGTTACTTTTATTAACCATTCTTTTTAACATTTGATCAAATTTGCCCTTAAATCATAGCAAATAATGTGTTTTTGTATAAAAAAATATATATATTCTTTTACTTTTTAATGTGACTTTGATCAAAAGAGAAACCCTAGATATTTATTGCTCATCCCCAATTTTAGTTTATTTATTTGAGAAATGAGATGTCTAATTGAAGAACCAAATTTTATAAGGATAATTTAGTAAAAATCACTTTTAAGTAATTTTACATTTCATTAAAATTAAATAAAAAAATTATATTCTAATTAATTAAACCAAATAAAATAATATAACGTAATCGAAAATATACTAATTAATCACATAAATTTATTAATTAACACTATTCTTTGTGTCAGCTCTTGTGAAAATAAAACTTACAAAATAGGTCTTTATATAGACTACAAATCTCATTTATCTTATTTTCTTAAATAAGTCTCCTCTTGTGAGAATAACCAACATTTTTTTTAGTAATTTAGTCGGTGTTAGCAATTTTTTTCACTAAATAATTAATTAAGTCATTTAATGTGCAGTTATTTATTTATTTTATATAATTTATAATCCCAAATTTTAAATATAAAAAATATATTTAAACATGCTCAAATTCAATTTTTTTTATATATCAATAAAATTAAAATTCAATAAAATATATATTATATACATTGGTTTTATATGAACCAACCAATGATTATATCAGAAAGTGCACAAAAAATTGCAGAAAATCTTTTTGTCATCTAAGGCATTTCTTTTTGGAAGATAATGATAGACTTAGGGAATTTGATCATATTTAATTTAAACCAGCTAACTATATATATATATATATTATGCAATGGACAGGTATATGGATAACATAAAATAATGGCATTCAGAATCTTTTAGCTTTATCATTTTGTGCTGGCAATGGCTTTAGGTTAGATTTTAGGAACATCATCATACATCATATAATTTGAAATATGATCTGTATATGTATACATGCAATTTTGGCCCACTTTAAATATATATATAATATGGAAAAAATAACTTATAATATAAAAAAAATACATGAAATATATGTGAAAGAACTTAATTGAGCAAATTTGGGGTTAAGAAGTTATAGCACTGGGGCCTGTGTGGGCATGTTTTTGGAGGTCTGCATTTGGGTTGTCATTATTTAAAGTAATCATGGTGGGGGGACTCCCTTGGATTTGCATGGAATTGGAACATGGGGAGCTCAAAAAAAGTTAGTGGTCACTTTAAGTTGAAGCTCAAAGTGTCTCATTTGTAATTTTAATTTCTTGTGTTTGTCCAAAACTAGGGATTCAAATTCTTAATTTCCAAACTACTCAATTTCTATTCAATAGGAATTTTTTTATCCAAATAAAAATTAAATTTTAGATTTAAAATTAAATAAAAGAATTTTTTATCATTATTTTATAATTTAATCAAATAGAGTTGTCTATGGGTCAGGCCACAAAAAAAAGTAGGAGGGTTTGGACAAAAATACAGACTCGAAAAATGAGTTTGAGCAAAAAAAATAAGATCGTTTTAGAAAATAGGCCAAACCTTGAGTAAGGTTTTTTTGGCCCAGACTCGACCCGAATTTGTAAAAGAAACTGCTTCCCAATGTTTTGTTATCATTTCACTATTATGTTTCTATTATTTTGTTGTTATTGTTTGGATTTAGTATAACTTATTTTATTGTTAATTTTACTACTATTTTAGAGATATTTGCTTATTAAGTTCCACATATCTTAGTGCTATTAAAGTATAAAAGCTTTATTTGTTGGGAAACATTTATTTTAATGTTTTTAGTGTATTTGATGTATTATATATTTAAATTTTTATACAAAAAATAAAATAAAAAATTTAATACAATTGAGCCAGACCCAAATTTTAGTATTTTTATCTGGGCTGAACTTGAACAAAAATTTAAACCTGTTTTTTGAATCTAACCAAGCTTGAACGGATCAATTGGATCTAAAATTTTATTAGAAAAAATTCCAACATAAACAACTCTAAACTCAAATTACAAAAAAGAATCATATTTAAAATTACATGTTGAACCTACCACCACCTGATCTATTTCCAAGAAACAATCTTTATTTATTTATTTATTATTTTGATGCATCTAATATAAAACAAGTGTTTTCGCCAACAGTTCCATAAAAAAATTTGCATTTTTAAGGGTGAGGTAAAATTTTTTTTTATGGGTAGAAATTAAATTATAATTTTTATTACAGTTGAAGTGTGATTTTATTATTTTAATAGTTTATATTATTATAATTTTTAAATATTAAATCAAGTTTTTATTATTTTTGAAAGGAAATCAAAGTGTAATTTTATTTTTATTAATTTAAAATTTTAAAAATATAAATAAAATTTGTTTTATTTTAAAAGTGTCGAGAATTAGCTTGAAAAAGGTTTTTTCCGGTAATCGTTTCTCACTTGCGATAAGAAATCAGCATATAAGCCTAATGCCTCCTCGTCTTGAGGTTCAACTTCAATAGCATGTTTGTAGCACTCTTCTGCCCTGCATATATATATATATCAAACAAAGTAATTAGTACTATAGCGATAAATAGATCATTTTAGTTCTACTATGTACCGATAGTGATGTAAAATCTCTAATTTCTTACTATGTCTGATGCATTTAGGTTTGTGGGTATGGCTTATGGGTATTTAGGATCCAAAAACACTTCAAACAATTAAACATATCTACTTTTATGAATCTGGGTTGTTATGTCATTCCAATTTGAGAGTGAGTTCCAATCCAATTGTACTTAATTTCATTTTTTTTCGCATAATTTTGAAGTATAATTAGATTACTCATAGGTGCAATGTTTGTAAACTTACTATTTATTTTCTTGAAAATTGTTATATTATCTGTATCAATAGAAGTCAAGATGGTAGTCTAGAATGAAAGAAGATGGTGTTCTGGTCAAAAAAATAAATAAAGAAGAAGCAGAAGCCTGTCAACATTTATTATACCATGTCAGAATCAGATTAATTATAATTATATAACAGTTATAATTTTTTTTTCATATGACCTGACTTCTCCCATGCAACATGACACATACCAAAAGTTGATTTTTGCTCCCAAAGATTTACCCTTGGGTTCAAACCTAGACATTTTCTATAAGATAGTCTTTTTTCTAACACATTACCAATTGAGTCTTTTTTCTAACACATTACCAATTGAGTCCTTACTTCCTTCGAGTAAGAAATTAAAGGGAATGTGGGTATAAATAAGAGTAAACGCACTAATCTCGAATTCGTATATTGATTAATATAAATGAATTATAGCCATATAAAGGCAGAAAATTTACTTGTTATAGTCCTTGACAACAAGGTGAAGAAATTGAACATAATTTGCAAGCAAAGGATAATTATTAGGATCCTCAGTCACGCATTCGGTAAGCAAGATCCGTTCTGAAATGAACTTCGTAGTTATCTGCAGGTTCAAGCTCCACAAGCAATGGAGAAACCAATTGTTGCCTTATTTGATAGCTAAGAGCTTTATGAATCGGTTTCCCTCCCAGCCTCGAAGCCTCTTCGACCATTGATTTCTATACCCTAACGTCCCCATTGGCCTTAAGACATTGATCTTCTTGTTCTTCCTTTGAAACTAACACGGTTTCGTAACAACATTTTGAGTGAATACTTGTCGTTGGATTGCATCAAAAGAAGCTTTTTCCGCCATTGATTGAACCGAAAAGTTAGACAAAAGAAGCATAACGTAAACCATGAGTGTCGGCGTTTTGGAAAACACTTGTTGGAACAGCCATACAAAGGTTAATGTCATGTCTTGTTGGATTTTAGACATGACGGCCATCAAATCTTTGGAGTAAAGATCATCCCTAATCATCATCGCGTAGTTTTGGATCTCTCTGATGATCAAAACTAATGAAGAAATGGCATTTTTTAATTGAGGAATAAGCAAATTCACTTGCGTTATCAATGAAACCATCCAATTTCCGCCCTTATTTTCTCTTTATGAAACTCAGCAAATGTGGGATCCCCACATTGTTTTCTTTTTGTTCGATGCTGAATCTTTGAATCTCATCTCTTTCGGGACTGATTCCAAGCGTTGTTGGATGACTAACTCGACCTTTGATGTTAGAAGATGCTTTGAAAGATTCAATTATATGCTCTTGTGAACACTCTTTTAATGGGGGAAGACATTGAAGCTTGAGCAACAATGAACCCTCAACTTTCTTGAGCTAAAACGTAATGAACAATGAAAGTAACCATAGGCCAAACATTGGCTGCACTTAACTTGATTGGCAGATCTTACAGATGAGATTAATGAGGGTGATTTTTGTGGGTTTTGAATATTGACTTCTGCAGATTCTCTATTGGTGTAAACTTTAGTTCCATAGCTTAATTTGGTCTCAATCTATTAAAGGAAACAAACCCCATTAAAGAAATGAAAGAAAAATTCATTAAAACTCAAAAATCCTATTCATAGGGTAACCAAAGGGTTCTAAGAGAAGAAAACTCAAGATATAACTTAAATCAAAATAAGAAATTGCTATTGCTTTTCTATGTATACGTATGTTATTTGGATTCTTCAATATTAAAATTATTATTTTTTTGAATAATTCTGTTTTTTTTTTAAAATATGAACTTTTAAATTTATGTAAAAATATATATTTAAAAAAATAAAAAATACCATAAAATGGAATTAAATTTTTTTAAAAATATGGTAAAATGTTATAAGAAAAGAGAACATTTAATCGGATGCAAATTTGATAGAGTAAATAAAATTGAAAAGGAAGATCGTAAACTTACCTAAAATATGAATATTTTTGTAGGAGAATTAAAAAATTATATAAAAGGATAAAAATATACAATCAGGGTTTAAATTAGATGAGCTTACTCTTTGTTTTGAAAAGCTTTAAAAATGTTAGAGCATTAAAAAGAACCTTTTTACCCGTTATTTTGTAGTACTTGATGTTCCATGTCAATGATTTCTATGGTTAATATTGAGCCATATGTCTTAGTTGATTAATTGGCGATTTATTTTAATTAAAAAAATGATAAACTTTGATGATAAAATTATATCATTAACTTTGAACAACAATGATTTTTAATTCAACATTTGAAGACAAATCATGCAACCTTTAGAGTTTTAGAATTTCTATCAACATCAATTATTTAAATCTAGATTATAAGTAGGCACTTATGAAACTCCGGTAACAAATGGGGGGATTAAAATGTAAAATAAGTTAATACAAGGGTGTTAACTGTTGCGACATCAAAGAATGAATGTCGTGACACTGAATACAGCAGCATGATTTCATGACTTCATTTGGAGTGAGTTGCTACCATGGAGACAGGGTGGTTATGTCTCGACTTCAACAGGGGAAAGTCATGACATTGAAGATAGGGGACTCAATGTTGTGACACCAACAGGGGAATGTTGCGACTATGGGGACAGTTTTACCTAATTTTGCATCATTCTTTTCAAACCTACCAAGTACAAATCTCAAATGGTCTAAGTGACCCCAAACTCAACATTGTACATTTTAGGCATTAATTCAAATGCCAAACTACTATTTTTGGCACATTTAACATCATTCAACATAGGATCACATACACATTCATATTCATCCTAGTCACATGCATCACTCTTTATTACCTAGCATGTAAGCAATACCTCGCTACCATGCTTACATATACGAATTGAGCATGCATAGTCTATTAACATAGAAAAACTATACAAACTTTGTTGAGTTGAGAGAGTTGAATCTGGATGCTGCCGATCACTTTGAGAATTCGAGATCTATGATAACTACGCATGAAAATAAACAAATCACATGCTGAGCAATATGGCTCAGTGGTGCTAACATGATTTAAATCAATAATCATACAGAAGCAACGTACCAAATACACATAGCATGGTATCCATACACTATCTAAGTCATAATCACACTACTAGTCTCTTGAACTTAACATCTCAATTTGTGTTACTCGTCATGCAATATATCAGCATTTAGTCCTTATACCATACCTTTCAATTACATGAACAATGTAGTATATCACAAAGAGTCATGATACCTTTTCTTTCCATTCTCGAATCTACTGATTTGTTATATAACCGAATCAACCCTTAAGGCTCATAATAACAAAATCATGTGTCATTTCACATGTCATCATTTATTGCTTAAATATTAATATAAAAATATACAATTCAATAACCAAAGTCAATAGGTAAAATACGTGTTTTCATAATCTCTATTAACCAGACACGAACTCGAGGCGGATACACGGATCATCCAACCATCACACTAATATATCTGGCACCCGATGCCTCATTGGTACGTTTTAAGTATAAAATGTTGGAAAAATCTCAGTTTGAAAATGATTTTCTTGTATAGCGGAAAAATAAAATTTTGAAAATTGACCCGATTTGTGATATTTATAGAAATAAACCTTAATCGGATTCGTACCTATGTTTTCGACTTAGCAGATGTTCATTGTTCCCGGCTTTCAACCAAACAATCTTCTCCGCTATTTTCGTACCACGAACTGCTTCAAGTGTGGGCTCAAACCAATTGAATAGAAACACAAAACTAGAAAAAGTTTTCTCTCATTTTAGGGTGATGATGTGTCATTGAGAGCACCAAAAATATCCTATTCCCTATAGAATAATAAAAATAATAGTAAAAGGGAAGGAGGGTCGAGTCCTCAGGGACCGGATTATACGAATGCTTGTTTCTCGAAATCTTGGGCAGAATCGTGCCCAAGAAAACCTGCGTGACAGAAAAAAATAAAAATAACAGAATTAAAGATTTGATTTGGAAAAAATAAAAAAAAACAGAATCTAAAGTTGATTGAAATTGTGATTACAAAAATGATAAAAATAATAAAGAAAGTTAAAGGAAAAGAAATTCTTATTGGTAGATTCCAGCCTCCAATTGTCTCATTCTGCCTTAGGTTCAATCCTCGACTTTTAAATAACCCTTCTCAACTCAAGTAAGCCAGTTATAGTGGAAGAGGATGCCTACGACCACCAACTCCAAAGATTAGACTTACGATTTTTAGGGAACCTGACTCTAGCCAGTAATCTATGCTAGATCAACGCTTCTCAATGGCGAATTCCAAGCCATTTTGTCTCTTTGGCTCGCCAACCTCTGACGCAGTAAGTTAACGAACAGACTGTGCAATCCTTCTAAAACATACAAAGCCTTTGCATATGCTGAAAAGCTTACTTCTTAAGGGCCATGGACGGAAGCGTCAGCCCGTAGTGCGGAGAAACGATGAATACTTGGCGAGAAGGTTAAGTACGGATTCTAGGCCTCAAGAACCCTTTTTGGGGAATATTGACAACTTTCAGCTAGATAGGTTTTAGTGGCTCATGATAATGGTGGAAAAGAAAATAAATATAAAAATGAAAAAAAAGAATTTTATTGAAAAAAATATGAAGAAACAAAAGCCTAGACTTTCAGGGGGAGAGTGTTTACAGAAAAAGATGAACACCAAATAGAGTCACTTCACCCCCTATTTATAGTGCTAGGGAGATAGTCTAATTTAACTTAAATTCTAAAAAGATAAATACATTTAATTAAATATAAATAAAGATAATTAAAATAAAATCCTAAAATTAAATAATCCTAATAATTATCTTAATATTAATTATCCTAATATAAATAAAATGGAGTCTTATAGAATAAAATCTCTTTTTTTTGCGTTTTTAGTCCTTGTGTCTTCCATGCTCGCACTTTTGGCACAATCTTTTTCCTGTGTCGTATGTCAGCCCATTGTGTCTCCAAATTCGTACTTTTGTCCCTTAAATTTGTTTTTGTCTCCAAATCAGTCCCTAAAAGATAAAAAGACATAAATAGCTCAAATTAGTAGGATCAAGCTCAGAATAAACACATAATTAATACATAAAAATATGTTATTCTAGAGCATTATCAGGTGAAAACAAAAATTCTCTCTTCTTAATAAAAACTAGAAAAAAATTTCTCTCATTTTGTGTTTATAGCTCTATCGGTGCCATCTATTTATAGGAAGAGGAGGCAAAACCCTTGTTGAGTTGTAGTGGTTTATTTCTATGACTCTCACCTTTCTTTTATCTCGAGACGGATCAATGCCGTCTTTAGCTACATACGATAATTCAATTTTAGAAACTGTATTAGTTTTTAGCCAATCACATGAAAAACACATAATAATTAAACATGTAACAACTCATTTTCGGTAAAAATCAGAATAGTGGTTTTGGGACCACAAATCCGAGCCCGAAAAATGAAATTATTTAAATTTCATAAAATGATAGATATTGTGATAGAAATATGGCATGAAAATTTTTATAGAAAAAAATTATCGATTATGTGTCTAATTGTAAAGAGGATTAAATTGAATAAAATGTCAAAGTTGAATTCTAGAAGCTATAAGGATCAAATAGCAATGGAATTCAAAATGAGAGGTCCTTATATAGCAATTAGACCATTGATGAAAAACATGTAGATATTTTAGTGAATCATCCATGGAAAAATAGAAAAAGGTAAAGGACTAAATTGGAACGTGGAAAAGTTAAATGATATTAATTAAATTAAATGAAAAAGATATCA
Organism: Gossypium longicalyx; assembly: GCA_025698465.1. Lineage (NCBI taxonomy): Eukaryota > Viridiplantae > Streptophyta > Magnoliopsida > Malvales > Malvaceae > Gossypium > Gossypium longicalyx. The sequence goes on along the minus strand of CM047000.1, from coordinate 93,340,764 downwards.
TTTTATCATATTTTTCCCCAAAAATTCCTTAGAAACCCTAGGAAAGAGAAAGAAAGCTTTCATGGCCAAATTAGGTAAGTTCTATATCCCATTTTTAATGATTTTCATATTTTTATGATCGGGAAAGCTTAATTTCTCTATTTGCGGGATTAAATTGAAAGGAAATCAAAGTTTAGAAAATTACCCATGGATGAATATGCTGTAAATTGGAAGTTTATGATAGAAAATGAAAGGTTATTGATAGAGAAATCACTTTTACAAAGTGATTTTTAGTGAAAACGTGTGTAGGGACTAAATTGAAAAGTAGTGAAATTCTTGAAAAAATTTTGAAATTTCTGAAATGCATGTGCTGTAAAAGTTATATGGAAATTTTGATTAGGCTTGGAATAAGGAGTAAATTGCATGAATTTCATTTTCCGAGCTTAGGGACGAAATTATCATTTATTAAAAGTTTGGGGGCAAAATGATAATTTTGCCTAAAGTGTAAATTGGACCAAAATTGATTTGAATTGCTTTAAATTGATGTCAAATTTACTCGTATAGATTAGAATAAATCGAATGTGGAGTTAGAACGAGGAAAAGAGAAAATGCCGGATAAATAGACTTTATGTATATGAACATCTATCGAGGTAAGTTCGTATAACTTAGCTATGCATGTCTTTGTGCTTGATTTGAATTGTATTTGTGATTTTATAAATGTACATGTGAAATGATTATTTATCCGATAAAGCTGATGATTGATAATGTTTGAAATAAATGATAATACTCATAAAGTGATAAATGACTAAAATGTCATTGTTGAGCTTGAATTAAATGTGAAATGTAAATTACATAAATGCGTAAAATTATGAGATTGGACATATATCCAACAATTTCTTGATAAATGCTAAATCCCGTTTGAATAAATGAAAGTCGATGGATAAAGTGATTACCGATATGAAATGAGATCTTGCATGTGTTGCAGAAAGGTTGTCCCGAAAGGGTAATCTTTTGATCTCATTATGAAAAGGAAATGTACACCTTGTGTGTACCATGTGAATAGGGATAGTTTTAGCTATCGAATATGAAAAGGGATAGCTTCAACTATTGAATGTGAAAAAGGATAGCTTCGACTATCGAATGTGAAAAGGGATAGCTTCGGCTATCGAATGTGAAAAGGAAAGATATACTTTGTGTATACCACACGAAAAGGCTATGTACACTTTGTGTGTACACTTGAAACGACATACTTTGTGTATATCATTTGAAAAGGAAAGGTATACTCTGTGTTTACCATTTGAAAAGGAAATGTATACTTTGTGTGTACCATTTGAAAAGGAAATGTACACAAAGTATAGCATTTGAAAAGGAAATGTACACCTCGAGTGTACAACTAGAAAAGGAAATATCCATCGATGTTTTCAATGATTCCACGGGAAAAATCGTGACATGAAAAGAAAAGAGATTGTTACATGTGTTCACTTGGAAAATATGAAATAATGTTACATGAAATAGAATATGTAAATAGGAGATGTTTATGTTTGAATATGAACGGTTTGATGAATACATTCATTTATGAAAATATATTGCTACACTTTGAGCGTATCACCCGAGTGATTATCAGTACTTCAATTGATTATTGAATAAAGTTCTAACAAGAAATATACTAGAAATTGAGATGAAATGGTATGAAATGTATCTGAAATACATGAAAATAACTGACATACATGTTATATGAATACATGAGGTGGAGAAACGTATGTGTATGAAAATTTGAATATGGATGAATTGTATATGTGTTTATTGTGGTTTACATGAATCATATGACTAACATGGGTGATGAGAATGTGTGATTGGGCTTGAGAACAAATGGTATAATTGTGCCTTGCATGTTTAATTTGAGTAAGAGTGGTTGGTAAGTTGATTACCAAGTTATACAGACTTACTAAGCATTATATGCTTACTCCGTTTTATTTTTCCCTGTTTTATAGTAAATCGGAAGCTCGTTGGATTGGAAGCTCAGTGGAGATCACTCACACTATCCGTCGTTCCAATTTGGTAGAAAAGGTATAACAATTGTGGTTATAATGGCATGTATAGGTTAAATGGATAATGATTAACATGTAAATACTTGAAAGGGACTAGCTATTCGAATGGCTAGCTATGAACATACCTTGGTGTTATGTATAAAAGTCTATATCATGATAAACAAGTTGAAATGGATAATGAATGAATAAATTAAATTTGTATGTTTGGTACAATATGCATAAATATGAACAAGGAATGTAGATAGACATGAGTATAAATTGTCATTTGAGGTACCTAAGGGTACATTGGTTGGATGTAGTTATATGACATGTATAAGACTTGATTTTGGTATGAATTAACTATGTTGAAATGAGTTATCAATACAAATATGTGTTAGTCTAAATGGATAACAAGTTGGGTGAGAAATATGGCTTAGAAAATAGCCTATTTTCGTCCATATGGTTAGACACACGGGCGTGTGTCTAGGCCGTGTGTGACACACGGTAAGCCCATGGGCTTGTGAAATGACTGTTGACCCTGCATCCTTAAATATGAAATCAGGATAGTACACGGGGAAAAGACGGCCATGTGTTCTGGTCGTGTGAAGGACACGGGTTTCAAGCATGGTCGTGTGTCAAAATCATGTGAAAATGGCTTAAAAATGGTGAAAAATTAGTTTACCACACGGCCTAGCCACATGAGCGTGTGCCCAGGCCGTGTGCCCCCTTGATGCTTAAGAAATTGCAAGTCAGAACTGCCCACGGGCTGGCCACACGGCCATGGGAGCCACACGGGTTGGCCACACGGGCATGTGCCCCTAAATTCAAGAAATTTTTTTCAAAGTTTTCCAAAGTTACTGGTTTAGTTCCAAATCACTTTTAAAGTATGTATTGGGCCCTGTAGGCCCATATTAGGGACTTTATGGTGAAATATGAAAAGTTTTGATTTGGAATATAAATTTATGACTCGGTTTTGTACAAATGCTAGTGTATAAGTTCGGTAATGCCTCGTAACCCTATTCTGATAACGGATACGGGTTAGGGGTGTTACAAAACATATTTTGCATTTTATTCATTTTAGTCATTACAATCGATTTGCCCATTTTTTTGATATTTAACATCAAATCAAAATCTAATTTCATATTATTTCAATTGGGACCTTGTACTTTTAATCTGTAGCATATTTTCCTTCCAAATTTCAATTTAATCCCTAATGTCCAAGATTAACCATATAGCTTAACTTTAAAAATTAAGCTAAATTCACTACTTTCTAATACAATCTTAACATAATTTAAACTTATCATTCAAAAGTTCTTAACATTCAAGCTTAGTTTCCTCAAGAATTCATTAACAACAACTTAGCATTTACTTAATAACTAATAAATTTAACACATTGGCATGTTTTACTAATCTCAGATAATAAAAAATTATGAAGAAAAACTCAACGAATGGCTAAAGGACGTTGAAATTTTTCCTTTTCTTTTAATATCAAGGAAGGCATAAACTTTGGGGGAAAGATGATGAATTCGATCTCTCTCCCACTATTTAATATATTTATACTTAGATTAATAGTTTAGTTAACAAATCTAATCATGTTTTGTGTATTAATTGAAGGCACTTATATATGTTATAATTATAATTATAAGAGCTAAGTGGATATCTTCATCTTCTTTCCACTACCTTGTAAGAAACAATGGTTAAATAACCATTAAGCCATTTGATTAATTGTTAATCGGGTCCTCAAAGTATTTTTTAAATTAAAATTTAATAGCAATTGCATTTTCACAATTTAGTCCCTGAACTAAAATTAATGATTTTAATTACTCGATCATTCATTAATATACTTTCATATTAACTTCATAAATCCTTCTATTATAATCTCATAAGCTCGATTTATAGAATTGGGTCTGAAACCATACTTTTCAACACTGGCTAAAATCGGGTCGTTATAACTTCGTTGTAATACATTCCATGGAGTGTTAGAGGGATCAGTGTATTCATGCTTGATCAGCACTCCGGGTCTTATTGTGAAGTGTTAGGGGATTGATCCACATACCCGTGCTTGTGTCTTAATCCAGTTAATAGGTGCTAAAAGTAAACAATGGATATGTTATTCTGATTCTGAAAATAAAATGTCATTTTGATTCTGAAAGTGACCTGTCATTCTAATTTGATGATGAAATGTCACCCTTATCTTAGTAATGAAATGGTATTCTAATTCTAATAATGAAAGGCCATTTTGAGAAATGATACATGTTAGTAGTCAAGGTGATTTGAATATAAAACGATCTTAAGATTGAAATTGATATATTGAAATGATATCTTGAAATTATTAATAATTTGATTTAATGTTTTAGTAGTATACTTATTATCTTAATAGCTTTTATACTTGAAATCAAATTATTCTAATACCACTGAGTATTCAATACTCAATGTACGAATTTGTTTGTTTTCATGTGCAGGTTTGATTTAGGTTCTTAAAGTGTTCGCAAGTTTGTCAACATCCAAGTTATCAACTCTCTTAGCTCAACCACCTTTTTAATGTGCTTACTTGATAGGTTATATACGACATGTACCTCGGTCATTAAGAAGCATTTTGGAGTCTTTATGTTGTTTTGATTTGTAAATTTAACGATGATGCATGCCTTGTGAATTATTGGATTGATTTTGGTATCATGCATTCTATTTTATGCATATTAAGATATTTTGGTTGAATTATTAGTTTGGTACAAAATGATAGTTGGTTCTTTAGGCTAATTATGATGAAATGAGTGTCATGATCATTAAGTGTTTGGACATAATTTTTATAGGTTAAATAGGTGGGTTTTGATTTAATGAAGTTTGGTTTGAAGAAACCTTAATGTTAAGTGAATTAGTATATGCTATAAAAGTGTATTATTTGGATATTTGTTGATTTTAATGCTTGGTTAAAGTAGTTAAACTTATGTGTATAGCTTGTTTAATTAACTATTTGCTTATGACAAAATATGATGCACCGAATGCTATGGATTTTAGATATATGGTTGTGCTTTTATAAGTCTATTTGGTGTATATCACATTGGTATAAATTAGGTGATTAACAAGTACCATTTCTATACTTGACTTAGTGCACATTTTGACATTTTACCATTTGGTCTTGAGACAGGGAGACCATTGTCTCGAGACACCAAGAACAAATTATTCATCTCATGTTTTTTTTTATTATCATTGGTCTAAAGATAGGTTGACTATGTCTCAAGACATACATGGCTAGGTTTCGAGACAATCAATATTTTGTCTCGGAACTATTAAATATCGAACCTAAATTATATTTTTCCTTGTTTTAGGTCTCGAGACAAGAACCCTTTTGTCCTGAGACATCTAAACATCAAATTTAAAGGTCTGAAACAAGGAATCTGTGTCTCGAGACATAAGTGATCAAGTTTCAAGACATGAACTTTAATGTCTCGAGACACACTGATAAACCATAAAAGTAACACATTTTAATCCCAAACTTTGCATATTTTTGGATGATTTATCATATAATTTAGCGAATTAGATGCTCCTAATCCCTTAATTTCATGCTTTATACTTAAGAGAGCATAGGAGAACAAAAGGAGAAAAAAATGGGCCAAAAACGGATGAAACAGGTTGATTTAAAGATCCACACTGCCAAGACTAATTCCACACGGGCTGAGCACACGCCCGTGTGAGCCACACGGGCTTGCCACACACCCATGTGGCAACTCGTGTCTATATCGCTCCCTATTTCCCAAACACGCGAAAAAAACCAATTTTTAGGGTTTCTGAGCTGTCTAAAGTCTATAAATGCATACTAGAAGAGAACCTAAGGGGACATACAGAGTGGAAAGCAAAAATTACTCGAAGGAAGCCGTTGGAATCATCTCAGAAGCAGATCCACTTCAAAATTGAAAATCTCCCTCCAATTTCTCTCGAAGTTTATTTGGGTTTTTTTTTTGTCTTGTTGTTTTTCTAAATTTGAGATGTTTTCCTATGACATTATGAACTAAACTCTCTAAATACCTAGGGGGATGAAACTTACGATGGATTTTATTATTTAATTTTTTGAATTACATGATAAATACTTGTTCTTGTTCTTAATTATGTGTTATTAATTCTTGCCTTAATATTTTCAGGATATTAATTCAAGTTTGATATGATTATTCAATGGAGCAAAAGTCCCTGTTTAAGAATAGATCTAGCATAACTAAGCGGATTTGATTGGAATCCTAGAAATAGGACGACATAAATTTGCCGGATTAGAGTCAAATCTAATAAGGGAATCCATAGATCGAGTTAATGCGACAAAAGGAGTTTTTATTAGAAAGAGATTTCAATAAATCAACCTAGAGTCAGTTGTTCTTAGTCTCGAAAGAGATATTAACATAATTTAGGGATTTTTACGGATCAAGACAAGTGAATAAATCATTTAATTCAAAGTCAGAATAACAAGTGAAGTCTAGGTGGATTCTTCCTTGAGTATTGTCTTTATCATTGGTTTATTCGATTATTTCCTTCACTCTCTGTCGCGTTCATTAGTTAATTAGTTTAGTTAATTTTAGATTAAAACAAATCCCTTTAATTATAGGATAAATAATAGAAATTTAGTTATTCCTCGTGGATACGATATTCCCGACTCACCGTAACTATACTACCATTCGATAGGTGCGCTTGCTTTAGTCATGATCGTAGTCTAGTTTAGTGAATCATAAAACGATCATCACACACTGTTAAATTTGGCTCATTGAGTTTGGATTCGAATCCTAACTCCGTATTTAACCCTGTTTGAACCCGAAACATTTTACACAAGATCGTTAATCATTACTTCATCGTGTTTATGGATATAATTATGATTGTTTGGAAATTTTTATGGATTAATACCAAATTGTTTGATCTATTGATTTGCAATAGTCTGAGTTGCTTCAGCAACGTAATGTGACGTCATACATTTGGATTCGACAAATGGGTCAAGTGTGGGGTGCCACACAAATTATCTCCATAATTGATCTTATAAACACAAAATAGTCCTAACATGATCCTAACATGGATAATTTGCTCATAGTGATCCTATAACAAATGACTTAATTTAAATTATTCACTAATATAAATTGTCTCCTATATTACAAAACAATCTATATGATGCAACTTATCATTAGTTTAAAACCACTGGTAATTTAATAAGCCGATTATTTTCTTTTAACATTTGTTTTACCTACAATAAAAGTGAGAAAATGTTTGCATAGAGTAAATAATAATAAATGAATATTTATTAATTATTCAATTCTAGTAAATACAAAAAAAATACTACACTAATAGAAAATTTTACTAACATTGGAACTTCTAAATATGTACAAAGCATTAAGTAATATCCACTAGAAGGAGGTAGTTATATCTACTTTCAAGAAACTATTTATTACTATTTTGATTCATCAAATACAAAACAAGTGCCTTCGCCACCAGTGCTCCATAAGAAATTTGCATATTTTGATACTTGAAAAGGGTTTTTGGTGTCAGCCTCGACAGCTTGTATGTACATTTCTTCAGCTCCCCACTGATCGTTTCTCACTTTCCATAAGAAATCAGCATATAGTCCCAATGCCTCGGCATCTTGAGGTTCCACCTCAATAGCACGTTTGAAGTACTCTTCTGCCCTGCAGGTAGACAACAAAAGAAATTAGTACCATACAAGAAATAAATGGCATGCAGTTGATATTGACGTGAAACATCAATGTTTATTTTCTTAATTTTCGTTCTTTTCTGAAAGTAGTGAATTATGTTACTTTGATTATTATTGTTTTTAAGCGGTGGTGCCTAATATTTGTGTCTAACACATTAAGGGATATGAGTAAGACTTATAAAGTTTTAAGGATACTTCAAATTCTTTAAACCTTAAACCTATGGCTAAGGTTTTATGTCAGCATATGTGCCCATTCAACCTTTAATTCAAAACTCAGGTGCACCTTCATGTAGCAAACTTTAGGAGGCATATGGTTAGTATATTGATACAGTGAAGATGAGGAGTAAATGTCTAAATCCCAATCATTACAAATTACGATACTCATACCCCATATCTGACGCAAAGAGATTGAGAGCACAAATAAAAGCGCAAATCCAAAGGCAGAAATTTTACCTGTCATAGTCCTTGACAAAAAGGTGAAGAAACTGAGCATAATTTGTTAGCAAAAGAGAATTATTAGGCTGCTCATCAATACGCATTTGGTAAACAAGATTCGTTCTGAAATGAACTTCATGGTTATCTGGTTCAACCTCCACATGCAATGGAGAAATCAATTGTTGCCTTATTTGATATTCCAAGGCTTTATCATGAACCGACTCCCCCTTTATCCTCGAAGCCTCTTCCACCATTGGTTCCCATAACCTAACCTCATCATTGGCCTTTGGACATTGATCTTCTTGTTCTTCTTTTTCACTTTCCTTGTCTGAAACCAACACGATTGCTGTAACAACATTTTGAGTGAATCCTTGTCGTTGGGTTACATCAAAAGAAGCTTTTTCTGCCATTGATTGAACAGAAAAATTTGCCAAAAGAAGCACGACGTAAACCATGAGTGTCGGCGTTTCGGAAAACACTTGTTGGAACAGCCATACAAAGGTTAACGTCATGTCTTGTTGGATTTTAGACATGACATCCACTAAATCTTCGGAATAAAGACTTTCCCTAATTATCAGCGTGTAGTTTTGGATCTCTCTGATGATGAAAACTAATGAAGAAATGGCGTTTTTAACAGAGGAATATGCAAATCCACTTGCATTATCAACGAAACTATCCAATTTCCCTCTTTGTTTTCGCAACCTCAGTGAATGTGGGATCCCCATATTGTTTGCTTTTTGTTCGATGGTGAACCTTCGAATCTCATCTCTTTCAGGCCAATCCGATGGCTCTGAACAGATTCCGAGCGATGTGGGATCTAGGAACTCGACCTTTGAGGGTAAAGGCTGCTTTGAAGGATTCAATTCTATGCTCTTGTGAGCACTGTTTTCACGGGGGAATACATTGAAGCTTGAGCAACAATAAGCCCTCAACTTTCTTGAGCTAAAACGTGATGAACGATGAAGGTAGCCATAGGCCAAAGATTGGTTGCACTTAACTTGATTGGCAGATCTTATAGATGATATTAAAGAGGGTGATTCTTGTGGGGTTCTGAATATTGACATTTGTAGATTCTTTGTAGGTGTAAACTTTAGTTCCATAGCTTAATTTGGTCACAATCTGTTAAAAAAGAAAACCCTCCATTAAAACAATGAAGAAAATTCATTAAAGCTAAAATAATCTCATCGGCAAGCTAAATTCTTGGAATAAATAAAATTGAAAACTTACCCAGAATGTGAATCTTTTTGTCGAAGAATTAAAAAATAGTTAAAAATAAAAATATAAAATTTGGGTTGAAATCAGATCAAATTTTTTGTTTTTTTGTTTTTAGTTTTGGAGAGTTTTGAAAATGTTAGAACATTAAAAAGAACATTTTCACCTGTTATTCATAGAACCGGTTGTTCCATTTCAATGATTTCAATGGTTAATATTGATCCATGTGTCCTAGTTGATTGACTCATGACTAATTTTTATATAAAAAAGATAAAGTTGATGACCTAATTGCATCATCAGCATTTGAGAAAAAGAATCATATGATACAAAAATAGAAAAAGAAGCAACTTGAAAACTTGGAAAAAGGATGATAATAACTATAAAAAGGGAAAATTCCATAACAAGAAAAGATGATAGAAACTATAAGAGAGATGCTGAAGTTTGGGTTATCTTGATCTATCCCTAGAACAAGGTTGACATTGTGACAGTTGAGGCTGTGATTATAGATAAAATTAGTTGTAATAAATGTGATAATATTTTTTTATCACTTAAATTATAAAATTATCTGAACAACTTAACAAGCCAAAGATCAGCTAGCTGGGTTTGAGACTTCTGCCAACTGATCAGAATACTATGGCTTTTCTCTACCCACTTAACCACCAAGGCGATGTACTTACACTACAAGCTGCAAGCCATAAGGAAAGAAGGGCTTAACATGCATGACTATGTTATTTCAATCAATCAAGTCTTTAACACATTGTCTCTTGTGGAAGTCTAGTGTCAGAAATAGCAAGGTGAAGTGAGGGGTTGGGATATTTAAAAAAGTAAAATAGATTAAATTTTGAATTTGTATTAAATAATACTTTATATTTAGATACAATAATTATTTTCTTATCAAATTAATATTCAGATATCATTTTGTATTAACTTATTAAATTTAGTAGTGAGCATTCGATCGAATTAAGTGAAAAAAATTCAAGTTAATCGAGTTGACGAGTTTTATCTTATCGTAATAATTCGATTTAAATTTTTTAATTTATTGACTCACTTTTCTCTTTTCCCACCAAACTCAATTAAATAAAAAATGAAAAAAAAATTTAGTACCTCCAATACTCCTCTAGACAACTACAGAAGGAGATGAAGCGGAGAAAACTCCAAAGTTAAACGCAAGGAGCCAAGGACGAAAAACAACAAATTCGAGTGAATTAATACTTACAGAAAGCATGGGTTCCATGGAAATATTAAAAGAATATGATTTTTTATTGTCAACATAATTAATATAAATATATTTATTTAATTGATTAAAAAGATAATATAGATGTTAAGCTAATAAATTAACGAGATTCAGTATAAAATTATTATCAAATTCATCACATAAAAAAATTATAAAAGAAAGTTAGTGTGAAATATAATTTACTTTTTAGCATACTGAAAATTTTACTCCATCTTTAAATGAATAACTAAATGGCTTTTGACGCTTAGAATATTAAAATTTTGATGCTTGAATTACTATTTAAATGGGTGGCAGCAGTTGTGGGCATGAGGGGCCTTTGATATCAATCATTAGTCTTCTATTATTACTGCATATCTTGGACTTATAATAAGAAAAGCTTGAATCTCAGGTATAGAAGCTCGGGATTTTATCTTCAATCCTCTCATTGCATTGGAAATTGGAGAAAACCAAAGAAATTTTCTGGTCATTCTGCAGTATTTAACGATGAACTTGGAAATTGGGTTAGAAATTGCATGTTTGTCAGAGCTGTGTCTAATGTGATTTTTCGTACACATTCATAGGTTTCTGAGTAATTGAAGTTCAAAAGCTCTTGGATTACAGAGTTTTAGGTGGATGAGAGATTCAGATATAGGACATCCTTAACTCTTGCTACATAACCAGAGACCAATACCAAGATAATTTAACCTGACTTACCCAAGAATATTATATGCTCCAAGACAAATAATCTTTTTATTTATTTTCTATTAGAATCCTAAAACTAATGTCTTCTTCTTATTTTGGCTAACAAAAGTTATAGCATTGCTTTCTTATTGGTGTGTCTGTTTTTGGAATATTGTTTCAAGTAGTTGGTAATTGAATTAAAAATACACAAAGAGTGCGTTTTGGGCATCTTTCCAATTTCCCTCCCTTCATTTGTTCTTCACATCACTGCTTGTTCTTGATTGCTCATTTCTATTGATAAATCATATTATATATTTTTATTCCATGCTTGGTATATTTATGGATAATTTACCTTTGGTTTTATAGAATTTGATGCTCCTAATCTGTTAATCTCATATTTTATACTCAGGAGAACATAGAATAGTAAAAAGAGCAAGAAACGGGACAAAAACGGACGAAATAGGCTAAAGTCAGTGTTTCACACGGCCTAGGCACTCTCACACGGGTAATCCACACACCCATGTGAGACACACGGGCTGGCCACACGCTCATGTGTCATGGCCGTGTCGACATTAAATCAAGTCAGAATTGCACACGGCTTGAACACCTTTACACGGGCGTGGCACACGGCCGTGTCCCTGTCGTACCCAAGTCTAATTCTACTCGAAAAAAAGACTACTTTTGAGGGTTTTGAAGCATTCTAAAGTCTATATAAACACCCCAGAAGAGTATCAAGAGGGACATACAGAGCAAGAAGCAGAGAATATTGAAGGATAGCCACTAGAAATAGCTCAGAAGCAGGATCTACTTCAAGACTGAAGATCTCCATTCAATTTCCTAGAAATTCTTTGGGTTTCTTTATGTTTTATTGTTTTCCCAATTTTGAGATGTTTTCCATTATTATGAACTAAACTCCCTAAATGCCTAAGGGAGATGAAACCTAAGACGGATCTTATTACTATTAGAGTTATATGATAAATACTTGTTCTTATTCTTAATTGTGAGTTTTAATCATTGCTTTAATATTCCAGATATTAATTCAAGTTTTGATGTGCTTATTCAGTGGAGCAAAAGTCCCTGTTTAAGAGTAGATCTTTCATAATTAAGTGGAGTTGCATGCAATCCTAAAGATAGGACAACATAAATCTGCCGGATTAGAGTCAAATCTAATAAGGGAATCCATAGATCGAGTTAATGCGACAATAGGAGTTTTAATTAGAAAGAGATTTCAATTAATCAACCTAGAGTCAGTTGTTTTTAGTCTCGAAAGAGATAATAACATAAATCAGAGATTTCTACGGAATAAGTCAAGTGAATAAATCGTCTAATTCAGAAGTAATAAGTGAAGTCTAGGTAGATTCTTCCTTGGGTATTGTCTTCTCCATCTGTTTTTCAAAAGTATTTTCAACTTTCATCTCTGTCGTATCTCTTAGTTAATTAGATAGTTAATCTTAGTTAAAAACATTCCTTTAATTCTTAGGCTAGATAATAAAAAGATAGTAATTACTAGTACTTTTAGTCCTTGTGGATATGATATTTTCGGTCTCACCATAACTATATTACTGTACGATAGGTGCGCTTGCCTTAGTCGAATTTTTAATTAGTTTAGCGACCACCAAGTTTTTGGTGCCATTGCCGGGGACTAAGATATTAGGAACGCTTGATTTTTATTACTTTAGCCATTTTTACTTTTATTGCAATTTACTTTTTGTTTTTAGTTTAATTTTTCTTTTCTAATCTTTCTTTTGTTTGCTTCTGACAGGTGCCTCTAGTTTATGACTAGAAGGAACCCATCAGGACCTTTGCTTTTTGACAGTGAAATTGAGAGCACAGCTTGCAGAAACCGAAGAGAAATAAGACGAAGCCTATAATACATAGAGGAAGAGCGAGAGGACGATATCCATACTACAATCGAGGAGATGGCTGATAATCAAAATAATTTACTGCCACATGTGGTTGTCGCAAATCCAGTAAATCAGAATCCTGCCCTTCGTACTATGTACGACTATGCTAAGCCCAGTTTAACAGGGACTGAATCGAGTATAGTTAGACCTGCGGTTGCTGCAAATAATTGTGAACTAAAACCTAACACGATTCAAATGATACAACAGTTTGTTCAGTTTGATGGTTTGTAGGACGAGGATCTAAACACTCATTTAGCAAATTTTTTGGAATTCTGCGACACCTTTAAAATCAATGGCATTTCTGACGATGCCATTCGCCTTCAGTTATTCCTCTTTTCATTAAGTAATAAGGCTAAATAGTGGTTGAACTCGTTACCACGAGGGTCAATCACTACTTGGGAACAAATGATCGAAAAATTTTTACTTAAATATTTCCCGCCGGATAAAACGGCTAAATTGAGGAATTATATCTCTTCTTTTGTGCAGATTGATTTAGAAACACTTTATGATACATGAGAGAGATACAAAGATTTATTGAGAAGGTGCCCTCACCATGGGTTACCTTTTTGGCTACAGGTTCAGACTTTCCACAACGGTTTGAATCCCTCAACTAGACAAATAATCGACGCAGCTGCCGGTGGAACCATCAATAATAAGACACCTGAAGAGGCTTATGAGTTCATAGAAGAAATGCCACTGAACAATTATCAGTGGCAAGTCATGAGAACAAAGCCGAACAAAGCAGCCAGCTTTTGTAACGTCGACTCGGTTACTATGCTTTCAAATCAGGTAGAACTCTTTAATAAAAAGATTAATGGTTTATTTAATTCTACGCAGGTACATCCTATAATGTAGTGCGATGCAAGTGGAGGGGGAATGAGCAATTCAAAATACCCACCCTACGGCCCCAACATGGAGAATGAGCAAATAAATTATATGGGTAATAATCCTCGACCTCAAAATAATCTTTCCAATTTCTCTCTTCATTTGTTCTTCACATCACTGTTTGTTCTTGATTGCTCATTTCTATGAATTTCTTAAATCCTCCAATAGGATGATCACATTGTTGCTCTGCTTTTAACTAACTTTTGTTTATTGATAAAGTTCAAATTTGTGATATACATTCAAGATGTCTCAAAATTCTAGAGAAGATACAAATGATGAAGTAGAGAGAAGGGCTTCTAACCCTAATCGAGGAGAATGTGTACCTCCACCTTTGACCCGAAATGAGCCAGGAGAACCTATAGATTCAATGCCTAGAAGGGAAGCAAGGTCTGAACAGTAACAAGAGTTTGATAGGGTGACAAGAATTGAACCAGAACCAGTATATTTAGGGAAGGAGGACCAACACAAGAAGCCTTCTTCCAAATGTTTAGTTGCTTCAGTAGTTCATGAGAACTGTTACCCCTTCAGTTTCTTCCCTACCTTCTGCTCCTTCTGTCCTAGAACTACAACCCCAATCGCAACTACCTGTTTCAAGTAAATGATTCTATTATGGTCGAGTACTGGTTAGAAAACAGTCAGAGAGCATTTGAAGAATTGCAATACTCAAATGAAAATAAGTTGAGATGTGCATTATCATTATTAAAAGATGAAGCTTATCAATAGTGGGTCACAGTGAGAAGCGTAAACCAGTTGAAAGAATTACATGGAATTTCTTCTTATCAGAATTTTAAAAAAAAGTTTGTGAGCCAACTATATTCAGAAAATAAGAAACAAGAATTTATCAATTTGAAGTAAAATAAAATGATTATGATAGAATATGAAAATGAATTTGTTAGATTGAGTAGATATGCTAGAGAGTTGGTGACTACCAACTCTAATATGTGTAAGAGATTCGAGTTTAAGATTTATTCTACTTAGGTCTTATCCAATATATTGTTAGTCTAGACAATCACATTTAAGTCTTTATGCTCTTGGAGTCATCCAATCTGATACCTATAACAAGATATCTCCTATTGGACTTGATAGACCGCATAATAATCTTTTAATTGATTTCCTCAATTTCAATTAGACTATGGACCTTTTAGATTACCTATTAATGCAAGTTGTCTTCTTACATTATGATTCAACCACATAATGCAACTTAATATTAGTTAAATATTAGATAACCTATGAGTAAATATTTTTTATTCTTTTTTATTTTGCATACAAAAACCATCGATAATAAATACAAACAATATTAGTATAAATGATAAAATTTTATTAAATCAATATGTTTAAAAAATTACAACTACATTATAACAAAAAAAAATATATATACTAAAGTCACTATATCCAAACAGTATGTTGAATGAAAGGGTGCCTAGTAGATGGGCAACTAGCTTCATATGATTCATCCATTAGTGCTCAGACTTCAATTGCAGCCCTATGTTAGTACAAGAAGTTGCTCTTGATCCGATATCAATCAACACCCCATGACCTCCAAGAGCACAAAGAAGGAATTTATAAACATAAAGCATATCTAGTTGTAGTTCTATCTACCTAAGAGGAACCTCTAAATATGTATAAAGCATTAAGTATATACAATGAAAGGAGTGAGTCATATCTACTTTTAGTAAGCAGTTTATTACTATTTTGATGTATCAAATACAAAACACGTGCCTTCTCCACCAGTGCTCCATAAGAAATTTGTATATTTTAATGTTTAAAAAGATTATACTAAAGTCACTATATCCAAACAGTATATTGAATGAAAGGGTGCCTAGTAGACGGGCAACTAGCTTCACATGATTCATCCATTAGTGCTCAGACTTCAATTGCAGCCCTATGTTAGTACAAGAAGTTACTCTTGATCCGATATCAATTAACACCCCCTGACCTCCAAGAGCACAAAGAAGGAATTTATAAACATAAAGTATATCTAGTTGTAGTTCTATCTACCTAAGAGGAACCTCTAAATATGTATAAATCATTAAGTATATCCAATGAAAGGAGGGAGTCATATCTACTTTTAGTAAGCAGTTTATTACTATTTTGATGCATCAAATACAAAATACGTGCCTTTTCCACCAGTGCTCTATAAGAAATTTGCATATTTTAATGTTTAAAAAGATTTTTTTGAGTCAGACGTGATGGCTTGTAGATACATTTCTTCGGCTCTCCAATGATCATTTCTAACTTGCCAAAAGAAATCGGTAGATAGTCTTGATAAACCATATTATATACATATTTTTGTCCCATGCTTGGCATATTTATGGATAGTTTATCTTTGGTTTTACTGAATCCGATGCTCATAATCCGTTAATTTCATGTTTTATACTTAAGAGAGCATAGGATAGTGAAAAGAGCAAGAAACGGGATAAAACAGACAAAATAGGCTAAAATCAGTTTTTCAAACGGCCTAGGCACTCCCACACGGGTAATCCACACGGCCATGTATGACACATGGGCTGGCCACACGCCCGTGTGTCATGGCTGTGTCGACGTTAAATCAAGTCAGAATGGCACACGGCCTGAGCAACTTCACACTGACATGGCACACGCCCGTGTCCCAATCAAACCTAAGTCTAATTCTATTTGGAAAAGGCTAATTTTGAGCTATTTTGGGCATTCCAAAGTCTATTAAAACACCATAGAGTAAGATCAAAGGACGCACGGGGTAGAAGGCAGAAAATACTGAAGGAAAGCCATCGAAATCATCTCGGAAGCAGGATCTACTTCGAGATTGAAGATCTCCATTCAATTTCCTAGAAGTTCTTTAGATTTCTTTATGTTTTGTTATTTTTCTAATTTTGAGATGTTTTCCATTATTATGAACTAAACTCCCTAAATATCTAAGGGAGATGAAATCTAAGACGGATCTTATTACTATTTGAGTTATATGATAAATACTTGTTCTTATTCTTAATTGTGAGTTTTAATCCTTGCTTTAATATTCCAGATATTAATTCAGGTTTTGATGTACTTATTCAGTAGAGCAAAAGTCCTTATTTAAGAGTAGATCTTTCATAATTAAGCGGAGTTGCATACAATCC
Source organism: Gossypium longicalyx (assembly GCA_025698465.1). Classification (NCBI taxonomy): domain Eukaryota; kingdom Viridiplantae; phylum Streptophyta; class Magnoliopsida; order Malvales; family Malvaceae; genus Gossypium; species Gossypium longicalyx. The sequence goes on along the minus strand of CM047000.1, from coordinate 93,323,659 downwards.
TAGAGATAAGACGACATCAAATCTAATAAGGGAATCCATAGATCGAGTTAATGCGATAATAGGGGTTTTAATTAGAAAGAGATTTCAGTTAATCAACCTAGAGTCAGTTGTTTTTAGTCTCGAAAGAGATAATAACATAAATCAGAGATTTCTACGGAATAAGTCAAGTGAATATATCGTCTAATTCAGAAGTAATAAGTGAAGTCTAGGTGGATTCTTTCTTGGGTATTGTCCTCTCCATCGGTTTTCCAAAAGTATTTTCAACTTTCATCTCTGTCGTATCTCTTAGTTAATTAGATAGTTAATCTTAGTTAAAAACATTCCTTTAATTCTTAGGCTAGATAATAAAAAGATATTAATACTTTTAGTCATTGTGGATACGATATTTTCAGTCTCACCATAACTATACTACTGTTCGATAGGTGCGCTTGCCTTAGTCAAATTTTTAGTTAGTTTAACAACCACCAAGTTTTTGGCGCCATTGCCGGGGACTAAGATATTAGGAACACTTGATTTTTATTAATTTAGCCATTTTTTATATTGAATTTAATTTTTGTTTTTAGTTTTTATTTTAAATTACTAATTTTTCTTTTCTTTTGCTTCGGACAAGTTTTTTATAGTTTATGACTAGAAGAAACCTGTTAGGGCCTTTACTTTTTGACAGCGAAATAGAGAGTACAGCTTGCAAAAATTGTAGAGAAATAAGGCAAAGTCTACAGTATATAGAGTAAGGGCACGAGGACGATACCAGTACTACCGAGGAGATAGCTAACAATCATAATAATCCGCTACCTCCTGTGGTTGCTGCAAATCCAGTAAATTAGAATCCTGCTCCTCGTACTATGTATGATTATGCTAAGCCTACTTTAACAGGAACTGAATCAAATATTGTTCGACATGCTGTTGCTGTAAATAATTTTAAACTGAAACCTAACACTATTCAAATGATACAACAATTTATTCAGTTTGATAGTTTGTAGGACGAGGATCCAAACACTCATTTAGCAAATTTTCTAAAATTCTGCGACACCTTTAAGATCAATGGCGTTTCTGGCGATGCCATTCGCCTTCGGTTGTTTCCCTTTTCATTAAGGAATAAGGCTAAACAGTGGTTGAACTCGTTACCATGAGGGTTAATCACTACTTGGGAGCAAGTGACCGAAAAATTTTTACTCAAATATTTTTCCCCAACTAAAACGTCTAAATTGAAGAATGATATCTCTTCTTTTGTGCAGATTGATTTAGAAACATTATATGATGCATGGGAGAGATACAAGGATTTATTGAGAATGTGCCCTCACAATGGGTTACCTTTATAGCTACAGGTTCAAACTTTCCACAATGGTTTGAACCCCTCAACTAGACAGATGGTCGATGCAGCAGCCGGTGGAACCTTAAATAACAAAACACCTGAGGAGGCTTATGAGTTTATTAAAGAGATGTCACTGAATAATTACCAGTGGCAAGTCATGAGAACAAAACCAACGAAATCAGCCGGTGTTTTCAACCTTGATGCAGTCACCATGTTATCAAATCAGGTAGAACTCTTGAATAAAAAGATTAACGGTCTACGTGATTCTCCGCAGGTACACCTAGTAATGTAATGTGACACGAGTGGAGGGGGATTGAATAATTTAGAATATTTACCTCTCGGCCCCAACATGGAGAACAAGGAAATAAATTACATGGGTAATAATCCTCGACCTCAAAATAATTCTTACAATAACACTTACAATGCAGGTTGGAGGAATCACCCAAACTTCTCATGGGGAGGCTAGGGAAATCAGAGACCACCACCCCCTCCAAGCTTCCAACAACAACCTTACCAGCAAGGGAAGAAGCCGAACTTTAAAGAGATAATGACGAAGTTTATTTCAGTAGTGGAAACCCATTTCCAAAACACCGAGACTGCATTAAATAATCAACAAGCATCGATTCAAGGGCTTGAGAATCAAATAGAACAGCTGGATAAGATGATTTTAGAAAAATCACAAGGGAGCCTGCCTAGTAACACCGAACCTAATCCAAAGGAGCATGTGAAAGCAGTTACCCTAAGAAGTGAGAAAGTGTTAATTGAATCTGACAAGAAGCTACCACAAGAAGCTGATAGGAAAGAGGATGAGGAAGTTAAACCCGAAACCAGTGAAAAATCAGTGCTGAAGGAATATAAGCCACCTGTCCTATACTCAGCAAAGTTGAAAAAAGATCGCATGGATGCACAATTTGGTAAATTTCTTGAACTCTTTAAACAATTGTATATTAACTTACCTTTTGTTGAAGCTATCTCGCAAATGCCTACATATGCAAAATTCTTGAAAGAGCTGCTAACAAATAAAAAAAATTGAAGAGTTGTCTACGGTAGAACTCAACGAGGAATGCTTGGCCATACTCCAAAATAAACTGCCAACCAAACTAAAAGATCCAAGAAGTTTTATTATTCCTTGCTTAATTAGTAGTTTAAATGTTGAAAAGGCATTAGCTGATTTAGGTGCAAGTATTAATTTGATGCCTTACAAAATGTTCAAGTAACTAGGTCTTGGGAACTGAAACCTACTAAGATGAGTATTTAATTAGCTGATAGATCTGTTAAGTATCTTAAGGGTATTATTGAGGATGTGCTTGTAAAAGTCGATAAGTTTATATTCTCTGTTGATTTTGTTGTGTTTAACATGGATGAGGATGTTGAGGTGCCCTTAATTTTAGGTCGCCCATTTTTAGCCACTGCTAGGGCTGTTATTGATGTGGGTGATGGTAAACTTGTGCTTAGTGTAGGTGACGAAGAGACTATTTTTAAAATTTATGATGCCATGAGATTTTTTAGAGAACAAGATGACTCCTGTTATTTTATTGATTCTATTGATCATGCTACTTAAGGTTCTTTACAGGAAATCGTACATAAGAAGACGTTAGAACTGTGTCTTGCCCAAGGAGAGGAGGTAAATGACGATGATTCTGCGGTAGGTAAGACAAAAGTTGAACTAAATTCTAATGAGCCTTCACTGAGACAGAAGAGTTATAAGGGTATTGAGGTAAACAATAAATTAAAATTAAAACCTTCTGTTGAAGAACCTCCTAAATTGGAATTAAAGCAATTATCAAATCATCTAGAATACGCGTTTCTTGGAAATAATTCCACATTACCAGTGAGTATTGCTTCAGATTTATAGCCAACCGAAAAGGATGAGTTACTTCAAGTATTGAAGGAGCACAAAAGAGCCATAGCTTGGAAGATTTCTAACATAAGAAGGATCAGTCCTTCTTTTTGTACACATAAAATTTTAATGGAAGATGAATATAAACCTTGTGTGCAAGCTCAAAGACGACTGAATCCTAACATGAAAGAAGTTGTAAAAGCTGAGGTAATTAAAGTTCTAGACGCTAGAATTATTTATCTTATTTTCTGACAGTTCTTGGGTGAGCCCTGTGTAGGTTGTTCCTAAGAAAGGAGGCATGACTGTTGTGGCCAATGAGAAGAACGAATTGATTCCAACACGAACAATCATGGGATGGAGAGTTTACATTAACTATAGGAAATTGAACGATGCCACAAGAAAATATCACTTCCACTTACCATTCATTGATCAGATGTTATAAAGATTATCTGGGCATATGTATTATTGCTTCCTAGATGGACTCTCTGGTTATTTCCAAATCCTAATAGCTCTTGAGGACCAAGAGAAAATGACATTTACTTTTCCATATGGTATGTTTGCTTATTAACGAATGCCTTTTGGATTATGTAATGCTCCTGCCACATTTCAGCGATGCATGTTGGCCATTTTTGATGAACTCATGGAAGACATTATTGAGGTATTTATGGATGACTTCTCGATATTCGGTAACTCTTTCCATCTTTACCTTAAGAATTTAGAATGAGTTCTAATGAGATGTGAGGAAATGAACCTCGTACAAAATTGGAAAAAATGTCACTTTATGGTTCGTAAAGGGTTTGTGTTAGGTTACAAAATTTCTAGCAAGGGGATCGAGGTTGACAAAGCAAAAGTTGAAACTATTGAGAAATTACCTCCCCCTAATTCAGTTAAGGCTATTCGAAGTTTTTTAGGTTCTGCTGGATTTTATAGAAGATTTATTAAAGATTTTTCTAAAATAGCTAAGCATTTAACTAATTTACTAGAAAAAAAGTACCTTTCAATTTCAGTCAGGAATGTTTAGAAGTATTTAATACTCTTAAGGATAAATTAATTAATGCTCCAATTGTAGTTGCACTTGATTGGAATTTACCTTTTAAACTAATGTGTGATGCAAGTGATTTTGTAGTAGGTGCGGTTCTTGGACAGCGAAAAGACAAGTATTTTCAACCGATCTATTATGCTAACAAGACATTGACAGCCACAGAAGAAAATTATACAACAATTAAGAAAGAATTGCTGGCTGTGGTTTTTGCTTTCGATAAATTTAGACTATATTTAATATTATCTAAAGTTGTCATTTACACTGACCATTCAGCTCTTCGATACCTCTTCACTAAATCAGATGTAAAACCTCGACTAATAAGATGGATTTTATTGTTGCAGGAATTTGACTTGAAAATTCAGGATAAGAAGGGAGCTAAAAATCTCGCAGCTGATCATCTTTCCAGACTTGAAAGTTCAAGTACCAAAGAGCTCGATGAAGTTGAAATAAATGACTCATTCCATGAAGAACAACTCTGTGTTATACCTGACTCAGAGGTACCTTGGTTTGTAGACATTGCGAATTATTTAGCTGCTAACGTTACACCAAATGGGTTGACACATCAACAAAAGAAGCGATTCTTTACTAATTTGAAAAACTACTTTTGGGAAGACCCTTTTCTTTTCCGTATATGTGCAGATCAAGTCATCAGAAGATGCGTTACAAAGCCAGAAGCAATTAAAATCTTAGAACATTGCCACTCAGGACCGACTGAAGGACATTATAGTGGGACTAAGACCGCACATAAAACGCTTGAATCATGTTTTTATTGGCCCACACTATTCAAAGACTCTAACATGTATGCTACTTCTTGTGATAAATGCCAACGAACATGTAATATCTCCAAACAAGATGAAATGCCTTAAACATATATGCTCTCATGTGAAATATTTGATGTATGTGGTATTGATTTTATGGGTCCATTTCGTAGCTCATTCGGGAATAAATACATCTTAGTAGCCGTTGATTATATGTCCAAATGGGTAGAAGCCCAAGCTTTACCTACTAATGATGCTAGAATGGTGGTGAGATTCTTTAAGAAACTACTCTCTCGGTTTGGAACACCTAGAGCAATTATCAGTGATAGGGGCACTCATTTCTGTAATGCTCAATTTGATAAAACCCTTAAGAAATATGGAGTTTACCACAGAATAGCTACCCCCTACCATCCTCAAACTAGTGGACAAGTCGATGCCACAAATCGAGAGCTTAAACTTATTTTAGAAAAGACTGTAGAATCAAATATGAAGGATTGGGCAATGAAAGTAGATGTGTTATGGGCCTATAGAACTGCTTTTAAAACTCCCATAGGAACATCTCCTTACAGATTTGTTTATGGGAAGAGTTGTCATTTACTATTTGAACTAGAACACAAAGAAAACATTCTGGGCTATAAAATTTCTAAACTTTGATCCCAAACTCGCAGGTGAGAAGAGATTGATGTAGCTGAACGAGTTAGATGAATGGCGAGCTAGCGCATATGAGAACTCACGATTATACAAGGGAGCAATGAAGCCCCGACATGATACTCGTTTAAAGCAAAACAAGCAATTCAAAGCTAGAGATCTTGTCCTGCTTTACAACTCAAAGCTCAAATTGTTTTTTGGGAAGCTTAAATCATGATGGTCAGGTCTTTTTGTAGTCCAAACCATTTTTCCATATGACATAGTAGAGGTAAGTCATCCAATCCAAGGCACTTTCAAGGTAAACGGACATCGTCTTAAACTTTATAATGGTGAGGATTTTAAAGATAATGGAGAGGAGCTACGGCTTCACGAATCTGCCTAAATATGCCCACAAAGTAAAGTCGAGCTTAGACTTTAAATAAGCGCTCCTCGGGAGGCAACCCGAGCACTAACCCCACTAACTAACTTTATTCTTTTACTCTCATTTTTCATAATATAACTGCAGGTATTTTTGGCACATACGGCCTGGCACACAGGCGTGCCCTAGGCCGTGTACTCACCACGGCCTGGACACACGGGCGTGTCCATGGCCGTGCTAAAACAGGATAAATATTTTCCCACGACAGGATGACACACAGACTGCGATAACTAGCCATGACTATGCGATACGGCTGTGTGAACCACACGGTTGGAGGCCACAGGCGTGTCTTATACCGTGGTGAAACTGCACTTCAATTTTTCAAAAATTAGTAGAGGCACGAAATGCGATAAATCACCACGGCCGTGCAATTTGGCCGTGTAACCCACACGGCCATAAAACACGGGCGTGCCGGAGGCTGTGTGGGAACCTGAGCGTATACTTTGAAATTAAGTCAGAATGGAACACGGCCAGATCCCACGATCGTGCTAAGAAGCCGTGGGCAATCTTGACTATGAAACACGGGCGTGTCAGAATGCCCATAGGCGTATGAGAAGCGAACGAAAGAGCACACGGCCGTGTGGGAACACGGGTATGGCCACAGGCCTTGGACAATACTAACTTACAAATTCATGAAAAATACGGGCTGGGAACGTGACACACGGGATGGGTCAGACAAAGTGATGAAGAATCTGAGTTTGATGTTGGGTAGTGTCGAAACCAAGATGGGTTGAGGGCTAATGTTCGTAGACATCACTGTGGTTGGTAGAAGATTGAATGCGCTTGTTGATATAGGTGCATCAGATTTGTTCATGCCCAAAGAGACAACTTGAGAACTTAGTCTCAAGGTTGAGAAGGAATCAGGTTAAATTAAGACGGTGAATTCAAAAAGTGTTGCAATAGAAGGTGTGGCAAAAAGAGTGAAACTCCAACTTGACAATTTGATTGATAATGAAACTATTAATGTAATACCACTTGATGACTATAAATTTTTAGTTGGATTAAGTTTTCTTCATCAGATTATGGTGTGTCACTTTCCTTTTGCCGATTGCATGTTTATCTCAAATTCACATCAACAATGTTTTGTACCAATAAAACGGGACGGTGGTGTGGAATCCAAAATACTATAGATGATCCAATTTGCTAAGGGGGTACGCAGAGATAAAGTCTCTTACTTAGCAACCTTGAAAGTCGAAGAAGTCATTAAACCTATTGGTGAGATTCCAATGGAAGTGTTATAGTTGCTACAGTCTTTTTAAGATGTGATGCCTACTGAGTTGCCCAAGAAGCTACCACCGAAGAGAGAGGTGGATCACAAGACCGAGTTGATACCCAACATGGAGCCATCAACTAAGGCTCTATATTGGATGTCTTCGCCAGAATTATAAGAGTTTTGAAAATAGTTGAATGAGCTTTTAGATGTTGGATTCATTAGGCCATCAAAATCTTCATTCAGTGCGCCAATATTGTTTTAGAAGAAGCACGATAGGTCATTGATATTGTGCATTGAACAAAATCATTGTGAATAATAAGCACTCAATTCCACTCATTACATATATATATGATCAACTTGATAGTGCGAGATGATTTACCAAGTTAGATTTGCGATCGGGATAGTATCAAGTTAAAATAGTAGAAGGGGATGAGCCAAAGACCACGTGTGTAACTCGTTATGTCTCATATGAGTTTCTTGTGATGCCCTTCGGGCTGACGAATGCTCCAGTTACATTCTGTACCCTCATGAATAAGGTACTCCAACCCTTTCTAGACCGTTTTGTGGTTATTTATCTTTACGACATTGTGGTGTACAACAAGTCACTTGGGGAACATGTGGAACATGTAGAACTTTTGAGGGAAGTGTTTCAAACCTTGTGAGAAAATGAGCTTTATGTTAAAAAGGAGAAATGCTCATTTTCTCAACGTGAGGTACCATTTTTAGGCTATGTTGTGAGAGGTGGCAAAATTCGAATAGATGAAGGCAAAATTTGGGTTATTGTTAATTGGGAGCCACCAACCAAGGTAATAGAGTTGCAGTCTTTTCTTGGGTTAGCAAATTATTACCGACGCTTCATTGAAGGCTACTCTAAAATTACTGCACCAATGACAGATTTGTTGAAGAAAGGTAAGGTGTGGGATTGGGATCCTTAGTGCAAGAATGCCTTTAATCAGGTGAAGTCCGTACTTGCTTTGTCAGATTATTCGAAATCGTACGAGGTACGCACAGATGCATTAGGCTATGCAATTTGAAGATTACTGATACAAGATGGGCATTTGGTTGTTTTCGAGAGTCAAAAGCTTAATAAGACGGAGCAATGATATACTATCCAAGAGAAAGAGATGACTGCGATGGTGCATTGTTTGCACGCATCGAGCTACAATTTGTTGAGTTCCAGGTTTGTGGTATTTACAAATAACATTGCAAATAATTATTTTTTGAATTAGAAGAAGTTGTCTCCCAAGTAGGCTCGTTGACAAAATTTCTAACAAAATTTTATTTCAGCATGGAGTATAAGTCGGGGAGAGCCAAACAATGGCTGATGCACTTAGCTGAAAGGTGGAGTTTGTAGTAACCAGCCAGCCTGATAGCTCCTATTGGAGTGCATTCGAGAAGGATTTTCCCATGATCCCACAACCAAAATTTTATTAAGCTTGCCAACGAGAGAAAAACGAGGAGATTTTGGCTTAAGAAAGAGTTGTTGTACACCCAGGGGCATCATCTTTATGTGCCTCAATATGGGAAATTGCACAAAAAAATCATGAAGGAGTGTCATGATTCGAGATGGGCTCACCATCCAGCTATGCACCGCACCTTGGCTCTTTTAGAAGACCATTATTATTGGCCTCACATAGGTGATGATGTTGAGACCTATGTGCAAACTTGTCCAGAGTGCCAATAAGATAAAATAGCGTTAAAAACTATGGCCGAATTATTACAAACTTTTCCATTTGATTAATCTTGATATCATTTTATGTAATCGTACTTTAACAAATAATAAAATGCTAAAAGGAAAATACTTTCTTCTTAAGCTCTTGTAGTTGAGTCATTTAATCACCATGCTCACAGGTTATTGTGACCCTTTTCTATTGTACTGTGATTCTTTACTTTTCTTGAACTTGGACATGGGTATGGGGCTATAATCCTTAGAGGACTCTCCAAATACATGGACACATTCGAAAAGAAAATTAAACATGCCCATGCCAGACAACCATTTTTCACATGCTTGAGTCCTTGTAACATAGGTGACCAAAAGGGTTTTTGTACCCATTCTCACAATTTTCCATTTGTGGAGAGATGCTGCATCAAAAGGCATAGTCTTAATTATTGACTTACATAAATATTTCAGCTTGCACCCATCAGATTATGTTGGAATGTGGATCTTGAGATTTGACAGTAGTGTATGCATAGGTTTTTAGATGGCACACTTGAGGTGAGAATACCAGTTGGACTTGGAGACAATCACGATACTTCTAAGAATACAGGCAGATTGGCCCGTCATAACGTTTCAAGCTCAGCAACAAATGTATCTTTTTCTTATGGCAACAAACAGAAAAAAAAGGCAGAAGAAGTTGTGCATAAATTATCCGACCTAATAGACAAAGTGGTGCATACATATATTAGGAGTGGGGAATTTCCTTCTGGAATTCAATTGTCAAAAGCAGCAGTCAAGAAGGTTTCACTTGCCAAACAGAAGTTATAGGTTAAAGGATCGGAAGATCTTTTATATTCCAGTAACATTGCCTTCCAAATAGCCGCTACTTTGAGGCGAAAACAATCAGCTGATGGCAACCGACAACTACGAATGTCTAGACATAGTGCAGAAGAAAATGATCTAAGCCCAAAATCTATTGCAGAGAAGTTAACGTGTTCTTTAAAGCAGCTTGCAAACATTTCTGGCTTGTCTAGTAGGGCTTGCAATGGGCATATTAATTTTTATTTTGCTGCAAAAAATGTGTCTTCAGATGGAGATGTTCAGGTAGTTGCTTAACATAAAGAATTTGGGAGTGGAAGTAAAAGCTCTTGTGCAAAGAAGAGCTCTAAGCACCTCAAGTGCAAAAAACAAAGCTTGAGCTCTGTTTAAAAAGGTCCAATTTTGATCCAGAAGAGTATGCATTGTATAGACGTTATCAAATGAAAGTGCATAATGATACACCAGATTGTGTCACCGAAAGCTCCTACAGGAGGTTTCTTGTTGACACTCCCTTATTATTTGTTTCACTCTCCGCTGATGGCATGGTTCCTCTGTGGTTTTGGCTCTTTCCATCAGCAATACATTATTGATGGCAAGCTAGTTACTGTTGGTGTGGTAGACATCCTTCCTTGATGTTTATCAATATTATTTATTTTGGGATCCCGATTATGCGTTTATATCGTTGGGTAAATATTCAGCTCTGCAAGAAATTGATTGGGTGAAAGAGAACCAAGTCTATAGTGCTAGTCTTCAGTATTATTGTATGGGCAATTACGTACACTCCTGTAGGAAGATGCGATATACAGGACCATATTACCCATCCGAGTTTCTTTTTCCTCTTCGTTACTAGTAAGTTCAGCCTCCAATTACTGTGCATTTACTTACATTTTTCAGTTTATAATGCGTTGATGTTAAAGTTTCTTAAGGCATATAATGACATCGAACAATTTCTTCGATGCCCCTAACTCTTGCTTATTTTAATGATTCAAAAGTTCCTTAAGATGCCATCATTTGAATGCTTTATAATCCATAGGTGTTAAAGTTTCTCAAGGCAAATAACCAAGAGCTGGGGGCATCAAGGAATATTTGAATCATTAAAACTTTCAACATTTTGGGTAACATTTAAGTCTCATGAGCTTAAATAATATTTCCAGGTGGATTTCATTTCATATGGCAAGACCATTGCTCGATAAAGAGAAATCTTGTGTTCCTGAAAGTGCTATGGAATCGTAGCATGATGACATCGGCCTAGAAGACTCGACGTTCTTATGGATGACGAAGAACTGATGATGAGATTGAATATGAGAGCTCTGATGATGAATTGGAGCCCAAAACAAGTGGCTTGAGATCTGCCGCGATAGCTGATGGTGATTTGAGTAATGTTTTAGTTGAACTGAGGGGATCTCGAGTAAGATACAAGGTGAGTGAAGCTAAGCACTTGTTATTTTCAGCTTTACTTTGAATGATAAATTTTAGTTAGAAAAGAACATAACCACTAAGCAACGGACAATAGTTTAGAGATTTTTATCACATGATTTTCGATCCTAGTTTGAACATTGACCCACAATATATTTGTTAACTAAAAGTAGGTGTAGTTGATCTTCTGTCTCTGCCACATATACTATAGAATGCATATTGCAAGTACATGGCCATAATATAGTGAAGGAATTCAGACCCTTATATCGTAAGCTAAATGTAAATATTTAATTCTCTTCTACTACAAAATATGTCGTATTCTATTTAATTATTTTCTATTCGAAGGATCTTCAATGAGCATTTGGTCCCTACCTGGAAACGCAATTGCATAGCTACCAGAAAGTGGTAGGCGAAGAGTTGTCCGAGCATATGGTTTATTCACTAGGCACTACAAGAAAATAGGGCTTTAGCGGCGTTTTTAGTGGCATTTGAATAAAAAACGCAGTAGAGATTATACATTAGCGACGTTTCCAAGAAAAATCCGCGAAAAACTGAGCAATAGTGGCATTTTTGTCCAAAACGCCGCGAAAAACTGAGCAATAGTGGCCTCTTTGTCTAAAACGCAGCGAAAAACTGAGCAATAGTGGCGTTTTCAGCCCAAACGCCGTTAAATACTGAGAACTAGTGGCGTTTTTTGTCCAAACGCCACAAAAGGTTGAGCTGTAGTGGCGTTTATTATAAAAACGCCGCAAATATTTATTATTTTTTACTAAACATCTCTATTTTGTTATCCCCGAAATGCCTTAGTATTTTTCCAAAATTAGTTCCCCCTCCCTAAAATCCCAAAATCAAACTTAATCAACTACTTTTGAATGCCTCGATTTTTATTTTAAATTTTATAAAATTGAATCCAACTTAAATAAAATTTTACGTCTCAAATTACAAATTCAACTTGAATTCTAGTTTTTACAATCTCAAGTGAATCATATTCAATTAGGGGCATAACTACGAGGTTGAAAGGGTTTCGAACCCCCTAAAATGAATTTTTTTCATTTAAACCTTTAAACCCTAAAATCGTAAACCCTACAAACTCAATCCTTAAACCCTAAACATAAACCCTAAAACTCTAAACCCTAAAAACAAATTATAAAAGGAAAAAAATATAGGGACTTATAATGATCCAATAAGCAAATGACTAGATTGCATTTTTACTTACAATTGAATTTTAGCCCCTAAACCTTAAACTCTAAAGCCTAATCCTAAAACCTTAACCCCTAGACCCTAAAATATAAAGCCTAACCCCTAAATCACAACCCATGAGCTACAAACCTTAATTTAAACCTTAAAACCCTAAACTCTAAAGATTAAATCCTTAAACCTTTATACCTTAAACCATAAACCCTAAAATTTTAAACCCTAAAAATAAATTTCACAAACAATAAAAGAGGAAAAAAAGTGAAATAGCAAAACGATGCATTTCACAAATGGATGACTAATATATCAAAATATTAATTTTCCTTTTCAATTCAACATATATTTCATGTTTACTTTTAGGTTTATGAAAAATATTATTTTGGAATTCATAATTATCTCTCTTAAATTATGGTTAGCATTCTAATTTAGTTGTTTTAAAACGTTTTATTTGAGTCATCAAATAACAAGTTTCTTAACAATCATAATCTTCTGTCATTTTACTTATTAGCTTGGGCATTAAAATTTGGCTCATATCTAGATTAGGGTATAATGTGAATCAAATTTTAATTAAGTTGAACAATAGTGGCGTTTTTTATCCAAACGCCACTAATATGTATTAAAAGATATTAGAATGTTGTCATTTTATGCTGCGTATTTAGTGGCGTTTTGTCCCAAAATGCCGAAAATGTTATGCTTTAGTTGCATTTTCAACCAAAACGCCGCAAATGTGTATTATGAGTCCAAAAAACGACACCGTTTTATCCTTTTTATTAGTGACGTTTTGTCCAAAACGCCACAATAGGTTGTACATTAGCAGCGTTTTTGCCCAAAACGCCGCAAATATGTGTTATGTGTTTTCAAAACGGCGCTGTTTTATACTTTATTTTTAGTGGCGCTTTCTTAAAAAAGCAGCAAATATGTATTAAGGTTTCGAAAAACGTCGCCATTTTGGCTATATTATTAGTGGCGTTTTGTCAAAAATGCTGCAATAGGCTATACATTACCGGTGTTTTAGCCTAAAATGCCGCAAAGATGCGTTAAGTGTTTGCAAAACGTCTCCGTTTTGTCCTTTATTTTTAGTACGCTTTATTAGAAATGCTGCAAATGGATTCAGTTTTATTCCAAAACATCATCATTTTTTTCCATCTAGTATATCCCTAAAGTTAAACCCAAAAGAACATAATTTTTCCTCACCTAAATTTCCCCAAATCCCTAACTTTTCCCCTAATCCCTAAATATTTCCCTGAATTAAAATCGAAACATCCTTCTGCCGCTGAAGACTCTGAGCCGACGACTTGCTACATTGCCGTCTCCGCTACTGCGACCGTCACTTTCGCTCTCCACTGCCACAACCAATCGGTAAATTTCAGTACTTGATTTAAATTTTATCAGTAATATCTGAGGCTTTAACAGTGAATGGGATTTTGGTACTGACTTTATTTTGACTAGGGAATTTGAAATTTTGGAAGAAGAATATTATGCGCGTAGGCTGTAGCTTATTGTAGTTATTTTACATTGACATTAAAATTGCAAGGCCTCTTTTTTATTTTATTGACTGTTATGGAAGGTTTAAGTGAAAGTTGGTAATATATGGTTTATTTAGATTAGATACCATTTGTTGTTAGGTTAAATTATAAAAAAGCAGAGCCTTTCCGAAAAGGAAATTGAAAATAAAAAGCAAAATTATTTGTTTAACTCATAGTGCAACAGCCACCTTTGAAAAACATGGAAGAGGCATCATGAAACAGTGTTTTGAACATTTTCAATATGTTGGAGGTGGAAAATTGAAACCTTTTCACTTTTAGGATAAGCTTTCACTTTATTTGCCCTGTAAAATGTTGGAAAGCTTTTACTTTTACTCATTTACAAAATTCCATTTTGTGAAGATATATCCCTTTTTTGGTTGTACAATGTGTTGTAGTTGAATATGGATGATTTTTGTATATTTGGAAATGAATTTATGTAACACTCGAAGAAAATAATTTAGGTTTCTAGTGGGAGCTAGTGTAAAACATGTTACCTTGAGTATTGAACCTGAATTTGGTGAAAGTATCAGTTATAGGACATCTATTGGATAAAAGATTTTGTTATTAGATATGATTTTATATATATCCTATTTTTTTTCCTTGGAATGAAGTTGTTTCTTGTGCATGTTCTACTGAGTGTTAAGGTTTTTTATAATCAGAGTGGTGAATGAGATAACGTATATTCAATTTTTATAATCCTGAATTTTGTCGTTAGTATATAACTTAAGTGGCTCATAAATGATGGAACATTTGTCATAATTTTCTATAATATGAAACTATACTAGACTGCATCAAATAATATAAGGTTGAGGGCCTCTTTAATTTATTTTTTATTGCCCTTCTATTAATGCCCCATCACGTTAACCATTTTTTGCTTCAATCTTTCTATTTCATACGCTTAACACTAATATATATAGAACAACTACTTTATTTATTTTATTACAAGGTAAACAATATTTTTACCCTTTAAATTAAATTTTCCAGGCTAATGTTGCAAAAATCTCCAGTTTTCTCCCATCCGGTTTGCTTAGCTTCAATCCACATTCTCTAAGGTAAGTCAGTTCTACTGTAATATCCCGAATTAGGGCCTAATCGGAATAGTGGTTTCGTGACCACAAATCCGAGATAGAAATGATTATTTTATAATTATTTTGAGGTTTATGATATGATTGCATGATTGTGTGAAAATTTTGTGAAGAAATTCTATGCATAAAGTGCTTAAATTGAAATTAGGGACTAAATCGAAAAAGTTGCAAAACTTGCATTCTAGAAGTTTTTAGTATGAAATTGCTTTGAAATATTAATTAGGAGGTCTTAAATAGAAATTTGACCAATTTCTAAAATTTTGGACAAAAATGGGCTTGTACATGAAAATTTTCAAAGAAAGGTATTAAGGGCATTTTGGTCATTTGGATATTAAATGAAATAAAATGGGAAAAATAACACAAAATAGTCATCTTCCCCATTTAGTTGCTGTCGAAACTTCACTCTCACCATAGCTAGGGTTTCTTCAACTTTCAAGCTTCATAGTAAGTGATTCTAAGCCCCGTTTTTAATGATTTTTACGTTTTTGAGATCCCGGTAGCTCGATTTAGCTTATGCTAGCAATAATTTAACCTAGGGTTTATATTTGGAAAAATACCCATAGGTGAAATTTGTGTACTTTGATGTTTTATGATAGAATATGAAGTTTTAAATTATGTTAGACAACTTGTACTACTCGATTTTAAGCAAAAACGAGTAAAAGGGCTTAATCGGTAAAAATACCTAATAGTCACAAGTACATGTTAGAGTGAGAATTTGATGTTGCCATAGAAGAGAAAAGTGATCAGCATGTTATAAAACATAAGAATAAGGAATAAAGTTTAATCCCTAGCCTAGGGGCAAAAGTGTAAATATGCAAAAGTTTAGGGGTAAAATTGTAATTTTGCCAAAATTTGAATTAAGGATTAATTTGATAATGTGAGTATTAAATAAGCTAAATGTGTTATTTTAGATCGAGAAAGACGTGGAATCGACCCCAATCGAGGAAAAGAAAAGATTGTGGACTAAATTGCAAAATCTTTGTATTTTGGTACCAAGGTAAGTTCATGTGTAAATAATGTAGCATAATTGTTATTTTTAAGTTATTGATGTTAATTATATGTTATGCTGAATTTTATTATGAAATGTATGCTTTGTGGTTAATTTCAAATAATATGTAAATTATGTAAGCTACTTGTTAAGTACAAATTGTTATCGAGTATTGGTTTCGGCATTCTACGGAAGACGGCAAGGATATGTGTTCGAGGAAAATCCTGTTTGAACCTTAGGAATAGATTAGGATACAAGTGACATGTCACTAGGATGGTTGAGCATCTGAACTCGTTGAGTTGAGTCCGAGTTCACTTATGGATGCGAATGTCCGAACTCGTTGAGTTGAGTCTGAGTTCGTGAGATGTAACTAGTCATCCGAACTCGTTGAGTAGAGTCCGAGTTCACTTATGGATGCGAACGCCTGAGCTCGTTGAGTTGAGTCCGAGTTCGCTTATGGGCGGGTTACATGATTGCTTGATTGCGTATATGGCACTTATGTGCAAGTTATCCATGTATCCGAATTATATTCCAATGTGTTCAACGGGTAAAGTTTTACTCAAATGGAGGAATACTCGAGATGTAAAGAGACGTATTGGTAAGTGATGTGAAATGGATATTTTGGACAGGTATGTATTTAACCTTCGGGTTGAGTATTGATACAACCACGATAAGGTAATAAGATGATGAAAAATGATTAGAAATGTGATATGTGTTTTGGTGATATATGTTAATGTTGATTGGTTTGATTGTTGGTTATGTTACTTATTATTTGCATATGAACTTACTAAGCATTTATGCTTACTCCCTCCTTCTTACTCATTGTAGTTTTGGAAAAGCCAGCTCAAGAGTCGGGATAGGGTCAAGGCTCACCACACTATCTGAAGAACTTTTCGGTAAATGGCTTGTAAATTTAAGTATGGCATGTATAGCAATATACCTATTTTGTGTAAATGATCTTATGGTATGGTGATGGAATGATTGAGGAAATGCTTGATAATGATAAATTATGGAAATGGTTAGTTTAGATTATGTTTGATGTTATGGAAAGTTATTAGGACACCTAATTCATGAAAACTCATAAAAAGGATGAAATTTGCCATAAACAGAACATTGCAGCAACGCTGATGTAAGTTTGAAAATTTAGTAAAAATCATAGAAATCGAATTAGGTGATAGATTAAATATGAAATTGAAGATTATTATGTCTAGTTTCACATAAAACAAACTAAACAGGTAAAGGAATTATATGTTAGAAGATATTTTAATTTTAGTGAAACAGGGTCAGAGCAGTTTCTGGATCCCCTGTTCCAACTTTAGAAATTCACCATAAATTGTACAGATATAATTAGGTGGTGTATTTTATATGCTCAGAATCCTTGTTGAGTCTAGTTTCAGGAGAAATAAACCTCATAATCATATGAATTTTTTACAGAGAGAAATATGGTTCGTAGTAAACAGAGGTCAGTTCAGTCAAGTCCTGAAACAGGGGTAACTTTAACTAATAAAATGTACTAATTGGCCCAACCAAAAATTATAGAAAAAAATTACTAGATAGGTATATGAGTCTCAATTCAGGTAAAATTTACGGATCTCGATTTCGAGTTTTGTAACTCGAGATATGATTTTTCTTGTGACTGTGACGCAAGTAGCTTGAAAGCTGTGAATGTAGAAACAAATAATCCAAAGTTCTAAAAATGTTAAATTAAGCTTAGTAACACCTCATACTCGACTCCGGCGACGGTCTCGGGCGTGGGGGCGTTACATCTACTTCCTTTCTTTCTCCAATTTTTGTTGCTTGTTTTCCTGTGCCGTTAGCAACTCAGCACCATTGGCTTTAAATTGTATTAAATTTTATTACCATGTTCTTCTCTAAAATTTATGTATGCCTTTTGTCTTTGACATGCACACCTCGTGGTGTGAAATTGTCGCTAGCCCTCTGCTGCTTCTCCAGTTTGCTGCCACCCAGTTTTCTGTTATCTCCAGTTTTGGTATGTATGATAGAATATCAATTTTTTTGTCTAGTCATTTCTTCAGTCACTACCTTATTGTTCATAAGCCTAATTTTGTCTAGTCACTTTTTCAGTCACTACCTTATTGATCATAAGCCTAATTTTGTCTAGTCACTTCTTCAGTCACTACCTTATTCTTCAGTCACTTCTTTAGTCACTACCTTATTGCTTAGGCAGGTACATGTTTCATTGCATACTTTTTTTTTGCTTATTTATATGCATTTTCCCTTTAAATTACTTAACAAATACTATTTTTCTGACTCCAGCCACTGTTTCCTGGTGAGAGTGGAGTAGATCAGCTTGTTGAAATTATTAAGGTACATTTTAGTTCAAAATTCTCATCAATAATAGTTTTGTCATGATGATTTTGGAAAAATTAATCTTTTGGGGCTCCGATTTTGTATAGATTTAATTGTTGATTTTCCTTTCAAATATTGGATCATTTTATTTACCTTACATTTGCCATCTAGTTTTCTGCCTTATGTTTTCTGTTATCTGCTATTCAGTTTGTCATGTTCCTTTTTTGGTAAAATTTTATTACCATGTTCTTTTTTAAAAGTTAGTTGTGAACAAGATAATATATAGTTTTGAAATGAAATATGGAAGCAAAACTAAATTTGATGCCATAGAAATCATTTCATGCATTTGATCAATAGAGAAAAAATAATAGATAAATCATTTTTATTTCATTGCTATACTCCCTGCACTTTTCAAAAATTAGGAATTTAGTTCTTATACTTATATTTTCAAAAATTTAGTTCCTTTACTTTTCAAATTTTAAAATTTAGGCCTAAATATTAATATAGTTAATTTTTTTTGGTTAAATTCAAGTTAATTACAAAATCTTTTTTAAATTACAAGACTATCAAGTAAATAGTTTTTTTTTTCAAAATGTAACAACAACCAACTTAACAAAAAGGAATTAACAGTTGAACTTGAATTTTAAAATCTAAAATTTAAAAAGATCAAATTTTCAATATTTGAAAAGCGCAAAAACTATAAGCATATTTTAACTTATATATTTTCATTTCACAAGTCAAGGTATAGATATGAAATTTAAAAACTCTATTTTTCCATCAAATTATGATTTTTCGTTATTATATTCAACTTGAGAATTTATTCTATATATTAATTTGTTATGCGTTAGTTTAAATCACTAATATTGTTAAAAAATTGATCAGTGAACTAATATTACTTTTTTTTAAATAAAAGTCCAAATAATGAGGTTAATGTTGGAGTTATCTTTCTAAATAAAAAATAGTGAAAAATAATTATTTTGATAGTCCCAGTCTTACCTTTTAAATGACAGGAAAATTTTGGTCATCAATTTCTTTCTAAAAAATCTAAATTATTTGATTAAAAGAATTATTTAATTGTATTAGTGAATTAGATTTGTTAAGGGGTGAGGGAGGCTACTCCTTAAAGAAAAGTCTCAATTACATGGTAAAGATTTGATTATGTTATTTTATTTTTAATATCAATTATTATTATTCTTATTTTTCATACAAACGTAAATTGGATAATAACACAAATATGGCTTTATTTAGCATTCATGTGACTCAATAAAAAAATAACCATAATTGAGCACACATGGACTTAATTCAAAATAAATAATTAACCCTAAACTTGTAAATTTAATCTAATAACCAATTCTTCACTTCCCTTGTGTTTTCCAATCAACACAATCACAATCACAATCCCATCAACATAAATATATATATCATATCTTACATAATTTACATAAGATAAACAACTTACATAATTTACATAATTCGAATAACTTACATAATTTACATAACTTACATAATACATAAATATATATCATATCATAACTTACATAACTTAATTATACTTATAAATAAACAACTTACCTGTGTAATTTATTGTCAACTTTAGATTTCAAGAACTACGAAATGGATAGGAGTTGGATGAATTTGTCAAGGGTAAACAACGCCTATCGAAATGGAGTACAAACTTTTCTAAATTTTGCATTTCAAAATGCAAGCCAAGAGAATATGATTCTTTGCCCGTGTAAGAAATGTGGCAACATCAATTGGCATTTTCGTGAAGTTGTCTATGAACATCTAATTGTTGATGGCTTTATTCAGGGGTATAAAAAATGGATTTTCCATGGAGAGTGTACATCTAGTGGAACTTCTTCAACGATTAATCCGACTTATCCTGATACTGCTTACTATCAGTATGTTAGATAAGATGACATGGAAGGTATGTTGCGGGATGCATTTAATATGC
Source organism: Gossypium longicalyx (assembly GCA_025698465.1). NCBI lineage: Eukaryota > Viridiplantae > Streptophyta > Magnoliopsida > Malvales > Malvaceae > Gossypium > Gossypium longicalyx. Next base: position 93,303,479 of record CM047000.1, on the reverse strand, counting down.
ACAGTCATGATGAGCAATCATTTCCAACTGACTTTATTGCATTCGATGATTGTAATATTGGTGGAAATATTTTTTTGTGAAACGGGAACAAGTGCACCTGATGAGGAGCCAAATGAAGAAGTGGCGAAGTTCTACAATTTACTTAATGAAATGAACGAAGAACTTTACGAGGGATCAAAATATTTAAAATTGTCCTTCTACATTCGTCTATTTCACTTAAAATGTTTGGTAGGGTGGACCGAAAACTCTTTTACAATGCTGCTAGAGTTTCTGAGAGAGTTGTTTTCATTTGCAAAAATCACCCAGTCTTGTCAAGATATGAAGAGACTAATAAAAGATTTGTGCCTTGGGTACGATAAAATTTATAGTTGCCCAAATGACTGCATATTGTACTAGGGTGATCAGAAAAACCAATAGTCTTGTCATGTTTGTGGTAAGTCTCGTTGGATGAATAGGAATACATAAGATGTGAATGTGGATGAAGGTGGGGCACAGTTAAGAAGGAAACCAGTCTAAGTTTTGTGATATTTTCCCCTAATACCAAGACTTCAAATGATTTTCATGTCGTCAAAGACAGCCGATTCTATGAGGTGGCATAATGATAAACGAACCGATAATGGATTATTAAGGCATCCTGCTAATTCTTTAGCTTGGAAATCGTTTGACAGTAAATTTCCAAGCTTTGCAAGCGATCCTCAGAATGTGAGGCTTGGGCTAGTAGCTGACGGCTTTAATCCTTTTAAAATCATGAGTACTTCGTACAGTACTTAGCCTGTAGTGCTTGTTCCTTACAATTTGCCTCCATGGATTTGCATGAAGCAATCTTCTTTTATATTATCTATGATTATCCCTGGAGAGAAAGGTCCCGGAAATGATATTGACATTTATTTGTAGCCACTTATTGAAGAGTTAAAACAGTTATGGTCGGGTGTTGAGACATATGATGTATTGAGAAAGGAGAACTTCAATTTACGTGCAGCTTTGTTGTGGACAATTAATGATTTCCCGACTTATACCAATTTATCAGGTTGGAGTACCAAAGGACGTTATGCTTGTCCTTGTTGTACTGCGCAAACATGTTCGAAATGGTTATATAATGGGAAGAAGTTCTCTTATATAGGGCATCGCCAGTGGTTGGATAGAAATCATAGATTTAGATTTCAGAGGACTTTATTTGACGACACTGAAGAGTTTAGAGAAGCTCCTGAATAGACCATTGGATCTGAAATCTTGTTCATGTTAAAAGATATGGATTTCAGTTATAGGAAGATGAATCAACCATCCAACATACAAACAAAGAGAAGATCGAGGGACGAATCTGATGATGAATCTGATGAAGAGGGTGATCCTAATGAGGCAGACTTGTGAAAGAAGTATTTTTTTTTAGTTGTCTTATTGGAAGCATCACATTTTACGACACAATCTTGATGTCATGCATATTGAGAAAAATGTTTGCGAGAACATCATCGGGACAATTTTGAATGTCGATGGAAAATCAAAAGACAATCTTTAGAGTCAATTTGATTTAGTTGACATGGGAATTCGACGTGACCTTCATCCCCAAGTACTTCCAAATGGGAAATATCGGTTGCCGCCTCCAATTTTTGTAATGTCGAAGAAAGAAAAAGAAGTGTTCTGCATGGTGTTGAAGGATATAAAGGTCCCAGATGCATATGCATCAAATATATCTCGATGTGTGAGTCTTAAATATCGAAGACTATATTCTTTAAAATCACATGATTATCACATATTGATGCAAGATTTACTGCCACTTGCTTTACGGTGCTGTATGTCAAAAAAGGTGATATCCTGTATAATTGAACTTTCCAATATAATGAAAGTTATTTGTGGCAAAGTTTTGGATGTTGAAGAACTTGAGAAAGTACAAGATCGAGTCGCTTTGACTTTATGCAATTTGGAGAAGATCTTTCCACCTTCCTTCTTCACTATTATGGTGCACTTGGTAATCCATCTCCCTCATGAAGCAATAATTGGTAGACCGTTTTTCTATCGATGGATGTATCCTATAGAAAGGTGCTAATTTATTTGTAAAGTATTCATTCATTCACCTCTATACATTTAGTTACAACTTTTGATAATGTTGTATATCGTGTTTAGGTTCCTAAGCAAATTGAAGTCTTATTGTCGAAATAAGCGTTATCCAGAAGGATCAATTGCTGAAGGCTACTTGGCAGAGGAGTGTATGACCTTCTGTTCTAGATATTTAGAAGATGTTGAAACAAGATTGAATAGACCAAGTAGAAATGCTAGGCTCAATGATCCCAACTTGGCCGAAACTTATTTATTTCAAAGTTATAGAGAACCAATCGGTAAAGTTGAAATTGCAGAATTAGATGAAAGCTCCTGGGTACAAGTACATAGATATGTTCTTTTTCACCATGATTCAATTGAACCATTACGCAAGTAAGTTCTAGAATATGATAAATATTCATCTTTTTGATTTGTTTATTTTCTAACCAATTAAACATTTTTTAACATAGTGAGTATAAACAAATCTTGAGATCTTGTTCATGCTCCCGAAGATTACAACAACGAGAGATTAATAAGTTATTCACAGAATCTTTTCATGAATGGTTAAGCCAAACGGTATGCAACTCAACCTTTTATTGACAAATAATAATGTTTTCTCATAACATTTATAAGTACTCAATTTACTTTTGATTCAATAGGTTTAGAGTAGGAAGAACGTTAATGATGAAGTTAAATGGCTTTCCCAAGGCTCGAATAGAGTAGTAAAAAGATATAGTGCATTCATCATCAATGGATTCAGATTTCATACAAAATATCACGAGAGATTGAGGAGAACTCAAAATTGTGGAATAGTTGTTAATTCTTCAATTACAAGTTATGCTAGTGCTAGGGACAGTAATTCCGTTGAGGGAAATGTTGAGTATTACGAACTTCTTACTGATATTATTGAGTTGGATTACTATGGAAAATGGAAAGTTGTCTTATTTCGATGTGATTGGGTTGATGTTAATATTGCTCACGGAATTAAAAACGATTAATTTGGTTTTACAATGGTGAATTTCTCTCGATTGATTCACACTGGAGAACAATTGATAGACGAGCCGTATGTATTTTCTTCTCAAGTGAAACAAGTTTTTTACTCGAAAGATCCTACTGATGAGGGTTGGTACTTTGTACTCCGAAATACCCCTAGAGACTTGTTTGACATGGGCAATGGAAGTAGAGATGACATCGTCGAAAGATCAGAAACTTTGCCTTTTCCAGAACAAAACTTAAATGAAAATATCTCTAGTACTAGTACACAATTTCAATGGGTTCGTCAAGATGTGGATAAAGATATTTACGAATTATGACGTAGTAAGATTTTACGATTTTTTAATTATATGTAATATTATAATTTTAATCTTGGTTATGTTATATAATTTAACTATTTTATATGTACTATTATTGTTGTAATTTGTTACTAAAATTACAACTATTTTATGTGTATTGCAGGAAAAATGTGTAGAAGAAGATTACGAGATTTAAGTATTGTCAAGAATACTCCAAATTTGGAAAAAGCAAATAGTGAACATCAAACAGTTATTGGATCTTCGAATGTGCCAGAGACACTTGACGAGCCTGCAGAATTTCAAAGTAATGTTAAGTTTATTTTACATGTGTGTTGACTTTTATTATTGATTTATTTTTCAATTTTAATATAATAATATATCGTTTTTCAGCTGAAAGTGGTGGGACGCGCAGAGGTCGAAGACGTACGCTACTTAAAGATTTATACGACTTAAATCCTGTCGAGCGTGTCAAAGTAAGTAGAAATAGTTATGGTCAGTCTGTTAGAACTGAAGCTCGACTTTTAGCAAGCTATTTAGGTATTATAGCATGAAATGCCAATATGTTGCCCATCAACTATGAATCATAGCATCACATGCCTGATAGCAACAAAAATCAAGCTCTCGATAATATTAAGGTAACAAAACGTAAATGTAATTTATAATACTTTGGTTTAAGTTTCATTTATATTTAAATTCTAAACTTGTGTTTTTTTAGGAGAGATTCACTTTAGAGGTCTCGGATGACTATATCAAGAAGGCATTGGGTAAAAAATGGAGAGACCATAAAAGCACTTTTAAAAAAGAATTTTTAAGAAAGACATAAGTCTCGAAGAAAAATTGCGAAATGTCCCGCCGGGAATGCTGAGGTACTAATAGGAAGATACGGTTAGATTCTGGATTTCAAAGAAAGGAGAGATATTACGTACTTCCAAATTCTTATGAATTTTTCGGTATATAGTGTTTACTATATACGTAATAATAATTTCATTATGTAGGACCGTGAGCGAGTTGGAACAAGCAGCAGGCAAAAAAAATTCATGCACACGGTAAGGTCGAGAAGTTTTGCTTCTGTAGCTGAGGCCAAGGTATTATGAATATATTAATTTTGTCAAATATTAATGAATTTCTACTATTAAATAATATTTTTACTACTATATTATAGGAAGTCTCGTCTGGTCAAAAAGTTGGACGCCTTTAGCTTTTTGAGATTACGCATAGGAAGAAAGATGGATCTCCTATGGCATCCGAAGCTGGAGAAATTATGGAATATTTACTTAATAAAATTTGATTTATTATAAATATTTATAATTTTTAATTATAATGGTTTAATTCGTCATTAGTAGTTTTAAATAATGTTAAGTTATGTTGCATTCCTTTTTATTATATATTTCGTTTCTAACTCTTTGATTGATTTATTAGGAGAAACTAAAGGAGAAGAAGGCAGAGTATGAAGCGATTGCTGCGACTGATAGTTTTGTTAATCTTGAGAACATTGATAACAAAATTATTATTGAAGTTTTGGGTCCTGAAAGGTATGGTCGGGTTCGATTTCAAGGATCTGGTGTTACCCTGACACAATATTTTGGATCCAGCTCCCAGCAATACATGCCTTCCCGGAGTCAAGCTCAAGTTGAAGTTCAGAGGTTAAGAGATCAGATAGCTCAGATGCAAGCGAGCACAGTTGAGCAAATTGCCGAGGTTCAAAGAAAATATGAAGAACTTCAGCAACAACTTAGAGCGGATGCAAGAAATGAGGAGGCAGAGGCAAAGCAAAGAATGGCAAAGCAGAGAGCAGAAGAGAAAAGCACGATGAGCTCCGGCTACGACTTCAAAGATATGATGAAGATGTTTCAAAGAAATGCAAAAGCCGCCATCTTAGACATTTGTTTTCTCGTTGTAAGAATATTTTTAACATTGTTACATGTAACATTATTGTAAGAATATTTTGAGTTATACTTCATTTATTAATTTACATCACATATCTTTCGTTGAATTTGAAGTATCATTTAGATTTAATATTTTTTGTTGTATTTTTATGCTACATTTGCTGTTTTTGGTTGGATTTAATGTAGGAGGGGTTGGATATTGGTGAAAAATGTATATTGTAAATCTGCCAAAATTAGCGGCGTTTTTTGTGGCGTTTTTTTCAAATAAATGCCGCAATTTTTTACGGCGTTTCCTATAGCGGCGGTTTTTGCAGCGCTTGTGAAAATGCCACAAGCGCCGCTAAAGGCAAAAAAAAAATGCCGCTAAAAGTCTGTTTTCCTGTAGTGAGGCTAATTTTATTTGGTTTGTATGACTTAGAAATTCAGTCTCAAATCAGTGTACCTTTCAAGTCTTTTGTAGCTTTCCAGTTGCCTCGAAAGAGAGCTGTTATGGACTTCATGTTGAGTTTTCAGGTTCATCAATCAAAATTAAGGGAATGTGAGATATCCTGTTGGTCTGGGAATCGAAATCAGGTGAGTTTCTCTAGTTCTGATATTCGAATATGCCATTTAAGTGTTATTGTAGTGATTATGTGTGGTATTTAATAAAGTTTACTTTGCCTCTATAAGCAAAAATTATTTTCCTCAACCCCAACTTCCCTCCCTTCTTTTATTCTGGCATTTTAGTTAAAAAATTTGAAGTTTATGATCTTAATATATTTTCAGCGATAATTACTCATGTAAGTATAACTTCAATTAAGAGTTGGTGTTATGAGTCAGACAGGTATAAATTTAGTTACAAAAATTATAAAAATATCCTTCCGTAATTAAAAAATATACATATATTAGGATTTAAACTCATGTCAATTGAAATAAGAAATATTTTAAATTTACTATTCACTGAAAGTTTCATTTGGGGTGTCTTAATGCATTTTTATTTTAATATACACAATTTATTATCTCTTTTAGTTGTATGTTTATTTTTCTAGTTAAGCTCTTGATCAAGTTGGTTTCACGAGACAGTCGGATACCAATTCGGTTAGAAAAATTAGGAAAATATCTTTCTGTAATTAAAAAAAGTTATATTATTTGAGGGTATTTTAGTCTTTTCATTTCAATTAAAAGCAATAAAAATATGCATATTGTGATATTTAAACCCACACCAATTGAATTAGTAAAACCTTAAATTTACTACTAAACCAAAGCTTCATTTGATGTGTCTTATACATTTTTATTTTATCATGCACAATTTATTATTTCCATCAGTTGTATATCTATACTATTATTTAAGCTCTTGACTGAATTGGTGTCACAAGTTTATCGTGCACCAACTCAGTTAGGGAAAATATGAAAAGGTCTTTTTGTAATTAAAAAAAGTTATATTATTGAATTGGTATAATAAGTTGACACTAACTCACAATTAATGACAAAATCATGCTCAATAATTGTAGTGCATTTAATATTGTTTATCTGATGTATTTATGTGCTTAACTTTCGTTTTACTCATTATTTAATATAATTTTTTATTTTAATATCGTACCTATCTAATGTATTATTATAATTAATTAATTTCAAGTGATACTTTTTATTTATTTATTATATGTTATTTTTAAATACATATATATTTTAAAATTTCCACACGTATAAGAATTTTAGTATATGAATATTTCTCTTGTTTTAATATTGGTAAGTATGAGTTTTCTTATATTTTAGTTGCTAAAAAGTTTTTTTTTTTTTTGAAGTCCCTATTCCAAGTGGCTAAAAGTTAGAATGGCCGAAGTGGGATTATTTTATTTTCCAAAATGGTACAACAAATCCAAGAACGATTGGCCCAAATAGCTTATAAATCCTTATTATGTTTGGCCCTTTTCCATGTTCATTTTTTTTAGCAGTTTTTCATGTTCAATTTATTTTCTTGAATCGCCTTTTCATGTTCTAATCTTCGTGCTAATTAAGGTCTTTTTTATCTTGGCGTTTCTTGGTCATAATTGAATTGACTAATTGCGTCTCATTAATTTTTGGTATAATTAGGAATGGATCTATGTATTTGATTTTGTTACTATTTGAGAATTAATAGCCCAAATGATCGATATGATCTAGACTAATAGGATCTAGACTTCCGATCTAAATAAATACGAAAATTTACATAAAGATGACATTAAAATGTCTCGAAATTCCAATAATAAAATTTATCAATACATCAATTTTTTATATGAAAATAGAAAATCATGAATATCCGAAATGGGGGGTGTAAATCGACCTATGATCAACTGCTAAAGCTAGCAATGAAGCTAATAGGACCTTTTCCAGTAATTGCAGCTTGGAGTCCAAATATAAGAAAAGCAACCATAGCAAGCCTTGAATGCTTGATTTCAGCCAATTTAAGGTTATCAATTTTGTCAGGATCAGAGGCTAACCCAAGTGGATCAAAATAGCCACCTGGGTAGAGCCTTTTCTCAGGCTCAAGTACACTATTTCTTTGAAACTCTATGTAACCAATTACCAATACTTCAATCCATATTAATGTGGTCAACGAAAATGGAAGTCGTTGCCCTAAGTAAGATGATCCTTCCACTAATTCAACCTGAAATTGGAAATTCATAAAAAACAACAAAACAATGGAATATTTAACAAAATTCAGCATTTTAAATACAAAACCTTTGTCATCTTTAATATTCACATGAATATCATTTTCATCTCCATGCTTAAAATTTTTACATATAACTGAGAATTTTTTTAAAAAAAATTATGACAATTATACCTATATCACGTTGGGCCCAAGCTTAGATAAGAAATAAAATAAATTATAATCCAGAATGAGTATAATTACTTACTAAGAGTCAAATTAAATTTTATCTTATCTATTTTAAAAAATGGGTAAATTAGTTCTCGTAATTAGATCAAAGAGCAGACTAGTTTGGTTAAATTTTCTTGAGGCACACGTGGCACGCCACGCGTAACTGTTTGATTATTTTATTAGTAACGCCAGTTTTTAACAGTAAAAACATTTGAAATTTTTAATAGAATGATTAGTTTGTTTTTTTATTTAACATGCATGGACTAATTTGTTCATTTCTAAATAAAGGACACAAAATATAATCTAATTCTTAGTATAAGAGCTTCCGTGATACATTTACCTAGTACAATTATATTAAGTTCATATTTGGATACAGTTATCTCTGAATCCAAATAGAAAAATTACAATGTTTTGTTTAAAATAAATTAAATGAATTTTTTTTTTAATTTTGAATTAGTCCTTTATTTTTCGGGTAAGACATCCTATTTTGAAAAATTATGAGCGGGGATGCCTACAAATCTACATTTTAAAGAGGTCATAATATAATGTAAAATTATTATTATTGTTATTAGTATACGTAAAATTGCGTGGAACATGGTACATTATATAACTTACCTTTCCTGCGTCTTGCCATGCAACTCCAGTGAGTGCCTCAACAGCAATGGCACCAAGAGTTCCCAACATCGCCCATCTTCCATGAATCAGTTCACATTCTCTAAACCTTTGCAACCCGAAGACCTCTGTGTACGGTTGAAACGGCGTCGGCTTCAGCTCTGCTGTCTCCTTAATCACCCCGATTATCTCACCAGCCTCATTCTTGGCCAAGTTCTGGTCCAATGAATCCAAATCAAATTGCAAGTATTCTGCTGGTTTAGCAAAGCCGAAAGGATCGAACCCTCGGTCTCCTATCATTGTCCCGTCTAGCCATTCCGGTGCGCTCGCATTGGGGAACCAAACAAGGCGGTCGGATGGTGGTTTCGGGGCTGCTTTTTTGGGTTGTTGTGGTGGTGGTGGTGGTGCTTTCTTGGTGCCAAAACTAAACCCAAACCTAGCTTGGATTCGACCAGAGCTTATCAGGTTAGGGTTGCAAATACGAGTCCCGAAGAAATGTGACGCCGTGGCAGCTGCGGAGGTGGTGATGGCCATGGATGAGGATTAGCTGGTGGTGCTCGTGGTGTAACTGAAGAGTTATAGGTCTACAACTAGACCAAGCTTGAAATATATATTATAGGGTAAATAACATGTAGACAATGATACATCAGAAATCATTTCATTCATTATCAACCAAGGATTTAGATTTTAGAGAAAAAAAAAGTGAGATTAAAATATTAGAATATTAATTTTTTTTAAAATGACGTGTTAAGTTTTTTAATCAATTGATTAAAATTAAAAAATTTATTTTAAAAGTGTAGGAAGCTTGTCTTAATGTATGCTTTTTCAAGTCTGTTTTTTTACTCAAAATTTTGTTGCTTTTCTTTTATTTTATGAATTGATGGATGGGAATGAGAATTTTAGGGCCCTTATTTGTGCCTTATCCCTTTGTGGGTGAGGTTGGATGATTGATGGCTTCTTCACCTTATTATTTTGTAGGGTAATTCAAGGTTCTTATGTCATTTTCAAGCATAGATTTAAGGATTCAATAGAACCAAACAAGTGCCTTGATTCCATCAGACTCAAATTCATATTTAATAATAATTAATGTTTTATTTATTCCTAAAAATTGTTTTAAATTTAATTATAAAACATTAAAATACAAGCTTTGATTTGACCCAAACTAATAGGGTGAATTTTTTTTTAAATTGGGTTTCGGAATAAATCTAATTTTTTAATTAATCAAGTTAAATTTAAGAAAATTCAGTCTTATCCCGCTCTATGATAATTACCAAAATACTCTTATATCAGTCTTAGTTTAATGTTTCTTATTCTAAAAGGTATCTTTCCTTGCTTAAGAAAAGTTTTATTCAATACATAACATAGATGAGGGTAGTTTTGTTGAGTATGGTATAGACACTTTGTTAGAGAATAATGGGATTATGGGGTCAGATAGTTTTGTCAAGCACTATATTAGACAGGTTGTGCTCAAATTCTATTTTAACTTATTGTGTAGCATCAATGATGACCAAGGACAACTATTCTACAATGTCCATGTTTTAGAAAGGTGGTATGATTCTAATCCTAAGCTGATCAAGAAAGTACTAAACTGTTACTATGATAGAGCTTGAAGAATCTGAGGACATTACTGCCTCTATCATCACCAATAAAATTAATCCAACTTGGCCTTTGAAGGGTCCAATACATGCCTTATCTCTAACCACTGCATAAGCTACCTTGTGTGCAAAAGTAACAAGGAATTGGTTACCAAACACTCAGAGAGATGTGGTAAGCAAGAATGCTGCTGTGCTAAAATAAAGGTAGTAGAAATGGTCGAGTTTAACCTCAGTCAAATCATTTATGAGGAAATCACCAAACACGTAGAAAAGGTACATGTGAGGCACCTAATCCCATTGCCCTCCTTGATTTTTCAAATCGTTCAAAAGCAGAATCATAGAATTGTTCGAGCTACTGAGCAACTTGAGAGAACTGTTGTTGAGTTGAAGTTCTCTCAAAAATGGCTTAAAGGCAAGCATACTTTTGTAGCCCCTGAGGATCAACCTGAAAGAGAATAAGAAGAGTCTGCTACTAAGACTACAACATCAGCTCCTGAAGTGACCACTGTAGTAGGTCCTGCGAGCGACCTAGAAGGGTTCAATCAAAGGATTGTTGAGCGTCTTTCTGCCTTTATTAACTCTCACAACTGTGTTATTGCTCGACATTTTGAGATCAGGACCGTCCAGCAAATTAGAGATCAAGAAAAAGCCTTGCGAAGTGATTTGTTAGCTCACTCCCTGGAAATGATGTTTTGACACTTCTTTTGAATAAAAACGAGGAGATATGAGGTATTTTTTGGATGGATTTGAAGGTTGATGAAGCTGAGTTGTTGTTCGAAGCTAATTTTTTGTCTGTTATTATTGCTCCTAGTGAGAGTTTATGTTACTCTTGGTTTTTTAGACTTATTTGATTTATTTTGGTTATTCCTTCTGAATTTTTTTTAGTTATGAACTCTGCATTAGAATACTCCTCACCAAGGGAAAAATCTCGGTTAGAGATGTCACATAAATTTACATAAAAGTCAGCTAAGGTTTCATCTTCTAACATTTTGGGAGTCTCGAATCTAGTTGTTGTCTCAAGTATGTTCCAAGACTCGCGAGTAGAGGTGTAATTTGATATCCACTTCAAATCTTGGGGGTTGACTCTGTTAAAAATGGCATTCAAAGCTTTGTAGTTGTTCTTTTACAATAGAGAGTGGTGGCTCCCAACCAATAAATAATGTTCTCCATGCCCGTTTACCTATTGGTTTAATAAATGCCCTCATGCGTTCTTTCTAGTAAACGTAATTGGAGCCCTCGAGCATAAGGGTTTAGAAATTGAGCTTTCTTTTATGTCTCAACAATTTAATAGTAAGATCTTTACCAACTCTGTTTGGTGTCTTACTCTAATACCGATTGCTAGTGTTGAGTTACTAGTCATTTGCGTCGAGAATTGCAACTAAAGATACAACTAAAATTGAAAAAATAAAACCACTAACACTAAGTACTTACATAGTTCGGAACCTCTTCTTACATCTATGGACATTATCTAGATAGTAATTCACTATATAATTCAATAGTCCAAGACAAGATTTAAACTAAACTCACTTACCATATTGCAACTTTAGTCCTATGCAATCATCTAGATGTACTCTCCCATTAAGTATTTCCCTCTTAAAAAGCTTAGTCACAAATTGATTAAAACAATTTGTTTACTATCCAAAAAGCACTCAAAATAAGTTTCTCAATTGAACAAATCATTACTCTTGAAACTCAAAAATAATATTAAGGCAAGTTTTTAAACTGACTATCAAAGTGCCAATGGTAGTGGCCACTATGACTAACATTGCGACAAACTCTATTACTGTCATATTTGAAGTTAACAATTGTTGAAACAAAATATTTGGGCTTTGAATGATGTTGATATTGTTGAAGTATAAAAGCTCATTTATGAATATTGATCCATTTAAAGTAACTAATCCTGAAAATTCGATTGAATTAGATCAAGAATAGGATCGCTAAGATTATGGAGATCGAATCGAGATAACATTGAAGACTTATCTCCAACAATCCTTTTCAAATTGGCCTTTATTATTATATTGTATCTTGCTATGTTAGTTGCTGTTTAATAGGGGAATCGGTTGTAATATATCTAGTATGTTAGCAAGTCTCGAAACTTTTATATATTAAAGAGATTAGTAAAGGTTTTGCATTGAGTATTGAGAGCACTTATTTGTTCATAGTGGAATGTATTTTTGAGAGAGCAAACAAGTTGTGATTACTGCCTAAGTTTTCATGGGAGAACTTAGAGGTGAGTGATCTAGATCTTTAGGTACAAAAGTAAGGTTGCTCTACCTGGGTGTGATAGGAATTGAATCACTTGTTGTATTGTGTTGAAAAATAGATTATTTACTCATTGATTTAGGCTTTATAGATGTGGGAAACCGAATTGCATAAGTAATTCTTTGTGTTCTTATTTTCTTTATTCTTATCTCAATGTCACCTTCAATGGTCACCGCAACCATCACTTCTATTCAAGCATTTTGTTTTTATTAGCTATTAGCAACTCTCCAATTCAACAAATAAAACAATAAACAAATCTTCAATATATAATGTTAGAGACTTGTGAATCTCAACTAGAATGATCGACTTACACCACTAAAATTCGGTCTAATTTAAACATTTGATATGATATTTAAACTTTTACTAAGTGCAAATATCTTTAAACAAGATAAGCCAACTATACCGAAAACCTCTTCAAAATATCTTTATTTGACTTAATATCTTTACCAATTAAGATCACAAAAACTAATGCTTGATGAGCTTAAAAAATGATACATAAAAATAGTCAAAATAACTAGATTAAAATATTCCAACAAGAAAAGCAAATTTAAGACCATCTAGGTTTGCAACTAATAGTATAACTAGCAATTAAAAAAATGACACCTTTAGTGATTTAACAAGGAATAATTAAAATATTAAATTTTGACAATGTTAATAACTAAAATAGAAAATTTTAAATCTAGATTTGTTATATGTTAATAACTTGAGATCTGAGTCCCAGAAAGGATACGAACTTCCAACCTACGACCCAACCACCAATAGATAACATGGCATACCAATTCGCAAAGCAATGTTATAGACCCAACTTGCGAGAACCTTAAGCGAGCCCACAGGGCAAGGTCGCAAGACCAGCCTGCGAATCTAGTTCACAAGGCAAAGTTATAGACCTAACTCGTAGGAACCTAGGGAAGATCACTATCTCACTTCGCATACACTCAAAGGACTCACTAAAAGGGCCACATACTCTGCAGGCCATCCAGACATGTGTCCAATAAGTATGAAAGTCGCCCAGAGCGCTAGTCCCAAAACTAGGAATGACCGCGTGCTTCGTAGACACGTGCCCAACAGACCTAGAGTTCGCGGAGAATGTTAGTACCAGAGGCATAGAATCAAGATAAAGTAGCGGAGCCGTGCTATGAACTATAACAATACTTAAAATCGCATGTATAAATACTTCGACATTCCTATCAATAAGATACGAGAAAAATATTACTCAATAAAATTATTAAAACAAAAATACGCTAGTAGTTGGTGATTTTCTTTTATAATTTACCTAAATAATTTATGATTTTATATTTAAATCCAAAAAATTAATTGGAATAAATGAGTTCCATTTTCACTTTTGAAAAAATGTTGGATCTTGAGTCATTGGTTTCTAAGGTATGATTGGTGAAGGGTGAGGCATGCAATGAAATTACCGTCAATTTCGAACTTTACAGAATTAAACAAATTGAAAGATCCTTTATGATCAAATAGATGAGCTGTAGAGAGGGAACAACCATGATTTTCCACACGTGTTGGTGTCGGAAAATATTGTCGGGAAGTGAGCATGTCGCAGCCACGTACTCATGAGAAAATGGACAACGTGGAATGCACACTGCCACCATACATCATCATGGTCATCATCTTCGTATCAATGAAGCATTGGCTATTTCGTTCAAGTGATTCATTTAGTTAAGCAACAACATTTGATTGGTTCAACTTAGCAATATCTAAAGCAAAATAAATAGATTGAATCCACTAATTATAATCCAAAAACAATAAAATAAAGTCAAATTAAAATAGTAGAAAATACCATTTATTATTTAAAAAGGTTAATTTTTTTAAAATTTTTTATGATTTTATAAATAAAATTTTTCGATTAAAATTAAACAGTAATTAAAAAGACATTTTTATATAATAAATATTAATTCTATTATAATATAGATATATTTAATTCTTTTTAATAATATAAGAACAGATCTATTTAATAATAAGAAGGCTAATTTAATTCGGTTATAATACAGGGACCTTTCAAATGCTTTAATCGCATATTTTTAGTTTAAATTTATTTTGCTCTACACCTAAATATATTTTAATTATAAATCTAACTAAATTTTGTAATATTAATCTAATTATATTTTTTTAACATTGATTCTATTATACTAATACAAATGTATTGATTATATTTATATCTTTTTAATTTTATTTTATTAAAAACTTAAAGTAATAAAATTTATTTGATTTTTTAATCTTATTTAAGCAGAAATTTTGTGAAGTATAAAAGCGTTATCACAAAGATGAAACTTATACATCTAAAGTTTTATTACAATAATTAGGGGATTTTAATATGGACTAAAATTAATCATATAAAACTGAGGATAATTTTATTTACTAGAGATTCTTTTTAAAGCTTTGTACATTGATTCATATTTCACTTATGATATATTAATCTCAACATTTATTAGAGTCGAGGTTAAGTTTAAACTTTCATAATAAAAATCTAAACTCATACATTGAACCCTGAAAATATTATCTCGTTTTCAAAATTTATCTTTTCAAAAACTTAAAACCTTTCAGAATTTAATCTATTAAATTATTGCGATACCCCTATCGGGTTTTGCAAAAACCTCGTTTTAGGTATCACAACCAGCCAGAGGCAAAGCCAGGGGGGCTGGCATGGGCCTCGGCCCCCCTAAAATGTAAAATTAATTTTTAGGCTATTGAATTTTTTTAAAAATTTTAAATTAGTAAAAGTAAAATTACACTTTGGCCCCCCTAAAATTATAAAAATTCGATTTAATCCTTTACAAATTATAAAGATATAAACTATAAAAAATTAAAATTTCATCTGGCCCCCCTAAAAAATTTTTCTAGCTTCGCCCCTGCAACCAGCATATTTTCATCCTTTTAAAATCCAAAAATCACCCTAAAACTTTAATTTTATTTATTTTCAAGCCCTAACTCCCTAAAACTCCCCCCGCTTTCACTTTTCTCTCATTTTTTCCCTCAAATATCTTCTCGTTCTTTGCATTTGCATTTTTTTGTTTTTGTTTTTAGTGTCTCCAAATTTTCAAGTTTTCTCCATTAATTTGGGAAGTACGACATCACAAGAATGAATCGATTTGTCTTTAACATAAACAATCATTTGAGTTTAAAAGTTCCAACTCTCTTGTTCTTTAAAGTACTTGTTATTTTAGAAAAATAACTTGTTGCATGCTAGATTTTGAAATAGCTTCACTTGTTGCATGTATGAGTAGTTGAAGAACTTGGCTGATAAAGATTTTGAAATTCTTGTTGAGGCAAGTTGGTTAAATTTATTGTTGTTATATTATTTGATTGAATAGAGAATATATATACAATGTCACCTAGGAAAACCAAATGGGCTCGATCCCAACCGGAATTACCTCCATCACCGAAGTTTGTTCCGAGGAAGTTTAAATTAAAAGAGGCTGAAAATTCTTTTTCTTATATATGCTTCAAGGATGAACATTCATCATTGAACGCAAGTTTGACCCGGTTTCTTCTTTATGCGAAGAAATCTGAGATCTAGTCCAATTTCACATGTGGCACAACTTTCATCTTTTGTCGAAACCACTTGCAGTTATGCCTACCATTTTGGAGTTTTACTTCAATTTAAAATTTACAAAGGATAATCGGGTAAATGTTCGGAACCAAGAAGTTTATATCTTCCCTAAAGCGATTTGTGACTATTATGGTGCTTTGTTTTTTCGAAAAGGACGACATTGTTGCTATGGGTTTAAAATTTATTGACAATGTCAACATGGACACCATTTTGAGTTATTTAACTGAGAATAGGAGAGAGTGGAAGCGAGAACCATACAAAGACTTTCCTCTTTCATTCAATCAATCCATTATGTTCCCTATCGCAAAGATGTGGTTGCAACTTATTTGTACCCGCGTTAGCCTACACTTAACATTAACATGGTTAACATTTTCCTAGATGTCTTTTTGTACTGTATTGTGCAGCACAAGCGTGTATGTCTAGGGACATGGATCAACAAACAAATGAGGAAGTGTATGGTTGGACGCAATGTTGGTATCTATTTTCCACACTTAATAATGACTTTATGTTGTAAAGTGGGGGTGGTTATGGAACCAACTGAGTAATTCCATTGTCCCACATGGAGCATAATAGGCAATCCATGCTCCTTCAATTCAAAGAGATGCAGTGAAAACAAATCCAAGAGTGGAACCAACACCGGAAACACAAGATGGAGATACCTCTCGCCTTTCATCAGAAAGCCATTTCAAAGAAGGCATTCAGAGGCACACAAACGTAGCATGACGAGCTATTGGAGGCAGTGTAGTACAACACTCTGCTGATGGAAGCGATGAAGTTGTATGTTGATCATTACATGACGAGACATGGGTTGGATAACCCGCATGAAACCACGAGTTGCATCCTTCCGAGTAGAAGAAGAAGAAGGCAGAGGGAACAATGAAGAAGATGAAGAGAATGAGGAGGAGGATCAGATGGAGGATGATGACTGCGATCCCTATGTTGATGATTTGGACGCGGTACTTGTTCCTAAGCACCTTTCTACCAAAGAGGTCATTTTTTGTAGCCATAGGGAGGACGAGTTGCGTAGCCGACCACTTCAGTGAATCTAAAAGTGAGTTGCAGTTAAGGGAAAGGGGGAGGCGACAGTAGAATCGAAGTCGAACTCCAACGATAGCTATTAGTCGTGCTTTTTTGCATTTTGTTTTATTTTATGCGGAATGTAACTATTGAATAATGAACTATTTTGCACTTGTTTTTGGATTATTGTTTTGGTTTTTTTTTTTTTTTTTCATATCTACATATTTTGCTTGTATGTTTTTGTGTTTTTTTGTGTAGGCCACCCGTTCAAGAATTACACTACAAATTCAAGCTTAAACGTATAGGTGGATGACCCTAACTTGCTTTGATGAGCATATTCAGAAAAGTACGGACCAAAATTTAATACGACATTCTAATAATTTCGTAAATATTAAATAAATATATTTACCGGGCTCACGCGTTAAAATTGTGATCCCAAAACCACTATTTTTCGACACCACTAAAAATGGACTATTACAAGGTACATGCATTATTATATCCTAACACAATTCATATCCAATTCTGTGTATCAATTAAATCATACAACTTCCTTTTCTATTCAATCTAGTCCATGTCTCAGTATTTTTAGCTCAATATGTATTAACAGTTTACCTTAATATTATATAATAAAATATATCATGAATATGCTTTAACTACAATTAGTTTCAGGTCATAGAAATTCAAATCAAAAGCTCGTGTCATCTGTTGTCGACTCTCGCCTTCCTTTTCCCATTCGATGATTTTGCACCTTTTTTAGCTACGAATAATAATTCAATAATGGTATAATATCAAATTCTATTCAAATCACATTTAATTACAAGGTCATGCATATTTTACAAATTATTCAATTTAATCCTCTTTTTCGATGATCAATCAAATTCATATACCAATACTATTCAATCAGTCATGATCAAATATCAATTAATTAAATATCTCAAATTTCAATTCATCATATTCAATTTATCAGTCAATTTATCATTTTTTACTATTTAGTCCATATCATACCCTTTGTACCAAATTATAAATAATTCAAATTACAATCATGTAAAAATGATTTCATAGTTTAAGAACATATTACAAATACATATAACCATACCATATGAACTTACTTAGTTAAATTAGTAAACAAGCTGAAACTTTAAGGACTATTCAACAATTTTGTCCTTTCTCAAATTATTTCCAATTTGGTCCAATTTTCAATCTATACAATTATACCATTCAATTTATTGATACAACTGGTACAATTTATTCAACAATCAGTGCTTTGGAAGTTTGCTTTAGGTCCTAATTTTAATTTCCTTGTTTTGGGATTTTCTATTAATTTTGACTTTAGGTTAAGCTGGAACCTTAGGGCTTAAATCAATTTCTTTGTTGGGTTATGACAATTACGAGCCTAGTGGTTTAGTGGTTAAGCACTTGGTTACTCTTTGGGTCTTAAGTTTGAATTTTTTTATGCGCAAATATGGAATATTTTTGCTTGGACTTCTCATGTGTGTTAGAGTTTTAATTAAACTCTATTAAAACTAAAATGTGGGGATAGATTAGTTAAAATTTTGTTATTTTATTTTATTTTATTCTATTTTAAAATTCAAGTCTATCAAATCCTTATATTCCCACTTTTCTTAAAACCGTTTGTTCCCTCTCCCCTTTGCACGATTTTTTTCACTTTTTCTATTTGTTTCTTAAAATCCCATCTTTTTATTTTCTTTCTTTCTTTCATGCTTGCTTTTGTTTCTTTTGATTGTCGTTGGAGCATAGTAGGGTTTGCTTTGATTCTTCTTTTCTGTTGTAAATGATTTAAGTGTAAGTTAGTGTGATTGTTCTATTTTTGTTATTTTGATTCAATCGTTCTTTGCTTAAGGTAATGATTGTATTAGAGTTGTTTTTGTTTTTAGTGATCAATGTTCTTGTGTTGATTAGGCGAAGGAAGCGATAATTCGATCACTCTAGCAAAGTATGTTCCATTTTAGTCATTGTTTTCTTAGTGGTAATGACTCAAATTTTATTTTGGAGGCTACAATTTTGTTATATTAAGGCGCTGTTTGATTGGGTTTTTGACATATTGTTGGTACGATTTGTAACATAATTGTAGGTTTGTGAGTTCCCATTATTGGAGTTAGTTGACTACGCAATCACGTATGTGAAAGCGGCCCTAAAACGCGACAGAAATTTGATAAATCGTGAAACATGGGGATATTTTTCAAAACTGTCCAGTTCCACACGGGTGTGTATTAGGCTGTGTGGTAGGCCGTGTAACAGGCTATGTGGGGCACACGGTTGTGTATGTTTTTGCAACCCATGTGGCTTGGCCGTGTGAAATTTTACAGACCATGTGGACCACACAGGCTAACTTTTTGAGCCGTGTGGGCCACACAACTGTGTGAGCCCTTTTTGTTAGTTTTTGGGTCCGATTAAGGGTCGTTTAGGGGACTTGAAATTTGGGTTTGTAGGCATCGTATGAGGTCAAAAAACTGTAAGTATTAATTTGTAATTCCGTATGAATGAGTTTAAAAGATATAATAAGTAGGATAAGCTACAATTTAACTATATGCTATGATATGATCGACATGAAATATGTGTGTAAACGTCCCACGTGATATATGATATGTGTATGTACGATTTATGTTTATGATAATCATATGTTTGGGGTGGGTTATGATATGATAGAAGTGTATATGGCAGTCATACTGCAAATATAATGGCTATACAACAAATTTATGTATAGTAGCTCTGTAACACCCTAAACTCGGCTTGGACATTATGGCCAAATCTGGCGATGTCACATGAGAGTATTTTGAAAACGTGTTCTTATTGATTTGCTTTAAAACATATCTCTTTTACGCGGAAGCTTAAGAAAATATTTTAGTTTAGAAAAAAAAAGTTCACTTTTAGAGAAAACCGGATTCTAAATCTTGCTTATCAGTAACAAATCATCAACAGAATAAAAATCAAATTAAAAACCAAAAAAGTCCACAGTCCCCAAACATGTATATCAAAAACCTCCAACACATAACTAGAATAGGAAAAATAGCAGAAAACTAGTAAACCGTAATTTATACATATTTTTATCCCATACTTAGCATATTTTTGGATGATTTATAATAAGATTTAGTGAATTTGATGCTCCTAATCCTTTAAATTCATGTTTTATACTTAGCTGAGCATAGGAAGGTGAAAAGAGCAAGAAACGGGCCAAAAACGGACAAAATGGGGTTATTTCAGTATTTCACACTGCCTAGGCACTTTCACACGGGTAAACCACAAGCCGGTGTGAGGTACACGGGCAGGCCACACGCCCATGTGTCATGGTCGTGTCGACATTAAACCAAGTCAGAATTGCACACAACCTGAGCACTTTCATACGGGCGTGGCACACGGCCGTGTCCCTGTCGAGTCCAAGTCTAATTCTACTCAGAAAAGGTTAATTTTGAGGGTTTCGAAGCACTCCAAAGTCTATATAAACATCCTAGGAGAGGATTAAAGGAACACGCAGAGTAGAAGGCAGAAAACACTCAAGGATAGCCATCGGAATCAGCTCGGAAGCAGGATATACTTCAAGATTGAAGATCTCCATTCAATTTCCTCAGAAGTTCTTTGGGTTTCTTTATGTTTTGTTGTTTTCCCAATTTTAAGATGTTTTCCATTATTATGAACTAAACTCAATACCTAAGGAAGATGAAACCTAAGACGGATCTTATTATTATTTAAGTTATATGATAAATACTTGTTCTTATTCTTAATTGTGAGTTTTAATTCTTGCTTTAATATTTCAGGATATTAATTCAAGTTTTGATATGCTTATTCAGTGAAGCAAAAGTCTCTGTTTAAGAGTAGATCTTTCATAACTAAGCGGAGTTGTATGCAATCCTAGAGATAGGATGACATAAATATGCCGGATTAGAGTCAAATCTAATAAGGGAATCCATAGATCTAGTTAATGCGACAATAGGGGTTTTAATTAGAAAGAGATTTCAATTAATTAACCTAGAGTCAGTTTTTTTTAGTCTCGAGAGAGATATTAACATAAATTAGGGATTTCTACGGATTAAGACAAGTGAATAAATCATCTAATTTAGAAAGTAATAAGTGAAGTCTACGTGGATTATTCATTAGGTATTGTCTTCTCCATCGGTTTTCCAAAAGTATTTTCAACTTTCATCTCTGTCGTATTCTTAGTTAATTAGATAGTTAATTTTTAGTTTAAAAAACATCCATTTAATTATTGGGCTAGATAATAAAAAGATAGTAATTACTAGTACTTTTAATCCTTATGGATACGATATTTCCAGTCTCACCATAACTATACTACTGTTCGATAGGTGCGCTTGCTTTAGTCAAATTTTTTAGTTAGTTTCACGACCATCAAAAACAGTCCAGAATTTTACGAGTGGCCACCGTCGAGACCTTCATTGCACCAATCCGCCTAATGCTAGGGATTACCTGAACAGATTAAACAGAAAAAGGGTGAGTTTTCGCAAACTCAGTGTGTAATCCCCACAGAAAATATACACACAGTACAATATCCAAAATTAGTCATATGTTTATACGTAATTCGGGCCTGAGCCCTTTACAGAATCGGTGAGGACCTTAGCCCACTCAGATACAGAATTAGATACAAATTAAGACCTTAACCTATCTCAAATATAACATGCTGAACAAAACAGAATAACAGAGTCCTACCCACCAGCCTCTACACACCAACTCCGCCCAACCCTACACACTATGTGGGGATAAAATCGACCCACCCATCCCTACACACCATGCTATACTAAAATGCGGCACATAATCAAATAATTGTAGCTGAGTTGCAAGATATCAAACCTAAGAGCCTTTCAGAATACTTCCTCCAAAACGTCAACCCAACCCCCATGCAATGCAATATACAAATATGACATGCTAATATGCAATATATCAGATTATACAATCATTTCAAATATCACAGTTCATGCTTAGTACAGAAATCAGACAGTCAGAATACTCGTTTAGGAGTCTAAGTAACGCTTACCGACCCTACAGTAGGTCCACAGTCGACTTGGGCGACCCGTGCAACATTACAGATCACTTTAGAAAAATAGACTCACGCACTCCTATAGCTTGCCCGTGTGGGCCCATACGTCCGTGTGGCCCACACGAACCAAATTAGCCTTGGCCGTGTAGATCACACGGCTTGGCCCAGAATTTCACACGCCCGTGTGGTTTACCCTTATGGGCCCACACGCTCGTGTGGCCCATACAGTCTAAAAAATTGAGCCCGTGTGTTGCATACGACCATACTCGGCCATCACAAGGCCGTGTCACCTGCGCACGGCCTGGATCATTTATCACACGGTCATGCTGTGGCTCACAGCCTTACACACTGCCACACGGCCGTGTGGCGTCGACAAAATAATTTTTTAGATTTTTTCTTTTCTCATTTTCTATGTTTTCAGGTACACACTTGGTTCGTTTTTGTTGCTAACCCAATCCCGAGCACTTTAGAATCTAAAATCGATAATCTTGAGTCTAAGATTAGTCACTTAAAATGAGTAATTACGAGTAGACAAAACCTCAATCTTAACGAAACCCCTACCTTTGAGCGAACACTGATAAAAACGCACTTCGTCAACACCATTTTGGGAATCACAGCAGCTTCACAGACTTTCTAAACACGAAAACACTCCTCTTAGTAATGATTCGTGAAGAACTGATAAAATTAATCAAAAAACATCACTTACCAACCACGCACTAACGTAGAGGGGAAAAGGTGAAAAAGAAAACGAAATTAATAGAATGACACAGAGGTTCGACAGGAAGAAAAAGAGGAATTGAAGGTATAAAATTTGCAGAGTTGAGGAAGGGTGCCGAATTTGCCAAAACAAAAACCAAATAATCAGAATTAGATTTTCTGATAACCCTCAACTCACATTCCCTTCATTTTCTCCACTGAACGCTCCATTATCACCATTTCAATTCCAATCAAATTCATTTGCCCCTCTACATACCACACGCAAAAAGAAACACTCCCTTACTTGCACAAAGATTCGAACACAAGACCTCCCGCATTTTGACATTCCACCTAACTAGCAGACTAGTAGGCCCATTCTGACATATTTTACAAACAATAAAATATAAGCCTAATGGACCAAGTTCAGGCTTTATTCATAAAAATACCAAAATTTAACCCAAGTAAGGCTTGAACTTGGAACCTTTCATACACACCCAGAAAACTTAACCACTAACATAAACAGATGTTTGGCAAATTAATGCAGTAGCATATACAAATATTTTGGGGCATTACAATTCTACCCCCTAAAAGAAAATTTCGGCCTCAAAATTTCACCTGATCAGAAAAGGTAAGGATACTGCTGACGCATTGAATCCTTTGGCTCCCAAGTGGCCTCCTCGATGCTATGATTCCGCCACAGCACCTTCACTAAAGGGATAGACTTTCTTCCCAGAACCTTAACATCGCGATCTAGAATCTGAACCGGCTTCTCCTCAAATGTTAAATCTGGCCTAACCTTAATTTCCTCCATAGAAACTATATGCGTGGGATTAAAGCAGTAGCGTCCCAACATTGAGACATGAAAAATATCATGAATGCAATCTAAATCTGGTGGCAGTTCCAACTGATAAGTAACTGGTCCTACTCGTCTCAGAATCCGGTATGGCCCAATAAACAGAGGGCTTAGCTTGCCCTTGCGACCGAACCTCAGCACCTTCTTCCATGGCAAAACCTTGAGAAAAACGAAGCCTCCCACAAAAAACTCTATCTCTCGACGCTTCAGATCTGCATAGGACTTCTGCCTATCAGAAGTCTCTTTCAGTCGATCTTGAATCAATTTAACTTTATCTTCAGTTTCAAAAACTAATTCTGGACCTAGAACACGTCGCTCACTCAATTCAGACTAGCACAAGGGAGTGCAACACTTACGACTATACAAGGCCTCGTAATGTGCCATCTGTATACTAGACTGGTAGCTGTTATTGTAAGCGAACTCTGCTAATAGCAAGTGCTTCTCCCAACTACCTCAGAAATTGATAACACAACTCCTCAACATATCCTACAGTATCTGAATCACCCTTTCCGACTGACCGTCTGTCTGAGGATGGAAAGCAGTACTGAAGTCTAACTTTAAACCTATAGCCTCATGTAACTTCTTCTAGAATCGAGACGTGAAATGAGGATCCCCATCAGAGATGATCGAGACAGGTACCCCATCTGGACTCATTATTTATGATATGTAGAGCTTAGCCAATTTCTGTAGAGAGAAGTCTGTCCTAACCGGGATGAAGTGAGTAGATTTGGTCAATCGATCCACGTTGACAGAATCTTTCTTAGTGGGTCATAGAGGCATCCCACTAACGAAGTCCATCATTACTCGCTCCCATTTTCATAGCGGAATCTTAACTGGCTGCAGCAAACCCGAATGTAACTGATGCTCAGTCTTAACCTGTTGACAATTCAAACAGCGAGCAACGAAGTCAGTAACCTCACGCTTTAACCCTGGTCACCAGTACAATTCCCGAAAGTTTTGGTATATCTGATTTTTGCTGGAATGCTTGGCATAAGGACTACTATGCGCCTCTTTCAGAATCGACAGTCTCAAATCCCTATCATTCGGTATACAAATCCGACCGCGGAAACACAATACCCCATCATTGTTAATCCCAAAATCAGTAGTGGCACCATTCTCAACCTAACGGAAACGCAACTCTAGATACTTATCTCTCAACTGATTATCTCTGATTTGATCAATCCAAGTCAGTTTAACCTGAAGTTCTGCCAATAGACTCCCCTCATCGAAAGGACTAAGTCGAACGAACATCGCTCTTTGATCGGTTATGGCTCTACGGCTCAATATATCGGCCACCATATTGGTCTTACCAGGATGGTACTTAATGGTACAATCATAATCTTTAAGCAGCTCCACCCATCTACACTGCTTAAGATTTAACTCCTTCTGAGTGAGGAGATACTTAAGTCTCTTATGATCAGTGTAGATAGTACACTTCTCACCATACAAGTAGTGCTTTTAGATTTTCAAAGCGAACACTACCGCAGCCAATTTCAAATAATGCGTCGGATAATTTGCCTCATGCGTCTTGAGCCGAAGAGACGCATAAGCAACCACCTTATCATCCTGTATTAGAACGCAACCTAGAACCACATACGACACATCACTGTATAACACAAAGTCTCTACTAGGCTCAAGCTGTATCAGAACAGAGGCTTATGTCAAAATAGTTTTGAGCTTACCAAAGCTTTCCTGCTGTGCATCAGTCCAAACAAAAGGAACTCCCTTACGTAGAAGCTTAGTCATCAGAGCTGCGATCAAGGAGAACCCTTCTATGAAACGTCGATAATACCCTGCCAGCCCCAGAAAGCTACGGATTTCAGACACATTCCTCAGTTGTTTCGAATCCAACACAGCCTCAATCTTATGAGGATCAACATGAATCCCCTCAGAAAATACCACATGCCCCAAAAAAGTTACTTCTCGAAGCTAAAACTCACACTTACCGAACTTCGCATACAGCTGTTTCTCACGAAGAGTCTGTAGTACCACTCTAAAATGCTTATCGTGCTTGTTTTCAGACTTAGAATATGCCAAAATGTCGTCAATGAATACCACTATTAATTGATCCAAAAAGGGCTGGAACACTCGGTTCATCAAGTCCATAAATGTTGCCGGTGCATTCGTCAACCCAAAGGGCATCACTAGGAACTTGTAATGACCATAACGAGTCTTAAATGTCGTCTTATACACATCGGCCTCCTTGACTCTCAACTGAGGGTAACCCGAACGCAGATCAATTTTAGAAAAACATAGAAGCCCCTCTGAATTGGTCGAATAAGTCGTCTATCCTCGAAAGTGGATGCTTATTATTGATCCTTAGCTTGTTTAGCTGTCGGTAGTCGATACACATCCTCATTGTACTATATTTCTTCTTTCCAAACATAATAGGTGCTCCCCACGGAAACACACTAGGACGACTAAACCCACGATCTAATAGCTCCTGAATCTGAGCCTTAAGTTCCGTCAGCTCTTTTGGTGCCATTCGGTAAGGGATGATGGATACCGGAGCTGTGCCAGGAATCAACTCAATCCTAAACTCCACCTCTCGGCTCGAAAGCAACCCTGATAGTTCTTCAGGAAAAACGACTGGAAAGTTCCTCAAGGTTTCGATGTCCTTAATCGAAGAGTGCCCAAAACTAGAAATACTAACGTAGGCCAAGAATGCCTCACACCTTTTACTCACTAACTTTTCCACTACCAACACAGAAATCACATTTGTCAGATAGTCACGTCGTTCTCCAATTACAACTACCTCGTTGTCCTCTTTAGTCCTCAAGACAACCCTTTTTGTCTCACAATCTAGACTCACCCAGTGCTCAACCAGCTAATCTATTCCCAGAATCAGATCAAACTCCCCAAACAGAAGCTCCATTAGATTAGCCAGAAATATTGTCCCTTGAACCTCTAGCGAAACGTCTCTATACACTCTACTAACCTGAACAGATTGCCCCAAAGGACTTAACACTGTTACCTCACTATCAGTACTCTCGACTGGAATCCCCAAAGTCTCAGACATAGAACTAGCTACATAAGAGTGTGTAGAGCCTATGTCTATCAATTCAAGATAAGGTACATTAAATATTAAAAATGTACCCGCAATGACTTCCGGAGCTTCTCTGTCCTCATGACGACGAGCAGAATAGACCAAAGTAGACTGTCTCGCCTCAGTCGGTCTAGCACCTCTACCTGGTGCTCTCTGTCCTCTGCCTATGCCGTTACCACCCCTAGCTTGACCGTGGCCCTTAGGTGACTGCTGGACTATTACTCTCGGCGGCTGTGCAGTCCCACTAACAGGAGCTTGCATCTGACTAGTTCTCAATGAATAGTATCTAACCCGATGCTCAGTTGACCCTCACCTTAAACATGACCCAGTATTCTTCCAACACTCGTCTGGATGGCGTTTACCACAGTGCCCACAATGCGCCACTGCAGTAGGTGCAACAGGAGGCCCAACTCTCACTGGCCCATCAGACCTGTCCATTTTCTTAGGCTTCATCCCAGAACTCGAGGGCTCCAAATCTCTTCTATTTTTTCCTCTTCCTCAGCTTTGGCACTCAGCGCGCTTTACTTCTTTGGTGATCTTCGCCTTCTCAACTAGAACAGAGAAATCACGCCCCCTCTACGGAGCTATCAGAATTCGTAAACTGTCCCTGAGACCGTCTTCAAATCGGACACAACACTAATACTCAATCGCCACCATGTCTCATGCATAACGGCTTAATCTCAGGAACTAAGCCTCATAATCGGCCACCGAATGATCTCTCTGTGTAAGATTAATAAACTCACGTCTCCTGGCATCAATATAATTGGCTCCCACATACTTACTCTAGAACGTAGTCTTAAAATAATCCCAAGTCAATCGGTCGGGTTGTATGCCTTCCTTAACCGTCAGCCACCTCTGGTATACCTCGTCACGTAGCAGAGAAATAGCCCCATTAAGCTTTTGCTCAGCAGTGAAGTCCAAATCGTCCATAATTCTTTCCGTGGCCTCCATCTAATACTTGGCCATGTTAGGGGCGACTCTAGCAACACCCCTGAATAATTCAGCCCCATTGGACCGGAGTCGTTCCATAATCGACCCACAGCCCCCAGATCCAGTATTGGGCCCAGCAACCCTCTCTAAAATCTTTAACATAACCTGGGACAATGCGTCGTCCCCAGCCGTGTGATCATGAGACCCAGTCTCTGTAATAGATGAAACCGGTGTCTCGCTTGTAACAAGATTCGCCATGCTGCCTAAAGATAAGGACTCAGCTCGAGTCCCTACGGCCTCTACCTCAGCCTCTAGTACCCCGTCCGCGGATACCTCGTGCGCTCATTGTAAATTTCAGAATTTATTTGTATTAACAGTTTTATGCATTAGTTTCAGTTCCGATATTTATTAACAGATATTTTATGTAGAACAGCACCAGAAGTTTAAAGTCTGTTATCGCGAATCGTAGTCTTACTATAGTTTACAGCATGCACCATCTATAGTGTTTTCAGTATAGTATACTACCTATAGTTGTTTCAAACATACTAGTAGTATTTTCAGATAAACTTTTCAGAGTTTTCAAAACACTTACAGGATCAGCACCAGAGACTCGGTGTGCCACATACTCAGTCAAAAATATTTCAACCTATTTAAAATTATTTCTTTAAAACCAAGCTTAACACCTAAATGCACAGCTGAGTTTTGCTACATGACTCTGATACCACTAAATGTAACACCCCAAACCTGGCCTGGAAGTTATGGCCGAATCTGGCGATATCACATGAGAGTGTTTTGAAAATGCATCGCTACATTAAAATCGTTCCTGTTATTATCTTTTACTTAGTCCAGAAAACGTGTTCTCATTGATTTGCTTTAAAACATATCTCTTTTACGCGGAAGCTTAAGAAAACATTTTATTTTAGAAAAAAAGTTCGCTTTTAGAGAAAACTGGATTCTAAATCTTGCTTATCAATAACAAATCATCAATAGAATAAAAACTAAATTAAAAACCAGAAAAGTCCAAAGTCCCCAAACATTTACATCAAAAACCTCCAACACATTTCTTCAAATTTCTTCACATTCTTATCATTCTCAATTTTTTCTCATTAGTCATAACTTGAAAAAAAAATTAGGATTTTATTCCACAAAAATGTATGAGACATTCAAAAGAGTCCGGTAGAAATAAATATTCTGCTTTCATTTTTTTATAAATTACACCATGAAAGTGAAAAAAGACTGTTCAAATCACCGGCCTGAATAGTTTTGGGCAAGCTAAAAACAATATTCTCTATAAGAACTTTCATCTCAAGTTGTTGGAGAATATATTGCAAAACAATTCTTTTGGATACGAGTATAGGATAATTTGCTACTATCAACTATCACAACTTTTATGGTTAAAAATAAGGTGATGAATATTGAGGCATATACAAAGTCGTTTTCTCCAGACACTAAACGATTTCTTAATAAAAAATTAGACACGACAGGTTTTAAAATTTTTAAAATCTATTAACAATAAATATATGAAAAAAATAAAATATTGGTTACAATAATGTTTAAAATTTTATTATCTCTCTTTTATAAATTTTGATTAAAATAATAGACATTTTCAGAACTTATAAAAATTACGTAAAAAGTATAAAATAAATTTCAATAAATAATAATTAAACCAATTATTAATGGTTTAAAATGGTAAAAAGGAACATTTAAATTTTTTATAAAATAATTGTTAATTAATATAAATTCTTTTGTTTTTTTGAATAATATGATTGGTATATTATAAATAAAGGATCAAGACAAAAAGTTAATACCCAATAGAATTGGGCTCAGTTTTGCAGACTGTACCGAAAAGCAAAGGGTGGGCTACACATAGGAAATAGCCCAACAAGACTTAAAACAAAAGAAAACTAAAGCAAAAAATGAAATAATAAATAAAAGAAAAAGCAACCTACGGTCATTTCCCAGTCTAATTAGCTAGCTGGACGCAATTAAAATCCCAACTTTCTATGCAGAAACATCACACCTGCTCAGTAGATAACAGTTACCAAAAAATCTTTCCACTATCTGCTATCATTTTCGATTCTCTCCTCATTTGAAACCTCTTCAATTAGGGTTCCTTGGCCATTCCTCTTCCAAAGCAGCTTCATTGCAGATCAGCACATCCCTTACCAGATACATCCCTTCCCTTTTTACTAATGCTTCATTCGCTAGTTTATGGGCTTGAATATTTTCTGGTCTTTGAATAAACCGAAAAATGATTTCTTGAAATAGAGATTTACAACTCTGGATATCTCTGATAATCGCTCTGACAATCGATTTATCCATATCTGTCGCTTGACATTTTTTTATGATTGTTTTAGAGTCCCCCATAAGCGTGACTGGTCTTATACCTGTTAAGATGCCTAACTTGGTTGCCTGTAAACATGCAAGTGCCTCTACTACAAACGGAGATGAGACATTGTATGAAGGGTCATTTTTGAGGCTTTAATCTCTCCCCTCCGGTCTGGAATGACAATCCCCGACGCTGATCTGGAATTATTTGCGTCAAAAACTACATCGAACTGTATTATGTCCCTCGTTGTCTCCTACTTTTGCCTTTGTGTTCTGGCAGTCCCCAAGGTACGCCTTTTCTCGCACACTCCTTCTAGTTCAGTTAAATAGCTCTGTATTTTCTGTACTAGATCCCTTCCTTATGCGAGTTTTCTTCCATGCACCATTTGGTTCCGCGAGCTCCAAATAACCCATAGAGCACAGTAAAACATCCGACATTGTTCCTTAGTGCCTTTTTCGAAAACCCAAGCAAGCCATATCCTGATATTTTGATCTAGATATTCTGTAACCCAAGCCATATTAAGATTCTTCCATACTATAATTCTTGAAGGGCATTGCTGAAAGATATGGAAGTTGTCCTCTTTCTCGGAGCAACATCGAGGACATCTCACATTTGTGGTTATTCGCTTGCATCTGAGATTGACTACCGTAGAGATATAGTTCCAGGATATCCACCAGAATAGAAGTAGATTTTTTTATGAAAGTTGTAAATTCCATAGTTTTCTGTAGAATTCTTTAGTATCGGTCTATAATAAATAGCTATTAGGATCTGAATTAGCCTATTGTAATAGTTTATAGGCGCTCCGTATTGAGAATTTACTGGAAGGTTCACCTTTTCAAATGAGCAGGTCTTCACAATCTGTTACTGCAAGTGGAATCTACAAAATTCTTTGAGCAATGTCCGTTTGAAAGGTATTAGTAACAACCTCCGTTTTCCACATCTTACTTGTACCATCAATTAAATCTGATACTAATTTCAACTCTTCATTGTCATCTCTGTTCTGCCAAATAATAGGTTCTACCCCTGGAATCCACCGACTGTCCAAATGGAGATGGCATTTGTTCTCCCAACTCTCCAACTTAGCCCTTGCAGAAGAAGTCCCTTTACAACCCAAATACTCTTTCAGTTAAGAGAAGGTAAACTCCCCAACTTTGCACTTAGAAAATCAGACCGCGGATAATACTTTGCTTTAAGAACCCTGGCTAAAAGTGAATTTGGATAATTAAAAAGACGCCAACCCTACTTAGCTAACAACGCGATATTAAACTGGCTAAGATTACGAAAACCCAAACCTCCATTTTCTTTTAAACTGCAAAGATTTTTCTAAGAGCACCAATGAATTCCCCCCTTTTCATGTCCCTTTTGCCACCAAAATTTCACAACAATTGATTCCATTTCATCGCATAAAGATTTTGGGAGTAAGAAGCAAGCCATTGAATATGTCGGAATGGCTTGTAAAATAGCTTTAATGAAAACTTCTTTTCCACCATGCAATAAAAATCTAGTACATTAATTGTCAATGAGCTGCTTTAGCCTATCCTTCAAAACTTGAAAGGATTCCTTCTTCTTTCGTCCCACCATGTTCGGCAAACCTAGGTATCGTTCTGGCTCAGTTGAACTTCGAATTCCCAACAAATTGACAACCAGTCTTCTTTCTTCCTACATCGTGTTTTTACTGAAAAATAGTTGATTTATCAAAATTCACACACTGTCCCGAACATCTTTTATACTCGTAAGATCTCCTTAAGTACAGTAGCCCTCTACTTGTTGCCTCCCCAAATAGAATGCAGTCGTTTACAAATAATAAATGTGACACCTGTGGACCTCTTCTACTTACCTTGACACCCTTCAGAAATCCTTATTCTGTAGCTATTCTTATAAGACTAGAAAGGCCCTCTCTATATATTAGGAAAAGAAACAAACTCAAAGGATTACCCTATCGAAGTCCCCTGGTTAGACAGAATGTTACTCTAACATTTCCATTGACCACAACCTTATATGAAACAGTAGACATGCATTTCATAATAGTATCAACCTATCTTTGAGCGAATCTCATTTGAATCATTATCTCCCTGACAAAGTTCCATTCGACCCTGTCGTAAGCCTTACTCGTGTCTAGTTTTACCTTCATATAGCCCTTTTTCCCCACTTTTTCCTGTTTTAGAGTATGCAATATTTCGTAAGCTAGCAATACATTATCCGAGATTAATCTTTCTGAAACAAAGGCACTTTGAGCATTATCAATGCATTTATCAATAACTCCTCGAAATATGTTCGCTATAGCTTTCGCCATTATTTTATAAATAACATTACATAAACTAATAGGCCTAAACTGTGACATATTAGATGGGTTGTTAATTTTTGGAATGAGCGCAACTTGAGTTGTGTTAATTGAACTGACCTCTATGTCTCGATTCAAGAATTGTAGACACAATGAAACTACTTCCTCTCCAATAAAATGCCAACACTTTTGATAAAAGATAGTTGGAAATCCATCCTCACCCGAAGCCTTTGTGAGTCCCATTTCAAACAAAGCCTCGCGAATCTCTTCTCCTGTATATTGCTCAATAAACTTTTATTTTCTTCATCATAGACACATCTATTAATACCCGAGAGTAAATAATCAAAATTTTCCTGATTCCCTGATGTAAACAATTTCTAAAAGTAGGACCTTGTTATTTCTTCCATTTTCTTAAGATCTCTCGTTTCCATTTCATATTCATTTTTTAACTTACTAAACATGTTTTTCCTCCACCTCTGGGTTGCCTAACTATGGAAAAAAACTGTATTTTTGTCGCCTAATTTCAACCAATTCAATCGGGCCCTTTGCTCCCAATATATTTCATCCTTCTCGATTTCCAAATTTAGCTGAATCTTTGTATTGATCATCTTCGCCATGTTAGTATCATCCCTTTCAACTTCAAGCAATTATGATAACTTTGCTGTTAAATATTCCTTTCTCCATTTTTCCTACAGAAAATCACCTGATGCCGTTACCCATAAATGTTTAGCTTCGTCAATAAAGGAATCCTCCAAAAACCACCAGGCTTCAATTCTGAAACAATTTCCATTTCGTCGTCTTCCTTTTTTTTGTATCAATTAAAAGAGGACAATGATCAGAAAAAGAATGCACCAGATGCTGAACTTTTACCTCAGAAAACAAAGAAATCCATTCATCATTGGCAACCCCCTATCCAGACATTCTTGTATTTTTTTTTCTTGTAGATTACCTCTCTCCCATGTGAACCATCTACCCAAGTACCCTACATCATTCAGTTGAAAAAACTCCAAAGCTTTCTGAAACATTTTCGTCCTTCTTTCATCTCGGAGCAGGTATCCTTTTTTTCAAAACCATACATAATTTCATTGAAATCTCCACATACTAACCAAGAGACAGTCTCTCCATTATATAGATTTTTCAAGACAGCCCATGAATCTTCTTTATCTTGTGCATACGGAGTTCCATAAAAACTTGTAAATCGCCAATTAACCTCTCTTTCATTATCATTCACCACCACATCAATATGCCTTTTAGAGAAATTCTGTAGTGAAATATTAACGTCATTCCACCAAGCCAAACATAACCCTCCTCTAGTACCCTCCGGGTCCACCTCAATACCATTCACCAAACCACATCTTCGTCGAACTCTTTACATCTGAATTCCATAAAGTTTCGTCTCCATAAAGAAGACTATATGGAGATCACAAGACTTCGCAAATGCCGAAGCCTTCGAACTATCCGTGGACTCTCCAATCCACGGACATTCCAGCTTAAAATTTTCATTGCACCCGGTCAGCTTGCCACTTGGCAGCCGCTGATGATATGTGATCAAGATCCACTAATCTCCTATTTCTTACTGGGGTATTATTCATCTCCTCATTCCTTAGTAAATCATCAAGCTCCCCTCTAGATCTTTTCTTACCCTCATCTCCTACTAGGGCCACAACATCCAAATCGTGATCCATCACATTTAGGGCGTGATCAGTCAATGAACTATCCTGCTTTGTACCAACACGTGCTAAACCGCCTTCTAAATTAAAACCAAGAACTGGATCAACAAACTTCCCATAACTTTTCCTGTGCTCCACCCTCTGCTGTCTATTTGCAGATCCCCTGTTTATCTCATGAATTTCACCCGTAACCCCCTCACCTTCTTCTAGTAACCAAACACTGTTCATAGCTAAAGCTCTTCAAGATTGTGCTTTTATTGATAAATCCCACCCCATTTCAACGATTTCCACTCTAAGGGTCATTTTTGCCTCACAAAAAGAATCATTATGACCCAGCTTCCCATAATAGAAACAGAAAAGTGACAACCTTTCATATTTAAAACTAACATATGAACGCCTCCCACGAAACTCGATTTGTTTCTTCATTTTCAAGGGACGTCTGATATCAATTTAGACCCTGATCTGCATAAAATTCCTATTTTCTTTCCCCAGATTTGACACATCATATTCCATAAAATAACCCAAGAAATTTCTTAATTGCACTGCTAAATTTTCAGAAAAGAAACCAATAGGCACATAATGTATCTGAACCCAGAAAGGGGTCAACACTAAAGGCACTTGCAACGGATCCTCCCCCCAATGCAGCTTATAAAGTATCAGCAAATGATTATTAAAGGTCCATGAGGAGCCTTTCAAAACCCTCTCCATATCCATAGAATGAAAAAAATTGAAACAGAAATCTTTTTCCCCCAGATCTCGGATTCGAACGCCCCAAACAGGATGCCACAAATTTGCTATAGTGCTTTTCATGGATGGAAAGTGAATTATGCTTGCTGTGAGAAAACACCCCACTAATTGAAAAAACTCCCCCCTTCTTTCTGTACCGAGATCTTCTTGAATTTGAATAGCAACATCTTCCTCTTCATTGATCGTTAATTGGGCTAATTCATTCTCCATTATTTTTCAGGGACACAACGCAGATAACCAAAAGAAAAAGATAAAAGAACAAGAAAACCTAAATTCTTGCCAGAGGCGGCAGACACAAGCGTGTTAAGATAGCAGACTTTTTTAATTAATATCAGTTCTAATATTAAAAAGTTTTAAACCTTTTACAGAATATCTTTAAAAAAATTTAATACTCCTTACAAATTTAAAACATATCAATTTTAATATTTTAAAGGTTTTAAACAATTTTTAAAAATAAATATAAAAACAGTTCTTAAAATTTGTATTTTAATTTGAATATTTAAAAAATAAATAATTTTTAAAAAAGGTTATGGATTTTATTTAATTTTTCAATTTGAAAAAATGTTAATTTTTAATTTTGAATATTTAAAAAAACTAAGTTATTTAAATAATATTAGAAAAAAATAAGATTTAATTTAAATATTTAAATTTGGTGTATTATACTTTGTCATCTTTCATATTTATAGTTTATGTAAACTTTTAACACAATTTCAATTTTTAGTTATATATATTTCAAATGTTAACCTAATATATAATATATTTGAATTTGATTATTCAAATTTGTACTAAGTTTTAATAAATAAAAATAATATATATTTATATTATATTATATTAATAGATTGAATCAACCCATGCATCCCAGTTAGATAAGAATTACATTGCTATTTACACTGAAAGTTTACATTTTTTTTATTTTAATTAATTAAAGGCATTCATGGTAAATTTAGAGGACAATTGAATAGAAACTTTATTCTAAAAATTTAACAACTGAGTAGACATGAATGAATAGAGAATAGATTTGAAGTCGATATCAAGGAAGAACTTTGCTGCTCATATTTTGACCGAATTAATGAAGATATTCCCTAACCGTCCCCAAATTTTCCATGAGATGACCAGTTTTTGCTTTCTAATCTTGATGCTATTTTGTAATTCATACACTTTCATCTCTTTCTACCAAAAAAAAAAAAAAATTAGAAAGTTATCGTAAGATAAATAATTAACAAACTTATCCTAAAAGATGATTCGTTTTCTTCATAAATGTTTCCTTTCTTATTAAAATATTGGAACAACTTCATCTCTTTTACTTATTCTAATCATGATTTAATATCTATTGTTTTGGCATAAACTCCAACATTAATGATTAATAATTTCCAATGTCAGTTAACCAACAGAAAAGAAAAAGGAAGTTAAGACATCTTTTCTTTTTGGTGGGGATTATTTGTTTGTGTAGTCGATGATGTCGGAATTTTGTCGCAGTGATTCATGCATGCACGTGCGGTGGGGATGGCTCTTAAGTATATCATTTTGTTTTTGGTCGTTTTGTAATTGATTGGAATGGGTAATTAAGTCAACTTCAATTAGACTTTAGGGATAAATAAGTTCCTTTTTTTACTCTTTTTCTTTTTGCTGTTGCTCCTCTTCAAACATTAAGTAGTTTTAAGTTTTAATTTTAATAATTTCTTTAGAGTTTCTTATTTTTTTATATACCAAATTTAAGTTTTTAAATAAACTAGTATATATTAATTCATATTTATATTGTTGTCAGAATTGGATTAGACTATCGATTGAGCTAAGAACTAGTAGTTTGCCTAATTCATTCGATACTATAAAATCAATAAAAAAAATTGATGAATCGATAAAAAAGGGTTGGACCAAGAAAAAAATAGTTTAAATATTTAATTTTTTATTATAATTTATAAAATAAATGTTTATATTTCTATTATTAGTGTTTGCTACTTTTTTTTTCTCATTTTCTAGATTTTTTTTAATTTTATGATTTTTAATTTTTTTTGAAATTTTTTTTTCATAATTGAATAAAAAATTAATGATCTAACAAATTCAACTAATCAATATTATTTATACATAGTTGCATATTATGCGCTATGTATTTATGTGATGACTAGTTAAAAGATGAAAAGAACAATACTCCATTTACTTCAAGTTTCAAATATAACATAGAACTCTTAATTACCACAAATTGTGCATACAATGTTGTTCATAATTTGTTAATTAAGTCTAATCGACCTGCTGAACAATTTGTTTGTGTTTTTTATTCGGAATGTTGTGTAAGATTGATTCACTTGTAAATCAAACTAATTTTGAAATATAATTGTCATAAATATTTGATATGGCTTTATTCATAATTTAATTTTGGTTATTTAAGTTTTAATTTGCATGTATATAAGTTGTGGTTAGACATATTCAAAGGTCAAAGTACTTACTAAAGTTTGAAGGTTTACTCAAAATATTAAAAAGTTCGGACAAAAGTACAAGACCAAAAGAAATAAGTTTATTGAAAAAAAAAACACATTTAAAAAATTGAGTATAAGATTATTCAATTCAACATAGTTTCTATCAAAATAAGCCTAAATAACCATAATTTAAAAAATTTAAACACAAAATGGCCTCGTAAAAAAATTTAAAGTGATCCAAACCTAAAATAACTCAAATTCAAAATAAACCCAATACAAAGTAACTTACCTAATTAATATGGATACTTAAAATACATATATTCCCTTTTAAGCCAAAAAGGAATCTTTCTAGCTTAGGAATAATTTAGGCAATTTGAATGAGGGATGAAAAATGGAAATCACAAGGGAAAAAGGAAAAGGTTGGATTCACACACTGTGAAATTGAAGGGAGACATGAATGACATAATATTTCTTGCAATTTCAAAGATAAAGAAAATAACCAGAGAGGAAAGAATAGACAATGAATGATGTACAATGTACCTACTCTATGCGTATAATTAGGCAGCTTTGTCCTTATTTTCTACAACAACAACCAAAATAAATCAAAAGATGAATTGCTCTGATGGTATCCTCTTGAATATATATTGTTATTTTCTTTTATTAGCTTTCGGTCGAATATTTTACATAATATAGTCTTTTTTTCAATCAATAAATAGGAGGATAATGTGCTTCTACGTACTCGAATCCACATCCTCTTGCATTGACAATACTACTCATGCCAATCAAGTTAAAACTTAATCGAATATTTAATTTTTTACTAACAATTTTATAATACAAATCAATTCTAGCGAAAGATTAAAATTTGATTATGTAATAAACTTTTGGATTGAGGTGATTAAAAGTTAGTGGATTAGTGAATGATTGATGGATAAGGTGGAGAAAATAAAGTCCTCACTTTTGAAGCAAAAAATTAGGCATAAATAGGAGAATAAAAGTGGGTTTAAGATTAATTATTGGACCAAAAACTCGTTGATTAAAGACAAAGAAACCAAATCCATAAAAGACTATAAAGGAATTTGGCCGACCAAATCAATAAAAAAAAATTCAATTATAATTTCTTTGAGGTGAAAATCTTAGGAATTTTCTAAAATGTCACCTCCCAATGGAAACAACCCCAAAAACTTTTGGCATTAATCAAAACTAAACTTCATTAATTAGTACGTTATAAAGCCAAAGGAAGATTTATAATAATAAAAAGTAAGAAAAATAACAAAAGCAGATTCAGATCAACTTGTTTACTTAATATGTTGATTATATATAATGTCTCAAACTAGAATTTATAAATATATATTATTTTAATTTTAACTTGAAAAATAGAATAACATCATTTAAACCAATATTTGACAAAAATGTACAAATTATTCTCTAAAAAAGTAGCTATGAAAGTCTTTGTAAAACACAATGACACAAAAATAACATAAAGATGGCATGTATTAAAAATATCAAAATCTATATAAACAAATTATTAACATGTAAAAATATATTTATAATATTCTAAATGGAAGAAATTAACCCCGAATAAAAATATGGTATGAAAAATAACATTAATGTAATATGAATACCTTAACATGGCAAAATCGACACTATTACAATAACTCTCATTTTTCCGTCTAATGTATCTTTGCGTTAGTTTTTCTTGGTATTATTTTTTTCAATAATCATATTTATCTCCAATATCTTATATTCAATAAAAAAAATTTATATAATTTTTAACAAATTTTCTATTTATATTTGTAACACCATTGACTCAGCCTAAGAGTTTTGGTTAAGTCAAAAGCGTTATATTCGATCACCGAAGTGATCCTGTAAAGCCTCTCTTCTACTTGCACTGATTTGTATGAAAATTTGCTCTTTTATTCTTAGGAAAACATTCATTTGATTTAAATCAGCTTTACTTAACAATTCATTAAAAATATTATTAATGTGAAGACTTTGGAAACATGGTAAGGTTTTTAAGAAAGGACTTATCAAAACTTTTAAGAATTCTATAAAGCAGTGAAAACATTTAAAGTAATGGATTTCTAAATGGAAAAGCAAAACATGCAAATATCAAAGTATTATCTAAGTGTTATGCCTTAGAATGAATAAGTTAAACAACTTCACCCTAGATATAAAAGCGAGAAATAATTAATAACTACAATCTAGAAAACAATTAAAGAAAACTTTAATAAAAAATTGACCATCCCAGATTTTTTTTTCAAGTGACGATGGTCGTTCACTTGTTATCTGTGACGATGACCTTTACTACAATAACTTACCATTCTAATTTCCCGATTTTGATGTCTTTTTACTACAATAAAATATCATATTGGTCGACCTGATATGGTGGTTTACTAACCTACCATCCCGACTTATTCATTTTGGATGAATATGCTACCCACTTCATGCAGTACTAACTTTCGGTGTTGACTTAAATTGTCACTGTCTCCTACGGAACTCATCCGTTCTCCGTACCCAATTTCATGTAAATATGTACATATACTCATCATATCATACTCGTTATCAATATTTGGTACCATACTTATTTAGTACATTTATTGTCACATACTATCATTATTTGCCATGTTATTATGTATTCATTCATAGCAATATTCATATATACTCATATAATTTGTGCGAGTAAAAACAAATAGTGTCACATGTATAGGATTTTTATGTGAACTATCAAACCTAATTACCTAAAACATATACAGGTTCACATATATTAACATATAAGTAGTAGTTATGGAATAATATATGCATGTAATAAACTACAGGTTCGTATGTAACAATTAGGGTTCGCACATAACGTAACACCCTGAATTATTTAATTTTGTTTTTTTGTGAATTTTGATACAAATGAGTATCTGCAATTCTGTGGTTAAGTGTTCTGGGTGTGTGTTTGAGGTCTTGGATTCAAGTCTCATTTTTGGAAAATTCTATTACTTTTTTTATCCTAGCCTTGTCCCTATTAGGTGGGCTTATGTTATATTTTCAGTGAACTCATACTAGAATGAGCCTACTAGTTCAAATAGTGAGGTGTTAGCTTGCCTTAGGGTCTTGTGTTTGAATCCCCGTGTGAGTGAAGGATATTATTTTTGCTTTTGTGAGTTTGTATCAGTTTAGTAGTAGAGGTTTGGTGTAACTGAAACTCAGAGGTTGTTGGATGAAAATCTAATGTCGATTTTAGTGGGATAGGTTGGTTAGTGGGGAGTTGGGATTTTGGGTGTTTTAATTTTTATTTTTATTATTTTAATTTCTTTTTCCCCAAAAAATCCCCCTTTCTTTCTAGCATTCTGACGTTTTCTTTTTCTTTTTCTCTTTTCCCTTCTTTTCTCTGCTACTTTTTGCTTTGCTTTCTCTCTATTATGTTCAACCAATCGATTGTTTTAATCATTAGGGTTCGGTGTTTCAGTTGTTCGTCGTTCATCTTGGTAAGTCTGTAAGTTCATTTCATGTGGTTTTCGTTCCTTTTGAATAGGCGTGTTGGTGTTGTAGTTAGGGAGATTAATCTTTGTGAGTGTGTTACGTAGGAGAAGACTATGAAGCAGAGGATTTCATTACAATGGCATAATCCATGTTAGTGGTTTTTTGTTCGTTGGCAGTAAATGTGCGAATACGATTGGATATTATTCCAAGGCTTTATTTTGGATGGTTTCCGTTTGAGTTTCATAATATTTTTATTGAAATTGGTCGTTGAAATGTTGTTTTTAGGTTTCGCAGGTCTCGGGATTACTTTCACATCAAAAATGAGCCAGGTGTGAAATAAAAACTCGAGAAAATGAGGTTCGGTGAAAGCCAAAAAGTGGCCTATTAACGCCACACGGGCGTATGCCCGACCGTGTGGCTGGCCATGTACAACATACGGCCATGTGATGGGTGAGTATGTAGCAGTATGGGTCATACGGGCTAGGCCAATTTAGACACACACGGGCTTGTGGACCGTGGGCCAGGTCATTTGAGCCACATGGGCAAGGCCAATTTGGGCGTGTGGGCCCACACGGCCATGTGGGCCCAAAATTCTTAAATTTTCTCTAGGGTCACATACGTCGTTTCGGTCGATTGTAGGCCTCTCATAGGGTCGGTAAGGGCAAAACAAACCCTAATATATGATATCTATGATAGACTAATTTAAGCATTTAGAAATTGATATGTATAGACTAATTTAAGCATTTAGAAATTGATATGTATGATTTGACGGGTTCATAATAACATGTATGTTGTCTGCATATAACCATGCAGGATATGTTAATTATGTTATATCTATTATCTATTATTTGTATCTGTGTATGGGGTGAGATTTGTATATGTGGAGGAAGTGTTTTGTGAGGCGACATTTCGCCAATATACTAGCAGCTTCACCGCAACTATTCTGGTAAGTGTCGTAAAGACATTATGTGGTGTGCAAGGACGGGTGGGTGTTTTAAACCCCACATGGTGTGCTGAGATGGTCAGAGTTGGTGTGTAGAGGATGGGGGTAGGACTTTGCATATTTGTATGTTTTAATAATTCGATTCTGATATCATCTGATTCTATTAAGGACCTATGTCCATATCTGATCTGCTACGTGAGAAATCTGAGTTTATGTGCATGCATGTCTCTGTTAAGTTACATACTGAGTTTACAAAAACTCACATATGTTTGTCTGTTCTATTTAGGTAATCCTCAAACATAGGCTGGTCAGTGCAACGGAGTCTCAACAGTAACCTCTAGCTTGCGAAATAGGTTAATTAATGGTTTTATTCAAATTCTAGATTATTTTGAGACTTTAGTAATTTATGGACTCTTTGGACTGTTGGTTTTAATTTTAGGATTTTGAAATGGTCTATATTATTATTCTGCGATTTCTAACAAAATGATTTACGAAAACAATGGTTTTTATGCAAACAAATACTTTACCGAAAACACAAGCTCGGAATTTAAATATTTCGATTTCTAACTTCCGCTGTAAGATAAGTTTTATTATAAGAGTAAAATATCGATGTTTTCCTTAATGAATATAATAGAATTAACGTATTTTATAAAATGTGGACTCTCTTTTAGTAACAAATTATTCAGGAAATTTTAAATGGTAAAATTGGTTTCAAAATCCTTTTTTGTAACATTCTCAGATTCGACCATAACGTTTAGGCCGAGTTTAGGGTGTTACACATA
Source organism: Gossypium longicalyx (assembly GCA_025698465.1). Taxonomy (NCBI): domain Eukaryota; kingdom Viridiplantae; phylum Streptophyta; class Magnoliopsida; order Malvales; family Malvaceae; genus Gossypium; species Gossypium longicalyx. The sequence goes on along the minus strand of CM047000.1, from coordinate 93,261,219 downwards.
ATAATCTATAGGTTTGCATGTTTATTCTAAGAGCTCACATACTAATTCCTATACAGTTTTGCTTAAGGGTTCACAATAAAAGCTCGCCTATAGGGGTTCACATACTAGGGCTCGCCTATAGGGTTTCACATGTAAAGGTGGTTCACAAGGGAGTTCACAGGGGAGGTTCACCTATATGGGGTTCACATACATGGGGGTTCAAGTACAGACTACTTACTTTCTAACACTACAATAAATAATACATAATGATTTGAGTTTAGATGCCACACCTACTTTGAAGACTTAAAAAAAAAAAACCTTTAGTTTGGAGAGGAGATCGAAGATCCACTTGAGGGTTGATTTTGGAAACTTTTGACTCATTTGGCTTTGAAGGTTTGATTTGAGAGAGAAAGTGTTTATGGGTGTTTTTTTGAAAATTCTAGGGTTTGCATAAAATTGACTATTTATAAAACATATTTTACCCTAATTGAAATAGGTTTTAAGATTTCATGTAGAATTAAGACAATTTTAAAATAAGGATTAATTTGAGGGGGAAAAAAAGGGCTTTTGGTTGGGCTATTTTGAAATTTTGGCACTTTTATGGGGTGAAAACAGAAAATTAAAATATTTTGGCTGAATACACTTAAAAGGATTTGAAATTAGAACCTAAAGATAAACTAAAGATTTACCACTAAACCAACAAACTCATTCTTATTAATTTTTAATAACAAACTCATTTTTATGGCATTCTAACTCTCTTACCCTATGCTTTAAAAGGAAACAACAAATTTTAAATATTCATTGTAATTCTATTTCTTCAAAGCCCATTTTTGGATGTGACAATATTATTTATCCAATTGTTTCATATTTTGATTATTTTTTATATCAAGATTGTATTGTAAAATTATGATGGGTTAAAACTACCATATTCAAATAACTCTAAATTTTTGCATATATTGTATAATAAATTAAATAATTAAACATATAAATTATTTTACCATTTTTTTTATCTTTTATCATTCAAATATAACATTCCAGCAACAAAGTGGGTGCATATATCTAGTAATTATGAATTCCGTCCCATTTATTATATGAAAATTGAGAAACCTGGTAATCAAATTTTACAAAAATTAAGAAGTTAGTCTAATTATTAGTAAATACATGAATTTGAATCATTATCTTTTAGTAATTTATCGCATATAAATTATTGAATTACTATTAATTTTGTGCATATAAATTGATAAACTATTAATTTTCAAGTCAACAATTTAATGGCGAGGTTTAACAATATTACTTAATTAAATCAATTTTTTAATTTATCAAGTACGAGGATGAAATTTAATAAATTAAAAATAGATTGACTGATTTAGTCAATCCCCCTGATTTAGATTACCTCCTAAACGTCGACAGACAAGGTAGGTAAGGTTCTTGGGTAGAAAGGTTTTGCAAACTGAGACTAGAGGAAGGGAAGGAAGCAAGGGCTTTGACGACACTCAGTGTAACACCCCTAACCTTGTCCCATTACCGGAACAGAATTACAGAGTATTACCAGTCATTACATTACATTTGCACATAAAACAAGTATAAATACAATATTATCCATCTAAATATAACTTTTATAGGTCCACAGTACTTTACAAGTGTAATTAAAACAAACCGGGACTCGACCGGAAGCTTAGGAAAATTTTCGTGAAGTTTTATAGTTTCTTTCTCTAAATAGTACCACACGCCCGTGTGGCTAATATGACACGCTCGTGTTATTATGACACGCCCATGGAGGACTAACCGTGTGGCTCACACGGCCTGGACACGCCCGTGTCCTCTACTTATGGAGCATTCTGACTTGTGGCTTATAAAACAATTAATCCCACACGGCCAAGGCATACGCCCGTGTGCTCAACCCATATGGCAACTTGTTTGTAACATTTTAGGTGCAGGGGACACACGGCCTAACAACATGCCCGTATGCAAGCCGTGTGTCTCACACGGTCTGATCACACGCCCGTGTGACAAACTGTGTGGGCTCAAAATGAACCTTGCATTTCAAATTTACCAACCCTGCAAACTAAAGACTACAAGCAATTTTAATATTCATTCATTCAACCAATCCAAACATGATAAAATACATTTAATACTCATTAAACCATTATACCATAATCAAATACATATATTTAATATTTTTTTAAATTAAACCATTTCAAAAGAGTTACACCTAAGTGCCATTACGTTCAATTCAAAAAAGACTACATATTATAACATTTTCATTACATCTATTAACTATCTATTAATAATATAACTTATATCAAAATAACATTAGACAACCTAGGTACATGTCATTCTTCAAGGAAAGATACATCACCAAGTATTGAGTTCGAGAGTTGGCTTGGATGCTGAGGCGTTATTTACTTTGTACCTAACCTGCGCACGGAAACAAACCGTACACTGAGTATACACTCAGTGGTATTTCTATAAATTAATACTTAAAACAATAATGAACCATGTATATAGATTGTAACTTATAACTTTTTACTTTCAAGTCTTAATAGCTTAATCTCTTGTCTTCATATCATATCTCTTAGAGATAAATAAACAATCTTTTATACTTTTCATAACATTTAATACCTTTCAACATTCACATATATCAGTCACATAATCAATAACAGTCAGTCTTTAGTACCTTCACTTACCCCTATTAACATAACTCGGACCTGGACGGATACACGGATCCAACCCACACACCGGGATATCATACAGTGTTTCTTCGGCCGAAGCCGGAATACACTGTAAAGGCAACATTAACAGTAACAGTCAGGTACAGAGTACCTCTTTGGAACGAATCTGAAACAATAACAGTAATCGACACATATAGTGTCTCATCGATACATAGTCAGAATATCCTTAAACACTTCCAATCCTGTGGCATGTCGATTATACCCGACTAGCCCGACATTGTTAATAGGATATTTAAATAGCTTCATTTCAATTATGAAAAAAGTAACAGTTTCTATCATATCATTCATTATACATTCTAACTATTAAGAATAGTCATTACATTGTATTAAATTATTAAACATAGTTTATAGAAATACAAACCGTAATTCTCGGGTTTACTCGATATCCTCGTGCACTTTCTCCTTTCCCTTTTTCGATGACATTTCCCAAGCTACGTTGGCTACATAAAATTTAACATTTAAAAATTATCAATGCATGTTATTTAATAACATACTCTTTTATTTCCATGTAACTTTTTCTATATTTCTAATTAGGTCCTTCCACCATAACCATTCTTTTTCTTCAAATAAACTTTATAATTTTCATTTTATACCTACTTTAAACAAGTTTCAACTCTTAATGTTCAATATAAAGTATCAATTCGACAATCTAAACAATTTAATCCCTACTATGACAAAACTTATATCTCTCTTTGCAATTTAATCCATCTCCCACTTCTAACTTGAATTTCTATCACTTAATATCATAATTCATCAATTTATTCAACTTAATCAACATCTAAAAATTCACTATCTTTCTAAATTTCAACATAATTCAAATAGTATTTCTTCTTAGGATTCCATAGACACCAAAATTACAAGAAAAGGGATTAAATTAACTTACCAATCAAGCTTGAAACTCCAAAACCCTAAATTTTCCTTTTCTTTTCTTTTTCTTTTCCTTTTTCCTTCTTTCTTTCCCTGCTATTCTTGACTTTCTTTCTCTTTTTCTTTATGTTTTATTTCTTTTTATTTTCTCTATTCATTCTTTATTTAACTAATATATTATAATTATATAATTTAATATAATTTACTTTATTTAATTACTTACTTTATATAAGTAATTTCATATATATATATACATATATTTGTACCAATTAAAATAATACAAATATATTTATACTTACCACACACTTGTCACCTAAGGCTTATTTGCTAATTTATTCCTTGATTTTTCTATAGTTTATAATTAAACATTCACATTTTATTCAATTTAATCTTTTCAATTAATTAACCTTAATTAAACTAGATTTATTTAACTAAAATCTAATTAATCCCTTACTTAATTTCGTAAATATTTCTAATAAATATTACAAATATAATTTTTAAAATCGAAGAACCAAAAATTTATTTTTTTGATGAACTAAAAATTTGGATCATTACACTCAATGCGTACGGGGATGGTGGTTTCTGTAGAAGATAAAACAAATTGATGGAAAGGTGACCAGGCTCTCACATCGTCATCATCTAATGCATTAAGAAAGGGGTTTTTAGGAAGGGGCCAAAGATGTGTTAGGGATTTAGTTTCTGTTTAGTTTTCTAGGACGTTTTAGTTGTCCTTTTTTTTTTTTTTTTTTTTGTTTAATTTATAAGAATAAATGCTTAAAAAGATGTTTTCTGCTTTTAGGGTTGGTGGTGTGACAGCTGGACAATGCATAGGGTTAGATTTATGTATTTAGTCCTTTCATTCAATAAATGCATCGAGTATTTATTTTAAAAAAAAAAAACTGTTAATATAACTAGAACGACATCAGCTACAATAATTTCGCCAATTTGATTATTTTTGGAGTAAAACAAATTAATTATCAAAAGAAAAGGAACTATTAAGCCTTAGAAACTCCTCTTTAATCCATTAAACTACATTAATGATTTAAGATAAGAGATATTAGTAAAAACAATATAGTACATAATAAAAATAGGGTACACGCTTGCACCCAAATAAATATTAATTAAATTCACCATTAAGTTTATCATTACTTTTAAATTTTGAAGTAATCATTACATTTTAAAATTTAAACTAGTAGTTGTTAACGTCCGATGGAAATCTCTCTGAGTTTTGGTGGTAACGAAACTCGTCTAGAAAACAATGATGGTAAAGGTAGGCAAGTAGATGTGGATTGTAATACTAAAATTGTTTGTTTCAACAAGGTCAACGGTGAGGCGAACACCGAAATGATGGTTGAATCGAGGCCGTCCCCAAATATGTCATGGAAGGATAAACTTATGGGGGAGCGAAATTGGAAATTTTGGTAAAATGGCGATGAAAATTTATGGTGATGGAATGGAAGACGATCTGGAATTTTTGGAAGGAGATATTAACAAATTTATAGTCAATGGGATCCCTGCAATAGATTTTTCTAATGATTCAACAAATTCTTTTTAAAGAAATGGAATCTACGGTGGTTCTAAAACTGCAAGGTAGGATCATATCATATGGGCATTTAAACAATCAGATAAACAGTCTATAGAGACCCCCTAAACCTTTTCAACTCATGGATATAGAAAATGGATACTTTTTGGCAAAGTTTTACTGTATCAATGATTTTGAAGAAGTCTTACCGAAAGGTCCTTAGTTAATTTATGGGCAATACTTGACTGTCCAACCTTGGACCAAAGATTTTAATCTGTTGCAATCGTATCCACGCATGTTGATGGCTTGGATACACCTACCAGGACTTCAGGGTTCTTATACAAAAAAGAGGATTCTTGAAAAAATATGAAGGACTGTAGGAAAGGTAGCCGAACTAGACTTCAACACTGTAACACCCCTTACCCAAGTCCGAGGTCAGGACCGGGCTCGAGGCATTACCTGACATAAATGCATGCATACAATCATTTTCGAGTTATAAAAACTAGATCAAATTTAAAACTTTTCACTCTTAATCTAGAAATTCTTAATATGGGCCTACAAGGCCCATATCACACTAGGAAACGATCCGAGATTAATCTGAACACCGTTGAAAACTTTGAAATATGTCACTTGAAACAAGGGCACACGCCCGTGTTGAAAGACGATAGGCCCGTGTGGCCACTTTGACATGGCAGTGCTGAAGGCCCGTGTGGTTCGCACGGCCTAAGCACAAAGGGACATGCCCCTGTCCCAAACCCGTGTGAATTTAATTCCAAATTCGAACCTACATGGGTTTTCACACAGCTGGGCGCACACCTGTGTCTATAGCCCGTGTCCCTCACACGGCCATGACACGCCCGTGTCGCAGCTTGTATATAAAAACCTTGACATTTTGTTTCTGACGTCAACAACCTAGACGTCAACAACCAATTAGGTGCACACGGCCAAGGCACATGCCCATGGCCAGAGGCCATGTCCTCTACGCTGCTGAGACACACGGCTGTGTCTCTGCCCATGTGTTTACTACCATGCATACTAACTTGCAAATTCGAGGTGCAGGGGACACACAGCCGAACAACACGCCCATGGGGCTGACCATGTGTCGCACACGGCCTAGGCACACGCCCGTGTGTCTAGCCATGTGGACAAAAATAGGTTATTTACCAAGCCTTTTTGCTACCTTTACTTGCACCAACCTATACTACACCAAGACAAACCAATTTCATACACAACCACATGGTTAAATCAGCCCCCAACCGAACACTTCACACATTAGGGCCACTCTACTTATTCACCAACAAACTCAACAACATGCAAAATCATTCAATTTACTCATTCCCAAAAGAAGATCATCATATGCATTTATCAATAACCAATATTAGCCACCATCCATGACATTATACAAAATGACTCAATAGCTATGACAAGCCACTAGTTTGGCCCAAAACAATGTGATCGTTACAAAAAGACTAATTCCTATACATGCCATAATCAACTGATAAAACTAGCTATACCAAATACTTCAAGGATAGTGTGACTGGCTTCTCCAACGTAAGGCGATGATCCACAAGCTGCTTTTGTGGCACTAAAAGAAAATGGAAAGGAAAAGAGGTAAGTATAAAGCTTAGTAAGTCACATGTAAATAATGAAATAACTACAAGTAACCATAAGGGATCATACTCCCAATATAACTCAAATTGCATATGAAAATGAGGATTCATAAATATTAATTGTTCATATAAATCTCTCCCCAACTATACAACGTTGATTGAATTCACATTCATACTTCGTGAAAAATACACTAATGATCATAAGCATAACTTACTCAACTTTCCTTCCTTACTAAACATACAACGTAAATGAAGCTCGTATTTCGAAATTCTCATTTAGGTACCTGTACCACTCACCACATGGTCATAAGTTCTCTCATTTCGATATATATATCATAAATCTCCCATTGAACCATTTGGAAAACTACAGGATATACAATAGCCCTAAACATGGTATAAGATGCTGACGCCATGTCCCAAACATAGTCTTACACTGGCTAGCACATCAAAGTCGATGCCATGTCCCAGACAGGTCTTACATTGACTTTCATATATCGAGGCTGATGCTGTGTCCCAGACAGGTCTTACACTGACTTTCATATATCGAGGCCGATGCCGTGTCCCAGATAGGTCTTACACTAGCTCTCATCTATCGGTGTCAATGCCATGTCCTGCATGTGTCTTACATCGACACACAACAAGTCGACGCCATGTCCTGCATGGTCTTACACTAGCTTGTATATCTCGAAGCTGATACATGCCCCAGACATGTCTTACACTAGCTCTCATCTCAATGTCAATGCATGTCCCAGACATGTATTACACTAGCTTGTATATCTCGAGGCCGATGCATGTCCCAGACATGTCTTACATTAGCACACATATCACCCAATGTCATGGCATGAATATCCAATTTTATTCATCATATTCAACCGGGAGTCTTTATTACATTAATTTCTCAACATACATACTCATATTCAAAATCAAAGCAATTTATGCAATATCAATTCAATCACAAATCATAATATATATAGTTGCATTATTAACATACAACTTACCTTGGTTTACAAAATGTGAGCAACTAATCGGCCTAATCCACAAGCTTGGCCTTTCCCCGGTACAAGTCCGGTTTTTATATTTCTTGACCTAAAATGGCAACATTTAGTCATTTAAGTATCAATTAAATCTAAACGCTTAATAATTTATAATTTGGGCAAAATGACCATTTTGCCCCTAGACTTTCACAAAATGACCATTTTACCCCTAGGCTTGGAAATCAATTTTTATCGAGTTTCCTTATTAGCCAAGCCTAGCCAACCATTTATTACTCTTATGAAAACCCCAAATTTCCACTATTTCACACAATTAAAACCTATTTATAACTTTTACAAAATGGTCTTTTTAGGTGTTTTCCATGAAAATCACTTTACAAATGTTGTTTATCTCACAACCATAACTCATATTCTTCTATAAAATTTCAGTTAACAACACATATTCTTTCATGGCAAAACCCCAGACTCTCAACCATTTTGCAAAATAGTCCCCTCAATAGCTAGATTAAGCTTTAGGGGTTCCAAAAACACAAAAATTATCAAGAAAGACCACCAAAAAGACTTACTTGCAAGAGTTTAAGGTTGCTGAAAATTTTAAGCTTCCATGGTTGTTTTCTTGAAGAGAAATCGGTGGAGAAAGAAGGAAAGAGAAGAGAAAAATGACAACTTTTCTTGTTTGTTTTATTTTATTCAATTTTATCACCTAACTTCACCAAATGTTGACTTTTCTATTTCTTTGTCTCCCATGGCCGGCCACCTCTCTCAAAAGGGTTTATTTGTCCTTAATACCTCCACAATATGATTCATATTCAATTTACACCTTTAGGTAATAAAACAGGACTTTTTCACTTTATGTGATTTAGTCCTTTTTCACAATTAAGCATGAAATCGCTAAAATTAACTCACCAAATTTTTCATGCACTCATATAATCATACCATGACACCAAAATAATAATAAAATAATTTCTCGACCTCGAATTTGTGGTCTCAAAACCATTGTTCCGACTAAGCCCAAAATCGAGCTGTTACAAACACAAATAGTGAAAACAGAGGAAAGGTATCTACGCATGTTTTATTGCAGGCAGGAACATTACGGATAACATCGTTGTGGCTCAAAAAGTAATTCATTCCATGAGAAGCAAACAAAAGAACAGGAAATGTATGACCATCAAAATTGACTTAGAAAAAGTATATGATCGAGTTAGGTGGGATTTTATTAATGCTTCACTACATGCTGCAAGTATACCTAGATTCTTTATGAATGTTATTATGTTGGTAATTACGAATTCTTCTATGCAGATATTGTGGAATGGGGTTCCAACGTAGAAATTTCGTCCAGTAAGAGGAGTTAGGCAGGGATTTCCTCTGTCATCATACTTGTTCGCCCTGTGTATGGAATCACCTAAACATTGCATAAAGTCCAGTATCCATGCTAGACAATGGTGTTCGATACGTCTATCCTGTTCTAGCCCGGTGCTTTCACATTTGTTCTTCACAGACGATTTGGTCATTTTTAGCCAAGTCGATATGTAGCAGGTAAGTTTGATTAAGAAAGTTTTAGATTATTTTTTGTGCTTTTTCAGGTCATCGAATTAATGGGTCCAAGACCAACGTAGTTTTCTCTAATAGGTTGGATAAAGATCTAGAAAGGAAGTTATGTGAAACTCTTGGATTTCAAATGACACAGAATGTAGGGAAATATCTTTGGAGTTCCCCTATTTCATGAAAGGGTAATGAATAGTTCTCTATGGTTTATAGTTGACAAGGTTCGAAATAAGTTACAGAGTTCAAAAGCTAGGTGTAACACCCCCTAACCCTATACCGTCACCGGTACAGGATTAAGGAGTATTACCGTTCAGTACAGTACAATACAAATATTAATTAAAAAGAAATGTTCACACTCATCATAATTTTAAGATGTCATCCCTTTAATGGGCCCTCGCGGTCCATTATGAACAGTAAAATCAATTCGGGGCTAATTTCGAATCTTTACGAATTTTTCTTAAAATTTCAAAATTTCTTCTTTATGAACAGTACTACACGCCCGTGTCGTCACCCCGTGTGACTCACACGGCTTAGACACGCCCGTGTCCTTTACCCTTGTACAACACTGACTCATTACTCATGATTAAACTAGTTTCACACGGCCAAGTCACATGCCCGTGTGCTCAGCCTGTGTGGTATTCTGTTTTACAAAATTTAGGTCCAGGGGACACATGGCCTAACAACACGCCCGTGTGCAAGCCGTGTGTCTCACACGGTCTGGTCACACGCTCGTGGGCCAGGCCGTGTGGACTCAAAATATAAGCCTTATAACTCAAATTGACCAACCCTGCAAACTTTGCACCATAAACGATTCAATTTCTAATCTTTTATCTCGATCAAACTACGACTAAACACATATAAATCATGTTCAAATTAACTTATATAAATATCCAACCAATGTACCCTCATTGGTACCACAATTTATCTTAACAATCCAATACTATACCGTACTAACCAAGCTTATTTATATTTATACTTAAATTTTGCATCTTTTATACTAGACTTAATTAAGCTATATACTCAACCATTACCATTTACAACAACATTTACAATAACATTTTAAAATGACCACTTTTAACATCCTAGGTACATGTCATTACCAGTAATATACATGCATTACCTTATTGAATTCGGAATCGGCCTGGAATGCTGATTCAACGGTCTAGATTTATTTAACCTGCGCACGGAAACAAACCGTACGCTGAGTATGAACTCAGTGGTATCTCTATAATCCGAACACTTAATAATATGAAAATATAATATTTATATAAAAATCATATATCCTTCACATTTATATAATTATTCAATACATAGATAAATTCCTTGTAACTAATTCAATTCTTATTATCTATTAATCCGAAATAGCTTTTCACAATAAATTCACAAACCATTGAACAATAATACTCTTCATTCATATTCAATTTAGAGATACTTAACTCATGTGTCTTTTTCATACTTCAGTTCACTGTTTAGTATCAATAAATATTATTCTACGATTCAATTATCAATATTCTGTGTTTATCCTTTCTAGTAACAGTCAGTATTCTAAATATTAATCACTTTATCAATATCATTCAATAACGACCAATTGTTCACTGCAATCAGTTATTCAGTATCAGTCAATTATTCAGTAATTGTCAGTATCATTCAATTGTTTAGTACAGTAATTTACCCCTATTAACATACTCGGACCTAGACGGATGCACGGATCCAACCCACACACCGGGATAACATACAATGTTTCATCGGCCAGAGCCGGAATACACCGTAACAGTAACAATAACAGTAGCAGTAATGGTACACAGAGTACCTTATCGGAACGAACTGAAATAATGAAGAATGATCAGTCTGAGTACCTCTTGAAACAAATCCGAACGAGAATGATGAGTCGACACAAATAGTGTCTCATCGACACAAAGTCGAAATATCCCTGAACACTTTCAATCCTATAGAATGCCAACTATATCTGACTTAGCCCGATACTGTTAATAGGGTTTTCATTTCACTTTCAACTTATTCATCATCAATTCAATAAATTTAACACATTCCAAATCAATCCATTTCAATCATAAAATACAATAATTCATACTTTAACAATCCTTACCTTTAATATTCAATTAAAATACAATAATTAACAATTAATTTCACCTTTCAATGCATTACTCTACACATTAAATAATAAATTCAACAATTAAATATTAAGTTCGGATTATAAAAACACAAACCGTAATTTTCGAGCTATCCCTCGTCGACTGTCTTTTCCTTGTTTAGCCCAGAATTTCTGGCACGACACTAGCTACGGAAATCAATTAAATATTATCAATACACTACCATTCAATTTTTATATTGAATATTTCAATTTCTATCCAACTTTTGCCTTAATTCCAATTTAGTCTCTAAACCGAGACTAATTTTTATTCTTTACATTTAGCTCAATATTTTCATTTAATTTCCACTTTAGACTTATTTCAACTCTCTAATTTCACCATAGGATCATAATTTTGAAATTCTTTCAATTTAGTCCCTACCATTCAAAACTTATGAATTACTTTACAATTCAATCCTTATTTCATTTCTAACTTGAATTTCTATCAATTTAGCCCTTAATTCATCTTTTTGTTTAACATGAACAATGTCTAATAATTAACTATCTTTCAAAATATCAACTTAACTTCATCAAAACCTTGTTCCAAAGCTTTTAAAACATCAAAATTAAGTAAAAGGGGCTAAATTGACTTACCTATTAAACTTCCAAGCTTCAAACCTTTAATTTTTCCTTTTCTTCTTTCTTTTCTCTTTTTCTTTCTTTCCTTCCCCTGCTCTCTATTTCATTTGCTTTGTTTCTTCCTTTCTATTCTTTTCTTTCTTTATTTCCTTTATATATATATATATATATATATATATATATAATAACTTATTAAATATTTATTTAATAATCAATATATTTATTACAATTGTAATATTATTTATATTTACACATGTAACATATCATCATCATACATTTGTCATGTTTTAATTTATTTATTACATAAAAATCTTATAATATAATTATTTAATTAATAAATATCTTTTATAATTAATAAATATCTATTAATAATTAAATACATATAATACAAATGTATGTATTTTTATTTATACACTTGTATCAAATCATATCCACACATTTGTCTTTATTTAATTTATTCATCATATAATATCAATTTAGTGATAATAAATACATTAATATTTACTTAAATAATAAGCAAATACATACATATATTACAAATTTATGTATAATATTTATTACTCTTGTATTTTATTTTTGCCACACACTTGGCATTCACTTTGGCTTAATTACTTATTTAGTCCCTTCAATTTTCTTTATTCTATAATTAAACTTTCACACTATATTCAATTTAATAATTTTACTTAATTACTCTTAATTAAGCTAAATTCACTTAATTAAACTTTAATTAATCACTCAATTAACTTGGTAAATATTTTTAATAAATATTTACGAATCTATTTTTCAGAAGTAGAGAACCGAAAATATATTTTTCGATAATCGTAAAATTCGGGTCATTACACTAGGAATCTGTTTATTGCCAGTCGAGTTACTCTAGCTCAATCGGTGCTCCTATCTATCCGTAACTTTTTCATGCAATTTGTCATGATTCCGAAAGGGATTTGTGATGAAATAAAATGTTTGGTGAGAAAGTTTATTTGAGGAGAGACGAGGGACAACAGGAAAGTATCATTGGCTAGCTGGCAGTCGGTTTGTCAACCAAAAGCTTATGGTGGGCTTATTTTTTGCAACTAAAAGACCAAAATAAGTCATTTATGCTGAAACTGGGGTTTAATATTGTCTTCAATAAAGAAGGCAAACCGGAAGATATCTTTCGCAGTAAATGTTCCTTCCTTTGGAGATCTCTCTCTAGAATTTGGCTTGTGCTTTGTGAGAACATATTTTGGTCAGTAGATAACGAGAAAAGGGTTAGGTGCTGGAAAGATAATTGGATACCGGAGGTTGGCCTTTTGGTTAACTGCATACATTCTCATTCAAAACTTGATCTTGATTTTTCTCTCAAAGAAATGGTCACAGAAGATAGGTCGTGGAATATGGATATGTTTTGAATCTGGTTACCAGATGAGATTATCAAATACATTGTCAGTATTCTCCCTCCACAGTCATTAGCTTGACTTGAGGATAGCTTTCAACTAGAAGCATTTTCCTGTCATTCCACTGAAAATGCTTCTAACTGGAAGTGTTTTTATTTTTTTGTCCTAATCCCGCAATTTTTCGAAAAACAGCCTAATTCGGTCATTTTTTATAAAAAAAATGAAAATTATGATAATTTTACCAACTAAAGATTTGATGAGATTTTGTGGTCCATTTTTTTCTTTTGAATTTGTAAATTCACATTTTTATGCACCATAAAATGTAATTGATCATCTGGTCTAATCCTTTCTAAGCACTTATACACTAAGACTTTGTTTGGTAGAGGGGAAAAAATTAAAGAGAGTAAAAATTGAAAGAGTAAAAAATGTAATAGATGTGTTTAGTGGGAAAGATGAAAAAAAATGGAAAAAAACAACAAGTAAAAAGTAATTCTTTCCATTCATTAGTTGGTAGATTTGAAAATTGAAATGAAAGAAAATAAAATATTTGAATATGCATGATTTTGAACTAAATGCACATTTCTCTCATTTTTTTCTCCTTTCATCGTTCCAACTTGGAAGGATTTATTTTTATGCATTAGGATGGAAAATGATCAACTCTCTTGTTTTCTTACCTATCACATTTTTTCCTACTAAGTACACTCAATTTTTTTTTCTGATAAACAAAAGTCAATGTTACATCAAATTAAATTGGTCGAAAGCACCACTAGTTTTGTCCTTTTTAGAACCCCTAAAACTTCATTGGGGATGTCATCATAACCTACAGGCTTGTCTTCCACACTAAACTCAACTTAGCCAAACAGTTAGCGATAAGGTTGACTTTCCACTCTCTCCTTCCATCCTTCATTTCTCAATTTAGCCAAATATATCTATCCACTATTTTCCTTCAGTTCTCAAATTTTATTTTATTTTCACTTTCCACTCTCTCCTTCTATCCTTCCACATTTTCACGCAACCAAGCACACCCTAAGTTTTAGGTAAATTTTGTGAGGAGAAAAAAGAATAATTAAACATAGACTCACACACCTCAAATTCATAATAAATACTAGATTTCGTCATGCCCATGATATGTAATATTTTCTTTTAATTTTTATTTAATAATGAATATAGGTGGAATAGTAATGAACTTGTATTTTAACATTATTGAACATGTGCTCGATTTTTAAATTTATAATATAATTGTTTCATTTAAAGATTATATCAAAATATAAAAAGATAAAATGTCATCATAATAATATTAATTCTAATTTAAAATATATATATTTTTATAACTGAGTTAATAATCTAATTAAGAGTGACATTAATTCAATAAAATATTTAAAATAAGTAAATATATAAATATATAGTTGTTGAGTGACATAAATATAATGTACTAATTTGTCAAAAGGTCATTTGCATTCGCTATATGGGTAACTATATTATATAATTAGAAATATGGGTGAAGATAAGTTTTGGAAATAATATTTAATATTAATATATAATAAATTGATTTTATTTAATTTAAAGTTTAAATTTAAATATTGTGACAAAATATAATATATCAATGTGATATCAGCACCACAAGAAAAACTAAAATATCACACACTCCGAAAATATATGTACAATGTAAACAAACAAATAATCAAAATTTATATAGAATAAATTACTAATGCATCAATTTTTTTAGGGTAAACTGTAAAAATAGTCATTTTTTTTGTCTCAGATTATATTTTAGTCACTTATGTTTGAAATATTACTTTTTAGTCATTTATGTTATCGTTTTGTTACAAAGTGGTCACTCTACCGTTAAGCTCCGTTACCTCCCTAACGGTGGTCCTACATGGTAGTCCAAATAGGTTTTAAATATCAACTTGGATGTCCTACATGGCAATCCAAATTAAATTTATTTAATTAAAAATCTATTTTTATCACAATAATTGGACATCCAAGTTAACATTTAAAACTCATTTAGACTACCACGTAGGACTGTCATTAGGGAGGTAACAGAGTTTAATAGTAGAATAACAATTTCGTAACAAAACGATAACGTAAATGACTCAAACGTAACATTTCAAATATAAGTGATTAAAATGTAATTTGAGGTAAACAAAGGTGAATATTTTTATAGTTTAACCAATTTTTTTTATAAATATATGATATTTTGAACACATGATATGAAACAAAAATAAATATATCTCCAAATAGTTACTTAAGAACAAAAGTTGATCAAATTTTCATAAAAACCAATTTAAATAATTCTGTAAAATGTGTCCGCAAAGAGTCTATCTATATTGTACAAATTTATTCCAATCCCACAAGAAAAACCAAAAAACAATGCAAATCGTAATCTCATTGATCATCATTGTCAAACTTCGGGTTTTTGTGATACATACTTTTCATGCTAACGTGATAATAATAATATCAAATCTTTAATTTCATATGTACCATTTTTCAGACTTGGCTCCAATTTACTATATTTTATCATGACAATCTCATTGATCATATATGTACCATTTTTCTAGGTTGTATTTTTGTATATTTTATCATGTCATGTCCTATTCTAGCTATATTTAGAATTTGTTCTACTTTGCTGAAATGTGTTTGAAAAATTGAAAAGTTAAGTGTTAAAAAATAAATATTTGTTATGAAACGAAGAGATGCAAGGTAAAGAACAAAGAAAATGGGAGAATAAAAGAGAAAGACGCATTTTTATTGGTCAATAAAGATTGATCAACAATGTTTCTCCAAAGTCTATATTTATAGACATAAGAAATATATATGATATAAAACTCTACTTCTAATGAATACTAGAGTCATAAAGTACATTAAACTTATCTTGATCTTGATGGGCATCTACTTAATAAAAAAATATTTATAACACTCTTTATTGGACGTCCATTAGTAGATAATATGCCTCGTTAAAACCTTACTAAGATAAAAACTCTATGAGAAAACAATTATTAGTTAAAAACCTTACTAGGAAACCAAATGGGACAAAACCTCAATTAACGAAAAAAAAGTACAATGCATATTTACTCTCTCTCATGACAACATCACATGATATCTCAAATTCTACATATTTTAATCTTGAATACTAGCTTTTCAAATGATCACTTAAATGTATTTGCTAAGCAATTATATCACCGTTCTTTAAAAAGTCATGAGTGAGAGAAAATTTTGGGAAAATATATTTTTATCTCTTCAGGAGTTTCAACAATAATCATAACAAACTTCATTCATGATCCTTCTCTAAAAATACACAAGTCCCAATCAAATCAATAAATATTTACGCAAATATATTGAACAATTTCCTGAAAATTTCTATATGCTTCCAGCATTTTAAATATTAAGGATTTTAATATAAACTTCACTATATAGTGATTCATATAAAAGGTTGTAATAATAACCATTAAACGCATATCAAATTTTCAAAAACTGCTAAATTAATAAGATATCTAAAGGTTATTGCATCCACCATAAAAGGATACTATGTGTTTCATAATCAATGCTAAGACCAATAGAAAACTTCATTTTTCTTATTTTTTTTTCACATAACTATGCATTTGTATCATCGTTGGCTTTATACCTTTAGATGTTCGGACTATTGGTCCAAAAATTTCTCAAGATTAATTTTACTTGAATTACATCTTTCCATTTTGACCAGTCTATTCAACGTTTATATTTCTCAACAAATTTGTTCAAGATCCTCTTTTTGTTTCATTATCTCAATAATACTATTGCATGAAAAATCATTGTCGATAACTTTCTAATTTCACAGTTTCATATTTTCTCGTATTGACATAACTTATTGAGATCTCTTTATTTTCATTATTTTTATCTTCGAGTATTTGAATCTCTTCTGGAGTTTTTGTAATTAGATATGTATTGGTTCTCTTCTGAAGCACTTGTCTCTATTATATGAGCATCTAGATTTATTCTTTTCTTTCACAAAAATTTTTCATCTTTGGAACCAGTCGATCTATCATGCTTCAGGCATGCATTACCTTCAATTATTCTAACAAATTGTCCTATTGGGAATTCAAATCAAATCAAAACCTTAGTTGGTATATAACACTTGGTTATTCTCATCAGGTCAGTAAATGCATCTGGTAGTTAACTTGTAATAAATTTAATTATCTTTTTGAATTTCAAGTTCAAATTACTTTCTATGAGGGCCTAGATAATGATAATTCACTCTGAGTAATTATTTCATCTAGCTATTATTTCTCTCTCCCTAATGTTAGGAAAATTATCAAGTTAAAATAGTACTCACAAATCATGTTATAATTGAATCTCCAATTTATTCAACACATTTAATAATACAAGGAGAGTTGTAACTAATGTATATTCCTAACTTTCTTTAAATACTCATTTTATCCTTTGTGGTAGAGCAACTTAAACATATATCGTACATTCAAAAATTCTAAAATGGGTTGTATTTTGGCTGTTGACCAAAAGCCAACTATAATGCGAAGTATATATCATAACTTATTGGCATAATGAGTACAAGCGCTTATGCATGTAAAATATCATATCCTTGTACATATATACAAAAACTTTTGTTCTCAAAAAATATGGTTTGACTATTAACTAGAGGCATTTACTTCATAAATTATGTTAAACCATTTTATACAAATAACATTAAGCTTTGTGATATTTACTCATACTGACAATTGTACATACAATAATCATTAAAATCCTAAGAAATGAACTCACGAACATTAGCAAGAATTGTCGCAATTGCATAATCTGAAAGTTTTATTTTTATATTAATCTTTAAACAAGTAATCTCGTAAACTACATGTTGCCTGTTGATAACTCACATGTGGTTATCTTTGTAACACTCATCGCCTATTTTAAACGAGCAATACGAATGGAAGATGCCACCAAATCATGTACGAGTAATAAATCTTGTATTTATTTAAGGATTAAAAGTTTAAATTTTTTTATAAATATGTTTTAGACAAGATTAAAAGTTTTAAAAACAATTTAAAATCATTATGATTTATTCGGGGTTATTCAAAGTTGATTAAAACCCAAAATGAGCTCTAAAAAGTCAAAACAACTTAAGTTAGTGCAGTGCTAAAAACAGGTGCGGCGTTCCGACATAGGGACTTTTGACGTCGTGATGAGACTTACTAAGTAGTGATGTCATGAATCAGTTATGTGATGTTACGATGTTGGGTGGCGAGGTCATGACATTGCAATTTCATGGTCGCAACGTCAAAATTTTGTGTAGGGACATGACTCACTAAGTATGCCCAAAACACTTCAAAAGATTTTCCAAAGTCCCTTTATTCATGACATATCCAGTGTCACAGGGCTAGAACTTTAGTCTTGCATTCCGCCCAACCTTAGGATATTTCGTCACTTCAAATGCACCTAAGTCAGCCTAGCTTAGACCTGATCATGGGTTGGGTCACCCGACTCGGTCTGAAGGCCCGCCTAAAAAATATGAGGGTTTGGGTAAAAATATAGGCTTGAAATATGGGTTTGGGCAAAAAATGAGGCCTATTTAGAAAACAGGTCGGGCCTCGAATAAGACTTTTTTGGCCTGGGCCCGGCCCGAATTATATACTAAATATTTTATTTTATTTTTAATCATTTTTAATTTTTACCTTCACTTTTAGTTTTAGTTTTAGTTTTAGTTTTAGTTTTAGTTTTATGCCCTCTTCCCCCTTATTCCCAATTCCAAAACCAAAATCCCTAAGCTCACCACCTCCACCGATTTAGTAGTACTGTCCGTCAATGTCGCTTACCATCTTCGTCTCCACCTCCCACCCACTTCCTCTGTCGTCGACGCCCACCTGATTTTCTCAACCAACTCAAGTAAGAAATCTCCTTTTCACTTTCTTCTTTTTGTTTGGTCACCGACAAAATGAAGGAAACTTTTGTGTTTTGATTATGTTTTAGTATCCTTTTGTTTAGTCACTTGAACTGTACCTAATTCGAATGTAAACTGGGTATTTTATTTTCACTTTAGGAATTTGTTTTTAAAGCTTAATGAACAAATCTTGTATCATTTTTTCTTCTATGGGGTTTTCTTTTTCAATGGAAACTGGGAATGAACTCAAGTTTATATCTATTTCGATTACTAGAAATGGAGAGAGATTTGGGTTGGTTGTCTGTCTATCTAGCTTAGTTTCGTGGTGGTTTGTGAGATTGGTTGTTGGGTTTGATAAAGTAATAGTTTGTTCTTCATCTCTTCTTTTAAGTGGAACATTGATGAACTGATGCATTAGTTTTTTAACCTTTTGATGAAGAATGAATGTTATAGAAAGTGAATCTAACTTTGTAATTATCCTAGCCTGGAAATGATCAACAGTCTTGCTTCTACACTCTATCACTTTAAAATCTAGGGAAATGCAAGTTGGGGTTTTGATTGAGATGACCATACCCCATTTATAGCCTTAATAATCATGGAAAATAAGAAAATTTCAATGTTTCATTTTCTTTTAAAATATGTTGTTAGTTTCTATATTTTAAAAAATTAAAGTTTTTATTTTTCTGATTTAAAAATCTTAGTTAAATTATTATTGTCGATGATGGTTTTCATTAAAATTTATTAATTTACTATATTTGTTCAAGTTTGGTATAGTTGTAGAAACAAAATTTGTCAATTAACTATTGGCATTTTTATTTAGTAGAAATGTATTTTTGAGCTTTATTCAACATTTAATGTTAATATGGGGTTAATTCCATCTAACTCTTCAAATTATTACTAAAATCATCTAAATTTTAAAATATTTTAATTGAGTTTTTAAAGTATTAATATTATATCAATTAGGTCTTTCTATTACCTTAGATATCGATTAGGTGTTAAATGTCAGTTCTCAAAGGTTGTAAGAGTAGGCCTCAAAGGTTGAAGGTTAAGTGAAAGCAAAATCTCCTAAAAAAATGTCAACTGATTAGCCAAATCTATCACATAGGAAGAAATTTTATGACAAAAGTTAACCCAAAAAAATCAAGTCCTAACAAATCGGCTAAACCAAATAATTTTCTATGAAAATGAAACATTGGTTGGAGATGTTAGGACTTGATTTTTTATTTTTATTTTTTGACTAAAGGGTTGGAGATCTTAACATTTCCCTGCAATCAGTTTTTGAAGCAAGAACCAGGTACCAGCCAAGAGGCAGAAGAGTTTGCTTGCACAAGATACAAGGCTGAATATCCTATTTTCAAAAAGGTAATGGGTTATATTTAGCATTGAATAATGGATCTCTTTTCTTAGAAGTAGCGTAAGATTTTTTTTCGTTGAATATGATCATTGATTGGGTTAATTGTGATTATAGTTGTTGATTGGATTTTGCCTTTCTCGGATTAATTTAACAACTCTGTCGGGACTGCTACAATAAGAAGATAGAAATAGGTGGAACTATTGATAGAACTCTGCTTCTTCATCAATAATATATGAACTTATTTGAGACTTTTTGTACATGTTGATGTTCCACTACTATGCTCAAATTTGGAATTTAATATTTAGATTTTAGTTTGACATAATTTGGTTATCTACTTTTACAATGATGTTAGTTAATCCAAATAGTTAACATCTTTAACCATTGTGATTAAAATGATGACATTAAAGATTTCTCTTAAAAATACTTTTCTAACACATAAAAAGCATCTATTTCGGAATGATAAGTTGGAATAAATATTTTTAAGAAAAAAATTAACCTCACTATTTTAACCGAAACAGTTATGGGTGTCAACTATTTCAACTAACTAATGATACTATGTAGAGGAACCAAATTATATCAAATTAAAGTATAGATATTAAATCCTATATTTAAATTTAATATAAAGACATAACTATAATTTGACCTAATTTAAAACAACCAATGTCTAACACAAAAATTTGTCAATTAATTTAATAAAATTATATATATTTAAAATATTTTTAATTAAATTAAATTGGTGTAAATGATTATCTACCCGAAATGAGGTGAAGATAGCAAACTAATTATTATTAAATATACCAGTAATAAAATTTTTACCACTAAAATAATAAAAATTATCATTAATATTTAAAAAAAAGGATAATAAGATTTTTAACATCCAATCCACTTTTTGTACATGTTGATGTTCCTTATAGATGTGCTTCGAATGTCTGTGATTGTTGTTGACTAGAATGGAGGGCTCATTTGCTGACTGCTTGTTTTCTATGTACACAAACTAGCTGCATTTGGTTTCCATTCATTGCATCTTCAATGCTAGAGGGACTTGAGTTTATTTGGATTTATATAATCTTTTGGGTTATTTGGATTTATATAATTGCTGAACAATTATATAATCTTTTGGTTTATTTGGATTTCAGGACTTGATTTTTTAAAACTATGGCTAGTTCGAACACTCGTATACCTATGGACTATGTGTTTAATGAGTATGAAAGTGCTCTCAGACGTCAAAAGTCTACCACTTCTAAGGTGTGGGCTGAAATGACAAAGCTTGAATGCAAGAACAAAAATGAATTAAAGGCACAATATAATCACTGTAAGAGTATCTTCTCTGCTAAATCTTCTAGTGAAACCTCTCATTTAAGACGTCATCTAAATAACTATTTGAAAAAATTTAATGAGGACATCGCTTAATACACCATAGCCACTCAACCATCCTTAAGAGGTGGTCTATCTATAAAAAAAACTACAAGTTTGATGCTAATGAGTGTCGTCGAGTTGTTTCTACTTTTCTTGTGTGTGGCAAGCATTCACTTAGGGCAGTTGAAGAACTAGGATTTAGATACATAATGAGACTTGCTAGTCCTAATTTTAAGAATATAAGAAGATATACAGCTACTAGAGATGTCCTAATGTATTATGCAAAAGAGAGAGATCACGTTAAAAAAGAGTTGGCTAAAACACCTGGTTTAATTTATCTAACTTCCGATAATTGGAACTCGGAGCATACTAATGATGAATATATTTGCATTACTGCTCATTGGGTTGACAAAGATTGGAAGCTACAAAAAAGCATCATAACATTTTGAGCTTTATTTCTTCCGTATGATGGTTTAAACATAGCGGATAAGCTTGATTTATGTTTATCTCAATGGGGTATAGACAAGAAAATTTTTAGCATCACTTTGGATAATGCTTCTTATAATGATGTTATGGTTTCTTGTCTTAATAATCATTTTTGTGCAAACTAAGCTATTTTGTGTGATTGTGCTTTTTTTCAAGTTGATGTTGTACACATATTTTGAATCTTATAATTAAAGCTGGTTTGGAACTTACTAATGATGTTGTTGGTAAGATTTGAAATGGAATTAAGTACATAAAAAAAGTGAGGAATTCGTAGGAAAAGATTTTATGATGTGGCTGACAAAAGTTTTCATTTGAATGTGACCAAAAAGTTGCATCAAGATGTCTGCGTGAGATGGAATTCTACTTATTTGATATTTGAATCTTTTCTTTACTATAAAGATGTGCTAGATTATGGGGGCCAATGGGGTAAAGATTATCAAATATTTGCACTTTCTAATAAGGAGTGGAGAAATGTTGCTATTCTTTACTAATATATATTTTAGAGGGGTTTGGAAGGTTCACAAGGTATTGCTTGATACAGTTAAAGGTCCTTGTTCTTTTTTAACTCCAATGGTTAAGAAAATGCAAGAGAAATTTAATAAATATTGGGCTGAGTATTCATTGATATTGTCATGTGCTGCAATTTTAGATCCTCGTTACAAGTTAAATTATGTGAAGTATTGTTTTACTACAATCTATGGTATTCATGCTTTAGATTTTGTTGAAACCATTCTTCTCAATCTTTGACTCTTGTTTGATGAGTATGTTAAGAAATCCAGATCCACATCTTCCTTTTTGGCTAGGAGTTTTAATGTTTCGGATAATAATCCTATTGATTCTAGTTTGCATCAACACCATGTTAATAGTGCTAATTTTGAGGGAGATTTTCATGAGAACAATGATTATAAACGGTATTTAAATGAATCTAGCACTAAGAGTGAAAAGTCACAGTTGGACATTTATTTGGAAGAACAAGAGCTTGAGTTGAATAGTCAAATAGATGTTTTGGATTATTGGAACAAAAGTTTAGTTCAATATAATGAGCTTTCATTATTGGCTCGTGATCTTTTAGCAATTTTAATATCGATTGTAGCTTCCGAGTTAGCTTTTAGCATGGGTAAGAAAGTTATCACATCTTTGAAGAGTTCACTTAAGCCAAAAACGGCTCAAGCCGTTGTTTGCTTTGATGATTGGATACGAGCTAAGGGATTTTCAACGAGTAATTATTATTCTTGTTTTATTATTGTAATTTTATAATATTTTTTATCAATTTGATTATCTAATTATTTATTCTTATTTCATGTTAGAAATTGGTTGTAAGAATGATGATGACGATGAGGATGATGTTTCTTTGATTGCTTTTTAGGTTACCTTTCTAATTGTTGACAATTTAATTTAGGTTACAATTTATAGTTTGTTATAAAATTAAATATATTGATTGGTTAATGTATAGATATATTGGTTGGTTGATTATATTTGCAAGTTTTTGATGTTGTTAGTGATGCTATTTTTTGTGATGTTTTGGTATTGTCTGGTATTGTTTTGGTGTTGTTTTAATACTGTTTTGGTGCTACTTTTTGTGGTTTTTTATTGTTGTTTCTTAGCTATTTATTATGTTGTTCCGTTGTCGTTTTTAATATTATTTGGATATTGTAAAACTTTTGTTTTATTATTAATTTTGTTATTATTTTAGTTCTAACTTGTTCCTATTTTAATATAACCATTTTTTATTGTATTTTCAATTTGTGTATTGTTTTATGAATTGTTTTAGTATCATTTTTTATTTGTATATTATTTTAATATTTTTATGTTTTTAAATGTATTTGATTTATTATATTTAAAAAAATTATTTAATAAAATAATCTAAAATAATTTAATATGGGTCCGGCTGAGCTTAGGCTTAGCAATTATATTTCAAGCCAGACTTTAGTAAAATTTTAGGCTCATTTTTCGGGCCAAGCCAGGCTAAGCCCAGGCCTTACAAACTAGTCTGAATTTTTAGTTGGGTCTGACCCAGTCCAGCCCATGAACACCTCTAGCCTAGCTTTCGAAAGTTGAGAATTCTCCCAAAAATTCTCTAAGGCACCCAAAAATAGAGTTGAAACAACTCGAAATGAAAATAGCAACAGGAGAGTTGAAAAGCCAGAATAAAATAATACACACCAAGTGTTTGAGTAAATTCTCTCAATATATCATTAACTCAAGAATAACTAAATACAATGGGATGATTACAAATGAAAAGGGAGGCCTCTATTTATAGTTGAGCTCCCTTGAAACCAACGGTACAGATTGAGTTACATTGACGATAAAGATTATAGCCTATCTACAATTGAGAGTCCTAAGGGATTTAAACTATGTACAATCTTATCCCTTTAGGATTTACCTTATTTATCCTAGTAACTTTAGTTTGACTAGAGTGTTTCACCGGGCAACCAAGGCTTCAAATAGATGGGCTTCTCCATCGTTTCCATGAATCGGGCCAGTTCATGTGGATCAAATAAGTCTCATTTAATAAGTTGACATCTATGGGGCATTTTTTGTGCAATGGTAACGAGCTTTGATCTGCGACCCATGACACTAGCATATACATTAAAACCTCTCAATATGTATGAAATGGACTATAAAACTCTTTAAATTCACAATTTATAATCCTCAGAGGTAAGTAACCATGCATATCATCAAGTTGGAAAAAGAAAGATAAGATGATTTCATGAGAAGTAGTTTAGACAGTTGTGTTTACTTTAAGAAAAACAGTGATGGTTCTTTTGTGTATCTACTTCTTTATGTTGATGACATGTTGATAGCAGCAAAAGATAAAGGAGAGATAAGAAAGGTCAAAGCCCAACTAAGTGAAGAATTTGAGATGAAAGATTTAGGACCAGTAAAGAAGATACTTGGTATGGAGATTCTCAGAGATAGAAAAGCAAGTAAATTGTACCTAAGTCAGAAGGGGTACATTGAGAAAGTTCTTTGTAGGTTCAATATGCAGAGTGCTAAGCCTGTTAGTACTCCTTTAGCAGCCCATTTCAGACTTTCATCGGCTTTGTCTCCATAATCAGATGATGAGATTGAGTACATGTCACATGTTCCATACTCTAGTGCAGTGGGATCTCTCATGTATGCTATGGTTTGCTCAAGTCCAGATTTATCATATGCAGTCAGTGCAGTTAGCAGATACATGGCAAATCCCGGTAAAGAACATTGGAAAGCAGTTCAGTGGATTTTAATATACTTACGAGGCACTATTGATGTTTGCTTACAGTTTGGAAGAACTAAAGATGGAGTCATAGGGTATGTTGAAGCTGATTTTACTAGAGACCTTAATAGAAGAAGATCTCTCACAGGTTACGTCTTTACAATCGGAGGTTGTGTAATTAGTTGGAAAGCCATTTTGCAAACTACAGTCGCTTTGTCTACCATCGTTTGAGTACATGGCGATTCTCGAGGCTTGTAAAGAAGCTATTTGGTTGAAGGGACTATTTAGTGAACTCAATGAAGACCTTCAAATCAATACATATTTTGTAAGCTTGATTAGAGTGCCATCTTCCTTACAAAAGATCAAATGTTTCATGAGAGAACAAAACATATTGATGTTCGGTATCATTTTGTTCGTGATATTATTGCTCGTGGTGATATTGTTGTGAGCAAAATTAGTACTCATGAAAATCCTGCAGATATGATGACAAAGTCACTTCCTATAACCAAGTTTGAGCATTGCTTAGACTTGGTTGGTGTTCATTGTTGAAGTTAAACCCTTAAGGGGTTTTATGGAAGAGGTGAAGAACTTGTGCGCGATGAAGAACTTGTTCATTGAGAATTTGTGTCAAGGTGGAGATTGTTAGAATTAAGTGACCCGAATTCTTATTTA
Organism: Gossypium longicalyx; assembly: GCA_025698465.1. Lineage (NCBI taxonomy): Eukaryota > Viridiplantae > Streptophyta > Magnoliopsida > Malvales > Malvaceae > Gossypium > Gossypium longicalyx. The sequence continues at coordinate 93,234,947 of CM047000.1, read as the reverse complement.
AATTAAAATACGATGGAAAATAAAATAAAAGTAAAATCCATATAGAACTAGACTTCTTTTATTTTATTTTAGAATAGAGTTTTTTAAATCTTATTAAACTCCATCTATTTTATATTTATTAGGATAAGGTGTTTCAATCCTACTAGAATATGGCTTTACAAGCCTATAAATAGACATAGTTTATTCCTCTTGTATTGATTCAAATTTTTGACATAGTAAATTTTCTTCTCCTCTTCCCGTGGTTTTTTCCCCGAAAGGATTTCCACGTAAAAATTTGTGTGTTCTTTATTTTATTTTTTATTTTATTTTATTTTATTTTCACAAATATAAATAATTACTACAACATTTTCAACTACATCACATAATGCAAGTTAAGCATAAGAATTTATAATCATGTCAACCAATTATATATATTCTTATCATCTCATGAAACACAATTATATATATATGTATATATTGACCACACATGTAAAGACTTTTATACTTAGTTTAAGGTTTAATTAACTTTAATTAATTAAGTTTATTTTTTAGGTAATCATTTTTATATTCTATTAATCTTACTTATATAAGCTAATGATAATCATCATCATCATTTCGCACTAAAAATATGAAAAAAATGGTTTAATAATCATTTAGGCTCTTTGAATAATTGCTAACTAGGTCATCAAGCATTTTTTAAATTAAAACTCAACAGTCCTTGAGATTTAATTAACTATTTTGTTGGCTACATTACTTAACTGGTCTTCAATATATTTTATAATTAACTCCATAACAGACTCAATTTATGGAAATGAGGTTCTGAAATCGCATTTTTTGACATCACCTAAAATTGAGTCGTTACATATGTCTCCATCGTTCTTAGGTCCAAAAGAATTATGGTGAATACCCATGTTCTTCATTAAAACATACAAAAAAAAGAAATATTAAAAATAGTTGTAAAAATATATAAAACTAAGAAAGAAGAATAAAAGCATACTTAAAATATAAAAACAAGAAGAAAAAAAACAACTTTAAGGTAATATCAAATTTTCTAGTTTTTAGCATTATGGTCTTCAAAGAAATCTACTGCATCCAAATAGGTCATATCATCCAGGCCATAAAAATCACCATCCTTGTAAGCATGGTTGGCTTTAGCATCATAGTAAAATTCTTCATCTTTTGCAAAAAAATTAGCCTCAATTTCATCATTTTAGGATGTAAAATTTGTCTCAATACTATTTCCTTTCCTTTTAATGGATTCTTGATAAAGGTTTACCAAATGTCCCTTCATACCACATCAATAGCATAAATTTTCAATACGCTTTGAAGGATTATTTTGACCACCATTTTCTTTCCCTTCATTGTTATTCTTTGTCTCAATACTAGTACTTCCTTGAGCATATCCCTAACTACGTCCACGGCCACAATCACGACCTCTATAGTTTCCTTTTTCATAATCGTTATTTACTACTACATTCACCAAAACTAATGGGACAAATTCCATGAGTTTTCATCAATTAACTCGTTATTTTGCTCAACCACCAAAAGGCATGATATCAATTCAGATACTTTTTAAAACCATTTTCATGATATTGTTGTTGCAAGAGCATATTAGATGCATGAAAAGTTGAACATGTTTTTTTTTTTAATAAGTCCTCGTCAGTTACTTTTTCTCCACATAATTTTAATTGAGAACTAACTAATTTTAAAAATTTTCAAATTATATTCACTTACAGTGTTAAAATTCATTCAATCATAACGAGCTTTAGGGAGTATTAACATTTTTTTATGGTCAAACTGTTCTCTCAAAATTATTTCACAACTCAAGAGGATCTTTCGTAGTTAGATATTCCGCTTTTAATCTTTCATGTTGATGATGACGAATAAAAATCATAGCTTTTGCCTTGTCTTGGTTAGCCTCTTGATCATATGCTAAAATTGTATTCCTAGGCCTTTTGCATCTAGGTGAATTTTGGTATCTAATACCCATGATAAATAATTCTTGCTTTAGATATCAAGAGTCGCAAATTCGAGTTTTACAAGATTTGACATTATTCAAGCAAATATAAAACAACGATAATAATTAAAATATGAAATACTACGTAATTAATAAAACTTCAATAAAAATAACTTTGATTATTAAAATTAATAAAAGTTAGCACTAGAAATATTCAAGACCTTATAAAAGAAATATTATGTACAATGTATACATCATACTTTTATGAAAGAAACAACATATGCATATTGCTATTCTATTTTCATCTAAAATGTAAATGCAAAATTAAGAAATCTATATGCATTTGCAAGCACATATATAATGCAACATAATACAATATTAAAAATGAATTAATAATTAATATGCCTTTAAAAATAATAAAAGTTTTAAATAAATCATTAAAACTGTGATTGAAAATAAATGAAAGAAAATTAATATTGAAAATATTTGATAACCATATTTTTACCAATGCATATTTAATAGATACATAATTATATTAATGTCTTTAAGAATGAAAGTAGGGAATAGTATAAAACAATTTATGATATATAATTTAGGATTGCCTTGAAATAAAAGAGAAATTAATTTTTATTTTAATCAAGAACTTTAAGCAAATTCGTACTGGTAACATATTATAAGCTAATAGAATTATAACAAAAGAGAAGAGTAGGTAATGAAAGGATGATTCAACTTTTACTTTAGGACACTAAAAAGCTTATACATACCCTCTATTTATGGGTCTCAATCACCATAAGTTATAAATTTATAATAAAGATAATTAAGATACCTTATAAATTTTTAGGGGTTATACGAGTTACAAGAAAATGTGTAACATCCTCAAGGTACAATAGGTGGTATAGTAGCATGTCGGGTCGACAATACTAGAGAATTTTTTAAAATAAATTTATTAGGAATATATGTGTGATAGTGTGGAATCTAGTTGGAATCGAAAAAGAGTTAGTGTTTTGAATCGAGAAAAGTTAACTCAAAGTATTGACTAAATTGTAAGAAAATGACATGTAGTGGGGCAAAAGTGTGAAATTAAAAGTTTAAATATGGTGGCATGGAATTGGTGAATAAGGAGGAAGGTTTGAAGATGCAATTTTTCCTAAATAGGTCATGATTCATAAAAGGTATTACTAGGAAAGTGTAGGGATAAAATGGTAAAAGAATGAATTAGATATTTTGCAGATGTCATGATTAGGAGTCAAAGTGTAAAGATGTAAGGATAGAGGATTAATTAGCAATTTGACCAATTTTCTTAAAATCGTGAGATTTTTCTTAAGAAAAGTGTAGAAAAGTGGAGAATTTGAAATGAACCCAACTATCACTCTCCTCCATCCTTCCATCCAACTTTTCTTTTTATTCTGTCTAAGTCTTTTCCTCTATTTTTGAACATTCCAAGCTTATTTCACTAAGTTTCTTTCATGTTTTCCTACCTAAATCAATAGAAAAGTCTAATGGTTACCTAAATCAATAGCTAAATAAAAAGGAAGAAAAAAGTTATGGTTAGTATGTGATATCAAGAACTCCAGGTAAGAGATGGAAATTTTTTGTGATGTACATGTTATTTTTACTTTTAAAGCATGAATATGCTATATAATCATGATTTTAACAATTGGAGGTTATGTATTTGTTATGGAAATGAAGAAAAAGAGAAGAAGGAAGAGGACCAAATTGTAGATAAAGGAAAAGGTATAGCCAATGTAATACCCTGAAAATATTTACAGTAAGATATTATCCTTGATATAGTAAAATAAGGAAATAAAGTGGAAAAAAAAAAAAGGAAATTTTGAGATATGTCAATATTGAGAAGTATATTATGATATATTAATTCAAGAAAGGACTAAATTGTAAAAGTGAGAAAAGTTTTGTTGCACAAGAGTAAATACTCAAAATTTGAGGGGTTAAAGTGTAAATATGAAAAATTTGAAGGACCAATAGTGTAAATATTTTAATAGTGGAATAATCTAGAAACTAAGGAAAATGGATGAATTAGGACCAAATTGAATAGATGAAGAAATTATGAGGGACTAAATTGCAATTTTACCAAATTAAATGATGACTTAAGGATGGAATTTTAAAAGATAATGAAGGGCAAAATGGTCAATTGGAAGAGAGAGAAATCTAGAAAGTAATAATGATGCTAGAGATATTTTGATATTTTATAATTATTTAATTAGATAAATATTATTTTATTAATATTTTAATAAGATATTTTATTATTATTTTATTATTATTTTATTAGTATATAAAGAAAGAAAGATGAGAAATTCTCATCCATATTTCCCATGCACTAACGTGAGAGAAAGAGAGGAAGAAAGAAAGTTTTGCTTTCTTTACAATTTGGTCCTTTTACCAAAAATTCACCATTTTCACCCAAAAATCAAATGAATTTCCATAGCTACCAAGAGAGAAAAATGTTAAGGAGACCATGGGGAGTTAGAATATCAAGTTGGATTCAAGAAATAGAAGCTGGAGGAGAGAGAAAATCAAGTTAAAGATTAGTATCAATAGAACAAGGTAAGTATATCAAGATTTCAATATGTTTTTAAGTTTGTTATTATTGACAAAGCATGGAAATAATGTTATAGTAGAGTTTTCTTACATAAGGTCCTATGTTCATGATATGTTAGTGAAGAGAAAATAAGAGAAAGTGATGAGAAATGGTGTAGAAAAAGAAAATAAGGGTGTTATAACATGGTAATTAATATTTCGTACTAAAACAGTTTTGGACAGCAGCAGTAGTCTAACTTTGAAAAATCATCAAAAATTGTAGAAATCTAATTATAGGATGAATAAAATATGAAATTAAAGCTTATTAAGTCTAGTTTCTTATAGAAGAAATTATGTAAGCAATGGAATTGTAAATCATGAGATATGATGAATTTTGTAAGACAAGGTCAGAATGATTTCGGGTTCCCCTGTTCTGAATTTGTAAAATCATAAAAATTTGGATAAAAATAATTAGGGGTTTAAATTTATATTTTTAGAATCCTAAATGAGTCTATTTTCAATATAAACAAATGGGAACATCATTTGAATTCTGTACAAGGAGATAATTAATTTTTAGTGAAGAAGGGTCAGAACTGTTAGACAGCAGAACAGGGGTAATTTTAAAGAATAAACTGTACTTATTGGATAAACTAAAAATTCTGAAAATTTTATGGTAAGAAGATATATGAGTCTAGTTTCATGGAAAATTAGCGGATCTTAATTTTGAGTTCTATAACTCCAGATATAAATAATTTAGTGACCATGATGCAGATAGACAGCTTGAATATTCATAAAAGTAAATAATAAAAATTATGGATAATGTTACTTACAAGTGTATTATCTACATTAAGGATGTGGAATGGAGAGGAGGAGGAGAAAAAATATGTATGAATATTCATCTAGCATGGCTAATTTGCATATTCTAGGCTCAAGGACTAAATTGAATAAAGGTAAAATTTTATGGGCAATTTTGTAAAAATGTAAAAAAAGATCAAATTGCATGAAATGGATTATTTTATTATTTAAATTACAAAATTGAATGAAATTATTAATTTAGTTCAAGATCGGGGGAAAACATGTTTTAGGGATTAAATTGAAAAGTGTTGAAAGAATAAATTGAAAAGTGTTGAAATTATAGAAAATTCTGATATTTTATAGAATTCATGGACTGTTATCAATATATATAAGAATAATAGCTGGTAATAAGGATTAAATTGCAAGAATTTTATTTTCACGACCCTAAGGATGAAATCGTCATTAATTAAGAGTTCGGGGCAAAATGGTAAATTTTGCCTAAAGCATTAATTAAATGCATTAGTATATGAAATGAATGAAAATGATGATCAAATTTATTTATAAAGATCCGAACGACTCAAATATGAGACTCGATCGTGAAAAGAAAAGATATCGGATTAATGAAATTATAAACACAAACAAGCAATGAGGTAAGTTTGTGTAACTTGAATTGTATTTTAAATACTTGAAATATGTGGTTATGTGATGAAAATATGATTTGAATATTCAATTCATGATATTTGATGAAATATTGATAATACTCGAAATAAATTGAAAATAAATCTCGGTTGAATGAAAAGGAAAAATTCGATGGATCTCGAAAAGGAATTGACGGTAAAAAGGATCTAGCCCGGATGGGTGATCCTATCCGATATAGCCCTCCAGAAGAATATGTGTAAAATGGATTTAGCTCGGACGGGTAATCCGAATCGAGTCCGAATTTAGCCTGGGTGGTAATTCAGGATCAAGCTCATTAGAGTAATTGTCGTTGCGAGGGGATTTAGCCTGGGTCGTAATCCCGACAATACTCTATGAGTTTATATTACGAGGATTGCTTTGGACTGGTAATCTCTTTGTAAGGATGAGGTTCGCGGGAGTGCTCTCTCGATATGAAACGTGTAAGACCATGGTTGAAAGATACCATGGCAACTCGATATGAAATGTGTAAGACCATGGTTGAAAGATACCATGGCAACGTGATATGAAATGAACAAGACCATGGTTGAAAGATATCATGGCAACATGACAGAAAATGAGTAAGACCATAGTTGAAAGATACTATGGCATCATGTCAAAGATGAATAAGACCGTGGATGGGAGATGCTATGACATCTGTTGAACAATTGATATCCAGGTAATATGTATCACATGACGAATGGTTATATGAAATGGTTGTGTGTAATGTTTACAAGAACTGGTCATATGGAAATATATATGTACAAAATAGTTGTATGAAATAATTATGAAGATAGATAAACTAAATAAGTATGAGTACGTGGAATATAAATTATGTTAGGTTTGATATAAGCTATTATCGGAATAAATATACATAAAATATATGGAAATGATGGAGTATGAAATATTAATATAATGAAATGAATCATATATGCTTATGAAGAAACGGTAAGAGCATGATATGTTTCATGACATGTACATATATGATTATCTTTGATATGTTGATACAAGAAAATTATGTAAGTTGAGACTATTATTGAACTCAAGTACGATATGTCGAGAAAATAGTTATATCAATGTTGAATTTATATGAGATATGTGCAAGTACACTAACAATATTACTGTTTGATGCTTATACAAGTACTAATCTGTTGATTGAATGGTAATATATTTATTTACATGATGCATTGAATCGGTAAGCATTTAAATTTTTTTTAAGTAATCTGCAAATGGTAGTAATGCTCCGAAACCCTGTTCTGGCAACGGATACGGGTTAGGGGTGTTACAGCCAAGGAGTGAAAGAAGAAGAAAATTAATCATTCAAGCCTTGGTTGTAAGTACTAGAAGTATTTAATTTCGTATCTTTAGATATTTATAATAGGAATTTTAAATGTTTAAATATTAGATTTATATGAAGTAGTAATATAAAGGATTAAATTATAAAGATAGTAAACTATGGTACAAGAATGTGAATGAGAATAAGGTGGTAAAGTGAGCTATACGTATTAAGATTATTATATGTGTGTGGTAAATATGTGAAATTATAAGATCGAGGACTAAATTATAAAAATTAAAAGTTGGTATAATTGATATTGAGCCCAAGTAGACGAATATGAATCATTAGGATATTAATGGAATGCCATTGAGGAATATATTGCGCACTTACTATTTATTCATTTCGGCGGTGTTCTATCATCCGCTTCAGCGGTGTTCTGTTATTCACTTCACCAATGTTCAGTTCTATTTTGTTCTGTATGTCCTAATTATTCTAATCAATCTACTTTGTGCCTTATGTAAGAAATGTGAATTGGTAAGTGTAATTTGATCAAGCATAACTAACATCACGAGTATATATATATTAAATTGCAATATGAAATGTACTTTACGATTAAATTCTTGCAGTACTTACTAAGTTATTTTAGCTTAACGCATTTTCTTTTAATGCGTAGGTTGTAGTTGAAAGAGAAGCTAGAAGTTGTTTGAGACCTACTCGTCCTATCACATCTCCAAACTTGATTAAGAGTACAATTTTATATTTTGTCGATAGTATAGCGTGTACATAAGCTTAACAAGTAGATTTTAGTAGAAGGGACTAAATCTTTAATTGGGTGAACCTTGCTTAAGTTGTATTTATATAGAATTATAGTATGTCTAAAGTTTGATGGTTATGAAAATGAATGTGTTATGAATTATGGATAAATGGGGTCTTGTTGGAATGTGTTGGATTGTTTTAAAATTATTTTAAGTTGTTGGATTCATTTGGTAGTTTTTAACAAATTTTCAAGGTACTTTTGACTAAATTAACTCAAGGTGTCAATACCTGGGGGTTAGGTATCGATACTTGGAGCTTGATGTCAAGATTTTCGAAAACAAAATGACAATTTGGTATCAATACCACATATTGGTAGCGGTAGCTAAGGCCTGGAATCAATATTTGAGGTAAAGGTATTGATACTTGCACATTGATTTCAAAAATTTTGAATTCCAGAGGCCGGTTTTAGTACCGATACTTGTCAAGGGTACAAATACCTTGTTTTAGGTATCGATACCTTATGATTTCGTACCGATACTTGCCCCATGTTTTGAATAAAAATCATCTTTAATTCATTTTTGAATGAAAACAATTAACTAAAAATGATCTCAATCTTTCGTAATAATGTTACTAAGTTGAATTAAGTTAAAAAAAATTCATTATTAAAGGTTCAGTCTACTTAGTGATTAGTCAATATTACTTTGGCACCAAATGTAATATTCCTATATCGAGTTCTAAGGGTCGGATCGAGTATAAGGGTGTTACAAAATAAATACTTAGAAGTTACAGGAGTTTTATGGACATTCATTTTACAATATAAGGATATTTTTGTATATCATTTCCACTTCTCTAATTTTGAAAGTTTATAACATTGTATCTTAGATACATTATAAAAGTCCTACATATTTTTCTAGCAACAATGTGGAACGGTTTTTTGGGTAAACTATAAGAATAGTCGCTCAACTATGTATTTGGTTCTATTTTGGTCACTCAACTATTATTATTTTTTTGTTTAATCATTCAATTTTTCGAAATTAAATATTTTAGTCACTCTCATTTTAGTTGTCGTAAACTCAGTAATGAAAGTCTAACACGGGGTTTTTTATTGACCTAATAAAAATTTTAGGCATCCAAATTTTACATATTATATCAATTTGATCCTAAATCTAAAAAAATCAATAAATTTAACTCCCAATATTTACAAAATTTATCACTTTAGTTCTAAATATAAAAATTAAAAAAAAAAACTTTAACATTTAAAAAGTAACTATAGATTATAAAAGTCTATGTCTCTTCTCTTCTTTCCTTTTGATTAGTTCCCTCCCTCTAAGCATTGAATTTAGTGGTGAAATATCAAAAGAAGTTGAATCAAGGAATGGAATAGAAGAAGCAGCAATAGAAGAATATGATACGCTGAAATCTTAAAAACTTGATAAAATCTAAACTAATAAGAAAATAAACCCCTTGAAAATCAAGAAATAAAGATTTTGAAAATAAATTAAAAAAAACATTAAGGATACTAAAGGAGGGAAAATCTAGAGATAATTTACAAAGTTTGGGGGAAAAAATACCCAAAGTCTCGACAGAACTAAAATGATAACTTTTGTAAAATTAAAGGTTAATTTTGTTAAATTTTTTAGATATAGGATATTAATAGAATGTTTAAACATTAGAGAGATAATTTTTTTATTAGGCCAATAAAAAAAGCCCATACTAAACATTTGATACTAAGTTAACAATAACTAATAGAAGAATGGTTGAAATATTTAATTTCGAAAAGTTGAGCGATTAAATAAAAAGATTAATAGAACCGTGTAAATAATTGCCCTACCATCCTCATATTCTACTTTTAAGGTCAAATGCAATGGTGATTTTATTCGGATTAAAAGAATTATTGTGTATTGTCGATTGAATCTTAACTCGATTAATATGGGTATTGTTGTCAGTACAAGAAAACGTGAGTTTGAGTGTGTTGAAGCGCATTATCCTCCTATTTAAGGGTTGAAAGTGAACTATGGATAATTTTAGAGATTATATAAAAAATAATAGAAATAATCAGAACTTATAATAGAATTATTATATAAAAAATTTATATCTTTTATTTATATTCAAAATTTTATTAGGCACATATATCGAATATAAATAGTTAGGATGATGGTGGTGCATATAAAAATAGCATCATTGTCTTAATATTCCCAAGCCTATGATTTGCATTGTCATAACTAAGATTCATTAGCATACTTATGAAGCAATATTATCCATTTTGGAATTTGGAGTAATTAATTAATAGAGAAAAAAAATCTATAGGATGTGATGGCAGCGCAATCACCTCCAATTTGGGTTTTGGATTTGTCACAATATCCAGAAACAGTTTTGCTAGTTAAACAAATAATAATTATAGTTTAGTTAATTAAACAAAGTGGAAGTCTGTCCAAATCCCAGGAATTCAGGAAAGGGCTTCCTAATCTGTCTCAGATCAACAAACCTACCTAGTTCCATTCAAACCAATGTCATGTTTAGAAGGGTTTTTTTTTTTTTTTTTAATAATTTAAATATAGGTTCTGATAATATCTGTTTTATTTAACGTAATGTCTAAAATTACTCATAGTCTTTCTCCAATTCATAAATAGGAGTATAATGCGTTTCAACGCACTCAAACCACGTTCTCCTGTATTGGCAACAATCCCATACTAATCGAGTTAAGACTCAATTGACTGTTTACAAAATTTTCTAATTCTACTAATAACTTAAATATAAAAGTTTTCTCACTTGTTTTCAAGGGGGAGAAAATCTTGATTTATTTAAGATAAATAGTATAATAATAGCTTATATGATCATGGGAAACATTAAAAAAAAAATTGGAAGGTTGAAATTAGAATTATAAAATTTTTTAGAAAGTTAAAAATGTAATTTTGATATTCTAGAGGTCATAATTGAAATTAAAATTCTAAGAGGGCCCAAATACAATTTTATTATTGAATTAATTTAAAACACTGTAATTTTAAAAAGGACTAAAGGGATAAGTTTTCATTTTGAAGGGACTAAAGGACTAAAGCCCTCTATCTCCCTCATATTTATATTTTTGAGGTTGAATTTGTATAGCTATTTTAAAATTGGAATAGTTTTTTTTTATTCATGTTGATATTTAAATTTGACTTAAATTTATGTTTAATATTCAAATTATATATATCCACAATTTTTTAAAATTAATATTTTAGAAGTAAAGTGAACAATTTGTTTAAATTAAAATATTCAAATCCTAAAGTGAATTTGAATATCTAAATCTAATTTATATATATACATAATAATAAATATCTAAAAATAAATATTTTTTCTACATATCATGATAAATAAAAATTGTAACATTAAATTTTAAATATTATCTGAATATGAAAAAGAATAATAATAAAAAAATTGGTGATATACAAATCTAAACTATCTATCACCATGTTTAAACACAATTGAGAATTATAAGAGTAGAGTATCATGTTGACATTTGGTCTCATTTTGTTGAAAAAAAAACTTTTGAGAATGTATGGTGTAGGTTTTTCATTCTTAAAATCATGTATTCAAAGTGAAAACAATGCTCAAATTTTGTCTAATTTTTCAAGCCAATGTAATCAATTTATTATTTTGTTTATATGTTGACATTTGGTGTGAATACAAGGGGCAGACATAGATCCAAGTTCCCCCAGAAAATGTAAAATTATTGTTCTAATCTCCTAAAGATAATCAAATTATAAATAATATAGGGTAAAATTGCGTTTTGGCCCTTAAAAATAAAAATAAAAAATATTTATTTGATTTCTTCAAAAATAATTAATAAATGATAAATTTTATATTTTGATTGTTGGAAACTAAGCTACTGCAAAACAAATTGGTTACCACTGACTAGAAAAATAAATTAAGAATGAAGGGATTAAAAAATTTTTGCGTCGTGGAAAACCACTGCCTTAGAAACGAATTTGTCCTTATCGGTGTAATCATGTACTGAAAGTCGTCCCGAAAGGTTAACACAATGCTTTGATATTTGTACACGCAAATAAAGCAGGCGGAACCCAATTGGTATTGCTCTTCATTAAGAAATCACTGTAAGATTAATTCTCAACAAAGTTTGGAGGAGTCACAATCGATCCTGATTAAAACCCAAACTCTTAAATAGAATTTTACCTAATGCGATTTAAGGAAAGAATGGTAAAATTTAGAAGGAAATGAAAAAGAGGTGAGGGAGAAAAGGGTTGTTGATTGTGGTGTTTTTCCTTTTTCTTATTTGTGAAAAATAAGGAAAACAATCCTCTATTTATACTAGTAGAGGAAGGGTAAATAGTAAATATGCAAAGGTAAAAGAGTGAAAATGCAAGGTAAGTTTTGAAACTGACCCACTATTTCGCGCGCTATAGTCAACAATTTCAAATTTTTCGTAACAGTAAAAATGAGAAAAAAATTAAATTATTTTAAAGAAATTATTTTTTGAGAAAATAATAAAATTTTTATCAAAAAAAAATACACACAATGTGTCAAAGAAACATGTTAACATGAACATGGACACAAACCAAATTAGGCCAGGTATACAATTACTTAATAAGAGTAAAAAGTAAAGCTACATAAAAACCCTCTTAATAGCCTATAATTAACTAATATAGAATATACCCACTTATCAATAATCCTTTGTATTACCAACATTGATATCTCAAAAATTTATAATTCAATTTTCACTTTTTTAAAAAAAATTCTATTTTGTACTAGACATTCTTTAATATATATATATATATATATATATATATATAAAAACAAAATAGTAAGTTCATACATAGAGATCATTATTCTATCAGTATGTCTATAGCAGTGACGGTAATATTAGATATTATAACGATACTATAACATGAGACAAAAATTAAAATAAAACGTACTACACATTCAAACCCACACTTATAGCCCTTTCATGGAGCGTGTGGATCAACATGCTATCATCCACCTTTTATATCACATGGATCAAAATTAATAATATTGTTTTAATTTATATTTAAATACAATAATTATATTAAATAAAAACTAATTAAACCTTACATATGTTAAACAAATAGAAAGTTATAGATAAAATATAAAAACTAATTGTTTGTAAGTGATGATAATTTATAGATAATTGCATAAATTAGATAATTAACGAAAAAAATACCATGCTTTCGGCTTCCCTTATTTTTTTATTAAAGATAATGTGGAGGAATAATGGCATTCTATTTAATCAATTAATATATACTTTTAAAGAATTGAAGCATTTTTGCTTTGCTAAGACAACTATGATATTTTTTAAGATTAAATCATGTTATTAGTCCCTATATTTTACAAAAATTATGGATTTAGCTCGTGTATTTTTATTTGATCAATTGTAGTCCCTGTACTTCTCAAATTGATAAATTTTAGTTCATGTGATGTTCAACTTTTAAAATTTTAGTCTTGACCAAGCAGTAGTAGTTAATTTTGTTTGGTTAAATTCAATTATTAATATTGTACTAAGTTTACATTTGTAGATTTTGTCCATTTTCTCCAATTAGATCATTCTAAGTTCATATACTTTTTTGAATTTTGAAATTTCAATATTAACGCAAATGACAATCGGTAATCCATTAATTGGATTCTGGAATTAGCAGAACTCTACTTAATGAACTTAACAATTATTATTTAGTATGACTAAAATTTTAAATTTTTAGAAAGTGTAAGAACTAAAGTCACCAAATAAAAGTCATAATATTTTACTAAATACGGGGACTAATAACAAAATTTAACTTTTTTAAAGTGTTAAAAAGTGAATTAAACAATCCTGAACTTCAACTCATAATGCTATACCTATATTTCTTATAATCATAAAATCCTTAAAATTTAATAAACAATTAAGGTGACGAAGCACCGAACTTATATTTAAATTATAAACTATAAACAAAGAAATAAAATCTACGTGAATTTTTTTTTTTATAACTTTTTTGAAATAATATTTTATTAAAAAAACAATGATGATGAAGTTAGGATTGCTTTATATTTCTAGTAGGTTCATGGTGGGCCAAAAGGACACATGCATCATGGGAGAAAGGTTGGGGTGGCAAAATGTAAAAGAGACTGGAAAGCGTGATAAAGGTGGTTATGGCTCATGTCTCATGGGGCATAAATCTCATATTTGGATGAATATAAAATTTTAAAAGTTTGAGGGTTAAATAGATATAGTTAGAATTTGTGGTTGTTCATTTTAATAATATTGTTGGATAATTTGATTCATATATGTGTAGGGCTAGAGTTAGGAGGATTGACAAGGGCTCCGGCCTTCTTAAAATGAAAAAAATTTTTTTTTAATACTTTATAATTTATAAAACTTTAAATTAATAATGGTAAAATTAAATTTTAATTCTCAAAATAACAAAATTTTAATTTAACCATTTAAAAATTATAAAAATATAAACTATTAAAATAATAAAATTATATTTTTACAATAATAAAATTCAAACCTCTAAAATATATATACTTTCCTTCCCCTTATCTTTTTGTGAAATTATTGTACTTAATTTTATATATATATATATATATGAATGATTGAGATGTTGGAATTTTTTTATAAATATAATTGAATAATTCAACTCTACCTTCCATTTTAAATTACTATATATATATATATATATGCTAATAAGAAAATTTTAAATATATTTTATGGTGAGTTTTGTAAGATTTGATAGTGACAAGACTAATAAGAAAATGAGGTTTTTAGAACATCATTTTCCTCTTGCTCTTAAATAAATCCATAATTTATAATTACAACAATTTGTGTAATTACATACCAAAATATTAATTGATATATGTTGTAAATCTTAATACATTATCCTAAATTAACTAATAAAGTAGTAATTGTTTTAAGTCTTAAAATTTTAGTTTTGGGTAAATTCTGATATTAGTCCTTATGCATTATGAAATTTGTGGATTTAGTCCTTAGGTTTTAACTTGATTAAGTTTAATCCATGTGCTTTTTGAATCGGTCAATTTTAATCTCTATATTTTTCGAATTTCGATATTTTAGTCTCAACTCAAATTGTAGTAATAGTAGTAGTTAAATATGTTTGGTTTAACTCAATTATTAATTTTGTACTATGCGTATAATTGTAGATTTAGTCAATATATTTCAATTAGATTATTGCTTTTTAAAGGCATAATGACATATTTGACCATTCTACATTACAAAAATGTTATTTTAGTCCTACATTACAATTTCACCATTTTAATAGCCTATATCTTCATAATTTTGAAAGGATTAAGTCAAATGTTTATCATTTTGGGAGGTAAAGTGCAATTTTACCATTACTAACTTAAAATTTTATAAATTATAAAGTGGCCTAAATGTAAAATTTTCTATTTTAGGGGGTTGGGCCCCTATCAGCCCTCCTGGCTTCGCCACTGCCTTAAACTTGCATTATTTGTCAAAATCACCCCAAAATTGATAGAAAAGTTAATGGTTGCTAACTTTGCTAATGTGACAATTCATGTGTATGTCATATTAGCAATTAATTATTTTTTAAAATTAAAATTTTTTTAAAAAAATATACTTTTAAATAATTTTTTTATTTTTAAAATATTTTTTTTGAATTTTTTAAAATTTTAAAAAATTAATTAGTTGCTAACATGGCATCCATGTGTTTGTTATGTTAGCAAAGCTAACAAACATTAATTTTTCCATCGATTTTGGAGTGATCCGACAAATAATGTAAGTTTAAGGATTAAAAGAGATTTAAAAAATTAAATGAATGGTTAAATGAATTTTTTTAAAGTTGGAGGGTCAAATAAAATTTATGCCTTTTTAAATTATAATCGGAAACATCGGACTACCCGCGAGGCCGCAACCCATTCCATAAATAAATTACATGGTTTACACCTGGCTGACAAGTTTCTTACCAATTTTATCCCCCAACATTTGTTATGTTTCATTTTCACCCCCTTCCTTATATTCTTTCAGATACCCCTCGTGTGCTGCTAACTAAGCCTCACACTTCCTTTATAAACTTCCCAATTCCCATATCTCTTTATATTTATACTCAAAAACGATAAAGCAAAAAAAAGAAGAAAAAGAATTAAAAGCTTCTTCCATGGCTATCTTTGTTCACTATCTTTCGATCCTTCTCATCTCCGCCGTCATCTTCCTCCTCCTCCGTGCTTATCGTCTCCGGCGCCTCCGTCTACCGCCGGGAAACTTGGGTTTACCTTTCGTCGGGGAGACTTTACAGCTTATATCTGCTTACAAGACCGAAAACCCCGAACCGTTTATTGATGAAAGGGCGAAACGGCACGGTTCAGTGTTTACGACCCACGTGTTCGGTGAGCCTACTGTGTTTTCAGCCGATCCGGAGACGAACCGGTTCATCTTACAAAACGAAGGGAAGCTGTTCGAGTGTAGCTACCCCGGTTCGATTTCGAATTTGCTGGGGAAACATTCTTTGCTTTTGATGAAAGGAAACCTTCACAAAAGAATGCATTCTTTGACCATGAGTTTCGCCAACTCGTCAATTATCAAAGATCAACTTTTGGTTGACATAGACCGGTTAATCCGGCTGAACTTGGATTCCTGGACCGACCGTATCCTCCTCATGGAAGCGGCCAAGAAGGTAAAAAGAATAACAAATCATTAGTCGGACTGGGACTGAGTCGACTCAGTTTTGAATCAAAGATGGCGTTGTTGGTGACTCACAATCATTTCATTGCCACACCCCACATCAACACCCAGTGATTATTAATTTTTTAATAAATTATAATTTTTTTTCTTTTTTTTTAATAGATAACATTTGAATTAGCGGTGAAGCAGCTAATGAGTTTCGATCCTGGTGAATGGAGTGAGAGTTTAAGAAAGCAATACGTTCTTGTTATCGAAGGCTTTTTCACCGTTCCTTTGCCTCTCTTTTCCGCCACCTACCGTCGTGCCATCAAAGTAAGCAAACTCACTCTATATCTTTTTCCATATCCAAATACGTGTCTGATACGAGTATACAATATTAAGATATTTTCTCATATTATACACGAAAATGTGGAATACAAATATTTTTTATTAAATTAATAAATTAAAAAATTATGAAATTAATTTGAAGGCAAGAAGGGAAGTGGCAGAAGCATTGAGGAAGATAGTAAAGGAAAGAAGAGAAGAGTATGAAAAGGGTGAAAGGAAGAATGATATGTTGGGAGCATTATTGGGAGGGGAATGGGAAGATGACCAACTTTCAAATGAACAAATTGTAGATTTCATGGTTGCTTTGCTTGTTGCTGGCTATGAAACTACTTCAACTATCATGACTCTTGCTGTCAAATTCTTGACTCAGACCCCTCTTGCTTTGGCTCAACTCAAGGTAATTTATTTTATTATCTTTAATTTTTTATAATTTTATATTCTATGCACAGTAAAAGTTGCATGGCCATCCGTACTTGAATTGAATTTTACTTCCTTTACTGAAAAAACAGTAAATTAATCTTTATATTTTAGATTAAACAACAAATTGGACCTTAGATTAAAATTTTTTATCCATTTCTATTATTAAAAATTTATCTCTATGTTTCACCATGAGGTACACGTGATACGCCACATGTCATTGTACGATTATTTCATCAGTCATCCAAGTTTTTAACAAAACAAATGAATCGAATTTTTAATTAAAAAAAGAGACCATTTTGTTTTTTTTATCTACCGTAAAAATATTAGTTTACTCCTTTTTAGTAAATAGGACAAAATATAATTTGACTCTTTTTATAGTGACTTTCATAGTACTTTTACCTCAATATATTGATATCTTTATTATTTATAAAGCCTTTAACTAAGTTAGGTGTAAAAAATTAAAAATCAAAAAAATTAAAAGCGATAAATTTTATTATAAGGATAATAATATTTTTCAAAAATTTTGTAATTTATTTATTTTAATTAGATACCTTAAATTACCATATTAAAATAAAACTCAAAAGGAATGAGTGTTTTCAAGTTTGGGTTTGATTCTTGATATTAATTTTTTTATATAATTTTTTATTGTGGGTGTTATATAATCTCTAATATATATAATACTTAAATATGTTAATGAATTAGATTACATCATCTAATTAAATATAAAATTATTCATATTTATTATTTAAAAAAAGTTTAATGAGTTGAGATTTTTATTTATATAAATTTTAATTTATTGGTAGTTTTTAAATATGTTAGTCAACTAGTTATTTGAGTTTTAGTTCGATTAGTATAGGTATTATTGTCAATGGAGGAAGATGTGTCGAAATATGTTATTTTTCTATTTATGAGTTGGAATATGAATAGTTTTAAACATTATGTCAAAAGAATATATAATTAGAAAAATTGTTAAAAAGATATATATTAGTCAACTAGAAAGATATCACATCTCTACATGTAAATTATTTTTATTATTTTAAAGCTTTTAACGAGGAGACATAGTTTGTTGTATTTATATTTTGGGAAAAAGAAGCAAACAGAAATTTCTTAGTGGGTCCTCAAGAAATAAAATAATTATGAAATTGGTCATTTTTTAAGACTTTACATTTTCTTCATCCACACGTAGATGGGATTTGGGAGTTAATATCTGGTAGATAAAACCAAATGTTTAAAATATTTGTTGAAATGACACTAATTGGTAATTTCATATTACTTATTTAATTTTAATTTTTAAATTAATAATATTTACCATATATATACAAGGCAAGGGGGAAAAGGTGCGTAAAAATGAATGATAAAGGTTGGATTCTGTTTTAATGTTGTAGGTCAAAAGTAGAGGCAAAAAGTACAAACAGAACAAAAAAGTCAAAGTAGGAACTGGGAATTTTGTCTAACCGGACATAATGATGACTCTCCAAATTGCACGCCTTAAGCTGTAATAAATTAAAATATATTTATGAAATTAAGAAAATTTAAAAAAAACGAAAATTTTACATCTGTCAGAATTTTCTGATCACCTTTTTTAACTCATTGAACATTTTGTCTTTGAAGAAATGACCATGAAGTCCTTTCCCATACTTGGAAACTGGAGGGTATTTTCGGGTCATTGGGGATTTTATAACTTTTTATTGTGTGCAATAGGGTGTACGATTTGACCCTTGTTTCTAGGTGAGTTGTTGGGAAATGAGCGGCACTGATTTCAAGGGGAAGAACCATCGGACGGTGGTAAAGCTTTTGGATGATGTCATAGATACGTCACTACCCTGGAAGTGAAACAAAACCTTTTTTATTCCTAGGCTTGTTTTGTTTTTTTGTGTTTTTCCCTTGATTGACGTGATGATTTTAATCTTAGCCGTTAGATCGTCTTTAAACCAGTTTTGCGTGGGACCATTTAAGGGCATTAGGGCTCATGACAACACCACATGGCCCATAATTGCTTGAGACCCACTAAGGCCAATGGACTATCATCTAGGGGTGTAATCGAGTTTAGGAAAATTAATTGCTCATAAATTACTTGAGCCAGCTCGCTCAATATCTAACTCTTAAGTGGAAATTTAAAAAAAAAAAAAAAAAAATTTGAACTGAACTCAAATAGCTTGCAAGTATAAGTGTTCCATTTCCATTCTGTTTAAACACGTAGTGATTCCGAAACTTATTTGATTCGGCAGGAAGAACATGACGGTATTAGATTGAAGAAAAGCGGTTCAGAGGGTCTTCAATGGAGTGATTATAAGTCAATGCCATTCACACAATGTGTAAGTAATCCATTGTCCTCAAATTAAGGATTAAACCTATATTCACTTTTGTTCTTGCTTAATCCATGGTTTGGTATTACTATTTTTCCAGGTTATCAACGAGACGCTACGAGTGGCAAATATTATTAGTGGAGTTTTTAGACGAACAGTGACGGATGTCAACATAAAAGGTAAGTAAACACAATTTTAGTCTAGAAACAGAGCAGTGGATGTTAGAAATCGAATCCGAAACCTGTTAAGACTCATTTTTTTGTGTGCTTACTGGTAACTCAACTCGACCAGGTTACAGAATTCCAAAGGGTTGGAAGGTTTTTGCATCGTTTCGTGCTGTACATCTTGATCATGATCACTTTAAAGATGCTCGCACTTTCAATCCATGGAGATGGAAGGTAAATTTAAGTATAAGATGTAACGCAACATTATAGTTCATGGTACACGACGAAATAGAAATAGTTTTACAAACTAGTGTTGGATGAAATTGAACAGAATAATAACTTGGGGACGAGCTGTTCCGGGAATTTTTACACGCCGTTCGGGGGAGGGCCTCGATTGTGCCCTGGATATGAGCTTGCTAGAGTAGAAATCTCAGTATTCTTACACCACCTTGTAACTCAGTTCAGGTAATCAAACCGAGTTTTATTTAGAACTTGAGTGAGTTAAAAAGTTGAAGCTTGTTGGATTCTGAGTTTATATTTCTGAAACAGTTGGGTACCTGCTGAAGAAGATAAGCTAGTTTTCTTCCCCACAACCCGAACGCAAAAGCGATTTCCGATCAATCTGCAGCGTCGGCGTTAAATCTGGGCATCTTAGCCATTGTAAAGAAGATGGAGTGGAGGTGTAATCATTTCCAAATTTGGCGTTACGATCACTATTTTACCTGGACTTGAAAGTGAGGGATTGAAGGTATAAAAATTTTGTTCAGGTAATAGAGATGCAGTGGGCATTGTTTTGATCCTTATTTCCAACTTGTAAAAATTCCGCAAATGATGGCATCTAAATTCTATTTATTTAAATGAAATGCACCAAATTTCTCATTGCACAAAGCTGAATAACAAACACACAAAAACCTTATCGAGTCATAAAAATTGAAATTTATTTTTATTCATCTCTTTTTTTTTTTAATTTAGTAAAATTGTATAAAGCTATGATTACACATTATTCTTATCATTTTCTAATATAAGAAAAAATTTAATCTGTCATTCTCCTATTAGAAAGGGATAAGAATGATATGAAATCACAGTTTCATACACTCTTTTCTCTTATACTTTAATATCTTAAGCATGTCGAGGTTTATATTATTTTAATCATTATAAAAAAAATGGTCAAATTCAAGTCTTGATCCCTCTACTATGTTTATATATAGGATTTTTGTCACAACTTCTGTTGTTTTTATATCAAATTTTAGTGACTTATATATTTAAAAAGTCCTTAAGGAAATAAAAAAAAAAAAAAAAAAAAAAATTTAAGCCCATGTATTAAATTCATACTTAATTTAGCTTCTACCGTTAATTAAAATAATTAATTAAGCTTTTTCATTAACGATTTCTATCATTAACCACATTGATCATCAACATAAATTAGCGGACCAATCAGATGGTGGTACGCTTTTAGTTTAATCTAATATTTTCCCTATAAAATAATTAAAAAATATTAAATATGAAAATATATGAAACTTGATATAAATTTATAAAAATTATAAAAATATAGAATTCTAATAAATTCTAAAATCTTTTTATAAAATTAATAAAACAAATTTAAAATATTTGAAATTAAAAAAAATGTATTTAAAATTCTATAAAATCATAAAAAGTACTAAGATTAATATAATCTTATAAAGATTATAGAAAAATAAAATAAAAACTTGAACTGCGGTTGGTTGGACTAATTAGACTGAAATCGACAAGGGTAGTTAACTTGGGAATCGAATGGTTGAACCGATTTTTTTATATTTTTTTAAATTTTAATTTTTTAATTGAACTAAACAGATCAATTAAACTGGCAAACGGGTGGCCTGATCAGTTCAACCATCGATCCAATTCTGAAAACCTTGGTTAGAGTATTTCATTCTGACATATGCTAATAGTTGGATAATGAAATTTTGGTTTGATAAAAATATTAAAAATAAATAAAAAAATAGTTCAACCGCCCAGTTCCTAGGTCAACTGATCTAATGGCTTTCCTCGGAGCAATACCTTTGTCGATTTCAGGATAACCGGTCCAATTCAAGTTTGTATAATTTTTTTTATAAGTTTTATAAGTTTATATCAATTTTAATATTTTTAATATTATTTATTTTTTTAAGAATTCTAATACATTTTTATTTTAATTATTTTAAATAGATTTTATTAATTTAATATTTATTTATAATTTAGTATATTTTTTATATTTTTATAATATTTATAAGTTTTTATAATTTTAATAAATTTATGTCAATTTTAATATTTTTTACTATTTACTATTTTTATTTTTATGAATTTTCCTATTTTTATAAAAAATAGTTTTTTTATTTATTTTTATGATTTTTCAATTTTTTTATGGGAAAAATATTATATTAAATCAGAAGTTACCACGTGTCTCTATATGATTGGTCCGTCAATTTATTTTAATGGCCAACACGGTCAATGACGAAAACCATTAATGGAGGGGCTTAATTGATTATTTTAGTTAACAGCATGAGCTTAATTGGATGTGAATTTAACACAAGGGCTTAATTAAATTTTTTTTTTTTTTTTGCATTTCTTAAAGGCTTTTTTGACATATGAACCAATTTTTATATTGGTTTCTATCATGCTCAAAATTAAGATTTAATTTTTATATTTTAATTTTTGACATTATTCGGCACCTCAAGTTTTATAATGTCATTGGTTAATTCAAAAACTTTGATTTGATTAAAATGCTTACATTAATTTTTAATTGATAACACTATCAAATTTCTTTACAATGTTATTTTTTTGTTAAATGGCTACTAAGTGAATTTTTATAATAAAAAAAAATCAAAATATCACACTAACAAATTTAGATACTTTCCATTATCTTTTTTTTTTTTTTTTGTTAAATGAATATCAAGTGAATTTTTATGTAAAAAATCAAAATATCATACATAGAACACTTTTAATGGTGATAACAACAATACTTAAAAAAATAAGTATATAGACTAAATCCTTAAAAATATAAAGAAAAATTAATTTCAAATATACGAAGGGTGTAATAGCCCAAATTTGCCCGGGCCCGTGAAATGAGATAAACTAAATTTATAAACTGAAAATAAAAGTCCATGTTAATGTCCAACTTACAATAAACAGGCTCAAACTCGGTTACACTTGTAGCCCAATTGGTCTAAACCAGAATACCTAAACTATCCAATACCCGGTTACACCCAACCCACAAATGGATACGGCCCAAGGAGTCCCAAACTACAAATAGAGGACGGAAGACCTAGGGTTTCTGAAACCCTAGGCGCCGCAAACGCTAGAGGAAGGTTCCAAAATTCACGCCGTAATCGGCATGCCAATCTCACCACCGGTAGATCCGCGTCATCAGTGCACGATCGTCGCCTACTTTCTCGTCATCACCTGCAAAAAGAGAAAGAAGAACACAGCAAACATGGCAAGGAATCGAGCTGGGGATACACCAAACTTGTAAATAGAGGCTATAAAAGCCGAACGACTTCACTGTAACAAGGATTCTTTTTTGGGAGATACATACGAAAATAGATATTACAAGAGAAAGATACAAACAGATACCCGCATATACAGACAAGAAAGAAATAAAAGCATTTTATTTTTTTGAGGTGATTTAGTTATTCCTTCGTTTCTGTTAATTTAATTCTTTTTTAAATGCTTATGAATTATTTTTACAAAAAAAGCTGTTAGTATTTAAAAGGAAGAGATTACTTGTGCTTCTGCTGGAAAAATGAAGGCTTTTGACCTTCCGACCATCGTGTACGGTGGCACGTGGGCGCGCGCTGCCCAGTAATCGGAGGCCGGAGCCCGGATAGCCTTCTCCTCTCCTTTTTCAGAGGATTTCAAAGATTTTTTTAAAAACAGTTTCTAAAAATGAATTCTGGGCCAAAAAACTCACTCAAATAGTATAATAGAAACGATGACGTTTTTGCTTAGACTAATAAGTACCAAAACGGCGCCGTTTAAGCTTAGGATCCGCGCGTTGACCCATGACCCGGAGAGGATCCGCGTGTTTTTGAGAAATGGGCAAATTGCCCAATTGGTCCTTCCATATTTTTAATATTTATAATTTCATTTTATTTTTATTATAATTTTGCCCTAACTTTTTATTCCTGTTTTGATTTAGTCCTAGCTGCTATAGTAAAGCTTATTTTGGAAACGGTGTCGTTTTTGAGATTAGGGCTAATTGCCCAGTGAGTTCCTCATATTTTAGTGAGCATTTCAATTAGGCTCAAAATTTTTATTTATTTGTAAATTAACCCTAGATTTTTAATTAAATTCAATTTTAATTCCCTTTTTATATATATTTAATTTATTTTAAAAACTATATGTATTATTTATTTCTATAAACATTAGTCACATGTAAATAGTATATATATTATTTATATATTATCTATCATATTGTTTATATTATTATATATTTATAAATTTTATTATATGTTATATATTTTACCATATATTATTCCTCACATTACTTTTATTTTATTATAAGATATACATTATTTTATTACTCATTAATTACGTATTTTTTTAATTTTTTAATTATTATTATTAAATAAATATGTGTAATATCAATATCTAGCACTTAATATTCTTAAAATTATTATAAAATTATGTTTCTATTTAGCACATTATTATTTTTAATATATTAAGTTATTATATCCTATAATATGATTTATATATATTAATCATTTTAAAAAAGAGTTCTCCTTTATCATTCTTATATTATTTTAAATATTTTTAAATATCTTTATTTTTATTTTTTTGACTTATATTTTATATGTTTATAATTTGTTTATTTATTTTTGTATTTTTTTTAGTATTGTTTTAGTAGGTTAAATTTTTATAAATTATTTGTTATTTTATGTTATTGTTTTTACATATTCACATGAAAATTAATTATTTATATTGATTTAAGTTATATTTGCATGAAATATTATTGTATATATATACATATTATGCAATTTATATTGTTATATTCATTATGCTCTATGTTGTATTTCGCATGAAACGATAATGCATGTATATTTATGTTAATTATGATCATGTATGCATAAAATGATAATGTATATTGTGTAATTTGTGTCATTATTTATCATTTTTATATTATATTTGCATAGAATGATAAAGTAGGTACCATGTAGGTTAATTTATTTAATATTGATCCTTTGTAATAAGTTGAATACATCATCACTTTAAAGAACTTTATATTTCATTCGATCCAAAAGAATTTAAAAAAAAATAAGGCAATGTTTTTGGTACTTAGAAATTCGGGAAGTAGTGCCCTAACATGCTGGGTTGCGATTTCCCGTTTGTCTAAATGCCTAAAATATCCTTCTAAATAAGTTTTGAAAACCACAAGATGATTTCAGTTACGAAAGTTCAAGAATATCGTGTCCAATCATGCTGGATGTGATGTCTATATTCTTTCGAAGTGAAGGAATCTTGATTTTTAACTCAAATTATTACGGTTTTTTTTAAAAAGGAGATCTTATTTCTAGATTCTTTCAAACTTTTGACATTAAGACAAAACTATTCAATTTGGTACCAATTTTGGGCGTTGCGAGGGTGCTAACCCTTTCTCGTACGTAACCGACTCCCGAGCCCGTTTTCTCATAATTTCGTAGACCAAAATATTTTATAAGGTGACCCAATCACACTTTAAAAGGTTGGTGGCGACTCCCGTTTTCAAAATACCCTCCCCTTTTAAAATAAGGTTTCGACAAAGGGCACGTAAACTTAAAAACATATTTTAACCTTAATATTTTTATTCTACAACTGACCCGAAAATAATTAACCTAACAATAAGTCTTTGGCCCAAAAATAATAACTAATATAAATATTTTTCAAATATTTTATAAAATTGGGGTATGGAAAAGACCTTTGGCCCATTTCTTCCTTTGTTTTTAAATTAATATTTACAGATGTAATACAAACTGTACACTCAAAACCATTGCATGTTCGACCATTTCCTCAAAATATAATATATATATATATATATATGTATGTATGTATCTGCTGGCTGTGATCTGCTTGTTAACACTTTGATTTTCAAGTGACTGATTGGTTTTGGTTAAATCTGCAAAAGAAGAAAGGAAAAAAGAAATGCATGAGTTAATTATATCAAGTTTCATGGCTACCACATTACTCCTATATTTATTTATCGACTATCTACGTGAGTTTAAGTGTGCATCGTCTTTTTATTTATAAGTTAGGAAACATTTTATTTATAAGTTAGGAAACAGGGACAAAATTAGAAAAAAATATTAGAGAGTTGAAATTAAATTGTAACTTTTACGATAGAAAAAAATACAATTCTACCATTTTAATAAATTATATTTTTATAATTTTTAAAAGATTAAATTAATTTTTTATATTTTTTATTTTTACTAATTTAAAATTTTAAAAAATGTAATATGGGAAATTTTTTATTTTAAAGAGTTGGAGCCCTAATTTCACCATTATAAGGTATAGTTCTAAACATTGTATAAAAAAAATAATCAAAACCTATAATGAATTTGACTTATAAATATCTCAGATTATACTCGAATTTGATATTAAATAATAAAAATAAAATTTAAAATCATGAAAGTGATGATTACCTGAAATGTGGGAAAGAAGAATGTGATGAGCCAAAAACAGGTAGGTTTCTTGGAAAGGAAAATCGTTAATTTTCAGTGTTGGTAATATTGCATTTACTTCACCCTTTCTTGTTGGAGAATCTTTTGATACCTTGGAAACCCATTCTTGCACGCTGAAATCTGTGCCAATAAAAATGAAAAATCATTCATTTAATTTATGAAAATAACATCTTTTACTTTCCTTAAACAATTGAGTTTCTAGAAACGTAAAATTCCCTACTTTCTACAGTTTTGGTACGACTTTGGGCTCGCTTTTATTATTATACATTTAATTTTTTTATATTATAATATTTAATCTCTTCGTCACCATTATTTTTCTATTAATTTGATAAACGAACCATTTATCCAATTATTTAACTATTTCATTTAATTAATTCATCAACAAACCTTAATTTAATTCAATTTATTAAAATATTTTATAAATATAGATTTTTTTAAAAATATATATGTACTTCTATGGAATTAGAGATAGCGTGAACTTACAGCTTCAATGTCAATTTTGTAGACAAGGAGCTTTCTTCTTTCTCTGCAACTTGTCCTATAAGCCACAATCATGTGTGCAATTGCCAAAGCCAATGAAGAAATGAAAAGAGCGGTTTCCATGGCTGTAACATACGTCCCTTCTTTAGGAATTCTCGAACCGAACACAAACGAAGCTTTTATCGAAACAAAAACCAACGATGAAATCGAACAAATCATTGTGATTCCCAGGTATGGTCCCCTTGAAAGTTTTGGCCCATCACAAAAACTGTAAACAACTGCAAAAAAAAAAAAAAAAAACCCAGAAAATCTGTAAATGAATTAAACGAGTAGTCTAGCAGAGAGACTAAATTTCAAAAGCACGAAGAGTATAAGGACTGGATTCAGAATTAGACCAAACAAAATTCAATTTCCAGGGACCTCACATATGAAATAGCCATGAAGGAAACAACAATTCGATTAGGGTTTTTGTGTAAGGTAAATTGACTTTTAAATCCACTAAACATATTCAATTCGGAATGGGTTATTGATGAACTTACAGATTATAACAGCTGATCTGATGATGGATATGAGGGGAATATCTATGAGAGAAGATCTAAAATCATAGTTATCGAAATGGGAAGAAAGGGATTGGAGTGATAAATAAGAAGGCGAAAGCGAAGCAGAGAGCAAAGCGGAAGGCAAAAGGGCATCGGCTAGAACGAGAAAAACCGGCGCAGAAAATACGAGGAACGAAATCGCCATTGTTATCAAGAAAAACACTGTTTTCAATACCCTCCAAATTCTTCTCGATTTCTCTTCCTTTGAAAAACCCATCTCCCTTCTTTCTTCAAATTTTTTTGATTTTGCGAATTTTTTTATGTACAAAGAAGAAGGATTGAAAGTTGAGTGAGGAGGAAATGGAAAAATTAAGGTTAAAAATGAAAGGGAAAATGGCAGTGTGGTATGAAAGAAGGTTCCAAGTGTTTAACTGTGAGAATTGGGGTGTGACGGAACTGATGACAATTGAAGATGACATGGAGGAAATTAACACGCACAAGCAACTCTTAAATTGAAATGGCGGGTAGGACTGGAACGGAGTTGTTAACGGAATTACCTATACAATTTTTTTTTAACGGCAACTAACCACTGTACCCGTCAAACTATTCCCTGGTAATATTGTCATAGAAGCCTCTATACTATGGGTCATATTACATTTTGCCCCTTCAACTAAAAAAATGAAAAAATTCATTCTTGTATGTTAAATCAAAGGTGTTAAAATTTTATTCATTTATAGCTACAGGAATGATCAGATATGTACCTTAGACCTATGCACAATTATTGGTTTTTAACAATAGATTTAGATAAAAAAATTTAAATCATCAATTTGCTCTTTAGTTTAACGTACAATTATTAATTTATTTATTTTTAAAATAAAAATGATAAATTATAATCTTACTTTTAATATAAAGACTGTGAAATTTTATATTATTCCAACCACTCCAAATTTAAAAAATTGTTGCCCAAAAATTCAAACCGTACATGACGAAGTTGTAAAAGTCTACCAAGCAGCCCTTATTTTTATGCATAAATGATTTTGGTCAAAAATCCAAATGTATGGGCTGATGTCATCCTACTTATTTGACAAGTAGTCAAGTAAATTGCCTATGAAGGCCCCCTAATTGTCAAATTTCACCTAAACTTTCCCATTTTCTAGATGACAAACCCATGGATCATACAAGCATGACACATGAATCTAGCCTTAAGGCTAAAAAAAAATTAAAGGAAATTAATTATGTTATTAAGGGATAATAGGGTTTGATTTGAATAATATAATTGAGTAATATTAAGTAGGTTGAAATATGTCGTCAATTTTTATATCTTGATAAAATTTAAGATTTAGTCCTTATATTTTATATTATTGACAAGTTGATAAATTTTGATAAAATATCAATGATGTTTATAATTAAATAAGGATTTTTTTAAAAATAAAAAATTTAATTTTTCAAACACAAATTAAATCTTAAATTATTTTTGGACTACCCTCATTTAAAGTTGTCCCCGCAATATAGATTTTTTTTTGTCTTTATATATATAATAGGGAAGGGTTGTTTTTTAAAAATAGGCATTGTGACGTAAGAAATTACGTGGCAAACTTTGTAAATGAAATCTAAACAAACACATCTTAATTAATGTTTTGGTCCATGCTAAGTGATAACATCAACTATTTTTCAAAGCTTGCTCTAGAAATACAAAACACCGCTATTAAGATTTTGTTTCTTTAAAGATGAAATTCATATGTGTTACAGTCCTTTATTTTTATTTATATGTAACAATTAACAAACTTGTTGTATAAGTTGAATTCGTATACAGTGAGGAAGTTAAAACAAATTTTTAAATAGACTGAATGAAATTTTAATTTTTTATAGTCTATATATTTATAATTTTTAAAGGTTTAAATTGAATTTTTATAATTTTAAGGGGGCCAAAGTATAATTTTACTTTTATTAATTTAAAATTTTTAAAAAAATTTCAATAGCCTAAATATAAAATTTTCATTTTAGGGGGAGCCAAGGCCACTGCCAACCCCCTTGTATCTTTTTTTTTATTAGACTAGTTGTTTAACATTTTAAAAATTATGCATAATAGTAATTTTTCACGTAAAATCTTATTTTTCTTTCTTATTACGTTACAATTATTTTTACTGCTATTATCGACATATACTATTATAAATTCTATCACATTTATATTTTTATATTATATTTATTTTTTAGTTATGTGAATATATTAAATACTAACTCTAAGCAGATTAAATTTATTTAATGGTGGAAGCCTTTTGGGCATGAGATGCACACGCCTTATACATCATTGCACATTTTTTTTGTTTGAATATGTAAATCATTTTTAATATTCTTAAATGTTTAAAAAGTGTTTTTTTTTTTTTAAATCTAGTATTCATGGACTTACCTATTTAATTTTGACTTTATAATCATTTTTACCTTTTAATTTTATAAAATATTTATTTTAGTCATTTATTTAATCTTTTTATTTTTTTTAGTCTTTAAATTTGTATCTTTTATCAAATCACTTCAAAATAGATGAGAAAAATTAACATTTATTAACTTTGCTGGCATGACATGCACGCAGATTGTAACGTGAATGATATGTCAATATTTAATTAATATTTTAAAATTTAAAATATATTAAAAATATTTCTTTGTATTTTTAATAATTTTAATGATTTTAATCTTAAAAATAATTTTTATAATTTTTAATTTTTTTAAAATTTTAAAAATAATTAAATATTAATGTGTCATCCACGTGGCAATTCACGTATACACCACACTAACAAAGTTAAAAAAAAAAAAATTAACTTTTCCACCCATTTTAAAATTATTTAATGAAAAAAACTCAAATTTAAAAACTAAAAAAAGTAAAAATAAATTAAAATAATTTTTTTATAAAATTAAAAAATCAAATAAATCAATATACCTTTAATTTTTGAACTAATCCATTTGAGTGTTGTTTTTCAAACTTCGGCAAAACCTACCTTTGTAGCACACAACTTTTTAGCTTGAAAATTGTCTAAAACATTTTTGTCATCTTTAAAAATAGTCATCCAAGATCATATTTTCGAGTTTCTTTTTTTTTTTTACTTTAATATAAAAAACCATAATATCTACAAATTTATTTTTATAATTAATTTGACACCAATGAATTTCGAATTCCGCAAAATTTTTATTATGTTGAGTGAATTAATTTGACAATTACGTGTGTGAAGTTTCATATAACATTTAAGATATATGAATTTAATTTTTATTGTTAGGAGTTAAACTCTAATAAATTCCTAGTATTGAGCTTCAACTTGTATATCGAGTTTACATGTGTTTAAATTTTCATCATTTATCATAAACTTAACATTAATAAATACATATTGGAGAGTTCGACACATATGGGTGTTGAGTTTACATATGTTCATGTTTTCACCATTTTTCAGTAAACCTAACTCTAATTATTGAAGTTGAATTTTAATCATTTAACTCAATCCAACACATGTAAATTGGTATTAATGCTATTAGGCATCAACTTCTTCGTGAAAAATTCTTTCATTGTGCCTATAAATACCTTGTTTCCCATTTTGTTTTCCAGTCAAGTTAAAGTTATCTCCTATCAATGTTGACTTCTTAAGTGAAAAAAGTTGCCAAATCTTTCTTTTTTTGCCTTATATTCGATCTTTTAGGCTTTGCTTAGTAGAGTGAAAAGAAAAATTGAAAGATGAAAATTTGAAAGGATAGAAAAATAGAAAGATGGAAAATATGATTTTTCTTTCCATCCATTGCCCTGTAAAGTTGAAAAAAATAAAGGAAAGCAAATAAAACATTTAAAAATACATAATTTTAAACTAACATACACATCTCTCTCATTTTCTTTCCTCTCATCATTCTAATTTAGAAAGATTAGTTTTTATGCATTAGAATGATAAGTGATCATCTCTCCTATTTTCTTTCCTCTCACATTTTTCTCCTTCCAAGCACACTCAAATTTTATTTTATTTTATTTCCACTTTTCAACTCCCTCCTTCCATCCCTCATATTTTTTACCCAATCAAGTACACCCTTAAAACTCTACCATGGCTCCCTTAAGGGAAGAGAAACATATAGCTTTTATAGCCTCTACTATGGTACTTTTTTTATTAAAGTATTACTTCAATATTTATTTATTGTTTATATTAAATTTTAGTATTAAAGTATGTTTACTTTGAATTTAGAATATTGATTTTATTTATTTTTGTTTACTTACTAGATTGAGGAATGAAACATTTGGATTCAAAATAACATACATTATTTGATGTTGGACGACGAGCATGCTAGCTTTACAAATCATCTAGATGTAGCCAAAATTTTAAAGGTGGTTGAAATAACTTTTATTCTATTGACATTTTATGGATATCACATATACAATAAGGGTAATTACATGTTATTATTTACTATCATGATAGGTTAGCCCAAATTAAAAGTGATCTAATTTGGTTAAAATTTTATTGGGCTTTAATTATTAAATAAAGTATGGGTTAAATATGTGTAAATACTCTAGTAATTGAATTCTAATCAAATTCTGATTAATGATGGGCTAATTAGAATTTGATTAGAACTAATATGCCCAGATTATAAATATTAGGGTTATGGTCCCAAATTATACACAAGATATCTTTTCTAATATCCCATCATTAGGAAAGAGAGAGCATATATTCTCTAAATTTCTTGTGTGCTAATTTGGAAGATCGAATCCCCAAGATCCGGTAAAACTTCAAGAAATTCATGGATTCAGGTATGCTTCCGCATCTAGTTTTGTTCTTGATTTGTTCTTAATTTATTATTGATGATTTGACATGATAGACCCTAGTTTATTAAGTTTTATTTCAAATTTATTTTACGAATCTAACATTACTTTGAAAGATGTAGCTCTAATCAACAGTCTTCCAATTAAATGAGTTATTGTAACCGGAGTGGCTAAATTTGAGCTTGAGCTAGAAATGAGGAGGTTACTCGACCATTATCTCAACAACAATAGATATTTAAAAGATAATTGAGTGAAGTTTACATCGTTGAATACATTGGTCAAGTATCTTTCAGTGGACAATGTAAGCGATGAAGAGTTCAACCAATATGTTAGAGTGTACATATTGGGTGTGTTCATCTTGAACGCAATCTGTTAAAAAATTGTGTCAAGCTAGTAGAAGAACCGATTGGACATATATAATTAAGGCATAAATAATTTGTAATTAAGACTTCCCCTCTAGCAATTACAAAATTAATTAGTCATGGAGTCATTTCACTAAAGTACCATAATTGAACTCCCCTATTATATTTCATTACAAAAGCTATTGATTTCAAGCTTTAGTCTAATGACCTATTCATATGTGTTACCCTCATATGATATTCATGATTCCTTTAGGTTAAATTTATTCATCCAATTCAATCTGTTTTATCTCATAGTCACCATTGTATCTTCCACAGTGAAAATGATCATTAATCGAAACATAATGACAAAAATCATTAGTCTTAGACAAATTACCTTAGATAGGTCTCGTTTTTATAATCTACACAATACCAATGAGAGGATATCATTTACTCTTTATTTGAGTTATGAATTTCACTATTGAAAGTGATACCATGCCATACACAAGTCATATACCCAACATACCAACTTCAGGCCCACTACTATAAGAATTCAAGTTTTCAATATATCAAAGAACATGAGTTATACACACATGATCTGGCTTACTCTGGATTTTGGTAAGTCACATCATGAACGTCATAAGTGAATAAATCTAAAAATAGATCTAGGATAAATTCAGCTTGGGTTATATCCAATGTACTATTGGTCTAGACAATCACATATATGTCTCTATTATTAGGAGTCAATCATGCTCTGATAGCCAAGACAACTTTTCTCCCCAATTGGACTTATAGACTACATAATAATCCTCTATTATTTGAATCATTTGCTCAATTTCATTCTACAAACTATAGATAATTTAGATTACTTAGTAATATAAGTTGTCTTCTCACATTATAATTTGTTCATATAATGCAATTTAATATTAGTTAAACCTCAGGTAATCAATAAGTCAATATTTTCTTATACATTTTGCTTTACTTACAAAAACAATTAAAGACAGTACATAATAGAGATAATAAATAACATTTGTTTATTTTCATGAATAATCATTTCGATCATTTAGGAAATTTATCAAATATGATGAAATTATTGCATCAAGGACATAAAAATATTAACATTGATTGTTATCATCATTGATTGTTTTGTTAACTTTAAATAATTATTTGTAGTTTTGGTAGACACTGCACTAGGTCAAAGACATTCAAGCTGTTTGCACTTGAGAATCTTAGTTGAGGTGGTGCACTCATTGGGGAGAACCTACAAAGTTATTATATGATTCCACATCATCAAATAACAACATAGTGATTGGGTGTTGTGCCAATTCAGCATGTGGCAACTTATCATGAAAGAGCTGAATGACATAAAGAAAGTCCGGGATAGTGACTTGAAGTGTCAGTCGAATTGGAATTGGGTTCATGAACGTCCACGGTGGATTGGGCACTGACATTGGTGTCACAAATTTGTCATCACTAAATAGTTGATTTAAGATAGTCAATTTGACACGAATTCGTGGTACAAATTGTTGTTTTTTATCCCGACGGTGTGTATCCATTTATCTCGAGGGAACCCTCATTGAGTAGCCACCACTGAAATTAAAATTAGCGAGCTTGCACGCAAGCATGTGCAATATTTATTGACGAGCTAGTCCCTAACCTAATGTTGGTAGGAATTGTCTTATCAAGCTTATTGGTATAGTTGATGAGCTTATCAACCCCCCATTCATAGCCCAACGCCTCTTTAGGTCATTCCTTATTTGAATCCAAATGTTGCGTATTGCTTAGTCCAACAATAATCTTTATTCTAGTTGAACGAGGAGTTTTTTTTCAAAAAATAGTTTACGCATTTTAAAAATATAATTTAATTTAAAGAAAATAAATTTATTTTTTTATTGATCAGAAAGCTAATTTCAATGAAACAAATACAGGAAAATATTGAAAAAAAATCATGATAATTCTTTTTAAAACAAATATACCCTTAATGTAAAAATATTTTTATATTTTATTGTTTTAGAATAATAAACTACATTATTTGAGCTATCTCGAGCCCTATATTTCAAAACACCTCTAACAACAAAACGAAACGAAAACCCATCTTCCCCAAACAAAATGATATTACTTTGTGGGCTAGTGGCCTATTTCCCCCAACAAATTAAACCCAAACCCAAACCCAAACCCAAAATTTTAAATAAATAAATAAAGACAAGACAAGGGAAAAAAAAAAACAAAAAAAACAAAAAAACCGAAAGACGGTAAAACATAGGAGAGTTATTTTCGCTCGCTTGTCCCCGTTAGTCTTGCGGGCGGCCATCCCAAAAAATCCATGGCAACGCGATCCCTTTGGCGTA
The DNA here is from genome assembly GCA_025698465.1 of Gossypium longicalyx. Lineage (NCBI taxonomy): Eukaryota > Viridiplantae > Streptophyta > Magnoliopsida > Malvales > Malvaceae > Gossypium > Gossypium longicalyx. The sequence continues at coordinate 93,199,963 of CM047000.1, read as the reverse complement.
CGCGCGCCAAGCTAGTGGTTGCCGCCACTGCCCTTTGTACGGGAGGTGCAGCCGCTACTATTGCTACCTCTGACGACCCCGCCGCAGCTCTCAAGCTCTGCACCGCCGTCCCTCTCCGCCTTCTCCGTGACTCCGCAACTGCTGCCTCTATCGTCTTCGGTACCTCCAAATCTTGAAAATTATAACACTTTATTTTCTATCTTCATTTTGTTAAGATAGTTAACTAAAAGCTTAAAGTTCCAATCTTGAATGAAAAATATAACTTCATTGAAAAAAAAGAAATCAGTTGAATTTGTTAGATTTAAAAGGATAATGATCATTTTGTTTTCTTTATAATGCCATAGATAGAAATTTAGCAAGTAATTGAGAATTTGAGTACTCGTATATTTTTATATATTTCAAATTTTGGTGACGGGTTTGAATTATGCTGTTAGATTACCAGTATTCATTATGGGGACTACCTGAAGGAAGTAATGAGAGAGCTAAGATTAAACATGAAGTGCATTTAAGATCGGCACGAAAGCTTCAAGAACTTTGTTTTAGAAATGGAGGAATTTATATCAAGCTTGGCCAACATATTGGGCAATTGGTATGTTTTTAGTAATGCCGACTCTGTATCTTCGATATGAAGTTTGCTGATTGGGTTTTTGGATTCATTAGATACTATTCGGTCATGGGTTTGATTCGAAAAGATTTTGCTCTTTTATTTGTGTAGGAGTACCTAATTCCTCAGGAGTATGTTCTTACAATGAGGGAGTCGATGTTGAATAAGTGTCCGGTTTCTTCGTATGATCAAGTATGTGAAGTCTTCAAGAAGGAACTTGGAGAGACACCTGATAAAGTATGTATCGTTTTGAAAACATAATTTTAAGAAGCAGAATTGAATTGTTTTTAATGATTGTTTAGGTTGGATAACTGCTTTTCCAATATAGTAAATGCTATCAATGTTTCTTTTCACATGTAGAGGGTATACTTGTCCATTTAAACTAGCTTTTCATATGCAGGTTTTCGATGAATTTGATCCAAAACCGATAGCAAGTGCTTCTCTTGCGCAAGTCCATATTGCTCGTACGCATGATGGTCAAAAAGTCGCTGTGAAGGTTTCACTCTTTGTTACTTTTACCTAAGGAATTTTTTTTTATTTGACTTCTGCAAATTTAGGCCTCTGGGTGTTATTGTTAGGATTTATTTTCCATGTCCGTATCATTTTTCTTGAAATTCAGGTCCAGCACACTCACATGACAGATACTGCGGCTGCAGACCAAGCCACCGTGGAATTCCTTGTCAACACTCTACATCGGTTATTCCCATCTTTTGATTATAGGTACTGTTTCTTGCCTCGTTTGGCTTCTACATTCATGCACAACTGCAGAATCCCATGTATTTCTCAAACATTTTATCGTTATGTGGTTTCAACTGTTAGAATTCTTGAATATCTTGGCTTATGCCTGCAGATGGTTGGTTGCTGAAATTCGAGAAAGTTTACCCAAGGCAAGTTGCTTAAAAATTCCTTTGTCTGGATTTACGCTTTCAAGAAATCTAGATGTATTATACAATTGGTTTGCTTATGATATGGTATTCTTGTGCTCTATTTTCTGGTTTTATACCTTCCAATGCACCCTTGCTTGTCAAACATGGACATAGACGATATATGTACTTGTCTTTTGCTCGGATAATTGTTATTCTATTTGCCCATTAGGAATTTAGCTTTCTTTCCATTCGGCGTGATATAGGATTTGATTGGTTCTGGGCTTTTCAGGAGCTAGACTTTTTGATAGAGGCAAAGAACAGCGTCAAATGTTTGGAAAATTTTCGGAAGCTGTCTCCTCATATTGCAGATTATGTTTATGCACCAGAGGTGCATTGGTCTTTGAGTACCTCAAAGCTTTTAACAATGGAATTCATGGACGGTGCATATGTGAATGATGTCATTACCATTCAAAAACTTGGAATCCAACCTAGTGATGTTGCAAGATTGGTAAGTTCTTGGCTTATTATCATCTGCCTATTGTTTTTGGCATTTAGAAGCTGTATTAACTCCTGGAAAAATCATTAAAGGATATATATATTTGTGCAGTTATGTGATTGTCATAAATATGTAATCTGATTCTATGCAGGTTAGTCAAACTTTTGCTGAGATGATGTTTAAACATGGATTTGTTCATTGTGATCCACATGCTGCTAATTTATTAGTTCGGCCGTTACCTTCTGGCAAAAGGAGAATTTTCGGTTAGCTTTTCTTTTATGTTGAAATCATTTGAGAATGTCTCCACTTGTGCTTAACTAGTTGCAATTCGAGTCAATGATGTTAAATCTTTCTTGTTTCCATATCTATCCTCAATAAGCTAAGTATTATCAATTTATCATGTTTGTTTTCTTAATTCTTCCAGCTTGGTCCGTCTAAGATCATGCTCTGTCTTTCAGCATGAATTTGTTCACTGCAAGTAGTGATGTCATTTTTAGAAATTTAATAATAAAACTCTTAGTAATGGAACTCGTGATTGATTTGTAAAGGAAAAAAAAATATGTTTCAAATGTTCCAACTTCATAATAAATTAACGAAAACTTGCTTTACCAGTTTGCACCCTTTTGGGGACTTCAATGTGGCCATTGAAAATCCGAGTTTGTGTAATGGATTTCTTTTTGAGGCTTTTTCATGTGTTTGATTGTGAAGTTTAGTTGCTTCTCTGAATACAACACTCAGAACCTGTTCTTTTTCTCCTTTGGTCCACAGGCAAGAAAAAACCACAGTTGATATTGTTAGACCATGGTCTTTATAAAGAACTCGACTTCTCTACTAGATTCAGCTATGCTTCTCTTTGGAGGGTACGTTGTCCCTCTCCCAAAAAATTTGGATATATTTCTTGGATGCATTTATAGTTTTTATTTACTATACTTTTGACTTTACGTTTTCTTAAAGTACCTTTGCTGGAAATATTTGTGTACCAAAACTAGAGTAACAGCGGCTTTTATTTGTGAGCAATGTGATATGTTAATTCATGCTTGCATTGCAGGCATTGGTGTTTTCCGATGCTAATGGAATAAAGGAACATAGTGTGAAATTGGGTGCTGGGGAGGACCTGTATGTGCTATTTGCAGGGATTCTAACGATGAGGCCCTGGAATCGGGTCATTGACCCAGCTGTGGATCATTTGGTCATAAAAGGCACTGATAGTGATCGTTCTGAACTACAGGTGATATTATAAGTTTTGATGTACTGATATTGATATATTTTTCCTCTTATTTATTGGCTTCCTTCTGAATAAGGATTCCATTGGAGCTCTGTTTTTGTGTTTAGAGATTATGATTTGCTATAAGTTTGAATGTTGGATTGTTTTTAATTGATTGGTTCTCACTTCTTGCTCGGCCATATCTATCTTCTCCGGCAGATGTATGCATCTCAATATTTCCCTCAAATATCCGAGCTTCTCCGTCGACTGCCCCGTGTTATTCTATTAATGTTGAAGACAAATGATTGCTTAAGAGCAGTCAATAACTCGCTGGTATTCTCTACTTTTCTGTACTTGATTTCATTAAATTCTTTGTTTCCATATTACTTGGACTTGAGTGTGAGTCTCGGACATGGGAGTGTTGGAACAACATATGGTTATAATACGGAGCTTATTGCTTTGACCGCTGCATGACAGTTACAGGGTTCTTCACTCGAGACATTTTTGATCATCGGAAGAGTTTCTTCCGAAGCTGTTGTCGAAGCAAAGATGACGCAGATGAAATCATTATTTTCCCGGATTGATATCTGGTTCGAGGAATTCCTTTTTGAAGCTCGCCTTTTAGCACTGCAGATAGCTTTTTGGCTTTTACGAGTCCGTAATGCATTGACTTGAACACCGATTCAGTTCCGAGAGCAGTTTTTCAACCAATCTCCGTGCAGGTTGTTTGAGCTCGGATCAACAAACGTATTGATTCTTTATCACTTCAAAGAAAGGAATAAATTCATATAATTCTTTTATCATGATTTCTTAAAATACCCATAATGTGTGGGGCATTAGTGAAATGTTATAGAAATCCCCCCATTCAACCGGACGACTTATGAACTGTAAGTACAAGAAAACATGATATTTTTTCTGAGAAAAACACAGTGGATTAATTTCAATGACAAAGCTGAATCAGCTGATTACTCTATTAATGTATCTTTTAGGATTGTTGCAAATTATGTCTCCGATGCATTTTTGTTTGTTTAGTTTGATCGGATTGGGAAATTGGTTTAAAAAAGTGATTTTGAATTAGTTAAATTGAGAGCTCGTACGAATTGATTAGAGTTGTTCATGAGCCGTGTTAGAGTATAATATTAACATATTTTATGTTTGTCTAAGTTAGACTCGTCTGAAATTTGAGTTTAAAATGTTGTCTAAATCCTTTTATATTTGTAGAAGACTAACCTAAATTAATTTGAGGCTCTTTCATATTATTTTTAATTTTTTTTAAAATATTTATATTTTAATATTTAATACTTTTATACCTTTTTTATTTATCGAAATTTTTTATATAGTTATCTTAGTAGTATTATATATTTACTATATTTTTTTAATGGGTTCTAAATTACATAATATATAAAAATAACATAATATAAAGTATTATAAACTTAAAGTAGGTCGGGTTGGATGTCTAAGCTCGAGCTTAGTCCATATTTTAAACGGGTTTAATTTTTTTGCTCAACCTTATTTTTCAAGTTTAATATTTTTGTTCAAACTCTTCTAAATTTTGGACTGGCCTAAAGGTGTGCAAATTTTAAGTAAAACCAAATTAATTTTAATCGACTAAATTCGGTCGGTTAACTGAATTAATTCAATCGGGGGTCAATTAATAATTTTTTGAAAGTTCGGTTAACAGTTAATTCGGTTCGAAATTGGTTGTTAACCAAATTAGCCAAACTTAATAAATAATATTATAATATATAACTATTCAATTGAGGGTCCGTCGGTTCGGTTAATTTTTTAGAAGTATAAATTAATCAATCAGTTAATTCGGTTAATTTTTTATATGCTTTATACTTGTTTTAACCAAAAATAAAAAAATATGTAAATTTCAGTTTATTCGGTTAACCGACTAAATTAATCGAAAAAGTTTGGTTCAGTTTAGTTTTTTTGAAAAAATTCCAATTCAGTTAACGGTTAAGAGTTTAAAAGGATCGATTAATTCAGTTAATAATAATTCAGGTCGGTTAACCGATTAAACACCCCTAAACGGGCCTTTGAGCTTGGGCGGATAGCTCAACTCATGAATAAGTCTAGAACCGGTTGAGTTGATAAAAAATTGGTTGAACCACTTTTTTTTTTTTTTTTTTTTTTTTTTTTTGAATTTTAATAACTTTCAGTAGTATCCTATTGAGTTAATAAAAAATTGGTTGAATCACTTTTTGTTTTTTGAATTTTAATAACTTTTAGTAGGATGGATGAATCAGTGATTTGATTGTTTTTATATGACCGCATATCAACGTACGAATATTTCAAAATTTTTATGTATTTTTGGAGGGCAAAGTTTATATCTTTTAATCATTAATGGATCAAAATTGAGATAAATATAAAATAATTTAAATATAATTGTGATATGATAAAATACCCATTGGGTTAATTAAGCCCTAATTATTGGGCCTAAAATCCGCCTAAATCAAGCAAGATTTTGAAGCTAGAAGGAAAGTCCATTAGAAAATTACAAATAAAATCATGTTTAATTTTCCCTCCTTTTCTCATCAATTTTCCCTCTCAATTTCCGAAAATAATCTAAACCCCTTAAATCAATAATCTTCTTTTTCCTTCCCTCAATTTCCGCCCATCTCTGAGATCTAGAAAGGGATTTTAAGAAGAAAAGAAAATGGCCAATTACTACAATATCGATGACATTCTTGCAGAGGAAGAGGTTGATTTAACACTCGTACTTTTTTTTTTTTTGCATACTGTTAAATTCTCAATTTCCTCATTTTATTTTTCTTTCCAAATCTTCTTGCACATTTCAGTTTGTTCCAGTTGTTTTTCATAAAGCAGCAAATGGAGTTATAATCGATCCAAGTTCTGAGACAAACTCCGTAAGCTTTTTTTTTTTTTAATTTTCCTCTCTAGCCCCGTTTTTAAGAAAGAAGGGTTAATTTATGATGTTTGGATCTTAGGTTGAACAAGGAGCAAAAGTGGAGCTTCCATTGTGGCTTGCTCAAGACTTGTACTTAAGGCAAGCCATATCCATAAGCGTCCCTGCCTGTTTCAATCAAAGGTACTTTTTCTCCCCTAAATAGCTCTCAAAAAAAGTATTCATCTTGTTAGGTATTTTGGCTGTTGTTAATATAAATTTAGCTCAATTAGTAGGTAAAAGGACTCTCTTACTTTGTTTTGAATCGAATTAGGCGAAAGTGACAAAGCTTAAAGGTATGTGGGTGGTGTCCAAAAAGAACCATACCGGGAGACAAAAGAATCACGGATCTTAACAACTGGCTTTTGGACACACATAAGCCTTTCAATGCTTTATCATCCGAAGGTGTTCTGTATGTTGAATTTGGCTTGGTAGTACCCAGTAGGTGTTTGATTTTATTTCTCAACGAACATTGTTTGGATTTATTTGAAGCAGTAAACACTAAATAGTTATAAATTCTCACATAAGTCTGTCTATCTGCAACGGGAGGATGATGATTAATTATTTGATAGTCCAAAATCTATTTTTTTAATGTGTTGATTTATGTGCTTGCAAAGTTGTCTTTGTGCTAATGATGTTTTTCTAAATGTATATTTTTAATATGTCCAGAACACGGCTGGAAATCCAAGCTGATGCTGCTTGTGTTGATCTTAAATCTCGATCTCCATATTTTTATGAGTTTGGATGCAAGATAGCACCACTGTGAGTCTCTCCGTTAGACCTTGTAGTATCTTTTAGAATCTATGCTATTTGGATTCGAGTGTAAGCGTCAAGTACTAAGTATATTATCCAACACGGGTTTAGTTAAAATTTTCTGAGTACTTTTTTATGTTATTAGAGGATCCTTAAAAGTTACGTCCTTATGGATTGAAGAATCCAAGCAATGTAGGATCCATGCTCTTAGTTCATCTCTAGGTTGTCTGGCCAGTAGACCTTCTAAATCCAACTGGTCCAACAAGATTGTTTCAAATTGGTATCTAGAGAGTCTTTAAAGGATTATATATATATATATGTTTGAGCACAATTATCCGATACTAATACTTAAAGAAGTCCGAGTAACATAATGAAAAATGGATTTCTCAGTCGCCACTTTGTGTTTTGATGGGATAGGGTTGGTGATAAAACCATTGAAATCTTGCTCTTATCGGCATTCAAGATCAGATATAAGGAGATCTTAACCAAGGCATATACTGCAGCATACACAACGGCTTCCAAATTCTTGACCCTTCTAACAAAAGAAGAATCAAATTGTGAGAATCCTTTTCCTTTATTTAAAGCTTATTTCTTTCACTGCTATGCCCCCTTTAGATGTATAAACATTACAATTCTGCTATGTTATCCTTACTCAGGTACGAGTGTTAGGTACAAATATGTGCTTGACATGAGTACAACCAAATTTTTTATAAGTTTTTCCTTGTATTTGGAGGATTCTTAGAAGTTATATCATCATATTCATATGTCGAACATAAGCATTGCGTATGGGTATTTCGAGAAAGATTGAGAGTTTGAACAACATAGCCATTATGTTTTGTTCATCTTTGTAGTGTATGAAGCAGCTCAAGTTTCGATGTCGGCCTTTAAGAAGTGGCGGATGGGCGGCCCCAGGCTTCAAAGAGCTTCAGTTCTTGGAAGGAAAAGGAGGTCATTTGAATAAGTTGATATCCTAACCTCAAGATGCCTCTCATAAAGGTAACATATTCACTTATAGTTTGCCGACTGAAATTGATGAAAAATGTCGTTCACATTATATTTGTTTATGTTATTCGGATTCGTGAGTTTAATTAGGTTAACCTCATTTGATAATTGAAGTATTTGAGTTCAGATTATCCAGTATAAGTAAATATCATTTGATTTTGAATTATTTGAGTTTAATTAGTTTAAATCATTTTAAATTTTACTTTTAAAATTTTCCAAATAAAATCATTTGGGTTAATATAATCTTTTGAACTTTAAGATAATTTAAGTTTTAAAATACTAGATAATTTTTCATTTGTTTAGTAACTAATTTGGGTTTGACGTGGAGTATATTTAAAATATATGTATTAAATTGTAAATATATGCATTTATTTTATGAAAATTTTAAATTTATTATGATAAAAAAGTTTAGTATTAATAAAATTTAAGAGGATTGTTTTTTTGACATTTCAAATCTAAGTTATATATTTAATAGTAGAGGTGTTCACTGGTTAGATAGCTTTGCTTGCTTTAAATTGGGTTTGGATTTAAATTTTTCACCTCAGGTTGGCTTGGTTTAGTTTGTTTTATTGTTTAAAAATAATAAAGTATATAAAAAATATTTCTATAACTAAATTTAAATAAAAAAATATTTTTTTAATATTAACTTTATTATAGATTTTTTTTTTTCATATTTGCTTTTTGTGATATAATACTTAAAAATTATTCATAATTTCTTTTTAACCTTTAAAAAGAAGAATAATGTGTTTCAGTGTATACGAATTCACATCTTCTTGTATTAGCAATAATGTTAATGTCAATCGAGTTTTTAATTTTTATTATTTTTTGAATAGTAAAAATGATCATTTGAGTGAAGTTGGGTGGATCATGCTTAAGCTTGAGTTTAGAATTTTTTTGAAATTAGGCATTGGTTTGGGGTATGAACATTTTTATATTAATTTCTAATAGAACAATTTAATTGATTTGATATTAATATTTAAAAATATAATTGGATTGTTTTAAGTTTGATTAGTTTAAAATTTAAAAGGTATAATGACTTATTTGATCCTTTAACTTTATAAAAAAAAATTTATTTGAACCATTCATTTAATTTTTTATCTCTTTTAATTAGGAGATATTGATTTGGTTGAACTTTTTAGATTTTTTTGAATTGTTCATCATAATTTGCTCTGGTTGGTTCTCAAAATTTTTAAATTAATTTTTTGTTTTGATTGTTTAGACATATTTTGATAAAATGAGTTTTGTTTTATATCTTTTAAATATTATTTGATAAAATTTCAAGATTGTTTCATAAATATATTTAAAAAACAAGATTTTTTCAAGAACTTTAAATTATTTTCACAATTTTAAATATAAAATATTTATTTTTATATTATAAAAAATTAAAATTAATTATATATATTAAATTAAAAAACAAAATTTGGTTCAATTTTGGGTAATTGTAATTTTTTAACTTGTATTTCATAGAATGTCCAAATATTTGGTTTGGATTGATTTTCAATTTAGTCGATTTTTTTGTTTAATTTTATTTTAGCCTTTAAATTAGCGTTTTTTTGTTAAAATATCTTGAGATAGTTGGAAAAGTTAATGTTAACTTTGTTGACATGATAATTTACATGTAAATTACATCAATAATTATTTTTTGAAAAAAATTAAAAATTATAGACTGTTATTATAATTTTTATTATTAAATGAATTTTATATTTTTTAAAATTTTAATAATTCTCTATAAATTTTAAATTTGTTGAATCTTTTAAAAGAAAGAAATAATTAATTGTTAACATAGACATACATGAATGCTATGTTAGTAAAATTAATCGATATCAACTTTTTTATACTTTTTGGGAGTAATTTGACAAATAATATAAATTTAAGAGTTAAAAACAAAACAAAAAATTAAAATAATCTTTTTTTTTTCTTTTAAATAAAATTGAAGAGTATACCAATTTAAAATGTACATGTACAAACCCATAAAAGTAAAGCAAAAAGGAGCAATTTTTTAGCTATAATATTGTTGGTAGATATTTTGGGTATAAAAAAGGGAGACTTTTCCACTTTTTAATTGAAGAACGCCCTAAGATATTTGTTTTGAGCCTTATAACCACTCTCATATCTGGCGCGTGACATCAAATCTGGTGTATTCTTTTAACAGCAACAGTTAAGTTACAATATATATTTTAAATAGATTTTTTTATTTTACTTATTTGGAATATTATATATTTTGTAAACTATTTTTTTTAAAGAGTTTAATGCTTTTTGGTCAATTAACTGAAGTTAAATTATCACTTTTATACTTATAATATTTATTTTATTAGTTTTTCATTCTGTATACCTGTTACTCCATCTATATTTTTTATTAAATTTTTTTCCCATTCAATCCCAAATTCCTTAAAAATTATAAAAATACAAAACCACCCTAAAAAATTTGCAGAAAATGCCATAAATTTCTAAAATTTTACAAAAAACCAAAAATTCCAAACAATTCTTTTTTACATTTTATGAATTTTTTTAATCTTTTATGAGTTTCTCGTACTTATAACTTTTAAAAATATTTTTTATAATCTTCAAAAATAAATTATGATTTTTTTAGTTTTTTTTTTTAATTCTATAAGTCTTAAGATTTTGGGGGTTTTTTTAATGATTTTTAAAATTTTCAAAATTTTCAAAAAGTTAAGTCTTTTTTAGTTTTTTCCTTAACATGTAGTAGCGTGTCATTGGTTAGCTTGACATTTTTATAAACAAAAATTTGGATCTGGGAAACTGGAATTACACAAGAGCTAAACTGATAAAAAATAAAGTACAAGAGCGAAATTGATTAAGAAAATAGTACATGTACTAAAGTGATAATTCAATTATAGTATGAGCGCTAAAAGAGATATTAAACCTTGTATATAAGTATTAAAATATAGTATATTATTGCAAAATTATGAAAAAAAAAAAAACATATGAAATATTGCCTTTGAAATGGGAAAATATTTTTTTATTGTTGTAATACCTTGTTATCTGACCGGATCATCAGGTTTGAGTTATAAGGTAATATATTTGTTATTGAAGCAACTAAGATCAAATTACATTTAATTACAAATTGTTAAGTGTTCAAATATACCAAGACGTGTATAAAACGATACATAATCATTTTTGGGTTTTATATGTGTAACACCTCTTAACTTTTATCTGTCGTTAAAATAGGGTTATAGAGTATTACCAGACTTATCAGATCAAATATGAACATTTACATAATCATTTAACATACAAATCATAATTTAATCATATTGTCCCTCTATTAAGCTTTTGAGGCCCAAAATATATGTTAAAAACAAATTGGTACTAAATCGGGTATTCTAGAAATTTTTCATGAAATTTCAAATTTTTTTTCCTAGGAGCAGGGGTCACACATTCGTGTGGTCAAGGGACACGCCTGTGTGACCATTAAACATGCCCATGCCTCAAGTCGTGTTCGACCCTGTGTAACTCTCTAACTTAGGTCACACGATCAGCCACACGCTTGTGTCTCTGCCCATGTGAAATTACCTGGGTATTTTGTTTTGAAGTTTTAAAGTTGCAAGGGACACACGGCCAAATTACACGCTCATGTGTTAGCTGTGTGTCTCACACGGTCCAGTCACATGCTCGTGTGTTTGGCCGTGTGGACTCAAAATGAACCTTATACATCAAGTTTTTCCATACCCTGCAATCTTGAACACCAAGCATCTCAAAAACCATTTAATCAACCAATTCAAAACACATTCAAATACATCTAAAACATGTCAAAACTATCAACCTAATGACCTATCCAATGTATACTCATAGGTATTTCACATATATTATCCAAACAATCCATTAAAAACACCATTCAAGCTAATTCAAATTTTCATACCATTTCATCCAAATTTTGCCTATTTCATACTTATATATAAACTTAAACATTCCATATTAAACCTCAACATAACACATATATTCATTTATATAAGTAACCAAAATCATCTTATAATATTATTTACATTCATTTTCTCAAAATGACAACTTATGACATCCTAGGTACATGTCATTACCAAAAAGAAATATACTTCACCACGTTTGAGTTTGGGATCTCGGATGGATGTTGAATCAGCAATCTGACTTTATCTATCATGCGCACGGAAAACAACCGTACGCTGAGTATAAACTCAATGGTATTTCTATAATTCGAATACTTTAAAGTAAAAAAATACACATATACATTAAATCATACAAAACCTTAATCACACTACTAATCAATTTATAGACAAAACATTTATAATTCATTCAATTCTTATCAATTGCTATCCTAGATAGCTTTTTACAATATCAACACATATTACTTGAACCATAATATTGATAATTCATATTCAATTCACAAATATTCAATTCATGTGTCTCTATCTATATCTCATTTCACCATTCAATATCAATCATAACATTGTTTATTTCAATAACCCCTATTAACATAACTCGAACTCGGACGGATACATGGATCCAACCAAAACATACCAGTTTAGCACCCAGTGCCTCATCGAATAAATCGAAGTAATAGATTGACACCTAGTGTCTCATCGACTCGAAGTCGAAGTAATCCCTGAACTCTTCCAATCCTATGGCATGCCAACTATATCCGACTCAGCCCGATATAGTTAATAGGGTTTCAATTCACTTTTCAAGTATAACAATATCCAACGTTTAATTTTCACAATAATCACATATTCATATCAATTTCATCACACACTAAATCAATCCATCTCAATTGTAAACACAATAATTCTCACCTTTCATACTTATCATATACAAGAAATCAAAGTACAATAATTTTAATAATTAAATTCGGATTATAGAAATACAAACCGTAATTTCCGAGCTATTCCTCGTTGACTTTTTTCTTTCCCTTCTTAGCCGGAGTTTCCGGCACAATGTTAGCTACAGAATTGAAACAATTGAAAATCATCAATACAACAAAATTTCACATTGAATATTTCAATTTATATTTAACTTTTGCCTAAATTCCAATTTAGTCCTTAAATCGATACTAACTTTATTTCTCCAAAATTAGTTCCATATTTTCATTCAATTTTTACTTTAGACTAAATTCAACTCTCTAATTTCACTTGAATCCCTAAATTTCAAAAATTTCTCAATTTAGTCCTTATAACTCAAAACTTATAATTTATTTTACAATTCAATCCCTTTTTCATTTTTAACTTAAAATTCTATCAATTTAACCCCAAATACTTAAATTATCCAACATGAACAACATCTAAAAATCCACTAATTTCTAAAATTTCAACATAAATCAAGTAGTATTTTATACTAGAATTCTAAAAACCTAAAAATTACAAGAAAATGACTAAATTAACTAACCAATTTGAGCTTGAACCCTTGAAATCCCTAATTTTTCTCCTTCTTTCCTTTCTCTTTTTCTTTCTTTCTTTTTTTCCCATTATTTCGTTCTACTCTTTGTTTCTTTCTATTCTTTTTCTATTCTTTTATTTACTTTATTTTAATTAATATCATATAATAATATAATATAATAATATTTTCTTAAATAATAAATATATCTACTTATTACAAGTATATGTATATAATTATTACACATGTCATGTACAATACCAAACACTGGTCAATTTATGGCTTAGTTGCTTATTTAGTCCCTTCATTTTTCTCTAGTCTATAATTCAACTTTCGTCCTATATTCAATTTAACCCTTACACCTAATTACTCTTAATTTAAACAAATTCACCTAACCAAAACTTAATTAACCATACAACTAGCTTCATAAATATTTTTAATAAATATTTATGAATCCGTTTTACGAAAATAAAGACCCAAAAGTACACTTTCCGGTACTCGTGACTATTGGGTCGTTACCATACGAGCTTATGAAAGCTCTTTTACTAACTTGGGGTCAAAATATGACCAATTGTAAGGACTTCAAAAATTTGGGTTGACATCGCGACGTCGGGGATTCTTTGTCGTAATGCAACTCTTTATGTTGTGCTCATCGTGACCTTGGAGCAATAGATTTGCCGCGAGAATTCTGCCCTATTCCTCGTTGTGACGCCAGGGTTTGTCGCCGCAATGTGACAACCTGTTACTTCCAAAATCAACCTAATACAAGTTTAAAATGACCTGAAAACCTTTATATATATTATTGTGCTATCAAATTGTAAGACTTTCATAAAGTCAAATTGTGCTTAAAATGGTAGTTTCAAGGCTAAATTTCAAACATTATATGTCCAAAAACCATCAAAATTCCATATAAGCATGACCTTTAACTTAGAACTCAAAGCAACTAGATGAGTACATCCAAACACAATTTTTTAACATTAACATAAGACCACATCACATACAACTTAACCATTTAGAACCATAAAAGTTCCTAAGTACATGCTATAAAACTAAAATGAAACACAAATTACAAACTTTATTGAGTCATAAACGGTAGTCTAGATGTTGACTTCAAGTCTTGAGGCTTCGAGAAATACCTAAACCTGTGCACGAAGAAAACAAAACTATACGTTGAGCGATATACTAATGCATTTGTCAATATTTGCAAGGCAAATAACCTATACATACCATTTGACAATTACCATTTTTCATACCTTCTTAGCAAACACTATCAAATATATTTATATGCAATTAACATTATACTACTCATATTCCATGGCAATCATATTATTTATCTTGCTTTCATACCATCCAAACTCTTTTTTTTTTTTTAGTCTATTAACTTATTTATATTTATTTCGGTATCATAGTCTATTGTCAATCTATTTCTTTATATAGTCAAGTTTTTCAAATTTTAATTAGGATGTTGCACCTGATGAAACCCTAGTAAAATGGACTCTGATACATAGGTAAACTACACCACACCAGATAGCTTGTAGGAGCTTAAACTACAAAACATTAAGGAATCGAAGTACTGTAACACCCCTAACCCGTATCCGTCGCCGGAATAGAGTTACGGAGCATTACTAGACTTATTTCATAAATAATCATACATTTCACATACATTTATCATTTTCAAATAAAAGTCATTCACAATCAATCATATAGTCCCTAATACGAGCTTATGAGGCCCAAATCATGCATTAGAAATGGTTCGGGACTAAATCAATAACTTAAGAAATTTTTTTGAAAATATAGAAAATTTTACAAAATATAGGGGAAACATGCCCGTGTGGCCTAGGCATGTGTCTCACATGACCAAAGACACGTCCGTATCACAGGGCGTGTGGACATTCAAAATGGGATCACATGGCCGTGTCCCAGCCCGTGTTTGACCCTGTGTAACTCTTTAACTTGGGTCACACGGCCAACCACACGCCCGTGTGACTAGCCCGTGTACCCTTCTAAATGGCCTCACACGCCCGTGTGCCAAACCATGTGCTAGGCCATGCCAAAACTGTAGGGTATACTGACTTATGCCACACGGCCAAGTCCATGTGCTGGGCCATGTGGAACATACTGACTTGGTTTCTAATTAAACACCAAGAGACACACGGCCATGTCACTTGATCGTGTGTCACACATGGCTGAGACACAGGCTCGTGTGGACAAAAATAGGCTATTTACCAAGCCATTTTGCTCACCCAAATTTGCATTCACCTACACAAATCAATTGGCATATAACATCGCATAAATATGCATTCAACCCAATCTCAACCAAGCCTAATTCATGCTAATTCCATACCAACAACCACAAGACACTCAATTATCGCAATAAGCTATTCAATTATGCACTATTTTACCTAAAACCACAAGCGTACCAATCTCAAATTTCAACCATTTGGTACTTAAAATACCAATTCACAATAAGTATTAACTTAACCATTATACACAACATACCAAAATGCCATTTGCACACATATATATATACATTACCTAGCATGCCAAAATAAGCCAAGTCACATGGCTATATTCATAACTAAACATTCATAATTTACAAGCCAAATCAAATGGCTAAATCCATTACCAAACTATAGACCAAATTCACCACAACTCCTATACATGCCATATAACCAAATACATAAGTTCAAAGGTACCAAAATGTTAGCTTGATAGTGTGATGAGATCTCCGACGACTCCCAAATCCGAGCAAGCTTCGATATTCACTATAAAACACGAAAAAGTAAATAAAGTAAGCTATAAAGCTTAGTAAAATCGTATGCTTAAAGTAAAACCTACCATATATACACAATTTACGCAATTATCATATCATACATAACTCATATTAATCCACAAACCTATCACATATTCATTCACAAGATTAGATATGAAATTCACAAGTTTCTTCAATTCAATGATTGTATAGTTCATGTACATACCTATACTAACTCGTATCAATCTCTTACTCATCCATATCCTTGATATACCTGTTGAACCATTTGGAATAATATCAGATACTCGAGAATCTCGCACCCTAAGTGCCAAATACATAGTTGAAGCTATCTCAATCTCATATCTCATATAATGCTCACTCTCGAGCTATCAATGGGTCAACTCACACAAGCTGATGGTTATGACATAGCTACACGGTGCTGTTCACATAAGATGACGAGAATCCGCAACACATGCTAGATAACTCAGCCACCGGTAAGACGTATGGACCAGCACTCAAACACATAACCCCTAATGACATGTCATTCGTATCCTAATCTATTCTTAAGGTTCAATGGAGATTTCTAATTGTCGAATCTTCGTCAAACATATCCTTAAGGTTGTATTTACAATTAATTCAATGATAAAGCATTTAAAACACAATTATATTAATGCTTATTAACATACAAACTTACCTCGATTCACAAAAAATGACGAAATGGATCGACTAGTCCAAAACTTTATTTTTTTTCCCGATCTAGATCCGAACTTCGCTTTTCTTGATCTATATAATATCAAATTTAACTTATTCAATTATCATTCTATTCAATTTAGCCCAAAAATCATATTATGGAAAAATTACACTTTTGCCCCTAATAGTTTAACATCTTTACAATTTAGTCCCTGACTCATAAAAATACAAATTCATGCAATTAAGTCCCTACCCATGCTAGTTGAATTTCCCTTATTAACATAGCAACCCATACTTTTCATTTATTTCACAATTTAACCATGAATTTTTCACATTTTTCAAATAAATTTCTAATTGCCAATTTTATCAAAAATCACTTAACAAATGTTGCTTATCTGACAACAATAATACATTTTCTATCATTAAACACCAAAATACACACATATTCATCAATGTTAAAACTCTAAATCTTTAACATTTTTGCAATTTAGTCCCTGGGCAAGCTAGATTAAGTTACAACGACTTCAAAAACATAGAAATCATTAAAAATCGAGTCAAAATCACTTACATGCATAAGGGATAGTTGGCCGAATGCTTCAAGCTATTTCCATGGATTTTATAAGTCTAAATTTCGGTGATAGGTAAGAAGAAACAAGATGATACCTTTTTTTTTCTTTAATTTAATTTTCTTTAATTATTAATTTACTTATTTAACCTTTGTTATAAATCATTAAAATTCATTTAATCATGTCCAAGAATGTCCACTCATATTAACAATGGTTTAATTACAACATAAGGACTTCTAATTTAAGGTTCCATAGCTATTAGACACCTTAGCTATTAAACACCACCTTTGCACTTTATGCGATTTAGTCCTTTTTATCAAATTGAGCAAGCAATTGATAAAATTTTTTAACAAAATTTTCACACAATCACACTATCATAATGTAGACCTCAATATAATAATAAAACAAATATTTTGACCTCAGATTTGTGGTCCCGAACCCACTGTTTCAATTTGACTAAAATCGGGCTGTTACAAGTACAAAGCTCGGAGGCATCAAATGCATTTTCATATGCTAATACATCCTTCCACGACACCAGATTATACTCAATGATCCGCAACAAATGCTAGATCTCGGTATAACCTGTAATGATCTCTGTACAAACACATATCCCGTACAAGCGTGCATACGACCATATTGGCATGCCAATCGTATCCTAGCCTTTTACTAAGTTCACTTGAGCATCAAATATATGTGTAAACATTTCCATACCTATAATCATCTTGCTCGCATATTGTTCTCTATATGTACTCTATATATTGTTCTATTGCATAATAATATTTTGCAATTTAGTACATATATTGTTTTTCAGTCAAATTCACAATCACAATCCCATTTCATTATCAAACACACATATTACATATTAAATATTATAAGATATATTTCAATATAATTTTCATATCATTTCCCATTTTATTCATTTTAGTCCTCTACCTCAATATTCCATGTCAAATTCTTGTGAAAGTAAAATTATGTTCTTAAAATTATTTGAAAAAAAATCAAATTAACAATTTTTATTTTCAAATAATAGAAAAGATTTCTTAATTTTATCATAAAAAAGATAAAAATAATAATTTTTGGGTTATAATATAAATTAACCACCATAGTATAAGTGGATATTGAAATTTGCCATTATATTTTATTTTGATTGATGTTAGCCATTATACTTTAAAAATTTTATCCTTCAACTTTTATGTGATCAAAATTAACCATTAAATTTTGAATTTTAATTCATTTTACCACCAACTTTAATTTTTTAAATAAAATTTTACCATTAGATATTGATTTTAATTATTTAAAAACAAAATTTAATGGAAAAATATTATTTCAAATATTTTTATTTTAATAGTAAACATTAAGCTACTTTATAAAATTATTAAAAATCCCCAAGGAGAGAACCAAAGTTCAAAATTTGAAAATAACATTGTTGGAGAGGCAGCCACGTACACCAAACATAGACCATGAAAAAGACATGATGAATACCAAAAAAAAATTATTAAAAATTATTAAAAATTATAATTTAACTTCAAATTTTTATTTAATAGTAAAAAGATTTGAAAATTTTTAAAAATATAAAAAAAACAATACTTTATCTTTTATAAATAACAATTTTTGTTAATAATTAATAATGAATAATATGCTAATTAATTATTTTTAATTATTTAAATAAAATATTTAAAGTATTTCTGTTAAATTTAATTTAAGTTAAAATTGAACAGTAAAATTTAATAACAATAGTTAAACTTTAGTTTCAAAATTTATTTGGTAAGTATCAACAAAAACTATAGTAATAGCTATAAATTTGTATTTAAAATATGATGGCAAATTTGCATATTAACCCTTAAAATTTTCCAGATTTCAAATTATTGCACCTCACCTTTTAATCTTTAAATTTAAGTAATATTGATTAAGATAGTATTTATAGAAATAAATCTGAAACTAATAAATTATTTCTTAAAATAATTACAACATTAAATGCAAAAAGAATATTAATACAAAAATCTATCTGAGCGAACAGCTTACACCATTTAGGAAAGATATTTTAACGCACGTGACAGTATGGCGGTTTATATTGTTATCCGTAAAAAGTAAGTATATTCTTCACACCCGCTCTGGTCGCGCGTGAAATTAAACATTTCTTTTTCCCAAACTCCACCGCTTTCCCATGCTTGAAGAAATTTATACCCCAAAACTCCCCTCTTTTATCTCTGCAATAAACTCAACTCTGAAACCTCAAAAAAATGGTCTAATCGCCATTTTTCTTACATGTAAAAAGACCAAACACAGTTCTTCTGTGTAAAAGAATCGAAAACCATGGCGAAAAACCCAACAAACAGCAGCAGTAACAAGAAGAAACTGAAACAGCAAGTGAAACAAGATTCAGAGGATGTAAATGGAGACCCTGAAATTTGGGCATCATTTGATCAAAGTTTCAAGCAAGTTCAGTCGGTTTTAGACCGTAACCGTGTGTTGATCCAACAGGTCAACGACAACCATCAGTCGAAGATCCCCCACAACATGGTCAAAAACGTTGCACTCATTCAAGAACTCAACGGGAACATCTCCAAGGTTGTCTCTCTTTACTCTGATTTGTCTTCAAATTTCTCCACCGCCTTTCACAATGATGATGAACAACCCAAGAATAGTGATTGATTCCATGAGAGAAGGGTGAATTTTGGTTGAGAAAAAAAAAAAAAAAAAACCCTTAAGTTCTTAGTATTTTCTTAGTTATTTACTATGTTTTTTTGTTGCTTGTGTTTTGTGTTCTAAGTTGATGATCTATGGGAATGGACACTGTCTTGTTTGAAACATGTTTGAGATAATATTTGACTTTGTGGATTTTGAAATCAACACAATGATGAAGAATCCAAGAATGGAGATTGAATCTATGATGGAGGGCTGAGTTTTTATTGAACAAAAAACAAATTAAAAAAGAAAAATTCTTAAGCTTTTTTAGTATCTCCTTAGTTAAATAAAAATGAATGTTTTTAGGTATTTATTGTGATTTTGTTTGAAGCTGTTGGTCCATGTAAATTACTTGCTTTTGTGTGTGTGTGGGTGTGTTTTAAGGTGAGGATATATTGGGAGAGTGCTTATTGAGTTATCGTCATGTTTGAGATAATGTTGGATTTTGTGGTATTTTTGGTATGAAGGATGCACTAATATGGCAAAAGATTGTATCAAGCAATAATGCCACATCATCTATATTCTTTTTTTTTTTAATAATTTAATATTATATTAATATTTTTATTATGAAAAAAATCAAATTTAAAATAAAAAATCTTAAAATTCAGTATAATATCCATGTTTCATATTATCCTTCCGGAATTTGAATGTTATTTAAATTTATTTAAACATATTTGAGACAGTGAAAAGAATTGTAAATGCTGGATTTTAAATTCAGACTTGGTTAAACATGTTTGAGAAAGTGAAGGAGGTTGTAGATACTGAGATTTTGTTGGAACATGTTTGAGATAATGTTGGATTTTATGTTCCTTTTTGTATGGGTTAGTCAATTCGATTTGCTGTCTTAACGATGGCTATATAATTGAAAAATGCTTCTTTTTCTAGATGAATAGTTTTGCCTGTAGATTAAGCTTCCATCTTTACTAAAGTTATACGAGTGTGTGTATTTACTACGATTGATTATTTTTAAATTAATTTTTATGTATTTTGAACTTCTGAGATTAAGATTCACGCCCATCGATATTTCATATAATAATATCATTGCCATTCAAATGTGTAAGGCTTATTTATTATATACAATAATAATGAATGAAAAAATAATGAAGTGGGGCCAAACTTACGTAGTACAGAGAAAAACAAATCTGTAATAAATGGGATTTTGATCTAATCCCATGGGAGTGTTTTTTTTATTTCTTTTTGAAATTGGATTTCGGGTGAGACGGGTCAATTTTTTTATGTTGGGTCGGGTTGAATTTTGGTGTTATTTGAGATATGAATTTTGCTTTTGTATAATTATACACATGAAATTTTAATTGTAGTCTAAATGTATTTATGAAACTTTAATTTTGATTTAATTAAATACATTGTTAAAGAAATAAATACATCAAGTTATGTTTATATTGAATAAATATAATTATTGCATATACAATGTTGTAAAGTACTAGCAAAAGAGTCGATTGAGTGTAAGTTTAATTGGCATGGATATTATTGTCAATACAGGAGGACGTGGTTCTAGAGACTAAGATGCTATATTCATTGCAAGAGCAACTATAATCTAATTTAATTCATTTTAAGACATAATTAAATTTGAGCTTATATGTTTCATATTTATTTTTGAGTCATATATGATTTATAATAGCTTTCTACACAATCTAAGATCGGATTGGGATTGAAATTCAAAATTTGCACAATTTCAAGGTGACGTCGCAATGTCAGGGTCCATATCACAATGTCACTTATTGACTTCACTAAATTAAATGATCGTCGCGACGTGCTCCCTTTCACTTTTCAACATTTTTTACTTAAATTCCTATCCAGAAATTAAAATTTAATTGATCCAATTCATTTTATATCAGGTCCACATAATATAACATGCTATTCAATAAAAGATATCTAGGTTTATAAAATTAACATAATTATCAAAATTTTACAAATAAATTAGAGGACTAACTCTTATAAAAAAATAGTTTATTCTTTCTATTTATCATAACTATTGCTAACATAAACCAATCAATTTATCGTTGAAGACTTTCTTAATTCATTTTATGTATTAATAAACCCATCATTTGCAACAATTTCTTAATATTAGAACTCTTCTATTATTTTTCCTCCTCGTCCTTTATGTATATGTAATTATACGAGAATTTATTGCTTTTAGTATTGTATGCCTATATGTAAAATTAATTTCAATTTTACTATTTACGTAATTTTAGTAAAACTGTCCACTTGAATAGCAGTCACTAAATTATTTATATCTTTATTTACGGTGTTCTAAATTAAAATCCGCTTGTTGTTTTTGAATTTAAATTAAATGACATTTATACTATACAAGTAGTAAATTGTTTTTATAAGTTTCCCTTCTAATATTACAATTATTTTCAAATAAGTCTCGATTCAATCATACAAATGACTCGATTTAGGAATGAACAACATTTAAACAATAAAAAAAATGAAATACAGGTAAAACTAAAGTAACGTATCAAAGTTAATATAAAAATTATTACCCGTAAAAAAAAAGTTACAGAAATTGCCAAAATATTTCATAATCAACAAAAAAACAAAAAAAATAAAAACAAGAAAAATATGGCGCTATTATAAAACAATGTCCGATTCTCGTTATTTGCTACAAGAGGAAACAGAGAACGTTAAGCTCGAACGATCCAGCTTGAAATGCTGCATTTTCCAAGGACCTGGGAAAATAAATAATAATAAAATTAAAAAAAAAAAACTCTTAATCTCTCTCAAGTCTCTTCATTGAATCTTCCTTCATGAAAAAGAGTAAAAAATCCCAGAAAGGAGTAACATCCAAGGACAAAAACAAAGGAATGGGGAAGGAAAAGGAAAGGGAGAAGAAATCAAGTAGCCTTGAGAGTGGAAGCTACAATTACAAGATGTTCAGCTTCTTCAACAGGAAGTTCAAGATCAATGAAGTGGAGCCGCCTTCTGACGTCAACAAGGCCTTTTCTTTATTCACCGATGATGGTTCCACACATATGACCGCCGAGCAACTTAGACGGTTCATGTCGGTCCACCAGTGTGAGGTTAGCACCCGACTCGAAGATGCTCAGAATATCATTGAACAGGTTGTGAACAGGAGACACCATATCACCAAATTCGCCAGACACACCCTCAATATTGAAGATTTCTTTCATTTTTTGCTTTCCGATGATCTCAATGGCCCCATTCGTACTCAGGTAATCTTTTTTCTTTCTCCCAATCTTGGATCTTTGTTGTTGCCATTTTTTGTTTGTTGAAGTTGTGTTCGACGAATTGTGTGAATGAAAATATGATTCTTTAACAACCCTTCAAATATACAAAATTCCTTAAATTGTTTGTTGATTTTATAGGTTTAAAGGTGTGATAAACCAAATGTCATTTTGCAGGTACACCATGATATGAGTGCGCCATTGTCGCATTATTTCATATATACAGGGCATAATTCCTATCTAACTGGGAATCAACTCAGCAGTGATTGTAGTGAGGTTCCAATTATCAAGGCTTTGCAAAATGGTGTTCGAGTTATCGAACTTGATCTTTGGCCCTCTAAAGATGAAATTCTTGTCCTTCATGGAAGGTAATGTAAGCTTGAGTTAATCATAATCAGATCTCTGAATAGGTCTACCATAATCATTAACAGTATATTCTTGTGTATGAAATTATAGGACCTTGACAACTCCGGTGTCATTTATCCAATGTTTGACATCCATTAAAGAGTATGCTTTTGTTAGTTCCCCTTATCCAGTTATTATTACATTGGAAGATCATCTTACTCCAGAATTGCAAGCTAAAGCTGCAGATGTTAGTCTTCCATTTTTTCCCTTTCGAGCTTTCTATTTTTCTACGATGATCGGAAATGATTTCAATCGTATATTTTTGTAGATGATCACTCAAACGTTTGAAACTATGTTGTACTATCCCGAATCTGACTTAACCGAGTTCCCTTCACCGGAATCATTGAAATACCGAATCATGATTTCAACGAAACCACCAAAAGAATATCTAGAGGTCAGGTCGAAGGACGCCTCCGAAGACGAATCATCCCCAAAGGATGACTCCGACGTGGTAAGCAGAAATTTACTATGTTATTCGAATTCTAGTGTAAGTGTTCGATTAGGATATGCATCTAGAAATACAGATTTGAATTCAGATAATGAGATAACATTAGTTAATATGAATGGCATTGCAGAGTGAGAGTGATCAAGAAGATGAAGACTTTAAATCATTGCAAGCCGGGGTTTCAGGATACAAGCGCTTAATAACCATACATGCAGGAAAGCCAAAGGGTTCCTTAAAGACCGCATTAAAAGAAGTTACTGATCAGGTTCGACGTCTTAGTTTGAGTGAACATCAGCTTGAAAAACTTGCCGGTTCTCATGGACTTGATATTGTAAGGTACCTATATATCGACATTCCTTTCTTCGTTTTTTTTGTTGAAATATCCATGTCCGGTACATTTTCAAATGAGTATGAAGATATAATTCTTCAAATACAATGAAAAAAACTTATAAAAAGTTGAGCCTATATTAATAATTCCGAACACTTTAAGGTTTACGCAGAGGAATATCCTACGAGTCTATCCGAAGGGTACTCGTTTTACCTCATCAAATTACAAACCAACTATCGGATGGATGCACGGAGCTCAAATGGTTGCATTTAACATGCAGGTTAGCTTGTTATTTGGATTTGGTTATAAACTTATAAGTATTGAATATGAATACATAGATCGGATATGTTTTAATCTTTGATGATGATAGTGTAAATTGTATAACATTTGTAATAACTAGGTATGAATGTTGTTTGTATCAGGGGTATGGAAAATCACTGTGGTTGATGCATGGCATGTTTAGAGCCAACGGAGGATGTGGTTATGTGATAAAACCTGATATTTTGACTCGATCAGCTGACGAGTTGTTTGATCCCAAAGCAACACTCTTGCCTGTGCAGAAAACGTTAAAGGTGAAATATTCTATTACTCGGATTCGGATATTGTATATTCCTAATACGAATATCATCAACGCCTCATCTCTATATCTTTATTTGAATATATCCGAATATACTCGAATATTATTATGATTTTTTTCCTGTAACTTAACAGGTGAAAATATATATGGGGGATGGATGGCGGTTGGACTTTAAGCACACACATTTTGATGCATACTCTCCTCCAGACTTCTATACAAAGGTTTGACAACCATTTTAGCCCACTTACCCTATCTTACTCGGATTTAAATACGAGTTTGAGTTATGAGTATGTGTTCAATGAAAATATAATAATTTTTTTTGAAAACTTCATATATTTAGAGGGTTTTTAGAAGATTATGTCATTATATCTATGTATGAATACGTATTGGACACAATGTTGAACACGAGCCTCAGGGAATGAGTTGCAAGCTATGTTGCTAGGGCTCTTCTTTTTTTCTTAAAATTTCCGTATTCGTTGCATATTTGGATATGAGCATGAAGATATGATCTTCTAAATACATAATAAAGCCTTGAAATTTGTTTAGTGTTTTTGCTGTGTGTCTTCAAGGTGAGGAGAATTGGGTATTTATAAGGCATGGTTACTATTCATCGAAGTGACGTCCTAGGTAGGTTCCATGCATGCCGACACATATGCTGTTTTAGACTTAACACGTGTTTGCTGGTTCACTCGCTTGACTTCGCACCCTATACTTGCGAACACCTAGGGACATGCGAACTAGGGTTGCGAGCCCTCCTTGCGAGCCCCTAATGTGCTGGTCGCAGGTCGGTAGTCTAGGTTATATTCGGGTTTCGGGTCAGTAATGGGAAATATTATAACAAAATTATACCCGAAATTGAGTATGGGCCCTCAATTTT
Source organism: Gossypium longicalyx (assembly GCA_025698465.1). Lineage (NCBI taxonomy): Eukaryota > Viridiplantae > Streptophyta > Magnoliopsida > Malvales > Malvaceae > Gossypium > Gossypium longicalyx. Next base: position 93,174,238 of record CM047000.1, on the reverse strand, counting down.
ATGATACATAAATGATGATTATTTAACATTAATAATGGCAGATATACATTGTGGGAGTGCCAGCAGATGAAGCTAAAAAGAAAACAAAGATAATTGAAGATGATTGGTGTCCAGTATGGGATGAAGAATTCTCTTTTCCCTTGACTGTTCCGGAACTAGCACTGCTTCGGATTGAAGTACGCGAATACGATATATCGGAGAAGGATGACTTTGGCGGCCAAACATGTTTGCCGGTACCGGAGTTAAGAACCGGGTTCCGGTCCGTCCCTCTGCATGACAAGAAGGGAGTTAAACACAAAAATGTAAGGCTGCTAATGAGGTTTGAGTTTGTATAAAATAGTGTAGCATTATCAATTAATTCATTAACCTTAACCCATTGTACCACAATCAAGAGAATGCATAAACATACATATAAATATATATGTATATGCAAAAAAAGTTATCAAATGTTAAAATGTCCATGTTTCTTTTGCTCTCCTTTGAAGCAATGATGAGAAACTTTACACGCCACTCTTCTATCAATTGTAATTATTTGGTTTTATTCTGTTATTAGTCCTTGTACTTTACAAAAGTTATGGATTTAGTCCATGTATTTTAATTTGGTTAATTTCAATCCTTTTACTTTTCTATTTGTTCAATTTTAGTCCTTGTACTTTCAATCTTTTGAAATAAAAAGGAAATTGAAGATTATTTTCTGTTCTCATTTGTCTAATTTCAAATTTGAGTCATGAATCATGATGGGATTTTATTGATTTTTAATGTTTTGCACGTTAAGAATGTAATATAAATAGGATAGGTCAAACTAAAGCATTAAAATATTATTCATTACACATAACATTTATGTTATATTTTATGAGTACTAGAAAGTTGGATGTGGTTTTTAAGTTTGAGCATATTATGAACTAATTTAGTAATTTACCCTATCATTTAAATAAAAACCATTTTTTCTAAAACTCGTAAAGTCAAACTCCAAAGCTTTCCAGATAGTTCCAGCTCATGAAAGATCCAAAATATTCTTTGGCAGAAACGAAGAAGAAGAAAAAATATATATATATCTAGCAGATAATAAATAGGGATATTAAAAATACATTAATTAAGTCTATTGTGTTAACTTAATTTATATCAATATTGTTATCAGTATAGAAAGATGTAAGTTTGAGTATGTGTTGAAGCGAATTATCTTTTTATTTAAAGGTTTGAGATAGAGGTGCTCATAAGTCAGATCGGGCCTAAGTATAATATTTTATCTAATCTGAAATATGAGCCTAAAATTTGATCCAAATTAGTCTATATTTACAAAAGATTAACCTAAGCCTATTTTAGGCCTGCTCATATAAATTTTTTAATTTTTTTAAAATATTTATATTATATTATTTTAATATTTAATAAAATTTTATATACTTTTTATTTATTGAAAGTTTTTATATAGCCATCTTAATATTATTTTAATGTTAATATTATAGTAGTATTATATATTTAGTATATGTTTATTTTTTTTATGTGTTCTAAATTATATCATATATAAAAAAATATAATATAAAATATTATAAACTTAAAAATGAACCGAATCAGGTTAGACTCAGACAATAAATGTTCAAATTCGAGCTCAACACATATTTTAAACAGACCTAATTTTTTTGCTTAAGTCTATTTTTCGAATCTAATATTTTTGTCTAAATCTATCTAAATTTTAAATCGATGTTTGACTATGGGCAGATAATTCTACTCATAAATAAATTTAGTTATAGAAGAGCTATGGGTGTAGATATTATATTAAAAAAGAATAAGGACATATAATAAAATTTATGTTAAAAGAATACGTTGATTAATAAAACGAATAAAACACGTCTTTTACACTTAAAAAAAAAAAAAAAAAAAAAAACACGTCTTTCACACTGTTGAAAAAAAAAAAGCAAAATGGTATACTTCAGGCAGCGATCAGAATAACAGAATCCGTCCATAAATAAATTATAAATAAAAGGACAAACGCAATCTCTATACCTACTACATATATATATATATAAAGTCATGCTGACACGTGGCACATATCACCACACTCTTTTTTTAATTTTATAAAAATGGTTTATTTTCAGTCTTAGTCCTTTTAATATGGTCAAATTTGATATTTAATCTTTATATTTTAATTTCTATCTCTATATTTTTATAATGTTATTAACTAGTTAATATTGTTAACTTTTTAATTAAATTGTTACGTGATTATATATAATTTGAAATTAGATTTTTAAATATAAAAAGTAAAGGGATTAAATTCTTAAAAATAAAAGTAAGAAGACTGAATTTCAAATGTATGAAATATAAAGACTTAAATTCATGGTTGTTTGAATTTGGATATGATATTGAGTCCTAAATATATTAATATCGAACCAATCAGATCTTTTATTTTGATATGATTTGAAGCATATTTAGAACATTTAGATCAAATTATAAATATATGTACCTATCGACTATTACATGAACAATTCAGATTTAACATGTTAAAAAATAAATAGTGTTAATAAAATTTAGGAAGGTTAATTATTTTTTAACACGTTAAATTTAAGTTGTCCATATAATGAGTGTACACGAATTTATAAATTTAATTCATGTATCTTAAATATACTCCATGTTAGATTCGAGCTGGTGTTTAACGCCCAAGCTTATGATTAGATTGACATAAGAACCCGACTAATGCGCTATTAATACAATGAGAATTCAATTAAAATATTTTAAAGTTTGAGAACTAATTTAAAATTTTAATCATAAGACAAGGGTTTCTTGTGAAATTAACCTAAAATCTCACATAACTTATCTCATTGGACTTATGAAATACTAAGAGATAAAGCTTAAAGACGACAAATCGTGAAATCTTATAAACGTAAGTAACCATGGCGATGCCAACTGTCCACTGGGGTCCACGAATTAAGACTGTCTGTGGGACCCAACATGTCTCATCCTACTTTTCTGGGGAAAAAAAAAAAAAAAGGAAAGATGATAAGCATAACAACAAGAACAAACCTTGGCAGTTTTGAACTTAAAATCCAGACAGTGCAGATTCGCAGGTTGTTTTCTGGGAATTCTAGGGGAAACACAATGTCGAAACAAACATACAGGGTGTGCTTTTGCTTCAGGAGGAGGTTTAGGGTTGCAGTGTCAGAGGCTCCAGAGGAGATCAAGCGGGTGTTTGAGCAGTACTCTGAGCATGGGATGATGTCCATTGATGGACTCCACAGGTTCTTAGTTGAATTCCAGAAAGAAGATAAGGCTACCAGAGAAGATGCTCAGAAAATTGTTGATACTGTTAAGCATTTTCATAGAAAGGGTCTAAATCTTGAAGGCTTTTTTAAGTATCTCTTTGGTGATATCAATCCTCCTCTGGCTTCTCTTGGGGTAATTTCTTTCTTAAAAAAACAACTTTTTTTTTTCTCTTTTTTGTTGTTTAATTGTGGTTGAAATGTTGATTGGTTTGGTTCCACTTTAGATTATTATGTTTTTGTTTGGTTGCTAGGAAAATTTGGGAGAAAATTGGAATTATTTAAATACTATGTGATCCTTGAGTTTACTTCCTATTTGGGTTTTCTGCAATAAACTTAGCTGAACTTAAATTGGGAACTTTTCTTCTTATCCTTCTACTTTTGAGTTAGGGTTGTAAATTGTAATTTAGATGAGCACAAGCTGTAAAAAGCTCGAGTTTGACTTAAATTAGAAGCTTGGATCAAGCTCAATCGAGTTTACTTTAGAGCTCAAGCTTGATTCGAAATAAAAATCGAGCTGCGCAAGCTAGCTAGAATATCATACCTGACTTCAAACTCGATTAATCCTATAATTTTTACTCTTTTTTCTTTCCATTTTTATATTGTTTTTAGGGTTTAGTTTTCCTTTTTTGTAATTTAATTGGTATTGAATGTTTGTGTTTGGTTGCTGAGAAAATTTGGGATAAAAAGGAAGTCTTGGATATATGATATTTGAGTTTATATTTCCTATTTGGGCTTCACCTTTGAGTAGGAAAATTCGGTATCTTTGTATGGGATTTAAATGAAACTAATTACTTATTTTCAGCTCAGTAATTAGTCTATATTGGCTGAATTGCTTTGTTGCTTTCATACCTTTGAAAATCTCCTGATTTCTCGGAAAACGCTTTTACTTCGAGTTAAAATATACCGTTACATGCTTTTGAACTTTTCTCAATGAAGGAAATGAATTTAGGATTGTTGTTCCCATCTTCACCATTCAATTTGTAATTTGGTTCACAATACAAATTCATCGATTTTCTATACTTTTGTGCTATTGTCGTTTATGTCATATTCATTTCTTTGTATTCAGGTCCACCATGATATGAATGCTCCTTTGTCACATTATTTCATACATACCGGTCACAATTCCTATCTTACTGGGAATCAACTCAGTAGTGACTGCAGCGATGTCCCAATCATAACTGCACTTAAGAGAGGCGTGAGAGTGATAGAATTGGATATATGGCCAAATTCCACGAAAGATAATGTCAATGTTCTTCATGGAAGGTATATATATTCTTGAACTGCAAATCATTTTGTGAAATGATAATAAATAGTTTACCAAACTCGTAATTTCATTATAACGGTTTGCTCATTCACTTGAGCTGGTATCTCGGGCTTGTTCTATGATGAAAAAACATGACTAATTCGACTAACCATGTGAGCTCCCTCGACTATAACTAATTGTTTCTTATGTTTTAAAATTAGTAATTTTGGTTCAAGAGGAAAATGAATAATTTTCTTCGTGTAGAACTTTGACCACTCCGGTGGAACTCATCAAGTGTTTGAAGTCTATTAAGGAGTATGCTTTTGTTGCGTCGGAATACCCGGTTGTTATAACACTAGAAGATCATCTTACCCCAGATCTTCAAGCTAAAGTCGCCGAGGTGAGTCTCTTGGTGCTTATTGATGGGAAATTTAAATGGCTAGTGTTACCATAATTTACGCTTCTGTGGCTAACTTCTAGATGGTGACTCAAACCTTTGGAGACATCCTGTTTTCACCTGGCTCGGAATGCCTGAAGGAATTCCCGTCTCCAGAATCATTGAAAGGACGCATAATCATATCTACTAAACCACCAAAGGAATACCTTGAGGCCAAAGAAGTTAAGGAAAATGAGAACGATTTAGAGAGGGTTAAGGCTAGTGATGAAGAAGCTTGGGGAAAAGAAGTTCCGGACCTTCTCAAAGACGATGACAAGGTCTCTAAGATCCTGAGTGTGATCTTAATACTTCAAATTGAGACTACTAGCTGTACCAGTAAAGTTTACAATTCACTTACCCCATTTAATCTTTTATGACAGAATGACTTGGGTGAAGAAGATGAGGAAGATCCCGATGACGATGGAGATAAGCCACAACATGCTTTAGCAGCGGAATATAAACGTTTAATTGCTATTCATGCCGGAAAGCCAAAGGGAGGATTAGAAGAGTGTCTAAAGGTGGATCCCGATAAAGTAAGACGTCTTAGCATGAGTGAACAACAACTTGAAAAAGCTGCGATTACTCACGGAAAAGAAATTGTCAGGTATTTCGTAAACAATTTGGCAAATTACATACTAATTGTTATTTGTTTTTCGATTATATCTATATTTAAATTTCCCTTTTTCTGTTGTTTGTACTGCTATAGGTTTACACAGCGGAATATTCTTAGGGTATATCCGAGGGGTACACGTGTCGACTCTTCCAATTACAACCCATTAATCGGATGGATGCATGGAGCTCAAATGGTTGCATTTAATATGCAGGTCAAATGCTGTTGATTGTCATAGACTTGCTCAAATATTAGAGTGGAATTAGACGAATGCTTACTTAAGTCGATGTATGTTAGTATGCTTCTGTGAATCCTAAGATTTGGTTACTTTCTTGTTGGCATGTAAAAGGGTTATGGAAGATCTTTATGGTTGATGCATGGAATGTTCAAAGCCAACGGGGGATGCGGATACTTGAAAAAACCCGATTTCCTATTGAATACTAAGGAAGTCTTTGATCCAAATGTCAAGTTACCGGTTAAAAAAATTTTGAAGGTTAGTGTCTTTTATGCCCATGAGATCTGAGTTCTTTGGCTTCTTTTTTTTTTTAACTCCGAGTGCTAATTTCTCGATCTTGTTTTTGGAAGGTAACTATGTATATGGGCGAAGGGTGGTATTATGATTTTCATCACACTCATTTTGATGCGTATTCTCCTCCAGACTTTTATGCAAGGGTAAGTTAATAAGCCTACATATCCGGCAATACCTCCGGTAGAACCCGATCAGTGAAAAAATAACAATATTCATCTTGAAATTTGATTAATTTGTTCCCAGGTGGGGATTGCTGGAGTTCCGTTCGATTCAGTGATGAAGAAAACAAAGACATTAGAAGACAATTGGGTGCCTTGTTGGAACGAGGAATTCGAATTCCATCTAACTGTCCCAGAACTGGCTCTACTTCGGGTAGAAGTGCATGAATACGACATGTCTGAAAAGGATGACTTTGGAGGCCAAACGTGCCTACCAATTTCGGAGCTAAGAAGTGGTATCCGAGCAGTTCCCCTCAACAGCCGCAAGGGCGAGAAATACAGCTCTGTAAAGCTCCTCATGCGCTTTGAATTCGTCGATCCATAGGCACCCGAAGTTGAGTTCTGGTCCATACTTCCAAACCAACCTTCAATCTGTTTGACTGGATGTGAGCTTGTGTGCAGTTTTACCTTATACATTACACGTTTGCTGCTTGTTTATATTACTCGGACTTGGGTGCGATATTTTTAATTTTTTCCTTCTTTTTCTCGAGTTGCTTCTATCATTGCTGTGTGTAAATTAGCCATGTTTGTAATTATGTCTCGGAATCTTACCGTTTATTGTTTAATTAGCAAATGAAATAATCCCGTATTTGAATGTTTTTCGAATTTATTGCATGCATTCATGCTACTTTTATCTCAATTTCTACAATTTAAAGATTACTATAGTTAATAAAATAATTAGACAGTTATAAATGATGTGTCACATATATATCATACTGATGTACATGAACTTATTATAAAGTAATTTTATTAAAATATGTTAATTATATTAGTTTATTGTTTTATTATAAATTAAAATATAAAACTAATTAAAACTAAATATGTAAATATATTATCGAATTTATAAATTTATAATTGCAAATAACAGAAAAAGTACTTAACATTTACTCTTTTAATAAATTGGCTCTTATTTTGTTATGGAGCAATTTTACCATCCACATTTCAATTTCGAATCAAATTACTTAAGCTAATTAAGTGGTATATAATATGTATATGCATTTTTGAACTCCTAACAACTTATGCATTTTTTTATCATTTTCGATTGGACGGTGCATTAATCCAGCTGGCGGAAGATTATAAATGAATAATTTTTTTTTGGTTTTTACTAGAGATTGAGCATAGATGAACTTTTTATAGGACTCATTTTATTGACAGGATTTATCACCACTTTAGCGATTTTGGCGGCTTGGCCAGCTACTTGAGATTTGCAATTATTTCATTTTCTGATGCTAGCAATGTACAATGGTCAAATGTTTTTGGCTCTTATTTGGTATACTATGGATAAAATTACCACAAAACCCATTTTACTATATTTTGGATAGCATTTTAGTGTTTTTTATTGAAAAAATAGATAAATTAGCCACCATAAGCAAAACAGTTTCTTCGTAAAATCGCACTATTAAATGTTTTTTTTTTGTGTTTATATATAATGTATAATAACAAATTTAACAATCAACTTTTATTATAGATTTTAATCATATCTGCTCTTTTTGACACAATGCCTAAAACTACTCATAGTCTCTCCTAGAATTGCTCATGGGCCGAGCCATCCAGCTCGAAAAATGGGAAGGCTTGGATAAAAATATAGGCCCGAAAAATAGATTTTGACAAAAAAATAATACTCGTTTAGAAAATAGGCCGGGTCTCAGGTAAAGCTTTTTTGGCCCAAGTCCGACCCAACCGGAATATGCAAAAAGAACTATTTTTTTTACTATTTTGTTGCTAATTTTTTTATTACTATTTTGCTATCATTGCTCTATTATGGTGCTACTATTTTGTTGTTATTGTTAATTTTGTTACTATTTTAAAGGCATTTGCTTGATAAGTTACACCTATCTTAGTGTTATTTAAGTATACATTTAAATTTATTTTCAATTTCTTGGAAAACATTTATTTTAATATTTTTAATATTTTTGATATATTATATATTTTTAAAAATTATATAAAAAATTAATACAAGTTCGACTGAGCCCGAGTTTTAACATTTTTATCTAAGCCGGGCTTGAACAAAATTTTAGGCTCAGCCCGAGCAGGCCTATGAGTACCTCTAATACCTCCCCAACTTATAAATAAGATGATAATGCTCTTCAATATATTTAAATCTACTTCTTCTTGCATTAACAATAATATACATACCAATCGAGTTAAAACTTTAATTTACCAAAAGGGTAAACATTAAATATTTTTTGATATTATATTTTTATTATTCAAATTTAATTGTACAACACATTTGAATATCTAAATTTGTTGCGAAAATAATTCCATTGTCTGAGTTTGTAAATCAGCAAAAAGGAAAATCGAATTAATTAATATCCAATAATATCTGGGCCGTTCATCACAATTGGACGTGATTTTTTGAATATCTCAAAAAAGAGAGCCGTCTAAATCATCACTCTGAAAACCCGGCAAAATCCGATTCCTCTAAGAGAAGTTCAAATCCAAGAAATGAACACAACGGCCAACTACCACCCGCCACCGTCATCGCAACCGCCATTCTCGGACTCGGACCTGGACTCGGACTCCGATTCCGAGAACTTCCAAGTCGGTTCCGATCTCTCAAACTCTATTTTCAAAACCTACCTTGAATTTTCCTCATCTTCATCATCATCATCTTCGATCACAGCCGTTGATCTGTCCAAGATCCAATCATTCTTAACCTCTTCCTCCTCTGGCGCTTTATCTTGCCTCATTTGCCTCGAACGGATCCGTCCCTCTGATCCGACGTGGTCTTGCTCTTCCCTCTGCTTCGCTCTCTTCCACCTCCTCTGCATTCAATCATGGGCCCGCCAATCTTCTGACCTTTCAGCAGCACGCGCCGCTGCACGTCTCCCTATCACCGCCGAAACCGCCGCCAAACAAGCCACCTGGAACTGCCCCAAGTGCCGCTCCTCCTACTCCAAATCTGAAATCCCTAGATGTTACCTTTGCTTCTGCGGTAAGCTCCGAGATCCTCCGTCTGACAACCCGTGGATCCTCCCTCACTCTTGCGGCGAAATATGTAACCGCCCGTTGCCAAACAATTGCGGTCACTTTTGCCTCCTTTTGTGCCACCCTGGTCCCTGCCCGTCCTGCCCGAAATCCGTCAAAGCGCTTTGCTTTTGCGGCTCCGTCGAAGATTTCCGCCGTTGCGGTTTCAAAAACTTTTCCTGTAACAAACTTTGTAAGAAGCGTTTAGATTGTAACAAACATAACTGCTCCGAAATCTGTCATCCAGGCACGTGCCCTCCTTGCCGTGCACGTGAGACTTACCGTTGCCGGTGTGGGAAAAAGGAAGAAGAGAAAGATTGTTGTGACCGGGATTATCGCTGCGAAAATGAGTGTAAAAAGTTGCTTAACTGTGGAAAGCATGTTTGTGAAAGAGGATGCCACGGGGGAGATTGTGGGGAGTGTCCATTGCAAGGAAATAGGACATGTCCTTGCGGGAAAAGAATTTATGAAGGGCTGCCCTGTGATGGGGTGGCTCCGGTTTGCGGTGCAACTTGTAATAAGCTGTTGAATTGTGGTTTCCATAGGTGTCCCGAGCGGTGTCACAAAGGATCTTGTGTGGAGACTTGTAGGACTATGGTTAAGAAGGCGTGCCGGTGTGGAGGATTGAAGAAAGAGGTAGCAAATGTTTGATTGATTGCTTTTTGTTACTGTTCATGGAATTTTCGTGATTCTTTTAACTGAATTTAATGTAGGTTCCTTGCTATCAAGATTTGTCATGTGAAAGGAAGTGTTTGAGAATGAGGGATTGCGGACGCCATGCTTGTAAACGTCGTTGTTGTGATGGAGATTGTCCGCCATGTTCAGAGGTGTTGTGTTTTATTGTCTTGTTTTTTACTTTTGTTGAAATTGTTTTGCCTGTTAAATGTTATAGAAGTATGGATGCTTCAGGTTTGTGATAAGAGGCTTCGCTGCAAGAACCACAAATGCCCTGCTCCTTGCCATAGGTATGCTACATGATTAAGTTTTATTACTTACTTTTCTTTTAAGTGTCTGTAGGGCAATAAAATTGTTATAGTAGGACAATGATAAACAAAGAGAACTGCCTAGCAATTTTGTCATTGCTGTTCTAAATGGAATAATTATCCCTTCTCTAAACTTTTCAAAGTGAAATTCTAGTTGGCTTTGTCATGTTATTATAATCTTGGCAACTATAGGAGAAAAGAAAGGCTCAGATGCTATACATTCTTTGCTTTGAGTACTTATCCAGCAGGAAAAAAGTGCTGACTATGAGTTTTCATTATTGTAGAGGTGCCTGTGCTCCCTGTCCAATTATGGTGACAATTTCATGTGCTTGTGGTGAGACACACTTTGAGGTGAGAGTTCATTTATCACAGATTCTATGTTCATTTGCAGATGGTTGTATTACTGCATTCAAGCATTCAGATCTCGTATTATGGCTATATAGGGTCTTAGTTGAGTTGATGATGGGTTTGTAGTAATTTGGCAAATTGCTTCTCAATGTTATTTATATGTTTATCTGCTGCTAATATAAGCTACCTTTTGACATTTTGTGATGGTTTCTTTCTACTAGGTTCCTTGTGGTACTGAGATGGATCACAAGCCTCCTAAATGCCGTAAATTATGTAAAATAACTCCTTTGTGCAGGCATGCATCAACCAGTAAGGTACTATTAAGATTCTTTACCTCTGTATATTCTTGCTGGAGCTTATTTATGTTGTAGCTTCCTTGTGTCTGTTATATGAAGCTTTTGATAGTAACGTGACCTTGCCCGAGTTTTAATCTTATGCTAGGATTACAGTTATCTGCAATCATCACGATTATTTCATTCATTTCTGTGCATGATAACTTTAATTGTTTAGCTACTGCATATGTCTTAGAACTTATGTTATTAGCTAGTATTGTCATATTAATAAATCCTTAATTTTTTATCATGTTTAAAAGTCTCTATATTGCACGTGTCTCTCATAAAGTGATAGTCTCTGTTTTCTTAATAACTTAGCATAAACAAAGTATATGGCATATTTTGCTTAAGTTCTCCTAGCCAATAATTCTCATCCCTTTTTTACCAGCCGCACAGATGCCACTATGGAGCTTGCCCCCCATGTCGGGCACCTTGTGAAGAAGAATATCCATGTGGTCACAAGTGCAACTTAAGGTTTGCCAAATAGCTTTTTGATATTCAAGGTGTGACTTCAAACTTTACATATGTCTCTGTTAGCTAATTTAGTTTTATTTCCTTCTGATATTCCAGGTGTCATGGGCCAAGACCTCCTCCCAATCCAGAATTCACATTGAAACCAAAGAAAAAGAAATCAAATCATCAGACAGAGTGCACTCCAGGCACCCCTTGCCCTTCTTGCCCAGAACTTGTTTGGAGACCATGTGTTGGCGAGCACTTTGGAGCAGAGAGGATGGTTGGTTTTACTTCTTTTTAAGTTGTAAAGGAGTAGCTTCTGATTGATCTACTTGATTGCCCAAAGGCCGTGTATTTCATTTTGAACTAATTCTTCTTCCTTGTTTCAGATGGTTTGCTCCAATACAACACGATTTTCTTGTGATAATTTATGTGGAAATCTTCTTCCTTGTGGCAATCATTATTGTACAAAAACTTGCCATCCCCTGGAGACCCAGCCTTCTTCATCAGGTCATCAGAAAAGAAGTGAATCTTGTGAAGTGTGTAATCTCCCTTGCCAGAAGGTGGTAAACCCGTTATTGTTCTCATTTATTCTATTTATGATATTTGACTCCTTCTAATCTTTTTTCCCTGCTTTGCTCTCTTGGTCTCTTGAGTGCTTTAAACTTTAAAAACATATAAGGCTGCTATCAAGAACTCATAGTCACCACAGTTTATCTAGTTACAAGAAACTGTATTTAATAAGGGGAATCTGATTGCCTTATCTTTTAAACATGTCCCCAGGTGAGGATGCCTAAATGTTCGCACCCCTGCCCCCTACCATGTCATCCCGGAGAATGCCCTCCTTGCAAAGTGCTTGTGAAACGGTCATGTCACTGTGGTGCAATGGTCCATGCATTTGAGTGCATCCATTATAACAATTTATCTGAAAAGGATCAAGTGGCTGCTCGCTCATGTGGGGGCCCTTGCCATAGGTAGTTTATAGATATATTCTTGCTCTCTCTCCTGCTGCAGTTGCTTTTTAGGTTGTTGGATTGTTTTTAATTAACCTGATATAATTGAGATATATGATAAATTCTTTTGAAACTTGTGCTGCAGAAAGCTGCCTAACTGTACGCATTTATGTCCTGAAATATGCCATGTTGATAAATGCCCAGCCCCTGATAAGTGCAGCAAAAAGGTAATAAATTTTAATTAATTGACTATATCACTGATAAGTAAGAAAATTTCTATATTTCAGATATTTCGGTGAATGATTTCCCTTCAACTTACAGCAACATTGTATAATTGAGTTCACAATCAAAACTTAAAGTGTTGTTAACTTCCTATTCAATCTCCATCTTCTATGTGCCAGGTTACTGTTCGCTGTAAATGCCAAACCTTGAAGAAGGAATGGATATGCCAAGATGTTCAGGCTGCATATCGTGATACTGGTAATGACCCCAAAGATATACCAAAGAATCAGTTTGGGCTTGGACTTCTGCCTTGCAATTCAGATTGTAAGAGCAAAGTACAGGAGGTTGAGTCAGCTCTACAATTGCGTAAACCTAAGGTTCTGGAGGTAAGATCTTTTAAATTGAGTTAGCATTTTTCAACTACTATTTCATCATTCATTTGCTTTGGAGCTTACGTATTTTAGATTACTTTGAAGCTTTCAAGATTTTGGTTTATGACTATTTGAAAACGGCATGCATTGCATGCATAGTGATTCAAGCATCTTCGGTAATCACGTGTAACATGATAGGCAGCCTGGTGAAATAGAGCCTGATAGAGTATCGATTTCCTTTCTGCAGATACTAGAAATAGGAGTATTGCTTATACTTTTAGTTGTCAGGTTTTATAGTAACATGTAATTCTGCCTGCATTTCCCTTTGTGAAACCCGAATTTGCTCATTCCTTTCATCGAGTAATCCTCCTTTGAGCTAGAATTTGTGGATGTTGCTGAGATAATTGCCATTGTGGAGAGATCTTAATCTCAAGTAATGCAGCCTACCATCTTGTTACATTTTACGCTATTATCATGGATTCAAGGAGTTGATGATGCTAGCCTTTTCTAAATTACTAGCAATCAACCCAGAAAAGCAATCTCCAATTTTCAGAGATTTATCATCGGGTTTTCACAAAAAAATGTGTGGGGCTGCTTTGGAATTTGGTTGGAAACTGCTTGGCCTACCAAGAGAGTCTCGTGCTTGTTTTGTATTCTATTTGTTAAATAGTTACAATTTCAGTATCCGGTTGCAAACTGGTACAAAAAAATTTATTTGCATCTTTCTTTATTTTCATGCATGCTTTAACCTTCCTCGCATGCATGCTTATAATGTTTTACCATTGCATCATTTATTGAAGGAAAAAGAGCCAGAAAACGAAAAACATGGGCCAAAGCGCAGAAAAAGGCGGGATCGGATTCAAGAGGGCAAGCAAGTTTCAAGATTTCAGGTATGTTGTTCGATTCACAAGCTCAATAAGCATTTCCTAGTCAGTTTTCCTTGCCTAACAACATTAATTTCCAACAGGAATTTGTTGCCACCATGAAGCGTCTGCTTTTATTTATCATCATCGTAGCAGCTCTGATTGCAGTCACATATTACAGTTACAAAGGTCTCTTACAACTCTCGGATTGGATGAATGAAGTTGAACTGCAACGAGCAAGACGAAGACGTTCACGATTCTGATCTCTTTCGGCCTTAGGTGCTACTCTTGGATTGGGTGAATGAAGCTGAACTGCAACTGGCAGAAAGAAGACCACCTCGAATCTGACCCATCTTCAACCTTTTAACATATTACAGTTACAAAGGTCTCAGGAGATTTGGTTTGGCTGGAATTTTTTTTCCTTTTATGATAAGGGTGGTTATCAAATATCAAATTGAAGATTTGATACCAAGTTCTTCGCTACTTCACTCGAGGTTCATCCAACGAATCTAATCGTTCTCGGGCTTCTTGGTTGAATTTTTGTTACTCTACGGGCTCTTTTATTATTGGATTTTGTTACATAAACTACGAGCTCGACATTCACCCAATTCCTCAGTTTGTGCTTAGGTGCTACTCTTGGATTTTGTTACATAAACTACTTGGGGAGTGAATGAAAGTTCAGAGTTTTCCTTCAGTTTCTCATTTGTGCTTTAAACTATTTTAGCATTAATGAAGAATTTTTTGAATCAGATCTGTAACAAGGCTATGAAAATATCTAAAAAGATATACTTATTGACGGGCTGGGTCTAGTCATAACCCACATGCCTAAGCTTGTTTGAAATATTCAAATTGTTGTTCAAAAGTAGTTATACGTTAAGGTTACTTATTTGATGCACCTTCGATCGAATATTTTTTTTTTAGATTTAAAAAATGAATTGAAAATGTGGTAAGTGTAAATTTCATTTATATAATAATTTTTTTTAATTTATTAACTAAAAATTCAACAACTGTATCAATAACTCAATATTTAATATAATTTTGATTATTTTAATAATAATCTTCTTATTCTAAATATGTTTCATTTTCTCCAAACATAAGACCATGACCCAAAACATTGAAACATTAATTGAGTGAAGACTGATGAACCAAATTGTTGGCACCAACTGAAGTCCCATTCTCTTTTCTCACTTTTTCTGATAATCCCGAATTTGGGGAGATTTACCATAAAATATAATCTATAAACCACCTTCCAACCTTGACACCTGTCTAGGTTTTTATTTTTTCTTTTTCTTCTCATAAGAAAATAGTCAAATCTCGCTTTTCATTTTTCCACTAAAATTAAGATTTATTTTTTTTATAAAGGAAGGTCTTTTACTTTGACACGTGTCTAGGCGGCCTTTCTTTTCATCAAATATCACAATTTAATCGTTATACTTAAATTCTACAATAATTTGGTCTCTATTTTTGTAATATTTATTTAGAATTGTTAATATTATTAACTACTATGATCAAATTTTTTACATGGATTTTTAAAATATATATATTATACTAACAAAAAAATTTATTTTAGAATTATGAGTTTGAATAAGTTTTTTAAAATTTTTATAAATTTTATAATACTATTCAAATTTTAATTTTGTTCTTTGTATTATGCTCAAATTTAATATCTAATTTTTATATTTCAACTTTTTAGCATAATTTGTTACTTAATTTTTTTCAATTTCTTTATTTATCCCAAAAAATTTATTTCGATTAAAATGATGATGTAACTTTTGAGAATTTTTTTTAATTTAATTTAAGTTTACTTTCCCTAAAAAAATAAATCTACGTATTTTCAAATTTAAATAAAATTATATTAATTTATAATATATATTTAAATCTCCGGATATATAAATCTGGTAATTCTTTTAAAGTAGAATATATATATATATATAACATGTAACATTTTCTTTTTAATTCAGTTATGATTTTTAAAATATTTGCAAGAAATATATTGTAGATGAGAGAAAATCTCAAATTTAGTTTTAAAGATTACTAATAATCAAAATCAAAATTCATATCCAAAAATTTATTTTTAATAATTAAATTTAAAGTCGAATATTAAAATAAATTAGGCAAAAGGAAAGAGGTTGTTAAATCACCGGCCAAATAGGCCACCACCACCACCTTATCTGGCATTGCCCAACATTTAATTTCATTCAATTTTATAAAATTTTTTTCTTAACATTCATAAATAAAAAATATGCTTTCAAATTAATATGGGGGGCACCGTTTCTATTAATGAATAATTGAAGTGCTAGATCCCCAATTTATTTTTTTTAATAAAAAGAGGAACTTGAATATTGACCGTACACGTGTAGGGATGATTAAGACAACAACTATGCCTAATTGGTATTGACCAAAAGTCTTAATTAAATCCAAACCCCATCTTTCTTTTCTTTCTAATTCAAAGTCAATGAATTTTTTTTTATTATCTATTTTTCTTACTTTTTCACTATAATCATGTTTAAAATATTTATATTTTAATAATTTATTTTTTCCGGTACATATTTAGGATTCGAAATTATCTCTCCTAACAATATTATCATCAGAATTCATTGAAATATAAAATAAAACGACCTTAGAAAGCTAAGTTTAAGTCCCCGTCTTTGTTTGTTGTTAGGTTGGCTAACTTGTCTTTGTCTCTCTTTTGTGCTTCTTGGTGCGAAATCAAAACCCCAAATGGTCAAAATTTTGAACCATTTCCCAATTATAAAAAAAAGAAAAAAAAACATAAATAAAAAATAAAAAATTGTAAAAGGCCAACAGAAACAAATGATGTAAGCATCTCTTCTTGTTGTCAGTGTTCAAAAAAAGCATCTTGAAAATTCCATCCTTTTTACAACCCCAAAAGCTATGCCTGCCCTGTCTAAAACAAAATTTAATTCTTTTTAATAAAAAAATTTACTCTGAAACAATGGAGAAAGCACCACTTGAGATGCTGCCATGGCTGCCATCACAAACAGTCAAAGCTCTTTCCAAATTTGAAACAATATCACCAATTGTAGGCCTATCTTTGCCTTCCAAATTCACACAATGCATTGCTGTATAAGCCATAAGTTCTACTGCCTCTGCTTCATTAAGCTCAGGTGGTCCAACCCTAGGGTCTAATACTTTCACTACTTCACCATTCATAATTGCAGGCACTGTATAATCAACTAAACTCATTGGAGTCCCTCCACTTTCGGTCTCCTTGAATATGGCTCTTTTCCCTGTTAGAAGCTCTAGCATTACGACTCCGAGTCCATATACATCGCTCTTTGTTGTTAATACGTTTAACCCGTAGTATTCAGGATCGATGTAACCGACTGTTCCGGCTGCTTTTGTTGGCTTGCAATCTCGGTCTGATTCCGGTCCCATCATCGAGAGTCCGAAATCTGAAACCCTTGCTGTCCAATTCGCATCAAGTAATATGTTGGAAGACTTTATATCTCTATGAATTATAGGGGGAACTGCATAGTTGTGAAGGTATTCGATCCCTCGAGCTGCGTCGAGTGCGATTTTGATCCTCATTTTCCAGGAATTAAGTAAACTGCTGGATTTCTCGATGTTGTTCTTATCATGTAAGTGGTCGTAAAGTGCTCCATTCTTCATGTATTCGTAAACTAAAAGCCTTTCATCCATTTCTTCACAATATCCAACAAGTCTAACCAAATGCTTGTGGTGAAGCCTTGATAAGAAGGATAATTCGGACTCAAATGCAATCTCTTTCTCTTGATATTTCTTCATTTTCGAGCCGGTTTCGCCTCGTTTGATTGCTACTTCACGACCGTCAGACAGTTTTCCTTTGTAAACAACCCCGTAACTCCCTGCACCAATCTTGTTTTCTAATGAGAAACCATTGGTTGCTGCAACAAGTTCAGCAAAGCAGAATTCCTCGGCTTTATCAGCGTGTTTCGATGATGTTCCGCTTCGTTGACGAATCATTGATGGTCCACTTCGTTGACGCTTCATTGCTCTCGAACTTTGCCGTCTAATCCTCAACGACCTCGAAGGAGGACTGTTGTTTGATCCAGGACCGCCATTCGAGCCTGCTCGAGTGATTGTTGGCTGAACTGAATTATGAACTTTCTTTTTCCCAAAACAAACACCAGTCCATAAACAATAAATAGCACTGCAAATCCCCATAAAACCTCCAATTGATCCAACTATGGCAAATGCCAACAACCCTCTTCTCAACTCTCGAGACGGCCTCGATACTTTCGGTGATGGAGCCACCGGTGACGGTGGTGATGCGGTGGTGATGTTAAAACAGGGCTTACAAATGTTACCAGAACCAGAACAAAGCCTATTCGACTCGGGATATATCCCACACTCACTGCAAAAAGATTGAACACAAGGCCCTGGTAAAACCTCCGCCAATAAAGGTAACTCAAAAGAATAATTTGAATTGAACCCGTTGTTCCCAGGCCACCCGGGACCCCAACAAACTATAGATAAATTCTTAGTTGTTAACCCACAAGTGAAATTTAAGCCTGCAACAATGGATTCGAACTCGATGTCTTCAATGGCGGACTCAGTCATGGAACCCCAACAAACAACCGTGCCATTCAATCTTCTAATCCCACAACTAAACCCTTCACCGAGAGCTAACCATGAAGCAAAGCGTAACCCTTTGTTTAATGGAACATTGAGTTGACCTGCCGAGTTATTTCCTTTACAAACTAAATCGCCAACCGAGTTCACTCCACAGACATGGGAAACCCCAGCTTCGATATTTGCCATTGACATGTTCCCGAACTGCCTTTCGATGTCTGTCGATACTACCGAGTTACTTCCCCAACAAGCAACTCGGTTGTTTTGACTCAGTACAATCCCACAAGAGAACCCAAATCCGGACGTGATTTTACCCATTGTGTAATTGAGATTGGGTAGCTCTCCGACGTCGTTGCGGTTTTTTCCGTCGGGTCTCCAACAGGCGACGGGCTGCGACGTGTTCGTCGTCGTTGCGCAAATCCTTTCGTCGCCGATGGAGAGGGATTGAAGGAAAACGGTGTCGTTAACGTAGAGGCGTTTAACGGGGTAATTCGGGGCGTCCGTTTCCCAGCAGAGGAGGCTGTAACCGCCGGAACGGAGGGCGCAAAGGTTGGTTTCACCACCGGCGACGGTGAAGTAGGAAACGTTGGGGAGAATCGGGACAGGGGCGATTGAGGAAGAGGTGTTATCGCCGGCGCGGTAGCAGATAATGCGTTGAGTCGGCTGTGCGGCTACGATTGCGCATACGGTGGCGGTTCCGTAGGCGACGGCGAGCGTCAAGCCGGAGCCCAAGGCATGAGTTAACGGCGGGAAGGAGATAACGGCGAGGGAACTGACGGCAAAGAGGAGAGGGAAGAAAAGTTTCGTCATTTAAAAAAGTGGAAGATGACGGCGGAAGAAGTGGCGTTTCCGTCCGTCAGCTTCATTTGGGAAGAGAGAGTGAGAAGAAATGAAATGAACGGAAAAATCAAAGTTTTAGAGAGAGAAACTAATGAAACGGAGAGTTTCAATATTAAAAGCGTTTTAAGAAGAAAGAGAATGAGGCCGCGTTTGGAACCGTCCTCTTTTAATTCCCACATTATTTTTTAACTGTCATATAAAATTTTAATGACGTAAAATTTAAATTTACCATATCAACACTAATATAAGCGGAGTGTCATATACAATATTCTAAGCATGATAAATGATTGAATTAAAATTATAATTCTCGATTCAATCATTTTGATTAGTTAGAATTTTATAAAATTCTTTTTTTTTAAGTATTAAATTGGTTAATCATGTTTAACTATTGGTTTTTGTTTTGATTTTCAATTTTTATTGGTTTCAAGTAACTCCCTGTTCAATCGGTTCAACTTCTTTATTCAAATCAATGTATCTATCGGTTCTCAATCTTATCGATCCAATAGACCGATCCAATCGTGTTCCAAGAATATTGGTTGCGTCATCAAATATTAACAGAACCCAAATTTAGTAATCAAAATAGATTTAGTTGTCAAATTAAAGTATTAAAGTGGATTTAATTATCAAGTTTAAGGACAAAAAATTATATTATCCTAATAAATAATATCATTTTAAGGGTTTTTTAAAAATCTTTTTTATATCTTTTATATTACAAGATAAAAAATATAAAATAATTATGTTTCAAATCAAATAATTAAGGTTGACAATTGAACTTAAAACTTACACCTTCTTGTAATTATAAAAAAATTTGTATATATTAGACTAGATAATTTTAAGAACATCATAATTGTTCAAGTAAAGTTTGGTAGTATAAATTGTAATTAAATAATTTTATAAGTTTACATTTTAAAAAAAATACTAATTATTATAAAAATACCAATAATGATTGAGGAAATAAATTCCTAAAGACGAAGTTAACAAAAAAAAAATCGTATACACTTTTATCTAACTATTTTAACATTTCATATTTGTTGAGTTATTTCCTTTCTAATATTAAATATATACTTCTTGTTATCATTTGCTTATCACTGACAATGTATAAATAACATATAATAAATAATATATAATTTAATTAAAATTAACATAAATAATTTATAAATAAATTAGTAGGTCAAAGTGTATGAAAAATTATCTCTCACCAGTAAAATTTGCATATTATTTAAATGAAATTAGAAAAATAACATGAACGTATATTTTAAAAATATATGTTCTAATATTATTATATAAAAATAACTTCTTAAACTCAAATCTTGTTTGGGTGTATTTGAAAAGCCATAAGATAATTAAATTTTAGTGTAATTGTTTGTAATTATCCCAATTCTCACGCTAGCTTAGTAATTGAATAGTATAATCGCAATGCTCCAATTGTACTTAATTCAATAGGATTCACTAATTACATTAATTATCCAAGTATATCACACAAGTGTAATTACAAACAATTATATTTAAATCCAGTTACTAAAGGGTTTTTCAAGCACAATAAGTTCAACATTTCTATTTTGTCATTTCAATTAAAGTTTCATTTGTTTTTTATATCAATTTTTTTTTGGGTAAAAAAATACAAAAGAAACTTTTATATCCAATCATTCTAGCTTAGTCGTCAAATCCTCTAACTCACCATTATAAGATTCAAAACATAATCAAGTGGTTGTAGGAAACTATAGAGTCCTATCCCCCAACCAAGGGCATGTCTAGCTAATGCATATGCAACTTTATTTCCTTCCCTTTCGACATGTTGTATATTTACTTCCCATTGGTTTTGAATCAAACGCTTGACATCCCAAGCCATTGCAGAACAAGAAAACTCGAACATAGGACTCAACAACATATGAACAACCTCTAAGCTGTTCAATTCAAGAATCACATTCCTTGCTCTTATATGCCAAGTTTGCCGTAATCCATCATATGCTTCCCATAGCTTGACTTCAACAGTTGAACAAATTCCAATCTTTCAGGTAAATCCCATCTTCCATCTTCCATGATTGTTCCTAACAACACCACCAGATGATGCGTGATCAGTCTCCAACATCCTTGCATCATCTGTGTTCACTTTATACCATTTCACTTTCGATAACCTCCAACAAATTTCCCTACTATATTTGATGAATCGTTTATCAATGCCCTTGATTTATTTTTAATCCATATGATATGTGTATCATAATCTAGTTTTATTTATTTTTTGGATAAAAAACTTAAGGGAAAAATACTTAAAAGCTGTTGAAATTTAATAAAAAAAATCTATTACGTAGCGTTGATGTTTTTCAATGTTATGACTCCAATGAAATGTTAAAAAAAATTGATGAATCTCTTGAATGCAAATGGAGAAAGGGGAAGGAGAAGGAGAAAAAAGAGAGAAGAGATAAGGATGAAATTGAATGAAAATAAGGACTTAATGTGAAAGAAAAAAAAAACTCATGACATAATATTATTGAGAGAAACTATATCTTACGTGGTACTTAATAAAATTTTATAAGGTAAATGTCTCTTACACTAAATTTAACATTAATCTAAAACTTTATTTATCCTTTTGGTTTAATACTTAATAGTAGTATTTATTTTGATCAATTTCTATAATCTGTCCAATCACTTTTCTCAATTTGAGGAATTGGTCCTTACACTTTTAATTTAAGTTTGTAAATATCATTCCATTTGTCATCTCTCATTAGCTTCTGTACTTTGAAATTGAAGGCATAACCATGAAGAACAAATAAAAACATGTCAAGTCAAAACCACTTTATCAATGCCAACTCTTAATAAAATTAAATATTCAAAAACTTATTAAAAGATAAAAAAATTTTAAATTTTCTAAAAATAACTAAAAATTGGTTTTTTTAAAAAATAAAATAAAATTAAAACCATCATAAAGCAAACAAAATCTAAAAAATTCCAAAAAAAAGTTTTTAAATTTCTATTTGTTTCTAAAAAAACGAAATTTTCTTAAAAGAACTTAGATTTTTTAAAATAAAACCATAAGAAAATTACATATAAAATTTAAATTTATAAATTTGTAAAAAAAATTATTGTTTTTGTATATAAATTTATAGAAATATATTACCAAGGTCATCATTTTTTTTTTCAAAAAAATAAAATTCATTTCAATATTCCAATAATCTGGGTCATTTTTGGAAAAGGATATTTAATCTTTTTTTTTTTTTTACTTTTGGAATTAAAACTGTATTCTTGAAAAATTAAAAATTAAAAAATAACCTAAAAAAGAAAAAAATTAAATTTAGATTAATTTGTAAATTCATATGCAAAAAATATATTTTTAAATATTTTTGACTTTACATAAAAAATTTAAGAATATTATAAAAAAATATAATAAAAATATATTGGCATAATAAAAATGTTTTCTATAGTTTAAAAATTGAAATTATAAAAAAGCATTTTATAAATATTATATTTTTTTAGTTTTGAAATATTTTTAGAATATACGAATTTAAAAAAATATAAAATTTGTATTATTATAAATTCTTTTTTATTGTAATTCTATAAAAAAAATCTGTTTTTTTCTATGAGTTTCTTTTTTGGATTTCTTTATATATTGAAAAGAAAAATTGTTTTATGACTGGACATCGTTTACGTGGCTTTGATGTGGTGTTTATACATGTGCAATTTTTTTTATTGGTCGTTCTATCATCATATCACTAAATTTGGTGAAAGTATCTTTCAAGTCCCTCTATTATAAAGACTAAATCAAATTAATCCCTCAACTATTAAATGAATTAATTTAATTTATATATTATTATAAAAGATAGAATAATATGAATCTACAATAGAATTGTTGAAAAATGACATGAAAATTGTTTCTACACAAATGAATAAATTCATTTTTAATTTTAAAACATTATAGAAATAATTTTTTTTCCAAACACAACTTAAAAGAGTTTTCTTTCAATAGTACTTGTCATACATCACAAATTTGTTTTTCTTCACTTAACAATTAAATTTAATTTTCTCGGTTGGCATAAACATTGCTATCAATGCAGGAGGATGTGAGTTCGAGTACGTTAAAGTGTATTATCCTCTTATTTATGGGTTGAAAAATAGTTATAGATAATTTTAAACATTGTGTTAAAAAAATAAATATGATCAGAATTTGTTAAAAAGAAACAATTTAATTTAATTTTTGAAAATTAATTCATATAAAAATTTATGAAAAGATAGTATTAATTTGAATTTGAATCTTCAACCTTTTTTGGAATTGATTTTTCTTTTTCTATATACTTTATAGCTTTTTTTATGAAATAATATTTAAGATAATAAAACTCTTCAATATTCAAGTTTAAATTTGAAAACTCATTGGATTTTTGTTACCATTTATTTATTTATTTCCTTTTCTTTTTCCTTTTTCTTGTAAAGCCTGTTAAACAGGTCATGCTACGAAATTGGAAGATAAAATAAGCAAACTCGCTAAGCTGGCTTACTCGCCATAAGGAACTACCACGCGTTAGATACTGGTATGCCTTACGCGCCCGCGAGGTGATAAAAGCACACCCTTCGTCAACCTGAATTAATGAAACACTGAAACAGTTACCTAATTTTGACCAATAATGAATTAAAATATACCTATAATTCAATTTTCATTGCAGTGAACCCGAAATTCTTTTTAACAACAAACCCACTATTTGCTATGGTTTGCATTGAAAAGCCCAAACTTTCCCCTCTCTAAATTAAATAATAAAAAATTATGAAATTTCACGTTGAAATCTCATTTAAGTTTTTCAAATATATTTATACAGGCAATTAGAAATGATCATAAAGTTACTGATTATTAAAATTGGTGGTTAAATTGGTTTGTTTGATCGACTTTTTAATAAATAATTGACTTAATCGATCTACCTCTACTCATAAAACAAATCAATCAATCGATTTAGGTTTAACTA
This sequence comes from Gossypium longicalyx, assembly GCA_025698465.1. NCBI lineage: Eukaryota > Viridiplantae > Streptophyta > Magnoliopsida > Malvales > Malvaceae > Gossypium > Gossypium longicalyx. The sequence continues at coordinate 93,150,095 of CM047000.1, read as the reverse complement.
ATTTAATCAGAACTACTTAATTAACTTAACGCATTTGTATTCAACACATCTATATTAATCAAACTCTTCATTTTACTTATCCGCATTCAAGTTTCTATTTCATAAACAACCTCAACATGCTCTTAAACTCTTTAACGGTATAAACACCTCTTTACTCTAAAATTTCGTCTATGTCTCTCATTGCCAAAACTTAAATGTGATTGTGAACCATCACAAGTCATCGTGTGCCAACGATGTTTCAAACTTTTAAATGTGGGAGAATGCCTCTTATTTTGACCAAAGTTTATTTTTGCTTTTCTTTTCCTAGTTAAACTCAGTTTTTAGCTTCCCACTTAAACTCTAATTAATCTAGAGTTGTTCTAGTAATATATGCTACAAATTTACATAAAAAAAACTATTTAGATTTAGAGAATTTTGTTCTTTATTTCGAAGGATTTTTCTTGTGGGGCTTCGGGTTTTTTTTAATCCTCTCCATCTTTTGTACTCTCATTTATTATAGTGAAATCTCCTTTTACCTGTGGTTTTTTTATCATTTTTTAAGGAGTTTTTTCATGTAAAATTTGTGTATTCGATTCTTATTTTATTCACTTTGTTCATTGTTTAGTCGGGTTTATCCCCTACAAATTGGTATTAGAGCTAATTAAATTTCTGCAATCAACTCGTTCAAAGATGGAAACGTTAAGGTTCGATATTGAGAACGTCGATGGAATTGCAAATTTTAATTTGTGGTAAGTTTAATTGACGGCAATACTGGTTCAAAAATGTCTGAAAAATGTCGTTACAGAGAAGAAGCGCATATATGGATCAACTAAAATGGGAAGAGCTTGATGAAAAGGCTTTGTCCATTATTCAATTATGCCTCACGAATAATGTGTTACAGGAGGTTATAATGGAGAAAACAATGTTTGCATTATATATGACGAAATCTCTGGCCAATAGGTTAGCATTAAAACAACATCTCTACATGTTTAGAATGGCAGAAGGTAAGTCCATTAGAACTTATATTAGCGAGTTTGTTACCCTTCTTAATGACTTAAAGAATCTCGAAGTAGAAATTAGTGATGAGGATCAAACTATGTTGTTTTTATGCTCTTTGCCCTCTTCTTATAAAACTATTAGTGAAACATTGATTTATGAGAGAAATCATCTCTTATTCGAGGATGTGAAGGGAAAAATTTTAAGCAAGGATAAACTTGACAATGAGTTAGGCCCAAACAAAAAATCATACGGGCAAATGGGCCACGTTAAGGCAAAATGTTAGAAACTTCAAAATAAAATAAAAAAGGATGCTGAAAACGACAAGAAAGATAAGCAGAAAGCAGAAGTTTTTGATGCAAATGTAGCTAAAGACAGATGTGATGATTTATTATTGGTGTCAATGAGCGAAAGCTCTCATCTTACTTCCGAATGGATCTTAGATTCATGATGCTTTTATCACATGTGTCCCAATAGGGACTGGTTCTCCACCTACAGTTCTATTGAATGTGAAGTTGTATTGATGGAGAATAACTCTCTATGTAAAATATTCAAACCAAAACATTACAAATCAGAATGCACAATAGAATTATTTGGACACTGTCAAATGTCAGGTATGTTTCTGATTTAAAGAAAAATTTTATCTCATTGGGAATTTTGGATTCTAATGATTGAAGAATAGTCATTGAGTCAAATGGCTTAAAAGTTTCTTGTGGAGCTCTTGTTGTGATGATAGGACAGAAAAAGGGCAACCTATATGTTTTGCAAGGTTTAACGATTATTGGTGCAACTGCGATTATCGAAGAAAAACCAAAATTGCCACAATGTTGTGACAAGAATCAACCTAACGTCACGACAACACAACATGACTCTTTCTTTACCGATTCCGATTCAACCAAATTTTAGCACATGCAAATGGGTTATATTAGTGAGAATTGTATGACATTCTTGTGCAATAGAGGTCTTCTCAAAGACACTGGAGTTGGTAAGTTAGGTTTTTACGAGTATTACATTTTTTGGAAACAATCCTGAGCTAGTTTTAATTCAACAACACACAGAATAAAAGAAACTTTAGATTATATTCATTTTGATTTATAGGGGCCATCTTCTGACATCTCAAAATGAATATAATCTTCAAACAGTTTTGTCAGAAGATGGACCCTATATAAATCCATAAATCGGAATGAATATAATCTAGAGTCTCTTTTGAGCGTTTAAAGATGGACCCCATAAATCGGAATGAATATAATCTTCAAACATATTTATGGGGTCCTTCTTCTGACAAAACTTTGAATATAATCTTCAAACTGATTTATGCATTTTTGGGAAACAAACCTGAGCCAGTTTCAATTTGGCAACGGATAGAACAAAACTTTCATTGATGATCACTCCAGAAAAGTTTGGATTTATTTTTTAATATAGAAAAACGAAGTCTTAAAAATATTCAAATAGTGGAAGACACTGTTAGAAAAAAAACTAGAAAATCTGTAAAAAGATTGAGAACGAATAATGATCTTGAGTCTTGTTCGTCAGAATTTAATGATTTTTGCAAACAGAAAGGAATTGAAAGACATCGAACCGTTGTTGGAACTCCGCAGTAGAATGGAGTTGTAGAAAGAATGAACAGAACATTGCTGGAAAAGACTTGATACACGCTTTCTAATGCAGGCTTAGGGAAGGAATTTTGGGCTGAAGCCATAAACTTGACAAGTTATTTGGTAAATCGATCTCCTCATTTAGTATTGAATAGTAAAGTTCCATAGGAGATATGGTTAGGTAATCCTTCCATTTATTCTAACATTAGAATTTCTGGTTATCCTATTTATACTAAAGTTAGCTTGGGAAAACTTAAACCAAGGGTCGTTAAATGCATCTTTCTGGGATACTCTGTCGATACAAAAGATTTTTAAGTTGTGGTGTTCAGAATCTGACAAAATAATTGTTAGCAGAGATGTTACGTTTGATGGATCTGCCATGTTTTGATTAGAAAAAGGGGACTTCTACTTTTAAAGACACAAAAAATTAGAGTTTCTTGAGCAAGTTGGAGTCAAAAGCCAAAACAGAGGGTGACGTCCAGATGAGCAAATGCCCAACGTCACAATAACACAATTAACAAAGGTCTCGTCTGAACAAAAATTCATACAACATCACGATGACACGAAAAAAATTCTAATTCCTACAAGATTGAAGTTGTTTCAGATCTGTTTGGGGTTTCATCTGACCTTTAAGTACCCTTACCATCTCAATTAAGTTAGCTCGTGACAGGAAAAGTCGAGAAATTCGACCACCATGGAAATATTGTGAAGGAAACCTAGTGGATTATGCCCTAAGTGTTGCCAAGAGTATTGATTCAACCGATCCTTCATGTTATTATGAGGCAATTTTGTTGGAAAATAGGGTTTGAAAAAAGTAGCAAAATTTTTTTAGGGAAAAATCAGAGTTTTAATTTTTTTTTTCAAAAATAAGAACTTGGTTGTGATATCTAAAGCAATAAATACTTAATCAAAATTGTACCTTTTCGATTTGTCTAGGATGAACACTTCGACCGAGTAGTTTTCTCTGTTATTCTCAAGCTCACGTCTGTCGACTGTGAGTTCACTTCAAATCAAAAAATTTTCCACAAGAATTACCAGTAGGGTAATTTCACAATTTCTCTAAACTTTTAGCCAAATTGTAAATAAGAAAAATATCTCTAGGAATTTTCTGAAATAAATTCTTCAAAAAATTCTTTATACAACTTTCTCTTGAATTCAAGTGTGTGTAAATAATGACCAAAAGCTCTCTTTATATAAGGAGAGTTTAAAGAGTTCAACTATGATTAAACTTAATCACTTTAATGCTAAATTAATATTAAAATAATCACTTTAATATTAAATTAATAAAATAATATTAAGATAAGTACTAAATTTAATTTAATATCAAATATATTAAAATAATATTATTTTTGAAATAATTAATCTGAATCAAATCCTTTCGTAGAGTCCCAGTAGGAGTGTAATTCTTCCACTGCTCAATCATCGAAGACCCATCACCGCTAACCATTTCTTAGCCACCGAAATGCCGCCGCCGCAGCCGTCGGCACCCCAACTTGGTTCGATTCGGGCTAGTGACTGCCTGACCAATTCGGCTTAGCCACCGGTTGGACAGTCGGCCCAGTTTTACATATTTGGCCCGGTTTGACCAATTTTTGGGTCTTAGTCTCGATTTGGGCCTTGGGCCCAATTTATGATTTCAAGTCCAATATTCAAGTTCAATTACCCATTGGATCAATTGCCTGACTTGAAAATTAATTTTCAAAAATATCATACTGATTTTAATTAATTTGATTTTACTTGATCAAAATTAATTTTTTCAAAAACCACTTAGATTTTCCAAGTTAATTTTTCAAAAAATTCTTTAATCAAATTCTCTAGTTGAACAATTCTCACGACCATCTAATTTAATTCTACATCAAATAAATCGACTCAATTAAATTATTTTTAAAGGCGTAGAATTTCCTTCTGATTCAAATACAGTCTGATCGAGTTTTTGTTAAGCTGGCGGAGGGACCAATCTAACATATAAAATTAGGCTTTAGTAATTCACAATTACTTAATCATGGAGTCAGTCCACAAGAAGTACCATGATTTAAAACTCCTTATTGTAAACTCTTTACAAAAGCAATTCATCCAACTGCTTTGTCCAATGACATTGTCATGTATGTGTTACCTTCATATGATATCCTTGATTCCTTTAAGTTAAATTTGTTCACTTAATACAATCCAATTTTATCTCATTGTCACCATTGGGTCTTAATGATTAATATGATCACTGTCAACAAATTACTGTGATAAATTGCTCGTTCGAGAATAAGCAACGCGTGGCCACATTCCATATTTATCAATCCACACAATGCCAATGAGAGGATATCGTTAACTTTTTAATTGAACTAGCTATGAATTCCACTATTGCTAGTAAATCCATGCCATACAAAAGTCATGTGCCCAAACTATCGGTTTGATCATCTTTAGAGCATAAACATCCACTTATATCAAAGCACATAAGTTACATACGCATGATTAATGACTAACTTAGAATTTAGGTGAATCACACCATGAATGTCACAAGTGAATTTATTCACAAACGGATTTAGAATTAATTCATCTTGGGTCCAGTCTAATGTATCATTCTTCCAAGGAATACATCTATGTCTCTAGCCGTGCAATCAATTGCTTCGATAACCACTAGTCATCTCCTTAATTGTAATTGTAGACAACATAATAATCTTTCTCAATATTTGAATCAAATGCTCGCTTTGATTCTTTTACGGGATTACAGACTCGTTTAGATTATCTACTGAAGCAAGTTATCTTTCTCGCAATGTAAACATTCTTATAGTGCCACGTATCATCAATCTGAATTTAGATAATCAACGAGCTAATATTTACTTATCACAATTTCGCTATGCATGCAAAATATGGACAAAAATGCATAAGACATAACATGAAATGTGAAATTTATTTATTCATTGTTCAAATACATAGAAAATAATTACATATTTACTACAATATGGGCACATTTCCTGACAAGTTCAAGCCTCCGGTTCTAGCAAATGACTCGTTGCAATGGAAGAAGAGATGAAATCATTTCAAAAGAATGAGACTTGGAGGCTAGTTAAACCACCCATCAGTAAAAGAATCGTTGGTTACAAATCAGTGTTTAAAAAGAAGGAAGGTTCGGGTCCTAACGACACTAGGTACAAGGCAAGAATGGTTGCAAAAGGCTACAATCAAGTGAAAGAAGTTGAGGAGTTGATTTTCATGATATTTTCTCTCCAGTTGTGAAACATACGTCCATTAGGCGCCTTTAGCCTTTGTTGCATCAAATAATCTTGAGTTAGAGCAGTTAGATGCAAAGATTGCTTTCTTTCATAATGATCTTGAGGATGACATCTACATGCAACAACTGGAAAGCTTCAAAGTTGATGGTAAAGAAGATCATGTTTGTCTCTTACAAGTCTTTGTATGGTTTTAAGTAGTCTCTTCAGCAGTGGTATAAAAAGTTTGACTCATTTATGTTGAGTATTAGTTTTTCTCGAAGTAAATCTGACAATTGTATTTATCTATAATGTCTTGCTTATGGTTCTTTTATATATTTGTTGCTTTATGTTGATGATATATTAATTACGGCTAAGAATCCATATGAAATTAATCATCTTAAAACCATGCTTAACTCTAAGTTCAAGGTAAAAGATTTAGGTGCAGCAAAGAAAATTTTGAAAGATAGACATCTCGAGAAATTATTTTTTTCGCAACAAAGGTATATCAAGAAGATCCTTGAGCGATTTGAGATGCAAGATGCAAAATCGATAAGTACTCCTTTAGCTACACACTTTAAACTTTCAATTTCATATTCTCCACAAAATGAATAAGATGAATGGTACATGTCAAAAGTACCTTATTCAAGTGTAGTTGGAAGTTTGATGTGTGCAATGGTATGCACTCATCCCAATATTTCACATGCTATCAGTGCTGTTAGCCGATACATGGCCAATCTTAGTAAGTTACACTGACATGCATTTAAGTGGATTTTTAGATATTTACGAGGTACTTCTAACATGTGCTTAGAGTTTGGAATAACTTAAAAGGGTTTAGTCGGATATGTTGGTTTTGATTATGCAGGAGACTTCGATTGAAGGAGGTCACTTACATGTTACCTATTTGTTTTTGAGAATTATGCCATTAGTTGGAATGCGGCACTTCAAGCTACAGTGGCTTTGTCGACTATTGAAACAAAATACATGCAATTACAGAAGTAGTAAAAGAAACAATTTGGTTAAGGGGTCTATTTAATGAACTGGTAAGTGAAAAAGGGGCAATTGTCTTATATTGTGATAGTCAAGGTGCCACACATCTCACTAAAGATCAAATGCATCACGAGAGAACGAAGCACATAAACATTCGTTCTCATTTTGTTCGAAAGGTGATCATTCAATGGGATGTTCATATTCTTAAAATTTGTACAAAACACAATCCAACTGACATGTTGACAAAGAGCCTTCCAGTTTTAAAGTTCGAGCATTACTTGGACTTGGTAAATATTTGACGAAGAATCAGTTAAGCCCATAATGGGGCTCAACAAGGGAGTTGGTCCGAATACGAGTCAAGGTGGAGATTTGTGGGAAAATGCCTCTTATTTTGACCAAAGTTTAATTTGGCTTTTCTTTTCCTAGTTAAAATCTGCTTTAGTTTCCCATTTAAAGTCTGATTAACCTAGAGTTGTTGTAGTCATATACACTACGAATTTCATCCTATAAATAGGCCTTAGTTATTTTAGGTTTTACACAATAACAAAAATTATTTAGATTGAGAGAATTTTGTTCTTTGTTTCAAAGGGTTTTCTTGTGGGCCTTTGAGTTTTTCTTTTAATTCTCTCCATCTTTTGTACTCTCCTTTATTATAGTGAAATCTCCTTTTGCCCGTGGTTTTTTACCCTTACTTGAGGAGTTTTTTCACGTAAAATTTACATGTTTGATCTTTTCGATTCTTATTTTATTTATTTTGTTTATTGTTTAATCGGGTTTATCCCCTATATTAAACACATTCGTTATTTCCTTTTTCCTTCCCCATTTTGATTTTTAGTTTTGTTTTCCCAAAATACTTACCTATTAGTGTAAATCTAACCAAAAAGTGCAGACCCCTAGTCTTTCTGACTTCCTTTTAGTGTTGTTGAATCATATTTGCATCGTTTATTGCTTCTCACTTGACTGGTTTCAGTGTAGGTGGTCTTTGAAGTCTTAAATCCTAAGTGAAAAACTACTTCAATCTCCTCCTCAGCTTGTAAGATCATTGTCAAAATTGTCCATAGCCCCCATTTCCTGCCATTTATTCCATCATTAAGATCTCAAAAACTTCATTGGCAACCTCCCTAACTAGCTTCAACAGTCAATCTTTTTTTCAAAGAGCTCTACAACTTGAAAAGCCTCTAGCAGTAAGTAATTGGCTGCCACCCCTACTTGTGGCCCTTTTCACTCCATCTGCCGACCACTGGACAATTTTTCGATATGATGAGGATCATTATGGAATAATAAGTTTTGGAATCGAGGTAATCCTTTTTTTTTCTCAGTAAAGGTTATCATTACGACATTGACATTACACTTAGCCTTTTTTAAGACTATTTCTTTTGCTCGAGTGTAATGATTGGTCTTTTTTATTTGTCGATGACAACCTTTACTTGATGAGCCTTAGATGACTCGTGTCATCTTTCCAAAGTTTTAGACATCTTTTTTTGGTTAAGAAACGAAATTTTCATCACTACGAAAATGACAGTATTAGAAAGAGGTTCATTGCTTCAAGGTGAAAGGTAATTGCTCACTTTGATGGTTAAGTGCAATTACAGTGGGTTTGAATCCTTCCCTTAGCTCCCTTTCGATGTTTAGCGATGGAGGTTGGTTCAAGTGTTGGATCCTCCCAGTTGTCCAAATTGAGCTTTACATTTATCGGCTTTTAGGGCCTTATTTTGTATTGGTAAAAATATTGGTTCTTGTTCATTTATATTGAGCTTGTTAAAAGTTGTCTTGTTTGAAACTGTCACTTTTTTCACTTGTACCAAATTTGGCTCTCAATACCTGTAAAACTATCTCACATATAAAAGTTTCTCGTCGATAAAAAAAGTATTCATATTCAACATATATATATTTTAAGATATTTTTCTAAGAAATGAGAGTTTTTGTTTTGGTAGTTCATACTCTTTTGTAGATTGTTTCTTAATTTTTAGTTATCCAGCTGCTATTTAATGAATAAAACATATAGTTTAACTCTATTTCTTATTAAAGTCTTTTATTCAGTTGTAGCAAAAATTCTTAGTTAACAGTGATATCCAAGCCATGTTATCAAAAAGCAAAAACAAAGGTAGCAATTTTTTATATTCCATGGCGTCTGAAAATTTCGTGCAACTAGCAATACCTTGCTTCGATGGTCGTTATGATCATTGGAGCACGCTAATGGAAAAATTTCTAAGATCAAAAGAGTATTGCCAGATTGTCTCAGATGGAGTGCCAGAGTCAACAACAACAATGTCAGACACAGAAATAGAAAGGATGAAGTTGAAGGATCTTAAAGTCAAAAACTACTTGTTTCAGACCATTGAACGTTCAATCTTGGAGTTAATTCTTTGTAAAGATATCTCCAAGCACATTTGGGACTCCATGAAGAAGAAATATCAAGAATCAAATAGGATCAAAAGACAACAATTGCAAGATCTACGATTTGAATTATTATTCATTTAAATTATACATATTTTTTAAACTACTAATCTTTTTAAAAATATTATTCATTTAAATTATACATATTTTTCTTTTTCACCTCAAGAGCGTGTCACGTAATGTAAATTTATTTTTTTACTTTTTCTTGTGTAATAATAAATTTAAAAGGTAATCTAAAACTAAAGTTTATTTTTTTCCATCAATATGAGGATGTTTTAAGGGTAAGTATATTTCCCCTAAAGTTGGCAATTGAATTTGTATTATGCTATATAATTTAGCACCATCCTAATAACTTTGTTAGTTGGTGTTGGCGTGACACTAATAACGAATCTGATAATGACACATGGTAGCCTCTCAGAATACTACGTGTCAAACATAAAAAAAAATTATCAAAATATTTAAATTAATAAAAAACTATAAATTTTTTCGCATAAAAAATGAATATGTACAAATGGTTGTTCATATTAGATGTATCTGGACAACCATTTATTTAGGCTCATTCCATGTGCTTTTAGTAATTATGTATATTTATAAAATATTAATTTTTTAAATTATAATTATTTTTAAATAAATATAAATATAAATTTATAAAAATGTATACAATTAAAAATATATAAAAATCCTACAATATTTTGAAAAATATAAAATATAAAATGTATAATTTATAAATTTATATAAATGTATAAGTATATAAAAAAACTAAAAATTTATAAATTTAATTTTTTAAAAAATTTAAATTTATAAAAATATATAAAATTATTAAAAGCACGTCTAGAATAAATTTAGACAAATGATTATTTAGGTATAGTTGAATCTAGACAATTATATGTCCAAGTTCATTCTTGATGTGAAACTTTTTTTTATTAATTTTATATACTTTAAATTTAATAATAGTATAAATAACATGATATTTTATTAAAACAAATTAAAAATATATAAAATCAATAAAAACACATCTAGAATTTATTGGGACAAACTGTTGTCCAGATTCAAATGTATATGGACGACTATTTGTCTAAGAACATTTTTAATGTGGAAAATATGCTTTTTTTTAATTTATATATTTGTAAATATTTTTTGTTTTTATTTATATTTGACACATGACATTTTAATATGCTGCCATGTGTTATCACCAAATAGACTATCAATGCCACGTCAAAATAAACTAATGATGTTATTATAAAGGTACCGAACCATGTGATGAGATACAAGTTACGGTACTAATTAAGTTAAAAAAAATATACCAACTTGGTACAAAAGTACAATTTGAGGGCCAAAATGTATATTAACCCTTTTTAAGTTTTTTTTTTTATAAATTGATCCTAATATTTTAAATTTAAATTAGAATCTTTTTTTTTTTTTTTTTTTACTTTCTAATCCAAATTTCAAATTGAGTATTCTATTTTTTTCTTTTTTATATACTTTATAACTTTTTTTCAAATTATATTAGATAATAAAGCTGTTTAAACATTCAAGTTTAAATTTGAAAACCTAATCTCAGAGGACTATATTTACTTTCTTTCTTTTTCCTGTGTTTTTCTTTTTATACAATTTAGAAAGACAAACAAGTCTTGCTATAACTGTGGACTCGCAAGGCCTCTTTACTCGCCATGTACAGCCACCATGTGTTAGGAAATGGAACAAGTTATGCTCCTACGAGGTGGAAAACACACGCTTAGTCAACATGACATCAATGAAATGAAACAGTTTGCTTTTTTCAGAGTGAATTAATGTAATTTTTATTTTTATTTTCTAAAGCATGCATTTCTTCATCAATTGATGGAAGAAGGTAGAGAATAATTTTTTGTTATTTTAGGTTGCAATTTGTGTGTGTAATTTTGTAAAAAATATAAATTAAATAATTTATATAATATTACAAATTGTACACGATTAAACGCACTGGTAAATCTAGAGATTGGCAGGGCTCGCTCTCTAAAATGAAAATTGTCCATTTAAATCATTTAGAAATTTTAAAAATTTAAATTAATAAAGGTAAAATTATACTTTAACCCCCCTAAAATGATAAAAGTTTGATTTAATCCTTTAAAAATTATAATGATATAAACTATTAAAAATTAATTTTAGCCCCTAAAAAATTTTCTATCTTCACCCTTAGTTAAATAAAAAATAAATTTGATAAAAAACTAAACACATATACCCTATTACTATTTTTTTTCTCAAATTTAATGAGTCAAATCACAATATATTATCTCAATATATAAAAGAGTGATTATTAACTCAATAAAATAAGGGTAAATTGTATAAATAGTGATTTAATTTTTAATTTTTTTATTTTAGGTACTAAAAATAGTTTATAATTTAAACGCATGTTATATAGTTTGATTAATTTAGTCATTCCCATCAAAATTGTAGATAGAAAACCCATGTGGATTTTTTTTTTGTAAATTGTAATAATATTTAAAAATCTTCAACTAATAATTTCATTTAAAAAAATTAGCTTGGATTTATGTTTGCAATTTTAACGAGAGTGTCTAAATTTTAATTTTTTTTAAGTCTACATCAACATTCTATGGTTGCATGATCCATGTTAATTTAATATTAATTAAGAAATAACAGTAACGGTGAGATTAATGTTATGGTTGTATGATCAATTTTGGACATAATATAAATTTTCCTTGGTACCTACTCAAGCTTAACCTCCCATTGCCATTGTAACCTGAGGCAAATTTGTCAGTACAAGTAGAGGATTTGGTCCCCAATATTTGAAAATTTTTAGTTTAGTCTCTTTATAAATAGAGGAATTATAAATTAATATATATAGTGAAATTGTACTTTCGCCTTCAAAAAATAAAAAATTTGTAAATCAATCCTCTTATAAATAAAAAAATTTATAGATTAATATATAATAAAATTACACTTTAACCCCACTAAAAATGAAAAAAAAAGTTATTTAATCATATTAGAAACAATGAAATTATAAATTAATACATAATAAACTTATTTTTTAAATCTATGAAAAATTATAATTATATTTCTAACTTTTTTTTTTTTTGAAATTGCCATTGTTTGTGCCTATAATTACATATTAACGAGCCGTATCAATGAACAAGCATGTTCCCCACTTGAGTAGTGCCTCGCGACTAGGGATGCTTAATCGAACCGAATTATTATTAACTAAACTTTTTAACCATTTAACTATTAATCGAATCAATTTTTTTTAGAAAAATTTAACCAAAGTGAAATATTTCGGTTAATTCGGTCAGTTAACCGAAATTTATATGTTTTTATTTTGTTAAAAAAATATAAAAAAATATAAAAGAAAAAAATTGATAATGTTCATTTGATCGATTTAACTGAGTTAAAACTACATATAATTTGTATTATTAATTATTAAGTTCGGTTAATTACCTTATTTCGAACTGAATTAATCGATAATTGCACTTTCAAAAAATCATTAATTGACCTCCAACCGAATTAGATCGATCAACTGACCGATTAACAGAATTAGATCAGTTTGATCAGTTAATTCAATTTTAACCAAAATGTGAACGCCCCTACTTGCTACTACTATCACTCTCAAGAATTACCTGCCTTTAATCACAACCACTTCTAATTCATCAAACACCGCCCACAATTCCAAAAGGAGAATCGATGTGACAACAAAATCTTACTAAACCCAATAACTGAAAAATTAGTGATAAATATATAAACTTGAATGGTTGATTTTTGTTAATACTTTACGTATCAATTATTTTTATTGACTTTTAAGTCAACAATTTAATATCAATATCTAGTATTGTTATTCAATCAAATTAACTTATCAATATAAATAAAGCACAATAATTGAATTTTAACAAATTAAAATAAGAAGACTTTTTTGTCGATTTCTATAAAGTCAATATCAATATATCAATATCAATATGATAATAATATCCCCTTTCTCTTGTACAAATATTCACCCTCTTTTTACATCAAACAAAATATAAGCAAAGCATTAGAATTTACTTTACAATTTAATGGGAAAGGTGTTAACGTCACAACTCGAGTCCTACACTATGAGATGCCAACACAAATGACTTTTAACATATTAAACTTCTAAAGCATTGTAAAACACCAGATTCACTTGTCAATTCCTTAACAGATCCAGCATCGACAACCTTAAAATTTTGTTCTTGGTTATAGTTAGGCTTAGCTCCACCTACACCTGTTTGCTTACTAAAAGAAGCTCTATTTTTAAATACATCTCCTACCAAATAAAATTTCCATAAACCTTTCTCTCCTTTTCTCCATGTTACCTCTTTGTTCCCAACTTCATTCGGATCGACGAAAAAATTGGCCTCACTCTTGATGCTGGGGCTCATGCTACCATCGATGGCGTATTGTTCCCACCCTTGGTAGAAATTGTTCGCTACGTGTGCATATCCATGGCGAACTCTGCAATGTAATTTAGAATATAACAATTTCAAACAATTCATGTAAATATGCATTAAAAAACATGGAGCTCACCGATTTATAATTATTATTTATCTTGGCATTCTTTGGTTGCACTTAGGTCTGAAATGGTTGAAAATGACAGTGACCTTCATGTTTTTGTCTCTCAAATGACCATCATCGTGTCCGAGGAGCATAACTTTGACTTGGTTCCTAAACCAGTTGTTCGACATGGTGATGTTGGTGGAACCGCGAGTGACATCGAGGAGGCCGTCTTGGCACTCATACAATGTGTTATGATCGATCCACACTTTTCTTGCGGTGACCAATCTTATAGCATCTCCATCCATTTGGCCTAAAGGGATCACCTTCACGTTGGGACCCATCGCAGTGTTAGGTGGTTGGGCCTTGTAATGGTGGATGCGAAGCCCATGGATGATTATATTGGTCGCTTGGTACACTAATAGGCACCCAACACCAGTTATGTGGACATCCACGCCACGACCGTCGATGGTAGTGAAGCTACTTAAGAGAAGTGGTCTTTGGAGTGTGATGGTCATGCTATTTTTGAATGTGATCCATACTTTTCCTTTGATCATTGTGGTTCCATAACGAAGGGTCCCTAATTTAGGACTCAAAGGGTTGTCGAAAGGATCAGTAACCTTGTACTTCACAACGTCTTTACCAATGTTGTTGATCATTTTGCCGGTAAAACCGACAGAGCATTTGGCCAATTGTTGTCGTTGACTCTGCCAAAGAGGGTTCCCTCTCCAACATTTATCGGTTACATTCATATTAGCCAAACTCGAACTAGGACTTGCCATTAGAATGACCATGAAAAGGGCCAATGTGAAGCAACAAGATAGAGTTGTAGTCATTGTTGTACTCTTTTCTTGAGTGGAGGATGGAAGAATAAGGAGACATTATTTATGGTTTTATACAATAAAAAAATTGCCAAATATTGGGAGTTAAAAAATTTGTTCATAATGTTACAAGGTAAATGTTCTTTTTTTTTTTTATCAGATGCAAATAGTTTGGGTTGCTTTGTTAGTAACTACTTTTTTGTTGAGACAAAATAGAGTTCGTTTGTTTAATTTTAGTTGAATTTTACTAGTCATCATTGTACTATGCATCAGTTGTGTATTTAATTCCTATACTAAATGTATTCCAATTTGGTCAATTAGGCCCTATAATTTTAGAATTTTTAAAATTTCAATCATGAGCCAAATGGTAGACATTACATTCATTAAGTTATATTTTGCTAGTTCAAAAATTGTATGCGAAATATAGATTATCACAAGTATAATGTCATGTCAATTTGGTATTTTCACATAATACTCATAAACATGTCACAAATGGATTTAACGATTATTGTTTGAATCAGAATTGAAATTTAAAAATTGAAGAAGTATAGAGACTAAAAATGATTAAATTGATAATAAAGACTAAACCTATAACTTACGCATATTATGGGACCAATAACAAAATTAGCCTAAATAATTTTGTATTACGATTTTTTAATTAATTTTTTATTGCATTTTTTTTCGTATTTATTAAAATTAGTAATGGAAAATTCTCTAATTCATTTGGATGCCAAGCACATTTCTATCATTCAATTGCAAATGGTAAGAATTCTTTTAATATATTTAATCTAATCTAATTTAATTATTTGGTTGTTATATTGAAATTTAAGATTTTGTATTTTTTTTATAATTAGTCAGAAAATCGGATTTTGGAGATGTATATTCGCAATCTATCCGTTCCTTTATCGTCTTTAATTGAATCATACTTGTGAGATGCGAGATTTTTGCATGTGGCCCTGTATGGGTAGGGGATGTCAATTGGACCCATACTTGTAAGCACATTGGTGGAAAGATGGAGACCCAAGACACACGCATTTCATCCTCCATGCGGCAAGTGAAATATCACACTCGAGGACGTGCAGTTACAGCTTGAGTTATCGGTGGATGAGCTGGTAGTGACTGAGTCAGTTGTCACTACCGATTGGAGAGATACATGCGAGCAATTTTTTAGGAAGGTTCCGAACACAATTTATGAAGCCCAGATAGATATGAATTAGTTGAAAAGATATTTTGTTGGGTTCGATGCAGAATCAAGTGAAATTGAAAGAGAACAACACGCTCGGGTGTATATTCTTAGGATCATCGAAGGTCTCCTAATACCTGATAAATCGTGAAATCTTGTCCATTTAAAGTGATTACTAAAACTCGAGGACTTAGAGAAGTAGACCGACTCAATTGGGGGTTAGTTGTATTGGCGATATTGTCCTAGAAGATGTGTTGGGTGACACAACCGCAAAAAAATTAAAGTTTGTGGTTGCATGCTCCTACTTCAATCATAAGCGTGGTATCAGTTGCCATTTTTACGTCCTCGAGTGGACTGCCCTTATACGTTCTCACTCGTAACAATGTAAAATTCATTATATAATATATTTATCATAATAAAATTATTTAAAATTTAAATTATTGTATTAACATATTATTTCAATAGGTGGAACTATGTGCCGAGTTATGTGGGACTACCAGATGAGCTTCAAGATAAAATGCTCCTGTTAGATCAACGATCGAAAGTGGATGCATATATTTTTAAATTTTAAATTATATAATATTAACGTAGTTTATGTTAAAATTAATAGTAAACATATAATTAAAATTATTATTGTATTATAGTTTGAACGAATGTCATACACTGATTTGAGAACTCAACAAACTTCTTGTCCGAATTCTTGGTGAATCCCAACATTTGGCACATGAAGGTGCCATGGATAGTGTACGCTACGATGGAGATGCACAAATTTGATAGAGTTATACGACAGTTTGGGTTTAGGCAAACAATTCCATCGACACCCCAAGACATCAAAGATCTGCACAATATTGACTTTCGAGGTAGAACCGATGAAAATTGGGTTACATTCCATGTGCAAGATATCAATATTTGGAACCATAGGTATGAATTTATACCTAATTGCGAACCCATTATCGCTCGAGAATTAGCCTGTGATCCGGAGTACATGCTATTAGGGGTGTTAAAACGATTAACCGAACGGTTAACTGAACCGAACTAGTATTAACCTGTTAGATCTGGTGCCCTAAGTGTAGTATTTTTGTCAATATACAATTGTAATTTTTTCGAACAGATTGGTTAATAAAACAAATTCATTGATTACATTAATATAATTTGTATAATTGTCCTCTCATGGTTTTTGCAAGCAAAGCAAAATGGAAGCAAATGTTGCTCATTAGTTGTCTAATGTTTAACTAATACTAAGCGATATTACGTGGTTGGATTGTAGTACAAAAAGACAGCTTATATTAGTAGATGAACCTAAACATTACTTAGTCTAATAAAAAATGAGCAAACCGATTGAAAGAATAATATGTCATCTATCAAGCCCAATTGGAGAGATGTCTTGTCTTGAGTATCGGAGCGGATGACTCCTACAAAATAGAGACATATGTTACAAGCCCAATTTAGCCCTACTGACCCACCAAAATTAAACCCATGACTCAAATAACCCAAAATTTTTTTAACCCAAAACCCAATTACATCAGCCCAAGTGATTAACCAGCCCAATACCTAAAACAAAAAATCAAACAGAAACCCTAGCCACCTTCTGCCATCAGCCGCCTCTGTCCCATCGCCCATGCCTCTGCCACCACCTACTCCACCGGCCATACCCTGCAAAAACAAAGCAAACAAGCAAGACAAAAAAAAAAAAAAGAAATAGCAAAAGTAATAATAAAAACTTGTAAAAGATGGCTATAAAAAGCCATTCAAAAATCATGTAAAGAGGTTGGATTTTTGAGGAAGCAATACAAACAATGAATCTCACTTTTGCGGCACAGAACAACCTAGAAAAATACAGCAAGCATTGAAGGAAATAAACTGATTCTAAAGGCTAAGGTCCCATTTCTTTCCCTTTTATTTTTTCCTTCAATATTCGACTACACATACATATATATTTTTATTTTTTTTCTTTTCTAAATAAAAACAGTATATATATTTATATATATAAACAGAATATAAATAAAAAATAAAAAAATTACCTTTTTCATTTTCCGACCACCGTGCGCGGTGGCCGGCGACGGCGGCCGGCGATGATTCCCCTCGCCGGAGTACATACCTGCAGAGAGAAAACAAAATGGGGAAAAAGAAATTTTTTTTAAAACAAGCTGGAAGTGATTTTTTTTTAAAATTTTTGGCCTTAAATAGGCCTCCAAAACTACGTCGTTTTGGGCAAGCCACTTAAGCACCAAAACGACGTCGTTTTGATGCAACCCGGTCCGACCCGACCCAAACCCGCTAAGGATCCGCGTGTTTTTGACGGAAGGGCTAATTGCACTTTTAGTCCTTCCGCTTTTTTATAGCCTTATAATTCAATTTTTCGTATTTTTAATTTTTGCCCAGAAATTTAGTTTTTTGTTTCATTTTGGTCCCACTGCTGCTGTGAGTTTTAGGCTGAATGGTTTATTGCCCTATCTATTCCCTTTTATTTGTCTGCGCGTGTAATTTAGTCCTTTCCCCTTTATTTCCTTTTAAATTTGCTCCAAAACTTTGTTATTAGTTCAATTTTAGTCCTTTCTTATTTATTTTGTTTCTTTATTAAATATTATTATTATTTCTAATATTATTAATATTATTAATATTATTATTATTTTTTATATATTAGTGTATGTTTTCATTATACATGCATACGTATATATATTTATATATGGTATTATTTTTAGTTACTTTATTTCATATTGTTAATATTAGTATTATAATATTATATTCATCATTAATATTAGTATATATTTTACTATATATGTATATATATACTTTTATACAAATATTATCGTTTCTATTATTATATTTATTATTATACTTATTATTTTTGCTATTATTATTTTTTATCATTATTATATGTATATACATATAGATGTTTTTAAGTACTTATTATAAATAGATTATTTTCTCATTATATTACTACGTATATTATTTTTACTCATTTCTTCGTTTTTTATTATTATTTTAATACTCTTATATTATGTATATATTCTTTCTAATATCCTATTATTCATATATTTTATTATATTATATATATATTTTCTAATATCGTATTTTGTACATGTTATTATTATATCTATTTTTATCCCTATTATGTTTATTATTAATATTAGTATATGTATTTTATTATAGGAGTATATATATTCTTTTTTATATGGTATTATTTGCATATATCGTTATATTTATTATTATACTTATTATTTTTCACTATTATTACTTACTATTTTATTTTGATATTATTATGTATTATTTGATATACATGCATCTTTTTGTTATTACTCTTATTATCATTATTAGTACATGTCCATTACATATGTAGATGTTTTAATACGTATAAGTACATAGTCATGTAGTGCCATTAGCATATATATAATATATATTTTTTTTGTTATTAATATTGCTGATATATGTTGTATATGTTCATTTTTAGGTTATGTATATATATTTTATGTATATATATTTTGTATTACTATGTATACATACTTTTAATATTATATTTCACATGTATATTCTTAACATCATATTATTATGTATATCATGTACAAATTTTTAATATTTTATTACATATATATTCTTATATATTATAACGTATATTTTAGTACTATGCTTTATATATCTATGTCTTTTCATACCATACTATGTATATATTATTTATTATTTATTATTAATATTAGTACATATATTTCGTTGCACATATATATATACTTTTTATTAGTATTATTTTTGTATATCGTATTATTCATTATTATACATGTATATATATATAGATATTTTTTAGTATTTATTATAATACTTTTCTTATTATTTATATATGTTCTTTAAAATATCATAGTCTTCATGTATTTTATTATATATGTATATTGTACATGTTCATTTTAAATATATTATGTATATGTGTATATATATATATATATTAGTACTTATATTTAGTATTATTATGTAAACATCTTTCATCCCTATATACATACATTTTTCATAAGTACATACTTTAACATTAATAGTTACGTATTTTTCTTATCACTTCATAAATATTTCAAATATTATATGTAGTATATTTCCAACATTATTACTATATATATGTATAAGTATATATATTGTGTTCTCGTATTTGATACTATTGTTATATTTAATATCGTGTGCATTGTCATTGTCTTTAATATTATTGTCGTATGTATTATGTGCCTTGATGTATTTCCAACTATTATCTTTCGTTTCTCGCCCATTTTTATACATTACCTCGTTGTCCATTATTTTAAAACGTTGATTCGTGTCTTTATTTATTTCAATAATCAAGGCAACGTACCGATTTAAACACTATGTCATCGATTTCATCGCTATGTTGGGTGAATATCAATCGACTCGTGTTAAAACGTATGTCCTTCTCAAAAATAAAAAAACTTAAAGATTTCTCGTGTTTTGATTGGATCACGATTCAATGTTATTTTAAACTTGCAATTTTGAAAATTAAGACAACGCTTGTTTGATAAGATACCAATTTTGGGCGTCACGAGGGTGCTAATACCTTCCTCGTGCGTAACCGACTCTCGGACCCCCATTTTCTCTGGATTTTGACGTAGACCTAAACCCGACCTTCATTTTTGTTCAAGAATCAATTTTCTTTTAAAAAAAAAGACGATTTATTAGGTGTCCGATCACACCTAAGAAAAGATCGGTGGCGACTCCTTTTTTTTATTTAATAAAACCGAAAGTTAGTTTTTAAATGATTAATAAATCGCCACAATTAGTGACCGAGCTAAATTTTTACGTCGCTACAGCTGGCGACTCCACTGGGGACCCCTTTTTGAGAGTCGTGTCTGGAATTAAACTCGCGTTGTCAAAATTTTCAAGTTCCTTATTCAAATTAATATTTAGCCGTGATCCTCAAATTGTGTTTTCAAAAATGCATTCGCATTATGTTGTAAATGTTTTTCTAACTCATTTTGTCTGTTTTATTTTTAAGCTTTAAATTTTTGTGGTTTTAGTTTTGGTTTAGTTTTTAAATAAAACGTAAAGGTTTGTGAGTTTCTCCCCACACACCGTGCACTTGCATTTTGCATAACATGAGCTCTTCACCCGGGCTCCTTCCGTTTAAGTGAAAGTAAACGCTACGCCTTCGTGAGTTAACTCGTCCCTCCGCACGGGCTAGTGAATACTTTCGGGTTACATATGAATTATGCTTTCGTGAGTTAACTTGTCCCTCCGCATAGGCATAAGTAAATGTAATCCCTCGAATTGATCTCGTAAGTCTATGATGGGCCATGACTGAAGCTCTGTACTAATTTTAGTAGATGACAGTACAGATGATTCGAGTACCCATCTAGAACCAAAACCGCATATAGTGAACCATACGAGCCATACAACTAGAGCCATGCTGAACCTCCGTCCGTTTACTAGTCACCGCAATAAGTACACGGGAAAAACACATCTTACCTTCTGTTTCTTTTACATTTACGCTTTCTATGCAAGGGAATCGAGTCCATTGGTCCAAGTAGCTTAATTTGTTAGATTTTCCACAGTTTTTGTCTATTCATATGTGTTGTGCTAACCAAGGTTGTTTGTCTGTATTTCTATTTTTCATCATGCATCATAGGCATCTTGTTAGGAAGGTGTTGATTAGAGATTGGTTGCCAAAATGAGTTTCTGATGGAAGAGTCAATTACACGAGTGACCGAAACGTTGTGAAGTAGACTCTTTTGATTAAGGAAATGCCTAAATAGGGGCTATCTTAAAATTAACACCAAATTTCTTGCATTTCTTTCATGACTAACATTCATTTGACATTTATGCATTCATTCATTCATTCATTCATTCATTCATTCATTCATCGCATATCTCATGATCGTTCGCTGAGGATAAAACATACAATTCGCAGTTGCAATACTTCAAATCTGGAACCACGCCACTCGTATAGAACGCGTCGACAAACTAGAACAATGGAGGCTGAATTCAATGAAAGAATCGAAAGAATGAAAAGAGTCCAAAGGGAATTACAAGAACAGTTGGCCAAGTCGCAGCAAGAGACAAGAGACTTAATGGTGAGATCTCGAGAAGAATCACTCGAACAGAAGGATCAAATGGCCAAGATGATGGAAATGATGTCAGCTTTAGTTAAGGGAAAGGGACCCATGCAGAGCCTTGACGTCGAGGAACTTCGGTCAAGAGCTAATCACAGCCAAGATCCGCTCTATCCCCCAGGATTCACTCCGCCGCACGCCCACGCGACACAAAGAGGGTACACTTAAGGGGAACCCACAGACCTGGAGCAACGGTCGGTGCCACCTGCTCATATAGGGCAAAGAATGTTTGTATCAAACCCGGGGGCTAGTCCTGCTGATCCACTCGTTCCAGATTTGGACGATCCAGCAGAGATAGCTAGGTTGAAGTTAGATAATCACAATGCAAATGTGAAATATAGGAGCCTAGAGGAAAGGCTCAAGGCGATAGAAGGCACTGAAGTCTTCTCTGCGTTGAGCGCTAAAGATCTTAGTTTGGTACCCAATTTAATTCTGCCTCCGAAGTTTAAGGTGCCTGATTTTGAAAAGTACGATGGGGCAAGATGCCCAAAAGCGCATCTCATCATGTTTTGCCGAAAGATGACCGGTTATGTAAACGAAGATAAGCTACTCATACATTGTTTTCAAGATAGTCTAGTAGGATCGGCTCTTCGGTGGTACAACCAGCTTAGTAGGGAAAAGATCCGATCCTGGAAGGACTTGGCATCAGTGTTCTGTGAGCAGTAAAAGCATGTATCGGATATGGTGCCAGACCGGATAACCTTGCAAATGATGGAGAAAAAGCCGTCAGAGATTTTTAGACAGTATGCGCAGAGATGGAGGGACGTCTCGGCCCAAGTGGAACCCCCACTAACAAAAACGGAGATAACCGTTCTCTTTATCAACACGTTGAAGGCACCATTCTATGACAAACTAGTGGAAAATGCCACGAAGGACTTTGCGGACATCGTAATTTCAGGAGAACTTATTGAAAATGCCATAAAAAATGGAAGGATGAAAGGCCCCGAGAGCTCAAAAGGGCAGCACCTATGAAGAAAGAAGAGCCAGAAACCCATGTGGTGGGAACAAGAAGCCACTATACTTCTAATTCGTACCAAACTCAACCACCACCTCGATATCACCCACCTCCGAACTTCACATACTTGGGAGTGTTTTGAACAATGGGATAGTGGAAGAGATCCGTGTACTTTTAAAGCTAATCTAGAGTAATATTCAAAACATACTTATTGCCTTAAGACCTAAAGGTGATAAGACTTCTTTTGAGAAATAGGTTTCGGTCCAAGATTTTTATTTCAATGAAATGCATCTTTTTGAGTAAATTTTCTTCTATTTATAGATTCTTTTATTATTTGGACTTTCATTCTTTTATTTTACATTCATGATCATCCTATACAAATAATTATCCTTAGAATCATTTATTCTCTGGAATTTACCTTCGTACCCACAGTAGGTCCCCAGATATCAATGTCACGAGCGACGCTGTTACTAACTCCCTTTGGAGCAAGATATGTGTCTTAGAAGGATCTCAGGACTTCGAAGATGACAGAGGTTGTGTCTATCTTCCGATTCGTGAAGGATGACAGAATGAGATGAAAGACAGACCCTAACTCACAAAGGGTCAGTTGACATTGTGAGCTTGGGAAAGAGATGAAGATCGAAACCTAGTTCACCGCAGAAAAAAGGCAAGACTATTGAGTTATTTCCAAGAATTCAAGGATGTTTTCGTACGATCATATTAAGACGCACTTAGGAACATCTTGAAAGAGGTCCATAAGGGTGTCTAAAGAATACATGACAATGGTTCTGCAATAGCCAGGCTAATTAATGAGGATCGGATATTGTTGGTTCACCATGGGAAGGGAATGGCATCAGTTATGTCGTCAAGACTCACGTGCTTCTTCCATCTCTTCACAAACTTTTCAATACGTGGGGCATAGATGTTCTGGGGATGATCTCGTCAAAAGCTTCTAGTCGACATCATCGTCGTGGCTGTCAATTACCTCATTAAGAAGGTGAATGTTGCTTCATATGCTAATATCATAAAGTCGACAGCCATGAAAAGAAAAAAAACAAAAAAAAAACAAAAAAATAAAAAAACAAAAAAACAAAAAAAGAGAGATCAAATGCCAGAAAGAATCATGTTTTAATACGTAACTGTACAATGTCACATCACAATGCAACAAAAGCTGCCAAAAGAAAAATACAAAAATAAAGAAGTATGGAAGATGACCGAGACTTGTAAATATTGGCATAAGAAGTTACCCTTTACTCTTTGTGCTTATTAAAGTTGACCAGGACCTTCACTAGGGCATTAGAGGTGGTTCTGTCCATGGAAATTAAGATTATTTTTCTCTAAGCTTTGATTGAATCAAGAATTGAATGAAGTAAAATGTCTTCAGTAAACTTGACTGCAGAAAAGGGTTTGAAAGTCAAAAGTGTATGATGCTGAGTTATGACGGAAATGGTTCACCCAAAGGAATTTCATAGTAGGAACTTGGTATTGCAGAAGATCCTTTCTATACAAAAGGATTTCAAAGGAAAATGAATGCTTAAGAACTTTATGAGGTAAAGGAGGCTTTCCTCGGAAGAACACTGATCCAATCCTAAATTCAGATTCAGTCCAGAGATACTTGAAAGGGAGAGGCCAAGGTGAAAACTCGCAAAGGGCACTTTGTGACCTTCATTCATTCAAAATCAAAAAAGAAAGAAAGAAAAAGAAAGAAAAGAAAATGGAGAGGTCAAGGTGAAAACCCGCAAAGGGCGCCTTAAGACCAAAGGGGTTTTGAGTTGAAAACCTGAAAAAGGTGGCTCAAATTTTGCTCAAAGGTGGGGTATATGGTAGTCTTGCTATACTTGAATTGACAGTGAAGAAGTATGTTACGTCTTGGGGCATCGACAAAGTACTCTGAATCCCTTAAACATATGTTGAACTCAAAATGGTCTCAAAGGAGTTTGTACAGAGAAGCTCAGGCTGCGATATTTGGGGCACTTAGCTTTCCATTTTACCCATTTCTGAATTTATCTTTGATTATCTTATTCTTTTCAAAATGGGCTTCCAATAAACTTGCATTTGCTCTCATTGTTCAACTTGTTTGTTTCGAGCTACGCTCTTTGTAACACCCCTAGCCCGTGTCCGATCGCCTGTTTAGGCTATGCGATATTACCGAGCCACACAATTAATTTTTAAATTATTTTGTTTTCTTTTTTTTCTTTTTTTTTTATAATCAATCAACATTTTAATATCTCATTTGCATAGTAAATAAACATAAACAGAGATCGAACTGAATTAGATATTGATATTCAAGTTATACGCCATTTTCGTATGGCTAAAATATTTACAATACAAAACATAACCGTCACCGGCCTAACCTATACATGCCATACCAAGGCCAAAATATAACTGTACCAAAAGATCGATAGTATGATGAACTGCTGATGATCCCCGAGTCGGTGGCCAAAATTGACAATCTATAAAACAAAGAAATAAAATAAAACAGAGTAAGCTTTCGAGGCTTAGTAAGTTTTAAGTGGTTCAAACAATTAAAACGTATCATTTAAATTCTAACATTAAGTATCACAAGAACCCAAATTAAATTTGTAAATCACTTGGCCAAAAACTCACAAGTACATTAATTATAACCTATTGGCCGAATATATATATACATGAATACACAAGAAAATTCTTAGTACATATTTCACTATACTATATGGTTCATAAAATTTCTTTAAGACACATGCTTTTGCAATGACATACATTGACCAAATAAGTCATTCTCTTATTCATAAATACGGTATTCATTCACATACATATACACACACTTACATATATATATATATATATATATATGTTTATATACCATTCTTTGATACCAATAATTCATTTTGAAGTCAATTCACTTATGAGTACGTAATACGTACCTTAGCAGGTATAACATATATAATACTTACTTGCACGGATATTCAATGTCGTAATCATACTTATCTTACTGACACCGGTCCTATCAAGTCTTAGGACTCGAAACACATATCTAGCACAGCCTGCAGGTTTTTAACCCGGATGTCATTCCAGCACGAAGCCTGCGGGTCTTTAAGCCCGGATACAATTCCAGCACGAAGCCTGCGGGTCTTTAAGCCCGGATACAATTCCAAAGACGAAGCTGCGGGTCTTTAAACCGGATACAATTCCACATCAAATAACATTTTTTTATCGTATTCTAACGCATTTTATTGAACATTTCACATTATTAGTAGCCATTAGCTACATTCGGACATGAGCTTCTTATGAACACCATTATTTCATTTCAGCTTAAAATCATGCATGAATATCACATGTACCTTTCATCAATCAAGCTTAAACCTAATTTACCATTCAACTTAATTCAAATAGAACCCAAAAGATCAAAATTCATGTAGTATATATAAGTCAAGGCATTATAAATTTTATGCTAAAGGCAATTACTCAAAACTTACCTTGTATCTTTCTGAACAAATTTCGGGTTGGTTATTCCGCAGCTTTAGCTTTTCCCTTATCCGAGGTTGCCCCTCTATGCTCTTGAGCTTTAATTCAATAATTTTAAACTAATCATTAATCAATTATTCAAGTATTACTTTCAGAATATAATACATATATATTCGAATTTCACACATACAGATTATAGTAAGCTTATAAAAAATCAATAAGCAATTCATTAGTAAAATTTTTCTTTTATCAATGTTTACCATATAATCACAATTTCACTTTAAGCTGAATTTCTGAGCAACAGTCATTAAATCACTTATAACTGGAGCTACGAAACTCCAAATCAATTGCCGTAAATTTTCTTTGAAAATAGACTCATTTATATTTTATCCAAAAATTTTTCATAATTTTTAGTCTAGCCAATCAATACCAGATTTTTCCTAAAGTTTCCCTTATTTCACTGTTTGACAAATCTGACCATTCTTCACTACGAAATAAATTTCTCATTGTACAGAAATCAAAATATGTTGTCGTTTATTTCATTTGAAACTAGACTCATCAAGCTTTAATTACATAATTTATTCAACTTCTAATTCAATTCCTACAATTTATGGTGATTTTCGAAAATCACCTTACTGCTGCTGTCCCAAGTAGATTATTACCAATTCACCATTTATCAACAATGCCGCACACACAAATACATACATACTCCTATGTATATAAACCGTCTATAATTAATTTATAACCTATTCAGCCTTACTACTTAACTTAGCCTTCATATGTAATTATATAATGACCTAATACAACAATTTCATATAGGTTTCTTCTAAGCTAATAATAACCGAACCATTTAGTCAAGCTTAAGGCCGATTCTATTTTGTTCAAATTAAGGTCACACCTCCCTTAAAAGAAATTCTAGCCTTATTAACTTTAATTAGCTACTACTTATTCTTTAAACATTAAATACAATGCAATTAACATCTAAACCTTTATACCGAATTTGCTCACACAATAGTCCTTGACCGAAAGTTCTTAGACTCTAGCTACCCTAATGTCATTCCTTGAAGCACATCCGAAAATCACGTTCAACACCTCCCATCAACAAGTTAAAATTTCTCAAATTCAATTACTAGTGCTTTTATAAAACATAAACAAAAATACATTAAACATTATTTCCCCAAGAATCAATAGCATAACCGAATACATATTTTTTTTCTCTCCTAAATTAGATTCGCAGTCCATAAACCATATTAACCTTAACTTTCAAGCTAAAACAAATAACAATTTAACACATTCAACCTAACTATCCATCTAATGTCATCAAAACTTCTACTAAAAATTTTAAGTTCCTAGGCCGAAATTCAACCCTCCTAGATAACCTAATTTCAATCCAAGATTCAAGTAAAATTTAAACCAATCCTCCAAATCATGCATACATTTTCAAGAGTGGCATAAAACATACCTTCTTGTATCAAAACACCTTAGCCGAAATTTAACAAGAGTTTTTCTTCTTTCTTTCTTCTAGTTTCGACAATGGAGAAGTAAAGATGAAACACTTTGGTTTCTCCTTCCACTTCTCATTATTTTATTTCCTTTAATTCTATAATTCCTTTAATTGAAATTTAAAATTATTATAAAATGTCTATAATATGCATAAATCCTCATCATGGCCGGCCACTATCAAAGAAATGGACAATTTGACATGCAAGTCCACCTTTATGTTAACATGCATTAATAAACCCTTTAAAATTAACCTATCACATTTCACAATGTCTCACATAAGTCCCTATTTAATAATTTCACATGCAATTGACAAAATTAAGATAAGAAAATTTCACACATGCATTTACACATATTATAAGCATAGATTATAATGGTTAATTATTTTTGTGATTCGGTTTTGTGGTCCCGAAACCACTTTCCGACTAGGGTCACATTAGGGCTGTCACAACTCTCCCCCACATAAGGAATTTTCGTCCCCGAAAATCTTACCAGTGAATAAGTTAGGATATCGTTCTTTCATAGAGTTCTCGGATTCCCAAGTAGCTTCTTCGATCCCATGCTTGAGCCATAATACCTTTACTAACGGAACCTTTTTGTTTCGCAACTCTTTTACCTCTCGAGCTAGGATATGAATTGGTTCTTCTTCATAACTCAAATCAGATTGAATTTCAACCTCTGATGGATTAATTATGTGCGATGGATCGGATCTATAACGTCGAAGCATCGAGACATGAAAGACGTTGTGAATCTTTTCAAGTTCAGGGGGCAAAATCAATCTGTAAGCGACTGGCCCAATTCGTTCGGATATTTCGTACGGTCCGATGAACCTCGGACTCAATTTGCCTTTACGACCAAATCTGAGCACTTTTTTCCAAGGTGAAACTTTAAGAAACACTTTATCTCCGACCTGAAATTCAATATCTTTTCGTTTTAAATCCGCATACGATTTCTGACAATCTGAAGCTGCTTTCAGACTTTCACGGATTACTTTTACTTTCTGCTCAGCATCTTTAACCAAATCAACCCCGAAGATTTTACTTTCACTAAGCTCAGTCCAAAACAACGGTGTACGATATTTACGACCGTACAAAGCCTCGTAAGGTGCCATCTTAATGCTTGATTGAAAACTATTGTTGTAAGCGAATTCAATCAAAGACAAATATTGTTCCCATGAACCACTAAACTCAAGGATGCAACATCTCAACATATCCTCGAGTATCTGAATGATCCGCTCAGATTGACCATCAGTCTGAGGATGAAAAGCGGTGCTAAAATGCAACTTGGTACCTAATGCTTCTTGCAACTTCTTCCAGAGTCGCGATGTGAATCTCGGATATCTATCCGACACAATAGAAATAGGTACCCCGTGTAACCTTACAATCTGAGAAACATACAAATCGGCTAGTTTGTCAAGTGAATAATCCGTACGTACGGAAATAAAATGAGCCGACTTTGTCAATCTATCAACAACAACCTAGATCGCATCTTTCTTGCTTGACGACAATGGCAACCCAGATACAAAATCCATCGTAACTCGATCCCACTTCCATTCAGGTATCAAAATCGGCTGAAGTAATCCCGAAGGCACCTGGTGTTCTGCTTTCACTTGTTGACATATCAAACACTTCGAAACAAAATTAGAAATGTCTCGTTTCATACCAGGCCACCAAAACTGGCGTTTCAGATCATTGTACATTTTCGTACTTCCCGGGTGGACTGTCATTCGGCTATTATGAGCCTCGCTCAAAATTATCGAAATAAGTTTCGAATTTCTTGGAACACACAATCGACTTCTGAACCTCAAACAATCATTGTTGTCAATTTGAAACTCTGAATTCACATTCAAAACACATTCAGCTCGTTTAGCAACCAATTCATCATCGACTTTCGGAGTTTCACATATTCATTGAATCAATAATGGTTTGGCTTTTAATTCTGCTACTAATACATTATCAGATGAAACAGACAAATGTACATTCATTGCTCGCAAAGCAAACAATGCCTTGCGACTCAAAGCGTCGGCAACCACATTAGCCTTTCCCGGATGATAGTCAATGACAAGCTCATAATCTTTCAACAACTCAAGCCAACGTCTTTGTCGCAAATTCAAATCTCTTTGAGTCATCAAATATTTAAGACTTTTGTGATCCGAATATACATGACACCTCTCTCCAAACAAGTAATGTCGCCATATTTTCAAAGCGAATACAATGGCAGCTAATTCGAGATCATGGGTCGGATAGTTTTTCTCATGTGGTTTCAATTGTCTCGAAGCGTAAGCTACAACTCGACCTTCTTGCATCAATACACAACCCAGCCCATTTATAGACGCATCACTGTAAACGACAAACTCTTTACTGGATTCAGGCTGCACTAACACTGGAGCTTCATCAAATAGGTTTTTAGTTGGTCAAAACTTTTCTCGGCACTTCTCGACCATTCGAACTTAACATCTTTTCAAGTAGCCGTCATTGGTGTAGCGATCATCGAAAAACCTTTTACAAACCAAATCAGTAAGTAACCGGTAAGTCCTAAAAAGCTCCGAACTTCAGTAACATTTCTAGGAGACTTCCAATCAAGTATGGCTGATATTTTACTTGGATCAACCCTAATACCCGATGCAGATACCACGTGCCCCAAAAAGCTAACTTCTTTCAACCAGAACTCACACTTACCGAACTTAGCATATAAGCGCTTGTCGTAAAATCTACAACACTAATCTCAGGTGCTTGGCATGTTCGGTCTCATCTCGCGAATAGATCAAAATGTCGTCTATGAACACGACTACAAACCGGTCTAAATACTGTTTGAAGATTCGATTCATCAAGTCCATAAATACCGCAGGGGCATTAGTGAGCCCAAACGGCATCACTAAGAACTCGTAGTGACCGTATCTCGTTCTGAAAGCAGTTTTAGGCACATCTGAGTCTTTAACTCGCAACTGATAATAACCCGATCTCAAATCTATCTTTGAAAACACTGAGGCTCCCTTCAGTTGATTAAACAAATCATCAATACGCGGTAGCGGATATTTATTCTTTACTGTCACTTTATTCAACTGACGATAGTCAATGCACAATCTCATGGTTCCGTCCTTCTTTTTCACAAACAATACTGGTGCACCCCAAGGTGAGAAACTCGGTCGAGCAAAACCTTTATCCGTCAATTCTTGCAACTGGGTTTTCAATTCTTTTAATTCTGTTGGTGCTATACGATATGGAGCTATCGAAATTGGTGTGGTACCAGGTACTAGTTCGATGCCGAATTCTACCTCACGAACAGGTGGTAACCCTAGCAATTCCTCAGGAAAAACATCTGGATACTCGCAAACCACCGTCATCGATTCAAGCTTCTTTTACGATTCTTTACTATCAAACGCGACGCAAGATACGCCTCACACCTCTTTTTGACATATTTCTGAGCCAACATCGAGGATATAACTGCTGGTAACCCGTTCATATCAGTAGACTCAACTCGGATTATCTCATCATTTGCGCATCTCAAATCAATAGTCTTTCTTTTGCAATTCACAACTGCATCATGGACGGTCAACCAATCCATACCGAGAATAACATCAAATTCATTAAACGGTAGAAGCATCAAATCGGCCAAAAAATAGGAACCTCGGATTATCAGGGGACATTTCCTACATACTTTGTCGACTAACACATATTGACCCAAGGGATTTGACACTTAGATTACGAACTCAGTAGACTCAACAGGTAGAGTCTTACTGGTTGCTAAAGTCTCACATACATATGAATGAGTAGAACCAGGGTCAATCGAAGCAATCACATCAGTATCAAAGAGAGTAAAAGTACCGGTAATAACATTAGGCGAAGAAGCATCCTCGCGTGCGCGTATAGCATAAGCTCTAGCAGGAGCACGAGCCTCGGATCTGGTTGCAGCATCTCTAGACCCTCTCTGACCTCCACTAGCATTCCCTGAATTCCTAGATGGTCTACCTCGTCTTTGTAATACTCGGTTCGCTTCCCACTGGTTCATATTTTGCTGCCGGATAATCTCTCGGCGATCTTTAATAAAATGGTGGTGACCCGCATTTATAACGAGAGCGGTCATGAAATCTACAACTCCCGAATGCCATTTACCACAATACTTGCACTCTGTCCGTCCCGATGATCATTTCCAACGTTGGCAATGAAGTGGTTCGTGTACCCACAGGGGGTCGATCGTGGTCTTGTCTGGAAAACCTGAAATATTCTTTGATCGGCCAGAATCATCTCGAAATTTCTTCGATGATTGCTAAAAGACTTTCTGAAGATCTTTTACGAAATTCTCCGCAACCGACATCGACTTTCTTTTTCTTTACTAAGCTCTTGGCCTTGCAAGCTCGCTTCGACAAGATTTACGAACTCTCGTATTTCAAGAATGCCAACAAACATCTTTATATCTTTATTTAGCCCATCTTCAAAACGTTTACACATAATAGCCTCAGACGATACACATTCCCGAGCATATCTACTGAGTTTGACAAACTTCCGTTCATAATCAGTAACTGACATGGAACCCTGTTTAAGCTCAAGAAATTCTTTTCGCTTCTGATCAATGAACCTCTGACTGATATATTTTTTTCGAAATTCAGTTTGGAAGAACTCCCACGTCACCCGTTCTCTGGGTACAACAGAAACCAATGTGTTCCACCAATAGTAAGCAGAATCACGTAGCAAGGATATAGCACATTTCAAGCATTCATCGGGTGTGCAAGATAGTTCATCAAGTACTCGAATAGTGTTGTCCAACCAAAATTCAGCTTGCTCGGCATCATCACTATCTATAGCTTTAAATTCAGTAGCCCCGTGCTTTCGGATTCTGTCAACCGAGGGGCTTATTTAACCTCGTCGATCGATTCACGGAGGTATCGTGGAAGTCTGTGGGGTGTACTATTCGGGAGTGGGGGTTGTGGAACAGCCGTATTAGTTCGAATATATTGGTTGAACCAATCATTCAATACACTATAGAAAGCCTGTCTAGCATCATCGTTCTGATTACTTGCAATAGGTTGAGAGTCCAACGGCACTGTCCCGTGCACGGGAGCAGGCGCTACACTCTCTACATCATCAGCTACCGCTCGATTGGGATCGGGATCCATTTCTATATGAAAACACATTTTAACTGTCAGAATTCATCATACTATCGTATTAATACTATATGGCATGTATAGCTAGACTCAAACACTCTACGTTAGTCCTAGAATCGACTAAACCTGTAGCTCTGATACCAATAAAATGTAAAACCCTAGCCCGTGTCCGATCGTCGGTTTAGGCTATGAGATATTACCGAGCCACACAATTAATTTTTAAATTATTTTTTTCTTTTTTTTTTATAATCAATCAACATTTTAATATCTTATTTGCATAGTAAATAAACATAAACAGAGATCGAACTGAATTAGATATTGATATTCAAGTTATACGCCATTTTCGTATGGCTAAAATATTTACAATACAAAACATAACCGTCACCGGCCTAACCTATACATGCCATACCAAGGCCAAAATATAACTGTACCAAAAGATAGATAGTATGATGAACTGCTGATGATCCCCGAGTCGGTGGCCAAAATTGACAATCTATAAAACAAAGAAATAAAATAAAACGGAGTAAGCTTTCGAGGCTTAGTAAGTTTTAAGTGGTTCAAACAATTAAAACGTATCATTTAAATTCTAACATTAAGTATCACAAGAACCCAAATTAAATTTGTAAATCACTTGGCCAAAAACTCACAAGTACATTAATTATAACCTATTGGCCGAATATATATATATACATGAATACACAAGAAAATTCTCAGTACATATTTCACTATACTATATGGTTCATAAAATTTCTTTAAGACACATGCTTTTGCAATGACATACATTGACCAAATAAGTCATTCTCTTATTCATAAATATGGTATTCATTCACATACATATACACACACTTACATATATATATATATATGTTTATATACCATTCTTTGATACTAATAATTTGTTTTGAAGTCAATTCACTTATGAGTACGTAATACGTACCTTAGCAGGTATAACATATATAATACTTACTTGCACGGATATTCAATGTCGTAATCATACTTATCTTACTGACACCGGTCCTATCAAGTCTTAGGACTCGAAACACATATCTAGCACAGCTTGCAGGTTTTTAACCCGGATGTCATTCCAGCACGAAGCCTGCGGGTCTTTAAGCCCGGATACAATTCCAGCACGAAGCCTGCGGGTCTTTAAGCCCGGATACAATTCCAGCACGAAGCCTGCGGGTCTTTAAACCCGGATACAATTCCACATCAAATAACATTTTTTTTATCATATTCTAACGCATTTTATTGAACATTTCACATTATTAGTAGCCATTGGCTACATTCGGACATGAGCTTCTTATGAACACCATTATTTCATTTCAGCTTAAAATCATGCATGAATATCACATGTACCTTTCATCAATCAAGCTTAAATCTAATTTACCATTCAACTTAATTCAAATAGAACCCAAAAGATCAAAATTCATGTAGTATATATAAGTCAAGGCATTATAAATTTTATGCTAAAGGCGATTACTCAAAACTTACCTTGTATCTTTCTGAACAAATTTCGGGTTGGTTATTCCGCAGCTTTAGCTTTTCCCTTATCCGAGGTTGCCCCTCTATGCTCTTGAGCTTTAATTCAATAATTTTAAACTAATCATTAATCAATTATTCAAGTATTACTTTCAGAATATAATACATATATATTCGAATTTCACACATACAGATTATAGTAAGCTTATAAAAAATCAATAAGCAATTCATTAGTAAAATTTTTCTTTTATCAATGTTTACCATATAATCACAATTTCACTTTAAGCTGAATTTCTGAGCAACAGTCATTAAATCACTTATAACTGGAGCTACGAAACTCCAAATCAATTGCCGTAAATTTTCTTTGAAAATAGACTCATTTATATTTTATCCAAAAATTTTTCATAATTTTTAGTCTAGCCAATCAATACCAGATTTTTCCTAAAGTTTCCCTTATTTCACTGTTTGACAAATCTGACCATTCTTCACTACGAAATAAATTTCTCATTGTACAGAAATCAAAATATGTTGTTGTTTATTTCATTTGAAACTAGACTCATCAAGATTTAATTACATAATTTATTCAACTTCTAATTCAATTCCTACAATTTATGGTGATTTTCGAAAATCACCTTACTGCTGCTGTCCCAAGTAGATTATTACCAATTCACCATTTATCAACATTGCCGCACACACAAATACATACATACTCCTATGTATATAAACCGTCTATAATTAATTTATAACTTATTCGGCCTTACTACTTAACTTAGCCTTCATATGTAATTATATAATGACCTAATACAACAATTTCATATAGGTTTCTTCTAAGCTAATAGTAACCGAACCATTTAGTCAAGCTTAAGGCCGATTCTATTTTGTTCAAATTAAGGTCACACCTCCCTTAAAAGAAATTCTAGCCTTCTTAACTTTAATTAGCTACTACTTATTCTTTAAACATTAAATACAATGCAATTAACATCTAAACCTTTATACCGAATTTGCTCACACAATAGTCCTTGACCGAAAGTTCTTAGACTCTAGCTACCCTAATGTCATTCCTTGAAGCACATCCGAAAATCACGTTCAATACCTCCCATCAACAAGTTAAAATTTCTCAAATTCAATTACTAGTGCTTTTATAAAACATAAACAAAAATACATTAAACATTATTTCCCCAAGAATCAATAGCATAACCGAATACATATTTTTTTTTCTCCCTAAATTAGATTCGGCAGTCCCATAAACCATATTAACCTTAACTTTCAAGCTAAAACAAATAACAATTTAACACATTCAACCTAACTATCCATCTAATGTCATCAAAACTTCTACTAAAAATTTTAAGTTCCTAGGCCGAAATTCAACCCTCCTAGATAACCTAATTTCAATCCAAGATTCAAGTAAAATTTAAACCAATCCTCCAAATCATGCATACATTTTCAAGAGTGGCATTAAAACATACCTTCTTGTATCAAAACACCTTAGCCGAAATTTAACAAGAGTTTTTCTTCTTTCTTTCTTCTAGTTTCGACAATGGAGAAGTAAAGATGAAACACTTTGGTTTCTCCTCCCACTTCTCATTATTTTATTTCCTTTAATTCTATAATTCCTTTAATTGAAATTTAAAATTATTATAAAATGTCTATAATATGCATAAATCCTCATCATGGCCGGCCACTATCAAAGAAATGGACAATTTGACATGCAAGTCCACCTTTATGTTAACATGCATTAATAAACCCTTTAAAATTAACCTATCACATTTCACAATGTCTCACATAAGTCCCTATTTAATAATTTCACATGCAATTGACAAAATTAAGATATGAAAATTTCACACATGCATTTACACATATTATATGCATAGATTATAATGGTTAATTATTTTTGTGATTCGGTTTTGTGGTCCCGAAACCACTTTCCGACTAGGGTCACATTAGGGCTGTCACACTCTTAATCAATTTTCTTCTTGTCCATCAGTTAGATCCTTTTCAAGCATTTCGCATTGAAATAATGATTAATGGACTAATCATACTTTTATAAAAGGAGTTTTGCATATTACTCTAAAAACTTCTAAATAGTATAGGAACCTGAAACCAGTCGGTTGTTCAAGAGCTCACCAAGTGTAAGGGTTGGAAATATTTGAGCTCAAATTGAGTTTATCTCCTCGGATTTTCTGTCAAAAAATATCAGTCGATGGAACAAGTTACAGATCATACACCCTTGAGTTACAGTAGGATACAAATCCTATAGCCAGAAATTGCAGTGGAATGGTTTAAAGATAGTGCCAACCTTGTATCCCCAAATTACAGTGGAATGGACCCTGAAGTTACGGTGGGGCAAGCTGGTTGAGCAAAACGCGATTATTTCTTTGAATTTTAGGTCGAAATACCAACCCAGCAATAGGGCAGCGTACTATGTCAGTAATAGAGCCCTGATGGGCAATGAGTAATGACGCCTTAAAAAAAAAAGAAGATCAGGATGAAAACCCGAAAGGGCGTCCTAATGAAGCAGGTTTGGGCCCAAGGAGTAAAAAGATTCAAGAAGTGATTCAAACAGCAAGACTACAGTATTTGAAGCATTTTCAGCAGCTCGAAAATTTCTACGCAAGAAGACATATTCAAAAAGATTCTTGATTAAGAAACATGGAAGAGTTCATGCGTTGAAGATCTAGAGTATTTTGAAATGACATGCTCCAAACAAAAGAAATGTTGAGTATCACCTGGATGAGAATTTGATAAGTACAAGAGCCTCAACGCAAAGACAAAATTCAACCAGGGGCAAAAGAGCGATATCTGAGAAACGTAGATTACTCGTGAAGCTAGAGGACAGGTACAAGGCCTGAAGAGAAAGTCAAGAGTCAAAGCAATGAACACAGATCATAAAAAATCATGACGAAAAAAGACATATGACAAACAAGCCCAAGGCGCATAGCATAATCATGTAGGCATAAAGGCATTTAAGACCAACATGTGCATATCATGATAACATCATGCATGACATATACAGGTACTCTAGTAGAGCAAGAGGATGTGATGATAGCTGTACTGAATCAAAGGAAAAGACACCTGAGTTCCACCAGAGGACATCTTTTGGTATTTTGATGTTTTTAAATCTATTTTTCAAATTATGTTTTCAAAAAAACCAACTCATATTGCGAGAAGTGAGTTGAGCCTTGGCTCACGTGCTGAGCTACTTTCAATTTCTGCTTTTCAAATTCTACTTTTCAAAAAAATCAACTCATATTGCGAGAGGTGAGTTGAGCCTCAGGACACACTGAGGTATTTTCAATTTTTGTTTTTCAATTCATGTTTCCAAAATCAACTCATATTGCGAGAGGTGAGTTGAGCCTCGGCCCACATGCTGAGGTATTTTCAATTTTTGTTTTTTTTTAATTTCTGTTTCAAAAAAATCAACTCATATTGCGAGAGGTGAGTTGAGCCTTTTAATTTCTGTTTTTCAAAAAATAAAAAATAAAAAAATCAACTTATATTGCGAGAGGTGAGTTGAGCCTCGGGGCACGCTGAGGTATTTTCAATTTCTGCTTTTTAATTTATATTTTTCAAAAACTCAACTCATATTGCGAGAGGTGAGTTGAGCCTTTTAATTTCTGTTTTTCAAAAAAAAAAAAATCAAAAAATCAACTCATATTGCGAGAGGTGAGTTGAGCCTCGGGGCACGCTGAGGTATTTTCAATTTCTGCTTTTTAATTTATATTTTTCAAAAACTCAACTTATATTGCGAGAGGTGAGTTGAGCCTTTTAATTTCTGTTTTTCAAAAAAAAACCAACTCATATTGCGAGAGGTGAGTTGAGCCTCGGGGCACGCTGAGGTATTTTCAATTTCTGCTTTTTAATTTATATTTTTCAAAAACTCAACTTATATTGCGAGAGGTGAGTTGAGCCTTTTAATTTCTGTTTTTCAAAAAAAAACCAACTCATATTGCGAGAGGTGAGTTGAGCCTCGGGCACATATTTGAGGTATTTTCAATTTCTGCTTTTTAATTTATATTTTTCAAAAACTCAACTCATATTGCGAGAGGTGAGTTGAGCCTTTTAATTTCTGTTTTTCAAAAAAAAACCAACTCATATTGCGAGAGGTGAGTTGAGCCTTTTAATTCCTGTTTTTCAAAAATCAACTCATATTGCGAGAGGTGAGTTGAGCCTCGGGTCACATGTTGAGGTATTTTCAAAATCTGCTTTTCAAGCTAAGTTTCAAAAAACCAACTCATATCGCGAGAAGTGAGTTGAGCCTTGGCTCACGTGCTGAGCTATTTTCAATTTCTGTTTTTAAAGAGTCAATTCATATTGCGAGAAATGAGTTGAGCTCAGGATCGCACGCCGAGTAAAGAATAAAGATTGAAGTTGATTGAAGACACCAGATTTGGTCTCCTTGAAGTTGCAGTGGAGCAGGTCAAAGTTGCAAGTCTTGTCTCCCTGAAGTTGCAGTGGAGCAGGTCAAAGTTGCAAGTCTTGTCTCCCTGAAGTTGCAGTGGAGCTGATCGAGGATATCAGATCTTGCTTTTCTAAAGTTACAGAAGAGAAGACCACAAACCTCATCTTACTGAAACGATAGAAGAGCAGATTGAAGCTGTAAATCTTATCTTTCTGAAGTTACAGTGAAGCAGATCGAAGCTACAAATCTCAGATCCTTAAAGTTACATTATTAAAGCTACAAGGCATACATCAGAAGATGCAGTGGATTGAACCAAAGCTACGAGATGCGGTGGGTTAGAACGAGACTACTTGGAAAAGAGGAGCTCCAAAGGAAGTCAAGACTCAGCAAGACCGGGAAAAATTGGCCTTTCTTTGTGTCTTTGCTCTATTCCCGTTTACGACAATGAGCAAAGAGGCAAATTTGTTACAAGCCCAATTTAGCCCCTCTTGACCCACCAAAATTAAACCCATGACTCAAATAACCCAAAATTTTTTAACCCAAAACCCAAATACATACATCAGCCCAAGTGATTAACCAGCCCAATACCTAAAACAAAAATCAAACAGAAACCCTAGCCACCTTACGCCATCAGCCGCCTCTGTCCCATCGCCCATGCCTCTGCCACCACCTACTCCACCGGCCATACCCTGCAAAAACGAAGCAAACAAGCAAGACAAAAAAAAAAGAAATAGCAAAAGTAATAATAAAAACTTGTAAAAGATGGCTATAAAAAGCCATTCAAAAATCATGTAAAGAGGTTGGATTTTTGAGGAAGCAATACAAACAATGAATCTCACTTTTTCAGCACAGAACAGCCTAGAAACAAGAAAAATACAGCAAGCATTGAAGGAAATAAACTGATTCTAAAGGCTAAGGTCCCATTTCTTTCCCTTTTATTTTTTCTTTCAATATTCGACTACACATACATATATATTTTTATTTTTTTTCTTTTCTAAATAAAAACAGTATATATAGTTATATATATAAACAGAATATAAATAAAAAATAAAAAAAATTACCTTTTTCATTTTCCGACCACCGTGCGCGGTGGCCGACGATGATTCCCTTCGCCGGAGTACATACCTGCAGAGAGAAAACAAAATGGGGAAAAAGAAATTTTTTTTAAAACAAGCTGGAAGTGATTTTTTTTAAAAATTTTTGGCCTTAAATAGGCCTATAAAACTACGTCGTTTTGGGCAAGTCACTTAAGCACCAAAACGACGTCGTTTTGATGCAACCCGGTCCGACCCGACCCAAACCCGCTTAGGATCCGCGTGTTTTTGACGGAAGGGCTAATTGCACTTTTAGTCATTCCGCTTTTTTATAGCCTTATAATTCAATTTTTCGTATTTTTAATTTTTGCCCAGAAATTTAGTTTTTTGTTTCATTTTGGTCCCACTGCTGCTGTGAGTTTTAGGCTGAATGGTTTATTGCCCTATCTAGTCCCTTTTATTTGTCTGCGCGTGTAATTTAGTCCTTTCCCCTTTATTTCCTTTTAAATTTGCTCTAAAACTTTGTTATTAGTTCAATTTTAGTCCTTTCTTATTTATTTTGTTTCTTTATTAAATATTATTATTATTTCTAATATTATTAATATTATCAATATTATTATTATTATTTATATATTAGTGTATGTTTTCATTATACATGCATACGTATATATATATATATATATATGGTATTATTTTTAGTTACTTTATTTCATATTGTTAATATTAGTATTATAATATTATATTCATCATTAATATTAGTATATATTTTACTATATATGTATATATATACTTTTTATATAGTATTATCGTTTCTATTATTATATTTATTATTATACTTATTATTTTTGCTATTATTATTTTTTTTATCATTATTATATGTATATACATATAGATGTTTTTAAGTACTTATTATAAATAGATTATTTTCTCATTATATTACTACGTATATTATTTTTACTCATTTCTTCGCTTTTTTATTATTAT
This sequence comes from Gossypium longicalyx, assembly GCA_025698465.1. Lineage (NCBI taxonomy): Eukaryota > Viridiplantae > Streptophyta > Magnoliopsida > Malvales > Malvaceae > Gossypium > Gossypium longicalyx. Next base: position 93,109,449 of record CM047000.1, on the reverse strand, counting down.
TTTAATACTCTTATATTATGTATATATTCTTTCTAATATCCTATTATTCATATATTTTATTATATTATATATATATTTTCTAATATCGTATTTTGTACATGTTATTATTATATCTATTTTTATCCCTATTATGTTTATTATTAATATTAGTATATGTATTTTATTATAGGAGTATATATATTCTTTTTATATGGTATTATTTGCATATATCGTTATATTTATTATTATACTTATTATTTTTCACTATTATTACTTACTATTTTATTTTGATATTATTATGTATTATTTGATATACATGCATCTTTTTGTTATTACTCTTATTATCATTATTAGTACATGTCCATTACATATGTGGATGTTTTAATACGTATAAGTACATAGTCATGTAGTGCCATTAGCATATATATAATATATATTTTTTTTGTTATTAATATTGCTGATATATGTTGTATATGTTCATTTTTAGGTTATGTATATATATTTTATGTATATATATTTTGTATTACTATGTATACATACTTTTAATATTATATTTCACATGTATATTCTTAACATCATATTATTATGTATATCATGTACAAATTTTTAATATTTTATTACATATATATTCTTATATATTATACGTATATTTTAGTACTATGCTTTATATATCTATGTCTTTTCATACCATACTATGTATATATTATTTATTATTTATTATTAATATTAGTACATATATTTCGATGCAATATACATATATATATACTTTTTATTAGTATTATTTTTGTATATCGTATTATTCATTATTATACATGTATAAATATATAGATATTTTTAGTATTTATTATAATACTTTTCTTATTATTTATATATGTTCTTTAAAATATCATAGTCTTCATGTATTTTATTATATATGTATATTGTACATGTTCATTTTAAATATATTATGTATATGTGTATATATATATATATATATATATATTAGTACTTATATTTAGTATTATTATGTAAACATCTTTCATCCCTATATACATACATTTTTCATAAGTACATACTTTAACATTAATAGTTACGTATTTTTCTTATCACTTCATAAATATTTCAAATATTATATGTAGTATATTTCCAACATTATTACTATATATATGTATAAGTATATATATTGTGTTCTCGTATTTGATACTATTGTTATATTTAATATCGCGTGCATTGTCATTGTCTTTAATATTATTGTCGTATGTATTATGTGCCTTGATGTATTTCCAACTATTATCTTTCGTTTCTCGCCCATTTTTATACATTACCTCGTTGTCCATTATTTTAAAACGTTGATTCGTGTCTTTATTTATTTCAATAATCAAGGCAACGTACCGATTTAAACACTATGTCATCGATTTCATCGCTATGTTGGGTGAATATCAATCGACTCGTGTTAAAACGTATGTCCTTCTCAAAAATAAAAAAACTTAAAGATTTCTCGTGTTTTGATTGGATCACGATTCAATGTTATTTTAAACTTGCAATTTTGAAAATTAAGACAACGCTTGTTTAATAAGATACCAATTTTGGGCGTCACGAGGGTGCTAATACCTTCCTCATGCGTAACCGACTCCCGGACCCCCATTTTCTCTGGATTTTGACGTAGACCGAAACCCGACCTTCATTTTTGTTCAAGAATCAATTTTCTTTTTAAAAAAAAAGGCGATTTATTAGGTGTCCGATCACACCTAAAAAAAGATCGGTGGCGACTCCTTTTTTTTATTTAATAAAACCGAAAGTTGGTTTTTAAATGATTAATAAATCGCCACAATTAGCGACCGAGCTAAATTTTTACGTCGCTACAACATAGATGTGACTGACTCTTAAAAGCTTGTATTAGTAGATAGTACAACGGATGACTCCTAAAAGATAAGACCTAAGCAGAATAGATCTTGAATCTGTTTATGGGTTTATTTTCTTATGATGTTCATAGTGTGGCATACCTAAATCCTGAGTAGAAGGGGAACTATGTATGCGTGACTCATACACTTTGATGTAAGTAAAAGCCTGAGTTCAAATAGATAAGGAACCGAAAGCTAGTGCATTGAGTGTATGACTTCTGTAGTATGTAGCACCATTCACAGCAGTGGAATTCATAGCCCAAAACATAAGTAAATGATATCCTCTCATTGGCATTACATGATTGATGAAATGTAAACATGGTCACAGGTTATACATCTTTGTGATGGATGACCTGATCACTATTTGATAGTGATTGACTTTTCATGAAGGAAGATGTAACAGTTACCATGAGATAAAATAAGAACATATTGGGAGAACGGATATTAATCCAAAGAGATCAATGATATCCTATGAGGGTAACACACTAATGACAAGGTCATTAGACGAGTACTGAATACGTCATTGGGGAGAGCTCAATCACGATATTATAGTGGAATGACTTCATGACTAAATGAGTTTATAATTAGTAGGCGAAAAGCCGGAACTTAATTATAACTCATTTGAGCCTCAACTACATATGTCCAATTGGTCCCTCCACTAACTCGTTGAAACTATAAATGAATTACGTGTTTGAATAAAAATGAATAGAATGAATAGAAAAAGAGAAATGAGAAACATTCAGGAATGATTATGGTTTTATTCGAAATGGAGAAATTGAATCATTTGGAAATGAATGTAGGTTTTCAAAAATGAAAATGAAAATGAAAATGAAAATGAAAATGAAATGGAATTGGAAATTTGCAATCATATATAGGATTACTTAAAAAATTATGAAAGAATGAGTTTATGTTTTTGGACTGTTTAGAAGCCTGAAAATGAAAATAAATCATTCAGTCATAGTGAACATGTTGAGTTGTGACATATTAAACATATTTTTTCGAAATTTTACTAGGAGCAAAATCATCAAAGTTTTATTAATGGTAAACTCGTCAAAATTTTGTTGGGGGTAAACCAGGGATGATAATTTTTTTTTATATATAAACATTAATGTTTATTTTAGGAAATAGAAAAATTGAATTGGGTTGGATCATATTACAGAGTACTGGGTCAAAAAAAGGTCTAGAAAGTACCCATAATTGAACCTGATGTGAAAGAAGCTCAAACCCTTCATATAACATGAAGGGGGTAACAACCCTAGTAGAAATACAATTGTGAGTAGCTTACCCTCTCCTACTCTAAGTATGTAACACCCCCTACCCGTACCCATTGTCGGAATAGGGAACGACGTATTACCGGAGTTTACTGAACATTTTCAGATAATTTTGAGTAATTTATTATTCATATTTTGAAAATAAACATAACGTCTCTCTATTGGGCCATCGAAGCCCCAAACATACATTAGAAACCAACCGAAATTAAATCGGAATCACATAATCTTTTTATTTTCTTTTTCTTTGTTGCAAAATCTTAAATTATATTTTCATCTAAGTACTTACCATTTTAATGCTCCTTAAACATGTTACCATTCAATCAATAGCTTGGCACTTGTCTAAGCGTGAAATAACATCACTATTAGTATACTTGCACATATTTCATATAAATTCAACATTGATATACTTATTTTCTCGACATAAATTATCTTTACTTACATAATTTCCTTGTATCAACATATCAAAGATAATCATATATGTACATGTCATGAAACACATCATTCTCTTACCGTTTCTTCATAAATATATATCAATCATTTCATTATATCAATAATTCATGCTCCATCATTTCCACATATTTTATGTATATTTATTCCGGTAATAGTTTATATCAAACTTAACATAAATTATATTTCATGTACTTATACTTATTTCGTTTATCTATCCTCATAATTATTTCATCCAACTATTTTGTATATATATATATATCTATATGACCAGTTATTGTAAACATTTCACACTACCATTTCATATATCCATTCGTCATCTGATATATATATTACCTGAATATCAATTGTTTAATAGATGTCATAGCGTCTCCTATCCACAGTCTTATTTATCTTTGACATGATGCCATAGTGTCTTTCCACTATGGTCTTACTCATTTTCTGTATTGTTGCCATGGTATCTTTCAACCATGGTCTTGTTCATTTCATGTCACGTTGCCATGGTATCTTTCAATCATGGTCTTATTCATTTCATATCACGTTGCCATGGTATCTTTCAACCATGGTCTTACTCATTCCTCGTCAAGTTGCCATGGTATCTTTCAACCATGGTCTTACACATTTCATATCATGTTGCCATGGTATCTTTCAACCATGGTCTTACACATTTCATATCATGTTGCCATGGTTTCTTTCAACCATGGTCTTAGTCATTTCATATCATGTCAGAAAGCACACTCCCGCGAACCTCATCCTTACAATGGGATTACGATCCGAGCTAAATCCGCGCAGCGACAATTACTCTAATGAGCTTGGATCCGAATTACAGTCAGGCTAAATTCAGACCTAATTCGGATTACCCGTCCGGGCTAAATCCATTTTACACGTATTCTTCGGGAGGGCTATATCAGAATAGGATCACCCGTCTGGGCTAGATCATTTTTACCGTCAATTCCTTTTCCAATGATCCATTGAATTCCATTCCATTTGACCGGAATTTATTTTTAATTTATATCGAATATTATCAATATTTCATCAATTATCATGTATTAAACATTCAAATCATATTTTCATCACATAACCACATATTTCAAGTATTTAAAAATATAATTCAAGTTACACAAACTTACCTCATTGCTTGTTTGTGTTTATAATTTCATTAATCTGATATCTTTTCTTTTCCACAATCAAGTCTCGTATTTGAGTCGTCCGAATCTTTATAAATAAATTTGATCATCATTTTTGTTTGTTTCATATTCTAATGTATTTAATTAATGCTCTAGGCAAAATTACCATTTTGCCCATAAACTTTTAATTAATGACAATTTCGTCCTTAGAGTCAGGAAAATACAATTGTTGCAATTTAATCCTTATTTCCAGCTATTATTCTCATACATATTGATAACAGTCCATGAATTCTATAAAATATCAAAATTTTCCATAATTTCAACACTTTTCAATTTAATCCCTAAAACATGTTTTCCCCCGATCTTGAACTAAATTAATAATTTCATTCAATTTTGTAATTTAAATAATAAAATAATTCATTTCATGCAATTTGATCATTTTTGATATTTTTTACAAAATTGCCTATAAATTTTTACTTTTATTCAATTTAGTCCCTGAGCCTAAAACATGCAAATTACTGATGCTAGATGAATATTCATACATATTTTTCCTCCTCCTCCTCTCCATTCCACATCCTTAATGTATATAACACACTTGTAAGTAACATTATCTATAATTTTTATTATTTACTTTTATGAATATTCAAGCTGTCCATCTGTGTCATAGTCACTAAATTATTTATATCTGGAGCTATAGAACTCAAAATTAAGATCCGCTAATTTTATCTGAAACTAGACTTATATATCTTTTTACCATGAAATTTTTAGAATTTTTAGTTTAGCCAATAAGTACAGTTTATTCTTTAAAATCACCTCTATTCTGCTGTCTCACAATTCTGACCCTTATTCACTAAAAATTAATTATCTCTTCATACAGAATTCGGATGATGTTCCCGTTTGATTCTATTGAAAATAGACTCATTCAATATTCTAGACATATAAATTTAATCCAATAATTATTTTTATTCAATTCTTTATGATTTTTTCAAAGTCAGAACAGGGGAACTCGAATTCATTCTGACCTTGTCTCACAAAATTCATTATATCTCATGATTTATAGATCCATTGCTTACACCGTTTCTTCTATGAGAAACTAGACTCAATAAGATTTAATTTAATATTTTATTAATCCTATAATTAGATTTCTACAATTTTTTATGATTTTTCAAATTTAGACTACTGCTGCTGTCCAAAACTGTTTTAGTGCAAGATATTAATTACCATGTTTATAACACCCTTATTTTGTTTTTTTACACTATTTCTCATCACTTTCTCTTATTTTCTCTTCACTAACATATCAAGAATATAGGACATTATGTAAGAAAACTCTACATTAATATCAATCCCATGCTTTTTCAATAATATCAAACTTAAAAATATATTGAAGTCATGATGTTCTTACCTTGTTCTAATCTTCATCTTGATTTTCTCACTTCTCCAGCTTCTATTCCTTGAATCCAATTTGATATTCTAACTCCCCATAGTCTCCTTAACATTTTTCTCTCTTGGTAGCTATGGAAATTCTTTTGATTTCTAGGTGAAAATAATAAATTTTTTGGTGGAAGGACTAAATTGTAAAGAAAAGAAAACTTTCTTTCTTTTCTTCTCTTCAAACGTTTGCATGCATATGCATGGAAAGATGATGAGAATTCTTCTCTTTCCTTCTTTATATACTTAATTTGGTAAAATTGCCATTTAGTCCCTCATAATTTTTCACCTTATTCAATTTGGTCCTAATTCATCCATTTTCCTTAGTCTCTAGATCATTCTACCCTTAAAATATTTGCACTATTGGTCCTTCAACTTTTTCATATTTACACTTTAACCCCTCAAATTTTGAGTATTTACTCTTGTGCAACAAGACTTTTCTCATCTTTACAATTTAGTCCTTTCTTGAATTAATATATCATAATATACTTCCCAAGGTTGACACAACTCAAAGTTTTCCTTTTTGTCACTTTATTTTCTTATTTTACTATATCAAGGATAATATCTTACTGTAAAAATTTTTGGGGTATTATAAAGTAAGATGTTGTTTTTCTATTTAAAATATACTTCTATAACTCTACAAGGGTTCTACCTTCTATTCTTATAAATAGATGGCACCAGTAGAACTATTTAAACAAATTTTGAAAGATTGTCATTCTACCGAAAAATAGAGAAAATTTATTCTCAACTTTTAAATGTATTTTTCTAGAATATAATTTTTTTCAGTTTTTATTAAAGAAGAGAGAATTTCTGTTTTCACCCTAAAAGGAAAACTTTTTCAAGTTCTGTGTTTTAGTTCAGTTGGTTCAAGCCCACACTTGAAGTAGTTCGTGGTACGAGAATAACGGAGAAGATTGTTTGGTTGAAAGCCGAAAAACACCAAAGATCTACTTATTCGAAAATGCAGGTACGTATTCGGTTAAAGTTTGCTGCTATAAATATCATAAACATAACCCTCACTTAAGTAGCGCTTCGTTACTATAACTTTTGAGAATTACTTGCATTTACTCCAAACCACTTCCAATTCATCAAACACCGCCCACAACTCCAAATGGAGAACCGATGTGATGCTAAAATCTTGCGAAACCCAATAATCGAAAAATTAGTGATAAATATATAAACTTGAATAATTGATTTTTGTTAATACTTTACATATAAATTATATTTATTGATTTTTAAGTCAACAATTTAACATCAATATTAAGTATTATTATTCAATCAAATTAACGTATTAATTTACATAAAGCACAATACTTAAATTTGAACAAATTGAAGTAAGAGGACTTCTTTGTCGATTTTTATAAAGTCAAAAGACAAAGATTCATTGTATTATTTACAAAACAAAATAGACACACGTATATGAATATAAATATGATAATAATATCTCCTTTCTCTTGTACAAATATTCACCCTGTTTTTACATCAACAAAATATAAGCAAGACTTTAGTATTTATGTTACAGTTTAGTGGGAGGGGTGTTAACGTCACAACTTGAGTCCTACACTTTGAGATGCCAACACAAATGACTTTCAACATATTAAACTTCTAGAGCATCGTAAAACACCAGATTCACTTGTCAATTCCTTAACAGATCCAGCATTGACAACTTTAAAATTTTGTTCTTGGTTATAATTAGGCTTAGCTCCACCTACACCTGTTTGCTTACTAAAAGATGCTCCATTTTTAAATACATCCCCTACTGAATAAAATTTCCAAAAACCTTTCTCTCCTTTTCTCCATGTTATCTCTTTGTTCCCAATATCATTAGGAGCGATGAAAAAATTGGCTTCACTCTTGATGCTAGGGCTCATGCTACCACCAATAGCGTATTGTTCCAACCCTTGGTAGAAATTATTCGCTACGTGTGCATATCCATGGCGAACTATGCAATATAATTTAACATATAATAATTTCAAATAATTCATGTAAATATGCATTAAAAAACATAAAGCTCACCTATCCATAATTATTATTTACCTTGGCATTCTTTGGTTGCACTTAGGTCCGAAATGGTTGAAAATGACAGTGACCTTCATGTTTTTGTCTCTCAAATGACCATCGTTGTGTCCGAGGAGCATAACTTTGTCTTGGTTCTTGAACCAGTTGTTCGACACGGTGATATTGGTGGAACCGCGAGTGACATCGAGGAGGCCGTCTTGGCACTCATACAATGTGTTATGATCAATCCACACTTTTTTTGCGGTGACCAATCTTATAGCGTCTCCATCCATTTGGCCTAAAAGGATTACCTTCGCATTTGGATCCATCACAGTGCTAGGTGGTTGGGCCTTGCAATGGTGGATGCGAAGCCCATGGATGATAATATTGGTTGCTTGGTACACCAACAGGCACCCAGCTCCAGTTATGTAGACATCGACACCACGACTGTCGATGGTAGTGAAGCTGCTTAAAAGAAGTGGTCTTTGGAGTATGATGGTCATGCTAATTTTAAATGTGATCCATACTTTTCCTTTGATCATTGTGGTTCCATAACGAAGGGTCCCTGATTTAGGACTCAAAGGGTCATCGGAAGGATCAGTAACCTTGTATTTCACGACGTCTTTACCAATGTTGTTGATCATTTTGCCGGCAAAACCAACGGAGCATTTGGCCAATTGTTGTCGTTGACTCCGCCAAAAAGGGTTCCCTCTCCAACATTTATCAATTACATTCATATTAGCCAAACTCGAACTAGGACTTGCCATTAGAATGACCATGAAAAGGGCCAATGTGAAGCAACATGATAATGTTGTAGCCATTGTTGTACTCGTTTTTTGAGTAGAAGATGGAAGAATAAGGAGAGATTATTGATAGTTTTATATGGCAAAAAAATTACCAAATTTGAGAGTTAAAAAATTTGTTCATAATGTTACGAGGTGAATGTTGTTTTTGTTTTTATCGGATGCAAATAGTTTGGGCTACTTTGTTAGTAACTAACGTGTTTTTTGTTAAGACAAAAAATTGTTCATTTGTTTATTTTTGGTGAATTTTTACTAGTGGTCATTGTACTATGCATAAGTTGCGTATGTAATTTGTATACTGAGTGTATTCTAATTTGGTCAATTAGGCCCTGTGATTTTAGAATTTTAAAATTTCAATCATGAACCAAATGGTAGACGTTACATTCATTAAGTTATATTTTGCTATTTCTAAAATTGTTTGTGACAAAAATATTATCACAAGTATAATGTTATGTCAATTTTTTATTTTCACATAATACTCATAAACATGTCACAAATGGATTTAACAACTATCGTTTGAATTAGGGTTGAAATTTAAAAATTCAAAAAGTGTAGAGACTAAAAATGATTAAATTGGATAATAAAGACTAAACCTATAACTTAAATATATATTATGAGACAAATAACAAAATTAGGCCTAATGGATTTAAATGTTACCGTTTGTGTTAAAATTTTCAAAATTCAAATTTATCTAATTAAAATATAAGGACTAAATTTATAATTTAAGCATAGTATATGGAGTAATAACAAAAATGATTTTTTTATACAAAAATGTTCTTTTCTTTATACTAACAAAGGAAAGGGTGTATTTAGGATTGTTTCGTTAGTCAAAGTAAAAAAAAAAAAAAACAAAATGTGGCCAAATTTGAGAGTTAGTTTCATTAAAAATAAAATTTTGTTATTTCTTAATTTAAAATTTAAAATTTAATTATTACAAATATTTGTATTTTCTACCCGAATTCACTAACTATCAAATATATTTATTTGAGTGTCTTGATGGTATGATTAAGTTCATAATAATTTCAATCTATGGTGGTATGATTAAATCAATATATTGATGGTAAATTTTGACTAGAAAATCTTTGGATGGTTTATAAAATACATAAAAGATTACATAAATAAGGGTAAATTGCATAAATAGTCATTTAATTATTAAAAAATTTATTTTTGGTACTAAAAATAGTTTACAATTTAAGCGCACGCATTATATAGTTTGATCAATTTGGTCACTCCCATAAAAATTGCAGACAGAAAACACATGTGGATTTTTTTTATAAAATGTAATAATATTTAAAAGTCTCGGCATAAAAAAAAATCTAGCTTGGATTTATGTTCACAATTTTAACTGGAGTGTCCAAATTAATTAAATTATGTAATGTGAGTGTCTAAATTGCAAGTTTTTTTGAAGTCCACATTAACCTTCTATGATGTGCATGATCCATGCTAATTTAATATAAATTAAGAAATAGTAGTGGTGGTGAGATTAATGTTATGGTTGCATGATCAATTTTGGACTTATTATAGATTTCACTTGGTACCTGCTCAAGTTTAACCTCCCATTGCCATTGTAACTAAAGGCAAATTTGTCGGGATAGGTAGAGAATTTGGTCCCAATATTTGAAAATTTTCAATTTAGCCTCTTTATAAATCGAGAAATTATAAATTAATATATATAGTGAAATTGTACTTTAACCTTAAAAAAATGAAAATTTTGTAAAACAATCCTCTTATAAATAAAAATTATAAATTAATATATAATAAAATTGCACTTTAACCTCCCTAAGAATGAAAAAAAAAAGTTATTTAATCACTTTAGAAACGATGAGATTATAAATTAATGCATAATAAACTTATATTTTGGATCTATGAAAAATTATAATTAAATTTCCAACTTGATAATTTTTTTTTTCAAATTTGCCATTGCTTGTGGTATGAATCGCATATTAACATGCCGTACCAATGAATAAACATGTCCCCCACTTGAGCAGCGCCTCGCTACTATCACTCTCGAGAATTACTTGACTTTACTCCAAACTAGAGTTGTTCACGATTAGGTTGGGCCAACCTGAAAAATGAGAGGGTTTGTACAAAAAATTGGTTCGAAAAATGGGCTTGGGCAAAAAAAAAGACCCGTTTAGAAAATGAGATAGGCCTCGGGTAAGGTTTTTGGCCCAGACCCAACCCGACCCAAACTTTCAAAAAAAATAAACCCAGCTATTTTTCCATGTTTTACTATTGCTTTCCCACTATTTTACTACCATTTCACTACTATGTTACTACTATTTTGTTGTTAATGTTTGGATATTGTATAACACTTGTTTTATTGTTAATTTTGCTACTATTTTAGAGTTATTTGCTTATTAAGTTGCACTTATTTTAGTATTGTTTAAGTATAAAGACTTTTTTTAACTCATTTTCAATTTTTTAGAAAACATTTATTTTAATATTTTTAATGTATTTGGTGTATTATATTTTTAAATTTTTATATAAAAAAATAAAATTAAAAAAATAATATGAATTAGGCCAAACCAGGCTTGAGTCTTAACATTTTTATCTGGACCAAACTTGCACAAAAGATCTAAGCTACTTTTTAGGGATCCAACCCGGACCTAAAGTTTTGTTAGTCCAAGCCATGTACAACTCTCCTCCAAACCACTTCCAATCCATCAAACACCGCCCACAATTCCAAATGGAGAGCCAATGTGATGCCAAAGTCTTGCTAAACCCAATAATAAAAAAATTAGTGATAAATATATAAACGTGAATGGTTGATTTCAAAATAACTTATGAATTTACATAAAGCACAATAATTGAATTTTAACAAATTAAAATAAGAGGACTTCTTTGTGGATTTCTATAAAGTAAAAAAGACTTAAGATTCATTTATTATTTACAAAACAAAACAGACACACATATATGAATATCAATATGATAATAATATCTCCTTTCTCTTGTACAAATATTCACCCTGTTTTTACATCAACAAAATATAAGCAAGACTTTAGTATTTATGTTACAGTTTAGTGGGAGGGGTGTTAACGTCACAACTTGAGTCCTACACTTTGAGATGCCAACACAAATGACTTTCAACATATTAAACTTCTAGAGCATCGTAAAACACCAGATTCACTTGTCAATTCCTTAACAGATCCAGCATTGACAACTTTAAAATTTTGTTCTTGGTTATAATTAGGCTTAGCTCCACCTACACCTGTTTGCTTACTAAAAGATGCTCCATTTTTAAATACATCCCCTACTGAATAAAATTTCCAAAAACCTTTCTCTCCTTTTCTCTATGTTATCTCTTTGTTCCCAATATCATTAGGAGCGATGAAAAAATTGGCTTCACTCTTGATGCTAGGGCTCATGCTACCACCAATAGCGTATTGTTCCCACCCTTGGTAGAAATTATACGCTACGTGTGCATAGCCATGGCGAACTCTGCAATATAATTTAACATATAATAATTTCAAATAATTCATGTAAATATGCATTAAAAAACATAAAGCTCACCTATCCATAATTATTATTTACCTTGGCATTCTTTGGTTGCACTTAGGTCCGAAATGGTTGAAAATGACAGTGACCTTCATGTTTTTGTCTCTCAAATGACCATCGTCGTGTCCGAGGAGCATAACTTTGTCTTGGTTCCTGAACCAGTTGTTTGACACGGTGATATTGGTGGAACCGCGAGTGACATCGAGGAGGCCGTCTTGGCACTCATACAATGTGTTATGATCAATCCACACTTTCTTTGCAGTGACCAATCTTATAGCGTCTCCATCCTTTTGGCCTATAGGGATTACCTTCGCATTTGGACCCATCACAGTGCTAGGTGGTTGGGCCTTGCAATGGTGGATGCGAAGCCCATGGATGATTATATCAGTCGCTTGGTACACCAACAGGCATCCAGCGCCAGTTATGTGGACATCGACACCACGACTGTCGATGGTAGTGAAGCTGCTTAAAAGAAGTGGTCTTTGGAGTATGATGATCATGTTATTTTTGAATGTGATCCAAACTTTTCCTTTGATCATTGTGGTTCCATAACGAAGGGTCCCTGATTTAGGACTCAAAGGGTCATCGGAAGGATCAGTAACCTTGTATTTCACGACGTCTTTACCAATGTTGTTGATCATTTTGCCGGCAAAACCAACGGAGCATTTGGCCAATTGTTGTCGTTGACTCCGCCAAAGAGGGTTCCCTCTCCAACATTTATCGATTACATTCATATTAGCCAAACTCAAACTAGGACTTGCCATTAGAATGGCCATGAAAACAGCCAATGTGAAGCAACAAGATAATGTTGTAGCCATTGTTGTACTCTTTTCTTGAGTGGAAGATGGAAGAATAAGGAGAGATTATTGATGGTTTTATACAGCAAAAAAATTGCCTAATTTGAGAGTTAAAAAATTTGTTCATAATGTTACGAGTTGAAGGTTATTAAAAAAAAAACTGCTGTTTTTCAGTGTTTTACTGCAGTTTTCCCACTATTTTGCTACCATTTCACTATTATGTTGCTATTATTTTGTTGTTAATGTTTGGATATTATATAACACTTGTTTTATTATTAATTTTGCTACTATTTTTGAGTAATTTGCTTGTTAAGTTGCACTTATCTTAGTATTATTTAAGTATAAAGACTTTTTAAAACACATTTTTAATTTGTTAGAAAACATTTATTTTAATATTTTTAACGTATTTGGTGTATTATATTTTTAAATTTTTTATATAAAAAATAAAATTAAAAAAATAATATGGGTCAAGCTAGACCAAGCCCAAGTTTTAACATTTTTTTTCGGACCAAACTTGGACAAAAAATCTAAACTATCTTTTTGGGATCCAGCCCGAACCTAAAGTTTTGTTAGTCCCGCCATGTACAACTCTCCTCCAAACCACTTCCAATCCATCAAACACTGCCCACAATTCCAAATGAAGAATCGATGTGACGCCAAAATCTTGCTAAACCCAATAATCGAAAAATTAGTAATAAATATATAAACTTGAGTGGTTAATTTCAAAATAACTTATGAATTTACATAAATCACAATAATTGAATTTTAACAAATTAAAAGAAGACAAAGATTCATTTATTATTTATAAAACAAAACAAACACACATATATGAATATCAATATGATAATAATATCCCCTTTCTCTTGTACAAATATTCACCTTGTTTTTACATGAAACAAAATATAAGTAAAGCGTTAGCATTTATTTTACAATTTAGTGGGAAGGTGTTAACGTCACAACTCTAGTCCTACACTTTGAGATGCCAACACAAATGACTTTCAACATATTAAACTTCTGGAGCATCGTAAAACACCAGATTCACTTGTTAATTGCTTAACAGATCCAGCATCAACAACCTTAAAATTTTGTTCTTGGTTATAGTTAGGCTTAGCTCCACCTACACCTGTTTGCTTACTAAAAGATGCTCCATTTTTAAATACATCCCCTACCGAATAAAATTTCCATAAACCTTTCTCTCCTTTTCTCCATGTTACCTCTTTGTTCCCAACATCATTCGGAGCGACGAAAAAATTGGCCTCACTCTTGATGCTGGGGCTCATGCTACCACCGATGGCGTATTGTTCCCACCCTTGGTAGAAATTGTTCGCTACGTGTGCATATCCATGGCGCACTCTACAATGTAATTTAATATATAAAAATTTCAGATAATTCATGTAAATATGCATTAAAAAACATGGAGCTCACCGATCCATAATTGTTATTTACCTTGGCATTCTTTGGTTGCACTTAGGTCCGAAATGGTTGAAAATGACAGTGACCTTCATGTTTTTGTCTCTCAAATGACCATCGTCGTGTCCGAGGAGCATAACTTTATCTTGGTTCCTAAACCAGTTGTTCGACACGGTGATGTTGCTAGAACCGCGAGTGACATCGAGGAGGCCATCTTGGCACTCATACAATGTGTTATGATCGATCCACACTTTCCTTGCAGTGACCAATCTTATAGCATCTCCATCCATTTGGCCTAAAGGGATCACCTTCGCGTTTGGACCCATCACAGTGCTAGGTGGTTGGGCCTTGCAATGGTGGATGCGAAGCCCATGGATGATTATATCAGTCGCTTGGTACACCAACAGGCATCCAGCGCGCCCGATTATGTGGACATCGACACCACGACCGTCGATGGTAGTGAAGCTGCTTAAAAGAAGTGGTCTTTGGAGTATGATGATCATGTTATTTTTGAATGTGATCCATACTTTTCCTTTGATCATTGCGGTTCCATAACGAAGGGTCCCTGATTTAGGACTCAAAGGGTCATCGGAAGGATTAGTAACCTTGTATTTCACGACGTCTTTACCAATGTTGTTGATCATTTTGCCGGCAAAACCAACGGAGCATTTGGCCAATTGTTGTCGTTGACTCCGCCAAAGAGGGTTCCCTCTCCAACATTTATCGATTACATTCATATTAGCCAAACTTGAACTAGGACTTGCCATTAGAATGACCATGAAAAGGGCCAATGTAAAGCAACATGATAATGTTGTAGCCATTGTTGTACTCATTTTTTGAGTGGAAGATGGAAGAATAATGAAAGATTATTGATGGATTTATACTGCAAAAAAAAAAAAAAAAAAAACAAATTTGAGAGTTAAAAAATTTGCTCATAATGTTACGAGGTGAATGTTATTTTTGTTTTTATCGGATGCAAATAGTTTGGGCTACTTTGTTAGTAACTAACTTGTTTTTTTGTTGAGACAAAAAATTGTTCATTTGTTTATTTTTAGTGAGTTTTTACTAGTGGTTATTGTACTATGCATAAGGTGCATATTTAATTCCAATAGTGAGTGTATTCTAATTTGGTCAATTAGGCTCTATGATTTTAGAATTTTAAAATTTCAATCATGGACCAAATGGTAGACATTACATTCATTAAGTTATATTTTGCTACTTCTTAAATTGTTGGTGACAAATAGATTATTACAAGTATAATATCATGTCAATTTGTTATTTTCACATAATACCCATAAACATGTCACAAATAGATTTAACAACTACCGTTTCAATTAGGATTGAAATTTAAATATTCAAAAAGTATAGAGAGATTAAACCTATAACTTACATATATCATGAGACCAATAACAAAATTAAGCCTAATGGATTTTTTTTATAACATGCCTAATGGATTTAAATGTTACCGTCTATGTCAAAAATTTCAAAATTCAAATTGACTTAATAAGGACTAAATTTATAATTTAAGCATAGTATATGGAGTAATAACAAAATTGATTTTTTTTAACAAAAATGTTTGTTTCTTTGTACTTACAAAGGAAAGAGTGTGTTTAGGGTTATTTCATTACTCAAGGTAAAAAAGCATGTGGCCAAGTTTGAGAGTTAGTTTCATTAAAAATAAAATTTTGATATTTCTTTAGTTTCATTAAAAATAAAATTTTGATATTTCTTAATTTTAAATTTAATTATTACAATTATTTGTATTTTCTATCCAAATTTACTAACTACCAAATATATTTATTTGAGTTCATAATAATTTCAATCTATGGTGGTATGATTAAATCAATATATTGATGGTAAATTTTGACTAGAAAATCTTTGGATGGTTTATAAAATACATAAAAGATTACATAAATAAGGGTAAATTGCATAAATAGTCATTTAATTATTAAAAAATTTATTTTTGGTACTAAAAATAGTTTACAATTTAAGCGCACGCATTATATAGTTTGATCAATTTGGTCACTCCCATAAAAATTGCAGACAGAAAACACATGTGGATTTTTTTTATAAAATGTAATAATATTTAAAAGTCTCTGGCATAAAAAAAAAATCTAGCTTGGATTTATGTTCACAATTTTAACTGGAGTGTCCAAATTAATTAAATTATGTAATGTGAGTGTCTAAATTGCAAGTTTTTTTGAAGTCCACATTAACCTTCTATGATGTGCATGATCCATGCTAATTTAATATAAATTAAGAAATAGTAGTGGTGGTGAGATTAATGTTATGGTTGCATGATCAATTTTGGACTTATTATAGATTTCACTTGGTACCTGCTCAAGTTTAACCTCCCATTGCCATTGTAACTAAAGGCAAATTTGTCGGGATAGGTAGAGAATTTGGTCCCAATATTTGAAAATTTTCAATTTAGCCTCTTTATAAATCGAGAAATTATAAATTAATATATATAGTGAAATTGTACTTTAACCTTAAAAAAATAAAAATTTTGTAAAACAATCCTCTTATAAATAAAAAATTATAAATTAATATATAATAAAATTGCACTTTAACCTCCCTAAGAATGAAAAAAAAAAGTTATTTAATCACTTTAGAAACGATGAGATTATAAATTAATGCATAATAAACTTATATTTTGGATCTATGAAAAATTATAATTAAATTTCCAACTTGTTATTTTTTTTTTTCGAATTTTCCATTGCTTGTGGCTGTAACTGCATATTAACATGCCGTACCAATGAATAAACATGTCCCCTACTTGAGCAGCGCCTCGCTACTATCACTCTCGAGAATTACTTGACTTTACTCCAAACTAGAGTTGTTCACGGTTAGGTTGGGCCAACCTGAAAATGAGAGGGTTTGTACAAAAAATTGGTTCGAAAAATGGGCTTGGGCAAAAAAAAAAAGACCCGTTTAGAAAATGAGATAGGCCTCGGGTAAGGTTTTTGGCCCAGACCCAACCCAACCCAAACTTTCAAAAAAAATAAACCCAGCTATTTTTCCATGTTTTACTATTGCTTTCCCACTATTTTACTACCATTTCACTACTATGTTACTACTATTTTGTTGTTAATGTTTGGATATTGTATAACACTTGTTTTATTGTTAATTTTGCTACTATTTTAGAGTTATTTGCTTATTAAGTTGCACTTATTTTAGTATTGTTTAAGTATAAAGACTTTTTTTAACTCATTTTCAATTTTTTAGAAAACATTTATTTTAATATTTTTAATGTATTTGGTGTATTATATTTTTAAATTTTTTATATAAAAAAATAAAATTAAAAAAATAATATGAATTAGGCCAAACCAGGCTTGAGTCTTAACAATTTTATCTGGACCAAACTTGCACAAAAGATCTAAGCTACTTTTTAGGGATCCAACCCGGACCTAAAGTTTTGTTAGTCCAAGCCATGTACAACTCTCCTCCAAACCACTTCCAATCCATCAAACACCGCCCACAATTCCAAATGGAGAGCCAATGTGATGCCAAAGTCTTGCTAAACCCAATAATCAAAAAATTAGTGATAAATATATAAACGTGAATGGTTGATTTCAAAATAACTTATGAATTTACATAAAGCACAATAATTGAATTTTAACAAATTAAAATAAGAGGACTTCTTTGTGGATTTCTATAAAGTAAAAAAAGACGAAGATTCATTTATTATTTACAAAACAAAACAGACACACATATATGAATATCAATATGATAATAATATCCCCTTTCTCTTGTACAAATATTCACCTTTTTTTTACATCAAACAAAATATAAGTAAAGTATTAGCATTTACTTTACAATTTAGTGGGAAGGGTGTTAACGTCACAACTGGAGTCCTACTCTTTGAGAAGCCAACACAAATTACTTTCAACATATTAAACTTCTGGAGCATCGTAAAACACCAGATTCACTTGTCAATTCCTTAACAGATCCAGCATTGACAACTTTAAAATTTTGTTCTTGGTTATAATTAGGCTTAGCTCCACCTACACCTGTTTGCTTACTAAAAGATGCTCCATTTTTAAATACATCCCCTACTGAATAAAATTTCCACAAACCTTTCTCTCCTTTTCTCCATGTTATCTCTTTGTTCCCAATATCATTAGGAGCGATGAAAAAATTGGTTTCACTCTTGATGCTAGGGCTCATGCTACCACCAATAGCGTATTGTTCCCACCCTTGGTAGAAATTATTCGCTACGTGTGCATATCCATGGCGCACTCTACAATGTAATTTAATATATAAAAATTTCAGATAATTCATGTAAATATGCATTAAAAAACATAGAGCTCACCGATCCATAATTGTTATTTACCTTGGCATTCTTTGGTTGCACTTAGGTCCGAAATGGTTGAAAATGACAGTGACCTTCATGTTTTTGTCTCTCAAATGACCATCGTCGTGTCCGAGGAGCATAAATTTGTCTTGGTTCCTGAACCAGTTGTTTGACACGGTGATATTGGTGGAACCGCGAGTGACATCGAGGAGGCCGTCTTGGCACTCATACAATGTGTTATGATCAATCCACACTTTCTTTGCGGTGACCAATCTTATAGCGTCTCCATCCATTTGGCCTAAAGGGATTACCTTCGCATTTGGACCCATCACAGTGGTAGGTGGTTGAGCCTTGCAATGGTGGATGCGAAGCCCATGGATGATTATATCAGTCGCTTGGTACACCAACAGGCATCCAGCGCCAGTTATGTGGACATCGACACCACGACTGTCGATGGTAGTGAAGCTGCTTAAAAGAAGTGGTCTTTGGAGTATGATGATCATGTTATTTTTGAATGTGATCCATACTTTTCCTTTGATCATTGTGGTTCCATAACGAAGGGTCCCTGATTTAGGACTCAAAGGGTCATCGGAAGGATCAGTAACCTTGTATTTCACGACGTCTTTACCAATGTTGTTGATCATTTTGCCGGCAAAACCAACGGAGCATTTGGCTAATTGTTGTCGTTGACTCCGCCAAAGAGGGTTCCCTCTCCAACATTTATCGATTACATTCATATTAGCCAAACTCGAACTAGGACTTGCCATTAGAATGACCATGAAAAGGGCCAATGTAAAGCAACATGATAATGTTGTAGCCATTGTTGTACTCGTTTTTTGAGTGGAAGATGGAAGAATAATGAAAGATTATTGATGGATTTATACTGCAAAAAAAAAAAAAACCAAATTTGAGAGTTAAAAAATTTGTTCATAATGTTACGAGGTGAATGTTATTTTTGTTTTTATCGGATGCAAATAGTTTGGGCTACTTTGTTAGTAACTAACGTGTTTTTTGTTAAGACAAAAAATTGTTCATTTGTTTATTTTTGGTGAATTTTCACTGGTGGTCATTGTACTATGCATAAGTTGCGTATGTAATTTGTATACTGAGTGTATTCTAATTTGGTCAATTAGGCCATGTGATTTTAGAATTTTAAAATTTCAATCATTAACCAAATGGTAGACGTTACATTCATTAAGTTATATTTTGCTATTTCTAAAATTGTTTGTGACAAAAAGATTATCACAAGTATAATGTTATGTCAATTTTTTATTTTCACATAATACTCATAAAAATGTCACAAATGGATTTAACAACTATCGTTTGAATTAGGGTTGAAATTTCTAAAATTGCACTTTAACCTCCCTAAAAATGAAAAAAAATTATTTAATCACTTTAGAAACAATGAAATTATAAATTAATGCATACTAAATTTATATTTTGGATCTATGAAAAATTATAATGAAAATTCTAGCTTATTAAAATTTTTTTCGAATTTGCCATTGGTTGTGGCTGTAACTACATATTAACGCGTCGTACCAATGAACAAACATGTCCCCCTGAGTTGTTCATGGTTGGGTCGGGCCAACCCGAAAAATGAGAGGGTTTGTGCAAAAATATTAGTTCGAAAAATAGGCTTGGGCAAAAAAACAAGACCGGTTTAGAAAACAGGATAGGCTTCAGGTAAGGTTTTTGACCCAGACCCAACCCAACCCAAATTTTCAAAAAAAAAACTGTTGTTTTTCAATGTTTTACTGCAGTTTTCCCACTATTTTGCTACCATTTTGCTATTATGTTGCTATTATTTTGTTGTTAATGTTTGGATATTATATAACACTTGTTTTATTATTAATTTTGCTACTATTTTTGAGTAATTTGCTTGTTAAGTTGCACTTATCTTAGTATTATTTAAGTATAAAGACTTTTTAAAACACATTTTTAATTTGTTAGAAAACATTTATTTCAATATTTTTAACGTATTTGGTGTATTATATTTTTAAATTTTTTTATATAAAAAATAAAATTAAATAAATAATATGGGTCAAGCTAGACCAAGCCCAAGTTTTAACATTTTTATTCGGACCAAACTTGGACAAAAAATCTAAACTATCTTTTTGGGATCCAGCCCGAACCTAAAGTTTTGTTAGTCCCGGCCATGTACAACTCTCCTCCAAACCACTTCCAATCCATTAAACACTGCCCACAATTCCAAATGAAGAATCGATGTGACGCCAAAATCTTGCTAAACCCAATAATCGAAAAATTAGTAATAAATATATAAACTTGAATGGTTAATTTCAAAATAACTTATGAATTTACATAAATCAAAATAATTGAATTTTAACAAATTAAAAGAAGACAAAGATTCATGTATTATTTATAAAACAAAACAAACACACATATATGAATATCAATATGATAATAATATCCCCTTTCTCTTGTACAAATATTCACCTTGTTTTTACATAAAACAAAATATAAGTAAAGCATTAGCATTTATTTTACAATTTAGTGGGAAGGTGTTAACGTCACAACTCTAGTCCTACACTTTGAGATGCCATCACAAATGACTTTCTGTAATGGCTTAAATTCAAGGTTATCAGAACAGTGGTTTCGTAACCACAAATCTGATTTAAAGAGAAATTTATTTCAATATTTTTGCTTGAAAATTGATATGATAGGAAAATCGTTTGAAAATATTAATAGAAAAATTTTACCGATTTAGTGATTAGTTAGAAAAAGAAATTATTGAAGAAATTGGGTAAAAACAAGGTATCGGGACCTTTATCTCGTAAAATCGAGTCGAAAATAATTTTATAAATATTTATAAAATGTTAGTAATGTGGTATTAAAATTTCGATAGAAAATTTTAATGTTTGGGTAGTCAATTAAATGAAAAGGACTAAATTGTAATAGGTGTAAAAGTTGCTAGAATGATTAAATAGCTTAAGAGTCTAATGAGAAAGGATTTAAAAGGCAATTAGACCCAAAATTTATTTGGGCTGGACGGCAACGGCATGAAATCAGCAGGGAATTTGATAAATTAAGGGCAAAATTGGAATATTGTAAAATTAACTAAATAAAGCTAGGACTAAATAGGAAATATCTAGATTTCTCTTCATTTCTCTTCAATTCCAGCAGCTAAAAATGCCATAGGAGGGTTCTCTAAGCTGGTATTTCATAATTTTTACACCAAGTGAGTTAATCCTTGCTTTTTCTTGTAATTTTTGTGTTTCTAAGACTTTTACAACTAGGTCCTACTATTAAATTCATTAGTTTCTCATAGAAGAAACAGTGTAAGCACTGAATTTGTAAATTTTGAGATATAATGAATTTTGTGAGACAATGTCAGAATGAATTCGGGTTCCCCTGTTCTGACTTTGAAAAATCATAAAAAATTGAAGAAAAATAATTAGGGGCTTAAATTTATATGTCTAGAATTCTTAATGAGTCTATTTTTAATAGAAATAAACGATAACATCATTTGAATCCTGTATGAAGAGATAATTAATTTTTAGTGAAGAAGGGTCAGAACTGTTAGACAGCAGAACAGGGGTGACTTTAAAGAATAAACTGTACTGATTGGCTAAACCAAAAATTCTGAAACTTTTATGGTAAGAAGATATATGAGTCTAATTTCGGGGAAAATTAACGGAACTTAATTTTGAGTTCCGTAGCTGGAGTTATAAATGATTTAGTGACTATGACGTAAGTAGACAGCTTTGAATGAACTATAAATAATAGTTGAATTATAGAGAATGTTGCATATGAACATGAAATGTATTAAATTGATAATTAAATTTATTTATTTAGATCCAGAAGATTCAAATACGAAGCTAGATCGAGGAAAGGAAAAAGTTCAGGATTAGTAGATTTGTGTACACAAACAAGTATCAAGGTAAGTTCATGTAACTTGAATTATATTCTTAAATGCTTGAAATGTATGTTATTGATGTGAATATGATTGGGATGTTCATTGTATGAAAATTGATAAAACATTGATATATTTGATAAAAATGGGAAGAAATCCTGGTTGAATGAAAGGAAAATTCGATGGATCTCTGAAAAGGAATTGACGGTAAAAAGGATCTAGCCCGGACGGGTGATCCTATCCTGATATAACCCTCGCGAAGAATATGTGGAAAATGGATTTAGCCGGACGGGTAATCCGAATTAGGGTGCAATTTAGCTTTGGACTGTAATTCGGATCCAAGCTCATTAGAGTAATTGTCATTGCAGAGGATTTAGCTCGACTGGTAATCCCGACAATACTCTATGAGTTTATATGACAGGATTTAGCTGGGTGGTAATCCCGTTGTAAGGATGAGGTTCGCGGGAGTGCTCTCTGAAATGGAAATGTGTGCACATGAATATGAATTGACGGACCCAGAAATGTACACTAAAAGTGTACCTCTGAAAATCCATTGAAATTCCGAGAAATTCAACGGGATAAATATAGAAAAATAACAAGGAAATAGAAATCATGGTATTGATGAGCTCATCAATCATGGTATATATTATTGGTACATGCAAATTATTGTACTAAATTGAATGTTGAGTTTGTGCATATTAGGGTAATAATGCATTGAATGGATATATAAATGTTATTTGTATTGTATTGAAAATATTAGGTAAGTATAATTCTTGTTACATGAGCTTACTAAGCACAAAGTGCTTACCTTGTTTCATTTTCCCCTGTTTTGTAGTGTTAAGAGCTCGGAGGTCGGATTTGGTCGGAGACACATCACACTATCAACCTCAGGATTTCGGTACATAAAGAAACTTTATTTTGGAAATCAAGGGCATGTATAAGCTAATAAAGTAAATGATTTTGTGAAATGAATGTAGAGTTAGCCATTGGTATGGTTAACAAACCTGGTTTTGGGTATGTGATAACGTTATTTTATATATATGCATGAATTTATCTTGAAAATATGTTGAATTGGATTGGTTAATATGGATTGTTTTTGGTTTAAAATTTCAGGGAAGGGTAGATATCTATAAAGGAGTTATATTGAGTTAAAAAAAATTTTAATTTGTAAATTCCGGTAATACTTCGTACCCTATTCTGGCAATGAATACGGGTAGGGGTATTACATTTATTGGTATCAGAGCTACGGTTTAGCCGGTTCTAGGACCGATGTAGCAAATACGAGATTAGCTATACATGCCATTTAAATTATTATTGATAGTGCGATATCTCCTGACCATTTAAATGTGTTTTTCTTATAGTAATGTGATCCGACCGAGCTCAATCCGAGGAAGCTGGGAGTCATGCTCCGGCTTCAGTACAAAGAGAAGAAACTAGCAGTAGAAGGCCCGAGACAGAGGGTCGAGGGGAGGAGGCAAAAACAGCCTTCTTTCAAATGAAGAATGAATGGTTTAATCAATACTTAAGAACTAACCCTGTAGTGCAGCAAGTTCAAGCTCCCACTCCTACTCCTCCACTGGTTCCTGAGATCCCACGATTATGCTGTGCATCGAACTCGCGAAAAGGAAAAGCTCCAGTTGATAAAATTCGAAAATATGGGGTCGAAGAATTTCGAGCAGCAGTTGATGATGATTCTGAACGGGCTGAATTCTGGTTAGAAAACACTACTTAGGTTTTGGAGGAATTATCTTGTACACCAGAAGAATGTCTGAAATGTGCCGTCTCACTGCTAAAAGACACAGCTTACCATTGGTGGAATACTAAAGCTTCAGTTGTTCCGAAAGAAGGAATTACATGGGAGTTCTTTCAGATCGAGTTGAGAAAGAAATATATCACCCAGAGGTTCTTTGACGAGAAAAGAAAAGAATTTCTTGAGTGAAAACAGGCAATAGATCGGTATTTGAGTATGAAAGAGAATTTGTTCGATTGAGTAAATATGCTCGGGAATGGGTACAGTCAGAAGCCGAAATGTGCAAATGATTCGAAGAAGGGTTGAATTAAGACATTAAGTTACTGATCGGAATTCTTAAAATTCGAGAGTTTGCTACATTAACAGAGAGAGCTTATAAAGCAGAAGAATTGAGCAAAGAGAAGAAACAGGCTGAGAGGGAAGCTCGAATTTTTAGTAAAAGACCAATGGGAAAATCTCAGTTTTCTGCTCCAAAGAAATTGAAGAAATACCAGGATCGTTCTACCTCAGCCACTGGGTATTCGGGCAGAGAGCGAGGTTCTCAACGCATTAATCCAAGACCTTCCACTCCATCAGTTACCAGTGTTGGTACCCCTAAGACGAGATGTCAGTATTGTAATAAAATCCATTTTGGTTAATGCCGATTTAAGAGTGGGGCTTGTTACCGATGTGGTTCTTTCAACCATTTCCTTAGAGATTGTCAAAAAAGAGGTGAAAAAGAAGCTGAGCAGATATCGAAGCTAAGTAATTCAGTTTCGAGGGGCAGACCACCTCGACCATCTTGTAATGTCAGTGGTAGCCGAGGAACTACGAAAGATATTGCAGGCAGGTCTGAAGCACGAGCACCTGCTAGGACATATGCCATCCGTGCCAGAGAAGATGCCTCAGCACCTGATGTTATTACTGGTACATTTTTTTTACTTGATACTGATATTACTGCATTGATTGATCCTGATTCTACGCATTCATATATATGTGTTAAACTTGCAATTGTTAAAAATTTATCTGTTGAACCTACTGAATTTGTGGTTAAAGTCTCGAACCCCCTGGGTCAATCTATTTTGGTGGATAAAATTTGTAAAAATTGTCCACTAATGGTAAGAGGTTATTGTTTCCCGGCTGATTTGATGTTACTGCCATTTGATGAATTTGACGTGATATTGGGCATGGATTGGTTAACCCAGCATGATGCGGTAGTAAATTGTAGACAAAAATATATTGTGCTAAAATGTCAGAATAGTGAGTTGCTCCGGGTTAAATCTAATCAGACGGAGGGGTTATCTGATATGATTTCAGTAATGGCAGCACAGAGGTATGTCAAAAAAGGGTATGATACTTACTTGGCTTATTTACTTGACACCAAGGTATCTGAGTCAAAGATACAGGTAGTTCCAGTGGAATGTGAATTTTTCGATGTGTTTCCAGAGGAATTACCAGGATTGCCACCAAAAAGAGAAGTTGAATTTTCTATAGATTTGATTCCGGGAACTACTCCGATTTCTATAGCTCCGTATCGAATGGCTCCTACAGAATTAAAAGAGTTAAAGACACAGTTGCAAGAGCTTGTTGATAGGGGTTTTATTAGACCGATTCATTCACCTTGGGGTGCTCCGGTTCTGTTTGTGAAAAAGAAAGACGGGTCTTTGAGATTGTGTATCGACTACCAGCAGCTTAATAAAGTAACCATAAAGAATAAGTACCCGTTACCCCGGATTGATGATTTATTTAATCAGCTGAAAGGTGATACTGTGTTTTCAAAAATTGATCTTCGATTGGGTTATTATCAGCTACGGGTAAAGGAGTCAGATGTGCCAAAAATAGCCTTCAGAACCAGGTACGGGCATTATGAGTTTCTGGTCATGCCGTTTGGGTTAACTAATGCACCTGCAGTATTCATGGATTTGATGAACCGGATATTCAAACAGTATTTAGACAGATTTGTGGTAGTATTCATTGATGATATTTTGGTTTATTCTTGGGATGAAGAAGAACATGCAGAACATTTGAAAATTGTGTTGCAAATTCTGCGAGAGAAGCAGTTATATGCTAAATTTTAGTAAATGTTAATTTTGGCTTCGAGAAGTGGGTTTTCTAGGACATATTGTATCTGCCGAAGGTATCAGGGTAGATATAAGTAAAATCTCAGCTATTGTCAATTGGAGTCCACCGAAAAATGTATCTGGAGTTAGAAGTTTCTTGGGTTTAGCTGGTTATTATCGGAGATTTGTACAGGGATTCTCTATGATAGCTTATCCGATGACTCGATTATTGCAGAAAGATGTAAAGTTCGAGTGGACTGATGAATGTCAGCAGAGTTTCAACCAATTGAAAGATCTACTAACGAAAGCACTGTATTAGTGCAAAATTTGAACAGGTAAGGAATTTGTTATTTATAGTGATGCCTCATTAAATGGTTTAGGTTATGTCTTAATGCAAGAAGGTAAAGAATAGCCTATGCTTCAAGACAACTTAAACCACATGAAAGAAATTACCCAGTACATGATCTTGAATTAGCTGCTATTGTATTTGCACTGAAGATATGGCGGCATTACTTGTATGTTGAGAAATGTCATATTTATACTGATCATAAAAGCTTGAAATATTTGATGACACAGAAAGATTTGAATTTGAGGCAGCAGATTGGCTTGAGGCCCGATAAAGGACTATGATTTGATTATTGATTACCATCCGGGTAAAGCTAATGTTGTAGCTGATGCTTTGAGCCGAAAATCTCTGTTTGCTTTGCGAGCTACGAATACCCGGTTATCATTGACTAATGATGGTTCAATCCTAGCAGA
This sequence comes from Gossypium longicalyx, assembly GCA_025698465.1. NCBI lineage: Eukaryota > Viridiplantae > Streptophyta > Magnoliopsida > Malvales > Malvaceae > Gossypium > Gossypium longicalyx. Next base: position 93,082,095 of record CM047000.1, on the reverse strand, counting down.
ATTAAGAGCTAAACCGACATTTTTACAGCAAATATGTGAAGCTCGGAAGAATGATGAGAAGTTACAAGTTAAGCGGGCACAGTATGAGTCGGGTAATGATTACGAATTTGATTGGTTCGATGGTTGTTTATTATTCGAGGTAGGTAGAGTATGTGTACCTCGTAATTCGTGAGCTCATACGAAGATTTCACATGAGGCTCACATCGCATTACTATGTCCGTAGATCAGGGAGTAATAAAATGTATAATGATCGAAAAAGATGTCTTGGTGGCCGGGAATGAAACGTGATATCTACGAGTTTGTATCAAGGTGTTTAATATGTCGACAAGTTAAAGTGAACATCAGTACCTTGGGGTTACTTGACCAATTACTATACCGGAATGGAAATGGGAAAGAATCACTATGGATTTTGTACAGGGTTACCTTTGTCTCTCGAGCAAAAAGATGCTATTTGGGTGATTGTTGACCGATTAACAAAGTCAGCTCACTTTATTCCGAATGACGTATGGATTATTCTTTAGATAAACTATTTGAATCAGTATATATCCGAGATTGTCAGGCTACATGGAGTGCCTGTCTCCATTATATCAGATAGAGATCCCCGATTTACGTCTTGTTTCTAGGACAAATTGCAAGAAGCCTTGGGTACTCAGTTGTATTTCAGCACTACATTTCATCCTCAGGCAGATGGTCAATCTGAGCGTGTAATTCAAGTATTGGAAGATATGCTCTGATGTTGTATACTAGAGTTTGAAGGTAATTGGGAGAGGTACCTACCTTTGATTGAATTTGCTTACAATAATAGTTATCAGTCGAGTATTAAAATGGCTCCGTATGAAGCTCTGTATGGTAGAAAATGTAGAACACCGTTATATTGGGCAGAGCTCAGTGAAAGGAAGATACATGGGGTTGATTTGATCCAGGAAACAGAAAAAAAAAAGTAAAGGTTATTCGAGATAGTCTAAAAGCAACTTCTGATCGTCAAAAATCATATGCTGACCTTAAACGAAAAGAGATTGAATTTCAAGTCGGTGACAAGGTATTCCTGAAAGTGTCTCCTTGGAAGAAAGTCCTCCGATTCGGTCAAAAGGGTAAACTGAGTCCAAGATTTATCGGGCCATATGAAATCATAGAAAGAATTGGACCGGTCGCTTATCGATTGGCATTACCACCAGAACTTGATAGAATCCATAATGTTTTTCATGTATCTATGTTACGACGATATCGATCAGATCCTTCACATGTTATTTCTCCGACAGAAGTGGAGATTCAACCGGATATGACTTACAGTGAAGAACCGGTCAAAATATTGACACGGGAGACAAAAGAGCTTAGAAATAAAAAGATAAATTTGGTGAAAGTATTGTGGCAAAAGCATGGGATTCAGGAAGCGACATGGGAACCGGAGGAGGCAATGAGGAAACAATACCCAAACCTCTTTACTGGTAAGATTTTCGAGGACGAAAATCCTAAAAGGGGGGAGAGTTGTAATGGCTTAAATTCAAGGTTATCGTAAGCAGTGGTTTCAGAACCACAAATCCGATTTAAAGAGAAATTTATTTTAATATTTTTGCTTGAAAATTGATATGATAGGAAAATTGTATGAAAATATTGATAGAAAAATTTTACCGATTTAGTGGTTAGTTAGAAAAAGAAATTATTGAAGAAATTGGGTAAAAACAAGGTATCGGGACCTTTATCTCGTAAAACCGACTTGAAAATAATTTTATAAATATTTATGAAATGTTAGTAATGTGGTATTAAAATTTCGTTAGGAAATTTTAATGTTTGGGTAGTCAATTAAATGAAAAGGACTAAATTGTAATAGGTGTAAAAGTTGCTAGAATGATTAAATAGCTTAAGAGTCTAATGAGAAAGGATTTAAAAGGCAATTAGACCCAAAATTTATTTGGGCTGGAGGGCAAGGGCATGAAATCAGCAGGGAATTTGATAAATTAAGGGCAAAATTGAAATATTGTAAAATTAACTAAATAAAGCTAGGACTAAATAGGAAATATCTAGATTTCTCTTCATTTCTCTTCAATTCCAGCAGCTAAAAACACCATAGGAGGGTTCTCTAAGCTGCTATTTCATAATTTTTGCACCAAGTGAGTTAATCCTTGCTTTTTTCTTGTAATTTTTGTGTTTCTAAGACTTTTACAACTAGGTCCTACTATTAAATTCATTAGTTTTTGCAGGGGACTGGTAATTCAGATCCAAGCTCATTAGAGTAATTGTCATTGCAGGGGATTTAGCCTGGACTGATAATTCCGACAATACTCTATGAGTTTATATGACAGGGGATTTAGCCTGGACTGGTAATCCTACTGTAAGGATGAGGTTCGCGGGAGTGTGCTCTCTGAAATGGAAATGTGTGCACATGAATATGAATTGACGGACCCGGAAATGTACACTAAAAGTGTACCTCTGAAAATCCATCGAAATTCCGAGAAATTCAACGGGATAAATATGGAAAAATAACAAGGAAATAGAAATCATGGTATTGATGAGCTCATCAATCATGGTATATATTATTGGTACATGCAAATTATTGTACTAACTTGAATGTTGAGTTTGTGCATATTAGGGTAATAATGCATTGAATGGATATATAAATGTTATTTGTATTGTATTGAAAATATTAGGTAAGTATAATTCTTGTTACATGAGCTTACTAAGCACAAAGTGCTTACCCTGTTTCATTTCCCCTGTTTTGTAGTGTTAAGAGCTCGGAGGTCGGATTTGGTCGGAGACACATCACACTATCAACCTTAGGATTTCGGTACATAAAGAAACTTTATTTTGGAAATCAAGGGCATGTATAAGCTAATAAAGTAAATGATTTTGTGAAATGAATGTAGAGTTAGCCATTGGTATGGTTAACAAACCTGGTTTTGGGTATGTGATGACGTTATTTTATAAATATGCATGAATTTATCTTGAAAATATGTTGAATTGGATTGGTAAATGTGGATTGTTTTTGGTTTATAATTTCAGGAAAGGGTAGATATCTATAAAGGGGTTATATTGAGTTAAAAAAATTTTAATTTGTAAACTCCGGTAATACTTCGTACCCTATTCCGGCAATGAATACGGGTAGGGGTATTACACTTTCAACATATTAAACTTCTGGAGCATCGTAAAACACCAGATTCACTTGTTAATTGCTTAACAGATCCAGCATCAACAACCTTAAAATTTTGTTCTTGGTTATAGTTAGGCTTAGCTCCACCTACACCTGTTTGCTTACTAAAAGATGCTCCATTTTTAAATACATCCCCTACCGAATAAAATTTCCATAAACCTTTCTCTCCTTTCCTCCATGTTACCTCTTTGTTCCCAACATCATTCGGAGCGACGAAAAAATTGGCCTCACTCTTGATGCTGGGGCTCATGCTACCACCGATGGCGTATTGTTCCCACCCTTGGTAGAAATTGTTCGCTACGTGTGCATATCCATGGCGCACTCTACAATGTAATTTAATATATAAAAATTTCAGATAATTCATGTAAATATGCATTAAAAAACATGGAGCTCACCGATCCATAATTGTTATTTACCTTGGCATTCTTTGGTTGCACTTAGGTCCGAAATGGTTGAAAATGACAGTGACCTTCATGTTTTTGTCTCTCAAATGACCGTCGTCGTGTCCGAGGAGCATAACTTTATCTTGGTTCCTAAACCAGTTGTTCGACACGGTGATGTTGCTAGAACCGCGAGTGACATCGATGAGGCCATCTTGGCACTCATACAATGTGTTATGATCGATCCACACTTTCCTTACAGTGACCAATCTTATAGCATCTCCATCCATTTGGCCTAAAGGGATCACCTTCGCGTTTGGACCCATCACAGTGCTAGGTGGTTGGGCCTTGCAATGGTGGATGCGAAGCCCATGGATGATTATATCAGTCGCTTGGTACACCAACAGGCATCCAGCGCCAGTTATGTGGACATCGACACCACGACCGTCGATGGTAGTGAAGCTGCTTAAAAGAAGTGGTTTTTGGAGAATGATGATCATGTTATTTTTGAATGTGATCCATACTTTTCCTTTGATCATTGTGGTTCCATAACGAAGGGTCCCTGATTTAGGACTCAAAGGGTCATCGGAAGGATCAGTAACCTTGTATTTCACGACGTCTTTACCAATGTTGTTGATCATTTTGCCGGCAAAACCAACGGAGCATTTGGCCAATTGTTGTCGTTGACTCCGCCAAAGAGGGTTCCCTCTCCAACATTTATCGATTACATTCATGTTAGCCAAACTCGAACTAGGACTTGCCATTAGAATGACCATGAAAAGGGCCAATGTAAAGCAACATGATAATGTTGTAGCCATTGTTGTACTCATTTTTTGAGTGCACTACAGCAAAATAGACTTTTAGCGGCGTTTTTTTAGCATTTAGCAACGCTTTTAAGCGCCACTAAAACTTTTTGCGGCGCTTCTTAAAACGCAGCAAAAAACGCCGCTATAGGTACCGCCACAAAATTTTGTGGCGTTTATCTGAAAAAAACGCCGCTAAAAGTCACGACTTTTAGCGGCGTTTGTTGAGAAAGCGCCGCTAAAAGTCACGGCTTTTAGCGGCGTTTGTTGAAAAAGCGCGCTAAAAGTCACGGCTTTTAGCGGCGTTTGTTGGAAGCGCGCTAAAAGTCACGGCTTTTAGCGGCGTTTGTTGGAGAGAAGCGCGCTAAAAGTCACGACTTTTAGCGGCGTTTGTTGGAGAAGCGCGCTAAAAGTCACGGCCTTTAGCGGCGTTTTTATGGAAAACGCCGCTAATTTTGACAGATTTGCTATATATTTTTTCACCAATATCCAGCCCTCTCCCGTATTAAAATCCAACCAAATACAACAAATATTATATAAAATGCGATTAAAAATAGTAAATTTAGCATAAAAATACAACGAAATATTAATTCTAAATGGTACTTCAAATTTAACGGAAGATATATGATATAATTAATAAATAAAGTATAATTTAAAATATTCTTCCAATAATGTTAAACGTGACAAAGTTAAAAACATTCTTACAATGAGAAAACTAATGTCTAAGATGGCGGCTTTTGCGATTTTTGAAACATCTCGCATCATCTGTTGAAGTCGAGTTGGAGGTCATCGTATTTTTGCTCGCTCTGCTTTGCCATCGCTCTTGCCTCTCGCCTCCTCGCTCGTGCCTCTGCCTCCCTCGGCTGCTGCATTTGCTCTCCGCTCTGCTGCAGCCTCCCTCTCGCACGCCTCCGCTCTAAGTTGTTCTTTGGAGTTCTTCATATTTTCGTTGAACCTCGGAAATTTGCTCAACCGTGTTCGCTTGCATCCGAGCTATCTCGGTCTCTTAACCTCGAACTTCAGCTTGAGCTTGACTTAGGAAGGCATGTATTCTTGGAGCCGGATCCAAAATATTGGGTCGGGGTAACACAGATCCTTGAAATCGAACCCGACCGCACCTTTCGGGACCCAAAACTTCGGTGATAATTCTGTTATCAATGTTCTCAAGATTAACAGAACTATCGATCGAAGCAATCGCTTCATATTCGCCTTCTTCTCCTTTAGTTTCTCCTAAAAAGCAAGTAAATAGTTAGAAACGAAATATATAATAAAAATGAATGCAACATAACTTAACATTATTTAAAACTACTAACGATGAATTGAATTAAACAATTATAATTAAAGATTATAAATATTTAGAATAAATCAAATATTAAGTAAATATACCATAATTTCTCCGACCGGATGTCATAGGAGATCCATCTTTCTTCCTATGCGTAATCTCAAAAAGTCAAGAAGCCCAACTTTTGTCAGATTTGACTTCCTACAATATAGTAGTAAAAATATTATTTAATAGTAGAAAGTTATTAATATTTGAAACAACTAATAAATTCATAATACCTCGGCCTCATTTCTGTATAAAACTTCTCGACCGCTGTAGTGTGCGTGTATTTTGTTTTTACTCTTTGCTTGTTCCAACTCGCTCACGGTCCTACATAATGAAATTATTATTACGTATATAGTAAACACTATATATAAGAGTTGAAAAATACGCAATACCTCTCCTTTCTTTGAATTCCAAAATCGAACCGCATCTTCCCATTGGTACCTCGGCATTCCGTGGGACATTTCTTAATTTTTCCTCGAGGCTTATGTCTTTCTTAAAATATTGTTTTTTTAAAGTGCTTTTATTGTCTCTCCATTTTTACCCAATGCCTTCTTGATATAATCATCGGAGACCTCAAAAGCAAATCTCTCCTAAAAAACACAAGTTTAGAATGTAAAAATAAATAAAACTTAAACCAAAGTATTATAAATTACATTAACATTTTGTTACCTTAATATTAGCGAGAGCCCGATTTTTGTTGCTATCGGGCATGTGATGCCATGATTCATAGTTGATGGGCAACATATTGGCATTTCGTGCTAAAATGCCCAAATAGCTTTGCTAAAAGTCGAGCTTGAGATCCAACGGTGACCATGAGTATTTCTACTTACTTTGACACGCTCGACAGGATCTAAGTCGTATAGATCTCTAAGCAGCGTACGTCCTCGAACTCTGCGTGTCCCACCACTTTCAGCTGAAAAATGATATACTATTATTATATTAAAATTGACAAATAAATCAATAATAAAAGTCAATACATGTAAAATGAACTTAACATTACTTTGAAATTCTTGAGCTCGTCAAGTGTCTCAGCACATTCGAAGATCCAACAACTATCTGCATTGTTCACTATTTCCTTCTTTCGAATTTGGAGTATTTTGGACAATACTTAAATCTCGTAATCTTCTTCTACGCATTTTTCCTGCAATACATATAAAATAGTTAAAGTTTTAGTAACAAATTACAACAATAATAGTACATATAAAATAGTTAAATCATATAACTTGACCAAGATTAAAATTATAATATTACATATAATTAAAAAATCATAAAATCTTACTACATCATTATTCGTAAATATCTTCATCCACATCATGTCGAACCCATTGATGTTGTGTACTAGTACTAGGGATCTGATCTTTCGACAATGTCATCTCTATTTCCATTACCCATGTCAAACAAGTCTCTAGGGGTGTTAGGAGTACAACATACCAACCCTCTTGATTGGATCTTTGAAAAAAAACTTGTTTCACTTGAGAGGAAAATACATATGGCTCGTCCATTAATTGTTCTCGGTGTGAATCAAGCGAGAGAAATTCACCATTGTAAAACTAAATTGATCTTTTTTAATTCCTCGAGCGATATTAACATCAGCCCAATCACACCGAAATAAGACAACTTCAAAATCCGCCATAGTAATCCAACTCAATAATGTCGGTAAGAAGTCCGTAATACTCCACATTACCCTCAACCGGGACATTGTCCCTAGCACTAGCATAACTTGTAATTGAAGAATTAACAACAACTCCACAATTTTGAGTTCTCCTCATTCTCTCGCGATACTTTGTATGAAATCTGTATCCATTGATAAGGAAGGCACTATATCTTTTTATTACTCTGTTCGGACCTTGGGAAAGCCATTTAACCGTCATTGACGTCCTTCCCACTCCAAACCTATTGGATCGAAAGTAAATTGAATAATTATAAATGTATTATGTAAAAACATTCTTATTTGATTAACTAAATTTTGTGAATATATGTAACTTATTAACTTTAGTTACATACCGTTTGGCTTAACCATTCATGAAAAGATTCTCGTGAATAACTTATTAATCTTTCGATGTTGTAATCTTCGAGGCGTGCGAGATCTCAAAATTTTTTGTACTCACTATGTTAAAAACAAGTTTATTTTGTTAGAAGATAAACAAATCAAAACAGCGAATATGTGATGAAATTTTAGAACTTACTTGCGAACGGTTCAACTAAATCATGGTGAAAAAAAATGCGTATCGATGTGCTTGTATCCACGATATATCATCTAATTCGCAATTTCAACTTTGCCGATTGATTCTCCGTAACTTTGGAATAAATAAGTTTCGGCCAAGTTATGATCATTGAGCCCAGCATTTCTAGTTGGTCTATTCAATCGTGTTTCAACATCTTCTAAATATCTAGAACAGAAGGTCAAGCACTCCTCGCCAAGTAGCCTTGACAATTGATCATACGGATAACGCTTATTGCGACAATAAGATTTCAATTTGCTTAGGAACCTAAACACGATATACAATATTTATTAAAAGTTGTAACTAAATGTATAGAGTCAAATGAATAAATACTTGAGAAATAAATTAGCACCTTTCTATAGGATACATCCATCGATAAAAACCGGTCCACCAAGTATTGCTTCGTGAGGAGATGGATTAGCAAGTGCACCATAATAGTGAAGAAGGAAGGTGGAAAAATCTTCTCCAAATTGCATAAAGTCAAAGCAGCTCGATCCTGTACTTTCTTAAGTTCTTCAACATCCAAAACTTTGCCACAAATAGCTTTCATTATATTGGATAGTTCAATTATACAGACGTCACATTTTTTGACATGCGGGACCGTAAAGCAACCGGGAGTAAATCTTGCATCAAGATGTGGTAATCATGTGATTTTAATGAATATAATCTTCGATCTTTAAGACTCACACATCGAGATATATTTGACGATACGCATCTGGGACCTTTATATCCTTCAACACCATGCAAAACACCTCTTTCTCTTTCTTTGACATTGAAAAAATAGAAGGCGCAACCGATACTTCCCATTCGGAAGTACTTGAAGATGAAGATCACGTCGAATTCTCATGTCAACTAAATCAAGTCGACTCAAGATTGTCTTTTGATTTTCCATCGACATTTAAAATTGTCCCAATTATATTCTCGCAGACATTCTTCTCAATATGCATGACATCAAGATTGTGGCGTAAAATGTTGTGCTCCCAATAAGGCAACTCAAAAAAATACTCCTTTTTTCCACAAGTCCGCCTCATTAGGATCATCCTCTTCGTCGATTCATCATCGATTCATCCTCGATCTTCTCCTTGTTTGCGTGATAGGTGGTTGATTCATCTTCCGTAACTAAAGTTGATATCTTTTAACATAAACAAGATTTGAGATCCACCGGTCTGCTCAGAGCTCTTACTGTACTCTTGATGCAGTCAAATAAAGTCCTCTCAAATCTAAATTTATGATTTCCATCTAACCACCGACGATGGCCCATGTAAGAGAACTTCTTCCCATTATACAACCACTTGAACAAGTTTGCGTAGCACAACAAGGACGAGCATAACGTCCTTTAGTACTCCAACCTGATAAATTAGCATAAGCCGGAAATCATTAATTGTCCATAATAAAGCTGCACGTAAATTAAAGTTCTCCTTTCTTAATATATCATATGTCTCAACACCCGACCATAAGCTGTTTTAACTCTTCAATAAGTGGCTGCAAATAGATGTCAATATCATTTAGGGACCTTTCTCTCGAGGATAATCATTGATAAAATAAATGAAGATTGCTTCATGCAAATCCATGGAGGCAAATTGTAAGGACAAGCACTACTGAGCCTGGCAATTGTCTGAAGTACTCATGATTTTAAAAGGATTAAAGCCATGTTTGCTAGCCCAAGCCTCACATTTCGAGGATCACTTGCAAAGCTTGGAAATTTCTTGTCAAATGATTTCCAAGCTAAAGAATCAGCAGGATGCCTTAATAATCCATCATCGGTTCGTTGATCATTATGCCACCTCATAGAATCGGCCGTCTTTAACGACATGAAAAGCCTTTGAAGTCTTGGTATTATGGGAAAATATCGCATAACCTTGGTCGGCTTCTTTCTTAAATGTGCCCCACCTTCATCCCCATTCACATCTTCACGTATTCCCGTTCATCCAACGAGACTTACCGCAAACATGACAAGACCTGTTGGTTCTTCCGATCACCCCAAGACAACATGCAGTCATTTGGGCAACTATGAATTTTATCGTACCCAAGGCCCAAATCTTTTATTAGTCTCTTCATATCTTGACAAGATTGGGGGATTTTTGCAAACGGAAACATTTCTCTCAGAAACTCTAGCAGCATTGTAAAAGAGTTTCCGGTCCACCCTCCCAAACATTTTAAGTGAAAGAGACGAATACAGAAGGACAATTTCGAATATTTTGATCCCTCGTAAAGTTCTTCGTTCATTTCGTTAAGTAAATTGTAGAACTTCGCCGCTTCTTCATTTGGCTCCTCATCAGGTGCACTTGTTCCCGTTTCACAAAAAACATTTCCACCAATATTACAATCGTTGGATGCAATAAAGTTAGGTGGAAAGGATTGTTCACCATGATTGTGCATATTAAATGCATCCCGCAACATACCTTCCATGTCATCTTGTCTAACACACTGATGGTAAGTATTATCGAATAATAAGTCGGATTAATAGTTGAAGAAGTTCCACTAGATGTACACTCTCATGGAAAATCCATTTTTATACCCCGAATAAAGCCGTCAACAATTAGATGTTCGTAGACAACTTCACGAAAATGCCAATTAATGTTGCCACACTTCTTACACGGGCAAAGAATCATATTCTCTTGGCTTGCATTTTGAAATGCAAAATTTAGAAAAGTTTGTACTCCATTTCGATAGGCATTGCTTACCCTTGAAAATTTCATCCAACTCCTATCCATTTCGTAGTTCTTGAAATCTAAAGTTAACAATAAATTGCGTTTACTAAAATAGATAATATATATCAAGTATAAATTATCTAATAGGTGCAAACTAATAATTGAGGGGATTTTCAAGTGTATATTTATATATTACGTAAGTTAAGTAAGCTTTGTAAGTTATGTAAGTTATGTTATGATATACATTTATGTAAGGTATGTAAGTTATGATATGATATATATTTATGTATTATGTAAGTTGTGTAAGTTATGATAAAATATATATTTATGATATATATTTGGAGTATTATGTAAGTTGTGTAAGTTATGATATGATACATATTTATGAAATATATTTATGTATTATGTTAGTTGTGTAAGTTATGATATGATATATACTTATGATATATATTTATGTATTATGTTAGTTGTGTAAGTTATGATATGATATATATTTATGATATATATTTATGTATTATGTAAGTTTTGTAAGTTATGTAAGTTATTATATGATATATAATAAACATTAAGATAAATATTATTTCCCTTTAAAAATTTATTTTAATTAATCTAAAATATGTAATTTAAAAAATTGTGTCGTGATTAAATTGCAAAATATATAAAAAAAATTTTAAATATGAATTGAACTTGTTCACTCCATTTTTAGATTAATAGATCAAATTGAGATTCAGTGTAATATTTCGGTGAAATGGATTTCATTAATTAATAGTAGAGAAGATAATTTTCATTAAGTTTCAATTTTTCTTTAAAAAAAAAAGTTAACTAATGAGTATTGAGTTAGGTATATTGGGAAATTAAACATAATAAATATACTTTTACATGAGAAAAAAATTAAAATTTTATTTTAAAATACAATGAGAGTAAACTTGAGATATTAAATGCCCAAAACCCAAGGACATTTTGGACACAAATCATTTTCATTTGCAAAAAAAAAGAAAAAAGAAAAATGGACAACAAGAATAATAACTTGAATTCAATCGACCATTATCTAGCCTAGCTTAAATAAGTGGACCCATATAGCAGTTAGTATTGAAAATTTAATTTTAACTCAAAAACATAAATAATCCAACTTGAAATCAAACATGAGAATGGAGGGCATAATCAACAAGCCTAATTAAGCAAAGTTAGTAGTTTAATCTTAGTGTCGAATTGAGCTTGAGATTTAAGTGAAACTCGACCAAGTTTGAACTAGCCAAACTTCAACCCTTGAATATCTATTACAACTTGAGCTTGGGTTAGCTCAATGACACCCCAATCACTAATAACTAGAATAAACTATAATACTAAATATATACTCATTTGTAAGATATTGTTAGTATTAATCCATTGAGCTTTATATTTTGTTTTACAAATTGAATAGGATGTGAATGCATAATTGATGATAAATTAATGGATTTTAATAAACAAATAAATAAGGTACGATGAAAGTTTTTATATTAAGAGTTGGATTACATTTTTCTTTCTCTATTAAAGAATAGGAAATTAGTCTATTATGCATTATATCAAAAAGTAAACTAATCCTTTTTGTTATAAATTTTATTTATTTTTATTGTTAAAAATTAATTCTTATACGTCATTATGAGATATATGTGGCATGCCACGTATCATTGTCATGTTATTTAAATCAGTCATGCTAGTTTTTAATAATACAAAATATAAAAAGATAAGTTTATCTAATTTTTAAATAAAAAAAACTAAAATACAATCTAACTTTTAACTACAAACAACTCCATACTACTTTACCCATCATGAATGCATGTGAGGAAATGTATACAGAGTAGTGTTACGAAGCGGAAAGAAAATGATATGACAACGAACTCTATCCAAGACATTATCTTATATTATCATTTGGAGATGGGTGCTTCAGATTTGTGCCTGCTTTGGATATTCTACTAATGCTGCTCACTCATCAGGTACATTATCTTATATTATCATTTGCTTTAGATTCTCCAGCTTTGACCTAATTTTCATTGTTTGTTTTTAAATTTGGTAGGCATTGGCTTTAATTTATGTTTGTTTTAGGTAGTGTGATTCAAGGTTGTCTTAATGGACTTCATTTCTTTCAATTTTCTTCTTTGGTCTAATTCTGCTTTTAGTCCCTATACTCTTTGCATATTTGAAATCTAGTTTTTTTTTATTTTTTTACTTTCAAAAATTTAATCCCTCTACTGTTTTAATTTAGCAATTGAAGTTCAATTGATAAGTACTATTTTTAGTAATGCTTTGCCTAATGTACAAAATCCAACCAGTCAGCTATCGTTATCATTTTTGTTATAGTTAAACTTGGTCATCGTTAATGCTTTGCCTAGAGAGAAAAAAAACAGATGCAAATACCAAAACCTACTGCATTCGAGTTCACAAAAACTAGGATGTTTACCCGATGTTTCACTAAATCAAAGCTAGAGCAAACATGTTAATCCAAAGGAAAAAAAACAATCATTTCATTGGAAAAGATACAAACTACCTCCCTCCTCCGGTTTTCAGATATACCAGAAATAGCCCCTTTGTGGTGAACTGGCTCGATAATAAAAATTCAACCACGATGCCCTTGCTTCTCTTTTAATACTGGATCCCTGAAAAAAATTATTGAAACCCGAACGTGAGATAGTATTCAATGGTCTCGAGGGCAATAATTATAATTATCCTACATGGAAGATTCGAGTTTAACCTCTGAATATGATCAAGAATAAGGAGCCTCGGTCCAGGAGGTATTTTCACATCTCTAAGAGCACTGAAACAAATCATATGCAATTTAAAGACCATCAGAATATTTTGTATTAATTAAAAAAGTTAAACTAAAGGTGAAAATAATCCAACTGCTTGCAAATAGATGCATGAAAATAACAAAAACAGTCCAAAAGAGAACTTACCAGAATTTCTTTCAAACCGTTCCTAGCTTCAAATGTGCTCATTCCCCTTTCTTACTACCGCTTCCTTTAACTGAACATTTACTGGGGATTTTGAATTTCGAATTGGGAAAAAAGGGGTAATTATTTTAGGGTTTCGAATTAGGAAAAATGGGGGGGGAATAAACTAGGGAGAATGAGGTGATTATTTTAGGGATTCGAAGAAGGGAAAATGGGGGAAATGACCCAGGGAGAAGGGGGAAAATGAATAACTCGGTGTGGGTAAAAAAGAAGAGAGCAAAACGACACTGTTTAGCACAAAATAAATTAACATTTGTGGCGTTTTCCCCTAGCGCCTCTAAAGGCAAACCAATTGCGGCGTTTTAACATAAACGCCACTGAAAAACAAACAAAACGACACTGTTTTAATATAAACTGAATAAACTTTAGTGGCGTTTTCCCATAGCGCCGCTAAAGGCAAATCAATTGCGGCGTTTAACCCTAAAACGCCACTAAAAATCCAAAAAACCGCTTTCATATAAACAGAATAACATTTAGTAAAAAAAAATTGATACACTCAACATCAAATTGCAAACTTAAAAAATGTAAATATTTGATAACAGAGTAATTCAAATATAAAAATAAAAATGGATCTAATTATAAGTTAAAAAATGTAAATATTTGATAACAGAGTAATTCAAATATTTTCAAAAATCACATTGTTTACTTTTGTTTTATTATTTATCAAATCAAATGTGTAATTATACAACTTTGTTTTGCTATTTATTTCTGCTCTAAATAAACAATTTTAACATAAATTCATTGTGATTTTAAAATTATATAATAATGAAAACAGTAATTTTAGTTACTATCTCTATATTTAATTCACTAATAAAATAAATTTTACTAGATACGTCTTATATATTGTTTCTGAATAATTCTCTCAACAATTAAGAAATTTATGAATTTTATGATAAGGCATATTATATTTTTAAAGAGAAATATTTATTTGAGCTTTTAGATTCTAACATTATTAAGACCAACATGAGAAAATAAAAAACTTTTTTATTAAACTTAAACTTTGTTTTTTTTTATATATTAAATTTTTTGTCACATATAAGAAGTGTGCCATAATATATCCTTTTATCACTTACAGAGTGACTTTTATCTTTGAAAGGAGTTTTGGCATAACCGACTACCAAAGCATGAAGCAAAATCCGAAAATAGGCACTGACAAAAAATTGGAAAAAAAAAATTCGATCTCCCATCCCTTTATTAAATTATATAACTATCATATGCAAAAATTGGTGTGGACAGATTTTGCCATTTACCCCTAAAACCCTCCTGTGCCAATGCTATTATTAAAAAGGAATAAGCATTTATACAATGAGTAACAAATTCAGTACATGCATAAATTTGAGCTACAATATTATGAATATTAAATCGCTAAAGCTAAAATTTTAGAATTGTTGTATAAATTTTTAAAATTTAATAAGTGTAAAGGATAGGTGCAATAAATTATACATTATACAAGATTTGTGTTTTTAAGATATTATTAGAATAAAAAAATATATCTTATACAAAAATAATGACGGTACTAAAATATACAAAAATATTGCACATAATTCATTCCTTGTTTCATTGTAATAATCTTACAATCGTATTTCTATATATTCATTTTTTTTTTTGCACTTCAATTTTGTTTTCCTCTATTGTTTCATGTTCACTTGAATGTGTACATTTGTCCACTTCTCAATTGTTTTGTACACTGAAAGTTTATCTATTATCTTTTAAATAATTTAAACTATAATCATAAGTTTAATATATTCAAATTAAGATTATCTCTTTTACAATTATATAAGAAATCATTTAATATATAAATTAAAAATACTAATTAATCTAAACCTAAACCTCTTAACCCCTATCCCATAAACACTAAACTCTAAACCCTTAACCCTTAACCCCAAACCCTTACACCTTAAACTCTAACCCTAACCCCTAAACCCTAAATCATAATCCCTAAACCCATAATTCATCATAAACCTTCAAATACTAGTTAACTCCTAAACCTTAAACCCTAAACCATAAATCTTAAACCATAAACCATAAACTATAATGATAATTAATTCGATATTTTAAATTCAATACTATCTCTTTTACGATTATATAAGAAAATATTTAATATATTGTATAACCATAAATTTTAATAATTATTGTTTTAGGGGTTATAGATTAGTGTTTATGATTTTATTGGGTTTAGGGGTTATATGACTTTTAGCGGCGCTTTTGGTAATGCTCTGGTCTTTAGCGGCGCTTTACCAAAAGCGCCGCTAATTCTCTGGTCTTTAGCGGCGCTTTACCAAAAGCGCCGCTAATGCTCTGGTCTTCAGCGGCGTTTCTCCAAAAGCGCCGCTAATGCTCTATTTTTTGCGGCGTCTTTTACTAAAACGCCGCTATTGCTCTGTTTTTATTGGCGTTTTTGGTAAAACGCCGCTATTGCTATGTGTTTTACAATTTTTGTGGCGTTTTTTGATAAAACGCCGCTAAAAACGCCGCAAAAGCCCTATTTTCCTGTAGTGGTGGAAGATGGAAGAATAATGAAAGATTATTGATGGATTTATACTGCAAAAAAAAAAAAAAAAACAAATTTGAGAGTTAAAAAATTTGTTCATAATGTTACGAGGTGAATGTTATTTTTGTTTTTATCGGATGCAAATAGTTTGGGCTACTTTGTTAGTAACTAACTTGTTTTTTTGTTGAGACAAAAAATTGTTCATTTGTTTATTTTTAGTGAGTTTTTACTAGTGGTTATTGTACTATGCATAAGGTGCATATTTAATTCCAATAGTGAGTGTATTCTAATTTGGTCAATTAGGCTCTATGATTTTAGAATTTTAAAATTTCAATCATGGACCAAATGGTAGACATTACATTCATTAAGTTATATTTTGCTACTTCTTAAATTGTTGGTGACAAATAGATTATTACAAGTATAATATCATGTCAATTTGTTATTTTCACATAATACCCATAAACATGTCACAAATAGATTTAACAACTACCGTTTCAATTAGGATTGAAATTTAAATATTCAAAAAGTATAGAGAGATTAAACCTATAACTTACATATATCATGAGACCAATAACAAAATTAAGCCTAATGGATTTTTTTTATAACATGCCTAATGGATTTAAATGTTACCGTCTATGTCAAAAATTTCAAAATTCAAATTGACTTAATAAGGACTAAATTTATAATTTAAGCATAGTATATGGAGTAATAACAAAATTGATTTTTTTTAACAAAAATGTTTGTTTCTTTGTACTTACAAAGGAAAGAGTGTGTTTAGGGTTATTTCATTACTCAAGGTAAAAAAGCATGTGGCCAAGTTTGAGAGTTAGTTTCATTAAAAATAAAATTTTGATATTTCTTTAGTTTCATTAAAAATAAAATTTTGATATTTCTTAATTTTAAATTTAATTATTACAATTATTTGTATTTTCTATCCAAATTTACTAACTACCAAATATATTTATTTGAGTTCATAATAATTTCAATCTATGGTGGTATGATTAAATCAATATATTGATGGTAAATTTTGACTAGAAAATCTTTGGATGGTTTATAAAATACATAAAAGATTACATAAATAAGGGTAAATTGCATAAATAGTTATTTAATTATTAAAAAATTTATTTTTGGTACTAAAAATAGTTTACAATTTAAGCGCACGCATTATATAGTTTGATCAATTTGGTCACTCCCATAAAAATTGCAGACAGAAAACACATGTGGATTTTTTTTTATAAAATGTAATAATATTTAAAAGTCTCTGGCATAAAAAAAAATCTAGCTTGGATTTATGTTCACAATTTTAACTGGAGTGTCCAAATTAATTAAATTATGTAATGTGAGTGTCTAAATTGCAAGTTTTTTTGAAGTCCACATTAACCTTCTATGATGTGCATGATCCATGCTAATTTAATATAAATTAAGAAATAGTAGTGGTGGTGAGATTAATGTTATGGTTGCATGATCAATTTTGGACTTATTATAGATTTCACTTGGTACCTGCTCAAGTTTAACCTCCCATTGCCATTGTAACTAAAGGCAAATTTGTCGGGATAGGTAGAGAATTTGGTCCCAATATTTGAAAATTTTCAATTTAGCCTCTTTATAAATCGAGAAATTATAAATTAATATATATAGTGAAATTGTACTTTAACCTTAAAAAAATGAAAATTTTGTAAAACAATCCTCTTATAAATAAAAAATTATAAATTAATATATAATAAAATTGCACTTTAACCTCCCTAAGAATGAAAAAAAAAAGTTATTTAATCACTTTAGAAATGATGAGATTATAAATTAATGCATAATAAACTTATATTTTGGATCTATGAAAAATTATAATTAAATTTCCAACTTGATAATTTTTTTTTTCAAATTTGCCATTGCTTGTGGCTGTAACTGCATATTAACATGCCGTACCAATGAATAAACATGTCCCCCACTTGAGCAGCGCCTCGCTACTATCACTCTCGAGAATTACTTGACTTTACTCCAAACTAGAGTTGTTCACGATTAGGTTGGGCCAACCTGAAAAATGAGAGGGTTTGTACAAAAAATTGGTTCGAAAAATGGGCTTGGGCAAAAAAAAAAAAGACCCGTTTAGAAAATGAGATAGGCCTCGGGTAAGGTTTTTGGCCCAGACCCAACCCGACCCAAACTTTCAAAAAAAATAAACCCAGCTATTTTTCCATGTTTTACTATTGCTTTCCCACTATTTTACTACCATTTCACTACTATGTTACTACTATTTTGTTGTTAATGTTTGGATATTGTATAACACTTGTTTTATTGTTAATTTTGCTACTATTTTAGAGTTATTTGCTTATTAAGTTGCACTTATTTTAGTATTGTTTAAGTATAAAGACTTTTTTTAACTCATTTTCAATTTTTTAGAAAACATTTATTTTAATATTTTTAATGTATTTGGTGTATTATATTTTTAAATTTTTTATATAAAAAAATAAAATTAAAAAAATAATATGAATTAGGCCAAACCAGGCTTGAGTCTTAACATTTTTATCTGGACCAAACTTGCACAAAAGATCTAAGCTACTTTTTAGGGATCCAACCGGACCTAAAGTTTTGTTAGTCCAAGCCATGTACAACTCTCCTCCAAACCACTTCCAATCCATCAAACACCGCCCACAATTCCAAATGGAGAGCCAATGTGATGCCAAAGTCTTGCTAAACCCAATAATAAAAAAATTAGTGATAAATATATAAACGTGAATGGTTGATTTCAAAATAACTTATGAATTTACATAAAGCACAATAATTGAATTTTAACAAATTAAAATAAGAGGACTTCTTTGTGGATTTCTATAAAGTAAAAAAAGACGAAGATTCATTTATTATTTACAAAACAAAACAGACACACATATATGAATATCAATATGATAATAATATCTCCTTTCTCTTGTACAAATATTCACCCTGTTTTTACATCAACAAAATATAAGCAAGACTTTAGTATTTATGTTACAGTTTAGTGGGAGGGGTGTTAACGTCACAACTTGAGTCCTACACTTTGAGATGCCAACACAAATGACTTTCAACATATTAAACTTCTAGAGCATCGTAAAACACCAGATTCACTTGTCAATTCCTTAACAGATCCAGCATTGACAACTTTAAAATTTTGTTCTTGGTTATAATTAGGCTTAGCTCCACCTACACCTGTTTGCTTACTAAAAGATGCTCCATTTTTAAATACATCCCCTACTGAATAAAATTTCCATAAACCTTTCTCTCCTTTTCTCCATGTTATCTCTTTGTTCCCAATATCATTAGGAGCGATGAAAAAATTGGCTTCACTCTTGATGCTAGGGCTCATGCTACCACCAATAGCGTACTGTTCCCACCCTTGGTAGAAATTATTCACTACGTGTGCATATCCATGGCGAACTCTGCAATATAATTTAATATATAATAATTTCAAATAATTCATGTAAATATGCATTAAAAAACATAGAGCTCACCTATCCATAATTATTATTTACCTTGGCATTCTTTGGTTGCACTTAGGTCCGAAATGGTTGAAAATGACAGTGACCTTCATGTTTTTGTCTCTCAAATGACCATCGTCGTGTCCGAGGAGCATAACTTTGTCTTGGTTCTTGAACCAGTTGTTTGACACGGTTATATTGGTGGAACCGCGAGTGACATCGAGGAGGCCGTCTTGGCACTCATACAATGTGTTATGATCAATCCACACTTTCTTTGCGGTGACCAATCTTATAGCGTCTCCATCCATTTGGCCTATAGGGATTACCTTCGCATTTGGACCCATCACAGTGCTAGGTGGTTGGGCCTTGCAATGGTGGATGCGAAGCCCATGGATGATTATATATCGCCGCTGGTACACCAACAGCATCCAGCGCCGATTATGTGGACATCGGCACCACGATTGTCGATGGTAGTGAAGCTGCTTAAAAGAAGTGGTCTTTGGAGTATGATGATCATGTTATTTTTGAATGTGATCCATACTTTTCCTTTGATCATTGTGGTTCCATAACGAAGGGTCCCTGATTTAGGACTCAAAGGGTCATCGGAAGGATCAGTAACCTTGTATTTCACGACGTCTTTACCAATGTTGTTGATCATTTTGCCGGCAAAACCAACGGAGCATTTGGCCAATTGTTGTCGTTGACTCCGCCAAAGAGGGTTCCCTCTCCAACATTTATCGATTACATTCATATTAGCCAAACTCGAACTAGGACTTGCCATTAGAATGACCATGAAAAGGGCCAATGTAAAGCAACATGATAATGTTGTAGCCATTGTTGTAGTCGTTTTTTGAGTGGAAGATGGAAGAATAATGAAAGATTATTGATGGATTTATACTGCAAAAAAAAAAAACCAAATTTGAGAGTTAAAAAATTTGTTCATAATGTTACGAGGTGAATGTTATTTTTGTTTTTATCGGATGTAAATAGTTTGGGCTACTTTGTTAGTAACTAACGTGTTTTTTGTTAAGACAAAAAATTGTTCATCTGTTTATTTTTGGTGAATTTTCACTGGTGGTCATTGTACTATGCATAAGTTGCGTATGTAATTTGTATACTGAGTGTATTCTAATTTGGTCAATTAGGCCCTCTGATTTTAGAATTTTAAAATTTCAATCATGAACCAAATGGTAGACGTTACATTCATTAAGTTATATTTTGCTATTTCTAAAATTGTTTGTGACAAAAAGATTATCACAAGTATAATGTTATGTCAATTTTTTATTTTCACATAATACTCATAAAAATGTCACAAATGGATTTAACAACTATCGTTTGAATTAGGGTTGAAATTTAAAAATTCAAAAAGTGTAGAGACTAAAAATGATTAAATTGGATAATAAAGACTAAACCTATAACTTACATATATATTATGAGACAAATAACAAAATTAGGCCTAATGGATTTAAATGTTACCGTTTGTGTCAAAATTTTCAAAATTCAAATTTATCTAATTAAAATATAAGGACTAAATTTATAATTTAAGCATAGTATATGGAGTAATAACAAAAATGATTTTTTTCTACAAAAATGTTCTTTTCTTTATACTAACAAAGGAAAGGGTGTATTTAGGATTATTTCGTTAGTCAAAGTAAAAAAAAAAAAAAAAAAAAAAAAAAAAAAAAAAACATGTGGCCAAATTTGAGAGTTAATTTCATTAAAAATAAAATTTTGTTATTTCTTAATTTAAAATTTAAAATTTAATTATTACAAATATTTGTATTTTCTACCCGAATTCACTAACTATCAAATATATTTATTTGAGTGTCTTGATGGTATGATTAAGTTCATAATAATTTCAATCTAGGGGGTATGATTAAATGAATATATTGATGGTAAATTTTGACTAGAAAATCTTTGCATAGTTTATAAAGTACATAAAAGATTACCTATATATAAGGGTAAATTGTATAAATAGTTATTTAATTATCAAATTTTTTTATTTTTGGTACAAAATATAGTTTATAATTTAAGTGTCCGCATTATATAGTTTGATCAATTTGGTCACTCTCATCAAAATTGCAGATAGAAAACACATGTGTATTTTTTTGTTTTGTAAATTGTAATAATATTTAAAAATCTCCGGCACAAAAAAAAATCTAGCTTGGATTTATGTTCGAAATTTTAACAGGAGTGTCCAAATTAATTAAATTATGTAATGTGAGTGTCTAAATTGCAAATTTTTTTAAGTCCACATCAATATTCTATGGCTGCATGATCAGTTTTGGACTTAATATAAATTTCACTTGGTACCTGCCCAAGCTTAAGCTCCCATTGCCATTGTAACCAAAGGCAAATCTATTGGGTTAGGTAGAGGATTTGGTCCCCAATATTTGAAAATTTTCGATTTAGCCTCTTTATAAATCGAGAAATTATAAATGAATATATATGGTGAAATTGTACTTTAACCTTCAAAAAATGAAAATTTTGTAAAACAATCCTCTTATAAATAAAAAATTATAAATTAATATATAATAAAATTGCACTTTAACCTCCCTAAAAATGAAAAAAAAAATTATTTAATCACTTTAGAAACAATGAAATTATAAATTAATGCATACTAAATTTATATTTTGGATCTATGAAAAATTATAATTAAAATTCTAGCTTATTAAAATTTTTTTCGAATTTGCCATTGGTTGTGGCTGTAACTACATATTAACGCGTCGTAGCAATGAACAAACATGTCTCCCTGAGTTGTTCATGGTTAGGTCGGGCCAACCCGAAAAATGAGAGGGTTTGTGCAAAAATATTAGTTCGAAAAATAGGCTTGGGCAAAAAAACAAGACTGGTTTAGAAAACAGGATAGGCTTCAGGTAAGGTTTTTGGCCCAGACCCAACCCAACCCAAATTTTCAAAAAAAAAAAACTGTTGTTTTTCAATGTTTTTCTGCAGTTTTCCCACTATTTTGTTACCATTTCACTATTATGTTGCTATTATTTTGTTGTTAATATTTAGATATTATATAACACTTATTTTATTGTTAATTTTGCTACTATTTTTGAGTAATTTGCTTGTTAAGTTGCACTTATCTTAGTATTATTTAAGTATAAAGACTTTTTAAAACACATTTTTAATTTGTTAGAAAACATTTATTTCAATATTTTTAACCTATTTGCTGTATTATATTTTTAAATTTTTTTATATAAAAAAATAAAAATAAAAATATAATATGGGTTAAGCTAGACCAAGCCCAAGTTTTAACATTTTTATTCGGACCAAACTTGGACAAAAAATCTAAGCTATCTTTTTGGGATCCAGCCCGAACCTAAAGTTTTGTTAGTCCCGGCCATGTACAACTCTCCTCCAAACCACTTCCAATCCATCAAACACTGCCTACAATTCCAAATGAAGAATCGATGTGACGCCAAAATCTTGCTAAACCCAATAATCAAAAAATTAGTAATAAATATATAAACTTGAATGGTTAATTTCAAAATAACTTATGAATTTACATAAATCACAATAATTGAATTTTAACAAATTAAAATAAGACAAAGATTCATTTATTATTTACAAAACAAAACAAAACAAACACAGATATATGAATATCAATATGATAATAATATCCCCTTTCTCTTGTACAAATATTCACCTTGTTTTTACATGAAACAAAATATAAGTAAAGCATTAGCATTTATTTTACAATTTAGTCGGAAGGTGTTAATGTCACAACTCTAGTCCTACACTTTGAAATGCCAACACAAATGACTTTCAACATATTAAACTTCTGGAGCATCGTAAAACACCAGATTCACTTGTTAATTGCTTAACAGATCTAGCATCAACAACCTTAAAATTTTGTTCTTGGTTATAGTTAGGCTTAGCTCCACCTATACCTGTTTGCTTACTAAAAGATGCTCCATTTTTAAATACATCCCCTACCGAATAAAATTTCCATAAACCTTTCTCTCCTTTTCTCCATGTTACCTCTTTGTTCCCAACATCATTCGGAGCGACGAAAAAATTGGCCTCACTCTTGATCTTTGGGGCTCATGCTACCACCGATGGCGTATTGTTCCCACCCTTGGTAGAAATTGTTCACACGTGTGCATATCCATGGCGCACTCTACAATGTAATTTAATATATAAAAATTTCAGATAATTCATGTAAATATGCATTAAAAAACATAGAGCTCACCGATCCATAATTGTTATTTACCTTGGCATTCTTTGGTTGCACTTAGGTCCGAAATGGTTGAAAATGACAGTGACCTTCATGTTTTTGTCTCTCAAATGACCATCGTCGTGTCCGAGGAGCATAACTTTATCTTGGTTCCTAAACCAGTTGTTCGACACGGTGATGTTGCTAGAACCGCGAGTGACATCGAGGAGGCCATCTTGGCACTCATACAATGTGTTATGATCGATCCACACTTTCCTTGCAGTGACCAATCTTATAGCATCTCCATCCATTTGGCCTAAAGGGATCACCTTCGCGTTTGGACCCATCACAGTGCTAGGTGGTTGGGCCTTGCAATGGTGGATGCGAAGCCCATGGATGATTATATCAGTCGCTTGGTACACCAACAGGCATCCAGCGCCAGTTATGTGGACATCGACACCACGACCGTCGATGGTAGTGAAGCTGCTTAAAAGAAGTGGTCTTTGGAGTATGATGATCATGTTATTTTTGAATGTGATCCATACTTTTCCTTTGATCATTGTGGTTCCATAACGAAGGGTCCCTGATTTAGGACTCAAAGGGTCATCGGAAGGATCAGTAACCTTGTATTTCACGACGTCTTTACCAATGTTGTTGATCATTTTGCCGGCAAAACCAACGGAGCATTTGGCCAATTGTTGTCGTTGACTCCGCCAAAGAGGGTTCCTTCTCCAACATTTATCGATTAGATTCATATTATCCAAACTCGAACTAGGACTTGCCATTAGAATGACCATGAAAAGGGCGAATGTAAAGCAACATGATAATGTTGTAGCCATTGTTGTACTCGTTTTTTGAGTGGAAGATGGAAGAATAATGAAAGACTATTGATGGATTTATACTGCAAAAAAAAAACCCAAATTTGAGAGTTAAAAAATTTGTTCATAATGTTACAAGGTGAATGTTATTTTTGTTTTTATCGGATGCAAATAGTTTGGGCTACTTTGTTAGTAACTAACTTGTTTTTTTGTTGAGACAAAAAATTGTTCATTTGTTTATTTTTAGTGAGTTTTTACTAGTGGTTATTGTACTATGCATAAGTTGCATATTTAATTCCTATAGTGAGTGTATTCTAATTTGGTCAATTAGGCTCTATGATTTTAGAATTTTAAAATTTCAATCATGGACCAAATGGTAGACATTACATTCATTAAATTATATTTTGCTACTTCTTAAATTGTTGGTGACAAATATATTATTACAAGTATAATAATAATGTCAATTTATTATTTTCACATTGTCGTAACCATTTTTTTGAAAAAAAGGGAATCGACTTTGGAAATGAAAACGAAAAACGGGAGTCGCCACTGATCCTTTTTGACGAGGTGTGATCGGGTCACCTCAAATTAATCATTTTAATAAAGGTTAAGATTTACTAAAACGATATTTTTTTTTTGGTCTAGTAAAAGTCAGAAAATGAGTTCGGGAGTCGGTTACGCACGAGGAAGGGTTAGCACTCCCGATACGCCCAAAATTGGTACCAAGTTGATTAATTAGTGTCTTAGTGTCGAAGATTTGAAAACTTGAAAGAATTTAAAATACGATCCCTCTTTGAATTAATGCTAAAAATGATCGAATAAGTTAAAACGGATGTTAAGGACTCCCTCATCTCAAAGTAATAAAATGTCACGTCCAGTAAGTTAGGATACAACATTTCGAACTTTGAGAATGAGCTCGTCTATTCATGTATTTTGACTCCTTTTAAAAGGGTATTCGACTATTTAGTATGACCGAGAGGAATCGAAACCCAGTAAGTTAGGGCACGACATTTCAGATTTCCAAATGCCGAACATTGCCTTTGTTAACAAAAATCTTATTCCGAGGTAACAAAATGTCATACCCAGTAAGTTAGGGCACAACACCTCGTTTCTCCGAGAACAAGCATTTTTCAAAACTTGTATTGTGATTTTTTAAAGAATATTTCGTTATTTAGGTAAAAAGAAGAATCGAAACCCAGTAAGTTAGGGCACAATCGTCTCGAATTACCAAATACGGATTATCACTTTTATGAAAGAATTATTTTAAGGCATCGAGTAAAAAAACATGATGTGATTTATAGGATTATGTCGTTATTTAGATTAAACGAGAAAAACCGAAACCCAGTAAGTTAGGGCACGATTTTCTCGAATTATCTAAATACGAAACTTATTTTATTTTAGAAAACATAATTGTATGCGTCGAGTAAAGGACCAACGTAATCATAATCACATGGTGAAATGAGAAACAAATCGCAGCATTAACATGCATAATAATAATAACAAAGGTGATGATATAAACCAAAATAATGACGAATAACACAAATTTGCAGATATATGGGGGCATACATGAATAAACGAATAAATATAATGAAATAATGATAACGCGAACAAAATGAAATAAAAATGATATAAATATGATGAAGAATGAAATAACGAAGCAAATTATAGTGTGAATTTAATTCTTAACCTGGGGGTAAGTAAATAAACATGGGAGTAAGAAATAGTGGGTGAAGCTTTTAATAATAATAACAATAATGATAATAAAAATAATAGATGTCATGTAAAATGGGCGAACAAACTTACAATTTGGAACGATAAAATGATAATGATGTAATATAAATAAGCATTATGTGACACAAAATGATGACGCAAAAATAGTAAAATGAATTTCGAATTTTATAAATGAATAAATAATAATAAAATGAAATCAATGTATTATATAAAAACGTAAAGATATAAAAGAAAAACCATAATAATAGTAGTAGCTACAACAAAAGTAAAAATAACACTAAATAAATATTAAAATAGTAATATCGATAATAATAATAAAAATAATAGCTATATAAGAAATAGATAAAAATAATAACTATGACAATAAAGAATAATAGTAATAATAATAATAATGATGGAAATGAGAGTAATATTAGTAATATCTTAAAATACAATAGTAAAGTAACCACGATGGTGATAATAATTATAATGATAATCAATAAGTTGAGTTAATTAACAATAAGATAATAAGCAAATAATCATAAGAGAGAAAGTACATGATATAACAACAATATGAGATTGATTAGTTTAATACCAAGATGATAATAATGGTAATAATGTAATGATGATAACATTAGAAAAAATAAGATGAATATACATACAAATATAACGACCATATTAATAATACGTTAAATTAATTATCTTAAAGCTAAGCAGAATATATTAAATTTGCTAACTTAAAATTAAAACATTAAAAGTAACAAAAGGACTAAATCAAAATATAAATAAAATCTAAGAGGGGGAATTAGGATAAACAAAAGGGAAGAGGATGGATTTAAAACACGCTTGAATATTGAGGGACTGATTGGGAAAAATACCCTGGCCCTCATACGCTGCGTTCCATCAGTCCGTCTCTTCAAACGGTCCAAGGACCGAATCGAAGCAAAATCAAAATTAAGAGGCAAATTTAAGAAATGGTCAAAGGCTAAATTAAAACCCGATAGAAACAAGGAGGGACCACGCGAGCAATTATCCCAAACGGTAGAAACACGTGGATCCTCAAGCGTCGGGTCGGGTCTCGCGCGGGTCACGTGAAACGGCGTCGTTTTGGCATTAAGGAGGCCGACCAAAACAACGTCGTTTTGATCTGCTATTTAAGGCAAAATTTCTTTAAAAAAAATTCATTTCTTCATTTTGTTCTCCAAAAATATTTCTTCCCTCTCTCATTTTCTCTCGCCATGCCCGTAAAACCGCGAGGAGTCGGCCGTCCGCCGTGTTATGCCGCGAGCCACCACCGCGCCCGAGGGTAAATTTTTCTCTCTTTTTTATTTTATACTTGTTTAATATATGTATGTTATTTTTAATAAAATAGGAGTGATATGTGACAACAATATTCGAAAAAAGTAAAGAACAAAGGGTAAAATAAAAACGGTAAATAGACCTTTAGATCGGCCTTTGATACTCCTTGCTGCTGATTCGTGTTTTTGTTACAAAGCCTTTTTGATTGTTAATCTTCTTTATATCTTTTGAATAGAATGAAAATCAAGAGCCAAAAAAAAGCCCCTACACCCGATCCCCTTTGTGGTTTTTATAGCTTGTTTTTTTTTACAAGTCTTCTCCTCTTCTGCACACTGTTCTTTCTCTTTTAATGCTGCAGGTGCAAGTGGGGCGGTGGCACAGTGGTGGTGCTTGCAGGAGATGTGACAATGGCGGTGCTTCAGACGTTGGCAGGTCAAAGGTCCCTAGGTGCGGTGCATCTAGGGTTTGTTTATTATTTTCTGACTTTGGGTAGTGGGCTAACCGGGCTAGGGTTAGGTGGGTCTTGATTGGGTTTTGGGGGTTATTGGGCTTGGGTAGGTTTAGTTATATTTGGGCCCGCAAATTGGGCTTGTACACACATAATACCCATAAACATGTCACAAATAGATTTAACAACTACCGTTTCAATTAGGATTGAAATTTAAATATTCAAAAAGTATAGAGAGATTAAACCTATAACTTACATATATCATGAGACCAATAACAAAATTAAGCCTAATGGATTTTTTTTATAACATGCCTAATGGATTTAAATGTTACCGTCTATGTCAAAAATTTCAAAATTCAAATTGACTTAATAAGGACTAAATTTATAATTTAAGCATAGTATATGGAGTAATAACAAAATTGATTTTTTTAACAAAAATGTTTGTTTCTTTGTACTTACAAAGGAAAGAGTGTGTTTAGGGTTATTTCATTACTCAAGGTAAAAAAACATGTGGCCAAGTTTGAGAGTTAGTTTCATTAAAAATAAAATTTTGATATTTCTTTAGTTTCATTAAAAATAAAATTTTGATATTTCTTAATTTTAAATTTAATTATTACAATTATTTGTATTTTCTATCCAAATTTACTAACTACCAAATATATTTATTTGAGTTCATAATAATTTCAATCTATGGTGGTGTAGTGACGTAAAAATTTTAGTCTCGGTCACTAATTGTGGCGATTTAGTGAAAACTTTGAAAACCGAAGTTTGATTTTAAAATAAGAGGGGAGTCGCCACCGATCCTTTTTATAGGTGTGATCGGGCACCTTAGAATTTTGTTTTTTAAAACAAAAGAAGGCCAAGTTTAGGTCTACGTTAAAATCAGAGTAAAATAGGGTCCAAGAGTCGGTTACGCGCGAGGAAGGTATTAGCACCCTCGCGACGCCCAAAATTGGTATCTTGTTAAATACGTGTTGTCTTGATTTTCAAAAAAATACGAGCTCAATGTAAGATTTAATCGTGATCCGGTTGAAAAGACGAGAAACTTCAATTCTTTTGATTTTCGAAAAGGTCATGCCGCTTTAACAAGAGTCAATTGATGTTCACCCAACATAGCGATGAAATCGATGACTTAATGTTAAGTCGGTATGTTGCCTTGATTATTGAAATTAATTGAAACAAGACCATGATTTTCGAAGTAATATAAAACACAATTGAGATGAAGCATATGACAGAACTAGAAGTATATTGAAGTGAATATAAGTGTGACAAGTATATTAAAAATCAATGATGATATATGCACAATATATACATATTAAAGATAATAATAAAAAGAACTATTGATAATACTTCACAAATGTATATATACATTAAAATTTATATAATATATAAAATATAACATTAAGAAAACATGTATATACTATATGAAATATACGTCGATATAATATAATATTGAAATATTTACATAAACCTATACATATAAAAAACCGACTAATAATGATACTACATAAGTATATACATAGATATATTAAATTTATATACGTATTATAGATATATACAAAAATAATGAAACATATACTAATATTTGTATGGTAAGGATGAAATATATATACATAAGATAGTTCGAGAAGAAAAAAGAATATATATGCATATATATATATATATATATATATATATATATATATTATAGTTTTTGACAACATATACATGAAATAATAAAAGAAATATATAACAAATAACATAAAAATATATGAATAGCGCAATATTTACAAATATATACATAATATAATTATTTAAAAATAGTATAATGAAATATACGAAAATGAGACTATATACACATAAATATATATACATGTATAATGAAATATATATACTAATATTAAATATAATAGGAACAAAAATAATATAATAATATATATATACTGATACGGTGGTATTAAAAATACGTATATATACATATAATAGTATGCACATGAGACAATACAAAATATATACATTGAAGATTATAAGAAAATATAACTAATAATATTGAAAACATATATATAACATAATATTTAAAACACATATATATATGATATATAAAAATTATATATATAATACACTATATGAGTATATTACATGCATACATATACAATATTATACATTAAGACATATAATAAATATATTTAATATAATAAATATAAATATTAAAATTAACGAATAATAGAAAGTGAAAACAAGTAAAATGAAAATAAAGCAGTAAATTAACAAAGAGGATTGAATCGAATTAAAGAATAAAGTTTGGGGTGAATTTTGAAAGAAATAAATGGAAAGGGACTAAATTGCACGCGCAAACAAACCGAAGGGACTCAATCGGACAATAAACCATCTTCCCAAAACGCAACGCATGGCAGAGGACCACATGACAAAGCGCAACAAATTTAAGGGCTAGATTAAAAATAAAAAATAACTTAATTGTAAAATCATGAGAAAGCGGAGGGGCTGAAAACGCAATTAGCCCCTCCAATTAAAAAACACGAGGATCCTATCGGGTAGGGTCGGGTTGACCCGGTCCAAGGTGAAACGGCGCCGTTTCAGCACTGAACTCTAATGCCAAAATGGCACCGTTTTGAAAGGCTATAAATAGCCTAAAATTCAGAAGAAAAAAAAACATTTGAGAGGGGAGAAAGAAAAAAAAAAGGAGAGAGGGGGGAGAGAAAAGGGATCCGGCTAGGGAGGGGCCGGTCACCGGACCCACACCGGCCGCCGTCCGTCGCTGGCGCCGGCCACCGCACGCGGTGGCCGAAAGTTCCAAAGGTATTATTTTTTTATTTTTTTATTATTTTTTTTGTTTTTAGTTAAATAATGTTTTATATATATATGTATATAGATGTATTTGAATAAAAAAGAAAAAGAAAAAAAAAACGAAAAGGAAAGAAACAGATTCCATAAAAAAAAATCACCTTTTTGCCTTCAATATTGGTTATGGTATTCGGATCTCCTTGCTGTTTGAATCACGATTTTTGTATGTTTGTATTGAAAGCTATTGTTGTATTTGAAACTCTTTTTATTTTCTGTTGATGTTTTTTTTTTTTAAAAAGGGTCCCTTTTTTACAAATTTTCATTCGGCTTTATAGCCTGTTTACAATGCTTTCTATTGTTTTTCCTGTCTTTTCATCTTAAACTCCTTGCAGGTGCAGAGGGATGGTGGAGACATGACCGGTGGAGCGGCGGAGCAGGCTTTTGGCAGAGGGTAGGTGACCGAAGGTCAAGGGGCAGTTGAGGGTGAAGCCGCACCTAGGGTTTGGTTGCTGATTAGGGTTAGGTGTTTTGCTAGGGGTTTGGGCTTAAGTTTAGGTTAGTGGGTATGGGTTAGTGGGTATGGGTTAGTGGGCTTCTGAATTGGGTTTAAGGGGCAATTAGGCTACTGGTTGTAAATGGGTTTAGGGGTAGGTTTAATTTAAATGGGCTTTTGTAATGGTAGGCCAAAATTGGCCTGCAACAGCTGCCCCTCTTTGCTTATTGTCGTGTAACGGGAATAGAGCAAAGATATAAAGAAAGGCCAATTTTGTCCAGTCTTGTCGAGTCTTGACTTCTTTGGTGCTCTTTTTGTTCAGATAGTCTCCTTCCAATCCACCACATCTTGTAGCCTTAGTTCAATCTTTTGCATCTTCTGATATTTGCCTTGTAGCTTCAATTTATTCTGATGTAGCTTCAAGGATATGAGATTTGTGGCTTTGCTCTACTTCCATGCAGCTTCATAAAGATCAGGTCTACAACTTCAATCTGCTTCTCTATCGCTTCAGTGAGATGAGGTTTGTGATCTTTTCTTTTGTAACTTTTAGAAAGGCAAGATCTGACATCCTTGATCAACTTCACTGCAACTTCGGGAGACAAGACTCGCAACTTTATCTGCTCGCTTTGCAACTTCGGGAGGCCGGCGGTGTCTTCCATCAGCTCCAATCTTTATTCTTTACTCGGCATGTGATCCTGAGCTCAACTTATTTCTCGTAATATGAATTGATTCTTAAAAATAGAAATTGAAAATAGCTCAACACGTGAGCCAAGGCTCAACTCACTTCTCGTAACATGAGTTGATTTTTGAAACTTAACTTAAAAAGTAGATTTTTAAAAAATACCTCGACATGTGAACCGAGGCTCAACTCACCTCTCGCCATATGAGTTGATTTTTGAAAAACAGAAATTGAAAGGCTCAACTCACCTCTCGCAATATGAGTTGATTTTCGAAAAAATAGAAATTAAAAGGCTCAACTCACCTCTTGCAATACGAGTTGATTTTTGAAAAGCATAAATTAAAAGACGGAATTTGGAAATACCTCAGCGTGCCTCGAGGCTCAACTCATCTCTCGCAATATGAGTTGATTTTTGACAAATGGAAATTGAAATTACCTCAACGTGCCCTGACGCTCAACTCGCCTCTCGCAATACGAGTTGATTTTTTTTTTTGAAAAACAAGAATTGAAAATACCTCAGCGTGAGCCGACATTCAACTCACCTCTCGTAATATGAGTTGATTTTTTTGACAAGCAAAAATTGAAAATGCCTCAGCGCGCCCCGAGGCTCAACTCACCTCTCGCAATATGAGTTGATTTTTTTTTGAAAAGAAAATTAAAAACAGAATTTGAAAAACAGACTTTGAAAATAACTCGGCATGTGACCCGAGGCTCAACTCACCTCTCGCAATATGAGTTGATTTTTAAAAATACAAATTGAAAATACCTCAGCGTGTCCTAAGGCTCAACTCACCTCTCGCAATATTAGTTGATTTTTGAAAATAAGAACATCAAAATGCCAAAACCTGTCATCTGGTGGAACTCAGGTGTCTTTTTGATTCAGTACAGCTATCATTCAACATTTCTTGCTCTGCTGGAGTACCTGTATATGTCATGCATGATGTTATCATGATATGCACATGTTGGTCTTAAATGCATTTATGCCTACATGATCATGCTATGCGCCTTGGGCTTGTTCGTCATATGCCCCTTTTTCCGTCATGATTTTTGATGATCTGCGTTCATTGTTTTGACTCTTGACTTTCTCTTCAGGCCCTGTGCCCGTCTTTTAGCTTCACGAGTAATCTACGTTTCTCTGATATCACTCTTTTGCCCCCGGTTGAACTTTGTCCTTGCTTTGAGGCTCTTGTACTTATCAAGTTCTTATCCGGGTAATGCTTAACATTTCTTTTGTTTAGAGTATGTCATTTCACTATTTATCATGTAAATGAACCACATAATGAGATGCATGAAAATTGTAACACCCCCTACTCGTATCCGTCGCTGGAATAGAGTACGAGGCATTAACGAGGACTACAAAAACACTTACAGATAATTTAAATATATTTTCATAACAACTTGTCTTGATTTCATACTATTTCATATTTAAGCTTTACTCACCAAAGTATTTGAAATATCATCTTTATGAAAATAGTACACATGAGGTACATAATTCCATAATTAAAAATGAACACATTTATCAAACATATTCCACATTCATATATCAACGTCTCACATTTTCATATATCAATAACCGTCATTTTTCTTGTTTTTCAGATAATTATGTATAACCATTGATAAGCATGCAACTCACTGTTTCTTCTTGTCAATCACAATTTCAAATGACAAATTCGTGTGAATGAGCTCAACTTCATTAGGTATTTAAATTCTGTCATTTTGATTCACATACTCATAATTTACTAACATATCCTGTCAAACACAATCTCTGAATGACAAAATCACATAATTGAGCTCAATAATAATAATGATAACATTACTTACATTTCTTTTTCCACATGTTACATTTACGACTTACCAACTTGTCCATTCAAGGAACAATTTTACGGATTTGAGTACATCATGATCTCAAGCCCGAAGTCTAATCGAAGCACATAAGTGCTAAACGGAAGCAAAGGCTAATCAAGCACATAAGTGCTAGACGGAAGCCAAAGGCTATAATCAAGCACATAAGTGCTAGACGGAAGCCCGGAAGGCTAATCAAGCACATAAGTGCTAAACGGAAGCCAAAGGCTAATCTGAAGCACATAAGTGCTAGAGCGGAAGCAGAAGGCTAATCTGAAGCTCACTGAGGTGAACTGAAACCCAAAAGGGTTAACTGAAACTCGTATGAGTTAACAAAAGCTCGTAAGAGCTAAACGGAAAGCAAACACGAGAATTCGCAACAAATGCTGAATCTCGGTTTACTTGGGTAATTTACCGTCAATTCATCTTTTTCTTTGAAAGATTGTACTTATTTCCTGCGTTTACGTTCCTCCAAAATTCTCAATTCAATTTCATAACTTTTGTACATAATTTACTTATTTTCAACAATTAACATACACAAATATTAATCACCATTCATAAAATAATAATGAAATTTAATAATATTAACAAATGGTCACTAAATTTAGTTATATAAACTCACAAGTTCGATTTTTATATTATAGCGATAATCATAATTTCATAATAAATATTCCAAATAAAACATTATATCGTTTCTAATTCAACACTTATCGATTATAATCAGGCATGTGATCAATTTATACACGAGTCATTCATATATTTTTGTATATTTTCCTCCTCCTCCTCTCCATCCACATCCTTAATATAAACAACACACTTGTAGGTAACATTATCCATAATTTTCACTATCTACTTATGTGAATATTCAAGCTGTCCATCTGTGTCATAGTCACTAAATTATTTATATCTGGAGCTATATAACTCCAAATTAAGTTCCGCTAACTTTTCCTGAAACTAGACTCATATATATTCTTACCATAAAATTTTCATAATTTTTGGTTAGGCCAATTAATACAGTTTATTCATTGAAGTCTCCCCTGTTTCAGAGTACGACTACTCTGACCTCTGTGCACTACGAACCAAATTTCTCCCTGTAAAGAATTCCAACGACCATGCCGTTTGTTTTCCTTAAAAATAGACTCAATAAGGAATCCATGCATGTAAATTATGACTCTTAATAATTTTTTTACAATTTATGGTGAATTTCTAAAGTCAGGACAGGGGATCTCGAATTCATTCTGACCTTGTCTCACAAAACTTATCATATCTCATGATTTACAGTTCCATTGCTTACATTATTTCTTCTATAAGAAACTAGACTCAATAAGCTTTAATTTCATATTTTATTCATCCTCTAATTCTATTTCTACAATTTTTGGTGATTTTTCAAAGTTAGACTACTGCTGCTGTCCAAAACAGTTTTAGTGCAAAATGTTGATTTCCATTTTGCCCCAAATTTCACAATTCATACAATTCAGTCCTTGCTCAATTAACCTCTAAATTAAGATAATTTTCTCAATTAATACTTTTACTAAACATTATAAGTTATTTCATAACTATTAAAATTCAGAATTTCCACATAACACTCTAACTTCAAATTCTTTTACACTTAGGTCCCAAACATTCACTTTCTATTCAATTCTTTCAATAAAATCAACATATAAACAATTTAAAGCTCTAATTCCATGTCAAATCATCATATACTTCCAGCACATATTCATAGCAACTTTCAATTTCTTTCATGGAATCAAAACTAATGAATTCAACAAGTGGACCTAGTTGTAAAAGTCACAAAAACATAAAAATTTCAAGAAATAATCAAGAATTGAACTTACTTGCAGTAAAAATATGAAAAACCAGCTTGAGGGAACTCTTTCCTGGTGTTTTTGCTGATGAAAATGCAGAAAAATAAAGAGAAATCTAGATAATTCCACTTTAGTCCTAACTTTATTAAGTAAATTTTGCAATTTTCCAATTTTGCCCTTAATTCTCCTTGTTTTCTTGCTGATTTCATGCCCTTGCCGTCCAGCCCAAATAGACCTTGGGTCTATTTTCCTTTTAAACCCTCTTTCTTTTATCAATTAAGCTATTTAATCATTTCCTACAATTTTGCATTTGATACAATTTAGTCTTTTTGTTCAATTAATTATCAGAACTTTAAAATTTCTTGTGAAACTTTAATACTAACATATTAACACTCCATAAATATTTATAAAAATATTTATGGCTCGATTTAAAATTCCCGAGGCCTCGATACCTCGTTTTTTATTCTAATTATTTTAATATTTATTTTTAGTACACTATTCACTATTTCAAAATTTTTCCTAACTTCACATTTAATTTATACTCACTAAATTAATAATATTTCCTACTCATTTTTCGGATTTAGTGATCTCGAATCACTGTTCCGACATCACTGAAAATTAGGCTGTTACAAAAATGATCAGGTAGGGACAAAAGGGTACTTGACATTTATTCATTTCAAATGTAACAAACAAAGAAAGTCAATCGAATGATAGTAAAAATGTCACAAAGAGAAAAGGGATAGCATTTCAACAAATACAAATGCTCTAGATATTCAACGCATGAACTCTTCCACGTTCCTCGGTCGAGAATCTTTTCGAGCATGGCTTCTTACGTGGAAGATTTCGAGCTTTTAGAAATGCTTCAAATACTGTAGTCTCACGATTTGAACCCCCATTCAAACGCCTTACTCTTTAGGCCAGTGCTTGCTTAATTAGAATGTCCTTTCGGGTTTTCATCCTAATTTTTGTGTTAACCAAGACGCCCTTTTCGGGTTTTCACCTTGATCCCTTTTTTTTTTCAGGCATAATATTTCTTCACAGCATCTGAATTCACTGGATTAGGTAACTCCTTCCCATCCATCTCAGTGAGAATCAAAGTTCCGCCTGAGAAAGCCTTCTTCACAACGTATGGTCTTTCCCAATTTGGTGCCCATTTTCCTCGCAAATCTTTTTGTATTGGGAGAATCTTTCTCAGCACGAGTTCTCCTTCATGGAATTCTCTTGGCCGTACTTTCTTGTCATGGGTCGCGATCATTCTCTTCTGGTACATCTGTCCGTGGCAAATTGCCTTTAGCATTTTTTTCTCGATGAGGTTTAACTGGTCATATCGAGCCCGAACCCATTCTGCTTCCTCTAGTTTCGATTCCATTAAGACTCGTAGAGAAGGGATCTCAACTTTGATAGGTAGCACAGCTTCCATTCCATAGACCAGAGAGAAAGGGGTTGCACCCGTAGATGTCCGTACAGATGTGCGATATGCATACAAAGCAAATGGTAGCTTCTCGTGCGGTCTCTTTATATGTCTCGGTCATTTTTCCAATGATCTTCTTAATATTTTTGTT
Organism: Gossypium longicalyx; assembly: GCA_025698465.1. NCBI lineage: Eukaryota > Viridiplantae > Streptophyta > Magnoliopsida > Malvales > Malvaceae > Gossypium > Gossypium longicalyx. Next base: position 93,045,041 of record CM047000.1, on the reverse strand, counting down.
CATTTGCTTCAATGACTCCATTCATCTTTGGGCGATAGGGCGAGGAGTTATGATGCTTTATTTGGAATTGCTCACACACTTCTTTCATCATCTTGTTGTTTAGATTCAAGGCGTTATCTGAAATGATTCTTTTGGACAAACCATATCGACAAATGATTTCCTTTTTCAAAAACCTACAAACTGCAGTCTTCGTCACATTGGCAAACGATGCGGCTTCTATCCATTTTGTGAAGTAATCAATAACCACGAAAATGAATCGGTGTCCGTTAGAAGCTTTTGGGAAAATTGGCCCTATAACATCCATGCCCCACATAGAAAAAGGCCACGGGGAAGTCATGACATGAAGGGGCGAAGGGGCTGCATGAATTTTATCGCCGTAAATTTGGCATTTATGGCATTTTCTTACAAAGCTAATGCAGTCGCTTTCCATCATCAGCCAGTAGTAGCCGAGTCTCATAATCTTCCTGGCCATAGTGAAACCATTAGCATGTGTCCCACAGACTCCCTTATGGACATCTTCGAGTATTTTCCTGGCTTCGACGGCATCTACACATCTCAAAAGCACCTGATCTTTTCCTCTTTTGTACAGGATGTCCCCATCAAGAACAAATCCCGCTGCCATCTTTCTGACTGTTCTTTTGTCATTCTCATTTGCTTGTTCGGGATACCTTTGATTCTTGATATATTCTAAGACATCATGGAACCATGGCCGTCCATCTGGCTCTTTTTCAATGCTGAAACAATGCGCAGGGACTTCATATATGCTTATTTGCAGAGGTATTATCTCTGTTTCTTTGTTTGCTTTGAACATTGAAGCCAAAGTGGCTAGGGCATCAGCCAATTGGTTTTCTTCTCGTGGGAAGTAATTAAAAGTTATTTCTTTAAATTCTTTAATCATCCCCCGCCACTAAAACATCAGATTCGACTAATTTCGAATCTCTCACTTCCCAATCTCCACGGATTTGGTATATCACCAATGCTGAGTCTCCATATACCTCTAAAGTTTTGATGTTTCGTTCAATAGCTGCACGAAGTCCCATGATACAGGCCTCGTACTCTGCTATGTTGTTGGTACAGAAAAAATTTAGCCTGGCAGTGAACGGGTAATGATTCCCTTCTGGCGATACCAAGACTGCTCCGATCCCATGCCCCAATGCATTCGATGCACCATCAAAGCTCATCTTCCATGGCTTCTCATCTGATGACTCGGATTCCTTTTCTATGATACACATTAAGTCTTCATCCGGGAAATTGAACCTCAAAAGCTCATACTCCTTTGTCGTTCGAGCCGCTAAGAAATCCGCTATTGCACTTCCTTTTATCGACTTTTGACTCACATAGACGATATCGTACTCTGATAATAAGATCTGCCATCGTGCCATTCTTCCTGAGAGTGCAGGCGATTCTATCATGTACTTTATTGGATCCAGCTTCGAAATTAACCATGTCGTATGATACAACGTATATTGCCTGAGTCTCCGAGCTACCCAAGCCAGAGCGCAACAGTATTTTTCAATGGACGAATACTTTGCCTCATATTGATGAACTTTTTCTTTGAGGTAGTAGATCGCCTTTTCTTTCTTTTTCTCGACTCGTCGTGTTGCCCCAGTACGCAACCCATTGAATTCTCGAACACAGTCAGATACAATATCAGTGGTCTTCCCGGAATTGGTGGTACTAATACTGGAAGGCTAGACAAATATTGTTTTATCTTCTCAAAAGCCACTTGGCACTCCTCGTTCCATTCTCCAGGATTATGTTTTCGAAGGAGTCGAAAGATTGGGTCACATTGGCTGGTAAGTTGAGCGATAAATCGGGCCATGTAGTTTAATCTCCCTAAAAATCCTCTGACTTCCTTTTGCGTGCGCGGGGGTGGTAACTCTTGAATGGCTTTTATTTTATCTGGATCAACTTTAATGCCTCTCTCGCTGACAATGAAGCCAAGCAATTTTCCTGAGGTAGCCCCAAACGTACATTTGGCCGGATTGAGCTTTAGCTGGAACTTTTTTAGTCTATCGAACAACTTCTTCAGGTTCACTACATGTTCTTCTTCCCCTCGGGATTTAGTGATCATATCGTCGACGTAAACCTCTATTTCTTTATGCATCATGTCATGGAATAACGTTACCATAGCCCTCTGATATGTTGCCCCGGTATTCTTTAATCCGAATGGCATCACCTTGTAGCAGAACGTTCCCCACATCGTTATGAAGGTAGTTTTCTCCATATCTTCCGGAGCCATCTTTATCTTATTATAACCCGAGAATCCATCCATGAACGAAAACAATGAATGCTTGGCTGTGTTATCCACCAATATATTGATGTGTGGCAAAGGAAAATTATCTTTAGGACTTGCTCGATTCAGGTCACGATAATCCACGCACATTCATACTTTGCCGTCTTTCTTTGGTACCGGGACTATGTTAGCCACCCATTCTGGATATTTGGAGGCTTGTAGGAAACCATCGTCAAATTGCTTCCTGACTTCCTCTTTTATTTTCAACAACATCTCAGGTCTCATCCGTCTTAGCTTTTGTTGAATAGGTTTGCATTCTGGCTTTAATGGGAGTTTATGGACCACCACATCTTCATCCAATCCCGGCATGTCCTGATATGACCATGCGAATACATATTTGTACTCACGGAGCAAAGCAATCCAATTATGCCAAGTGTCTCCCGAAATAGAGGTCCCAATCTTCACTTCTTGCTTCCTTTCTTCAGTTCTCAGATTTATTGTTTCAACAAATTCCTGATGAGGCAAGATCTGTTTATCCTCTTGTTCCACCATTCTTAACAAGTCGGGAGACGAGACATAGTCTTCAGCATTTTCTTCGGCTTCGCATTCTCCTAAACAAACAGCCTTCTCAAAATCAATTTTAAGACTCGTAATGGGTTTGTTCATGCCGTTGATATCTGAGCACCTGAAAGTTGAATGGAAAAGGAAACTATAGAGGGGTATCCAAGTATTGGAACCAAGATGAAATGTTATGGCATGGTATGAAGCAGATGTAAGGATAGGCTATGAAATGAGAACATGATTATGAAATTAATAATGTGAAAGATCGTGACAAAATGCATCTTCATTGATATTCATTTGAATGATAAAGAGCGAATACAAGCTCTTACAAAAGAATTATATTATATCTAAGGACACAATAGAGGGTTAATGTTTGAGCATTACTCTGAAGACTTATAAACTACAAGAAGGTCTTCAGCAGTCCAATTGTTCAACATGAAACCCGAGGGACAAGGGCGTATCCTTGAGATGTCTTTACTTGCGCCATCTCCTTTGTCAATGACATTTATACTGACATTCTGGAGACCCCTTTCAATGATTAACAGTGTGTTTCGTGTATTGTCCTGTTCGGGGTACATCGTTCCTGCAGACGTAAATGTTTTTGACAAAGGAGGGTATGCTATGGGCTCCCATTCTATTTCCCAGCCTAAGGTACTTGCGACCCTTCTTTCCTGATCCTTCTTCCATTGTCTCCTTCTTTGACGTATGTCCAGCTGAAAACCTAAACCGTATCTGGCCTTATGGTGCACTGGCCTTAGGGCCCTGGCTATTCCTTGCAGATATCTCCCTAAGCCTCTTCTTGCTCGAGCCCCCCTTCTATAGTCAACCTGACACCCATTTTGGTATTTCTTGACAGTTTTGGTACAGGAATTCTGTTTCCCTCGGCGACGAAGGTGGCATTAACAAATTAAAGGGATCGAAAGGAACATTCCACAGTATCTTTATTTACTTCAATGTATGGTGTGTCGGTAGAAATAGATGTTATAATGTCTTCTTCTCCCTCGACGGTGACCAAACAGCCATCCATAATAAATTTCACCTTTTGGTGGAGGGATGATGGGACGGCTCCGGCAGAATGGATCCAGGGTCTTCCCAAGAGGCAATTGTATGACGATGTAATGTCCATAACTTGAAATTCAACATCGTATATATACGAGCCCACTTCTAGAGGTATCTCGATCTTCCCCATAACTTCACGCCTTGTCCCATCAAATGCCCTTACTGTGGAATGGCAAGGCCTTAAATAGGACAGATCCATCGGGATTCTAGAAAGCGTGGCCAAAGGCATGACGTTGAGTGCCAACCCATTATCGATGAGCACATTTGGTATTATGTAGCCCTTGCAGCGAGTCGTAATATGTAGTGCCTTCACTGAGCCTCTACCGTTTGGCGATAGCTCATCGTCACTAAAAGAAATGAAATTATCCGCATTCAGATTATTTACCCACCGATCAAGCTTCTCAACTGATATGTTGTTTGCTACGTAAGCTTGATTCAGCACCTTCAACAAAGCGTTTCAGTGTGGCTCTGAGTTTAACAGTAGAGATAGGACTGAGATTCGTCTTTGTTTCGCTTATTTAAGCTGTTCCACCACATTGTATTCAACGTGCTTGATAAATTTCAAGAATTCTGTGCTTCCTCCTCATCCACAAGCTTTTAGTTTCTTATACGGGTGGAATTTCCGCTCGACTTGGCCTCATTCATCAACGCCTTTCTTTTTGTTTCAAGTCCTTTGTTTTTCTTTCTTTGGCTCGACTTCTTTAGAATAGCACCGCCCACCGGGTAAAATGACCTACCTCCCCAACATCTCCAGTTGTGGCTTCGGACTTTCCACCTTCCGGTGTGACGATATTGATATCATATTTCCATGGTACGGCTTTGTCGTCCTTGTAGGAGAAAGGAGATGGTACTTCAATGATCATCTTCGGTTTTACCGGCTCCTTCTTCACATCATAATAAATTATTAATGGTCGGTCGGCATTATACAGGAAACTTGAAGATTGATTGTCGGAGGCGCATATTTCTCCTCTATCGGTCTCTTCACCTTTATAAAAGATCTCGATCTCCTTATTATCCATCATATTTTGCAGCAATCTTCTGAACTCTTTGCAGGACTGAATGTCGTGCCTCTCAAGACCATGGAATTCACAGAAACTTTGACCTTTTGCAATTTTTCCTTCGAACACTCTGTTAGGATGACAAAGCAAGCCCTTCTCAACTAGTACCTCCCAGATTTTCTGCAGAGGTGCTCTTATTTTAGAAACCCATCTTCTACTTTGTCGTTTGTCATCATCTCCCACTGCACTTACATTCTCTTCGGTGTGGTTTGGGAATGGGTTTCCGGCTGTACTGCCAGTACCATCAAATCGCAGAATGCCCGCGTCGATGAGTCCTTGAACTCTCCTTTTGAAGGCCAGACAGTTTTTCGTAGAGTGCCCCTGGTTCCAGGCATGGTATGCACAACTAGCATTCGGATCGTACCATTTCGGGTACGGGGGTTTCAGGGGTGCCATGTAGTGAGGAGAGATCAACTGTTTCTCCAAAAGTTTTGGATATAATTCCCCATACGACACAGGGATAGGAGTAAATTGTGGTCTCTCGGGGTTAGGCCTTGCTGGTCTTGGTTCGTTTCTGGGCTGGCTTTGAGCGGGTACCGTGTTTTGTGGGAATGTAGTGACGGGTCTTTGGTGGTTCGTGGCGTATACGGGGTAGGAAGGAGGTGGTGCTTGGAAGTAAGGGGTTTAAGAAGGATAATAGAAATTCAGAGGTGGATAGTTTCGAGGTCGGGGTTGGTTTGGATACGGATTAAGGGTATAACGGCTTCCCATTCCCACCATGTGGGCTTCTGGTTCTTTCTTCTTCATGGGTGCTGTCCTTCTCGAACTTTCTGAACCTTCCATCCTCCCACTTCTGATGGCACCCTCAATAAGTTCTCCGGATATTACGATATCCGAAAAATCCTTCGTAGTACTTCCTACTAGTTTTTCATAGAACGGCGCCTTAAGGTGTTGATAAAGAGAACGGTTACCTCCGTCTTTGTTAGTGGGGGTTCTACTTGGGTCGAGACGTCCCTCCATCTCTGCGCATACTGTCTAACAGTCTCTGACGGCTTTTTTTCCATCATTTGCAAGGTCATCCGGTCTGGCACCATATCCGATACATGCTTGTACTGCTCACAGAACGCTGATGCCAAGTCTTTCCAGGATCTGATCTTTTCCCTACTAAGCTGGTTGTACCACCGAAGAGCCGATCCTACTAGACTATCTTGAAAACAATGTATGAGTAGTTTGTCTTCATTCACATAGCCGGTCATCTTCCTGCAAAATATGATGAGATGCGCTTTTGGGCATCTTGTCTCATCGTACTTTTCAAAATCCGGTACCTTAAACTTTGGAGGAAAAATTAGATCAGGTACCAAACTGAGTTCTTTAGCACCTAGTGCCGAGAAGACTTCAGTGCCTTCGATTGCTTTAAGTCTTTCCTCCAAACTCTTATACTTCTCTTGAGCCTTGTGATCCTCCATTCTTAACCTGGCTATTTCCACTGGATCGTCCAGATCTGGAACAATTGGGTTGGCAGGATTGGCCCTAGGATTTGATATGAATATTCCTTGCCCTAAATGAGCAGGTGACACCGGCCGTTGCTCTGGGTCTATGGGTTCTCCTTGAGTGTACCCTCTTTGTGCTGAGTGGGCGTGTGGCGGAGTGAATCCGGGGGGATAGAGCGGGTCTTGATTGTGATTAACTCTTGATCGAGGTTTCTCAATGTCAGGGCTCTGCATGAGTCCTTTTCCTTTAACTAAAGCTGACATCATCTCCATCATCTTGTTCATTTGATCTTTCTGTTCGAGCGATTCTTCTCGTGATCTCACCATTAAGTCTCTCATCTCTTGCTGTGACCTAGCCAATTTTTTTTGTAATTCCTTTTGGATTCTTTCCATTCTTTCAATCCTTTCATTGAATTCAGCCTCCGTTGTTCTAGCCTGTCGACGCGTTCTATACGAGTGGCGTGATTCCAGATTTGAAGTATTGCAACTGCACATTATATGATCCTAACCTTAGCGAACGATTATAGAATATGCAATGAATGAATGAATGAATGAGATGAATGCATAATAAATAAATGTTGAATAAATGACGAATGAATGTTAGTTATGAATAAATATGCAAGAATTTGGTGTTGATTTCAAGATAGCCTCTATTTAGGCATTTCATTCATCAAAAGAGTTCATTATAAAAACATTTCGTCATTTTGATTTGGCTATTACACGAAATTTCTAGCTACTTCGCTATATTTCTTCATTCGCTCTAAGAATTTCGATATGCTCGATCGTTGACTCGGGGGGAATTGGCAGCTGAGATCCTCTGCTTCATCTGATAATTGTACCATGTGTATGGCCGCTTCACGGATTTTGTTGATCAAGAAGCCAAGTTGCATTTCTCTTTCTTGGAGGTCCGTTTTATAAGCGTGAATGTCTCTATCATATTGATCGTTCTTTTCTTCCAAGGTTTTTAAGAGACTATCCAATTGTTGCTGACGATCTTGCAGTATGTCTTCTAAATCCCGTATCCTTTCTTTTAGTTCTTGAAATTTAGATCGACTAGTCATTACTTCGGCAGACACGGCTTCATATTCTGCGTTCTTCTTCCTTAGCTCCATCATAGTCCGTGCGGCCCTTTCCTCTTCCTTTTTCGCTTTTCCCTTCCAAAACTCCATTCCCCCTTTAATATTGCTTATCTTCTCTTTTCATTCCGATGATGATTTGCCCAACCCGCTATGCTTGATAGTGACTCTCAATTTCTTGTTTTCCAGATAAAGGTCCCTTAAATCATTTCTTACAATTTCCACTTCCTTTTGTACTTTCTCGATTTTAGACCTTTCAATCTGAACATCGATTTTTAACTGGTAGTTTTCCTCTTGCAGAGCACTGAGATCCCTTGACATCTTGGTCTTTTCGCGCTCGAACTCTTGCCTTCCCATTTCTAACTCGGATGGCAATTCCTTTAGGAAGAGATTCTGAAAAGCGTAACTCATTGACGATACTTGCTGACTATTTATCCGCCGTATCTTCCATACGTCATAATCTTGAGTGAGAGCATCAGCATACAGGGCCAACTCCACCATATGAATTTTCTTCCAAGATTTTGCAGTGTCTCGGACCCTCTTCATGTATCCCTCACCCGCAAAAACGAACTCGGACTGTGCTAACCCTCTAGTAGCGGGTATGAACTGTCGCGAAGAAAATTGTCTTTCGACTAATAGCGGGGCATATCCAACACCTCCCTATAAACCAAGTAGTGGCACCCAGTCTTGATCTCCGACCTTGTACAGCAGAGCCGAAGGGCGTATCCACGGTGCTCTCCATGTTATATCCTCGGTACGAAGGTTTTGAAAAACTAAGACCCAATGTTGCTCGGTGACTTCCTTGGGCCATTCTTTCTTGAGATAGGCTTCCAATGGGGCAAATGTTTTTGAAAACATGTGGAACAGAGTGCGCTCTACTTTCTAGAAATGGCTCAAAATCCAAACATTGAGCAACTGCGCGCATCCAATAAATCGTCCTTTCCCTTTTCTTCGACAACTACTCAGGGATCTGAAGGTCTCGGCTAGGATAGTCGGGACAGGGTTGACTCCTTGTTTTAATCTTTCAAAGAAATCAACTACCGCGACTTCAAGATGTCCGAAAATTTTCGGGAAGATGATCAAACCGTAGATAGCCAAAGCGAATAGGTTCACCCTTTTCATCATGTCAGGATGGTTCAGAACCAAATCTCGTAGAGAAGACCATGGAATGCAAATGGCTTCATTCTTCTTTTTTATCTACTTTTCAGCCCACGCGTCAGTCATGTCTGTCAACCTCACTAGCTTCTTCTTGAAGGTCATCGGCTTAGGCTCCTTCACATATATCTTATAGGGCTGCGCATTATCAATACGAAGTAAGGCAGTATACTCCTCTATAGTTGGGGTCATGTCCTCCTGATTGAAAGTAAAACATTGGTAGGCCGGATCCCAAAATCTGATCATGGCTTGAATCAAACGCTCATCTATGTTGATAGTGATCAAGTGGGCTATATCTCCGTATTTCTCAGTGAATATACCCTTAATGTCCGAGTCCCACTGATTCCAAATCCGAACCAAGTCTTCAAGGTTGTTACGCGAACATTGTGATTACGTGCTCAGCAGATTGGCAAAACATCCCTCCACTAGACTATCCCCTTTTTCCTTCTGAGTTCTTAGAGACCAGTCCCGAACCACGGCATTCTTCTCGACTGTTTGTATAATTGACTCCTCCATTAGAAACCCGTTTTTTGGCCACTAATCTTTAATCAACACCCTCCTAATGTGATGCCTATAATGCATGATGAAAAAAACAAAAAAAATAATAATAAGGCAAAGGCAAGAAACCTTGATTAGTAATTAACTACAGGCAGAAAAACATGAAAAATTCAACAATTTGAACTAGTTTATTAAACAGACCCAATCTCCTTCGTATAGAAAGTGAAAATGCAAAAAGTAAGAGGCGTTCCTCTCGTGCACTTATTTGGTGACCATTAACGGACAGAGGTTCGGCATGACTCTAATTAGGTGGCTCGTACGGTTCACTATATGTGGTTTCGGTTCTAGACAGGTACTCGAATTGTTCGTACTATCGTCCACTAAGACTAGTACGAAGCCTCGGTCGTAGCCCATCATAGGCTCACGAGTTCAATTCGAGGGATTACATTCACTTATGCCTATGCGGAGGGACAAGTTAACTCACGAAAGCATAAGTCATATGTAACCCGAAAGTATTCACTAGCCTGTGGGGAGGGACGAGTTAACTCACGAAGGCGTAGCGTTTACTTTCACTTAAACGGACGGAGCCCGGGTAGAGAGCTCATGTTATGCAAAATGCAAGTGCACGGTGTGTGGGGAGAAACTCACAAACCTTCACATTTATTTAAAACTAAACCGAAACTAAAACCATAAAAATTTAAAGTCGAAAAGTAGAACAGACGAAATGAGTTAGAAATACATTTACAACATAATGCGAATGCATGACATTTTGAAAACACTATTTGAAGATCACGGCTTAAATATTAATTTGAACAAGGAACTTGAAAATTTTGACAACGCGAGTTTAATTCTAGACACGACTCTCAAAAAGGGGTCCCCAGTGGAGTCGCCAGCTGTAGCAACGTAAAAATTTCAGTCTCGGTCACTAATTGTGGCGATTTAGTGAAAACTTTGAAAACCGAAGTTTGATTTTAAAATAAGAGGGGAGTCGCCACCGATCCTTTTTATAGGTGTGATCGGGCACCTTAGAATTTTGTTTTTTAAAACAAAAGAAGGCCAAGTTTAGGTCTACGTTAAAATCAGAGTAAAATAGGGTCCGGGAGTCGGTTACGCGCGAGGAAGGTATTAGCACCCTCGCGACGCCCAAAATTGGTATCTTGTTAAACACGTGTTGTCTTGATTTTCAAAAAAATACGAGCTCAATGTAAGATTTAATCGTGATCTGGTTGAAAAGACGAGAAACTTCAATTCTTTTGATTTTCGAAAAGGTCATGCCGCTTTAACACGAGTCAATTGATGTTCACCCAACATAGCGATGAAATCGATGACTTAATGTTAAGTCGGTATGTTGCCTTGATTATTGAAATTAATTGAAACAAGACCATGATTTTCGAAGTAATATAAAACACAATTGAGATGAAGCATATGACAGAACTAGAAGTATATTGAAGTGAATATAAGTGTGACAAGTATATTAAAAATCAATGATGATATATGCACAATATATACATATTAAAGATGATAATAAAAAGAACTATTGATAATACTTCACAAATGTATATATACATTAAAATTTATATAATATATAAAATATAACATTAAGAACACATGTATATACTATATGAAATATACGTCGATATAATATAATATTGAAATATTTACATAAACCTATACATAAAAAAAACCGACTAATAATGATACTACATAAGTATATACATAGATATATTAAATTTATATACGTATTATAGATATATACATAAATAATGAAACATATACTAATATTTGTATGGTAAGGATGAAATATATATACATAAGATAGTTCGAGAAGAAAAAGAATATATATGCATATATATATATATATATATATATATAAATATTATAGTTTTTGACAACATATACATGAAATAATAAAAGAAATATATAACAAATAACATAAAAATATATGTATGAAATAACATAAAAATATATGAATAGCATAATATTTACAAATATATACATAATACAATTATTTAAAAATAATATAATGAAATATACGAAAATGAGACTATATACACATAAATATATATACATGTATAATGAAATATATATACTAATATTAAATATAATAGGAACAAAAATAATATAATAATATATATACTCGATACGGTATTAAAAAATACGTATATACATATAATAGTATGCACATAAGACAATACAAAATATATACATTGAAGATTATAAGAAAATATAACTAATAATATTGAAAATATATATATAACATAATATTTAAAACACATATATATATGATATATAAAAATTATATATATAATACACTATATGAGTATATTACATGCGCATACATATACAATATTATACATTAAGACATATAATAAATATATTTAATATAATAAATATAAATATTAAAATTAACGAATAACAGAAAGTGAAAACAAGTAAAATGAAAATAAAGCAGTAAATTAACAAAGAGGACTGAATCGAATTAAAGAATAAAGTTTGGGGTGAATTTTGAAAGAAATAAATGGAAAGGGACTAAATTGCACGCGCAAACAAACCGAAGGGACTCAATCGGACAATAAACCATCTTCCCAAAACGCAACGCATGGCAGAGGACCACATGACAAAGCGCAACAAATTTAAGGGCTAGATTAAAAATAAAAAATAACTTAATTGTAAAATCATGAGAAAGCGGAGGGGCTGAAAACGCAATTAGCCCCTCCAATTAAAAAACACGCGGATCCTATCGGGTAGGGTCGGGTCGACCCGGTCCAAGGTGAAACGGCGCCGTTTCAGCACTGAACTCTAATGCCAAAACGGCACCGTTTTGAAAGGCTATAAATAGCCTAAAATTCAGAAAAAAAAAACATTTGAGAGGGGAGAAAGAAAAAAAATGAGAGAGGGGGGAGAGAAAAGGGATCCGGCCAGGGAGAGGCCGGTCACCGGACCCACACCGGCCGCCGTCCGTCGCTGGCACCGCGGTGGCCGGAAGTTCCAAAGGTATTATTTTTTATTTTTTTATTATTTTTTTTGTTTTTAGTTAAATAATGTTTTATATATATATATATGTATATAGATGTATTTGAATAAAAAAGAAAAATAAAAAAAAACGAAAAGGAAAGAAACGGATTCGGTAAAAAAATCACCTTTTTGCCTTCAATATTGGTTATGGTATTCGGATCTCCTTGCTGTTTGAATCACGATTTTTGTATGTTTGTATTGAAAGCTATTGTTGTATTTGAAACTCTTTTTATTTTCTGTTGATGTTTTTTTTTTTTAAAAAGGGTCCCTTTTTTACAAATTTTCATTCGGCTTTATAGCCTGTTTACAATGCTTTCTATTGTTTTTCCTGTCTTTTCATCTTAAACTCCTTGCAGGTGTAGAGGGATGGTGGAGACATGACCGGTGGAGCGGCGGAGCAGGCTTTTGGCAGAGGGTAGGTGACCGAAGGTCAAGGGGCGGTTGAGGGTGAAGTCGCACCTAGGGTTTGGTTGCTGATTAGGGTTAGGTGTTTTTCTAGGAGTTTGGGCTTAAGTTTAGGTTAGTGGGTATGGGTTAGTAGGTATGGGTTAGTGGGTTTCTGAATTGGGTTTAAGGGGTGATTGGGCTACTGGTTGTAAATGGGTTTAGGGGTAGGTTTAATTTAAATGGGCTTTTGTAATGGTAGGCCAAAATTGGTCGTGGTATGATTAAATCAATATATTGATGGTAAATTTTGACTAGAAAATCTTTGGATGGTTTATAAAATACATAAAAGATTACATAAATAAGGGTAAATTGCATAAATAGTCATTCAATTATTAAAAAATTTATTTTTGGTACTAAAAATAGTTTACAATTTAAGCGCACGCATTATATAGTTTGATCAATTTGGTCACTCCCATAAAAATTGCAGACAGAAAACACATGTGGATTTTTTTTTATAAAATGTAATAATATTTAAAAGTCTCTGGCATAAAAAAAAATCTAGCTTGGATTTATGTTCACAATTTTAACTGGAGTGTCCAAATTAATTAAATTATGTAACGTGAGTGTCTAAATTGCAAGTTTTTTTGAAGTCCACATTAACCTTCTATGATGTGCATGATCCATGCTAATTTAATATAAATTAAGAAATAGTTGTGGTGGTGAGATTAATGTTATGGTTGCATGATCAGTTTTGGACTTATTATAGATTTCACTTAGTACCTGCTCAAGTTTAACCTCCCATTGCCATTGTAACTAAAGGCAAATTTGTCGGGACAGGTAGAGGATTTGGTCCCAATATTTGAAAATTTTCAATTTAGCCTCTTTATAAATCAAGAAATTATAAATTAATATATATAGTGAAATTGTACTTTAACCTTAAAAAAATGAAAATTTTGTAAAACAATCCTCTTATAAATAAAAAATTATAAATTAATATATAATAAAATTGCACTTTAACCTCCCTAAGAATGAAAAAAATATTTAATCACTTTAGAAACGATGAGATTATAAATTAATGCATAATAAATTATATTTTGGATCTATGAAAAATTATAATTAAATTTCCAACTTATTAATTTTTTTTTCGAATTTGCCATTGCTTGTGGTTGTAACTGCATATTAACATGCCGTATCAATGAATAAACATGTCCCCCACTTGAGCAGCGCCTCGCTACTATCACTCTCGAGAATTACTTGACTTTACTCCAAACTAGAGTTGTTCATGGTTAGGTTGGGCCAACCTGAAAAATAAGAGGGTTTGTACAAAAAATTGGTTCGAAAAATGGGCTTGGGCAAAAAAAAAAGACCCGTTTAGAAAATGAGATAGGCCTCGGGTAAGGTTTTTGGCCCAGACCCAACCCGACCCAAACTTTCAAAAAAAAATAAACCCAGCTGTTTTTCCATGTTTTACTATTGCTTTCCCACTATTTTACTACCATTTCACTACTATGTTACTACTATTTTATTGTTAATGTTTGGATATTGTATAATACTTGTTTTATTGTTAATTTTGCTACTATTTTAGAGTCATTTGCTTATTAAGTTGCACTTATTTTAGTATTGTTTAAGTATAAAGACTTTTTTTTAACTCATTTTCAATTTTTTGGAAAACTTTTATTTTAATATTTTTAATGTATTTGGTGTATTATATTTTTAAATTTTTTATATAAAAAAATAAAATTAAAAAAATAATATGGATTAGGCCAAACCAGGCTTGAGTTTTAACATTTTTATCTGGACCAAACTTGGACAAAAAATCTAAGCTACTTTTTAGGGATCCAACCCGGACCTAAAATTTTGTTAGTCCCAACCATCTACAGCTCTCCTCCAAACCACTTCCAATCCATCAAACACCGCCCAAAATTCCAAATGGAGAACCAATGTGATGCCAAAGTCTTGCTAAACCCAATAATAAAAAAATTAGTGATAAATATATAAACGTGAATGGTTGATTTCAAAATAACTTATGAATTTACATAAAGCACAATAATTGAATTTTAACAAATTAAAATAAGATGACTTCTTTGTGGATTTCTATAAAGTCAAAAAAGACGAAGATTCATTTATTACTTACAAAACAAAAGAGACACACATATATGAATATCAATATGATAATAATATCCCCTTTCTCTTGTACAAATATTCACCCTTTTTTTACATCAAACAAAATATAAGTAAAGTATTAGCATTTACTTTACAATTTAGTGGGAAGGGTGTTAACGTCACAACTGGAGTCCTACTCTTTGAGAAGCCAACACAAATTACTTTCAACATATTAAACTTATGGAGCATCGTAAAACACTAGATTCACTTGTCAATTCTTTAACAGATCCAGCATCGATAACTTTAAAATTTTGTTCTTGGTTATAGTTAGGCTTAGCTCCACCTACACCTGTTTGCTTACTAAAAGATGCTCCATTTTTAAATACATCCCCTACTGAATAAAATTTCCATAAACCTTTCTCTCCTTTTCTCCATGTTACCTCTTTGTTCCCAATATTATTAGGAGCGATGAAAATATTGGCTTCACTCTTGATGCTAGGGCTCATGCTACCACCAATAGCGTATTGTTCCCACCCTTGGTAGAAATTATTTGCTACGTGTGCGTATCCATGGCGAACTCTGCAATATAATTTAATATATAATCATTTCCAATAATTCATGTAAATATGCATTAAAAAACATAGAGCTCACCCATCCATAATTATTATTTACCTTAGCATTCTTTGGTTGCACTTAGGTCCGAAATGGTTGAAAATGATAGTGACCTTCATGTTTTTGTCTCTCAAATGACCATCATCGTGTCCGAGGAGCATAACTTTGTCTTGGTTCCTGAACTAGTTGTTCGACACGGTGATGTTGGTGGAACCGCGAGTGACATCGAGGAGGCCGTCTTGGCACTCATACAATGTGCTATGATCAATCCACACTTTCTTTGCAGTGACCAATCTTATAGCGTCTCCATCCATTTGGCCTAAAGGGATTACCTTCGCATTTGGACCCATCACAGTGCTAGGTGGTTGGGCCTTGCAATGGTGGATGTGAAGCCCATGGATGATTATATCGGTCGCTTGGTACACCAACAGGCACCCAGCGCCAGTTATGTGGACATCGACACCACGACCGTCGATGGTAGTGAAGCTGCTTAAAAGAAGTGGTCTTTGGAGTGTGATGGTCATGCTATTTTTGAATGTGATCCATACTTTTCCTTTGATCATTGTGGTTCCATAACGAAGGGTCCCTGATTTAGGATTCAAAGGGCCGTCGGAAAGATCTGTAACCTTGTATTTCACGACGTCTTTACCAATGTTGTTGATCATTTTGCCAGCAAAACCAACGGAGCATTTGGCCAATTGTTGTCGTTGACTTCGCCAAAGAGGGTTCCCTCTCCAACATTTATCGATTACATTCATATTAGCCAAACTCAAACTAGGACTTGCCATTAGAATGGCCATGAAAACAGCCAATGTGAAGCAACAAGATAATGTTGTAGCCATTGTTGTACTCTTTTCTTGAGTGGAAGATGGAAGAATAAGGAGAGATTATTGATGGTTTTATACAGCAAAAAAATTGCCTAATTTGAGAGTTAAAAAATTTGTTCATAATGTTACGAGTTGAAGGTTATTATTGTTTTTATTGGATGCAAATAGTTTGGGCTACTTTGTTAGTAACTAACTTCTTTTTTGTTGAGACAAAAAATTGTTCATTTGTTTATTTTTAGTGAATTTTTACTAGTGCTCATTGTACTATGCATAAGTTGCGTATTTAATTCGTATACTGAGTATATTCTAGTTTGGTCAATTAAGTCATGTGGCTTTAGAATTTTGAAAGTTCGATCATGAACCAAATGGTAGACGTTACTTTTATTATTAAGTTATATTTTGCTATTTCTAAAATTGTATGTGACAAATAGATTATCACAAGTATAATGTCATGTCAATTTGTTATTTTCACACAATACTCATAAACATGTCACAAATGGATTTAATGACTACCCTTTGAGTCAGAATTGAAATTTAAATATTCAAAAATAGAGAGGCTAAAAATGATTAAATTGATAATAAAGATTATTTTTATATTTTACCCTTTATTATTCTATTTGATAAGGAATAAATAAGTTGAACTTCAACAAATCCAATTTATCAATTCAACCAATGAAATTAAAAGTTGGTATATAACTCAATCCGACATGTAATACAAACTAAAAATTTAAAGAACCAATGAAAGATTAAATCAATTAAAAATTCGAATTTAAGTTTATTTTTAAGTTCTTTAATGATTTTTGAACATATAACTGATGTTGTTGGTGATTTTTTACCCCAGCAAGATGAAGATTTAGATTCAGCATATCGACAAGCTGATGCTCATGTTATCAACACTCATCCTATGATTACAAGAGGCAAATCAAGTACTGTTAAGCCAGAACTTCATGTGTATAATGCTACTAATATTCCTTTTGATCCTGCAAATGTTCATGTAGCCATGAGGTATCTACAATGGCAGCAAGCCATACATGCTGAGCTAGATGCCTTGCAAAAGAATAAAACTTGGGATTTAATTCCCTTACTAGAAAATCAAAAAGTTGTTGGCTGTCGATGGTTGTTTAAAGTTGAGAAAAAGGCTAATGGCACGGTTGATCGCTATAAAGCTCAACTGGTGGCCAAGGGATATGCACAGAAAGCTGGATTTGACTATCATGATACATTCAGTCCCGTGGCAGAGACATGCACTGTTCACACTCTCATTGCTTTAGCTTTTAATCATCAATGACAGCTGAGGCAAGTAGATGTTAACAATGCCTTCTTGAACGGGGAGCTTCTTGAGGAAGTATATATTTGAGCAATATGATGATACTGGCAACTCTCTAGTGTGTAGATTGAAAAAAGCTCTCTATGAGCATAAACAAGCTGATGTTTACTACTTCTGTAGCTGACCCTTCTTTGTTCATTCGAAGACATAATGATGTTTAGTATATGTCGATGACATTATACTGATTGGAGATTGTTTTCACACTATTGATGAAGTTATAAGGGATTTGAATCAGGAGTTTTCATTGAAAAACTTAGGAGAATTGAATTATTTCTTGGGCATCGAGGTTCATAGACAAGTCACTACTCTTCACTTGTCACAAAAGAAGTATATCACTGAGCTCTTGCAAAAAGCTGAGCCGAAAATTTCCTAGTCTGTTTCCACTCCAATGATCACATCTCCCACCTTGTCTGCTTCAGATGGTCAACCTTTATCTGCTGACAAGGTTGTGAAGTAAAAATGTATTGTTGGTGGTCTACAATATGTATGTTTGACCAGACCAGATATTAAATTTGCCGTGAATAAAATCAGTCAGTACATGCAAGCTCCAACTGATAAGCATTGGTAGGCAGTGAAGTGAGTGCTGAGATATCTACAAGGGACATTGTCTCATGGTCTTCTGTTTACACCTGCTACGCAACTTACCCTAACTACCTTTGTTGAGTCTGATTGGGGTAGTTCTATTAAGGATCGGAGATCTACTTTAGGGTTTTGCATTTATTTGGGAGGAAACCTTGTTGGTTGGTCCTCCAAGAAGCAGCATCTGGTTGCTCGCTCCCCTTCAGATGTTAAGTATGGCAACACTGCAAATGCTGTTGCTGACATTGCGTGGTTTGTTTCCTTATTGTCTGAGCTTAGAGAACCAGTAATTGGAACACCAACCATCTGGTGTGAACTACAAAAATAGTATTATGCATTCTTGAATGAAACTTGTTATGCTATTTGTTATCACCGGCACAAAATTCAAATGGGTTTGAGCCAGCTTCTATCGAGCTCGCATGATAATAGGTGTTTACAAGATAGGTACCTACATTCTCCTGCGAAGCCACATGTGAGATCGTGTATAAGACCACATAAATACGTGATAAATCTAGAGTAGGATACGTGTTGACATGCATGAGACTGACCTAATATATCATATCAATAAACAATAACTATATCATATAAAAAGACAAACCTCAACATATAAGAGGAACAAAAAAAAAACACTCAACAAAACTTCTAATTATTAAAATAATTAATTACAAATATGTTTTTGGCATAAACTTCAATCAAAAAATATATTACTCTAATTATCCATTGTTATTTTTACAACCTTAAACAAACACAAAATTATGCGCAATAAAATTAAATATTTGGCTGAAATTCTTTAAAAATACTTTTAAAGTTATAATCATTTTTATATAAAAAAATTAATTAGGGTAAACTACAGAAATAGTTACTTTTGTTTGCTTCAGGTTATATTTTAGTCACTTATATTTGAAATGTTATGTTTTGGTAACTTATATTATCATTTTGTTACGAAATAGTCACTCTACCATTAAGCTTCGTTACCTCCCTAACGGCAACCCTACGTGGCAGTTCGAATGGTTTTTAAATGCCAACTTAGATGTCCAATTGGGATGAGAATAATTTTTTAGTCAAAATAGAAAATAAAACTAAAAGAAAAAGAAGACGAACGGTTGTTCTTTTCTAGTTCAAGATGTAATTAATTTAAAATTTTCAATTAATTAAATTTATTTAATTAAAAACCCATTATTGTCTCAATTAAACATCCAAGTTAGCATTTAAAACTCATTTGGAGAGGTAACGGAGCTTAACGGTAAAATGACAACTTCGTAATAAAACGATAACATAAGTGACTAAAATGTAACATTTTTAAACATAAATGACTAAAATGTAATATGAGATAAACAAAAAATGACTATTTTTATAGTTTACCCAATTAATTAAATTCTATAAAATCAAAATTTTCCATAAATTAGATTTCTTGAAGGTACCAAAATATAACTTGGGTTATATTTAAATTTAATAAAAAAATTTAATATATATTTAAATCCATAAATAATTATGATTATAAACCAAAATGGCCTTGTGATCTTTAGAGGCCTAGACCAAACACGCCCTTGTTATTTTGGTTTGGGCCAAGACCAAACAAGGCCTTGTTTTATGTTCCATGAAAATCTGCTAAAAACCTTTTCATTTCTTTTTTTTTTTTCAGACAACAAACAAACAAACAAAAAGATCTGTAATTTTTTTCGAAATAAAGAACAATTTTCCTTTTTTGCACAAACAGAGTTACATTTTTAATTATAATAATTCATAGTTATTTGTAAGAAAAAAATGGCTTCCTCTAGTCCTCGTACAGTTGAAGAGATCTTCAAAGACTACAACGCTCGACACTCCGCTCTTGTTCGTGCTCTCACTTACGGTATTCTTTTTCTCTCTTTTTCTGTAAACCCTAATTTCCATTTTGGGTTTTATTAATTTGTTTATGGTTTTCTTTGCGGATTGGATCAGATGTAGATGATTTCTACTCGCAATGCGATCCAGGTCAGTTTGGGTATTTTAATTTCTTTTTTTCTAGTTTTTCTATTTATATTTGGTTGCCGAGAAAGTTGACTAGAAAATTGAGATGGAAATTCTTCTTTGCTTGTGTTGCGTTTAATTTTGGAGTTAACTGAGTAGTCTCTATGTGATGGAATTGGATTCGGTTCGATTTTGAAGCCGAATTTCCCTTAATCGCTTCAAGTTTTCTGCTTTTTCATAGGCCATTAGATTTTCAATCTTTGTCTTGACTGGCTTCTCAAGTAAATTTCAAATGAGTTGCTTTTTAGTGCGTGTGTGTGTGCGCGCCTTTGGGTTGTCGTTTTTATGTCTGCTATTCAATCTAGATGCAGATTTGTTTTCTTTTTGCCGTTGAGACTGCTTGAATTTGTGTGTTTTGGGTACCGAGAAAAGATAGGAATTTATTCAGATTCAATACATATTTCCTACATTTTCTTTTAGGTACCAAATTGAGCATTCAGTCCAAGTTTCTGCTTTCCATAGGCTCCCGAATTTGCGATTTTGATTGCTTCTTTTGAAAATTTTTAATTGAAGTTTTCTTTTTTGTCTTTGAGGTTGCTAGAGTTTTCGTTTGGGTACTGAGAAAATATGGTAATTTATTCATACCAGTTACATTTTTTCCTGCATTTTCCTTTAGATACCAAATTGAGCAGCCATGAACTCCAAGATCTGCTTTCCATAGGCTCTTGAATTTGCAGTTTTTAGTGCAGCTTTTAAACTTATTTTAATTTGTTGTTGCTCAGATAAGGAGAACTTGTGTTTGTATGGTCACCCGAATGAGGCATGGGAGGTAGCTTTACCAGCAGAGGAAGTTCCACCCGAGCTCCCTGAGCCGGCCTTGGGCATTAATTTTGCAAGAGATGGGATGAACCGCAAAGACTGGCTTTCGCTGGTTGCTGTGCATAGTGATTGTTGGTTGCTCTCTGTGGCTTTCTACTTTGGGGCTCGACTTAATCGTAATGAGAGGTACACTATTCTGGCATCTGTCTTTTCTCCATGTGAACTATAGATTTACCATTGTGCATTGAGATTGTCTTTATGATCCATCTCTTCCCTCTTGCGCTATGCTGTTATATATCTTATTCATACTGAAATATGAATGTCTATAACTTGACATAAAACGAAGAAAAAAAATTAGGAAGGAGACTAGTTGAGCTGGACTCTCGAGTCTGAAATTTGAAAACTTATCTACTGATGTTCATATTGGAATGCTTGACTCTGTTACGCGGGCTTATGTGTGAGTGTCGAATATGTGTATATATCTGAGATGAGTTTGCAGTGGCAGATTTTGGCATTTGATGTTGTGATAGGACTATAAATCACTAGTTTTGTGCCTTTCACTCCACAGAAAGCGATTATTCAGCATGATAAACGATCTTCCCACCATCTTTGAAGTTGTTACTGGAAGGAAGCAGGTCAAAGACAAACCCACAGTAGAGAGCGGAAGCAAATCACGAAATAGCACTAAGGTGAATGATGAATGCAGTTCGAACTGTTAATCAGAACTCTGTATCATTGTTTTTGCTTGCTTGGTTTTTGTATTTATCATTCCACCTTTGGCCTTTCAGAGGTCACTCGATGGGCAGCCGAGAAACAATCCTAAGATAGCTGATAATAGTTACGAGGAGGATGAAGAAGAGCAGGGCGATACCTTTTGTGGGATCTGCGGGGGAGGATACAATTCCGATGAGTTTTGGATTGGTTGTGACAACTGTGAACGGTGGTACCATGGAAAGTGTGTGAAGATAACACCGGCGAAGGCAGAAATGATTAAGTTTTACAACTGTCCTTTGTGCCAAAAGAAGGTAAGGCAATAGCCGTCAATGGAGGGATTAACCCCGATTGGTTTTATTCACCGATGTTGTTGTAAAGCAGCTATGGGCAAATGAGTGCGTAATTCTGTTGTTACTGGCCTATCCTCCCTAGAATGGCAAGCCAGTCGCTTCGGTTCTTTAGGTACATGAATAACATGTAGTGGCATACAAAATGAATGATGCATAGGCTTTACGTTTGTGTTCGGTTTTCGTGTTTCGGAATTGAGTGGATACTTAGTTGCTTTAAGTCCAAATGACTGATCCAATTCCCAATCGATTAGGTTTTATGTACAAGAGAAACATCTATCATGTCCAGTTTAAATACTTTCTCTTTTCCCCTATTGAAATTTCCCATTTCCTTTCAGTAATGTGCTATATATATATATATATATATATACACACACACATATATATTAACTTCCTATGTTTGCATATTTTGCATGGATTAACCAAATTAACTTCCTATGTTCTTTTCTTTTGAATACAAAAATACTCAATCTGGAGTTCAGAGAAAAGGTTGCATATATTGGAATTCGAATTTAATACTTGCTAGATTTCATTTCTAAAAAATGTGACTGTCTGAATTAACTGGATTATTTCGGGTTTAAACTGATGATTTTTCCTTATCTATGAGGAAAAATAAATTATTAGACTTGACAATTCTTGTACCCTGTAACCTGTAATCATATTTAAAACATTTTATATTTATTAAATTTTAATATATAAATAATTTGTGTTGTATATATCTTGATACATTTACATATTCATATTATATTTTTTTTATAATACCTTTTTATGTTGTGAAATAAGGATGTAGCCCACAACCATAAACATTAAGAAAAGAAAGAGAAAACATCCCTCCATGTGCCTCAGAATTTCCAGATTGTTTGGATAATTCATGAAGATTTTATCGTTTGGATAAAACATATATTTAAAATAAAATATTCATGTGCCTTGGAATTTCCAGATTGTTTGGATAATTCATAAAGATTTAGGTGCAAATAAATAATAACAACAATTTATCGTTTGGATAAAATATATATATATTTAAATTAAAATATTCATGATTAAAAAATGTAGGCTAGCTAAGACCAGAGTGGGCAACTTCAAATAATTGGCGACGGCTATAAATTAAGATAAAATAGTATAATTAAGCCTTTTGGATTAACCCTTTTTGATCGTTATTATATTAAAGTGACTGTTAACGATAGTTGATTCAACTATCTTAATGCTTATATGGCACTGTTGTTTAAGCGAACATGAGCAAAGTTTTTCAATAATGACAAATGCATTAAGTGGCAATTACGTGAGTAACCCACTGATGACATAAAATATACACGCTCTAAATACTGATTAAATTCTTCATCCTTCACATAATCGATTTGTAGATACTCGACCAATGTATGTAAATTAATGAAATTCATTTTGCCACCTTTGAAATGATCTTTGTTGACGGGATAATGGCTAATTAATCTCCTCAATTCTGGCTCAAGGTTAAACTCAATCACACCAGTGATAATGATTGGTTCCACTAGGAAGCTCGTAATTAGGACATATAATCCAACATGATTGTTGCTTCACCAAATGAGAGTTAAAGGTAAGAGTCTCCGGTCTTTACCTTTTCTAACAATATTATAAGTAACGATGACCACATTGAAATATGAGGTAGTTGAGATACTTTCAAAAAAACTTGTTATAGCTATGGCCTCTAACTCGAGCAAGCTCTTGATCCAACATCTGATAATGTACGTTACTTCAATTTCAAAGATTTAATGACAAATGAATACTTGCTTAACTAATAAGATAATAAAAAATACCATATCAATGATTACTAAAGTAATATGAGTTTCTTCCCTTAAATAAGTCATGGTAGGGTTCAAAAGATTAATGTTACGATGAAAAAGAAAGATTTGAAGATACTTCTAAGGAAGTTGATAATAGTGGAAGGCAACTTTAATTGCATGAAACAAACAAATGAAGGGAAGGGTATTTATGGATATGACAGAAAAAAAATTGAAAAAATAGACGACCATATGCGTCTTGAGATAAATAGTTAAAATTCATTAGGATTAGATTTATGGTAAATGATGAAAATTTAAGTAAATATAAACTGTAGACTTATAAGTGTCAAACTTAATAGAATGTATTTATCAAGGTTAGGTTTAGAGTAAATAGTAAAAATTAAAAATGTATTGAACTCAACAGTCATAGATGTTGTGTTTTACAGAACACATTTATTAAGGTTAAGTTTATGAAATTGTTATATTAATTAAATAAGAACTCCACAACCACCTATGCGCCCTTTTGTATTTATTAGTGCTTAACTCTCGCTAATAAAATTAATTTAGCTAAAGGAGTATATAAGCCTCTAAATTTTGGCAAAAAAATCAATTAAATCTTTTCGTGAAAAATACATTCAATTAAACTTTCAAACTCTCGTGACCGTTAATGTTATTGGTATGGTGATTTACATCAACTACAATTATTGAAAAAAGATTTTATTCCATGGCCAGTTTTAAACTTTATTCGAAAAAAAATTCTTGAAAAAAAATTCAAAATCTAAAATTTAAATAAGATTTTGTTGACAATAAAATAAGAGGTCTAGTATTTAAATAAATAATTAAATCCAATTTTTGAGATAACACTAAATCCAAAAATTTAAAACTAAAGTCAATACAGTCTAATCTAAAAAAGATTGAACATGAAGCATAAATATATTTTAATTTAAATAAAACTAATATTTAATCCCTGCTATGTTGGGGTTCCAATTTATTTTATTTTATTAAATAATATCTTTTTGTTAATCATGAAATTAAATTTAAAACAATTGTTTAAGGTTAGGTATGAATCTTAGATATGAAAGTAAAATAAATTGAGTGGTTGAAATTAATTTTCAAATTTTAAATCAATCAAAAATAAATGTTGGACTTCAGCTCTTCAAATACATTATTTAAATTAAAAATTAAATTATTATAATATAAATAACGTTTTCTTTTAGTAATTTCATTACAAGTTTTGATTATCTATGTGATTTTTTATACAATATCTAAAATTACCTATAGTCCCTCCCCAACTCATAAGTAAGAAGATCATACGCTTTAGCGCACTCAAACCCACTTCTTCTTACATTAGCAACAATGTACATGCCAATCTAAGACTCAATCATTATGATAAATTATACATTTACAAGATAATATATGAACCAAAATTTTATATATAAAAATATAGAAATAAAACTTTTAACAAAATGCTATATATAAAAATACTTTTTTTTTAAAGAAATAAAAATGCATTTATAGAATGTATAGTTAGATATATCAAAATCTATAGAGAACTAAAATTTTACTTTAAAAAATTTTAAAAATTTAAGTGTGGAAACCATTTTTAAATCAAGTTTTTGAAAATGGGAATCGACTTTAAAAACGAAAACGGGAGTCGCCACCAATCTTCTTTAGGTGTGATTGGATTACCTTTAAAACATTTTGTTTTAAAATCATTAGTTTTGGTCTACGAAATCAGAAGATGGGTTCGGGAGCCGGTTACGTACGAGGAAGGGTTAGCACCCTCGTAACGCCCAAAAATTAGTACCTAATTGATTATCAAGTGTCTTTAATGCTGGAAATTTAAATTTTTAAGATGTAATCCTCTTTAAAGTATTTTGATTTTTTGTAAATTTGAGTTCACTCGTATCAAAGTATTAACACTAAGTTAGCTTTTTAGAAATCCCTATCTCAAAACAACAAAACACTACATCCAATAAGTTAGGACATATTGCTTTGTCATTCCAAGACAGTTGCTCACATTTTGAAAACCTTTGAAAACTTAGAAGGGTACTTGATTATTCGAATTCAACGAGAAAAGTCGCAACCCAATAAGTTAGGGCACTACTTTCTCGAAATTTCCAAACACCAAGCATTGCCTTTATTTTTTTGAAAACTTTTGAGCATTGTTTTTTTTTTTTTAAAATGATGCGTGGGGAATTGTATTGTAATATAAATCATACATAGTAACATATTATTGTAATAGGTAAATAATACATGCATTTAAACAAAATGATGGCAATAATATAAAAATCGTGCATTAGATATATACATATATATATATAGCAAATATTAACAATATGCATACAAAGATATATATATATAGCATGTATTAAGAAATGAATAAACGAAACGAACAAACATACAAAGTAATAATTAAATAATACATGATATACAAAAAAGTAATCAAATAATGCATGACATACAAAAAGAATAGTACAATATCAATGTACATGTTCATGAAATGTAATATTAAATAATAAATATAGAATAATATGTAGCACACGATATATGCAATATATATATGAAAAAAATGGAATGAGTTATTATTAACAAAATATTCATATAAATAAATACATAATATTTAATAATAATCTTAAAATATTATTTGCTATACCCTATATAAAACATAATAACAAAATATTTATAAAAGAATAATAATTATATATAAAATATATTGTTTAAAAAAATAAAATAAAAAGTATGTGAACGAGTTTATAAAATAACAAATAACATAAAAATATTGTTTTAAAATAATACATAATAAATAAATAATTAATAATTTAATATGTGTATAATATGAGTTAAAAATATAATTCAATTTACAAACTTTGAAATTTTAAATAATATAATGAATAATAAATAATATAGTAGATAATATATTATATACATAACATATATAAAAAATAATAAGTAATATGGAATAAAAATGAAATATAATAAATGTTATATAATAAAATATAATTTAAATATATAG
The DNA here is from genome assembly GCA_025698465.1 of Gossypium longicalyx. NCBI lineage: Eukaryota > Viridiplantae > Streptophyta > Magnoliopsida > Malvales > Malvaceae > Gossypium > Gossypium longicalyx. The sequence goes on along the minus strand of CM047000.1, from coordinate 93,018,518 downwards.
GAAATAAGAATTATAATAGATATGATATAAAATAACGAAAGTATATATGTAAGGATAATATATATAAATAATTAATAAATATATAATACAAGTAAAATATAATAATAATATATAAAAATAATGATGGAAAATAATAATAATAATTTGTGAAAAATAATATACGATAAATAGTAATAATATATATATGATAAAATAATCTTATAGTGTATAATATAAAAGTAAGGTTTTTAAAAAAAAAATAAAACAATATCTACATATAATATATATATATATAATAATAATAAAATGAATATAGGGCTAAATTTAAAGTTCAACAAAATTACGGGACGAATTTAAAAGAAATAAGGTTGAATTAAGGCTCAATTTAAAACGCGCGTAAAATAAAAGGGACTCATTGGGCAAATTGCCCTATTCCCAAAAAGCAATGACGTTTTCGTTATAAGCCTTGGAATGCTTTCTGTTGGGACTAAATTGAAATAAAATTAATTCATTAGGGCTAAATTAGAAATAGAATGAAACATAATTATAAACGCAAAAAAAAAGTGGAAGGACCAATTGGGTAATTAACCCAATCTTTGAAAATGCACGGATCCTCCCCGGGTAATCGGGTCAACGCACGAATCCTAGGGTCTTAAAACGTCGTCGTTTTAAGCTTATCAGACTAAGCTAAAATGGCGTCGTTTCTCTTGGGCTATATAAGCCAAATTTCACTTAAAAAAATCATTTGGAAGCCTATTTTAAAAAAACTCAGAGAAAATCTTTGAAAGAGAGAGGGAGGAAGGGAACCCCGGGGTCTGGCTTCTGTAGGCCACGCTCCGACCAGTGGTCCTGCACGCGCTCACGCGCCCACGCGCCGTCGTACACGGAGGCTCAAAAAGGCTAAAAGCCTTCGCTTTCCATGGTAATTCACAGGTAACCTCTTTCTTTTTTAATATCTCAGTAATCGATTTGCAAACGATGGTAAAAAAAAATAGTAGAATATAGAGTATATGTATCGCCTTAAGACTACTTGTAACACTTCTGAATGGATATCTGTAAATAGGTTTTTTATTTCATCAAAATTCCCCCGCCCCTTTTACAATGGTTTGATTTCGGGCTTTTATAGCCACTACTGTGATTACATAAACTGGAAAGAAATCAAAGATTTCTTTCCATTTTTTGTCTGCTGTATCATATCCTTGATTGTGATCTGCTAAATCTCTTTAATTTCCTTTTTCTGTTTTTCGTATCTGCTGTGTTTCTTTCTTTTTTTTGTAGGTGCTCGCGAAAAATCCGGTAATGGAGGGGTCGCTGGCGTTGATGGAGGCCTGAAGTCTGGCGGTGGTGTCAGCGAGGCGCTGATTGGTAACTGAGGAGTCATCCAGGCTGTGCTGAGAAGACTCATTAATGGCCTCGATTTTGGAGAATTCAACGGACACTCTCCAAGGCTTCCAGAAGCTACTATGGCGCTGTAGTCCTCAGGAAACCCTAGGGTTTCCTATTTCCTTAAAGTTATTTGGGCTTTTGGGCCATTTCTGATTTGGGTTTGGAGTGTAAATGGGTCTGTTGGGTAGTTTTAGGTCTGCTAGGTAGTAACCGGGTTAATGGGTCTGAAATATTTGATTTTGGGCCCACCGTTTGGGCTTTGTAACATGAACTTGGACTGTTAAATAAACAATTGTTTATTTATTTATTTAGTTTTCAGCCCGGTCAAATTTGGGCTCTTACAGCTGCCCCTCTTTACTCATTGTTGTGTAATAGGAATCGAGTAAAGATTTAGAAAGACCAAATTTGACCGATCCTATTATGGTCTTCAATCTGCTTCTTGCAAACTCGGGATTGTTATGTTGATATCTTTGATCTGTTCCTCGCAAAACGCAGAGATGCCAAATCTGCTTCTTCGGTTTGTTCTCTGACAATACAGATATGACAAATCATCTTAGATTTGCTTCATCATAAGCACGTGAAAACTAAATCAGCTATGTCTTCGATTTACTCCTTGTAAGCACAAGGATGCCAAATCATCTTGGATCTTGTTTCAGTCTAATCGTCTGAAGGTCAGATCTGCTATGTATCTACTATCTATTGAAGTGGAGATGTCAGACTTCGATTTGTTCTCTGACAATGCAGAGACGACAAATCATCTTAGATTTGCTTCATCGTAAACACGTGAAAGCCAAATCAGCTATGTCTTCGATTTGTTCCTTGTAAGCACAAGGATGCCAAACCATCTTGGATCTTGCTTTAGTATAAACATCTGAAGGTTAGATCTGCTATGTGTCTACTCTCCGTCGAATATGGAGACGCCAAACTTCGATTCGTTCTCTGACAATACAGAGATGCCAAATCATCTTAGATTTGCTTCATCGTAAGCACGTGAAAGCCAAATCAGCTATGTCTTCGATTTGTTCCTTGTAAGCACAAGGATGCCAAACCATCTTGGATCTTGCTTCAGCATAAACATCTGAAGGTTAGATCTGCTATGTGTCTGCTCTCCGTCGAATATGGAGACCCTAAACTTTGATTTGTTCTCTGACAATACAGAGATGCCAAATCATCTTAGATTTGCTTCATCGTAAGCACGTGAAAGCCAAATCAGCTATGTCTTCGATTTGTTCCTTGTAAGCATAAGGATGCCAAACCATCTTGGATCTTGCTTCAGCATAAACATCTGAAGGTTAGATCTGCTATGTGTCTGCTCTCCGTCGAATATGGAGACGCCAAACCTGTTATCTTGGATTTATTTTGGTGTGAGAACATCCGAAAATCAAATCTGCTATGCTTTATCCTGTTACCCTACTGCTTAGGGGGTTAAGGCACATCAATCTTCATTGTCCCTTGAAGGACATAACCTGTATAATGTGCATGAGTTCATGCCTAATGATTAGGATGCTATGATCGAAGTGAATCAAATGCTCCTAATTAAACCTGTTATAATGCAAAATATTTATGAACATGACCCCTATTCCAGATGTCACCATTCATTCTTTCGTCGAAGTTTATCCTTATTTCTCTCGAAATATCATTCCTACTCCGCTTGTGGGTTTGTACCATTCTTCAAATGCTATAAACCACCAAAAATGTCTGTAAGGTGATCCTCTCTTAGGATCGAATCGTTTGATTTGTCCAATCATCATTTTGGACTAAAGAGAGAATTTCCTTGAGTTCTTTTAAACCTCACTTACGTGAATTCTTCGAACGATTGTTCTATTTTAGTTTCTTGTATTATCTAGAAATTTCCAGAGTAATGAGCAAAACTTCATTTGTGAAAATTATTTAGTTCATCCATCATTATTTTAATGCAACATACTTTAAGAATAATGGAAGATGAATTTAATCTTGAGAATGAATTATCAAAAAGATACAAAAGGGAATTAATCTGCTAGCCTATCTTCTAGAAGAAATAAAATCTAAAGATAGCAAGCAAGATAGAAGTTAGATCCTCTAGATATCGTCGCTTGAGTGCCTATACACCAGCTCTATAAAGTCTTTCTTGAGTTCAACATGTGTTTAAAAGAAATCCTAAGTACTCTGTTGATGCCTCAGTGTGCAGCGTTCTTCGCTCTTTGTTGTATCAAATATAGCAAGATTACCGTATGCCCTTCAATATTTGAGCTGCCCTTTCGGGTTTTCAACTCAAAATCCCTTTGGTCACAAGATGCCCTTTGCGGGTTTTCACCTTGGCCTCTCCGTTTTTTTTTATTTTTTTATATAAATCTCAATGCGCCCTTTGCGGGTTTTCACCTTTGATTCTCTTCTTCTTTGAACAAAGTATTTTTTAACTGAGTCCGAGTTCACTGGATTAGGTAAACTTTTCCCATCCATTTCTGCTAAGATTAATGTACCACCGAAGAAAGCTTTCTTTATGACATACGGCCCTTCTCAATTCGGCATCCATTTTCCTCTAAAATCCTTTTGAATAGGAAGGATCTTTTTCAGTACAAGGTCTCCCTCATGGAATTATCTTGGTCGAACTTTCTTGTCATAAGCTCGCATCATTCACTTCTGATACATCTGACCATGTCGAATGGCTTTTAGCCTCTTTTCCTCAATCAAGTTCAACTGGTCATATCGGGATTGAACCCACTTAGCTTCATCTAACTTTACCTCTGTCAAAATTTGAAGAGAAGGTATTTCTACTTCAATAGGTAATACTGCTTCCATCCCATAAACTAACGAGAATAGAGTTGCCCCAGTAGCGGTTCTAACAGATGTTCGATAGGCTAGGAGTGCAAATGGAAACTTCTCATACCAATCTCTATAGGTTTCAGTCATCCTCCCTACTATTTTCTTAATATTCTTGTTGGCGGCCTCCACTGCTCCATTCATTTTTGGACGATAAGGGGAAGAATTGTGATGCTTGATCTTGAACTGGTCGCAAACCTCTGCTATCGTTTTGTTGTTCAGGTTCAATGCATTGTCGGATATAATCCTCTCAGGCATTCCATACCGACAAATGATCTCCTTCTTCAAGAATCGACTCACAGCTGACTTAACAACATTCGCATAAGAAGCAGCCTCTACCTATTTTGTGAAGTAGTCAATTACTACAAAGATAAACCGATGTCCATTCGAAGCTTTCGGTGATATTAGTCTAATGACATCAACGCCCCACATGGAAAAGGGCCATAGAGAAGTCATAACATGTAAAGGTGAAGGTGGTACATGAATTTTATCCCCATAAATCTGACACTTATGGCATTTCTTGGGGTAACTGATACAGTCCCCTTCCATAATAGCCCAATAATAGCCAAACCTCATGATTTGCCTTGCCATCGTGAACCCATTTGCATGCGTCCCGCATACACCTTCATGAACTTCTTCTAAAATTAGTTTAGCTTCCACAGCATCGACACATCTCAAAAGTACTTGGTCTTTTCGTCTTTTGTACAGGATATCTCCATCTAAAACATAGTCGCAAGCTAACCTCCTCAAGGTTCGTTTGTCATTTTCACTGGCCTATTCAGGGTATTTACGATCTCTCACATATCGCAATATATCTTGATACCAGGGGTTATTGTCATTTCCTTCCCTCTCAATGTTACAACAATGAGCTGGAGCCTCGTAAACACTCATTTGAATTGGTTTCATTTCTTCTTATTTATTCACCTTGATCATTGAGGCCAAGGTTGCTAAAGCATCTGCCATCTGATTTTCGTCTCGTGGAGATAATTGAAGGTGATGCTATCAAATTCCTCAAGTAACCCCAAAACTATCTTTCGATAACTAATCAATTTAGGGTCCCTTGTCTCCCATTCACCTCTAAGCTGATAAACAACCAACACCGAGTCCCCATATACTTCTAGGGTTTTTATACCTCGCTCTATAGCTGCTTGAAGTCCCATGATGCATGCTTTATATTCAGCCATATTGTTCGTGCAATCAAAGTCCAACTTGCACGTAAAAGGATAATGATCGCCATTCGGAGATACCAAGACTGCCCCAATTCTATTTCAGACTGCATTAGAAGCCCCATCAAAATTGAGCCTCCAAGAAGAATTTTCAGTCATTGCTATGCACATCAACTCCTCATTTAGAAAATCGAAGTTCAATGGCTCATAATCCTCTAGAGCCCTACTAGCCAAGAAATCCGCTACCGCACTTCCTTTTATAGCCTTCTGACTTATGTAGACTATATCAAACTCCAAAAGCAAAATTTTTCATCTCGCCATTCTCCCATTTAGAGCCGTTGACTCCATCATGTATTTCAACGGATCAAGTTTTGAGATGAGCCAAGTGGTATGGTATAGCATGTACTGTCTTAATCTCTGAGTTGTCCAAATCAGTGCACAACACAACTTTTCTATTGGTGAATATCTCATCTCACAGTCAGTGAACTTCTTACTGAGATAATAAATTGCCTTCTCCTTTTTCCCTAACTCGTCATGCTGGCCAAGCACACATCCCATAGAATTACTGAACACTGATAAGTACAATATTAATGGTTTATCTAGGCTAGATGGAGACAATACCGGAGCATTCAACAAATACTGCTTGACCTTTTCAAAAGCATTCTGGCATTCCCCATCCCAAGTACCTTGATTGTGCTTTCTGAGGAGGCGAAAGATAGGATCACATTTCTCGGTTAGTTGTGAAATGAACCGAGCAATGTAATTCAACCTTCCTAGGAATCCTCGAACTTCTTTTCGAGTATGTGGTGGAGGTAATTCTCGTATGGCTCTGACCTTGTCTGAGTCGACTTCAATTCCTTTTTCACTAACTATGAAGCCTAACAACTTTCCTGATCTGGCTCCAAAGGTACACTTTGCTGGATTGAGCTTCAACTGAAATTTTCTCAACCTTACAAACAATCTTCTCAATACCTCGATATGCTCTTTTTTCCGCATGCGACTTGGCAATTATATCATCAATGTATACCTCAATATCTTTATGCATCATGTCGTGGAACAAGTTCACCACGGCCCTTTGGTACGTTGCCCCTACTTTTTTAGTCCAAATGGCATTACTTTGTAGCAAAAGGTGCCACACAAGGTTATAAAGGTGGTTTTATCCATGTCCTCTGGATGCATCTTTATCTGGTTGTATCTTGAGAAACCATCCATAAAGGAGAACAACGAATATCCTGCTGTGTTATCTACTAAAGTGTCAATGTGGGGTAAAGGAAAATTATCCTTTGGGCTTGCTTTGTTCAAGTCTCTGTAATCAACACACATTCGTACCTTCCCATCCTTCTTAGGAACAGGCACAATGTTAGCTACCCATTCGGAGTATTTCACTTCTTGCAAGAATCCTGCGTCAAAGCGCTTCTTGACTTCATCCTTTATTTTCAAAATGATATATCGGCCTCATTCTTCATAACTTCATTGGGGTGGCTTACAATCTGTCTTATCGGAAGATGATGTACCATAATGTCGATTACTCAATCCGGGCATATCCGATATGACCGGCGAAGATATCCTTGAACTCTCGAAGCAACTCAACCAGACTATGCCTTGTGTCCTCACTAATTAGGGTTCCGATTTTCAACTCATTCCCTTCCTCTAGGGCTATATTCTCTATTGCCTCTTTCTCATGTGACATGATTTGTTTCTCCTCTTACTTAACCATTCTTAACAGATCGAGAGATACGTCACAATCTTGAACATTTTCAAAATCCTGAGGCTCCTCTAAACACATGTCTTGCTCGCTAGAGAAATTAGGAGCTGTAGTATCAGCGCTCATATCATTGATATCTAGGGACCTGTGGAGGTATGAAAGAATACACAAAGAATGAATGAATCGAAGAATGATTGTTTATGTGCTATGAATAAAAGAATAAGAATTGCTAGAATTTGAAGGAATATTGGTCGATAAAAATGAAACAATACTCGTTTAAATTGATAAAAACTTATGTTTTATTTAAATAATTATAGATGAATCATGGGCCTCTTTTCACAAACATAATCTTATTACTCCTAGGCCCTAGAGTAACAAACATGTTTCGAGAATTACTCTGAAAAATTTCTAAAGACTACAGGAAGGTCTTCCGCAGTCTAATTGTTCAGAGAGCTCCCCGATTCGTAAGGGCGAATGCCCTCGAAGTTTTCTTGCTCCGATCCCTCATTGTGTACAGCATTGACTTGATGACCTTCCTTTATCAGTAATCCTCCTGACTTAAAAGATTTGGATATAGGTGGGAATGTCATCGGTTCCCACTCCACTTCTCTTCCATTCAAACGCGCCTTCCTTCTCTCTTGGCGCTTCTCCATTTCTTGCCTCCTATGCTTATGGTCTGGCTTGAAACCCAAACCAAAACGATCCTTCTTCTCACTCAATTTTGGGATTTGAACCCCTCCTTGCAACTGTCTTCCTAGCCCTTTTCCTGGTAATGCTCCCTTCCCTATCATCATTTGTAGGGCCATCCTCGTGGCTCTAGACATTTTGGATGCTGGCCTCTCACTTCCTTCCGAAATGAAGGTGGCATTAATGATTTCTAAAGAGCGAAAAGAATACTCGATAGCCTCTTCATTGGCCTCAACATAAGGGGCCTGCTTTGGTGATTCTTTGCTATGATATCCTCCTCTGCGTTGATGGTTATTAAGCGTCCATCTGTCACTAACTTCAATTTTTGGTGCAATGAAGAGGGCACCGCTCTTGCCGAGTGTATCCATGGTCTCCCCAATAAACAATTGTAGGAGGGCTTGATATCCATCACTAAGAAATCAACTTCATACGTATTCGGCCCAATCTCCAGAGGGATGTCAATTCGTCCCATTACTTTCCTTTCAGTTCCATCAAAGGCTCTTACCACGTTATGACATGTTTTCATATGTGAACTGTCAATGGGTAATCTGTTCAAGGTGGATAGCGGTACGATGTTCAAAGCAGACCCATTATCCACGAGTACACTTGGAAGTGTGTATCCTTTGCACCGAGTAGTGATGTGTAGGGCTTTGGTTGACCCTATGCCCCCAGGTGGAATTTCATCATCATTAAAATAGATGAAATTGTCAGCACTGATGTTGTTTACTAACCGGTCTAGCTTGTTAACGGATATGTCATGGGTGACATATGTTTCATTAAGCACCTTTAACAACGCATCTCGATGCACCTCAGAACTCAAGAGTAGGGCTAACACTGATATACGTGCCAGCTGCTTGCGCAACTGCTCGACCACGCTATACTCGCTATATTTCAGGAATTTTAAAAACTCATTAGCTTCTTCCTCCTTTACCGGCTCATTGATGGGTACTTCAGTCTCCTTCTCCCTTTCAGCCTCGACATCTTTCGTCTTTGCGGGCTCCACTCTGATATTCCCCCGGTCATAACGTTTCCCACTTCGTGTATGGGAACCTTCATTTTGCGTGCCCCTGGCCACTCTAGCTATACTCTCCCCCTCAGGTATTGTTATATTGTAATCATAACTCCATGGCACCCTTCTATCATCCTTGTAAGGGAAAGGATTGGGTTTATGAATGACTATTTTGGGCCCAGTTTGCGACATCGCCTCATTATTTCCTGGCAAAAAAATAATAATTCTCGGTCGATAGGTTTCCTGTCGTTCACTCTCCAGCACACATATTTGTCCTTCACAAGAACTACCCTCAGAGACTTGTAGTTCTTTGTTAACCATAAGGCCTTGTACCATGGCCTTGAACTCTTCGCAATTTTAGATCATATGACCCACCTCTCCATGGAATTCATAATGGTTTTCCATTCCTTCTCTTCCTTTTCTAGAGGTCAGCATACCTCCTTTCTCCATCTTCTCCCATATTAATTTCATAGGTGTCTTCACCTCAGCAATATCTTCATTGACTTTTTCTTTCTTTATTTCATCGATGGCATTCACTCCTTGATTGCCATGATCTGGTAACAGATTTTCAGTATTAGGGGTGCTATCGAATTTCACCACCCCTATTTTGATAAGCCTTTCCACGACCTTCTTGAACCCAGTGCAATTTTCAATTGAATACCCCGATATTCCCGCGTGATATTCACATTTAGCATTTGCATCATACCATTTGGGGTACGGTGGCTGCAGCGGTTTCAAGTGAAACGGAGCAATGGCATGTGTATCGTATAAGCTTTGATAAAGCTCACGATATGTCATAGGGATAGGAGTGAATTGCATCCTCTTCGAATTCTGTCTTGTACCCGATTCCTATCTTTGAGTACTTTATTGCTCACCCGTAGCTGCTTTAGGTTGTCCAACTGTGATTGCCCTGGAATTGAAACTGTTCATGTTATTCACCTCATTGTCTTTTCTCTTTGGGGCCGATCTTTTAGCCACTTCCCCCTCAATTTTACCACCCCTCACGGCATTTTCAATCATCTCACTCGCCATAACTATATCCGTGAAACTTTTCGTGGTACTTCCAATCATATGTGTGATGAATGGTGCCTTCAAAGTATTAATAAATAACATGGTGGTCTCCTTTTCCAATAATGGTGGTTGTACTTGCATTGTCACCTTCCTCCATCGTTGTGCGTATTGCCTAAAATTTTCATTAGGCTTTTTCTCCATGTTTTGAAGTGTGATCCTATCTGGCGTCATATCAGTCACGTGGTTGTACTGTTGCATGAAGGCATGTGCCAGATCTCTCCATGAACTGATTCTTGCACGGCTCAACTGATTGTACCATCTAGCCGCTGCTCCTACTAGGCTGTCCTGAAAATAGTGGATCAATAATTGATCATTATTCACATATCCAGTCATTTTCCTACAGAATATTGTTATGTGTGCCTCTGGGCAAGTAGTTTCGTTGTACTTTTCAAACTCTGGCATCTTATATTTATGAGGAAGCACCAAATCTGGGACCAAACTTAGGTCTTTTGCATCAATCCCATGATGATTGACAGCGCCTTCCAAAACCCTAAACTTCTCCTCTAACCACCTGCAACGATCTTCCAATTGTTTTGCGGATTCAGTTGCCATTCTTTCCTTCTCCATTCTTTCTATAACTTTGAATGCAAATGATGTGATGAAATGTTATGAGATGCAAATGCATGAATGCAAAAAGAATATCGATTTTGGTTCAACTTCATTTAGAAAATTTTATTTAGAAAAAGAATATCTTTACATATAAGAAGATTACAAATACGCTTTCGCCCTAAGGCCCAAAGCTTTAACTCTATCTAATAAAAGGGCTAACTCTCGTCCTACATCCGACGATGATGAATACATCAGACTCAATACATCAGCTCGTATTGCCAAGTCTTGCAAATACTCAGCAACCTCTCGAATCTGGACTATGGCCTCACCAATGACATGATCCCTTTCTCTGACCTGTCCTCTAGCCTGATGTAGCTCTCCCTTCAGATAATCTTCTTGCGCCTTGAGTTGCTCAACCCGGAGTTCACCGTCATGCAATGCTACCTCCAAATCCTCAACCTTGCTTCTTAGCTCTTTTAACTCGACTGTAGAATTATGGTTTTGGTGCCAACGCAGGGATCTTCGAAGCTCAATTACCTTAGTCTTCAATCCTTTATTCTCTTCCTCTAATGCCAAATTCTGCACTTGCATCTCTTGGAACTTCCTCTCCCAATACTCGGCTCTAGCCTTTTCCTCCTGGACCTCTTTCTGCAATAGCTCCGAAGATCCTCCTATTCTCGCTTTTCTCAAGGATACTTGTGCCCTTTTGTAATGCTCCTTTAGATCATCTTGATCTTCCTCAATCTTCTTTTTTTCTTTCCTCTCTTTTTCAACCTCCATCTTTTGAACCTCGACGTCCAAACTCAAGTACATCTTTTCTTCTTCGAGCTTTGCTATCCTCTTCTCGAACTCCAAGTTCTTTCATTCGAACTCCTGCTTCATAATTTCCAACTCTGAGGGTCTTACTTGCAAATATTCTTCTATCGGTCGAGCTCCTTCCATGCTTGGCTTGGGGATGTTATCATTAACCCTTCTGCCTCTCCATTCAACGTATTCCGGTGTGGTTACCAGGCCAATAGCTACTCCTTTCAACCGAAAAGTCTTTTTCCAAGCACTAGAAACCTCACTAACCTTTCTCTTATAATCGGCTCCTCTGTATACGAACTCACTTTGAGCCAACCCCTGAGTCACTGGTACGAACTGCCTCAATCCATGCTGTCTCAGCATGAGCAAAGGGGTATAACCAATGGCACCCCAAATTCCCAATTGGGGTACCCAATCAAAACTGCCGCATCGATAAAGAACCTCACCAGGCATCATCCACGGAGCCCTCCACTCGACATCTTTCAACTGAAGGTTCTGAAGTAGCGCTATCAAATTCTCTTCTGGAACATCAACTCTTCTAGTTGAAGCTACTATATCTTTCAACGGTGAATAATCCTCGAAGAAAACCCGACAAACCACCCTATCTATTAACCGAAAATGACTGTAGAACTAAGCCAAAAGCAACTGAGCACACCCTATAAACCTGTCAGCACCAGCCCTCCTACATGTACCTAAAGACCTGAATGTTTCCGCCAAAATTACAGGGAAAGAAGTGACCTTTTTACTGAGTCGATGAAAAAGATCTGTGGTTGCCTCATCCACATATCCCAAAGCCCTAGGGAAGACCATTAATCCATACAAACTTAAGGCAAAAACATATACCTTCTTCGTCTCATCAGGGTGTGTCAGAATCAAATCTTTCAAAGCGTCCCACGAAATGCACTTGCATTCACCCTTTTCCTTAATTCGAGCCGTGGCCCACTGTTCGCTCATCCCCGTAATAATCATCAATTTCTTCTAAAAGGTAGGGACACAAGCAGCTCGAGAATAGATCCTATCGTTCTGAAACCTGGGACAACGAAGCAAGGCAGTGTACTCCTCTACAGTAGGTACCATGTCTACTTCCCTAAAAGTGAAGCAACTGTACGCCGGGTTCCAAAACTGAGCAAGGGCTCGGAATAAGTGCTCGTCTATCTGAACATCAAGCAAGTAAGGTAAGTCTCCGTAATTACCATAGAATAACTGCTTGGTCTCTTTGCCCCATTGATCCCAAATTTCCTTAAGCTCCTGGAGATTATTCTGCGTGACACTAATACGAGTGTAGTCTGACGACTCCGACACGTATCCCTCAGCTATACTATCTCCTTTTTTCTAGTTGAGTTTGCTTAGACCATCTATGGACGTTGGAGTTGCCTTCCACTCTATCAAGAAGTCTGTTCTCCATAATAAAACTTCCTAACTTAGAAACTGATCGCGAATCGATATCTTTGTAAATGCAAAATGATATGTAAACAAAAGAAAAGAAATAGTCAGTGTCATATGATATCAATAAATTTCAATGATAACTTATAAGGGTAATATCTAAAGTTTAAACCTAACTAAGTTGGGCTCATACGGTCTTTCGATATGAGGTTGGTTCTAAAGTTTGAGGTACCCGAACCAGCAGATTCCTCGGTTCTCACCCATTATAGGCTTATTTGAATCGAGTTCGGTTCAGGGGAATACATTTCGCTATGGCTACACGGAGATGAAAATCTCAAGAAACCATAAGTACGGATGTATTTCGAAAGTGATCCACTATCCTGCACGGAGGCGAAAACCTCACGAAGGCGTAGTTTCTCACTCCCACTTAAGGGTATGACCACAACGGTCATGCAAATGCAATGCGTATCATAATATATCAACACATGCAATAATACAAACACATGTAATGCAAAGAGGATTATATTTTAAAATTTTTAATTTCCGACATTAAGACAAGAGGTAATCAATTATACGGCTTGACTCTCTTATTAGTCCCGAGTGGAGTCGTAAGCCTGTTTGTCAAAACCATTTTTAAATCGAGTTTTTGAAAATGGGAATCGACTTTTAAAACGCAAAACGGAGTCGCCACCAATCTTCTTTAGGTGTGATTGGATTACCTTTAAAACATTTTGTTTTAAAATCATTAGTTTTGGTCTCACGAAATCGAGAAGATGGGTTCGGGAGCGGTTACGCATGAGGAAGGGTTAACACCCTCGTAACGCCCAAAAATTGGTACCTAATTGATTATCAAGTGTCTTTAATGCTGGAAATTTAAATTTTTAAGATGTAATCCTCTTTAAAGTATTTTGATTTTTTTGTAAATTGGAGGTCACTCGTATCAAAGTATTGACACTAAGTTACCTTTTTAGAAATCCCTATCTCAAAACAACAAAACACTACATCCAATAAGTTAGGACATATTGCTTTGCCATTCCAAGACAGTTGCTCACATTTTGAAAACCTTTGAAAACTTAGAAGGGTACTTGATTATTCGAATTCAACGAGAAAAGTCGCAACTCAATAAGTTAGGGCACTACTTTCTCGAAATTTCCAAACACCAAGCATTGCCTTTATATTTTTAAAAACTTTGGAGCATTGTTTTTTTTTTTTAAATGATGCGTGGGGAATTGTATTGTAATATAAATCATACATAGTAACATATTATTGTAGTAGGTAAATAATACATGCATTTAAACAAAATGATGGCAATAATATAAAAATCGTGCATTAGATATATACATATATATATAGCAAATATTAACAATATGCATACAAAGATATATATAGAGCATGTATTAAGAAATAAATAAACGAAACGAACAAACATACAAAGTAATAATTAAATAATACATGATATACAAAAAAGTAATCAAATAATGCATGACATACAAAAAGAATAGTACAATATCAATGTACATGTTCATGAAATGTAATATTAAATAATAAATATAGAATAATATGTAGCACACGATATATGCAATATATATATGAAAAAAATGGAATGAGTTATTATTAACAAAATATTCATATAAATAAAGACATAATATTTAATAATAATCTTAAAATATTATTTGCTATACCCTATATAAAACATAATAACAAAATATTTATAAAAGAATAATAATTATATATATAATATATTGTTTAAAAAAATAAAATAAAAAGTATGTGAACGAGTTTATAAAATAACAAATAACATAAAAATATTGTTTTAAAATAATACATAATAAATAAATAATTAATAATTTAATATGTGTATAATATGAGTTAAAAATATAATTCAATTTACAAACTTTGAAATTTTGAATAATATAATGAATAATAAATAATATAGTAGATAATATATTATATACATAACATATATAAAAAATAATAAGTAATATGGAATAAAAATGAAATATAATAAATGTTATATAATAAAATATAATTTAAATATATAGGAAATAAGAATTATAATAGATATGATATAAAATAACGAAAGTATATATGTAAGGATAATATATATAAATAATTAATAAATATATAATACAAGTAAAATATAATAATAATATATAAAAATAATGATGGAAAATAATAATAATAATTTGTGAAAAATAATATACGATAAATAGTAATAATATATATATGATAAAATAATCTTATAGTGTATAATATAAAAGTAAGGTTTTTTAAAAAAAATAAAACAATATCTACATATAATATATATATATAATAATAATAAAATGAATATAGGGCTAAATTTAAAGTTCAACAAAATTACGAGACGAATTTAAAAGAAATAAGGTTGAATTAAGGCTCAATTTAAAACGCGCGTAAAATAAAAGGGACTCATTGGGCAAATTGCCCTATTCCCAAAACGGCAGCGTTTCGTTATAAGCCTTGGAATGCTTTCTGTTGGGACTAAATTGAAATAAAATTAATTCATTAGGGCTAAATTAGAAATAGAATGAAACATAATTATAAACGCAAAAAAAAAGTGGAAGGACCAATTAGGTAATTAACCCAATCTTTGAAAATGCGCGGATGCTCCCTGGGTAATCGGGTCAACGCGCGAATCCTAGGGTCTTAAAACGTCGTCGTTTTGAACTTTTCAGACTAAGCTAAAATTGCGTCGTTTCTCTTGGGCTATATAAGCCAAATTTCACTTAAAAAATCATTTGGAAGCCTATTTTAGAAAAAACTCAGAGAAAATCTCTGAAAGAGAGAGGGAGGAAGGGAACCTCGGGGTCTGGCCTCTATAGGCCATGCTCCGACCAGTAGTCCTACACGCGCTCACGTGCCCACGCGCCGTCGTACACGGAGGCTCAAAAAGGCTAAAAGCCTTCGCTTTCCATGGTAAGTCACAGGTAACCTCTTTCTTTTTTAATATCTCAGTAATCGATTTGCAAACGATGGTAAAAAAAATAGTAGAATATAGAGTATATGTATCACCTTAAGACTTCTTGTAACACTTCTGAATGGATATCTGTAAATAGGTTTTTTATTTCATCAAAATTCCCCCGCCCTTTTTACAATGGTTTGATTTCGGGCTTTTATAGCCACTACTGTGATTACATAAACTGGAAAGAAATCAAAGATTTCTTTCCATCTTTTGTCTGCTGTATCATATCCTTGATTGTGATATGCTAAATCTCTTTAGTTTCCTTTTTTTGTTTTTCGTATCTGCTGTGTTTCTTTCCTTTTTTTGCAGGTGCTCGTGAAAAATTCGGTAATGGAGGGGTCGCTGGCGTTGATGGAGGCCTGAAGTCTGGCGGTGGTGTCAGCGAGGCGCTGATTGGTAACTGAGGAGTCATCCAGGCTGTGCTGAGAAGACTCATTAATGGCCTCGATTTTGGAGAATTCAACGGACACTCCCTAAGGCTTCCAGAAGCTACTGCGCGCGCTGTAGTCCTCAGGAAACCCTAGGGTTTCCTGTTTCCTTAAAGTTATTTGGGCTTTTGCGCCATTTCTAATTTGGGTTTGGAGTGTAAATGGGTCTGTTGGGTAGTTTTAGGTCTTTGGGTAGTAACTTAGGGTTAATGGGTCTGAAATATTTGATTTTGGGCCCACCATTTGGGCTTTGTGACATGAACTTGGACTGTTAAATAAACAATTGTTTATTTATTTATTTAGTTTTCAGCCCGGTCAAATTTGGGCTCTTACAGCTGCCCCTCTTTGCTCATTGCTGTGTAACAGGAATCGAGCAAAGATTTAGAAAGACCAAATTTGGTCGATCCTATTATGGTCTTCAATCTGCTTCTTGCAAACTCGGGATTGTTATGTTGATATCTTTGATCTGTTCCTCGTAAAATGCAGAGATGCCAAATCTTCTTCTTCGATTTGTTCTCTGACAATACAGAGATGACAAATCATCTTAGATTTGCTTCAGCATAAGCACGTGAAAACTAAATCAGCTATGTCTTCGATTTACTCCTTGTAAGCACAAGGATGCCAAATCATCTTGGATCTTGTTTCAGTCTAATCGTCTGAAGGTCAAATCTGCTATGTATCTACTCTCTATTGAAGTGGAGATGCTAGACTTCGATTTGTTCTCTGACAATGCAGAGACGACAAATCATCTTAGATTTGCTTCATCGTAAACACGTGAAAGCCAAATCAGCTATGTCTTCGATTTGTTCCTTGTAAGCACAAGGATGCCAAACCATCTTGGATCTTGCTTCAGTATAAACATCTGAAGGTTAGATCTGCTATGTGTCTACTCTCCGTCGAATATGGAGACGCCAAACTTCGATTTGTTCTCTGACAATATAAAGATGCCAAATCATCTTAGATTTGCTTCATCGTAAGCACGTGAAAGCCAAATCAGCTATGTCTTCGATTTGTTCCTTGTAAGCACAAGGATACCAAACCATACCTAACTGTGACTGTTACTGTTACTGTTACTGTTACCCTTACGGTGTATTTCGGCTTCGGCCGAAGAAACACTGTACACTATCCCTAGAGTGTGGGTTGGATCTGTGTATCCGTTCAGCTCCGAGTCATGTTAATAGGGGTAAATAAAAGTACTGAAGACTAACTATTATCGTTTATGTGACTATGGCTGATATATGATGATGAAAGACATTGAATGATATATAAAAGATATAAATTGAATGTAAGAGATGAAACTATTAAGATTATGAAAGTAAGAAGTTTAAGTTACAATGTATATACATAGCTTATTATTTGATTAAGTATTAGTTTATAGAAATACCACTGAGTGCATACTTAGCGTACGGTTTATTTTCGTGCGCAGGATAGGTACGAAAGAAGGTTAAGGACTCAGCATCTAAGCAAATCCCAAACTCAAAGTGGTGAATACTTTTCTTTTGGTAAAATGGCATGTATCTAGGTTGTTAAGGTGTTATTTTGTACATGATGGTGAACAAACATGAAAGTTGTTGAAACATGGTATGAAATATGCATATTTTGGAAGTTAAACTTACATGAGTTTAACTAGTATGATAATGTAGTATACTTTTGATATGAATTATGGTATATAATCCTTAAGAGGTATTGAAGTGAATGAATGAATATTTGCTAAGTTTGAATGGCATAATGAATGTTATTTGATTTAAGAATTATTAGTAAATGTTTGGACATGAATTAGATATGTTTAGCATGTGAAAATAACTTAAAATGGTCAAAAATCATTTTTTCACACGGCCAAGTCATATGGGCGTGTGCTTAGGCCGTGCGGCTCTCTGTTTATGTCACACAGGCTGTTCCCACGGTTGTGTGTGCAAGTCAGATCTGCCCACGGCCTAGCCCCATAGCCATGGGAACCCCACGGCCTGGCCACACGGCCATGTCCCAGGCCACACGGGCGTGCACCCCTATCTTTATGGTAATATTTCAAAAGTTACCGGTTTAATCCTGATTACTTTTAAAGCATGTATTGGACTCGTAGACTCATATTAGGGACTTTATGATGAAATTTGAAAGGTTTTGAATTGGAATGCAAATTTATGACTCGGTTTTTGTATAAATGTTAGTGTATAAGTTTAGTAATGTCTCATAATCCTATTCCGGTGACAGTTTGGGATTAGAGGGTGTTACAACAAAAGCCATGTCTGGCCTTGTATGTGATAAGTAAATTAGCTTACCAACTAATCTTTGGTACTGCCCTTTATCAACTAATTAACATTCTTTATTTTCGAATTTTACGTTTGGATCAATTGGTGTGTCAGCTGGGTGGCAACCACTCATCTCAGCCTCTTTTAAAAGATCAATCACATACATTTTTCTGAGAGACCACAAGACCCTTCTTTGATCGAGCAACTTCCATTCCAAGAAAGTATTTCAAAGGACCCAGGTCTTTGATCTCAAAATCCAATGCTAGATGCTCCTTGAGACGCCTTATTTCATCCACATCATCTCCTGTAAGAATGATATCATCGACATAAACTATAATAGCTATTATTCTACCTTTTTGTGAATGTCGATAGAACATTGTGTGATCAGCTTACCCTTGTGAGTAACCTTGTTTTTTAACAACTTGAGTGAACCGTTCAAACCAAGCTCCATGAGACTACTTTAGACCATACAAAGATTTCTTGAGTTTACATACTCGAGTTCCAATTTTTTCTTCAAAACCTAGAGGAGGATCCATGTAAACTTCTTCTTCAAGTTTTCCATTTAGGAAACCATTCTTCACATCTAGCTGTTGTAAAGACCAATCAAGATTAACATAAATTGATAAAAGAACTCTAACGGAATTTAATTTGGCTACTGGAGCAAATGTTTCAATATAATCTATCCTGTATGTTTGAGTGTACCCTTTTGCCACCAACCAAGCTTTGTAACTATCTAAAAATCCATCTGGTTTGAATTTGGTTGTGAACACCCATTTACAGCCCACTATTTTTTTCCATACAGGTAATTCTATTGTTTCTAATGTACCTGTTTTTTCAAGAGCGCGCATCTCCTCTAAAATAGCCTCCTTCCACTCAGGAACCTGTAAAGCATCTTTCATATTTTTAGGTATTTTTACAGTATCGAGACACGAAACAAAGGTTGAGAATGTCGAAGACAAAAGTTTATAAGATACAAAGTTAGACATGAGATATTTGACAATATTTTTAACACATTTTCTTTTGGAAATTGGAATATCTAAATAAAAAAATTCATTGGCTGGATTTTTACTTGGACTTTTGACAGGATCTTGCAGGTCGGATTCTTGATGATGAATCTGGTGGATTTCACTTTCTTGATTTTGATTTCTTCTTGAGTAAACAATTAACTCATTTATTTGTTCTTTATTCTCATGATCAGACTCTACACCTTTATACTCCTTTTCATTAACATTAACATCATTAATTTCTGTGTTAATTATAAATTCGCCTTCCCCATTATTAGAATCTCTATGCTGTATATTCTTAGTCTTTTCTTGATCAATTATAGAATCTTACTTAGTATAATTCCCTCCCTAGAGATTAGAATCAAAATAAGATTTTTTTTCAACAAATGTAACATCCATGGTAACAATAATCTTCTTATAAATTGGATCATAACATTTGTAACCCTTTTTATTAGAAGCATAGCCAATAAAGACACATTTTTTTTTGCTCTAGGATCTAGTTTACCTTGGTTGAAAAGATAAACAAAAACACTACACCTAAAAATTCAGACGGATAAATCTGTGATCAATTTAGAGTTAGGAAAGTTATCTTTAAAGAGACAAAAATGAGTTTTATAGTTTAGAGTTTTACTAGGCATTCTATTAATAAGATATGTAGTTGTTAACAATGTAACACCCCTAACCCATATCCGTCATCGAAATAGGGTTACGAGGTATTACCAGACTTATACACTAGCATTTGTACAAAACCGAGTCATAAATTTGCATTCCAAATCAAAACTTTTCATATTTCACCATAAAGTCTCTAATATGGGCCTACGGGGCCCAATACATACTTTAGAAGTGATTCGGGACTAAGCCGGCAACTTTGGAAATTTTACCTTGAAGATAGGGGCATACGCTCGTGTGGCCTAGGACATGGCCGTGTGGTCAGCCCGTGGGGTTCCTATGGTCATGTGGCTAGCTTGTGTGGAATTCTGACTTGCAATTTCTTAAGCATCAAAGGGGCACACGGCCTGGGCACACGCCTATGTGGCTAGGTCGTGTGGTAAACTGATTTTTCACCATTTTTATGCTATTTTCACATGATTTTGACACACGACCATGCTTGAAACCCATGTCCTTCACACGACCAAGACACACAGTCGTGTCTTTTACCCGTGTACTATCCTGATTTTATATTTAAGGATACAGGGGACACACAATCATTTCACACGCCCGTGGGCTGTCCGTGTGTCTTACCGTGTGGACGAAATATGGCCATTTCCTAGCCCTATTTCTCACCTAAACTTAATCATTTTCCTGCATGAAAACTTACAAGTATATACCATCCATTTCAACCAATTTCCACCATTCAATCTAGCATTTCCAACTCTTAACCATACTTTGAAGCTTACCTTTATATTGGTTTGTAAATCATGTTTTATGAAAGGTGGTTTGTATCTTATTAAACATGAACATACCATTTTACCTCAAAATACATATTATTAGCCATTCCAATGGCTAGTTTGTAAAAAAACATGTTACTTCATCATTTGGCCTCATTAGCCTATACATGCCATTATATTAAAATGAGTTTGTCGTTTATAGGAGTTGATAGTGTGATGATAGCTCCGACCTAATCCAACCTTCACGAGCTTTGAGCACTATAAAACAGGAAAAAATAAACCTAGTAAGCATTATATGCTTAGTAAGTTCATATAACCAAACTACACTTACCATTCAATTATAACAAGTAAATTACACATACGACAATTTATCCATCAATTTAACAAACTAGCAAATATGGCCTATACACAATCATTCAACCAAATTGGTTTGTACAAAAACATTAATATGCATAGATGGGCTTATCATGTCATTTATTCTTATTTCACTTGTTAATACATTTTCGTTGAATCTTTGAATTTCCGATGGACCTTTCCTTTTCTAATTGTACACCCGATGTGCATATTTTCTTTTAAAGTGGTACACACGAAGTGTACATACCCTTTTTAATTTGTACACACAAAGTGCACATAACCTTTTCAAGTGTACACACATAGTGTACCTTTCCTTTTCAAGTGGTATACACAAAGTATACGTTTTTTTTTCATATGGTATACACAAAGTATACCTTACCTTTCCAAGTGTACACACAAAGTGTACATAACATTTTTCAAGTTGTACCATTTGGGTACATAAGTCCTTTTCAAGTATTACCCTTTTGGGATACAGTTCCTTTTCATAATGAGATCAAAAGATTATCCTTTAAGGATAACCTTTATTGCAACATATGTAAGATATCATATTCACGGCAATCACCTGTCCAATCGGAAATCAATATTCAAACGGATTCATGTAATATTTTATCATTTACATATAAATCACAAATCAACATTGGTTAATTATATGTACATACCAATTACAAATCATGATACATATAATTCAACAATCAATTCAATATATTTACATGCTTAATTTAGTTATACGAACTTACCTTGATAATTGATCGTATCTACTAATCCGAAACTTTTTCTTTCCCTTGATTTTTTTCTTTGTTCAACACTTCCAGATCTATATAAATAAATTTAATCATCAATTCTATAATTTTTACATTCAATCAAGCCCATTTCACATTTTAGGCAAAAGTATCATTTTGCTCCTATACTTTTAATTAATTCCAATTTCATCCCTAGGCTCAGAAATTGAAATTAATGCAATTTACTCCTTATTCCAAGCTTATTCAAAATTTTAACATAACTTTTACAGCACATGTATTTCATAAATTTCAGAATTTTTCCAAGAATTTCACTACATTGCAATTTAATCCCTACACATGTTTTCACTAAAAATCACTTTGTAAAAGTTGTTTATCTATCAATAATCTTTCATTTTTTATTAAAAACTTTCAATTTACAGCATATTCATCCATGGGTAATTTTCTAAACTTTGGTTTTCTTTCAATTTAATCACCCAAATAAAGAAATTAAGCTTTCCGATCTCAAAAATATAAAAATTACTAAAAACGGGATATAGAACTTACCAATTCAAGCTTGAAAAATTTCTTTTCTCTCTCCTAGGGTTTCCATGGAATTTTTGGGGAAGAAGATGATAAAATGATATCTTTTTCATTTAATTTAATTAATATCATTTAACTTTTCCAATTTCCAATTTAGTCCTTTACCTTTTTCCATTTTTCCATTTTTCCATGGATGACTCATTAAAAATATCTACATATTTTTCTTCAGTGGTCTAATTGTCATATAAAGACCTCGCATTTTGAATTCTCTAGCTATATAATCCCTATAGCTTTTAGTATACAACTTTAACGTTTTATTCAATTCAGTCTTTTTTGCAATTAGACACATAATTGATAAAATTTTCTATAAAAATTTTCATGCAATATTCCTATCATAATACCTATCATTTTATGAAATTTAAATAATTTCATTTTTCGAACTCGGATTTGTGGTCCCGAAACCACTATTCCTATTTCACTGAAATTGGGCTGTTACAAACAAGGCTTCGCCTCAAAGATAATGTGGTACCTGACTAGTGAACATCAAGGCTCTAGTTACTTCCAAAAGATGTCAGTTTTTTCTTTCTACAATCCTATTTTTTTGTAGTGTATTTGTACAATAACTTTGGTGGATTATTCCATGTTTGGTTAAGAAAACACCTAATTGGTCACTAAAAAATTCTCCACCACTGTCAGTCCGAAATACTTCTATTTTCACAACAAATTGTGTTTTCACCATAGCATAAAAAAACTGAAACATATTTTTAACTTCAGACTTATCTTTTAATAAAAACACCCAACAAATTCGAGTATGATCATCAATAAATGTGACAAACCAATGTTTTCCTGAAACAGTCGAGACTTTTGAAGGTCTCCAAATATCACTATGAATTAACAAAAAAGGTTTGGAAGCTTTATATTTTTGAGGTGGAAAGAATGACCGATTCACAAAATTCACAATGATATGAAGAATGACTTTTATTTTTAAATAGATTAGGTAACAAATATCTTAAATAGTAAAAATTAGGATTCCCAAGCCTATAATGACAAATCATAACCTTATCAAAATCAGAAACATAATTTAAACATAAAGTAGTTGTTGGTTGACTTAGATGGTCGTCTTCAAGAAAGTAAATTCCACAAAATTCTTTAGCATTGCCAATCATCCTCCCCGAGACCATATCCTGAAACTTACACATAGAGGAGTCAAATATAACATGACAATTTGAGGACTGGGATAATTTACTGACCGATATGAGATTAGAAGCTAGATTTGGCACATGTAAAACATCATGTAAAACCAAGGAATATGAAATTTTAACAATGCCTTTCCCGGCTATTGCCGAGAAAGACCCATCTTCTACTTTGATCTTTTTGTTTCCTGCGCAAGGTGTGTAAGTTGAAAAAAGAAAATGATTACTAGTCATGTGATCACTAGCTCCAGAATCAATGATCTACATGTTTGTTTTACAAGGCTTGACACTGAAAAAAAAATAGAAAAATCAGTACCTGATTGGGCAAAAAAGGAAGAAGGATTATTGGATGAGTTAGGAATAGAAGAATTTATCTGAAACTATGGTGATTGAAAAAACTTGTGTAGATTCTCTAATTGTTCCTTAGTGAATGGAGACCCTTCCAAAGAACTTTGACCCTCATAATTTCCATTAGTTGTTTGGAAAACTCTGCTATCCCCTGATTGTGAACCACGACCATTGCCACTCTTTTTCCTTCCATTTGTCAGTTTCCCATGGAGCTTCCAACACATTTCTCGAGTGTGCCAATATTTTTTACAATGATTACACCAAGATTTAACCATGATGTTACTAATGCCATGAAAGTTTCCAAGAGAGCTTTTAATAAAACTGTTCTATTATTATTAACTAAAGAACTGAACTTAAATAGAGAAAAGAGTCCTAATCCTAATTGGGAAAATAGTTCCCTTATTCTAATAAACTACTAAAACATAAGGGAAAATAGTTCTCTATTCTAATAAACTACTAAACTACTAAAAGATAAAATAAAAATATTCCTAGAATATGAATAAAATTTATCTACCTAAATAAATTTAAAATATATACATATGTCAACATTTATAGTATGTGATTTTATATATAGGAATGGGGAGATAACCTTTCAGCGTCGCTGCTATCCCATTCGTATAACCTTCCAGCGTCGCTGCTATCCCATTCGTCTCAGTTTCATTGTTATATGTGCAAAGACTAAAAGGCGAGGAATGCTGGTTTAGGTTGATGGGATTGGTGGGTGGGAGTAAGACAAAGTTTTGTGTTGGGCAAGATGTTATTAGTTTTGCATAAAGGGAGGTTTAGCTAGTGTGATGCTATAGCGGCGGTGCATTTGGTATATTTTTGGGGATACTTGCTGAGGGTTCGGTGCAACCCCGGAGGATAGGATTTCATTTTTGTGCTTCTATATATGCTAAAGTGGCGCTTTATGGAAATCCAGAACTCATATGGTGATCCAAGTGTAAATGTGGTTATCGATTCTGAATCCAATCGTTGTAGAATCATTAACATCGATAAAAATACATAAGTAAAATAATTAATGAATTTATCAGTAAGAGCTATATATTTTATATTAAAAAATTATCCAATTAACAAACGAAGTAGTGAAGTCCATGCTTTGGGTCAATATATATAGGAAGGTTAATTTAATTAATGATAATATCATACATAGAGTTGTCCATGGGTTGGATTGGATCGGGTCCTAACAAAAATTTAGGCTCAATTGATGAAAAATGGGCTTAAATTTTTTCTCAAGCCTAACCTAAATAAAAATGCTAAAATTTCGGTTCAACCAACTTATATTAATTTTTTTATTTAAAAAGTTTAAAAAAATTTAATACATCAAAAACACTAAAACCATTAAAATAAATGTTTCCCAACAAATTAAAAAATTTTTTTATAAAAAAATATTTATACTTAAATAACATTAAGATAGGTGCAACTTAATAAGCAATTGGTTCTAAACTAATAGTAAAATTAACAATAAAACAATAATTATATAATATTCAAACAATAATAACAAAATAGTAACAACATAATAGTGAAATGATAGCAAAACAGTGGGAAAACAACAACAAGATAATGGAAAACAACAGGGTTTATTTTTTGCAAAGTCGAATCGGGCTCTAGCCCAAAAAATCTTACCCGAAGTTTGACTTATTTTCTAAATGGACCTTTTTTTTTTGCCTAAACTTTTCCACTTTTAGGATTGGTATGAAAGTGATTGTTAATTATTTGAACAAATCATTATAAAAAAAACCCTAAACTGATTTAAGGTATAATTATACTTGTTCATAGTCGGATCATCTTAATCCGGCTTGAAAGCGTACCCGAAAAGTAAAAATGATAATATTGTACCTTATATGGCGTTTATTAATTTTTCCTTATAAGGTCAAAATGAAAAATAAAAATAATTAAGAACTTAATTGTATGGATTTATAAATTAATAAACTTTAATAAAAATTACACCATAATAATTAGTACTGAAATAGAACTTTAAATAAATCAATTTATTGACCAATGAAGCCCACATAAATTAATATAATAATAAAAAAGCTGACATGTCAGTCAATTACTGGTGAATTTGTCACATAAAGAACTCATTTGAAACTTAAAATTCTCAAAATTGTGTCCTAACCTTACTTTAGTATATATATTAGATTATGGTTTGAGGCTTTCTATTATTGCAATATTTTAATTATAAAACTAATTAATATATTTATTTATATTATATCCCATAATCTGAGTAATAGTGGTTTAATTGATTATGTAAAGTAAAAATATTATTTAATAAACATGTAAAATTACTTACATAAAAAATATTGAGATTAAAACATTATTTTGGACATGGAAAAATATGATAAAATAATTAGAATATTATGTAAAAATAATATAAATAAAATATAAATATTAAAATCTCACTACATGAATTTACTTGTTAAGATTTATATAAATTCTAGTATCTTTAGACTTCAAGTACCAAAATGTATAATTTTATTAAATACATGTACTATATTTGATAAAAAATAACATAAATATCACATTTTAAAAAATGTCAAATTTAAATATTAAATTATGCATTAAGCCTTAATTGTTTAAATAATTGTTAAAAAAATTGAAAAATTATATCAAATTTTAAAATAATTAAATATTTAAATAATGAAAAAAGTAAAATATTTTAAAAAAGTAGAATATATTTATTTTTCAATTGATTTAATATTTAAATTTTGAAAAAAAAATCTGAAGTGAATATTATATTACTTTTTAATTGAAAATTGAAAAAAAAGATAGAATATCGGAAAACAAAAAAAGAAGAAGAAGATTTTAACTAATTATAAAATGTATATTTTAAGGTAAATTATTTTGTCAGTGGATTTTTTAAACTCTACAAGCAATGTTAGGGATTGACAAATGTTTTATAGAAAATAATAAAATATTAAAAATAAATATTTAAAAAAACCATACTAATTTTTCAAGACTGCTTGTACAATAAAAAAATATTAAAAAAATTAATGCCAACAATAATAATTTTAATAAAATTATACAACCAATAAAATTAGTTGATAATTTAATTTAATAAAAATAAAATTAATTACAATTTGAATTTGAAATTATTTTTATTTAAAAAATGATGATATATTTATAATAATATTTTAATTAAAAAATGGATAATTTAAAATTAAAAAAAGAAATAAAAATTATAATTATGCCACTTGTCACAATTTTAATGTATGTAACTTATTGTATTAAATATACTAGATTTTTATGATGTACAATGCACGAGTTGATTTATGTATTAACTCATTTAATATTTGACTAATAATTTGAGTAAAAAATTAAACATAATAAACTAAAAATTATTTTTTGTAAAAACATGATAATTCTAATAAGAAATTAAATTTAACAACTACAAACATAATAAATGTTTTGTAAAAAGTTTCCAAACAAATAATCTGAATTCAAAGGTCAGCCCTTCATTCTTTGGCTGTAATTTTTTCAATTATTAATAAAATATTGTGTATTAAAAATAATAAAAATTATTATTAATGTGTTGTAAAAATTTAAATGTGAATGCAAAGATACTTTAAAATCATTACTTCTTATCATGCATGAATTTTCACTACTTAAATTAAATGTATTATTCTTTTAAAATATATACTAAATATATTATAATAAATGTTTAAATGTAGTTTTTTTTTTTCAGTGGTTTTTCTGTAATTGATAAAATTATTTTCCACAAATTCATATAAAACACAGAAAGAAATAATCCATTTTCCTTTTAAGGGTAAATGTTTGTGCATTTACTTTGTTTTATTAAATATATAAGATAAAATAAATTAATGAAATTTATAACATATAAGTAAAGCTAATCATGGGTTAGGTTGGATCAAGTAAAAATTTAGGCTCATTTTCTAGGTTTGAGTCTGATTCTATTTGAAATATGAACCTAAAATTTTACCTAAATCTGACCTGAATAAAAATGTTAAAAATTGAGTGTATCTCGCTCGTATTAAAAATTTTTTATATAAAAATAAATTTTAAAAATATAATGCATCAAATACATTAAAAATATTAAAATAACACTAATATAGATACAACTTAGCAAACAAATATATCTAAAATAATAGTAAAATTAATAATAAAATAAGAGTTATATAATATGTAAATAATAACAATAAAATATTAGTAATATAATAGCGAGATAATAGCAAAATAATGAAAAATAGTGACAAAACAGTAAAAAACAATAACAATTTTTTTTTACAAATTCGGGTCGAACCCAGATAAAAAAAAACTTTAGTCAAGATCTAACCCGTGTAGAAAACAAGGCTTATTTTTTATTCAAACTCATTTCTCGAACTTATATTTTACACAAACTCTTTTACTTTTTTACCCATAATCAAACTGACAAGTTAACCTATACTATAAACTCTAAATAAAAAATAATTAAAAAGTAATTAATAAAATTAAATTGTATACAAAATTCCAAAGCGCGTGAGCTAAGGGCGAATCTTTAACGTACGCATGAAGGCCTAAGGCCAATCAGCTTTGGAGTTGAAAAACATCCAACTAGATAATGCTTTCATTTGGTTTTGCATTTGCATTTCATCTTTAATTTTAAGTAAGGAAGCGGGGACCTTTCCCCTGTCTCTCTCAATGATAATGATAGCCATGGAAGAACCGAGATGAAGAAGAATAAGTTAAAGCCTGCCCTTTGAAGTTTAGACTTTGACCCATAATATAGAAAGTGAGGGGAAGGAAAGCCGCACTTTCCTACCATTTTCCTACTAAACAAACACCATTTCCCAAACCTTAAAAGCCGCCCCAACTTGCTCTTTTTTCTCCTCAAATTTTCTTCTAAACCAAACTCACTCTTCTCCTCACCTACTTTCAACTAATACCCTTTTTTTTCTTCTTCTTCAACTGAGACTGCTTATAGGTAAAAATACTTGAACTTTGGTTTGAATTTATGAGTTATTGTTTGTTGGGTTTTTGGATTTTTGGTCAAAAGTTGTGAGTTTTGGTTCTGAGATGCTGAAGTCTTAGAATAGACCAAGTCTTTTGATTTAGAACATAGCTGTTTTCTTTCTTTTATGTTTGAATTTTTGTATTATTTGATTTGTAGTGTATGGAACTGATAATTCTAGATTTGGGGTTTCTTTAATTTACCTTTTTGTCCAAAAAAAAAAGGAAAAAAAAAATTTGTATGTCTTGTGGTGTAGCAGAACTATCTTGTTCTTGTTTGATTATTGCTATTTAGTGAGAAACTGAGTTCTTGTTGATGTAATAATTATGCAGGCCGTGTTTTGGGATGTGCAGTGGTTCAAAGAGTGAACATAAGCCCTCAAGTTTCATCATGGAAGGTGAATTACAGGAGCTGAAAGCCGGTTCTCAATCAATTTTGCTCGAATTGGCTGCATCTGATAATCTAGTAGCCTTCAAAAGTGAAGCAGAAGAGAAAGGTTTGGATTTCGGGGAGGCGAGCTTCTGGTATGGTCGGAGAATAGGGTTGAGAAAGATGGGATTTGAAGAGAGGACGCCTCTGATGATCGCGGCCATGTTTGGTAGCATCGAAATTTTGAAATACATCATTGGAAGTGGCAAGATTGATGTGAATAGAGCTTGTGGCAGTGATGGGGTTACTGCCCTTCATTGCGCTGTTGCTGGTGGTGCAGATTCTTCGGTTGAGATTGTCAAGCTGTTGCTTGATGCATCTGCCGATGCGAATTGTGTAGATGCTAATGGGAAGAAACCTGTTGATCTGATTGTGCCGGGTTTAAAATCTTCAAGCAATTACAGAAGAAAGGTGATTGAGTTGTTACTGAATGGCGATGATCTTCTCAAGGGGGAAGAAGAATCCGATAAGACAACGATGCCTCAGTTGCCAAAAGAGGGGTCTGAGAAGAGAGAATATCCTATGGATGTATCACTGCCTGATATCAACAACGGCATATATGGAACCGATGACTTCCGGATGTATACATTTAAGGTGAAGCCTTGCTCGAGGGCATACTCCCATGATTGGACTGAGTGCCCTTTTGTTCATCCTGGTGAGAATGCGAGGAGAAGGGACCCAAGGAAGTACCCTTATAGTTGTGTGCCATGCCCTGAGTTCCGAAGGGGGGCATGTCCTAAGGGTGATGCTTGTGAATATGCTCATGGTGTGTTTGAATCCTGGCTTCATCCTGCTCAGTACCGGACTCGGCTTTGCAAAGATGAGACCGGTTGCGCTCGTAAAGTTTGTTTCTTTGCTCACAAACCTGAAGAATTACGTCCCGTGTATGCTTCCACTGGATCAGCAATGCCTTCTCCGAGGTCTGCTGCAATGAATGCAGTAGACATGACAACCTTGAGTCCTCTAGCACTTGGTTCTTCATCTTTGCCGATGCCGACAACTTCAACGCCACCCATGTCTCCTCTGGCAACCTCTTCATCACCAAAGTCTGGAGGCTTGTGGCAGAACAACTTTAACCTGACCCCACCTGCATTGCAGCTACCTGGTAGCCGCTTGAAGACTACTTTTAGTGCCCGAGATTTTGATTTGGAAATGGAGTTACTTGAGCTTGAAAATCAATTGCAGCAACAACAGTTGATGGATGAGATATCGAGTCTCTCCTCCCCATCTTGCTGGAGTAAGGAATATGGTCGTCTCGGGGATTTGAAGCCTACTAATCTCGATGATGCATTTGGATCTCTCGATCCTTCCCTGCTGTCTCCATTGAAGGGACTGTCCATAAAATCCGGAATACAAGCCCAGTTGCAATCTCCAGCTGGACTTCAAATACGCCAGAACTCGAACCAACTACGTTCAAGCTACCCAACAAACCTTACATCATCCCCTGTGAGGAAGCCCTCGGCATTCGGTTATGACTCATCAGCTGCAGTGGCTGCAGCAGTAATGAATTCCCGGTCTTCAGCATTTGCAAAACGGAGCCAGAGTTTCATAGACCGTGGAGCAGTGACCAACCGTGCCGGACTTGCCGCACCTGCTAATCCCACAACCACAATGTCTTCAAACAATTCGGATTGGAGCTCCCCTAATGGGAAACTGGATTGGGGTATTCAAGGAGATGAGCTAAACAAGCTTAGGAAATCCGCTTCGTTCGGGTTTAGAAACAACCACCCCGCTGCGAGAGTAACAGACATGATGGCATCCAATATGGAAGAGCCAGATGTGTCCTGGGTTCATTCCCTCGTGAAAGATGTTACTCCGATGGGAACCACAACTTTGCCATCGTGGGTGGAGCAAATGTACATAGAACAACAAGAGCAGATGGTGGCATAAGAAAAAAGGATTCATTTGCTCATTTGCTTTAGTCTTAACTTACTTCAATATATTATTGAATTATTAGGTGAAAGATGGATCAAAACAACAAAGAAAATTGATTTGATTATTTCATATTCTTGATTCTTTTTTATTTTCTTCCTCTTTGGGGGATTGTTCTTCAATGTTTCAGCCAAGTTGGAAGGTTATGGCATTACTCAAATTTCTGTGATCGAAGTCATTGTGAACTTAATCAACGATCTCGTTGTAATTTTCTATTAATGTGATTTTTCTTTTCTCTGATGATACACTTGTGTTGGATGCATATCTATATGGTACAATTATATCTCTTATTTAATATTGGTATAGATTGCATTATTCTTATTCTACATGCTTATCTATGTTGATATATTTCAATATATTTCATATATTTATAGTATTATTTTTACTCTCAAATATATATCAATTACATACTTAAAAATAGGTTTATATACACAGAATTTTAAATTATTTATTAGGTCAAGCAACTTAGTTTAATAATTATATCATATTTATCAATGTAATAATAAAAAATAAAACTAGTTTAGAAAAAATTAAAAATTAATTATAAGGGAGCTTCTCAACGGTGATCTTCATCCTACTACAATTATTTTGACTAATTAATTTAGTTCTTGTTTTCGCTATTTACTTAATTGTTTCGTTGTTAACAAATTTTTTTTAATTAATTTAAAATCATAAGATATTATATCAATTGTTAATAAAAAAACATTCATTAATATTAAGCAAATGCGACACAAAAATAATAGAATTATAGTTTGATTCTTCAAAAATTATAAAAAAAATTACAAATTAATTCTTGAAAAAAGAAAATTCTGGCTTAGCACTTAGCAGGCAACTATGAAAGCTGACTGATTCCTCAGAATTACCCCTTCTTGTAGCCGCAATATAGCCAATACAACCCAACCATAACAGGGTTGAAAAAGTCTTAACAAAAAATATAACCCTCTATAAAAAAGAAGCCTCCTTTTTTCTCTGATTTCATGCTAAAGAACAAGAAGAAGAAGCATAGACCTCTCTACCAGGCACTTGTTCACGTTAACATTGTTCATTCAGCTTCTTCTTTTCGTTTTTACGCAAAACACATACAGTTTATTCCCTTTGTTTCTTCGTTTTTGGCTTCCAAAGGGTAGGAAAAGGGTAGATACAGAGTGAAGTGACAATGGGCAATTGCTTACAATACTTCTGGCCTACTGCGCAAAATAACCCTGACACTTCAGGTAATGTATTAATGGCGTTTCTTTCAATCGTTCTTTTTGTTCCTTTCTTGCTTTCTTGGAAGGTTTCATTTAATTCAGGTAATGTTTTCAGTTGGATATTTTTCATTTCATGCAATGGTTTCTTTTTGTTCCTTTCTTGTTTCCTTGGAAGGTTTCTTTTACTTCAAATAAAGTTTTAGTGGGGGGTTTTCTCATTCCATGCCACTGTCTTCTCTTTTTCTTGTTATCTAGAAAGGTTTCCATTAACTTTAGGTATTGTTTTGATGCGGTTCTTTCCATTTCATGCCATCTTTCTTTTCAGGTGTTATCTTGAAAGGTTTTCCATTAACTTAAGCTATTGTTTTGACGGGGTTCTTTCATTTCATGCAATAGTTCTTTATCTTTGTGTGTGTGTTTTTTTTTTGGGAGGGGGGGGGGGGAGGGTTCTCATTCCATGACATTGTCTTCTCTTTTTCTTGTTATCTTGAAAGGTTTCCATTAACTTTAGGTGTTGTTTTGATGGGGTTCTTTACATTTCATGCCATCTTTCTTTTCACTTGTTATCTTGAAAGGTTTTCCATTAACTTAAGCTATTGTTTTGATTGGGTTCTTTCATTTCATGCAATAGTTCTTAATCTTTGAGGATTACTTGATTTCAGGTAGACATGTTGAGTCTTTTGTTAATCACTTATACTATGTGTTTCCTTGAAAAGAAGGCATTTTTGCTTGTTCTGTATTTGTTTATCACTTGAAATTGACTCAAAAATGTAATTTGATACTTCTAATGACATGAAGTACTGTTTTAAACATTTGAGCAATGATATAGTAATCTGCTTGTGTTGTTAAATAGCCAATTGTTTCACATCTATTCATTCGGCATGTAAGGCTTTGGTTTTGATGTGAATAACTTAGTTACATATGGCCTTAAATCTTATATTAACTCGTAGGAATGATTCTCTCTTCAGGACTTACAACCGGTCTCCTGAGTGAAGTAACATCTGAAAGTGATTTTCCAACCGTCGATCTGAAAGTTTTCACATATGCTGAGCTAGACAAGGCTACTAGAAACTTCGCTTTGGCGAATCGCCTTGGGGACGGCGGGTCCAGTCATGTTTTCATGGGGTACATTGATGAGCGGACCTGTAGAGCTGCAAGCCTTGCAACTGGAACACCCGTTGCTGTGAAGCGGCTAAGAACCGGAAGCAATCTGACTTATGATGAGTTGCTGGTAGGTTACTTCCTTCATCATGGTAACTTTGTTTGAAAATTTATTCTTTGCCTCATGTATCGGTTTGCATTGACTGTAGAGCGTAGTTAATGACCTCGGTCGCCATGTTCATTCGAATCTGGTCAAGCTTATTGGTTATTGCTTGGAAGAGGAACATAGGCTTTTGGTCTGTGAGTATCTACCTAACGGAAGCTTGGAGGATCATCTTTTCATACCTGAGCGTTTACCATTGTCGTGGGAAACAAGGGTCAGAATTGCCATGGATGTTGCTAGAGGCCTTTCTTTCTTACATGCTCAACGAATTATATTCCGAGATTTAAAGGCAGCGAATGTCCTACTAGATTCGGTATGTATGTTAATGGTAACATGATAGCAACATTCATGGTTGATCATGGCATTAGCAGTTGTATCAGTCACTGACACATATTGTTGCAGGCCTTCAATGCAAAACTTTCGGATTTTGGCTACGCAAAAATCATTCCTGGCGTTGATCCATCTCTCACTGATCCAATTTTTCGAACCCGAGCGTCCGGTATTGAAGGATATCTTGCCCCTGAATATCTTGCTACAGGTTAATTTGTTTGCCTCTTTTATCCAATCTTTGTTTACCACAAGCTCTGATTTTGGTTCTTAT
Source organism: Gossypium longicalyx (assembly GCA_025698465.1). Lineage (NCBI taxonomy): Eukaryota > Viridiplantae > Streptophyta > Magnoliopsida > Malvales > Malvaceae > Gossypium > Gossypium longicalyx. Next base: position 92,984,413 of record CM047000.1, on the reverse strand, counting down.
GGAACTGATAATAGCACATTGCTTCCTTCGTAACCAAGTAACAAGTATTGAATGAATGAATTAGCTCTCTTGCAATGTTGTGCAGATCAGCTAACTTCAGCAATAGATGTCTATAGCTTTGGGGTCCTATTACTCGAACTGGTTTCCGGCCGCCGTGCTGTCCAACAAACAGAATCTGGTATAGAGGACAACATAGTGGAGTGGGCACAACCGAATATTGGCAGTAGACACCTGTTGGACAAAATCATGGATACCAAGTTAAGGGAGTACTCCCACGAGGAAGCTTATGAAGTTGTGCTCATTGCATCGGAGTGCGTAGGTGAAAGGGCGCAACGACCGCGAATGCGCAAGGTTTTATCGGCACTGGAACAGCTTTGCCCTTCTCTTGTCCCTGCCACTGCGTCATCAAGCGGTGCTCCTGTTGCATCATCAAGCACTACACATGAGCTTTCCTTTAGGACCCTACCTCAGCTTCAGTGTCCTCCCTCAACCATAGTTTCATCTCGCGAAGCACTTTCTCCTCCAACAATGGGCTGCTGCTGTCACGTCATCTGATTTGAGACCCACCCACCATGTGAATTCTCTCCATTTTTGTCACCATGTCTCGCTGTTCCAAAAACAAAGAAACAGGAGGTAAAAAAAAAAAGATTGTATAGAAAAATGATTCTTTGGATTTTGTATACAACATCATATCTTGCAAAATTGCTTTTATGGAATGGAAATGATTTTTAGTTTTACTACTACTAGTCTGCATTTACACTGTAATGCATATACTACCAAAATGGAAACTTGTTAAAAAGGTCGAAATTGATAAGATCATTCTAGTCTAGCCCTTTCGTTGATGGTTTCTTTCCCAACAAGCGATTACAATTCGGTAGAAACCAGTCTAAATAGGTTTTATTTAAGATGGATTTGCCAACCTTCTCTTAATTAAAATATATTCACCTAGTATCACCCACTAGGATTATTACTTCAAAATCTAAAACAATGCGCCAACAAAATGGGGATGTAGCTCAGATGGTAGAGCGCTCGCTTAGCATGCGAGAGGTACGGGGATCGATACCCCGCATCTCCATTTTTACTTTTTTCTCGACAACTTCTTTTAAGTGGAAAAGATCATATATAGCTTCGACTTTTTTAAGCTTTCTGATTCTCAACTAAAATCTGTCAGAGATAAATACGTTAAAACAAAATAAATTAATTATGGAAGTCATAATTACTTATATCAAACATCTCCATTGTTAGCTTTTAACTGCAGAGAAGCATAAACTGAGATCAAACATCTCCATTTTCCACCTAGCTACTTTAAAGAAAAACACTGAAACACATCCATTTTACATACTACTACTTACTACTAACTACTACATGACACACGTGACATGACTCGAATACCTCCTTAAACTTTAGTTTTAGCTACCCATAAACATCCGCCTGCTTCTCCACCAACAACGTTGGATTTTTATTTCTTCCTTCTTTTTTACTTATTTAGCCCCTCTGCTTCGTCGCAAACTTGTCCTCATTTATTGGAATCCCCTCTTCCGCCGCACGTTCTCCGCCCGACTTCTCGACGGTGCTCAGCCCACCTTTACGACCCATTTCTTGATACCCTTCCCTTCCTATCTGGTCCCTCCTCGCCTGCCCTCCCCTGCTCCTCCCTTTGCCGCCACCACCAAATGAAAAGCCATTAATAGGAAAACAGTTATTCATAATAATGATAATAATAATAATAATAAAGAATCATTGTTAATTATATTACCTCCAGCAAGGTTTTCTTGAGCTTCAACGCTTTTGCCACCGGTTCCACCAGGGACGACGGTCTCTCCTTGCCTTGCCCTACGATCAAGCTCATCTCTTTCCTGTTGGGAAGCCATGGTTTCTTCTTCTTTTTCTTGGTTTAAACTGCTGACGTTGACTGAAGAAGTTAAACTGTAAAGCTCTTTACCAGAATATCCTGGGAGTTCCAGTTTCTTAATAAGCATATATATATAGTGGTTTATTTGGGCTTAGCTCGAATCACGACGGGAAATATAAAAAGGTGCGGGTTAATCAGTGACGGTTGACAGGTGACCTTCGAGAATGACACGCGGTGGGTTATCTGGCGGAGCTAGAGAACAAGTTATGTACGCGTAGGTCATAGTCGGAGAATAGATTGACACGAGTATCGTTATTTCATGCATGGGGATATGGTTTAGATATTGATGAGAACATGATGTTTTAATCCCTATTTTATGATTTCATGCTATTTATTCGTTACATTTGTTTGACAGTCGAGCTTTTACAAAGTTCATTCATTTGTGTCTTAGTTTAGTAATGGAGTCTTTTAGTTTAGTATTGCCATTTCCAGTCTATGTAATAATTTGTCAAAATAATACTTTTAGTTATTTAAATTGATATAATGCTTAAAATTATATTTTAAAAAATTTTATTATTATATTTAAAATTTTAGTTAATAAATATGTAATTTTTAATTTATATAATCATTTTTAATTATTTATAATTAAGTAACTTAAATGTCAAGATAGATTATTTGAGTTGCAATGTGTTTAAATATCTATTCTGAGTCCTATAAGTATTGATCTTCACCAATAAAAATAATGAAAACGACTATTTCATAAACTGTACATGACTTTTTACGACGGACAAATACAAAATCCAACATGAAGATAACACATATTTGATTATTAACTACAGTTCAGATCAATTAATGATGAAACATTTTCGGTTAAACTCTCTCTTTGTGCTCTATGGATACGTCGCAGATAGAACCAGAAACTTAAAAGCCTGAACTTTTCCAATCTACCAAGCACTTGTTAAGCTCATTTTCACTCCGTGAACATGTGTGCACTCTTGCTCTAAGTCCCGTCAATTCCTCCACTATGGCACGTCTAACAAATTCAGAAAAAGAAAAACCAATCCAAAAAATAAGCTCAAAGATTTCTACTTTATATTAAATGAAAACTACAAGGACAAGAGATTTCATGTTTATAAAAATGGGATTTTTTATTTTAAAATTTTTTTAAAAATATTTTATATATTTTTCTGAATTTTTAAATTTAAAACTAAATTGATAAAATTTGTAAATTTAGAAAATTAAAATTATTATTATATCAATAAAAAAGTTATAACAGTTGACTTCTGTTAATGACTTAGCGGAAAAATGATAAAAAATTTAGAATTTAAAAATGTTAGTGATTAAATTAAAATTTTTATAATTGAATAACAAAAATAGAAATACTCTCATTATTAGGTGACTATTTTTATAGTTTATCCTAATCATAATACAAACTATACATTTTAGAGTTATAAATTTTATAATAAATTTTTAAAAATTAAATATAATATTATTTATATTAAGTTTCTACATTGCGAGCGATAAGGAACTAATTATTATATGAATTTCATTTAGTAAAAATATTTTAACATTATAAATATTATATATCATCTTATCAAATTAATTTTTTAAACCAAATATTTTAATAACATAAATTATTATTTATAAATCATCTTATAATTGATATAATTTTTTTGGTGACGCACAAATGTCTATTCAAATATGGCTTATAGTTTCAAGTGGACATTGATGGGCTTTGCTAATCCCAGATGCAGCCCAAATAAAGAGACCAATTGTAGACTACCAATAAAAAAGCCAACATTTTTTCACGAGACTATTTTTTTAGTAAAAATATAATTTTATTATTTTAATATTCTATAATTTTATAAATTTTAAAGAATTAAATCAAACTTTTATTATTTTTAGAAATTAAAGTTATAATTTTACTATTACTAATTTAAATTTTATAAATTATAAATGGTATAAATGAAAAAATTTTCATTTTAGGGGCTCAAGAACTCTTGCTTTTCATTTTAATTTTACTATTACTAATTTAAATTTTTATTTATTAAAAATATTTATAAATTATAAATTTTGAGATATTATTTGATAAAGTTTCAAAATATGTTTTATAAATATTTTTCTAATAAAATAAAATTTCGAGTAAATAAAAATAATTAATAACTCTTATACATTTTTTTACAAAAATAAAATTTTATATAGGACTTTAAAATTATCTTCACTAATTTACATATAGATTTTATCATAAAAATAAAATTAATTATAAATTAAATAAAAAATAAAATTTGATTCTATTCAAATAATCATAATTTTTAAATTTATATTTCAAAAATCATCCAAATTCCATAATTTTAATATTTTTTTTATTTATCTATTTTTTTTTCTTCCTTAATGTAAGAGTATATCCAAAGATCAATCATGAGATGGTTGTAATAACATACTTGATTTACCATGTTTATTAATATAAGGCGTTGCCATTATTATTTCAGTTTCTTTTCTTTGTGTATAAATAAACTGTTTTATAATAATGTCCTGAGAATAACATGATTATTCTTAAAAGGTCCTTAGTCAAGTATTATTGTTGACTAGGACAACAATAATGCATTAAGACTAACGTGTAGTTGATTGATGATAAAGAGTTGTCATTGATATGGAGTGTCAGAATCAATGCATGAATATGTCTGTTAGAGAACAACATATTGAACTGACCCGCTATGAGTATGTTTCTTGGACTATTATGTAATTGTCACAACATTCTCATAGTGATTAATATGTATATGATCCTCAGACTTAAGATTATCATTATCCCAACATCGTGAGCTGTATATTTTGATATAGTCAAACGTACACCGTAATTGGTTGTTTTATAAAGGCTGATGTTGGATATACCACAATCTATGTAGAGGGATATGGTTGATCAATATAGGATAAGTCCCTCCTACGTAATGGGAGTAATATCTTAGGCCACTTGATTGAGTGAGACTAGAAATGCATGGCCATGCTCAAATAAGTTGATATGAGATGTCATACTTATTTGTCTATCACAGTCTACTCAATGTATCAAGAAACATGGGATGGACTATGCAAGTGTGATTATTCCATGACTTGTGTCCATTCTAGAGATAAAGGACTTAAGGATTAATGCATGAAAGGTTAATCACAAAAGGTTATGTCGAATCATGACTTCTTGTAACTTATGTAGCAATGATGCATTGCTAGATGCCATTCATTGTTTGTAACATTAGAATCGTTCTAGTATTACTGCTAACGTTACAAGGACCTACAGGGTCACACCCTATGGTTGAAATGAACAGAATAAAACATAGGTGGTATTGTGTTTGGTTGTCACATGAATTAAATTAATTATAGAATTAATTTAATTGGGCAATCAAATATCGAACATATTATATGTACAAGGATGTTGTACAAATAAGGAGAACATAATTCTATTAATATATGAATTTGGTTCGTATATAAATTTAAATAAATATAGTTTACCGAAATCTTTATTATAATTAATGTAATTATAATTTTCGGTTAAAACATTATTATATTTATTTATTTTAATTATGATTATTATGTTCGGATTAAAATTTAATAAATTAAGAATTCGTTGTATACATACCAATTATAAGAGGAGTTATATATAGAAAGGGAGAAAAACCCTAAAAAGTGAATATATATACAAACCCGAAGCTTTGCCACTAGGTCTAGCAGCCGTCAAGCAAAATATCTCTGAAAATAGTTTTGGGGATTTCTTTCGTTCATTGTCAACTGGGTGGATTACGTAGAGGTCGGGATCGTAAAGATTACGGCTTGGATTCGAAAGCAAAACAGTATTCTCATTGACGAGGCTTCACTGTCTACTCAGATTGAAGTTTCGGTAATTTCGAAACCTTTTTCACCCCGATTCGTTCCTCGCACATGGATCCATGGTTTGGATCGCCGGAATATATATTTTTTCCGTTGTGTCATGGGGGTACCGGCATTCCAACACTCAACCCTAGTATGCAAATTTGAATACCAAACGTCTATCCCATTGTTAATAAAGTAATTATATTCGGAGCATTAAAGAATTTCATTACTAAACAAAAATAATTATTTAAAGAGGGTTGAACAAAACTTGATAAATCGAAAAAAATTTAAATTTTAAGTTAATCAAATCGAGTTATTCAAGTCAACTCAAATAAATAATTTGAGTTTCGATTCGAATCGAATTAAATTTTGCAATTCAAATAACAGATTAGTGTAAATACCCTTTTGGTCTCTGTCAAGTTTGAAAATAAGTAAATTTATCTTTCAACAAAAATTACAAAAAAAAATCAAAATAATTTTTAATAATTTTGGGACCTAAATAAGTTAATTAATTATTCAAGTTTATAATTTTTTTTTTATTTTGCTTTGAAAAAGTTTTCAAATATATATGGTTTTAAATTTATGTGTTCTAATATAAAATTAGTTATACTGTAATAAAATTTTAATTTGATATGTTTAATTTTTTAATTTAACTCGAACAATTTAACTCGATTCAACTTGACTCGACTCAAATTTCGTTTCACTCAACTCGATTCGAAAATTTTTTTGAGTTAAGATGATAAAATAAAACTTACCAACTAGATTAACTCGAATATCTTTTCAATCGATTCGATCAAATGCTGATCTCTATATCTAATCATATAAAAAAAATCATATTCAGCAACAATTATGGCTGGGATGAGCTAGTAAGTCAAGATTTTTGGAGCCATTGTATTATCAGCTATTTACATGATTGTTAAAAGGTTTTCCAATGCTCATTTACAAGAAATGTCAAAGTCAAATAAGGAACTTACAATTATGGGTAGCATGTTGAGAATAAAGAGTGCTCTTTTTATTATCACTGGATGGACACCAAATTATACTTTAGGTACACACTTAGTTTTCATATGTTGATATTTGGTGCAACTTTGGGTGTTCTTTTTTTTTTTTTTGTTAGAATATCAATTTTTATTTTTTATTGTTCATCTTATCTAATTTATCAAGAAAATTATATGGATTGATTGTGTTCGTTAGAACCTTTAAAACCAGGCTGTGTTATGTAATAAGATGATGAAATTGTTACATGAGTGAAGTTCGGTTACGAAAGGATTAATAAATTTTACTTTCATTGTGATATAATTGGTTATTTAATTTATTGTGTGATAAACGTATTTTAAAAGTGTAAATAGAAATTATATATTAAGACTTTAGATATGACTTATATATAATGCTCAACACTCAGCATTATATAACTTCTTTTCAAGCTTAGCCAGTAGAATTCCATACATGTTGCTCATTTCACTCGCTTTCAAGCACGCATAAGGGTCACTAATTCGTTCCAATTTATGAGGTATGAATTCTAGGCTAATCAACACCCATACATGGCGAGTTCAATCTTATAATTAGATCTCAGCCTAGAGTTAGACTTCAGCATAGAGTCAGATTCAAGTATAGAGTTGGATTCCAGCTTTGCAGCTAGTCTAACCAATTCCATTAATGATGTTTGCTACCAACTAAGCTTATCCTTCACATTGCTCATTTTGATGTGCAAGTGACTAATGATCAGGGGTGGAACGTAGTGCCTAAGACCCCAAAATTTTGGAAAATTTTAATTTTTTTTTCTAATTTTTAGAAGATTTTAATTAACCCTTGAATTTTTTTTTAAATTCTCACCATACTGTTTAATTTTTTAAAAAATTAGTTAAGCTGTTAAAATTCTTTTTAATCTCATAAAAAAATTAATTAAACCCTATCTTTTAATAAAATTCTTATTAAACTCTTACAATTTTTGAAATTTTTATTAGACCCCTCAACGCTTAGTTTTAGGATTTGCCACTATTTATAATTTGTGAGAAATTGACTTAAGGCAATGTCAAGAAAGTTAGTTGAAAATTAATGATGTGTCTTTCCAAAACGATTATGGGCATGATGTTATATGTCAATCAGTAAACAATGATAAGATTATACTGGTGACATCACGACAGAATTGGGGATTTTTTATATGACAATGACATGTACCATGTAGGTAATATGGAAAATGAATAATTCAACCATATTCCGGGAGAAACTTTGAATCCAGAGAAGGTAGTCAAAGAGACAAATTGATTCTCTTACAATATTCAAGATGCATATATATTGGAGTAGATTTGGACACAAGTTAAGGTTAACAAATTCAAACATAAACGAGAAGTGTAACCATAATGTGATCCGATGTTATTAGTAAAGAAAGTCAGCTCTCCACTATCATCTTTTATTATTCAAAGAAATACCGATTAAGAATGTAAAATTTTAGAATTGTAAAATGCCTTTGTCATGTTTTATAAAATATTATATACAACAATTTGATATACAATCCATTTATTTAAAACCTAGATCAATTTAAATGATATTTAGTGAGTCCAACACCAACTAAGAGTTGAATTTACATGTGTTTTTTAATCTTTTGGATCCCCTAATTCAGTTTTTGTCACATTTAACATAGGTTAATACTATTTATTTACATTTGCTTTGCTTTTGCAAATGGCTCCTTTCAAAATAAAAATAAAAATGAAATTTGGACCGGGTTGTTACCCGGATCCAGCATCTATAATTAATCCAAGAGCTAGCTAATGCGCACACCAGTGTTTCAAGGCACATTTTTTACACGTCCGTTCCACTTTCTCCGGTGCCTTGGATTGGATCTCTCCCATCTGCTTCACTTTCTCTCTTTTCAAATGCTTTAATTCTCTGCCTCAGATCTCTTCGCAAAGTACTTTTTTTATAGTTTCGCTCGTTTCTTTCTCAGTGTTCACTTTTGACTCGCGATTGAAAGATTCAATCTCAGCCGTTAGATCCGCTCCTGATTCGTGGATCTTCATCCTTCGATCTGAGCCACCATGGCGGCCGCGAACGCTCCCATCGCCATGAAGGAGGTTTTAACTGTAAGTATTCTCCTTTCACTCTCATTCTCTCACTCTTTCGTTTCGGTTCGGTCGTTTATTTTATAGAAAATTCAGCTGAATTATAGTTAATCAACGGTTGCCAAGCTTAATCGAATACTTTATAAACTTTATCAGATCTATTATCTGTAAAACCTGCTTAGATCTGTTTGAAAGTTGCTCTTTACGTTTTGACATAGTGAGAATTTTGAGTGATCTGGATGATGTTGTCTGTTTGCAGTTGCCGAGCGTTGGTATTAATCCACAATTTATCACATTCACGAATGTAACTATGGAATCTGATAAGTATATTTGTGTGAGGGAAACCGCGCCACAAAATAGTGTTGTGATCATCGACATGAGCATGCCGATGCAGCCGTTGAGACGGCCTATTACAGCTGACTCTGCTCTCATGAATCCAAATTCTAGAATCCTCGCTTTGAAAGGTCAGTTACCTAACTGCCAGCCTTAAGTTGTTATTTTTATTGAAGCTCGTTAAATGTGTGTAGTAATTGATAGTGATTATTAATTATTTAGCGTTTTTGTTATTGATTAGTGGGTTGTATATTTAATATCGCTGTCTTGTGTGGTCCATAGAGCACATATTGGATTCATGATATTGATCTGTTTTGCATCTGGCCCTACAAAGAACCTAGTTGTGTTTGAGGTTTTTCTTAATGGGATACTTGTTTACAATATATTTTTCAAAATGATACTTACCATCCTTGTGTTTAATATTTGTTACTTGCTTTTTGCTTCTAAAATGAACAAATGAATGTTGCCATACATGTTAACTGCAAGGACCCAGCTTATGGAATCTTAGTGTATGTGATATACGGTCATAGTAATTATCACTTCCCTATTGTTTTATCCATATATTCCTTGGGTGTATTTGCAAATCAAACAGTTGTTCAGCACTGCTTAGAGCAAGCATGTTCTTATAGCAGAAATTACTTCAATTTGATCCTGTAATGCAACAAAAATATGGTTGAAATTGAAGTCATACAAGTGCTTCACATTCCTTTTAACAAAACTAATTAAGGGAGAAGGAGATTAAATATCTCTAGTATAAATTTTATGTCTTCTTTAATTTTTAAAATCTATCTATGCTTTATGCTAACAGAATATGAAATTGCTTTTGTAGCTCAACTACCGGGAACAACTCAAGATCACTTGCAAATATTTAACATAGAGATGAAAGCGAAAATTAAATCGCATCAGATGCCTGAACCGGTCAAATTCATTTACTGTCTCAATTTTTTTCTTTTTCTAATGGTTCCAATTTTGTTATTGCAGTATCTGTCGGCCTCCACATTACTTGTATTTCCTTAATACTAAACTTGATTGCATGACCTTAGCAAAATGCCCTTGGTTCATTTACAGGTTGTATTCTGGAAATGGATTACCCCAAAAACGCTTGGTCTGGTCACACAAACCTCTGTGTATCATTGGTCAATTGAAGGTAAGAAGTTATTCTGTTAACTTTTCTAGTATCCCAGGTGCTGTTTTTTTTCAGCTCTAAAAACTTCTTTTTCTGAATGTACTTTTATCTATTAAACAATATTTTGTGTGTTACAAGTCTCACTGCATCTTATTTCTGGCAGGTGATTCTGAGCCAGTTAAGATGTTTGAGAGAACAGCAAACTTGGTGAACAATCAGATAATAAACTATAAATGTGATCCTTCGGAGAAGTGGTTGGTTTTGATTGGAATTGCCCCTGGTGCACCTGAGGTAGGTGGTTCCTTATCAATGCTTTCTAAAGTGTTTTTTTAAGGGGTTGTTGCTTCATTTGTATTGAGTTTTGGGATTTGGAAAACTGCGAATTGTTAAGTAAATTTTGTTCTACGTCAAAAACAGAATTTTTAAAGTAACATACTCAAAACATTACCCTAAGCTAACTGTGCCTAAGAAGTTCTTCTAGCTGGCGTGGTTGTTGTGTGGCCCATAGCTCAAACTGCTATAGAGAACTCTGAATTAGTTTATGACCCTTATGGGTGATTAACTCTGTCTCTTGCAGTGTCCTTTAGGATTTGCGTCCCTGTAATCCCCTTTTTTAGTTTTCTTTGCCTTTTCCTTTTCCCCATCTTGTCTTTCTACTGTTAGAATGGTTCTTTGCATAATCATTATTACTGATGAAATTCACTTTCTAGAAAAATTTTCTGCTGCTACTATGTAATTCTGATTTGATCTACGTTTCTTGTCTCTTTAGAGGCCACAATTGGTGAAGGGGAACATGCAACTTTTCTCTGTTGATCAGCAGCGTAGTCAAGCTCTTGAATCTCATGCTGCTTCATTTGCACAATTTAAGGTAAGGAGATTTCTTTGTACTTTATTCCCTAGATATGATACCCTAATTAACTAGCCTGCTTATTGTATATGCTTGTTTGTGTTGTGCAGGTTCCAGGAAACGAGAATCCTTCTATTCTTATTTCTTTTGCTACCAAGAGTTTTAATGCTGGCCAAATTGTATCAAAGTTGCATGTAATTGAACTTGGTGCCCAGCCAGGTCTGCTTGCTATGATGTCTGTTATACTTTTGTTATCTCCTTGTTGTATATAAGGGGAAACTGAGGGTCTTTCTAAGTGAATTCAAAAATGAAAGTAAAAATAAAAATAAAGAAATAGATCAATTTGCCATTGCCCCTTTCAGTAGTCAAATAACATTTGGGGTTTAATTCAGTAATCCTAGAATTTTATCTGTAGCAAACTCTAAATCATGATCTAGACTATTCTAAGTTAATTTTGATGGGAGGCATGTGTTGGCCCTGGCCGTATATTAACTATTTTCTTGAAAACAACGTAGTAGCTACAACTTTGTGTTGTATCTCCTGTCTATTTAATTTCGAACCTTTTAACAAAACCTCTAATATGACAGGTAAGCCATCATTTTCAAAGAAACAGGCAGATCTGTTCTTTCCACCAGATTTTCAAGATGATTTTCCGGTTGCAATGCAGGTAGTATAATGTCCTCAACTTTGATTGTTTTTCATGGTAAATCTTTTTTCGAACTTTTGTGCCATTAATAAGACATGTTTCTTTTAAATGGCAGATATCACACAAATATAGTTTGATCTACGTTATCACAAAGCTTGGGCTGCTGTTTGTTTATGATCTAGAGACTGCGACTGCTGTATACAGAAATAGAATAAGTCCAGACCCAATATTTTTAACATCTGAAGCTTCGTCGGCAGGAGGGTTTTATGCCATCAACAGGCGAGGTCAGGTGTTGTTGGCTACTGTAAATGAAGCAACAATAGTGCCATTTGTTAGCGGTCAAGTATGTTTTTGTGCCTTTCATGTGTTTTCTGGTATCAATAAGGTGAGACATGCAGGCTTACAACTTTTCCGGGTTGTTTTCTGTTTCAGTTGAACAATTTGGAGCTTGCTGTCAATCTGGCTAAAAGAGGAAACCTTCCAGGTGCAGAGAACCTGGTAAGTTGATTGATATGTGTATAGCTTGGTCTATGGTTTGTGGATCTTTGCATTGGAATGACAATTGAGAAGTAAGAACCTGATATTATTAACCGTAGGTTTTAGTTCCCAGACAATAATATCCCAAGGAGTAATCTATATTATCCAAGAGTTACTTTTGTGGTAACTTTCTTCAATGATTCTGGGATCTCTTCGGTCTTGCTGCAATGCTGAGATTGGAGATAGCATTTGGATTGCATAATTAGATTTTGTGTTCTCTATCTCTGATGCTGAGTGTTGTTAACAAAAATATGTAGTTTAAGTTATTCAATTTTATCTGTTTATTTAGATCCTTGTTTATGATTACTTTGTTCTTTTAAGAATATACTAGGGTTTTGATTCTGTGGTTTTTAATATTTCAGGTTGTCCAACGTTTTCAAGAATTGTTTGCTCAGACAAAGTATAAAGAAGCTGCTGAGCTTGCAGCAGAGTCTCCACAGGGGATCCTTCGCACGCCTGATACAGTTGCCAAGTTTCAGGTAATATTTGCTTTTCCCTTTTTGCTAATGCAGATTCTGGTTTTTATGTTTGTGTTGATTTTATCTGAGGCAGAAATGGTTATTTGAATGCTGCAGAGTGTACCTGTGCAAGCTGGGCAGACTCCACCACTGTTGCAGTATTTTGGTACACTTTTAACAAAGGGAAAGCTCAATGCCTTTGAGTCATTGGAATTATCTCGACTTGTGGTAAATCAAAACAAGAAGAATCTTCTAGAGAATTGGTTGGCTGAAGATAAATTGGAATGTAGTGAGGAACTTGGAGACCTTGTGAAGGTTTGTTTTGTTCTCTAATAGAAATGTATCTGTATCTTATTCAGTTGTATCTAAATTTCATTTTAAAATTGGGACTGTTTTGACTCTTTTTTGCCGCCTTCTACTTTCATTTTGCTTTTGTTGTAGACTGTGGATAATGATCTTGCACTGAAAATATACATTAAAGCTAGAGCAACTCCTAAAGTTGTTGCAGCTTTTGCAGAACGTAGGGAGTTCGACAAAATCTTAATATACTCAAAGCAGGTAATTGCTGCATTTTCTTCGCTGTTAGCATTTTCTGGTGTGATTGATGTGTGCTCTCCTTTTTACAGCCTATCAAGATGAGAATTTTTCTCCACTTGCTTTTACATTTCTGTGAATGCTTGCATTGAATATTCATGACTAAATTGTTTCCTCAGGTTGGGTACTCTCCTGACTATCTGTTCCTTCTGCAAACAATTCTTCGTACAGATCCACAGGTTCGTCATTCTTCTTCTTGTAGTCTTTAGTGTTTGAGGTGTTTAAGGCATGCCATATGACCAATCGATAAATATATTCAATTGTGTTAATTCCCTTCATTAGAGCCTCTTAATTAAAATTTTATAAGTATTCTGATTAAAGTAAAAGCTTCCTTTGTTTTATTGTTCAACGGCTACTATTATGAGTTTTTTTAGGGGATTGAATCTGTGTAATTTTCATGGACAAATGGGTTCTTGCTTGTTGTTTTACTTGCAGGGAGCTGTTAATTTTGCATTGATGATGTCTCAAATGGAGGGAGGTTGTCCGGTTGATTACAACACTATTACTGACCTCTTTCTTCAGGTCTGCTGCTCATCAAATTGGTTGTGTCAATAACCTTATGTTTCTATGAAAAATACATGAGATTGTTTCCTTTTGCTATCTGCCTTTTTTCAGAGGAATTTGATACGGGAGGCTACCGCTTTTCTTTTAGATGTTTTGAAGCCAAATCTGCCAGAGCATGCTTTTCTACAGACGAAGGTTATATATTTTATGTGCTGGTTCAGCTAATCTAATTTTGGTTTTAATTTTGAAAAGAATAATTTAAGGTCAACAACATTCTTTTCTATGCAGGTTTTGGAAATCAATCTAGTAACTTTTCCTAATGTTGCTGATGCCATCTTAGCAAATGGAATGTTCAGTCACTATGATCGCCCTCGAATTGCACAACTTTGTGAGAAAGCTGGTCTCTATGTGCGAGCTCTGCAGGTAATTATCTTATTTAGATTTTTACTTGTTGCATCTTGTGTGGTTTTAACTTTTAGGTAATTATCTCATTGCTCTTTTTCTGCAGCATTACAGTGAGTTGCCTGACATTAAACGTGTCATCGTGAACACACATGCTATTGAGCCTCAGGTACATGTTTTCTGCTATCTTTATCTCTTGGAAAAATTAGACTACTAAATCCTGATATATTTTTATTCAATAATAATTCTATTTTCAGTCGCTTGTTGAGTTTTTTGGCACTCTTTCACGAGAATGGGCCTTGGAGTGCATGAAGGACCTTCTTCTGGTTAATCTAAGAGGCAACCTTCAAATAATTGTTCAGGTAAAGCATGTTATATAATAGTATGCTAATAATGTTTAGTAAATCACCGACGGCTAAGCTGTGGCTGTGCAGGTTGCCAAGGAGTACTGTGAGCAGTTGGGTGTTGAGGCTTGCATAAAACTTTTTGAGCAGTTTAAGTCATATGAAGGATTGTACTTTTTCCTGGGATCTTATTTGAGTTCAAGGTAAGCTATTTAGCAAACAAGAAATGTCCTTTGTTTGATTGGGCATACCACAGATATATCTAATATATCTAATATGGCACTTACTATGTTGGTTCTGATTATGGGACAGTGAGGACCCCGATATACACTTTAAGTACATTGAGGCGGCTGCTAAAACTGGACAAATAAAGGAGGTTGAGCGTGTGACCAGAGAATCAAACTTCTATGATGCTGAAAAGACAAAGAACTTCCTGATGGAGGCCAAGCTTCCTGATGCTAGGCCCCTGATTAATGTTTGTGATCGATTTGGGTTTGTTCCTGATCTGACCCACTACCTCTACACAAATAACATGCTCCGTTACATTGAAGGTTATGTTCAGAAGGTATACAATTTTCTTGACTGGATATGTTTACTGGCATATGATATGAGTTTAATTTAAACCCAGGTAATTGTGAACTTGCTTCTTTTGACAGGTGAACCCGGGCAATGCTCCTTTGGTAGTGGGGCAGTTGCTTGATGATGAATGCCCTGAAGATTTTATTAAAGGTCTCATTCTCTCAGTCCGTTCCTTGCTTCCAGTTGAGCCACTTGTGGATGAATGTGAGAAGAGGTGATTTCTTACCATATCTTTGGTCCTAATTTCCTTTGTTCACTACTTTGTGATTCTCATTTTCCTGCATGTGATTTCCAGAAATCGACTTCGTCTGCTTACGCAGTTCTTGGAGCATCTTGTGAGTGAGGGAAGCCAAGATGTGCATGTCCACAATGCTCTTGGTAAAATCATCATTGAAAGCAACAACAATCCTGAGCACTTCCTCACAACCAATCCTTACTATGATTCCCGGGTTGTTGGTAAGTATTGTGAGAAACGTGATCCCACCTTGGCAGTTGTGGCTTACCGAAGAGGACAATGTGATGATGAACTTATCAATGTCACAAATAAGAACTCGTTGTTCAAATTGCAGGCCAGGTATGCAATTCTTTAGTTTATTTACGATGATATATCAGATAATTGTTTTTAAGTGGCTTATAGGTGCATCATCCTTTGATCACAGGTATGTTGTTGAGAGGATGGATGGCGATCTTTGGGAGAAGGTTCTAAATCCTGAAAATGAATATAGAAGACATCTAATTGATCAGGTTGTGTCAACTGCTTTGCCAGAAAGCAAAAGTCCAGAACAAGTCTCTGCTGCTGTTAAAGCTTTCATGACTGCTGACCTGCCCCATGAACTAATTGAGCTTCTTGAGAAGATTGTGCTCCAAAACTCTGCATTCAGTGGGAACTTTAATCTGCAAAATCTACTTATTTTGACAGCTATCAAGGCAGATCCCTCTCGAGTTATGGATTATATTAATAGGCTAGATAACTTTGATGGACCAGCAGTTGGAGAAGTGGCCGTGGAAGCTCAACTCTATGAAGAAGCTTTTTCAATTTTCAAGAAGTTTAACTTAAATGTTCAGGCTGTCAATGTTTTACTGGATAACATTAGAAGCATTGATCGAGCCGTGGAATTTGCCTTCCGAGTTGAAGAAGATGCTGTTTGGAGTCAGGTGGCAAAGGCACAACTGAGGGAAGGGCTGGTGAGCGATGCAATTGAATCATTTATCCGTGCAGATGATGCTACTCACTTCCTTGATGTCATCCGAGCTTCTGAGGATGCTAATGTCTACCCTGATCTTGTGAGGTACCTTCTGATGGTCAGGCAGAAAGTCAAGGAGCCCAAAGTTGACAGTGAACTCATTTATGCATATGCAAAGATTGATAGACTGGGTGAAATTGAAGAATTCATTCTCATGCCAAATGTGGCTAATCTTCAAAATGTTGGTGACCGATTGTTCGATGAAGAGCTATATGAAGCTGCAAAAATAATATTTGCATTTATATCTAACTGGGCCAAGTTGGCTGTTACACTTGTGAGACTTAAACAATTCCAGGGTGCTGTTGATGCAGCACGGAAAGCAAACAGTGCCAAGACATGGAAGGAAGTTTGCTTTGCTTGTGTTGATGCAGAGGAATTCAGATTGGCACAAATATGTGGTCTTAATGTTATTGTGCAGGTGAGTTTACTTTCCAGTTGACTTGCAAATTTCAGGAGCAATAGTCATTGTGCATACAGTTCCCCTTTTCTTCTTCTCATGTTTGTCTGTTGGAGATTGTTTGGCCCCATTGATTTTGACCATTATGTTTGCTGATTTTCTAGGTGGATGACTTGGAAGAAGTCAGTGAATACTATCAGAATAGAGGATGCTTCAATGAGTTAATCTCTCTTATGGAGAGTGGTTTAGGATTGGAGCGTGCACACATGGGTATCTTTACTGAGTTGGGAGTCCTGTATGCCAGATATCGTCCAGAGAAACTTATGGAGCACATTAAATTGTTCTGTACGCGTCTCAACATTCCCAAACTGATAAGAGCTTGTGATGAGCAGCAGCATTGGAAGGAACTTACCTATTTGTATATCCAATATGACGAGTTTGATAATGCTGCAACTACTGTCATGAACCACTCTCCTGAAGCATGGGATCATATGCAGTTCAAAGATATTATTGTCAAAGTTGCTAGTGTTGAGCTCTATTACAAGGCTGTCCACTTCTACTTGCAAGAACATCCAGATCTCATCAATGATATGCTGAACGTGCTTGCACTTCGTGTGGATCACACTCGAGTTGTTGACATAATGAGAAAGGTTCAATTCTGGAAAAAGATGATCTAATATTGAAATAAATGATTTTCTTTGTTATTACCATAGTTCATTTTGGGTTCACTATTATTTCCTTTTGGAATTTCAGGCTGGTCATCTACGTCTTGTGAAGCCATACATGGTTGCTGTTCAGAGCAACAATGTATCGGCAGTAAACGAGGCATTGAATGAGATTTATGTGGAGGAAGAAGATTATGATAGATTAAGAGAATCTATTGATTTGCATGATAACTTTGATCAGATTGGACTTGCACAGAAGGTGAAGTGCTCTTTTTCTTACATTCGTGTTTGGTGTTAGGTTTGTTTCTGATATTATTTCCAAATTGCTTGTGTAGATTGAGAAACATGAGCTGCTTGAAATGAGGCGTGTTGCTGCATACATCTACAAAAAGGCAGGCAGATGGAAGCAGTCCATTGCCTTGTCAAAGAAGGACAACCATTACAGAGATGCAATGGAAACAGCTTCACAGTCTGGTGAACGTGAACTTGCCGAGGAGTTGCTTGTTTACTTCATTGAACAGGTACTGAACTCATTCCAAATTACATAAAAAAATATATATGCTGACTGATTATCTGTTTGGACTTTGGAGGTAGAAAGCATTACACCTTTTTGGCCAATTGCTACTCCTAATTATGTTATTGTGCTCTCTTCCACTTGTTCCTTTATGGTGCAAATATGAGTTATGCTTTTCTACTCTTTCATTTTCTTGAAATATGTGTCTGACACTTATTTCCAGCGCATATTTGGACACGGTTAATGGGATATGACCTTCAAGGACTGTCCAAATAGATGGAAAAACATAAATATACTTTGTGCCAGACACATTTTTGTATCCCACACTAACATCCAAGTCTGAGTAACATAGAAAGTATAGACCATAGTACTCAATTATCGTACTATAGGTATAGGACATGGAAAGTATAGCTAACTGATGTTTGTTTTTGCACTATGGTGGTTTTCCTAATGGTATTATCACTATAATGTTGGTTATTGTTTTGAATTGTAATTAATTTCAGTGTTGATTTTCTCTTTGTATAGGGCAAGAAGGAATGCTTTGCATCGTGCCTCTTTGTCTGTTATGACTTAATTCGAGCGGATGTTGCTCTTGAACTGGCCTGGATCAACAATATGATTGATTTCGCATTCCCATATCTGCTGCAGGTGATTTCTGTGCTCTGCCGCTTTCAGTATCATCAGTTAATAGGGTTTCATTAGCTAGAATGCTTGGATGGTTGATCTTAGTTCAACCTGTGATTTTTTTTGTTTCTAGATTATGTTGTTTGAACCTTTTTTAATTTCTCTTTGAATTTACAGTTTGTCCGTGAATATACTGGCAAAGTTGATGAACTTATCAAGGACAAGATAGAAGCTCAAAAAGAAGTAAAGGCTAAAGAGCAAGAAGAGAAAGAAGTCATTGCACAGCAGGTAATAATAACTTGGAGAGCCGAAAATTGATCTCCTTTTTCTTGATAATGTATTCTCTACCCCTGCACAGTGGGAGTAGATAGATTTTCGACTGATTCAAAATGCTTCTTACTGATAAAATTAATTGCCTTACATTGCAGAACATGTATGCTCAGTTACTACCTCTTGCCTTGCCTGCACCGCCAATGCCAGGAATGGGAGGACCAACAATGGGTGGTGGATTTGCGCCTCCACCACCACCCATGGGAGGAATGGGAATGCCTCCGATGCCACCTTACGGCATGCCACCAATGGGCAGCAGTTATTAACTCATGACAGGTTTGTTTGAAAGATATTTTTTAGCCGAGTTGATTCCTTCTGTTGCTGTGAAAAATAAGACATTGATATCATAGTTCCAATCATGGCAATTTCTTCAGGCTTGAAGATCTGTTTATAATAATGCCATTTCTATGTTTCATCTGTGTGATATTATTATGTTCTAATATTCTCTTCTTTTCTTTTCTTTTTTTACTTTTTGGTAGAAAGAGGCATTTTTTTGGATGCTGGTAAGAAGGTAAGCCGAGGATTTTTATCACACATGCATATTTGTATTTTGTAGTTTTATTTTCCTTTAATGTCCTTGGAATTGACCCAGCAGTATATACGAGAAGACTTCCCACTTCATTGTTTCTTCTTTTTGCTTCATTCTTTTCCTAAATCGAAACAGAAAATTTGTTTATGATTCATATACTGTTTTTTTTGGGCTACTCTTTATTGGTAGAATTTGTTTGCAGTATATACATGTACATCTTTTCTATACAAAATAAATATTATTGCTGGTCTTTAGTTAGATTTGATTATTTTGATCGGAATGATGATTATGTGATGCGAATACGTGTCCAATAGGTTTGGAATCCAAAAAATTAAAATGACATGCCACGAAAGAGTAATGCACGTATGATGTAATTATGGAAAAAAAAAAATCAAGAACGCACTGAGAGGATCGACCAAGTTTTTGTAGATTTTGATCTTCCGGACACGTAATTGACCTCGAAATCAAGAACAAGATCTTGATCAGAGTTTGAATTTGATGTGTTCTGATGATCCGCCTGAACTGTTCTCTGAGTTCATTGAGTTGTTAAAAGCTTTGCTCCTTTGCAATGATAACAATGGCGATCAAGTATTTGTCTCATTGCTTATAAAAAAAATATTTGTTTCATTAATAACTGTTAAACAGTTCCCTTGATGCTGTTTTATACATGGTTCGTCATTTGGAAGATCAGACTATCAAAGCAGAAAATATAGCTTGTTCTTAGCGTTGTCAATTCACATAATTAAAGTATGTATATATTACAATTGCAAGTTTGCGATAATGAGAGATGCTTTGTACTTGATTTATGTTTCCTTGATTAAAAAAGATGGGAGCGACAATTCAAAACTTTGATTCCTGTCGTTTGGAGGTGAAGAAAAGAAAAGGGTGAGAAGACATCGCAATTTGGTCACTAAATGCGAGCTGATGTTTGGTTTATGTCTAAAAGAGAAATAGAGGGATACAAAAAGAAAATGACAAGGTTGGTAGAAGCTACTGAGAGATTTTGTACCATTAGGGTTACATTTAAGGTGGGTAAAAAAAGTGGAGAAATGGGAGGAGGGAATGAAAAAGTGAAGAAAATAAATTGAGTATACTTGGTTGGGATGAAAATAGGAGAGGATTATTTTCTATAATAATACATAAAAATCAACATTTCTAAATTGGAATGATGAGAGGAGAAAAAATAAGGGAGATATGTATGCTAATTCAAAATTATGTATTTTCATATGTTTTATTTCATTTCCTTCCCTGTTTTAACTGCACCAAGCAATGTATGGAAAAAATTATTATTTTCATTTTTCTATCTCTCCCTGTGAAAAAAATATATGTTTTCCATCTTTTTAGTTTTTTATCCTTTTAATTTTTTATCTTTCCAATTTTTTTTTCATTAAAGCCTTGAAATCTCTTTACATGATCTTATTTCTTGGAGAAAGAATTTCCCTGAAGCTCTCGACGTTGACAACAATGTAGAGCTCACTCGAAGCACGCCTTAGGAGAGAACCACTGCTCACCTTTGTGTCGAGCTATCATGGAATCCGACGGCTTCACGCCCCTAGATGGAAGAGCATTAACGACACAAGGGAACCAGGCTTCGGTCACTGATACCACCGCCACTTGCCTCTAAGGGAATTGATCATTGTAACACCTATTAATGGGTTTTGTCCAATCACCGACGCCATTGGCTTGGTGAATCATCAAGTAAAGAACTTTTAAGTCAAGGGCACAATTAAAATACTCCTCCCTCTAGGGCTTATTTTGATTTCTTTTCTTTTTGCCAAGGTTATTTCTTGATAGTAGAGCCTAAACTTGTGTAATTTATATTAGAAAGGAGTATATAGGTCTTTAATTTTTTTCCATGCCTCAATGTTCATTGCCAAATATCTCGTCTTTTACTTTTCATTTCTCTCAAAATATCCGACATTTATCCAAATATGTATATAATCCTCAAACAATTAAATGTATTTAAAGAACCTAACAAATATTATTTTAATATGAACATTAGAATAAGTTGTTGAGACTCTTTCTGAAAAAGTTTCTAAAATGTAATCCACCAGGCAATCAACCGATCTCTCCCGCACGTTAGTACATCTTCTCCAACTAGTGACCTATATAACATAGGTCAAGGATTCATACCTCACAAAAGGTGAAACATTCACACTCTCTTGGTGGATGGCCATACACCCACAGTCGAAGTACTCCTGGCTTTGTGAATCAAGCCCTAAAGGTAGCCGCTGGACGGGAAACAAAAACCCCAATAAACAATACTTTTGATTGTTGGGGACCAATAGTCTCCTTCGAAAATTTCTACCAAATCTCTCAACAATGCTTAAAACAGATTCAATTGTACCTAGAAAGTTCTCTAAAAATATGAATCTAGAAAACCATAACATATTAATACGAAACACATTCACATATCTAACAAACATACCGCCAACTAAGTTGAATAATGAATTGGCATAATTGTTGATGCAATATTTTGAAAGGTATGAGTTCGAATATTCTTATGCTCATATTTAGTTATATATGAAAAATCTGACAATCATACCAGAACTTCTAGAATCATGGCCCAAAGAAATAAGCTATATCTCATCAACTTAGTCAATAACTACATCCCCCAAAATCAAATCTGTAGCCATAATCTTCCATTTGAAGATAAAATGAGAACACCAAGTAAGTGCAACTTTGAGCCAAAAATATCAGAAAATTAACATCCAAAGCCATAAGTTGTTAATAGAAAACACAATAACATGTTTCCAGAATATTCAAAAGGTTTCGATAAAGATAACTTAAATCCTTTTAAAGTAAAGTATCCATCCAACAACAGAAAATCTAAAGAAACATAGACCAAATTGCTAGCTTTAAGATAAAATTAAACTACTTAGATCTTTGCCTCATCTTTCTTCTCTTCCTCTTCAACCTCCTCATACGCTTCTTCTTCCACTGATATTAGCACAATTTAAAAAAAAAAAAAACCCCATATCAATATTTCAATAAAAAAAATCAAATAGATCAAAAAGAAAATCATGGTTTGGGTTTTGACGTTTTTACCTTAGCTCTCATGGTGAAAAGGCTTCGAAATCGATCTCCTTTTGCAGTTCAAAACCACTCGTGTAGTGTGCTTCTACGGAGGCTGCGAGGAGAATGGGGAAGAGAAAGGTAAGGCTTTGAGATTATATATATAGGCTTAAAAGCTAAAACCCTAAATCCCTAATGGCCTTTCTGTAGTTGGGCTTTGTTATTATATGTTGGGTTATATGTTGGGTTAAACCATGAATCGGCCTATTTTAGCCCAAAATCAAGTTTAGGGTTTCTCAGGTTCCCTTCAGAAGAAGAAAAAACACCCTTTAAGCTGGAATCAAATCAATTTTGGACTATTTTAAAAGTCTGTTTTAGTATTTAAAAAAATACTGAAATATTATAATTTTTATATTTATATTAATACTAATATTTTATAATAATATTTAAATAAATAAATTTAAGAATAATCATATAAGTTGATTAAGCAAAACTTTAAAAATAAAATTTGTATAATAATCTGATTGAAGTAAAAAAAGGAAAATTATTTAATATACCGTCAGTGTACTATATAGTGTAGAAAAAAATTAATTACATAAATAAATATGACACTTGTCACACTTTTCACTTATTTGTGAAATTTTAAAAACTCCATTAACGATGTACCAAATAATTATTTTAATTTTCTATGATAGAGATATTATATCGATATAATTTTACATATTTTAAATATCAATAGTACATAAAAGTATAAAAATATGTGAAAATGAATAATTTTATTTATGTATGTAAGTGGTAGTCATTATCACAACAATAATTTAATTTATAATATTTCCAGTCTAAGGGCACACAGATTTTTCAGATGCAAATAAAGTGCCAAATTATTGAATGATTAAAGGCAAAAAGAAATATTAATTACTTCACTGAAACAAGGGTTAAAATATAATTTTAAGAATTAAGGGACTATCAAAACAAATCTCCACCTTGCATTATCCCAATTAAAGTATTTTCTGGATTCTTCATAAAGTATATATTATAAATTATATAATTATCCATATACTCACTTATAAAAAAAAAAAAAAAACTTCTCATGTTTAATCTATTATGTTTGGAACCCTATTGTATTTTGATTTTTATATTGGTCCTTTTAGCATTGATTGCAATAAAAGGAATAAAAACTGGAATTTTGTTTCCCCAATCACAACAGCCCACGTTCCAAGGGCCACAAGGCAACAAATGACCTAACTTTCTCCGTCGTTGAAAAGCAGAAAAGTTAAAATCTACTTCCAAGTCCTTCTACTCTTTGTTCAATTTGAATTTAGTCTCTTTATTTTTCAAATTTAAAAAACAATTTCATTTATTAATATCATGTTTTTTTTTCATATTATTAAGAGAGTATTTTTTTTTTTTTCAAAATATTATACTAATGAATTTAATAGAAAAATTTTATCCATGTTAACAAATAGACCTAAAAATAGAGAAACTAACTTTCAAATAAATAAAAAGTACAGGTACTTGAAGCACAATTTAGCCAAAAAAATTTATTCATTGAACAATTTCATCGAGCACATGGTAGCATTACATTCATGGCAAGCCCCCAATATAAGACAAAATGAAAAGCAGAGAAAAACCCATAAAAGGAATCTACTCAAATCCACCATCGTTTACAAAAAAATTTTTTTGTGTGTGTGCGTGTGTGTTTACTGAGTCACAATGACTGGAATCTGACGAAGCCGATCTGATTCAACTTGAAGAGAATTTCTACACAGTGGACAACTCGACTCAGCACTGAGCCACCTATCAACACACTCGGAATGATAAGAATGGTGACACGAAGGCAAAACCTTAACTTTCTCACCATCTTCAAACAGTCCAAGGCATATACAGCACTCGCTCCCAAGCGCCGCCCTCCCCCTCGTCACCATAGTTATCGGCAACGCATTGATGGTATTGGGGTCGAGCCCTCGAGGCTGAGGAGGAGGTTGTAGAGGTACGTCAGAGGCCGGGGATAGGTCGTGTCGATGAGAACTGCATAGCCATCGAGTGTAAAAGAAGATGAGAGCGAAAATAAGGACGATGGCAAAGAGGACGACGGTGAAGAAGAGAGTTCGGCCGTGGATTTGGAAGTCGCGGTCTTCGAGATCTGCGTAGTGCCAGTGGAAAGGCTGAGAATCTTGCGCAGACGCCATTTTGGAGAAAGGGAAGGTGTTGAGGCTTTTATAACAGTGGAAGTTGATGCATCTTTGACAGTTAATGTGAACGGTTGGGAAGTAAAGATGAGGAGATGATCTTTGTCCTAAAATTCATATAATGTGACCAAATAATAAAGTTTATCTTAATTTTTTAAAGGATATATTATAATAATTAGAAATTTTATCACATGCATATACGTATAAAACCACAAATTTAGAATAAAAATGTGTGTTTAAAAATAATATAAAATAAATGCATGGTTTGAAATTACTTAATAATAACACATGAAATATATACGATATTAAAATGAAAAAATTAATTTAAATTGTTTATCACGGTGTTATCATCAATCTTGAGTTCGTGTCGAGATAACTTGTGACACCAACTCAATCAAATACTCTTGGGGATATACTTATATAAATAACGAATAAGAAAAATAGAGAATAACGAATACAAATATTTTATGTGAAAAACTCCTCTGAATAAAATAAAAACCACGGGCAAAGGAGGTATCAACTTTTTACTAAATAAGTAAACAAACGAGAGTATAATATGGATAAAATAATTAAACCTAAATGTACAACTTATACATTATCCAAAACCCCAAATGCAAAGCTCAAAATCTCAAATAACAAACCGATAAACAAAACCCTAAAGCCTCATGAGGTAATCGCAAAAGGGGTATAAAATACTATCTATAATTACCACAAAACTCTTACCAAAACTCTTATGCGACTACATCTTGTCACTATCAAAGAAAAGCTCTCACTAATTGATACATCAAAACAGGATACAATGACCCCCTAGAATAATTAGAGTCCAAACTAAAAAAAGACAACAGAGTTTACTTGAGAGAAGAATATGAGACACACCCTACAAATACATTATTAATAAAATTTCATCACATGTAATTTAGTCAGGAGCTTAAATAATAGTATAAATGTACAATCAATGGAGGTAATAAAATATGTATAAAAATATTAAAATAAAGTTTTATTTGTGTGGTTAGTTAAATGTTTTATTAATGTAACTGAGAAGCGTTCAAATCGCACAATATGCATATTTTTATTAATTTTTTCAAACAAAAAATTAAAATACTCTCAAATAATATAAATTATTGTAATTACGGAAAGCCATTTTCATAATTTTTTAAACCAAATTGATACTCGGTTGACTCATAACACTAACTTAATTATAAACTTAAAGTAAAATATATTAAATTGAGTTGAATCCTTTTGGATAGCTTTAAATTTAAGTAATTAAAGTTTCATATTGGAATTTAGATTATTTAAGTTTAAATTTATTAAAATTTAAAATCAAATCAACTAAAACTCAAGTTATTTTTTTCTAATTCATCTTTTAATTTTTAGATTTAGATAATTTATTAGGAAGGATTAAATTATTTTAAAAAAAAACTCTATCCTTTATATATGATTAAGTTATATTTTAATGAATAATTATTAAATATAAATTTTTAACGCAAAATTTTAAAAAAAAAAACAAAAAAAACTTCGAGATATGCTTTGTCTAATAAATTTTAAAACAATTAAATCTCAATATATATGTATAACTTTATGTCTTATTATTATTAACTCGAAATCTCTTTTATTTATTAAAAAAACCCTACTAAATAATTTTAATTGAATCTAACGGTCTTTTATTCACATGACTTTGTTGAGATTTTATATAAGAAAATTAAATCTCAACTTTTTGCAGTTCTCTATGTTTTTTTATACGGAAAAAGTATATTAAATTATGCCAAATTGATATATATACCCTAATGGATATTGGAAAACAATACTGGTGTTTTTTCGTCCAAGGATACTGAAAAACAGCCAATGGGAGGAAGGGACTGTAAAGGATTAGATTGGAAGTGGACATAAAGTTTTAATGGAAAAAAAAAAAGTGTAAAAGTAATTAGAACAATTAAAGGATAATTTAAAGAAACCGTTCATGGAATGAAGGGCCAATTTTTGGTTTTCAAAGTTTTGTGAAAAGTCGGATTAATCTCTTCCCAAGGGACAGAAAAAAGTGAGTCATTGTTGCTTTTAAACCCTAACTAATATTAATTATTTGGTTATGTACATGGGAATGTCTTTTAGGGTTTGATTGTAATTAGGGTGTAATCGAGCTCAATTAAATTTGTACTTATTAAGTTTGAGTTCGATCAAATATCTATTTTTAAATTTGAGTATAAGTTAAACTTTTGATTTTCGGTTATGTATAAAAAGATATAAGATATTAGGGTTTTTTTTTTTTCATATATATATAAAATAAAATAAAAATATTTAGCAAAATAGATAGGGGAGTGGATTATTTGGAAAATATCATGAATAATCCTTTTAATTACTTTCGAGTATTTCAATTGTCTTTTTTTCTAGTTTCAACACAATATTAATATGTTGAAATCAAGACTTTAGTGAGAACATTGACTCTATTTAAAATTGATTTTTAAATTTCGATAAAATTATAAGACACCATTTATGATATTATTTATTTTTTTTTAAATTTAGCATAACCTCCAAACCTGTTTCAATGTTTTGGACTTAAAAAAAATAGAATAATATCACAAACGATCCCTTGTAATTTTATTAAAATTTCAAAATCAATTCCATATTGACTTGTAGTTCTCACCAAATTCTTTGCTCGAAACTTCTTAACAATTGTATTGAAACTGGAAAAAAAGCAATTGAAAGTATCTAAAATTTATTATCATAAAAATCTGATAAAATATGGGGGACTATTCGTGATATTTTTCCATTTTTATTTGAGCAGGAAAAAGTTATACGGAAGCCAAATCGTCCAGTTTCCAACTTCAACTGCTAAATAATTCACTCCCCATTTATTTTGCTAAATATTTTTCTTATTTCATATATATTAAAAAAATCCAGATATTAGCCACTAGATTGGGTTGAGTCTTGTGTGGGTCGTAACAAGGAATTAATTGTTAATTGTTATGTGGAGGTCTCGTAAAATAATATTTTTTTATTTAAGTCATTTTTAAATTTTAAATTAATAAAGATAAAATTATACTTTAATATCCCTAAAAATGATAAAAATTTAATTTAATCCTTTAAAAATTATAAAAATATAGACTATTCAAATGGTGAAATTACATTTTTACTATTGTGAAAATTACAATTTAATTTCAATCTCTCCTAAAAAAAATTTCTACCTTCGCCCCTAAATATGAATATGATCTTTGTCTACATGGATATAATATTGTGTACATGAATAGCTTCGTTGATTTCACTGGGAAGTGAATGGATTTTAGTTATTGATTTCAACAATACTAATATTTTAGGGATTACTGCCTTTTGTCAATGATTGAATAATTGCAAGCTAGTCGAAATACATAACAAAACTAGATTAAGGCCCCCAAAATTTTTGGGAAATTTTGGTTTTTCGCTTAAAATTTTTAAAATGTTTTAATTAGGCCCCCTAGGTCGGCTTACTTTAATAAGTTCTACCTTGTATATACCTTCTCTCATGTGTCAAGGCACCCCAGCAATTATAGACATGATTGAAGCGGAGGAGGCATTGGATCATCTTTTCCACTTGTGTCACTCTTCAAGGCTTAAAAAGGATTAAATTAAATTGTTAAAGTTTAAAATGGATTAAAAGTGAAATTCAACCATTTAATAAGGGGTCCAAAGCTCCTTTGTCCCAATCTAAAACAGATTCAAATAACGAATATATATAAATATTAGTATTTAAATCAGTTATGAATCGTAGGTTAATAATTATACAATATACGACGATTGAATATGATATGTATATATTCGAGTTCACAAAAAAATATGGAATATTCATTATCCATTATCCAAGCTTGACTTGCAACTCTATTTCATTACCTAAAAATATTAAAATACTTTTATTGTATGCATCCATTATAATATATTAATTTTTTTATAATTTTAATTTTATGATTAATATTATAAATAAACTTAAATTATTTTCTATTTTTTCTATATCTTTTATAATTATCTAAATGATATATATTACCATCTATACTTTGTTGAAAAGACTAATTTAATTATGATTAAAAATAAATATATCTTTAATCAATTTTTATAATTTATAAAAATATAATTTAGACACATTTTCTAATTTAATTTATTTGATGCAAAATAGCAATCATGTTTTTAATTAATAATATTAAAAATATTGACAATGTTAAATTATCTTATTAAAAAAAATTCTAGAATTATGATTTTTTAATTATTTTTTTACAAAAAATAAGTTAAATAGATTTTATCTTTAAAACAATTGCAAAAAATTTATAAATGAGATTTAAATTTTATACAATTTTTAATAATAAAAGTATTTTTAAACCATTTTAAATTATTTTGTTCAATTTCAATATTATCATACAAGTAAAATTCATTAAAAAAATATATCAAATCAAATTATTGTAATGAAATTAAAAAATTGACAAAGTATAAAACAATATTTATTAGAAAAGAGGTTTTTTGTTTGCTAGGGTTTTATAGCACGCCATTTTCTTTGTTTTTCCGTTTTCACAACATCAAGTTGGTGCATGTTAGGGTTAGTCGAGATTTGCAAAAAGTGGATGTTTACCTACAAAAAAGCTTGCCACGGATGGAGGCGGACATCGCTAATATGAGTTTGGAGGATGAAGAAGAAGAGTCAATTCCTTGTGAATAATGATGATAAATTCCCTGTGAATAATGATGATGAAGATCGTCGGTTTTGTTTAGTGGGGAGAACTCTTACAGATTGCGTAATTCACTTTTCGTCTCTTAAGAGAACTATGGCGGACTTATGGCATCCGTTAAGAGGAGTTATAGAGGAGTTATAATCACATATTTAAAGGGAAAACGTTACTTATTTCGATTTTTCTATGAAGTGGATATTAAAATAGTATTGGATGGAATGTCGTGGACTTTTAACAGGTATCTGTTAATTTTCCACCGATTGAGTATCGGAGAAGATCTAAAGTAGATCTCATTGTTTTATTCTTATTTTTGGATCCGGGTTCACAATCTACCATATGGAGTAATATTGGAAGGCTAAGAAAATTGGGGGGGTTTCGTTGGACAATTTATACAATACGATGTTGCTTTGATTTCATGTGGAGAACAAAGATATATGAGATTTAAGGTGAAAATTGATGTAAGGCTAGCTTTAAAGAGAAAGAAAAAGCTGACGCTAACAAAATGACAAGAGGGCTACGCGTATTTCCAATATGAAAGACTCCCCTTATTTTGTTTTCTTTGTGGAAAATTTGGTCATGGAGAGGGGTTTTGCTTGGTACGAAAGACAATCAAAATTCAAGGGGTTATATTTGGTTGGAACCTCTCACTAAGAGCACCATCTAGAAATGAGCTGCTTGCCGGAAGTATATGGCTAATAGAGGAATTGCCAAGCGAAATCAAGAAGGGTAATAGCTCTGTTGGAATGGAATTATATGGACAAGGAAGAAGAAGAATAGATGGTGAGGATTTTTCTCAAGGAGAATGGTCTATGGGACAAATGGAGGCCATAATGGAAGATACGCCAGTCAAATATGGTGAAGGAAAAATACGATAAAGAATAAGGAATGATCATTTGTGTGAGGGGAATGACTCAAGTGCTTTGATTCAATTTAAAGAGAGATCGACAGCTGCTAATCAGCATGCTGATCAGGTGTAATGAAAATTCTAAGTTGGAACATTCTTGGATTGGTATCCATGAGCAGTTAATCACCTTCAAAATAAGGTAAGGCATGTATAGCCCCAAATTTTATTTCTAATAGAAACAAAGTTAAGTGACAAAATAATGGAAAAAGTTCAAGGGAGATGTGGATTTACTAATGGAATAGACGTGGGTGCGCAAGGTTCCAAAGGTGGATTGTCAATTGGATGGAAAAGAGAAGATGAGGTACGGTTGCGAAGTTATTCAACCAATCATATTAATGTGGTTGTCATGGTAAAAGGCAGAGCGCTAACATGGAGATTAACATGTTTTTCTTGGTGCTTTAGAGGAACATAATAGAAGGGAATCTTGGAACCTTCTACGAAGGTTAGGGAATAGTCGAGATATGCCATGGATGGTCGTGGGAGATTTTAATAAAATCATGTATTCATTTGAGAAAAAGGGTGGTAGACTAAGGAATGAGAGAAATATGGCCTAATTTTGTAAGGTTTTGGAAAAATGTAACCTTAATATTTAGGGTTTACGAGGAGGTAGTTCACATGGGAAAGGTAGATTGCCAGAAAATAACATTCGTGAAAGTTTAGATAGAGGGTGGCTAATCAAGCATGGTGGAAGGCCTTCCCGAAGTATTCTTTAAGATATCTAACGCATGCTACATCTGATCATTACCCGATATTGATAAATTTTGGGGTAGAATGCAATAGAGCTCGTGAGAATGAAAGCTTCAAATTTAACACAAGTTAGGTGCTAGAAGAAGAATGTGAACGTCGAATAAAAATTTTTGGGAAGGGAACAAGGAGGATGTTTGTACGAAGCTCAAAGAAGATGAAATTCTATCAATAACATGAAAAAGAAAAAGAAAAAAAAACTCAACTCTTAACACTAACAAGTGAAATTCTACAGTTGGATGCACAAGCAAGATCAAAGAGAAAAAAAGATACACCTGATGGTTCAGTTTCAAGCATTAAACCATCAAGCAAAGAGATATATATACCAGTGCAGTCCCCTATTCTAAGTTTTTAACACCATTAATTAGTATTTGCATTATGAACCAACAGGATCTTCATTTGTTGGAGCTTCATTTACTTGATCGGATGATTTGGTACCCGAGTTTACTTGATTCGATAGAATAAAATCCATTTGATCTATTATACCGGGGGACAGGTTTTCCTTCTTATCTGTTGTTGGCTCAATGGTATCTATTTGGCAAGTTGTAGATGGGTTGGAGTCCATCAGGTCAATCTTTGGTTGAGATACGGTCAGTGAAGATGGGTCTCTATGGTCTAAGTTGTTTTCGATACTTGCATATTCGGAGAGGAGATCCATGAACTTGTTAAGTAATCGTTGGAATTTCCTATTCGATGCCATTACTGGAAGAATGTTTTCTCCTAAAATTTTGGCTCAGATTTGGTGATCGAAACATAACATTTTTTTTCACAACTTCGCAAATTAAAAAAAGAGAAGAAACAAAGTGAAAAAATTGAAAGGACCGAATGAAGAATAGATCATTGATGAGGAAGGGAAATTAAGGATTGTGACAGAATACTTCAAGGAATTATTTATGGCTTCAAATAGATGGAATGATAAGAAGGCGCTTTCAAGTATTACAAAGTGCATTCAAGAAGACATGAACATGATATTATTGGAGGATTTTCAAATGGAAGAGGCAACTTTGGCAGTAAAAAACATAGGCCCGTTAAAAGCACCTAGAGTGGATGGTTTCCCCGTATTATTTAATCAGAAGTATTGGTACATTGTGGGTGATGAAATATCTAAATTTTGCTTGGACTTCTTAAATAGAAGATAGGAAATCGAAAAAACCAATTACACCAGTATTGTATTTATTCCAAAAGTTAGCCAACTGAAGAACATGACACAATTCAAGCCGACTAGTTTGTGCAATGGGGTGTATAGATTCGGAACAGTGTTGGACAATTGTATTGACAAAGCACAAGTAACTTTTGTTCCTGGAAGGCAAATAACGGATAATGTCCTTATTGCCTACGAGATACTTTAGATTTTAAAGCATAAGAAAGTAGGGTCACAGGGTCACTTTGTATTAAAGTTGGACATGAGTAAAATATATGACAGGGTGGAGTAGAATTTCATAAAAAAAGTTATGAGACAAATGGGTTTCTGCGAAAAATGGTTGAGTCTAGTAATGAGTTGTGTTCGAACAGTGGAATATTCAGTTATTCTTAATAGGACAATAGGAGAAAAATTCAGACCTTCAAGCGGATTAAGACGGGGGAACCACTCAGTCAATATTTGTTCTTATTGTGTGTAGAAGGGTTCTCTTCCCTACTGAAACTAGCAAAAAATAATAGAATTATTAAAGGGGTAAGGGTGGGGAGAAGTGATTTAACCTTAACTCACCTATTTTTTGCAGCTGACAATATCCTATTCGAGGAAGTAAGTTTGGAAGGAGTCAACGCTATTAAAATGATAATAAAAGAATACGAAGGGATTTTGGGCCAACTACTTAATTTTGATAAACCCCTTGTTTATTTCAGTAGCAACGTGCAGAATGAAATTAAAGATCAGATTGGAGCGACCCTTGGAGTATGAAGTTCGAATGATCTAAAAAAAAATATTTAGGTTTCCCAACTATGATTGGCAGACAGAAAAAAGAAGAAGCTTTCGTCAATTTCAAAGACAAATCCTCAAAAAGATTAGAAAATTGGAATATCCAGTACTTATTACTTGAAAGTAAAAAAGTTTTCATTAAGTCAGTTTTACAAGTCATACTAGTTTATTCTATGCAATGTTTTTTTGTTACCTATAACTTTATGTCGTGAGCTTGAAAAAATAATTAGTAAGTTTTGGTGGAGAAACTCCAAAATAGGGAAGGGGATACATTGGTGTGAGTGGAAGAGCCTATGTAGGCCGAAAGCGTAGGTTGGTTTAGGATTTAGAGATTTAGCTAAATTTAATATTACTTTGCTCGCTAAATAGTGTTGGAAATTAATCATGTACCCGGATTGTTTTCTTGCTAGAGTCATGAAAGCTAAATATTACCAAAATAGTGAATTTTTAAAAGCATGTTTAGGATCTCACCCATCGTATACTTGGAGAAGCATTTGGAGTGCGAGAGGCCTTTTAGAAGAAGATATAGGTTGGAGGGTAGGTAATGGCAAGTCCATAAACATCTGGAATGAGGCGCGACTTTCGGGACCTGGGCAAGGAAAAATTAATGGTCAAGACATTAATGTTAACTTTACAACAGTAGAAGATTTGATCAATTCAAACCATTCTACTTAGCAGTTGGAAGTCCTCGATAAGCTATTAAACGAAGGCCAGAAAAATACGATAATGACCATCCTAGTTGCGGGACTCGATATCATGGACGTTAGAGTTTGAAGGGGGACAATACAAGTGAGTAGACCGCAAAAAGTGGGTACAAGTGGTTACTTAAAGAAGATACAACAATAAATGATGTAACACTATCACAATCAACTCTACAGAATTTCTACATCAGACTATAGAATTTATAACTGACAAGCAAGATTAAAATTACATTATGGAAAGTAATAAACAATTACATTCCTAGTTTTAACAATTTACAAGCCAGAAGGCTAATGGTGAAGAATGTCTGTCTTTTTTGTCGATCAACGGAGGTATCAATTGATCATATTTTCTAGGAATGTCTGATTTCCAAAAGCATTCTACAGGGGATAGGGATAGATACATCTCCCAACACCTATGGCCAAAACTAGAAAATTTGGTTAGCAAATGTTTTCACCAACATGAAAGAGGAACAAAGAGAATATTTGGCTATTGCGTTTTGGGCAATTTGGTAGAAAAGAATAATAAAATCCACCATCAGGGCGGAAAGATGAATACATACAGGGTAATAGCATTTATCAAAGCATACAAGACAAAGAGTACCAGTATAGTCAAAGAAATAACAACACCTGCAGGGTTATATAATAGTATATGGTCACCAACAAGAGCAAACACGATCAAATGCAATTTTGATGCGGCTTACAACAATAATTTGCTTAAATCAGTCACGGGAATCGTGTTCAGAGATAGTGAAGGACTTATTTTGGCAGATGCTACCACAGCGAAGGCAAAAACATGCCTCCAAGCAGCGATGGTGGCCGAGGTGTAATGATCCAAAATCCGTGGGCACCGGAAAAGTACATTATTGGGCCTCCGTCTTAGTGAAACGGGTTCGTAAATAATTATTAGGAATAATTATGAATCTAGTTATATGTCTAATTAGGTTTTATTTAGGTGAAGCTAGTTTAATTTTGAGTAATTAGTAAGAAAGACTAGATTGAGTAAATGTTAAAAGTTTAATTCTAAAACAATAGAAAGAAAAAGGGATTAAAATGATAATTAAGCCATTTGTAATAATTGAGGTGGCAAAATGGATAGAAAAAAAATCTAAGATTTTTCTTAGATTTTATTAATTATTATTGTTAATATTAATATTATTATTTGATTTAAAATTTTGTTATTAGATTATAAATAAATTAAAATTTGTGCCAAATGTATGATGATAAAAGTGTACATGTATACACATGTAAAATATATATATTTGTATATTTTCTTAAATAATAAGTAAAAGATATTTATATATATTAATAATTATTAAATTGATATTATATTATGAAATAAGACAAGTGAATAATTATTATTGGTACATGTGTAAAATATATATATAATTTCTTATATAATAAGTAAATGACAATAATTAAATTATAAGATTTTTTTAATAAACAAATTGAATAATGACAATTGTAATAAAAATATTGGTACATTTGTTATAAAATAATTTGTTTACTTAATATTAAAGTAATATAAAATAACTAAAAGAAATAAATAAATAGAATAAAAAGAAAGAAGAACAGAAAAGAAGCAGAGAACTAAACGAAAACAGGGGAAGAAAAAGGGAAAGAAAAAAAAAAGGGAAAAATTAGGATTTTTAAAGCTTTAAGTTTAATTGGTAAGCTAAATTTAGCCCATTTCTCTTAATTTTGATGTTTTAGAAGCTTTAAAATAAAGTTTTGTTGAAATTAAATTAAGGTTTTGGAAGTTCTTAGGTTTTTAAGCATGGGTTATGTTGAACAAAAAGAAGAATTAGAGATTTAATTGAATGAATTTTAAGTTAGAATTGAAAAAGGGATTAAATTGTAAAAGAAGCTATAAGTTTTGTGTTTTAGGAAATTAAATTGAAAGAAATTTTAAATTAGGGTTTTATAATGAACATTAGATTGTTAGGGTGAATATGGAAGAAAATTGAGTAGAAATGAAGTATAAATTAAGTTAAACAAATAAAAGTGTTAATTAGGATTAAATTGGAATTAGGGAATAAATTGAATAAAAATTCAATTAATTATTAAATTAATGCTATAATTAATAATGTAAATTGTTATTATTATTTTTGTAGCTAACAAGGAAAACGAGGCATTGGCATCCAAAGGAAAAGAAAATATCGTTGAGGGGTAAACGTGTAATATCCCGAATTAGGGCCTAATCGGAATAGTGGTTTTGTGGCCACAAATTCGAGATAGAAATAATTATTTTATAATTATTTTGAGGTTTATAATATGATTGCATGATTGTGTGAAAATTTCGTGATGAAATTCTATGCATAAAGTGCTTAAGTTGAAATTAGGGACTAAATCGAATAATTTGCAAAACTTGCATTCTAAAAGTTTTTAGTATGAAATTACTTTGGAATATTAATGAGGAGATCTTAAATAGAAATTTGACCAATTTCTTAAATTTTGGACAAAAATGAGCTTGTACATGAAAATTTTCAAAGAAAGGTATTAAGAGTGTTTTGGTCATTTGGTAATTAAAAGATTAAAAAAAGGAAAAAGATGGCAAAATATGTTCATCTTCTTCATTAGGACGAAAATTAAAGGGTTATCCATAGCTAGGGTTTGTTTCAAGCTTCCAAGCTCCATAGTAAGTGATTCCAAGCCTCGTTTTTCAAGTTCTTTATGTTTTTGGAGTCCCGGTAACTTGATTTAGCTTATGCTAGCAATAATTCAACCTAGGGTTCATATTTGTAAAAATACCCATAGGTGAAATTTGTGTATTTTGGTGTTTTATGATAGAATATGAGGTTTTAAATTATGTTAGACAACTTGTACTACTCGATTTTAAGTGAAAACGAGTAAAATGGCTTAATCGGTAAAAATACCTAATAGTCATAAGTACATGTTAGAATGAGAATTTGATGTTGCCATAGAAGGAAAAAATGATCAGCATGTCATAAAACATAAGAAAATGGGATAAAGTTTAATTCCCGAACCTAGGGGCACAAGTGTAATTTTGCAAAAGTTTAGGAGTAAAATGGTAATTTTGCAAAATTTCGTATTTGGGGCTGTTTTGATGAATGTATGTATTAAATAAGATTAATTTGGCATTATAGATCAAGAGAAACGAGATTCAAGTCGCGATCGAGGGAAAAACAAAGTTTACGAAGAATAGGCTCGATTGCTAATAATTTTATACCGAGGTAAGTTCATGTGTAAATGTAGTAACATAATTGTCATTTTAAGTAATTTATATGATGATTAATATCATGAAATATTATGCTTTATGGTTATTATTGAATAATATGTAAATTATGAATTGCTACCGAGTATCGGTTTCGATGTTCCGTGGAAGACGGCAAAGATGTGTAATCGAGGAAAAAGCCCGTTTGAACCTTGGGAATAGATTAGAATACAAGTGACATGTCACTAGGATGGTTGGGCATCCGAACTCGTTGAGTTGAGTCCGAGTTCACTTATGGATGCAAATGTTCGAACTCGTTGAGTTGAGTCCGAGTTCGTGAGATGTAACTAGGCATCCGAGCTCGTTGAGTTGAGTCCGAGTTCACTTAAGGATGCGAACGCCCGAGCTCGTTGAGTTGAGTCCGAGTTCGCTTATGGGCGGGTTACATGGTAGCTTGGCTACATATGTGGCACTTATGTACAAACTTTTCGTGTATTC
The DNA here is from genome assembly GCA_025698465.1 of Gossypium longicalyx. Classification (NCBI taxonomy): domain Eukaryota; kingdom Viridiplantae; phylum Streptophyta; class Magnoliopsida; order Malvales; family Malvaceae; genus Gossypium; species Gossypium longicalyx. The sequence goes on along the minus strand of CM047000.1, from coordinate 92,947,151 downwards.
GAATTATATTCCGATGTGTTCAATGGGTGAATCTTAAGAGAATAAGGAGAATGCCTAAAACGAAGGTGACATGTTGGTAAGTGTGGTAAATGAGAAAATTTGACAGGTATGTGCTTAAATCTTCGGGTTGAGAACTTGGTATGATGAAATCATAGCATGATATTAAATGCAAATGTAACATGAATGTCTTTGTGTTGTTTATGCAAATGATGTTTTTATGTGGAATTGCATGATTATGTTACTTACTATTTGCATGTGAACTTACTAAGCATTTATGCTTACTCCCTCCTTTTCTTTCATTGTATTTTTGACAAACCGGCTTGAGAATCGGGATAGGTCGAAGACTCGTTCACACTATCCGAAGGCTTAAATCGGTAAAATGGCTTGTGTATCTTGAATGTGGCATGTATGGAAAAATACTCACTTTGTGTAAATGATCTTATAATATGATTATGCTTTGACAAGAAAAGAGTTTGTGAATGATTAGCCATTGGAATGGCCAATCTATATCATATTTGATACCATGTATGTTTAAAATGTTATTTAGTCCATGAAAATCCTTAGTAAAGTGAAATTTGCCATAAAACAGAATCTGACAGCAGCAGTGATGTAAAATTGAAAAATCACTAAAAATATTAGAAATGGAATTAAATGATGAGTAAGTTATGAAATTGAAGCTTAATGAGTCTATTTTCATATGGATTGAGCAAAATAGGTATATGAATGATATTCTATGAGATGTTTAAATTTTTGTGAAACAGGGCTAGAGCGATTTCTGGATCCCCTATTCTGACTTTGGAAATTCGCCATAAATTGTATAAAAATAATTAGAAGTCATGATTTATATGTACAGATTTCTTATTGAGTCTAGTTTTAATAGAAACAAACTTCATAGTCATTGAAATTCTGCACAGAGAGATATCTGATTCGTAATACACAAAGGTCAGAGCAGTCGAACCCTGAAATAGGGGAGACTTTAATTAATAAACTGTACTAATTCACCCAACCAAAAATTCTAGAAAAAAACTAGTAAATAGATATATGAGTCTAGTTTCAGGAAAAATTTATGGAATTGGATTTTGAGTTTCAAAAATTGAGATATGAATTTTTAAGTGACTGTGATTCAGTTAGCCAGCTTGTCTGGAAATTTTAAAAATAAATTGTTTAAGTTGTTTAATTGAAGAAATTAAGTTTAGTAACACTTCGTGCTCGACTCCGGCGACAGTCTCCGGTACGGGGCATTACATTTGGTGATATCAGAGCAGGTTTAGTCGGTTCTCGGACTAATGTGTTGTATGTACGGGTTTTGCTATACATGCCATATATATAGTGATAGTGTGACGACTTCTGACCTTTTAAATGATTTTTTTATAGTAAATGGATCCCGATCCAGCTGTGGCTGATGATGTAGAAAGTAATGCACCGGCTCCAGCTGAAGGGGCGGTGCCAACCAAAAATCCACCTCCTACTGTTGGTCAAGGAGGATGAGAAGGGGCTCGGGAAGCCTTTCTCCAAATGATAAATGCTTGGTATACAGAGTTCGTTCGTAAGAACCCGAATGTACAACCTCCCCCACCTCCCCTGATTCCTCAACCTGTACCCCCGATGCCTCAAGGTGTGGATCTGATGAAATTTCATAGAACTCCAGTTTACAGAATCCGCAAGCAAGGGGCCGAAGAATTCAGGGCAAATATTAATGATGATGCCGAGAAAGCAGAGTTTTGGCTCGAGAATTCTATTCGTGTATTTGATGAATTGTCGTGTACACCTGAGGAATGCTTGAAATGTGTTATATCATTGTTGAGGGATTCAGCTTATCATTGGTGGAAGACATTGACTTCAGTAGTACCGAAAGAGAAAATAACTTGGGAGTTCTTTCAAAAAGAATTTCGGAAGAAATATATCAGTGAAAGATTTATTGATCAGAAGCGTAAAGAGTTTCTTGAGTTAAAGCAGGGGAACATGACAGTTACTGAATATGAAAGGGAGTTCGTCAGGTTGAGTAAGTATGCCAGAGAATACATTCCTACAAAAGCTAAAATATGCAGACGATTTGAAGACGGACTCAATGAAGACATCAAAGTATTTGTTGGGATTCTTGAATTGAAAGAAATGGTAGTATTGGTTGATCGAGCTTGCAAGGCTGAAGAACTACTTAAAGAGAAGAAAAAGGTAGAGGCTGAGACTAGAAATTGGAAGAAAAGACCAACGAGCAGTTCATTCTCACAGCAATCCAGAAAATCTAGAAATATGAATCCTCGTTCACAGGTTTCGGTTGGACAATCATATGAAAATGTTAAGAAGCAAAATGTGGGTCCTAAATCTCAGACTACTTCTACGGCTAGTGTGGGAAATACGATATTTGTTAAGCCTGAGTGCCAGTGGTGTGGAAGAAATCATTTTGGCCCATGTAGAGCGAATGAATGTTTTCGGTGTGGTTCTCTGGATCATTTTATTAGAGACTGCCCAGAGAGAGCTGAGAAAGAAAAATTTCAGAATGTAAAAGCTAGTGGTGCAGACTTGAGGGGAAGATATTCGAGAAAAGCTGGAAATGAAGCAAGCAGTAAAAATGTAGCCAGAGATTCAGCAGCTAAATCTAAAGCAAGAGCTCTAGCTAGAACTTATGCTATAAAGGCACGTGAAGATGCTTCATCACCCGATGTGATTACTGGTATATTTTCTCTTTATGATGTTAATGTTACTGCTTTGATTGATCCCGGTTCTACTCATTCATATATGTGCATGAAATTGGTGTCTAGTATGAATATACCTGTTGAGAACACAGAATTTATGATTAAAGTGTCGAATCCGTTAGGCAAATGTGTGATAGTTAATAAAGTATACAAGAAATGCCCTTTAATGATTCAGGGTCATTACTTTCCGACCGACTTGATGTTGTTGCCGTTTGATAAATTTGATGTTATTTTGGGTATGGATTGGTTGACATTGCATTATACTATAATAAATTGCAAAGAAAAGGTTATAGAATTAAAGTGTAAAAGTGGTGAAATTCTGCGGGTTGAATCAGACAAATCAGAGGCATTATCTAGTATGATTTCTTCAATGTCGGCTTAGAGATATTTGAGAAAGGGTTATGAAGCTTATTTGGCGTATGTAATTAATACAAAAGAAGTTGAAAAGAAAGTTGAATTAGTGCCGGTTGTGTGTGAATTTGCGGACGTATTTCCAGAAGAATTGTCGGGTTTGCCTCCAGTCAGGGAAGTAGAATTTGGTATTGATTTGATACCGGGACAGCTCCGATCTTGATTGCTCCATATAGAATGGCACCAGCAGAGTTGAAAGAATTAAAGTCGCAGTTGCAAGAGTTGACTGATAAAGGCTTTGTGAGACCGAATTTTTCACCTTGGGGTGCTCCCGTGTTATTTGTAAAAAAGAAGGATGGTTCTATGAGATTGTGTGTTGATTATTGGCAGTTAAACAAGGTGACAATCAAGAACAAGTATCCGTTGCCGAGAATTGATGATTTGTTTGATCAGCTAAAAGGAGCAACATGGTTTTCAAAGATTGACTTGAGATCTGGGTATTACCAGCTACGAGTAAAAGAGTCGGATGTGCCTAAAACTGCTTTTAGAACAAGGTACGGTCATTATGAATTTTTAGTTATGCCATTCGGGTTGACAAATGCTCTCTCATTGTGTGTTTATGGATTTAATGAATCGCATATTTCGACCATACTTGGACAAATTTGTTGTGGTGTTTATAGATGATATTTTAATTTATTCAAAAGATGAGACAGAGCATGCTGAGCATTTGAGGATAGTTTTGCAAACTTTGAGAGATAAGCAGTTATATGCCAAGTTTAGTAAAAGTGAATTTTGGCTTCGGGAAGTTGGATTTTTGGGTCATATTGTTTCAGGTGATGGTATACGTGTTGATCTTAGTAAAATTTCAGCCATTGTTGATTGGAAACCACCGAAAAATGTAACTAAGGTTAGAAGTTTCTTGAGGCTAGCTGGGCATTATCGGCGGTTTGTAAATGGATTTTCTATAATTGCTGCTCCTATGACTAGATTACTCTGAAAGGATGTTAAGTTTGAGTGGACGAAAGAAATTACCCGATTCATGATTTGGAATTAGCTGCTATAGTGTTTGCTTTGATGATTTGGCGACATTATTTGTATGGTGAAAAGTGCCGAGTATATACCGACCACAAAATTTTTAAGTACTTGATGTCACAAAAAGACTTGAATTTGAGACAGCGAAAATGGTTGGAGTTATTGAAAGATTACGAGCTTATTATTGATTACCATCTGGGAAAAGCGAATGTGGTTGCTGATGCTTTAAGTAGAAAATTACTATTTGCTTTGAGAACTATGAACACTTGGTTAAAGATATCAAATGATGGCTCGATTCTAGCAGAGTTAAGAGCAAGACCGATGTTTTTACAAGAGATTTCTAAAGCTCAGAAAAGCGATGAAGATTTACAAGCCAAGAGAAAACAGTGTGAAGCTGATACGGGGTCAGATTTCAAAATCGATTCTGATGGTTGCTTGATGTTTAAAAATCAGATTTGTGTACCGAAAAATAATGAGTTGATTCAAAAGATTTTGCATGAAGCACATAATGCTTGTTTGACGGTTCATCCGGGCAGTACGAAAATGTATAATGACTTGAAGAAAATGTACTGGTGGAGTGGAATGAAAAGAGATATTTCCGAGTCTGTATCAAAGTGCTTAGTTTGTTAACAAGTGAAAGCTGAACACCAAGTACCTTCGGGATTACTCCAGCCTATCATGGTTCCTGAATGGAAATGGGATCGGATTACTATGGATTTTATATCAGGGTTGCCGTTAACTCTGGGGAAGAAAAATGTCATCTGGGTAATAGTTGACAGACTGACTAAATCGGCTCATTTTATTCCGATACGTACGAATTATTCTCTTAATAAGTTGGCTGAATTGTATATCAGTGAGATTGTTAGACTTCATGGGATACCTTTGTCGATTATTTCGGATAGAGATCCAAGATTTACTTCGCGGTTTTGGCAAAAGTTGCAAGAGGCATTAGGTGCAAAGTTAAATTTCAGCACTGCCTTTCATCCACAAACTAATGGACAGTTAGAGAGAGTAATTCAGATTCTTGAAGACATGCTCAAATGTTGTGTATTGGAATTTCAAGGTAGTTGGGAAAGGTATTTACCGTTAGTAGAATTTGCTTATAATAATAGTTATCAGACGAGTTTGAAGATGCCACCTTATGAAGCATTGTATGGTCGTAAATGTCGGACGCCATTGTATTAGACTGAACTAAAGGAAAATCAGATTTATAGAGTTGATCTAATAAAAGAAACCGAAGAAAAGGTGAAAGTGATCTGAGATTGTTTGAAAGCTGCTTCGGATAAACAGAAATCTTATGCGGATTTGAAACGAAAAGAAATCGAGTTTTAGGTTGGTGATAAGATATTTTTAAAAGTGTCTCCATGGAAGAAAGTCATTAGATTTGGACGGAAGGGCAAGTTAAGTCCGCGTTTTATTGGGCCGTATGAAATAATTGAAAAAGTTGGACCGGTAGCATATCGGCTAGCATTACCACCTGAATTAGAGAAGATTCATGATGTGTTCCACGTATCTATGTCACGCCGGTATCGTTCGGATCCTTCACATATAATTTCACCGACAGAAATTGAGCTACGACCGTATATGACTTATGAAGAAGAATTGATAAAGATTTTAGCTCGAGAGGTCAAGCAACTAAGAAATAAAAGTGTCGCACTCGTGAAAGTATTATGGCAAAAGCACGGGGTAGAAGAGACTACATGGGAATCTGAGGAAACTATGAGAAATCAATACCCACACCTGTTTACTGGTAAGATTTTCGAGGATGGAAATCCTTAAAAGGGGGGAGAGTTGTAATATCCCGAATTAGGGCCTAATCGAAATAGTGGTTTCGTGACCACAAATCTGAGATATAAATAATTATTTTATAATTATTTTGAGGTTTATAATATGATTGCATGATTGTGTGAAAATTTCGTGGATTGAAATTCTATGCATAAAGTGCTTAAGTTGAAATTAGGGACTAAATCGAATAATTTGCAAAACTTGCATTCTAGAAGTTTTTAGTATGAAATTACTTTGGAATATTAATGAGGAGGTCTTAAATAGAAATTTGACCAATTTCTTAAATTTTGGACAAAAATGGGCTTGTACATGAAAATTTTCAAAGAAAGGTATTAAGGGTATTTTGGTCATTTGGTAATTAAAAGATTAAAAAAAGGAAAAAGATGGCAAAATATGTTCATCTTCTTCATTAGGACGAAAATTAAAGGGTTCTCCATAGCTAGAGTTTGTTTCAAGCTTCCAAGCTCCATAGTAAGTGATTCCAAGCCTCGTTTTTCAAGTTTTTTATGTTTTTGGAGTCCCGGTAACTTGATTTAGCTTATGCTAGCAATAATTCAACCTAGGATTCATATTTGGAAAAATACCCATAGGTGAAATTTGTGTATTTTGGTGTTTTATGATAGAATATGAGGTTTTAAATTATGTTAGACAACTTGTACTACACGATTTTATGTGAAAACAAGTAAAAGGGCTTAATCGGTAAAAATACCTAATAGTCATAAGTACATGTTAGAATGAGAATTTGATGTTTCCATAGAAGGGAAAAATGATCAGCATGTCATAAAACATAATAAAATGGGATGAATTTTAATTCCCGAACCTAGGGGCAAAAGTGTAATTTTGCAAAAGTTTAGGGGCAAAATGGTAATTTTGCAAAATTTCGTATTTGAGGCTGTTTTGATGAATTTATGTATTAAATAAGATTAATTTGGCATTATAGATCAAGAGAAACAAGATTCAAGTCGCGATCGAGGGAAAAATAAAGTTTACGAAGAATAGGCTCAATTGTTAATGATTTTATACCGAGGTAAGTCCATGTGTAAATGTAGTAACATAATTTTCATTTTAAGTAATTTAATGTTATTTATGTGATATGATGATTAATATCATGAAATATTATGCTTTATGGTTATTATTGAATAATATGTAAATTATGAATTGCTACCCAGTATCGGTTTCGATGTTCCGTGGAAGACGGCAAAGATGTGTAATCGAGGAAAAAGCCCGTTTGAACCTTGGGAATAGATTAGAATACAAGTGACATGTCACTAGGATGGTTGGGCATCCGAACTCGTTGAGTTGAGTCCGAGTTCACTTATGGATGCAAATGTCCGAACTCGTTGAGTTGAGTCTGAGTTCGTGAGATGTAACTAGGCATCCGAGCTCGTTGAGTTGAGTCCGAGTTCACTTAAGGATGCGAACTCCCGAGCTCGTTGAGTTGAGTCCGAGTTCGTTTATGGGCGGGTTACATGGTAGCTTGGCTACATATGTGGCACTTATGTACAAACTTTCCGTGTATTCGAATTATATTCTGATGTGTTCAACGGGTGAATCTTAAGAGAATAAGGAGAATGCCTAAAACGAAGGTGACATGTTGGTAAGTGTGGTAAATGAGAAAATTTGACAGGTATGTGCTTAAATCTTCGGGTTGAGAACTTGGTATGATGAAATCATAGCATGATATTAAATGCAAATGTAACATGAATGTCTTTGTGTTGTTTATGCAAATGATGTTTTTATGTGGAATTGCATGATTATGTTACTTACTATTTGCATGTGAACTTACTAAGCATTTATGCTTACTCACTCCTTTTCTTTCATTGTATTTTTGACAAACCGGCTTGAGAATCGGGATAGGTCGAAGACTCGTTCACACTATCCGAAGGCTTAAATCGGTAAAATGGCTTGTGTATCTTGAATGTGGCATGTATGGAAAAATACTCACTTTGTGTAAATGATCTTATAATATGATTATGCTTTGGCAAGAAAAGAGTTTGTGAATGATTAGCCATTGGAATGGCCAATCTATATCATATTTGATACCATGTATGTTTAAAATGTTATTTAGTCCATGAAAATCCTTAGTAAAGTGAAATTTGCCATAAAACAGAATCTGACAGCAGCAGTGATGTAAATTTGAAAAACCACTAAAAATATTAGAAATGGAATTAAATGATGAGTAAGTTATGAAATTGAAGCTTAATGAGTCTATTTTCATATGGATTGAGCAAAATAGGTATATGAATGATATTCTATGAGATGTTTAAATTTTTGTGAAACAGGGCCAGAGCGATTTCTGGATCCCCTGTTCTGACTTTGGAAATTCACCATAAATTGTATAAAAATAATTAGAAGTCATGCTTTATATGTACAGATTTATTATTGAGTCTAGTTTTAAGAGAAAGAAACGTCATAGTCATTGAAATTCTGTACAGAGAGATATATGATTCGTAATACACAGAGGTCAGAGTAGTCAAACCCTGAAACAGGGGAGACTTTAATTAATAAACTGTACTAATTGGCCCAACCAAAAATTCTAGAAAAAAATTAGTAAATAGATATATGAGTCTAGTATCAGGGAAAATTTACGAAATTGGATTTTGAGTTTCAGAACTCGAGATATGAATTTTTAAGTGACTGTGATTTAGTTAGCCAGCTTGTCTGGAAATTTTAAAAATAAATTGTTTAAGTTGTTTAATTGATGAAATTAAGTTTAGTAACACTTCGTGCTCGACTTCGGCGACAGTCTCGGGTACGGAGCGTTACAAAACACGTATTCCGGGTTTGTATTACTATAACTCAAATTATTTATTAAATGTTATATTGAATTTGTAGTCATGAGACATTTAAGATAAGGTAAGTAATAATATTTGAAATTAAGTAAGAATATGTGTGAATATTGAATTATATGTGAATTGAGATAATAGATGTTTTGAATTGATTGAATATTTGAAATTGTTGTGGAAATAAACTCAAAATTGGAAAAGTAAAATAATACCCTATTAACTTGTCGGACTAGATTGGATACAAATGGCATGCCATAGGATTGTGATGTGATGAGGAGATTTGTAGCTCGGCCGAGAAGATGATTCTGTTATTATATGCTTCGGTTTAACCGAAGAGGCATTTAATGCCTTATTGGTGTGTTTGGGAGGATATGATATATCGGTGTGTTTGGGAGGCTATATTATACTGGTGTGTTATGGAGGATCTATATTATCCCGGGTGTGTTTGGGTTGGATATTTTGGTGTGTTTGGGTGGAATCCGCGTATCTATCAGAGTCCGAGCCTTGTTAATATTTTAAATAATTGAAATGAAAATTTGAAAATAAGATTGATTGATTTGGCACTACTGAAAAGTACGAGAAAGAATGTATGAATTAAATTATGAATTTAATTAGTATGTGAAAAAAAATGAAATATGAATTTAAGATTTATGAAGTGATATATAATTATGTATAATTAGTTTAAATGATTTATAAAGCTTATGGTTGATGTTGAAATTTATTAATGTTAAATAGTTTGGTTTATAGTAATACCACTGAGTATGAAATACTCAGCGTACGAATGTTTCCGTGCGCAGGTTATTAGAGTTCAAGATTCAGTTCAGCATCTAAAAAGATCCCGACTCCAACAAAAAAAAAATTTGGTGGTGTATTTCTTCTTCTTGTTTAAGTGGCATGTACTAGGTGGTTGTACATGAGTCATGTGTATATATATATTTATAGGTTAAATGATCTTATTGTAATTAGATAGTTATGAAATTTTGGATGATAAATTTAAAGTTATAAATTAGTAAATTTGGTATTAAATTTTGAAATGAAATGAATGATATAAATTAGCTCCTTATATGTTAACACTTTAAAATTTAAGTAATAAATCAATGGATTAAGCATGATCTAGTAGTGTTAAAGATGTAAAATTGTTTGGTTGAAACATTGGTATTGGTTTGTTTTTTGTTTGAATTTGCAGGGGACTTTAAGTAAAAATAAGCAGAAATACTTTCAAAATTTTTGTAATAAACATAAAATAAAATAAAATACGAAAAAAATTTCAGAATACTCGAACAAGTCCCGTTCTACTTTTAATACATGTTTTGGGCTTCGAGAGTCTAATATAGGGACTTAATTATTAAATTATACTATGAATGTAATATTAATTGTGAATTATTCGTAAGTTGTTTGATATGTCCGGTAATGCCTCGTAACTCTGTTTCGGCGACGGTTTGAGGTTAGGGGGTGTTACAATTATTGGTATCAGAGCTATCAAGTTTAGCCAATTCTCAGGCTAAATCGAGCTCGGAAGTGAGTCTAATAGTACATGCCACTTTTGAGTCAAAATTGAGTCGGGAATTTTGGATGCTAACTTATTTACTTGTTTTTGTTTTATAGATAAAAGATGTCAGATGAAAGAATAAACGATACTGATGAAGAAATGCATACCGGAGAAGAAGAATCTTACGGGTTAAATGAAATTGAATCGCTAACACCTAGTATTAACCCGATGAGAAACCAACCTCCTAGAGTAGAAAGTAGAAATGATAGAGATGATTCTGATATATTAAGAGCTATTGCTGATGCTTTGTAAAGAGTAGCGGGGACTGTTCCTGCTACAATTTCTGTAACGAATCAGAGACGGGCCCCGATAAAAGAGCTAAGAAAATACAGTGCTACATAATTTATAGGTTTGACAGGAGTTGATCCATCTACAACAGAGAATTGGATGGAATCAACTAAACAGGTTCTGCAGCAATTAGAATGTACCCCTCGGGAATGCTTGATTTGTGTCGTTTCATTACTTCATGGTAAGGCTTATCTATGGTGGGAATCTGTAATCCGACATTTGCCAGCAGAACAGGTAACATGGGAATTATTTCAGAAGGAATTTAAAAAGAAGTATGTTGGAGAGCTATATATTGAAGATAAAAGCAGGAATTTCTAATGTTGAAACAACGTAATCTATCAATAGTGGATTATGAAAGAGAATTTTCTAGATTGAGCCGGTACGCTACTGAGTTCGTCCCAACAGAGGCAGATAGTTGCAAGAGGTTTCTACGGGGCTTGAGAGATCAAATCAGAGTACAGTTGGCGTCACAACGAATCACAGAATTTGTAGATTTGGTTGAAAGAGCGAAAATGGTAGAACAAGTGTAACGCCCCCACGCCCGAGACCGTCGCCGGAGTCGAGTATGAGGTGTTACTAAGCTTAATTTAACATTTTTAGAACTTTGGATTATTTGTTTCTACATTCACAGTTTTCAAGCTACTTGCGTCACAGTCACAAGAAAAATCATATCTCGAGTTACGAAACTCAAAATCAAGATCCGTAAATTTTCCCTGAATCTAGACTCATATACCTCTCTACTAATTTTTTTCTAGAATTTTTGATTGGGCCAATTAGTACAGTTTATTAGTTAAACTTACCCCTATTTCAGGACTTGACTGGACTGACCTCTGTTTACTACGAACCATATTCCTCTCTGTAAAAAATTCATATGATTATGAGGTTTGTTTCTCCTGAAACTATACTCAATAAGGATTCTGAGAATATAAAATACAACACCTAATTATATCTGTACAATTTATGGTGAATTATTAAAGTTGGAACAGGGGATCCAGAAACTGCTCTGACCCTATTTCACTAAAATTCAAATATCTTCTAACATATAATTCCTTTACCTGTTTCATTTGTTTCATGTGAAACTAGACATAATAAGCTTCAATTTGATATTTAATCCATCACTTAATTCGATTTCTATGATTTTTAGTAAATTTTAAAACTCACGTCAGTATTGCTGCAATATTCTGTTTATGGCAAATTTCATCCCTTTTTATGAGTTTTCGTGATCAAAGTATCCTATTAACCTTCCATGACATCAAACATAATCTAAACTAACCATTTCCATAACTTATCATTATCAAGCATTTCCTCAACCATTCCATCATCATATCATAAGATCATTTACACAAAATAAATATATTGCTATACATGCCATACTTCTAGAATGCAAGTTTTGCAACTTTTTCGATTTAGTCCCTAATTTCAATTTAAGCACTTTATGCATAAAATTTCTTCACAAAATTTTCACACAATCATGCACTCATATCATAAACCTCAAAATAATTATAAAATAATTATTTCTATCTCGGATTTGTGGTCACGAAACCACTATTCCGATTAGGCCCTAATTCGGGATATTACAACTCTCCCCCCCTTTAAGGATTTTCGTCCTCGAAAATCTTACCGGTAAACAGATATGGGTATTGATTTCTCATAGTTTCTTCGGATTCCCATGTAGCTTCTTCTACTCCATGCTTTTGCCACAACACCTTCACAAGTGCAATATTTTTATTCCTTAGTTGTTTGACCTCTCGAGCTAAAATCTTAATCGGTTCTTCTTCGTAAGTCATATCTGGTTGTAGTTCAATTTCTGTCGGTGAAACTACATGTGAAGGATCCGAACGATACCGACGTAACATAGATACGTGGAACACATCATGAATCTTCTCTAATTCAAGTGGTAATGCTAGCCGATATGCTACCGGTCCAACTTTTTCAATTATTTCATACGGCCCGATAAAACGCGGACTTAATTTGCCCTTCCGTCCAAATCTAAGAACTTTCTTCCACGGAGACACCTTTAAAAATACTTTATCACCAACTTGAAATTCAATGTCCTTTCGTTTTAAATCGCATAAGATTTACGTCTATCTCAAGTAGCTTTCAAACAATCTCGAATTACCCTTCACTTTTTTGATTTCTTTTATTAGATCAACTCCATAAATATGATTTTCCTTGAGTTCAGTCCAATACAATGGCGTTCGACATTTACGACCATACAATGCTTCATAAGGTGCCATTTTCAAGCTCGTCTGATAACTATTATTGTAAGCAAATTCTACCAACGGTAAATATTTTTCCCAACTTCCTTGAAATTCCAATACACAACATCTGAGCATGTCTTCAAGAATCTGAATTACTCTCTCTGATTGTCCATCAGTTTGTGGATGAAAAGCAGTACTGAAATTTAACTTTGTACCTAACGCGTCTTGCAACTTTTGCCAAAACCGCGAGGTAAACCTTGGATCTCTATCTGAAATAATTGACAATGGTATTCCATGTAGTCTAACAATTTCTCTAATATACAGTTCAGCCAACTTGTTAACAGAATAATCCATACGTACCGGGATAAAATGAGCCGACTTAGTTAACTCACAACTATTACCCAGATGGCATCTTTCTTTCCGGAGTCAATGGCAATCTCTGAAACAAAATCCATAGTAATCCGATCCCATTTCCATTCAGAACCATAATAGGTGAAGTAATCCAGAAGGCACTTGGTGTTCAGCTTTCACTGTTGACAAATTAAGCATTTGGACACAAACTCGATATATCCTTTTTCATTCCATTCCACCAATACATTTTCTTCAAGTCATTATACATTTTCGCATACTACCGGATGAATCGAGAAACAACCACTATGTGCTTCTTCTGAGGATCTTTTGAATCAATTTCTCATTCTTAGGTACACAAATCCGATCTTTAAACATTAAGCACCCATCGAACCGATTCTGAAATCGACTCTGTATCAACTTCACACTCGCTTTCTCTTGGCTTGCAAATCTTGATCATCTTTTCGAGCTTCAGAAATCTCTTGTAAAACATTGGTTTTGCTCTTAACTCTGCTAGAATCGAACCATCATCGACATTTTTAATCGAGTGTTCATAACTCTCAATGCAAACAACAACTTTCTGCTTAAAGCATCGGCAACCACATTCGCTTTTCCCGGATGATAATCAATAACAAGCTCGTAATCTTTCAATAACTCCAACCATCTTCGATGTCTTAAATTCAAGTCTTTTTGTGACATCAAGTACTTAAGACTTTTATGGTCGGTATATACCCGGCACTTTTCACCATACAAATAATGTCGCCAAATTTTCAAAGCAAACACCACCGCAGCCAATTCCAAATCGTGAGTAGGATAATTCCTCTCATGAGGTTTTAACTGCCTCGAAGCATAAGCCACCACTTTTCCTTCTTGCATGAGCACACACCCCAAACCATTTAAAGAAGCATCACTATACACTACAAATTCTTTACCTGATTCGGGCTGTACTAACACTGGTGCCTCTGTTAATAACTTTTTCAATTCTTCAAAACCCCGTTGACATTCCTCCGTCCATTCAAATTTAACATCCTTTCGAAGTAATCTAGTTATAGGAGCAGCAATTATAGAAAATCTATTTACAAACCGCCGATAATGCCCAGCTAGCCCCAAGAAACTTCTAACTTCAGTTACATTTTTCGGTGGTTTCCAATCAACAATGGCTGAAATTTTACTAGGATCAACCCGTATACCATCACCTGAAACAATATGACCCAAAAATCCAACTTCCCGGAGCCAAAATTCACTTTTACTAAACTTAGCATACAGCTGCTTATCTCTCAAAGTTTGTAAAACTATCCTCAAATGCTCAGCATGCTATGTCTCATCTTTTGAATAAATTAAAATATCATCTATAAACACCACAACAAATTTGTCCAAGTATGGTCGGAATATGCGATTCATTAAATCCATAAACACAGCAGGAGCATTTCTCAACCCGAATGGCATAACTAAAAATTCATAATGACCATACCTTGTTCTAAAAGCAGTCTTAGGCACGTCTGACTCTTTTACCCGCAGTTGGTAATACCTAGATCTCAAGTCAATCTTTGAAAACCATGTCGCTCCTTTTAGCTGATCAAACAAATCATCAATTCTTGGCAACGGATACTTGTTTTTGATTGTCACCTTGTTTATCTGCCGATAATCAACACACAACCTCATAGAACCATCTTTCTTTTTCACAAATAACACGGGAGCACCCCAAGGTGAAAAACTCGGTCTCACAAAGTCCTTATCAGTCAACTCTTGCAACTGCGACTTTAATTCTTTCAACTCTGCTGGTGCCATTCTATACGGAGCAATCGAAATCGGAGCTGTTTCAGATCAAATCAATACCAAATTCTACTTCCACGATCGAGGCAAACCCGCAATTCTTCCGAAATACGTCCAGTAAATTCACACACAACCTAAGACTCGATTCAACTTTCTTTTCAACTTCTTTTATATTAATTACATACGCCAAATAAGCTTCATAACCCTTTCTCAAATATCTTTGAGCCGACATTGAAGAAATCACACTAGGCAATGCTCTCGATTTATCCGATTCAACCCGCAGAGTTTCACCATTTTCACACTTTAATTCTATAACCTTTTCTTTGCAATTTATTTTAGCATCATGCAATGTCAACCAATCCATACCCAAAATAACATCAAACTCATCAAACGGCAACAACATCAAGTCGGCCGGAAAGTAATGATCCCGAATCATTAAAGGACATTTCTTACATACTTTATCAACAATCACACATTTGCCTAACGGATTCGACACTCTAATACTAAATTCTGTGTTCTCAACAGGTATATTCATACTAGACACCAGTATCATGCACACATATGAATGAGTAGAACCAGGATCAATCAAAGCAATAACATTAACATTATAGAGAGAAAATGTACCGGTAATCACATCAGGTGAGGAAGCATCTTCGCGTGCTTTAATAGCATAAGTTCTAGTCGGAACCCTTCCTTCAGGTCTAACTGGTGCATCCCTGGCTACATTCTTACTGCTTGCTTCACTCCCAGTTTTTCTTGGATATCTTCCTCTTGAATCTGCACCACTTATTTTTGTATTCTGAAATTTTTCTTTTTCAGCTCTCTCTGGGCAGTCTCTAATAAAATGATCCAGAGAACCACATCGAAAACATTCATTTGCTCTGCACGGACTAAAATGATTTCTACCACACACTGCACTCGAGTTTAACAAATCTCGAATTCCCTACACCGGTCGCCGAAGTAGTCTGGGACTTAGGACCCATATTCTGCTTCTTATAATTCCCATATGATTGCCCAGCTGAAGCTTGGGAACGAGGATTCATATTCCTTGACTTTCCAGGTTGCTGCGAAAATGAACTGCTCATCAGTCTTTTCTTCCAGTTTCTAGTCTCAGCCTCTACCTTTTTCTTCTCTTTAAGTAATTCTTCAGCCTTGCAAGCTCGATCAACCAATACTACCATTTCTTTTAATTCAAGAATTCCAACAAATACCTTGATGTCTTCATTGAGTCCGTCTTCAAATCGTCGGCACATCTTGGCCTCTGTAGGAACATACTCTCTGGCATATTTACTTAATCGAACAAACTCTCTTTCATATTCTGTAACCGTCATATTACCTTGCTTCAACTCAAGAAATTCTTTACGCTTCTGATCAATAAATCTTTCACTAATATATTTCTTCCAAAACTCTTCTTGAAAGAATTCCTAGGTTATTCTCTCTTTCGGTACCACCGAAATCAAAGTCTTCCACCAATTATAGGCTGAATCCCTCAACAAAGATATAGCGCATTTCAAACATCCTTCAGGTGTACAAGATAATTCATCAAATACCCGGATAGAATTTTCAAGCCAGAACTCTGCTTTCTCGGCATCATCATCAATATTTGCTTTAAATTCTTTGGCCCCTTGCTTGCGGATTCTATCAACTGGAGTTCTATGAAATTTCATCAGATCCATACCTTGAGGCATCGCGGGTACAGGTTGAGGAATTGGGGGAGGTGGGGGAGGTTGTACATTTGGGTTCGTACGAACGAACTCAGTGTATCATGCACTCATCATTTGGAGAAAGGCTTCCTGATCCCTTTCTCCTCCTCCCTGACCAACAGTAGGAGGTGGATTTTTAGTCGGTGCTGCTCCTTCAGCCGGAGCTGGCGCATTACTCTCTACTTCATCTGCCACAACTGGATCGGGATCCATTTACTATAAAAAGAATCATTTAAAAAGGTCAGAAGTCGTCACACTATCACAATTTATGCATATGGCATGTATAGCAAAATCCGTACATACAACACGTAGTCCGAGAACTGACTAAACCTGCTCTGATATCACTAAATGTAACACCCTCACGCCCGAGACCATCGCCGGAGTCGAGTATGAGGTGTTACTAAGCTTAATTTAACATTTTTAGAACTTTGGATTATTTGTTTCTACATTCACAGTTTTCAAGCTACTTGCGTCACAGTCACAAGAAAAATCATATCTCGAGTTAAGAAACTCAAAATCAAGATCCGTAAATTTTCGTTGAATCTAGACTCATATACCTATCTACTAATTTTTTTCTAGAATTTTTGGTTGGGTCAATTAGTACAGTTTATTAGTTAAAGTTACCCCTGTTTCAGGACTTGACTGGACTGACCTCTGTTTACTACGAACCATATTCCTCTCTGTAAAAAATTCATATGATTATGAGATTTGTTTCTCCTGAAACTAGACTCAATAAGGATTCTGATAATATAAAACAAAACACCTAATTATATCTGTACAATTTATGGTGAATTATTAAAGTTGGAACAGGGGATCCAGAAACTGCTCTGACCCTGTTTCACTAAAATTCAAATATCTTCTAACATATAATTCCTTTACCTGTTTCATTTATTTCATGTGAAACTAGACATAATAAGCTTCAATTCATATATCATCATTAAACAATAGCAATTCAACATCAAATCACAGAATCTAGCATGTTCATAAAATCATAGGCTCAATCGAGTGAATAAAATTCCTAAAAATAGTTTGGGGATTATGTAGGGACTAATCTGAACAATTCTCAAAATTCTATGCAAAATTATAAAATAGGGGTCACACAATCATGTGGCCAGGCCATGTGAAGTGCTATATACCGCGTGGGAGGGTTACACTACTGTGTGGCATAGGCCATGTAACAGACTGTAGCTGTGTGGGAGGGTCCACACGCATGTGTGGGAAACCGTGTGGCCTTATTCCTACACACAATCACCACCGATTCACTTGGGATAGAACACACACCCTTTACCAAGAGTCTAATTGTCATTCCTTACGCTTGATTTTGGTTTAACGCACCTAAAATAGCTTTTCAAACGACATTTATAAACAAGTTAACATTGGGAATCAAGATTCATCAAGATTAATGGAAAATTTCGACAAGATCGATAAAAGATCGTTTAATTGATCAAAAGATTAGCATGGGATAGAAATTATATAAAAATTCGAGATTAATCATTGGGATTGAGATGTACTTACTAATTCTTTGGCAAATATTAAGGATGTTATTGATGAAAATTACGAAACCAGAAGGAAAATTAACGATTGAATGAAGGATTGATTTATTCGGGGAAAGCAAAATATTAAACAACAAAATATGTAAAATATGATGCAAATAAGATGATAGAAAAGAAAAGGAAAAGAAATAGAGAGAAAAGATAGCAAAATTCTAATGGGGGTTGAAAAGAAAGCATAGTCCAAGTGTGATTAGGATAGAGGGACTAAATATCTTGGATTTGGGAACCCTAAGGGGTTGCATGGTAATTTACCCTTGTTGTCGAAAATAAAAAGAAATAGAAGGTGTTTTGGGCGGCTCAAACTTGAGTATGCAAGGGAGACAAGCGTGTTAACCATTAGACCTATTTCTTATTTAGAACAGGCAATATATATTCTAGTGTAGTTTTTATCCTAATTTGCTGAAAAAAAAAAAGAAATGATAGAGGTGTAGCTTGAACCTAAAGCCTTTAGGGGAGTGTATTAACTACTAACTATCAAGTCTAATTTGTTTTTTAATTAATTATTCCAATTAACCCCCTATATTTTAAAGCGTGACAATTGTATTTTGTAAAGAACTTCAGCAACATTAACTATTTAGCTAAGTGTCTTGAAGAGAACTAAAATAATGGTACTCCCATTCAAAAAAATTGAATAATAGAAAGATGACTTAAATAATTAAAGGTGAAGTTCATTATTATGATTTTATGCATTTCAAAAATTCTGATTATCTTCTTCCTTTCATGAATCATCAATAAGATTAATTAGTTTGAAGACCAACAAAAAAGCAATAACATTATTTTAAATAAATCAGTATCTTGTGTCAATAAGCAACATGTAAATTCCTAAAAATATTTGGTATAATAAAAAAAAACATAGAGACTGATGAAATAAAACTAAAAATTTAAATAGAAAAGCAATCTAGTTTAATTGCAAGAAATTAACTTTATTTGTCAATTCGAAGACTTAAAATAACCACATAAAATTAGCATGAGAAGAGTGGATATGAAGATCTCTCGAAGACAATTATCTACATAGACCTGCTCTCTCTCTATATATATAAACCGTTAAGAAAATACAAAAAGAAAAAATTAATTAAGACTCTGTATTAAATTCGCACCTAATTAAGCTCATTTATTAATGATTTCTATCATTAACCACATTGACCGTTAAAATAATTTGAAAGACCAATAAAATAGTGACACATGGTAGCTTATGGTTTAATCTAATATTTTTTTCATAAAAATATTAAAAATCATTAAAAATATATAAAAATTAGAAAATATTAAAAATGATATAAACTTATTAAACTTATAAATATTATAAATATTATAAATATTATAAATATAAAAATCTAATAAATTATAAAAAAATTATTACATTAATAAAACTTATTTAAAATTTAAAAAAAAACTTACTAGAATTCTTAAAAAACAATAAAAATATGAAAATTGATATAAACTTTAAAAAATTATAAAAAAAAAAAATCATATAACTTGAACTAGATTGGTTAGTTTTAAATTGACAAATGCACAAGTTCAAGTAAAGCCATCAGACTAGTTGACCTAGTTACTGGCAGTTGAACTGATTTTGTACCTTTTAATATTTTTATCAAACCAAAATTTTATTTTCTAACTATTAGCATATGTCACAATGAAATATTATAACTAAGGTTTTCAAAATCAAAGAAGTGGTCGAACAGATTAGGCCACAAATTTGTCAATTTGATAGGTTTGTTCAATTCAATTAAATAAAATATTAAACAAAAAAATAAACATTTAAAAAAAATCGGTTCAACAATTTGGTTCTTAGGTCAACCGATCTAATGACTTTCTCTAGATTGATATTGTTACTGATTTCGATCTAATCAGTCCAATTGACCGAGCTGGTCCAATTCAAGTTTTTATAATTTTTATAAGTTTATATTAATTTTAATACTTTTTATGATTTTTATAGAATTTCAATACGTTTTTATAAAATTTTAAATATGTTTTATTAATTTTATAATTTATTAGATTTTTATATATTTATAATATTTATATCAAATTTCATAGTTTTTAATATTTAATCATTTATATATTATTTTGATAATTTTTTTGATTTTTTAATTTTTTTATTGAAAAAATATTAGATTAAACTAGAAGCTGCCACATGTCACTGTCTGATTGGTCCGTCAATTTATTTTAACGTCACATTATAAATCCATTGAATATGTAAATTAAATATACTTTTTAATAGATTCTTTTATGGTAATGATGTTATGACTTTAACATAAATAGAATTGAGTTGACAAAATTATTTAATTGGGAAATCAGTTTAGTTAATTAAATTAATTAAATAAATAATATTTATTTTGGGAAGTTGAAAATAAATATTGAGTTTAATTAAATTATAAAGTGTTGGATTAAAAGTCTAAAAATTACATATAATTGTATCTAATATATGAGAGACCCAATGTGCCTCGTATGATAAGTAAGGGCCAACAACCCTATTAATAGTTACTAGAGTTAGTCGCCCACCTTTCTCCTATTTGGACTAAGGGAGTGTAAGAATGGTGCTACCCAAATTTAATCAAGAAGCTACCCTATTTTTATGAATTGCATGACAGGCAGTCCTAAATTGTGTTGGAAGTTGTATAGGGTGTAAGCTAGTTCTTAGATGTCCTCTATTCTTAGCAACAACCAGGTTTTCAGCGCTTTCTCATATTATAATTTCAACGATTCCTTAAAATATGATTGTTGAAAATGTGATTAATAAAAATTTTAACTTACAATATTTAATATACATAGAAAAGTATTGATTAAAATTTTTAAAAAAATACATTATTATATTTAGTCCACTAAATATTTTCTCAAAAATATAATAATAATTTAAAAATTTACCCTTATTAAATAAAAATTATATCCATATATCTAATATTTTATAATAAAGATCAAGTGACAAAATATTAAACGTTAAAAAAACTAATTTTGATATTATGCCTTTTTTAATTTTAATAAGAATTATTAAGATTAATGGCAGTAAATATCCGACCGAAATTACAAAATAATGATTCACGTTTGAGATCAACCCATAGCTTATCTTGTATGGGTTACAGAGAAATTTGGCTTAAAAAGTTGCTTCTTCACCAAGATTGTAGCAACTGGAATATGAAATACAATTTGTGATGAATGTGGCCTATTTTCCAGGTGAAAAGAAAATAACAATGAAAATCTCAATTCGACATTGATTAGATTCCAAAATTCTGCTGGACACCCAATATAAGATCCGGAATGCTATGATGCAACTGGGGAAGCATGCCAAACACCGGTTTTCACTTGTGCCAGACACCAATATAAAGTCCAAAACTTCTATGATGCTGCAGAGAAAGTAAGCCAAACACCGGTTTTGGCCCGATCATAATCCAACTTCTTCAGTATATAGCAGTAGTTAAGCTGGACCAGATGGGAGGTGAAATTACGTTAGCTATAAAAATGCCAGCTCCTTAACTCATGTAAAACACTAAACAAACACAATGGAAACCGGGGTGCCAAAAGTAACTGTCATTAGTCTTGTACAGAACTCGAGCAAATTGACTCGATCATACCATATCTTTTTTCTCATTAAGAAAGTCAACACATACAAAACAGTCGATGGCAAAAATAGAGAAAAATGGCATTGAGCTATCAACTCTATTATCAATCCTTTGTATAGCATCTATATGCAGCATGGAAATTCAGCCAGAAACGGATCTTAATAACCTATCTTAATTACTTTCAGCAAAAATATTTCTCTGACAAAAATGGCACCATTGAAATGAATGGCGTAATGGGACCTATGTGAACAGTCAAATTATCTACAACTATGTTATCCTTTCATAGTGTCAAAACCTTTATTTGACTTGATGTTTTCCTGAATAAGGAGGTCCTATTCTAAGTTCAAAACCCCCAGCCTCCGCTTAATTATCAAAACTTATCGATAATAGAATATTCAGAGAATATAAAGTCCTAATTAGATTATTGGTAAAATTATATAAAACAGAAAATTAAGATCTAACAAATTATCAATGCTTGACTGAAAATAATTAGAGAGAGAGAGAGAGAGAGTGAGAACAAACCTCCATACGAAATAAACTCGTAGGAACGACAAGTCCAACACCTACTGAACTTCGGAGTGACTCTACGAACTTCTGAACAGAGATATTGCGATACTCATTCTCTGTTAATTTAGCAACATTACCAGCACATGCAAACACATGAGCATGGATTCCCTTTTCTCTAAACCACCTAAATGGAAGATCGAAAGAAAGGTCTGCCAAAGCACTAACAGCAAGGTCTCCTCCAAGAAAATCCACACCAGAAGGATCAGCATTTTCATTGTTAACCTGTCTTTTTGGTTCTGTCGGTCCCAATCCCCTTGTCTTAAATCCCCACAATGCTGTCGGCCCTCCTAAAGCACAAACCGGAGATATGTTGCCACCTAAGAAGAATCTTTCTGGCAAAGATGATGGCCTACTTGAGAACCCATTCCCCCATGGAAAGACAACACCGCCAGAAACCCCAAAATTAAGGGCAGCATGATAAAATCCAAGAGGAACAACGTAACGAAGATCAAACTCCTGTCATAAATTTCAATGAAAAGAAAAAAATATGACAAACAGCAATGCTGACAAACAAGTTCAAATGCGTGATTGAGAGACAAAATCAAGAACGCTTAGGAGGTAAACAAAAAGCATGCATAATTCATACCTGCCGCAGAAACCGTAAGCTTCGACTATCAGGTGTGAGGCCACCGATTTGAGTAGTAGAAACAAAAGCATAACCTCGGGTTGGTCGCATTGTTGAATTTCTCCTATCAAATTTAAAGGTATATTTCAAAGAAGAAAGTAAATTATGGCCAAGCTGCCTCCTTATGGACCTCGATGACATTTGTGATGGATCTGTCAAGGTACGCCACGCAAGATTATATGCTAAATCATGATATGGAGTAGAAAATAATCCAAGAGAAAGGCCCATCGATCGCTCTTTGTAAGAAGAAAACTTTAGCCAGTCTTGGGATAGCAAGTATGCTCGTGCTGTGACAGGTGTTACCAGTCCTTTAAATCTCGGCAAAAAAACACCAGCGCTCAACTCAGCTGAGTGATCGTAGCCATATGCCAATGAACCATCCCAAAGATCCCCATAACCAAAGAAGTTTTTGTACTTGAGAGATCCTTCCACTGTGGAAGATCTAGCCTACAACAGCATTGTACAACTTTAAAACAGAATTCCAGGTATCATACTTATAAATTCACAGAAAATGAGTGCTCAAAGTGTAGGAGAAACAGAACTTTCCAATTCAAAACTAGTACAAACATTACGATCACGCATATGTCATTAGTTTATTTTCTATATTACATTTTGTTGGTCACATGTAGTGACCAAATGCATAACTAAATAGCCTATGAAAGCAAATCTATAACATAAGATGCATGTGCATAAATGTCATACAAATGGAACAAAATGCACCTTCATTCTGACCCTGGAAACACTTATCTGACATCTACATATATGCAGCCTTACTCAATGGGCATCGTTTCTAGTCTTTTATCCATCTAAATCTTTAATAAAGATAAAAACTCCAGCAAATCCACTAACTCGCAATATTCTCATTCATTAGCATTGTCATTATTCCTTATACTACGGTCAGCTTAAACAAAAGAGTTCCTCTCCACAAAATCAAATCATCTACATTGTTCCGACTCTTCATTTCTCTTTAACTACCTACATCTGCCCGGCATGTATCTAGACAGAGGTATGAGATATGATCCTCCAAATACATACCCTGTCCGACATGAAAACTTCAGAGAATTGAACAATACATGTACCCGAAACATACTCATACCTGACACTCATGCACGAGTAACATAACTAATTACCACATTACACTAAATAAATTCAGTTATCACAGACTCAAACCTAGTTCCACATTCCAACTACTCATACACTAAACTCATGTATATAAAAACCCACATTGCAACAATTTCCCCAAATTTCTCAGTAACCAAAACATATATAAGTCAAAACAAGCAAATTAGAGAAGAAAAAAAAATAAAGCTTCAAAAAATCAGGTTGAAAAGAAAATCACCTCCGCTTTCGTATAAGCTCCAATCTGTCCCGAAAGCGGGCTGGCTGTCTCAACAACCTCGATAATCACGTTAGCAGTTCCAGGAAGTTCCGGCGGGCCGGAATCGAGCGTGATTTTCACGGAATCAAATATGTCAAGTGCTTGGAGCCGCAAATTCACTATCTGTGACGCTTTTAAGAGCTCTTGCATCGAGCCAACGTTGTTCAACACCTCCGTCTCGGCTTCAATGACGTGGTCCTTGGTTTTCGTGTTCCCTTTGATGATCACGTCGTGGACTCGGACCGAAACCGGACCGCTTTGCAATCGCTGGAGCAGCGAGTCCATTTTGAGTTTTTCCGAACGGAACTGAGCCTCTCGAGATTGAGGTTTAGGGCGGTTCGTCTCTCCAAATACCTCGCCTTTTGCGTCCTCATCATCGAATTCGACATCGTTCTCCTCCTCCTCGTCGTCTTCTTCTTCGTCGATGTCATCGGTGTTGAAGGGTTTTGGGTGTTCCGGGTCAGGTTTCGATTTAGGTGGAGTCACGTCGGGTAGATAATCGGGGTTTGACATTGTAAACGGAAAATAAGGGAAATCGCAATTGAAGACAGTGAAGTAAGGAGGCGGGCGGCGGTGCCAGGGGTTTTTGATGTTAAAGGTTTATTCAGGAAGTCATTTTTTGCTAAAATACCCTTTTACTGTTTATTATTTACTTCATTATCACTAATATCTTTGTTGTTGGCTGATTTGATTTAGCATTTCGAGAAATTATCTCATTTATCAATAGAATAATAAAAATATATTTGCATTAATTTATAAAATTATTATCCATATGTACATATAAATCAATAATTTCAGTGCACCATTTTTTGACTTTGTTATTTTATATTTAATATTATTAACTTGTTACATTTAGTATTTAATATTTAATTATTTTTAGAATATTATATTCTTAATTATAATAATTAATATAAAATAATATTTTTATTTGAATTATTGAATATAATTAAAATATATTAATTTACCAATTCAAATATTATAATAGAAAATTGTTAAATAATAATTAAAATATTTTTAACATATTCAACGTACAATATAAATTTACTTGTGTAATTAATACAAAAAATATTATTCAAAATAATAATTAATTAATTTAAATAAATTTAATATTAATTACGATAGTTAAGATGTATAAAATTCTTTTCAAATAATAACTTTATTTTACATAAATAAAATTAACACAACTTTTGTTGACCTCAAAAAGTTTAAACTAATGGTTTAAAATTATAATTATAACTCCTAGCACAACTCTTTTTAATTAATAATTATAATTTAAATTCTAATTATTTTTAAATGTACAAATATTATAATTTCTATTAAATTTTAAATATATAAGTATTACAATTTCTATTTTATTTCAATTTTTTAAATTAATAATTTTAAATTAAATATTATAATTATTTTTAAATGTAAATTTAATAATATGATGAAAAATAAGGGTATTATTATCAATTTTAAACTTATGCTTTTATATATTGTAGCTTTTAATGTCACATGCGTTGCATGTGATTTTACTCGTTTAATAATTTAATTAGTTTTTTTTAAAATTTTGTACTTTGCAATAATTAGCATAAAATAGCGTTTCTTATTTCAATTATTGAATATAACTAAAATATATTAATTTATCAATTTTAATTTTTTAAAATAAAATCAACACAACTTTGTTTATGTCAAATTTTTTAACTAATAATGGTAAATTATAATTATAGCCAGTATGGTTTTCAACCCATGCTTTGTGTAGGGTTAATTATTTTTGGACTAAATAGTTAAATTTTAAAGGTCACAATATGCTCTAAGTTTCTATACTCTTTATATATTTGAAATTTAGTGTTCGTCTTTTTATTTTTAAGAATTTAGTTTTTCTATTTTTTGAATTTAAAAATTCAAGTCCAATTGTTATCATCATTAAAATGCTTCTCTTAAATTTGTTGGTGCGACATTCTAAATTTTTTTTTTTTTAAATACTCACTTAATAATCATTTCACAAAAAATGGCATTATAATGGAATTAAATTTAACAAAAAAAATTAACAATGTTAATGGTTCTTTAAATTTACATCAACATTTTAATTAGAAGAAAATATTTAGATTAACTAATAGCACTATAAACGTTGAAGTACCAAATTATATAAAATATTCAAATATAAAGATCAAATCTCAAATTTTGATATGGTATAGAGACTGGAATTAAAATTGATCTTGAACTATTTTTATATAATTAAAAAGTAGAGAGATCAAAATTAAAAATTAACCATTATTGTTAACAATGTAAAAATAAAAAAGAGTAAGTTGGGTGTCAAATAAGGAAAGCCTAATGCCTTCCTTTTATATATATATAGTAGTATAGATTATAATTATCACAACTTTTTTTTCTATATTTTATATTTAGAGTTCCATTTAAGTAATAATTTTGTTTTAAAATTAGTAGAATTTTGTTTAATTAATAATTAGCAAAACTAATTAGACTGACTGTACATCAGATAAGATTCAAGTAGAATAGATCCTAAGTTAATTTATCATTGTGGCATTCATAGTGTGTTATACATTAATCTTGAGTGGATAATATACTATGTATGTGTGACTCGTATACTTGGATGTAAGTAAAATCTTGTGTTCAAATAGATAATGAATCAAAAGCTTGTGCGTTGAGTATATGGCTTCTGCAGCATGTAGCATCATCCATGATAGTGAAATTCATAACCTAACTAATGAGTAAATGATATCATTTCATTGGCATTATATGATAGATGAAAAGTAAACGTGGCCACATACCGTTTGTCTTTGTGATAAAGTACTTGATTACTATTCTATAGTAATTGATTTTTCATAAAGAAAGATGTAATAGTTACCATGAGATAAAATAGGATTATATTAGGATAACAGATTTATTTCAAAGAGATTAAGGATATCCTATGAATGTAACACATTTATGACAAGGTCATTGGACGCACACTTATTAAAGTAGCTTTCATAATTGTATGTAATTAGGGAGAGCTTACTCACAATAATATAGTGGAATGACTTCGTGACTAAATAAATTTATAATAAATAGGCAAAAAGTTAGATCTTAATTATAAATTATTTAAGTCATAATTATATATGTCCAATCGGTCCTTCCGTTAGCTCGTTAAAATAAAAAATGAATTGCATATAAAACCAAATGAACATTAATGAATGAGAATGACAAAGTTAGAGAAATGGGTCACATTCACAAATGAATGTGTTTTCCCACTAAGTATAGAAATGACTTTAGAATTAATTTAAGGTTTTAAAATTATTATTTAATTAATTATAACTAAATAATTGGAGTTCGAAAATAGAATTAAATTAATTCGTCATTATAAATCCATTGACTATGAAAATTAAACATATTTTTTCATACATATTTTTAAAGTAAAGTTGTCATAACTTTAATGAAATTAAAATTGAGTTAAAAAACTATTCAATTAGGAAATTAAATTTAGCTAATTTAATTAATTAAATCAGTTAAATAATTAATATTTATTTTGAGAATGGAAAATAAATGTTGGGTTTGATTAAATTAGCGCATAAAATTGGACTCCGTACAAGAGAGACCCAAGTCCCCTCATATGATAAGTAAGGGGTAACAACTCTAGTAATATTTACTAGGGAATGTTGCCCATATCTCTCCTAGTTGGATTAGGATAGTATTTTCTATTAAATAAATATTATTTGTATAATTCTTATTCAACTAGGATTCTCTCATATCTTTATAAATGTATGACATTAGTAGAGTTATTTACACAAGTTTTCATATATTGCTATTCCGCAGAAAGTAGTGAGAATTTATTTTCTTAAAATTACTTTCCTACTAAAGTAATAAAACCGTTTCTTGATTCTGTGTTTGGTTCATGTTGCTTGAGCTCACACTCAGTGCAATTTAGGGTACGAGGATATCTGAGAAGGTCGTTCAGTTAAAATTAAAAAATGATTCAAATCCATCTTGCATAAAACACAAGTATTTTCCTGATAAAATCTTATTATTATAAGTTTTTAAACTTATATTAGTACCGTAAACCATTTTCTTAACTGGATTTTTTGAACATAAATCACCCCTCTCTTTTTTACTTTGCTATTTCTTCTTTTGTTTTATAGTTTTCCACCGGTTTCATAAGATGGGCCCAAAATTGGTTGCAAAGAGGTTTTGGGTTCATGATTTTATACATGTTTGTAGGTTGTTAGATATGTGAGTTTAGGGTATTGTGAATTTGGTTTAGGTTAGGATTTGGGAAGGGTTGAGTGATCAGAGCAAACCACTAACGATTCCGGCCAAGTTGGGTAAGGAAGAAAATGAGTTGGGTAAGGAAGAAAATGAGGAAAAAGGACGAGAAAGAGAATAGAAAAAAAAAAGAAAGAAGAAAAGGTTAAGGATGAAAAGAATAATAGAATAAAGAAACAAAATTTAAAGAAAATGAAAAAAATTGTGAAAATTTTAAGTCAGTATTTAGCTGTCATGACTTGTTTGATCAATTTTGTAACATCTTGATTTTTAGTGGTGTTAGAAATGGTGGTTTTGAAATCTTATCTTAAGATGATCGAGTCTGTAAATATTATTAATTAATATTTACGAGTTAATTAAAATATTTCATTGAATTTTGGTTTGGTGAAAATTGACAATTAGATAATTAGTTACGTACAAGTGTACTGACCCTAAAGTTAGTGGTGTCAAAAAATGAGATATCGAGACCTTACTTTCATAAACCGAGTTTGAAAATGTTTTTATTAAAATATTTATCAAAAGTGATTATATGGATAAATTGAATTTCGGATAGGGAATTTTACTAAATTCATGATTAATTAAAGTATAAGGAGTAAATCATAAAAATGAAAAAAGTTAATCATTATTAAATTTTGTTAATTTAAATGCTTAATTAATAATTGTTCAAGGATTTAGGTGGCAATTTAGCTAAAATTAAAAGAGTGGGACGGTTAGTGCTTGTCCTAAATAATTACATGTTAAAATATGTTAATAATGAAATAGATATAAGTAAAACATAAAAAGAAAAGCATGTCAGGTCATCTTCAACCCTTTTACCTTCTTTTCATCGTTCGAACATCCAAAGAAAAAGAGAAGCCATTGTTTTCATTCTTAGAAGTTCGGCTCTTGCATGTAAGTGATTTTGGAACCGTTTATCCGTAAATTTTATATTTTTGAAATCGTTGTAATTTAATTTAGCTAACCTGGGTATTAAATTATAAAATTGTTAAAGTTTTAAAAGTTTTCCATTGATGAATTTTGAAGCTTTTGATGTTTAGTGGTAGAATTTGAAGCTTAGATATGTAATAGGGTTAATTTGTAAAGTGAAATTTGTTAGTTTTGAGTTTAGGGTTAAAATGAAAATATTTTAAAATTGACATGAAATTTTTGTAATTATTGAATTTAGAGGGCTATACAATGATGTTATTGAAATTGGAGTGAAAAATGAGGCTTAAATGTGAAAATTATTATAGTTTTGATTTTAAGGATTAAATTGAATAAAATATAAAATTTTAAGAAAATTATGTAAAATAAAATTAAGTTGTCATATGCCTTGAATAGGATATTATAAAGTAAATGGCACTGTTAATTGGCAATAAATTATTATAGATCGAGATTTAAATTAATTGAAAGTTAATCGAGAAATATGAGAGAGTATAGATTAGTCCATGACACTTTGTAGTTGTCGTTTTCCAGGTAAGTTCGTATGGACTTACTTTATTAATTTTTTTTATATATTTGTATTATTTTATTTTACTGTTAGTTGGAAATGTTATATATATACAAAGTTTTTGGCATCAAATGGATTAAATCGTAAAATATGAAATATATGATAAATATGAATAAATGTATGGTAATGAATGATCGTGAAATTGTTGTATAAATGAATGATGTGTATATGATGTATTACACGATTTAAAATATGTTTTGATTGTTTTTGAAATATGAAAAACATGTATACGACTATAGAGATTGAATTAGTATAAGTACGATAATAATAACTAGTGAAATAAATAGTTATTTGGAGTGGAAGATTCATGGATTGTTAATTGAATCATGTTACATGTATA
Source organism: Gossypium longicalyx (assembly GCA_025698465.1). Lineage (NCBI taxonomy): Eukaryota > Viridiplantae > Streptophyta > Magnoliopsida > Malvales > Malvaceae > Gossypium > Gossypium longicalyx. The sequence goes on along the minus strand of CM047000.1, from coordinate 92,916,900 downwards.
TGGCAATGTTATGATAGTTAGAAGGTTGGAAATAGATTTGTGGCCCGAGAGAACTTAGTAAACAATTAGGCTATATATATATAATAGGTACTATGTACTGGTGTTGGCTATCATGCCATATGCATACAACAAGTACTATGTACCGGCATCGATTTTCATGTCATATAAATACATGTACTATGTATCGGTGTTGGCTATCATGTCATATACATACAAGTATTATGTATCGGTGTCAACTTTCATGTCATATACATATAGTAGGTACTATGTACCGGTGTTGGCTTTCATGCCATATAAATATAGGAGGTACTATGTATTGGTGTTAGTTATCTTATCGATGATTGAGATACCGCATGTGTTGCAAACTCTCCCAAGCTCGTGAGAGCAATTTAAGTCTCATCTATCCAAGATTATTTTATTATAGTTCTCAAAGCAAAAATGTTTAACAAAATAGAAAGGTAATGAATAAAAAAGATGTTATTTACAATGTTGTATGATGAGCTTGTATTGAATGGTATGATTATTTGTGTATGAATAAAATCATATGACATTTGATATGATGTATTTATGTAATGCACTAATCATGGGATTTGTGGCGTAAATTGTATAAGGATGTCAAGGTTTATAACATGCTTTGTGCCATATGTTTCAATTATTTATATTGTTTAATATCAAGGTAAGTTAAGTTAAATTTCTATACGGATTTACTAAGTATTAGTGTAATAGCCTAAATTTTCAGTGGTGTCGGAACAGTGATTCGAGATCACTAAATCCGACAAATGAGTAGAAAAATATTAATAATTTAGTGAATATAAGTTAAATGTGAAATTAGGAAAATTTTTGAAATAGCGAATAGTGTACTAGAAATAAATGTTTAAAAAAAATTAAAATTATAATCGAAAATGAGGTATCGAGAGTTTGAAAATTTTAAAACGAGTCATAAATATTTTTATAAATATTTATGGAATGTTGATAAGTTAGTATTAAAGTTTTGTCAAGAAATTTTAAAGTTAGATAGTTAATTGAATAAAAGGACTAAATTGTAACAAATGTAAAATTATGAGGAATGATTAAATAGCTTAAATGATAAAAGAAAGAGGATTTAAAAGGCAAATAGACCCAAGGTCTATTTGGGCTGGACGGCAAGGGGCTTGAAATCAGCAGGAAAATTGATGAATTAAGGGCAAATTTGGAATATTGTAAAATTTACTTAATAAAGCTAAGACTAAAGTGGAATTATCTAGATTTCTCTTTATTTTTCTGCATTCTCATCAGCAAAAACACCATAGAAGGGTTTTCTTAAGCTGGTTTTTCATATTTTTACTGCAAATCAAGAAATCGAGGATAAACGAGGAAAAGAGAAAATTCCGGAATAGTTCCAGAAATCTCTACAACTACTGCAAATTGTTCTGGTTACAAAATTGAACTGAGTATTTCAGAGGAACGGAACGCAGGAAATGAGTACGATCGTTCGGTGAAAAAGATGAATTGACGGTAAATTACCCAAGTAAACCGAGATTCAGCATTTGTTGCGAACTCTCGTGTTTGCTTTCTGTTTAGCTCTTACGAGCTTCTGTTAACTCATATGAGTTTCAGTTAACCCTTTTGGGGTTTCAATTCAGCTCTGGTGAGCTTCAGTTAGCCTTCGGGCTTCCGTTTAGCACTTATGTGCTTCTGTTAGACTTCGGGCTTCAGATCACAATGTACTCAAATCCGTAAGTCATTCTTTAAATTGACAAGTTGGTAAGTCATAATTGTAACATGTAGAAAAAGAAATGTAAATAATGTTATCATTATTTTTGAGCTCAATTAAATAAATTATTTTTAAAATGAGATTATGACTTACAGGATGAAAGTAACTTACTTGAAATGTCCATATGATTTGAATTTTGGAAACTAATATTGGTAAGGCTTATGGTTAAAGCTGACGAACTTACTAAGCTATAGTTAGCTTACTTGTAATGTTTATTGCTCTTTGTAGATTAACGGGAGGGTCAGAGGATCGGATCATCACGCTCAAGTCACACTATCTCGATTTTCCGGTAGATTTTGTTATAAATACTTTAAATGGTTTATATGGCATGTATAGGAGCTTATGTGACTATGTTTTGTATCAACTCATGAATATATTAGTTAAGTTAATATAAGTTGATATATGATATGAATGACAATTAATTAAGATGTTTAAATACTACTTGAAAGTATGAATGGATATAATGTTAGATAAAATAAGGATTAGTGATATTGTTATGAGACAAAAGTGATTTGGATGAAGATTGTATTTGTTGAGTTGTTGTTATGTTGAGTTAGTTGCAAATTTGAAATTGCAGGAAAGGTTAGATGTTTCTAAAGGGGTTATATTGAATTTTTTTTAAAATAAAATAATAATTATTATATTACGAAAAATCTTCGGAGTACTTGAATAAGTCCCTATTTAATTATAATACGTGATTTAGGCCTCGAAGGTTCATAAAAGAGGTTTAATGATTTAATTTTAATATATTTGTTGTTTATTCACGAATTACTTATTAACCAATATGTTCGGTAACGCCTCGTAACCGTATTCCTGCGACGGTTTGGGATTAGGGGGTGTTACAATTAGTATGCTTATATTGCTTATCCTTGTAGACCAACAGTTCAGATCTAGTGGATCGGATCACACCAAAGCTCACACTAACCGTCTCAAGTTTCGGTAAACTTTGGTTCATTTTAGCTCGATTATATATGACATGTACATAAGTGTCATTGTGTATGTATGTTGATTTTGAGACATGTTGCTTTGGTCTCTATATGAAATTTTAGCGTTGGGATAAATGTAAACTATATGCATGAATGTGTGTATTTCATGTTTTGATCATGTTATTCTTAATGGTTAAAATGGCATTTTGTTATGAATATGGTATGACTGGACATGAATGTGCTAAAAGGCAAATGGTATTTATAGGTAGTTTTAGCCTAAATTGACATGAATTGAAGGAATGAATGGAATTTTTGTATTTTAGGTACCAATTGGATGTTTTTGTGTAGGTTTGAGTAAAGATTAAGTGCATTAGTTGATGTGTTATAAGATTGAATTGAATCATGTACAAAATGTCATGTTTATGTATCACACGATCTGGCACATGACCGTGTGTCCACACGGATTGGTGACATAACTGTGTGACCACTGAAAGTAGAATATATTAAAAACCACATGGTTTATGATTGTTACACGGTCAGGTCATATGGTCGTGTGATATGCACGGGTTGAGACACGGTCGTGTGACATGATCATGTGACTATTGAAGCATGAAAAATTAATTCCATACGGGCACAATAAGTTACACAGCCTGGGCACACGGTCATGTGACTCATGTTTGCAAAAATTTCCATTAATTTTGAAAAAGTTTCAGATTGATCCTTAATTGTTCTCGGGTCAACTTAAGAACTTTCGTAAGCTTGATTGAGACTCAGTTTAATTTGTAAATCATATTATGCATGGATTATGAAATGTTGTATTGTTTAATTGAATTTTAAAGCCTATATTGAATGTGATCTACTTCGATAATTGTTGTAGCATTTCGTAGCTTGGGTCCGACGATCGGATTGGGTACGGAATGTTACAAATTTCCTTTATCAGCAATAACCAAATTAATATTGAATGTGGGAAAGTTACTTTCTCATTTTTTATCATGAGAAAGTTCAAAACAAAAGAAAATTATTTTGACACGTCAAACATTAAATAACTTTCTAAGTGATTAAATTCTGAAGAAAAATTTCATTTTCCATCCTACCACACAAAAAGTTTCAATGGATAATTCATAGTTGTGCCTCTTGTATGTGTGTCCAGATCTGATTAGTAGGCCGCTTGTCATCTCTTTCGAGCTTTCCCACTTTACTTAGAAGCGAGTTATATGCAATATACAAGAGGAAGCCAAGTAGCCAACACCATCCTATTAGCGAGTGATGAACAATAAACGTTACTATTTGTTTACTTGAATTATATTTGATTTGCTAACAATCATATAAAGGTAAAACAGATGAAGAAGTTGCTTCAAAATTGATATAGAAAATAAAATTAAAGCTAACAATGGGCAAATCAGAACAAATAGACACCAATAGGCTTGCAAATTATGCTTTTTCTTTTCCATTTTGCGTATTTTCACGCTGAAATCCAGAACGAAGATTTTCCTGGATTTCCTCTCTTTCTTGAGTGTATATATATGTATGTATGTATCAGTGTGTGTATGTATATACAACAGATTTTCCATTCACCTAACCTAAATACGTGCAACCTTCGTTTTGCCTTTTCACCTATATAAGATATGGAAAAACATCAAAGTTTCATTCTTATAACTTCAACTTCATCCCCTAGCTTGCTTCTGTGGACATAATCTCCAGCTCCGCCCACCAAAGAGGAGAAACTTTCGGGATTGCACCTTCAGGTGTAATTGCAGTGATCTCTCTCAATCTTGCACCGACTTCTCTCATATCTGGTCTTTGTTGAGGTTCAGGGTGGACACAAGATTTGATCACCTCTCCGATTTTCTCAACTTGATCTGCATCGAAAGAGCTTAGAGTTGGATCAACCATCTGCATGAGTGGTTGATCCCTTCTTAAATAGTCCGATGCCCAGTCGTTGAGCAAACCATTGCCATCCACCAAGTAAGGCATCCTCCCGGTTAAGATTTCGAATAATAATACCCCAAAGCTATAAACATTACTTTCTAGCCTTGATAATGTTGGTGTATCTGAATGGTATTTTCTATCAGTTTCACTCTCAGCTGCAGTTATCTCGTTCCAGGAGAACGGATCATAGACTTTGGCCGCGTAGTCTTCGGTGAGATTGACAGCAGCTGATGACAAGTTGGTATGCGGTATGGGAGGGTTCAGCTGGTGCATATGCTCTAGGCAGGAAGCCATGCCCACCATAATTCTTAACCTGGTCGTCCAGTCCAAGTGCTCGGATTCTTTAACTGCAATATCATTCCAAATACATGGGAAAACTTAGGAAAAACTGAACATATCATGATGTTCTTATTCCATGTTATGTAGAAATACATCTGAGAAACAAGAGTTAGGTGCTTAACTGTGTAAATGCTCAAAGAGTGTTCCATTCGGAGCATATTCAAAAACCATCATCCTCGTAAAAGGCTCGTCTTCCTCACAATATCCAACTAGGTTGACGAAGTTTTTATGGTTCACCTTAGATAATGTTTCAATCTGAAATTATAAAACTAGATATAGTTAGACAAACCAATAAGAACACTCCAAGTAAAGCAAGACAGCAATGTCCGAGGCATAGAGAGAGAGAGAGACATGAGTATGGAGATATGATCTTTCCACTCGAATCCTAGTAACAGAGAAGGATGTTTTCAGTACAATACCTTGTTTCTGAACTGTGCTTCTAAATTCTTTGACCAATCTTTGGCAAATTTCACAGGGATGTAGGCCACGGATATTTCAATCCCACTAGACAGTGTCCCTTTGTACACAGTGCCAACTGTTGAAGAACTAATCACATTGCTGAAATCTTCGCAGGCTGCTTCCAGCTCTGATCTCTTCAGCTTTGGTACACCTGAAATGCAACATGAATTCAGGTACAATGTGTTGGATACAAATATGTGCTCGATTATTTCCAATTTATTCCAAATTTATTCAGGTACATCACGAGTCTTTAAGAAAAATGAAGAATTGAGGCAGCAACATGACAGAAGAATTACCGGTTACAAATGCTTTCTGAAGCTGTCCGCTTAGCCCAGTAGACCAAGGTTTCACAGCAGATACCTTAGAAGTTTTAAAGAGATAGGCAATGACTATTAATATTAGAAGGAATACACCACCCCCTATGGCTCCAGCCAGTATTGCGGGTCGATGATCTGAACCCGAATTAATAGGATTGTTTCCTGAAGGTGATGGAGCCGAAGCATTTGGGATTGATGGAGACGGAGACGGAGACAGAGACGGAGACGGAGACGGAGACGGAGACGGAGACGGAGACGGAGACGGAGACGGAGACGGAGACGGAGAAGCAGTCGGAGAGGAAGATCGGTTAACCTGAGCATCTCTTCTGAATGTAGGATTCCTGGAAGGTTCAGCGGATACAGGAGTAGGAACTCGAGGTGAAGGACGAGGAGACAAAGATATGTTGTTTAAGTTTATAGAGGGTGGCCTTGCTTGAAGCAGTCTCCTTCGCATTGCATCTTCAGATTGGCCAACATTCCTAACAGAGAATATAAAGATAAAGATAAAGAAGGATTAAACACAATCATAAAGAAAAAGACAAAGTAATAAAGCTAAAGGATGAAAATTTTCATGAAAATTACATCTATTTGATCCAGACAAAATATTCTTTATGTTTTAATTTTGTTTTTGGAATAACATATTTACAACACTTCACATATAACTTTCACAGCACAAAAAGGTCCATCCTGGACATGACCTTAGTTGATTGATGCAATTACTCTTAAATTATGTTATTCAGTGAGTATCGGATGTGAATACATATCTTTGCTTTTTCATGTATTTGTAATATGTTTGGAGGGTTATATCCCATGTCGTCAAACATGAATATTTGGACGTCGATACTTAAAACAAAATAAAGAGTCGAAACAACATCAAATTGTATAAGAATGGCTTCTATTGGAAATATGATGGCATACCATGTATTGATATTTTGCTTGCAAGATAATTTAGCAGCCTTAGATAGTTGGTTTTCATCCACTTGAGTTTCTGAAAGCTTCTGAAGTTGATAAATCTCAGGAGATAAACTATTGAGGAGCTCATTATTGTCAAGTAAACTGCAAACATAAGCATAAATTAAGTTATTATACTAGGTGATAGAGAAAGAAAAGAAAAAGCTTCCGAATGAAAACAGATTCGGATTGGAATATGACAGAAAATGTAGATATCCAACCCGTTATCGTCCCTGGACACTGTCGACTTACAGGATCGTCAGTGACAAATTGTTTCCAAGTTCGGGCGGAATCGGTTCACTGAAGTTATTGTATCCCAAGTCCAACACCTCTAGTTCCTCGAGTCCTCCGATGCCTTGGGGGATAATTCCAGTAAAAGAGTTGTTCCGCAAAATACTGTAGAGGAAACGACGGTATTAGAATGACTATAAACTTGTGGATGAGACGAGTATATTCATTTAAAGAAAAGATTTTCATGTATTTTAAGATCTCATAGAAGATCTATCGGATTCCAACATAAAATTTCAAAAAAAATGAAAAATGGAAGCAACATAGATGTGAACAAAAGGATAACCAAATCATAGTCACTTACATGGACTTAATATGAGCAAGAGATCCAAGTTCAGGTGCCAATGTTCCTTCAAGACAAAGATCCTTCAAGTTCCTGCATTTTATTCATTCCATCGAAATTTAGAACAAATTAAAGGAAATAAGTAATCAAAACTTCAATATACTAAATATGAAAGTCTCAAATTTGCAAAACTTGAAAGAAAATATTTCTGTTTGAATAATCATATCCTCAAAGCTAACATCTCCAGAAAAAAAAAATACTGAGCACTCAAGATTACAATTCATTTTCCTTTCTTTTCTCAGCAGCCAAACAGCACAAATCAAAAGAGCAAGAAAAAGTAAGACATAGAAAAGGAGAAAACTTACAAAACAACAACTTTGCCATCAGAACACTCGACACCAAACCAAGAACAATGGTCAAACTCTCCATCTTCTTCTTTCCAATTCGACAATGAACAAAAAGGATCATTCACAACTCTATCTTTTAACCTCAACAACGCCAATCCTGCATAATATCCATTACAAATCATATATTTTCCTTCACTTTCCCAGCAAACAAACAAAATCCAAAACTTCAAAAAAGAAAAAAAAAAAAAAAAAAAAAAAAGCTTACCTTCTTCATTCAATGACCAACAAACCAAAGTTTGACATAACAAAAACAGCAAGACACCAACTCCGAAACCTTGTTTTAATCTTATAAACTTCCAGTTCTTGTCCATGATCATCGTCTTCCTTTTTATTCTTCTTCTTTTGATCAAATCTTAACCCAAAAAAGGAACCCAGAAATGTTTCACTGAGTTGAAAGAGAAGACGCCGCTGAGTCAGACGCTGAATACAACACGATAAGATCAATTTAGACTTCAGAATTCAGATGATTTTTCCTCTCCCTTTTTTTTTTTAAAATTTATTTGTTTTGGGTTTGAAAACGCGTACACTCAAAAAGGCTGAACTTTGCAAACAACCTTTTAAAGCTTTTGGCTTTATCGATTTGAATTTTCGGGTTTTTTTTTTTTTTTTCAGTTTTTCTTTATCGCGGTAAAATTAATAATTGCAAATCTTTTGGGATAAATTAACTAAAAGTGCCGGTTTTTTAAAAATATTTTACGGATTAGTCCTATTTGGGAGAGAACGAGAAAACGCATTTAACTAGACATGCTTTTAATTTTGGTCAGATAGTTAAATGTTAGAATTTTTATAATTGAGTTCCGGATTCAATTCTTCTCCTCCTATACACATTTTTATTTTTTATTTCATGTTAATTCAAGCTTTTTAAATTTTTAAATTTTTTTTTAACATACTAGTTCCTTTGTTAGATGGTTTGATAGTTACAATTACATCCTTAAACCTCAGGTTTGATTAATTTCCTATTCACATTTGTATTTTTATTTCATGTTGCTTCAAATTTTTTTAATTAATATTTTTAACATATTAGCTCATTTCATTAGATGGTTAAATAATTACGATTAAATTAATATTTTTAATTAAAATTTTTTAATGAAATAAAAAAATACATTAATATGTTTATAAAAATAATAGAATCTGAGACTTAAGATGTAATCGTAATTATCTAACTATCTAACAAAAAGAGCTAATATGTTAAAAATATAAATAAAAAATAAAAAATGAAGCAACATGAAAAAAAATACAAATATGAGTAAGAAAGTCGAACCCAAAACTCAAAGATGTAATTACAATTATCTAATCATCTAACAAAGAAACTAATATGTTAAAAAATATTAATTAAAATTTTAAAAAACTTGAAGCAAAATGAAATAAAAATATACAAATATGAGTACGAGAAAAATTGAGCTCGGGATTCAAATATAAAAATACTAATATTTAACCATCTAACCAAAGCTAAAAGCACATTTAATTAAACACATTTTTCTCATTTTCTTTCCAAAATCGACATATTCAGCTAAATTCAAAAAATGGCTTAATCTGTTAAATATTTTTAAAAAACACGGCATTTTAGTTATTTTACCTAGTCTTTTGCCCCTGGCTCACGACTAGGGTAAATGAAAACTGACGTAAAATAGAGGGCGGCGCCGCCGGAGAGTTGCGTTTTTGTTATTTTCTTTGCTTATAATTATATTGTGTGTTATATTTATACAATTTTTTGTATGATAATAACTCTTAGAAATTTGAGAATTATGTGTAGTTTAGAATTGTATAAATTTTATTATTTTTGTAATTCATATAATTTCTATATTATATGTCATATTATAAGATGTTTTATTACTTTAAATACTGCAAAAGTCTATAAATTATTTTTTTAATAATTTTTACACTAAAATTGTTTCTACTTACATATCTTACTAGGAATTTTGCTTCTACTTAAAGTCCACTAAATTATTAGTAAGTGTTCGTTTTGATTATTTTAATTCAAAAAATTATAAAATAGTCACTAAAGTATTCGAAAGTTTTTATTCAAGTCACTGAGCTATTAAGTTTAGTTTTTGAAAAAAGTTTGGTTAGCGAATTTCAAGCAACGATTCGATAATCAATACGGTAAATTAGTACCCATCGACGAACCTTAAATCCAAGTCGATCTGAAGATCAGTGTCGAAAATCAAAGAAAAAAATTGTTTAGATTTTAGAATTAAATTTATTAATTTTTATTTTTTGAATTTAGTTTAAAAAAATAGAAGAATTAAATTCTAAAAAAATTACATGAATTAAATTTTAAATTTATAGAAAATTTATGTGATATTTTAATTTTTTAAAATATATTTTATTTCTTTTTAAATTAATTTTTATATGAAAGATTAGAAAAAGAAGGTCGTATGTATTGACTGAGACATTTTTGGTATTTTCTTAGAACAGGGTTAGGTGGGTCCAAAGCTGACTTGGCATTTACTTGATTTTATTTATTTATTGTGGACTGTGGTAGGTTTAAAGGGCCTTTTTTTTTAGTGACTTTCTTTGATGTTTCCTCCTACTGTCTTGATTGAATATAGAAAATTCAGTGTGCAACAAAATGTTTTTTTTATTGTTAATGTAAAAGATTTCCAATAATGTTAATTTTATAAAGGGAAAAAAATAAAATTCCGCATGGTTTTTTAATTTTATAAAAAAATTATTTTGCAAAACATAAATAAAAAAATAAAATGAGAGAGTTGCAATACGATGACATTTCAGGAGATCATTGATTTTAGTATTATTCTCATTTAAGAACATTTAACTGTAGAATTTTGATGGGATCCAATGTATTAGTGTTAATATGATCACATTCATCAATTCTTGCACAATCTATTTACACAAAGGCTACCCCTTATCGTACTTGCGCCTCGAATTTGAATGTAAATTTGACCAAATAACATTTAAAAAGATTTATTTCACAAGACGTAAATAAATGAATAAGAAGAAGGAGAAAATAATTATGCAAATAATATTTAAAAAGGTTTATTTCACAAAACACAAATAAAATAAAATAAAACGAAAGAGGTGCTTCTTTTAGCTTTTAAATTTGTATTTTTTGTTAAATAATTCTAAAATAGACTGCAATTAATTAATTTTAAAAATATTTCTTATATATATTTTTAAATTTTTTAAATAATTTTATAAATTTTAAAAAATTAATTAATTATTGATGTGATAATCCATTTACATATTATATTAATAAAATTAACAAACGTTAACTAAAAAAACTATAAAAAGAATCGATTAATCTGTTTTTCTCTTTAATTATTATTAATTAGCATTAATAATTCATCTAAAATTGATTAAATAACAATGATTGATTCACATCTCAATAATTGATATATTCAGTCATGAATTAGACCCTAAATTAGGATGCCCAATTGAATTGATCTCTCTATATACCCCCAAAACAATCAAATCAAAGAACAATAATGTTGACAAGTTCTTTTCTTTCTTTTTTTCCTTTGAAAATTAAATTGTCATGACACATGAATTTTGATTGTTCAAATGAAGAAGAGGAAATGGGGTTTTGTTTAATTGGAAGATTGTGATTTGTGATTTTAGGTTTAAGCTTAACATTTATTTTTATTTGGGTTTAAATATTTTGATTTAAGTACAATATATTTCGATTATCAGTTTAATTATGTATTATAAAAATAATTTATTATGATCTAAGTTTGAGTATATTTTAATTATAAGTTTAATTTTACTTGTAATAGTAGGTTTCAAATAAGTAAATAAATAGTTGGAATAAAATTTATCAAATATTTTATAAAGGAAACATATGAATTTTTTATTTTATTTATTAAATTAAATTTAACTTGATTTGAAAGAAGAGGAATAAGAATAGGAGGCAACTCCAAAAGTTGGAAGTTAATGACTTTTTAAGGAAAAATATAGATAGAGTAGACATTGTGAATGTAAAAGTAACGTGAAGATTTTTGTATTAAAAGTTAAATTGTGTTTAATTTAGTCGAATATTAAAAGTATTCTTTAAGTTTTTACAGGCATTTAATATGAAGGAATTTTGGAAATGAATAAAATCAAATAGATATATTCTATATAATATTTGTTGAGAAAAAAATACAGGGCTAAAAAAATAAAAGAATACTACAGAGGTACTACTGTCGCGATCATTTTGTTTTGTATATTGAGAGACAGACGACCAACGTTTCTCCAAGTAACATAAGAGCAGCCGAATCTGTCTTAATAAAACTGTGAAAATGAGCCTCAACATCTAGTAAAACTTGATTTCCTTATTCGATTTCTAGCTTTTCAATATCTTTTTTATTTAATTGTTTTTCAGATCTAAATATTTATTTATATTATTTGTTCAGATCTTATATTTAATATAAATATTTATATTTATATTTATATTTGTTCGCTAATGTGGTTTGTCCTACATTAATATCGTTAGTTTGTATTGATGTAGCACTGCTTAGTTTGTATTGATGTAGCACTGCTAGCCAATCCGATGGTGCCACATGATAACCTTTTAGTATGCCACGTGCAAACATAAATTTAAAAAATATAAAATCTCTAAATATATATATAAAATAATAGATTTTTTCTAATGAAGAATGAATCTGGACAAATTCAAATGTGTTTTTAGTAATTTTATATTTTATATTTTTTTATAAAATATCAAGGTACTTATATTATTATTACTTTGAAATTAAAAAAATATATAATTTTTAAAAAATAATATATATAAATCAATAAAGGCATAAAAAAATTTTACATCAAGAAGTGTAAACAACCATTTACTCATATTCATTCTAAAAGTGCTTTTTAGTTCTTTCACATATTTATATATGCATTTATAAATTTTTAGTTATTTTTATATATTTATAATTTTATGAGTTTTAAATTTTTTATAAATTTTTATATTATACATTATAATTATATATATTTAAAAATTTAGGTTTTTTAATATATATATTTATAATTTATATATATTTAAAAATAATAACCTAAAAACTAATATTTTATAAAAATATAAAAATACTAAAAATACATTTGGACAAATATTTGTCCAGTTTATTCTTGATGTGAAAAAAAGTTATATTTTTTTATTAATTTATATATTTTTAAAGATTTTCTATTTTTATTTACGTTGTCACATGACACTACCAAATTGGCTAGCAATGCTACGTCAATACAAACTAATGGTGTTAACACAAAAGTATCAACCTGATTGACAGAATACAAATTCATGTACCATCTAGATTAAAAAAATTTGGAAAAAAATTGAAAAATCAAGTTTTTTCTCTAAAACTGTTGGAGTTTGTATTAATTAGGGGTTTGAGAATTAAAAAATATTTTAAAAATATTAAATCTCATATATTAATGTAAAAATGTTATCTTCAATTAAGAATTTAATCAAATTTCACGAAAATAAACTTTATCTTCTAAATGATGATAGAATTTATATATAAAATGATAAATATTTATATCTTTTTAAACAATAATCTTATTATAGGTTATTATAATATATGTTTTTTTTTATACGATACTTAAAACTATTTATAGTTTTTCCTCAACCCTTGAATAGGAGGATAATGCGCTTCATTGCAGGAAAACAATGCAGATACCAATCGAGTTAAGACTTAATTGACAATATTTTTATTATAATTTTTAAATGTTTCTTTTCATATCATATCAACAAACGTATTTTGTCATTTAATTTTAAAAAATTCATTGATATAATTTTGTTGTTAAGAAAAAAAATTTAAAAAGAAAAAAGAATAGTTCCGTTGAATAGAAAATCAAACAGTATCAACACAATAGTTGCAAGTGAAACCTCCTTCGATTTGTATTACTTTATTTCTATCAAACGGCATCAACACAATTGATCTAAAACTTAACCGACAATATTTAATGTATAGTTTTTTAACATTTATTTTCATATTATATCAATAAATGGATTTTGAAAATTTCATTAATATAATTTTGTTGTTAAGAAAAAAGTTTTAAAAAGAAAATAGAACAATTCCTTTGAATAGAAAATCAAACAAAATCAACACAATCGTTGCAAGTGAAACCTTCTTCGACTTGTACCACCTTCTTCTTATGAATAGTACATGAGAGATAGAATCATCCAAAGAAAGTATCAATTTCCATTATTGTTGCTCCACATGAAATTTCTCAAATTTAAGCATGATATTAGTATATTTTTACATTTGTCTAAATCTAGTCGGCTCCTAAAATTTTATTCAAATTTATTTATATTTATAAATAACTAACACAAGCTCATTTTAAACCCGATTATATTACTTTAAAAAAATTAAAAATATATTTTTATATTGTTTTAATTTAATAATTTAATAATTTTATATATTATTATTTATTAAAATTTTATATATAGCCATTTTAATATTTTTTTAATGTTTACATTATAGTAGTATTATAGATTTATCTTTTATGTGTTATAAATTATATATAAAAATAATATAATATAAAACATTACAAACTTAAAAAAGAGTCAGGCTAGATCAGGTTGGGCTCAAATGTTCAACCTCGAGCCCAACCCATATTTTAGACGGGTTTATTTTTTTTTTCAAGTCCATTTTCTGAACTTAATATTTTTACTCAAATCCTCCCAAATTTTTAGAGGAGGATAGACCATCTGAGACTTAACATTTTGTGCATTACTGGTGTGATGGGTCTCTTAAGGCTCTCGGTAATGATTTCTTAGTTGACCGGAGTCATTGTCAAGTTGGCCTGATGATCGTGAGATTATGATTCAATTTTTAGCAGTTTGGTCAAGATGATGCATCTCTAGTTTGTTTTAAAATTGTTTCAGTGTTGCGATTAGTATGAGTTTGTCTTTCTACTCTTTTAGGATTATTTTACAAACATGACATTTATGCATCAATTTATAGTGTCTTATTTATGTGCTCTGTCTTTATATTTTTATTGTTTGTGGTTCTAATTAATTATAGTATTTTATTAAAAAAGAAAATAAATTTTAAAGTTTATTTTTTAAAATAACAAAAATTATTTGGAAAGCATATTTTTTAATAGCTTACATAATTTTTTTTAAAAAGGTTATATTTTAAAAACAATTAATAACTTAAATGGTATGTCTATGAGATTATTTACCAAAATGACATGTTTGCTACAGTACTCTACTGATGTTGTAACACCCTTAACCCATATCCATCGTCAGAATAAGATTACGAAGTATTACCGGAGTTTTCAGAATATTTACAAATTATTCATATCAATTACTATTTATTTTCTGATATTATCCATAACGTTCTTAAGATGGACCCTCGAGGCCCAAAATGAACGTTAGGACCGGGTCGAGACTAAATCAGGAACGTAGGATATTTTTCGTGAAATTTAAAAAGTTTTTCTCGTGTACAGGAGTCACACGCCCGCGTGGGTAGGCCGTGTGGCTCACACGGCAAAGTGACACAGGTCACACGGCCGTGTCCCTAACCTGTGTAACTCTCTGACTTGCAAAACATGAAGATGCAGTTTTCACACGGCCAAGACACACGCCTGTGTTCTAGGCCATATGGCACAAACGGCTGAGACACAGGCCCGTGTCTCTACCCGTGTGCTCAGTTCTAAGTACTCTGTTTCTTGAATTTAAGGTGCAGGGGACACACGGCCAGACCACATGCCCATATGCTAGGCCGTGTGTCACACACAGTCAAGATACACGCCCGTGTGTCTACCCGTGTGGACGAAAATAGGCCATTTTAAGGCAACTTTTCTCACCCTTTCCACTATCAACCTCCATACATGATTTCCTTATCCTAATATAGTCCATCCAAGCAACCAATTCAAGTTAAATATCAAGTTTTAAACCTAATGTGTGTAACAGCCTAATTTTCAGTGGTGTCGAAAAAAGTGATTTGACATCACTAAATCCGATGTGTAAATTCAAAAATTTTGCAAATTAATATTTATGAGTTAAATGTGAATTTAGAAATAATTTTGAATTAGTGAATTTTGTGAATTAAAAGAATTTATTAGATAAATTGGGTCTAAAACGATGTATCAAGACCTCGAATTCAAAAACCAAGCTATAAATATTTTTAAAAATATTTATTGAGTGTCATTGAGTTAGTATTAAAGTTTCATTAGGAAATTTTAACGTTTTGATAGTTAATTAATTAAAAAAGACTAAATTGAAAAAGGTGCAAAACTTGTTAAATTGTGATTAAATAGCTCAAGTATTAAATAAGAGGGATTTAAAGAGCAATTGAGCCTAAATCATATGGGCCGGACGGCATGAGTATGCAGAAAAAAACAAAGTTAATGTGAACAAGGGGCAAAATGGTCATTTTTGAATTAAAGTAAAAATTAAAAGATGACTAAATTGAACTTCTAGAGATATCTTCATCAATATTCAGCCAAAACATCCATGGAAGAGTCCTTATAAACTTATTTTTCATATTTTTGTTACATGTAAGTTTAATTCTTACTTTTTCTTTGAACTTTTCATATTTTAAGACTTTTACAATTAGGTCCAACTAACTAATTAATTAGTTTTGGATTCTATGAGTGATTTTAGAAGTTACCATGGATGATTGATGGAATTTTATGATGAATTATCATGTATTTGAAACTTTAATTTCCTCATATGATGATTTTATTAAGTGATTTTAATAGAAATTATTTTTTAGTACTTAATTGTGAAAAGTTGAGAATTAGGGTTTGGTGCTAAAATTCTGAATGTCAAAGGTTGTATAATAGCCTTAAATGATTAGATAAAGTGTTAATTTATAAAAATAAGCTCAATTGATGGGTTAATTGATTAGGGATTAAATTGTAAAAACTGTAAAATTTAAGGTAAAAGTGTAATTTCAAAAATTGAAGGGTAAAAAGTGTGAAGTGAATTAGAATTGAATTAGATGCTAATGAATTGAAAATTTTATATTATAGATCGAGAATCTGAAGATAAATGTAGAAAAGAGAAAATTTTAGACTAGTCCCTGAATCTTTACAAATTCTACAAATTAGCCTAGTAAGTTCATACGGTTGAATTTGCATGTATAATTGTTAATATAGGAATGATATAATTTGTTATTTCATATTTTTTTATTAAAATATTATAAAAATGTAGAAATCAGATTGAAAGTTCAAATTGAGTAGAACGCAAGATTGAGTACGATCGTTCCATGATCAGTGATGAATTGATGAATAAGACCATGGTTAGACCATGTCAAAGTGTGGAACGTAAAATCATAGTTGGGCCATGGCATTTCAGTGAAAAGACCATAATTGGATTATGGTATTGTGAACATAAGACCATGGTTGGACCATGACAGTATATGTGTGTACGTGTAAGACCATAGCTGGGCTATGGCATCGTAATAAAGTGAAAGACCATAGTGGAGCTATGGCATTGTCATATATGCAAGACTATGGCAAGGCCATAGGTAATATATGTGTAAGATCATAGTTGGACTATGGCATTAAGCAAACGATGTACTCAAATCCGTAAGACGTTCTCTAATTTGATAAGAAATGGTAAGTGTTAAATGAATTAAAGTGATAGAATTCAATCAGTTGGGATATTGAGCTCAATCAAGTAAATTCATCATTTGAGATTGTGATTGGCAGGGAATATTAATGAAATGATTTGTTTAATGTTTTGTTATTATTTGTTCGATAAGATTTATTTTAAAGCCTATGAACTTATTAAGCTTTCATAAGCTTACTTTTGTGTGTTAAATGTTCATTGTAGATTAATAAAGAGTACAGGGGATCGGATCAACACATCGGGCCACACTATCCAGATTTCACCGGTAGATTTTGTAAAATAATTTTTGGTTTATATGACATGTATAGGATGGAATGAAAAGAAAGTAAACGTATAATATGGTTATGAATGGCTCTTAAACATATATGTTAATTTATGTGCATGTATTTAATAGTATCTATTAGTCGTCAATGAATGGAATTACACGATAAGCTTATGCAAATGAGTAGTGTGATGACACATTAGGTTTAAAACTTGATATTTGACTTGAATTGGTTACTTGGATGGATTATATTAGTATAAGGAAATGATGTATGCAGGTTGATAGTGGAAAGGGTGAGAAAGTGGCCTTAAAATGGCCTATTTTCGTCTACACGAGTAGACACACGGGCGTGTGTCTTGACCTGTGTCTTGACCGTGTGTGACACACGGCCTAACATATGGGCATGCGGTCCGGCTGTGTGTCCCCTGCACCTTAAATTCTAGGAATAGAATACTCAGGACTGAGCACACAGGCAAAGACACGGGCGTGTGTCTCAACCGTGTGTGCCACACGACGTAGAACACAAGCGTGTGTCTTAGCCGTGTGAAAACTGCATATTCATGTTTTACAAGTCAGAGAGTTACACGGGTTAAGAATACGGTCGTGTGACCTGTGTCACTTGCACGGCCTACCCATACGGGCGTATGACCCCTGTACATGAGAAAAACTTTTTAAATTTCACGAAAAATATCCTACGTTCCTGATTTAGTCTCGACCCGATCTTAACGTTTATTTTAGGCCTCGAGGGTCCATCCTAAAGACGTTATGGATAATGTTGGAAAATAAATAGTAATTGATATGAATTATTTGTAAATGTTCTAAAAACTCCGATAATGCTCCGTAACCTTGTTCCGGCAACGGATATGGGTTAGGGGTGTTACATTTATTAGTATTAGAGTTTCGGTTTAGCCGATTCTCGGAACGAATGAGACGTGTAAAGTGTCTAGAAATACATGCCATATAAATCTGTGATAGTATGATGTGTATGATCCGATCTAATCCTTATTTTTCTTATAGATTTTAAAGATGTCCGATAGACCTAAACGTACTAAACAGGAAAAAGTTAACAGTAGAGTGCAGATCTCTGAACAAGGGACAAGCAGTAATGTTCCAATTTCTCTAATGCGAGAACAAGAACTCAAAAATATGATTTATGGATTTATGAATCAGTGGTATAATGAGATGATGCAAGAAAGAAATTAGGCTCAGCAACCTCCTCTCCCTAATGCACCATCAGTAGCACCCCCGGTTGCTCCTCCACCCCCTCCGACAACTGAATCTAGTAAGAGGACTCCAATAGAAAAACTCAGAAATTTTGGGGCCGAAGAATTTCGGGGAAGATCAGATGATGATCCTATTAAAGTTGAATATTGCCTAAAGAATTTAGTAAGAGTTTTTAACCAAATGGCTTGTTCTCCGGATGATTATTTGAGATGTGCTGTTTCTTTACTAAAAGAAAAAGCATACAACTGGTGAGAGACTATAGAAGCGGTAGTACCTGAAGAGAAACTTTCTTGGGAATTTTTCTAGAGTGAATTTAAAAAGAAATATGTAAGAAAAAGGTATTTAGATAAGAAGAAGAGAGAATTTCTCGATTTATGATAGGGAAATCGGTCAATAGCTAAGTATGAAAGAGAATTTGTATACCTCAGCAAGTATGCCCGAGATATTTTACTAACCGAAGAAGAAATGTGTATTCGGTTCGAGGATGGCTTAAATGATGAGATCAGAATGGTGATTGAAGGTAATTTGAGAATTTGTTACTTTATTAGATAGAACCCAAAAAATGGAAAAACTGCATAATAGAAAGATGCAACGGGAAAGAAGAAATAAAGAATCTTATAAGAAAAGTTCTTCAAAATCATTCTCAACATTTCTGGCTAAAAATTTTAGAGACGATTCAGGTCGATCCACCTCAATGCCGGAACGATCTAACAAGAATAGAGTAACTCCGCAAGAATTTGGGGCAACCACTAAACCTGCAGCTAGTGTTAGTAGTGTGCAGAATGTTCCCAGGCCTAGATGTAAATATTGTGGGAAATCACATCCAGGTGAATGTAGAGGCAAGTTAGGAGCTTGTTACAAATGTGGGGCCACTAATCATTTTATTCGAGATTGCCCTCAATTGCTTAAAGAGGAGGGAGAACAAAAAGAGAGACAACCAATTACTTCTCAAAAAGGCAAACGTTCGGGTCAAAGCAGTGCTACAGGGACTGCTCGTTCGAGTATGAGAGATTCAGCTACTCAGTCAGAAGTTAGGGCACCTACACGTACATATGTCATTCGAGCAAGAGAGGAAGCTTCTGCTCTAGATGTAATAGCTGGTACTTTCTATCTTTTTTATGATTCTGTGTATGCATTTATTGCTCATGGATCTACACATTCATACATTTGCCCTGCATTAGCATCAGAAAATGAATTGTGTGTTGAATCTACTATTATGATATGCAAGTCACTAACCATTAGGCCAAGGAGTGATAGTTAACCTAATATGTTGAAATTGTCCACTGAAAATAAAATGCTGTAACTTCTGTAACAACCTAATTTTCAGTGGTGTCGGAATAGTGATTCGAGATCACTAAATCCGACAAATGAGTAGGAAATATTATTAATTTAGTGAGTATAAGTTAAATGTGAAGTTAGGAAAAATTTTGAAATAGTGAATAGTGTACTAAAAATAAATATTAAAATAATTAGAATCGAAAATAAGGTATCGAGACCTTGGGAATTTTAAATCAAGCCATAAATATTTTTATAAATATTTATGGAGTGTTAATAAGTTAGTATTAAAGTTTCGTCGAGAAATTTTAAAGTTCTGATAGTTAATTGAACAAAAAGGACTAAATTGTATCAAATGCAAAATTGTGAGAAATGATTAAATAGCTTAAATGATAAAAGAAATTGGGTTTAAAAGGAAAATAGACCCAAGGTATGTTTGGGCTGGATGGCAAGGGCATGAAATCAGCAAGAAAATAAGGAGAATTAAGGGCAAAATTAGAAAATTGTAAAATTTACTTAATAAAGCTAGGACTAAAGTGGAATTATCTAGATTTCTCTTTATTTTTCTGCATTCTCATCAGAAAAAACGCCATGGAAGAGTTCCCTTAAGCTGGTTTTTCATATTTTTACTTCAAGTAAGTTCAATTCTTGATTATTACTTGAATTTTTTGTATTTTTGTGACTTTTACAACTAGGTCCACTTGTTGAATTCATTAGTTTTTGATTCTATGAAAGAAATTGAAAGTAGCTATGAATATGTGCTGGAAGTATATGATGATTTGGCATGGAATTAGAGCTTTAAATTGTTTATATGCTGATTTTATTGAAAGAATTGAATAGAAAGTGAATGTTTAGGACCTAATTCTAAAAGAGTTTGAAGTTAGAGTTTTATGTGAAAATTCTAAATTTCAATAGTTATGAAATAACTTATAATGTCTAGGAAAAGTATTAATTGAGAAAATTATCTTAATTGAGGGCTTAATTGAGCAAGGACTGAATTGTATGAATTGTGAAATTTGGGGCAAAATGGAAATCAACATTTTGCACTAAAACTGTTTTAGACAGCAGCAGTAGTCTAACTTTGAAAAATCACCAAAAATTGTATAAATGAAATTAGAGGATGAATAAAATACGAAATTAAAGATATTGAGTCTAGTTTCTTATAGAAGAAATGATGTAAGCAATAGAATTGTAAATCATGAGATATGATAAATTTTGTAAGATAATGTCAGAATGATTTTGGGTTCCCCTATTCTGACTTTGTAAAATCATTAAAAATTGGATAAAAATAATTAGGGGCTTAAATTTATATGTTTAGAATTCTGAATGAGTTTATTTTCAAGAGAAGTAAACGGGAATATCATTAGAATCCTGTACAAGAAGATAATTAATTTTTAGTGAAGAAGGGTCGGAACTGTCAGACAGCAGAACAGGGGAGACTTCAATGAATAAACTGTATTAATTGGCACAACCAAAAATTATGAAATTTTTATGGTAAGAAGACATATGAGTCTAGTTTCTGGGAAAATTTATGGATCTTAATTTTGAGTTCTGTAGCTCAAGATAAAAATAATTTAGTGACTATGACACGGATGAATAACTTGAATATTCACATAAGTAAATAGTGAAAATTACGGATAATGTTACTTACAAGTGTGTTATTTATACTGAGAATGTGGATGGAGAGGAGAAGGAGGAAAAATATATATATGAATGACTCGTGTATAAATTGATCACATACTCGATTATAATCGATAAGTGTTGAATTAGAAATGATATAATGTTTTATTTGGAATTTTTATTATGAAATTATGATTATCGTTATAATACAAAAATCGAACTTTTGAGTTTATATGGCTAAATTTTAGTGATCATTTGTTATTTTTATGAATTTCATGATGTGTTATTTCATATGTATTGATGATAAAATCATGAATAATGTAAAAGCATCAAAATTGAATAAATGATCAAATTGAGCATTTCAGTTCAGTGACAAGATGAATTGAAGGAAAAGACCATGATTGGACCATGGCAACAAGGGATAAGTGATAGCTTCGGGTACACTTATCTGATCAAGGACAAGTGAAAATGATAAGCGATAGCTTCGGCTACACTTATCTGATCAAGGACAAATGACAAGTAAAAAGGTAGCTTCGGCTACCTGATCAGTGAAAAGTGGTAGCTTCGGCTACCTGATTATCGGCTACTTGATCAGTGAAAAGTGGTAGCTCCAGCTACCTGATCAGTGAATAGTGGTAGCTTCGGCTACAAGTGACAAGTGATTTTTATGTAAGACCATATCTGGGATATGACATCGGTGTGATATGTGTATAAGATGTAAGACCATAGCTGAGCTATGGCATTCTAGTGAAAAGACCATAGCTATGCTATGGCATCAGTGATTATCAGTGAAATTCAGTGCATATCGGTGCAGACCAATTCTGTAAGATGTTCACTAATTTGAAGAAGTTTGGTAAGTATTACAGGGAATTATGTGACATAAGGAAATACGAGTTGATGAGACATGAGCATAAAACTTGGTTGATGAATGAGTTCATTTGTGATTATATATTTCTACGCCTTTAGTGTATTATCCGTATGAATTGGTATTCTAAATGAGTAAATGCGAAAACTTCTAGTATGAAATAATCTGAGCTTGAAATGAAATATCATGAAAACGTACTTGAAATACATTGGTATGTCTTGTATATGCTATTTGAATTCATAAATGTGGAAAGTAAATGTATGTGGAAGTATGAGACGATGATATCTGTACATGGAATTTATTGATGAATACGTACATCCAAATTTATATGATAGATTTTAGTGAACATTGAAATTGGGCTCAATAAGTGATTTGGCAATTTAAATCGTGATTGGTAGGAAGAGTTAATGAATTGAATATTTATGAATTGTTACACGTATTTGTCTGAAATACGAGGAAGTGATGGTAATTGATACATGGAAATATGAAACTATGATATATATAAAAACATGGAATATGTTTGATAAATGTGTTCATTCATAATTATGGAATTATGTACCCCATGTGTGTTATTTGCATAAAGATGATATTTCAAATACTTTGGTGAATAAAGCTTAAATATGAAATAGTATGAAATCGAAACAAATTGTTATGAAAATGTATTTAAATTATCTGTAAGTGTTTCGTGCTTCTTGGAAATGCCTTGTACTCGATTCCGGCAACGGATACGGGTAGGGGGTGTTACAATTTCTTTGTTGATTTGATTTTGTTACCCTTTCGAGAATTTGATGTTATTCTGGGAATGGATTAGTTAATGAAACATGATAGAGAATTTGATGTTGTAACTCTCTACAGTTTACTACAACATCATGTTTCGTTAACCAATCCATTCCCAGAATAACATTAAATTCTCGAAGGGGTAACAACATCAAATCAGTAGAGAAATCACAGCCTTTTATTTTCAATGGACAATTTCGACATATTAGGTTAACTATCACTCTTTGGCCTAATGTGTAACGCATCGATTTTTGGGCCTAGGAGTAATGGGCCTTGAGTCTAGGTTCAGGTAGAAGACGGCCCGAACAATTTGGATGTTTTAATTATTATTATTATTATTATTATTATTATTATTATTTAGTATGTAATTAAATAAATTACGAAGGGTTATGGTGTGGGAAAAAGGCCCAAGAGTAAATTTAATTCGAGGCAATTCCTGAATTTTTAATTTTGAAGAAAGAGGGTTCTGACGATATGGGCTTTTAAAATTGAGGTGGTAAATTATGATAAAAATAAGGCCTTGGTAAAGTGGCAAGGTGGCGCCACTAAGTTCCTAAAAAAATGGCGCCTGGGAAGGAATTAAAGGTCCAATGTTCAAGTTGCAAGGTAGGCATATTGTTACTTTTTAATTTTAGGCATGTGTCGGGCATGTGATCACTTAAGTGAATTTCGGCAAGGGCCTTAGGGAGGTTGGGCCGATTGTTTTAGTTGATATTAGGGTTAGGTTCTTTTCTTTTTCTGTCTTGGAGAATTAGGGTTAGTCACCTGAAAGCTTTCACTGTCATTCATCCTTTCTGAGTTCTCACAAAAGCCGAAAACGCAAATTCCTTCTCCTTGGTGCTGAGTTCTTCTTCCTCTCTTTTTCCTCTATTTTCTTTCTTCTTTTTTGCTTTTTTTCTTCTAGCCGAAACATTCTGATCACCTTACTCACCTCCTCTATCGATCCCATCCTCCACAAAACCTTCATAGCCGATCGCCATAAAAGCCGAAATCCCGAAAACTCACTTCTTGTGCCAATTTCTCCAAGCCAAAATCCTTCAGTTATTTTTGTTCCTTTTGATTAACTTTCATCTTCTCTAAACCCTTAGTATCTGTCGGCAACATTACTTCAAAGTTATAGCCTCAAATCATCATCTTCTTCATCACTTAAAAAGCCGAAGTACCATAGATTTAGGGACTTATGGCTGAGACTTCAGATCTCCTGGATTCGAGTTCTACTATCATTTAGAGGATAGATCTGCATCAGATCTACGTAGAAATCAAAGAGGAACAAGTGGTAAGTGCTCATCACCTCAGATCTAGTCTTATTTTATAATTTAGAAAAATCTGAAGTCCCTAAAATCTAGGGAGGCTGTCGATTTGGGCATAAGGCTTTGAAGGTCTTTAGCCGATGATTTCTTTTGGTGATTAGTGTCTTCTAGAGGTTGGATCGAAGGCTTAGATCTTTGGAACAACTAGACTTAGATCTAGTCATCGATTTTCGGCAAAAAGGTAAGATTCTAAAGGCTTTAGGGGCATGGTTCGATTATGGTAGGTGAATATTGGGATTGATTATTGTGGTTTGCAATCTAAGAATTGTGGTAATCAATTGTAGAATATCGTAAGGGATCTCAGTGGCAGTCGTCGCGAAATAGGTGTGTAAACGACACCCACTCATAGACTAGATCGGCAAAAACCGAAAAGCCGAAAAGCTGAAAAGCCAGCATTTGTGAACTTGCGAGCGTGCGAGCGCTCGTGAGGTGGTTTGGTTGTTAATTTTTGGTAATCGCAAGTAGTATGATTGCAGAGTGCGTAATTTCGTGCACTTCGGTATATTTGGGCTTAATGGGCCGAAATCGGGTTAATGGGCCAACGGGCCCAACCCGAAAAAACGCGCCGGTAAGTGTTGGCGATAGTACGTTAATAACTGTAATGAGCATGAAATCCTAAAAAGACTGATAAAATTACTGAAATATCTCTGTAAGGTGGAATTACCGTAATACCCCTAAAGGGGTAAGTTTACGATTACGCCCCTCGAGGGTAAATAACTGTTCTTATGCTATAATCTGACTGTCTTTCTGAAGCATCCCTTGTTAATTATATATATATTCTGCATACATGTCATATTGCATGGGGTTGGGTTTTGTTATGGAGGAAGAACTCGTTCTGGTGGCTGTGCCACATATTCTGATATAAGCGACTTTCTTTGCGGATTGTAATTAGTGCATGGCAAGGTGCTAACAATCGTAAGTGTAGGGATGGCGTGGGTGATTTAATCCCCACAAGAAGTGTAGGGATGGACGGAGGCAATTGTACGGTTGGATGGGTTTATCATGCATTAATCATATGAAACTGTATTGAAATGGACTCAATTGTGTTAATATGGGCAAGGCCCAATATATCTCGACTTGTAATAGGGCTACGACCAGATTAATACTGATATGGGCTAGGCCCAATATACTCGACATCTGTAAGAGGGCTATGGCCTGATTAATATTGATATGGGCTAAGGCCCGATTAACACCGATTTACGAATAGGGCTTAGACCCAGTAAAGCTTGAACCGATTTGGGCTCTGGTTGGGATACTTTACACACCGAGTTTTCCAAACTCACCCCTTTCTCTTCTATCCTTGCGAGTTAGCCCTAGTTGGTGGACTTTGGAGTGGCGGGATTCAGAGTGGCCACGAAGATTAAGTTTCATTTTCTTTAAAATAAGTTTCGCATTTATTATTTTGATTGTTTTTATTATGGTTTAAGTTGTAATAAGGCCGCTCTTTTTATTATTTTTAATATTTTGGGTTATTAAATTGGTTAGCTCTAGGGCGCGTTTTATAGAAGTTACTTATTTTTAAAATATCACGATTACCGAGTAAAGCTTTCGTAACATAAATATTTTCAAAGGAAATAAATATTTTAAATGGACTTGAACTTAATTTGTTGTTCGTGGACAAGTAATATGCTTTAAGTGTGGCAATGGATGTGTGCATGTCTAGGATTGGATCCATGAAGAGCTTGGTACTTAAGCAGTCCAATAGACTCACCTCCTCTTTTCTGGCTTCCTACCTGGTGCACAGCTTTCATTCACTTTAATCTATAACGAAAATATTATTTTCAAAGATTTTTAATTAAAACATGAGTTTTACAATAACGCTCTAATGAGTTTTACATCAAGAAGGGTTTTCAATGAAAACATGGTTTTCGAAAAACACTTCAATGTGACACGCCGAATTCGACCGTAACGTCTGGGCCAGGTTTGGGGTGTTACATAATGGATTAGTGACTTGCACATCATAATCAGTAGATACAACACGCAATTCCTTTTCTGATGCTAATGCAGTGCAAATGTATGAACATATAGATCCAGGATCAATTAATGCATACACAGAATCATTAAAAATATAGAAAGTATCAACTATCACATCTGCAGTAGAAGCTTCCTCTCTTGCTCGGATGGCATATGTACATGCAGGTGCCCTAACTTCTGACCGAGCAGTTGAATCTCTCATACCCGAACGAGCAGTCCTTGTAGCACTGCTTTGACGCGAACGTTTGCCTTTTTGAGAAGTAATTGATTGTCTCTCTTTTTGTTCTCCCTCCTCTTTGAGCAGTTAAGGGTAATCTTGAATAAAATGATCAGTAGCCCCACATTTGTAACAAGCTCCTAACTTCCCTCTACATTAACCTGAATGTGATTTCCCACAATATTTATATCTAGGCTTGGGAACATTCTGCACACTACTAACACTAGTTGCAGGTTTAGTGGTTGCCCCAAATTCTTGCAGAGTTACTCTATTCTTGTTCGATGGTTTCAACATTGAGGTGGATCGACCTGAATCGACTCTAAACATTTTAGTGGAAAATGTTGAGAATGATTTTGAAGAACTTCTCTTATAAGATTCTTTACTTCTTCTTTTCCGTTGCATCTTTCTTTTATACACTTCTTTCATTTTCTGGGCTCTATTTGATAAAGCAACAAATTCTCGAATTTATGTACCTCCAATCATCATTCTGATATCATCATTTAATCCATCCTCGGACTAAATACACATTTCTTCTTCGGTCGCTACAATATCTCGGTCATACTTGCTGAGGTATACAAATTCTCTTTCATACTCAACTACTGACCGATTTTCCTGTCGTAAATCGAGAAATTCCCTCTTCTTCTTGTCTAAATACCTTTTTCCTACATATTTATTTTTAAATTCAGTCTGAAAAAATTCCCAAGAAAGTTTCTCTTCAGGTACTATCGCTTCTATAGTCTTCCACCAGTTGTATGCTTCTTCTTTTAGTAAAAAAAATCACATCTCAAATAATCATCCAGGGAACAAGCTATTTGTTTAAAAACTCTTACTAAATTCTCTAGCCAATATTCAGTTTTAACAAGATCATCATCTAGTTTTCCCCGAAATTCTTCGGCCCCAAATTTTTTGAGTTTTTCTATTAGAGTTCGCTTACTAGATTCAGTTGTCGGAGGGGGTGGAGGAGCAACCAGGGGAGCTACTGATGGTGCATTAGGTGGAGGAAGTTGCTGAGCCTGATTTTTTTCTTGCTTCATCTTATTATACCACTGATTCATAAATCATAAATCATATTTTTGAGCTCTTGTTCTCGCATCAGAGAAATTGAAACATTATGCTTGTCCCTTGTTCAAAGGTCTGCATACTACTATTAACTTCTTCCTGTTCAGTACGTTCAGGTCTATCAGACATCTTTACAATCTATAAGAAAAACAAGGATTAGATCGGATCATACATATCACACTATCACAGATTTATATGGCATGTATTTTTAGACACTTTACACGTCTCATTCGTTCCGAGAATCGACTAAACCGAAACTCTGATACCAATAAATGTAACACCCCTAACCCATATCTGTCGCCGTAACAAGGTTACGGATCATTACCAGAGTTTTCAAAACATTTACAAATAATTCATATCAATTACTTCCGATATTATCCATAACATCCTTAGGATGGACCCTCGAGGCCTAAAATGAACGTTAGGATCGGGTCAAGACTAAATTAGGAATGTAGGATATTTTTCGTAAAATTTAAAAAGTTTTTCTCATGTATAGGGGTCACACGCCCATGTGGGTAGGCCATGTGGCTCACATGGCCAAGTAACACAGGTCACACGGCCATGTCCCTAACTCGTGTAACTTTCCGACTTGCAAATCATGAAGATGCAATTTTCACACGGTCAAGATACACGTCCGTGTGGGACACACGGCTAAGACACATGTCCGTGTCTCTACCTGTGTGCTCAATCCTGAGTATTCTGTTCCTAGAATTTAAGGTGTAAGAGACACACGACCAGATCACATGACCATATGCTAGGCCGTGTGTCACACACGATCAAGACACACGCCCGTGTGTCTACCCATATGGACGAAAATAAGCCATTTTAAGGCCACTTTTCTCACCCTTTCCACTATCAACTTGCATACATCATTTCCTTATACTAATATAGTCCATTTAAGCAACCAATTCAAGTCAAATATTAAGTTTTAAACCTAATGTGTCATCACACTACTCATTTGCATAAACTTACCATGTAATTCCATTCATTGACTACTAATAGATACTATTAAATACATGCATATAAACTAACATATATGTATAAGAGCCATTAATAACCATATTATAAGATTATTTTCTTTTCATTCCATCCTATACATGCCATATAAACCAAAAGTTATTTTACAAAATCTACCGGTGAAATCTGGATAGTGTGGCCCGATGTGTTGATCCGATCCTCCGTACTCTTTATTAATCTACAATGAACATTTAACACACAAAATTAAGCTTATGAAAGCTCAGAAAGTTCATAGGCTTTAAAATAAATCTTATCGAACAAATAATAACAAAACATTAAATAGAGCATTTCATTAATATTCTCTGCCAGTCACAATCTCAAATGATGAATTTACTTGATTGAGCTCAATATCACAACTGATTGAATTTTATCACTTTAATTCATATAACACTTACCATTTCTTATCAAATTAAAGAACGTCTTACGGATTTGAGTATATCGCTTGCTTAATGCCATAGTCCAACTATGGTCTTACACATATATTACCATGGTCTTGCCATTGTCTTGTACATATCACAATGTCATAGCTCCACTATGGTCTTTCACTTTATTACGATGCCATAGCCTAGCTATGGTCTTACACGTACACACATATACTGCCATGGTCCAACCATGGTCTTATGTTCACAATACTATAATCCAGTTATGGTCTTTTCACTGAAATGCCATGGCCCAACTATGGTCTTACACTCTACACTTTGCCATGGTCTAACCATGGTCTTATTCGTCAATTCATCACTGATCATGGAACGATCTACTTAATCCTGCATTCTACTCAATTTGAACTTTCAATCTGACTTCCACATTTTTATAATATTCATAATTTAATAACAAAATATGAAATGACACATTATACCATTCCTAAATTAAAAATTATACATGCAAATTCAACCTTGTGAACTTACCTGGGCTAATTTGTAGAATTTGTAAATATTCAGGGACCAGTTTGAAATTTTCTCTTTTTTGCGTTTATCTTCAGATTCTCGATTTATAATATAAAATTTTTAACTCATTAGCATCTAATTCAATTCTAATTCACTTCACACTTTTTACCCTTCAATTTTTAAAATTATACTTTTACCCTAAAATTTACAATTTTTACAATTTAATCCCTAATCAATTAACCCATCAATTGAGCTTATTTTTCTCAATTAAAACTTTATCTAATCATTTAAGGCTATTATACAGCCTTTGGTATTCAGAATTTCAGCACCAAATCCAAATTCTCAACTTTTCAAAATTAAGTCCTAAAAATCAATTTCTATTAAAAACACTTAATAAAATCATCATATAACGAAATTAAAGTTTCAAATCCATGATAATTCATCATAAAATTCCATCAATCAGCCATGGTAACTTTCAAAATCACTCATAGAATCCAAAACTAATGAATTAGTTAGTTGGACCTAATTGTAAAAGTCTTAAAACATGAAAATTTCAAAGAAAAAGAAAGAATTAAACTTAAATATATGAAAAAACAGTTTAGAAGGACTCTTCCATGGCTGTTTTGGCTGAAGATTGATGAAGATATCTCTAGAAATTCAATTTAGTCATCTTTTAATTTTTACTTTAATTCAAAAATGATCATTTTGCCCCTTGTTCCCATTAACTTTGTTATTTTCTGCATACTCATGCCGTCTGACCCATATGATTTAGGCTCAATTGCTCTTTAAATCCCTCTTATTTAATACTTGAGCTATTTAATCACAATTTAACAAGTTTTGCACCTTTTTCAATTTAGTTCTTTTTAATTAATTAGCTATCAGAACGTTAAAATTTCCTAACGGGACTTTAATACTAACTCAATGGCACTCCATAAATATTTTTAAAAATATTTATGGCTCATTTTATGAATTTGAGGTCTCGATATGTCGTTTTCGATCCAATTTATCTAATAAATTCTTTTAATTCACAAAATTCACTAATTCAAAATTATTTCTAAATTCAAATTTGACTCATATATATTAATTTTCTAAATTTTTGAATTTACTCATCGAATTTAGTGATCTCAAATCACTTTTTCTAACACCACTAAAAATTAGGCTGTTACAGATGTCGTTTGACAAATTGGCGGCACTGGACTGAAATATGGCGACCTAAAATATTTAGGGACTTAACATGGAAATTTCCTCTATTTCTGGCTGGAAAAAAGGTTTTAGGGTGCCGATTGACCGTGTCGCGGCACCAAACCTCAAAAATGGTAAATTACTTTATTAGCCCTTCTTGTTTATTATTTCTTTTTATTTCCCTTTAATACAAAAAATAGAGAAGTTTTTTTATCAACTAATCCAAGTTTTTTTACCAAAAAATATATTTGTAAAAATGTCGATTCCAACTGAAAATAAAATTTTATTTATTTTTCAAAAAAAAATTCAAAAAATTTTATTCTAGTTGGAATAATTTTTTGAAAAATAATTTTACAAAAAAATTATTTGAACCAAAAAATATTTTTTGAAAAATAAATTTATTTATTTTTAGTTGGAATCAACTTTTTTACAAAAATACTTTTTGATGGAAAAACTTTTTGGATTAATTTATAAAGAAAACCTCTCCATTTTTTATGTTGAAGCGAAATAAAAAGAAATAATTAACAAAAAGGGTTTATGAAGCAATTTATCATTTTTGAAATTTGGTGCCGCCACACTGTCAGCGGCACCTAAAACTTTTTTTTTCAGCTGACAATCGAAATGGAAGATTTACATGTTAAGTCTCTAAATATTTTAGTTCATCACAATCACATTTTAGTCTGGTGCCGCCAATTTGCCAGGAGGTATTGACAGAACACTGAAGCAAACATGTCATTTTGGTAAATAATCTCATAGGCATATCATTTAATTTTATTTTTTTTTGTATTATTTAGATAAAAAAGCCTCTAAAAAGTCAATTTTTAGGCATCCAATAATAATATGTTACATAATTTTTTTTAGAATGTATGAATAATATAATACATCAAAGAACATCAAATTAACACTTGTTACTATTTTTAACTCTAAAATTAACAAAATTAATTTATTTTTTTGTAAAATCCTAAAACTTAAACACCTTCAAATCCAATCTAATCATTTTCCTAAAATTATAAATATTAAAATTCTAAGTTCTAAACCACCATAACATAAATCATAAATGTAGTTGAAAAAAAAAACATAAACATTGTGTTACTATTATTATTTGTTAATTTTGTTTAATTTTTACATTAATTTTATTTAATTAATTAACTTAATTAGGATTAAAATATTATTAAGGAGAATTGATATAGTATTAAAAATGTGAGATATTAATTAAAATTTTGAAAAATGAAATGACACATTTTTATAATTAAATTATGGAAAAAGTTCAGTTTTTTTTTTAATAAGGGAATAGGCCAATTTCTACGGTATTTATTGAAATAGGCTTATTTTGGAGAGAGAAGATGAAAATGAGTCCAAGAGAATATGTTTTTAGCGGATATTGACATGCCCCGCTGGACGTGCTTTTTTGCCTAGACAAAAATATCGATACATTTTATCATGTATCGATACCTTATCCTTGTACACCCTCCCCAAAGTATCTTTACTTTTCTGAAGGTACATGTACTTTCAAGAAAGTATCAATAACCTAGCCTGTGTTGCTTCCGTTGAAGTCTGTTAATCGAATTAAAGAGACTCATAAGCATTGTGCGGAAGGAAAGAATGCTTTGTGGAGTGCTACTTTCTAATGTAAGTCAGCATCTTGTTTTCTTCCTAACTCAGGAGGATGGCATGCATAATGAGTTCTCTAATGCCAAAATCCTTTTTTTGTAGTTTAATGAAGATAAAAGAAAATATTATTAGAGTAGAGATAGTGATACACCATTAAAAATGAGGGGACCTTTACAATATTAGTTTAAGGAAAGTGCCACTATAGTAACCCTACAAGGAAGCGGCTGCCACCACCACCACCCATCTTTTCAAGGCTTGGTACCAATTTGTAAGTCATTGTTTCATAAATCTCATGATAAATACAAAAATATTTTTGGTTCCTTTAATCATCCATTTCTACAACATTTTCTATACGTTGATGTCTCATACAACTTTTGTAAAAACATGTTTCAGATATGATAAACTTGCAACGTAAATAAATAGGTTGGGAAATGGTGAAGTATGTGAAGAAAAATGCATATGAAAATGACCAAAAGGAAAGAAATTTGAAAGATTAATGATGGTATCGATACATGTTAAAAAGTTTCAATACTTTTTTTTTAAAGTATTGTAAGTGTATTAATACTTTTGATCAATACTTTCATTAAGGTACTGATATTTCATTAAGTGTATTAATGCACATTCAGTTGGACGTGTTTTTATCTTCTCTCTCTAAAATCGGCCTATTTCAGTAAATATCACAGAAATCAAACTATTCATTAATTTTTTTTTTAAAAACCGACTTTTTTTCATAATTTAACCCATTTTTATTGAATACTTAAAATATGAATTTTTAGTATCATCTTAATATAAACTTTGATTCATTAATGGCATGTTCCTACTTATTTTAATTGTTTTTTCATGCTATGTTTATATGATGCAAAATATATTATTTAGAATTATCAAATTTATATACAGAGCAACTAAATGTTTAATTATTTGAAGAAAAAAGAAGAACCACATATTACTCTAACATTTTTTTTCTTCTCTAATGTTTTTTTTTTTTTTCCTTTTCTTTAGAAGCAATGATAGTTTATTTTTTTGAAAGTCGTGGTGGTGTTTATAACTTTGATATTAATTTTTGTTGGTTGTTGTTTATTTTGAATATGATTGATTTTATTTTTCGAGATGACGAGGAAAAAGTTAGACTATACATGGATTGGTTTCATGTACCACCAATGTGAAAAACAAAATCTTTTAAAGACTTTTGACATTATCGTATTGGTTGACTAGAGTTTGTTAATGGTATAGTTTGATAACAATAGGGTTAAAAAGTTGTTATCAACGGTTACTCAAGGTGATGTATTTTTGGTAGTTCTTATGTTACTAGAGTAACGCTTATTGTTGTTCGTAACTCTCCTCTACTAACCTATTCACGAAGGACGAAGCATTAGTGTAGTAGTTAATCGCTAGTTGGTTTAATAGGGATATTGATTTTAAGAATAGAGGAAGATGTGGTCTTTTCACTCTTTTAAAGTTTAATATTAAATAATAATTGGAACCCGAATTAATCTAAACAATTCTTTTATTCCCATTTATATTGAAATAAAAATATTAAAATGACTGTGTGGAAATTAAATATCATCTGTACAATATGTGATTCCATATTATTTTTATCTATTTTTAAAAAGAGAGTTTTTCTTCCTAATTTTTTAGTTAGATTTTAATTTTGTGAGGAGAAAAAAAAACTGAAAATTAAAAAGAAAAATCTAATTTGTCATTCTCCTCCTTTAAGATGACGTGATATCATAATTTCAAACCATCATTTTGAACATTTTAATGGAAAACAAAAAAGCAAACAAAATCTCTAATTAAAATGGTAAAAAGAAGCTAGGGACTTCAAGAAAATACAAATGCCTGTTTTTTTTTTTACTAATTTGATTTAATATTAATAAAAATTAAGCTAAGAAAAAGAGTAGGAGACTCGACGGTGACCGGGGCTGCAAGACGGGCACCTGACGAGACCGTTAGCATTGCAATCGTTACAACTTCGGAACCCAGATTTTTCAAAATAGATCTTGTGGCTACCATTGCATTGTCGACAAACAACGAATCTCATCCCTTGACATAAATCACAGACACTGGACCCTACAGCAACCGGTGACCTACCAATCAGGTTCTTCAGTTCTCCACACTCATGTAATCGTTTGATTTCCTCCGCACCACCTACGTACTTCCCGCCGATGAAAACCAATGGTAGCGTAAAGCTTTTGATTTCATTCCGCCCGATGATCCCCTGCAACTCCTGTACGAAATCCGAATCCATAGACAAATCTCGTTCGTCGATCGGTACGCCGAATCCACGTAGAATTGACCTGACGGCCTTACAGTCCTCGAAAGTCCTACGGACGACACGGAGGCTGGTGAAGTAAAGTACAACCCGCCGATCAGCGTAAGGGAGAGTAACGGAGGGTTGGGGTGATAAGGAAGCATGGTGGTGGGTTTGAGCCGCTGCCGCTGCGGCCGCAGCCCATGCGCGGAGGACGGAGGTTGAGAGTGTTACACGGTGGAAAATGGAGGGTTTTTTGGGGGATTTAGAATAGGACTGGAAGGGTTGGTCTTCTTGGAGGATGGCGTTAATGTCTTTCAAAGAAGAGGAAGAGAAATGGGAGGGTGATTTGGGAGTGGAGGTTGCAGTGTTTGGTGGTGATCTTAGTAGCCAGTGAGGGAACATTGGAGAGGGTTTGAAGGAATTAGGAAGAAGGGATTAACATAGAAATTAAGGATTACGAACCAAATATAAGGTTAAGTGGGATTTGCGCTTATTAAGGCAACCCTGGATATGAATTAGATAAGGCAATAAGGCTTAGATTAAGGGATTCCAGACTCATGCCTACCTTGATTTCTACACGAGGTTACAGAAGGGAGGGAGAGTCATACTTTGTATAATCATATTTTATTTTTTTAATGAAAATATTTAATTATATTATATATTTTTTTTTACATGATTTAAAATAATAATAATTCGTATTATCTTTTGAAATTTTTATACTTAAAAATAAAATAAAATAAAGAGTATGGAATTCAACCTAATTATGATGGAATTAAAATGTTTCCATTTTCAATGTATCAAAAATAGGAACTCTTTATTAGTTAGTTAGTCTTAATTAGTATAACTTAAAATATATATATATATATATATATAATAATTTATTTAGCCCCTTTAATTTTATTTAAAAAATTTATTTTAATTCTCTATTTAATTTTTTTTGTCTTTTTTAGCTTTTAAATTTATGTTGTTTATTAAATCATCCAAAAATAATTAAAAAGTTAATATCAGTTAACTTTGTTAATGTGATATACATGTGAATTATCACGCAGATGCCACATCAGTAATTAATTAATTTTTTAATAATTTATTTAAATTATTAACATTTTTAAATTAATTAATTACTAATGTAACATGCATGTGGATTACCACGTGAATGTCACGTTAACAAAGTTAATAAATGCTAATTTTTTTATCTATTTTGAATAATTTGATAAATAAATTTTAAATATTAAAATAAACAAAAAATAAAATAAAATAGAAAAATAAAATAAATTTTTTATGTGAAAAAGAAATCAACATATTGGTTCACTAAAACGTGCCACGTGTTACTGGTTTTCTTAAATTTTATTTATACTTGGATTTGTGGAAAAAAGTTCTAACTTATTAGATTATTTAGAATAATTACATCAAACATCCTAAAATATGATTTTCATTTTAAATTGGTCCTTAAGTTTCAAAATGTTTTAATTATATTTTTAAACTATCAATGTTATATCAATTAAACCTTTTTATTGCTAAAACCATTAATTTAACCGTTAAAAACACATCAAATCTTATATAGCTGAATTTAAAATAAATATTTTTAAAAAATAGAACGTTATCACATAACTTTTAGATGTAAAAATTAAAATAAAATTAACTAATAAAAGAGTGAAAACTTGAAAAAAGAAGAGTAAATGATAAATCTTCTATAAAAGTTTCGAAAACCTCGAAAGTAAGATTTTTAAAATATCTATTTTTACAATATATTTTTTAAATTTTCATTTTAAATTAAGTCATATAAAATTTGACTTGTCATTTAAATATTAAATTAATGATTTTAGAAGCGAATGGATCGAATAGTTTAAAAATATAATTAAAATATTTAAAGTTTAAAAATCAAATTAAAATGAAGATTATAATTTAAAGATATTTGGTATAAATAACTCGAATATTTATAACTATTTTCAATTACCAAACACTGAAAGTTAAAATGATTACTAAAAATTAAGTACATGCCACAATTTGACATTAATTTCTCCATATGCATTTTGTAAGAAAAATATTTTATATTTATATAAAATTTAGGATTTGGGTCGATCTTAAAGGGATGTGGGTAAATTTTTTTATTTCTGATTTAGATTAAGATATTTGACTCAAAAATATAAAAATCGATTCAACAAGTTGATGGTTCATAATTCAATTGTGGTTTATACTTATTGATGGCTAATCAATTTCCTCCCTTATTTTAAATTGATGTATTGGTCAATGCTT
The DNA here is from genome assembly GCA_025698465.1 of Gossypium longicalyx. Classification (NCBI taxonomy): domain Eukaryota; kingdom Viridiplantae; phylum Streptophyta; class Magnoliopsida; order Malvales; family Malvaceae; genus Gossypium; species Gossypium longicalyx. The sequence continues at coordinate 92,879,950 of CM047000.1, read as the reverse complement.
AATTCGACTAATTAATTCGGTCTGATTTCAACAATTATGATTTTATGTCAAGATATATCTTAAAATTTATTATACAATCAGTCAAGGTTATAAAGACGAGAATGCAACATAAAATCAATATAGTTATATAAATTGACTGAGCCTTGGATCAATCAACATCGTTGTTTATACAACATATAGGAGGACGTAAGCTCGAGTACATTTAAGGATATATTATTCTCTTATTTAAGGGTTTAAGATTATGGCTAATTTATAGGATTTATATAAAAATATAATTATGTAAAATTAATACATTTATATCATATTTATATTATTTTAATTTATTTATTTGTATCATCTTAAAATTATAAAAAAAAGTTTAAAATTATTTAATTTTTAATGTTTAAAAGAATATAATTTTATAGAATTAATATGTTCATTAACCCCTGAACTTGATAACTTTATTCATATTAGTCTTTTGACTTTTTTATTATCATGCCAATCCCTAAAATTGACATAAATTACATACATCAATCTTTAAGGCTAACCCCAATTATTTTTTAAATAAATTTTAGTGATATAAAAAAAATCATTGTAACACATGTTATGCATTTATTCATATATTTATAAGAATAAAACAAATGTATTGTTATTTTTTTGAAATAATTTTTTAAAATAATATTTTAATACTTTAATTTTTTTTCCTTACAATCTTTGGTTTTCTACTCTCCCTCCCATCTCCCTCAAATACTTCACCATTTTTAAAATTTGTTATTAGGCCATATACTTTGTGTAAGTTGTAGATTTAGGACTTATACTTTAATTTAATCAATTTTAGTCTCTATATTTTTTGAAATTTGAAATTTTAGTCCAAACCAAATGGTAGCAGTTAAATATGTTTAGCTAAATTATGCTATTAGTCATGTATTATGCGTAAAGTTATAGATTTAGTCCATGTTCTCTAGCTGGACCATTCTTAGTCGCTATAGTTTTTGAATTTCGAAATTTCAGTATTAATACAAACAACAGTCTTTAAATCTATTAACTGATAACATAACATTATACATGCGATAATATGTTTGGCGCATCAAATTTTAAAAACAACAAAACTTAGTAAGTTTGTTGCCATTAGGTCAAGACTAAAATTTTCAAAATTTTAAAATATAGGGATTAAAAATAACTAAACTAAAATACAAGTACTAAATCTACAACTTACGTAAAGAATAGAATCAAATAGGACCAAATTAATAAATATTGAGTTATAAATAATTTAAGATTGATATAAAATAAATAAATAAAACATAATTTAAATATGTAAAGGTGTTACACTCTTTTAAAATTTAGTTATTATACTTTAATTTTTTTAATTTTAAAATTTGTCCTTTTATTACATTCCATCCAAATTTGCCCTTAATTGTTAGATTGGCTATTAAAGAAAAAGGCAAAATAACTTTTACATCCCTTAACATTTATAGTTTTTGTTAATTTAGCTTTTAATCTTTAAAACCCATAAAAATTCTTAATTTATTTTCATATTTAAAAATAAAAAATAATGAAAAATAATCCGTTTAAAATTTAAAAATAAAAAAGTGTTTTAAATAATAATAATAATAATAATAATAATAATAATAATAATAATAATAATAATAATAATAATAATAATAATAATAATAATAATAATAATAATAATAATAATAATAATAATAATAATAATAATAATAAACCTTTCATGTTACTTGCTATTGTTTACACATGACAGGATCATGGACTTTGTCCTCTTATTGCTTAGTTTGAAGGACATAAATGGTTTGTTCCAGGGGCGAAGTCAGAAAATATTTTTAGGGGTCGAAATAAAATTTTAAATTTTAATAATTTATATAATTATAATTTTTAAAAAATTAAATTAAATTTTTATAATTTTAAAGAAGTTAAAATACAATTTTAGCTTTACTAATTTCACATTTTAAATTTTTTAAAGGACGAACACAACAAATTTCTAGTTTATGCTCTTTTGAGACATTTTGTCTTTTTTTTTTTTTGTTCACTAAATGTAAATTACAATAATTCATAAAATTTTAATTTGCTGACTCAAATTAGTCCCTACCAATTTATTCAGCATCCTATAATTTTTGCGATGAGTGGGAAGGAGAATTATTTAGGGTTAAAGTACTTGAGCAGTCCCTATATTATAGGGGTTGGATTGAATTAATCTTTTTATTATTAAATGAACCATTTTAGTCCCTACACTATTAAAAAAAATTAAATAAGTCCAAATTGTTAAAAAAGTAATATTTATGTATAAAAATATGTTGAAAATTATTATTTATTTGTAGTTAAATTCTAAATAAAATATTTTATTTATAGAATCATAAAATCTTTAAAAATATTAACTTTGTTAAATTATAAATCATAACTCTATTCTAATTTAATTTTATTTAATTTCGTTTAATAATACAAGATTGAATTAATCTATTTAATTATAAAAGAAAATAATTTAATCAAACCTCATTTTAAGTATATTCACCATTACATAGTCTATAACCATAGGTGTCATAGGTCTTATTTTTCTGTATTAATGCAATCATAAATTTCAGTGATCAAATGGGTGAAAAGGTTTTATCGCTTTTAGGAAATAAGCCCTTTTGGGGCAAAAATTAAAGAAATTAAGTCTTGAAATTAGTATATAGTGTATACATTGTATTTAAATTTAATTTGAAAGATTGGAAATTCCATATCATTATTTAAAAAAATTCAAATTAATATTTTATAATTAAATTTAAATAAAAAATTATATATAATTTATTTGAATTAAATTAAAAAAATATTTGTTTGAATTTTATTTAATACCGGTTGAATACCTTAAACTTTGAATAAACTTTATTACAAAGAGTAAATAATTTTTTTTTGAATTTTTGTAACTTTTATATTTTTTTGAAAATTTAATTTTTTTAAATTTTAAAGAGTTTTATTTTTTCATTTTTTTATTTTTTAAAACATTATAATTTTATATATTTTAAGATTTCCTTTAAAAAAATATCTTTTTACTTTTTAGAATTTTTATGTATTTAAGAAAAAAATAGAAACCAACTTGAAAAACAATGCAAATTTTAAGGGTTATAAAAGTTATTTCACCTTTTTCTATAATTATCACATCAACAACTGTATAGTGTATACTATTATCACATCAACTCTGATAAAAATTTTCTCTCTTCCCTTCCCTAAAGCAAGAGTAGATATTCGCAGTGACTGAAATGTCTATTTTCTTTTTCATATTCATAAAGAAGCTTAACAACTGTATACTATTATGTATTTTTCCCCTTGATGATGGTTATATGTTATATAATTTGACACCTAGGGAAAATATTGAATACCCAAAAGTATTAAAAACATGCAAATTAACTTACATTTTCAAGAACAAAAATGAGCTGCTGTTACTTTGCTTTCACTGGCTTATTGCTCTTCCTCACCGGAACAGTACCCTTCGCCGCCGCCGCACCTGATCGCTTCCATAAACCCTTTCGGCTAAAATCTTCGGACCCAAAACCCCAAGCTCAAGAATTCTTCGAGTTGACCAACCCTCTACCGTCCGATCATCTGGCTCCGTCATGTTCCCTCACCGTCATCAACCATTCATTCGCCAACACAATCGACTCCCCTCCTTTCTCCGCCCCTTACTCTCCTCCTTCCGATTGTTCTCCGCCCTGGCCGCGCGTCGTCCTCTATTTCCGCGCTGACTCCTCCGGCGATCAGTACGATCGTATCGCCGCCATCTGGCTCGACGGTGCCGAGATTTTCCGGACCAGCACGGCGGAGCCGACGGATACGGGGATCTTCTGGAGAGTCAGGAAGGATATCACTAGGTATTCTTCGATTCTTTATAAACCCCAACTTAACGTCACCATGATGCTCGAGAACGTCGTTAACGACATTTACACCGGCGTTTACGACATTCATGTTTCCTTCCTGTTTTACAAAGAAAACATCGTGCCTAACGACGTTAGGTTTCCGTCAATCATTTCCCCAAGTCAAAACCATTACGACAATTTGGGAACCGCCGAATTGGGATTGTTCAAAACGCCGCCAGATTTGATAATCCCGATCTCCAGCGACGGCGAAAGAGGGCATTGGTTCAGAGTGGAAAGCGAATCGGACGTTCACGTCAAAAAAGTCCGATTCCCGGACAACACTATTCAAGTCGTTTTGGAATTATACGCGTCGTTTCATGGCAATGACGAGTTTTGGTATTCGAATCCGCCTTATTCCTACATCCGAATGAACAATCTGACGACGGCGCGTGGGAACGGCGCATACAGGGAAGTTTTCGTGACGATTGACGGGAAATTCGTGGGATCGGAGGTGGTTTTTCCGGTTGTTTTCACCGGCGGGATTAACCCATTATTCTGGGAACCGATCGTGGCGATCGGGGATTTCAATTTACCAAGCTACGATCTAGATTTAACCCCGTTTTTGGGATGGTTATTGGACGGGCAATATCACGATATTGCAATCTGTGTCGATGATGCGATATCGTTTTGGCTGGTGAATGCGAATTTACACTTTTGGTTAGATCATGGAACTCCCAAAGTTGAAGCTCAATCGGTAGTTTACAACAGTCCGGCGCTGGCCATTCAAAGACGAGAAGCTTTCACAATGCTTGATGGGAGTTTTAGGATTAAAGCCAATAGGAAAAGTGAGTTTGCAGGTTGGGTTAAATCCACAGCTGGTAATTTCACCACCATTGTTTCACAGCAATTTAAGCTTACAAATGTAGTCAGGTTTTACTTCAATGGGACTTACAAGATTGTTCAACAAAGAGTTAAGGCGAAGAGGGATTCGAGGATTCGAGCTGATTCCGGTAATTTGGTAGGTCGTACAGTTGTTCAAAGGCAGTATCCATTAACGGTGATCACGTCTACTGTTCCATTGCCTCAGATAGGTTCCTTGGGTTCCAAGGAAGAGGAAATGTATATGATGATCACTAACGTTTCTCATGCCTTGAGCGAACGGCGGATCAACGGGTTGTCTTCAAGTACTCTAAATAACCGGCAGGAATCGGAGGGATGGATGAAGGTGAAGGGTCATTCAGTTATCTCCGGCAGTGGGCGTACATGGCAGAAATACAATTACAGGGACGAGTTCGGTTGCTATTCTCGGACCGTATTGGCATTGGAGGGCAAGCTCGCCACTGACAATACGACGTTTTCTTGTGCATCTTCTGCGTAGTTTCTGTTGTTTGCCATCACCAATTTGTATGGAACATTCCAAATAATACTTTGGTATGTCGTCTATACTGTATGTAGTGTACGAGTTTGTGCGTCTATTTTAGCTTCTACCTTACTCTAATGTATATGGTTTCTATTTAATAATACCTTCTTTGTATTCATCGCTAGTTATGTTTTGCACATTTCTTTTTTTTTTTCTAACGAGAGATAGTAATTCCATTCATTAAAAAAAAATACATCAATTGAAATGACAACAATAACCTTTTATAAATACTAATGAATCAAAGAAAACCATTACGGAAATAGCATTTGGAGCTATTTATTTCCATTGTTTTAATAGTTGCATGTCATGACCGTTATAAAAACTTATAAAGGATAAATATATACAAGAAGCACTGCTAAACTAGCAATATCAAAAAACTATCAATGATGCCATAATCAAATGAGCTCTAATTAACGACAATGTCAGAGATCCCAAAACACTCAACATTGGTGATGCACAAAATCTATCACTCAAATAGCCCAACCTTCTTCAAAACTCTCTCAAAAAAAAAAAAAAAACTAAACTAAAGGAAATAATTGAAAAAAAAATACTAAAATTATAATTATTAACACCGCCATAGCTTTTAGAGAAAATCGAGTGAACTATTGTTACTATCACAACTTTTGAATAAAGTAAAATCAACTTTATCTATACATTGACTTTCACTCAATAGCAACCAGTGAAACTCATCGACCAGAAAAATATCGCTAAAGCTGTTAAAAATCAAGAAAAAAAAAAGAGGAGAGAACTAAAAGAAACCTCAAAAGGGAGAGTAGAGGGTGGAAATTTTTCATTTTAAGCACAAATAGAATTTCGATACACCATATTGATTAATACAACTAACTTTTAAGTGATTGGTGTAAAAAAAAAAATCATATTTACAAGCTAATTCGATTTGATTCGAAAAAAATAAATTATTTAATTATTATAATATTGAGTTTAAATCAATAAGTGAATAAAATTTAAATGTTCTAATATATATTTTAAAATTTTCATATATTTTTGAAAATCTCAATATAAACTCTAACATAATTAATCAAGATTTGATTGAATTCAAGATTTATTTATTTATTTTCATAAAAAAAGAAAAAGTATTCAAAAAATGGAATCAGACATCAAGCACAAATTTATTAATATCATTACACCATGAGTTCCTGGGGAAGAAGTCTTCTCCTACAAGTAAAACCATTTTGTCCAATTTCTAAATGAAGTGGATACCTCCTCTTTAATTGGAAACTTCATTAGATTCACTTAAATTGTCTGCAACTATGGAATTTTATTTAAATTAGGCAAATAAAAAATTGAAAAGAACAAAAAAATGAAGAAGGCGAAACCATATGCTTTTTTTTTTTTTTTCCTTTCCAGCTGTTCATCTAACATTATTCAGACTCTAAATTTTTTAAAAGAAAATATCAATGTCTGATACATTCAGATATTAGTACAAGATCTATGATCCTCTGAATAATTAACAAAATTTAAAAGAAATTGAATATACTTGTGTTGAATACAACACTCACTTCGAGTCCATCTAACGTAACTGTCCAAAACCTCTGCTGGACCTGTTGTTCATGGCCGAGCAAAACTCGGATAATTTAATCGACCGATAAGCTATTTTAATGCTATAAACTCATCCTTCTTCTATAGGATTGAATTTAGGGTAAAGAAGTATTTGAATGTTGCAGAGTTGAAGTCCAATCTTAATCAAGGATAAATTGGGAGTGGAAGAACCTGAATAGCTGCTCATGTTTCTTTTCGGTTATCATTCTCACTCGGACGCCAAAATCCCTTCTCACCAACAAGAAATTGGCCTTGATAAAGTGTTGTTGACCAGTGAAGTGAACGGAGTACCGGATTGAGCTTCTTAATATTTTCCATGGTGTCTTGGACCAAAAGATATCCGCCAGGTCTAAGTATCCGATCCATTTCCACAGCTATGTCAATAATATCGCATCTGAGAGAGCGGCAAAATGTCTGATAACTAATTCAACCATAAATCCAATAGCCTCAAAATTATATGCATGACGCAGTTACTAGCTTTACTCATCTATTAGGTCATTCAATCACCTACTTGGAGTACACATCCCAAATAAAGCATAAAAATATTTAGATCAGTAGCTTTTAAGTGTTCACGACTGCATACCTCTCTTTTAGGTTTTTGAAGAGAAAGCTGGCATGCAGTAGATCGTATGTTCGAGGGTACGTATTGAAAGACTCACACCAGTCATGATAGACTCCGATCAACCCCCTTTCAAAAATAATGGACAATGTATCTTGTGCATCAATTGGTACAACATTCATCACCCAAAGAGGTTGGTCAATAAGAGCTGCAGCAAACCTGCAAACAACAATTTCGATACGAGCATGGTAATTCCTTACAAGAGAAAGTTTATCTTGATATGTCAGATAGCAGTGGACACGAAAAAGAAAGGAGCAGAGGACATATTCTTAAAAAGAAAACTGCTCTTGCGATACTACAGCAACATAACATATGTCATATAACTCGTAAGAAATTAAAGGTGCTAGAAATATGAGGCAGAGAACTCCAATAGGTCATAGGATCACGAATTACACAGAGAATGAGCAAGATGAATCACACGTTTAAACATTAATGAACTTTTTTTTCTTTACAGAAAAAAGTTTAGAACATTGTTATATTACTTACCCTCCATAACCAGCATTCATATCCATTACATTTCTTATCCGCCCCAAGCTTATAGCTAGCCCATCAAGATACACCTCTGATACAAGTGCTGCCCAATGTTTGGTGTCCTCAATGAATATGTCTTCAGCATCTGGTTCGGATGGTAGGCTTGGAGGCTTACTGCTAAGCCTTTGTGGCCATGGTGTGGACCATCTGAGCAAATTACCCATCCTGTTCACTGGAAGGCGCGAAATACAATAACTAAGAGGCTCGTACCTGTCACCATCAATAGACATCATGAGAAGCAATTTCAACACAAATAAACGCCAGCACCACATATCCCAACATTATTCATGCAAGTCTTTGAACGTGAGTAATGTAAGGTATAGACAATACTCTTAAAAGATTACCATGAGACATTCTGATTGGTTTTCTGTTCACACAAAGGTGGAAGTTTTTCTTTGCGCTGCTTGTAACAGGAATATGAGGAAGGCTTTTGATATATTACGAGTCCAACTCCAGTTGAATCAACAGTTTTAGCCACAATCTTCCAGCATAAGGATGTTGTCAAAGCTACCATTGCTGAAATATATACAAAGTATTGGACCAACTTAGCACATTTAGATTATAATAATGAGATGGCAAAAAGAAATAAATAAGGCGACTAATCATACTGGGACAAAACAAGTAAGCAAGGAAAATCTAAAGAAGGGAAAACAATTTTGTATTTCCCCCATGAAAAGTAAGAGAGAGCAGCATTCTCACACTTCCAAACTTTACTATCTCTTTCATCATCTCGATAAACTGGTGTAGCAGACCATATGAAATATCCTCCTGGCTTAAGAACCCTGTTCAGCTCCAATAATGGTTTCCCACCTGCATTTTGCATTCCAAAGCAGCAAAAGTCTCAAAAATTCCATGATATGCTAAAAAAAATAGAAAACTGAAACAAGGAAAATAAGTATAACAACAAAGTCAAACATATGCTGAAAGGAATTAATAATAGATACCATACCATCTCCGTCCCAATGAACTCTGCATCGTGCACAATGTATCAAATCATATGCGTTGTCTGGAAATGTTAGCTTTTGTGTACCGATGACAGAAAGTATAGCAGGAATTCCCCTCTCTAGAGCAAACTGTATCTGAGCTTCATGTTCATCCTTGGGGGCAAATGACATGGTAATTACATCTTTATCCAGCAAATAACCACCAAAGCTAGCAACACCGCAGCCGACATCTAAAATAACCCTAATGTTCTTTCCCCATTTAATAGCTGGTAAAGTCTGGAGGGCGAAAAATAACTATAAGGGAGAGGAACGTAACGACGCTTAAAATAAAATATCAGTAGTCTTTTTGAGGTCCACACTTCAACCAATAGCAGAAAAGAAATCAGAAATCAAGTGTTAACTTGCCAAAGGATTGGAAAATCCAGCACATACCTTATGTATGAAATCAATGTAGCTTTGAACACCGTTCTTAAATTGAGTACCGCCACCAGGGAAAACAAAATAATCACCAGATTTTCGCACCCAATTCTGTTCCTTTTTGTATTCCACAAGCTTAGGATGAGGAACATTGCTATACCAAATCTACAAAAGAGCACGAATACGTTATATCACCTGCATATTTAGCAAGTAAAACAACACTAGAAATGTTTATACATCAGAAATTTCTTTCATTTTATAACTTTTAGCAACCAGCTTCCCAAAACCTGTTCCTGGTGAACATCAGACTTCCGTTCTTCGCATCACACTCCTTACGTATAATATGCTATGTTACTCAAACTTGGGTGTGCTTGTTAAATATGGGTATATGCCGGATACAAGCATGTTCAATTTTTTATTTTTATTTTTATTTTTTAAAGTTTTTCTATATATTTGGACGGTCCTCTAGAGTCATATGCAATACCCTCTGTCCAAATATAGATTGGGTGTAGGCAATTGACATTTCAAGAAAAAAAAAAGCCTCAAAATAACATAGCAATAGTAGCAATTGAACAGGCTTATGGTTAAAGAAACGAAATGTTTAAAATCGCCATCGTAATATTTTGTAGATAGAAAAAAAAATTATCTAGAAGTTCACTAAATGTTAAGAATTTTATCATATAAATTCGACTTTTCAGTTCTATAAATCACTTTCGCACTAAAATTTAAGAATTAAGTCTCTAAACTATCAAAACAAAGAAATATATAAAATTAAACCTTATTTCACACTTTTTCAATGACTAAACCATTTTGCAAGTAATTTTTTTTTTAAAATAAAAATCAATTAAACAAAAATCTTACCAAAAATAAAAAAGCTGAAGCTCACCATGTCCCTGCTTTTAGGCCAATGAACCGGAACCTTATAACCAATCGGCAAAGGCGCCAAACATCTAGGACTGGGCTTCGGACAATGCCTTTCCCTATGCTCCATCCGCCTCCTGGATTTCAATTCTTTAATCGCTTTCCAATTATCCAAGCACGGTATATAATCCACCGCCAACGGACCTAACTGACAGTTCTCCCATTTTATATCCAAACTCACATTCAAGTCCACGTCAGAAGCTGCGGCGGTGGTCTTGGAAACCGGTTTCGTGGAGGAGACAGGGACATTGTTCGGAGATCGTGTGGGTAACGGACGCGGCGGTGGAGGAAGAGGATAGGAAACTCGGAAATTGGTGGAGAGGGGGAGGGAAGGGGAAGAGGAGGAGTAGGAAAAGAGGAGGATGGCGACGGAAATGAGAAGAAATGAGAAAGCGAAAAGGAAAGGGAATTTGCGTTCTTTGAACATGTTTTGGACGGAAATCGGCATTTTGGATCGGAGAGTAAAATTAGCTTAAAACTTTACTATTAAAAGGGAGAAAAGGAATTCGAAATGTCGTTATCATTGAAGACACTTGAAATCATAGTCGTGGAAATTTTGTTGTGTGTGGGACACTCACTCATGGTGTAAATCAACCGAGTTGGGTCCCATCCCACTCACTCCGGTTTATAAAATAAAAAATTAAAAACCAGTTTAACCTCTCTATTTTATTCACGGGTCAGTTAATTTAATACATTTTCTAATCGGCTCTCGGTACAATGGGTCAGTTGGATGAAAACAACCACCATTATAAATTTTTATATACTTCTTACATTCTAAATTTACTTTTAAATTATATATAATTAATGATATTAACTATTTAAATTAATTAACAACAATATAAAAATTTAAAAATTAAAATATAATGATTAAATATCAAATTTAAATATAATAAAAAGATAAAAACTGAAATTTATCTATGGATTTATATAAGTTTCCTTTCTCAACTAATCCATTTATATTTAATTGGTTCTTAATTTTATTTTTTTTGAATCTAGTTAGTTTTAAAACTTGTATTTCGTTAATTAAGTTGGTATTTTCATACGTTTCTAAACTTATATTCCGTTAATCAAGTTGGTATTTCCATACTAACACCATTAGTTTGTGCTGATATGGCACTACTAACCAATCTTACGTTGTCACATGGTAGCCTCTCATTACGTACGTCATGTAACAAAAATAAATTTTAAAAATTTAAAATTAAATATATAAAAATTAATTAAAAAAGTATTGTTTCACATCTAGAATAAATTGTAATTGGACAACCATATATTCGGGTTCATTTTAGATGAATTTTTTATAATTTTTTTTACTATTTTTATAAAATATTAGTTATTTAGGTTATTATTATTTTACGAAAATGGGAGTCGCCACCAATCCTTTTTATGAGATGTGATCGGATCACCTTGTAATTTAATCGTTTTAATAAAAACTTTGATTTACTAAAACAATAATTTTTGGTCTACGAAATTCAAGAAATGGGTTCGGGAGTCGGTTGCGCACGAGGAAGGATTAGCACCCTCGTTACGCCCAAGATTGACACCTAATTGATTACTTGACGTCTTTAGTGTCGAAAATTAAAAATTTGAAGAGATTTTAAAATATGATCCTTTATTATGTTATTTTTACTTTAAAAAAAATCACTTGAATAAACCGAAACGTATGTTAAAGACCGTCTTATCTCGAGGCAACAAAAGTCACATCCCGTAAGTTAGGATATGACACATTGAAATCTCGAAAGTGAGAATAAATGCTAAAAATTTAGTTATTTTAAGATATATTTGATTATCTCAATTTTAAAAAGAGACATATTCCGTAAGATAGGAATACAAATTTTTTAATTCTAAAAATAATAAATATTGCCTTGATTTAAAAAAAATTATGCATCGTGCCAAAACGAATATAACATTTGAAATAGCATGTATTTAATTTATTCGGGTGTAGTATAGGAACAAGTAAATACATTTGAACACGGTTCATGATATAGTTGTGGTAATAATAAAATAAAATAATAGTGCGTAAAAACGAAACGATGATATACAAAGAAATAAAAAAAAAAAAAAAATCATATTAGTAAATGATGATGATATGACCATAATAATAAAACACCAAATAATAAAGATAACAATAATCATATTAAAATCGTCAATTTTAATACTAATTAAATAATAAATGGAAAAATAAATAATAATAATGATAATAAAAAAATAAAAATAATAACAATAATACATGAAATGTGCAAGGAAAAAAATAAACAATCTAATTTTTGAAAGAAAAAATAATAATAAACAAATAAATAATGGGATGATAATAACAATAATAAATAAAAGAACAAAAATGCACACTAAAAAGAAAATACAAAAAACAAATCGATTTCAAGTATTAGAAAAGTAAAGGTATAATAAATAAATAAATAAATGAATAAAACAAAATATAACAAAAATAATATATAAAAATCTATAAAGGGGCAAAATTAAATAAATAAGGATTAAGTTGACATTAAAATAAAATTAAGTGTCTAAATCATAATAAAATAAGTTCATGAATATAAGAGGGTCTAAATTGAAACCTAAATAAAATTTTTGGGGAGAAATCAAGGTAAAAATTAAATAAAGGAATAAATTGTAACGCGCTAAAAAAGAATAGGGACTGAAAAGGAAAATATCCTTGCCCTCCTTATCCACACCGTTTTAAAGGATTAAAATAAAAAAAATTAAATGGGATAAAAAAAAAAAGGAAATAGGACTATATTGCAAGATGTGTAAAAAGCGAAAGGACCAAAAGCACAATTAGACCCCCTTAAAGCAAAACACGCGGATCCTAGGTCGAGCAGGTCGGGTTGGATCGAGTAGGCCAAAACGACATCGTTTTGGGGCCTTTCTGATCTGTCCAAAACGGCGTCGTTTCGCTATGACTATTTAAGTTCAAATATTTTCAAAAAAAAAATCATTTCAACCCTTGAATAAAAAAAAATAAAAAATCCAAAAGCCATTTTCTTTTTTTCTCTGCAGCAGGCCCTAAGACCAGCCATCGGTCTGGTGAGCCTCCGCGACAGCCACCGGTTGCCGGCGATGGGCTCCACCATTCCCGATGGCCGAAAAACACCAAAAGACATCGTTTTGAATGCTCCAACTTCCGGAGTCCGAATCTAGGGGAATATTCCCCGAAAATCCTTCAAAAGAAAGCGAAAAGCCTAAAGACTTCCGACTTTTGGGTTTCAAAAACCCTAAAAATACCGAATCCTCCACCCACGGTGGAGAAGTACAAGCATTCAATAAGTTTTTTTTAAAACCTCTCTCTCTTATCCTTTTCGTATTTTTGTAAAATAAAAAAATAAAAACAATAATAAAATCACTTTTTTTTAAGCTTTTGTATTTTTTTTTATTGCCCTCTTCTTCTTTTTTTGAATATTACAAGAACTTTGACTTTTATAGTCGTTTTAGATTACAACATGGTTTTTTTTTCTTTTTGTCTCTGCACTGCTACTGTTCTTGATATTGCGTGTTTGCATTTTTGTTGTCCTTGTTTCCGTCTTTTTTCATCTTTTTGCAGGTATTGGCGTGCGGTCAACGGCGAGGAAAGAGGTCTGCTCTTGCCATTTTGGTGAAAAAGGCAGACCTCGGGCGTCGTCTGTGTTGACATGGCTACGTGGAGGCAGCGGGTAGCAGCTAGGGTTTTTGTTTGTTTTTTCTTCTGAGATCTTAATGTTATGGGCTTAGGGTTTCGTCATTTGGGCCATACAGGGCCATATTAGACTAGATTATGTTATTATATTATATATTTTTTGTTTATTTTTATTCGGGCCAGATAAAGTTGGCCTATTACATTTAGTATATTGACAATATATTTTTTTTTATTTCACAAGCAATCTTAAAAAATTGACACGTCCAATGGCATATTTAGGGGGGCTGGCAGGGGCCCCGACCCCTCTAAAATGAAAAATTGTCCATTGGGCCCTTTAGAAATTTTAAAATCTTAAATTAGTAAAAGGAAAAATTACACTTTGCCCTCTTAAAAATGATAAAAATTTGATTTAATCCTTTAAAAATTATAAAGATATAGACTATTAAAAATTAAAATTTAATTTTGGCCCCCTAAAAAAATTTTCTGGCTTTGCCCCTGAACATGTCCCTCCTTTTTTTAAATATTTATTTTTTTAATAATTTACTATACTCCTATATGACACTTGTCAACCCCTAACTTTGCTTGTGTAGTCTAAATCTACACTAGTAGTGTACCAAATCATTTCTATTATATAAATATATAAAATTGTATAAAGTTATAAGTATATGTCTATATTTTTTATACAAATATATTTTTATAAATTTATATATATTATAGGTTTTTATATATTTAAATATTTTTATAAGTTTATATTTTATATATTTTCAAAACAATATAAATTTTAAAAAAATATTTTACAAAAGTTAATAACATATATAAAATTACCAAAAACACATTTGGAATGAATTTGAATGTCCAATTCCATTCTTGATGTAAAAAAATATATATACATTTTAATTAATTTATAGATTTTTTTATTTTTTTAATTTATGTTTGCCTTATGGCTTATTGAGATGCTGTTATGTGGCACCATTGGATTGGCCTACAGTCTCACATCATCACAAAATAACGGTGCTAGTGTAGAGATATCAACCTGGTTGACGGAATGCAAGTTCAGGGACCATCTAGGTAACATAAAATATGGACCAACTAGGTACAAATGGACAAGTTTAGAGGCCAAAATATATATTAACCCTTGATTCAATTAACTTTAAAAAATACTATTTAAAAATAAAGATAATAATAAATTTAGCCCTTAACGTTTACATCTTTGATCAATTTGATTCCTTTTTTAAGCTAAATTTATTCATTAACCTTCCAAGTAGAGTTAATCACAATATTCTTTTTAATTGCAATGTTGAGTAAAATAAAAAATTTTAATCGTGTTGGTGAGGTAACCTGCATAGAAGTTCATGTATACTTTATGTTGACATGACACTATTGTTTTACACATCAACAAATAATTTAAAAATTAAAAAAAATTAACATGAAGTACACGTGAATTTCAATTTTAGTTGTCATGTTTAAAAGTTCGACATTTTAATTACTATTTTTGTTAAAAATATAGAAATTCAATTTTTTTCTTGAAAGATTATTAGTTAATTCGCCTTTTTTTAAAAAAATTTGAAGCCTAAATTTAGTTAAAAAAAGAGACCAAATTAGTAAAATATATAAATGTCAAAAGCTACATTTACCCTTATCCCTAAATATTTATATATTATTAAAAAATAACTTTATTTTATTCAAATATAATAAATATATTATAGCTAGGTTTTTAATAAATATATAAAAATTAATTAATTAATATAATTCTTTTGACACCAAGAGGCAAGTTGAAGATCCATTTACCCAAAAAGGCCCATTTCTAAACAAAATTATAAAAATGGGCCAATTAAAATATTATTTACGGAAAATGGCCAATTTTGGCAAAATGCGCCTACGTGGCCGCGTTTTAGGGGAAAATTTTAGCAAAGCGCGTCCTTGGGAGAGCGCTTTATGCCACGTCAGCAAGTCGCACCTACGTGGACGCGTTTTGTTGACGTGGCACAAAGTGTTGACCCAGAGGCGCGCTTTGCTGGCAACAATGACTATTTTTAAAAAAAAAAAATTTTGACCGTTGGGGGAGTCCAACGGTAAAAAAAAAAAACTATAAAACCCCCTTCTTATATTTCACAATTAATTTCTTCAAATTTTAGCCAAAAATCTCTAAAAATTCTCCCTAAAGCTCTCAAATTTCTTATTAAATTTCTCAAAGATCTTTATAATTAGTTATTTATTTTATTTTTTAAAATTAATTTTTTTATAATTTCAACAATATTTGATCGTGTTAGCAATAGTCAGGGAATTAATTTGTCTCGATCATAACATATCTCCGTCGAACAAATGAAAATGGTAACGATTTATTTTAAATGTTGAATATTATTTAATATTTTTTCATTTATGTAATTTTAATTAATTTTAATTTTTGAATATCATTTAATATTTTTCATTTATGTAATTTTAATTAATTTGTATTTTATAATTTTTTATAACAGTTTGTAGATCGAGTGTTACAATGTTATATTTGTAATATGTCTGGTTCGCTATCACCGTTGATAGAAAATTACTTGAGGGAAGCGGGTTTTTGGCACGTGGCCACTATAGGCCGGGGGTGGAGACCTGAGACGCACACATTCCATCTTCCATGCGGAGAGTGTACTATCACTTTAGAGGGCATCCAGTTGCAATTAGGATTGCCAGTGGATAGATCCGCACTCACCGGGTCTGTTCAATCTGCTGATTGGGGAGCCATATGTTACGATCTTTTGAGTGCGATTCTGGATAATATTTACGGAGGTCAGATTGAGATGGGCTGGTTACAAGATACATTCCTAGAGCCGGGGAATGATTCGACTGAAGTTGAAAGAATACGATATGCTCGGGTATACATTTTTGAGATGATTGGAGGTTATCTGATGCCGGACTTGTCGCGAAACCTCGTACATCTGAGGTGGCTACTAAAACTTGTTGATTTTAGAGCAGCTGGTGAACTTAGTTGGGGGTCTGCGGTGTTAGCAACATTGTACCGAGATATGTGCGGGGTGACGCGACCAAATAAAGCCAAAATCGGAGGTTACCTATCACTACTACAATTATGGGCTCGATTTCGCTTTCCATTTTTATGTCCTTGAGTGAACCACCGATATATATTCCCACTCATAACGAGGTAAAATTTTTATTTAATTTTACAATTATTCCATAGATTTAAAATAAAATTGTATGCTAAAAACTTATTTAATTAGGTGGAACCATCCGGCGAGTTATATTGGAATACCTACTGCTCTTGAAGATATAAGCTTCTATTAGACCAATGGTTGGAAGTGCAAATAAGTATTAAATAAAATATATATACATAAAATAGTCACTTCACATTTAGTACTTAGAATTTAGTATTTAGTATTATGTATATAACTAATATTTTTATCCCGTTTATATAGTTTCAATGGACACCATATGAGGATCTAGCAATATGGGCAGTAATTCCGAAAGAATTGTTTCAAAATCCGAGCATTTGACATGTTAAGGTCCCATTGGTAAACTATCCTATTGTCGAGATACACTAGACGGATAGAGTGTTGCGACAATTTAGATTTTGACAACCGATTCCTGAAGAACCTGAGGTGCTCGATGAGCAGCACAAAATTGACTTACGGCTAACGAATACGAAATGGCCGTTATTCTGGTCAAAATATATCGAAATTTGGGAAAATCGGTACGATCATATACCTAATCGCAAACCGATCATCGTCTTAGAGTTAGCCTACACTCGGGATTACATGCAATGGTTTAGGATCCATCGCAAGCCATATTTGTTGTTGGAAGAGTAGAGGCGTCGACAAATCCATGTGGAAAGAGAATGACAGGACCCTTTAAATCCAAGGAGAAGGGATGATGAGACGGGCCCATCAACATCGCCCACACAATCATCGGGCTCATCAATAGTGTCCACATAATCAACGGACCCATCAATAGTACTCACACAATCACCAAGCCCAATGCCTCAGTCGACGACACCCACATCACAGCCCTTTCAGATTATGCCAGGTGCATATCCTAGCTCTTATATATATCTTAACCCTTATATGTTTCCTTTTCCTAGTCCTATGCCAAGTTGGAATGCATAGCCCGGTGCATCTCCTTTTCTGATGACTCCGACGACTCAATTGGTGATATATAGGCCATCGTCACCGGAAGGATCGCATGAGGCACCGTCGGTGAGTTCATCTCATTACCATTCCCCATCACCTTATGGGATTCAAACACCTCCGCCGTGGGTGATGCAAACACCTCCACATTATTTATTCTACCAAGGTGGGTTATCCTCCTAACACCCACAACTGGAGCAACCACAACCCCTGCCAGAGTAACCAAGGAGGAATCTAGGGCGTAATCGTCGTCCACCCCCATGTGGCACTGATGGCTGTCGATTCCACCAATATAAACCTACACCTAGTTTGCAAATTCAAGCAGTATAGGGAGTAGGGTCGATCCCACAGAGACTGTAATTACTGGAAATTGTTTGTTTCTTGACCAGATTAGTGTCTGGGCAGTTGTCGTGCCCACGACGTTTGGGGGGGAAGTAAAATATGATACCTGAAATAAACACAAGAAAACGTAAAATGTAAAAAGTAAAAGCTGAAATAAAAATAAATAACGAAATAATTTAAAGGAAAATCAATAAAACTTAGCTCTCGACCTTAAGCACGGGTTTTCCGTCTTTGACCCGTTCTCGAAATTAGGTGAACTCCTCTTTTCGATAAGCTAGTTATAGCTACCAAGGGCGCCTTGGACACCAACTCTTCCTTGTGTAAATTAGTTATGGAACGCGTCCTATAACTAACCCTTACCGATTGAACAACCTATGAAAGCGTTCGTGATTTAGAACTCCGTGACTTTGCGTTCTAGAAGAGCCTAGCTCGAACCAATGCCCTCAAACGTTTGGGACATTTAAATCCGGTTACTACTTCCCTTGACGGAACCAAACAGCAATCCCCACTTGGCACGCCAATGTGTTCACGAAAGACCAATTAGACAATCGATCCTTTCAGAATTCCAATTGTACGTCTAGCCACACTAACTCAAACGACGTCTTTTTTGACTTAGTATTGACTTGACTCTGTTAGTTGACGAAGTCATACTCTTAATCTGGAGAAATAATAAATATCGAAATTGGGAGTTAAACAGCTCGGGTTCGTAACTCACGGATCTTTTGACGGGGTTAACACCGGCTTAAAACTGAAAGGGGTTTAGTGTGGCATGAATTTAATCATGCTTGAAGGTTATGGAAATGATAGAAATTATATGAAAAAGGTAGTGAAAATGGATAGGAAAAATATTTGCAAAGAGAATTAGACAAATTTTGTAAAAAGAAGACAAAATAATCTAATGCTCAATTGAATTAAGAAAAAGAAAAAAAATAAGGTGGATAATGGAATTCCAAAATGAAATAGGAATGTAAAGACAATTGATTAATTGATGATTTCCTAAAAACTAAAACCCCTTATTTATATAGATAGGGTTTACTAAAAATAGCTTACGAAAATTAATATAAAATCTAAAATAATAATAATTAAAAATAAATAAAATTAAAATAAACTTAAAATAGAATTTCTTATATTTGGCTTTTTACAAAGTCAAATTTATGACTAGTCCTTGGCTTGCTCCATCTTTTCGCTTTGGCCTATTCCAATAATTTTCTTCTAATTTGGCCCCTTTTCAGCTTGCTTTTGATCAATTGCATCCCTGACAATGATTAAAACACTTAATTAGCAGGGTTCAGTTCATCAATAAACCAAATTAAGCACAAAAAATATGCAATTTGACATGTTTATTAGGCACTGATTCCGACAAGCATATACATTATTTTTTTTAATATATTTGTAGACGTTGTTTCTATATTATTTCATTTAATAAAAAAGAAGTTTTTAATATTTTAATTGTAAATTAATTTTATATTTTTAATAAAATATAAGTTCTTTTGAATAAGGCAGAATAGAAATAATGTAACATCATTTCATTACAGCAATTATCAACTATTTTGGTTTGGACATGATCGAATTGTATGACCTAGGTTCCTACACCATCCACACAAATTCTGTTGGTTCGTTCTTTCCCAGATATCCATATTATTACGTATTCTATTCGAGTAAGGTCGACCTTTCGTTTGCGATGCAATTCTCTATCCAGTAACAACTTAAACGGAGCAAGCGATACAGTCGCAAATGTTTCATTTGGCGATGAAAATTGAACATATATCTCAAGATAGGGTGATCCACTAGCGAGATGAGTCTGCGCCATCGCCTCAAAGCTACGAACACATTTGATATCAAATGCATCATATGTCATGGGATCAATCGAAGTACAAAATTGATACTTAATAGAAGAATCCCTACTTGGCGTCGTTCCGAAGATTTTGCGCCTAATTTTTTTACGAAATTCTGTAAAATCTATACTCTGGTTAAAAACCATTCACGTTGTGTTCTTCGATAAAAAAACACCGTTCTCGGTGTCACAGACTTCACAATCATAATAAATAACAGCAGTAATACGTTCACTCTTCGATTTCTATTCTTCTTAGCCTCTCTAATTTTTTTTGCTGTAACTTACATAACCTGAGAATGATATTTGCATCGTTTATAGCCTAAGGCTAAGCATGAACTATTGTAGATAAAGAATGTCCACGTGGGAGCTTTTTTCAGAAATTTTGTTGACAGTGCATCCTGCTTGAAGCGTTTTGACACTATTTGTTCAGAAACGTCTTCTCAAATTTATTTTTTCAGGAACTACTGTAGAAAAAGAGTGTCCACGTGGGAGCTTTTTTTAGAAATCTTACTGACAGTGCATCTTTCTTGAAGCATTTTTGACACTATTTATTCAAAAACATCTTCTCAAAATTATTTTTTCAGGAACTACTGTAGAAAAAGAGCGTCCACGTGTGAGCTTTTTTTAGAAATTTTTTTGACAGCGCATCCTTCTTGAAGTGTTTTTGACACTATTTGTTCAGAAACGTCTTTTCAAAATTATTTTTAGGAACTACTGTAGAAAAAGAGTGTCCACGTGGGAGCTTTTTTTCTGTAATTTCGCTGATAGTGCATCCTTCTTGAAGCGTTTTTGACATTATTTGTTCAGAAATGTCTTCTCAAAATTATTTTTTGAGGGTCAAAATAGTCAATTTTGTTAAAAAAATAAACACAATGTTATTTTTAAAAAAATTAAACCCTAGTTTAATTAATTTTAACCTTAAACCTTAAACCCTAAATCCTAATTTAATTTATTTAGAACCCCAGAACCCTAGTTTAATTTATTTAAAATCGTAATTTTATTTATATAAAACTTTAGAACCCTAATTTACTTAATTTATTTAAAAATCATAAACCCTAATTTAAATAATTTTTATAAAATAACACTAAATCTTGATTTATTTTAAAAATCTACTAAAACTTTAAACCCTAACCTATTTAAAAAAAATAACCACTAAACCCTAACTTATTTTAGCAAAACCCTAGCCCTAAGAACCCTAAAAAACCCTAGGGACTAAACATGCAAATATTCTTAAATATAAAATCACGGAGCAAAGCACCCACTGGGGGAGCGCTTTGTGCCATGTTAGCAAAACGCGTCCACGTAGGCACGATTTGCTGACGTGGCACAAAATCCTCCCTCAAGGGCGCGCTTTGCTGAATTTTTCTCCATCAAACATGGCCACGTAGGCGTATTTTTGCCAAAACTGGCCCTTTTCTGAAATAATACTTTAATTGGCTCATTTCTGTAATTTGTTTGGAAATGGGGCTTTTTGGTAAATGGGTCAAAGTTGAATGATTGCCAAGTGGCATAGTATACATTCTTTTACTAGATTAGCTTGATTTGAGTCTGGTTTTAATGTTGTGTTATTTTTTCAATACATTTGACGTATTTACGGGCAAAAAAGACAAATTGTCTACCTATTCTTTATTATGTGTAAATAATTATAATTATTCCCATATACTATAGCAATTTGAAGTCTCAAAATAAGAAAATTGATATTTGTTATTGTAGCAGATGCCATTACGGTAGAGGTGAAAGCATGTCTTCAAGCAGTATTGGTGATTGAGGAATTAGGTTTTTGAAATTTGACAGTGAAAAGAGATTCCTTGACAGTAATAAAAAAAGTCAGTTTTTAGAAGTGGACAAATCGAGTATAACGGTATTATTCAAGAAATTAAAAAAGTCGAAAATTTGAAAACATTACCTACTCTTTCGCTGGACAATTGGCGAACCAAGCAGCACACATGCTAGCGGAGGAAGGGAAGAACTGGACAGAAACAGGGGTATAGCTTGATGAGGCACTTCAAATAACAGAGTTAGCGGCTGAAAGTGACAAACGATTCTTGAGTCGAGATTGAAATGGGTTGAAAAAAATGAAAAATGGATGATTCCGACTATCTTTCTACAAAGAAATTTCATCAAAAGCACAAAAAGCATAGATCTTTTCAAGATGGAACGATGGTAGTTGATGAAAAAGTGAATTGTCAAAGGAGATTTAAGTCCCTTAGGAAATGAATAGGATACAACTATAGTATTAATTAGGATTTGTTCCTTCAAACTGATGAGTGTAGGAGAGTAGGGCACGTAGTACCCATGCAAAGAGTGTATTTAAGTATATATTTTAATAGCAACCATTCTTTATTTTTTCCAAAAAAAAAAAATTAAACTAATTAAAGGTTTAAAATCAAATAATTTTAAAATAAAAAATCTCCGTGCATTAATTATCTAAAAATATTTATGGAAATCATATTTTAAAATTTATTAAAAAGAAAAATTAATTTCCCATATATTATAGCTAAAAGATATACTTTCAATTACTATTCATATAATTATGTATTTTTGGTGATAAACTCAAAATGTTTATTCATAAATAAAGTTATAATCCTTTATTTAAATTATTTAAATAGTTTGCAAAGTTTAATAGTGAGTATTATACAGAGGTGTAACCACTCCCTTAGTATTATTAAGAGTAATTATGAAAATTATATTAAATAATATCCACTCATCACCTACAATGTTTTACATCTCTTGAATAGCATTTCTATGCATATAGCATGTTTTCAAATTTCTAGAAAATTATTTATATTTATAAATTATTCTTCAATAAAAAATATATTTTCCAAGATTATTTAAAGTTAAAAATTTAAATAAACAGAATTTTAAGCATTATAAAAAAAATAATTATCTTTTATATATTAAATCTAAATAAATATTTAAAAAAGACAAAATATTATAAGACACCAGATAATCAAAATGATATGTTTATTTAACACACAGAATAAAAAAGATTTGTGTCTAAAATTAATTTCAAATTTGGTTTTGTTTTAATCCAACCCTGTCCACTCCCTTTTTGTATTTCTGATTTAAACTCCCTTTTTTTTTTTTTTTCTTAGGACTTGGATGTTAATTATATTTTAGTTGCTCAGTAAATCTATAATACAAAATTATACCACTAATAGTGGTTATATTATTAAGAAAAACTTTTTTTTTTTTATTTTCCAATAAAATTTTCAAGTTAATTGAAAAAAACTACAGTTTTAAAGATGTTTTCAATGTAAAATTTTACTCCTTTATTTATCAAATTAATTTGTTAATGAAAATTTTAGCTTTGGGTAAAATAATTCAAGAACAACTTCAACTCTTCTTATTTATTTAAACAAAATTAATAAAAATTATAATACTCGAGATGAAATACATGATCTTTAATATTTATTCAATAAACATTTTGACTAATTATGATTCCTATATATAACTGTAATAAATCTTTTTATAAATAAATTCATCTAACAATAACATTAAATAGAATCAGAATTCTTTATTCATAATTATGATAATCTTAATAAATTTAAAATGGGAAAAAAATGTGATTAAAATGATAGAATTAATTGTTCAGTTCAAAAACTTAGAACTGCAATAATAATAATAATAATAATAATAATAATAATAATAATAATAATAATAAGAACCATTCCCATAGATTAAGCATGACAAGAGAAGAAGTTACAACACTCACAACATGTGAACACTGAAAATTCTAGTTGTTTTTCTTTAAGAAACGTACGGGGAGCCAGTGAGGTCTGTTGAAAAATTAGATTCAAATTTAAACATAATTAATTTATCCTAAATGCAATAATAGACTATGCACGTTTTTGGTCCCAATAGTGTCAGTTCTGGGCCCCCCAGATGATGCGTACAAAATGGAACAAATATGAACCTTGTTCAAATCTATTGTATGTCGGTGCAATTTTCCTAATAATTTTGTTATTAAATGTGTCACCGTACCTTCGTATACAACCGATATAGAAGTTAATTAATTTAACTTTTATTAACAATAAAATACTAAGGTGGGGACAATATCCTCCTATACTATCAATCTAATGTACTTCCCTTCGTTCCATACTGTGGATTCCCACATGACAGTCCCCAACGCATATGCCCGTATATGAATAGAGGATAAATAAATAACTAATGCCAGCAAGATATTTAAGTTTAACTCAAAAAGAGAAAATCAAAATTGATTAGGTAATTATCAAGCCTAATTCAAACTGGAACAACTTGAGTTATTGAGTCAAATTTGAGTTTACTAATACTTAAGGCAAACGACTCGCGAGCTTTACGTATTTTTATTTTATTAAATTACATTATTACTCATAATATATATTAGTAACCCTATGCTTAACTATTGAGCTAATCAAGTTCGAACTTGAGTATAAAAATTGGTTAATAAACTTTATGAAGCTCGAGCTTGAGTAACTCGATGTCAAGCTCAAACTTAAAAATAAATGTCCATCAAGCTCAAGTTAAATATTGATCTCCAAATTTCAAGTCAAGCTCAAGGACTATATTCAGGCTCTCCTAGACGATTACACCTTATGTATGTATATAAAGAGAGAAAAGAGATCATATAATATTCATAATCCCTTTCCTACATGAATCCTTCAATCAGACTATTAGAAAAAAGCCATGTACCAAGATACATCGTTGTACCAAAATCGATTTTGTGTTTAGACATAGAGTGAATACAGAAAAAGGAGTGGCTACAAGGAAACAATTACACCTTCAATTTTTGTTCCTTGAAAAGCAGACTACAATTCAACTCCGTGGGATGGTGTATCATCATTCCCTCCCAGCCGAAAGATCCAACGGAACAGTTGTGATAACTTACTAGTTTCAGGCTTATGCTTTGACTCATCAAGATGAGCATTACAAAGGGTATCGTAATCGTGCATTAAATGGGGTTCGACAATTTTATCCTGGAAGTGACATTTGCAACTATGAGGAGAAAGTCATTATTATGTCTATAGTTTATACAAGAAGGATCTGATTATGATACCTTGAAAACTTGAAATGGACAAAAGTCGGTACCGCCACAACCCTATTCACCACAAAAGAAACATCACTATCAAACCGATATTAGAAGATATTTACATGAAATAGGAAAAAGTTCAAGCAGGATCTTATAAAACCGTAGCAAGCAAAACTAAAGCAGAAATAAGAAACAAGAAACTAGGTAAAAACTAAGACAATTAAGGCAGGCGAACATGGGATTTCACTACGTTTTTTTGATGTAATCATCACTCCTGGCCATTGACAGTAACACTAATGCTAATAATTTCATGTTGTCGGAACATGAAATGACAAAAATAACATTTCCTTTTGCTGGTATAACCAGTAACTTATTGAAAGACTGAAAATTTACTTGGTTGAGTGAAGAAGTGATGCACAGGGAAGTGAAAAACGTTAATTTTGAGTGTACTTGATAAGAAGAAATTATAAAGGAGAGGGAACATGACTAAATGAGATGTACATTAAGTGTGCATTTTTTAAAATTTTCATGTTTTTTTTCCTTCCATCTTTCTTTCTACAAGACAACTAACGAAGGAAAATTGCTTTTTCTTTTCATTTTTTCACTTTTCATCTTCTGAACCAAAGACGGCCATGGAAAGAAAAAATATATTTTCTTTCCATTTTCCTCCTCTAATTTTTCATCTCTCAATTTTCTTTCCACCCAACGAAGCAAAACCTAGGAGAAGAACCTTCAAAGTCAATAACTTACAGGCATTGGGATGGGATGCTCATTGTGTAGAACTTGCACAAAGTATTTGCTTGAAGAATTAGCCGGACAGCTATATAAGACCAGCATATTATTCCCAGCAAAAGGTGCCACAATGCTGCCTCTCCAATTTCTTTTCTGGGGAGGCTTAGGAGGGAGATCCAAAGGCTCCTCCTTTTGTATTCGTTCAAAATCTGTAATGTTTAAATAAATACCAAGTTATCAGCAAATTGTAAGAACCTTATGCAGATGCACATAATCTCGCTTTTAAGTGTTGTCGTGAAACAGGATATCAAGGACGCAACAATGTAAGGATGAAAGCACTGACCAGATCCTTCAAGGAAAAGCCCCAGCAAGCACGAAAAAGGAACTACAGTTTCTGCATGTGCAAAGCGCAATCTTGCCTTCTCATAACTGCCAGGTACTTGGTTATCTACACATGAGGAAAATATTGGAAGTCAAAATTGAGAACAAGCCATTGTCAAGCAAGCTTTTGCCTTGTACGGTAAGCTATTCTCACAAGAAAAGTATATCTCATCTACTTTAGGTTCAGCAATCTCTCAAGAAATTGTGCCAATGAATGGCAACAATAGCAACACTAAAAATGCTTGCCCTACTTCATTCTCTAGATTAAAAACTTGCAGGAAAAGTTGCAGACAGAAGAAGTCAACTAATTATGTAATAATTATGTTAAGTTGAATTGTGAATTATTCTGCCCTTGCAATAATAAGAGAGAACAGCATCAGACTAAGAAGAAGACAATTTATAATATTTTATAGGCAATTCAAGACTACTCATTGCTAAATATCACCCACTCCTAGACAAGTAAAGACTGTACAACCAAAAACTCATAAAAATATTACCTTCATCAGCGTTGATAGCTTCTGACATGGATTGCAGAACATCTTTAAGCAAAGGCACTCCCATTCTATAATTTAATGATTTACCATAACCCTTTACCATGAACATCTGTATATCATCCGTCCACTCCAACAAAGCAACCTAAATATTTAGACAGCTTTTGAAGGTTAAAACCCATATAGCATGGAAAATAACAAGATTAACTAAATATACTATTGAAATTAGCATGACAAATAGCAGGATACAAGCTTCCTTGAAAGTAAAGATCTTGGTTCATTTAAGATCTTGGTTCATTTTTCCTTAATATTTACTTAAGGAACAAAGACAAAGTAATCTAAACAAACAAATGGTTATCTCAATGAAGGCCATTTCTTCTATGTATTTACTGGTATGGAGATCAGCAAATGATATATGTTAGATTAATGAAAAATAATAAACATATAAATAAAATAAACTGTATAAAATTTAAGCTTCAAAATATTTAGAGATGATCTACACTTCTAGCGAACATTAGTAGCATCAATATTTTTGAAGAAAACGTCTACATTCTGGAAAATGATAACGGCCCCTACATATCAACAGTATTTCCAATATAAGCAGTGATGGGGTATGCATACTATCTCCAATCTTTTAAATGAACAGATCCCAACTCCAATGAAGCTGTTTATATTGATTTCTCCATAAAATGTAATGAAGCATGAGAATACCTCAGTGGGACTGAAAAGACTGCAAGCTTGATCTGTTATATCTAACAAGGATGATTCCTGCCATATTGAAAATCAAAGGAACCAAAATATAAGACTAAAGTTGAATTGACCAATATTAGAGCTTCCTTATTTTTAACAGGGTATGAACTACAAAATTTACATGAAAAGAAGATGAGTACCTGTTTACACAGAAACCAAAGAGAGGATATATCCTGTATTGTAAAATTGAACTCATACCGCTTAGCCAATGCAGAGGTAATCTCCGTCAAGATCGGTTCTTTCAGCTTATTGAGAGAAGGCTCTTGGTTTTTCCTGAAGTCCTGCACTCACAAAATTCAGTTTAAATAAGCAAATAAGAAGGCAAACCAATCAAATTACAGCACAAATGAATCAAAAAAATGATTAGATTAATCTAAGCAGTAAAGGTTAGATTGATCAACAAATGAATCAAATCCGAAAGTTGAAGGTTAGATTAATCTAAGAGGTAAAGGTGCTGAATATGTATAAAATGTACAAAAATGATTAAGAAAACAACAAAAAGAATGCTTGACTAACTTAAAATCTCAGCTAATTTTCTTGCATCAAACTTCTCAAATTTGTAGCCAAAATTAATATCAGTATAAAAATATGAAAAATCTAGAAACACATAATCGTATTAACCATACTTGTGTTGGTACTCTAATAATAATGGAGAAACATCATCCATACCTTGTAGGTTTGACAACACTCAAAAAACCTCAGGATTGTGTCACTTGCTCGACTTTCACTTGTAACAGCAAATGCTCGATGACGACCCGGACCTAGAGTTCCTTTTCCACTAAATAGCCCCATGCCAAATGCAACAGCACTAGCAGAAGCCCGAGGAATCTTTCCCACAAATTAAGAAGGAAATTCTAAATAAATAAATAATGTACAATAAGACCATCTTCAGAGATGGGGATAAAGAAAAATAGGTTTGCAGTAGCATCCATATGTTATACCAGAAATCCCAAATCAAAGAAAAAAACCTCTTAATCACACACACACAAAAACACACACACATGTATAATAGAAGATAAAATTTCAAACATAGAACTCACTTGAGTAGTCTTTATGGGATACACATCGGGGTGGTATTCCTCATTAAATATATCAGGAAATCTTTCCCTAACCCTGATTCCAAGCTGATACAATTCCTCTTCTCCTTTGATATCCAACTCTCCACCTTTCAGTTTCCCTTTCCAAGGAGACTCCCAGTTATGAAACCAAGCAGGGACTTTTTGTAAGGACAAATTCCTCTGTTTGGCATCTTCTATAAGTTCCTTTATATGAGAAGCCAACTTTTCCATCTCTCTCACCCGCTTCTTTGTAGGAGAACGCGTTCCATGTCTTGCCTAAAAATAAAAATTTACACTAACATCCCTTTTGTTTGTACTCCCAAGATGGCAGAATTTGGACATTCAACAAGTAATAACAAACCACGCTAGAAATCTCAAGCAAAACAATGAGTCTTAAAAGGCAGTACAATGAGTAACAAGCAATCTCAAAACTGCTATGCTTTGCACAGAATATAACAGCAGCAAATCTTAAAGATATCCAATAAGCTAACAATTGGAAACAATGCACAATACTTACCCAACTTCTCCCATGCATCTAAAATCAAACTTTGTAATAAATCTTCCATAAATTTGGTTCAGTGGGGGCATATTATTAAAGAATAATTATGCTAAATTTTGTAAAGATAAACTTCATCGAACAATAAAATGTAGATCCAAAATATACATCTACTCCATATGAACTTAATCTCAACAGCATTTCTAGCTACCGCGAATAATTAAAAACTCAAATTTCATGAAAATAAAACAAAATTACCACAAGATTTAAGTGGATAGGAGTACAGCCTTGAGGAATATCAGATGGTATAAACGAATTGTCAACAATATCTTTCACAGCACCATATCTGCTCCAAAAAAAAGGAATAAATAAGTAAAAAACTAAAATAATAATATAAACCTGATTCAAAATTGTAAAGATGATGAAACTACGATTCAATGAGATAGTGAAGGAGAGCGAGACCTTGTAACAGTAGAGAGGTGTTGACGAACATCGAAATCTCGATCAGCTTTTGAATTTGAAAATAACGTTAAAACCAGCAACAAAATTGCTGCCATAGCCATTTCCTTCGGAGACCTTTGTTTGAAAATTAACTGGGAAGAAAAATGGAGGGTTTTAATAAATAGACTGAAAATGAAAGCTTTGGGTTTGGGTTGAAAACCGCCATTAACAATTCCATGCTACTCGCGTACTGTATTGAAGCGTCTGAGTTATTACTACACGTTGATTTAGATTACTTTTGGGGTTAAATAATTGTTGACCATATTTTCCACGGTGTTAGATTAAGATCGCTATTCTAGACTGGCGCAGCGCCAGCGGCTGCTTTCCTTTGCTTGTCTTTTTACCGCGAATTTAATACTTGACACGTGGAAGACCTTTTTCTTTTCTTTTGGGTATAGATTTAAATACCTTTCTTAGAATTTGGGTTTGGAATTCTCACCTGCGTCGATCCGAATTATTTCATTTCCGCCCATCGCATTAATATTAAAGCTTGGAAAGGTCCAAATATTACTTTATATTGGGCTTTTTTATGATGGGAGATTGGGTTTGAGCTTTGAACTAATAAAGGTTACTGCCACTGGGAAAGTTATGGGAAAAATAACACTAGCCTAACTTGTTATTTGATAGACTCAAATAAAGTGTTAAACAATTAAGTTATTTAGAGAACTAGCCACCTAGTTTGGGGCTGCATCAATGGGGTTTTGCTTATTAAAACAAAACCACCAAAAGTTATTTAGAGATTGCACCTCATTAAACTTCACTTACTCTGTTTTTAGGTGATGATATTGATTATTGGAAATGTGTTTATCGAATAAGAGTAAAAAGCCTTACAAATAAAAGAATCCACTTTAGGGGAAATGGAAAGTCTTCCAAACTTGTTCTTTACCATAATATATTTATGGTGATAAAAGGTAACATTTTTGGGGAATTTGTTCATCTCAAGGTTAACACTATCCTACAGCTAAAAGTGACCTATATCAGAAGAACCCTCAAAAGTAAGGGTAAATAGATTCCTAAAGTTAATTGAATAATATTCTTCTCAAAGTTTTTTATAATCTAAAAAATACAATATTAACATATGTTAAGAAGTATCGTATAGTAGTTTAGGGGTCATATTGTTCAATTGCAATATCTTTAAAAACTAGGGATGATGGAGCACATAAAACCCCATTTCAAATAGATTTGTTGGGAGATAAAAGCCCCATCCATTGGTTGTAACGTCACTTATTTGGTGTGATCTTAATGGTACCAAAAACTCGTATTTATAATGATACAACTTGAGACACAGTACATCAACATAGTTATCTCTCCTGTGGTAGTAATGCATAATCGATTTTCACTTTCCATTGAAGCATTTCTCCTTGCAATCTTGAAGGATCGTCGATGATTTTGTAAGACAAAATGAAAAAATTGAAAGAACAAAAAGACAAGAAGAAGCAAGTTTTCGACGACGACAAGGGCCTTAAAGTCGCAAAAGAGCTCTATTTATAACTACTTAGGTGGGAAATTGAAGCAACACTTTAAGCGAAGACGGTAACAAAGAAATAATGTATATTGAAAAACATCAATCAAAGGCAAACACATGTCTAAAAGCAATCAATACACAAGCACAATTACCAGGGTAGTAATTATGAGTTTTAAACTCTCTACATGCCTCACCAAAACCTTTAAAAGCCCATTCAAAGTTACGACTCAATTCAAGTCACTTTATAACTTGTCTTTCGTCTAGAGAGTAACATGTTTGATTGGGGGTTTATGATTGGATTTCAGCCCAATTCGGTGAGCTCACCACCAAACTAATATTTGCTTGACTATAATGTCCTATTACAGTCCGCATGGAATAGGGTCTTATTTTGGAGAAAGGCTGCATAGGCATTCCCTCCTCTCACTACTGAATGGTGATTTAGCCAAAGTGGAATAAGATTTTTTTTTTCAAATTTTGCCCCTCACCTTTTTGAAACCCTCCTCCTTCAACCCGACAGCTCCTCTCACCTTTAGAGTATGAGAAAGGCATTCATAAGTCTGTTAGTTTGTTATAATCCAGTTGTTATGCAGTTATAGTATGGTTAGCATTGTTAGCTGCAGTTAGCTCAGTTAGCTCATTCAAACACTGTACATATACGTGCTATTGTTAACATAAAACTCAGCTATCAATTCCATTTTCAAGATTCAGTTTTTGATTTACATTTCTCTGTAGAATATGTCTCACTAATATTCATCTTCGTTAGACATTCTTTCATGGTATCAGTCGCCTGGTAACCCTCGGGCATGGCTACTGCCCATCTAGCTGATTTTGATTCTATTGAGCCACATGGCTCGGTGTTCACCAGTGATTGTGTTGTCACCTCTTTTCCTCGCCATGAGGTGGTGAAGCTTGACAAGAGGACGTTTCTTCAATGGCAATAGCAGGTACATTTTATTCTTGCTGGTTATGGTCTGCTTGGCTTTCTTGATGGCTCTTTATCCACTCCGTCCAAGTTTGTTCAATCATCTGATGGCACTCTGGTTGCCAATCCGTCTGCTTCTGTTTTTGAGAAACAAGAAAATCTGCTTACCTTCTGGCTGCTATCTACGATCAATGCGTCGTTTCTCTCGTCCTTTACGGATGTCCGCACCACTTGTGACGTATGGATCATGGCAAACAGTTTGTTTGTGGCCGACACAACTGTGAAGCAGTTGCACCTTTGCCACGAACTCTATTCCATCAAGAAAGGTAGTCTCTCTATCTGAGATTATGTTGATAAAATAAAAGAATTGTGTGCTCTTCTTGCAGCATCCGGTTCTCAAATTTTAAATTTGAATGCATGATGATGTTACACGTGAGTGCGTAAATCGAGTTTGACATCTTTGTTGTATCCTTCGTCTCCCTCTCCTCGGCTCCATTGCCTTTTCAACGAGTCGTTGATGCTCTCTTTGAGTGCGAAGCTCGTCAAGAGAGATCTGTTCAAGATGTGCTATTGTTTACGAATCTTGTGGAAGGATTACAGTCACAGGTGATAGATGGCTCTTCTCGTAGTGGACGTCCTCTCTTTAGTGGCCGTGGTCAGGGTTTTCGTCCTCGGATCCAGTGCCAAATTTGCAGTCGATTTGGTCACCTTGCTCAGAGGTGTTATTATCGATATTATCGTGATGAGCAATCATCGACTGAAGAGCTTCGATAGTGCCGTAAAGAGGATCGGTGTTTAGTGCGTCTCAGGATGATTGGGGGCGTGGCTCTCGGTCTCAGCATGGCAATGGTCAAAATTGGATGGCTGATGGTCAAATTTTGTCTGCCCCACCAATTGTTTATCCTAGGCTAAATATGGGGGCTTCAAATATGGATCCATGTGGGCTATATGCGGTGAATATGTCACTTGGGCCAACTTCGGTTGTGCCACCTGAAAATAGGCCACCTACTGCTGGCTTTCATTCAGCTTATGGACATTGCTCTTTGGACGAGCTTTATGGTGATGTTGGTGGTCTGCATACTAGGCCGAATAGGTAATCTGGTACAGGCCAGGTTTTTTGGCCTGATGGGTCAGTGATGCCTCGTCTAAATGATGGGCCAAGCTCTTCTGGGGCCAATGTTAATTGTGTTAATCTTGATAAGCCCTTGCAGAATAATGCTCCTTTAGTTTCTTGGTGGACAAAACTGCGGGCACGAGTGTTTGATGTTGACTCTTTTTCATACGACTCATCTCAGTTCGTTGGGATCCCTTAGCTTCCTGAGTTTCATACTTCGGATTTTTTTGATCCCACGGCGTATGATTCAAATTTTAATGGTACTAATTCGTATGTTCCATTGCAGGTTGGGAGCACGTCTTGGTGTCCTGACTCAGGGGCTACTCACCATATGTGTCAGAATACCTCGAGCTTAAATGCCTCCACTCCTTACTCAGGTAATTCCTCTCTTCTAATGGGAAATGGAGCTCCTACTAGAATATCGTCTATTGGCCATGCGGTTCTGCCCACGTCGAATAAATTGTTGCATCTGTCTAATATTTTCTGTGTGCCGAGTATTCGAAAGAACCTTATGTCGGTTTCTCACTTTGCATCTGATAATAATGTATTTTTTGAATTTCACTCCTCACATTGCGTTATTAATGATGCCCGGACACAAGAGGTCTTGTTGCGTGGCCAAGTTCGTAATGGTCTCTATCAATTCATCGTTGGTCAATCTGTTTCTTCTACTAAAGTTTCGTTTATTCATAATACTGAGGTTGTGTCTTGTTCTGAAAATGATACTGTTTTTGCACTATGGCATAAACGACTTGGCCATCCTTCTACTGCTGTTGTTACTAATGTCCTTAATAAATGTAATATTGTTGCTACTCCGAAATGTTTAGAAAATGTTTGTGTAGCTTGTCAAAAAGGGAAAACACATAAATTGCCATTTTTATCCTCTACTACTGAATATTTGGACTCATTTGAATTGATTGTCTCTAATTTGTGGGGTCCAACTTCTGTTCCATGTGAAAGTAATCTATACTATGTCTCTTTTATTGACATGAGCAGTCGTTTTACTTGGGTTTATCTTCTTAAGCGTAAATCTCAGGCACTTGAGTGCTTTCTTCAATTCCAGAAAATGGTTCTCACTCAATTTGGTAAACACATTAAAAAGTTTCAGAGTGACTGGGGTGGTGAGTTTCATGCTTTTGCATCAGTTTTAGCGCGTCAGGGGATTCTACATCGTTTGTCTTGTCTACATACCTCCGAACAGAACGGTGTTGCTGAACGTAAGCACAGACACATTGTGAAGATTGAGCTTACCCTCTTAGCTCAAGCCAATCTTCTTATGATGTATTGGGGTTATGCTTTCTGTAGTGCTATTCATCGTGTCAATCGTCTGCCCACACTTGTTCTGAAATGTAACTCTTTTTATCAGGCTTTGTATAGAACATGACTTACGTATGATCATCTACGAGTGTTTGGTTGCTGCTATTTTCCATTTCTGTGTCCTTTTCTGAGACACAAGCTAGAGTTTCAGTCACAACCGTGTACATTGTTAGGCTATAGTTCTCAACATAAGGGGTATTACTATCTCACACCGGATGGTAAAGTGGTCATCTCCCGTCATGTGGTCTTTGACGAACAACGATTTCTCTTCTCGTCATCTGCCGTGAGCACTGACAATACTGACTCTAGTTTTAGTGGTTCTAATCCTACTTATGTTCCTATTGTTTGACTTTCTGTTGATCAGCCATCTGTTCGGTAATCTTCTACTTCTGATTAATCCATTCCTATTGACTCACATGCTGCCTGTAGTATTTCACAATCTGTTTCTGTTGATGAGTAGTCTAGAGGCTGTTCTACCTTGATGCTTGAGGTTTCTACTCCTCCTCTTGTTAATACTCATCGCATGGTAACTCGATCTAAGGCAGGAATTTTTAAACCCAAAGTCCTACATGTTGAAGCTGATGATTTTGAACCTCGCATTGTTGAGGATACTCTTGCTGATCTGGAGTAGAAGTTAGCTGTTCAAGCTGAGTTTGATGCTATTTCTGCTAACTGTACCTGGACTCTGGTTCCCTTACCCCCTGGACGGAAGGTTATTGGGTGTAAGTGGTTGTTTAAGGTTAAGAAAAATCCTGATGAGACTGTTGATCATCGAAAGGCCCGGCTGGTTACTAAAGGTTATTTACAAGCTCCCGGATGTGACTTTAAGAAGATGTTTAGTCCTATGGTCAAACCTGCAACTATTAGAGTCATCTTATCTGTAGTTGTGTCTAAAGGGTGGAGACTTCGTAAGGTTGATGTGAACAATGCATTTTTAAATGGAGACCTTACGGACGAGGTGTTTATGCAGCAACCTCCGGAGTATGTTCAGTCTGGTCCTAATCGCGAACGTTTGGTGTGTCGTCTAATCAAAGCATTGTATGGCTTACGCCAAGCTCCACATGTCTGGTTCGACAAACTAAAAAGTTTTCTTCTTTCTGCTGGGTTTACTTTGTCTAAATCTGACGCCTCATTATTTGTGCGTGTTGTGACTACCTCCACTTTGTATGTTTTGGTTTATGTGGATGACATTATTGTTACCGGTAATCTGCCAGATAGCATTGATAGTTTTGTTCAGCAGTTGCATCGCGATTTTTCTCTGAAAAATATGGTGACCTCCATTACTTCCTTGGCATTGAGGTCACATGAACATCTGCTGATAGTCTCCATTCGTGTCAACAAAAATACATTCGTGACATTCTTGATCGTAATGGACTGGCAAATGCAAATAGTGTGAACACACCTATTATTAGCTCGTCTGTTCTTTCCAAAGATGATGGCAAACGTCTCAGTGATCCCACCAAGTATAGAAGTCTAGTTGGAGCCCTACAATATATAGTTTTAACTCGCCCTGATATTGCATATGCAGTGAATAGGGTTTGTCAGTTCATGCATGCTCCAACTTCTGAACATCTGATAGCATTAAAGCAAATTTTACAATACTTACGTGGCACACTTAGTTATGGGCTGATTTTTCGACCTTCTGATCGGTTGTCTTTGGTGGGTTATGCCGATGCCAATTGGGGACTTGATGTTGACGATCGTAGGTCCACAACTGGGTACTGTGTCTTTTATGGTCAAACCCTTGTCTCTTGGTCCTCCACAAAGTAACAAGTCGTGTTTCAGTCTATGGCTGAGGCTGAATATAGAATTTTGGCTGCTGCTGCTAGTGATGTTACCTGGTTATTATCTCTTCTGCAAGAATTACATCTGTGTTTTGTCGATGTTCCCGTTCTCTGGTGTAATAATTCTAGTGCAGTTGCTGTTGTTGCTAATCCTGTTCTCCACTCTAAGTTCAAGCATATGGAGTTAGACCTATTTTTCGTTCGCGAGAAAGTGGCTGCTGGCTTGCTTGTGGTTGGTGAGGTTCCAGCCTGTGACTAGGTTACTGATGTTCTCACCAAGCCACTCTCTGTTTCATCCTTTGTTCGGTTTCGAAATTTTCTTCGGGTCATTCCTCTGGAGAAGGTAGGAGAATCTTAGAGTATGAGAAAGGCATTCATAAGTCTATTAGTTTGTTATAATCCAGTTGTTATGCAGTTATAGTATGGTTAGCATTGTTAGTTGTAGTTAGCTCAGTTAGCTCATTCAAGCACTGTATATGTAAGTGCTATTGTTAACATAAAACTTAGCTATCAATTCCATTTTCAAGATTTAGTTTCTGATTTACATTTCTCTGTAGAATATGTCTCACTAATATTCACCTTCGTTAGATATTCTTTCACTCACCCAGCCTCTCTTGCTTGCTTTGCCTCTAGCCACTTTTATTCCTCCGCTCTTTCATGTCAGTCAATTGAAGTCACCAGTTCCTCCGTTCTTCTCGATAGCCTCTGTCTTGTTTATGCGTTTAGTTTAGGGGTTTGCTCTGTCTGTTTGTTTTTTTTTACTTTTCTTCTCTATGGTTCTTGTTTATAGTAGAGAAATAACTGTTGTCTTATTGTTGCTACTAGTGGATGTTTCATTAATTATTTATTTTGGTTCCTCCCTAATGCTTTATAGTTCATATTTAGTTTATCTGTGCCCTTTTTATGGTTCTATGTTTTGTTGACCTAGTTTAGGATGGTGGTTTCAAACTTTTTTTTATGTATATAAATGTCTAAATACCCTATATGGATTAAATTTGGGATATCTTCACATTTGGTGGTCTTTGTTGATGCTATTCTGCACTAAACCAACCTATCTCTATGTTGCTTGATTTACATTGTCTAAACTCTATACCAGTGATTGTAGGTTGATAGGCCACTTGGCTTAATTACTTACTGCTTGTTGTTCCTCCTGATTATTACATTTACTTGTAATATCTGGTTCTTGCTTCTGTAGCCTCATTGCATTCTTTTATTTCTACTAAGCGACATAACTCGGACTTGACTTACTCTCTTGTTATAGTAATCTGGAAATAGATGGAAACATATTTATGAAATGTTGTTTTGCATTTTTCTTCACAAGTATATTTTCTAGAAGCATTTTTTTATATAAAGGGAATGGGGTAGTGGTTGTCCATGGATCGAATTCAGTTGACACAAGTCCTTTGCCACTTCACTCGTGGTTCATTTGACTTCCTAGAAGCATATTTAGTGCTTGTTCTCTTTTACTTTGTTGTGATTTTATGGTGGCTTATTTCCTATTGGAATATTGTTCAGGACTGCACAATAATTTGTTTGGAAGTTTGTTATTTACGTGTTTTTTATTTTATTTTTTTGTGTTTAATCTGAGATGAAAATGTAAATATCGTATTGATATGTTTTTCTAAACCCAAAAATTAGGGCCTTGAATTGCATTATTCTCCCCTTAAGTTGTTTTGTTTTTAAGAATTTCCCCTTAACCTCAGGATTTTTTTCTTTTATTAAAAAAAACTAAAATGAGACGAATAACTAATGCCTTTCTTGATGTTCAGGTGAAGCAGTATAACTAGCATGATGTGGAGTCGGGGAAAACTAGCATGATGTGGAGTCAGGTATTCATGGAACTGTGACTGAAAGTTTTCATCAGTGGGGTATTCCATTTGGACTAATTTAAATTAATGGTTAAAGGATTTTTGAACTGTGGTCTCCATATAAGTGTATTATGGTTCGAGTTTTTTTTTCTTGTTGGACATATTTTCTATGGAGAGAGCACATTAACGAGGAATTACTATTTGTGGTCCTACCAACTCGTAGGAAGGGTGCCTCTGTTTTACTTGGTGAATATGATCTGTCTGTAAGAGGAGTTTGTTACTGGTTTGTCTTTTTGAATGTGATCATCAGTTTTTCTGTTTGTCTGATTTCATCTTATAAATTCACTATTTAATGGAACTCGTGAATTGATGTATGTGACATATATAGACATTTGCTTGTAAATACTTAGATGGTCGTCTATTATTATTTTTCCTTCTTTCCTACATACATGCAACTACACAAGGTTGAAAACTGCAATAATATGTCAGGAAGAATTTGGTGTTCTCACTTCCTTCATTCCCAAGATGTTCACTTGGAAATTTTTGGATATTGAATGATATGTTTGGTTGTAGCTAATAGAATGGTTGTGTATTTGTGAATGGTATGCTTATACTTTTAATAAGACTGGAATGGTTGTAAAGCTAAAACCTCATCAAGTTCTTTGCAATTTGATGCTTGCGATCGATACTTTTAAAACACAACATGTAAATCAAATTTCATGCAATTTTCACAATGTTTTTTTAAATTATTTTTGCTCCTACAATCTATTATATAATTTTTGTACAATATTGAAGACATTATTATTTGCAAAGATATGAATTTTTGTTTAATAAAGTATATTATATATTATTTTTATAATATTATATATTATGATTTTTATTAATTCATATTTTAATAATAATTATATTAAAAATGTTATTAAATTGTATTTAATAATAATTATGTTAAAATATGATTAAATTATTTAATTTTATTTTTATTAAATTATATTTAATAATAATCTTATTAAAATTTAATAACAATAACAGTAATCATCTACCTATAAAAATTCTACTAATGGTACTTTGGTCATTTGAGCCTTTTTTCTTATGCTATTATAACATTTATCCCATTTAACTAAACACACGAATATTATTATAGCTCTATTTTATTCCTTTGAACTAAACAATTGAATTATTGATTATATCTCTATTCCATTACAACCCTATTTCATTCACCCGAATCAAACGTGGTGTAATTGTTATACCTTGCCTTAGCACCCTCGTTGAATCACCCAACAACTATACTTAAAGGGACAACATGACAACTATACTTAAAGGGACAACATGGTGAAGCTTGATCTAGTAAACTCACTGGGAGAATATCTCTCATCTCAACCTTGCCTTGCCAAAGTAGTATATCACATAAGGTAGGCAAACACGATTCTCAAAAGATAAATGACGAAAAGCTCCTATTAGCACACTTCAATCCATCACTTTTTCAATTAGACCTCGTAATGTTTGTTCGATTATCTCATATAGTCCCCTCATATCAACTCAAATAGTGTCCATAACTTTACATTCGCCACTGAGTTTGATTACTAAGACCCACACGAAGTCAACCTCTCTCTATAAATACCTTTTTCATCACCAAGGCAATGGGCAATAAGAGAAAAAGACCCATGATAAACTCCATAGCTTACACTCAAGGACCTTTCTAACCCAGATCGATTACCATCTTTATTTTCTATAACACATTTCATGTTATTAACTGTTAGAGTTGTGTGACCCAAATTCTAAGAGATTGCTTGCAAGTCAAGTTAAACAAAAATATATTTTCTTTCTAGAAGATTTAGTATTTATTAGTATAATATAATTATCATTTATTAGCATAGTTTATTTGACTTGCTAATTTAGCCTATAAATAGGCTCTTTTACAACCTTAAAAAAATACCCATTAGAGATTAGAACTCATAATACATTTAGAGAATTTTGTGTTTACGTTCTGAAGGTTCTTTGTTTTCGAGTTTTCGGGGTTTAGTTTTTATCTCCATCTTTTATACTCTTCGTTCTTTTACCATTATAGTAAAATTATCTTTGCCTGTGGTTTTTTATCCTCTTTGGAGGAGTTTTTTCACATTAAATTTGTGTGTTCAATTTCTCAATTTCTTCTGCTATTTTTCTTGTTCGTTGCTTAATCAGGTCGATTCCTAACAAGTGGTATCAGAGCTAGTTCAATTTTTATAGATTAGCCCATTCAGAGATGGCAACAACAAGGTTTGAAATTGAGAAGTTCGATGGTGAGACAAATTTCAATCTGTGGAAAGTTTGGATGATGACAATTCTAGTTCAAATCGGCTTGAAAAAGGTAGTTAACGGGAAAATGCCTGAGAATCTAAATCAAACAGAATGGCAAGAGCTCGATGAAAAGGCATTGTCTGCAATCCAATTGTGCCTCGCGAATACGGTATTGCAGGAGGTATTGATGGAGAAGACCTCAATTGCCTTGTGGAAAATGTTAGAAACTCTTTATGCAACTAAGTCTCTAGTTAACCGTTTAGTGTTGAAACAACGTCTATTTACGTTTCGCATGAACGAATGTGAGCTTCTTAGAGATCACATCAGTCAATTCATTACTCTTTTAAATGATTTAAAGAACGTTGAGGTTCAGATTGACGATAAAGATCAGGTTATGCTATTATTGTGCTCTTTACCCCCTTCATACAAGTCTTTCAGGGAGACCCTGATTTATGGCAGAGACAAACTCCCGTTCGAAGATGTGAAGGGTTATTTGTTGAGTAGAGATAAACTCGACAATGAGTTTGATTTGGATAGCAAGGCAGATGGGCTAGGGGTGAGCAAAATCCGATTCGATTCGAAAAACTCGATAAAAAATTTAAATTTTGAATTAAATAGTTGGAGTTATTTGAGTTAATCAAGTTATTCGGATCAACTCGAATAAAAAATTAAGTTTTTTGGTTTAACTCGAATATGAATTACACAACTCGAGTTATCCGAAAATCCGAATAAGAAAAGACAAAACTACGTAGTTTTGATAAATGTTTACTTTATTAAAAGTTAAAATTCAAAATAATTAAGTTAAAAGGTAAAACTACGTCATTTTGATAAATGTTTACTCATTAAGTTAAAAGAGTAAATCATTATATTATTCATGTAGTTAAATAATCTTGTACTTCATCTACTAGTTAAATAATCGGTCCATCTAAACATAACATTAAGTATAAATAATAGGATTCGTTAACTCGACTCGATTTGACTCGAAATTTTTTGACTCGATTCGATTCGATTCAAAAAAATTTCAAATTGAGTTCGGTTGCTAAAATAGGATTTGTCAACTCGACTAACTCGAAAATTTTTGACTCGATTCGACTCGACTCGATCGAATACTCACCCCTAAGATAGGCAAACTTCCGTTTTGGTAGCATCAAAGAAATGAGACAAAAGGTGTCGTTATTGTAAAAAGTTAGGTCACGTCAAAGCAGATTGTTACAAACTGCGAAATAAAAGAGTTGCTAAAAGTAACGAGGAAGATGTAGCTGGTGCTAATTTGGCCAATGAAAGCGATTATGATTTTTTGTTAGTGTCAACGAGCTATGACTCTAAACTTACGTATGAGTGGATCCTAGATTTGGAATGTTCTTTCCATATGTGTCCCAATAGAGAATGATTTTCCACATACAGTTACGTTGAAGGTGGAGTTGTGCGCATGGGAAACGATTTATCCAGTAAGGTAATTGGTATTGGTACTGTTAAAATGAGAATACATGATGGGACGATTAGGACACTCTCAGATGTCAGGTTTGTACCTAATTTACGA
This sequence comes from Gossypium longicalyx, assembly GCA_025698465.1. Taxonomy (NCBI): domain Eukaryota; kingdom Viridiplantae; phylum Streptophyta; class Magnoliopsida; order Malvales; family Malvaceae; genus Gossypium; species Gossypium longicalyx. The sequence continues at coordinate 92,838,154 of CM047000.1, read as the reverse complement.
AAGAATCTCATCTCCTTGAGTATTTTAGACTTGAAAGGATGCAAAATCAACATCGAGTCAAGTGATATTAAAGTATGTTGTAGAGCTCTCGTTTTGTTAAAAGGTAAAAGAACCGGTAGTCTTTATATTCTGGAAGGTTCTACAGTGATCGATGAAATCGGACGTCCCTTGTTCGTTACGAATTCGAAGTCAACTCATTTGAAGCGGAGGCAACTTGGTCATAGGAGGGAAAAAGGTATGACCGTTTCGTTGAAGAGAGGTTCTCTTTTGGATGCAGGTTTTGAAAAGTTAGGACCCTGTGTTCGTGAAAATCAGACCCGGGTTAGTTTTGATTTGGCAGTGCACAAGTCGAAGGCTAGAAGTCTTCCAGCTTCTAAGCACAGATTCGACTCAGTTAATTCCCTGCATAGTTTAAGATAGGCCCGTGGCGGGCTTTGGCAAAGATGGCGTTGAAAGAATTCGTGTCAAAGTGGAGATTGTTAGAGTTGTGTGACCCAAATTCTAAGAGATTTCTTGCAAGTCAAGTTAAACAAAAATATATTTTCTTTCTAGAAGATTTAGTATTTATTAGTATAATATATTTATCATTTATTATCATAGTTTATTTGACTTGCTAATTTAGCCTATAAATAGGCTCTTTTACAACCTTAGAAAAATACCCATTAGAGATTAGAACTCATAACACATTTAGAGAATTTTGTGTTTACGTTTTAAGGGTTCTTTGTTTTCGGGTTTTCAGGATTTATTTTTTATCTCCATTTTTTATACTTTTCGTTCTTTTGCCATTATAGTAAAATTATCTTTGCCCGTGGTTTTTTATCCTCTTTGGAGGAGTTTTTTCATGTTAAATTTGTGTGTTCAATTTCTCAATTTCTTCTACTATTTTTCTTGTTCGTTGTTTAATCGGGTCGATTCCTAACATTAACTTTTTACGATGTTTCCGAACAGAGGCGATTCTAGGGAGGCTGGCATGGACCCTAGCCCCTAAAATAAAAAATTGCCATTTAGACCTTCTAAATTTTTTAAAAATTTTAAATTAATAAAAATAAAGTTACATTTTAGTCTCCCTAAACAATTATTCTAGCTTTCTCTGTTTCCGGATAAACTTTTCCTAGCTTGAATTGTGAGGTGTATATAAAAAAGAGCTGAATGAAGAAAAGGCAAAAGGAAAAAAAGAAATAACAAAGGGGTTGGGAAGAGATGAACATTGCACAAAACACCATGCCCAACAGTGGGATTACCAATGTTAAAAGACAATCAACTTTAATTACGACCGAATCATCACAGAAAATTAAAAAGAAAAAAAGAAAAAGAAAAAGAAGAAATGATTCTCGAAAATGAATCAAATTCATTGTTTACGAAGCTCATTTAATTCACACATGCATCGGAGCTCTATCTTAGATGCTGAAGATGTCTGTTTCTTTTGCTTCCCAAATATATTATTTTCCTAAAAAATTGCACAGTGTCCAAAAATAAAGTTTGATGTCATTTCACGTATTGTTAAAATATGAAAAAATTTCCGAACAAAAATATTAAACGAGCTTAGCTTAGCTTAATTTGATTGTTTTTTATTTTTATTATTGAAGACGTGAAAAGAAGTTTGGAATCATGTGATGGTTTCATTAAATGCAAGAAATTTAGAATACTGATAACACTTAGGGTTCCTACAAGGCTACAAATTTCAATATTAATCTCTCTCGAATTAGGTTTCAATTTTAAATTAATAAATAAACACTAAAAATTTCATGTCAGGATCTCATTAATTTCTTTGTGGGAGGTTGTGTTCTATTATATCTTCATTATTGATATATAAGTCATTATGATTTTCCAGCAATTAATATTTATCTTTTATTAATTTCATCATTATTTATTTTTTTAAGTTAAATTTAGTTTTTTATTTTTTTTAAAAAATTCAAAATTTACCATTAAATTTTTAAAAGATTCGAATTATTTATTTTTTAACAAAATATTGATTAAAATATTAAATTTTAAAATTCGAGAGCTTGTATGACAATCCACGTTTATTTCATATTTTAATGTTTTTATAAATTTTAAATTATTTATTGATGTGACATATAAAACAAAATAGTGTCATATTAACATGAAGTACATGTAAACTATCACATGAGTTGTCAAGCCAAATATCGTTATAATAAAATAGTGTTTTAATTGACATTTCTATTTTTAAAAAAAGTTAATTTAATTATTTTTAAAAGACTAATGATTAAATTTGATAAAAAAATTTAATATTAATAAAAAAATATAAACATCATGGTGATGATGATAGTTAAATTCAAAAATTAAAAAGGATTATACCAATAATGATTGAATTTTGATTACTAAAGTACCAAAAAAAACTTTAATCATTACTACTTTACATTATGGACACAAAATTAAATTTGATGTTGATAGATATTGAAATAAAATTACTGATTGTATAGTCAAAATAGTCTTTGATACAATATAGAATTTGAAGGTGTTGGAGGAAATTCTAAAGGAGGTACTAGTAATCTCTTTCGGTGTTAAAGTAAGTGACAGTCTTACTCAAGAAATTCTGGTGTAATTAATTGTTTTCTTTTAAAAAATATATATTGGTAGAGAGAAATTTAATTTGATTTAATTGAAATTAATGAGTCAAATTTAAATTTTATACATGTGATTAACTCTAGGTGTTTAATTAAGTGACTAAATTTGAATATATGGAATGTACTTAATTCAATATCTGGCTTTCCAATTATACAAAACAATGGGCTGTAATAATATTTCAATCATCATTTTTCTAGTTCCTTTTAGATGATAACGATTGATTAATGATTTGTATTATTGTAAATTAAGAAAACTTAAAATGTCACAGGCTCAATGACTCGGTCAGCACGACTCAACCATACCCCACGAGTCCAATTACCCAATCTGAATCGATTGCATTTGGCAACAAAATAAGTCGACCACCATCCATTGATAACGACTGACGAAGACTTAGCTCACGGGATTGGGTCTCCAAGAGATCATTTATTGGAAAATATGAACCACAATAATCCAAATCATTTGAGAAAGACATCATTAAAAGCTTGGAATTTTCTTGATAATTAAATAAAAAAAACCAAAACTAATTTATTTATTTTTAAATACTTCTCGATGTTAAAAATATATTTACTCTTTTTGACAAAATGTTTAAGATTACTTATAACTCCTTCCTAACTCATAAATAGGAGAATAATGTGTTTCAACGTACTTGAACACATATCTTTTTGCATTGATAACAATCTCATACCAATCGAACTATTTTAAAAAGTGTTACAACAAATAGAGGAGGATTTATTCAATCAAATAGTTCGGGGTTTTGGGATATGACACTCTTGGGGTTTTCTATTTGATTGTATCGAAAGGCTCAATGAGCTTCAAGAGAAAGATTCGACGTTTTTGCAAAGTGGAACCATGCGGTATCAAACACGAAATAGAGCTTCAGAAATAATTTTTTTTAAAATTTTTTAAAGAATCTGCTTTTTCTTTTTTATATAATCACGAGTATCTTCATCGGTTTTACAGTCTGAATCTAGTTCTATTCAAGTCGAAGGTGATAATCAAGTAAAACTTTCTCAACAATAATGACTTCAAGATTCAAACTTAATTTAAATATCTAAAAAAAAAATATACCTTTACTTTTTCCAACCATTTGTTGATTCTGAAATATATATTTTAAATTGCAGTACAATCTTATTTATTATTAATTGAACGAATAAATAAGAAAAAAAAGAAGAAAAAGGAAGTGTTTAGTAGCACAACAAAAGTCATGAAATTTATTTATAAAGAAAAAAAAGTGTGCACATGTCTTACTTGCATGGAGAGGTGTGGATGAACTTTTTATTAGGATCCTGATTTTCTTATTTCTAAATATGATCACTTTTAGGAGATAATTATAGTTTGCCCATAACAAATAATGCTTTAATTATCCTAAATTAATAAAAAAGTATACATGTTCTCATAAAGAAACTGATTGAAGAATGATATATATGAGTATGCTAATCACACAATATTTGTATAGTCCATTTCTAACATGTATACATATTTTATACACACTAGTTCTGTTATTGACTGGTGGTTGATCTAATAAAAGATTTGGGGTCAAAACTCTAAACTATGCATGTATATAATATTTTATGTAGTATATTATTATAATATTAAATTAGGGTAAACTATATTAGTAGTCATTTATTTATGAAAAGTTACAATATAATCACTCAATTATTTAGTTTTGTGTTTTTCGATCACCCAACTATATTAAATTTTTAAGTGTTTCTATTTTTATGCCAACCCGTTAGTAATCAAAAAGACAAAATTAAATGGTTAAATGACAAAAAAAAATACAATTACATGATTTTTATTATAGTTTACGCATTAAAATATAATGATAGAATGGATGGAGAGAGAGGGGGGAACCTTGTTTTAGGCTAGTGTTCACGTGAATGTTTGTGAGGCTAACAAAGTAACAAACATTCACGTAGAGAGGCTCGGCTCACACCTCTCTCAAGGGTCACCACCCCCCATGGTGCTGCTTTTAGGGTTTTTATAATTTTCAATTGTTTTTATGCAACTTGCATGGTGATGAGGAGGCCTTGACTTGACCCTCTAATATGCTATGTTTATCTACACATCATTATTGTTATTGTTATTTCCAACCCTAATGCCCTAACCCGCCCCATTATGGGCCCCTATAGTTCCATGCACGCACGTTGAGGCATTACTTCATCCAATACATACATACATACATACATACATAGATAAATTATATTTATATATCTAATAAAGTACTCACTATAAAATGTTTTAATCTGTTTCATAGACAAAGTCAAGATATTTATATTTAGAATAGGATTAAAAAAAAAAAACTTTTCAGTACAAAAGAAATATTTCTTTTTACCACTTTTGAGTTGAATAATTGTTAAGAAATCTTGAAATTCTATAGGAAGGTTTGAAGTAATGAAAGGCTATTCAAATAGGGTTTTAGTGTATTTATGCTATTTTCCATTTATTTATATTATAATTAAGATTTTGATTATGTGTCATCGATCAATTAAGTTTTAATTCAAGTATAAAGTTATCAAAAGTTCATTTTTCTTATAAAAGAACAAAAACTATTTTAAAGAAATATATATGTTTTTTTTATATTTTAATAAATCTAGAAAAATATATACACAATAATGATATTAAAATTTGAACCCGTTCCTAAAAAAAAAAAACTCAAAGACATTATAAATTTCATTATATAAATTTGTTAAAATTGTTTTAAGTAAGGCCATATTTAATTTTAATTCATTTTTATATAAATTTGTTAAAATTGTTTTTCAGAATGTGTCATAATCTAGTGTAGTAATTAAATTGAAATATTGTTAATAAATTAAATTTAATTGATTGATATATATACACACTATATATTAAGACTTTAATCGAATTGGTATCACTAATCAATCAAGTTCTAACTCAGTTGTAAAATTACTAAAAGATTCATTTCTTTTACAAGGAAACAAATACTATTTTTGGAGATATTTATATCTTTTATTTATACTGTATACTAAGACTTTAATTAAGTTAATGTCACTCATCAACCGAATCCTAACTTAATTGTAAAATTACTAAACATATATTATTTAAGAGTATTTATATCTTTTTAATTTTGATAAATCTATAAAAATAAATGAAAATTTCAACTTTACTAAAAAAAAAAAAACGAAACTCTAAGAAAATGAACGAAAAACGTGGAGGGCAACCCTATTGATTATTTATAGACGGGGCAACTATCACACACGAACGCTTGGGCGGCGGTCAACCGTTACCGTTGTGTTTTTACTCTCAGTTTTGGGCCCGATGGAGTTGGGTGGGCGCCTCTTGTATTTTCTTTTTGCTACATTATGTATGCTAATGCTTAAAAAATATACATATTTTATTTCCTTCACACTTTCACTCTATTTTTATATAAAAAATTAGGATGAGTAATTATTATACAAGTATTTTACAGGGTATAGTAAAATATTAAAAAAAAGAGACACATGTCAAAATTTTAAGGTTGCTTGTGAAATAATAAAAATACACTTTCAGTGAACCAAATACTCACCATTTTACGAAATTCTTATAGGACACCCCTAACCCTGCTTGTGAAGTCTAAAAACTTCACTGGCAACATATCGAATATTTTCCTAAAAGATTATTGTATGTCAGAAAGAAAGAAAAAAATGATAGTAGGTATTGATATTTAGACCTATTCGAGAATATTAAGTTCGAAAAATGTATTTGGATAAAAATATTAGGCCCACTTATAGTATGAATTTAGTTCGAATCTAATATTCAAAACTCGATAGTGTAGTCAGTTTTATACTTTATAATACGTAAAATTTATTTTGTATATTATATAATGTAGGGTTAATATTTGGTACACTAGGAGTGTACTTTTTTAATTCCAAAAGTAACATAAAAATTTATCATTTGTCTCTTTTTCTTAAATATTTTTTAATATTTTATTATACTCCATAAGACATTTTTCAACCCCTAACTCTACTTAAATCTAAAAGCTCTACTAGCAGTGCAGTAAACACTTTCCTCGTATACATGAATTAAGTATATTAATGTAAACGTCTTTAGAAATTTAACAAAAGAAATATATAAATATAATAATTACTAAATATTAAATAAAATAATAATTTAAAAATAAAAATAATATGAATAAATCATTTATAATATAAATAGATTCAGGGCGGGTTTGGATGGACGATGCGTTTACTTACGATTAGTGTAAAAATAGTGATGCTGTGAGATTAAATACTGTAACGATACTGTAACATGAGACAAAAAGTAAACTAAACGTACTATACTACACTCAATCGTCCATCCAAACCCAATCATAAAAGCAAAATTTAAAATCACAATAAATATCTCATATATAATTGAGACTTGCAAATTAAAATTTTATTTTATTCAAACTTCAGTAGAAGTCATGCCGGGTGAATAGTCGAAGCCTGAATCATTTGTAGTGGGATTTGATCAAACTTGTCTCCATTACTATATTTTAGGAGACTGGGATATTTTACCTTTCACCTCATTTTTCAAACTTTCTCTCTCCTTCCATTGCTCCAATGTCAATTTCTTTTTTTTTTTTTTTTTTGAATTCATGTGTTTTTATTTACCCTATGGTTCTATTTTGGACTCATATGAACTCACCTCGTCTAATCCTAGTTATCAACAAAAGAAGTTGAGAATTACTGTTTTCAACATTGTTTGTAAAATCAAATTTTTTGGGTAAATTATATTTAAAGTTATTAAATTATTAGTAAATTTATGTTTTAGCCATTCAACTTTAGAAAATTACAAAATGGTTATTAAATTATTCGAAAGGCTTCAATAAAAGAAAAGGCTTAATAGCCAATGACTTAAATAAAAACTTTCGAATAATTCAATGACTTAAATGAAAACTTTGAATAGTTTAGTGACTATTTTGTAACTTTTTGAAGTTGAGTGACCAAAATGTAAACCTACGGGTAATTTAGTGATCTTGACTGTAATTTAGCCATATATTTATTAAATTGAATTTATTAATATAAATAAAGAGTGAAGACAAAATTACCATTGTTGAACAATTGCACACTTGGGGCACACATGTTCTTCGGCTATTATAAATATGCATGCCCTCTAAATTAATGTAAGCCTGTGCCTTTATTCACACACCCTTTCTTCAAGCTATCAAATCACTTGTTTCCTTAGCTTAATTTCTTTTTCATCGTAATTTCTTCATAAATCACCATTTTTGAAACCCCCCCCCTTTTTTTTAGTTCCCAAAGATGGGTGGAAATTCACCATGCGCTTCCTGCAAGTTGCTTCGTCGCCGCTGTGCTAAGGACTGTATCTTTTCCCCTTACTTCCCTTCCGATGATCCTCACAAGTTTGCCATTGTTCACAAGGTTTTTGGTGCTAGCAATGTCAGCAAAATGCTTCAGGTTCATCCCATATCACCTACATATCATTATCACCAGATTTTATATATCTTTGTTGTTTAAATATATGTATGTATGTATATAAACAGGAGCTACCAGTGCAGCAAAGGGCGGATGCAGTGAGCAGTTTGGTGTATGAAGCGAACGCAAGGGTGAGAGATCCAGTTTATGGATGTGTAGGGGCCATATCTTTCTTGCAGAACCAGGTTTCTGATCTTCAAATGCAGCTCGCTGTGGCTCAAGCTGAGATACTTTGCATCCAGATGCAACACCAAGTCCAAGACCCCATGCTTCAACAGCTTCCCAACCCCACTCCAACCACCGCACACGGCGGTGCCACCGCCTCTCAGTTGTTAGACGACCAACTCCATTATGACAAACCCTTTCTTCTCCACAATCATCATCAGTTCATTAATTCTACAACCAATGTAATTCATGATCAATATTCTGTCAAGAGAGAGACCATCTTTGGAGACATGGTTTCTTAATAATAAACTCTCCTTTTCTTTTCTTTTTTTGTCTCTCCCTCAAATGGTTCTTTTTTGGGTTGGATCCTGGTAAGCTCTTAACTCTGAGTCTAAAAATATTAAATTTTATAAATTTATTAATTAATTTTCTTTCCTGGATTTTTCTAGCCGAAAAGTGGAACCTAATTTCTTCATGTTTGTTCGGGATTTTTTAGTATCAAAATGACATGTAAAGACAGAGAGTATAGACAAGAGTATGTGCTAAGACAACAAATAGAAGACTTAAAAAAGAAGAAGTTGATAAGGTCAACTCTAGCATGTGAGAAGTGAAGTAAAACTAGGGTTTTCTTTCCATCTCTTTTATTATAAAAATTTTAATACTAATAACATGTTTTTTTATACAACTCACACCATAAAAATAAATCACTCTCGTACATACATCATAAACACATAATCTCTATGATTTAAGCTTAAAATGTGAATTGTATATCTAATAAATTTAAATTTCAATACTAATTATATTAATATTATTGAGAAACGATTGTATAAAATTGTGACTTTACGTCATCCTTATCTCTTTCGAATAGGAGAATGACAAATCAAATTTTTCCTCCGGAGATTCAAATTTTTCCTCCTGAAAAAATTCAAATCCAACTAAAAATACTGAATATCAGGAGAAAAAATTTGATTTGTTATTCTCCTATTGAAAAGGGGTAGAGATGACGTGAAATTACAGTTTCATACAATCCTTTCTCATATATTAAAAATTCTATAATTTTTGCATAGTTGTGGGTTCAACTAAATTTAAATACATCTTTCTATAATTAATTAGAGGTATGAAGGATTAAGGGTGGATTAAAAATGTATATACTGCACTCTTAAATGGATGATTAGAGTTTAAATCTTATAGATTATATCCTTAAAAAGAGCATCTATAAATCTTCAAAAAAAAATTACCTCTATGATCATAAAACAAACTTAAAAAGATACCTTAATTCTAAAAAAAATGTATAATTAAATTGCTAATAATCCATATTATTAGAAAAATAATATAAGTTGATGTAGTTTCCACGTGCCATGCTAGATCTCACTTCATCAAGCTTCTTCACGTGGGGGGTACAAGAAATTTAACCTCTTAACGAGTGTCTCTTGAACTTTGTTTATATATATATATATATATATATATATTTTGCTTTCCTCTTCAACTTTATGTTTGACACATAATTAAATAGATTTTTGGATAAAAATATGAAATTTCCATTAATGAGTTACGAATTTAGTACTTCAATTTATTAATTTTGCTTATATTTATTGTATTTTTAGTGTCGACTTAATTGTTAAAATTTTTTTATTTTTAAAATTTTATGTGATAAATATATATTCATGTATGTAATGTTACGTCAATCAGAGGCGGATAAAATGGAATATTTATATTTAGGTCATTGAATTTTTTTAAAATTTTAAATTAATAAATGTAAAATTATATTTTGACCCCCTTAAAATTATAAAAATTTGATTTAATCCTTTAAAATTATAAATATATAGACTATAAAAAATTAAAATTTCATTTGGCCCCTCTAAAAATTTGTTCTGGCTTCACCTCTGAGGTCAACATACTATTTTCACATAAATATTTATTAAAGTCACATAGTTTTACTTAATAGATTTAATGATTATTGTTTGAGATAAGAAAAGAGACGGAAAACAATCAAATCAGAGAACAAAGATTAAACCCACAATTTATGAACAGTATAAGACTAATAATAAAATTTGAATAAAAAAATTTAATTTTTATCGTTTAAGTCATAATTAAAATTTTAAAATTTGAAAAATATTTTAATTATAATAGACTAAATTAGAATATAAAAACTAAATCGCCTAATAACAGAATTAACATTTATTCTTTTTAATTTCTATTTTAAAATTTCAATATAATATGCAATAAAATCCATCCCTTTCCCTATACTTAAAAAGTATTTCAGATTTAGATGATGAAATAAAAAAAAAAATTAAGACAAAAACAACCGACCTAAGATTCCTTAATTTGTTTTTGTTTTTTTAATTACAAAAGAGAGGCTTCAGTTTGAGGGGATACCTGCAGATGTTGGGCTTGAAATTTCTAACCTTTGTTTAAAAATGGAAGCATTACCCCTAATTAAGTCAACCTTTGCTAAATTTTATTTTATTTCATGAATACTTATCAATTCCAGCTGTTGTGTTAACACCTTTCATCCAATTATGGAGCTGTATAATCATTCATTTCATGCTTATCAGGATATCTTCCTATTATTTTAATTTAATATAATAACAAATTTAATTCTAATATTTTTTTTTTCTTTTTATTACTTAAATCTTAAGTCTTTTTTTTAAAAAAAGGATTACTTTGACTCTCAACCTTCAAAATTTATTCAAACTATTTTTCTTAGATAAAAAAATTGACTAAAATATTAAAATTTTAATAACACAGATGTGACAACTTATCTAAAAGTTTAGGTGTACTTTATAAATATTCAAAAAAGAAAAAACCAATAATTTTAAAAAAAATTCATTAAAATATTTTTAAAAAATATTAATGTCAATAATGAAGTATGTGTAGACTGTACAGGCTGCTGCCACGTTAGTGTCTTTAAAATTCTTACAAATTAATTAGCATTTTCATAAAAAAAATATTTTGATTAAAATTTGAAAGTTAATAGAAAAAATGATCCCAACAAAATTAAAATGAATAAATATTAAGAGTGTATTTGTGAAATTTGCATCGCTATTTAGTAATATAAGTAATTTCACTAAACTATATATATGCTTTATAGTTAATCAATTTTAGTTAGGTTTATAGCATATTTTGATTTTTTAATAATAAATATTTGAGTCTATTTTGGCTATGAATTTTGTCATGTATTGTAACGATGACTCTAGTTTTAATTGTGCAAATTATGGTTGTGACAACCCTCACTCGATCCAATCACCGGATTCAGATATGGGATATCATATTATATTGCTAAAGCAATTCAAACTAACTCAAATCATTTACAAAATAATTAAGCATATAAACATGGCATAATTCAAACCATTTTCAATTTCAAATATGATCATGCATTACTGATATCTAACAATTTCATTTAAGTGGTCTTAGGGTTATACGGGGTCCTACTCAAAGTCAAGACTCGAATCCAAACTCAATTATCAAAATTCAGGTGGATGTCTCGAGACAGTCTTCTCATGTTTTAGATCCCTAACTTCGGTGTTTACCTGTCTTGAGATTAAAAGGCATTTGTTTCGAGACTTAGCAATTTATGTCTTAAGACCATTACCCAAAAATGCTTGGAATGGTCATTTTTGTTCATAGTGTCTTGAGATATGACCAGAGTGTCTTGAGACCAGCATACCAAATTGTCCATAATGCAACATTTTAAGCTTCGAAATGATGTCTAATGTCACTTAAGTTAAACCAATACCATACCATGCCAATACATACACATTTAACATGTGAAAACACATTCAAATTGCTCAAAAACATGGCATCCAATGTATCATGTCATCATATAGTTAGAAAGATAATAAGGCAAGCTAAAACATCCATATAATAATCAAAATCAGATAGTGAAGTTTAACTTTATGGCACTCAAATGTTGAACAAGTACCATAGCATAGCATATCAAAAGACCTAAAAATGACATTTAATCATGTGACTCAACTTTGGTACATGGCTTTAACCATTTACAAGCAAAAGAACACAAACTTGGTTTGAACTGAGCCACTGAGTCTTGGATGCTTCATGAGTTGCTTCTAACTATCAAATACTTGTCTATCACCTGCGTATAGAAACAAACACATCCATACGTTGAGTATAGAGAACTCAACGGTGCTAACATAATTTGAATATCAAAGAAAAACATAATAATAATTGAACATGCTTCTAATCCATAAAAGTATATCATATTATCGAGTTTATAATGGAACCAATATCTCATGACATCATTTCCTTAAGCTTTCATATAAGTATCATAACTTGATTCTTGTTTTGTACATAAGCGTATCGATGCACCCTCAAGACTTTGCATCTCAACCAATCATATATCAACTAACTTAATACCTTTCATAACATTGCTCATATTTCTACTTTATTTCATTTGAGCCATAGAGTAAACCAGAGTCAATCTCTTCATTTCCTTATAATAATTTCTATGTCGTACTATGTTCCATTACTATATTATTTAATTTAGTTATTATATTCAAGACTAATTACCGATACATCCCTTTATAATTATTCACTTTCATAATAAGGTTATCAGCTTACCGTAGATCGATCAACTGATTGACAATTCTATACTTGTGGCCTTTATTAACTAATTTCGAACGAACAGACAAGTATGTTGATCATTATATCAATATATGCTCATGCACCCAAAGGGCTCTGGAGCTAGTGTTATGTTCTTATGGGCACTTAGTACTCCAGAGAATTAACTAATACATCGATATGCACTCATGGACATCCAGTGCTTTGGAGCTAACGACATGGATACACAATGCTCTTTAGAATTATCAAATACATCGATACATGCTCATGAACACCAGTGTTTTGGAGCTAGCAATACACTCTCACGCACACCCAGTGCTTTGGAGAACTTATTAATATATGCTCACGAACACCTAGTGCTTAGGAGCTAGTGACACGTTCCCACGAACACCCAATACTCAAGGGAACTATCAATACATTCTCACGGACACTAGTGCTTTAGAGAAATATCGAGTAATGTATATATGTTACATTCATGCTTTTTAATTATACTAATACAATTCGGCTACAATGTTCACCTTGTTATTCATATAATATTCCACATAGTATCATAAGAATATTCATACATATTCAATTACTTACTTGATACTTAACATTTAAATACATATTTAACAAGCATATGGCATAATCAATATCGACATTAACACCATTGTATCCAAAAGCTATAATACTTAATAATTTTATAAATTGAAAATAATTTATGCTAGCATAAACCGGATTTGTTGCTCATTGTCTGTTATCATCTTTCCATTGTCTCTCAATGTCTCAGTCTCGTATTTAGCCTTATTCAATTAATTGAGTGTAGAAACAATATTAGATTATCATCTTTAACTTATAAACATTAAAATTAAACTTATTACTCATTCTTTTCAATTAGGTCCCTTATAATCCTAATATTTGAAATTCTTGTATTTTACAATTTACTCGATTGAATCTAAATCCAATTTTGTAATTACATTTTAGGGACTTTAAGCTAACAAAAAACAAAGTCTTCATTCAACGTTAAACTATATGTTGGAAAGTCTAGTTAAGAAAATGATTTTTAGTTATAGCGGAAGTTTAATTTTTTTTAAATCGAGCCGGTTAGTAATATTTATGACAATAATTTTTTCCCGAAAAGTATCTGTGTTTTGTGCAAGGCTAATTTGAGTAGTTCTTAATTTTCAACGAAATGATCTTCTCTGCCATTCTCGTACCCTGATTTGCAACGAGTGTGAGCTCGAGCAACACAAACCAAACACAAAACAAGAAACAATTTTATTACTTTCAATAGAAAAGCAATTCTCTCAATAGAAACCTGTAAAAATTATAATTCCCAGAAAATAAAATTTATTCTAAGAAAATAAATTCGTACTACTTTCTGGCATAATAACAATATATAAAACTTGTGTGTGTAAATAACTCTATCAGTGCCATCTATTCATAGGAAGAGATAGGGGAATCTTGGTTGAATAAGAAGAAAACAAATAATATTTATTTAATACAAAACACTTCTCTAGTCTAATTAGGAGAATGATGGGCAACACACCTTAGTAATTATTACTAGGGTTGCCGCCCTTCACTTATCATATGAGGGGAATTGGGCCTCCTATATACTGAGTCTAATTATATATGCTTCTTTGGTTTTCGTCCCGACACATTATAATTCAATCCAACCCAATATTTTATTTCTATTTTCTAAAATAAATATTAATTAATTAATTAAATTAATCAAATTAACTAAATTGAATTTTCAATCAAATAATTTTCTCAATATAATTCTAATTCTGTTAAAGACATGACAACCTTACTATAAAAGAATTTATGAGAAAATATATTTAATTTCCATATTCAACAGATTCATAATGAATAATTAATTTCATTTTATTTTCGAAATTCAATTATTTAATTATAATTAATTAAATAATAATTTGAAAACCTTAAATTAGTTTTCAAGTCATTTATATACTTAGTGAAAAAAACACATTCATTTGTAAATGTAACCTATTTCTCTAGCTTAATCATTTCCACTCATTTTGTTCATTTGATTTTACATGCAATTCATTCCTGGTTTCAACGAACTAACGGAGAAACCAATTAGACATATATAATTATGGCTCAAATAATTTATAATTAAGTTCTAACTTTTCGCCTATCAATTATAAACTTATTTAGTCATGAAGTCATTCCACTATAGTATCGTGACTGAGCTCTCACTAATTACATGTCATTATAAAAGCTACTTGATAAGTGCTCGTCTAATGACCTTGTCATAAGTATGTTACCCTCATAGGATATTTTTAATATCTTTGGGAAAAATCTATTCTTCCAATATAATCATATTCTATCTCATGATAACCATTACATCTTCCTTCATGAAAAGTGAATTACTATCAAATAGTAATCAAGTCATTTATTGCAAAAACAAATAACCCGTGACCTCATTTATTTTTGATTTATTATGTAATGCCAATGAGAGGATACACTACAACAAAATAGGTTTTTAGTGGCGTTTTTTTGCCCTATAGCGCCGCAAAAAAAGCTGCTTTAGATAGCGCCGCTAAAATTTACGGCATTTATGTGAAAAAAGCGCCCAAGAGAGTCGAGCATGTTGTGGCGTTTATAGCTAGAAGCGCCGCAAAAGATCATATTCTATAGCGACGTTTGTGGGAAAGCGCCACTAACATCAACAGATTTTACCAACCCATTTTATTTCATATAAAACCCAAATTTTCAACATATTTTCTTGTAACTTCAAATTGAACAACAAACTTCAAATCTAAATGATACTATCACGAAAGAAATATGTATATGATCTAAATTAATAACTGAAATAACAAAATATATTCAAGAATGCATATAATTATATAAAAAAAATAACAAACATACCTATTTAACGATTTCCTTGATTTAAGTTCCTTATCCCCGAAAGAAAAAACAAAACAAATCCAAAGGAAATTTAACCATAAATTCTTACATTGGACACATCTATATGCAAAACGGATCAAGGATAAAAATATAACAGAAGTATAACAAATGACAGTTGTTTAATATTTTGGCTACCTTTCTATATTCTAAATTAGGGCTTTCAATTACAGACGAGTAAAATCAAAGGCAAAACAAAAATCTCAGGGCTTCCAGTTTCATCTTAAGGCTTTGCTTGGTTCCTCATACCTGATAAGAAGCTACCTCTCCATGTTTATTGCCTCGACAACTGAAAATGCTTGTGGAAGCACAGCTGGTTCAAATATCCATTAGCAAAGTTCTAGTCACACTTAATGTTTCTGTAGATCCTCCTTACAAACAAATTAGAACCAAGATAACCAACAGCTCCTATACATTGAAAAGGAAATTGTCAAAAACCCACATGAAGCTAAAGCAAATAATGCCATAAAACTCTATTCCTATCTGTTTCAAACAAACAATGCTAAATAGTTGTACAGGTTAAGGTTATACTCTATATTCCATTGAAAATTTCATGAAAGAAAATTTGATTTGGAAAGAAAACATAAAAAAGGCTAGATAACCTTTTTTTTTCTAAAAATATGATGTATAATATATTTCAAAACTCACCGCAAAGGATTCTCAAACCAAGACAAAACATTACAGTGTATCTGAAGTAGAAACTGGTCTGGAAGAAGCTTGACATTTTGGTTTTCACATAGTAGTAGTATACAGAGTACAAATACACATACACTGTTGTTGAGGCAGCATAGAAAAATGATGTCCACTGCCAGTGATAGTTCTCAGCGTTTAACAAGAAATATGTCCCCAGAATTGTCACACGACAGTTACAATGATGAGAATCAGGAACACCAGCAGCATAAATCCATAGACATAATAAACCTAGAAAAGACAAAGGCTTGTTGAATTAGAAATTACTAGAATACGAACACAATTTCCAAGTATACATGAACCTAGATTTAAGGAGGAAGTGAAACTCCTATATGCTATTAAACTACATAAATCCAAATAATTTATGACTCCCACCAGGCAAATTATAAACATAACAGGCAAATCTAAATAAATCCAAATATTTTACAATCTTGTCAAGCTTCGAAACAAGAGTCAGACGAACAGAGGACAGTCGAGCAGTAATGGACGAAGGAGACAGAGATCATTGGTAAATGCACTATCGATAGTGATGCAGTAGACGGATGACTGGACAAACTACTAGCAGCAGATGGATGGGGGAAAAACTAAGTTAAGGATTTGGGGAAAACGATTTGGGGGAATAAGGGTTGGAGGGTTAGCTATCAAAACAGCGCCATTTTAATAAAAATTAAAAAATATTCACGGCATTTATAGGCAAAACACCACTATTACTTTACTTTTAGCAGCGTTTATGAGAAAAATGCAGCTATCATTTTTAACCTTTTGCAGCGTTTATGGGAAAAACACCGCTAACGCTGCTCCCATTCGGTGTACCTTTACGGTGCGTAGCATAAAACTCCGCTAAATATGTACTATTTGCAGCGCTATGTCGACAAACGCCACTTTAGAACGACTTATTGCGGCGTTTTTTGGTTAGCGCCACTAATGGTATATATTTGTGGTGTTTTTCAATACAAACGCCATTAAAAGTTCAACCTTTGCGGCGTTTTCGATCCAAACGCCACTAAAAATGCGGCTAAAAGCTTAATTTGCTGTAGTGATATCATTTACCCATTAGTTTGGCTATGAATTCTACTATTGTGAATGGTGCTACATACTACAGAAGTTGTATACCTAACCCACCAATTTTCGATTCCTTATCTATTTAAACTAAGGCCTTTACTTACATCAAAGTATACAAGTTACACATACATAGTTCATCATACACTCAATATTAAGGTAAGCCACACTGTGAACATCACAAGTGAATAAATTTATAAATGGATGTAGGATCTATTCTACTTGGGTTCTATCCAATGTACTGTTAGTCCAGTCAGTCACATCTATGTCTCTATCTTCTGGGAGTCATCCGCTCTGATGCTTAAGACAAAACATCTCCTCAATTAGACTTGATAGACGACATATTAGTCTTTCAATTGGTTTCTTCATTTCTGATTAGACAAAGGACATGCTTAGGTTTATTTATTAATACAAGTTGTCTTTTCGTATTACGATCCTTCCACGTAATACTGCTTAGTATTAGTTAAACCTTAGATAACTAGTAAGCCAATATTTGCTTCCATTTTGCTTTGCGTTTAAAAACATTGAGGATAATGTACAAAGAATATTAATGTAATTAATGAATATTTTTATCAAACCAATTTGCTTGAAAACTACAAGTATACAAAATGAATATACTACACTTAGGACACTATATCCAACACTATCCTCTCTCTAAAATTTCATGAAATCAACAATGGTTAGCTACCAAAACCTTAATAATTTTATGATCTATCACATACGTTTTCATTATTCGTCATCCTAAGCTTATAATTTAACAAAAATTCAATGAAAAATTTCTTACTTCTTTGTTGATTAGCACATGACATGAAAGAAAAAGCTTAAAGACTTGTATCTATTCTTTCTTTCTTCATAAACAGTGGAGGATGATAAAAATGAAACATTCTCTCTTTCTTTCCATTATTCTCATGTTATTTCTTAACTTAATTAATTTACCAATAAATCAATGGTTAATAAGCTTTCTTGGAAAATGTTAGTGGGATCCGATGGCTAGAATCATTTCTTCCCACCAATGAAATAGAAAATTGAAGATATTGGTCATGTGTATCCTATCTTGGAATATGGGAGAGGATGGAAATGTGTTGAAAGTGCGGGTTCTGTGTAGAAACAAATTTTGAAGCACTATTCCAAGAATCTAAGCTAGAGGAGGTAACCTTGCAGTAGGTGAACAAGGTATTACCTAAATATGATTTTGATTTCATTTTCTCTCGTTCTCTAGCCAAGTAAGGGGGTATTAGTGTTACATAGGAGAGGGGTAAGTTTGAGATTGTTGATTGACGAATATTACCTTCTATCATTGTTGTTAAGGTTAGGTGGTGTGAGTCGAATTTTGTATTGTGTGTCAAAAATATACGTTGCATGCAGAATTATGGAACGAAGGGAACTTCAACTTGAATAGTAATGTATTATAGTTACCATAGATATCTTACATAAAGAAGCTTAATGAAATTAAGCAGACCCAAATTTCAAATATTTAATTTTAAAACTAGTTTAGATTATATATTTACAAATTATTTTATACTTTCTCGAATCCATTTTTAAGGTGAGTATATATGCTAAAAGTAAATTGAGAGTAGCCATATGAATCATTTTAAATATATCATTTTAAAATAAAATAAATGTATGTGGATTGAGTCTTAATTCGATCGGTATTGACATTGTTGTCAGTGCAAGAAGATATGGCCTCGAGTGGATTTGAAACGCATTATTCTTCTATTTCAAGGTTAAGGAAGGACTCTGAATAATTGTAGGCATTGTATCAAAAATAACAATTTCTTGAATATATTATATATATTTTTAAGAAATTTATATTTTTATTAGTATGGTTGTTATTATTAGTAATTTTATAAGAAAATGTTGTTACTTTTATTTATTTATGGAATTGCTACTTTTAATTTTAAATTAATTCAAAAAAAAAAGAAAAGAAAGAAATAAGCAAGTTTTAATATTTTTTTACCCCTTTAAATATTATTGTTGACTTTTTATTTGGTAGTATTTATATATCTATGGCCTAGAAAAATCAAAAGGTTGAAATTGTTCTGATTGTCATGGTTCACCGGACACATTATTTACTAATATTTACGGCAGTAACAATCTTTAGATTATACTAAAATTTAAGTTAAATTATAGAAATCTTCATTCAATTATGCTTATATTCTTGTTTTGGTCACTTAAATTTAAAAATTTTTAGTTCAGATGTTAACGTTTGTATTTATTTCTATTTTGATCATGCGCCGTTAAATTTATAATATAAATAATAAAGTAACCTTTTTTTAACCGGTATAATAATACATTTAGTCTTTAATATTTACATATTCTATTAATTTGATCCTAATTCTAAATAATTTAATATATTTAACCATTTATTTTTAAATTTTTTTATCAATTTCATCCTCAAACACAATTCAAATATTTAATATAATTATTATTCTTACCAACAGCATCATGGCCACCGCCGCGGACATTGTCTTATAAACAAGGCTTACATAGAACCGTGGTGGCTTCTACTTGTTGACAATTTTGCATTAAAATAACAAAATCATAAATTATAAACTAGATAGTATATTCTAAGCAGGGGTGAATCTATTGAATTATATGTTTTTGAGAGGTGAAAATATAATTTTATTATTTATTAATTTATAATTTCATAATTTTTTGAAGGGATTTAATAGAATTTTCTTTTTATTTTTGGGACCAAATATAATTTAACCATATAATTTTTTTTTTCATTTTAGAGACGCTAAGATCGTTGTTTGCCCTGTCTAAGTTTGCTCTGATTCCAGAAAGAGGTCTATCATATTTATATACACATATTTTCTTTGTCGCTATAAAAAAAAAAAAAAAGAAGTGAACACTAGCAATGGAACTGGGAATTGGGAAATGGTGGAGCAGTGCGTGGTGGGCACACGGAAATGAATTGGGAAGGGGTGTGACAAGGCATTGTTGGGTAGAAAGGAAATTGTTTAATTAACTTAAAAACCTTTAAAAAAAATGTGTTTGAAAGAATGGATGAAATAAGGAGGGGATAGTTGGTGGATGATTGGTTCGGTAGCTCAAACTCTGTATAGGTTTTTTTCAAACAATGAAAGGGAAGGGCAAGGAAGAGGATGAAGAAGAGCACCAAATGCGAGTTATTGGGTTGGGCGTGGATGGGAGTTTGAGTGTTTGATTCTTTAATCTTTTGTAGCTATTTGGCTTCAAAATCCGCCTCCTCAATCCGAAAACAAGTAGGAATTTGTAAATCTCTCTTTTAAAATTGAAAACTTTGGTTAGATTGTTTAACAATCAAATTGATAGAATTTGTAAATATAAAAGTTTAAATTCATTAAATTATTTAAAATTAGGATCAAATTGATAGAATATGTAAGTCTTGAGGACTAAATGTGTTACTATGCTAGTTAGAAAAAAGGTCACGTCATTATTTCTATTATTAATTTAATGACGGGTGACCAAAGTAGGAACGAATACAAACATTAGTACTTAAATTGAAAAATTTTAAAGTTAGGTGACCAAAATAAGAACATGGCCATAGTATATAATTTACCCAATAAAGAATAGTTAGTACAAAGTATAAACTCTTGTAAAAAATAAGACATCTTTAAAATAAACGAAATTTTTTCTTTCTTTTTTACTAAAAACAAGTCACGAGGGTGGCTAAATATTACCAATTGATTTAGTTTATTACTAACTCATATATTAAAACATGTATAAAAAATAATACTCCTACCAACGTAACATAAATGTTTATTTTATTAACAAAAAATTTTATTATAAAATATCCATTTTAATTCCTTAATCAAATTATTAATATCTAGCAACTTCGAATTTTTCTCTCCCAAAATCTAAATAACAAATGATGTTGTTTAAATTTTTTAATAGTTTTATTATAAGTTCTAATCATATTTATTTTTTTGATAAAATGTTTAAAACTACTTTTAGCCTATTTTCAACCCATAAATAGGAAAAAAAATATGCTTCAGTAACTCGAATCCACGTCCTTTTGTATTAACAACAATATCTATATCAATCAAACTAAAACTCAACCAACATGTTGTTTAAATTTAAATTCAAAAATTAATGTTTTATGTAATTTTTTTCTATCATAAAAGACGATGGTGCTTGTATAATCATTGAAAACGACCAGCTATGTGATATTATATCTGATATTTAGCTGTAAAAATTGACTGAATTTGGCTCAATACATAAGGTTCATGAAGCTTCTATCCTCCATTTACAGCTTAAGTAAGAAAAGCCAAAAGGAAAGAAAGACGTAAGAAGACAAAGATATGTTAGTTTTTGGATATCTATCAACCTCGAATATTGCAACATTAAGGGGGGGGACAAGGATAAGAGAGTAGGGGGGTAAAGAAAGGAAAAGAAGGTTTGTTTTACATGGAGTGTGGGTTTTGAGTGCTCGAGGTTAATATACTTCCAAACTAAGGTGGTTTAATTTTCAAATTACATTCCTTCTTTTCTGTTCTGTAAGGATCTCACAGCTTCTTTCTATCTTGTCTTTACTCACAGGATTATATTTTGGGATAAAGATTTTGCCATACTTCTTTTCATTCTTTTATTGTACGGCTTTTTTTTTTTTTAGATAAATAGTGTATTTATTTATGATTTGTGTAAAAAGAGTGGTGATGTGAAATTAAATACTGTAATGATATTATAGTAAGAGACCAAAAAAAAAAAAAACTGAACATATGTCATTGCATTGGAGGCAAACACCCATCTAAAGAGATCCTTAATTAAGTTTGTTCAAAAATAAAATTTTACGAATTGTGTTTTAAACATCTTTTCATATAAATAAAATTTAATTTATAAAATATATGAATGTTAAAAGGAATAATTATTTTTCAAAGAGAGTTATAAAATTGATAACTTCTATTTGCTGAAGTTTAAATTTTAATTATTGAATTTTAAAAGTTTATTATATGGTGATTTATTACATTATGGTTACTCAATTGTTAACTCTCGTCAAGTGATCGTTAACGCTGTTTTTTTTTTTTAATCTTTCTCTTCTTTTCATGTGTTCTTTTTCTTTTTTCTTTCTCTCTCTTCTTCTTTCCCATTAGCCTTACCTACAGCCAACTTTACCGCCATCAACCGCCACCATCCGACCTTCAATCTTCGATCAGAACCCACGAAATCATTGTTCTTTTCCCTTTCTCTCCTTCCATTAGCTTTGATTTCCAAGAACCCAATCAAACATTTACGAAAATAAAACTAATTTTGAATTGTTCTTAGCCCCTTTCATTATTGTCAATCACTATATTGAACTGAGATTCCAACAAAAGTTTCTCCCCACTAAAACCAATGCTTTTATCATTGAAATCTTCGATTGGAACTTCAAATATTTAGGAATTTGGCAAGCCAAGAAAATATGAGTTCATCTTTTTATATATATATATATATATTTGATCTCTTCCCTCTCTCGCTCTCTCTTATTTTTTGTTGTTTTCAACTTCTAATTCAACAAGTTGAGAGGGATTGTGGGCTTTTGTACATGTTTAGAATTTTTTATTGGAAATTTAAGGCCAAAGACAGTAGAGTTAGCAATGACGACCCGAGTTTGATTAGGAGAAAATGAGAAGGAAGAAGAAGACAGAGAAAATTAAAAAAAGAATAGAGAAAAAAAAAGTACTATTAATGGTCACATCAACTTTTATTACACTTTTAAACGAGAGTTAATAATTGAGCGACCACAACATAAGAAATTAATAAATTAATTTAAAACTTGATATCCGAAAAACAAATAAAATAATATCATATTTTCTTTTAAAGCATAAAAGATTATAAGTAAAGTATGTTGAATACAATGTTATTATAAAAAGTTGCATATTAAATAACCTTTTAACTTATTAACAAAAATCATTACATACATGTATATTCCAGGACTTTAGTTAAAAGACACAAAAAGTCAAACTGATAGAGATGGTAGACAGTCATTCATCCCATTGGCTGCTCAAAATGATTCTAGTCTTCTCTATTTTATTGGATTTCATGTTCAAAATGGAAGACAAACATTTCCATTTACACTTTTGTTTTTTTTCGGGTGTAACCTATTTGGTTTTACATAAAATTTCCTGCAACTCTAATCTCAGTTCAGACCTAACGTCTTGAAATCGTTGCATTTTTGTCATGCACTGTTTTCCAATTTATAATTAGTATCTTCCTCCACGTTGGGTTGATTTTCGATTTATATTAAATTATAGAATAAAATATTTTAATGTTAAAATATGTTCTAAATTTCTATATATTTCATGCATTTGGATTTTAATCTTCCTATTTTTAATTTTGGGAATATAGTTCTCTACTCTTTGAATTTAAAAATTCAAGTATAATTGACACCACTATTAAAATTATTTTATTACGTTTTTTAGTGTGAAATTTTGAAATTAAAAAAAATTCGTTTGATAGTCATATAACAAAAAAAATTAAAAATACTAATTAGAATTATTTTCCCTAAAAATATATATTCGAAATTGACATGATTAAATATATGTTTTTTCTATTAGAATAATGCTATTAAATATATATATATATCATTTTAATTGAAATAGTTAACAATATTTATTATTTAGACTAACTAATAATATTATAAAAGTAGAGGGACTAAATTATGTAAAAAAATAGATCAAATCTCAAATTTCAGTATAGTTTAGGGCCATACTTTATTTCTAAAAAAAAGACCAAAATTGAAAATTGACCATTGTTCTATAATGTAAAAAAATGCAATGCAAATGTAAAAGAAATAAGAAGTCATATGTTAGTCTCTAAGATTTAAGGTATTCAAATTATATATAATCACATAATATGTAATCGAAAGTTAACGATATTTACTATTTGGACCAATTTATAATATTATAAAATTAAAAGGATCAAATTAGTTTAGAAATTCAAGTATATAGATTACATATCAAATTTAAACATATTAGAAGGACCAAAGCTGAAATTTAACATTTTGGTAAAATGCGAAAAAGAAGAAGAAAAGCGTAGTTGAGTTGGCCGTGCAAAAAAGTAAATATAGCTCCTCCTTTCAACATTTATAGTTTGTTGTTGACCACTTATCATTTGTTAATTGTTTTTTCTTTGCCCTTTTGTTAGGAAAGGACGGGTGCTTTCAAACCATTACCAGTGGGGTTAAAACATCTTTCTTACGAATTTTTTTTTACTTAGGAATTAAATTGCATATTTTTATAATAATAAAAATATAATTTTATCATTTTTAATAGTTTGTATTTTTATAATTTTAAAAAATTAAATCAAAATTTTATCATTTTTAGGGGTTAAAGTATAATTTTATTATTACAATTTAAAATTTTATAAATTATAAAAGGACTAAGTGGAAAATTTTAATTAAATAGTGTGATGAATGTAAAATGTTTGCCTAGTTTTACATTATAAATTTAATTCAGGAATCAACTCATAAAAACCCAGACTTCCGTGAGGTAATCTTGGTCTATTTTCTTTTCATTGCAATTAGATTTCATTGATGACGGGTTTAATCTAATTCACTCGAGCTTAATTTGCAGTAGTTCAAGCTTAAACTCAATTCAAATTGAATGTATAAAATAAGTTTAAATTCACATCTTTCATTTTTGCTAAGCTTAAATTCAACTTTAAGTTCAAATTGAGATTTTATAATATAGAATAAAATAAATATGTTTTAAAAATATAAAACCAAAATTTAATCAGCTTGTGAATAGATTTGATCATGGACCGAGTTATCTGCTCAAGTCCAAAGGCTTGTCCGAAAAATAGAAGGGTTTGAGCAAAAATATAGGCTCGAAAAATGGACTTGGATAAAAAAATAAAGCTCGTTTTCTAAAGGGAACTAGCCTCGGGTAGGAATTTTTTGGCCCGGCCTGAATAAGTTGCTTTGCTACCATTTCGTTATTATTTTGTTGTTATTTTTTTTGAATTAAAGCATCTGAATTTCGTTCTTGACAGAATTAAACATAAAATCATCAATTTAGTAGGAATTATTTCAAGAACTAATTGATTTGAACACGTAAAATATGCAAAATAAATATACTATCAAATCCCCTTACTTAGCCTATGCTTGCCCTCAAGCATATTGTATAAGAATTAAAGTAAGTAGAGAGAAAGGTCAAGTATACTCCTTGTGTATATCTAGTGTGGTTGTCAGCGTTGGGAGTGACTACTTTGCAAGATGGCGAGAATTGTGGAGACTTAGGTTTCCATTGTTTCAAGGTGAGCTTTAATGCGGCTTAAGCGTTGCTCTACAGATGAAGGAAGCTGCTCCTCTGGCTTCCTGGTAGCGAAGTTGTGACGTTGGCGAAAGACTCTATTATTACGAGCAGTTCGCATACTTGGAGGAACAAAATAATACGTAGTAGAGGTGCCATCAAGCAAACCCATAAAATCCAAACAATACTCATTTATATGATTCATAGTATATGCACATGTAAAGGAGGAAAAATTGAATTCAGAGCGAAAAAGTTGAGAGATTAAATTTGTAAAATATGGCCCAAGTATGAGTGGTCAATTAGAGCGTAAAACAACATGAAAATTTCGTGCAAACTAATATCCTAAATTAACCTTATATCCAAAATGCATACATCATAAGAAGAGCAACTTTGTCTTGGTTAAAACAGATGATGAATCATTTCGACCTGAATAGCTAAAAGCTAAAAACTGATGAAAATATCTTAAAGCTGGTTCATGTACTAACAAGTCCTTAGAGGTCTTAGGAGTGTAAAAATGATTCCGAGGTTGAGTTAAAGCAGAATAAGCATCACTAGCATCGAAATTACTTGGTATATCTAATAAAGCAATATGATATGAATCAGCTTGAACATCGTCAGGGTCAGCAAAACCTATGATAATGTTAAAATCTAAAATTGACATCTTAAAATCCTTACCAAGTAATTGAAAACAGATAACATCTCGAGTTTCAACAGTTTGCAATGCATTAATATTGAAGCTAAACATTGCATAGAACTCATAGACTAGTTCATAATATGCAACACATGAAATATTCGCAAACGAATTTTGTAACGCCCCAAATTTCTTATTTCGGCTTTTGTGAAAATATGACACAAATGTGTATTTGCTTCTGTGGTTAAGTGTTCTAGATGTGTGTGGGAGGTCCCAAGTTCAAGCCCTTGTTTTAGTAATATTTGTTATTTTTGAATTAAACCCTATCTCTGTTCAATGGGCTTATATTTAATTGCCTGTAGTTCCATAACAGAATGAGCCTACTGGTCTAGTGGTTAGGTGGAGTGTAAGTTTGCTGGCAGTCTTGTGTTCGAGTTCTTGTGCAAGCTTGGATGTTTATATTTTTGTTTGGTCAATTTAGAGGGTGTTTGAGTTGGACTAA
This sequence comes from Gossypium longicalyx, assembly GCA_025698465.1. Taxonomy (NCBI): domain Eukaryota; kingdom Viridiplantae; phylum Streptophyta; class Magnoliopsida; order Malvales; family Malvaceae; genus Gossypium; species Gossypium longicalyx. The sequence continues at coordinate 92,811,412 of CM047000.1, read as the reverse complement.
AAAGTTGAAGTAGTTATGATTGAAGGGTTAGTGGGGGAGGATTTAAGGGGAAACAAATATATCCAAATTTATTTGATTCTAGTTGGACTTTTAACGTTTTTTTTCTTCTTATTCTCTCCTTCTCTAATTTCCCCAAAATTCTGCCATTGTTTCTAACATTTTGTTTTCCCTCTCATCAGCTGAACTTATCTAGCCTTCTCATTTTTTTTTGGTTTTCTAAATCGACTCATTCTCGTTCAATGTTCGTTTGCACTCATTCGATAAGTGATTGTTTTGCCACTATCTTTTTGGTTTGGGGATAGTTTTCTAAAAGGAGGTTGTTTGTGGTTCTTTTGAATTAGGCGGAGGTCAATATTTGGTCAGTACTTCTGTAGAGATTAGAGCGTAGGTTTCGGTTCGTTGTTGATAGGTGCTTGGGTTCACTATTGACTTTGATGATGATGATTTTCTATTTTGAGTTTTCACTGGAGTACTAAATTGGGCTCTAAAATATCAATTTTTTATGTCTTGAAGTGCTTGGGAGTGTTTTTGCAGTGAAACGATACCAGGTGTGTACCCGAAACGTAAGAAATTGAGTTTTCAGCAAAAGCTGAAAACCTCACTGTCGACTCCACACGACCGTGAAGGCCGGGTGTGGTCGTGTAGGCCATACAAGCTAAACCGAACTGGGCGTATGGGCCCACACGGGTAGTCTACACGAGCGTGTGGAACTTGGGCTAGGCCGTGTGATCCACACAGGCCAAGGCCAGTCTGGGCGTGTGTGCCACATGGGCGTGTGAGCCCATACGGGCAAACCACATAGGCGTGTGGGCCCATTTAGCTAAAATGTTTCCTAGGGTTGCACAGGTCACTCAAGTCGACTGTGAGCCTACTGTAGGGTCGGTAAGCGCTACTTAGACCCTAAATCGTGTGATCTGAACATACAATATATGTATTGAGCATGTTAAATTTATGCATGTTTACTGATCTGTATGTATGACTGATAACTAAATATTAGCATGTAAGCATGTATTTCTGTATATCTGCATTAAGCATGTTTAGTTGCATCTGCATTGGGGTGGGATGCTTGATTATTGGAGGAAGTATACTGAAAAGCTTTCATGCCTATTATCTGGCAACTCAGCTGTAATATTACTAATATGTGCTATATTTGGTACGACTTGGTGTGTAGTTCTGGTGGGTGTTTTAAACCCCACATGATGTGTAGGGATGGTCAGAGATGGTGTGTAGAGGCTGGTGGGTAGGATATTGATTTCTGTTACTGTATGCATATTGTATCTGAGATGGGCTAAGGCCCTAATTTATATCTGAAATTGTATTTGAATGGGCTAAGGCCTAGACTGTATCTGAATCTATAACGGGCTTAGGCCCTAGACTGCATTTAACTAATAACTATTCTTGGACTGTATGCATGTCTTCTATGGGGATTACACATTGAGTTTACGTAAACTCACCCCTTTTTTTTTTATCTGTATAGGTAATCCCTAGACTTAGATGGATTGGTACGACGGAGGACTCAACAGTGACCACATGTCTATTGAACGGTTTTAGTTTCATTTATGGTTTTATTTCCTATTTGTTTCTGTGGTATTTTTGGTGTAATTTGGACTTTTGGACTGTTGCTTTTACTTTGGATTTTTATTGTTTTCATGGATTTTTAAACTGTAAACTCAACAAAAACTCGGTTCAATTCAAAACAACATTTTCCTAAAACGCAAACGATTTTCTTTAAATATCACAGTTTTAAAAGCTTCCACCACGGAATATGTGTTAAACGAATCAAATTAATGAGAAAATAAATTTTGAAATTGACGAGGGATAAATAGAAGCTAATAAACGGAAACTGTTTTAACTTGACAAATTCGATTTCAAATTCCATTCCATGTAACATTGCCAGATTCAGCCATAACTTCTAGGCCAGGTTTGGAGTGTTACAAATTCCAACCAATAACATCACGTATATTAAACATGTCAAGAGTGTAAAGATTAATTTTCTTACAGATCAGGAGTGGTCATCGTATCTTATGCAATGCTCTGTGATTGCAAAGTTTAAGGACCTCGAAGTCATGTTTCTGTCGATATAGTGTGGGTACGACCTCACCTGTTACGTTGACCATCTCAGGGTGGTTGAACATTTTCTTTAGGCGAGTCAGGTGGTGGGCTCAAATTTTCAGTAGCTTTAATACTACTATATGGAGATGTTATTGGTTTATCAAGAGATGGTTAATGTGTTCGAGTGTTGGACAACCATGTTTAACTTTGAGGAACATGCTCATTTCAATTCGAAGGACCTTCGCCATGGTTGTTAGAAGTCCCGGCCTCGTCTAAGCAACCTACATAGTACGTTAGTAAAGGTAAAATAGGTTGTAAGTTAGGAATCGAACTTTTAGGAGTAGTGAGACTATTGTGAGAGCATTCTGTTTCGATCTAAGTCTTCATTGTCTAAATTGATAACTGAAGGCGCCAAAAATCAGTTTCAACCGCGATTAAGAGAGGCCGGGAATCCCTCGGCCGCTTGGTTTCTAGTGCGCACTATAGTTTGTGTTTGGGTTTGCGAAAGAAATGATGTTTATTATGGTTGCTCACAACAGTGATTCATAGTGGTGGATGGCGGTGTTTAGGTTAGGAGAAAACAAAGGTGAACGAAGTAGCGGTCATTCGAGCTTGAGGTGATAGCAATTTCCAAAGAGGAGGAGAGGTTCGACAGTGGAAGAAATAAGAGGTGAGGTGTCGCTAGGGCAAGAAAAAGAGAGCTGATCAGCGATGAGAGAAATATCGAGACCGCAACAATTTTGTGAGGTCCAAGATCGATGGCGGTGAGAGAGAAAAGACATGAGTGACGCTTTTCGCAAAACAGTGTCGCTTGGTACTAGCTTGGTGCGGTTGTGCGAGAAAAGAGGAAAAAGAAAAGAATCGGTGATTGGTCGGTGCCATGGCGGTTTTATACAATGTTGGTGGCGGTTTAGAAGGTGGTAATGGGGTTAGGGTTTTTAAATAGAAGAAAGAAGAAAGAAACGTGAAGAAGGGTGGGGGTTTACGGGCTTGAAGAGTTTTTTTCTTTTCTTTTTTTGGTTTGGGTTTTCTCTCTTTTTATTTTCTTTCTTGGGCCACATTTGGCCATTTGGCCCTTTCTCATTTTTTTTCTTCTTTTGGGTTACTTTGGACTTGTTTTGGGTTTGGGGAATTGGGTTGGTTTTAGGTTTTATGTGTGGATTTTTTTTCATTTGGGTTGGTATTGGGTATATGGTATTGGGTTTGTGGATTTTGGTTATGTGTGGTTATGTGAAGAAAAATGATAGCACTAGGAGTGAAATGTCCATGCCACAAACGAAATCTGATTTTGTGAAAAATGACAGTCTCCACCAACGTACTTGGAGAATAACACATTAAAATGAATTAAATAATAATCTTGTTATTATTTATTTATTTTCAACCTAAATTAACCTGAAATTAAAAATTAAATAAATAAATAAAGATAAATTTGGATTGCTTCCCAAAAAACGCTTTTGTTTAACATCGTTAGCTCGACGACTTGAAAGTTTATTTAATTGACTCTTCAAGTATTAACTCCTCGACCATATGCACTTGAAAATTTTTGTAGAAAGGCTTTAAACGCAGTCCATTTACTTTGAAGATTTTCCCAAATTATTCTCTTTTTATTTCGACTGCACCATGCAGAAATAAGTGAGTAATAACAAAAGGCCTTAACCATTTAGTTCGAAGTTTACCTGTAAAAATTCTTAGTGTGGAGTCAAAAAGTAGTACTTTCTGCTCGATAAAAAATTGTTTACACGTTATCTTTTGATCATGGAATGCCTTGATTTTATCTTTATAAATTTGGGCATTTTCGTATACTTCTCGTCGAATTTCCTCAAGTTCTTGATTATGTAATTTTTGATACTAACCTGTAGCGTACAACTCCATGTTGCATTGCTTAACAAGCCAAAACACCTTGTGTTCTAATTCTATAGGAAGATGACATGGTTTTCCAAATATAAGTTGGTAAGGAGACATATCTATGGGTCTCTTATAAGCTGTACGGTATGCCCATAGTGCATCATTTAATCACAAACTCCAATCTTTCCTATTTGGTTTAACGATTTTTTTCCAAACTCAATTTGATTTCTTGATTTGACACTTTCGCTGGACCGTTTGATTGAGGGCGATAAGCCGTAGCAACTCGTTGTACTACCCTATATTTTTTCAAAAGTGCATCGATTACCTTATTACAGAAATACATTCCTTGATCGTTGATCAATGCTTTTAGTGTACCAAATTTGAAAAAAATGGAATTTTTTAGAAACAATACTACAGTTTTAGCGTCATCACGATGGGTGGCTCTAGCTTCCACCCATTTCGATACATAGTCAACGACAAGCAAAATATAAATGTTACCAAATAATGAGACAAAAGGCCCCATAAAATCGATGCCCCACACATAAAAAATTTCATATACATATATAGGTGTTAGAGGCATTTCATTCTTTAGGCTCAAATTTCCTACTTGTTGACTTCTTTCGCAAGTTTTACGAAAAAATATGCATCACGAAAAATATGTGGCCAATATAATCCACATTCAAGTATCTTATGTGCAATTTGTTTAGGGCCAAAATGCCCGCCACATGCGTAAGAATGACAAAAAGATAAAATTGATTTTACCTCAATTTCTGCAATGCATCACTGAATTACCTGATCGAAACAATATTTCCAAAGGTAGTGCAACACCCCTAACCCGTCTCTATTGTTGAATCAGGGTTACAGAGCATTACTAAACAAAACAAAACCTTTAAACTCAAAATGAACAATTAATTCATCTAAAATATAATTGAAATATATCTCAATTCATTCAAAACAAATATACAGGTTTAGGCCTTAAATCGAGCTCCTGGGACCCTAAAAATAAATTCACAGCAAACAGGGATCAATTTGAACAAATATGAAAATTTTAAGAAAAAACATGAAAAATTGAGAAAATAGGGGTCACACGGCCATGTGACATAGCTCAGACCGTGTGGGCATTCGAAATAGGGACACACGATCGTGTCTCGGCCCGTGTGTGTATTCGAAATAAGGCCACACGATCGTGTTATAGACCGTGTGCCAGACTGTGTATATATTTGTTGTTGGATCACACGGCCGTGTCGCTGGTCGTGTGCTAGACCGTGCTTGAAACTATTTTGAAAGACACGGCCGTGTGGTAGACTGTGTCTCAGAGTGTGTGAAACCCGCACCTATCAATAATAAAGACACACGGCCTTGCAATCAGGTCGTGTGACAGCCTGTGTGTACCAAAATGTATCTTAAAACACAAGTTTACCAAAACTATTTTCTTGAGCCACTAGCATACCATTTGCCAATCTTAAAACCTATTCAATACAAACCTAAACAAGACCAAAACATACCAAAATCATACATATGCATCACGATTCCATGAATCAACCAATGTACCCTCATTGGTACCACAATAAACACATCCAAATAATTCAACTATACAACATGGTTTTATAACTTCAATCTACATCAAACACTTAAAATTAATCCATAATAGACTCATGTAAACATAGTTCAAAACATAAACTTAATTTACTCATAAAAGTAACCAAAATAATCCATACTTGCTAAGAATTATAAGTGTGATTTCCTATTTATACAAAAGACATGAACACATCATGGTAACCAAATGACATACATAAAAGCCCTATACATGCCACTTTATACAAACCAAAATAAATCAAAATCTACCAAAATGATTGTTGGATAGTGTGATAGGTCTCCGACAAGATTCCAACCGGTCAAGCCTCCGATGATCTACAAAATAAGGAAAAACAAATATATAAGCTACAATGCTTAGTAAGTTCATTTAAGAGAACTCAACTTACCAAAAACATGATTTCATGATTAACCATTCAAGCATTTTAATCCCTATATGCACAATTCTTCCTATACACACCACATCACATGTTAGTAATTAAATACATAATCAATTCAAAATTTCATACAAACCTTTGCTAAATGGTTCTTACCATAAATCTTTTTCAATAAACATTTTCATATATTAACCCTTTTAGGGTAAATAACCTTTCCAACCTTTTCATTTGATATCCATTTTGGATATATCCTTTTCAACCATTTCATTTGATATTCATTTCGGATACCTACCTTTTTAATCTTTTCAAGAATTCAGAAATACCGAATGTAGTAGGATGGTGTCTTTCAACCATGGTATTTACCTTTTCAAGGGTAATATTGTAAAGTATTTCAATCACGATCCATTCCTATTTACAATTCAAGGAAATCTCATACATCAAAACATAATTAGATATATACGAAAACTATCAAATATTTTTATAAATTCAATTGTAACATTTTAAAAACAAGATACGAACTTACCTCGATAAAACAGTTGTAAAAACGTGGCCGATGATTAATCCACCACTTTAGCTTTTCTTTAATCTAAGTCTGGTTGATTAGTACCTTGATCTAAATATGAATTTCATTTAATTAAGTATTTCAAAAATAGCTTAAAACAACCAATTCCAACTTATAACTCTTTTTACCATCAATTACAATTTTACCCTTAATATTTTAATTTTTATACAATTTAATCCCTAAGATCATAACTTGAAAATTCACCATTTCTTATCCAACATATACTAACAATTTTTTCTTCCCACCTATATCAACTCACATTTGTCCTCAATTCATAAAAATATACATGAAATTTATCATTTTAACTAATCAATTCCTAAACTTTAAATTAACTAAAATTTACTTAACAAAACATGTTCATTTAACAACCAAATTTAATAATCTATCATTTAAAATCAAAACACACCCAAACTCTATCATGTAAAGTCCATCAACCTTTAATAATTTTACAAATTAACCCTAGGGCTACATAGTTTAAGTTAAAACGAGCTAAAAAACATAAAATCATTAAAAACGGGGTTCAAACACATATCATGCACTAAAAGAATAGCTTGGTCGAACCTAGCTCCTTCGTTGCTATGGTGTTCAGTTGAAACAATAAAAAAAAAATAAAGGCTGAAGATGACCACTTTATTTCCTTTCTTTTGTTTTAATTTTTCTCTTAATTTATTTACTAAAATAACCTTTTAAAAACCACTAATTTACACTAAAACCAATCCAATATCATCCACTAACTTAAGTATGACATAATCGCTATCCAAGTCCATAGATTTACCTATTTAAGGTTATTTAGTCCTTTTAATTAATAGAACTCAACTTTTCACCTTTTCCAATTTGGTCCTTTTAACTAGTTAACTATTCAAACCTCTAAATTTCTTAACGGAAATTTAATACGACTCTAATGTAACCCCATAGACTTTAAATAATTAATAAAAATATTAACTCAATTATCGAAATAGTGGTCCCGAAACCACTATTTTTAGTTACAGGTAGGGGTCATCCCAAATTTAGTACCGCGATCTTCGTTTAATCTTATCCTTTTTGAATCGTGATAAATTAGAAGAAATGATACCTGTAGCAAGGTTGTAACACCCCAAACCCGGCCCAGACGTTATGGCCAAATCCGGTATGTTACATTGAAGTGTTTTAGTGAAAATTGTATTTTCATTGAAAGCCCTTCTTAAAATAAAAGAAACATTAATTAACTTTAAAAAAACTCCTTCCAATCACTTGTTTAAAACATATGATTTTATGAAAACATGTCATTTTATAATTTAGTTGCGAAAATGTAGAAAACATACTATAATTTATAATTTAGAAAACCTATATTCAACTTTTTGTATTTACAACGAAAATAATAATTCAAGTAATAATAACATAATGTAACCTTGTTACAATCTGATCTGAAACATACTTGTGTGTGCAGTGTATGTACACACCTAGTAAGCAAGCATGCTGCGATTCCCTTATTCACCAACCTGCAAATGATAGCACCCTTCAATTAATCGCATGCTTAATACATATCTTTACTAAAACCGAAACATCACCTTAACCTTACCTTGTGCGATCAGACCCTTCTTAAATCACTAACCACGATCAACTCCTAGACCTGCACCAATCTTAGCTATTAAAACCAGAATAATAGATGACTCGTATCCAAAATAAGTCCCCTTACCTTAACTATGAATTTTCGGCCACCTTAGCCAATGGGAGAGGAATACTTACCAAAACCGCAAGCACCTAAAGGCAATTTTGGCAGATAGCTAAGATCCGAAATCTGATACTAATTCCCTACCACAGTTGATTAGAAAGAGTGAGGGACAATAATTGATACATAGCAAGGAAAACCGATTGGAAGAGCAACACTTACACCAGATCCAGTCAAAGAGTATTCGGCCCTTGGAAGATTTGAGTTTTCGGCTTTCAAACTTAGTATGGTGAATAAGGTTTATTTGGTACAGATTAAAGAAGAAGAGTAATAGAAGAAATCGGCAAAGAAGATTGTGTAGAGGAGAATAGAAATCAGCAAAAAGAAAAAAAAGAAAAGAGTTTTCGGCTTTGAGGGAAGAGTGCTTCTGGCAACAAGTTGAGAAAAAGATTTTGGCATTAGCCTCATACCCTTGCATTCGACACCTATTTATAACCCCTATGGTCGAATTCCTCAAGCCCAAGTTCTCATTTCGGCTCCACTTGCTCCTCACTTCTCATCTCCTCGTTTTTCTCCCTGATAACCCCTTGATCCTTTCCTTAATTTTCTCTCTTGAACACTTCCCTTAGAGCCCATTTTCACGCCACTTCCAACCTTCTAGAAGGCCAAAATTAAACTCTAAAAATTACTAAGCTACGGTTCAAACCTTAGATCTCCTTGCTAGCCAATGACGCCACCTCCCTACTCCCTAAGTGGCGTCACTTAGCCACTCCTCCACAAGGCTTTTTGATGCTATTTTCCTCTATCTTTATTTAAAAGCCCAACTGCTTGCCAACCCTGATTCTTTTAATAACTAAACGATAATTTCTTCTACCCCTAGATTTGAACACAAACCTTAATTAAGACTTACTATAATTATCACTTGGCTAGGAATAAAAAACACAAATTTTATCAAAATCGAAACCAAAGAAAGTTCAGAATTTCAGGATTTTTAGGTTTCAGGATTTTTAAGGTGTTACAACTCTACGCCCTAAAAGAAATTTCCTCCTCGAAATTTTACCTGATTCAAACAGTTGAGGATACTGACGTCGCATCGCTTCCTCAGGTTCCCAAGTAGCCTCCTTAGCCTTATGATTACGCCAAAGCACTTTGACTAATGGAACGGACTTCCTTCTCAGTACTTTGACATCTTGACCAATTATTTGTATGGGCTCTTCCTTGAAGGTTAGGTCTGGCCTGACCTCGATTTCTTCCACCGCCACGACATGTGAAGGATCCGAGCGGTACCACCTCAACATGAAAACATGAAACACGTCGTGGATCTGCCTTAGTTCAGGAGGTAATTCCAGCTGGTAAGCGATTGGCCCAATCCGTCTTATCACCCAATATGGCCCAATAAACCTTGGGCTTAACTTACCCTTCCGTCCAAACCTTAAAACTTTCTTCCACGTAGAGACCTTCAGAAAAACTAAGTCTCCCACTGCATACTCTATTTCTCGACACTTAAGGTCAGCATACAACTTTTGACTATCCGAGGCCTCCTTCAACTGATCCCGAATCAATTTTACCTTATCCTCAGTATCGACTACGAACTCAGGGCCCAAAAGTCTTCGTTCACCCAATTCCGTCCAACATGTTAGAGTTTGACACATTCGCTCATACAGTGCTTCATATGGAGCCATCCCAATGCTTGCTTGATAACTATTTTTGTACGCAAAATCGGTTAACGGTAAATAGTCCTCCCAGCTTCCTCGGAATCAGTCACGCATCCTTTCAACATATCTTCCAATACTTGGATCACTCTTTTTAACTGTCCATCAGTTTGAGGGTGGAATGCCGTACTGAATTTCAACCTACTACCCAACGCCTCATGCAGCTTCTTCCAAAATCACAAGGTGAAAAGTGGGTCCCTATAAGATATTACGGATACTGGCACTCCATGCAATCTTACAATCTCTGCCACATATTGCCTAGCCAGCTTTTGTAACGAGTAATCGGTGCGAACTGGTACAAAATGGGCAGACTCGGTTACCAGATCCACTATAACCCATATCAAGTCTTTCTTAGTAGGCGTCAAGGGTAGCCCACTAACAAAGTCCATAGTGATCCTTTCCCATTTCCAGAGTGGAATCTTCACTGGCGAAGCAATCCCGAAGGCAACTGATGTTTCACCTTCACCTTTTAACAAACCAAACATTTGCTTACGAACTCCATAACCTCACGCTTAAGTCCAGGCCACCAATATTTTTAGCGCGAACACCATCGCAGCTAGCTCCAAATCATAGGTTGAGTAATTCCCTTCGTGAGTCTTAAGTTTCCGTGACACATACGCAACCACCTTTCCTTCTTGCATCAATACACAATGTTGAGGCCCAATTTTGGCCCAACTTAAAAAAAATTAATACCTAATAAAATCTAAATACCCTAAGCCCAAGTTCAACAGCCCAATACATTAAAAATCAGAAAAAAGAAACCTAAGAAAAACCCTAGCCACCGCCCCTATGCTTGACTTTCGGCCAACCACCTTCTGACACCACCTGCCTCCATCACATCGGCCACTTTCTCCACCGCCGTTTACCTGCAAGAAGAACAGAACAATCAAGTAGAAAAACAAGTTGTAAAAATAGGCTATATAAGCCACCAAAGCCACCAAATGTAAGTTCGGTTCATTTTTTAAAAAAATACAAAAAGAAAAAATAGCAGACATTGGACACAAAAAAGGAGAGACTCAAATAGTAAGTAGAAATCTACAAAAACAAATTCGGGATTAAAAGGGTATTTTCTTTTTTCTTTTTCTTTTTTTTTTCTTTATTTTCTTTTACCTACTAACGTGAATACATAGATATTCTATAAAAAATATACAAAAAAATAAAAAAAATAATACCTTTCAAAATTTCACACCATGCACGTATGCGTAGTGCGATGCGATAATGACGGAAATTTCATGGCCGGATTCTGGACCTGATCTAGAGAGAGTTCTCTCCCCCCTCTTTTTTTTTTTCTTTCAAATGCCACAAATGATTTTTTTTTAAAAAAAAAATTGGCCTTTCATAGCCCCCAAAACGACGTCGTTTTAGGGCTGCCTATTAACCCCAAACTGACGTCATTTTGACTTGGACCGGATCGACCCAACCCGACCCGCCTAGGATCCGCGTGTTTTTTAACGGAAGGGCTAATTGCGCTTTTAGCCCTTCTGCTTTTTTATTACTTTGCAATTAAGTCATTTTTTATTCTTAATTTGGCCCCAAAATTTGTCGCGATTTTCAATTTAGTCCCCGCTGATTTGCTGCGTTTTGATGGGAATGAATAATTGCTGTTTCGGTCCCCCTATGCTTTGCACGCATTCAAATAAGTCCCTTTCTTTTATTCTATTTCGAAATTCGCCCCAAAACTTCATTTTTAATTCAATTTTATCCTTTTTTCACTTTTTCTCATTATTTTATTTTAATTTTAACATTATATATACTATTATATTTTATTACTATTATTATTATATTTATTATTTATTAGCGTTAGCATTATTTTCACCTAATACTTATATGTATATATATTATATAGTATTATTAATAGTTTTTTTTTTTGTTATTATTATTTTTCTTAACTTTGTATATATTTTTAATATCATACTATTCATATATTTTTATGTTATCTCATGTATATATATATTTACTATATTATGTTTGTATTTTTAACATCTTTGTACTATGTATACATTTTTAATACTATATTATATATTTTTTTAATACCGTATTATACACATGTTATTATTATGTCTATTTTTACCCCTATTATATTTATTATTAATATTTGTATATATTTCATTATACGTGTATATATATATATTTTTATATATATAGTATTATTTTTATATATCATTATATTTATTATTATACTTATTATTTTCACTATTATTGCTTATTATTGTATTTTAATATTATTATTTACATCATCATTATCATTGCGATTTTTTTATTATTTTCCTTATTTTATTATTATTGACATTAGTACTATTTTTATTAATATTACTTTATTACTATTACTACTAATATCACTATTATTATTATTATTACCTGTTATTATTTTCATCACTATTATTTATACCTTATTATTATTATAATCATTATTATTATTTATCGTTATTATAAATATATATTTTTATTCTTATTAATATATTATTATTATTATTTTCCACCTTATTATCATTACTAGTATTATCATCTTGTTATTAGGTTAATTAATTTTATATAGGTATTGTTATGTTATTATACATATTCTCCTGTATTTACTTATATTATTACTTATATTATTATTACTATTATCATTATGATTTATTACTTTATTATTATCATTATTACTACTATTATATTATTATTATTATATTTTTACCCATTACTCTTTAAATACACTTATTTTATTTTTTTTATTCTTCACTCACATTGTATATTATTTACTTATTTATACATACACATACATATATACACTTTCATACATCATTCCAAAATTATTACTTGTATTATTACTATTAATATTATTATCATTACTATACTATCATTCTTTAGTTTTACATAATGATTGTTTATTTATTACTAGTTTTGTTTATTTATTACTAGTTCTTTTTAATTTCGAATATTTCCTAGCTTATTCGTTATTTTCTTTTTATTCGTTTTATTCATTTATTTTTGCTCTTATCATTATTATCGCTCATATTCGTGTTTATATTTATTCTGTTATGCTCGTCAATACCGAAATTCTTATTTGTTTATGCATTCTCTATTATCTCGTTTTATTACGAATTTATGTTTTATCCAACCCAAAATTACTTCTTTTATAAAGGCAATGATCCGTATTTGGAATTTCGAGAAATCGTGCCCTAACTTACTGGGTTTCGATTTTTCTCATTTAATCCAAATAACGGAATATTCCTTTAAATCACAATACGAGTTTTAAAAAATGCTTATTCGCGGAGATACGAGATGTGGTGTCCTAACTTACCGGGTATGACATTTTGTTACCTCGAATAAGATTTTTTCGCAAGTAAAGGCAATATTCGGTATTTGGGAAATTCGAGAAAACGTGCCCTAACTTACTGGGTCTCGACTTTTCTCGTCCACCCTAAACAACCAAACATCCTTTTAAAAAAGAGGCTAAAATACATGAATTTTAAATAAAGGCAAGCTCATTCTCAAAAGCTCAAGACGTTATGTCCTAACTTACTGGATGTGATATTTTGTTATTTCGAGAAGAGAAGGTTTTCAACATTCAAGAGTTTTTTTAATATAAAGAGGGATCGTATTTTAAATTCTTTCAAGTTTTCAAATCTTCGACACTAAGACACTAATTAATTAACTAGGTACCAATTTTGGGCGTATCGAGGGTACTAATCCTTCCTCGTGCATAATCGACTCCCAAACCTATTTTCTTGATTTGTGTGGACCAAAATCGTTGTTTAAATAAATCAAACCATTTATTAAAAATAACCACTTTTACGAGGGGACCAAATCACACCTCGTCAAAAAGGATTGGTGGCGACTCCCAGTTTTCATTTATCATTTTCAAAACCAAAGTCGACCCCGTTTTTCAAGAAAATGGTTACGACGCACAACCTAAGCCCACATGCGACGCGTCACTATAAACCGTAAACTCTTTCCCAGGCACTGGCTGAATCAACACATGGGCCTCAGTTAAAACTTTCTTGAGTTTTTCAAAACTCTCTTGCTGCTTATCCGTCCAAACAAACGGTACCCCTTTCCTCAACAACTTAGTTAAGGGAGCAGTAATTACTGAAAAATCCTCAGCAAACCGCTTATAGTATCCTGCTAAGCCCAGAAAACTTTAAATTTTCGATACCCACTTAGGTGTTTTCCAGTCTAACACTGCTTCAATTTTCTGGGGATCCACCTTAATCCCCTCGGCTGACACCACATGTCCTAGAAAAGTAACCTCCCTTAGCCAGAATTCACACTTACTGAATTTGACATACAACTGCTTCTCCCTCAAAGTCTGCAACACAATCCTTAAGTGTGCATCATGCTCATCCTCATCTTTTGAGTACACCAAAATATCGTCTATAAAGACTACCACGAACCGATCCAAGTAGGGTTGGAAAACTCGATTCATAGATCTATGAAAGCGGCAGGTGCGTTCGTCAGCCCGAATGGCATCACCAAGAACTCGTAGTGCCCATAACGAGTTCTGAAATTTGTTTTATGAACATCTGCCTCCTTAACCCTCAATTGGTGATATCCCGAACGCAGGTCAATCTTCGAGAACACCGAAGCTCCCCTAAACTGATAAAAAAGATCATCGATTCTCTGTAGAGGGTATTTGTTTTTAACAGTTAACTTGTTTAACTGTCGATAGTCGATGCACATTCGTTAAGTCCCATCCTTCTTCTTTACGAATAATACTGATGCTCCCCATGGAGACACACTTGGTCGTATGAATCCTCGATCCAACAATTCTTGAATCTATGCCTTAAGTTCTACCAACTCCTTAGGTGCCATCCGATAAAGAGCGATAGACACCGAAGCCGTCACAGGTAACAACTCGATTTTAAATACTACTTCTCTGCTGGGTGGCAACCCAGGCAGCTCCTCGGGAAAGACATCCGAAAATTCCTTAACTATTCTCAACTCCTTAACAGTAAGGCTCTCAGCCTCTGTATCACTAATATAAGCCAAATAGGCTTCGCATCCCTTTCGTACTAACTTCTCAGCCTTCAACGCTGAGATCACGTTTGACAGATAATTTTGGCGTTCACCAATCACCACTACTTCCTTATCCTCCACTGTTATTAACACCATTCACTTTGCAGCGTAATCCAAGGTAACTCGGTGCTTCACCAGCTAATCCATACTTAAGATTAAGTTAAATTCACTAAACGGCAGCTCCATCAAATCCGCTGAAAAGGTAACTCCTTAGACTACTAAGGGTACCTCCCTAAACAACTTATTCACTCCTACTGACTGCCCTAACGGACTGATCACAGTCATCTCATTCGTAGTAATTTCAAACATATCACCCAAAGATTCAGTCATATTGCATACAACATATAAATGCGTCGATCCAATATCAATCAATGCTGTGTAAGGTAACTCATATATAAAGAACATACCCGTTATCACATCTGAGGCATCCCTGTCTTCTCGGTTACGAGCAGCATAAACCAAAGCTGGCTATCTTACCTCAGCATGGCCCACATTTTTGCATGGTGCTCCACGTCCACGTCCATTGCCATTACCGCCCCTCGCCTGTCCACGACCCCTTGGCGGTAGTTGTCTACCCATTGGTGGCTGAGCACCACCTTGGCCCACTACTGGCTCTCGACCTAGCATTCGGGGGCAATCCTTGATCCTATGCTCCATAGACCCACAAGCGAAATAAGCTCCCATTCTCTTCCAACACTTGCCTCCATGTCTTCTCCTACAATCAGCACAAAGTGGCACCCTTGGATTAGCAGCAAGGGGCCCTACTCTAATTGGCCCATTATTTCTGGCCCTAGCCCTAGGCCTTTGTCCAACACCCGGGGTCTCAGCCTCCCTCTTATTCTTATCTCTTTCTTTCTCTCGATTTAGGCGCTCAGTACGCTTTACCTCCTTCGCCATATTTGCTTTCTCCACCAATTCTTAGAAAACTCGTTCCCTTTATGGAGCTATTAGCACCCTGAGGCTATCTCTAAGTCCATCCTCAAACCTAACGCAACGCTCATACTCCGTTGCCACCTTCACTCTTATATACCTACTAAGGCATAGAAACTCTGCCTCATACTCTGCCACCGATTTGTTTCCTTGGGTGAACTTCAGAAACTCCTTCCTTCTAGTATCCACATAACTTGTACCCACATACTTCCCTTGGAAAGCAGATTTGAAAAACTCCCAAGTGACCCGCTCCCGTTGGTTGCCCTCTTTCACCGTCAACCATCACTGGTAGGCTTATTCCCTAAGCAGTGATATTGCTCCTTTCAACTTTTGTTCCGGTGAGCAGTCCAAATCCTCCATTATCCTTTCAGTGGCTTACAACCAATATTCCGCCATGTTAGGAGCCACGCCAACCACGCCTTTAAAGATCTTAGCCCCGTTCGATCGAAGTCGCTCTAGAATGGACTCTCGATTTCCAGTGCCATTATTGGGCCCAGCGACCCTTTCCAAAATCCTTGGCTTTACCTGGGGCAATGCATCTTCTCCCGCGGCCCGATCATACGGTCTATTTCCAGCCATAGGTGAGGCCGGAGCCTCTTCTACTCCAACATCAGGCATATGGCCCGATGCCGATGATTCAGCCTTAATACTTTTGCAACCTCGACCACGACCTCTTGTACCTCTTCTAGCACTCATTGTCGATTCGCGTATTATCTGAATTAAAATTTTATGAAGTTTTGGTTAGTTTAATAATTACACCGATGTTTTATGAGAATATTTAAAGAGAAGATTGTTTTCGAAAATCCTCTACAGTTTCCAGATCCTACGGGTTTTAGTTCCATTCTAACAATCATCTAAAGTAGCCATCTAATTATCTACTGCATAACAATTTAAACAAACTTAAAAAAAATACTTACTTGGTTCGACGTCAGAGACTCAGTGTGCCGCTCAGTAAGCTTTTCCCTTTTTCCAAAACGGTGTGATCTAAAATATATATTTTTTAAAAATCTAAATAATAAGTAGGAAAAGAAACCAAATAATAATAAGGCCCAATTCACAACCTGAGTTTTGCAACCTGGGATCTGATACCATTAAATGTAACACCCCAAACCCGGCCCAAACGTTATGGCTAAATCTAGCATGTTACATTGAAGTATTTTAGTGGAAACCGTGTTTTCATTGAAAACCCTTCTTAAAATAAAAGAAACCTTAATTAACTTTAAAAAAACTCCTTCCAATCACTTGTTTAAAACATATGATTTTATGAAAACATGTCATTTTAAAATTTAGTTGCGGAAACGTAGAAAACATACTATAATTTATAATTTAGGAAACCCATGTTTAACTTTTCGTATTTACAATGAAAATAATAATAATTCAAGTAATAATAACATAATGAAACCTTATTACAATCTGGTCTGAAACATACTCAATAAAATAAAAACTTATATGCTTAAAAAAAACAAGTCCAAATTATCTTACTAGCTGGCCACCTATAGTCCCTCCAAACATTGAACCTTCTACTGAGCATCACCTGAAAATAAAATAAAAGAGGGGGTGAGTTTTCGCGAACTCAGTGTGTACAACCCTCAACAAAAAAAAATATTCCAAAAACCATCATACATCAAACATGTAATGCAATCCCATCCAAATTATCCATCTGCTACACACCAGCTCCGTCCCCCGTCATACCATGTGGGGATATAAATATCGATCCACCCAACCGACACACCAAGGGTAGCCCAGTTGTAGAACTACCTTCATTTACATATTGGGCTTTAAAAGCTGCCGTTGGATCCACGATTGTCAAGCAACCATGCGATCATCATATACTTCCTCCGTTCCATAATTCCCAATGCATATGCAACCTATGCAGAATATCATATGTATGCATGTCATTTACATTCAACACCTAGGGGTATTTTAGTTATTTTCGCCCTTAGGGGCATTTCGATAATTTTTCCTTAATTACAGTTTTCACTTACCTTGGCCCGTTAACAAGTCCCGTGAGCTAAGATGAACGAATACTATACATCAGGTAGGATTTCAGAGAAGAGGAGGTGGGTCATTAAGACCGCTTAAGTACCAAGCTCTCCTAGATCCAATCCTAGACATGCATATACCCGTTGCCACACCTTAACCCTGTGACTTATCCACGGTCGCAAATAATTATTAAGTTTTATGTAGTTATCATATTCTAGGCCCAAAACCCCTTACAACCCAATAAAATTCACATACCTGTATCTGACCCATTAGGCCCAAATCACCTATATATGGCCCGTTAGGTCCAAATCACATTTATATGGCCCGTTAGGCCCAGCCACTTTCATGTTCATGCTCACATACAAATTTCTATCACATAGCATCAATATTTAGTTTTTGCCTATTATGGGCCCAACAGCCCATCGGGCCCATTTAGCCCATTTCGGCCCATATGGCCAAATCACAACCCAAGTTCACGAAATCACCTGTGAGCCTCAGGCAACCTATCAGTTTTCTCCTTACAAGTGTTCGCGCACTTGCAAGACTATCGCAACCAAACTTTCGGCTTTTCGACATTTTGACTTTTTGGCTTTTCGGCTTTTGCCGATCTACTTGTATGTGCAGTGTATGTACACACCTAGTAAGCAAGCGTGCTGCGATTCCCTTAGTCACCAACCCACAAACGATATTACCCTTCAATTAATCGCATGCTTAATACATATATTTACTAAAATCGAAACCTCACCTTAACCTTACCTTGTGCGATCAGTCACTTTTTAAAACACTAACCACTATCAACTCCTAGATCTGCACTAACCTTAGCTATTAAAACCAGAATAATAGATGACTCGTATCCAACACAAGTCCTCTTACCTTAACTATGAACATTCGGCCACCTTAGCCAATGGGAGAGGAATATTTACCAAAACCGCAAGCATCTAAAGGCAATTTTGGTAGAGAGCTAAGATTCGAGATCTGATACTAATTCCCTACCATAGTTGATTAGAAAGAGTGAGAGACAATAATCGATACTTAGCAAGGAAAATCGCTTAGAAGAGCAACACTTACACTAGATCCGGTCAAAGAGTATTCGGCCCTTGGAAGATTTGGCTTTTCGACTTTCAAACTTAGTATGGTGAATAAGGTTTATTTGGTACAAATTAAAGAAAAAAGTAGTAGAAGAAATTGGCAAAGAAGATTGTGTAGAGGAGAATAGAAATCGGCAGAAAAAAAGAAATAAAAGAGTTTTCGGCTTTTAGGGAAGAGTGTTTCTAGCAACAATATGAGAAAAAGATTTCGGCATTAGCTTCATACCCTTGCATTCGGCACCTATTTATAAACCCTATGGCCGAATTCCTCAAGCCCAAGTTCCCATTTCGGCTCCACTTGCTCCTCACTTCTCATCTTCTCGTTTTTCTCCCTAATAACCCCTTGATCCTTTCCTTAATTTTCTCTCATGAACACTTCCCTTGGAGTCTATTTTCACGCCACTTTCAACCTTCTAGAAGGCCAAAATTAAACTCTAAAAATTACTAAGCTAGGATTCGAACCTTGAATCTCCTTGCTAGCCATTAACGCTACCTCCCTACTCCCTAAGTGGTGTCACTTAGCCACTCCTCCACAAGGCTTTTTGATGCTATTTTCCCCTATCTTTATTTAAGAGCCCAACTGCTTGCCAACCCTGATTCTTTTAATAACTAAACGATAATTTCTTCTACCCTTAGATTCGAACTCAAACCTTAATTAAGACTTACTATAATTATCACTTGGCTAGGAATAAAAAACACAATTTTTATCAAAATCGAAAACAAAGAAAGTTTGGGATTTCAGGATTTTTGGGTTTCAAGATTTTTGGGGTGTTACAAAGGTGGTTTACCATGTCTGCGTACCAAGGAAAAATTTTCTATGTAGAAAGTAGACTTTTATTTGGGAAATCATCTGTAAGATGTGTGACGTTTTTTTATAAGGGTATTCGACTCAAATGGTTAACTACCAAATTCTCGCATCCTTTCTTTTCCTTAATCTCAAGATCGAATTCTTGCAAAAGCAAAATCCATCTAATAAGTCTTGGCTTCGCTTTTTTTTTACCAATCAAATATTTAAGAGCTACATGGTCAGAGAAAATAACAATTTTAGTTCCTAATAAATATGATCAAAAATTTTCCAAAACAAAAACTATAGCTAAAAATCCCTTTTTAGTGGTCAAATAGTTTCTTTGGGAGGCATCCAAGGTCTTAGATGCGTAAGAGATAACATGCGGTTCCTTCTCAATTCTTTGTCTAAGGACCGTTCCTACACTGTGGTCACTTGCATCACACATGATTTTGAAAGGATAATTCCAATTTGGTGGCTGAACTATAGGTGCCAAAATAAGTTTGTGTTTGAGCGTATCAAACGCATCCTTTCAGGATTGATCAAACTCAAATTCTTTTTCTTTCTGTAAGAGGTTACAGAGCAGTTGAGCAATATTTGAAAATTCTTTAATGAATCGCCTGTAAAAACCTGCTTGACCAAGAAAAAACGAATCTCTCTCACTGTTGTGGGGTATGTAAGTGAGTTAATAACATCAAATTTTACCTTATCAACCAAAATTCCTTTAGTAGAAATAACTTTTTTTTTTTATAAATAGACAGAGGTATAACGTTAATAGATGCACCTAAGTCGCACATAGCTTTTTTAATTCCAACACTACCTATTCTGCAATATATACAGAACATACATTGGTCCTTACATTTAGGTAACATTTTCTTTTGTAAAATAGCAGAGACATTTTCTTCAACACTCACCTTCTCATTACCTAGGAGCTTCTTCTTACTTGTGCATAATTCTTTTAAGAATTGTGCATATCGTGGAATTTGTTTAATCGCATCAAGAAGATGAATATTGATTTCTACCTTTCGAAAAATGTCAAGAATCTTATTCTCTTCTCGTTCCTTCTTAAATTGGACTAGTTTTCCAAGAAATGGAGGCTGTACTGTAAATAGTTTCTATAGTGCCGACTTAATTGGAGTCTCTGAGTCAAGTTTTTTTTCTTCTTGTCTAGCATCATGGGCACAAGTCATGCTAGGTACGGGTTCCAAAATCGTCCCACTTCTCAATGTCATAGCTCTTGCATTATGTTGAGGATTAGATTCAGTTTGAGATGACAACTTACCTTAAGACTCCAAACGGCTAACCGTGAATGCAAGCTTGCTCACTTGCTTATCTAATTCTTGCAAATGCATGTCAATTTTCTGTTGAAACTTTTCAGTATTATTGGCTAGCCTTTCCACTATGGTTTCCAAAGATGATTTTAGAGGTGGTAATTGTTGATTCGAAAGCGACCTTTGTTGATATGACTGATTGAGTCGAGGATTCGACCCATAACTTAAATTTGGATGATCCTTCCACCCCCACAGTATAGGTGTATGAATAGGAATCATTTCGCCTTTGGGGTGGCTCTGGAAAGTTTCCAACAAAATTTGCTTGTTTTGTCGAACCCTCGTGTAAAATAGGACATGAGTCCATCAGATGATCTGACCTAGCACAAATTCAACATAATTATGTTGGGCTTGTTTTATCTGTAAGTAAAATTTGAACAACATTAGTAAATTTATCAATTTTATCTTCTAAAGATAGAAAACTTAACCCATGAACCCGTTTCATTGGTTTTGTAGCCGATTAGAATTGTTGAGAATTTGCAACCATGGTCTAAATCAACTCACTCGCTCTCTGAGGCATCATATTTACAAGTGCCCCTCCACTAGCATTAATAGCATGCTTATTTTGCATATTTTACGTGTTCAAATAAACTAATTCTTGAAATATTTCTTGTTAAATTGGTGATCTTATGTTTAAATTTTGTCAAGAATGAAATTCGGATGCTTTAATTCAAAGAAAAAAAATTAGAGCATAGTCAATAGAAGAATGGCCGAATCAGAAATTTGGAGACATTTAAGGGCTAATAAGATTTTTTTACCTTGTAAAAGCCATATTTAGAAAAGAAAATATGATATTTTATTTCATATAATTAATGGGTAGGTGGGTTAGCCTAATTTTAATATATGGTTTGTGTATAAATAGGGTATATGGTGGCCCTTAAAAGACACCTTGAATACCTAGAAATTGAATAGAGAAAAATCAATTTCTCTCAAAGTCCCTTTTTCCTTTCCATTTTTCACCATTTTCATTTAAACCATTTCCATACACAAACCAAGCATGATTAATTTCATAATTAAATTCATGCATCATTAAATTTCTAACTTAGCTTTCAGTAAGTATTTTTTCAGGTCAAGAATTGTGAGAAATGAATCCGCCCTAAAAATATTTCATAATGGTATTCACCATCTCTCCAGAATATGAGATAGTACAAGTTTGTCCCTTAAAGTTAGTTTGATTTCAACACAACGTGCATGTTGGGTGAAGTTGTTTTGGCGTATAGTTGAGAAGATAAGTTAGTCGTGCTATATTTGGATTGCTGCGAACAAGTTGACGTGTACTGGTGGGGTCATACTAGTGGGATTTTCATTAAGGGAGAGAGTAATCGGATTTAAATGTCCCTTGCAGTTGAGGTTGTTAATCTGAGTTGAATTCTTTATAACGCAAGGCTGTCGGGGTCTTAAATTGTGAATGCGTGTATCGCAGTTAGACAATCGGCAATGGTTCATTTGTAGGTTGTACCGGAACCAACTACGAAAGGAAGAGCTGGCTGTTAGGATGTTCTTGATCGCTGTAACTAACTTATGGTTTGGAAGAGAAAATCTATTTTCAAGGATCGATTCAAAAATCGGAATTCACTGAGTCTAAGATAAGGCTTTATATTTCTTTTTACAAAATTCAAATCAGTTTCTTATTTTATCTTAATTTAAATTAATATAATTGTTTATTTCTACTATATCACTTATTTAATTTCTAAATATTTTCAACTAACCTAATTTCTAAACATTTTCAATTTCCAGTGTATTCAAGTGTTGATCGTGATTTTGCGACAGGTTTTAAATATTTATAATTAATCATACTTAAAACTAACTATTATACGATGTAGGCAAGTGTACCTATTGAACAGTAGTATAGTTTAGCAAGACCGGATTGTTGAACCTAAAGAAACTAAAAGTACTAGTCGTGACTGTCTTTTTATTTTTTAGCCTAAGAATAAGGGGGTTTGTTTTAACTAACTAGTTAACTAAACTAAGAATTCACAGAAAATAAAATTGGGGGATTACTTTTGGAAAACGATTGAATTAAAACAATACCTAAGAAAGAATCCACCTAGACTTTACCTGTTATTTTGACTCTGAATCGGACGATTTATTCATTTAACTTGTTTCGTAGAGATCCCTAAGTTATGTTATTATCCCTATTCAAGACTAATAGCGTCTAATCCTTAGATTGAATAACTGAGACTTTTCTCTAATTATCACTGATCGTGATTTTGTGACAGGTTTTAAATATTTATAATTAATCATTCTTAAAACTAACTATTATCACGATGTAGGCAAGTGTACCTATGGAACAGTAGTATAGTTTTAGCAAGACCGGATTGTCGAACCCAAAGAAACTAAAAGTACTAGTAATGACTGTCTTTTTATTATCTAGCCTAAGAATAAGGGGGTTTGTTTTAACTAACTAATTAACTAAACTAAGAATTCACAGAGAATAGAATTGAGGGATTACTTTTGGAAAACGATTGAATTAAGACAATACCTAAGGAAAAATCCACCTAGACTTCACTTGTTATTTGACTCTGAATCGGATGATTTATTCATTTGACTTGATCCTAGAAATCCCTAAGTTATATTATTATCTCTCTCGAGACTAACAACGTCTAACCCTAGGTTGAATAATTGAAATCTCTTTCTAATTAACTTCTTAGAGTTGTATAACTCAATCTATGGATCCCTTTATTAGGTTTTACCCTAATCTGGCAAAATCTTGTCACCCTATCTCTAGGCGCGCAATCAACTCCGCTTAATTATGACAAATGTACTCTTAGACAGGGTCTATTCCTCTTCTGCATAAGAGCTTAAATTGAATCAATATCCTAGAATATCAAAACAAGAATGACGAACACATAATTAAGAACAAGTCAAATATTTATCATAAAATTCAGAAAATAATAATAACAAGATCTGTCTTAGGTTTCATCCCCCTTAAGTATTTAGGGGATTTAGTTCATAACTAAAAAGGTAAACATCTCAGAAGAATAGTGAATATAAAACATAAAGAAAAACCCAAAACTCTTGAAGGGGAATTGAAGGGAGATCTTCAGTCTTGACGGTGAATCCGGCTTCTAAGATGGACCAATCGACTTTCCTTGAGTAATTCCTTGCTTTCTCCCTGTGCCTCCCTACTTTTCTCCTCCTTTAAGGTGTATTTATAGGCTTTAGAATGCCTAAAAGCCCTCAAAATTAGCCTTTTTCGAATTGTACTCAACTTGGGCTCGGCAGGGATACGCCCGTGTACGATTACTTCAGGTCGTGGTCAAGCCTGTTAAAATAGCACGGGCATGTGGTCTACCCGTGTGAGTCGTGCTTCGATTCTGCCAAATTGACATGGCCGTGTGGTCTACCCGTGTGAGGAAGTCCAGGCCGTGTTGATTTCGTACGTTGGCCCATTTTCTCCATTTTTGGTCTGTTTCTCAATCCTTTTACTCTCCTAAGCTTACCTAAGTATAAAATATGAAATTAAGGCATTAGAAGCATCGAATTCACCAATTTTAAGAAAAATTCATCCATAAAATGAGCTAAGCATGGGGTAAAAATATGTATAAATGACGGTTTATCAATCACCCTAGGGTTGCATTAACTTGATCTATGGATCTCCTTATTAGGTTTCACTCTAATCCGGAAAAATCTTGTCACCCTATCTCTAGGCGCGCAATAAACTCCACTTAATTATGACAAATGTACTCTTAGACAGGGTCTATTCCTCCTCTAAATAAGAGCGTAACTTGAATCAATATCCTGAAATATCAAAACAAGAATTAAGAACACATAATTTAGAACAAGTCAAATATTTATCATACAATTCAGAAAATAATAACAAGATTCGTCTTAGGTTTCATCCCCTTTAGGTATTTAGGGGATTTAGTTCATAACAAAAAAGGAAAACATCTCAGAAGAATAATGAATACAAAACATAAAGAAAACCCAAAACTCCTGAAGGGAAATTGAGGGGAGAACTTCTGTCTTGAGGATGAATTCGGCTTCTGGGATGGATCAATAGGCTTTCTTCGAGTAATTCCTTCCTTCCTCCCTGTGCCTCCCCCTTTTCTCCTCTTCTAGGGTGTATTTATAGGCTTTGGAATGCCTAAGAGCCCTTAAAATTAGCCTTTTCCGAATTGGACTCAACTTGGGTTCGGCAGGGACACGCCTGTGTGTGATTACTTCAGGCCATGCTCGAGCCTGTTAGAATAACACGGCCGTGTGGTCTGCCCGTGTGAGGAAGTCCAGGCCGTGTTGATTTCGTACGTTGGCCCATTTTCTTCGTTTTTGGCCCGTTTCTCGTTCCTTTCGCTTTCCTAAGCTCACCTAAGTATAAAACATGAAATTAAGGTATTAGGAGCATCGAATTCACCAATTCTAATGAAAAATCATCCATAAAATGGAAAAGCATGGGGTAAAAATATGTATAAATGACGGTTTATCAAGTGTACTTTTCAAAGGCCACCACACACCCTATTTTTATATATCATATACTAAAATTAGCCTAACTCACTTAACAATTAATTACATGAAATAAAATAAAATCATATATATTTTTTTCTAAATATGACTTTTACAAAGTAAAAAAAATCTAATCATCCCTTAAATGTCTCAAAATTTTTTATTTGACCCCTCTTTTATTGCTTCTGCTCCAATTTAGTCCTTTTCTGCTTATTTTTGAATTAAAACATTCGAATTTCGTTCCTGACAAAATTAAACATAAAATCACCAATTTAGCAGGAATTATTTCAAGAATTAATTGATTGAACACGTAAAATATGGAAAATAAACATACTATCAATGTGTTATATTTTTTAAAATTGTTTTTATATAAAAAAATCTAATGTGGACCGAGTCAAACTTGAGTTTAGCATTTTTAATTTGGTCAGATTTGGGTAGAATTTTAGATCTATTTTTTGGGTTGAACTAAACCCAAGCCTAAAAAACAAATTTGAAATTTTACATCGACTCGACCCATAATCATATATACTTGTGAGATACTAGAGTGAAATATTATTATGCTAACCTACCCATATGCAATATTTTCTCTCGCTGCTAGAGGTGAGTATTTAATTGAGTCGAGTTAGATAGAGTCAAAAAATTTCGAGTTAGTCTAGTTTATGAATCCTATTTTAACAACCGAACTTAATTTAAATTTTTTTTAATCAAATCGAATCAAGTTAAAAAATTTCGAGTTGAGTTAACAAATATTATTTATACTCAATGTTGTGTTTACATGGACCGATTATTTAACTACTAGATGAAGTGCAAGATTATTTAACTATATAAATAATATAATGGTTTTGCCTTTTAACTTAATGAGTAAACATTTATCAAAATGTCATAGTTTTACTTTTTAACTTAATGATTTTGACTTTTAACTTTAGAAAGGATAAACATTTATCAAAACGACGTAGTTTTGTCTTTTCTTATTTAGATTTTCGGATAACTCGAATTGTGTAATTCATACTTGAGTTAAACCAAAAAACTTAATTTTTTATTCGAGTTGATCCGAACAACTTGATTAACTCAAATAACTCAAACTATTTAATTTAAAATTTAAATTTTTTTTTCAAGTTTTTCGACTAGAATCGGATTTTGCTGTCCCCTACTTGCCACAATGATAAAATGATTATTTTTTCCAATTCCATCTAAGTAGAAACATAAAAGCTATAATTAAATAGTACCATACTTTATTGATTTAATTTAAATTATTTCTTTGTTTTTAAATTTTTTGTATAAACATAATAGAAATTAAAAAGTGAATTTCAGTTTTAAACTAAATAAATCTTAAAACATTTAAAATAAATAAATTTTTATTGAAGGAAAAGTTGGGGTTAGAAGTGAACAGAAATTAATTAAAATTTATTTAATTGATTCATTCAGTCAAGTTGATGTCAGTTTAATCATTGTCTCGATTAAAATTGATAATCAAATTAACTTAACCAACCTATGATAAGTTATTTTGATTAAATTGATTAAACTTAAATTGATCAGTCCAACCCTAAAAAACATGTACCATTTGAAATAAAACCCAAATTCACACCCTTAGCAAGGGCAGATGATTTGTTGTGACATGTAAATTTGGTGCAAAAAAATAATTTGCGGATCATTTTAATTAACGAGGAAATGTGAGAGTCGTGTTAGATACAAGTGGAAACATAAACATAAATATACTTTTTTAGCATCTTTTGAACCCTAATTCATTTAGTTTTATAATAATTTCTGTCAAAATACATATTTTAATTTTAAAAATAATTAAGTTAAAGATAAATTATTAACATAATGAATTTTAATTATTTTATAATAAATTTTTACAAAATTGATTTAATTTTTACAGATTCGCACAAAATGTCAAATTTAGCTCGACAGACATCTCGGAAGACTTGACCAATGGCAAGAATAAATATTTTTCTAGCCAAGGTTGATCCAAATGATGATCATTTTAAACTTTATATTTAATTTTTATCCAAAGTTTAATCAGGTTAAAAATTAGTATAAAGCTTAAAAGAGAAAGTGGCACAATGTGCTAAGCATTAAAGACAAATCCAATAAAAAAATTTGCAGCCCAAAACTGACCCACTAAGCTGGTCTAATCAGCTTATTTAGCTGATGATAAAATTAATTGCAAAACAACCATCAAGTTACCTTAAAATCCCATTCAAACCTTTTCACTTTTTGTGCTTTTAAAAAATGTCGCAAACTATAAATTTAGCAAAGTTTGAAACATTCAAATTTTGCATAAACGTGGCCGGCCAAGGGGGTATATGGCTGTTGATTTTTTGCTATTTTTAGCAGCCAATCCCACCTATAAATACCTCATCCATCTATTCATTCAACACATCTCTCATTCCACACTTCCAAAACCTCTATTTTCCTTGTCTCTCTTACTCACTTTCTCCCTTCCAAAACCTCTCTTTATTTCCCATTTTTTCCCTTCTATTTTTCTTTGCTAATTTCCCTCTTAGAAAACAGCTTTCCAACCACCTTGGGTAGTAGCATTCAAGTGCTTATAGAAGCCTTGGAACAATAAAATGAGCGGAGAAGGAGAGAAGCAAACTAGTCTGACTTCGGAGAAATACTGGATTTGATTCTAGTTTCCTATCATTTAACTTTCCTTGTTGTTTTTATGAATATATTTATGAATATTTGTTATGTTGTTATTATAAATTTAATTAACGTGGCTTAAATTTAATTCGTGTTAGGTTGATTGCATTTCGTCTACTTAAGTTATTAAAATCATGTTTGTGTTGTTATAGGTCTTGGTAAATTGTTTGATTAAGTAAAACCATAATTATGTTATACTTGCTATAGTTAACCAATTACTAAATTTCCGTGAATATATTTGTAATAACATGAACATTGTTTTAGTAATAAAAAGTTAAGAAATGTAATTGATCTAACACAATTATGTCATATTAATTAAACTTATTTTTCAGAAATTGTGCTTTGCAATTTTTACCTTTTAATTTTCTTAGTTAATTTACTCAGTAAAAATCTAGTTTTATTAAACCCTTTTCTTTCAAAACAAAATATTTTCCTTCACCAAAGTGTTTTTAATTGCATTTCATAAATATTTTCTTACACAATCCCTGTAGTTACGATAACTCGACATTTACTTGTCACTTTATTACTTGTTGCTATTATGTACACTTACACATTTCCGTTGTTCAAACAAATACTAGCTCACTTGTTCCAATTCCTGGAGCAATAGGTGCATTATAACAGGGAACAGGTATTGTGCTTGGAAGATTTGGCAACGGTGCCTCGATATGAAGAGCTTGAATGACTTACCTGATTGATGGTCTTAGTTCGAGATTTGGGTGGGCACACCATAGTTCAATTGACCTTTTACCACAAGCAATTTCTAATGCCACTACTCCAAAACTACATACATCGGATTCTTCGCTAGCCTTGCCCGAAGATAGACATTCAAGAGCAATGTGTCCCACCCCTGATAAAAGAGTGTTTTTTAACCCTTTTGAATGATCAACTAGCCTAGCTAATCCGTAGTCTCCGAGTTTATCATCAAAGCTAGAATCCAACATAATGTTGTTGGTCTTGATATCTCTATGTAAAACGCAGTAATCTCCTTCTTCATACAGATACAGCAATGCCGATGTTAAGTCTTGCACGATTTTGTATCGTGTTTCCCATGTCAATAAGCTTTTTCCTTTAAAAATCCTGCTTTTGAGTCAGCCAAAGTCCTACAGCATCGGTTGCTGAAAAATCAGGGCTGCTGCTCCAAGTAAGATTCTGACCCGAAGGGTCTTGTGCATGCACAAGAGAGCAATTGTTGACCCGGCCATGAGCGTAACTCAGTGCAAAGCCTGTCAACACATTGTCCCATCTCATGGGGGGAACACCAAGTTCTTTTCAAGCAGCATTGTGAGCATAGAGGGACTCTTTTACTAAAATTTCACAAACTTACTGGAAAGACTAGCACAGTTAAGGCTTGAATCCAAAAGGTTGGTGAGATTTGAAACATGTTCATGTTGGATTTCAATGGATATAATTGATGATTAATTAAGGAACATAAATGGAGAAATTATTGATTAGTTAAAGGTAAAAAAAAGGAAAAAAAAAACATTTTTGTACTAAAATGATTGAAGAGAGTTGTAAGTTGAACCCCACAAGGAAGATGCTGCCAAACCTGTAATGGAGAAAGGTCAATTTGATCATAGCTAGAGGTGTCAACGTGCTAAAAAAAAATTCAACTCTAGGCTAGTTTTTGGGCTTGCACCACCTGCTCAAAAATCCCTTTTCATTATTCAAAAAATAATAATATATTAAAAATATATTTTTAATTGATATTTATATACTTTTATAATTAAATATAAACTTAAAATATTTTTTATTATTTAAATTAAATTTAACCTGGAGTAGTCTAGCCCAAAGTGCATTAATCTTTATTCAAGTTTGATCCAAGTTATGTCGAATGAGCTGACTGACCCTTGGATAAATCTAATCACAATTAATGTTGACAAAATTTTATACTAATATGTTAGACTTTAAATATTATTTATTATTATATTTAAAATTTTAAAATATTTCATGTATCATTAAATTTACAAATAATTCATTAATTATTAAAAGTAAAAATATTTAAAATGTATATTTTATATATAATTATATTAAATTATTTAAATTAATTTATTTTCAATTTCTAACATAATAAATATTTTAAATTTTCATCCTAATTTTTTACGGTAATGTTAAACATGAAATTAATAAACTATATTGTTTCGTGAACATTCTAAAAACACTTGATAACAACGCTAAACTAAATTAAGTCATATCATTTGGACGTTATGGCAAAATCGAATCTCTTTCAAACTCTTTTTCCCTTTTTTCTCCTCCGTTCACACAATCAAATTCCTTTCATGAATCCATCATTCTCAAAATATTTCTCTTCTTTTTAGTTTGATTATGTTAACATAGAAACTTATACTTCACATTATCAAAAAGCACCAGTGGTCTAGTGGTAGAATAGTACCCTGCCACGGTACAGACCCGGGTTCGATTCCCGGCTGGTGCAGCCTACTGTCAGGCTCTGATGTCAGAGCCTATTTTTTTGGCTCTTTTTTTTGGTACATGGACCATGCACTCAAACTGTTTGGTCAAATTCCTGCACCGAAAGAGTTGCAATGAGACCTGTTACAATTGAATGTTAAGCCCGCTAATTAGACGGTTCCCTTTCCTCTTCAAGGGCTTTGACAGAAATGTTGGGTTTTCATGTGGGAAAGAGTTGGTGAAATTTGGGTTTGGTTCTAACGTTGTTTTGCAAAATGCTCTCATCCTTGTTTTCAAAAAATGTCATACCAATTAATTTAATAAAAAATATTAATAAAATTAACAATTAAATTTAAATTTTAAAATTAAAAAAAATTAAATTTTTAAAATTAAAAGTAAAGAAACTAAATTACAAAATTTTAAACAATATTCCTCATGTGTGAAGCATCAAACTCGTGTGTGAAGCATCAAAGTTTATAATTTAGTGAAGGCTATCATCCATAGGAAAAGGGCCCTTCTTAATATTTTTGAAGGATAAAGTAACATTTAGTTCTTAAACTTAATAACTTTTCTCATCTTGGTTTTTAAAAATTATTTTTTCACCTTAATCTTTAAACTTGGTAGCTTTTTCCAATTTGGTTTAGATTCTATAAAGGTATAATAACGTGATACTCTAAGATTATATTACATCATAACTTAAAATTTTTTAAATATTTTTTAGATCATATATTTTTAAAATTTTAGGTGATGACATATCAAAGTGCAAGTTTAATGATTAAATTAAGTTTAATGATTAAATTAAGTTTAATGATTAAATTTAGGTGATGACATTAATAGAATCCAAGTTTAATGATTAAATTAAGTGCAAGTTTTAGGACTAATGTGAACCCAAAAAAAATTTAGGGACCAAGTTTGAAAAGTTACCAATTTTAGGTACTAATGCTTTTATCTCTATTTATTTATTTTTAATAATCCTGCTTTTCTGAGGTGTGTTCTTGGTTGTGTCGGTAATTTGATGTCTTTTCTTGGCTGCACTAGTGTTTCCACAATTCTTACTGTCAGCTGCATGCTCTGTTTTTTCCTATTGGAGTATACGGTCCTATGTAAGGAGGGTTTTTTTTTTATCCTGAATAAATTCTCTTTAATTTCAAAAAAAGAAAAATTGTAAGGTGGTAGCTTGATATAATTTTTAAATTTTTTTATTATTCTTTGCAGTTTAATTTGTCTAATTTTAATTTTTATATTTTTTAAAATTTTAAAATTTCAATACAAACACAAATGATAATCGCTAATTCATTTGATTAAATTCAGTTATTAATACTGAACTATGTATATAGTTATAGATTTAGTACATATTCCCAATTGAATCATTCTAAGTCTCCTATACTTTCTGAATTTTGAAATTTCATTACTAGCACAAATGATTGCCATTAATTCATTAATTGAATTTTTAGTGAATAATATGTAAAAATAACAAGCAAACGTGACATTACACATAAGGTAATATGTTTGTTACATCAGATTTTGAAAATAACAAAACTTAATAAATTTAGCAATTATCATTTGGGTGAGAACTATTAAAATTTTAAAAGTTGAAGGACTAAAAATGAAAGTTTTTGTTTTTGTTAATTCTTTGGTTCATGATGAAGTAATATGGAATTAGGTTAGCTCTAGAAAAATCCATTTTAAAGAAAATAAAAAATTGATGCCTTAACAGCCCAATATCATAATGATGATTCTGTAGTTTGGTAGTAGTAATTGTTATACAGAACCAAATTTATTTTAAATTAGCACAATTAGTCTTATGTTTAAATCATTTTATAATCATAACTATCTATATATAATATAAAATGTAACAAACCATTATTTTTCTAAAAAAAAAAAAAAATCAGCTAACTACCTATATATGATATTTGTCGATTAAGTCTTAATTCAATTAGTATAGGTATTGTTGTCAATTAAAAAAGATGTGAGTTCGAGTGTGCTGAAACGAATTATCCTCCTACTTATAGGTGGGGGTGGGGCTATGGGTAGTTTTAAATATTGTCTAAAAAAAAGCAGATATAATAATTTTTAAAAAGAAGTAATAGTTTTAAAAAAATAATTAAAATCTATAATAATTAAGTAGGTACATAATTATAAAATAGTATATGAATTATGAAAACCTTTTAGTTGATCCATCACTATTGGGAATATTGTTGACTATGTACATTGGATACAGTTGGATGAAAATTATATGGATTTTTTAAAACAAAATTAAAATAATGGACCATGATATTTTGAATTAATTTATCATGTCCAGCGTCCTCTAACTTATTTGATGTAATATATAGACTCGGTATATTTCCTACAAATTACAAATTATCATAGAATAATCTTTAATATTTTAATTACATCAAAGTTTTTTTTTTATAAATACATAATTACTTTTAATTTAGCATTTTAAATATGAATATAATATAAATAATCTTAGTCATATTTATATGACTGGTATTTATTATAATATTTACATATTTATTAAGCATTTTATATTTTATATTTTTTTTAGAAAAATATATTACGAAGACTAATCCTTTTTGGGTTTGTGATTGCTTGTTGAGAGAAAATTGATTATTCTTTTCAAAAGACTTTTCGAAGTATAATCTTCCAAAAGTTGACAAATCTCTCAATAGGTCAATATTATCTTTAGTCAAAGTTTTGTCTGCCAACTTTATAGAGGGCCCGAGTGTTTAAGGTTGCCTGAAGAGGCGGTAAGTTTAATTGAATGAGAATGACTTGTCAGATAAAATCAGATTATGCGTTGCACACGGTTATCTACTAAGAAAATATGGATATTTACACTTTGATAAGGTTCGAACCACGGCCTTATATGAAATTATTGAGCACCTATGCTACCACTTGATCTAACACTATTCGATCCAACGAGATCTTTTCACTCTATGAAACTCACAGCTTTTTCAAGCAATATTGACACTCAAATTCTCTGCAGAGTCAAGAAAACAAAATCCCAACCAGGAGCACTATCGACAAATTGAGTGTTCAATCAGCTTTTAATAGACGATACTTCGAAGACTTCTCTAAAAGAAGTTAGCCTCCTCTCCACATTATCTATTCTAACAATATCATATCTAATATTTTAATTTGAAATTTCTCCCTTGAACTAGAATATTCAGTAAACCTGATAAAATGATTAAATTTAATATAAATCTAATTAACTTAGCAATAAAAAACAGTGAACAATTGGGCAACCTTATAATGCTGTCATATATATATATATATATATATAATAATTTATTCCCACATTTTATTCTCACATAATTTCGTATTTTTAAGTTTTTAAAATTTTGGCAACAAAGGGGTTTTTTTTATAGTAATAAATCAAATAAAAAACATTGAATATTCGGAAACTTCAACAACTACGAAAAAGCTTCTATATTTTGATCATTGCAAATGATTGAATTCAGTGATCTCCCTCATTTCAAAACACCATTTTTATCTAATCATAGTTGCCAAACATCAAAAAGGAAAAGATAATAATGAAACCTCCATTGCCACCTTCAACCTCTTCAGCTCTGAGAAAGACACGTCCTTCTCCCTACTTTTACACCTTCTTAACGTTCACGGTCTTCGTTCTCATTCTCTATTGTGAAGACTTGCTCTCCATTTTTGATCGAAATGAACTCGTTCCAATCAAACCAATCCCTGAAACAGGTAACTCAGTTATTAACTCAGTCGTGTTTTTTTTTGTTGGTTTTGATTTGACAAGCATATATAATGCTGTTTTCTTGGTGGGGTTTTTGTTATGGGATTGTAGGGAAGGAAAAAGAGACAAAATCGAAGTCGCAATTGCCATTTGTTATAGGGGAACCTGAAGAAACAGGTGAGTCAGTTCTTAACTCGGTCATCATTTTTTTATATACTTTTTAGAGTTTGACTGACATATATAATGTTGTTTTCTTGGTGGGGTTTTGGTTATGGGATTATAGGGAAGAAAGAAGAGACGGAATCGACGTCGAAACTTCCATTTGCCATAGGGGAACCCGAAGAAACAGGTGACTCAGTTCTTAACTCGGTTACCCTTTTTTTACTTTTTTTTAGGGTTTGACAAGCATATATAATGCTGTTTTCTTGGTGGGGATTTGGTTTTGAGATTGTAGGGAAGAAAAAGGAGACGAAATCGACGTTAAAGCTGCCATTCGCGAAAGGGGAAACTGAAGAAGGATGTGATATATTCAGTGGGAGGTGGGTGAGGGACGAGTTAACTCGGCCTCTCTATGAAGAATCGGAGTGTCCGTACATTCAGCCCCAGTTGACATGTCAAGAACATGGTAGACCTGATAAAGAGTATCAGAAATGGCGATGGCAACCCTATGGATGTGATCTTCCCAGGTATTTAATGGCACTAAAATCCTAACCTCTTTATACTCATGATCAAAACAAAAACAAAACACAGAGCAATACTTATTCTCATGTTGTCTTGGTTTTCAATGCTGGGAATCTTAAAGTAGTGTTTTGTTTCTCTTTTAAACCTTCAAATGTTGTCGTTTCAAGCTTCAGAGGCTTCTCACCACATGAAATGGTAATGAAAGTGTTTCAAATAATATGCAAGTAAAAGTAGAACACTTCAACAGTTAAAAGTTATGTGATGAAGTTAATATGAAGGTTTTTTATAATTTGAGAATTCTAATTATAATTTCTCCCCTAACTTTAAAAAAATAGTCATTTTAGACATTTATTTAATTTTTAATTTTTTTAACATTTAAACTTACGTTATTTATCAAATCACCTCAAAATAGATAAAAAAAATTAAAGCTTGTTAACTTTGTTGATATGGCATACACGTTGTCGGTTTAAAAAAATTATTTCAAAAATTAAAAAGTACTATAAATTAAGAGAAAATATTTTTTAAATTTAAAATAATTAATCAATTGCTCATGTGGCATACACATGATAATTCACGTGTATATCACGCCATCAAAGTTAATAAATATTAATTTTTTCATTTATTTTAGGGGGACTTGATAAATAATATAAATTAAATGGTTAAAAAATATAAAAAATTAAACAGATGACTAAAATAATTTTAAAAAAAAATAGAGGGCCAATAATATTATGATAAAGAATATTCTTTCTAATATTTAATAAATGATATTTATATTATATTTAAATTATTCTTCTTGTGTAAATTATAACATGTTAACTCGTAGTGGATGGCAAGTAAGGGACCTCCTGTTTAAATATAAAAAATTAGGACGTGGGAACACTGAGTTGCATTTAGTCCACGTAATCTGGTGTAGTTGGGGCCCACTTTGAGCTGGGTCTTCTTTGTTTTTTTTGTCTATTGATGGTTGGTTCTTCAACTAAGCCTATGGAAAAAAGATTGCGTATTGGTTTGGTTCCTACTTGCTACATGTTAAGGGTCAAAATAGTTGAAATATTTTGCCATACCAGAATCAACAATTCAATCTTTTCTTCTTAGCTACAAGTTTACTCTATGTGTTGTTTTATTTTATTTGAAAATGTTAGATAAAAATTGTATAAACAATTATTCGGATCATGTGATGTAATCATATTTTTCAAATTATTTACTATAAGATTTATTAAAATAAATATTTGTGATTGTATGATTTTATTTAACGTGTAATTGAATTTTTTTTAAATAATGGGTTGTTTAAATGTAGGATATGAGATTAATATTAACGGAAAAACTTGAGCATAAATTTGATATCATTCTACCTAAAATTTAGATGAGTTAAATGATCAATTTTTGTTGATATGTGTATAAATATGAGTTAAATGGTGATATAATATTAGTAATATATGCTGATGTTTGATAATATTTTTGTTGCAAGGTTTAATGCCACATTGATGCTAGAGTCGTTAAGAGGGAAGAGGATGATGTTTGTAGGAGACTCATTGAACCGGGGTCAGTATGTTTCAATGGTGTGCCTTCTCCATAGAATTCTTCCTCCAAATGCGAAGTCTTTAGAATCTTCCGTCGATCAATCATTAACGATCTTCAGGGCCAAGGTAATTAAGTTTCCCAAATCTCTCTTCAACCCATTACATGGCTAGTTTTGTTTTGATGGTCGTATTATTTGTTGTGATACATTTTTTCAGGATTACAATGCGACGATTGAATTCAACTGGGCCCCATTTCTTCTCGAATCGAATTCGGATAACGCCATCGTTCACAGAGTGGACGATAGAATGGTGAAGAAAGGATCCATCAACAAGCATGGCAAGAATTGGAAAGGCGTCGATGTGTTGGTATTCAACACATATCTATGGTGGATGACAGGCCGAAAGATGAAGTTCTTGTACGGTTTTTTCTTTCATTTTTCCGTGTGGGTTGAACATGTTAATAGTTTTTAACTAAGTTCAGAAAAAAATGGTGCATTGACAGGAAAGGGAAAGGCTCATTCAAGGATGAAAAGAAAGATATCGAAGAGCTGACAACTGAGGATGCTTATCGAGTGGCAATGAAAAGCATGTTGAAATGGGTGAGGAAAAACATGGATCGTAACAAGACGAGGGTGTTCTTCACTAGCATGTCTCCTTTGCATATCAAGTGAGTCGATTCTTTCTACATACGTTAAAATTATTATGGAGGTTGATATATTTAGAGTGAGATTATATGTTGATACTTTTTATTTAAAAAATAGGTAAATCAATATTTATACGTTATATTAAAGAGCAAATTAGTAAATTTTTTAAAAGTTTAACCATTTTTATTGTTAAAAACTAGTGTGACTAATAGAATAATTAAATGGTGTACTATAAATACATCATCCTAACGTATAAGGATCAGTTTTTAACATTATAAATGGATAAAATTTTTAACAAAAAAATAGTTTACTTTTTAATCTAACATACAATAACTATTTTGCCCTTTTTTTTAATAAAATGTGGAAGATGTAATTTGATTCTTAATATAAGGACTTTCATAGTATTTTTACCTACATACACAAAAGAAAACATTGAATTTTGAAGATGAATGAAACAATTAATTAGATGTTGAATGACTTTGTATATGTAGGAGTCAAGAATGGGGAGGGAAACCTGGTGGGAACTGTTATAATGAAACGACTTTGATTGAGGATCCTAATTATTGGGGATCAGAAAACAAGAACATTATGCAGGTGATTGCTGAAGAATTCGGTAAATCAAAGTATCCAATTACGTTCCTTAACATCACTCAGCTCTCGAGTTATCGTAAAGATGCCCACACTTCAATATATAAGAAGCAATGGAGTCCATTGACACCCGAACAGTTGGCTAACCCGATTAGCTATGCGGATTGTGTTCATTGGTGTTTGCCTGGTCTCCAAGATACTTGGAATGAACTTCTATTTACCAAGCTATTTTATCCTAGTTAACTGTAGAAATGTAGCAAGTGATTGAATTAATTAATTGCTTCTTTTTTTATTTACTCTTTTGTAACTACTGAAGTTTGCACAAGTTTCATAATTGAGATTAAAGATATCCAAAGATTGAGTTATTCATCCCAAAATCCTACGATATTTAAGGGAGGAATTGGAAAAGAATTAATGCAATGCTATTTTATTTTTCTTGGGTTTTGGGTTCTTATGCTTATCAGATATGTAGAATGCGGACCGACAAATATCTTATTTCTCCTATTTGGATACTTTAATTAAAATCGAATTAATTAATTAAATTGAATCGAATCAATTTAATAATATTATATAAATTCAATATATTATATATAAGCCAAATATATAAGTTAAATAGAATTACAATTATTGATATAATGTGTCAAAGGAAAAATATTATAAAAATTAAAAATAAAATATTTAACAAAATGACATTGTCATTGTGTTATTTGTTATTTGTTGCTATTGTGTTCTTTGTAGTTTTTCATTTAGTGTAGTTATTGTCTTATCTGTTATTTTTGTCTCTCTTTTTTTTTTTAACAAAAAAAAAATAAAAAAGCATTATTATTGCATTTTTGTCATATTTTAAATTTAATAGAACTATAAAAAGAAAATATGTACAAATTTTAATTCGATTAACAGTTAAAAATTTTAAATTTTCAATTAATTTGAATAATTATAGTTTGGTTGAAATATCGAACTAGCAGTTTAGACACGCTTTTCTTTTTTTTTTCTCTCTTCATTTTGGTTATTGAAATATCAAAGTTCCTTTTATTATTATATAGGTTAAATTCTTTCATTAGTTTTTGTATTACGCAAGTTGTGAATTTAGTCCCTATATTTTTAATATGACCATTTTTAATCTCTATATTTTTTGAATTTTAAAATTTTAATCGTGATTAAACAATATTGGTTAAATTCATTAAGTCCTGTTATTACATATGTAATACTATATGTCAGCCTGTTATTCCATATCATGATTAAAATTTTAAAATTAGAAAAGTATAAGAACTAAGAATGGTCAAATTGGAAACATGAACAAATCTACAGCTTTACACATAGTATATGACTAATATCAAAACTTAACTAAACAGATTCAACAGATAACGTCTAGGTAAGGATTAAAGTTTTAAAATTCGAAAAGTATAGAGACTAAATTTACAAACTTATCGTATTTTTTTAATAAGAACAAGGTGTTTAACAACCTAGAAAATATTTAAGAAATCAACAAACTGAATTTAAAGTTGCAGCAGATGCATGACCAATTTTTGGCCTCGCTGAAACTAAGGTAATCTATTCTCCCAACTGCTACAACCTTTACCAGGTGCTTTAATATCTCGAATCGGCCAACCAAGGTTACAAATTGCCTCATGTTAGATTTGCAAAGAAGAGCATGCATAATGTTTTTTTTTTTTCCTTACATTATAAATTACCGGAATTCGCCATTCAATTTTGATGTTGCAAGAAGAACTTCTCTTACCACCTGAAGCTTGAAGCATGTTGCATTATGGTATTCCAGTCTACTGCAGTGTTGTAAGATCACTTTGTTGTGTTTGACTATCATGAATGAAACACCATATTCCAGGAAATTGTATAGAATCAATGATAGAACGCTTTGAAATCTTCACTGGCTCAAGAGAGAAGCAACCTTTCTAAAACGTTGTTATGTTTTTAGCCATTAAGATTGTAGCAATAGGTTCAGCTGATCTATTTCCAAAGCAAACGCCATTTTTTTGTTTCTAAATACTTCAAAATGTAGCAATGATATGGAGAACCTTAGTTTGAAAAGGTTCATCCCTTCTACCAGGAGCTAAGATATATTGAAGAATTAGCTCCCTTACATCACAATTACTAAGGTTTTCCACCTTGAGACCCAGGTCACCATTAAACGATAAGGCTTTTGCAAAAGAGCTTATTTGCAAGTAAAGTGATTAGTGTCAGAAGTAGTGTATAAGAGCAATGCCAATTGCTTCGGGTGAAGAACAAGACAAAAAAAATCAACATTCATTGTGCTTACGTAGTTCAGTTTTCCTATATTTATGGAGATAATCCACTATCTTTAACACATCATATAGCAAATGATTATAAGCACTAATACTAAACTAAATTAGCAACATCATTTTTTTACTTAAAATCTAGATCATTCCTTTCTAAGCTTTCCTCTCTAAAAATTTATTTTGAAAATTAAGTGACTCACTTGATTACTTACAAAATACACTGTCGAAACCTTTTTTGAATCAACTTTTTATTTTAAAATGACAATGGAGTCGCTATTAATATTTTTTAATTAGGTGTGATCGAATCACCTCAAAGTTTTAATAAAATGTTAGATTTATTAAAATTATTTTCGGTTTACAAAAATTCAAAAAATAGGTTCAGGAATCGGTTACGCACGAGGAATGATTAGCACTCTCGTAACGCCCAAAATTGGTACCTAATTGATTAATTGATGTCTTAATGTCGAGAATTGAAAATTTGAAGAGAATTTAAGACACGATCTCTCTTTGCATAATGTTATTTTTAATTAAAATCACTTAAATAAATTAAAACATATGTAAAAGGCCTTCTTATCTCGAGGTAACCAAAACAAAAAGGTTATGTCCCGTAAGCTAATTAGGACACGACATCTTGAATTCTCGAGAATAAGATTGCTCATTATTTAATTACTATTTAAATCTCATATGTTTTTAGTTTTAAAAAGGATGTTCGGTCATCTAGGTTCAAAAAGAAAGTCGAACCCCGTAAGTTAGGGCACAACTTCTCGAATCTCCAAATACAGAACATTGCCTTGATTTTAAAATTTTCCTTTTTTTATGCATCGAGTAAAAACGAATGTAACATTTAAAGGAATGTGTATTTAACTTATTTGGGCATAGTATGAAAACGGACAAATATATTTAAACATAATGCATGATATAGTGATAGCGAAATAATATAAAATAGTCATATGAGTAAAACATCTATATTAGAATGATAAATAATAAATAAATAAATAATTATAATAATAATAATGTAATTATAATAATAAGAATATCAATTCATAATACTAATGACAATAGTCATATCACTATCATAATACCAAAATAAATAAATAAATAAGAAATGTAATAACCATCTAAAAATGCAATAATAAAAAATAAAAAAATATAAACAACATAAAATTTAAATGCTAAAAAAAGCAATTAAAGATGTGAGATTAAATAAATGGGTGATTAAATTGAAATTTAACTAATGAATTATATAAAATAAATAAATGAATAAAGCAAAATAAAGGACTAAAATATAACACGTGAAAAAGAACTGGGGCCGTATGGAAAAATATTCCCAACTTCATTATGCTCACCGTTTCCCAAAGGGACCAAAATAAAAAAATTTAGAATTAAACGGTATTGTCGAAACCATTTTTTTGAAAACGGAAATCGACTTTGTTTGAAAGCGGAGATTAAAACAGGAGTCGCCACCGATCTTTATTAGGTGTGATCAATCACATTTGTTTTAACAAAACATTTTAATTTACTAAAACAGTGTTTTTGGTCTACGAAACTCGAGAGAACGGATTCGGGAGTCGGTTACGTGCGAGGAAGGATTAGCACCCTCGTCACGCCCAAAATTGGTACCGAATTGATTTGTTAGTGTCTTAATGTCGAAAGTTGAAAATCGAAAACAGATTTAAAATACAATCATTTTTATTAATGTCGATTTTAAAAATGCTTGAATTAGACCAAAACGATTGCTAAAAATATTCTCGTCTCGAGATATCAGAGTATCACATCCCGTAAGTTAAAACACAATACCATGAACTCCCGAGCGCAAGTTTGTCTTTAATTTTAATTGGAATTCCGTGTTTTTTTTTAAACTCGAAAGGATATTTAGCTATTTAGAATCAACGAGAAAACCGAAACCCCGTAAGTTAGGGCACAATTTCTCGATGTTCCAAAACGCAAAACATTGCCTTATTTTGAAATTTTTGTTTTTGAAATATAACAAGTATGATATTTAACAACGTACATTTATTTTGTTTGAAATAAAATAAAACGATCTAAGTTGGATAAATGTGTTGGGGTTTAATTCATGAGGCGATGATATGAAGTAAAAAATATGATAATGAGCATAGAACAATGATACATGAACACAACATTATACGAATGGAAAACAATAATGCAAAAATACGAAATAAACGAATTAAAATACACACAATAGGCATAATCATGCAACAATTATAATTTAAATACTAATATTAACAATCAAAGAAAATGAAATAAAATAAAATAATATAAATAAATTTCAAGTAGATAATGGTTTAAAATAAATAATGTATAAGAACAATTCAAAATGAATAAATAAAAAAAATAGTCTCAAATAAATAATATATATATATATATATATATATAAACTTAAAGTAAATAATAATAAAATAGTTTTAAATAAACAATATATAAAAAAAAACTTTAAATAAATAACATACAAAATAGTTTAAATTACATGTTATATGAAAATTTAAAGTCTATGATATGTAAGAATTTAAAATAAATAATATATATAAAAACGTAAAATAAATAATATAGAAAATAATTTAAAATATGTAATAAAACCGTTTGAAGTAACTAGTTAAGAAACTATATATATACATAGCCTAAAATAATATACAATAAAACAATTTGAGATGAATACTATAAATCAATTTTAAATAAATGATACATAAAATAGATTTAAGAGAACTAATATGTAAAAAGAAAAAAATCTAAAATAAATAGTATATAAAACTGTTTAAAACAAAAATATATTTTTTTTAAAAATAATAATAATAAATAAGCAAAATATACAAAACAGTTTAATATTAGAAAGATTAAGGATTGAATTAAAAATAAAATAAAATTAAAGAGATGAATTAGAAAAAGTAAATAGGGCCCAAATGGAACACACGCAAAAAAAGGGGGACTTATTGGGAGAATATCCCAACCCCCATGCGCATTGTTTCACGCAGGACCAAAATGCGACTAGCGCAAAATCCACGGGTCAGATTAAAAAACGTAAAAGAAAGAATAAAAGGGGCCAAATTAAAATCAAGAGGCAAAACAGAAGGACCCGCGGCGCAAATATCCCATTTGGCTTTAAAAACGCACTGATTCTTCCCAATCGGGTCGGGTTGAACCGTCCCTCCCCTAAAACGACGCCGTTTTGGCATCTAGGGGAGGGAATGAAACGGTGTCATTTCATGCCTATTACTTAAGGCCCAATTTTTCAAAAAAAATTCATTTTAGTCTTCAACTAAAAAAAAAACAGAAAAAGACTTTTAAACTCTCTCTCCCTCTCCTCTTGTCTCCAGCCGAAGGGGTTCCCTGTCGCCCGCCGTACCACCACCGTACCCGGTGGCCGACGAAGCGCAAAGATGAGCTTTTTAGCCTCGTCTTGGAACGTTTGAAGGCTAGGCCATCTCAACCCCGAAAAAAAAACAATAGAGAAAGGCCCTATTTTCCTCTTTTGGATTCGACTACGTGACGGAAAGGACTCCAACGACGCGGCCACGAGATGGTTTCAGTAAGTTTCTACTTTCCCTTTAATATTTTATTTTTAAAATAGATTTACAAATAAAAATAAGAAAAATAAACAGGAAATCAAAAGGCGAAAAAGAAAAAAAAGAAAATCAAATCAACCTTTTCTTTAGCTTCTATTCTGCTTTTTTTGATTAATGGTGTGTGTAAAAAAAATACAAATCTGATGTTTCGGTCTTTATAGTCATATACAAGATTCGCTCTTTGTTTTTTTTCGTTTTGTCTTCTGCCATTTTTTGTCCATTCCTTCATTGTTTATTTCGTTTGTGTGTTGCTTTGTTTTGCAGGTGGTGCCAGATGCGCGTGCTGCGGTGGTGGCATGCGGGAGGCTCCGCGCGAGGTGGCCAATAGTGAGGAGCGGCGGTTGAAGAGGGGGCTAGGATTTGCTTGCTGAAAATTTTGATAGCTAGTGGGCTAGGATTTGGGCTAGTTTGGTTTGTATTTTGGGTCTGAAATGGGTTTTAAATTATTGGGCCACACATATATTGTAAATGGACTAAAAAAATAGACTTTTTAATTGTTTATTTTATTTTGGGTTTTATTTTTGTTTTATTGGTTTGGGTTTATTTTTGGTTTGTTGGTCTAGGCCAAAATTGGCTACTACAGGTATAAATTTAAAAAAGAAAAAAAGACAGAAATAGGACTGTATTGAAAAATATTTAAAAAGCAGAAGGACTAGGGCCGCAATTAGACCCTTGTTGCGAAAACACGTGGATAATACTAGTATTCGGGTCAGGTCTTGGGTCTCATCAAAACAACATCATTTTGGGCGTCTGAAGGT
Source organism: Gossypium longicalyx (assembly GCA_025698465.1). NCBI lineage: Eukaryota > Viridiplantae > Streptophyta > Magnoliopsida > Malvales > Malvaceae > Gossypium > Gossypium longicalyx. The sequence continues at coordinate 92,767,293 of CM047000.1, read as the reverse complement.
TAAGCACAAATCAGTGTCGTATCATGACCCTATATAAGTAAAAAAAAAAAATCATTTTACCCTCATTTCAAAAAAAAAAAAAAATCCCTTTCTCACTCTTTTCTTTCTCTCAAACAACCTTTTTCCAATCGGCCATCGGACAGTGGGTCTCTGTCGGGGCCGCCAGTCATCAGTGACGGAGACCGTCGCCTCTAATGGCCGAAGTTCCCCAAAACTTCCCCTTTTGAAGCCCTTCGTATGTAGAACACAAATCTGAGATTGAAATCTCCCAAAACCCGATCAAACTCGATAAAAAATAAAAAATCTTTTAGTCCCTTTTCGATGTGGCCTTAGACAAATCCCTAGGGATTTGGCAGCCTCACAAGCCGGCGTGGACCACCCACGGCGGTGGTGCAGCAAAATAGGTAAAAAATCTAGCTTTTTGTTTTTTTTTTTTATATTTCAAAATAAAAAAATTAACTACCTTTTTTTTTGTTGTTGTTAAACTTGTTGTTCTTCTTTTTTTGTATTTTATATGATTGCTTTATGTGTGTGAATATAATCTGTTTTTATGGCTTTTATAGCCATATATTACATACTGTTTATTTTTTGTATTTTTTTTGTTGTTTCTGTTGTTTCTGCCATTTTCACTATTTTTGTTCTCTTTCCTCTTTTGTTTTCTCTTTGCAGGTACCCATGGCAGTCAACGACGATGATGGGAGTCGTGCCTTACCATTTTGGTGCAATGGTGGTAGGGGGCGCGTCATGCCTCGGGTGGTGAGTACGCCGACGTGGTGGGGCATGGCACAAAAGGGCTAGGTTTTTTTAATTTTTTGAATAAGGGTTGTGGGTCTTAGGGTTTTTTTTTTTGTATTTGGGCCACTTTTTGTAAATGGACTTGAACTTTTTATTTTTTGGTTTTTATTTGGTTTATTTATTTTTTAGTTTCTGTTTAGGCGGGACGAAACTGGGCCCTTACATACACTTTTAAAAATAAACTAAAAAAAAATAGAATAAGTGGTAAAATTCAAGGCACCCTTTTTTTTCTATATACAAATGAGATCAAATGAATAACTTTTCTTTTAGCAAATTCCTTCATACAAGGCAGATTATTAGTGCATAGTTTCCAAAGAAAGAAAACAATTTTATAAGGTACCTTCCGTGACCAAAGCCTCCTCCAAGTTGATTTGTTCCATTCTTGTCTATTGCTGGCATATTGTCAATATGATCTCCAAAGACAATAGAAGCATGTCTTGACTTTACAAAAAAGGATCCTAAAGGATTGTGTTTCCATATTAGTTGATCCTCTCCTCTGAGTATACGGAACCCTTTATTGAATAACTCTTGCATAGATTCTTCAGTTAAATGTATGTTAACTTCATTCATTTTCCATGCCCCCCCTCCCTCCCTCTCTTGAGTCATTAACTTTTAAACGGTTGGCAATACCACCACCTGAAACCTTGAACTCATGAATGATGTTATCATTTAAAAAAAAGAAGTTTACTGCCATCTCCAATTTGCCAATCTAATCCTTTTACTAGAAGATCTCTACCATGAAGTAAGCTTTTCCACATCCAGATGTCAGTTGGCTTACTTTTAACCTTGAGGAAGGCATAATTTCTGTTGTATTTTTTTACGAAGTGTTTCTTTTAAATGATCTTCATTATTAACTATTCTCCAAGCCTGTCTTGCTCAAAGAGCCTAAGTAAAATCCTTCGATTTTTTAATGTCAAGTTCTCCTTTCCATTTAGGAGTATAGACCAAATCTCAAATACAAAGTAAACCTTTCTCTCCCCTTCAATTTCTTTCCACTAGACATTTCTTATTAAACCTTTTCAAGGGCTTTAAAGTAGGATCATTTGAAGACCGGTAGATTTGAGAGTATGGAGAAAATCATTGTCAACCTACAACCAGGAGAGAGCAATTTGGACTTCCATCCTTAGAGCTTGATATTCAGCTTATTAATGGTAGATTGAAAAAATGAGCTTTTAGAAGAAATATGCTTCATATTAAATCCCAGGTACTTACCAAGAGATTTGTTGACATGACTGTCAAGTTTTATTTAAGCATCTTCTTGAATCTGGGAGTCTCAAATAGCTTGAAAAAAATGGTAGGCTAATCATCTGGTCTTGGTGCCTTTAATCGTTTCGTTCACATTTTTCTTCATTTTTTTAAAATAATAAGATCATAATTTAATTATGAATATAATTTTCTTTTTAAAAAATTAAACTCGGCCCAAAATTATATATAAAAGAAAAAGTATAAATAAATTGAAAAATATGGTGATAATTTTATAGACAGGTGAGGTGTAGCATGCATAAAATCATCCAACTTGTTTTTTTTTTTAATATGATTATGGTATAATGGTTCAATTGCGATTATGATCCTTTTACTTTTCTTACTTTATATAATAATGGTTAAATTTCTGTTTCAGTCTCTATACTACACTCAAATTTGTTTAATTTCAGTTTTGATCTCTTCATTTTTCTTTTTAGATTATATAACGATAGTCAAATTTAGTTTTAGTCCCTATATTACGCTTAAATTTAAAATCTTATCTCTACATTTAATTTTTGACTTAATTTGATACTTTTCAAGAATTATTTATATAATTTATCATTATATACAAAGAAGTATATTTTATTGCTTAATTTATCATTTAATTTATTAATTATATTTTAAAGTGATTAACCTGCACATTGGATGGTGTTTCGTATTTTAATTTTATCACATCATATTTTTAATCTCGATTTATTAATTATTTTTTATACCATGCATAAAACTATTCCTTAAATAAAAGGAAAAATATGTTTTACCGTGCTTGAATCCATACCTTTTTATATTTGATAATAATATCAATAACAGCCAAATTAAAATTCAATAGACAATCTAATATAAACAAAAATATATGGAAATGATTTAGGTGATGCATTGCATCATCCAAGGTGTACAACAAAACAGCTAACTGCTGCTTTATTGTTAAAGATTAGACATTATAGTAAAAGCATATAAAAAAGTCAACAAAACATAATGTAAAATGTCACCAAATCCTCACCTAAATGCTAAATTTCTTAAAACAAAGCAACCTTAGTTTATTAAATCACCATCACCATCACCATCATCATCACCTTTATTTTTTTTTTCTTTTAATATTAAATACAATAGCAAAAGTTAAGTTAAATATATAACATTAAAAATAACATGACATATATATATATATGTTTAAATATTTCAAGAATTAATTATTTATCTAAAATTTTAAATATAATTATGAAGACAGAAATTGCATATCCATGTCACTAAAGTAGGATAATGATATGGCATCTTTTACAATTTAGGGACAATCCTTAGCTTAAAAGCCAAGGGAAAATTATAGCTTCTCCATTACACCATTTACTGCCCACTACTACTCTTTTTTTATTTTCTTTTAAGAGAAAAAAATCTATCACTCGAGTAGATCTACAAAACATGTAATTAATGAAAATAAAAAAAATTAAGAAAAATTTATTTTCCCCTCAATATCTATGATGAACTTATTAAGACAAATCATATAGTTTGATTAATGTAGTGGCTAAACAATCATTTTCTTGCTGCAAATTATGCATCATTATTAAACAACACAACACTTTATGTAACCAAAAATAATAAAGAAATTATATATATAAATGCTAATAATATTATTGAATATTAATTATAATTATTATATTTTTTCTCGGGTTTATATTAAATTTCTGTTTAAATAAAATTATTAGTATTATAAATATACGAATTTGAATGATAAAATTAAAATTTCAGAATGAGAGCACATGAAAGTATTAAATTGTTGAAACAGTAGTGGAAGTAAACCTTTGCATAGTTCTCTCTATATATTGATCCAATCTCAACATTCCTAAACCCTTGTAAATAATTAGAATTCCCACACAAATTTAAGGTAAAAAAAAAAAAAACAGATTTTTGGGTTTAATTTTAAAGAAACAAAGATATGAAACCACCATTGTCGTCTTCTTCCTCTGCTGTTCTTAGAAAAGCTCGACTCTCTCCTTACCTCTTTACGTTGTTAGCTTTCATTGTTTTCGTTTCTATTCTTTATGGAGAAGATTTCATGTGCATTCTTGGACAACTTGAACCAATTCCAGGCCGAGCCATGTCTAAACCTGGTGAGTTAACTCAACTCAGTCAAACGAGTCAAGCTCTGTTTTTTTTATTTTTATGTTGTTTGGATTTGACTTGGGAATTGGGGTTGTTGGGGTTAGTGAAAAGAAGAGGGAAGTTGGCATTCGCTATAGGGAAGGGCGAAGAAGGATGTGATATATTCAGTGGGAGGTGGGTGAGGGACGAGTTAACTCGGCCTCTCTACGAAGAACCGGAGTGTCCGTACATTCAACCCCAGTTGACATGTCAAGAACATGGAAGACCTGATAAAGACTATCAGAAATGGCGATGGCAACCTCATGGATGCGATCTTCCTAGGTAAAAACAAATTATTCATATTTTAATGTTTTATTTTATATAATATACTGTAAAAGTACTATGAACACCCTTCTACTAGTAAGCAAATTTAATATTATATTTTTTACTCAAAAAATAGATAAATTAATTTTTATATGTTAAATCAAATAGCAAAAGAATCATTCTATTAAAAATTGACCCTGTATGTTAAGATGATATATACGTGACACTCGTCAACCATGTCTGTTTTTATAATAAAAATAAATGAAATTTTAAATACAAATGACCTATTTACTTTTTTGATTTAACATATAAAAATTAATTAATTTATTTTTAAATATAATAAACAAAATACAATTACTTCTAATATAAACACTTCTATTACTTTTACTTCCTATACATAATTATTATGGAATGAACAGCTTCAATGCGACATTGATGTTGGAAACACTAAGAGGGAAGAGAATGATGTTTGTTGGTGACTCATTGAACCGTGGTCAATTTGTATCAATGATATGTCTTCTTCATAAACTCATCCCTGATGACCAAAAATCCATGAAAACTCATAAAAATGGTTCCCTCACAGTTTTCAAAGCCAGGGTACGTAATTTAATTTAATTTATGATCAATATTTTTTTATGTTAAAATCTCCATTGATGTTCAAATATTATTTTTTCTTTTTTAAGGATTATAATACGAGCATTGAGTTCTACTGGGCTCCATTTCTCCTTGAATCGAACTCAGATAATGCGATTGTTCATAGGATATCGGATAGAATAGTGAGGAAAGGTTCGATCAATAAGCATGGCAAGAACTGGAAAGGGGTTGATATCTTGGTTTTCAATACCTATTTGTGGTGGATGACTGGCCTGGAGATGAAAGTCTTGTAGGTGTCCGATATGGATGTATTTACTTTTTTAATATATTTAAAAAAAAAAACTAAAAATATAATATCAGAAATGTTTCGAATAAAAATATTTATTATATATTTTTGAGCAGGAAAGGATCGTTTGAGGACGAGAATAAAGAAATAATAAAGGTTTCAACTGAGGAAGCCTATGGAATGGGAATGAGAAGCATGTTGAGATGGGCGAGAAAAAATATGGATCGCAGGAAGACTAGGGTTTTTTTCACTAGCATGTCCCCTACTCATGCAAAGTGAGTATATAATTTAAAGTTTTGATTATCGAATTTTCTCTGGTAAATTAATTTGTGTTGGATTGTTCTTTTGTTCTTTTGACAGGGGTATAGATTGGGGAGGTAAACCAGGTGAGAACTGTTATAATCAAACAACAATGATTGAAGATCAGAATTATTGGGGTTCAGATAGTAGAAAAAGTGTAATGAAGGTGATTGGGGAAGTGTTCAGTAAATCAAAGTACCCTATTACATTCCTTAACATCACTCAACTCTCAAATTATCGCAAAGATGCACACACATCGATTTATAAGAAGCAATGGAATCCATTGACGTCCGAGCAGTTAGCTAACCCGAGTAGTTATGCGGATTGTATTCATTGGTGTTTGCCTGGCCTTCAAGATACTTGGAATGAGCTTCTCTTTGCCAAATTATTTTATCCTTGAATCTATATTTTTCTATTATAGCATTTGAGGTTTGTTTTTTCATGTGAATTTATATTAAAATTTTGTTTCGGAAAATTCGAAATTTAATTCAATTGATTCACGTAGAGTTTTAATTTTTTATTACGAAACTACCCCTTGTTTATCTTTGTAAAGGAAGTTAAATTGATTTTTGTTGAGTAGAATGAAAATATCAAATTCTTGGATAATTAGACCCTATTTACACGAATAATTTAGTAAGAGTGACAAGCACTGCATTTTGGGCCTAATACTGAAATCTTTCATTTTGGGAGGGGTTTTAACCTTTAACTTAAACTTATAGGCCTACGTAAGAAACTAAAGCTTTCGTTGTTTTAGGCTTAAGAGATCAGAATTTCCCTTGACAGATAATCTGTTGTCAATTATTAATTCATCTATATAATGATGAAAATATTATTACCATGTAAAATAAATTTATATTATTTTAAGTGTATATTTGTCATTTTATGTTTTTATATAAAATATAAATATTTAAATCACAAAATGATAACTAAACTATACTTATTTTCCCAAGTTGATACTTAAACTTTTTTGTTGTCACAAGTGGTGCTTAAACTATACCCCTTACCCAAATTACTTTTGTTGTTAAAAAAATTCTCTTAACCAATCATTTTGTGACACGTGACAAATTTTAACTAAAAAATCTAAAAACAATTAAATATTATTTCCTTTATAAACATATTCATATGTTTTTGTTCTTCACCTAAAAATTCTAGTGACAAAAAATTCAAGAACTGGTCAAGAAACACATTTGAACCCAGTTTTCGACAATAAAGCCCAGATTTTGATGAGTTTTTTTTTTAAAAATTTTTTTTTAATATATCCTACCAGACACATCTAACACCTTTAATTCGGTTGTGGGACCTAAAAAATTCCACAGGCAATGTACGATATAATTTTTCTTTAATTAAATTAATTTTAAAAAAAATTTTCACTCTCTCTTCCCACGATTCCTTCTTCTCTTTTAATGAACTTTTTTTAACTGTTAGATTTTTTTTTTTTTGTAATCCTCTTACTATTTCTTTTCGTAATCAACTTCTTCTTTGTATTTGAATTTTATGTTTTATCTGGTTTCTTTCATTATAGAAGTTCATTCAACATTAATTGTTTTATACAAAATATATAGAAAAGAACGGGAAAAGTTATTTTTAAGAAAAATAAAACATAGATTTTGGATTGAGTGAGAAAGGAATCAAAATTGAGGTTTAAAAAGGAAAAGAAGCTTGTCATAATTTGGATTTATAGTCGAAAACTAGGTTTGAATGAGTTTTTCGAAGGATTCTTGAATTTTCCATCACCAGAGTTCTTGGGTGAAGAACAAAAGAGAAAAAAAATATGTTTATAAGTTTATTTTTCCAAAACAAACTCAAGGAAATAATATTGAACCTTTTTTTTTATATTTTTAGTTAAAAATTTTTGTGTGTCACAAAATAATTGGTTAAGAGATTTTTTTTTGATAGCTGGGTAATTTAGGGGGTTTTTTTTTACTAAAATGGGATAAAAAATAAAATAATACCAAAATAATTTAACCCAAAAACTATGTACCAAAATGGTACATCCCAGGGTGGTGCCGCCTACATCAGTGGCGTGACCACCCTGGGTCCGACACCTTCTGCCATTTTTCTGCCATTTTCCTATTAAAACAAAATAAAAATAAAAACGAAAAAAAAGTTGAAAAAAAAGGGTTGTGTTGGTGCCAGAGGTGGCACTGATTGTGCCTCTAGCAGAGGCAGCACCGCCGATTTGACCCCTCATGAAGGATTTTCTTTGGAGGACCAAAGCTCATTTTGGGAAGAAAGAAGGAGAAGAAGAAAAAGAAAAGAAGGAGAAGAAGAAAAGAAGAGAAGAAGAAGGAGAAAGGAGGCGGCTAGTGAGGGAAGAAAAAAGAAAAAGAAAAAGAGAAGGAGAAGAAGAGGGAAGGAAAAAAAGGTAAACTTTTTTTTTTTTATAAATTTGAGTAAATAATGTTAATTTAAGTAAAATAATTTATTTATTTTAGGTGTTATTATTATTATTGATTGATTTGGTTTTAATTTAGATATAATTTTTAAATTTATTTTTTTGTAAGGTGTTATTTAGTTAAAAAAAATATTAAGGTATGTTTGTATTTATTTTATATTTTCATTTATTCCTAATTTATTTTTAATTTTCATTGAAGTAAAAAAGCGCATGCATATTATGTGCAAAGAATGTTTTATTGTTATTATTTTATGTAATTTATTTTTTAAGTGTGTTTAGGTTGATTAGATATATTTTTTATAAAATTTATTTGACTTGTTATATTCTGATTTTTTTTATTTTTTATGTGATGGGGTTTTAAACATTTTACAAAAATAGTATAAAAAATAAAATGCTAAAAAATATGTTAATGAAAAAATAAAATACGAAATTTTTTTTTGGGGGGGAAAGTGGTGTTGGAGAGTTTTTTGCTACAATAATATAAAAATAAAATACGAAAATAGTATATTTTAAAAAATAAATTTTAAAAATTTTAAAAATACAAACAAAAGTGCCAAAGTCAGGGTTATTTACTAAATTAATAAAAAATACTTAAATAATACATTTGAAACATTATTAGCTAAAATAATATAAAAAAATAAAATATGAAAATATTATATTTTAAAAAATAAAATTCGAAAATAAAAAAAAACGAACAAAGTGCCAAAATCAGGGTTATTTATTAAATTAATATAAAAAACTTAAATAATACATTTGAAACATTATTAACTAAAATAATATAAAAAATAAAATATGAAAATAGTATATTTTAAAAAATAAAATCCGAAAATAAAAAATACGAAGAAAGTGCCAAAATCAGGATTATTTATTAAATTAATGTAAAAAACACTTAAATAATACATTTGAAACTTTATGTACTAAAATAATATAAAAAATAAAATATGAAAATAGTCTATTTTAAAAAATAAAATCCGAAAATAAAAAAATACGAATAAAGTGCCAAAATCAGGGTTATTTATTAAATTAATATAAAAAACACTTAAATAATACATTTGAAACATTATATACTAAAATAATATAAAAATAAAATATGAGAATAATATATTTTAAAAAATAAAATCCGAAAATAAAAAAATATGAACAAATTGCCAAAATCAGGGTTATTTATTAAATTAATATAAAAAACACTTAAATAATATATTTGAAACATTATGTACTATAATAATATAAAAAAATAAAATACGAAAATAATATATTTGAAAAAATAAAATACGTAAATAAAAAAAATCTAGAAAGGGCCAAAATTAGAGTTATTTAATAAATTATTATTTAATTATTATTACATCACTCACATTATTATTATTAGATAAAAATTAATTTAAAATATATTGATCTACATGCTGGGTATTATATTATATTCTAAACCAAAATATTTTACTTATTATCATTTTAAAATAATATTAAAAATATTTGTATTTAAGTTAGATATATTTTTTTTAATGTAGTATAGCAAAAAATATGTTGTCGAAAAAACTGTTTGGTATTTTTTTAATTAAAAGCAATATATAAAATTTAGTTATTCTGATAAATATTTAAAATCTATCAAACATTAAAATTGATAACCGAAATTTATTTTGAAATTGCAGGCATCGCAATAGCTTCATTGATCAGGAAAGATCCTCACATATGTGACACAGTTAATAATATGGTAATATATTGTTATTTGTTAATCACGGGTTCCATTAAAAAAATATCTACGTAATTTAAGGAAATAAATTATGTTATTATAACTATTTTCTGTAATTTAACACTGTCAGGACTCATACCGCGTATTAAGGGGCCGGGTGAATGGTTTAGGATATTCCCCAGATGCACGACTGATGCCGTACTTGGAGCTAGCTGGATTTGGGTCTGCAGTATTGACCCGGACGTTCGATTTGCGGTACGATTTAATATCCGCATTAGTCGAGCGTTGGCGCCTGGAGACCCACACTTTTCATTTGCCGTGTGGGGAGTGCATTGTCACTCTAGAGGATTTTGCATTGCACTTTGGGCTCCCAATCGACGGGAATGCCGTAACGTGCGTAAGTACGCTAGCTGAGCCGGCTGCACTTTGTTATAGCCTACTAGGAGCCTCGCCCGGCAATGCTGAGTCCAATTTTTCGGAGTTGAAATTTACATGGCTAAAAGCCAATTTTGAGCATTTATCGGTTAATGCCACTGAAGAAGAGTTGATGTGCGCAGCTCGAGCGTATATTATGCATATCATAGGGGGTGTACTGATGCCCAATTCAAACAACAACAAGGTTCATCTCCAGTATTTACCTCTGTCAGCTGATTTACGTAATGTTAGCTCGTATAGTTGGAGTTCCGCAGTTCTTGCTATGTTGTATCGTGAGCTTTGTCGAACGACAAAGCCTAATGTCATAGACATAGGCAGATGTCTTGTATTGTTGCAGTCATTGACTCTTTATCGGATGTCATTCTTGGTATCGGTTAGTCACCAACCATACGTATTTCCATTAGTTAACAGGTGATAACATTTAACTTGTTATTAATTGACAATTTTTATAATGATACTATTCTAACGATACTTTATTTACTTGAAAATTGTTTTCGTAGATGGAGTATTTATCCGGGTATCGGGAGGTCATACACTGTCCCGATATATCGTCTGATGATTGAACAACATGCCAGGGAAGGGGTAAGCTATTCAAATATTCGTGACATGTAATTACTTTGTATATCTTACTCGAACCGTGTTAAATTTTGACCATAGTATTAGTCGTGCAGTTTATATGGATGCCATATCGTAGAATAGAAATTGCGGCTATTATACCCTCGTCCGCCTACATTGATTCTCAATTTTGGTGTACTAATGCACCAATTATCAGTTTCATTGTAGTCGAGTGGTACCACGGGGATCGAGTACTACGACAGTTTGGTTGCATCTAGTATATCCCGGATCCGCCAATGCAGGTGGGGGAGGTTCACGGGATCAACAAGAGAGGGAAACATGGAATGCATTGGGGGTTATGCACCGGAGATATATTGCGGTATGGGAGAATCGGATGGCTCGAAGACCTCAAATGGATATGTCTTCCGATTTGCAACCATCGTTAGAGTACATACAATGGTACTCTAGTATGGGGAAGCCATATTTACTTAGTGGGCCGCACGTGCAGCGATCTGGGGCATACGAACCAATGGCCGATATAAATCCCGATCCACAGCCAGAGCCCGAGGTACAGCCGGAGGCCGAGTCTGAGCAATCGCATTCACATTCGGCTGATACTTCTTATCATCTGATTTACCGGGGAATGACTATTTCCCGGGGTCGTTAGGGGGTAGATACCATTACAGGTTTGATATCTTTGGGTCGTATCCACCGCAGCACAACACTTCTCTTAGTCCATATCCACCGCAGTATAGCACTACCCCCGGCCCGTATCTATCGCAGTACTCCACTCCTCTCGGGTTGTATCCACCGCAGCATGGCACTCCTCCTAGCTCAAGTTCATCGATGCCATTCGAGCTATATGATTTTTCTTCCATGTGTCAAACACCCTCACCTGCGACTGAAGATGATGTTGGTCATCACAATCACCCATAACGTGAACGTCGACCTCCGCAGAAATATATCCCTAGGACCACACCATCGAACCATCAATTTTAGAGGTCTATTGGGGTTTTGATATTAAAAAAGTTTATTTTTTTGTATATATTTAATTAGATTAATTGGAACTTTGAAAAGTGGAACAAAATTTGGCCATAACGTAAATTAGATTAATTTGGACATTTTTGAACATTAAAACACTAATTGGAACAAACTTTGCAATATAATTTTTTTATATAAATTAAATACATTATAACATAAGTTCAATTCCTACCCGATCGTGACGGTTATCCAACATGATAGTTTTGTTGCGGGTATTTACTCCGATTATGACTAGCTAACCTGCATAATCCACAATGCGTACCGTCGGATTTCTCCCTAATGTCTATTTCATTACGGATTCTGATTGATTGCGGATGACCTCTCGGATTCCTGCGTAGCCCTCTGTCTGGAAAAAGCTCGAAAGTCGTCAGAGGCACCTCCCATGTAGACAGGTCGAGTAGGACGGGGATCTCATTTTCCCAGACACGTAATGTACGCTCGAGTGTGTACACATTATTGACAAATTGTCCAACATTAAGGTTCACTTTAGCACACGCTGCCACGACATGCGCACACGGATAATGAAGTGTTTGGAATCTCCTGCAATCGCACCGTCTATTCTGGAGATCAACTCCATAGGACCTAGGTGGTATACCGGGTCGACGACCAATGGTCTCCATAACTCGAAATGTTTCAAGGCTTCGGGAATATATTTCTACATTTATCGACCTTGCCATCCGACGGTTTACAACCATTGCATCCATAACATCTTCGACAAACACGTGCCCCGCTTCCATCTGGTTGACTTGTTGCTGACCCATTCTTGGCATCAAGGTAGCCAACCTATAGAATGTAGCCGAGAAGACAGTTGAAATCGGAAAATGTCGTGTTTTCAACAGCATAGCGTTGACCCCTTCCACTAAGTTTGTGGTCATTTGACCATAACGAAAGCCCTCGTCAAAACTTTGAGCCCATTTCCACAGCTTCATAGTACCCAACCACTATCGGAAAGATGTATTCGTTTGACCCTCCATGTCACTCTCAAGTCGATTCATTCTTTAGTGAAAAATGTGTGGCTCTAGCTCGTACGCTGTATATGTATTAAGAAAATATAAGTTACAGTATTGCCCTAAAAAATTAAAACTTATATTAAAAAGATAAGACAATCATTTACCCATTTTCACAACTTGACTCTTCCAGTCTGCATTCTTATAATCTCGATAGAAGTTAGCTGCAATATGTCAAATGCAGTAAACGGACCTCCATGGTACACCGAAACGCCTAATGGCAATAATTAATCCTTTCCCTCTATCGGAGATAATGCAAATATTATCGTTGCTAATAACATACCTCTGCAGGTTGGTAAGGAAGAATTCCCATGATTACATATTCTCTTTATCTACGATGACAAATGCTATCGGGAGCACGTTCTTGTTGCCGTCTTGAGCAACCGCAACAAGTAAGATCTGTGTATATTTTCCATATAGCCAGGTCTCATCCACTTTCACAAACGACTTGTAGTGGGAAAATGCGCACACACATAGATCAAACGTCCAGAACATCTGATGGAAAATTCTTTTTCCCGGCTGTAGTTGGTTATTTGGGCCATAATAAGGTCATGTCTGTAACTCAATGATGGTCCCCGGTACGTACTCCCGCATAGCTGCTATCCATCCCTGTAGCTCGTTATACAAAGTATCGAAATCCCCATACAATTGCTACATTGCCATCTGTTTAGCTATCCATGCCTTTCGATATGATACTCGATATTGAAATTGTGCTTGCATTTTGGCAATCAGTACCGAAACTTTAATGGTCGACATGTCCTTCATCATTGGCATGATACACGTACAAATAGTTTTAGAATCAAGTTTTCGATGATCTTCTATCGTACGTGTTGATGTGCATGTGTGATGCTTAATAAATTTGTGTATCTCCCACATCTGCGAATTTTGAATAAATGTAACTCGTACCCGCCAATTGCAGTCTTCCACCGATTTCCAACACTCCCCAGTATATAATGTCAGTTTAGACACTGCAACTTTGTAATCCACTGATATATTCATGCTATACCGCTTAATAACAAATACACACTCTTATTTACTTTCGAATCTCTGGCCGACGAACAACTCCTCAGGATCGGAATTTACTACCAGACGGTGAGCAAAAAGTATTTTAGGGTACTCTGGGAACTCAGCTACATGCATCGCGTCGGGGTCTATGAGCGACATGTGTGACTTAGGACTATTATATATCACAATACATCGCATCTGGTTCCCGACCGAAGACGCGTTAATGTTTCTATCGTCATTCATGTCTTCATCGTCAATATCATTGGGGACATCGTCCACATCGGGATCACTATTACTATCGACTTCTTGATAATAAGGATCATTACTATTGTAACCATCATCACCAACCACATCCATATCAGGTGTAACATTAAGATCGATATCAATCCCACGTATAGTCGATTCACTATCAACGTACGATATTAGAGCCACCATGCACGGTTCTTGAGCTCTATGTTCTTCACCATATGCAGTGAGATCTTCATTTTCCTCCATACCGGCTAACTCAGCAAATAAGTGAATCGATGCATTTTTGTCACTCCCATTCCCACAGTAAAGAGCGATCATTGTCTCCACGTCTTCGTCGTCTACAAGTTCCATTTCAGTGAATTTGATGGGATCTATCGTAACTGAAAACTTTTAGAAAAGTTTCAAGATCCTTCTCCCACAACGTCTAATAATTTTTACGTTAATCCTTCCCTTCATATCATCCAACGAGACATTTCTATTAAATCTCATTGCTATTTGTTGCCGACATTCAAATATGCATCCAATGGTTGTTGTCAAGATGATTCCATCGAAATAAACACATATGAAAAACTGATTATCCATATTCAATGCTCAATCTGTTAAAAAATAAACAAAATTTCTCAAAATAATTTCGAACAGTAAATAAATTACTTAAATAAAATATTTAATTAATCAATATGCAATTTTTTTCATTAATAAGCTTATACTTTTTCAGTTCTCATTTTTTATATGAACAACATTTATCTTTACATTTAATCATTTAAATTCAGTTTTACTTTTTCTTCCATCTCCGACCCTGTATCTTCCTCTGGGAAATACTGTACAACCCAATTTAAATATTCTTGATTCTCTTCATATTCATCTTCTACAATCCAATTTGATAATTCCTTGGGATCTTCTTCCTCTTCAATCTTTATAACGAGTATTGAAATTAGAAATTTTCTTGGTAATTTCCTAATATCTAATTTATCCATCCATGGTATGTCAATCACATTTTGCTTCCCAGTCAACTTTTGTGAACCTATACTTTGTCTCGTTATTTTCCTTGCTCCATAAGAGATTATAAACTTTACGAAGCATATAACTAGATTCCAATAGGTTCGTAGTACCAATGTCTTCGAAAGTTGGTCTAAAATGATTTGATGGTCCCGTTCTATTAATGTCCCTCTAAGGGTTAAGTATTGTACTTTATTCTTTCTAATCATTTCATGACATTTTCACAACACTTCTTGCATATTTTTATTTACTGTGATAACGTGTTGAACAATATTTTCTTCTGGTTTCATTCTGCAATCTTGCACTTCTCTCATCATCTTATCAAATTTCTCCCTTTGTGCTGAACTTATTATCTCATCAAGCAATACCAAATATGTTGTTATTTCTAACAATATCTATAACATGCCAAATAAATGTCATAAATATTATCTAATCAACCTAAAATGGGTTTTTTACCCTAATAATATAAAAAATAGAGTAAAATACCAAAATAGGTTGTTTGAAAGATTAAGTACCACCTACCTAAAACACCTATAACAAATAAATTACATAAAAAAATAAAACATTCTTTACATAACATAAATAGGCTTTTTTAGGGTTTTTTTTACAAAATTAATATAAATCAACAATAATAATGAACAATAATTAGGGTTTTTTACTAACAATAATAACCAACAATCCTAATAATAGTTTTTTACTAACAATAATAATAACTAACAATAATAATAAGGGTTTTTTACTAACAATAATAATAACTAACAAAAAATAAAAATAAAAATCAACAATAATAATAACAGCAAAAACACAATAACAATATAAAAATCCATTATTTAAAAAAAATACCTTTTCTTTTCTATTTTTTTTTTCTTCTTCTTCTTCTTCTTCTCTTCTCCTTTCTTTCTTTTTCTTTTCTTCTCCTTGCTGTTGCTTCTTGCTTCCGGAGTTGCTGCTTCTTCTTGCTTCTGGAATTAGTGTATATAATGGGGTGGTGCCGCCTCTGGCACCCACACAGCCCCTTTTTTTCAGCTTTTTTTTCATTTTTTTTGTTTTAACAAGAAAATGGCAAAAAAATGGCAGAAGGTGTCGGACCCAGGGTGGTCACACCACTACCATAGGCGGCACCACCTTGGGATGTGCTATTTTGGTACATAGTTTTTGGGTTGAATTATTTTGGTATTATTTTATTTTTTATCACATTTTAGTAAAAAACCCGTAATTTGGGCAACGGGTATAGTTTAGGTACCATTTTGGACAACAGAATATAGTTTAGATACCACTTGTGACAAAAAAAAAGTATAGGTACTAATTTGAGAAAATGAGTATAATTACCATTTTATTGTTTAAGCCAAATATATACACATAATAAGATTTGAACCCAAACGCCTAAAATTTTTAATATTTTTGTATATTTTACTATTCAATTAAAACTTTATTTATTATTTATATTAATTTTTTATAATATATTTATTAAATTGACGTTATGTGTCTTCATCTAATATATATTTATCTGAGGCTTAATCCCTTTTTCAGTTCCTTGTAACAAAAGAAACAGTAAATACGCCTTTTATCAACAAAAGGCCAAATTGGTGCATGCTTACCACTTTTTTGGCAAATAGGAATCTCTTTGATTGCAGCTTTGGCCTCATCCCAAATCTAATTCCCCATTGCCCCATCATCCCCAACTTCCTCTTTTTCCTTGTTAATTCATTCCACTAGGAGTAAAACTTAAGCAATTATGTATTATGTTATACCATTTAGGAGTCCAACTCTAACCTAACCCAACCATTTCATGAACACTTGTAAATTTATAGCTTTAGACCAAACTATGCAATGATGATCCCAAATGGAAACCTCAATTCCATTCTTATTCTATCATAGCAACCCATGATGCTTTGGAACCTTTCCTAGTCTCCATTGCACTATCATTAGGAAAACATAAAGCTTAGCTAACATGGTAATATTAAACCCCTTCAAAATTTTAAACCCAAGCCCTCTTTTGTTGTACGTGCCTCGCCAAGAAGCAAGACTATGGCAGACCAAGCCGATGAAACAACAAATTTATTGTTGCCAGTCAGGTCTCAGGACATTGAGCACATAAGTTCAATTCCTACAGTGTGTTCTTTTCGGATTTGAATATAATTTCTTTATTAATTTTGACAACTAATTATAATTATTTGTAACTTCCATAATAACATTATATTATCATTTTAATGCATTGGCATAAGATATATATTTAAATATTAATTTAAAGATTGGCCTTAAATTAAATTTAAATTTAAACTTTATGTGTTAGTCTAATAGTTAAAATTTAAATTATATTAATCGTATTTATTATTTAATTTTACCATGTTATTGTAATTACGCATTAATAGAAAAAAAGAGGGTCGAAAAACTTACTTATTTCATTTCCAATGTTTATATTCTTTTTATAGCGTAATGATGTTGATTATATAAAGTTTGATAATCGCATGATATTAATATTATCAAGTTGCAGACAAGAAGCACGTGTAGGGGGGTGCCATCGACTGATTTTCTTAGCAGATTCCAGGCTGTTTCAAATGCAAGCAAATGGCATGGCCTTCATAGCAAGTGGCCGATATGGCTTTTCAAACTTTGAACAAATCATTTTAATTTTGGATTTTGGATCATTTACAAGCCTTAATCTTTTGGTTCATTTCACCAAATTTTGGGTTGATAAAACATTATAAATGATTATTTATCAAAAAACAATATGGACATTGATTAATGAAAATTACAAGAAAAAGGAGAAAAAAAAATGATTGTTAAGTGATGGAGGCTTTGAGCAGTCAAATCAGGTTCGAGACAGACCAAATGGTTGGCTTTCTTATATAAAAAAATGTGAAACATTAATATCATTCTATCCCACTTGCACTTCAACTTGCAAATATATATATATATATAATTATTATGTAAAGCGATAAAAATTATATGAATAAAAACATTATTAATTTTGAAGGTAAAAATATGAATAGAATTAAATTCGAAACGTAGAATTATAAATAATATAATAATTGGTTTTAAAGAATATATTTATTAACACAAATTCTGTGAATTAGTAATAAAGGAAAAGAATAAATAGAAAAAGATGTTGAAGATTACCATCAACTTGCAATGTTTAGTACCCCAAGTTGGAGTTTTATAAGAAATCAAGTTGCATTTTCTAAACCACCTTTTGATTCTTCTCTCTCAAGTACATGAATTTTGAAACTTGATTACCGGCTGATTTTAAATCACTATAATCTTGTTTTTCAATTTCATATCATTTATATTTAATTATCATTTTCCTCAATTAAACCATTATTAGAAAAAGTTTCAATCCAAAAATAATAAATAAAGCTATTCTGTTAATAAAAATCATCGAATGTTAATAAAGAAATAAGAAATATGCTGACGTGACATACCGCACGTAAAGTCTTAAATATTTTTAAAAATATACTCTAAAATGAACTTGAACAAAGAATATCTAAGTTTATTCAAATTTGCACATATATTTATCTAGATTCTGCTTAAATGTGATTACTAAAAATTATAAAATGTTATTTGAAAATCATAAAATATTTTTAAAATTATAGAAATTCAAATAATTATAAAAATATCATAAAATATAAAAATCTAACATGGAAGAAGCTGTAAGAGAGGAAAGCAATTTCAGGAATTACATTGATTACTAAAAATATGTCATTGTTGTATTCTTGAGACATTTTGATGAATACTTACCTACTTAAAATTTGATAATCTTTTTTTTTTAATTTTATACTTTTCAATATTTTTATTTTTTAGAATTTTTAAATAATTATTTATATTTTTTCATAATTTATATTTTATTATAATTTTTAAAAATATTTTATTTTTTTAATAATCACATTTAAAATGAGCCTAGACAAATTATTGTCCAAATTCAAACAAACTTAAATATTCATTTGTCTAAATGTAAATAAAAAAAATATTGATATAACATGTCACGTGTCAACTTCTAATTGCTTTCATCGGTCATATCAACTTCATTAATAATCAAACTGATGAATAACAATTTCAGTGAATTAATTACACTTTTTTTCATAAAAGAACTGTTTAACAACATTTCTTTGATTGCATAAATATCATGTAGGTCAGTGGATTATAGAGTGAAACAATGAAAACCTATCCGTACATGAAAATTCTAAAGATATAGTTTAGGCTCTTTTCTTGTAAACATGTTACATGATGGAATAAAAATTAGAAAGAAATGATTAAATTGAATATAGTAATGTATATGCCAAGTCCGTAACATGTCATACACCGGCCTTTTTCATCTTCTTTATCCATATATAATCTTATATTATATAGCCATTAGCCACCCCTATGATCCGTGGATTACTAATTGGAATTTCTATTTACTTTTTCTTTTATTAAATCAAACACCCTTTTTAAATATACTAACCCAGCTGAAGATATTTTAAGTGGAAATCACATATATTTGATGAAACAAAGAAGGAAATACATTCATAATTACATTAATATTAAAATTGAGTGTGATCATCAAAGCGAAATCTTCACCAGATGGGAAGAAAAAAGCTACAAGTTACAAATTAAACATTACATCATTGATACCAATATTGTAACATATGATCACATTCAACTTCATCTATGAATCTCGATACGAAGTCATTAATGGATAGATCCCACATCGAGAAAAAAAAATTTTTGAATCGAGAGAATTACATTTTCTTTTTCTTTGGAATAGTTTAGGGGGATGATGACAATGATTCTTTTGTTGCCATATTTTCAGCCATTTGAGCCAAAGATTGAAGGTTGCAACGTACAATAGTATCAACGAAAGTGCATGTATCTTCTCCGGTATTACCGGGGGGTATGTCAACGACGAATGATTCCACCACAACTGTCCCGTTACCTTTGTTTGAAGCGTGTAGAGTCGTGACAGACTTGTAATTATTCAACCGATGAACACCTCCGACGACGCTAAAGCTAAGCACGTGATGTTCGTCGTCGAGGATTTCAAGCCTCTCGGTGCTGAAAGCGGCGGGGAGACCCGATATGACGTGGACTTCACGGAGGCTGCCTACGTTACCGTCACCGACGATGACATGACAGCTTTTGAGGAAGTGTTTATAAGCTTGAGGGTTATCGAAACGGCGAACCACCGACCAGACGGTTTCGACAGGGGCGTTGATGGTTTGAACCACAGCGGAGCAACACTGGTTAGGACCCAAGGTGTGGAAGTGGTAGGCGGAGACCATGTCGGGAACGGAGACGCCGGTAGGAAGAGGGAAAAAGGTCGTGAGAGTGGTAGGGGGTGAGGGTTGTTGTTTTTGGTGGTGGCAGGTGTCAACGGCGGTGGTGGTGGTGCGGTGGAGCTGCAAAGAGGAAGGCATTTGATGGGGGTAGTTTAAGAGGGCGAAAAATGAGGGCATGGGATGAAGATCATGGTTTTGAATATATACGATAAGATGGAAAAGGGAGGATTTGTTGGAGTTGGAGTTGGAGTTGGAGAGAGAAGGGGGGGGGGGTATATTTTGTTAATAGCAAACAGGCTTACGCCGGACACTGCAAGTGGATCGACAAGTTGAAGCTTCTTTGGACTTTGTTTAGGTAGATTTTCTAATTATTTTATTCAAACTATAAGCTTCCAACTTTTCTCATTTTCTTTTTCTTTTAATTATTTTTTGGGTTCTTCTCTTTGTTCATTGTTGAATGCTGATATTAACTTTTAAAGTTTTTTTTTTTTTTTTTTTTTGGGGTTAATGAACCTTCAAAGTTTTGTACCCTATTAGTAGATTTATTAAAATATTAACAAATAAATATTTTTAAAAAAATACATTGACAATCTTTTAAAATTATTTACAAGATAAAAAATATATTGTTAGTGTATTAAATATTAATCCTATTAATTAATATATAATAAGTTATTTAATTGTTAATGTTTGGTCAAGATTAATTTTTAAAATTTAAAAAAATATAGGAACTAAAATTGATCAAATTACAAAGTACATAGCCTAATATTATTGATAAATTAATACATATTATAATGTTACTTATCATATATTGCTATTTTATAATTACATTTTTAGTTGTAAAGTTTAATGAATGTTATTGATAAATTACATAGATAATTATTCAGCCATTCAAAAGGTTTAAACTCGATTTTCCAACTATTCAAAGTATCAATTTTAGTACTAACATTTCTTTTTTAATAATTGAGGAAGGAGAACGAGGTTTCTTTGTATTGAACTCAAATTCTCATGCCTATTACATAATATTTGTCTTTGAACCGAAAGATTATCAACATTTTAGACACTAAAATTACTGACATAAAAAAAATTGGTCACCTAACTATTAGATACTAATAATTAAATAAGTGATAATACCATACATATTAGATGATACATAGCAATAGCATTTCTTTCAATGTACCACATACATTGAACATGTTCTATTATAATTTAAATAAAAAAAATATAATTTTCATAACTTAGGTTTTTGAGAAGTTTTATTTAGTTATTAAACTTTGAAAATTCATAATACTATCACCAATTTTTTGTTTGTTAAAATATATTTTATTTTAATTTGATTATCAATATTTTTTAAAATCACTATAATAAATTATTTTATTATTTTTATTTTTATTATGTTACTAATAAAGTACACAATTAATCATTTTATTATTCGAGAGGTTTCAACTTAATCACCCACCTATTAAAATTATTAATTTGGACATTCATATTAATGGCATAATTTTTTTTTATCAATTAACCATTGTTTTATATTAATAAAATTTATTTTTTATTTAAATTTAATAATAAAATATATAAATATAAATATAATAATTTTTAAAAAATAATATTTTAAAATTAAAAAATAAGTCGAATCAAATCAATTCGAAGTGAAAAATTTTAAACTCAAACCTCGTCCATAAACACTTTTAAATATATCATATAACAATATCCATGTAGTATTATAATTTTGAAATTCAAAGAATAAATTATTGTTTCAACACATAACTTTTCTATAGATTTTACTTTATATGGAAATTCATAATCTTTGCCAGAAATTATTTTATTAATATTTAATCTCTATTTTTAGTGATTCATTGTCAATATGGGTTTCATATCAATTTAACTGCAATATTTGTTTAAATCCATTATAAGAAATTAGTTTTTTATTTTATTTTTTATATTAAAATATTTTAGATAAGATTTAAATAAGAATTAAATATGAGATACATATCTATCATAATTTGCTATTTTGTTAGAAATATTTAAATACTTTGTTATCCATATTTTAAATTATTTAATATTATATTAATCATTTTTCAATTATTTAATTTAAATATTCTAGTTTAGAATAATTTTAAATATGGACTAAATAAGTTACAATGCATAATAGTCATTTACTAGAGATACAACCATTTGATACTTTAATTACAATAAAGTTGTAAAATAAAAGTATAATTGCAAGTTATGTTTAAAATTTGCAATATTTTAATTACTACACACAATATTTTAAATAAAAGTGTAAAAATGTGATATTCTAATTAAAAATATAATTCTTGTATACAAATTAACATGTATTTATTACTATCATTTTATCCATGAAATTATTAAAATCCAAACTTTGCTTGTAAAATTTTTTTATCTAGAAGTCTAGGGTTTAATTGCTTAATAAGTTAAACTATTGAGTTTTTTTTACTTCATTATTCTTAAAAAAAAATCTTCTTTAAAAATATATTTTTCTCAAAGTTATTCTAATAATACATTTTTTTTAGGGTTAACTCAATTTAATGTGTCAAGTTCAATGGTTGCACTTAAGTCATATAGTATCTTTTAAGAGGAAAGTACCCTCAAAATATTTAAGTGTCGAGTTCAGAAAATCTCACTTTGACCATAGAATTTATAGATGATATAAAATGGGAAATGGTAACCTCAGTTTTTTCTATTTTTTGAGTTCAGTCATTCCAGTTAGGCTCGATAATATTAGAGAATAAATTAAAAGAGAAAACACAAAAATATGTGAAACAACATGAAAAACACAAAAATATGTGAAACAACATGAATACACAAAGATATTAAAATTTATATAATATAACATAAAAAAAATCATTTGATTCATTTTCAGTAGAGTTTTTATACTTCACAAATGAATAGGATTTTGAAGGTGATACATACCTCATTTAGGGTATAATAAAAACAAAAATAATAACATGTGATAGTATTTTGAATCCTCCTTGTATTATTAACATATTTCGATAACATTGTATAAATATTAACCCTAACCTAAATAATGTATTCACATGCCAATATTTATATAAATATATAATATTTTAAACAATATTATAACTTTATAACATAAAAAATTACACAATAATCAAATACTTCAACATCTCAAACATGCATGGAGATTAGTCAATGAGAAAAGTTGGTTTCAAAAAGAAACCTTAATAAAAAAGCATTGCACCAAAGACAACATCCTTCATTATCAGCCAAAAAAAGGGATACATGACTTGGAAGAGCATTTTAACGAGCAAGGAAGTGATCGAAAATAATATCGCTTGGCAGATCGAAAATAGAGGGAGTTCACAAAAAATTACAGAGTCATAGATTCATCATATTATCAGAGGCGGGATAGGAGAACTAGGTGATCAATAGTAAATCTTTGTTAGAGGGTCCTGTGAAACCTAAATGGCAACACACGTGGGATGGGAATTTCTCGATAAGGTCAGCTTACTCACAGATTCTGAATAACAAACATTCTTAGGTTCAATATTACATGGTTATTTCATTGAGAATCTAGAACTTTATATGGACGTTGAAAGTTCATTTTTAAAGTGATTATATTTCTTTGGAAACTCCTCAATAATGACATTCTTTGTAAATTTGAGTTAAAAAGGAGAATTAACACTACTAATCTAGAGTGTGCTTCATGCCAAGGAGAAGAGGACATAAATAACCTATTCTATAAGTGTGATTTGGCTAGAGTAGTGTGGTTTGGGTCGAGATTTCATCTTCGTATGAGAGATAATAATTCATTATCTATGATAGATTGGATCATACAATTGTTTGAAGCGGCTAGAGAGAGGGATCAAGTCTTGAAAGATGAGATTATGGAGTTAATAATCATTTTATGGAAATTTTGGGGTCATAAAAACAAAATTATTTTCGAAAGAATCAACCTGAATCCATTGTCATTAAGGAAGTGGAGGAGTACATCAAAATAATGAGGAAAGCTCAAATGGAATGGGTTTCATCCAACTCAAAAAGGAAAAATATTGAAGGCATGAGGGGGTGGGGCAACTATTACTCATTCTTGCATCATAATTGATTGTTGTAGGAAAAAATGAAAAATTTGAATGGGTACTTCACATTAGAGACTTGAATGGAAGGTTGGTTAAGATGCATCAAGAAAGAATACAACATGATAATGGTACAATTAGGAAATTGTTAGTGCTAAGGATTGCATTGGCCATAGCAGTTAAAATAGGTACCTCCTGCTGTACTTTTAAAATCAAGGATAGGTTATTAAAACATATCATTGGAAGGAAGATCTGTTCAATTCATTGTTCTAAAAAATTTGATGCAATCGTAAACCAACTAAAAATTTGTTTAAGATAAGTGCACCTATCAATTAATAGTATAGTTATGGTGAGCAAAGGTATCGTTCTTACGAGGACTAAAAGTATTAGTAATTACCGTCTTTCTATTATTTAACCGACAAATTAGAGTGATTGATTAAAACTAAAATGAACTAAATTAATTAACTAAGGAACACGACAAAGAACAAATCAAGAAAATAAATTATTAACAACCAAGAAGCGAGACAATACCCAAGAAATAATCCATCGAGACTTCATTTGTCATTATTAATCTATATTATGCAATTTCTTAACTTAGTATCTTGATCCGTAAAAATTCCTAAATTATGTTAATATCTCTCTTCAAGACTAAGAGCAATTGACTCTAGGTTAATTAATTGAAATTTCTTTCTAATTAAAACCCCTATTATCGCATTAACTCGATCTATGGATTTCCCTATTAGATTTTACTCTAATCCAGTAGATTTATGTCATCCTATTTCTAGGATTGCATGCAACTCCACTCAATTGCGCTAGACCTACTCTTAAATTGGGTCTATTCCTCATTTAATTTAAGCACATCGAGTATGGATTAATAGTTTAGAAATATTAAACTAAGAATTAAGCACACATAATTGAGAATAAGATCCAAGTATTTATTGTGTAGAAATAGAAATCGAATAACAAAATCCATCCTAGAGTTCATCTCCCTAGGTATTTAGAAAACTAATTCATGATAGCAAATAAAAACATCACAAAGACAATATAACCACAAGAAACAAAGAAACTCATAATAAATTTCAAAGAAATCAAAATGAGATATCCAATCTTGATGGAAATATGCTTCAGAGTCGGCTTCAATCATATTTTTCCATTTGTTTTCTTGAGTATTTTATGACGGCTTCCTCCTATTTTCTTATTTTTGTCATATATAGGTCTTAGAATGCCCCCCAAAAACCTAAAAATTGTGTTTCTCTGCTGTTTGGAGTGCAAATCACGATTTTGACACAATCTAGCACATACCCGTGTGGTAGCTTGTGTGGCTCACGCGGTCGTTTGACCAGCCCGTGTGGGAGAGTCCAGTCCGTGTGGCCTCTGCACCTTGCTTCGATCTTTCTATTTTAACTTCTTTTGCTCCCAAATACTCTCTTAAGTATAGAAACATGAATTTAAAAGATTAGGAGCATAAAATTCACCATTTTACATCGATTAATTATCTAAAAACGTATTAAGAATGAAACTAAAATATGTTATTTTTATCAAGTCCTATAAACCATTGCTAGATGATATTAACACCTTGAGAGAACTAATATAAAACACAGGTTGGTCTAACAAGGAAGATGACTGGCTAAAGTGGATGATACAGAGAGCCAAACCCGCAATCATAGTTTTGGCTTAGAAATTCTTTGCTAAAATTAATACAACAAGCTATTATCGTAAGTATTTCAGTCCATTTGTGGTAGAAAACACACATCAAAGCCCCAATTCCAACAACAATGTCCACATCATATTAAGATAGCCACCAAGGTTGATTTATTTATTTATTTCTTTTAATTTTGGTAATTTCAATTTTCAACTTCCTTGCCCAGCTGGGCTTTACTTGATTCAGTATCCAAATTAGTAAGTATTTTAATATATTAATTTTATTATTTCTACAAAAATATTATTTTTAAAGGGAAATATTTGGTATAGTAACATATTAAATTATGTTGTAAGTGTATATACTTTTTAAAAATTTAGAATTTGATCTCTATATTTTTATTTTTAAAAATTTAGTTTCACTACTTTTTATATTTTAAAATTCAGGTTCGTTAATTTTTTTTATTAATTTGAAAAAGTAAAAAGGCTAAATTTTAAAAAGTATAGGAACAAACGAATGCCTCAAATACTAACCCATTTTTAAAATACAAATTAATTACATTGTTTTAAAAAAAATTTATTAACTTAAGCATTAATTTCTTCTAAAAAACTTGAGCATTAATTTATATTCTACTTTTAAGAATATTATATTAGTAGATATATTTTCTAGATGCATGGAAATTCATTAAATTAATTATGATTTATGGAATATTTAATATAATTTTTTTATAAATAGTAAATTAACTTTTCTTAAAACATTTTGTTAACAAAAATATTATTGCATAAACATCAAAGGGGTCCATCAAATTCAGATATCAAGTTGGTTGTATTGTATCACCCACCTTTAGTTTTAATGGATAAATATCCAAGAGATCCCTAGACCATAAGGCAAGAAGTAATTTGGTCCCTTCCAAAATAAAGGAAGCAATTAGTTTATGTACTACTGGCAAGTGATCGAATAAGGCCAATTGGGGATAATAATCAGTTCCAAAATTATAAAATACTTTGAAATTCAAAAAGGTTATAATATTCAGTTCTAAAATTTTGAAAAAAAAATTAAAAATGTTTTTTTTTAATTTAAAAAATTCTTCAAATAATATTTAAAATTTTGGAATTATTTTTATTTTTAGGATAAATTACACAACAAATCACTCTAATTCTTTTTTGTCAATTTAGTCACTCTAATTAAAATAATTGCTCAAATTGGTCACTGTCGTTAAAAATTTCATTAATCCACTAATGGATTGGTGACATGACATTTCTTTTACTTTTAACTAAAGTTAGAGAGCTCTTGCAATTAGTCCAAAATACTTTCTTTTTTTTTTTTTTTTTTGCTTATTTGTAACATAAGACTAAAATTTGTAAGTTTTCTCTTTTTTCCTTCTTATTCTTGTTTGTTTATTGGTAAAAGTAATAGAGAAAAATGATTATAGTTTTGACTCTTTTAAAACAACCCAATCCCACTCTCACCCTCAACTTAACATCCTTATCGTCATTTCTCTTAGCCGCTGGTAATCACGCTCTTCTTGTGAATTCAATTTCCAAGAAATCAAGCAAATATTAACAATCTAGTAATATTTACACAAATAATTTCATCTTAGCAATAGTCAAAACTATCCTTATTTTATTCTATTACTTTTCTCCATAAACAAACAAGGAGAAGGAGGAAAAAGAGAAAACTTACAAACTTTAGTCTTATGTTGCAAATAACCAAAAAAGGTATTTTGGACTAATTTTAGAGATGTCTCTAGCTTTAGCCAGAAGTAAAAAGAAATGCCACATCAACAATTTGTTAGTGGATTAAGGGAATTTTTAACGATAGTGACCAATTCGAGCAATTATCTTAATTAGAGTGAATAAATTGACAAAACAAAATTTAAAGTGACCAAAATAGGAATAATACTATTTTAGAGTGACCTGTAGTGTAATTTTCCCTTATATAATGGTTTTTTTAATTATCAATTATGTGCATATAGATGTTTTTAACAATTGTATTCATCTTTGTTATTTTTACCAAGTCTACTTTTACATGGTTAATACCATGCATAATCATCTTTATTGCTTACATTTGAATAGTATAGGAGTTAAATTATTCTCGTTTAATTTGAAAGAGATTAAGGGCGAATTCTCCATTTTCCATTAATGTTACAGTTGAAATTGCTTTTCAAAAATATTTTTGAAAATTTTGAAAAGTGTGGTTGATGTGCTTTTTGTGACTAACTAAAAATACGATAAAGACAAGTGCACCTATCGATAAGTACACCTATCGATAAGTAGTATAGCTACGGTGAGTAAAAATATAGTATTCATAAGGACTAAAAGTATTAGTAATTACCATTTTCTTATTATTTAGCCGACAAATTGGAGTGATGGGTTTTAAGCTAAAATTACTAAACTAATTTAACTAAGAACTCAACAGAGAATGAATCAGAAAAATAATCGAAAGATAACCAATGAGAGACAATATCCAGGAAAGAATCCACCTAGACTTCATCTATTATTATGAGTCTGATTTAAACGATTTATTCACTTGGTGTCTTGATTCGTAGAAACCCCTAAATTATGCTCATATCTCTTTCGAGAGTAAGAGCAATTGACACTAGGTTGATTAATTGAAATCTCTTTCTAATTAAAATCCCTATTTGTCTCATTAACTCGA
This sequence comes from Gossypium longicalyx, assembly GCA_025698465.1. Taxonomy (NCBI): domain Eukaryota; kingdom Viridiplantae; phylum Streptophyta; class Magnoliopsida; order Malvales; family Malvaceae; genus Gossypium; species Gossypium longicalyx. The sequence continues at coordinate 92,738,708 of CM047000.1, read as the reverse complement.
TCTATGGATTCCCCTATTAGATTTTACTCTAATTCGGTAGATTTATATCGTCCCATTTTTAGGATTGCATGCAACTCTACTCAATTATACTAGATCTACTCTTAAACAAGGACTTTTGCTCCTCTGATTAAACACATTAAACATGAATTAATATCTCGAAAATATTAAAACAAGAAATGAGCACACATAACTGAGAACAAGAATCAAATATTTATCGCGTCAAATAGAATTTAAATAATAGAATTCATCAAAGGTTTCATCCTCCTTAGGTACCTAAGGAGTTCATAATTCTGAATAAAAACATCTCAAAGTCAGGGAAACCACAAGAAACAAAGAAACTCATAAAAATTTCAAAAGAAATTGAAAGGAGGTCTTCGATCTTATTGAAAATCTGCTTCGGAGTTGGCTCCAATAGTGTTCTTCGAGTTGTTTTTTTCGATATTCTCTGATGGCTCCCGCTTCTCTTCTTTTAATTTGTATTTATAGACTTTAGAATGCTCAGAAAGCTTAAAAATTGTGTTTTTTCGTGCATTTGAGATTCAAGTTATGAAATTGACACAGTCTGGCACATGATCGTGTGTCCAGCTCGTGTGGAAAGGCCTAGGCTGTGTGGCTCTTGGAAATAGCTCTATTTGTTCGATTTTGGCTCATTTTTCGTTCCTTTTGATCTCAAATGCTCTTATAAATATAGAAACATAAATTTAAAGGATTAGGAGCATCAAGTTCACCAATTTGCATAAATAATCATCTAAAAACTCATTAAAGAATGAGATTAAAATATGTTACTTTTATCATTTATCAGTGGTAGAAAAATGCCATGAAAAACATGGTTATTAAATATTATTATTTTTCATTGCCACTAAAAATTATGGTTAAAAGGTAAAATATCTATTTAAGACATGATAATAAAAAGTAAAAAATTTAGTTAAGTTATATGATATTTAAGTAATTTAATATAATGATACATGAAATATTTAAATAATAATATATATAAACTAATCTAATTTTTTCATATACCTTTTAAATAGTTCAGAGGATATTTAGATAATTTAAACTTCAAAAGCTAAAAGTACATAAATTTCGACTTTTGTGTTTGAGTGGAGAATAACTTTTTTGACACACTTTTAAATTTAACTCCAAAAACCAAGTGATGGTTTTTTTTTTTTTTTTTTTGTAATTAATGTAGTCATCAAATGCATTTCTCTCTCACATTCTAATAATATAGGGATTGAATTCTCCTCTCATTTGTAGAGAAATTTGTTAATTAATGAGATTTTATTTTAAAATTTTGAAAATACCTACCATATAAATTTATAATTTAAACATAATCATGTGGCATGTTTAAGTAATTATTATAATTACATTTTGTTAAATTAAAAAATTAAAAAGGAATTATATGAGGTGTAAACACAAATAAATTACTTACAACATTTGATGTTGGTTCCTTTTCTTGGGTTCCCACGAGCTTCAACCAACTTGGTATTGTCTTAGTTTGAAAAAAGTTAACCCAATCTTTAATCACTTTTTCTCCAATTTTAAGAAGAAAGAAAAGAAAATAACGTATTGGTTCCATTAAAGCTTGAAACTATATCATTGTCTTCATCGTAAATGATGGCTTTTTGAAAAGAGAATATCGCGAAAGATAGAAAAAGAAAGCATATACCTATACCTAATTCAAGAAGAAAAATGGTGGAAGAAGTTAAGATAAATAAAAATAAAAATAAAAATTGTGGAATTAATAAAAATGTTTGGTAGATAAGGTAATAATTAAATTCTAGTAGCCAAGTTGACTGATGAGAGAAATATAAATAAGTAACTGGTCAAGGTAATGAATGTGGTAGGGTCTAAGTATGGAAGAAATTTTTTTTAAAAAATTAAAAATTTCTAATTTTTTTATTTATTTTAAATTTATTTAAGGTTGCCAATTTGTCATTAACGTTGTTTGGTCATGGAAGCTTCTCCAGACAACTTTTTGATAGAATTCTACAAACAATTTAATCCCAAGAATACATGGAATTGTTATTAGTTTATGAGAAATTAATTTTTGAATTCTTTTGCTTTACCAAAAGATATCATAATTTAAGATTAAAATTCAAATATGTTATGCTGATTCAGAATGATAATTTGGAGATGGTCAAAACTTTATAAGATAGTGTAATGGTGGATTCAAGAATTATAGTATTCAAGAGGGTCCAACGGATTATGAGAATTGAAAGACTATGATGGATTAAGTATGTTTTTAGGAAGGTTAATCTAGTTGCTGACTATTTGGAAGACAAGCTTGTAGGTTTATAATGACGCCCTTAATAAAGTCTTAAAAATTCTACAACAAGATAAAATTGGTGGTGTTTTTGAACAATTTAATTTGAGGTAACTTTGTTATTTGTTTATCACCAAAAAAATAATCTAAATATACTAAATACTATATATACCATAAATGTAATTGCACGTTAAATTTCGATTTTGTGATAGATTGAATTATAAATGTTGGAAAAAACCTAAATATACTAAATGTAGAATGTTATAAAGGTAAATTATATGAATTACTTCATTTATATATATATATATATATATATATATATATATAATTAGTTGTATTAAACTTAAATTTATATATGTACTCAAGAAACTATCATCTCTTAAAAGCTAATTCAATCAATTACGTGATTTAAGTAATTTTACATTTCGAAATAATATAAACACCTTGGATGATAAATATTATTTTGAATTGATAATCTTACATTTTTTACAATTAATAGTAATTTCACTATCAATTTTCATTGTAAAATTTTAGGATAACCTTTACCTTTTTCTTTATTATAATTTTCATCAATTTTATCCTTTCATTTTATGATAGTTTTTATGTGTTAAGTATAAAAAAAAAAAAAAGTTATTTCATACTTTCCTAATGAAGTTTTTTAGACTCCCCAAGTAAGTTGAAAGGTGCAGTAAAGAGTAAAAGAAATAATTATATAAATAAATGCAACACTTGTAATACCCTCAATCTATTTGTGGAGTCTACAATATTTCACTGGCAATGTATCAAATAATTACCCTATTAGGTTAATATTAAGAATACTGACAATGTACTTTTTTTTAATTCTATAAACAACATTAAAAAATTAGAATGCGTGTCTTTTTTAAATATTTATTTTTAAATTTACTAAATTTTTATAAGACACTTGTCAATCCCTAACTTTACTTATAGAGTTTAAAAACTCTATAGTACACTGACAATGTTGTTTTTTAACTCCACAAACAAAGTTATAAATTTGCCACGTGTCTCATTTATTTTTATATACTATTTTTTATTTTGTTTTACTGTATCCTATATATACTTGTCATCAAACCAACCTTGCTTGTGGAATTTTTAAATTTCACCGACTGCATACTAAATATTTTTTCTAAGTATACAAATATTTTTTAAGGGTATAGTAAGATATTAAAAATAAATTTTAAAAAAAAAAGACATGTAAGATATTAAAAAAATATTTTAAAAAATAAAAGACATGTAATAATTTTTAAGGTTGTTTGTAGAATGAAAAAAGTACACTACCAATATACTAAATATTAACATTTTTTAAAATTATATAAATCCTTTAATAAAATTAATATCATATTTAATATAAATAGTATATTAATCAAATTTAAAATTGATCTAAATTACTTTTATTAAAAAGAAAATAATATGTACTAATAAATTTTAAAATTCAAATAATGGGATAAAGTTTTTTTAATTATATAAATGATATAATATATTAAATGTAATATTTATGTTTTTATAAAAAAAATGAGAATAGAAATTTTAAAGTCAAATGAAAGTTGCAGGTTATAAAAAAAAAATCTATAATAAAGACATTTTAGTAAAATTTATTTTTAAATAATTTTAAATTCTGTCAATTAAATAATAAAAAATTACGTTTTAATAAATAAACCAAATAAAATAATGTACCATTTTCAATAGTCTATCATCAAAAATAATCTTTCATTTCGTGAACCAAATATCCTAAAAAATAAACTTCGAATTATTAATTTGCATTTGTTTATTGTAGAGGTCATGGTATACAAGTAATTTTTTTATTATAATGTAAAATTCGTGTGTTTGATTTACAGAAAATGTTATTTTATATATATATATATATATATATTTGTGTGTTTATTTCATGAAAAAAAATTTGGTCAATGAAAAATGACTTATAAGTTAATGGAAAATAAACTTTTTTCTTAAAAATTGACTTACTCTTTTGAAAAACATAAATCATTTTCTAAAAAAGAACTCCTTTATGAGTAATTTTATTTTTATATAAAAATTAACTTGAATAAAGCCTAATATTATTATATTAATAATAAATTATCATATTTAATTTTAAAAATATTTAAAAATATTAAAATATTACAATAAAATATTATTAAATATGCATATTTTATTATTTATACTTAATAATATAATAAATTATTAATATAATTAATATAAATTATTATTCCAATAAATTTATTTAATATTAAAATTTTATTTTAATAATAAATCTTAACAATTATAATTTTAAAATTTAAATGATATTCTTAATATATTATTTAAAAAATATTTATATCAATATTTTAATAACAAATATACAAGACAATTTATAAATATTTAATAGTATAAAACATGAATATTTTTAATTACATAAACATGAGTATTTGTTTAAATTATGTTTAACTTTATTTATTCCTTCCAACTCTCACCCTCTACAATTTTTAATTAGGCACTATTTATTATTAAGTTTATATAAGATATTAATTATTGTAAAATAAATTTTAATAGTAAAAAAGAAATGCTACTATAATATATTGTAACACATAGTTATCTTGTGGTTTTTTCACTAAGAATAACTTTAAAAAATGATTTCATGCAAATTTGTTAAAACGAAAAATATTTTAGATAGGCCTATCCAAACATTAGAAAATATCAGTATTTTCAGAAAGTTAATCCATTTTTTAAAAATTATTTTCAGTGAAACAAACGTACTTTTCAGATTCATTTTATAATTATAGAGACTAATCTTTTCCAGATTTACAATCACCTCTCTTAACAATGTATTGCTTGTAATGTTTGATAGTATTGCTTGTAAATTTTGAGAAACAGAATCGTAGCATGCCTAGTTTCAAGCCCCAAACCGGGATTCAAAACCCATACCTACTAAAGATACCATCACTTAATTATTGAGGACATGGTTTTGTAGTTAATTTTATTGAAAAAGGGTTACAATATCCCTGGTTTCAAGCTCCAATCCCCCATGCCTACCCATTGTTTTTGACATTTAACATTTCTTAATCTCTTTCTATATGATTAAGTAGAGTATAAGAAAACCTTTTTATAGTGGCATTCCTAGTACCACTCTCACTTTACAAACATTATTTTTAGATGGCATTGCTTCCGATACGATTTTCATGCATTTAAAAGGATCATACCTCCACGTCCATGTTTATCTATAGGATACATGGTTGCTTTAAGGAAAAAAAAAATCAAAGCAAAAAAGTTATCTTTGAAAGAAGGGAACTATGAAACAGCAGGAAAGTTGTGCCATTTTACAAGTTAAAAAGTTGTTACCTGTAGAAAGCACAATTATAGAACATAATACAAGCAAGCTGAAGAGAAAACAATCCAAGTTTGGCCTACCTGTTGCTCTCTCTCCTTAAACATCAAGTCTCGAGGTCTGAGTTCCTCCTCCCTAGACTTGCTATCTAAAAAAAAAAAAAAAAAAACCAATTAATTAAGCTGTAGAAAAGGTTGCAGTTTTGATTCACTGTACAGTCTTTCCATGAATCCAGTGTACATATTCATGCATAAAAAATAGATATATACATATGCATGCATGCATGCAGGGAGTAATTAATTTGTAACAGAAGATGACAAGTTTCTTACAGTTATTACTGTGGTGGGAAGCTAGTCTCTGATCATCAACCTGTAGAAGCCTTTTCGTTTTTCATTATCATATGAAATGACTTAACTTTGTCCTCTGCAACTATCTCTCTCAATACATCATCTTCGATCTTTTCTGCTTGCCACTGAGATGGATCTTCCACGAATGCTTCGCTAAAAATCATACTGGATACCCATTCTTTCCATGTGGTCCTACGATACTTGTCCTCTTCGAGCGTGCCAGTTGCCAACAGCTGATACACATAAACAACCTTTTGCTGACCAGGCCGGAAAGCCCGTGCAATAGCCTGCTTTGTCTTGGAAGGATTCCATTCCGAATCCAATAAAATCACCCGGGATGCAGCTGTCAAACTAATGCCTTCAGCACATGCGGTAATTGAAGCGAGAAGTACCCTTGAAGCACCACCTGGTTCCTCAAACTTGTCCATCACTCTTCCTCTCTCGAATAGCTCCAAGTCTCCTGTAAGGACCAATATTTCTCTACCCTTTCGCCATCGGAAGATTCTCTCAAACATTTCCGCAAGCAAATAAATGGGGGCAATATTGTGGCAGAAGATAAGAACCTTTTCATTCTTGATGATTCGATAAACAAGGTTCAAAACAAACATCACCTTGGAACCTTTTCTAAAATCGAATTTGATCTTCTCAAGTTCCAGCAACTCTTCTGTACTGAAAAATTTAGCACTACAGTTTGAAGTCCGGACCAAACTAGGATGTATCGATGCTAGCGTTATCAAAAGCTCCAATTCCAATGGATAGCCAGTATATGTAGACATTATTTTGTGGAGTTTTACCAAAATCTCATGTTGTATGTCTGTTGAGTTCATCATTAAGGTGTAAATTTGTAAACCAGGGAGGCAGTCAAAATTGCCACCTTCGTACACGTCAATAAACCCGTTGGTGATTTTCCTCAACATGTTAAGACCTTCCATCCTCTCTTCTCCGACGCTAGCATCGATCTTCCTGGCAATTTTGTCTAGGAAGAGTTTTCTTGCTCGGTTTTCTAACAAATTGCGAGCTTTGTCGAACCGCTTCTTTCTCTTGTATTTAGGGTCTAATCGCCGCAAAACTTCAAACACGAATTTTGGTCTTGCGAGGCACAGGGTGTTAAAATATTCACAGAAGTTGTTCTGAAACAATGTACCTGAAAGCAATATCCTCAGATCTGTCTCAACTTTCATCAAAACCTTTCTCAATCTCGATTTAGTACTTCTAGGGTTGTGCCCTTCGTCCAATACCAGGAGCCCCGGACTTTCACGCAGAACCTTAGCCATAAATTTTCTGTGCTCAAACTTCGAATCTTCTCGCATTAACGTCAAGAACGAAGTGTAGCCCATGACGAGAACACTTGGTTGAGCATGCCACTTTTGTATTTTATCTAGACAATCCAAAACATGCATAACATCTTGACTAGGTCTCGGAACTCCATGAAACTTCACTGCATTCTTCTTGAAGACTCTATAACTTCTACGGCCATGAATTAAATGAACGGGCACAGGGATTTCCCACTTGATAAATTCCTTGTACCAAGTATATAGAGTTGTCTTTGGAGCAAGGACCAAAGGCCGCTTTCCTGGGAATAACTTCAAGTAGCTAGCAAGAAATGCAATAATGAGAAAAGTTTTCCCAGATCCCGGTGAATGAGAAACTACACAACCACCTGTTTTTTTCGATGATGGTTCCATTAGTGCAGGTATCAAAGAACCCGCGATATTTAGCCATAGGAATTCAAAGGCCCGTTTCTGGTGGAAATGCAACTTCTTCCTAAGTTCAGGGATTAGTGCCCATACATTGTCACTTTCTTCAGATAATCGTGCCTGTATAGTAGTGTAATCACAGAAAAGATTCAGGCCCTCTTCTCCGTCTGCTTTATTCTCTGTCTCATCTCGGTAGCACGAATTACCATCTGCTACCCAGGTTTTATGTTCCAGCTAGAAAAATGGAGAACAATTTAATCACACATCTAGTAGAGCAATATAAATTAATAGATCGCCACAGTCCGATAAACTGAGCAAAAAGGAGACAACGGTCTAAAGTTAAGCGAGCAGGAAAACTAGTTCCCCAAGTAAGCTTATAAAAGATGGCAACAAAGATGGTACATCCAAATATTGGCAAACCATCCATGTGGCCAACACCAACACCAACACCGGCACAACCACATATTTGACAATTATGAGAAAGAAAAAACAAAAAAAATGTGGCAATGCAATGTGATATGATGTTGTCGGCGCTTATAGGGGACAAACAACATTAAAAAAGAAAAAAGCAGTAACTGGAAAAGCTTGCAGTCTTGAGTTTCGGACTTACGAATGGTGCAGAAACATGTTTTATTTCAGTGCTAACAAAGCCACAGATACGACATAGAACCCCGACTTCATCATCCAATTTGAATTCATGCTGACAATTTTCATTAGCTTTCCGGAGAGACTCAGCAGATACTCTAGCCTGAAAATCATTTAAATAAATTAACCATGGAGAAGAGAAACTTAACTGGGAAACAAAATTTCCTCATTTGGTATAAAGGTATAAATGCATCAACAACAATTAAACCTACATACTTCAGGTTGGGGTGGGGCGAAAGGGTGTTTATATAAATTTCAGTTACTCTTACCTCATCGTCATCAAAGTATGATGATGCCATACATATTTCCATTTCTCTCCACAGCATTTCAGTTTCAGACATTTCTTCCTCCTCCTCAACTGGTGGTTCTTCTGGTTCTGTTTTCCTATTCATTTCCGTGGACGTTGCTTCCTTAAACTGATTCCACCGGTCAATGATGTGTGACTCATCTTTTACCGATGTAGAATCGATGTTCTTCATATATGAATTTATAAGTTTATTGTATGCACCTGCACTCAGAGTTGTCTTTTTGTAAGTTTTCAGTTCATCAAAATCTTCCATTCGTGTTTGAGAAGACCTATAACTTTTACTCTGTGCTTTCGTTGGTTGAGGTCTTCCCTTCCACCCAGTTCCATAATCTAGATACTCTAAAGCAGGAATTTTCTTCTTCTTGTTCGCAGTGTAGCGTTTCATATTATAATAATGCAAAGAGAGTTGTTCAATCTCTTCTGATAAATTCGTCGGAGTTCTCTGCATATGACAGTTTCCAAAGGCTGGATCACCTGTTTCCGAAGACACAGGAACAATAGCAAGAGTATTTTCATCTTTCCTTGGATTTTTCACACTTGGTCTCCTGGGATATTTCACACCTGATCTGCTCGGATTTCCCACACTTGGTTTCCTCGGAGTCGTCACATCTGATTTTACCTCCTTCGATACATTCTTACTTTTGGACATGGTATCTCTTTTTTCAGACAGGGTAAGCTCTTCCGTTGGACTTGCATTGATGCATAACAAGTGTGATAGCGGCATGTTCATATCGGCTTCTTGTTCCTCTCCCTCTTCTCTCCAGTTGCTAGTTCTACAAGCAGCTGTAAGATGCCAGCTAGTATCTGTCCCTCCAGGATGATCACAACCAACAAAACGCTCAGGTTGTACAAACCTGCGTTTAGAGCGTCGCAAGTTCATAGCATCATAAACTGGCCATTGATTGGTTTCATCAACACTATAAACTGCGTCAGTTTCATTATTTCCAAGGGGGTCAAATTGGACCACATTGGATACCGAAATACCATTCTCCGATTTGATATTTACAGCATGGAAATAATTATTATATTTTAAGGGACTGTCATCATCTTGATCCAGAATTTGATAGACAATCTTGTTCTGCACCGATCTCACATCGAATGCAATCTGCTTCAAAACAGATGTAACAAGCAGCCATGATATATCAGATGAGAATTTCCCTAAAAATATCTTAGTTCGTTTCAATGTCGAGCAGTCCTCAGAGAAATTCCACCTATAGTGCTGATCCTCACATGCATTCTTTTCAAGCTTTTGGAGGATACAAATATCATTGATTCCTATTACTTCAGTCTCTTTGCTAAGAGTTCCTTTCTCAGAACCGAGAGGAGCACGGTTATCATACAAGTTTATGTAAAACTGGCACGAGCATTCAGAATCATGAGGCTTCCTCTCAATGGAACTTATTTTAGCATCAACCCACACCTAAACATAAACAGAACCGTTAGATCAAAACTGAATGCCGAAATCACAACTTTCAATAGGAATCATCTATGTCAGAAAAAGCTAAGTAAAGCATTAAATGATAGTTCTTTTAGCAAGAAATTAGAATTAAAATATTTGGATAACCACACGACCTAGCAGCATTCAATTTTGCCCACAGTGAGCCTCTTATAGTTAATTTGTGAAGGGCAATTAATTTACTTCGTTGTCCGACATTATACCAGTGAGCTTGGCAAGGGATGAGAAATAGAGAATAGAGTTATGTTGGTCCGACTCTTCATTTTTCTTTAAGTACTCTGGACATAGGTACGGGGATATGATCCTCCAAGGATTCCCCAAATATATACCTGTGTCAGACATAACAATGCCCGACACTCACAACAGAGTTCGAGTCATGTAGGAATTCCAAATGAAAGATATCAGCAAAAGCTGCAATATTTAAATGAATTAATAAATTTTCAAATTAGGATGCTAGGATTGCTCAGTCTAAGAAAGCATAGCTTACAGGCTCCGGAGTCTCTTCATCTAGACTTTCTGTCTCCTGAGGACGAGAAAGGATGCATATATCAATACCAGGCCTCAAAAAGCAAGTGCAATCGGGCAAAGTTGCCTTCCGAGACTTAACACGTAAATCAGAGAAGGGTTTCTTCTCAATCAGATATTGACCATCTGTCAGATGCAAAGTCATGAATCCATTCTTAATTCTTATGAGTTCCACAGCTTGCCATGAGTCTTGGACGAAGACCTCGAAAGCTGATACACGAGAAATCAGTAGGGTAATACAAAACCAAAGAAATGGAGAGACATAACACTACTGTTATCCAAGTTACATGATAAACTACTAGGAAACTACACAAGCAGTCGGATTCCCATTCGAAAAGACAAAATAAATACACCGAAAGTGCAGATTGTTAGGAGGTAATAATGCTTACGATATTCATCAAACGGATGCTCGGAATGATATAAATGCCTTTTCCTCATTGTGTTATATGTTCTGCAGTAAAAATGAATATATCAGAATCATATATATCTGCAAAGCTTGAAAAAAAAGCAGCAATTTTCAAGTTCTGGAAATCAAATTCATGGTTATATGGAAAAGAAGGGTAAAAGTACATTAATTGAATATGTAATCTAACAAACATCAGTGTCCAGGTTTAAGAATGACATAAAATTCAGTAAAACTATTAACAGTATCCAGTAAATATCCTACTTTACCTGAAAAATTGCAGGATTAATCATATATTTCCGAATAAAGAAAAAATCCTATACAATTATCACGGACAAGGAAAGGGGAGGGTAAAAAATTGCAAAAGAAAGATCAGACTTTACCATAAAAAAACAGGATATAATTTGACAGAATATGACCACCCATTTCATGCAATGATCAGCAGAGAAAACAAAAGAAATAAAATTATAACATAGCTGAAAAAGATGAAGATCAATGAAAGAAAACCATATGATTATAATCTAAAAAACCAGAAATGAAAGGGGAAAAAGAAGTCTTTACTTAACATTTACCTGAAAACTGAATCTGGGTATTAAACAAAATCAGATTCCGGAGAGACAACCATTAACACTGAATGAAGTGAAGAAATGAGTGAGTGACTGAAACAAAGGAAGAGAAAAGGGAAGAAAAAAAGGTGAAAAGATAGACAAGGACAGTGGGGGCGAGGAGTTCTATAAATAAAATATGTCTGAGAATCTTGGGTTTTGGGTTGATGACTTTATGTTGCAATTTGCATGACTCAAAAGTTAAGAAGTGGCCCCTGCTGTTGCAGGCAAGGGATGGCAAGCTAAGTAAATAAGAGAAACAAGAAAAGGGTAGTGATGGGAAGGTGTGTTTGTGAATGAACGGCGGTGATTAATGATCATTGGTAGTTGAGTTTTGCAGAATATAGGGGCCACCAAAAACTGCTGGATTTTGCTGATAATAAAAATGAGATTATTTATTTATTTATATATATATTTTTTCAGGGTAGGTTAGAAGCACGTGTAAGATGAACAAATAAAAAAAACAGCAGGGATGGAGTTTATATGGAAATCTATTTACTTCATTACCAAAAAGATAAAGCCCCACTTTTTTCTTTTGGCTTTCATCTCTCTCTTTTGGGATTGGTTCAGTCACTCTGTTTCATTCATCACCTTGGGTTTTAAACTTTTTAGCCATTGATACTGATTCTCAGGGAGAAAAAGAAAACTTTTGACTTTTTTTGTTGCTTGTTTTAGGGTGTTTTGAGGTTTAGGGTTTTATTAAACTGCAAATGATGCAGAATTGCATGCAACTGCAAGTTTAACTTTTCATAGTGTGGTTATTAGATGTAATGAATGTTATTAAGGTAAATTATTATTACTAGAGACAACTCTAATTATTATAAAATGGCATATTTAATTGGATGGTTCCTTAATTTGAAACATTTGCTCAATGATTAATGAATTATCTTTTTGTTAAAGAGTAGCGATTTCGAATCTTATTTTTCTCACTTCCAAGATCACCTATTTGTGTAGTTTCACCTTTTTTCTGCTATCTTTTTGGTAATAAAAATTTTTTTTTTTTTTTTTTTTTACTTGTATCCAAAAATTGAGATGCCCTAATATTAACTTTTTTTTATACACACATTTATATAGTTTATAAACCGGTAACCGTCTTTTGCTTATAGTTTCTTTACGCGTTTTCAAATGAAGAATCAGTTTTTTCCGTTTTTGTTTTTGGGTTTTCATCAACTTTCCGCTCATGGAAGAAACGTTTTTTCATGACGGTTTTATCTGCTTTTATGGCACGGTTATGTCTGCTTATATAGCATGGTAGTTTGGATTTCTGTTTAATTTTTTTCGTTTCCAAGCGTATGGGAGAAAGAAGGTAAAGTCGTGGTTCGGCGATTTATTGAGTGGTTATGGTGGCGGTTTTGGAAAAATTGTCCATAGAGAGTGGGGAAGTTGACAAGTGGTATATCAATTTCGACGAGGGAGAGGAGTAAATCGGGTGAGGGGCAAGTAGGCGAGAGGTAGCGGCGGAAAACAGGGGATGGGCTATAGGAGAAGCATTGCCGTTAAGCGCCATGGTGGGTTGGGTGAACTTCCAATCGTCAAGGATGTTGCTATTGGATCGAGGAGTGGACACGGACTGGATGCTATCGTTTAGTAGCAAAATGAAGGCAGATTGGGGGTGAACAGATGGTCGTAGATCTTTCTGAAGTCGGGGTCTCTCATCATTCATTTGTCACCAGAAACGTATGGTATCAAGAGAGCTAAATATGTATGAAAGTAAAAATGTCGGTTTGCACGAGGGGCAACTCAAATAGCAGCTGGATACGCATTGATCTTCCTTTCGACAGGATGCTAGCCAGTGAAGGGGATCCCGATCATTATCTTCTTGTAGAAGACGAACGACGAAAAATGTCTACGGAGGTGGTGTGAAGGATGGGTCAAGTCTGAGGGTGATGATGATGGGAGACAGAGGATCGGAATAGGTCTCAATGGTCAGGGTGCTTGCCATTTGCTTGTTTACTGCCAGATGCTTCTGTCACCGTTTGCAACTAACAATGACTGTGGAGCTTTACAATTTTTTGATATTATGATTTTTAGTTGAAGAAAGTTGAATTGGAATTGGAATCTATACTTTTCATTTTATGTTTTTTTTTTCTTAACTCCTAAGGTTTATATTTGATTTAACTGTTTTTTACACAAAATTATTGTATTGCTTCAATAAAGAAGTCCGTACTTCGTTTCAGAAAATAATTAGATTTTGGTAACACTTTAGATTATTGACTTAGTAAACACTATCGAAAACACAAGTACAATAAGAATTAAAGATTCGAAATTTATCATTAGAAGTTTCTCTGTAATAAAGAAAAGGAATAGAACAAAGCTATCCAATGAAACAGAGGATTAAAATAGTTTCCCAAATGCAGGGAAGAATTGGTATGCTACAATACTATGAAAATGATTAAGAAAAATACTAATAACAAAAAAATGGTAATGGAATCACCCTTGTTATTGGGCTTATGAATTTCATTGACTACGGCCTGATAACTGATGAACTCTCTTAACATATGGGCAAATCTGGCGGCGGCGGTTGGATGGTCTGCAATTCACCAACTCCATTTTCGACAAGGAAAGCCATTGCCAAACCCCAATTGATATGAACATCCAGGTGACAGTGCATGATCCACACCCCTATTAACAAAAATCAAAATGAATGGTTATTTCATAAACGAAAAAGTAGTAGTAATTGAAATGATGAAGAAGAGTGTTTACCTGGATTATCAGCGACGAATCTAATGACTGCCCATCCATTCACAGGCACTCCAACAGTGTTCCTCATAGGTGGATCAACAAGGTTGAATTTAGAAGTATCCTTTTTAGGATCGAAGTTCCCGAAACCTTGTGCAATGATATAGAAATCGTATCCATGAAGATGAATTGGATGATTCTCAGGTGTCACTATGCTTGTGTCTTGGAGCACAATTTGTACCCTTGAACCATACTTCAATTTGTACAACTTGGTTCCCGGAACAGGTTGAAAGAGCGATCGGCTCACGTTTCCGGTGTAGTCAAATTTCAATGGAGGGTTTGCTGGGAAATCTGTGGTGAAAACGCCTGGAATTCCTTGTTGGTGAGCTTGCAACAGAGAGAAGTTCCGTGGGAGCACGAACGAGACATTGTTCATGCTCGCTGTGAAACGTGTACCGTTGGGTCCTTGGCAACGACGTTTTCGGAAATTGGGTGGGCAGTTGTTGAGCCCGAGGCCGATTGTGAAGAACAGGCTTTCATCTATATCGGTTGGGACATCGGCTTTTCCTCGACTTCTAAAGCTTTGGCTGAAGGCCGTGACAGTGTTGGTGTCATTGTAGGCTGGTAAAGAAGGCATGATTGGAGTGGGTGCATTGCATTTTTTGGCAGCGCAAGAGGCAGACTTGTATTCGAGAATGGCGGTGGTGGTCGTGTTGTCAAATGGTGCGTTTTGTGCGCTTTGGTAGGCTCGAGCTGCCATGTAATATCGAGATGGTGGCTGATCACCTCGGATAAGAACATCAGTGGTTTGGCCGGGGCCTAACATGAGGACGGAAGTGGTGAAGGGTTTGGTATAGGAAGCATCAGCTCCAACAACAGTGAGCTTATGGTTGGCTACTTTGAAGAAAAGCGGCTGGTTCAAGGCGGCATTGATCAATCTGAGGAGATTCGTCTCCCCGGAGTCGATGGGAACTATTGTAGTCTCTGCAAAAAAGAAAACATTAGTTAATAACATCGGCTTTGTCACCCGAATGTGCGGTACGAATTCAATTGGTTCGGAGCAAATTACCTTTGGAGGAGCATTTGTAGAGATCACCAGGTTGAGCATTGATGGTATATGCATCAGAGACATTTGGAGCTGCCCCTGTTCTTGTTGCTTCCCTCACCACATCAATGGGATTTGTATCCCACCATTCACCTAATCATAATCATATTCATCAACATAACATTTCATTTTGATCATCATAATCATTTGTACTCGTAACCGAAAAGGATTCTTTACCGAGAAGAATCGGTGTTTCTCGTTTCGGCTTAGGGAAAGGGTAGGATTTGCCTTCTCTGGGACGAATGATGAGAGCTCCATAAACAGTGGCTCTTAGCCATGAACTGTGAGCATGCCACCACAATGTTCCTTCTTGTCCTTGAACTGTAAACCTGTAAGTGTAACTTCCTCCCGATCTAATCGGACACTGAGTCACGAATTCCGGTCCATCTGCCCATCCGGTTCTCATTTGCCGCACACCATGCCTGTATATAAAAGTGATTAGGGTAATTCAAACGTGCAAATGACAACTAGAAATGAATGAAAGCTGATGACATGCGTGCATGGCATGCATGCATGCGTGCATGAATGAATTTGCAGTTATTAAATTACCAGTGGATGGTGACATTATATCGGGCTTTGTTGACAACTTGAACTTCAAGGGTGTCGCCATTCTTGATCTCCAAGGTAGGTCCAGGAAACATGCCATTAACAGTGATGGTGTTGTGAGTCTTGCACAGCCTCTTCACTTTTGTTGCTTGAATCTGTTTCATTCACCAACCAACATCAAGTTTATTATTTAAATGTCTAATGAAAACCAATTTATCAGAAATATATATATATCTTAAAAGAAAGAAGTAAAAGGACATACAACAAATCGATGTCGTTGAACTTCTGCATTTGCAGACAATGAAAGGAAAATGACAAGGAAAATGAAGGAAAACTTGTTGAAAATCCCCATTTAATCAAAGCTTAGATAGCAAAAAGCTTTGCTTGAGAAGTGATATGAGACAGAGCTAGAGAAAAGGGGTTTTATAGGAAAGATAAGAGTTGTTGTTTAGAGGTTGTCAGATTAGGTTTTGATTGGGCTAAAATGGTGATTTTTTCACTTAGTTCAAACCTGCAACAGAGTTGTTGCACCCACTAGCCCATTAATACTGAATTATGTCTTCAATGCTTGCTTCACAAGAATTTTCTTTTTCTTTTTTCTCTTTCTAGACCAACAAATTTTCTTATAATTCCTTTTAATTCTTCTATTCTTTGTTTAAATCAGTTAGATGATAAACTCTTCCTTTGAAAATTAATCATACTACATGTAGTAGTCTTGATTTATACTTCAAAGTAATTAGATTGAAGATAAATTAACCAAGTCAACACTATTTTTTTAGAACTAAATTAACTATTGCCCTTTTGATTTGCATTTTTTACCCTAAAATAATTCAAGTTTCCAATAATTTGAATCTAAATTGATATTTTTTAATATATATTTGTATATATATATATTAAAGGTACAAAAGATAATTAGTTTCTTGAGTTATTCAAGTCAAGTTTATTTTAGGATACTATGATTTTAGGGTTGGTCAAAGTTTGAAGTAAAGCTTATTTTTTACCAAGTAAACGAGTTTAATACAGCCTAATTGAGCTAGTTTGAGTAGTTTAACTTTTATCTCGAACCAAATTCAAAGTTAAAATTAAAAATTAAATCACACTTTAAACCTTGAATTTCAAATTGAGTTCATTTATGTTGGAATCTAAAATTATTATTTGCTCAAAAAGAGTAAGTTGAATGGAAGTGTCTCATTATAGTAGTCACGATGACTTGACATTGTAAAAACTGTGTAAATAAAATAACAAAGAACACTAATGTTTGTTTACATAGTTTGATTTTTCTACATCTGTGGAATCTAATTCAATGAGTAATTCCACTATCTTTAATTCAAAATATAACAAGTGAATCATACTCTATTACTGTCCAAGTATAAAAATCACACCATTGTATCTAAAGACAAATACTCACCTCTAAATTCTCTCATCAATTATAAATATTAGAGGTTTACTCTTCAATTACACTTACATAATAAGTTCCTTAATGAACAAGCAAATTGCTCTTAGAATACTCTAATACAAAACCTATACAATGATTGAATATAAAGCAACCTTTAAAAAACAACAATTACAAAATAACAAAAATAATATACTAATAAAATCCAATAAATCGTGAATTAATGAAAATTCAATTTTCTTGATAATCCATAATACAATCTTGAACGATTTTCCATAAAAAAAAAATTATAATTATTCAATCCCATCATCACACTTCCATATCTCAAAAATATCATCATAATTAATTAAATTTTAGAAATAAATAGTAATGAATGCAACACCAAATCTTGACTCAACAATTTCGATGAACTCAACTCTATCATATTATCATAATAAATTCCGTAAAATGGCTAACCTACTTAAATACAATTTTCATTCAACGACAGCCCCATAAAAATGTAAATGGAAGATATATAGTCGAGACGTGAGAGATGAAGCAAAATCTATTGAAAGGAACTTAGTTTAGGTTAACTGTAGACTTAAAATGTAAAAGATTTGAATGTATTTTTCAAAGAAAAGACAGGCTGAAAAGAAAATAAACAAGTAAATAAGTCCACTCTTGTTAGGTGGGAATTATTATTAAAATAAAGAGATTTTGATTGAGTCTAACAACTGATTTCTTAACGACATGTCGGGTGGGTAATTCAACCAGTCATATGGAATTAGTTAGATTGTCTTAAAAACAGTTAAGAGAAGATCCATGTAAGAAATACTGTTCTGTCATGTTTGCTGAACTAGAAAAGTTAGATTGTAGTCTTATTACCTCACGTTTTCATTTAAATTTGTATTCCTCATATTAACACTCCCAACTGTGTTTTTTCTTTGTCCAATGATCAATCTTTTATAGATTAAAATTGCCATATGCTTGTCTTTTTTTTTTTTTTCTTGTTATAATATATGTATGTAAGAAAATTCCAAAAAATTGGTTTTCATATAATTTAGACATTTTACTAAAAATAAAGTTATCGGAATTCCAAAATGGACGGATTTATTTAATTTCATTAGCGTGAATTTAAATTCTAACATATATTTAAAATATTGATTAAGCTGTTTTCGTTGAAATGATTGGATTAAAATTTCTGTATTGAAAAAATAAGGATTAATTTAAATATATTGAAGTTATATTTAAATTTAATTTCACCACTAGGTTGTAGTTTTTTTATTTTATTCTGTTGGTGTTGGTGTATGTTATAAATTAATAAAAATCAAGCCTTGTGTTATTGGTTTTTTTTTTTTTTGAGAAAATGTCTTGCGAAAGAAGAAAAAATGATTTAACTTCAAGGACTAGGTTTGTTAATTGGTTCATATGGCATGAATGGCAGCAACTGAGAAACAACAAACAAAGGCCAAAAACAAGCTTAACTGACAACGGTTGGTCTCTTCTATTACAAGCATTCGGCTCTAACATGAATTTGAGGATGAACACTTTTGACGAACGAGTCAAATATCAAAATTTAGAGTAGAATCATTTTAATCATATTCTTCTTTCAAAATTTTGTTTGTGATTGATAAGATTTTAATCTCTAACCTTGTTGAAAATCATATTGTTTATCCAATTAAATAATTTTAATATATTATTATTTAAGTTCTTAATTAAATTGGTGTCACGAGTTAATTGAGTACTAACTCGGTAATGAAAATTATGAAAATGTCCTTATATAATTTAAAAATATTATATTATTTGAGGGTATATTAATATTTTTATTTAAAAAAATAAAAAAGAAATGTATATGGTAAGATTTGAACCCATGGTAATTGCAATAGTAAAACTTCAAATTTGCAATTTAATCAAAATTTTGTTTTGATATTTTATACAATTTTATTTTAATATGCATATTTTATTACCTCGTATATATCTATACTATTATTTAAGCTCTTGACTATATTGATGTCACAAGCCAACTGGACACTAACTCGGTTAAGAAAATTTCAAAAATATCCTTCCGTAATTCAAATAAATTATACTATTCGAGGTTATTTTGTTCTTTTTATTTCTAAAAAACAAATAAAAAATTTACATGTGATTGGACTTGACCATAAACCCTAAACCCTAAACCCTAAACCCTAAACATTAAATCTAACACTAACTTAAAGCTTTATTTTAACATAATATTTACATTATTAATTAATTTCAAACCATGCAATTTATTATTTATTGTATATTATTTTCAAACACACTTTTGATGCCCAACCCACGTATTGGATAAAGATGTGATGAAGTTGGACTCACGGACAGAATTTCGCATGTTTGTAGGATATCCAGAGGGAACAAAGAGTGGTTTGTTTTATAATCTGAAAGAGTTTTGCACATGCTACTTTCCTTGAAAAAAGTTACATGAATGACTTCAAACCTCTGAGAAAAGAAGTGCTCGAGGAACTAATTCCATTATCACTGTTGATCCGCGGAGTTTAGATTTTTTCTTACGACACAATAACATCAAAAACTAATAAAAGAAAAATCGAGTACGACCTTAGAGACATTCGACCAAAATAGAGAAATATCAATGGTAAATACGACACTAGATCTTGACAAAAATCAGCACTTACGCTCTTCCAATTTCTAAATTCAAGATGGCAAACGAGACGAGATCGAATACATACTTAAATGACAAGATTAGAAGCTGATTGTAACAACAACAAAAAAATAAGGGAAGAAAACAACAAAAACGATGTGACAATGACAAAAATTAACAACAACAAAAAGAGAGAGGAAGAGGCTACAATGGGCGGCAAAGTGAAGAAAATAGCGAAAAAAGGCTGGAAAATGATAGCAAAGAGGCAACTAAAATAAGGAAAAATAATGAAGAAAAATGTGACAACAATTGTAAAAATGGAGGAGCAATGAGTGGCACAACAAAGAAGCTAAAAGAGTGAGCTGATAGATGTAATGAATATCAGCAATAATGGTAAAAGAATGAAAAAAATGGAAAGAAAAAAAAAGGTGAGGGAAAAAGTAAGGGACGATAATGAGAGAGTGAAAATGAATAAAAGAAGGCTGAAACTTAGCATATATAATAGGTCAAAGAGGCTTGAATGACAACTAGGTTTTAAGAAGAAAAAATAAGCTGGAAAAAAAAGCATGCAAGGGAAATGAATTAAACTTGGGTCTCAAAGACAATTTCACTAGCTCTTTACCACTAAGCCAATTACTCAATATTTGATATATATATGCAAACATAAGCTTAAAAGTCAAGGAATGACAACTCTCAATTCACTAACCCAATTTTTTCTAACCCGATTTTTAGGATGTAACATTGTCACTCCTTTTTACTACTACACCACTTCGTTGTCGTACACCCTTGTTGCCACACCTACCATCGCTGTTCTCTTCCACCACCAAATAGGTGCCACTCCTTCACCAAAACCCTAGCTGCACATTGCCAACCCTCTTACCTCCTCTATCGTTGGTCAAATCCATCCTAAACAAAGTTGCCACTCCTTGCCACCGTACCACCATCATCACCGGCATCACCACCATCCCCGACCACCATCATTGCCACCACCATTGTCGAACACCCCTTTTGATTAAATCCCACCTGTTTTCCACAAATCCTGAGCTTGCACACCAATTGTTCACATAATGTCTCATAAGAGAAAGAGTTCTACATGTTAACCCAATGATTTCCAAAATCGATTCCATACCGAAGAAGCAAGAGAAAGGTTTGAATCCCTATTCAAGGATCAACCGATGCTCTTAGACAAAGGGTTTAACATGATGAATATTGATTGTACTACAATGCTGCCAATTATGTAACGCCCCAAATTTTTTAGGTCTGCTTCTGTAAAATTTTGACACAAATATGTATCTACTTCAGTGGTTAAGGGTTCTGGGTGTGTGTGCGAGGTCTTGGGTTCAAGCCTTACCTTTAGCAATTTTTGTTATTTTTGGAATTAAGCCTTATCTCTATTCAGTAGGCTTATATTAAATTGTCTACACATCCATATCAGAATAAGCCTGTTGGTTTGAGTAGTAAGGAGTCAGGGTGTTGGTGGTCCTATGTTTGAATCCCTTCGGTAGCGAGGATCTTTTATTTTTGCACTGTTTTCTGAGAGAGTTCTGGTTGAGTTGAAATTCTGAGGGAGTTATTTGTAGTGGGGTAATGGAGTGAATTAAGGGATTTTGGAAATATCTAATTAGTTTTATTTCTTTATTTTCTTTCCAAAAGTTAACGTCGTTTTCTCTGTGCTTCTTCTTCTTTTCTTTTCCTTCTTCCCTTCCAACGTCTCGATTCTTTCCTTGGCCGTGGTAATTTTGTGGTGTGTTGTTTCGTTGTCATCGTACGTTTTGGTAAGTCAGTTTTCGTTGACTGCTAGTTTTGGTTTTGTTAAAGTTTATTCAAATAGGGGAGTTTCTTCTTAATGGGGGTTTTTGAAAGAATAGTAATTCATTAAGAACGTTATGTGCAGGAATTGTCGGGGAACCTTGCGTTAGAGCTCCGACGGTTTAGAACGTGTTAGTAGTGGTTGTCGTTGGCGGCAGATGAGTTTTGTATCGATTTCCCTGTTATTGAATTTGTTAGTAGATCCACTAATCATTGATGGGTGCTCTGTTTTTAGGCTTTTGGAGGCTCGGGAGTATTTTTGCTACGAAACAGTACCAGGTATGTACATGAAACTCAAAAAAAGGGATTCAGCGAAAGCTGAATTTGAAATCTGTCGACACCATATTAGCATGTGATCAGCCATGTGGTAGGCTGTGTGCGAGAACACGACCATGTGGTCGATGAAGATAGGGCTATGTACAGCACATGGCTGTGTGGTGGCTGGAGTATGGCCGTGTGGGCTACACGAGCTAAACCAAAATGGGCGTGTGGGTTACACGGGTAGTCCATATGGGCGTGTGGTTTTCTAGGTCAGGCCGTGTGATCCACAAGGGCAAGGCCAAATTGGGCGTGTGGGCCACACGGGCGTGTGGGCCACACGGGCGTGTGGGCCTACACGAGTATGTGGGCCCATTTATCTGAGTTTTTCCCTATGGTTGAACGGGTTGTCCCAAACAACTATGGGCCTATTGCAAGACCGATAAAGGCTAAATAAACCCTAAACTGTATGACCTGACTATTTGTTATTCTAATCTGATTAGGATATTGATGTATGCCTACTTGCGCTATTATCTGAATATCTGTTATCTATATATGCTTATATGTAAGCATCTGAGCATGTTAGTCTGTTCATCTGAATTTTTATATTTCTGTATCTGATATTGGGGATGAGATGATGTTTATTGGAGGAAGTGTTTTAAAAGGCAATTTGTGCCTATTATCTGGTAGCATAGCTGTATTATATCTATTATGTGCAGCATTGGTACTATATGGTGTGTAGGGCTAGGTGGGTGTTTTTAACCCCACATGATGTGTAGGGATGGTCGGAGATGGTGTGTAAAGGATGAGGGTAGGATTTTTTATTTCTGATTCTGATTTACACATCTGTATCGTTATCTGAAATGGGCGTGGGCCCTAATTTGTATCTGTCTGATGTTTGATAATCTGTATGTTTGCATGTCTAATTTTGCTGGGTTACACACTGAGTTTATGTAAACTTACCCCTTTTCTGTTTGTTCTGTACAGGTAATCCACAGAGTTAGGTGGATCAATGCAGTGGAGGCCTCGATGGTGACCACTCGCTATTACTGTTTTATTTTGTTTTGTGGTTTTATTTAAGCTTTGGTATTACGATTTGAGAGGTTGTATCTGAGACTCTCTGGACTCTTTTAAACTGTTTGGCTTTGGTTTTGGGTTTTTGGATTTAACTTACTTATTTCTATGATGGATTTACCTAAAACATGAATTTCCAAAAAAAATGCGAAATGTTTTCCTTAAACACGATGATTTTCCTAAGCTTCCGCTAAAGTGATACGACTTAAGGCAAGTCGACTAATTGAATATAATTTTTTTAAAAAATAAATGAAAGCAATTAAGGGTTTATAAGCTTAAGGTTTTTATCAAGTTAGCTCCGTTTTCAAAATCTCTATCATGTGACATCGCTAGATTCAGTCATAACATCTAAGCCGAGTTTGGGGTGTTACATTTTATTTAAAAGACAATGTACGAGCTAAAATAAAACTTATTTTGTAATGTGAGACCACTTTCAGAAGCAGAATTAGTTATAGAATTCTATGCAAACTTGACCTCATCTATTGCAATAGAAATCTATGTTCGAGGCAAAAAGGTATCTCTCGCCCCAAAAGTTATTAATGATCTATTTGAATCACCAAACATCGAAGATGACTATTTTGCTATGTTAGAAAACGTTTATTAAGATATTCTTAGAGAATTTCTGCGGGAAGTTTTGAAGTTTATTCAATTTAGCCCATATTTTATGATTTAGTCCCTAAACCCAAAATTCAACTACCCAACATTTTCATCAACCAACCACCTTAGATTTAGCTACTCCTACTCATATCTAAACATACAAACAAAAAATAATCAAGCAAAGAAAGCATTAATTTAAACTTAACTAAAGGTGAATACAAATCCAAACTTTCTTGCAAAACCTAGGATAGTTTCTTGCAAGAACAATAAACGAAAATGCTAAAGAAATGATTTTAACAAAAGAAATTAAAGAAAACTAAATAGCATTAAAGTGAGATTGAAATATAACTATAAGAAAGTTTAAAGTGTTACTAAACAAATAACACCTAACTACAATAAAAACTAAACTAACTAAGAAAATACAAGGAAAACAAAGAAACAAATAGATAATTAAAACCCTAAACTATGAAGAAGAAAACTACCTTAAACCTAAACTAAAAAATAGAGAGAAACCTTAAACCACTACTTTTTAACCTAAACTACAACCTCATTTTTCTTCAGCCAATTTTTGGCTTTTAAAGCTGATTTTGATTGGTGCTTCGGGTGGACAAAGACTACCTCTGATGTCATTTTTTGTCCTCGCTCGACAGGGGTATCGTGAGATCGCCGACAGTTTACTTAGGGGTGTCTTTGATGGTTGATGTTGTGATGCCCAAGGATGGGTATCGCGACACCACTGTATGTGGCTCTCATTCCTCTTCATTTCAAGTTGTTGAAGGTGTTGTGATATTCGTACTCTGATGTTGTGATACCGCTGCTTGTGGAAGTATTTTCACTCAAATTTGGGCCACCAACATTACAACACTCAATCAATCATTAGGGTCCAAATGGTGCATTTGACCATTTCGGGTCTCAAAAGGAGTAAAAGCTCAACATTCATTTATAAAAAGTAAAAAAAACAAAAACTACATATAAACATGACAAAAACATATAAATTGCTTGGAAATAAGCTTGTAAAGTGTAATTAGGAGCTTAATTTGACATATCAAATTACAGTAGATCAGCTGCGACATTGGAAGCTAGAAGTCGTGATATTGACAAGTAAAGTTATGACATCCACAATAGTAGCCAGAGGTGAAAGTCAATCACGACATTGCAGCAAAGTTGCGACATTGGGAAGAAAAGTCGCAACACCCAAGTCACTCTACAAAGACTCGAGCAAACTTCCAGGAAAGTTGTGACATCAGACCCGTGGTGTCGCGACATTGAAGCTTGACGGACCTAAAATTTGAAGGGGTCACTACAGCAAAACAGGTTTTTCGCGGCGTTTTTAACGGCGTTTTATCTTAAAACGTCGCTAATGCTCGATTTATAGTTGCGTTTTTAAAAGTAAAGCAGAACGTCGTCGTTTTACGTTGAGTTTTAGTGTTATTAGAGGCATTTTTATAAAAGCGCCGCTAATGTTCGATCTATAGCGGCGCTTTTATAAAAACGCCGCAAAATAATTCATTAACACGCAGTCGTTTTTTGTTGAGCCTTAGTGGCATTAGCGGCGCTTTTTGAAAAACGCCGCTAATGCTCGATTTATAGCGGCGTTTTTCAAAAAGTGCCGCTAATTCTTGATCTATAGCAGCGCTTTTATAAAAACGCCGCAAAATAATTCATCAACACGCCGTCATTTTTTGTTGAGCCTTAGTGGCATTAGCGGCGCTTTTTTAAAAACGCCGCTATAGGTCGAGCTTTAGCGGCGCTTTTTCAAAAAACGCCACAAAAACATTTTATTGGTTTATTTATATTAATTAAAATGCAATTTATTTTTAATTGAATATTTAAATTCTTCATAAAAAAATAATGACATGTAGAAAAAATTTAAAAATAAAACATATAAAAATATATGTTAAAAATGAAAAAAATTAAAATACTATCATTTAAAATAATTTTAAAGCTTTTTTGGTATATGACTGATTGTTTGTCAATTTATATATTAAATAAATTCTTATATAATCATGAAAGAGATAATATTAATTTGAAAATATTGAATTACTTATCATTATAATTTAAGGTTTATGGTTTAGGGTATATAGTTTATGGTTTATGGTTTATGATGAGTTAATATTTTAAGGTTTATGGATTATGGGTTTAGGGTTTAAGGTTTAGGGGTTTATGGTTTATGAGTTAATATTTTAAGGTTTATGGATTATGGACTTAGGGATTATGATTTATGGTTCAATGGTTGATGTTTAAGGATTTAGGGTTTATGATTTAGGGGTTAAGAGTTAAGGGTTAAGGGTCTAAGAGTTAAGGGTTAAGGGTACATGATTTAGGGTTTAAAGTTTAAGGGTTAAGGGTTTAAGCTTTTTTTAATTTATATATATATTAAATAATTTCAAATTTTAAAGATTTCAAATTTTCAATAATTTTCAAGATTTCAAATTTTATCTAATTCTTTTAAATAATAGTCAAATTTTAAAAAATTATTTATTTAAATAAAAAAATTAAAATACTATTATTTAAAATAATTTTAAAGTTTTTTGGATATATAAGTGATTGTTTTTTAATTTATATTGTTTTTAATTTATATATTAAATAATTTTAATTTTTAAAGGAATTAGCGGCGTTTATAAAAAAACGCCGCAAAAGGTATACAATAGCGGCGTTTTTTATCGAAAGATCATCATATTTTTACAAAACGGCGTCGTTTTGTAGGATTTGTTAGTGGCATTTTTTGTTAGGCGCCGCAATAGGTTTGGATTTAGTGGCGCTAGTGTATAAACGCCGCTAATATTGTTTTGTTCAGTTCAAAGCGTGGTTGTTTTATTGGTTTATTAGTGACGTTTATCTAAAACATCGTAATAGCTTACCCTTTTAGCGGCGCTATTGTAAAAACGCCGCAAATGTTAAATTATGTTGGTTAAAACATCGTCGTTTTGTTGTCTTCTTTTTTACCCACACGATAACACTTAGAAATTTTCACAACTCTCCCCAGTTCATTTCCCCTCTTTTCCTTAGTCCCAAATCCCCAAAGTATTATCACCCTTTTTTCTCCAATTCAACATCCGAAAGTAACCATTTTTTCCCTAGTTTGAAATCCCTAAAATTCACCCTTCCCACTGGCCATTGATTTCCCATCTAGAGAAAATCAGATTAAGAAAGGCAAGGGTTTCAGAAGTTGGCTTTAGGGTTGAAGAAATAGTTCAAGGTAAGAAAACAGTTCAACGATTAATGATTTTTGAAGTTTCTTTGTTCTATATTAATGATCGGTATTCGAAGTGTCAGGTGTCCTGTATGCGTTGGACTTAGGTTTCTAACTATCCCTTTTGCCTTTTTCGTTTACACCTGTAAGTTCTTCCCTGCTCATCTTCTCGATAATTTTTGGGTTCAAAAGAAAAGCATATTTCTTTTCTGCTTCAGATTTCAATTTGACTAGTTATTTTCGTTATTTGCTATGTTATATTCTAAGTTCATTCAAGTTTCTTTGTCTGGGTTTGTGTTTCTTGATTCAGCTTTGTACTAAGTGGAGCTGTATTTTATTTTAATAGCTCCTGCTGGAAAATTGGAATTTGAAAATTTGAATCTTGTTCATGGAAAGCTTAATAGGAGTTGTATATATATATATATATATTTATCCGTGTGTGTGTTCTATAACTTAGTCAGGTTTAGGTGTCGTCTTCATGATTGAATCAACGAAACTCTTGCTATGACCAAATCAGTACTTGTCCTTCAATATAAGATAGTCCACTCTTCGACAGATTAGTCTTCTCCGGTTCGAAATAAGGCAGATTGCATTTTATCTCTATTGGCAAATTAGACCCAAAATTTTAGATAAAAGAGTGAATTAGTCTTTTAAAAATTGGTGTGCCTGATAGAAATACAAGATAGTGGCGCATGGTTGTCTCATGTGTCACATCATGGTAAAAAATAATTTTTGACATAGAAATAGATGAAATTTTTAAGAAAAGTATCAGTTTGGTTTTTAATCCAATGTATAGAGACTAAGTAGAAGGAGTAAAATGCATAATCTAATGTACCGGTTTGGAAGTAAAACAGTTTTTTGAACTTATATGAATTGTTTTTGTGTTGATATAAATACATAATTCTAGATACATAAATTCTGAAGTTTGTGAATTTTATGAATTATTTGTTTTACCCAAAAATTTTATACTAATAAACTAAGATAGTAGGAACATTAGTTTTACTGAATTGAGTCGCTCGTGTTTCCTATTTCGGAACATGCGTACTAATTCAAAAATTGCTAGGGAGGTTTGTGCCTAATTTTAATGTGGAGTAGTTCAGGTTAGAATTTCTTAGCTTCAAAAAGGAATAAACATGTGGTATCCTCCTGTTGGAATATCACTATTGGTCCCCAACTTTGAGTGGAGCATCTAATTCCAAAACCATATATGAATCATGGATGTCTACTCCAATCCATTATTTCAATGTCAAATAACGTAATCGTATCCTGTTTTTGTTATTAATGTAGCAAATAATACAAATTTGTTTTCAACTATGCATGTGCAAGTCTTGAATAATTTATCATTATTTTCAAAATCCACTTGGAAAAGACTATGAATTGATATGAAAATATTGAGTATTGTGACCCACATTTGTGTGGTAGAGAAAGGGAGTGTTAAACTACGTGAAACATTTTCCTTTCATAATTAGCTTCATTGTCTTATACGCTATTAGTTTTTCTCTATAATAGCATTTTATCATAACTTTCAACGTTAGTATATTTATATTTTATTTTTTTACTTTTTACAATAATGTATTTTTCCATAACCCCACTCATTACCATGTATATCTTTATTGATTTAGTTTTTTATAACCACCTATTATTTCAAAATTTAGCTCTATTCTAAATAATAAGTTTTAGCAATAAAATGTTAATCATATTTTATTAAATGATAATAATATTTAATAAATTATAAATTTGTTTTTTTTTAAAATACTGTTCCAACCCATTAATTAATAATATTAAAAATTTTAAAGATTTGTTTGGACAAGAAATGAATTTTAATTCAAATTAGAATGGTTTCTTCTTGTTCCAAGTATATATCTTCAGCATGAAAGTGATGGCCATGTGTATCCTTATTGGGAATTAAGGATTCATCATGTGAGCCATTAAAATAAACTCCCTTCATTAAGTGAAATGATTCATTGTTTTATTGAAGAAAAGTATAAGCAAATTTCATACATATCCAATAGAGTTTAAATAAGTTTGCATTTTTTGTTGAAACCCTGGACCAATCCTTAGAGTTCATTATCCTAATTATATATCTTAAGCTTATTATATAAATTTATAGATGTGCATACAAAATATACATATATTCTTCTGGTGTCTTGGATACTACTAAGGTTAGGTACTGAGGTACCAACATTTCGAAGTTTGTGGAACTGAGATTACCCAGGAACTGCCCAAGTTTAGCCTGTTTTAGGTTTTAAAGTCATGGTAATTAGAAATCTATATGATTTGGAATGAAACTCCCTTTAAGTTATTTTAATGGTTATATTTGTATGTGCTTTGATAATACATTCTCCATAAGTGTGCCATTATTTGCAACAAGTATGGTAAAGCAACAAATTATTGTGAATCTATGGATTCTTTTTGAGCCTTGAATTCTTAGAACTTATGAAAATATCCGAATACATAAAGCAATTTTTGTTTTTTCTTACATATGTTCTAGGTATTATCGAGCACCTAAATTAATATTTGGTGCAAATAAATACACCACAGCAATTGACATCTGTTCTAGGTACATATTTCGTTGCTAAATTACTTAACTTATTTCTATGCATTTTCCGTTTAAATTACTTAACAAATACTATTTTTCTGACTCCAGCCTCTGTTTCCTAGTGAGAGTGGAGTAGACCATCTTGTTGAAATTATTAAGGTACGTTTTAATTCAAAATTCTTTGCCAGTTTAATGAAGCATTGAAAGGAACCAAAAATATGGTTAAGGATGATAAATATGAATATGACTGTGATGTTTGGAAACTGCATGTCTAGCCCCATCTTCACTATTTTGCCATACATGAGTGGTGCAAATTCTAGAGTTGGAGTTTATTTTGTCAGTTGGGATTCAAAACTGCTTCTTTACGTTTTGTTATTAATAGAAGTTTTCATGAGATGGATCGAAATTAAAATATATAAAAAGAAGATAGTAATATGAATATAAAATTTATTCCATGGAATCCAACACATAACTTAGATTCGGCAATAACTTTAATAGTATTTATTATGGATTAGGACTACAAGTTGGGTTGAAATGAATTTTAGACACCAACTTCTCTTCCCAATCAAAATTTCCAATTATAATCAATAAAAATTGACATTTGTTCAATTGAGTATTTGTTAGTATTCTAGTAAGCACCAAAATTTAAGTTACTTTAAAAACTTTGAAGTCCCATTAAATTAAAGATGAGATTCAATTAAATTTTTGAAACTTTATATAAAATTTAGAATTCTAATTTTACATTAAACCAAGAAAAGTTTATTTAAAACAAAATACTTTTAAAAATTACCTAATTAAATTACCTAATCTGGTCCAACCGATGTATTTCAAATAACATTGGTTTGGAGAGCAGTGAGGGAGGTGAGGGGATGGAATTGGGCTGCTTTGGTTTGTCCATTTCTCTATCTTGTCCTCAAGTGCAGATAGGGGGGTTGACCAAATTAAGATTGGAATTTATGCAAAACAGAGGAAATCTACTACTTCTCAACACTACACATATTTCAATCCATAGAATAATGTTTATTAAGCTGTTGTTTTCATGGGTATGGCTACTCTCTCCTTACTCTATTTTACACCCTTTTGCTTTCTCTAACTCTTATTCTTCGTTATTTATTTATTATTATTATGATTTAAATATCTAATGAGA
Source organism: Gossypium longicalyx (assembly GCA_025698465.1). NCBI lineage: Eukaryota > Viridiplantae > Streptophyta > Magnoliopsida > Malvales > Malvaceae > Gossypium > Gossypium longicalyx. The sequence goes on along the minus strand of CM047000.1, from coordinate 92,708,193 downwards.
AATCCAACCCCCAATTTATTTACAAAATTCTATATTATAGTATATTCACGTAGATAAAAAAAAATTATTTAATATATTTGTTAGGAATTAACATAAAAATAAAATATTATTTTAATTAAAATAATAAAATCGGGAGAGTTAATATGTGATGTTTTGAATCTAAATCCCATCATAAATATATATATTTGGATTTTATATAAAAAGATAACTATCATTATATTAGTTAATTTTTTTATCACTTTACTAAAATAACAACCTTTCGATAATTTTAACAATTGAGTTTGAAACACTAAGTTAGTAAAATTCTTTTGATGTAGGAAGTAGGTTATCCCTAGTAGCAAATAATGCCTGGTAGTAAAACGACACACCTCTCTTGCGTGTTTTGTTTTCTACTTTCTTTTGTTGTTGGATTTTTATTTTAGGGTGAATTAATGCAAAATATAATTTGTTTAATTATTTTAATTAAAAAATACATCGGTTGGACCAGATTAAAAAATACAAAATACTTTTATTTTATTTTTAAATTACCTAATTAAATTAAATTAAATTGTATTTAAAATTGTATTTTATTTTATTTTAATCACGAAAAATATTGTCTACTTTTATTTTATTTTTAAATTGCTTAATTAAATAACCATAATTGAGCACACATGATGAACTTAATTCAAAATAAATAATTAACCCTAAACTTGTAAATTTAATCCAATAACTAATTATTCACTTCCCTTGTGTTTTCCCATCAACACAATCACAATTAGAGGTGTGCATGGCCGGGCGGCCCAGCCCGGCTTGAAGGCCCGCCCGAAAAATGGGAGGGTTTGGGTAAAAATATAGGCCCGAAAAATGGGCTTGGACAAAAAACGAGGCACGTTTAGAAAACGGGCCGGGCCTCGAGTAAGATTTTTTTTGTCCCGGGCCCGGCCCGATTTTAATATTAAATTACTTTTAAAATTTTTTTATTTTTAATTTTAAGTAACTTTAGTACTTTTACTTTACTCTTTTTGTTGTTTTTAATGTTATTTTGATATTGTAAAACTTTTGTTATTAATATAATTTGATTCTTAATTTAGTTCTAATTTGTTTCAATTTTTCAATTTTAATATAATTATTTTTTATTATATTTTTAATTTATGTATTATTTTAAGAATTATTTTAATCTCATTTTTTATTTGTTTTTTGTTTTAATATTTGTTTTTATGTTTTTAAATGTATTTGATTTATTATATTTTAAAGTTTTTTATTTAATAAAAAATTAATATGGCCAGGCCGGGCCGGGCTCGAGCCTTGAAAACGGGCTGAATTTTTTTATGGGCTCGACCTGAACCCGACCTGGCCCGACCCATGCACACCTCTAATCACAATCCCATCAACATAAATATATATCATATCTTATATAATTTACATAACTTACATAATTTACATAAATATAAATCATATCTTACAAAATTTACATAAGATAATCTCTTTTATTGTCAACTTTAGATTTCAAGAACTACGAAATGGATAAGAGTTGGATGAATTTGTCAAGGGTAAGCAACGCCTATCGAAATGGAGTACAAACTTTTTAAAATTTTGCATTTCAAAATGCAAGCCAAGAGAATATGATTCTTTTCCCTTGTAAGAAGTGTGGCAACATCAATTGGCATTTTCGTGAAGTTGTCTACGAACATCTAATTGTTGATGGCTTTATTCGGGGGTATAAAAAATGGATTTTCCATGGAGAGTGTACATCTAGTGGGACTTCTTCAACAATTAATCCGACTTATCCTGATACTGCTTACCATCAGTATGTTAGACAAGATGACATGGAAGGTATGTTGCGGGATGCATTTTATATGCACAGTCATGGTGAGCAATCGTTTCCACCTGACTTTATTGCATCCGATGATTGTAATATTGGTGGAAATATTTTTTGCGAAACGGGAACAAGTGCACCTGATAAGGAGCCAAATGAAGAAGCTGCGACGTTCTACAATTTACTTAATGAAATGAATGAAGAACTTTACGCGGGATCAAAATATTCGAAATTGTCTTTCTGTATTCGTCTATTTCACTTAAAATGTTTGGGAGGGTGGACCGGAAACTCTTTTACAATGCTGCTAGAGTTTCTGAGAGAGATGTTTCCGTTTGCAAAAATCCCTCAGTCTTGTCAAGATATAAAAAGACTAATAAAAGATTTGGGCCTTGGGTACGATAAAATTCATAGTTGCCCAAATGACTGCATGTTGTACTGGGGTGATCAGAAAAACCAACAGTCTTGTCATGTTTGCGGTAAGTCTCGTTGGATGGATAGGAATACAGAAGATGTGAATGCTGATGAAGGTGGGGCACAGTTAAGAAAGAAGCCAGTCAAGGTTTTGCAATATTTTCCCCTAATACCAAGACTTCAAAAGCTTTTCATGTCGTGTGGCATAATGATCAACGAACTGATGATGGATTATTAAGACATCCTGCGGATTCTTTAGCTTGGAAATCATTTGACAGTAAATTTTCAAGCTTTGCAAGCGATCCTCGGAATGTGAGGCTTGGGCTAGCAGCTGACGGCTTTAATCCTTTTAAAATCATAAGTACTTCGTACAGTACTTGGCCTGTAGTGCTTGTACCTTACAATTTGCCTCCATAGATTTACATGAAGCAATCTTCTTTTATTTTATCAATGATTATCCTTGGAGAGAAAGGTCCCGAAAATGATATTGACATCTATTTGCAGCCACTTATTGAAGAGTTAAAACAATTATGGTCAGGTGTTGAGACATATGATGTATTGAGAAAGGAAAACTTTAATTTACGTGCAGCTTTGTTGTGGACAATTAATGATTTCCTTGCATATGCTAATTTATCGGGTTAGAGTACTAAAGGACGTTATGCTTGTCCTTGTTGTGCTGCACAAACTTGTTCGAAGTGGTTGTATAATGGGAAGAAGTTCTCTTACATGGGCCATTGTCGGTGGTTAGATGGAAATCATAAATTTAAATTTTAGAGGACTCTATTTGACGGTACTAAAGAGTACAGAGGAGCTCCTAAGTAGACCATTGGATCTAAAATTTTGTTTATGTTAAAAGATATCAATTTTAGTTATGGGAAGATGAATCAACCACCTAACACGCAAACAAAGAGAAGATCGAGGGATGAATCTGATGATGAAGAGGATGATCCTAATGAGGTAGACTTGAGGAAAAAAAAAGTATTTTTTTTAGTTACCTTATTGGGAGCACAACATTTTACGCTACAATCTTGATGTCATGCATATTGAGAAGAATGTCTGCGAGAACATAATTGGGACAATTTTGAATGTTGATGGAAAATCAAAAGACAATCTTTAGAGTCGACTTGATTTAGTTGACATGAGAATTCGACGTGATCTTCATCCTCAAGTACTTCTGAATGGGAAATATCGGTTGCCGCCTACTATTTTTTCAATGTCAAAGGAAGAGAAAGAAGTGTTCTGCATAGTGTTGAAGGATATAAAGGTCCCAGATGTGTATGCGTATAATATATCTCGATGTGTGAGTCTTAAAGATCGAAGATTATATTCATTAAAATCACATGATTATCACATCTTGATGCAAGATTTACTCCCAGTTGCTTTACGGTGCTGTATGTCAAAAAATGTAACGTCCTGTATAATTGAACTATCTAATATAATGAAAGCTATTTGTGGCAAAGTTTTGGATGTTGAAGAACTTGAGAAAGTACAGGATCGAGCTGCTTTGACTTTATGCAATTTGGAGAAGATCTTTCCACCTTTCTTCTTCACTATTATGGTGCACTTGGTAATACATCTCCCTCACGAAGCAATACTTGGTGGACCGGTTTTTTATCGATGGATGTATCCTATAGAAAGGTGCTAATTTATTTGTCAAGTATTCATTCATTTACCTTTATACATTTAGTTACAGCTTTTGATAAATATTGTATATCGTGTTTAGGTTTCTAAGCAAATTGAAGTCTTATTATCACAATAAACGTTATCCAGAAGATCAATTGCTGAAGGCTACTTGGCAGAGGAGTGCATGACCTTCTGTTCTAGATATTTAGAAGATGTTGAAACACGATTGAATAGACCAAGTAGAAATGCTAGGCTCAATGATCATAACTTGGTCGAAACTTATTTATTCCAAAGTTATGGAGAACCAATCGGCAAAGTTGAAATTGAAGAATTAGATGATATATCGTGGATACAAGCACATTGATATGTACTTTTTCACCACGATTCAATTGAACCGTTACGCAAGTAAGTTCTAAAATTTCCTCACATATTCGTCGTTTTGATTTGTTTATCTTCTAACCAATTAAACTTGTGTTTAACATTGTGAGTACAAACAAATTTTGAGATCTCGTGCATGCTCTCGAAGATTACAACATCGAGAGATTAATAAGTTATTCACAGAATCTTTTCATGAATGGTTAAGCCAAACGGTATGTAACTGAAGTTAATAAGTTACATATAATCGCGAAATTTAGTTAATCAAATAAGAATGTTTTTACATAATACATTTATAATTTCTCAATTTACTTTCGATTCAATAGGTTTGAAGTGGGAAGGACGTCAATGACGAAGTTAAATGACTTTCCCAAGGTCTGAACAGAGTAATAAAAAGATATAGTGCCTTCCTCATCAATGGATACAGATTTCATACAAAATATCGCGAGAGAATGAGGAGAACACAAAATTGTGGAATTGTTGTTAATTCTTCAATTACAAGTTATGCTAGTGCTAGGGACAATAATCCAGTTGAGGGTAATGTGGAGTATTACGGACTTCTTACTGACATTATTGAGTTGAATTACTATGGCAGATACTGCTCGCGGAATTAAAAAAGATCAATTTGGTTTTACAATGGTTAATTTTTCTCACTTGATTCACACTGGACAACAATTGATGGACGAGCCATATGTATTTTCTTCTCAAATGAAACAAGTTTTTTATTCGAAAGATCCAACTGATGAGGGTTGGTATGTTGTACTCCGGAACACCCCTAGAGACTTGTTTGACATGGGTAATGGAAGTAGAGATGACATCGTCGAAAGATCAGAAACATTGTATTTTCCATAACAAAACCTAGATAAAAATATCCCTAGTACTAGTACACAACATCAATAGGTTCGACATGATGTGGATGAAGATATTTACGAATAATGATGTAGTAAGATTTTACGATTTTTTAATTTTATGTAATACTATAATTTTAATCTTGGTCATGTTATATAATTTAACTATTTTACATGTACTATTATTGTTGTAATTTGTTACTAAAATTTCAACTATTTTATGTGTATTGTGCGTAGAAAAAGATTACGAGATTTAAGTATTGTCCATAATACTCCAAATTCGGAAGAAGCAAATAGTGAACAGCAGACAGTTGTTGGATCTTCGAATGTGCCGGAGACACTTGACGAGCCTGCAGAATTTCAAAGTAATGTTAAGTTTATTTTACATGTGTGTTGACTTTTATTATTGATTTATTTTTCAATTTTAATATAATAATATATCATTTTTCAGCTGAAAGTGGTGGGACGCGCAAAGGTCGAGGACGTACGCTTCTTAAAGATTTATATAAATTAAATCCTGTCGAGCATGTCAAAGTGAGTAGAAACAGTCATGGTCAGCCTATTGGATCAGAAGCTCGACTTTTAGCAGGCTATTTGGGCATTATAGCATGAAATGTCAATATGCCCATCAACTATGAATTATGGCATCACATGCCTGATAGCAACAAAAATCAGGCTCTCGATAATATTAAGGTAACAAAACGTTAAAGTAATTTATAATACTTCGGTTTAACTTTCATTTATATTTACATTCTAAACTTGTGTTTTTTTAGGAGAGATTTGCTTTAGAGGTCTCGGATGACTATATCAAGAAGGCATTGGGTAAAAAATAGAGAGACCATAAAAGCACTTTGAAAAAACAATATTTTAATAAAGACATAAGCCTCGAAGAAAAATTGCAAAATGTTGCACCGGGAATGCTGAGGTACCAATGGAAAGATGCGGTTAGATTCTGGAATCCGAAGAAATGAGAGGTATTACGTACTTCCAAACTCTTATATATAGTGTTTACTATATACGTAATAATAATTTCATTATGTAGGACCGTGAGCGAGTTGAAACAAGCAGCAGGCAAAAACAAAAATTCATGCACACACGTAGTAGGGGTTTAGAAGTTTTGCTTTCAGAAGGTGAGGCCGAGGTATTATGAATTTATTAATTCTGTCAAATATTAATGGCTTTCTACTATTAAATAATATTTTTACTACTATATTGTGACACTTTCAGCTTTTTGAGATTACACATAGGAAAAAAGATGGATCTCCTATGACATTCGAAGTTGGAGAAATTATGGTATATTTACTTAATAAAATTTGATTTATTTTAAATATTTATAATGTTTAATTATAATGGTCTAATTCGTTGTTAGTAGTTTTAAATTATGTTAAGTTTTGTTGCATTCCTTTTTATTATATATTTCGTTTCTAACTCTTTGATTGATTTATTAGGAGAAACTAAAGGAGAAGAAGGCGGAGTACGAAGTGATGGCTTCGACTGATAGTTCTGTTAATCTTGAGAACATTGATAACAGAATTATCACTGAAGTTTTGGGTCCTGAAAGGTACAGTCAAGAATCTGGAGTTACCCCGACCAATATTTTGGATCCGGCTCCCAGCAATACATGCCTTCCGGGAGTCAAGCTCAAGCTGAAGTTCAGAGGTTAAGAGACCAAATAGCTCAGATGCAAGCGAGCACAATTGAGCAAATTGCTGAGGTTCAGAAAAAATATGAATAACTCCAGCAACAACTCAGAGCGGAGGCAATAGAGAGGGAGGCAGCAGCAACAGCGAGGGAGGCAGCGGTAGCAGCGAGGGAGGCAGAGGCAGCAGCGATGGCAGCAGAGCAAAACAGAAAGTACGATGATCTCCAACTACAGCTTCAGCAAGTGATGCAGATGTTTCAGCAATCGCAAAAGCCGCCATCTTAGACATTAGTTTCCGCCATCTTAGACATTAGTTTTCTCCTTGTAATAATGTTTTTAACATTGTCACATTTAACATTATTGTAAGAAGATTTTGAGTTATGCTTAATTTATTAATTTACATCATAGATCTTTTATTGAATTTGAAGTATCATTTAGATTTAATGTTTTTGGTTGTATTTTTTATGCTACATTTGCTATTTTTGGTTGGATTTCATGCTATATTTGCTATTTTTGGTTGGATTTAATGCAGGAAGGGTTGGATATTGGTGAAAAATGTACATTTCACCAACGCTGCTAAAAGAAATGACCTTTAACGACACTTTTCTCACAAACGCCGCTAAAAGTCTTGATCTTTTGTGGCGTTTTTTTAGATAAACGCAGCAAAATTTGGCGCCGCTAAAGGCTAAAAAAAATGCCGCTAAATGTCAGTTTTCTTGTAGTGGGTGTTTCAATCCACACAATCAAATTTTTAATTTTAACTCAGGGAAAAGTTGTCCAAATTAGGTCAAACATGAAAAGTAGTATAAATATTACTTCTTACACATGATTAAGAGAGGCTTTTTACGATTATTAGTAGTTAAGTAGTTTAGTTTAAGGATTTAAAAAAATAGTTGTTATTTTCCATTCTAGTTTTACAACAATTTCATATACTTGCAATTTTGTTCATTGGTTTTCAATAGTTATTTTTCTTATTCTCGTTTGCTGTAGATTAATTGTCGTTAAGAGTGATCAAGCAATTCCATCTATAAGATTTATGGTTACTGCTCCAACATGATCTCCACAATCAAAATTCTTCGAATTACTGAGCATTTCTAAGCCCTTTAATTCCTTATTATTAAATTTATCAAATGGCTTATGAATTAAGTGGGTATCATAAAGTTGTGATAATTCGTAACTAAATTCATCGGGAAGTTGGTTAATTGAAGTGAGAGTAGTTAATCAAAATTAGGGTTTAAACTGAATAATATGACTAAATTAAATAAGATTAAAAACCTAGAATTAGCAACTTTAGATGGAAATTATGGTATATTGTAGGAAGTCTCGTCAGGTCAAAAAGTTGGACACTTTCAGCTTTTTGAGATTACACATAGGAAGAAAGATGGATCTCCTATGACATTCGAAGTTGGAGAAATTATGGTATATTTACTTAATAAAATTTGATTTATTTTAAATATTTATAATGTTTAATTATAATGGTCTAATTCGTTGTTAGTAGTTTTAAATTATGTTAAGTTTTGTTGCATTCATTTTTATTATATATTTCGTTTCTAACTCTTTGATTGATTTATTAGGAGAAACTAAAGGAGAAGAAGGCGGAGTACGAAGTGATTGCTTCGACTGATAGTTCTGTTAATCTTGAGAACATTGATAACAGAATTATCACTGAAGTTTTGGGTCCTGAAAGGTACAGTCAAGAAATCTGGAGTTACCCCGACCAATATTTTGGATCCGGCTCCCAGCAATACATGCCTTCCGGGAGTCAAGCTCAAGCTGAAGTTCAGAGGTTAAGAGACCAAATAGCTCAGATGCAAGCGAGCACAATTGAGCAAATTGCTGAGGTTCAGAGAAAATATGAAGAACTCCAGCAACAACTCAGAGCGGAGGCAATAGAGAGGGAGGCAGCAGTAACAGTGAGGGAGGCAGCGGTAGCAGCGAGCGAGGCAGAGGCAGCAGCGATGGCAGCAGAGCAAAATAGAAAGTACGATGATCTCCAACTACAGCTTCAGCAAGTGATGCAGATGTTTCAGCAATCGCAAAAGCCGCCATCTTAGACATTAGTTTTCTCCTTGTAATAATGTTTTTAACATTGTCACATTTAACATTATTGTAAGAATATTTTGAGTTATGCTTAATTTATTAATTTACATCATAGATCTTTTATTGAATTTGAAGTATCATTTAGATTTAATGTTTTTGGTTGTATTTTTTATGCTACATTTGCTATTTTTGGTTGGATTTCATGCTATATTTGCTGTTTTTGGTTGGATTTAATGCAGGAAGGGTTGGATATTGGTGAAAAATGTACATTTCACCAACGCTGCTAAAAGCAATGACCTTTAACGACACTTTTCTCACAAACGCCGCTAAAAGTCTTGATCTTTTGTGGCGTTTTTCTCAAATAAACGCAGCAAAATTTGGCGCCGCTAAAGGCTAAAAAAAAATGCCGCTAAATGTCAGTTTTCTTGTAGTGGGTGTTTCAATCCACACAATCAAATTTTTAATTTTAACTCAGGGAAAAGTTGTCCAAATTAGGTCAAACATGAAAAGTAGTATAAATATTACTTCTTACACATGATTAAGAGAGGCTTTTTACGATTATTAGTAGTTAAGTAGTTTAGTTTAAGGATTTAAAAAAATAGTTGTTATTTTCCATTCTAGTTTTACAACAATTTCATATACTTGCAATTTTGTTCATTGGTTTTCAATAGTTATTTTTCTTATTCTCGTTTGTTGTAGATTAATTGTCGTTAAGAGTGATCAAGCAATTCCATCTATAAGATTTTTGGTTACTGCTCCAACATGATCTCCACAATCAAAATTCTTCGAATTACTGAGCATTTCTAAGCCCTTTAATTCCTTATTATTAAATTTATCAAATGGCTTATGAATTAAGTGGGTATCGCAAAGTTGTGATAATTCGTAACTAAATTCATCGGGAAGTTGGTTAATTGAAGTGAGAGTAGTTAATCAAAATTAGGGTTTAAACTGAATAATATGACTAAATTGAATAAGATTAAAAACCTAGAATTAGCAACTTTAGGTGGAAATTTAGGTAAATGATACCGAAAGGAGACTTTACCCGATATTAATTCAATTGTCCCGTTTAGATTCATTAGGTCGAAAATCAGGTGGACTAAATAATAACTTGGGTAAATTATTGGCAGAAAGGTATTAATTAGACTAGTTAAGAAATTATCAGTAAAAATCACTAAGTTTAGATTAATTACGACCATGGAAATTGATCAAATCCTCTTTTTCATTCTTGTGTGATTATTTTTCTAGTTTTATCATTTTTACACTTAGATCCTTCTTTTAGTTAATAATACGTTTTTTACCAATATTTTGTGATTAGTCATACCATAGTAATTAGAAAAGTAGGTGTTTAGACTTAGCTTTGCATGTTCCTGGATATTGTTAATTTGATTTTAGTCTATAGCTCCCTTAGGTACGATCCTTAAAATACTTTTATATTTTGTTTTAATTAAATTATATTACAATTTGACATGTATACTTGCAATACACCCCACTTCTTCATATTTAATTGCATTGTTTATCTACTTTGGTGCACGCACACTGAGAGGCAATCATCATGATAAGTGCTTCCACACACACCCACCCACGCACACATACATATTCTTACTCATATATTACCATAAGCCATATATTCAAATTCTTTATCTTAATAAAAGTTCAATCAAATAAAGAGGCACAAAGTAATCTCAAATTAATCACCAAATTTACCACGATGTCATATTTACATCCACATTAATGCCATATTTCACAAATTTCACATGTATCAAATCACATTTATTAACCATTTCTTGACAACCAAATTCTCATAACACATTTTTAGTTAATATGACACATATGGCCAAGGTTCACCATGCCACAAATTTTCAAACCACTTATTTCTAACATTATTAAGCCATGGAAACTAAACATATTAACATTCAAGAACAATGTCATATTTTTTACATCCTTTTCACCAAATTCTTAAACATATTAGTATAAGAGAAGTAAAAGCATCCAAACGTACTTCCCCTCTTGGATGTACAAATATTCAAAATCAAGCTTCCAACACTTGAATCCATCCTTAAACAAGTTATTTCCTCATTTTTCTCTACACAAAAATATAATAAAAATCAACACATAAGCTTCCCAAACTTTCTCATAACAACCAAACTCAAATTTCAAGCTAAGAGGAGTGAAAAACACCATCACTAACCTTATTGGAGCTTTCTCTCTCAAGAACCCATTAAATCATCATTGGAAATGGAAGATTTGAAGGTGGATTCAAGCTTAGAGATGAGTTTCCTAATTGATTTTAGCAAAAACTCAAGGTTAGGGTTGCTAGATTTTGAGAGATTTGAAGAAAAATGGCAAGGAAAAGAAAGTTTTTCTCTTTTCTTCCATGGGTCAATTGAACAAGGTTGAAGGAAGGGGACTTTTCCTCTTTCTTTTCTTTTTAATCTATTTAAAACTTGTGGTGCATGATCAATATCTTCACATAAGTCACATCCAATTGTCCAGAGTAATTCCAAAGATCACATATCTCAATCAAAATAATATTTCCAATATATAATTATTGAAAATAACCAAAATGCCCTTTCATAGCAAAATTACTATTTTACTCCTTTTTTACCTCTTTGCACAAGTTTTTCACATTGAATTGATATTTATAAACTAAATTCTCATAAATCATATTTAAATCTTATTAATAATCCTTAGATAGTGGAAATTACATTTTTACACTTTTCTTGGCAAAAATGAAATTTTTTAAATTTAATTCCTATACTTTTAAATCTTTCTAATTTGGTCCCAAAAGTGATATTCACCGCACCAATACACATTAAAAATTAATTCCATGCCAAGTAATAAATAATAATTCACATATTCTCTTTTTGGTCAAAATTTTACTTTAGTCTTCCAACTTTTCAAAATTTGCAATTTGATCCATTTGCCACATTTTCATACCCATAATTTTTTCATTATTTTTCATTCCTGATTTCAATTTTACTTTCATGAAAAATGTAACACCCCAAACTCGGCCTAGACATTATGGTCGAATCTGGTGATGTCACATAGAATGGGATTTGAAATCGAATTTATTAAGTTAAAACCGTTTCTGTTTATTAGCTTCTATTTATCTCTCATCAATTTCAAAATTATCTTCTAGTTAATTTGATTCGTTTAAAACATACTCTGTAGCGGAAGCTTTTAAAACCGTAATATTTAAAGAAAACCGTTCTCATTTAGAAAAACGTTATTTTTAATTAAACCAAGTTTTCATTGAGTTTTGTAGTTTAAAAGTCTATAAAAATAGTTAAAACCCAAATAAAGGCAAATAGTCCAAAATTCCCAAATTACATCAAAAATAGGGAATAAAAACCATAAATGAAATTAAAACAATCCAATAGACATGTGGTCACCGTTAAGTCCTCCGCCGCATCGATCAGTTTAAATCTGGGGATTACCTATATAGATAAAACAAAAAGGGGTGAGTTTATGTAAACTCAGTGTGTAATCCCCACAAAAGACATGCATACAATCAAACAACAGTTATCAGTCAAATGCAGTCTGGAGCCTAAGCCCATTGCAGAGTCAAGTACAGTTTAGGCCTTAGCCCATTCAGATACAATATGCATACAGTAATAGAAAATCAGTATCCTACCCACCAGCCTTTACACACCATCTCTGACCATCCCTACACACCATGTGGGGTTTAAAACGCCCACCCAGCCCTACACACCAAGTCGTATAGAATGCGGCACCTATCAGTAATATTGAAGCTGAATAGGCATGAAAGCCTTTCAATACACTTCCTCCAATAATCAATCATCCCACCCCAATGCAGATGCAATTAAACATACTCAATGCAGACATACAACAATACATGCTTACATGCTAAAATTTCAGTTACCAGTCATACATACGGATTAGTAAACATGCATAAATTTATCATGCTCAATACATACTTTATATATTCAGGTCACATGATTTAGAGTCTAAGTAGCGCTTATCGACCCTACAGGTTCACAGTCGACTTGGGCAACCCGTGCAATCTTAGGAAACATTTTAGCTAAATGGGCCCATACGCCCATGTGGTTTGCTTGCGTTGGCCCACACGCCCAGATTGGCCTTGGCCCGTGTAGATCACACGGCCTGGCCTAAGTTCCCACACGCCCGTGTGGACTACTCGTGTAGACCCACACGCCCGTATGGCCCACACAGCCCAATTCAGTCAAGCTCGTATGTCGCACACGGCCTACCTGGCCATCACACGACCGTGTCTAGCGCACAGCCAGGCTTTCATTGACCACACGGCTGTGTTGTAGCACACAGCCTACCACATGGGCGACCACACGCCCGTGTGGCATCGATAGTTTACAATTTTAGCTTTCGCCGAATCCCATTTTTTGCGTTTTTGATTACAAACCTGGTATCGTTTTGATACAAAACCACTCCCGAGCCCTCCAGAACCTAAAATCATCCATTAAGACACTAATTTAGTCATTTAGAACTGAATTAAAATCGAACTCAAATCAAGCTATTCATCCGAAAAGTCACCAAACCTTACCTTTAATCGAACCACGGAAAATTCCAAGAACTAAGTCCCCAACAAACGATTTAAACCCCTAAATCTTCTCCTAATTAGCATTAACAACATCCATCAATAAGGATTAATAAGAGAAAACACAATTACTCTACCCAACTTACCAGTAACGCCCGAAAGGCACTGAACTAGAGAGGCACTAAAATTTGGTAACAAGTAGGAAGACGAAAGAAAGAATCAAAACAATGAAAAAAAGAGAGGAGAAAGGACAAGAGCAGGAAGAAGAATGCACGTCAAAACTTAGAAATTTTGGGAGGAGAGAGGAAAATTTGAAAAAATGAAAGGAATCAGATAATATTAGGAATCCCTAAAATTCCTCTCTACTAACCCCACTAACAACCACTACTCAGAAACCCAACTCCACCAAAACACTTGCCATAGTCGAACCAAAATAAATACCCCTGCTTAAGTAAGGATTCGTACACAAGACCTCTAACAAACTAACACTCAACTTAACCACCAGACCCGCAAGCCTATTCTGATATGATTTTAACCTATAATTAAATATAAGCCCACTCCCCAAACACAAGGCTTAGCTTAGAAAAAAATATCAAAATTTGCCAAATGTAAGGCTTGAACTTGAGACCTCTCACACACACCCAAAACACTTAACCACTAAAGCAGATATAAATTTGTATCATATTTTCACAAAAGCCAAAATAAGAATTTTGAGGCGTTACAAAATTTTTTTTGACTCATTTTAAAATTTTCTCGAAATTTCATTATATCTAATCTTGGAAGAGTGCCATATGTCAAACTGAAAATTTAAGCATCTTAAGAACACCTACTTCCTTGAACCTTTTGTTTTCTTCTTTGATGAAGAAGGTACATTGGGTCTTTCAATGCGTGTGGTCCTCATTTGAGTAAGTAGTTCTACAATAGCGACATATTCTATGGGTTAGTTTCTTCATATCTTTAGACTTAAGATTCAGAAATGTTTCTCATAATAATCCTTTTCCTCTTAGAAACATCAAGGAACAAAGGCTCCTCTCCTTTTCCAACATTCTTTCTTCTTCATAAGTGGCTTCGATTTCCTTTACAATAGATGCCCTCGTTCGTCTAGCTTAACTAGTAACTAAAAACCATAACTGCCTTTAACTTAATATAATCTCTTCAAATAAGTGATTTATATGGACTATCTATTTTATTTATTATTTATCTCAAAAGTAATTTATTTAATTAAAAATACAATAATCATTATTAATTATCTATCAAGGTTGATGTATTTTAATTAGAACTAAAGTCATACTTAAATACTTTAATCTAATTTATAATAATAACATGACACTACAGCAAAACTGACTTTTAGCGGCTTTTTTTAGGCCTTTAGCGGCGTTTTTTCAAGCGCCGCAAAAAACACCGCTATAGAAAACGTTGTTAAAGTTTGCAGCATTTATCTAAAAAAAGACTTTTAGCGGCGTTTGGTCATGACTTTTAGCGGCGCTTTTGACACAAACACCGTTATAGATCATGACCTTTAGCGAAGCTTTTTCCACAAACGCCGCTAAAGATCATGACTTTTAACAACGCTTTTCCCACAAACACCGTTAAAGATCATGACCTTTAGCGGCACTTCTCCCAAAAACGCCGCTAAAGGTCATAAAATTTTTAAAAAATAAAATATTATAAAAGTCATGAAAAATATAAAAAAATTAAAATTCATTATCAAAATATTGAGAAGAAAAATAATATCTATGGTATAAATATATATCCCACCAAACAGAAAGTTTATCAATAACAATCAAACAAAATATTGCACTTATCATACTACACTAGAAATCTAACAAAATACAAATAGTACAAAATAATGATAGAATGCACACTTTAAGATCAGCAGTTAGATCAAACAAGTCGTCAGTATGCATGAATTCAGCTAATCTTGAATCAGATTCCAGTTATTATGAAAGTAGATAACTTATCTTAAGATAAGGTTCTTCTAAATTCAGAACCCGAAATCAGATTAATAATAAAATATGCAATTAACAAGTCAACATTAACGCCACATATAACATCAAATTGCACAACTTAATATACTGAATACATTAGCATAAATAACATCACATTGAACAATGAATTTAACACATTCGAATAGATCAATTTTAAACTCACTAATGGTTAATTTAGCATGTGAACAGCATATAAATATTTTGCATTTACAGCATGGTTTAATCAACTTCAAGTAGGAAATTAAATGCTACAAATTTCCAGCATTCAAAATCATATATGGACAACATTAATATGACATTTTCGAGCACCTTAAAGAAATATTTAGAAAATTTGAAGAACCATTCGAACATCTTAAAGACAACTAAATTTTGTCTTGTTTTGGACAACCTTACAGGTCAACAAGGTATGTATTAAACCAAGCCTAACATGTTTATTTCATCATGCTTTGAACAACAATAAACAACCATTAAGTATTATATTAAATCAACTCTTTAACACATTCGAATATCATAAATCACAACTTTCAGACACCATAAATTGTAGCATTTAACACCTAAATTTTTAACATTTAACACATAAAATGGTTTTCTCCTTATTAAACACTTATACGACCCTCAAAGCCAAAATATGCACCTGTAAGCCAAAGTATGCACCTGTAAGCCAAAGTCAGGCCATTAAGGAAATCATTTATACGACCCTCAAAGCCATATATGTCAAAGCACATTAACTGATCTCTTTGAATTATGATATGGAAAGATAAATTTTTAATAATGCCACCATAAAGCAAGAATAAGAATTTGTTTCAACAAAAGAGAAATAAAATATTGTTGCTAATAACCGAATAGAAAAAAAAAACCGAAACAGCATAAGCTCGCATTGTGCTCAGAGCAAGAGGGAATTAAAGGAACTAGCCTCCATATCTAAGAATATCCTTTTGCTGAAAAAATTCTCAATTGTCTGCAATAAATGCATCACCAAATAGATATATATGAGAAGATGAAAATAATATTCCATAGTTATCTCATATCAAGAAAAACTAGAGGTTTCACAATACAATGGAATGCTTCTGTTATTTAACAAGGAACAATAGTATTAATTTGCAAAAAGTAGAAACAGAAACATCTTTGCACTACTATTGTTTAACGTTATATAGAAATTATTCTTTAGTTCTAACATCTAAAATTACAAGCACAAAAGGCAATATCGAAGTCGATGAGCAGTTAGATTTGGCTAAAAATACCAGTAAATCCAATAAGCCCTAATTATAAATCTAAGGATTTGAAATCTAACTTTGGAACAAATTATAACACAAAACTAACAACAGTTTTAAGCTCAAACTTATACATTTATTCAATTATATAATTAAAACAACAATTTTATATAAAAATAATAATATAATATTTAATAAATATTCATAAAAATGAATAAAATATGTAATTACATATTAAATTAAATGAAATAAGCCGACACTTGGAAGTGCAGAACATAGAGATATAAATATAAATCTCAAGGATTTCAAACCTCAAAAAGAGGCTCTAATAAGCACCTTGGTCATACCTGCCAAAGTATCACAAAGTTCATCAGTGATTGGATAGGAACCGAACAAGTGCGAATATAATCATATATATATATAGCTTTTTCAAGTTGACATATGAAGATATTTGCATAAGCAGGAAAATTTTGTACCAAGCTGTCAGTATATCTGAATGAGTAGAGGGAATAAACTGTACAAAAATAGGACCTTGAGTACATACCCTGTCCAGTTTTGTGGAGGCACTAATATCGGCATATAAGGAATGACCATGTGCTTAGCCTGCTTGCACAAGCGATATTAGTTTATCCATATGCTTTCAAGTAGAGAAATTTATTCAAGGGGGTTACTGTTTATGAATGAAATGCTTGTTAAGTGCCATCTATTAAAGACTACTTACAGTTTTCTCAAGTCCTTTGCGAACTAGTGGATCACATTCAATAACACCATATCTTCTACTGCCTTTGCTGGTAAAGGATAAACACAAAAAATAAGAATTCTATTGTGAGTTGTGAGTTATGAGTTCAGGCATAAAAAAATTGAAAGGAAAAGAAATAAAGAAGGAACCTCAGCATCAAGAGGGTCCTAGGCGTAGTTGACTTTAGAGGTTTTACGAGTGTGTTTGGCGACTAAAAGGCTATCGAAGTTAGCTTGAGGAAACTCCATTTCCGTGAGGAAACTCCATTTCCGTGAGGAAACTCCATTTCCGTGATTGTTTTAATTAAATAATATTTAAATAATTATTATATTTATAATAATAGTTAAATAAATTAATCCAAATTATATAATTTAAAAAATTGTGTATAAAAAGTTGAAAACCGTATAAAATGAAATGTTAATTTTGTTCCATGAAAAAATAAAAATAAAAATAAAAATAAAAATAAAAATAAAATTATACTTATATTTTATATAACACAGTAATCTATTCGATTTATTTCAAAATTTGAAGACACACCAACTCGAACCCAATACCAATATTTAGCAGAAGGTAAACCATGTTGATGAAGCACATTGTATCCGATTGTATTGTTTCTAATAGCAGATATCTAAAACATGTCTCAACAATTACACGTCTAGCATATTAATCATTACTAATAAACAGAAATTTGAAAAAAGCATGTTGATTAATGCACCTTTTTCCACCTTGTAGCTGTGAATTCATTAATGGAAACTGCTCTTTGCGCATACTGTAATGGTGACAGCCATGAAGCCCAAACCCACCATGGCTTAATTTGGTCTGAAAGAAGAAGAGTAAATTAATCAACAATATATATAAATTAATCAACAATATATATATTTCTTTTTGAAGAATCAACAACAAAATTATTTTATCTTTAATTCCTAAATAAAATATATTAGACAACATACCTTTAGGTATAACAAATCCACCCAACAAAAATACAAGTAAAAGTGAAGCTGCCCCAAAGGTATTTGCAACGACCAAATCTCGAGCAAGGGAAGCCAACATTCGAAATAGACTAACTACCATTTGGTGTAATACAAATTGAGCGAACGTGAAGCGGAAAAATCTGAATCCAAAAACTAGAAATAATGAGAAGAAATTTCTGATAACAAAAAACATCATGGGAGAGAGTGAAATAGGAGATACCTCCCAGCAGAAGGGGCAAAACCAACAGTGTAGTATAAAACACAAGACCATACTTGAAATCAGAAACCCTTGAAATCAATCCATTAAGTCTAAACAAGAAAAAAGGAGCCCAATTTAGCCCATGAATAAAAAGAAAATGCAAGCAGATACAAGATCATGAACATTAACCGTAGAAATCAGAATTGTAAATATGAAATGAAAGGAAAAAGAAAAGAAAAGAAAATCCTAGTATGTACCTTGGATCCTCTTTCATTATACTTGACAGCATATGTCGACAGAGATACAGCAGCGGGCTGCTGACAGAGATGCAGAAGGCTACCGATTTGGGGAAATTGGGGAAAAAAAATAAAGGGAATCGGGGTAAGGGAGAAATAGTTTGGGAAAAATAAAATGGGGAAAAAAAGAGAAGAAATTTCAGGTGAAACTTTAGGATTTCTTTGAGGAGGGGGAGGGGGAGGGAACCATTGGGAAAAGGAAAGGAGGGAAAAAAGAAATATTTCATGTCAAATTTTGGGATTTCAGGGGGAAGGGGGGAACCGTTTTTGGGAAAAAGTCTTAAGGTATTTTGGGTAACAAAACGGTGCTGTTTTGTGTAATATTTTGGGAAAAAGTCTTAAAGTTTTTATAAAAAGGTTGCCGCTATTGCTTATTTTTTGTGGTGTTTTTTATAAAAATGTTGCTATTGCTTATCTTTTGTGGCGTTTTTTATAAAAAACGCCACAAAAAGTCATTCTCCTTTACACAAAATGGCGCCGTTTTACTTCGCTAAAAATTGCTTATTTTGTTTTAATATATATAAATTTTATCATTATTTCTAAAATAATTTAAACAATATTGATAATTTTAATATATTAAAATAAATATTACCTTCTTTACAAATTTATAAGAAATTAATTAATATATAAATTTAAAAAAATCAGTCATATACCCAAAAAAAACTTTAAAATTATTTTAATTAATAGTATTCTATTTTTTTCATTTTTGACATGTATTTTTCTATGTTTTTACTTTCAATATTTTTCTCAGTAAAATCCAAATGTTGCTTCAATTTTTCAACAATAAACCCTAAACCTTAAACCCTAAACTATAAGCCTACACCCTAAACCCTAAATATATATATTACAAGGGATAAAAGTAATTAAAAAAGAATCTTATTACTTACTTAAACCCTAAAATAATTTGATTTTTTGTTATTTTATCAAAAACCCTAACCCTTAAAACCATGAACAGTACTACAACCCTGACTATAAAACAAAAAACTACAAACTCTAAACCATAACCCCTAAACCAAAAACTCTAAACCCAAAATAATAAACATTATATCATAAACCCTAAACCCCTAAACCATGGACATTAAACCTTAAATCTTAAATCATAAATCCTAAACCCCAAAATAATAAACATTATATCATAATCCATATCCTTTAAACCCAAAACCCTAAACCCAACCCTTAAACCATAATTAAATATTTAATTTTGTGTATATACTTAAATTTTGATAGAGATACATCTCATAATTATATATGAATTTTGGTTTAATGTGTAATTGTAGACGTGAAATTCTAATTGTGGTTTAAATGTATAGTTGAAACTTTAATTTTGATTTAATCATGCACATTTTAAAAAATAAATACATCAATATAATTTTATATTGAATAAATATAAATATTTATGTATGCAATATATAAATATAAAATAATGTTATATCATAATTGTATTCATAATTTATGCGTTTGGGATTTAACCTATTGCACACTAAACCATTGTTCATGTATGCTTTTGGGATTTAACCCATTTTGATATATATTTTTTTAAAATAATAATTTATATTTATCTTATTTAGATTTATATTATAAAAAAATCCAAGATATACAAGTTAATTAAGTAGTTCACCATATTTACCCCTAAACCCTAATCCCAAACCCCCAAACCCTAAACCATAAATCCTAAACCATAAACTTTAAGTCCTAAACCCTAAACCATAACCCATAAGCTAATTTAATTTTTTGCTTACCTTTAGCGGTGTTTTTATCATAAACGCTGCAAGTGCTTGACATTTTGCTCAATCTATAGTGGCATTTTTCAAAAGCGCCACTAATGCCACTAGTGCTCAACATAAAACGACGGCGTCTTGCTGAATTTTTTGCGGTGTTTTTTAAAAAGTGCTGCTAATGGTCGACCTATAGCGCGTGTTTTAAAAAGTGCCGCTAATGCTCGATCTATAGCGGCGTTTTTTAAAAAGCGCCGCTAATACCACTAAAGCTCACATAAAACGACGACGTTGTGCTTAATTTTTTTGCGGCCTTTTTTAAAAAGCGTCGCTAATGGTCGACCTATAGCGGCGTTTTTCAAAAAGCGCCGCTAATGCTCGCGGCGTTTTTGGTCCTAGCGCCGCTAAAAACCTATTTTGCTGTAGTGTGATCATTTTCTTTGACACATCAACAGTTTATACTTGACACAAGGCCACTTGTAATTAACCTAAGTTTTTTTTGTCTTAGTCGAATATTAAAAAAATTAAGATAAATATTAAATTTATACATAAATTTTGATTTGGTGTAATTATACACAACTTGAATTGTGGTTTATATGTATATATGAAACTTTTATTTTGATTCAATTGTATATATTTAAAAAGAATAAATACATTTATTTTCATAACAAATTAATATAATTGTTTATGTATGTGATATATCAACGTAAAATGATGTTAATTAGATCATGTTATTAGTGATTTGTGAAAATTGAATAAAATCAAATATTCATATATAAAATCACATGAAATTAAAATTTATGGATCACATTATAGGTTGAAACAAATATCTACACATCCTAAGGTAACAAATAATACAGGCGTCCAAATAAGAAATCCTAGTAAGATTATAAATTGCATTTATTTTATTCCTTCGCCTGACTGACAAATATGGAAATGTTTAACCTTGCTGCGTCTGGATGTCTTTGATTTATTGCTTCCAGCAAATACAATTGTTTTTCAGGTGAAATCCTGCACATTTTACAACAATATCCTCGAGTAAAACGAAAAAGAAATCGAGTTAGGTCATTGGTTTTTCCAACAACGCTGACAAATACCACTCATTCTTGTCAACTCCACGATCAACCTTTTTCCCAACATTCCACCTTAGTTTCGTAAACCCAATTCGATCAAACATTGGAGCATAGGTTTGATTGAGCTGCGGTCCCTGACAGAAGAAATGGTCAAGCCAGAATAGCCCCCCTGGTCTCAACACTCTGTATATATCATACAAGGCGAACTCCAACATTTCATCTGGGATCCAATTGCTCAAAATATGCATCGAATGCACTATATCCAATGTATTCTCAAAGAATGGAAGCCTCTGCGAAATGCTAACATGTATTGGGATCAAGCCCCTGGATGCAATGAAACTATTTAATGGTCCATCCAGGTTCATTGAACTAGTGATGATGGTGATGTTCCGCTTTCTCATCCTTGCTGCTAAAGTGCCACTCCCACCTCCAATGTCAAGTCCGATTCGAATACTCCCGGCTGGTTTCGTTTGAAGAACTTGATCGAGTCCATAATCTAATCCTCGATCGTAAAGCCATCTTCGTTTTTCTCGGCCTTGCAAGTCAAAGCAGTCCTTGCAGTCGACGGTCCCTGGAAAGTTTTTACGGTCAATGAGGCATTGGTAACTTTTGCAAGTGTAGGGATCCCAATGCTGGTTTCTGGTGGGGTTGCCCAAAGGCTATCAGGAAACGGTGTTGGCTCAACATAACCGATGGGGGATTTGGGGTGGCATCTACGGC
Organism: Gossypium longicalyx; assembly: GCA_025698465.1. Lineage (NCBI taxonomy): Eukaryota > Viridiplantae > Streptophyta > Magnoliopsida > Malvales > Malvaceae > Gossypium > Gossypium longicalyx. Next base: position 92,686,013 of record CM047000.1, on the reverse strand, counting down.
AAGGGAGTGGCTCACACCCCTTGAGCAAAAGCTTTTGAGCAAAAACGTCATCCATAGGACATTCGCCACCAATATCGTATGTCATGTACTGAGCCAGCTCCTTTTGAAACCTCAAGCAGGCTGCTCCAATAGGCGGATGGATCTCATCAGATGCCATCCTTGGGGAGTATCCTAATGGGAGCTTGTGAGGGAGAATGGCAAGCTTGAGTTCATCAGACAAGGAAGCAGTAGTAGGAGGAATGCCGAAAACATCAGCTTCTTCGTCGACTGGTAATGAAGGCTTGCGTTCACGGGTGATTTCAATAACGAGGTCTCGCACAAGAAAGTTGGTGGAATTGATCTTGTGGTGCAAGTCAGCAATAAGAGAGTAACTGTCAAAGAGTTTGGACTTTGTAGAGTTGAGCTCCTGCAAGAGATGAGAAATGGTTTCCTGGTGAAGAAAGAGATGGGTGGGGGGGGGGGGGGGTTCAGATGATGATAAGCTGAAAGGAAGGCTAGAAAAGATAAAGATGGTGACAAGGTTGGTAAATATCAGAAGGAAAAGCATTTTAAGCGCGAAGTAGAGATTGTTGTTGTGAAAAAATTGCTTTCTCGGATAGCTATCAGCTTCACTTCCCATGCTGCTGCTCCTTGATTTTGATTTCTTCAAAGGACTTGAGATAGAGAATATGGGGGGTGGGGGGAATTTTATGGATAGATTGGATGATGGGATTTGAAATTAAGCTAATTAATTTGGTCAGCTTCGATTCACGTTCTAATGGAGCTTCGTTCATTGTAATTCGCCGCCTCACACGTTAGAACTTTGAAATATTGTGATATTTTAATATTAAATAATAGTTTCTATTTTCCATTACTACTATTCAATAGTGGAGCCTAGTAGAGTACTAGGGGCATTGCCCAATGTTTAAAATTTTTACAATTTAATTTTTTTAGATATATTATATTCTTTCCAAAAATATAACTAGACCTTAAGGTTTAATTTTTTTATAATTTTCCTTTTTATATGTATATATACTATAGCACTCCAAAAAATATAAATAGTCCCCTCTAATATTTGTATAGTATTAAAAATAATATAAAAAACTATTCTTAATAAAAATAAAGAGAAAATTTTCTTAAAAAAATTAAATAACTTTTGAATAATATTTTTGTTAAATAATAGAAATTTAATATTTTTTAATATTTTTTTAAAATAATATTTATAAGTAAGATAATTAATATATATAAAAAGAAAAGAAAAGATGAACATATTCGTGCCTAGCAAAAAAAGAAGAAAAAAAAATTTCTTCATTATTTTTCCTCCAAATTTTAAGTACAGGGGTATGTCTTTTTTCAAATTTGTCATAGATTTTGAATATGTATTAATAGTTTTTTATTTTATTAAGTGCATTAAAAGTTGCCATTAAAGGATATTGATGGAACTCGAAAGCTTACAAAATTAAGTGAAATATGTATGTTTTTGATAAAAAATGATTAGGAGACATTTTCTAACTTGTTAGAAGTGTAAAAACAAAACAAAAATAGCTAATTAATGTTATAGTAAGTTTCGGCCAAAGTGAAGAGAAGGAAGAAAACCTTGGTCACTTTGTTTAAAATTACGTCAAATGATAGCTTGTGAAACAGTGAGTATTTTGGTGAAAACGAAATAAAAATGGTTAACTGAGTCGAAAGTAATGTGAATTTCGCATTTTTTACCCAAACAAGGCTTTGCAACAAAATGGAGGATGAGGTTTTTTTTTTTTTTTTTCAGATGATCTTATTGTTTATATTGAGAGAGAGATTGCTCAAACTTTTAATTTAGACTCTATATTTAGTGATTTTATTTCCTTGAAAGAATAATGTTGTGCACAATTTTAAGTAATGATATGCTATTTTTTCTTATTTGTTTTTTTTAAATAGGTTTTTCTACCCAAATAATGTGAAAAAAAAATTAATTACCAAAATAGGCACCACACAAATTATTTATGAAAATGGGCAAAATCTACCGTACCCAGTCGGTATTGTTGACGTGTCAGACGGCACCCCAAAGTTTTCAGCACATCATTAGGCCATCACTATCTTTTAAAAAAAATACAATCTTTTTTTTTTTTTTTTTTGTGTCTTCACCGTGTGAGGAGGCACTGGTGTGTATTTGGATGAGGATGAATTCAATTTTAAAGTTTGGGATTTAATTGTGAAAAATATACTTATATTTGGATGATCAAATTTGGTTGATTTTGGATGACCATGAATTGGTTGCACTTAATTGATTGTTATGCTGGAATATTATTTCTTTTGAATCGATTATTTTTATGTTTAAACCGATTGTCATGTTGGAATACGGTTTCTTTTGAATCAATTGTTTATATGTCTAAATCAATTGTTATGGTGGAATACTGTTTCTTCTTCTTTTGAATCGATTATTTATATGTTTAAGTTGATTATTATGTTAGAATACTACTTCTTTTGAATTGATTGTTTATATATTTAAATTAGTTGATATATAACATGTTTAATTTTAATTTCACGCTCCAAAATTGACATCTTTTGACTCCATCACTGCTACTACTAGTTTGACTGAAAAGAGGCTTAACGTGCACTGCAATGGAAACTAGACTTATTAATAACTTGCACAATCTAATATATATCGTCCTCTAAAAATAATAATATGTAGGCTCCGTAGATGTGCCTCCCCATTCATAAAAAACACTCGTACCCCTTTATTTATTTATGGGATAAATTGCGGAATTTTGTTAAATCTATTATTTTTTTTTCATTTTAATCTTATTTTGTTAAATTTTTATTTTGATGAACTAATCCATAATTATTTTTTTGTATTATCTAAGTTAAGTGTCATTAAATTTTTAATGGGAGAATAGTGTGATAGTTAAAAAATTAATATAATAATAAATTTAGTCATCAACTTTAACATATTATATCGATTTAATTATAAATTAAAAAAAAATTAACCCTTAAAATTTTTAAATAATCTCAATTTAATTTAGTTTCAGGCCAGGATCAGCCTCATTCAAACACTCTCCTCTACAATCTCTCCATCCTGAAAGATAAAGGTCAGGAGGCTAAATCACTTGTTAGCATCCTTATACCTCCTGATCAAGCTCAACTGAAGTCAACTTCTTTATCCGTCTCAAGCACAGCATCTTCCAACAGATGCCTCTTGGAACCTCTTCAGGTAACAATATCAACACTAAATAGCATCAGCAGCATGTTAGGGTGATTCCTGATAATCAGATATCTCAACTACCCAACTTTAGTGATATTTGTGTCGGTAACATTGTTCAAGAAAAAGGGCAAAGCTTTTATTCTAACGCTGAAACGATTAGCTGGTATGAATACCACTGCAATAATTACCGTAACAACAACAATGGCAATAATAGGAATCGAAGTTTACGAGTTAGTAATGACGATAAGCTGGAAAGGAAAGAATTTGTTGAATTGCCTCGAAGAAATGAAACTAGTGAAGGGTGTGAAACGGTTTCAGCTAAGAATTATGACAAAATCGAATTGGATGTCTCAAAATTTACCATCGGTTTAGTCCAATTTTTTACTCTAGTATATTGGGCATCTCATAAGTTGTAATACTTAAATTTTTTCTTAATTTATCAAAGTCTAGTGTTTGTCAGGATTTCTTTTCTTTTTACCTAAGTTGGCTTCCCCAAGTGGGGAGGAGGTAAGCAACTTTTAATGGTTAATTTTTTTAATAAATTATGGCTAAACTTATATAAATAAATTTAGCCATCAACTTTTATATATTATATCGGTATATACATTAGAAAAATGTTGAGATGTCTATATGTTGGGTCTGGTGTCCTAAGTATAATATTTTCGTCTATGTACACTTGTATTTTTTTGAATAAATTAGTTTAATAAAATTATTCTTGAAATACATTAAAACTCTTTGTATATTGTCCTCAATGATTTTTACATGCAAAGAAAAATGGAAGCAAATATTAGCTCATTGATTATCTAATGTTTAACTAATACAAAGCAATATTACATGGTCAGATCGTATGACAAAAAGACAATTTATATTAGTAGATGAACCCGAACATGTAATTAGTTTAATCAGAAATGAGCAAACTGGTTGAAAAAATAATGTGCCGTCTATCAAGTTTAATTGGAGAGATTCTTTATCTTGAGCATCGGAGTAGGTGATTCCTAGAAGATAGAGACATAGATGTGACTGATTAAACTAACAGTACATCAGAAACGACTCAAGTAGAATAGATTCTGAATCCGTTTATGGATTTATTCATTTGTGATGTTCATAGTGTGACATACCTTAATCTTGAGTGGATGATGAACTATGTATGCATGACTCATATACTTTGATGTAAATAAAAGATTGAGTTCAAATAAATAAGGAACCGAAAATTGGTGCGTTGGTTGTACGACTTCTACAATATGTAGCATCATTAACAATAGTGGAATTCATAGCCCAAGATATCGGTAAATGATATCCTCTCATTGGAATTAGATGATAGATGAAATGTAAACGTAGCCATAGGTCGTTTGTCTTTATGATGAATAACTTAAATATTATTTGACAATAATTGACTTTTCTTGAAGGAAGAGTTAATGATTACCATGAGATAAAAGATGATAATATTGGGAGAATAAATCTATCTTAAAGAGATTAAGGATATCCTATAAATGTAACACATTTATGACTAGGTCATTGAACAAGCACTAATCAAGTAACTTTTGTAATGATATATTATTAGAGAGAACTCAGTCACGATATTATAGTAGAATGACTTTGTGACTAAATGAGTTTATAATTAATAGGCCAAAAGTTGGAACTTAGTTATAAATCATTTGAGCTCTAATTATAAATGTCTAATCGGTCCCTCCATTAATTCGTTGAAATCAGAAACAAATTGTATGTTGAATCAAATGAATAGAAATGTACATAAATGATAAAGTTAGAGAAATGTGTTACACTTGAAAATGAATGTGGTTTCTCACTAAGTATGGAAATGACCTGAGAACTAATTTAAGTTTTTTGAATTATTATTTAATTACTTGAAGTATGAAGATAGAATTAAATTAATTGACTATTGTGAATCCGTTGAATGTAGAAATTAAATATATTCTCTTATAGATTCTTTTACAGTAAAGTTGTAATAATCTTAACGAAATTCAAATTGAGTTGAGAAAATTATTTAAATGAAAAATTGATTTATTTAAATTAATTTAATAAATAATATTTATTTTGAGAAATAAAAAATATGTATTGGGTTGTATTAAATTATAAAATACCGGGTTAAAAGTTCAGAAAGTACACATAATTGGATCCGATATAGGAGAAGCCCCAACCCCCTCATAACAAGTATGAGGGGTGACAACCCTAGTAAAATATCTAAGGTTAGCCGCTCCTCTCTCTCCTAATTCAACGAAGAGATTGTTTTTCTATTAAATAAGTATAATTTGTATTCTACTAATTCAACTAGAGTTTCACTACCTCTCCTTATAAATAGATGACACTGGTAAGGCTAAAAGTATAAGTTTTACACAACTTTAATATATTGTTATTTTACTAGAAAATAAGTTAGAATTTATTTCTAAGTATAAATTCTATTTTCCGGGAATAACAATTCTACCAATTTGAATAAGAGAGATCACTTTCCTATAGAAAGTAAGAAAATATTTTTAAATTTGTATTGGATTCAAAATTGGTTGAGCTCATATTCGGGGCAGTTCATGGTACGAGAATAGTAGAGAAGGTCGTTTAGTTAAAAGCTGAGAATGTCTAGAATTTGTCTCATTCAAAGAACATATACTATTTTGGGAAAAATTATTATTATAAATATCACAAACAGGTACAATTTTTAAAATTTTTATTTTTCCTCTATGCAAGAAAATCATTTTCGATTCGGGCAATGAATATGACACCTCGTAGCTCGGATCTGACGATCGAGTCAGGTATGGAGTATTACAACACCAAAATATAGGTGGAAGTAAATAGAAACTTAAAGAGAGTGGCAATGTTATACTGATAATCATTTTATGAATCACTAAACTAGACTACGATCACGACTAAGGCAAGCACACCTATCGAATGGTAGTATAGCTATGGTGAGTCCAGAATATCGTATCCACAAGGACAAAAAGTACTAGTATTAACTATCTTTCTATTATTTAACCTAAAATATAAGAGATTTGTTTTAATCTAAAATTAACTAACTAATTAACTACTGAATGCGGTAGAGAGCGAATTGGGAAAAGTACTTCTACACGGGCTGACACATAGGCGTGTGGCCAACCCATGTGGCTCACACGGGCGTGTGCTTAGCCAGTGTGGAATTAGTCTTAGCCGTGTGGATCTTTAAATCAGCCCGTTTTGTCCATTTTTGGCCTGTTTCCTGCTCCTTTTGTTCCCCTATGGTCTCCTAAGTATAAAGCATGAAATTAAAGAATTAAGAGCATCTAATTCACTAAATTATATGATAAATCATCCAAAAATATGCTAAGTATGGGATTAAAATGTGTTACTTTCATGGTTTATTAAATATCCCCACACTTAAGCGTTTGCTTGTCCTCAAGCAAAATCTTTAACTCACAATTAAAATTAAACTCTCTCAATTCATATTTCTTATCAATAGTGTTTCATCATAATTTTACAAATAATCATACATTGATAATTCAACTAGAAGAGCTCTAAATGCACAAGCAATCCAAGTCTACCATTTTTAAAGCATGAAAACATAGGCATTTCCCCTTATCTAAATAATTACCCTTTAATCCAAAATTGACAAGAATTGACATCTTCACTAAAAATTCACTCAAATCACTCACAGTGTTTAAGGTTAAAAAATTAAACACTCAAGAGTCAAACATGAAAATTTATTACCATAAGCTTGCATGAAAATCAAATCTCCCCTACTATAAATGAGATGATACACAAATCAAAAGGTCTTTAAAGGTTGTAAGGGGGATTGGGTTAAAGGTGTGGATAAAGGCTGAAAATGAAGGTTAGAATCGAGATCAAATTGATAGTTTACTTAACTAGAAAAATAAACTAATACTAAATATACAACAATTGAATTAATTAAAGAAAAACATGAGCTTCTTCTCAGAATATGAAATTAACTACTTAAGCTTAAAACAAAGAATTAATAATAATCAACATATATGTATTTTTTTCACTTTTTTTTTGAATCGTGTGAATGAATGAATGAAAAATGATACTACTAAAATAAAAGAACATAGTTAGGCAATTAACCAAATCCAATCTCGACAAAAAAGGAGTCCATGGAATAGGAAAATTCTCAATGAATCAAAAAGTATGATGTATGGGTTAATATTGAGGGTAAATTAAGAAACGGTTTGTTAGGCTCAAAGGGGTTCACTAGGAGTTAATTATGAAGGTAGGCTTTTTATGGGTTAAGTGGGTTAAAACCTAGATGCCTTTATCATCTCAGTATATCAAATCAAAGGTATGGTCTCGATATGTATAATCGAAGCAAGTTCTAGAATAACAAATCAATATTGACACACTTATAACCAACAATAAAGTGAGCAAGAAAAATGTCTGCTCTAAAGGCTCAAAATCTCATAAAAATTATGGCTTTTGATGTCAATCTTGCAAATTTCAAACTTCAAGGTAATATCTCAATTTAGGGAAACAAACTAAAATTTTTAATTATGAAAATAGACTTATCATGATTGATTCTCTAGTGTCTTAAAGTTTAAATAATCAATGCACAATTACCTATGAATTTAATCTAAAACACCTTAATGAAAACCACAAATTAATAAGAGTTCATTCTAAAAGTAATATGAGAAAATTACTTAAACACAAGGCATAATTCAAGGATTTTCATATAATCATATAAATAACCTCCCACACTTAAGATGTACATTGTCCACAATGTACAAATGATGTGCGTGATAAGTTCTAAATTTATAATTGATCGTACTTGAAAACTAATTATTATCACGATAAAGGCAAGCACCCACAGAAACTAAAAGTACTAGTATTAACCTTCTTTTTATTATCTAGCCTAAAAATAAGGGGATTTGCTTTATCTGAACTAATCAACTAAACTAAGAATGCACAAGAAGTAAATTGGGGAAATACTTTTCGGAAAACTGATTGATTTGGACAATACCCAAGGAAAAATCCACCTAGACTTCACTTGTTATTTGACTCTGAATTAGACAATTTATTCACTTGACTCGATCCGTAGAAATCCCTAATTTATATTATTATCTCTCTCGAGACTAACAACGTCTGACCCTAGGTTGATTAATTGAAATCTCTTTCTAATTAAAACCCCTAGTGTTGCATTAACTCATTCTATGGATTCCCTTATTAGGTTTGACCCTAATCTGGCAGATTTATGTCGTCCTATGTCTAGGATTGCATGCAACTCCACTTAATTATACTAGATCTACTCTTAGACAGGGACTTTTGTTCCTCTGAATAAGCATATCAATACTTGAATCAATATCCTGGAATATTAAAGCAAGAATTGAAAACACATAATTAAGAACAAATAAAATATTTATCATATAATTCAGAAAATAATAACAAGATTCATCTTAGGTTTCATTCCCCTTAGGTATTTAGGGGATTTAGTTCATATTTGTAAAAGACAATATTTCAGAAGAATAATAATAACAAAACATAAAGAAACCCAAAACTCCTAAAGGAATTTTAAGGGAGATCTTCAGTCTTGAAGGAGAATCCGGCTTATGAGATGGATCAATTGGCTTTTTTTGAGTAATTCCTTGCCTCCCACTTTGTGTGTCTCTTTTAATCCTCCTCTAGGGTGTTAATATAGGCTTTAGAATGCCTCGGAACCCTCCAAAGTTCCCTTTTCCTATTAGAACTAAACTTGGGCCCGACAGGGACACGACTGTGTTCCACGCCCGTGTGAGGCGACTTAGGCCATGTTAGAGTCTGTTAAATAGACACGGGCATGTGGTCTACCCGTGTGAGGAAGTCCAGGCCGTGTTGATTTCTCACGTTGATCCATTTTTTCTGTTTTTGGCCCGTTTCTCGCTCTCTTTACTCTCCTATGCTCGCCGAAGAATAAAACATGAAATTAAAGGATTAGGAGCATCAAATTCCAAAAATCTAATAATAATTCATCCAAAAATGTGCTAAGTATGGGATAAAAATATGTATAAATTATGACTTATCAAATACCACACTTAAGCGTTTGCTTGTCCTCAAGCAAAATCCTCAATTCACAATTACGAATTCATTTTTCTTAACTTATAACTCCTATTGATAAACTGTAATTTATACATATTTTTATCCCATGTTTAGCACATTTATGGATGAATTCTCTTTAGATATGGTGAATTTGATGCTCCTAATCCTTTAATTTTGTGTTTTATACTTAGGCGAGCATAGGAGAGTAAAAAGAGCGAAAAACGGGCCAAAAACGGAGAAAATGGGCCAACGTGAGAAATCAACACAGCCTGGACTTCCTCACACGGGTAGACCACACGCCCGTGCCCTTTTAGCAGAATTGAGTGCGACTTACATGGGTAGACCACACGGCCGTGTCTATTCAACAGACTCTAACACAGTTTGGAGCAATCGAACACGGGCACGTTACACGGGCATGTCCCTGTCAAGCCCAAGTTGAGTTTTATCCGGAGAACGCCATTCTTGAGGGTTCTAAGGCATTCTAAAGCCTATTTAAACACCAGAGAGGAGGATAGAAAGTGACACACGGAGTGAGAAACAAGAATTTACTCGAAGAAAGCCGATTGATCCATCACAAAAGCCGGATTCTCCTTCAAGACTGAAGATCTCCCTTCAATTTCCCTTCAGGAGTTTTGGATTTTCTTTATGTTTTGTATTCAATATTCTTCTAAGATGTTGTCTTTTATAATTATGAACTAAACCCCCTAAATACCTAAGGGGAATGAAACCTAAGATGAATCTTGTTATTATTTTCTGAATTGTATAATAAATATTTGACTTGTTCTTAATTATGTGTTCTTAATTCTTGCTTCAATATTTCAGGATATTGATTCAAGTTAATGCGCTTATTCAGAGGAGCAAAAGTCCCTGTCTAAGAGTAAATTTGTCATAATTAAGCGGAGTTGATTGCACGTCTAGAGATAGGGTGACAAGATTTTATCGGATCAGGGTGAAACCTAATAAGGGAATCCATAGATCACGTTAATGCAACACTAGGGGTGTTAATTAGAAAGAGATTTCAATTAAACAACCTAGAGTTAGACATTGTTAGTCTCGAGAGAGATAATAATATAATTTAGGGATTTCTACTGAACAATTCAAATGAATAAATCGTCTGATTTAGAGTCAAATAACAAGTGAAGTCTAGGTGGATTTTCCCTTGGGTATTGTCTTAATCAATCGAATTTCCCAAAAGTATTTTCCCCAATTTTCTTCCTGTGAATTCTTAGTTAGTTAATTAGTTTAGATAAAACAAATCCCTTTATTTTTAGGCTAGATAATAAGAAAAGAGTTAATATTAGTACTTTTAGTTCCTTTGGGTTCGACATCCCGGTCTTGCTAAAACTATACTACTGTTCGATATGTACATTTGCCTTCGTCATGATAATAGTTAGTCTTCAAGAACGGTCAAATATAAATTTATTAAAATTTATCATGAATCAACACGATCACCTATCAATAATATCTCAAAATAATCCATAAGTAATCATACATTGAGAATTCAACTAGAAGAACATTAAAGTTTCAAACATTCCAAGTTGAGCATTTTATCACGAAAACATAGGTGTTTCCCCTTATCTAAGTAATCACCTTTGATTCAAAATATCACAGAATTTAACATCCCCACTAAAGATTCACTCAAATCACTTGAGGTGTTTAAGGACAACAAATTTAGCACTCAACAGTCAATATGAAAAGTTATTACCATAGACTTGTGTGAAAATCAAATCTCCACCACTATATATTGAGATGATACATCAATCAAAAGGCCTTTAGAGGGTTGTAACGTGGCTTTGGTTAGGGGGTGTGGTCACAAGCTGAAAGAGAATGTTAGAATCAAGATTGAATTCAAAAATTACCTAACTAGAAAAATACTAAAACTGACAAATTACATTCCTAATTAGATGATCCTAGAATTGAGCTTTTCATCATGGATACATTACAGCAACTTTTTTTTTTTTAAAGAACAAATCAAGTAACATAGGACTTTGCTAACTATCAGATATAAAACATAGCTAAGCAATTTATTCAAATCAAATCTCGAAAAAAATAGGGATCAAATTAATTAAGGGGATTTCAACAATAATGGGTTATGGGTTAATATTGAAGGTAAATCAATGACTGGCTTGTTAGGCTCAAGGGGGTTCACTAAGGGTTAATTATGACGGTAGAATTTTATGGAGTGAGTGGGTTAAACCTAAGTGCCTTTATCATCTCGACATATTAAATCAATGGTGTGGTCTTGACATGCATAATCAAAGTAAGTTCTAGAATAACAAATCAATATTGAAGCACTCATAGCAACAATAAAAGTGAGCATGAAAGAAATAATATATGCTCTAAAGGCTCAAGATCTCACAAAAATTATGGCTTTTTGATGTTAACTTTGTGAATTTCAACCTCAAGATAATACCTAAACTTGGGGGAAATAACCTAAAAAAAATTAATTCTCAAAAATCAACTTATCATGCTTGATTCTCTAATTACTTAAAGTTTAAACAATCAATGCATAAATGCCTATGTTTTAATTCAAGATATATCAATAAGAATAATAAATTAATCAAAATTCATTCTAATAGTGATATGTGGGAGTCACGTGAGAATAAGACAAAATTCAGGGATTTTTCTGATAATGATATAAATAATCCCCCCACACTTAAGATGTACATTGTCCTCAATGTACAAAGATAGATTTACTGAAAAATATAGATATAAGATAATAAGATAGGGAGAGAAGTGAAACTTCCTGAATGTTAAATGGAATCCTTGAATTTGAGTTATGGAAAGTAATCGGCTAAGGCAATGGTGAGATTGGAGAAGGATACTTCGGTGGTGGTAAAGGTTGTTAGTCTACAAGTGCTGTGCCAAAAGAATATTATAACTGGTGGTAGCTATGGTCGTGGTCGAGCAGGGCATGACAGTCATGGAGAACCTTTTCCAGTGGAGTTGTAATTTTCTAAGTAGTAGTGAGCTTTGGAGCTCTTCATAAATGTGATAGAATCAATAGCTCTTTAGGAAATATAAAGTAGCATGATTACTCTTTAAGATGGCCGAAAACATAAATTGCTTAATATAAATTATAAAACCTAAAGATGAAATAAAAATAGTATCAAAGAGAACTAAAATAAAAAGTAATTTAAAAAGATAAAAAAATAAAAATGATAAATAAAAGTCTTCAAAAATCCTAATCGCCAGATGGTTCGCAATGTGGGGGTGGGGATGAGATGTGAAGGTGCTGACAAATCTGATGTAGGGTTGCATCAATATGATCAAAGCGCTGAAAACATTACTACTCGAATCGAGTGAGATGCTCAGATATGTCAGAGAGTGAAGTGACTACATGAACTGGACGATGAATAGGTGATGGCTAGGATGGTGGATCCTCGTGAGGTGGAGGAACATCATCAGTAATGTCCTCTGGGTCCTCCTGCTCGGCTAACTGGACGAGGCAATACTGAGGAAGATCAAATCCACATCGTCGCTCGATCATCCTCATATGGAGTATACTCAAGATGCCCTGTGGGGACATTTGACCGATGAGGGTGAGGGAGGATGATTGCACCGTCATGTTGAGTAGACCAAAGTATCGCGCCAGGCGAGTTATATAAGGGCCAGTTGTAAGGACTCCCTTCCTATGCCGTTCTGTCTGATGGTGAATGGCGAGGGCGATGAAATAAGCGAGGTCGAATATGTGCCCATTCGCCATGCTCCATAAAAAATAAGCGTCGTTAGTGTTGATGATGCCAGTACTCTCTCGCCGTCCTGTCAGGGTGTGGGATAAGATGGCGTGTAAGTATCTCAGTGATGGGGAGAGAGCTAATGCCTCAGAGCGATTAGGATCGTAAGTGGCCAAAGTAGGGACTAGGGCCTTCCAGCAAAGTGAATGAGAATAGTGGATGTGGCGATAGAGACTGTCGAAGTCGTCGTCTATGAACTCCTTCGTATATAGTCCTAATGCGACACCGAACTCAAGCACGCTCAACTGGCGAACTAACCTGCCGAGACGGAACTGAACTGTTCCGGGATCATCGAACTCTGTCATAATGGTTTGAAGGTGGAAAGTCGAACAGAGTTCTAATGTGAGCTTGAGATATGTCGGCTCGACGATCTCGAAGAAGAGTCCCCATGGGTCAGTAGTTAGGAGAGCCCAGACTGCATTAGCGAGTTGGATCTACTCTAGAGCGGCCCAATCAATATATCGGCCCACACCGATGGGTCTCACACGGAGTATTTGGAAAAGTTCCTTTTGGGGTCCCGGTGGAAAATGGAGGAATGGGTGTCGTATCTCGATGGTATGGCCCGAGGAAGATGATGCTTCTTTTCATTTTTTTGAGGTGGGGACGGCAGTTTTCCTACCACGTGGATTTGACATGGTGTACCTGTGAATAAGAGATTAAGTCATCAATAATAATTCTTACATTTGCAAGCAAGGTCTGAGTAATCCAAAAATAATGAATTGCTCGTAAGATAGTATAGATACAAATTCAAGCATGCTAAAAATGAAACGTGGTGATATTGCATATGAATCAACGGGCTTAATATAAGATGGAAATAGTGCTAAGGCTAAACCAAGAGAATGCTAAAAGACCAATCAAGTGATGGAGGATACTACTATTAATAATCCTAATCATGTGTGTAAATCAAGCAAGAGTAAAGATCAATGAAAACACAACGACTAAGTAAATCTTTATCATTAGTAAAATTGGAAATCACTAAACATAGATAAGGGTTAAAATCATGCAAATTATTAACATGGAAAATAATTATAAGTCAAGAAATCAATAAAAGAAGTAAAAGTAATGGGGTGAAAGGGAAACAAACGACTGAGAAATGATGGTGGTGCTTGATGGAGGAAGGGTGCGGCGACAGTGTGCGACAGATGACAGCGGTGGTAGGGCTGGTGCGTTGGTGGGGGCGTGGGATGAGTGGAGAAAGAGAGAAGAAGAAAGGAATGTGTAAGGAAGGGAGAAAAAGAGAGAAGATTTTGATGTGTATGGAGGAAAAAAAAAGGGAGGAAAAATGGTGGATTTTGGGGTGATGGTCGGAGCTTAAGTGGTGATGGTGGCGGTAGGAGCGGCAGCTAGAGTTAGGGTATTGGGGAAGGGGATGATGAATAGTAGGGGTTTATATAGATATTGGGGCACATGGCCGTAGGGCACGCCCATGTGCCCTTATTTCAGCCCGTGTGTTTCGTGGTTTTCAAATTTTGGCGCGTCTAGAATCCGACCCACGCCCGTGTTCTTTGGGCGTGTTAGTGCACACGGTCATGTCACACGACCTTGTCCTTCTTCGTTCGCTTCTCCCACGCCCGTGTATATATGTGCACCCCCATGTTAGTTTGACAGTTTTGACCATGGGTGGAGGGCACAGGCGTGTCGCACGCCCGTATTAATTTCTCAATTTCTACCACGACTTGTAGCCACGGGCGTGTCGAGCGCCTGTGTTAATTTGGCAGGATTGCCCATGGCCATGTCGCATAGCTGTGGCAACATATTGAATCCCGTGTTTTAGAAAAAAATTTGCTCTATTTTCACATGACCGTATCGCACGGCCGTGTTGTTGCCAGTGGTATGAGTACGACCTAAGGCACGTCCGTGTGCCTGGCTGTGTTGATTTGGAAAACCTGTGTTCAAGGACTCAGTTAATGATTTACATGTTAAAAACTAAAATTTAAAGAAATCAACACCGTTAGTGCTTGGGTTGCCTCTCGAGAAGCACTTATTTATTGTCTAAGCTCGACTTACGTCTCATCCGCATGGTTACGGTGGATCATGGAGTCGAGACTCTTCTTTCTCATTATCAATTCTATTATCCACATAAAGTTTAAGTCGAGTAATATTTGCCTTAAAAGTGTCGTATTGAGAATGATTTACCTCGATTATACCGTATAGAAAGATATTCAGTACCGTGAAAGGAGTCGCTCCATTTGTGTTAAGCTTTGAAGTATCAATTCAGGGGTCCTTTTCATCTATCAATACTTTATCCCCAACTTTAATTTGTTTTGTTTCATCCCTACGCTTATCGTGGTGTCGCTTTAATTTCTCGTGTGCTCTCGGTTTCTCCTTGATATGTTTTTGCCATTCATCCAGTTCATCGATCTGAAGCCTTCGTTCTTCGTGAGTCACTTTATTTTTGTGGCATGGATCAGAATGAGGCTCCATCATGTTCTTTTTAAGCGACTCCTGCAAAGAAGTTTGAGTTGTAACGTTATTTAAATTAACCGGACTTACACAATCATCTTGATTACTAGATATTTTAGCGGAATCACGAGCTTGGAGAGTAATCGTGTCATCGCCCACACGAAGTATCAATTCCCCTATGCCAACATCTATGATAGTTCTAGTAGTTGCTAAAAAGGGCCTTCCCAAAATTAAAGGCACGTCACTGTCCTTATCAATGTCTAAAACAACGAAATCAACTGGGAATATAAATTTATCAATTTTAACAAGCACATCTTCAATAATACCCCTAGGAAATCTAATTGTTTTATCTGCCAATTGAATACTCATCCTAGTTTGTTTGGGTTTCCCAAGACCTAGTTGTTTAAACATTTTATAGGACATGACATTAATACTTTCCCCTAAGTCAGCCAATGCATTGCTAACATTTAAACTACCAATTAAACAAGGAATCGTAAAACTCCCTGGATCTTTCAACTTGTTGGGTAGCTTATTTTGTAGAATGGCTGAGCAAACTGCGTTCAACTCCACATGTGACGCCTCATCCAACTTCCGTTTATTAGCTAAAAGCTCCTTTAAAAATTTAACTGCATTTGGCATCTGCGAAAGAGCTTCAATAAACGGTATGTTAATATGTAATTTCTTTAATAATTTAAGGAATTTACCAAATTGTTCGTCCGTGTGGCCTTTCCTTGTCGCACTGGGATATGGCACTCGAGGTTTATATTCTCTACTTACTGGCTTTTGCTCACTGTGGTCCACCTTATCCTTACCTTTACTTACCACAATTCCTTGTCTCAGTTCTGGTTCAGGTTCAACTGACCCTTCTTCATCTCGAATACTAATTGCATTAAGCTGCTCCCTTGGGTTAGTTTCAGTATTACTCGGCAAGCTACCTTGTGGTCGTTCAAAAATTAACTTAGAAAGTTGTCCTATTTGAGCTTCGAGCCCTTGAATTGACGCTTGTTGATTTTCAAGCACTGTTTCAGTATTCGAAAAATGAGTTTCTGACACCGAAATAAATTTTGTTAGCATCTCTTCAAGGTTTGGCTTCTTTTCCTACTGGTAAGATGGTTGTTGAAAGCCTGGGGGAATGTTGTGGCCTTTGATTTCCTTGACCACCACACGAGAAGTTGGGATGGTTCCTCTAAACTGCATTATACGTGTTACTGTATGAGTTATTTTGAGATCTAGAATTATTATTACCCATATATTGAACTTGTTCCTCTTCGGTGCTAGGGTTGAAGGTTGGATAATCTGTGTGTACTCCTCCTCCACTTGAATCGCACCTCATCATTGGATGTACCTGAGTAGAACCATACAAACCGTCAATCTTTTAATTCAAAAGTTCTACCTGGTTAGGGAGCATAGTAATCGCGTCGAGGTTGAAAAAACCAACAGCTTTCATCAGCTTAGTTCTCATAACTTGCCACTGATAGTTATTCAGTGACATCTCTTCAATAAATTCATAAGCCTCTTCAGGTGTTCGGTTGTTCAAAGTTCTATCAGCGGCTGCGTCAATAAGTTGCCTCATTAAGGGGTTCACGCCGTTGTAAAAAGTTTGAACCTGCAGCCATAGAAGTAACCCATGGTGAGGGCACCTTCTCAATAGGATTTTGTATCTCTCCCATGCATCATAAAAAGTTTCTAAATCCATCTGCACAAAAGAAGAGATATCATTCCTTAATTTAGCTATTTTAGCCGGTGGGAAATATTTTAATAAAAATTTTTCGGTCATTTGTTCCCAAGTAGTGATTGACCCTCGCGGTAACGAGTTTAACCACTGTTTAGCTTTGTTCCTTAATAAAAAGGGAAATAACCGAAGGCAAATGGCATCATCAGAAACGCCATTGATTTTAAAAGTGTCACAAAATTCCAGAAAATTTGCCAAATGAGTGTTTGGATCCTCGTCCTGCAAACCATCAAACTGAACAAACTGTTGTATCTTTGAATAGTGTTAGGTTTCAGTTCAAAATTATTTGTAGCAATAGCAGGTCTAACTGTAATGCCCCGTACCCGAGACCGTTGCCGGAGTCGAACACGATGTGTTAACAGACTTAATTCATTGCTTAAACAGCTCAAACAATTTAATTTTAGAAATTCCAGACAAGCTAGCTAACTGCGTCACAATCGCTTAAAAATTCATATCTCGAGTTCTGAAACTCAAAATCCAATTCCATAAATTTTCCCTGAAACTAGACTCATATATCTATTTACTAATTTTTTCTAGAATTTTTTGCTAGGCCAATTAGTACAGTTTATTAGTTAAAGTCTCCCCTGTTTCAGGGTTTGACTACTCTGACCTCTGTGTATTACGAATCAGATATCTCTCTGTACAAAATTTCAATGACTATAAAGCTTGTTTCTCTTAAAACTAGACTCAATAAGAAATCTGTACATATAAATTATGACTTCTAATTATTTTTATACAATTTATGATGAATTTCTAAAGTCAGAACAGGGGATCCAAAAATCGCTCTGGCCCTGTTTTACAAAAATTTAAACATCTCATAAAATATAACTCATATACCTGTTTCGTTTCTTCCATATGAAAATAGACTCATAATTCTTCAATTCTATATTTTATTCATCATCTAATTATATCTCTACTATTTTTAATGATTTTTCAAATTCATGTCACTACTGCTGTCTGAATCTATTTTATGGTAAATTTTACCTATTTCATGGTTTTCATGGATTAACTAGCAATTTGACATACATAACACCAAATATGATCATAATTAGCCATTCCAATGGCTAATCATTACCAAGCATTTTTATACTACTCAATAACCATATCATAAGACCATATATACAAAATGATTATAATGCTATATATGCCATACTCAAAATATACAAGCCATTATGCCAAGATGGTATACGGATAGTGTGAGCGTGCCTCCGACCGTTCCCGATTTCCGAGCTGGCTTGTTAACACTACAAGGAATGAAAAGGAGGGAGTAAGCATAAATGCTTAGTAAGTTCACATGCAAATAGCAAGTAACATAACCATATAAGCAAACATAAAACATCATTTGCATAATCATCACCAAGACATTCATATCATATTTTCATTTATCATCTTACCATATTGTTGTTATATCGATTTTTCAACCCGAGAGTTAAGTACATACCTGTTCAAAGTATCCATTTCAGAACACTTACCAATACGTCCCTTTCATCTTGAGTATTCCTCCATTTGAGTAGAACTTTACCCGTTGAACACATCGGAATATAATTCGGATACATGGAAAGTTTGCACATAAGTGCCACATATGTAGCCAAGCTACTATCTAAACCGCCCATAAGCGAACTCGGACTCAACTCAACGAGCTCGGGCGTTCGCATCCATAAGTGAACTCGAACT
Organism: Gossypium longicalyx; assembly: GCA_025698465.1. Classification (NCBI taxonomy): domain Eukaryota; kingdom Viridiplantae; phylum Streptophyta; class Magnoliopsida; order Malvales; family Malvaceae; genus Gossypium; species Gossypium longicalyx. The sequence goes on along the minus strand of CM047000.1, from coordinate 92,667,301 downwards.
CAACTCAACGAGCTCGGATGCCTAGTTACATTTCACGAACTCAGACTCAACTCAACGAGTTCGGACATTCGCATCCATAAGTGAACTCGGACTCAACTCAACGAGTTCGGATGCTCAACCATCCTAGTGACATGTCACTTGTATCCTAATCCATTCCTAAGGTTCAACGGGACCTTTTTCCCAATCATGTGTCTCAACCATCTTCTACGGAATACCGATACTGATACTCGGTAGTATTTCACATTTTCCAAGTATATCACATAATTTGACGTATTATCAAACACTTATCACAAGTATAATATTTCATAATAATTATCATATCATTTAAATAACATAAAAACATTTAAAATAATAACTATGTTACCAACATTTACATATGAACATATCTAGTATGCGAAAATGGCTACTTTTACCATTTCGTCCACAACTTGGTATTTTCCCCATTTTAGCCCGAATTTCAGTTTTCCTTGCTCTATCATTTAAAATATAGTCTAATTAGGACTCACATTATTCAAATTGACCCAAAATCATATTTTGGAAAAATTACAATTTTGCCCCTAAACTTTTGCATATTTACACTTTTGCCCCAAAGCTCGTAAATTAAACTTCAGCCTATTTTCTTATGTTTTATGACATGCTGATCATTTTTCCCTTCTATGGCAACATCAAATTCTCACTCTAACATGTACTTATGACTATTAGGTATTTTTACCGATTAAGCCCCTTTGTCGTTTTCACTTAAAACCGAGTAGCACAAGTTGTCTAACATAATTTAAAACCTCATATTCTATCATAAAACACCAAAATACACAAATTTTACCTATGGGTATTTTTCCAAATATAAACCCTAGGTTAAATTATTGCTAGCATAAGCTAAATCGAGTTCTAGGGACTCCAAAAACGTAAAGAACTTGAAAACGGGGCTAGAATGGACTTACAATCGAGCTTGGAAGCTTGAAAAACCCTAGCCATGGTTTCTCCTTGCTATATTCGTCCATGGGGTTGAAGATGAGCAAAATTGGCTTTTAATTTTGTATTTTAATTCATTTTACCCCTAAATGACTAAAATGCCCTTACTACTAAACTTTCCAAAATTTCCATCCATGTCCAATTTTTGTCCATAAACTTAGAAATTGGTAAAATTTCTATTTAAAACCTCCTAATTAATATTTCAAAACAATTTCATACTAGAAACTTCTAGAATGCAAGTTTTGCAAATTATTCGATTTAGTCCCTAATTTCAATTTAAGCACTTTATGCATAAAATTTCTTCACGAAAATTTCACACAATCATGCAATCATATCATAGACCTCAAAATAATCATAAAATAATTATTTCTATCTCGAATTTTGTGGTCACGAAACCACTATTCCGATTAGGCCCTAATTCGGGATATTACACTAACTATACTCGATTCAGCTCCTGTTAAAGTAGGTTTATCATAATCATACATAGTACGTGAAGCGGGATTTTGATTCACTGGATTTGTAGTAACCACAGGAGGTAGCTGATTATTCTGATTGTCAGCCATCTCTTCGGTTGTGTTATGGATGTCGTCCTCTTGCCCTTCATCTATGTATTGTAAGCTTCGCCTTATTTTTCTTTGGTTTCTGCGAGCTGTGCTTTTGACCTCACTATTAAAAAGTAGAGGTCCTAATGGGTTTCTTCTAGTCATAAACTATAAAACCTGCCAGAAGTAAAGAAAGAAAAATTAATAAAGAAAAATTAGACTAAAAAGTAAATTGCAATAAAAGAAAAAATCTAAAGTAATAAAAATCAAGTGTTCCTAATATCTTAGTTCCCCGGCAACGATGCCAAAAACTTGATGTGTGTGATAAGTTTTAAATTTATAATTGATCGTACTTGAAAACTAACTATTATCACAATAAAGGCAAGCGCACCAATCGAACAGTAGTATAGCTTATAGCAAGACCGGAATGTCGAACCCATAGGAACTAAAAGTACTAGTATTAACCTTCTTTCTATTATCTAGCCTAAAAATAAAGGGATTTGCTTTATCTAAACTAATCAAATAAACTAAGAATGCACAGGAAGTAAATTGGGGAAATACTTTTGGGAAAACTGATTGATTTGGACAATACCCAAGGAAAAATCCACCTAGACTTCACTTGTTATTTGACTCTAAATTAGACGATTTATTCACTTGACTCGATCCATAGAAATCCCTAATTTATATTATTATCTCTCTCGAGACTAACAACATCTAACCCTAGGTTGATTAATTGAAATCTCTTTCTAATTAAAACCCCTAGTGTTGCATTAACTCATTCTATGGATTCCTTTATTAGGTTTGACCCTAATCCGGCAGATTTATGTCATCCTATGTCTAGGATTGCATGCAACTCTGCTTAATTATGCTAGATCTAATCTTAGACAGGGACTTTTGCTCCTCTGAATAAGCATATCAATGCTTGAATCAATATCCTGGAATATTAAAGCAAGAATTAAAAATATATAATTAAGAACAAATCAAGTATTTATCATATAATTTAGAAAAAATAATAACAAGATCCATCTTAGGTTTCATTCCCCTTAGGTATTTAGGGGATTTAGTTCATATTTGTAAAAGACAACGTCTCAGAAGAATAATAATAACAAAACATAAAGAAACCCAAAACCCCTGAAGGAATTTTAAGGGAGATCTTCAGTCTTGAAGGAGAATCCGGCTTATGAGATGGATCAATTGGCTTTCTTTGAGTAATTTTATTGCATCCCACTTTGTGTGTGTCTTTTAATCCTCCTCTAGGGTGTTAATATAGGCTTTAGAAAGGTAGCGGGAGCATTACATAATCTGAAAGGCATTCGTAGATAAGAAAACGTACCGTATGGACATGTAAATATCGTTTTCTCTTAGTCCTCAAGAGCTATTGGGATTTGGAAGTAACCAGAGAGTCTATCTAGGAAGCAATAATACATGTGCCTAGATAATTTTTCCAACATCTGATCAATGAATGGCAAGGGAAAGTGATCTTTTCTTGTAGCATCATTCAATTTCCTGTAGTCAATGCAAACTCTCCAACCTGTGACTGTTCTTGTTGGAATTAAATCATTCTTCTCATTAGCCACAAGAGTCATGCCTTCTTTCTTAGGAACAACCTGCACAGGACTCACCCAAGAATTGTCAGAAATAAGATAAATAACTCCAGCATCTAGAAGTTTAATTACCTCAACTGTCATGACTTCTTTCATGTTAGGATTCAGTCGTCTTTGAGCTTGTACATAATGTTTATATTCATCTTCGATTAAAATTTTATGGGTGAAAAAAGAAGGACTGATCCCTCTAATGTCGAAAATCTTCCAAGCTCTTTTAAGCTCCTTCAACACTTAAAGTAACTCATCTTTTTCGTTTGGCTGTAGATCTGAAGCAATAATCATTGGTAATGTAGAATTATTTTCAAGAAATGTGTACTCTAGGTGATTTGGTAATTGCTTCAATTCTAACTTAGGAGGTTCTTCAATAGAGTTTTTTAATTTTAATTCATTGTTTACCTCAATACCCTCATAATTCTTCTGTCTCAATGAAGACTCATTAGAATTTAATTCAGCTTTTGTCTTACCTATCACAGCATCATCCTCATTTACCTCCTTTCCTTGAGCAAGACACAGTTCCAACGTGTCCTTATGAATGATTTCCTGAAAGAATCTTGAGTAGCGTGATCAATGGAATTAATAAAATAGCAGGTCTTGTTCTCTAGAGAATCTCATGGCATCATAGATTTTAAAAATAATTTCTTCGTCATCTACCCTAAGCACAAGTTTACCGTCACCCACATTAATAACAGCCTTAGCAGTGGCTAAAAATGGGCTACCCAAAATTAAAGGCACCTCAACATCCTCATCCATGTCAAGCACAACAAAATCAACAGAGAATATGAATTTATGTATTTTTACAAGCACATCTTCAATAAAACCCCTAGGATATTTAACAGATCTATTAGCTAGTTGAATACTCATCCTAATGGGTTTTGGTTCCCCAAGACCAAGCTGCTTGAACATTTTATAAGGCATCAAATTAATACTGGCACCTAAATCAGCTGATGCTTTCTCAATATTCAAACTACCAATTAAATAGGGAATAGTGAAACTTCCTGGGTCTTTCAATTTGGTTGCTAGCTTGTTTTGAAGAATAGCTGAACATTCCTCGTTCAGTTCCATGGTAGATAGCTCTTCAAACTTCCTTTTATTTGTTAGAAGCTCCTTTAGAAATTTAGCATATGTAGGCATCTGCGAAATAGCTTCAACAAAAGGTAAGTTAATATGTAGCTATTTAAAAAGTTCAAGAAATTTACCAAATTGTGCATCCATATGGTCTTTCTTCAACTTTGCTAGATATGGGATTGGTGGTTTATATTCTTTCAGCACAAGTGTTACACTTACTTCAGGTTTTACTTCCTTGTCCTTTTCCTTATTAGATTCTTGTGGCAACTTCTTTTCTAGTTCAGTTAACACTTTCCTATTCCTTAATGTAACCGCTTTTACATGCTCTCTTCGATTAGGTTCAGTGTTACTAGGCAAACTACCTTGTTGCCTTTCTAAAACTAATTTAGCAAGCTACCCAATTTGATTTTCGAGCCCATGAATTGATGCTTGTTAGTTTTTCAAAGTCGTCTTGGTATTTTGGAAACGAGTCTCTGACACCGAAATAAATTTCTCAAACATCTCTTCAAGGTTCGATTTCTTTTCTTACCGATAAGGTTGCTGCTGAAAACCCGGAGGGGGTGGTGGTAGTCTTTGATTTCCTTGACCTCTCCATGAAAAATTTGGGTGGTTCCTCCAACCTGTATTGTAAGTATTACTGTAAGTATTATTTTGAGGTCTAGGATTATTAATTGCTCATTCTCAAAAATAGGATCGTAGGATAGATTTTCTGAATTGCTCATTCCTCCTCCACTTGTGTCATATTGTATCAACGGATGTACCTGCGTGGAACCACATAAACCATCAATCTTTCTATTTAAAATTTCTACCTGATTTGACAACATGATAACCGCATCAATGTTAAAAACACCGACTGCTTTTGTCGGCTTTGTTCTCATGACTTGCCACTGATAATTATTCAGTAACATCTCTTCAATGAACTCATAAGCCTCCTTAGGTGTTTTATTATTTATGGTACCATCGGTGGCTGCATCGATCATCTACCTAGTCGAGAGGTTCAAACTATTATGAAAAGTCTGAACTTGTAACCATAGAGGTAACCCATGGTGAGGGCACCTTCTCAATAAATCCTTATACCTCTCTCATGCATCATATAAAGTCTCTAAATCCATTTGCACGAAGGAGGAGATATCGTTCCTCAACTTAGCTATCTTAGCTGGTGGGAAATATTTTAGTAAAAACTTCTCGATCATTTGATCCCAAGTAGTGATGAAACCTCGTGGTAAGGAGTTCAACCACTACTTAGCCTTATTTCTTAACGAGAAGGGGAATAATCGAAGGGGAATGTCATCGTCAAAAATGCCATTTATTTTGAAAGTATCACAAAACTCTAAGAAATTGACCAAATGAGTATTTGGGTCTTCATCCTGCAAACTATCAAACTGAACAAACTGTTGAATCATTTGAATAGTGTTAGGTTTCAGTTTAAAATTATTTGCAGCAATAGCAGGTCTAACAATACTCGATTCAGCCTCAGTGAGAGTGGGCTTAGCATAATCGTACATAGTACGAGGAGTAGGATTCTGATTTACAGGATTAGCGACAACCACAGGAGGTAGTGGATTATTCCAATTTTCAGCCATCTCCTCGGTAATATTAGTATTGTCCTCTTGCCTTTCCTTTATATACTGTAGATTCTGCCTTATTTCCCTACGATTTCTGTGAGCTATGCTTTCTATTTCATTATAAAAAATGTAGAGGTCCTGACGGGTTTCTTCTAGTCATAAACCACAGGAACCTGCCAGAAGCAAAAAAAAAAAAAAAAAAAATTAGTAATTAAAAATAACACTAAAAAAATAAAATGCAAAAAATAAAATGTTTAAATTAATAAAAATCAAGCGTTCCTAATATCTTAGTCCCCGGCAACGGTGCCAAAAATTTGATGATCATTTTATGAATCACTAAACTAGACTATGATCACGACTAAGGTAAACACACCTATCGAATGGTAGTATAGCTATGGTGAGTCCAGAATATCGTATCCATAAGGACTAAAAGTACTAGTTTTAACTATCTTTCTATTATTTAGCCTAAAATATAATGGATTTGTTTAAATCTAAAATTAACTAACTAATTAACTACTGAATGCGACAGAGAGCGAATTGGGAAAATTACTTGAAGAAAGCTTATAAAGAGGACAATACCCAGGAAAGAATCCACCTAGACTTCACTTATTATTCTGACTCTGAATCAAACGATTTATTCACTTGTCTTGAACCGTAGAAATCCCTAAATTATGTTAATATCTCTTTCGAGACTAAAAACAACTGACTCTAGGTTGATTAATTGGAATCTCTTTCTAATTAAAACCCCTATTGTCGCATTAACTCGATCTATGGATTCCTATATTAGATTTGACTCTAATCCGGCAGATTTATATCGCCCTATTTCTAAGGTTGCATGCAACTCTGCTTAATTATGGTAGATCTACCCTTAAATAGGGACTTTTGCTCCACTGAATAAGCACATCAACCTGAATTAATATCCTGAAAATATTAGATCAAGAATTAGGAACACATAATTAAGAACAAGAACAAGTATTTATCATTAAATTCAGAACATTAAAGAATAAGATCCATCTTAGGTTTCATCCTCCCTAGGTATTTAGGGAATTTAGTTTATAATGAGAAAGGAAAACATCTCAAATTTACAAAAACAACAAGACATAAAAAAACCAAATAAACTTCGAGAGAAGTTTGAATGGAGACCTTCAATCTTGAAGTGGATGTAACATCCCAAAATTGGGCCAAGTCAGAAAGTGGTTTCGGGACCACAAATCTGATGTTAAAATAATTATTTTATGATTATTATGAGGCCTAGAATATGAAAGTAAGCATGTGTTAAAGTTTCATGAAGAAATTCTTAGTGTAAAGTGTTCAATTGGAAATTTGGGACCAAATTGAATAAATTGCAAAACTTGGATTCTAGAAGCAATTTGTATGAAATTACTTTAGATTATTAATTAGAAGGTCTTAAAGAGTAATTTTCCCAATTTTTATGTTTTTGGACAAATATTGGCATGCGTGGAAAATTTTAGAAGTTTAGTAAGGAAGGGCATTTTGGTCATTTGGTAATAAAATCAATAAAAAGGGAAAATGAAGGCAAAAATCAACTATTCTTCTCCCTCTTGCTGTCAAAATTCCAAGGGACACCATAACTAGGGTTTCTTCACTTTCCAAGCTCAATTGTAAGTGACTCCTATCCCCGTTTTTAATGTTCTTTGTATTTTTAAGATCCTTGTAACACGTTCTCTCCATTTCTACCCATATTTTAAGCTAGGGTTCATGTATGCAAAAGGAACCATGTGTGACATGTTTTTTCTTTCATGATTTATGGGGGAATATGAAAGTTAGATGTGTGTTAAACATATTTTCCTAAGTGATTTTCATGAAAAACCCCTAAAATGACCTTTTTGCAAAAGGTACAAAATATGTGGTAGAAATGTGAAATAGAGGAAAATGTGGGCTATTATGAGTTTATAACACATTCAGCTAGGCTTGGGTAACCAAGGAATTGCATGTATTTCATTTTACGAGCCTAGGGACAAAGTTGAAAATTTTTGAAATGTTAGCGGCAAGATGGTCATTTTTCCCGGGGTGAATTTTAGGTCTGAAATAAATAGCATGAGGTATTAATAATTTATTTTTACTGATATAGACCCCGAGGAACCAATTTCAGAGATCGATCGATGAAAACGAAAGGTTTCGGAATAACTGAAATACGAAACCTAAGCAATTACCAGGTAAGTTCGTGTAACTCAAATGTAAACTATCTTTAAATACATTAAAGATGTATGTAAATGTATGAATTATAATGGTAATATTTATTGTATGACAACTAATGAAATATTAATGTTATGATGAAATGTCTCGGTTTAATAAAAAGGGATGCCTGATGGATTACTCAAAAATGAAACAATGGTATAAAGGATCTAGCCCGGATGGGTGATCCTATAGTGATCTAGCATCCTAAAGAATATGTTTGCTTTGACAGATTTAGCCCGGACGGGTAAACCGAATAGGATCTGAATTTAGCCTGGACTGGTAATTTAGACCTAAACATGTAGAAGTATGTGTCATTGTAGGGGATTTAGCCTGGATTGGTAATCTCGACATTACTCTGTGAGCTATGTTTTGGGGGATTTAGCCTGGACTGGTAATCCCGCCATAAAAGTGAGGTTCACAGGAGTGCGCATTTAAAGGATCACTTGCATGATTTGACGGTAAACGAGATATCCATCAAGATTCCAAGAAATTCGACAGGATTAAAATGTTAAATGGGAATAGACATGTTTGAATTGATGAGCTCATCTATGAAGGATGTTACATTGTACTGGCATGAGACTAACTTGATGGTTGAGTACATGTTATAGGAAATTTTACCATGAATGTTTGGCCTGGATGTCTTATATGATTGCATGCTGAATAACCGGTAAGTTTACTTTCCCGTTATCCAAACTTACTAAGCATGTTAATGCTTACCCCCTCTACTTTCCCTGTTTTACAAAGCTCGTGGACTCGTAAAGATTGGAAGACGATTGGAGCATTATCAACACTATTAACTTGTTTTACTTTGGTATATAGATACTTTATTTTGTTTCAATGCCATGTATAGGTTTTGGGTTATTTTGTGATATGTATCATTGGTTGGCCTCTGAAAAGGCTTAATTATTAAACTTATTCTTTTTGTATATGGCCATAAGACATGGCTCATTTTGATGTAGGCTATGACCTACTAATTGTGCTTGTTTTTGGTTAATTGTTCTTGTGATGATCAAATGTGGTACATCATAAATAGACATATGAAATATGCCCAAGTCACTTGGGATGGTTAGGACATAATTGACAATGAGATATAACAATGAGCAAAGTCTAAATGTGTTTTTGAATGAGATGAAAATCCTAAATACAAAGAGGACAAATTAGCATGTACATAACCGATGAGATGAAGTTAACATGCGATAGACCATTTGTGGTTATACTTGGGCATATTTAGGCCATGTTAAATATCATTGAGGTTCACAAATATGAGTGGTTATTGAGGGTGACCATTGGCTTAGATTTGTATCCTCCAAAAAAAAGTCCACACGGATAGACACACGGGCGTGTGTCTAGGCCGTGTATGTCACACGGTCAGCCCCACGGGCATGAGGTATGGCCGTATGTCCCCTGCACTAAAAATTTTTAGGTTAGAATGCATAGTAGTAAACACACGGGTAGAGACACGACCGTGTGTCTCAACCGTGTGGAGGACATGACCTAGCACACAGGCGTGTGTCTTGGCCATGTGTCCCAAAATGCATGATGATGTCATAAACAGAATGCAAGAGTTTTTGGACACGGGCGACAACACAGGCGTGTCTAAGCTGTGTGAAGGACACGGGCCAGGGACACAGGCGTGGGCTCAACCGTGTGAAAACCCTTATAGGTTCGAAATGAGAAATAAATTCAATTAATTCTACACGGGTAAGGGACACGAGTGTGTCCCAAAGCACACGGGCGTGTGTATTGCTTCCATACGGGCGTGTGAGGCTTAACCTAGAAAATTTTCCAAAAACTTTCTTAAGTTCTCGGTTTAGTCCCAGACCATTCTCAATATATGTTTTGGTCCTCGTAGGTCCATAATAGGGACATTATGAATATGATTGATTGGTTTTTGTCGAAACCATTTTTTTATTTAAAAATAGCGGGGATCGACTTTTCGAAAACAAAACGCAGAGTCGCCACCAACCTTTTATTTAGGTGTGATTGGATCACCTAATAAAACAATTTGTTTTATTTAAATCGATTTTAGCCTATGTAAATTTGAGAAAATGGGTTCGGGAGCCGGTTACGTATGAGGAAGGATTAACACCCTCACTACGCCCAAAATTGGTACCAAATTGATTAAATGTTGTCCTTAGGTCTAAGATTTAAAGTTATTTTTTTTTTGAAATATGATTCCTTTTAAAACATTCAAATGGCTTAAGTTGGTCGTCAAAATTCTCTTGTTTCAAAGTTATATAGCATCACATCCAGCACGATAGGACACGATCCTTTATACCCTCGAAAACACGATAAATTTCGACTTCCAAAAGTTTATATGTTGAAAATCACAAAAGGAGGCCCAATTATTTAGTCCAACAAAAAAATCGAAACCCAGTGCAGTAGGGCACGATTCCTCGAATTTTTAGACTTTGGGCATTGCCTTGTTTTAGAATCAGAAAATATGAGAAATTCTAAAGGGGTATCCGATTATTTTGAACAAGCGAAAAATTGCAATCCAGCACAATAGGGCACAATTCCCCGAATTGTCAAACATCGAACATTTCTTTTGTTTTAAAGAATTTTTAAAGACATGAGTGAAATTCCAGAGGAATATTCGATTATTTTGAACAAACGGGAAATTGAAACCCAGCGCGATAGGACACGATTCCCCGAATTACCAAACATCAGGCATTGCCCTCGTTTTAAAGAATTTTTAAATGAATAATTATGAAACTAGCTTAATACGCATTAATTTGACTTGAAATAAAACGAAATTAATCTTAAAGATTTGAACCTTATAAAACCACTTTTCGTAAACCAAGTGGAAAACAATGATATGGGATAATATACACACATAAGATACAATACTTGATGAATGAGGATAATGTGTCTTATTTAATGAACTAACGAAATAAACAATTAAGTATAACTAACCTAAAAATACAACTCAATTTCAATCATGCACGGGAAATAATTGGTATAATAATACAATAACGAAAATAATATGCCACTATAACATACATAGCCTAATACATTACAATCAATACAAAATATCTGAATCAAAATAATAATTAAAAAAAAGACTATGGTATAAGACAAATTTAAAATAATGATGAACATGGTATATGCATTGACGAATTGATCAATTAGAAACCATTTGTAAAGACAAACTAAATATATACATGCAATTATTAGAAAACGTATTATAGAATGAATATTTTTAAAATCAAGAAATATACAAAGGGCGAAAAAATGTTTATTGAAATATATACATGAAAATTTAAATAATGTATAGGATATTCAAGAATAACAAAAACACATTGTAAAATATAATCTTAAGAAATGCATGCAATAGGTTTATAAAAACATATATATGTATAAATAGATTTAGAAATGATTATTTGTAAAGAATACGCACTTTAGTAATGCATCTAAGATTAAATTAATTTTATTATAAATTATATAATAGATTTAAGAACATGCTTATGTATATATAAAGAAAACTATATCTATAAAATACATAGATTTAATAATATATATATAGATCAAATATAGGTATCAATAAATATATATACATATATAATAACTTAAAAGATATATTACGTAGGACTATATAATAAAATACAAGAATAAATTTAAGAAATCATATGTAAAAAATAATATAAGGTTAATAATATGTATATGAAATAAAATTAACTTTAATACAAAGTGTATATATATATATATATATATATAATAGTGTATATAAAAAACATTTACATGAAGTAGTATACAAAATGTGAAAATACAGTTATCCAAATTACAATAAATAAGCAAATGACACAAATAAGACGATTAATACAAATAAATAAACACGAATAAAATAAAATAAAACATGAAGTGAATCTAAAAAAAAAAACCTAATTGGAATCACATTAAAGAACCTAATTGAAATCACATTAAAATAAAAGGATAATTTACAAATAAAGTAGGACATAAAAATAAAGGACTAGCGCGTCACACATGCGGATTCTCAGGGATCAAATGGGGAAATGCCCCCGATTCCAAAACGCTACGTCATGAAGTAGGCTAGATTGCAAACAAATACAAATTAAAAGGGTAAATTTTAAAAAAAAAAGGATAAAATGCATCAGCTGCAATTGGGAAATCATGTAAAATAAAAGGGCCTCGCACGCAATTACCCCTCATCGCAGAATCACGTGGATCCTAGGGGTGGAAGATTGGATCGGGTTGGGTATAACAATACGACACCGTTTTGAGAGCCATGGGGTAGGGCTTAAAACGGTGTCGTTTATAGTCCTATAAAAAGGCCTAAATCAGCAGATTTGGCTGAACCCCAAACCCTAGCCTCGTTACTTCCTCACCAGCTGACCCTAGACCCCTTTTCTTCAGCCACAACCTGGGTATTCTCCCTAAAAAACACCAGCCCGCCATTAGGAACGGCGACCGGCGCACAAAGCTTTCGAAGTATGACTTTTTCAGCCACAAATTTCCCTTTAAACTCCGATTTAGGCGAAGTGAAAAGGAATCGACGACCTAATCGCAAGGTAAGCCCTTTATTATTTTCTTTTTTGAATGTAAATGATGAAAAATCGAAAGAAATAAATAACAGAATATCAAAAACGGAGATCACCTTCTCAAGAAACTGCCTTTTGATTTTTTAATATGTTTATTTTTTGCCTCTGTGTCCCCCTACAAACGATGAAATCCCTGGGCTTTATAGCCGAAGGGATTAAAATGATAGAAATAACTAAAAAAATACAATATTCTTTGTTTTTGTTTTTTGCTTTGCTGTGCGTTCGTCCTTTTTGCAGGTACAGGTCTGCGTGGCGCGAGTACGGGGGCTGTGTTGGCGTACAGAGGCTCGGGTGTGGCTACTGGAGCGTTGGAGAGTACGGAGGCGTTGTCTGGTTCTTGGCTGTGGCGCAAAGTCCTAGCTAGGGTTTCTACCTTGATTTTTATTTTTGGGCTGTAGAGTATTTGGGTCTAGGTTTTGGGTTGTATTAGGTTTGGGCTTGGTGCATTGTAATAGTTTTGGGTTGTTAATATTTGTTGTAATATTTGGACTTTTATGATAGACTATTAATTTTGGTTTATTCTTTGGACTTTTTGGTTTAATAATTTGGTACTTATTTTATAAAAAGGGCCAGGACACAATTGGCGTATTACAGCTACCCCTTTTTGCTCATTATCGTGTAACGAGAATAGAGCAAAGACTATAAATGGGCCAATTTTGCTTGGACCTGCTGGGTTTCGACTTCTTTTGGCACTTCTTTTCTTCAAGTAGCTTCAATATGCTCCATTGCAACTTTAGGGAGATAAGATCTGCTATCTTCAGTCTGCTCTACTACAACTTCAGGGAGACAAGACTTGGGTAATTTTATCCTGTTTTACTGCAACTTCAGAGAGAGATAAGGATTGTGGCTTCGATCTGCTCCACTGCAACTTCAGGGAGATAAGATCTACTATCTTTAATCTGCTCTACTGCAACTTCAGGGAGACAAGACTTGGGTAATTTTATCCTGCTCTACTGCAACTTCAGAGAGAGATAAGGATTGTGGATTCGATCTGCTCCACTGTAACTTCTGGGAGATAAGATCTATTATCTTCAGTCTATTCCACTGCAACTTCAGGGAGATAAGATCTGCAATCTTTAGCCTGTTACCCTACTACTTAGGGGGTTAAGGCTTGCTTCTTTGATCTGTTCCACTGCAACTTCAGGGAGACAAGATCTGTGAATTCACCGATGTTGCTACACTGTCCTCTAAGGGCATGATTTGTAGAATCAGTTTCCTGTACCTATGCTTATGCCAAATAATTAGGATGCCATGATCAAAATGAGTCAAATGCTCCTAACTAGATGAATGATTATGAATGTAGAAATGTCATGAGAGTGATTCCTTTTTAAATGCTTAAGGTATCGCTCATAGTTCATCAGGGTTCTATCATTGATGCCATAATGTCTTCTTGTTTAGCTGGTATCTTTGACAGAAAATTTGAAGAAATAGTCACAATTTGGACTTATTCTTTTTCCAACATTTCCAACTTTTGGATCTGGTTAGTCCTGACTAGTGGCCCTGTTTCAAGTCCTTGTACTATTTAGAGACTTTCTAGAGTAATGTGCGTAACTTCTTTTGTGTGAATATTATAAGCTCAAAAATCATGATTCCAACAAAAATGCTCGAAAGAGACTATCATAATAGATAATATGGAATTTTATTGAGAGCAAAACTCAAAGTGAATAGATTAAACAGGATAGCAAATCTGTTAAAGTACAATATAAGATGAGAAAAAGGTGCCCCAGATATCGCAGCACGAGCTTCACTATTCCAACTTCTCAAAGGCCATTTCGAACTAAATATGTGTTCAGGAGATCTCACGTATTTTGTTGATGCTCCAAGATGTACTGTTCTTCCCTCTTGTTAATTTGGGAGGACAAGACTACCACATGCCCTGTATTCAAGATTTGAGTTGCCCGTTTTCGGGTTTTCAACTCAAAACCCCTTTGGTCTCAAAGTGCCCTTTGCGAGTTTTCACCTTGGCCTCTCCATTCTATTTTTTTTTGTCTCAAAGCGCCCTTTGTAGGTTTTCACCTTGGCCTCTCTCTCTTTAGGTAAAATACTTCTTGACGGAATCCGAATTCATAGGATTGGACAAGTTTTACCATCCATCTCGACTAGGATCAATGCTCATCTAGAAAAGTTTTCTTTACTAGATAAGGTCCGTCCCAATTTGGCATTCATTTCCCCTCTGAAATCTTTTTGTATGAGAAGGATATTTTTCAGAACCAAATCTCCCTCATGAAACTTTCTTGGGCGGACCTTTTTGTCATAAGCTCGCATAATTCGTTTTTGGTACATCTGACCATGACGGATAGCTCTTAGCCTCTTTTCTTCAATCAAGTTCAATTGATTGTATCGAGACTGAATTCACTATGCTTCATCTAACTTTAACTCTGACAACACTTGAAGGGACGGGATCTCGACTTCGATTGGCAAAACTGCTTCCATTCCGTAGACCAAAGAGAAAGGCGTTGCCCCAGTAGAGGTTCTGACTGATGTTCGATAAGCAAAGAGAGCAAATGGTAACTTCTCATGCCAATCTTTATAGGTCTCAGTCATCTTCCCCACAATCTTCTTAATGTTTTTATTGGTCGCTTCCACTGCCCCATTCATTTTCGGGCTATATGGTGACGAGTTATGGTGTCTGATCTTGAATTGACTGCAGACTTTCGCTATCGCACTATTGTTCAAGTTTAGTGCATTGTCAGATATGATCCTCTCCGGCATTCCATATTGACATATGATCTCCTTTTTTAGGAATTTGCTCACTATCGACTTTGTAACATTGGCATATGAAGCAGCTTCTACCCACTTGGTGAAGTAGTCGATAACCACAAAGATGAACCGATGCCCATTGGAAGCTTTCACCGATATTGGTCCAATCACATCCATACCCCACATAGAGAAAGGCCATGGGGAAGTCATGACGTGCAGCGGTGAAGGAGGCACATGAATCTTATCTCCATAGATTTGACATTTATGACATCTCTTGGCGTAACTGACACAGTCTCCTTCCATAGTGGACCAATAATACCCGAATCTCATAATTTGCCTAGCCATTGTAAAGCCATTAGCGTGTGTCTCACAGATGCCCTCATGGATTTCTTCCAAAATTTTCTTAGCCTCTACAGCATCTTCACATCTTAATAGCACTTGATCCTTTCTTCTTTTGTATAGGATCTCCCCATTCAAGACATAGTCAATGACCAATCTTCTCAGCGTCCTTTTGTCATTCTCCGTTGCCTAGTCCGGGCACTCACGATTTCTCACGTATTGTAATATATCATGATACCAGGGGTGATCATCTTTTTCTTCATCTTCTTCAATATCGTAACAGTGAGCCAAAGTTTCATAAATGCTCATCCGGATGGGTTTGACATCTTCTTGTTTGTTCACCATGATCATGGAAGCTAAGGTGGCCAAAGCATTGGCCATTTGATTTTCATCCCGTGGAAGGTAGCAGAAGGTAATGTCATCGAACTCTTTAACCAATTCAAGGACCAGTTTTCAATAATCGATCAACTTGGGGTCTCTGGTCTTTCATTCTCCCTTGAGCTGATAAATCACCAGTGTAGAATCTCCATACACCTCTAGTACTTTAATCTTGTGTTCTATGGCTGCACGGATACCCATGATGCACGCTTCGTATTCTGCCATGTTATTCGTACAATCAAAATCCAATTTACTAGTAAATGAATAATGATATCCATTTGGAGATACCAAGACTGCCCCGATTCCATTACCCATAGCATTTGACGCCCCATCGAAGTTTAGTTTCCAGGGAAGTTCTTCCAGAGCACCTTCTTCAGTGGTCGCAACACACATCAGATCTTCATTCGGGAAATCAAAGTTCAAGGGCTCGTAATCTTCCAAAGCTCTACTGGCCAGAAAATCTGCTATTGCACTCCCTTTTACTGCTTTCTGGTTCACATAGACTATGTCGAATTCGGAGAGCAGAATTTGCCATCGGGCCATCTTTCCATTCAAAGTTGTTGACTCCATCATGTACTTTAGAGGGTCTAGTTTTGAGATGAGCCAAGTAGTGTGATACAACATATACTGCCTCAACCCTCGGGTTGTCCAAACCAGGGTATAACACAACTTTTCTATCGGCGGATATCTTGTCTCACATTCAGTGAACTTTTTACTCAGATAGTAAATAGCTTTTTATTTCCTTCCCGACTTATCATGCTGACCAAGTACGCATCCCATGGAATTCTCAAATACTGTTAAATACAGTATCAATGGCTTATCAGGGTTTGGGGCATCAGCACCGAAGCATTGGATAAGTACTGTTTGACCTTGTCGAAAGCCCTTTGGCATTCTTCATCCCATACACCTGGATTGTGTTTCTTAAGGAGGTAGAAAATAGGGTCACATTTCTCGGTTAGTTGTGAAATGAACCGAGCGATGTAATTTAATCTTCTTAGAAAGCCTCGAACCTCTTTTTGGGTACGCGACAGAGATAGCTCTTGTATCGCTTTGACTTTGTCTGGATCGATCTCAATCCCTTTCTCACTAACCACGAATCTGAGAAGCTTTCCAGACTTGGCTCCGAAGGTACATTTGGCTGGATTGAGTTTTAGCTAAAACTTCCTCAGCCTTAAGAACAACTTCCTCAGGACTTGTACATGTTCTTTCTCTGTTCGAGACTTTGCGATCATATCATCGACATAAACTTTGATTTCTTTGTGCATCATGTCATGGAACAGGGTTACCATGGCCCTTTGATATGTTACCCCCGCATTTTTCAGTCCAAACGGCATCACCTTGTAGCAGAATGTGCCCCATATGGTTACAAATGTGGTCTTCTCCATGTCTTCAGGATGCATCTTGATCTAGTTATATCCGGAGAAACCGTCCATGAAGGAAAACAGTGAGTGTCCTGCCGTGTTGTCCACTAGAGTGTCAATATGAGGTAGTGGGAAATTATCTTTCGGGCTGGCTTTGTTTAAATCTCTGTAGTCTACACACATTCGTACTTTTCTATCCTTCTTGGGGACAGTGACGATGTTGGTTACCCATTCTGAGTATTTTACCACCTTTAAAAATCAAGCGTCAAACTGCTTTCTAACCTCTTCTTTTATTTTTAGCAAGACGTCGGGCCTTATTCTTTGGAGCTTTTGATGAACTTTCTTACATTCTTCCTTTATGGGGAGTCGGTGCACCACGATATCAATGTTTAACCAGGGCATATCTTGGTATGACCATGCGAAGACATCTTTGAATTTTTGAAGTAATTCGATAAGGTCTCGCTTCATCTCCATGGTGATACAGGTTCCGATCTTCACCTCTTGTCCCTATCATAAGCTTACAATTTCTACTGATTCTTTGTGAGGTAGGATTTGTTTCTCGTCTTGTTCTACCATCCTCAACAAATCAAGAGATAGGTTATAGCCTTGGCCATCTTCGAAATCCTGAGAATCCTCCATACACATATCTCGCTCAAAAAGAGACTCTAAGCCACTATCATTGTCACTCGTATTATTGATATCTGGGGACCTATTATGAGGATAAAGGAAGATACAAAGAACCAAAAGAATTTAAGAATACTTATCTGTATGGTATGATTATGAATGAAGAACGAAAGAATGTTTAAAAGAATGTCTGAAAGATAAAAGAATCCGAAAGTAATCATTTGTATAATATGATTATGAATGAAATGGAAAGAATGAACGGATATCTGCTCAAAATGATAATAACTGTGCATTTTATTGAAATAACATTTTTGAACATAAGCCTATTTCACAAAAGATTCTTATTACTCCTAGGCCTAGAGCAATAAGTGTGTTTTGGACATTACTCTGAGCCAGCTCTAAAAACTACAGGAATCTCTTCCGCAATCCAGTTATCCAGAACACTTCCAGGTATGTAGGGGCAAATGCCCGACAAATTTTGTCCTCCAGCCCCTTCTTCGTATGTGGCATTGATGTCTAAGCTTTTCAACTTTTCTCCTATGCCCCGCTCGAGATGAATGATTCCTCCGGACACAAAAGTTTTCGATATATGGGGGAACATCATTGGCTTCCATTTGATTTCCTTCCCCTTCAACTGTGCTCTCCTTCTTTCTTGTCTTCTCTCTAATTCTTTCTTCCTTTGTCTTGCACCTGGCCTGAACCCCAAACCAAAACGGTCGCATTTTTCTTTCAGCATAGGCACCTCAACTCTTCCCTGAAGACTCCTCCCAAGTCCCTTTCTTGGTAAAGCTCCTCTCTCAACCATCAACTGTAGACTCATTCTTGTAATTTTAGATAATTTCGGTGTCAGAATCTTGCTTCCCTCGGTAATAAATGTTGCATTAACAAATTTCAAAGACCAAAATGAGCATTCGATTGCTTCATCATCCGTCTTCAACTAGGGTGCATCACTGCTTACAGCTGCAATGATATCCTCTTCAACATTTATCGTTATCAACCGCCCCTCTAACACTAACTTCAACTTCTGATGCAACGATGAAGGCACTGCTCCTGCCGAATGTATCCAAGGTCTTCCTAACAGGCAATTGTATGAGGGTTTGATATCCATCACTAAAAATTCCACCTCATACATAGTTGGGCCAATCAATAAAGGTATTTCTATTCTACCCATGACTCTTCTTTTCGTGCCATCGAAAGCTCGTACTATGTGCTGACGCCCCTTCATGTGCGAGCTATCCACAGGTAATCTATTTAACGTAGACAAGGGTAATACATTCAATGCCGACCTATTGTCTATCAAAACTCCTGGCAGTGTGTATCCTTTGCATTTGGTAGTAATGTGCAGAGCTTTAGTGGACCCCATACCTCCTGGTGGTATTTCGTCCTCGTTGAAGAAGATGAAATTATCAGCACTTATGTTATTAACCAGCCGATCCAACTTATTGACAGAGATATCATTAGTCACATACGTCTCATTTAGCACTTTCATCAATGCATTTCGATGGACCTCTGAACTTAGGAGTAAAGCTAGTATAGATATGCGGGCTGGTTGTTTATGCAACTGTTACATCACGCTATATTCATTATGTTTCAGAAATTTTAGAAATTCCTTAGCTTTCTCCTCTTTCACTGGTTCATTAACAGGCAACTCAGTCTCAATAGCTTTTCCTTTCTTTTGTTCCACTGTCGAAACTTTTCCTTTTACAGGTTCTGTTCGGGAATTCACCAAATCATAGCATCTTCTATTATGCGTGTGAGAACCTATATCTTGATCCTCCTTAGCTAAACCCTCTTTCCCTGGGATTGTCACATTAAAATCATAATTCCAAGGTACCATTTTGTTGTCCTCGTAAGAGAAGGCGGCTGGTTTCTGAATTATAACCTTTGGTGCCATTTGAACTCCTGCTTCATTTTTCGAACGTGAAATGATGACCACAGGATAATTTACCTTTGGGCCTTTTGACTTTGATTTTGACGTGCATACAGACCCCTCCTTTTTAGTCTCTTCATAAAATTCCATCTCCTTGTTGTCCATCAGGCCCTGAATCAAAGCTCTGAATTCTTCACATTTTTGAATTTCGTGCCCCTCCTCATGATGGAATTCGCAGTAGCTTTCTATCTTTTCGCCACTCATTTCTGGATCTGAGATAACTAATCCCCTTTTTGCCACTTCCTTCCAAACCCATTTCAAAAGATTCTTGACTTTCGTAACATCTATTTTGATCTTCCTCCCCATACTTATCATGTTTACCCCACCATCGGCGTGATTAGGTAACGAATTTTCAGTACTGGGTGTATTATCAAACTTCACAACGCCCACTTTAATAAGTCTTTCAACTACTTTCTTAAAGGTAGTGCAGTTTTCTATTGAATGCCCCGAAATTCCTGTATGGTAGTCACATTGAGCGTTTGCGTCATACCATTTAGGGTATGGGGGTTGTAATGGCTTTAAGTAAAAAGGGGCCACCACATGGGCATCAAATAAACTTTGATACAACTCCTTATATGACATTGGGATAGACGTAAATTAAAGCTTCTCAGTATTCTGCTTTGTGCCAGACTCTTGTCTCAACGATCCTTGACTCCCAATGGTCACTGCTCTTAGCTGATTAACGGTAAACGATTTTGAGTACCCTATGTTTGTATTATTTACTTCGTTTCCCTTTTTTCGCGGGGCTGGCCTTTTTGTATTCTCTCCTGCCTCTATCCTTCCACTTCTTATTGCATTCTCGATCATTTCTCCAGTCATTACCACGTCTGAGAAGCTTTTTGTGGCACTTCCCAGCATGTGTGTAATGAACGGGGCCTTCAAGGTGTTGATAAAGAGCATCGTGGTTTCTTTTTCTAAGAGCGGTGGCTGAACTTGTATGACAACTTCTCTCCATCTTTGTGCATATTGTCTGAAACTTTTATTTGGTTTTTTCTCCATATTCTGCAGAGTAATCTTGTCAAGAGTCATATCCATCACATGGCTGTACTGCTTCATGAACGCTTAGGCCAAATCTTTCCACGAACTAATCTTGGTACGACTCAGCTAATTGTACCACTTAGATGCTGCCCCGACTAAACTGTCTTGGAAGCAATGAATCAGTAGTTGATCGTTGTTAACGTATCCAGTCATCCTTCTACAAAACATGGTAATATGAGCTTCGGGGCAGCTCATTCCATTATACTTTTCAAACTTCGGCATTTTGAACTTGAGGGGAAGGACCAAGTCTGGGACCAAACTCAGGTCCTTAGCGTCAATTCCATGACGACTATCAGCACCTTCCATCGCTCTAAATTTTTCCTCTAGCCATTTACACTATTCTTCTAATTGCTTCTGTGATTCCATCCTTGCCTTTTCCTCTTCTACAACTTCATCCAAATAGGGAACAAGCGGATGATTCGGGTTATTAACCGGGTTTGAGCCTAAGCCGTCTTGGAAATTCATCAGTATCGAAGCTCCAGCCTGAATCTGCTGAGGCCTAATCGTAATAGATGGTCTTTGTAAATTAATCTCAAGTTGTATTGGTACATGTGTCAGAGTGAAGCCAGGAGGATATTGAGGGTCTTCATTATTTTCCCCAACATTGTCCATGGGACCCTTTCCTTTATCCACTCTTCCCATCAGTAATTGGGACAATTTACTCATCATCTCTCTTTGAGACTCCACCATTTGCTTTTTCATCTCTTGCTGAATCTTGTCTTGCTGCTCTTGCATCTATGACTGCATTTGTTCCTGCATGTCCTTTTGCATTTGCTCTAATTTCTCAAGTCTTTTATCCATTGACTTTTTCCTTGTACCGTAGGGGTGCATAGTTGGTTGGTTTTCGTTGGTTTCTAGATTACTAAAATGATTTTTAATTAATTAGAAACTTTTTATAACCTTTAATGCATAATGATGTGATGTAATGCAAATGCATGAATGCAAAGGAGGCATCAATTTTGATTCAATTCCCCTTAGAAAACTTCACTAGAAAATAAAATTCTTTACATAAAGCTGAGTTACAAATAAAACTTCGCTCTAATGCTCAAAGTCTTAATTTTCCTTAGCAACGAGGCTAGCTCCTGCCCTCGATCGGACTCTAACTCGTACTTCACGCTCAGTGTGTCTGCTTGTACCGCTAAAGCTTGCAAGTAATCGGCTACCTCCCGAATCTGGGTTATGGCTTCCCCCATAATGTAATCCCTGCTTCTGACTTGGTCTTGCACATGGTGAAGCTGCTCCTTCCAACGCTCCTCACTTGCTTCAAAAAACTGAATCCGTATCTCACAGTTTTATAGTGACGCTTCTAATTCTTCTACTTTGCTTTTCATTTCTTCTACCTTGCTCAAACTTGCCCTCAACTCCATTACAGTATTACGGCTTCGGTATTGATGAAGAGACTTCTCGAGCTCTGCCACTCTAGCCCTTAATTCACCTCGTTCGTTTCTGCTTTCTATCAGACTCTTCTCTAAATCTTCATTTCGTGCCTGAGCTTCTCGAAATTTCCTTTCCTATTGGTCGGTTTTGGTCTTCTCCTCTCGAATTTCATGGCACCATTGTTTGAAAGTTTTACCTAACTCCGCAGTCCTTATAGACAGGCGTAACTTCTTATAATCTATTTTCAAACTGTCCAGATCCTCTTCGGCCTTACTTTTCCCTTTTCTCCTGTAACACCCCCTACCCGTATCCGTCGCCGAAATAGAGTACGAGGCATTATCGAGAAGCACGAAACACTTACAGATAATTTAAATACATTTTCATAACAATTTGTTTCGATTTCATACTATTTCATATTTAAGCTTTTTGCACCAAAGTATTTAAGATATCATCTTTATGCAAATAGCACACATAAGGTACATAAATTCCATAATTAAGAATGAACACATTTATCAAACATATTCCATGTTTTTATATATATATCATAGTTTCATATTTCCATGTATCAATTACCATCACTTCCTCGTATTTCAGATAAATACGTGTAACAATTCATAAATATGCAGGCTAGATTGCAAACAAATGCAAATTAAAGGGGCAAATTTTTAAAAAAAAGGATAAAATGCATCAGGTGCAATTGGGAAATCGTGTAAAATAAAAGGGCTTTGTGCGCAATTACCCCTCCTCGTAGAATCACGCGAATCCCAGGGGTGGAAGATTGGATCGGGTCGGATATAACAATACGACACCGTTTTGAGAGCCATGGGGTAGGGCTTAAAACGGTGTCATTTATAGTCCTATAAAAAGGCCTAAATCAGCAGATTTGGATAAACCCCAAACCCTAGCCTCGTTTCTTCCTCACCAGCTGACCCTAGACCCCTTTTCTTCAGTCGCAACTTGGGTTTTCTCCCTCAAAAACACTAGCCCGCCATTAGGAACGGCGACCGGCGCACAAAGCTTTTGAAGTATGACCTTTTTAGCCATAGATTTCCCTTTAAACTCCAATTTAGACGAAGCGAAAAGGAATCGACGGCCTAATCGCAAGGTAAGCCCTTTATTCTTTTCTTTTTTGAATGTAAATGATGAAAAATAAAAAGAAATAAATTACAGAATATCGAAAACGGAGATCACCTTATCAAGAAACTGCATTTTGATTTTTTAATATGTGTATTTTTTGCCTCTGTGTCCCCCTACAAATGATGAAATCGCTGGGCTTTATAGCCGAAGGGATTAAAATGATAGAAATAACTAAAAAAAATACAATATTCTTTGTTTTTGTTTTTTGCTTTGCTGTTCGTTCGTCTTTTTTGTAGGTACAGGTGTGCGTGGCGCGAGTACGAGGGCTGTGCTGGCGTACGGAGGCGCGGGCGTGGCTGCTGGAGCGCTGGAGCGTACGGAGGCATTGTCTGGTTCTTGGCTGCGGTGCAAAGTCCTAGCTAGGGTTTCTGCCTTGATTTTTGTTTTTGGGCCGTAGGGTATTTGGGTCTAGGTTTTGGGTTGTATTAGGTTTGGGCTTGGTGTATTGTAATAGTTTTGGGCTGTTAATATTTGTTGTAATATTTGGACTTTTATGATAGACTATTAATTTTGGTTCATTCTTTGGACTTTTTGGTTTAATAATTTGGTATTTATTTTATAAATAGGGCCAGGACACAATTGGCCTATTACAGTTTTAATTTGGAACAAAATTTTATAGCCCAAAATTTTTAGAAATGTCATGTTCGTGCACAGTAATGCCTTGTACCATGTCCCGATCTCGGGTACGGGTAAGGAGTGTTACATTTAGTGGTATCAGAGTTACAATTTAATCAGTTTTAGGACTAACGTAGCATATGTCGAGTATATCTATACATGCCATTATACACGTTATAATAGTGTGACATCTCCTAACAAATTTTTTATTTTATTTGAATATAGTAAATGTCTTCCAATCAAGCTCAAGATGAGTCCGAGGGGGCCAAGAGCCATGCTCTAGCTTTCGTTCAATGAGCTACTGCTAGTAGTAGTAGTAGAAGGCCTGTGTCTGAAGGCCGAGAAGAGGCAAGAGCTGCTTTCTTTGAAATGATGGATGAATGGTTTGGGAATTATTTGAGAAACCGCTCCAATATACCACGACCTCCTCCACTCCCTGCTTGACCTGAAGGAGAAGTGCCACAAGATGTGGTACCCATGAAAATTGGTAAGGCCCTGTGGACAAACTTAGGAAATATGGAGCCGAAGAGTTTAGGGCCACAATTGATGACGATCCAGAACGTGCCAAATTTTGGCTTGAAAATACCATGAGAGTTCTCGACGAACTATCATGTACTCCTGAGGAAAGTTTGAAATGTATGGTGTCGCTATTGAAGGACACTGCATACCATTGGTGGAAGACCGTATCCTCAGTAACACCGAGAGAGAGTATCACATGGGAATTCTTCCAAGCGAAATTTAGGAAGAAGTATATCAGCCAAAGGTTCTTGGACCAGAAGCAGAAGGAGTTTCTGGAACTCAAACAAGAAAACAAAACCGTGTCAGAATACGAAAGAGAGTTCGTGAGACTAAGTCAGTATGCAAGTGAATGGGTCCAATCGGAGGGCGAAATATGTAAGTGCTTTGAAGAAGGTCTGAATAAAGAAATCAAACTGTTAATCGAGATTCTTGAAATAAGGGAGTTGACTACGTTAGTCGATCGAGCCAAGAAGGCTGATGAACTGAATAATGAAAGAAAGTGAGCAAAGAGAGAAGCTAGAGCTTCGAGTAAGAGATCTAGCAGCAGAACAGACTATTTTCCCATGAAGAAATTGAAAAGTCAACAGGAGTGCTCCACTGCATCGGTGGGATAATCAGCCAAAATAAAAAGCTCTAAACGACACAACTCAAAGTCTTCTTCCCTTAAGGTAACTAGTGTGGGGAGTGTAGATAATCAAAAGTCGAGATGTAAAAGCTGCAGCAAGTTTCATTTTAGGGAATGTCGAATGAAGTGTGGGGCATGTTTTAGATGGGGTTCCCTTGACCACTTCATTAAAGATTGCCCGGAACGAGCCGATAAAGAGGTGGATTTAGCCCCAAAGTCAAATGTTCCTAATCCTCGAGGTAGACCACCACGACATCCTAGAAGTGCAAGTAGCAGTTGAACTACTACCAAGGATACGACTGTAAAATCAAAGGCTCGAGGCCCGGCAAGGACTTATGCGATACGCGCTAGATAGGAAACTTCAACTTTCGATGTCATTACGGGTACATTTTCTCTTCATAATACTCATGCTATTGCCTTAATTGATCCGGGATTGACCCATTCCTACATATGCATGAGATTGGTGTCTAGCATGAACATGTCTTTGGAATCAACGAAATTTGTAATTAAGGTGTCGAACCCTCTAGGTAAGTCGGTATTAGTAGATAAAGTTTGTAAGAATTGTCCTTTGACGATTCAAGGACATTGTTTTCCGGCAAATCTTATGCTTTTGCCATTTAATGAATTTGATTTAATACTTGGTATAGATTGGTTGATCATCTATGATGTGATAGTAAACTACGGTAGCAAGTACATAGAATTAAAATGTTCAGATAGTGACATTCTCGGAGTTGATTTAAATGAGTTTAATGCACCGCTGACTGTGATTACTTCAATGATGGCTCAAAGGTATATAAGGAAAGGATATGAAGCTTACTTTGCGTTCATATTGAATACTAAAGAATCTGAATTGAAGATCGAGTCGGTATCGATAGTCTGTGAATATTCGGACGTGTTCCTAGAAGAACTACCAGGGTTACCTTCTATTAGAGAGGTGGAATTCGGTATTGAGATAGCACCGAGGACGATGCCTATTTCTATTTCTCCATACAGAATATCCCTAACTGATTTGAAGGATTTAAAATCACAGTTGAAAGAATTGACTGACAAAGGTTTTGCAAGACCGAGCTCTTCACCTTGGGGTGCTCCCGTTTTATTCGTGAAAAAGAAAGATGGATCGATGAGGTTGTGCATAGACTACCGGAAACTTAATAAGGTGACTATTAAGAATAAATATCCCTTGCCAAGGATTAACAACTTGTTCGATCAGTTGAGGGGAGCCACCGTATTTTCAAAAATAGATTTGAGATCCAGCTACTACCAGTTACGAGTTAAGGAGGCAGATGTGCCTAAGACTACCTTCAGGATGAGGTATGGTCATTACGAATTCCTCGTCATAGCTTTTGGTCTAACAAACGCCCCAACTACATTTATGGATTTAATGAATTGTGTATTCTGACCGTACTTGGACAAGTTTGTAGTAGTATTCATAAATGATATTCTGACCGTACTACGAGTCCAAACATGCTAAACATTTGAGGACTGTTTTACAGGCTTTACGGGATAGGCAACTCTATGCTAAGTTTAGCAAGAGCGAGTTTTGGCTTCAAGAAGTCAGATTTCTCAGTCATATTGTGTCGGGTGATGGCATCTGAGTTGATCCGAATAAAATTTCTGCTATTGTCGAGTGGAAGCCGCCAAAGAACGTAACAGAGGTTAGAAGCTTTTTGGGCTTAGCTGGTTATTAACGATGTTTTGTGAAAGGATTTTTGATAATTGCAACTCCCTTGACAAGGTTACTGCAAAAAGAAGTTAAGTTTGGATGGTCAAAAAAATGTCAGCAAAGTTTCGATAAATTGAAGACATTACTAACAGAAGCTCCAGTTTTGGTACAATTTGAACCGGGAAAAGAATTTGTGATTTACAGTGATGCGTCCTTAAATGGAATAGGTTGTGTGCTTATGCAAGAGGGCAAAGTGATAGCTTATGCCTCGAGGCAACTGAAACCACATGAGAAAAATTATCCGACTCATGACTTGAAGCTAGCTGCTATTGTATTTGCCTTAAAAATTTGGAGACACCATTTGTATGGTGAAACTTGTCTTGTATTCACCAATCACAAAAGTCTAAAGTACTTGATGACTCAAAAGGAATAAAATCTGAGACAACGAATGTGGCTAGAATTGATTAAGGATTATGAGCTCGTGATCGATTACTATCGTGGTAAGGCGAATGTGGTCATCGACGCGTTAAGCAGAAAGTCCTTGTTTGCTCTGAGGGCTATGAACACGCATTTGGTGTTATCTGATGATGGTTCGGTTTTAGCAGAGTTGAGAGCCAGACCAACATTTCTCCAAGAGGTTTGCGCAGCTCAGATCAATAATAGTGACTTGCAAGTTAAAAGAGCACAATATTAAACGGGAATTGAATCAGATTTTCGGATTGATTCTAATGGTTGTTTAATGTTTCAAGATAGGGTATGTGTACCCAAAGATGATGAGCTTATTCAAAAAATTTTCAAAGAGACACATGATAATCTTTTGTCAATTCACCTGGAAAGTACCAAGATGTACAATGATTTAAAGACCATGTACTGGTGGAATGGTATGAAAAGAGATATCTCTGAATTTGTGTCGAAATGCTTGATATGTCAGTAGGTCAAGGCTGAACACCAAGTGCCTTCAGGTTTATTACAGCCTGTAATAATGGTTCTCGAATGGAAATAGGACAGGATCACCATGGCCTTCGTGACCGGACTACCGGTAACCCCGAAAAAGAAAGATGCTATTTGGGTTATAGTGGATAGACTAACAAAGTCGGCTTACTTTATTCCTGTACTGATAGATTACTCTCTTGATAGATTGACCGACTTATACATATCCAAGATTATGAGATTACATGAGGTACAGTTGTCGATCATTTTAGATAGAGGCCCGAAACTCACTTCGAGACTTTGGAAGAAAGTACAAGAACCCTTAGGTACAAAGTTGAGTTTTAGTACGGCATTCCACCCACAGACCGATGGTCAGTTTAAGCAGATGATTCAAACCCTTGAGGATATGTTACGGTGCTGCGTCCTTGAATTTCAGGGTAGTTGGGAAAAATATTTACCATTGGTGGAGTTCGCCTACAACAAGGGTCTCCAAACGAGTTTAAAGATGGCACCTTATGAGGCGTTATATGGCCGAAAGTGCCGGACTCCATTGTATTGGATGAAACTCAAGGAACACCAGATTCACGGAGTTGATTTAATCAAGGAAACTGAAGAAAAGGTTAAAGTGATCCGCAATTGTTTGAAAGCGGCATCGGATAGGCAAAAGTCATATGCCGATTTGAAAAGAAAAGAGATTGAGTTTCAAGTCAGAGATAAAGTATTCTTGAAAGTGTCTCCCTAGAAAAAGGTTTTAAGATTTGGCCGGAAAGGCAAATTGAGCCCGCGGTTTATTGGACCATACGAGATTACTGAACGAGTTGGGACTTTAGCCTACCGATTAGCCTTGCCATCCGAAATGGAAAATATTCATGATGTATTCCATGTGTCCATGTTACGGAGATATAGGTCAGACCCCTTACATGTGATTTTGCCGACGGAAGTTGAGATTAGACCGGACATGACCTATGGTGAAGAACTGGTCAAAATTTTGGCTCGAGAAGTCAAACAATTAAGGAACAAGAATATAGCCTTAGTAAAAGTTCTATGGCACAAACACGGAGTGGAAGAAGCCACATGGGAACTTGAAGAAACCATGAGAAGTCAATATCCGAACCTGTTTACTAGTAAGACTTTCAAGGACGAAAGTCCCTAGAGGGAGAAATATAACATCCCAAAATTGGGCCTAGTCAGAACAGTGGTTTCGGGACCACAAATCCTATGTCAAAATATTTATTTTATGATTATTATGAGGTCTAGAATATGAAAGTAAGCATGTGTTAAAGTTTCATGAAGGAATTCTTAGTGTAACGTGTCCAATTAGAAATTAGGGACCAAATTGAATAAATTAAAAAACTTGGATTCTAGAAGCAATTTGCATGAAATTGCTTTATATTATTAATTAGAAGGTCTTAAAGAGTAATTTTCTCAATTTCTAAGTTTTTGGACAAATATGGGCATGCATGGAAAATTTTAGAAGTTCAGTAAGGAAGGGCATTTTGATCATTTGGTAATAAAATCAATAAAAAGGGAAAATGGAGGCAAAAATCAGCCATTCTTCTCCCTCTTGCTGCCGAAATTCCAAGGGACACCATAGCTAAGGTTTCTTCACTTTTCAAGCTCAATAGTAAGTGACTCCTATCCCCGTTTTTAATGTTCTTTGTATTTTTAAGATCCTTATAACACGTTCTCTCCATTTCTACCCATATTTTAAGCTAGGGTTCATGTATGCAAAAGGAACCATGTGTGACATGTTTGTTCTTTGATGATTTATGGGGGAATATGAAAGTTAGATGTGTGTTAAACATATTTTCCTAAGTGATTTTCATGAAAAACCCCTAAAAGGACCTTTTTGCAAAAGGTACAAAATATGTGGTAGAAATGTGAAATAGAGGAAAACGTGGGCTAGTATGAGTTTATAACACATTCAACTAGGCTTGGGTAACCAAGGAATTGCATGTATTTCATTTTACGAGCCTAGGGACTAAGTTGAAAAATTTTGAAATGTTAGGGGCAAAATGGACATTTTTCTCGGGGTAAATTTTAGGTCCGAAATAAATAGCATGATGTATTAATAATTTATTTTTACTTATATAGACACCGAGGAACAGATTTCAAAGATCGATCGTAGAAAATAAAAGGTTTCGGAATAACTGAAATACGAAACCTAAGCAATTACTATGTAAGTTCCTGTAACTCGAATGTAAACTATCTTTAAATACATTAAAGATGTATGTACATGTATGAATTATAATGGTAATATTTATTGTATGACAACTCATGAAATATTAATGTTATGATGAAATGTCCCTGTTGAATAAAAAGGGATGTCTGATGGATTACTCGAAAATGAAACAATGGTATAAATGATCTAGCCCGGATGGGTGATCCTATAGTGATCTAGCATCTCGAAGAATATGTGTGCTTTGACGAATTTAGCCCGGACGGGTAATCCGAATAGGATCTGAATTTAGCCTGGACTGGTAATTATGACCTGAACACGTAGAAGTATATGTCATTGTAGAGGATTTAGCTTGGACTGGTAATCCCAACATTACTCTGTGAGTTACGTTGTGGAGGATTTAGCCTGGACTGGTAATCCCGCCATAAAAGTGAGGTTCACAAGAGTGCGCATTTAAATGATCACTTGCATGATTTGACGTTAAACGAGATATCCATCGAGATTCCAAGAAATTTGACGGAATTAAAATGTTAAATGAGAATAGACATGTTTGAATTGATGAGCTCATCTATGAAGGATGTTATATTGTACTGGCATGAGACTAACTTGATGGTTGAGTACATGTTATAGGAAATTTTACTATGAATGTTTGGCCTGAATGTCTTATATGATTGCATGCTAAATAACCGGTAAGTTTACTTTCCCGTTATCCAAACTTACTAAGTATGTTAATGCTTACCCCTCTACTTTTCTTGTTTTACAGAGCTCGTGGACTCGTGAAGATTGAAAGACGATTGGAGCATTGTCAGCACTATCAACTTGTCTTGCTTTGGTATATAGATGCTTTATTTTGTTTCAATGGCATGTATAGGTTTTGGGTTATTTTGTGATATGTGTCATTGGTTGGCCTATGAAAAGGCTTAATTATTAAACTTAATCTTTTTGTTTATGGCCATAAGACATGGCTCATTTTGATGTAGGCTATGACCTATTAATTGTGCTTGTTTATGGTTAAATGTTCTAGTGATGATTAAATGTGGTACATCATAAATAGACATATGAAATCTGGCCAAATCACTTGGGATGGTTAGGTCATAATTGGCAATGAGTTATAACAATGAGCCAAGTCTAAATATGTTTTGGAATGAGATGGAAATCCTAAATACAAAGAGGATAAATTAGCATGTACATAACTAATGAGATGAGGTTAACATGCAATAGACCATTTATGGTAGTAATTGGGCATATTTAGGCCATGTTAAACATCATTGAGGTTCACGAATATGAATGGTTATTGAGGGTGACCATTGGCTTAGATTTGTAGCCTCCAAAAAAAAAGTCTACACGGATAGACACACGGGCGTGTGTCTAGGTCGTGTCTGTCACACGGTCAGCCCCACTGGTACGAGGTATGGCCGTATGTCCCTTGCACCTAAAATTTTTAGGTCAGAATGTATGGTAGTAAACACACGGGTAGAGACACGGTCGTATGTCTCGACCGTGTGGAGGACACGGCCGTGTGTCCCTAAATGCATGATGACATCATAAACAGAATGCTCGAGTTTTTGGGCACGAGCGACAACACATGCGTGTCTAGGCCGTGTGAAGGACACAGGCCAGAGACACGGGCGTGTGCTCGGCCGTGTGAAAACCCCTGTAGGTTCGAAATGAGAAATAAATTCAATTAATTCTACACGGGTAAGGGACACGAGTGTGTCCCAAAGCACATGGGCGTGTGTATTGCCTCCACACGGGTGTGTGAGGCTTAACCTAGGAAATTTTCCAAAAACTTTCTTAAGTTCTCGGTTTAGTCCCGAACTATTCTCAATGTATGTTTTGGGCCTCGTAGGTCCATAATAGGGACATTATGAATATGATTGATTGGTTTTAATTTGGAACGAAATTTTATAGCCCGAAATTTTCTGGAAATATCATGTTCGTGCATAGTAATGCCCTATACCATGTCCCGATCTCGGGTACGGGTAAGGGGTGTTACAGTGGATCTGCTTCCAAGATGATTCCAATGGCTTCCTTCGAGTAATTTCTACTTTTTGCTCTGTGTGTTCTCTTAGGTCTTCTTCTAGTGTGTTTATATAGACTTTAGAATGCTCAGAAACCCTAAAATTTGGCTTTTTCCACGTGTTTGGGAAACCGGGAGCAATATCGACACGGGCTGCCACATGGGCATGTGGCCAGTCCGTGTGACTCACATAGGTGTGTGCTCAGCCCGTGTGGAATTAGTCTTGGCCGTGTGGATCTTTAAATCTGCCCGTTTCGTCCGTTTTTGCCCGTTTCCTGCTCCTTTTGTTCCCCTATGCTCTCCTAAGTATAAATCATGAAATTAAAGGATTAAGAGCATCTAATTCACTAAATTATATGATAAATCATCCAAAAATATATTAAGTATGAGATTAAAATGTGTTACTTTCATGGTTTATCATATATGCCTTGAAATTTTTGATTAATCCCGACATATCAACATCTGATATATTATTTTTTTATCCTACATTATTACAAGCATTGTTACATCATAAATTGAAACAACATTCCTCTTAGAATTAGAACAACTAAACGTTTTCAAAGTTTCAATCATTCAAAAAAGAAAAAAAGCTAAAAAAGAGTTTCAAGTATCAGTATCGAAAACACACTTCAACTTGTCTTTTAATATGACAAACACAATTTTTTGCTACCAAGACTGGTATGAACTTTTCTAGTCCAGCAAACATGATAGCATGCGTGTAAGACATTTCCTACTAACTGTTTTTAGGACAATCTAACTAATTTCAATGCTAATAAAAATTCCAAATGACTAGTTGAAGTATCCACCCGACATGTCGGTAAGAAATCAACTGCTCAATCTCTTTATTTTAATAATAATTGCCACCTAACAGAAGTGGACCGATTTATTGATTTATTTATTCAATCTGTCTTTTCTTTGAAAAAATACATTCAAATCTTTTAGATTTTAAGTCTATAGTTAACCTAAACGAATTTGCTTTTAACAGACTTTGCTTAATCTCACGGGTCGACAATATATCTCCCCTTTACATTTCACGGGGCTGACGTTGAATGACTTTGATAAATTATAATAATATGGTGGAGTTGAGTTTATTAAAACTGTTGAGATAAGATTTGATGTTGCATCAGGAGTGGCAGTCGGTAATAGTCACTATCATTTATTCTTGTGATACTGAAACAAAATTTATGATTTTACAATTTAATAAATTAAAATTTTTGGGATATTAACTATGATAATATTTTGAATAATTTATTTTAGAAACCAATGCTTTGTGAAGATTGAATTAGATTGAATAATTACAACCTTTTAATTATAAAAAATTGTTTGGGATTGTATTGTGGATTATCCAAATGACTAAATCTCCATTAGTTCACATTTGGTTGGACTTTATTAGTATATTATTTTTACTATTTTATAGCAGTTGTTTTTAAGGAGTTGTGTTGTATTCAATCACTAATATGTTAATATATTTGGCAACGTATATATATAAGGCTTGTATAGATTCTGTATGAGAGCTTATTGAGATAACTTTATTTGTTAATTAAGGAGCTTACTGTGTAAGTGCAACTGAAGTTTAAACCTTTAGCATTTACAATCTAAATTCTTAGAGAGAAAATTTAGAGGTGAGTATTTTAGTCTTTAAGTACAAATGTGAGATTTCTATATTGGGGGCGATAGAGGGTGATTCACTTATGTTATTGTAAATTAAATATAATGAAATTACTCATTGAGATAGACTTCATAAATGTAGGGAAATCAAACTGCATAAACAAATCTTTATTTTTTTGTTATTTTGTTTACACAATTTTCGTAATACTAAATCATAATGACCATTGCAATTAGACACTTCCATTCAACTTATTAACAATTTTAAAACCCAATAGAAATGAACTCAATTTGAGATGTAAAATGTGGTTCAAATTTTAGTTTTAAACTTAGACTTATTGAAGATAAGAATTAAACTACTCAAACTAGCTCGATTACTCTTTATTAAGCAGGTTGACTTGATAAAAATTAAGCTTGCTTGACTTCAAACTTTGATCAACCCTAATATACCAACATCTTATATATATATATATATATATATATATTTAATTTGAATAATTAAACAACCTAATTGAAATTTTATACTTTTAATATGTATTTTTATTCTTTAATGATATTAGAAAATTTTGATTTAAATTTAAATTTGAGTTATTCCACTTAACAAAAACCTAGTTAAATTCAAATTATTTTAGCTATGAAAAATGATATAACATTGAGAGTTAAAATTTCATATTAAAAGTTGGTTCTCAAGAAAATAAAGTGTTCACTTGGTTAATTTGGCATGTAGCTATCAATCTAAGTTAATTTCAAGTATAAATCAAGACTATACGTATATGAGTAGGGTATAATTAATTTGTGTTAAAAATATCATACAATAAATAATAAAATGTATGATTTAAAATTAATTAATAATAATATAAAAAAATTATATGATATTAAAATGAAAAAAAATAGATTAAATTGTTTATTATGGTGTTGTCATCAATCTTGAGTTAGTGTTGAGTTAATTTTTGACACTAATTTAATTAAATACATTATTAATATTTGAAACTCTATCACATGCGTATGCGTGTAGAAATTAATTATTTACATACATGTGCATAATAAAATTAAAATATTTAAATAAATTAAAATAAAGTTATAGTTGAGTGATAAATTTAAAATTTTTTGAAGTTAGATTCAAATCTCGTTATATGCATAATTTTATTGTTCTTTTTCAATAATTAAAAAGACTAAAATACCATCAGTTGCTTGACTTCAAACTTTAATAAAATGTAGCATTCGAATATCTTAATATATACCTAACTTGAATAACTCAATAGTTTAATTATATTTTTAATATATTTAAATAATATTGAAAACCTCGATTTAACGTCAAACATTGAAAAATGGTATAACATATGGAGAGTCGAAATTGACATGAAAAGGGCAATGGTTAATTTGGTTCTCAAGAAGATAGCGTGCTCACTTGGTTAATTTGGCTTTTAACTAACAATCTAATTAATTTTATGTACATGTACATGAATAGGGTATGATTACTTTTAAAAAAACGAGTTTATCATCTAACTTATTTGAAAAAAAAATTAAAAGGAATTATAAGAAAATTTGTTGCTCTAGAAAGAGCAAAAGGAAAAAAGAAAAATCCTTGTGAAGCAAGCATTGAAGACATAATTCAGTTTTAATAGGCTAGTGGGTGCAACAACTCTGTTGTAGGTTTGAGCTAAGTGAAAAAAATCACCATTTTAGCCCAATCAAAACCTAATCTGACAACCTCTAAACAACAACTCTTATCTTTCCTATAAAACCCCTTTTCTCTAGCTCTATCTCATATCACTTCTCAAGCAAAGCTTTTTGCTATCTAAGCTTTGATTAAATGGGGATTTTCAACAAGTTTTCCTTCATTTTCCTTGTCCTTTTGCTTGCATTGTCTGCAAATGCTAAAGTTCAACGACATCGATTTGTTGTATGTTCTTTTACTTCTTTCTTTTGATATATATATATATATCTTTCTGATACATTGGTTGTCATTAGACATTTAAATAAAAACTTGATGTTGGTTGGTGAATGAAACAGATTCAAGCAACAAAAGTAAAGAGGCTGTGCAAGACTCACAACACCATCACTTTGTTAATGGCATGTTTCTGGACCTACCTTGGAGATCAAGAATGGCGACACCCTTGAAGTTCAAGTTGTCAACAAAGCCCGATATAATGTCACCATCCTTTGGTAATTTAATAAGCGCAAATTCGTTCATGCATGCATGCCATGCACGCATGTCATCAGCTTTCATTCATTTCTAGTTGTCATTTGCACGTTTGAATTACCCTAATCACTTTGATATACGAGCATGGTGTGCGGCAAATGAGAACCGGATGGGCGGATGGACCGAATTCGTGACTCGGTGTCCGATTAGATAGGCGGGAGGAAGTTACACTTACGATTTACAGTTCAAGGACAAGAAGAAACATTATGGTGGCATGCTCACAGTTCATGGCTTAGAGCCACTGTTTATGGAGCTCTCATCATCCGTCCCAGAGAAGGCAAATCATACCCTTTCCCTAAGCCGAAACGCGAAACACCGATTTTTCTCGGTAAGGAATCCTTTTCGGTTACGAGTACAAATGATTATGATTATCAAAATGAAATGTTATGTTGATGAATATGATTATGATTAGGTGAATGGTGGGATACAAATCCCATTGATGTGGTAAGGGAAGCAACTAGAACAGGGGCAGCTCCAAATGTCTCTAATGCATATACCATCAATGCTCAACCTGGTGATCTCTACAAATGCTCCTCCAAAGGTAATTTGCTCCGAACCAACTGAATTCGTACCGCACATTTGGGTGACAAAGCCGATGTTATTAACTAATGTTTTCTTTTTTACAGAGACTACAATAGTTCCCATCGACTCCGGGGAGACGAATCTCCTCAGAGTGATCAATGCCGCCTTGAACCAGCCGCTTTTCTTCAAAGTAGCCAACCATAAGCTCATTGTTGTTAGAGCTGATGCTTCCTATACCAAACCCTTCACCACTTCCGTCCTCATGTTAGGCCCCGGCCAAACCACTGATGTTCTTATCCGAGGTGATCAGCCACCATCTCGATATTACATGGCAGCTCGAGCCTGTTGGAGCTATCGAGCAGGAAGGCAGATGGTTTGGCGTTGGCTTGGACAGTAAGCAACGATGCTTGTTGAGCAAACAAAACAAAATGAAGAGAAAGTTGAGAGATTTTTGAAGCAATTTTTTTGAATGATATTTCATTACAATACTTGATATCATACAACAATTACATATATGTGAGAATTGAAGTAACAAAGTCAACCATAATTTCACCTAAAGCTTACCTAATCCCACTAGGTTACATGAAACTCATAAAACTTAACTTGCACACTTGGTTAAGCTGAATTATCAGCTCAATCACCATCAAAGTCACATAAAACATTAGCTAAACATAGTTACAAATGAACTAGACTTCATTACATGGACAAGTGATTACAAAATAAACAAAATGACAAAAGTTAGCACATGAAATATGACTTGACATGGCTTGAATGACTTGGAACGTTTCTTCTTTGGTTTGCTCTCTGCAGGGGCTGCATGGATGACCATCTTCTAACACTCCTCCTTGGTCTCCATGTCGACTCTAACTTCTTTCCTTAACTCAGCAAACCTAGTTGCATTAAGAGCCTTGGTGAAAATATCAGCAACTCGATCTTGATTGCAATGAACCACTCAATTTCACGAGCTTGTTCCATCTCCCTTACGACATGCGACTTGATCTTTGAAATGCTTAGTTCTACCATGAAAGACGGGGTTCTTTGCAATTGCAACAGCAGATTTATTGTCACAAAAAATCTCTCATTGCTGCTCTTTGTTGCAAATTTAGATCGTTTAGGATTTTTCTTAGCCAAACACATTGATTCACAGCATTTGCAGTAGCAACATACTCAGCTTCTGCAGTTGATTGTGCCACCATCGTTTGCTTCTTTGAGCACCAGCAAAACACAGCTGAACCAACTGTAAATGCATAACCAGAGGTTCTCTTTATGTCATCTTTTGAACTAGCCCAGTCACTGTCAGTGAAGCCTACTAACTTTAAACTTTCAGCTTTGCTGAACTTCAAACCATAGTTTAAGGTGCCTTTGATGTATCTCAACACTCTTTTAGCTGCTTGTAGGTGCTGTTTATTACAGCAGTGCATAAACCTTGATAACACACTTATGGCAAACATGATATCGGGTCTGGTTGCTGTCAAATACAATAAGCATCCAACTAGGCTTCTATAATCTGATTCACTGACTTGTTCATAATCTTCTTGACTCGAGAGCTTCATTCCAACAGCCACTGGTGTCCTTGTTGGCTTGCAATTTTCCATAGAGAATTTTCTTAAGATCTTTGCAGCAAATGATCTTTGTCCTAAGAAGATCTCACCTTGTGTTTGCACTACTTCCATTCCAAGGAAGTATGTCATTTGTCCTAGGTCAGACATTTCAAACACATTCTTCATTTTAGTCTTGAAGTCAGCCAATTTTGCTTGGTCCCCTCCAGTCACTAAGAGATCATCAACATAGAGGGAAACAATGAGGTCTACTTTACCTTCTTCTTGCTTTACATAGAGCGTTGGTTCACTGCCACTCCTTTCAAATCTCAAACTGATCAGGTAGGAATCAATTCGAGAATACCATGCTCGAAGAGCCTGTTTTAGGCCATAGAGAGCCTTTTTAAGCTTATACACCATGTGCTCTTTACCTGACACCAAGAACCCTTGAGGCTGTTCAATATAGATTTCTTCATCAAGAAAATCGTTGAGGAAGGCAGACTTCACATCAAGTTGATGAATCTTCCACTCTTTTTGAGTGGCTAAGGCAATTAGCAGCCTGATTGTGTCTAGCCTGGCTACTGGAGCAAACGTTTCTAGATAGTCCAATCCATACCTTTGGCTGAAGCCCTTCACAACTAGTCTGGCCTTGAGTTTGTTTAAACTCCCATCTGCATTCTGCTTAGCTCGATAGACCTATCTCACCCCAATAACCTTTCTGTTGCTTAGCTTCTCAACTAGTTCCCATGTCTTGTTTTTCTCAATCATGGCAATTTCTTCAGCCATTGCTTGCTTCCATCCTTTGTCTGCCTCAGCATCTTCAAAGCAGCTTGGCTCGACTTGTGCAATAGCTGCTCTCTCATAGATCTCAGCCAGGGTCCTTGTTCCTCTGACTGGTGTGTCATCTATGTCCATTTCAGGATCACCTTGGTCTGCCTCTGTTTGCTCAGTTACAAGTTCTTCAGGAATAACTTCAGGCTCATTTCTATCCCAATTCCAAGTTGCTTTCTCATTGAACACCACATCCCTGCTCACTATTACTTTGCTTGTTGAAGGATTTAGAATCCTATAGCCTTTTTTAACTGGGTTGTAGCCAATTAGGATGCCTACTTGAGCTCTTTCATCCAGCTTGCTTCTTTTTACAGCTGGTACTTGTACATAGCACAAACAACCAAAGATTTTCAAGTGAGCCATTGATGGTTTGAATCCAAACCAAGCTTCAAATGGGGTCTTATGCTCTAAGGCTTTGGTTGGGAGCCTATTTTGAACATAGACAGCAG
Organism: Gossypium longicalyx; assembly: GCA_025698465.1. NCBI lineage: Eukaryota > Viridiplantae > Streptophyta > Magnoliopsida > Malvales > Malvaceae > Gossypium > Gossypium longicalyx. The sequence goes on along the minus strand of CM047000.1, from coordinate 92,628,215 downwards.
TGTTAACTGCCTCAGCCCATAGGTTTTTGGGCAAATTTTTTTCGAAAATCATGCATCTGGCCATATCGAGTAAGCTTCTATTCTTTCTTTCACTTACCCCATTTTGTTGAGGTGTGTAGACATTTGTAAGCTGGTGCTTGATGCCAACTTTTGTGCAAATTGCTTGAAACTGTGTTGAGGTGTATTCAGCCCCATTATCTGACCTTATAGACTTGAGTTTGCAACCAGTTTCTGTCTCAGCTGCTGTTTTGAACTTCAAAAAGGCTTGAGCTACTTCAGACTTGTTCTTTAAGAAGTAAATCCAGCAATATCTGGTACTATCATCAATAAAAAGTATGAAGTACCTATTGCCATTTAGAGATTCAGTCTTCATAGGGCCACATACATCAGAGTGTACTAATTGAAGCTTCTCTGAGGCTCTCCAGGCTGTGTTTGTAGGGAATGGAAGTCTAGCCTGCTTTCCTAATTGGCAAACCTCATACACATCCTCTTTTTGAATAGTTTTGGTGAAGTTTTCAACCATATTGCTGCTGATCATCTGAGCCATCGACTTGAAGTTGGCATGACCAAGCCTTTGATGCCAAAGCTTAGACTCCTCTCGAAGTAACATATAAATCTTATCGGAGCTTTATTCCAGTCCACAACGAAGCTTTTGTTTGCCATGGCTACTGTCATGAGTACAGATCCTGATGGATCACAAATCTGGCACTCATTGCCTTTAAAGACCACAGTGTATCCTTTCTCAAGCAACTGAGCTATGCTCAATAGATTTCTATCGATTTCAGGTACAAATAATACATTTTGGATGAGTTTGTTACCTGATGGAGTGCAAATTATCACACTGCCTTTGCCCTCTGCCCAGATACAGTCTCCATTTCCAATTTTTACTTTAGTCTTACAGCTCATGTCTAGAGACTTAAAGATGGATACATCTGGTGACATGTGGTTAGTACAACCACTATCTAGGAGCCACCTTTTAGTAACTTTGCCTTCTGAAGCTAGGCATGAGACTGCAAACACCTGTTCTTCATTATCACTGCCTTGTTCAGCCACTCGAACTTCAGCAGCCTTATTTTGTGGTTGATTTTGCTCAGGTTTGTTCTTTTCTTTGCACACCCTTTCAACATGACCCCTTTTTTTGCAATGTTGACATGTAGCATCTGGCTTAAACCAGCATTTTGCCTCTGGATGACCAGGCCTCTTGCAGTGCCTACATGGTTTATCCCATTTCCTTGGAGCATCAGTTTTGGACTTATCCCTCCAATTCTTCTTGCCTTTGTAGGCAGCATTACTCGAGCTAGTCTTGACTTTGGCCTGAAATGCACCCTCGTGATGCTCCTCCAACCTGCTGGCTCTTCTTTGCTCTTGTGCATAAAGAGCATTAATGAGTTCAGTCAGGGAGATCCTTGCCAAGTCCCTCGAGTCCTCTAAGAAGGATATCTTTGCTTCATATCTTTCTGGCAGTGTGGAAAGAACCTTCTCAACTATCCTTGCTTCATCAAATTGCTCACCAAGGAGCCTTATGCTGTTTATAACAGCCATTATCCTGTCAGTATTGCTTGACAGTTTCCTCTTCTTTCATTTTTAGATTTTCGAAATCTCTTCTAAGGTTCAAGAGTTGCTGCTGCCTGGTCCTCTCAGTGCCTTGGAACTCCTCCTTAAGCTTATCCCAAGCCTGCTTTGGAGTCTCACATGTCATAATCTGGTGAAAATCACATCGAAACACTGATTCGAATGCGGGACATGGCCTTGTGCCTCTTGGTTCTCTCATCCGCATGTTGACGAACTGAGCCACTTTGTGGGGTTGGCCCTCAAAGGAGCTGGCTCAGCATCAGAGTTCACCACTTCCCACAGATCAAATGCCTGAAGGTATGTTTTCATCTTGACCATCCAAATATGAAAACCTTCTCCATTAAAGACTGGTGGAGCTGCAGGAGAAAAACTTGAAGAAGCCATTTGAGTTATGGTTTGCACACAGCAGGTCCACTAAGATAAAGGCTCTAGATACCAATTGTTGGAGCTATCGAGCAGGAGGGCAGATGGTTTGGCGTTGGCTTGGACAGCAAGCAACGATGCTTGTTGAGCAAACAAAACAAAATGAAGAGAAAGTTGAGAGATTTTTGAAGCAATTTTTTTGAATGATATTTCATTACAATACTTGATGTCATACAACAATTACATATATGTGAGAATTGAAGTAACAAAGTCAACCATAATTTCACCTAAAGCTTACCTAATCCCACTAGGTTACATGAAACTCATAAAACTTAACTTGCACACTTGGTTAAGCTGAATTATCAGCTCAATCACCATCAAAGTCACATAAAACATTAGCTAAACATAGTTACAAATGAACTAGACTTCATTACATGGACAAGTGATTACAAAATAAACAAAATGACAAAAGTTAGCACATGAAATAACGACAGCATGGCTTGAAGGACTTGGAGCGCTTCTTTGGTTTTGTCTGCTGCAGGCTGCATGGATGACCATCTTCTAACAGAGCCTACCAAAGCGCACAAAACGCACCATTTGACAACACGACCACCACCGCTATTCTCGAATACAAGTCTGCCTCTTGCGCTGCCAAAAAATGCAATGCACCCACTCCAATCATGCCTTCTTTACCAGCCTACAATGACAACAACATCATCACGGCCTTCACCAAAGCTTTAGAAGTCGAGAAAGGGCGAAGTCCCAACCGATATAGATGAAAGCTTTGTTCTTCACATCGGCCTCGGACTCAACAACCGCCCACCCAATTTCCAAAAGCGTCGTTGCCAAGGACCCAACGGTACACGTTTCACAACGAGCATGAACAATGTCTCGTTCGTGCTCCCACGGAACTTCTCTCTCTGTTGCAAGCTCACCAGCAAGGAATTTCGAGCGTTTTCACCACAGATTTCCCAAGCAAACCCTCCATTGAAATTTGACTACACCGGAAACGTGAGCCGATCGCTCTTTCAACCTGTTCGGGAACCAAGTTGTACAAATTGAAGTATGGTTCAAGGGTACAAATTGTGCTCCAAGACACAAGCATAGTGACACGAGAATCATCCAATTCATCTTCATGGATACGATTTCTATATCATTGCACAAGGTTTCGGGAACTTCGATCCTAAAAAGGATACTTCTAAATTCAACCTTGTTGATCCACCTATGAGGAACACTGTTGGAGTGCCTGTGAATGGATGGGCAGTCATTAGATTCGTCGCTGATAATCCAGGTAAACACTCTTCTTCATCATTTCAATTACTACTACTTTTTCGTTTATGAAATAACCATTCATTTTGATTTTTGTTAATAGGAGTGTGGATCATGCACTGTCACCTGGATGTTCATATCAATTGGGGTTTGGCAATGGCTTTCCTTGTCGAAAATGGAGTTGGTGAATTGCAGACCATCCAACCGCCGCCGCCAGATTTGCCCATATGTTAAGAGGTTTCATCAGTTATCACGCCGTAATCAATGAAATTCATAAGCCCAATAACAAGGGTGATTCCATTACCATTTTTTTGTTATTAGTATTTTTCTTAATAATTTTCATAGTATTGTAGCATACCAATTCTTCCCTGAATTTGGGAAACTAGTTTAATCCTATGTTTCATTGGATAGTGTTGTTGGATTCTTTTCATCACAGAGAAATTTCTAATGATAAATTTTCAATCTTTCTATTTTTATTTTACTTATTTTTTTAAAAAAAATTGTACCTTGTTTGTTTAATTCTTTTGATAGTGTTTGTTGTTAGAACAAAGAAAAAGAAGATTGGAAGATTAGTGAGTTGATGTGGGTCTGCATAAATCTAAAAAAAATTATGTCGGGGTCCATATAATTTTTTTAATTTAAGGAGCAAAGCTAAAATACTTAGTATTAAAATAGTTTAAATTAAAAAAAAAATAGTTCTCCTTGAGGGTCTAAAATGGGTTTCCATTTGACTAAAGCTGGATTAAAGTAGTCATGGTACCATTTAATAAAGAGTCAAGCAAGAGCTTGTTCGAACTTTGTCCCTGTCCAGACTAAAAATTTAGTGTCCGATAATATTTGAACATCTATACAAACATTGATTAAATTATCTAAAAAGTTGTTTCTGGTCAAATTTATAGTGATTGAGATTTTGGATATATGTTTAAATCATTTGGTACATCAAAATTTGTTCACTACCTTCTCACGTATACTAACATCAAATTAATTTAAAAATGTGCCTCACTCGGTTTAAATTAAGGTTCTCTCGGTTAACATAGTTTATTTGCCTTCACAACTGCCATATTTTCTAGCAATCCTAACAGTAAAAGATAGTTTCCGGTCGCCTCATTGAATCTGAATCTTCTTGTTTTGCCTGAATTTTGTTGTTTGCTAAGTCTATATTCTAAATTAGCATTGAAACCTTATGATTTTCTCTTACCAAAAGACATTTTACAAATATAAATTTGAATGCATTATATATACACATCTGCTATGCACGTGGCATATATTATTAAATCATGATATGATAAAAAATTTGGGGAAAAATCATATTTTGATAAATTAATTGAATTTTTTTTGTAAAAATATAACTAAATCATTTTCATCACATTACATTAAATTTAAATTCAAAATATAAATAACTATTTTCAGAAAACACAGTTATCGCACTGCTTGCAAGAAGTCATTGTTGTCAACTAGTGTTAGTCCCCGTTGCGCATCTTGTATGTAACTTCAGTTGCAACTGATTTTATAAGTAAAACAGTATGCAACTTTCCATATTTGTTGAAAATTATTGGATTATTTTTTAAGGATTTTATGCAACAATTTATTAGATTGGATCACATTAAATATCATTCGAGCAAAATTTCTTTTTAAAAGTTTTTGGCATGATGAAATTTCCTTCAATAAAAAGATCATACTTTTAAAAGAAATCTACTCTTAAAATATCTCTACATATTTAAAAATTGTCTTAAAAATTTAATACAAAATTTGAAAGTGACATCGCCACGCTAATATATAATGTCAAGGCCTTACATACAGAGTTGGAGGATGCTTTACATAATCATTACAATTAGTTAGAAGTCAAACTGTAAGTTTGTTAGCGTAACTGATAAAATCAGTTAGACGTTAGTTGTTAGTAGTCAGCAAAGTCAGTAGTCAATTATTCAATGCAGTTAGGCTATGTTACTATATAACTTATATATAGGTACATCCAAGTGTGTTAAGTTTTGTATTCTGTTGTAATCTTTTTGATTCAATGCAGTAGTTCTATTCTTTCAGTCATTGTTTAACATGGTATCAGATGTCCATTGATCTTTAGAGGTTAGTCTTCTAAATTCTTCATGTCTTCCAGTCCATCCACTGTTCAGTCTGCCGTACCTACGATGGCTTCCAGTGTTACTGATGGTGTTGTTGATAGTCGATTCTTCTCTACCAAGAAGATTAGTGTTCTTCTTAATGACACTAACTATCTGTTGTGGCGTCAACAAATTCTTTTGGCGATCAAAACGTTTAAACTTCAAAGTTTCTTAGATTCTCGAACTGTTCCTCCTCCTCAGTTCCTTCCAGATGTTGATGGTGTGCCTCAAGAAAATTTTGAGTTTACTCGGTTTGAGTAGCAAGATAGTGCTCTTGCATCTTGGCTCTTATCATCAGTAAGTCCATCCGTTCTTCCTCATCTTATTAGTATGGACACTAGTGCTCAGATTTGGAATTCCATTGTTAATCTGTATGGTAGCAAAATCACGTCCAGAATGATGTTTTACAGGCGAGCTTCACACTCTCAGCGCAAAGGAGATTTATTTATGAAAGATTTTTTAATGAAGATTAAGGGGTACTGTGCTAGCTTGCTAGTTGTGGGGAGACCATTAGTGATCATGAGCATGTCACCATAATTCTCAATGGTTTGCCTTCAGATTATGAGTCTATTATTACCATCATCACAGCCAGTCAAATGCCCTACACAATTCAAGGTGTTACTACTATGTTCTTGGATGCTGAGACACGGCAATTTTCTCCAGTTATTGAGATCTCTGCTTCTGCTAATGTGGTCTCACATCAGTCAGCAAGGCCGTTTGACAACAACCAATCTACACCTGCTTGTCGTCCCTCTACTAACACTCGAGGGCGAGGGCGTGGTCGATTATCTGGCTCACGATTTTAGTGTCAGCTTTGTGGGAAACAGGGTCACCTTGTTGATCGCTACTATTATAGGTTCGATGCATCATACAAGAGTACAGGATATAGGCCACCTCAGCCTCCACAGGCCAATGTTTGTATGTTCGGTGCTGGCTCTCCTATGCTGCCTTGGATGCCACCTACATCACCTACCATTCCTAATGCTCCACCAAATTGGTTTCTTCCATCCGCAATGCCATCATCTGCTTGGTCTAATTCGTTTTCCACTAGTAGTTTCCCATCAACCAGTACATCTGTTCTAACAGCCCCACATCCTAGGCTTATGTTGCCACACCCGAGACTGTTGGAGATAATGCGTGGTATCCTGACTCTGGGGCAACCCATCATTTCACACACTCACCTACTTCCCTAGTAGAAAGTACACCATACAAAGGTCCAGGTAAGGTGTATGTTGGTAATGGCAATGCTGTTCCGGTCATGTCCTCTGGTCAGTCTTCTTTGCTTACTCGTTCACGCCCTTTATATATGCGATCTTTACTGTTTGTGCCTGGCATTACCAAGAATCTCTTGTCTGTCTCAAAGTTTACTAAAGATAACCAGGTAATGTTTGAGTTTCTTCCTATACAGTATCAAGTTCGTGACATGCACACAGGGGAGGTGCTTCTTAAAGGGTCCGTGCAGCATGGATTATACAAACTTCACTTACCTGGTTCTATTCAGTCAAGCTCACCTGCTTCAGCTCAATGTTTTACTGTCAACTCTATTGTTCCTTTTGATGTATGGCATTATAGACTAGGCCACCCTTGTAAAGCTATCCTTACAAAGACTCTACTCAAGTGTAACATATCTCTTGGTGTAAATAATGGTTCCTTTCTATGTATTGCTTGTCATTTAGGCAAAGAACATAAGCAGCCATTTCAAAAATTTGTAGCTGAATATACTGCACCACTTCAATTAGTGGTTGCCGATGTCTAGGGACCAGCTCCAGTTACTTCTAATAATTTTCGCTACTATGTTGTTTTTACAGATGCTTATACATGCTACACTTGGGTTTACTTTCTAAAAAGAAGTTTGAAATTCTTACTGTATTTCCACAGTTTCAGAGACAAGTTGAAAGAGTTATTGGTTGCAAGCTTAAAACTTTTCAAACCGATGGGGAGGAGAATTTCAAGTTTTAAAACTGTACCTATCTCAACAAGGGATTGTGCATCGCCTTACATGTCCGTATACCTCAGCTCAAAATGGTTTGGTTGAGCGAAAACATAGACAGATAGTCGAAGCAGGTCTCTCCATATTGGCCCATGCTTCTAAGCCATTGACTTATTGGAATGATGCCTTTGCTACTGCAGTTTACTTACTCAATAGATTGCTCTCTCAACCTCTCAACAATGTCTCGCCATATGAAAAGTTGTTCAAAGTTTTGCCTAACTATGCATTCTTACGTGTCTTTGGTTACTTGTGCTTTCCTAACCTTCGACCCTACAACACTCACAAGTTACAGTACAGGTCAACACCATCCACTTTTTTGGGTTATTCCCCGTTGCATAAGGGCTACCACTGTCAAGATTCTTTTGGTCGAGTGTATGTAACACGCCATGTCACTTTTCATGAAACAGTGTTTCCATTTAAAGCCGTTAGCTCCAAGCCTCCTTGTCCTTCATCTCCGTCACTGTCAAGCTCCAAACTACTTATCTTGTCAACAGCTGATACTTAAGCCAACCCCTCTATTCAACCACCTCGACAACTGCCCCTATGTTTGTTGCCTCTCTTCCTAATAGCCTTCAGCCTCATCCCTCTACCCCAACTCCCTCTATCTTTGACCAATCTTCCTCTCCTCTGCCTAACCTCATCTCAACTCAACCATCCTCAGTATCGGCCCCATGCAACACCCATACTATGATAACTCATAGCAAAGTAGGCATCTTTAAGCCAAAAGCCTACATGAGCATAGTATCCTCTTACTCTGAAAGTATTCCCAAAGACATTCATGCTGCAATGTGCAATGATTCCTGAAAGACTGCTGTACGTAGTGAGCTACAGGCTCTCCTTTGAAATAACACATGGTGCTTATGTCCTCTACCTGAAAACAGACGAGCATTTGGTTGCAAGTGGTTGATTAAAATAAAAACAAAGGCTGATGGTACTGTTGTGAGGTACAAAGCATGTCTCGTAGCCAAGGGGTTCTCTCAACATGCAGGCTTAGATTATCGAGACACTTTTAGTCCTGTGGTTTAAGCTGCTACCATTCGCACTATTCTGGCTCTTTCCGTTATGAAAGGTTGGCCATTAAGACAAGTTGATGTGAACAATGCTTTTCTCTACAGGGTGTTGACTGAGGAAATTTACATGGAGCAGCCACCTGGGTTTGAAGAAGTTGGTCCTAATGGACAATAGCTTGTATGTTGATTAAACAAAGCTCTATACGGACTGCGCCAAGCCCCTCGTGTATGGTTTCAAACACTCAGATAGTACCTGATTGATCAGCTTGGTTTTCATGTATCCAAATTTGATCCTTCATTGTTCATTCGCGCTTCATCCGAGAGTCTTCTACTACTTATGGCCTATGTTGATGATATAGTCATCACAGGTAGTTCCAATTAGGAGATTGACAAGTTTGTGCAACTGCTACACACGAAATTTACTCTTAAAGACATAGGGCCACTCAGTTTTTTCTTAGGTATTACAGTCTAACATACACCTCAAGGGCTATTTTTAAGCCAGCAAAAATACATTAGTGAGCTTCTGTCCAAAACAGGGATGTCAGTAGCAGCACCCACGCCAACACCTATGGTGAGTTTTCCAAAGCTGGTAGCAGCTGATGAGAGTCTGCCACTGGTTGATGATAATTTATATCGGAGTACAATTGGCATGCTTCAGTATGTGTGTATCACTCGCCCTGACTTATCCTATTGTGTTAACAAGCTAAGTCAATACATGAACGCTCTAAATGAGACTCATTGGAAGGTAGTTAAGCGGGTTCTTCGATACCTCAGTGGCAGTATAGATCATGGCCTTCTTTATTCCAAAGGCCAGTTCTAACTAGCCTGCTACTCACACAAATTCAATCTAATCTTTAAATGCAAAGGATTTGTTTCTATAGATGGAACAAAATATCTTCAATGAAACGTCACATAACTAGGTCCAAAGATTTTCTTCATTAAATTATCAAACCAAATAAGACAAATTTTTAACTACCTCAGTGACAGTCTGTGTTGGAACATTTTTAAATATTTATAGTGTTCCAATAACTATAAATGAATGGGTGTAATTAATCAAAAAGTTATATTATTTGATATTTTTAAAAAGAATTATAACTATATAAATAATGTTATTTGAATAGTTATAATTAAATGAATAATTATGTGTTTATTTTAAAGACATTATTATTCAGAAAGACACCTATTGATGAAAGATATCTCTATGAAGAGACATGAAAATTCATATAAATAGGAATGAGATTTCATTTGGAAATCATACGAACAAATTCTAATATTATTTTTTTCCTTCCTTCATTTTCTAATATTATTAGATTATTCTATAAAGTATTACTATAGAAATCCTTTATAGAAATTGAGTTTCTTGTCATACATTACTCAGTGTGTAGTGGGCTATTCTCGTCAGTGCAAAACGCAAATAGTCATTAGCCTCATTGTATCATCGAGGTTAATTTGCTTGAAACTCGTTTGCACACCAAAGATAGGTGGGGGCGAATATAACCTTAAAGATAGTGGTTTGATACACGTCTTGGAGCCTTATCCTATTTATTCTTCTGTTCGAGTTCCGTTCGTGTGTTCGAGATTTTTCTTATCGGAGATTTGTACTAACAATTTTAAGGTTATATTTCATGATGACTACTACAACTCATGAAAGTGGAACACTAAGGGAGTTGACTTCCAATTTTGTCAAACTTGATCGGTTTGATGGAGGCAATTTTCAATGATGACAGAAAAAAAAATACACTTCTTATTATCAACTTTGAAGATTTCTTATGTTTTGGATACTCCAAGACTTGACGAGACTGAAAACAAATCTGTTGCTGCAAACCGAGAAAGTCAAAAATGGGAAAATGTTGATTACATGTGCATGGGCCACATATTGAATAGTTTATTTGATAGTTTGTTCAACACCTACCAAAACGAGGTCATCGCTAAAGAATTATGAGACAAATTGGAGACAAGATACATGACTGAAGATGTTACAAGTAAGAAATTTCTTGTCAGTCATTTCAATAATTATCAAATGGTTAATGGTCGTTCTGTTATGGAACAATTCTGTGATATTGAAAAGATGCTGAATCAATTCAAGCAATATGATATGAAAATGGATGAAATAATTGTTGTATCATCCATAATAGACAAACTTCCTCCATCTTGGAAAGACTTTAAAAGAAGTCTAAAACATAAGAAAGAGGAAATATCTCTTGAGGCTTTGGCAAATCATCTTTGTATTGAAGAAAAATATCGAAAGCAAGACCAGAATCTAAATTCTGAAAATGCCAAAGTGCATGTTATGGAGGAAGTACAGACTACTAAACGATTCAAGAGAAAGTTCAAACAGACTGATAGAGCACCTAAGTTTAAAAAGAAACAAAAGGGCTCTTGCTATCATTGTGGTAAGTTGAGACATTTCAAGAATGAATGTCGATTTTTAAAAAAAGAAATCATCTTCTAAGGCTGATAATAACGAAAAGTTCGTTACAATGATATTTGAAATTAATATGGCACAATATGATAATACATGGTGGGTTGATACCGGAGCAACCAAACATGTATGCAAAGACAAAAGCATGTTCACAAAGTTCACACAATGTGAAAATGACAATGTTTGTACATGGGAAATTCTTCCACCGCAGCAATCAAAGGCAAAGGGTCTATTAAACTACAATTCACTTCTGGAAAGGTTTTAACCTTAAATGATGTATATTATGTACTAGAAGTTAGAAAGAATTTAGTGTCTGGAACTCTGTTAGATAAGTTTGGTTTCAAACTTGTTTTTGAGGCAGAAAAGTTTATTTTGTCTAAGGGAGGAATTTTTGTAGGGAAAGAGTATATGTATGAAAATATGTTCAAACTAAATATTATTAATAAAAATAAAAATACTATTTCTGCTTATATGGTTGAATCTTTTTGTTTATGACATTATAGATTATGTTATTTGAATTATAGGAAATTGAATGACATGTATAAATTAGATTTAATTCCTGTTTTTAATAATAATATTGAAAAATACAATACATGTATGTTGACTAAAATTACAAGAAACCCTTTCCCTAAGGTTAAAAGAACAACAAAATTGCTTGATTTGATACATAGTGATTTATGTGGCATGCATAATACTCCTACATTAGGTGGAAAGAAATATTTTGTTACTTTTATTGATGATTGTTCTAGATATTGTTATGTATATTTATTGCATTCAAAAGATGAAGCGCTTGATAAATTTAAAGTTTATAAATCTGAAGTTGAACTTCAGTGTGAATCATTTATCAAGTACTTAAGATCGGATAGAGGTAGAGAATACTATAATCCAAGTTATTTTGAATCCACTAAGATTGTCCATCAAGTTTCAGCCCCTTCCACACCACAACAAAATGGTGTAGCTGAAAGGAAAAATAGAGTCTTGACTGAAATGGTAAATTCAATATTATCATATTCAGGTCTTGGACAAGGTTTTTGGGGAGAAGTTGTTCTAACAGCTTGTCATATATTAAATAGAGTTCTTAATAAGGAAACTAAAATAGGCCCTTATAAACAATGGAAGAAAAGGAAACCAAACCTTAATTATTTGAAGGTTTGGGGTTGTAGAGCTATTGTCAAAGTTCCAACACCTAAACGTAAAAAGTTAAGTGAAAGAGGAATTGAATGCATATTTATAGGATATACACATAATAGCAAGACATATAGGTTCATGGTAATTGAACCAAATGATTCAATTTCAATTAATACTATTATTGAATTAAGAGATGCTATTTTTTTATGAAAATAGATTTAATTCTATATCAAGACAATTACAACCACAATAATTGATTCATTCTTCAAATGAAAATGAGATTCCATTGGAACAAATTGATAATAATGATGAATCTTGTCAAGAATTAAGAAGAAGTAAGATGATTAAAAAGGTCAAAGATTTTGGACCAGATTTCATTGTGTTTCTTGTAGAAGGAAAATGTGAAAGTATATGTAATAAGATACCTTATTGTTATAATACGGAATCTGATCCTATTACATTTGAAGAGGCAATGAAATCTCAAGACTGCTTTTTGGAAAGAAGCAATAAATGATGAGATGGATTCAATAATGGGAAATCAAACTTGGATCTTAGTTGATCTTTTACCAGGTTCCAAACCAATAGGTTGTAAATGGATCTTTAAAAAGAAAAATAAAGGTCGATGGAACCATTGATAAGCTTAAAGCAAGGTTGGTAGCCAAAGGTTTTACACAAAAACAAGGTATTGATTACTTTGATACCTATGCTCTAATAGCAAGAATTGCTACAATTAGACTCTTAATATCACTTACCTCTATATATAATTTAGTTGTTCACCAAATGGATCTTAAAACTGCACTTTTAAATGATGAATTGGAAGAGGAAGTGTACATGGAACAATCTGAAGGATTTGTTGTTCCAGGACAAGAGCATAAGGTATGTAAGCTTGTTAAATCTTTAGATGAACTTAAACAAGCACCAAAATAATGGCACCAAAAGTTTATTGTTTTAGCTAATGACTATAAAATAAATGAATCCGATAAGTGCATATATAGCAAATTTGAAAATGGAAAAGGTGTCATAATTTGCTTATATGTAGATGACATGCTCATTTTTGGCACGAATTTGGAACAAATAGAAAACATAAAGAAATTCTTGTCAAACAAATTTGCTATGAAGGATATGGGTGTAGCAGATGTTTTTCTTGGGATTAAAATAACTCAAGATGAAAGCACTATAGCTTTATCACAATCACATTACATCAAAAATGTGCTTAAAAAGTTTGATCTTTTTAACTATATACCAGCATCTACACCCATAGATCTTCAAATAAAATTAGTATCTAATGCTGGTAGAAAAATTGATCAATTGAAATATACAAGTCTAATTGGTTGTCTTATGTACATAATGACTTGTACTAGACCAGATATTGCATATGCTATTGGGAAATGGAGTAGGTACACAAGTAATCTGTAATATCCCGAATTAGGGCCTAATCGGAATAGTGGTTTCGTGACCACAAATCCGAGATAGAAATAATTATTTTATAATTATTTTGAGGTTTATGATATGATTGCATGATTGTGTGAAAATTTTGTGAAGAAATTCCATGCATAAAATGCTTAATTTGAAGTTAGGGGCTAAATCGAATAAGTTGCAAAACTTGCATTCTAGAAGTTTTTAGTATGAAATTGCTTTGAAATATTAATTAGGAGGTCTTAAATAGCAATTTGACCAATTTATAAAATTTTGGACAAAAATGGGCTTGTACATGAAAATTTTCAAAGAAAGGCATTAAGGGCATTTTGGTCATTTGGATAATTAATGAAATAAAATGGGAAAAATGACACAAAATAGTCATCTTCCCCATTAGTTGCTGCCGAATGCTCCATGTCTCCATAGCTAGGGTTTCTTCAACTTTCAAGCTTCATAGTAAGTGATTCCAAGCCCAGTTTTTAATGATTTTTATGTTTTTGAGATCCAGATAACTCGATAAAGCTTATGTTAGCAATAATTTAACCTAGGGTTTATATTTGGAAAAATACCCATATGTGAAATTTGTGTATTTTGATGTTTTATGATAGAATATGATGTTTTAAATTATGTTAGACAACTTGTACTACTCGATTTTAAGCAAAAGCGAGTAAAAGGGCTTAATCGGTAAAAATACCTAATAGTCACAAGTACATGTTAGAGTGAGAATTTGATGTTGCCATAGAAGGAAAAGTGATCAGCATGTTGTAAAACATAAGAATAAGGAATAAAGTTTAATCCGAGCCTAGGGGCAAAAATGTAAATATGGAAAAGTTTAGGGGTAAAATTGTAATTTTGTCAAAATTTGAATTAAGGATTAATTTGATAATGTGAGTATTAAATAAGCTAAATGTGTTATTTTAGATCAAGAAAGACGTGGAAACGACTCCAATCGAGGAAAAGAAAAGATTGTGGATTAAATTTCAAAACCTTTGTATTTTGGTACCAAGGTAAGTTCATATGTAAATAATGTAGTATAATTGTTATTTTAAGTCATTGATGTCAATTATGTGATATGTTGATTTTTTTTTATTATGAAATAAATGCTTTGTGGTTATTTTCGAATAAAATATAAATTGTTACCGAGTATTGGTTACGGCATTTTACGGAAGACGTCAAGGATATGTGTTCAAGGAAAATCCCGTTTGAACCTTAGGAATAGATTAGGATACAAGTGACATGTCACTGGGATATTTGGGCATCCGAACTCGTTGAGTTGAGTCCGAGTTCACTTATGGATGCGAATGTTCGAACTCGTTGAGTTGAGTCCGAGTTCGTGAGATGTAACTAGGCATCCGAGCTCGTTGAGTTGAGTCCGAGTTCATTATGGATGCGAACGCCCGAGCTCGTTGAGTTGAGTCCGAGTTCGCTTAAGGGCGGGTTACATGGTAGCTTGGCTACATATGTGGTACTTATGTGCAAACTTCCTACGTATCCGAATTATATTCCGATGAGTTCAACGGGTAAAGTTCTACTCAAATGAAGGAATACTTGAGATGAAAAGAGACGTATTGGTAAGTGATGTGAAATGGATACTTCGGACAGGTATGTACTTAACCCTCGGGTTGAAAAATCGATATAACAACAATATGGTGAGATGATAAATGAAAATATGATATGAATGTCTTGGTGATGATTATGCAAATGATGTTTTATGTTTGCTTATATGGTTATGTTACTTGCTATTTGCATGTGAACTTACTAAGCATTTATGCTTACTCCCTCTTTCTTACTCATTGTAGTTTTGGACAAGCCAGCTCAGGAGTCGGGATTGGTCGGAGGATCAGTCACACTATCCGGAAGAACTTTTCGGTAAAATGGCTTGTAAATTTAAGTATGGCATGTATAGCAAAATACTTATTTTGTGTAAATGATCTTATGGTATGGTGATGAAATGGTTGAGGAAGTGCTTGATAATGATAAATTATGGAAATGGTTAGTTTAGAATATGTTTGATGTTATGGAAAGTTAATAAGTTACCTAGTTCATGAAAATTCATAAAAAGGATGAAATTTGCCATAAACAGAATATTACAGCAACACTGACGTGAGTTTGAAAATTTACTAAAAATCATAGAAATTGAATTTGGTGATGGATTAAATATAAAATTGAAGCTTATTATGTCTAGTTTCACATGAAACAAACTAAACTGGTAAAAGAATTATATGTTAGAAGATATTTGAATTTTAGTGAAACAGGGTCAGAGCAGTTTCTGAATCCCCTGTTCCAACTTTATACATTCATCATAAATTGTACAGATATAATTAGGTGGCTTATTTTATATCCTCAGAATCTTTATTGAGTCTAGTTTCAGGATAAATAAACCTCATATTCATATGAATTTTATACAGAGAGGAAGGTGGTTCGTAGTAAACAGAGGTCAGACCAGTCAAGCCCTGAAACAGGGGTAACTTTAACTAATAAACTGTACTAATTGGCCCAACCAAAAATTCTAGAAAAAAATTAGTAGATAGGCATATGATTCTATATTCAGGGAAAATTTACGGATCTTGATTTCGAGTTTCGTAACTCGATATATGATTTTTCTTGTGACTGTAACGCAAGTAGCTAAAAAGCTGTGAATGTAGAAACAAATAATCTAAAGTTCTTAAAATGTTAAATTAAGTTTAGTAACACCTCATACTCGATTCCGGTGACAGTCTCGGGCGTGGGGGCGTTACATAATCCAAGTAGTTTGCATTGGAAAGCTTTGAATAGAGTACTTTGGTACTTAAAGAAAACTATTAACTATGGATTGTGTTATAATGGATATCCTTTAGTTTTAGAAGGGTATTCGGATGCTAATTGGATTACAAGTTTGGAAGATCATGCATCTACTAGTAGATGGATTTTCATTCTTGGTGGAGGGGTCATTTCTTGGGGTTCCAAGAAATAAACATGTATTACTGATTCCACCATGATAGCAGAATTTATTGCATTAGCCACTGCATCTAAAGAAGTAGAGTGGTTAAGAAATTTGCTTTATGGTGTACCTTTATAGCCTAAGCCAATTTCACCTATTTTTATCTGTTGTGATAGTGACGCTACTCTAGCAAAGGCATATAGCCAAGTATATAATGGAAAGTCTAGACACATTGGATTAAGACATAGTTATGTCCGACAATTAATCTCTGATAGAGTGATCACTATTATTTATGTGAGGTCAAGAGAAAATTTGGAAAATCCTTTGACAAAAAGTGTTGCTAGAGATGCAGTAAAAAGGACCTCAAAAGGGATAGGACTCAAGCCCATTAATTAGAGTCACCCATGATGGAAACTCGACTCAACGCTTGGTATAACTTCAAGTCTTGAGTTCAATGAGACAAAGTACATCATTAGTATGTGACTGTTAGCACTATAAATAAATCCATCCTAAGATTAAAGTGCTACGTAATGTACTCTTAATGGACCCATAACATAAATATGTTAGAGTGTTATAATTACAGGAACACTCTTGATGGGATCTACCTATGTGAGTGGGAGTGTGACCGCTTCTAGGAGCTCAAGGGCTTGGCTCTGACAACACTCATGAAAAGAGGACACAGACACATGGCCATAATAGTGTCCCTAGATACTATGTATTAACCGATGTTGAAATCATTATGTGAGATGTGTTCAGTAAATCAAATGAAATAGTTGGTTCAAAAGTTAGTCTACCATACAATTTTGATTAACTTTAACATGTTTTCACTAAGTGAAGGTTCAATCGTAAGATACCTTCATTTATGCAAATTGATTTCCAAGAATATCAAAATCTAAAATATTTTGAAAATGGGGGAAGGTTGTTGGAACATTTTCAAATATTTATAGTGTTCCAATAACTATAAATGAATGGGTGTAATTAATTAAAAAGTTATATTATTTGATTTTCTGAAAAAAATTTATAACTATTTAAATAATAGTATTTGAATAGTTATAATTAAATGAATAATTATGTGTTTATTTTAAAGATATTATTATTCAGAAAGACACCTATTGATGAAAGATGTCTCTATGAATAGACATGAAAATTCCTATAAATAGGAATGAGATTTCATTTGGAAATCATACCAACAAATTCTAATATTCTTTCTTTCCTTCCTTCATTTTCTAATATTATTAGATTATTCTATAAAGTATTACTGCAGAAATTCTTTATAGAAATTGAGTTTCTTGTCATACATTTCTCAGTGTGTAGTGGGCTATTCTCGTCAGTGCAAAACGCAAATAGTCATTGGCTTCATTGTATCCTCGAGGTTAATTTGCTTGAAACTCGTTTGCATACCGAAGATAGGTGGGGGCGAATATAACCTTAAAGATAGTGGTTTGATACACGCCTTGGAGCCTTGTCCTATTTATTCTTCTGTTCGAGTTCTGTTCATGTGTTCGAGATTTTCCTTATCGGAGATTTGTACTAACAGTCTGTAGCTGGCACTACCATAAACAACAATCTCCCCTTTTGACAATTTAATGAAAAAAAATCAAACAATATAGAAAGCTAACTACCATAGACAACAATAGCTCCCCCTCAGCATAAACCTCATTCTACTTAACTATTTTTAATGCATAATATAGTAATTTCAACTATGAATGTTATGCCTAGAATACATATAGTCAAAATACTAAATTATAAGTAAGCAGTAGATAAGGTAAAGTGCAACAAAGTAAACATACATCATATCATAACACTATCATGGTTCTAGATCATTTTAACAATGCCACAATATCCATAGTAACAAAATTAGCAAATAAGTACCATCATCTCACTTATATAGATCGGTGCAAAGAAGTTCAAAAGAAAACAAAATCATCACTGCAAGGTCTGACGCATCTTCAAAATCATCAACATCTTCTTCTCGAAATGTAAGCAGCTTCATCAATCAACAAAAGACATATACTTCCTATATAGCATGATAGTAGCAATCATTCAGAACCAGCAACGTCCATATATTTACTTCCACTCCTCATTGTCTATTCTCTACTTGCTTTTTTTGTTCAACAAACTTGCTAATCATAATGCTAAAGATTTGTATTTTCTTGACTGGACCAAGGCAAAAAAAATGTCGAAGAATGTGATGATTAAAACAAAACAATGAGGTAGGAGTAAGTCAATCCATATGATTACGAGTACAAGACCATTGGATTGAGAAAATAATTGTGTAAGGATCACTTGCTTTGCAGATCCTTCCTTAGTTTACCCTCTATCCCTAATCTACTGTTCTTGCTATCACTCTATTATAAGATTCAATAGATGACGTTAGATGATCAATCATCCTTCTGTTGAATCCTTTATCATTACTTGAAGGGCCAGTGGAAGTGGGTATTTTTCCCTCCCTTGCAGTAGTTATTGTTTCATGGTCTACTTGTTTCGTTTGATCAACATCCTTTCCAACTGCCTATTCTACTGGCTCTACACTAATATGCTAACCCTCCAACCACTTAAGAGAGAACTTAAGCTCAGGAATTGTCCTTTCACGTCTTTTAACGATTTTCACAATCTTTAGATTTTGCAATGTTAGAACTTGGAAAATCAAAGATGGAAACGGTTAGAGGTTTCTAGTATATACCTTCTTACCATGACTTACCACCTAAAAAAACACCAACTAAACCACATCAAACTCAATCATCAATATTATTATTTTTGATAAGTACAACAACCTTTGGAATCACTGAATCCCTCTGTGTGTTTAGGACTCAATTCCTTGCAATGGAAAATAGGACCACATACATAGTGGACAGTGGAAAAGCTCAAATGCTCCTTTTTTCCGGCCAAGATCAGTAGATGTTGTTGGTAAAGGCAGCAATAGTGGCATCTAAAGATTCCTTCAATTCAATGAAGTTTCTATTGAAACATTTAAGCACCCTCTGAATCAACCCACGGTTGAGTTCATACTAATGGCATTTTACATATACCTTTTGGAACAATTTGTTTCTTGAATCAGTGATTGAGGATAACAAATTAGCATAGAATTCCAACACCAGCTCCCTAACATATGGCTTGAAAAATGCCACAGTACCCATTAAACCACTATTTGTTAAGAATGTGTCAATTCCTTATTTAACAAACCTAGCATCCTTGATGTTTTACTCCTTAATAAAGCCCTTTTTCCTCAAGGCCATGTATCTATTTAGGTAATTAAGTGTTAAGAATACTTGATCCTTCTTAGCCAAAAGCACTTCGTCCTCTACTTTTTCCTTTTACACTGCATCAACAAGTATTGCTGGTATACCACTCTTTCTCAACTTCTTATTTCTTTGGATTGCAGAATTTGTTATCATAGGTTTCTTAGACTTAGCTTTGTTGATATGATTTCTTTTAGAGGAACATTTTCCTTAGAAATGTTGTATGACTCATTAAACAGTTAGAATCCTCCTCACTCAAACTCTCGTTTTTATTCTTTCTTTTCTGGTATGGTTGAGGGGTAACAAGAGCCTTTCATTTCTCCTTCCTCTTTAGCTTAACAATGGATTCCAACTCTTGATTAGCCACGTATATGGTCCTTTCCTCAAAGGGGCAGAGGAAGTTGCCATTGATTTTCTCACTTTCGTGGCCACTACATCATCAAGAATTTCTTTTAGAACAAAAATAAGAGGTACATTCTCATCATCATGAGCCCTAGGCTCCATAATGTTAGTTGCAAACTCAGAATTATTATTAAGACTAATAGAGATATCAGCATAAAAATTTAACGCAATATTCACAAGAGTTTCATCAAGAACAAGATCAACATCACCTCGTGAAATCATCGCACCAATTAATGTATCAATCTTCCACTTTAGTATTAGTTGATGCTCTAGAATAGGTGGATTAGTTAGCAATTCATCGATCTTTGCTATGGCATTCTAAGCAAAGGTATCTCCCCCGTCCTCCTTCTACTTTGATTTCCTCCCTTGAGCCTCTGAAGGGATAATAGTAATGGGCACTACCGTCTCCATTAAGCCTTCTTCTACACAAGTCTCTGGTTCAAGGTCTTTTCTGAACCTTTTTGTGTTCTTATTAAGAAGTAATGTTTGTTCTTGCCATTGTGAATGATAGAAGACAAACAAAGATGAATGCTAAAGAGAGAATAATAACTTCAGAAATAGTAGCTTAAGGAAGAAATTGAATTGGTTAGGGTCATTGTACAGCCTCTTTAAAGACTTTTTGGAAAAATAAATCAAACCAATTTCCAATCCTCCATTTAATGTGTTTGCACGACCGTCGCCACTATTAGAAATCTTTTTTTCCCTTCTACAATTTGGAGAGAAAAACTTGAATCAACAAAAAGATACTTTCACAATAAATTTTTGAATTTGAAAATATCGTTCACCAAAATGGCATCAGGCTTTTGCATTTGGATGCCTTCCAAAAGTGCCTAAGTCATTTATGTTGGATCTAGTACCCTAAGAGTAGTATATTCATTTGTAAAATTGTAATTTTTCGAACACATTGGTTGATAAAACAAATCATGGATTACATAAATATACATTGTATAATTGTCTTCATGTGGTTTTTGCTTGCGAAGGAAAATAGAAGCAAATATTGACTCACTGGTTGTTTAATGTTTAACTAATACTAAGCGGAATTACGTGGCCGGATCGTAATATGAAAAAAAAAACTTGTATTAGTAGACAGACCTAAACATGTCCTTAGTCTAATAAAAAATTAGCAAACTGATTGAAAGACTAATATTCCGTGTATCAAGTCTAATTGGGGCGATGCATTGTCTTGGGCATCAAAGTAGATAACTCCCAGAAATTTTAAAGTGATTTTTTTTCTTGGTTGATGAAAAGCACTAAAAAAGCTTCAAGAAATACAATTGAATACCGAATACCCAAAATTTTAAAGTGAAATTCTTTGCAATTATTTTTTTCAAGAAAGAACAAGAAATACCGAATACCCACATTACTTAATCTTGGTAATCTTAATCCTAACTTTTTATTCCATTGTACATTTGCTTCCAATTTTTTTTCTTCAAAAGAAAATGAAATCTGAAAGTAAGAGATTCTCGAAATCTTTTGGTTCTTAAAACTTGTATTACATGGAGGGAAAAAGAAAGAAACTTGGGTGGTGTGGTGTTTATTTTAATAAGGTAGATTAAAACTTAGATTTATTGATTTGGTCATTTTAAGAATTATGACTGTAGTTGAGATTTTCACTAGGAGTTTGTTGTTCCTTGGAGCAGACAAATTGTTTTTCTTGATTACATATAACGGCCTTGTTATTGTAGTTTAAATTTCTTCTCTAAGGCTCTTAAAAGCCAGCAACAAACTTCACCAACTCTGTTAATAGTTCCTCCGGTTTTGTTCACCTATCTATTCCTTATCCTACCCCTTTCTCTTTCTCTAAGACAATTTTTTTATCACTAAATTTATTATTTTTGTAGTTTACTTATAACTGTTACTTGTAATAGAAGAGAGTAAGCGTTGTGGCTTAAACTTGTTTTTGGCCTTTCTGAGTTGCTGCCAAAATATTCATGCAATTTGAACAAACTAATAAACCTAGTCCTTGAAGATGAAATCATTTTTTCTTCTTTTGCAAGACATTTTCTCCAAGAAAAAACAGTTGATAACCAATAGCACAGGGCCTGATCTTCATTAATTTATAACATAGGCCACTAGAAAACAACCACAACTTAGTGGTAAAATTAAATTAAAATATAATAATATCAACATTTTTAAATTTTGGTTCAGTATCTTTATTGTTCTTACAGTAAA
Organism: Gossypium longicalyx; assembly: GCA_025698465.1. NCBI lineage: Eukaryota > Viridiplantae > Streptophyta > Magnoliopsida > Malvales > Malvaceae > Gossypium > Gossypium longicalyx. The sequence goes on along the minus strand of CM047000.1, from coordinate 92,606,195 downwards.
TTGACAGCGACAGTTTTCTACATTGCAATTTCGGACAAAAGTCTCTATTACGTTGCTTTTATTACAACTTTGAGGGGAATATCTCATTTGGTTACCTAAATTATAAAACAACCAAATTTCACTGCAAATTTGTTGGTATTGTAACATCCAATGTCATATGAGCTGAGTATGAAATTCCGTTATGAAACATATGCTGAACCTTAAGTTCACACTAGCTGATCTCTTTTTATGAGATACATACATCCATCTTTTAAGTCTCATGGTTTTATTTTTATTAAATGCCTCGAACCTATAGGGTAGCTGATATGGGTGTTGAATGGTTTGAAATGGTTGTTGAAGTGGATTAATAAAATATTTGACGCATTACATTATATTAAAATTTTTTTTCAGAGTTTTTTTTATCTAATATTTTCTTATCACGTAAACTTCAACCAAAAACAGATAATTTTAATATCATTAAACGTTAAGATTTTATAAACAGCTCCCACTTTGGGATTCTTTTACAATGTAGCATTTAATCTTATATTTCAACCGAATATTGCCATGATATCATTTACGAAAATTCACACCTAACTTGCAAAGCATTATGCTGATTGAGTCTTAGCGGCATCGACATTGTTGTCAGTGCAGGACGACGTGGGTTCAAGTGCGCTGAAGCGTATTATCCCATTATTTAAAAAGAGCAGATATGATAAGAACGTATGATGAGATTAATGTTTAAAAAAAAAAACTTGAAAAACATTATCTATATTAACTCGATGTTTGACAAATATAAACTCAATTATATACCTATATCCTACCAAACCCTCAAATAAAAAAATTCCAACAGTCAGCATTATCCAAAACTACAAACATGTTCCAATTTTGGTAATAAAAGATTGATCATACAACCAAGAAAAAATCCAGATGATACTGACATACCGTATTGCAACACACTTAAGACTTTTAACATGACAAATGCGATTTTGAATGACAACATGAGCTAACAAAACTGGAATGAACTTTTCTAGTTCAGCAAACATGACAGCATGCGTGTAACATAGATCTTCTCTTAACTGTTTGTAAGATAATCTAACTAATTTCAATTATAATAAAAATTCTAAGTCACTGGTTGAAGTATCCACCCGACATGTCGTTAAGAAATCAGCTGTTAGACTCAATCAAATCTCTTTATTTTAATAATAATTGCCACCTAACAAAAGTGGACTGATTTATTTATTCAATATGTCCTTTCTTTGAAAATATACATTCAAATCTTTTAGATTTTAAGCCTGCATTTAGCCTAAACTGATTTGCTTTCAACAAACTTTGCTTACTCTCACGTGTCTATCATATATCTTCCCTTTACATTTTCATGAGCTGACGTTGGAAGACTTTGGTAAATTCTGAAAATTATATTTAAATAGGCTAGTGTGTAAAACCACATCTACATGAAAAGGGCTGGTTCTCAAGAAAATAAAGAATGTTGACTTGGTTAATTCTACTTCAATCTAATTAATTTCAAGTATAAATCACGACTACATGTACATGAGCAGGGTATGATTAATTTTCAAAGAATGAGTTTATCATCTAACTAATTTGGAAAAAAAAATTAAAAGGAATTATAAGAAAATTTGTTGATCTAGAAAGAGAGAAAAAAAAATCCTTGTTAAGCAAGCATTGAAGACATAATTCAGTTTTAATGGGCTAGTGGGTGCAACAACTCTGTTGCGGGTTTGAACCTAGTGTAAAGATCACCATTTTAGCCCAATCAAAACCTAATCTGACAACCTCTAAACAACTACTCTAATCTTTCCTATAAAACCCCTTTTCTCTATCTCTGTCTCATATCACTTCTCAGACCAATAAGCAAAGCTTTTTGCTCTCTAAGCTTTGATTAAATGGGGATTTTCAACAAGTTTTCCTTCATTTTCCTTGTCATTTTCCTTTCATTGTCTGTAAATGCTGAAGTTCAACGACATCGATTTGTTGTATGTTCTTTTACTTCTTTCTTTTGATATATATATATATATATACACATATATATATATCTTTCTGATACATTGGTTGTCATTAGACATTTAAATAAAAAACTTGATGTTGGTTGGTGAATGAAACAGATTCAAGCAACAAAAGTGAAGAGGCTGTGCAAGACTCACAACACCATCACTGTTAATGGCATGTTTCCTGGACCTACCTTGGAGATCAAGAATGGCGACACCCTTGAAGTTCAAGTTGTCAACCAAGCCCGATATAATGTCACCATCCACTGGTAATTTAATAACTGCAAATTCGTTCATGCATGCATGCCATGCACGCATGTCATCAGCTTTCATTCATTTCTAGTTGTCATTTGCACGTTTGAATTACCCTAACCACTTTGATATACAGGCATGGTGTGCGGCAAATGAGATCCGGATGGGCAGATGGACCGGAATTCGTGACTCAGTGTCCGATTAGACCGGGAGGAAGTTACACTTACAGATTTACAGTTCAAGGACAAGAAGGAACATTGTGGTGGCATGCTCACAGCTCATGGCTCAGAGCCACTGTTTATGGAGCTCTCATCATCCGTCCCAGAGAAGGCAAATCCTACCCTTTCCCTAAGCCGAAACGCGAAACACCGATTCTTCTCGGTAAAGATTCCTTTTCGGTTACGAGTACAAATGATTGTGATGATCAAAATGAAATGTTATGCTGATGAATACGATTACGATTAGGTGAATGGTGGGATGCAAATCCCATTGATGTGGTGAGGGAAGCAACAAGAACAGGGGCAGCTCCAAATGTCTCTGATGCATATACCATCAATGCTCAACCTGGTGATCTCTACAAATGCTCCTCCAAAGGTAATTTGCTCCGAACCAATTGGATTCGTACCGCACATTCGGGTGACAAAGCCGATGTTATTAACTAATGTTTCTTTTTTGCAGAGACTACAGTAGTTCCCATCGACTCCGGGGAGACGAATCTCCTCAGGGTGATCAATGCCGCCTTGAACCAGCCGCTTTTCTTCAAAGTAGCCAACCATAAGCTCACTGTTGTTGGAGCTGATGCTTCCTATACCAAACCCTTCACCACTTCCGTCCTCATGTTAGGCCCCGGCCAAACCACTGATGTTCTTATCCGAGGTGATCAGCCACCATCTCGATATTACATGGCAGCTCGAGCCTACCAAAGCGCGCAAAACGCACCATTTGACAACACGACCACCACCGCCATTCTCGAATACAAGTCTGCCTCTTGCGCTGCCAAAAAATGCAATGCACCCACTCCAATCATGCCTTCTTTACCAGCCTACAACGACACCAACACTGTTACCACCTTCAGCCAAAGCTTTAGAAGTCTAGAAAAGGCCGAAGTCCCAACCGATATAGATGAAAGCCTGTTCTTCACAATCGGCCTCGGACTCAACAACTGCCCACCCAATTTCCGAAAACGTCGTTGCCAAGGACCCAATGGTACACGTTTCACAGCGAGCATGAACAACATCTCATTCGTGCTCCCGCGCAACTTCTCTCTGTTGCAAGCTCACCAACAAGGAATTCCAGGCGTTTTCACCACAGATTTCCCAGCAAATCCTCCATTGAAATTTGACTACACCGGAAACGTGAGCCGATCGCTCTTTCAACCGGTTCCGGGAACCAAGTTGTACAAATTGAAGTATGGTTCAAGGGTACAAATTGTGCTCCAAGACACAAGCATAGTGACACCTGAGAATCATCCAATTCATCTTCATGGATACGATTTCTATATCATTGCACAAGGTTTCGGGAACTTCGATCCTAAAAAGGATACTTCTAAATTCAACCTTGTTGATCCACCTATGAGGAACACTGTTGGAGTGCCTGTGAATGGATGGGCAGTCATTAGATTCGTCGCTGATAATCCAGGTAAACACTCTTCTTCATCATTTCAATTACTGCTACTTTTTCTTTTATGAAATAACCATTCATTTTGATTTTTGTTAATAGGAGTGTGGATCATGCACTGTCACCTGGATGTTCATATCAATTGGGGTTTGGCAATGGCTTTCCTTGTCGAAAATGGAGTTGGTGAATTGCAGACCATCCAACCGCCGCCGCCAGATTTGCCCATATGTTAAGAGAGTTCATCAGTTATCAGGCCGTAGTCAATGAAATTCATAAGCCCAATAACAAGGGTGATTCCATTACCATTTTTTTGTTATTAGTATTTTTCTTATTCATTTTCATAGTATTGTAGCATACCAATTCTTCCCTGAATTTGGGAAACTAGTTTAATCCTCTGTTTCATTGGATAGCATTGTTGTATTCTTTTCATTACAGAGAAACTTCTAATCATAAATTTGGAACCTTTAATTTTCATTTTAATTTTTAATTATCCCTCTACGGATTAAAGAAAATACCCTACCTTAATTAACAAACTCAATTGCGTAATTCATTGAAATTAGATCATCCATTCTCATAGCCTAACCCAAATTTCCTCTTAATCTATCTATGTTGTGCTGGAATATTTTCAAATATAATTGTTAGTACAAAAACTCTAATGAGAAAAAATCTCGAACGCATAAACGGAACTTGAACAGAAAAAGAAGAAATAGGATAAGGCTCCAAGACGTGTATTAAGCTACTATCTTTAAGGTTATATTCACCCCCACCTATCTTCGGTGTACAAAAGAGTTTCAAGCAAATTAACCTCAATGATACAATGAAGCCGATGGTTATTTCCTTTTTGCACTGACGAGAATAGCTCACTAAACACTGAGCAATGTTGTAACACCCCAAACCTAGCCTAGACGTTATGGCCAAATCTGGGGATGTTACGAAGTAGGGTTATGAAATTCGCTTATCATGTTAAAAACCTTAAGAATATTTTTACCAACGGGTCCACATTCTAGGAAAAACATATTGTTATAATCTTTAATGAAATCGTCAATTGCTTGTTCCTTTAAGTAAAAACGAAAATATACAGCGGAAAGTTATATTTGAAAATTGAGCTTGTATTTTCAAAAACATTTGTTTGCGTAAAACCGTGGTTTTGTAAAACGTCGTAGGATACTGTAACCTCCCAAACTCGGCCTAGACATTACGGCTAGATTGAGAAGGCTATATTAGCAACCGAAATGGCTAAGCTAACTTACATTACTTTTTAAGACTTTAAATAAACTCATTTTAGAGAAACTGTAGTTGTACTTTGAGTTAGCTTAAAAGCATTCATTCATTAGGTCGTGTATGCTTAGGATTCATTTTATTGTTGATAATGTTGTTTTAGAAAAATCGTTTGCTTGTCGCTCTTCTTTAGAAAAAAAAACTCGAAGTTAAACTAATGCAACGGAAAAATCAATTTTCAAGTCATTTTGGAAAATTAGTTGCCTTATCGATTTGTTTTTCAAAAACAGTTTCTTTGCAATATAGTGGAAACTAGGGAACAATATCAAAATTTACTTAAGCCCGATATCATGCATTGTCTGGTTATTATGCTTGAGTAATTCATGCATGCAAAAATCCCCAAAAGAAAAGTTACTAAGCTACAAACTATAAATAATTAAAGTTACAAGCCAAAACCAATAAAGACTTAATAATACTTAATTAAAAAAATAATAATCCGAGGTCCAATTTGATTCTCTGAATGTCGAGTCTAAACCTAATTTTGAGGTTTACTTGAAAAGTTAAACACTATTGGGGGGTGAGCTTATGAAAAGCTCAGTGTGAGTCGAATAATTATTTGAACGGGAAAAAACATCAAATAAAGTGAAACATATTAGCATTAACAGAATAAAATAGAACCATTATAGGAATTTCATGTCATTATATATCCATTATCAAATTGATGTCAAATGGTGTATGAGCATAGGTCATCATTTATTCGAGTAACAATCATTAATTTCGATACCATTCAATATAACACAATACACCACATATCATAAATCAATAACATTCGAATATGTCGTGAGCATGATGCAATGCAAAAAGGTTCCTACCTGTACCATCCATTACACACCACGAGTTCCCTAGAACCCGTCATTCAAATTCCAAAACATTATGGGCTTAAGCCCGTTGTGGTTAAAACCACTGATAAAAATATGTAGAAAATTCTGCTGGTAAAAATGTAGACAAGCTACCAGTAAAAATGTGATAAATCGCCATTCCCCTCGGTACTCTAGGTGTAGTGCATTGACTACGAATAGTGTGGACTTAATATGCCTCCGATACTCCACAGAACTCCTCTGTCAACCGCAAAATTCCAACCCAATACATATGCAATATGTCACACAATTTCATACATAATCATATCTCAATACTTTTCATATTCATTTGACATGCTCAACATGTCCTCAATAATAACATATTTTCAGTAAATGGAAATAGTGTTCCAATCTTTCAAATTACCATTGTGTTGGTATCAATCAATATCGTTCAATTTAACATACTTTTCGAATTTTCGTTGTACATAAATAGCATACACAATATAACAAATATCTCATGCATTTAAATCATACATAAGCTTAATATCTCAACGCATTATACCATTCAGTCAAACATTCTCATATCTTATAACTCAAAAATGCAATTACAAACTCAATCAAACATCCATACTATCAAACTGGCAATTTTGCCAACATGTCAATCTTTTAAGGCTCGAAACATACTTGGTTCGGCCACTCAAAAAATCAATAATTTGGATATTAAGAAAATCCAATCAGCAAGCTAATTTATCATATATAACATGACATTTAACATTTTCAAACAATTTTATGAGTTTAGGACCTACACCTTATTTTTTGCTTCATCGCAGCACACTAGCGAATCTTTCAATTTTCTTTAATAATTCCTTAAACGAACCTAAACCAAAATTCAGTATAAATTCGATCAGTTTACCATTAAATCAGCCCCCAAACACCCATTTATGAGTTCAAACATAACTATGTTATGAATCCAAACTAGTTAGATTCCTTATACTGTATCGATGCAAACCGTATGTACAATCGTTCTTTGCCGTTACGGATGATTTGGGGTGTTTTGGTCAGCACCTAATTCAATAATATACTGGAAAATCAGTAGCTAAGTAATGATTAAATTCCTTAATTTAATCAATCGATAACCTTTACCTAACAACTATGTCGAAATAATAAACTAGTTACCCTTAATTGCACTTACGCTACACGATTTGTGGGATCCGAATGGCCAATCGATCAAGAACGTTTTTCCATAATTGAAATGGGTTTAAAAGATGACTAGGTGGGTTCAAGAACTCAAATTAAAGGTGAAAAATATAGGTAAGAACCAAGAAACAAAACAGCATCCTTTCTTACACATAGGTGCTCGCACTACCACCCATGGTGGCCAAAATTGGGGCTGAATTTTAAAACGGTTTGAGATCTCATTAAATTATGGAAAAATACCTTTGAAATCACTTAAAATCCCCCAAATTCTATATCTAGAAATTTATGTTTTTAATGAACAAGATTAATTAAGAAATTGAAGAGAGAAGAGACCTTACCCAAGCTAGTCGAGAGAACTGAAAATGGTACTTTCTTAGCAATTTTCGGGATCGATCTTGGAGTTCAAGATTTTAGATTTGGGGATAATTTTAATGAGGAAAAATTAAAGCAATATGGTTTAAAATATGTTAACAAATCTTGTGGCAAAAAGAAAAAGAAAAAGAAAGATATGGTAAAACTAGGTGTAGGCGACGACAATAATGGAGGAAAGGAAAAAAAATTAAAATCAATGAGAATGAGAAGAGGAGAGGAACGGCTAGGGCAATGAGGAGGGGGATTAAAGGCTGATTATTAGTGAAAAATTAATATTTATACCTAAGTTAACTAGGCTTGGACGACCCACACATTAAAAGGTTTTTGTCAAAAAATTAAATTATTTGCATGGGAATGGAATTGAAGTTAAGACCTCAAGGATAAATTCACTAATGTTTAACCATCAAACCAATAACTAATTTTGATATAATTTGAATTATTTATTTTAAAAAACAAGGCATGTCACATACTAGGGTTTAAGGCAAAATTTTCAAAATAATAAAAATAGTGAGAGAGAAGGGATTTGAACTTTGGTTTCAAGGAACATTTCACTAATACTTAACCACCAAACCAATACCTAATTTATTTCCTAAAAATGCGTAGATAAATTTCAAAAATTAAGGCATGACCACTCTCTCTTGTTTCATAAACCCGATTCTACTAATCCCTGATTTTTGGGATGTTACATATATAAATAAAAAATGCATCCAAATCTAAAAATTATAAACAAAACAGTTCAGAGAGTTCCAAAATTACAAAACTCTCAAAGAAAATCCAAAAAATTAATTAAATTATTAACTAAAAACAGTTTCTATACTAGTGGTCACTGCTGAGCCTCTGTCACACTGACTCGTCTATGCTTGAGGATTACCCGAACAAATCAGCTAAACGGATGTGAGTTTTCAAAACTCAGTGTGTAACTCAATGGAAACATACATGCATATAAATATAGATTTCTCACATAACAGTACAGATACGGACATAGTCCGTAACAAAATTGGATTATATCAAAGTTATGTAGATATGCAAAGTCTTACCCCTATCCTTTACACACCAGCTCCAACCATCCCAACACACCATGTGGGGTATAAAAACACTCACACATACCTACACACCACATAGTATCTATACGATACATATCAGAATAGTTTGCAGCCAAGTTGCCAGTATATTGGTGAAATGTTGCCTCACAAAATACTTCCTCCACATATGCAAATCCCACCCCACATATAGATACAGATAATAGATAAACAAATATATCAGAATTAACATGTCCCACATGCTCAAATACAAATATTAGATATGTTTATACAAAACAATCATATCATACACATTGTATTTCATAATACTCAATCCAGTCTAACAGAATAACAAATTTCATGCATTAGGGTTTGTTTTTCCCTTATCGACCCTATGGAAGGCCCACAGTCGATTTGTATGATGTATGAGACCCTAAGGAAAATTTCAACATTTTGGGTCCATATGCCTAAATTGGCCCTGCCCATGTGGCCCACACGGCCTGTCCCATAGCCCACACGCCCATGTGGCACGACTATGTGGGCCTACACGCCTAAATCGACCTAGGACGTATGACCTACACGACCACACACACTCTTGTCACATGGTCGTGTGTCGCACACGGCCGGGCAAACGCCTGTGTGGCGTCGATAGGCCACTTTTTCGGCTTTCGCTGAACTTCGCTTTCTCGCGTTTTTGTTACATACTTGGTTTATTTTTTATGCTACAGTAAACCCGAGAACTCCGAACCTTAAAAAAAGTATACCAAACTCTGTTTTAGTAATTTAATTTACAAATTCATCAACAATAATCCGACAATGTACCCAACTTACCGTCGACAAAAACCTCTGCTGACACAATTTAGGCAGTTGGAGTGAAACCCATTGCTTCATAGCCTTATCCTACATAACAATGGTCGCAGAAAATCAGATTCCCTAACTACACCATTACGCTTTTATAAAGAGAACACATCCAAACAACCTTACAGAAACCGAAACCTACAGACAAATGAAACCTTACTTACCAAAACCGCACGAAGAACACTAAAAATCCAGACGCAATGATAAGAATAAAATGTTGTGGACAGAATTAAAGGGAAACGAAAAAGAAAAGAAATTACAGAGAAGGGAAAAATAGGGAGCGTCAAAAAGAGAGGAATTTTTTTTCTTTGGGAAAAGAAAAATAAAAATATTAATAAAATATCACTAATTTCCCCCCAATTCCCCACTGACTCACTAACCAACCTAATCCCACCAAATCCCACACCTCAATCCACATCCAACTACCTCAAAATTTCAACTCCACTGAAACTCTATTAGACAACCATAGAAAAAAATTATCATTCACGCTCATACGGAGATTTGAACACGCGACCGTAGGGTAGGCTAACACCTTCCCACTCGAATCAACAGGCTCATTCTAATATGATTTGACTAGCAATAGAATATAAGTCAAACTGCCAAGGATAAGGCTAGGATCAAAAATAATAAAATTTTCCAAAGAGTGAGACTTGAACCTAAGACCTTAAACACACAATCAGAACACTTAGTCACTGAAGCAGATGCTCAATTATGATAGAATTCACAGAAGCAAAGTTAAATTAGTCAGTGGTATAATAAGAAACTCAATTTCTAGAAAGGATTTCTATAATAATACTGTATAGAATAATCTAATAATATTAGAAAATGGAAGAAGGAAAGAAAGAATTTTAGAATTTTAGAATTTTTTGGTGTGATTTCCAAATGAAATATCATTCTTATTTATAGGAATTTTCATGCCACTTCATAGAGACATCTGTCAATACGTGTCTTTCTAAATAAATAAATAATAATTCATCTAATTTTATAACTATTCAAGTAATATTATTTGGATAGTTATAATTCTTTTTCGAAAATCAAATGATATAACTTTTGACCAATGACCAAAAGATTTATCTTTTGATTAATTACACTTATTCGTTTATAGTTATTGGAACATTATAAGTATTTGAAAATATTCCAAGAATTTATTCTAATTATTAGAATAAAAAGACAATTACTTGTCAATTTACTCTAATCAATTTTATATCATTTTAAATACTAAACAAGTAAACTTTCTTAGAACAACACTAAGAATAATACTAAAAGGCGATCCTATCTATCTCGTAAAATAAAATATAAGCAAATATCATTGAGTAAGAAAGGATTGAAAAACACTTTTAAATCTCACAATTCTATAAAACAAAGCTTTTGTCTATATCTTTGGCTAGGAAACTAAATTTAGTTATTGGTAATTAACAAAATATGCCGTAAATTTTATTGTAAACTCAGGAAAAGAAAATAACATTCAGGTTAAGTTTTTGTTAATGCCAAAAAGAATCTTTTATATGAGAAGGCTTGTATTCCAACCAATCCTTTATAATGATAATACAAAATAAAAATATTTAATATAACGAAAATCCTAACAATAACAAATAACATCTACGCTTATAGAAAGAATAAACAAGTTTATGGAAAGGGACAATCAGGCACAGGTGGAACAACACGATGGAAGATAGACCAATACCGACAGAATAGGAAAATCCTCCATCGGTGAATTGGTGACACTATCGGATGAATCCGACAGTAAAACTTAAAAATTACTTGAATTGCTACTTAACTTTTGTAAATTATTGTATATGTAACTAATCACCTAGTTTAGATTTTGACTTTTATTTTATGTAGGTTCATCTCTAAACTGAAACATCCTTAAAATTGGAAGTTTTTAGCTGAAACAAAAATAGTGTCGCAACATCACCCCAAGGAGTCGCGACATAGCAAACAGTTTGTTCAAATATTAAAATTGCAGGGTGTGCCACGACATTGAACCTCGGTGTCATGACATAGGTAGGTCTTCCAGGGATGTCGCGACATGGAACCCTTGCGTCGTGGCATTGCTGTAATTTTTTACAGGGTCAACTCGACCCAATCACGCAACCTGGAGGAATAATCTTTATTTAACTCGATTTTTAACCTTTTAAAACCCTATTTTATAACCTAAAACAATACCTACTTCTAATTAAAACACACATTAACCCTTAATCCCTCAAACTCTCTTAAATCCCTTAAAACTTTTTAAACCCTAAATCCCTAATTTCTTAAACATTTTATTTATTCTTCCAAATTCTTTAACCATATTCGGGGAAAAAAAGGAATGGAAACATCTTAAAAAACCAAGGAATTCAAACAAACTTCAATTATATATTAAAGGTTAAGGGTTTCTAACTTCAACTTTTTATTGTTCCATTGTATTGTTGCTTAGTAGTGTATTAGGATATCATACCTCCTAGAAAAGCTAGAAGAACCAATGAATTTGAACCATCAACGGATCCAAACCCTCCTAATTTAAAAAACCCAGATATTGGGAAATATATTACTAAACTATAAGGAAAAACCCTTATCCAATAGAGGGGATTCGATCCATTAATGGTTTTGTGTAAGGAAATATGGCCTTTAGCTAGATATCATAGGTGGGAACATTTTTAAATGATCCTAAAAGAGAATGTCGTAGTCCCCATTGTGTAAGAGTTTTATACATCTTTACGGGACCATGAGTCTAGAAATACTAAAGGCCGTATGTGGGATATGGTACTTTTGAAGGGGAAGGAAGTGTGAGTAATCCCTCGAATCATTTGTGATTTTTACAATGCTCCATATTATGAAAATGATTTCATTGATGAAACCAATCTAGAATACTTCAGATATATAGATATGGATAGTATTATAAACTTTTTGATTGAAAGTAGGGGTGAATGCAAATATCGCACAGGTACCAATATCCCAGTATCCTTTCATCAAGTGATCATGTTTTCTGAGTCCAAAATGTGGATCTAATTTATATGCACAAGAATTGTACTTGCTTTAAATGTTTCTAATGTTAATACTTTTAGAGCAGTATTACTCTATGCTATTTTGTAGAAAAAATAGGTATGTATCGGTAAATAGATTCATCAGAACATGAAAAGATGCATTGGTAGCCAGAAGGTGGGAGTCTTCTTTCCTCACCTAGTGACAGTATTATGTAGGAAGACGGGTGTACCTATGACATCCACTGAGTAGTCGTTGAAACCTTCCAAAAGTATTATTGGCAATGCCTTGTTCCAACAGTACATCAAACTACGAGCCAAACAAATGAAGGATTGGAACAAGCGACAACAAGAAGCAATGGCTACACCGACTTCATCACAGAGGTTGACACAAGCTCAATAGGACATCGGTGAAAGTAGTCATCCAAAGCTTGATTGGATGATACAGTGGATGTGACAAACCATAATATATACATATTTTTATCCCATGCTTGGCATATTTATGGATGATTTATCATTAGTTTTATTGAATTTGATGCTCCTAATTCTTTAATTTCATGTTTTATACTCAGGAGAGCATAGGAAAGTGAAAAGAGTAAGAAACAAGCCAAAAAAAAGGACAAAATAGGCTGATTTCAGTGTTCCACACAGCTTAGGCACTTCCACACGAGTAATCTACATGCTCGTGTTAGACACACAGGTAGGCCACATGCCCGTGTCTCATGACCATGTCGACTTAAAACCATGTCAAAATTACACACGGCCTGAGCACCATCACACGGGCGTGCCACACGGCCGTGTCCCTGTCGAGCCCAAGTCTAATTCTATTTGGAAAGGGCTACTTCTAAACTATTTTGGGCATTTCAAAGTCTATATAAACACCCTAAAAAAGGATCAAAAGGGGGACACGAAGAGTAGAAGGCAGAGAATACTCAAAGATAGCCATTGAAATCAGCTCAGAAGCAGGATCTACTTCAAGACTGAAGATCTCCATTTAATTTCCTTAGAAGTTCTTTGGGTTTCTTTATGTTTTGTTGTTTTCCCAATTTTGAGATGTTTTTCCCCATCATTATAAACTAAACTCCCTAAATACCTAAGGGAGATGAAACCTAAGACAGATCTTAGTACCATTTGAATTATATGATAAATACTTATTCTTATTCTTAATTATGTGTTCTTAAATCTTTCTTTAATATTTCAGGATATTAATTCAAGTCTGATGTGCTTATTCAGTAGAGCAAAAGTCCCTGTTTAAGAGTAGATCTAGCATAATTAAGCGGATTTGAATGCAATCTTAGACATAGGACGACGTAAATCTGTCGGATTAGAGTCAAATCTAATAAGGGAATCCATAGATCGAGTTAATGTGATAATAGGTGTTTTAATTAGAAAGATATTTCAATTAATCAACCTAGAGTCAGTTGTTCTTAGTCTCGAGAGAGATATTAACATAAATTAGGGATTTCTACAGATTAAGTCAAGTGAATAAATCGTCTAATTCAGAAGTAATAAGTGAAGTCTAGGTGGATTCTTCCTTGGGTTTTGTCTTCTCTGTCGGTTTTCCAACAATATTTTCTAACTTTTACCTTTGTTGTGTTCTTAGTTAATTAGATAGTTAATCTTAGTTTAAAAACACCCCTTTAATTCTGAGGTTAGATAATAAAAAGATAGTAATTACTAGTACTTTTAGTCCTTGTGGATACGATATTTCTAGTCTCACCATAACTATACTACTGTTCGATAGGTGCGCTTGCCTTAGTCGAATTTTTAGTCAGTTTAGCGACCATCAAGTTTTTGGCACCGTTGCAGGGGACTAGGATATCAGGAACGCTAGATTTTTATTACTTTAGCCATTTTTCATTTTTTATTTCATTTAATTTTTGTTTTAGTTTTATTTTTAATTACTAATTTTTCTTTTCTTTTGCTTCTGGTAGGTTTTTATAGTTTATGACTAGAAGAAACCCATCAAGACCTCTCCTTTTTTATAGCGAAATTGAAAGCACAGCTCACAAAAACCGTAGAGAAATAAGGCGAAGTCTACAGTATATAGAGGAAGAGCACGAGGACGATACCAATACTACCGAGGAGATGGCTGAAAATCAAAGTAATCTACTGCCTCCTGTGGCTGCCGCAAATCTAGTAAATCAGAATCCTGCTCCTCGTACTATGTACGACTATGCTAAACCTACTTTAATAGGAACTGAATCAAGTATAGTTAGATCTGCTATTGCTTCAAATAATTTTGAACTAAACCTAACACGATTCAAATGATACAACAGTTTGTTCAGTTTGATGGTTTGCAGGACGAGGATCCAAACACTCATTTAGAAAATTTTCTGGAATTCTGTGATGCCTTTAAGATCAATAGCGTTTCTGACGATGTCATTCGCCTTCGGTTGTTTCCTTTTTCATTACGGAATAAGGCTAAATAGTGGTTGAACTCGTTAGCATTAGGGTCAATCACTACTTGGGAACAAATGACTGAAAAATTTTTACTTAAATATTTTTCGCCGGCTAAAACAACTAAATTGAGGAATGATGTCTCTTCTTTTGTGCAGATGGATTTAGAAACACTTAATGATGCATGGGAGAGATACTAGGATTTATTGAGAATGTTCCCTCACCATGGGTTACCTTTATGGTTACAGGTTCAGACCTTCTACAACGGTGTGAATCCCTCAACAAGGCAACTGATTGGTGCAGCCGCCGGTGGAACCTTGAACAACAAAACACCTGAAGAGGCTTACGAATTTATTGAAGAGATGTCACTAAACAACTATCAGTGGAAAGTTATGAGGACAAAGCCTAATAAAACAGCCAATGTTTTCAACCTTGACATGATCACTATGCTATCTAACCGGGTAGAACTATTGAATAAAAAGATTGATAGTTTGTATGATTCTACTCAGGTACATCCAGTGATGAGGTGTGATTCAAATGGAGGAGGGATGCACAACACAGACTATCCATCCTTCAACCCCAGCACCGAAGGAGAACAAGTCCACTATATGGGTAACAATTCTAGACCTTAGAATAACCCTTATAATAACACTTACAATGCAGGTTGGAGGAACCATCCCAATTTTTCGTGGGGTGGTCAAGGGAATCAAATGCCACAACACCATACAGGTTTTCAACAACCACTTTACCAACAGGAAAAAAAGCTGAACCTTGAGGAGATGCTTACAAAATTCATCTCAGTGTCAGAAACCCATTTTTAGAATACCGAAATAGTGCTTAAGAATCAGCAAGCGTCGATTCAAGAACTCGAAACTCAAATAGGATAGCTTGCTAAGCTGATCTTTAAACGACCACATGATAGCTTGCCAAGTAACACCGAAACTAACCCAAGGGAGCAACTCCATGCTATCACTGTGGGCGACGAAAAAGGGTTAGTTGAACTTAAAACTGAAAAGAGGCAAGAAGCTGTGGTAAGTAATGGTAAGGTTGAGATAAGTCATGGTACACAAAAGTCGGTAAGCAAAGAGTATAAACCTCGTGTGCCATACCTTAATGCGACAAGGAAAGACCACATAGATGAACAATTCGGTAAATTCCTTAAATTACTTAAAAAATTACATATTAACTTACTGTTTATTGAAGCTCTTTCGCAGATGCCAAATGTAGTTAAATTTTTAAAGGAGCTTTTAGCAAACAAACAGAAGTTAGATGAGTTATCGCATGTAGAGTTAAATGCAGTCTGCTCAGCTATTCTGCAAAACAAGCTACCCAACAAACTGAAAGATCCAAGGAGTTTTATGATTCCTTATTTAATTGGTAGTTTGAATGTTAACAATGCTTTAGCTAATTTAGGGGCAAGCATTAATGTTATGCCCTACAAGAGGTTTAAGCAACTAGGACTAGGGAAACCCAAATAAACTAGGATAAGCATACAATTGGCTGATAAAACTATTAGATTTCCTAGGGGTATTGTTGAAGATGTGCTTGTTAAAATTGACAAATTTATATTCCTAGTTGATTTTGTTGTCTTAGACATGGATGAGGACAGTGACGTAGCCTTAATTCTGGGTAGACCCTTCTTAGCAACTGCTAGAACTATTATTGATGTTGGTACAGGTGAGTTAATACTTCGTGTAGGTGATGACACGATTAAACTCCAAGCTCGTGATTCTATCAGGATATCTAGTGATCGAGATGATTATACAAGTCCTTTTAATATAAATAACCTTGATGCTCAACTTCCTTTACAGGGAATTCCTCGAAAAAACGTGATGGAGCCACGATCTAAATCATACAACACAAATAGGACAGCTCTTGAGGAACGAAGACTACAAATCAAGGAACTAGATGAATGGCGAACACATGTTAAGGAGAAACCGAGAATACACGATAAACCAAAGCAGTGCCATAATGAACTTAAGGTTGAATTAAATCAATTTAATGTTGGAGACAAGGTACTATTAGATAAAATAGACCCTCGTGTTGCCACTTCTGAGCCTAATGGAGCAATTCCTTTTATGGTACTAGACGTTTTCCCATACAGTACAGTCGAGGTAACACATTCCAAATTCGACACTTTTTAGGTAAATAGTACTCGACTAAAACCTTACTTTGATAGCAAGAATGAGGAGTTTCAACTCCTCAATCCACCATTGCCATGCAAATGAGAGGTAAGTCGAACTTAGACTCTAAATAAGCGCTTCTCGGGAGGTAACCCGAGCACTAACACCACTAAATAGTTTAGCTATTTTTTGCATTTAAATGCAGGTACAGTGACCCACACGGTATGGACACACGGGTGTGTCCTTTTTCACGTGGAAATAGGGCTAAAAATCCCCAAGTATCGACATACACACGGCCATAAACTTGAACCACACGGCCGTGTGACATAGCCATGTGAAGCACACGGTCTAGACACACGGGCGTATTCTAGGCCGTGTAAAAACTGGAGCTAAATTTTTAAATTTTAAACAAGTTAGAGAGCTCCACGGCTGAAGCACACGGCCATGTGTACAGACACACGAGTGTGTGGGAGACCACACAGGCGTGGGAGAAACGAACAACATAGCACACGGCCGTGCGATACGGTCGTGTGACGAATGGGCTATAACATTCTTCGACGAACATGGGCTGGAAGTTGATCCACATGGGTGCGTGACACAACCGTGTGGACCAACACGGACCGTTACATGACCATGTCGTCCATAAAATCCCCAACCCTAACATTTTATTTCTTATCTTCTTCTTCTCAAACCCCCCAAGCTCTAGCCGCCGCAGCTTTTAACCTCCTATTCCGGCCACCATGACTTGCCCCCACCTCGCCGAATCCTTTCCCCCTTTCTTCTTTCCTTTTCTTTCATTTTCCTTACCTTTCTCCTTTTTTCCTCCTCCTTTCTTCCCCCTCACGCACACAACCAATAGCCACGACCCCCTTGCGCCGACCACCAAGCACCGTCGCATCCTCACCCATAACCACCGTGCCGCCGATTCCTGCCCGTCAGGTTCTTGTTTCCTTATAATTTTCCATTATTTTATTTGTATGTTCATTATTTGCTTCTTTATTCTTTATTTACTATTTTATTTCTAGCTTACTCATTATGTGGTGGGTAGTTGATGATAATTAGTTCTTCATTATTTATTCATTTTCTTAATAATGTCATTCTCTTCTATTTGTTACAGTACGAATACGTTAGCTTTCATTCTCATGTTTAGTTCTATCCATATTACTTATCTCACTATTTTGATTTGTTTTAGATTATTATTTTCAATTCATTGCTCATTGGTTATTGGTCTATTATTTTGTCTTCCATTATTATTTGTTTTTAGCTGAGAATTTTTTAGTTGTCGTTTTTCATTCTAGTTTTAGATATTTGTATTTTTTTTATTTAGGGGTATATTGTTTTTAGGCCTACCTGAACTTTTAATTAGTTTCTCCCTTATTTATTAATATATTCTTCTCCTTCTTTAGGAACATTATATTAAACAATCGTGGCAAGACTAAAGTCGCCGTCCGTGCTTCAAAAAAACGGAAGGGCCCTGGTGGGACATCGTCCTCGAGTGCATCTGTCGAGGCTCGCCACCCTTATCTCCAATTTTTGGTAGGCCCTCAAGAGGAACTGTACCAGCTTCATCGAGTATGACCCCTCGGTGTGGGTCGCTGCATCGACTAGGCTGTGCTAGAGCAGGTCCGTTTGGCTGATGACGTACGCGCGATTATTACCATAGCTCCGTAGGATAGGTTCTTCACCATCATCGAGCCTACCTACTCGGAGCTCACTTTAGAGTTCAGCGCCACCTTCTCGGTCCAACAGGTCATGTCAGTCCATGACAAGCCCGGCATCATCACCTTTCGCCCTGGTGGGTTAGTGCGACACATGAGTGTCCTAGAGTTCGGTGCAGCTTTGGGACTTTACACAGAGGAGTTCATGAGGGCCGTGGACTTTCTCCATCTTCATCGACATATTCATTACTCATCCTCACGATGTTGGGTTGCACTCACAAGCGGCCTGACTAACTATGACGCGAGTCGCTCGAAGGCTACGCACCTCCCTTTGGCCTACGATTTCTTCACGCACTCCTAGCTCACACTTTGATGAGTCAGAGAGAGAGCACTAGAGTGGTTAGTACCTATAACCCTTATTTCCTGTGGAGCATGACTAACGGCCATGTGATTGACTTGACGTATTTTATCGCACTCGCTTGTCGCAATCAGACTGAACGCCATAAGAAGGGCCCCATCTTTCTCGGCCCTTATGTGACTCATCTCGCTCGACACTTTGGTTTACTCGACACACTGGAGCAATCCTCGACCCTTACCCTAGTTGGTCAGATGTCCCATCAGGACATTTCAAGCATGATCCACATGAGGATGATCGAGTGGCGACGTGGAGTGGACCCCCCAGTACAGATTAATTCAGTCTGACATTCAGCATGACCTAGAGGACATCACTGATGATGTACCTCCCTATCACGAGTACCCACCACAGCCATAACCACTTTCGAGTCACCACCCTACTCATTCTGTGGCTACCCTTGCGAACCTCTTAGAGCGATTTACTTGATTCGAACAACAGTATTTTAAGAGGTTCAACAACATTAATGCGACTTTACAACAGATCTGTCAGTACCTTCACATCACACCTCCAATGCCACCGACTCGCGACACTGATCAGTCTGACGATGAGGATCTTTGAGTCCACTTATATTATTTTTTTTATTATGTTGCTTTTAGAGACACATTTATTTTTATTTTGAACTAATTTAATCTTATGGCTTTTATCGAGTAACCTTTTAATCTTCTTCAACAGCTGCGTTTCATTTCTTTAGTTGCTTAGAATCCTGCACTAAAATTCACTGTGTTTCATTTCTTTAGTTGCTTAGAATCCTGCACTAAAATTCACTTTGCTTACATCTCTGCTCTTCACTCTTCTGGGATTTTTCATCCGATTTTCAGGGCAGTTTCCATTTTCTCCCTCTCTTCTAACATCCTGTTTATATTGTTATTAACTATCTTTGTACATTGAGGACAATGTACATCTTAAGTGTGGGGAGGTTATGTAACGACCCAAATTTTAAGGTCATCGGGAAAGTGAGTTTTTGGGTCTTCGATTCTGAAAATTAGATTCGTAAATATTTATTAGAAATATTTACGAAGTTAAGTGAGAGGTTAATTAGATTTTAATTAAGTAAATTTAGCTTAATTAAGGTTAATTAGGTATAAGGATTAAATTGAATAAAGTGTGAAAATTGAATTATAAACTGTAGAAAAGTCAAGGGACTAAATTAGCAAATAAGCCTTATATGACAAGTGTGTTGTAAGTATAAATACATGTGTATTATTTTAATTGGTACAAATGTATGTATATATATGTATTTGCTTATTATTTAAGTAAAATATAATAATAACTAAAATATAATAAAAACATAATATAATAATTAAAAGTAAATAAAATAAAAAGAAATAGAATAAAGAAAGAAAAAGGGGACGAAACAGAACAGGGAAACAAAGAAAGAAAAAAGGGAAAGAAAAAGAAAGGAAAAGTAAGGTTTTGAGGTTTAAAACTTAAGTGCTAACCTAGTGCCAGAAACATCGTCAAAGAAGGGAAAAGAGAAAGTGAGCGAAGATTACGAGTAAACTCAAGAACCACGGTTTGTATTTCTATAACCAAACTTAATAGTTATTTTGATACATATGATTGATATTATGTATAGCTATTGAATTTAAGGTAAGTGTTGATATTGTGATATTGAGATGTATATTGATTGTTGATGATGAATTAAAAAAGTGAACCAGAAACCCTATTAACAGTGTCGGGCTAGTCTGATATAATTGGCATGCAATAGGATTGGAAGTGTTCAGGGATATTCCGACTTTGTGTCGATGAGACACTATAAGTGCCGCTTTACTGTTACTATTCTGGATTCGTTCCGATGAGGTACTCTGTGTACCGTTACTGTTACGGTGTATTCTGACTCTGGCCGATGAAACACTATATAATATCTTGGTGTGTGGGTTGGATCCACATATCCGTCCAGGTCCGAGTTATGTTAATAGGGGTAAACTACTGTACTGAACACTCAAAGATACTATTGTTACCATATGTTCTTATTGAATACGATTTTATTGATAAGTGTTAATGTGATTTAAGGATAATTGAACGATAATTTATAAAGTTCTTATTGTTAGAATTTATGGTTATGTTTTAAATACATGTTAAGTATTGGTTTATAGAAATACCACTGAGTGTATACTCAGCGTACGGTTTGTTTCCGTGCGCAGGTTAGGTATAAAGTGATTAACGTCTCAGCATTCAAGCCGACTCCCAAACTCAAATAATTGGTGATGTATTTTATCCTTAGAAATGGCATGTACCTAAGTTGTCTTTGATGTTATTTTGAATATAAAGGATGTTAGTGAGGAATGTTTAATAGCTAATTCATAGATGTAAAGTGAATGATATAACATAGTTTATTTGAACTAATTTGAATGCTTCTTAAGTATAAATTTGAAGTTGCTTTATTTAACGGTTGATAATATACTAATGTTGAATTGTTATATTAGTATAATAAATGTGTATTAAACATGTTTAACCATGTTTTGGGCTGGTTGAAAGATTATATTTTAACTTGCTTGTTATTCAAGGTGTGTAGGGTTGGTAAATTTGAACTATAAGGTTCATTTTGAGTCCACACGGCTTGTCACACGGGTGTGTGATTAGACCATGTGAGACACACGGCTTGCACACGGGCATGTTGATAGGCCGTGTGTCCCCTGCATCCTTAAATGTGAAGTCAGGATAGTACACGGGCGAAAGACACGGCCGTGTGTCTTGACCGTGTAAAGGACACGGGTTTTAAGCATGGTCGTGTGTCAAAATAATGTGAAAATGGCCTAAACATGGTAAAAAATCAGATTACCACACGGCCTAGGCACATGGGCGTGTGCCCAGGCCGTGTGCTCCTCTGATACTTAGGAATTTACAAGTCAGATCTGCCCATGGGCTGGCCACACGGGCGTGTGCCCCTATTTTCAAGGAAAAATTTCCAAAGTTGCCAGTTTAGTCCCGAACCACTTCCAAAACTTATATTGGGCCCCGTAGGCCCATATTAGGGACTTTAAGGTGAAATTTGAAAAGTTTTGATTTAGATTGCAAATTTATGACTCGGTTTTGTATAAATGCTAGTGTATAAGCCTGGTAATGCCTTGTAACCTTATTTCGGTGACAGTTTGGGGTTAGGGGGCATTACATTTAGTGGTATCTGAGCTACTCAGGTTTAGTTCATCCTAGGACTAAATCGAGTTCGGAATTGAGTCTAGAGGTACATGCCATTATTGAATTAAATTTGAGTCGGGATTGAATGCTGAATTATATATTGATTGAATTGTTTCTATTTTATAGTGTTAAAGATGTCTGATGAAAGAATTGAAGAAAATGATCAAGAAATGTATAATGAAGATAATGAATCATACGATATGAATGAATCAGAGTCTGTAACTCCAAGTGTAAACCCGGTAGGTAATCAACCGTCAAATAGTGGAAGGGGTGGTACTAGTGAAAGAAATAATATAGAAATACTCAGAGTAATAGCCGATGCTCTTCAAAAAGTAGTGGGAACCATACCTGCAACGATTACTACTCCTATTACCCGACGAGCCCCGATTAAAGAATTGCGTAAATATGGAGCTACTAAATTTTTGGGTTTGAAGGGAGATGATACGTCAAAAGCTAGAAACTGGTTGGAAATTACAAAGAGAATTTTAAAGCAACTCGAATGTACCTCACAAGAAAGTCTAACGTGTGTCGTTTCTTTACTGCAAGAAGAAGCGTATGTATGGTGGGAGACAGTAATTCAAAGTATAACAGAGGAACAAAAAAGCTGGGAGTGCTTTCAAAGAGAATTTCAGAAAAAAAATATTTAAGGGAAATGTACATAGAAGATAGAAAACAGGAGTTTTTGACACTGAAACAAGGCGAAATGTCTGTAGTGGATTATGAACGAGAATTTTTTAGACTAAGCCGATATGCAACTGAATTTGTATCGACTGAAGCTAACAGATGCAAACGATTTTTAAGAGGGTTGCATGATGAATTTAGATTACAGTTGATGCCACTTCGAATTATTAAATTTGCAGATCTTATGGAAAGAGCTAAGATGATTGAACAGGTACTGGGGAAAAATAAGAAGTCTGAAGTTGCTCGTTCGGCTGAAAAACATTCTAGAACTACTAGTTCAAGCCCACAACCAAAACAGTTAAAGGAATCTCGAGGTAATTGGAGATTCAGCTCTAGATCGGAAAAAGGTGATAGAAGTCGAAGAAGACAGACAACTGTATCCACTGGTAGTGTTAAAAGTCCAAATCAGAATATGGAAATTCCATAATGTGAACTCTGTGGGAACAGACATAGGGATGAGTGTAGAAGATTAACTGGAGGTTGTTTCCGATGTGGATCCACTGATCATTTTGTAAAGGACTGTCCAAAGATTGGTAAGACAACACCAACAGTATCACAAAGATCTAAATCTGTTTCCAGAGGTCAGAGGTCAGGCAGAAGTGGTCTAGTTGCTAGAGGAGGTACTAGAAGAAGTAGTGAAAATGCTACAGAACAATCTGAAATAAGAGCTCCGACTCGAGCATATATTGTGAGAACTCGAGAAGAAGGAGACGCACACAATGTGGTGACAGGTATATTCTTATTATATTCAGAACCTGTTTATGTTTTAATAGATCCAGGATCGTCACATTCCCATGTTAATACAAAACAGGTTGAGACGGGAAATTTAAAACCTAAATTGTCTAGAGCAATGATAGAAGTGTTTAGTCCATTGGGGCAAACTATGTTAGTGAATTAGATATGTCGAAGATGTCCATTAATGATTCAGGATAAAATCTTCTCTGTTGATCTATTAATTATGCCATTTGGCGACTTTGATATTATACTGGGTATGGATTGGTTATCAGAACATGGAGTAATTTTGGAAAGTTATAAAAAGAGGTTTACTGTTCATAATGAAGATGGTGATCGGATTGAAGTAAGTAGTATACAGACTAGTGGTTTAGCTCGAATCAATTTTGCAGTTAAAGCTAGTAAGCTTCTTTATCAAGGATGTGCTACTTTCTTAGCATATGTTATTAATTCCAATTCAGTTGAGAGTCAGTGCAATAAAATCCGAACTGTATGTGAATTTCCTAATGTGTTTCCTGAAGAATTTCCTGGATTACCTCCTGATCGGAAAGTTGAATTTGTGATTGAAGTATACCCGGGTATAGATCCAGAGTCAATACCTTCATATCGAATGTCACCTACTGAGTTAAAGGAGCTGAAGGTACAACTGCAAGACTTATTGGACTGAGGGTTTATACAACCTAGTACGCACTGTGGGGAGCTCCAGTGTTATTTGTTAAAAAGAAAGATGGTTCGATGTGGTTGTGTATTGATTATCGATAGTTGAATAAGGTGACTATTAAGAATAAATACCCGTTACCTTGCATTGATGATTTATTTGATCAACTGAAGGTAAAGGAGAGTGATGTACCGAAGATAGCATTTTGTACACGGTATGGACATTATGAATTTTTGGTAATGCCATTTGGATTAACAAATGCTCCGGCTGCTTTTATGGATCTTATGAACTAGATTTTTCAGCCATACTTGGATCAATTTGTAGTAGTTTTTATTGATGAAATTCTAGTATATTCGAAGTCTGAAACTGAACATGAACAGCATCTTCAAATTGTTTTGCAAATATTGCGAGAGAAGTAATTGTATGGGAAATTGAGCAAGTACAAGTTTTGGTTAACAGAGGTTGTATTTCTTGGTCATGTTGTATCAGCGGACGGGATTAGAGTAGATCCAAAGAAGATTGAAGCCATAATTCAGTGGAAAATTCCCAAAAATGTGTCAGAAGTACGTAGTTTTCTTGGGTTGGCTGGATATTATTGAAGGTTTGTAAATGGATTTTCAAAAATAGCTTTACCGATGACAAAGTTGTTACAAAAGAATGTTTCGTTTGTTTGGAGTGAACAATGTCAGAGAAGTTTTGAAATGTTGAAGAAAATGTTAACAGAAGCACCAATATTGACTTTACTGGAGTCGGGAAAAGATTTTGTTGTGTACAGCGATGCTTCCTTAAATGGTGTCGGGTGTGTGGAAAGGTATTTGCATATGCTTCATGACAATTGAAATCACATGAACGTAACTACCCAGCTTATGATCTAGAATTAGCAGCGGTGATTTTTGCTCTAAAGATTTGGAGACATT
Organism: Gossypium longicalyx; assembly: GCA_025698465.1. NCBI lineage: Eukaryota > Viridiplantae > Streptophyta > Magnoliopsida > Malvales > Malvaceae > Gossypium > Gossypium longicalyx. Next base: position 92,581,138 of record CM047000.1, on the reverse strand, counting down.
ATCTTTATGGTGAGAAATGCTATATCTACACTGATCATAAAAGTCTCAAGTATCTTCTGTCACAGAAAGAATTGAATTTGAGACAGCGTCGGTGGATAGAACTTCTAAAAGATTATGATTGTGTTATTGACTATCATTCGGGTAAAGCTAATGTGGTAGCGGACACATTGAGTAGGAAAGCTGCAATTGAATTGAGAGCAATTTTTGCACATCTTAATATTGTTGATGATGGAAGTATTCTGGCTGAATTGAGAGTAAAACCAATAATGTTTGATCAAATTAGAACAGCACAGTTAGAAGATGAAAAGCTAATAAAGAAAAGAGAGATGGTGTAGAATGATATGATAGAAAATTTTAGCATTGATGAGTATAATTGTTTGAGATATCAGGATCGACTTTGTATTCCAACTACTTTAGAGTTGAAAGAGTTAAAGCACATGATAGTTCTTTTGCATTACATCCTGAAGGAACAAAGGTGTACCGTGATTTACGGGAACTGTTTGGTGGCCAGGTACGAAAAGAGATATAGTGGAATATGTAGCTAAATGTTTAACATGTCATCGAGTTAAAGCTGAACATTAAGTTCCAACTGGTTTACTTCAGCCTATTAATATTCCTGAATGGAAATGGGTCTGCATCACGATGGACTTTGTAACCGGGTTACCATTGTTAGCAAGTAAGAAAAATGCTATTTGGGTAATTGTTGATTGGCTCACAAAGTAAGCTCATTTTATAGCAGTCAGAACTGATTGGTTACTTTAAAAGTTAGCAGAAACTTATATCCAGGAAATTGTGAGACTACATGGTATTCCTGTATCAATAATTTTCGACCGAGATCCACAGTTTACATCGAGGTTCTGGAAACAGTTGCATGAGTCTCTTGGTACTCGACTTCATTTTAGTACAGCTTTTCATCCACAGACTGATGGACAGTCAGAACGAGTCATTCAGATTTTAGAAGACATGCTCCGAGCTTGTATTGTTGATTTTGAATTAGGTTGGGAACGTTATTTACTGTTAGCTAAATTTGTATATAATAATAGTTACCAATCAAGTATTCAAATGGCACCATATGAAGCTCTTTATGGTCAGAGATGTCGATTACCAGTGTGTTGGACGGAATTGAATGAAAGAAAAGTGGTTGGTCCAGAGTTGATTCAAGAAACAGAAAGCACTATTGAAAGATTCGAGAAAGATTGAAAGCAGCTTTTGACAAGCAGAAACCATATGCAGATCTGAAACGACGGGATATTGAGTATTCAGTTGGAGACAAAGTATTTCTTAAAGTCTCTCCCTAGAAGAAAATTTTGAGATTTGGTCGGAAGGGTAAATTGAGTCCACGATATATTGGACCGCATGAGAATATAGAAAGAATTGGACCGGTGGCATATCGTTTAGCTTTACCTCCTAAATTACAAAAGATTCATGATGTTTTCCATGTTTCTATGCTAAGAAGATACAGATTTGATCCTTCTCATGTGATTTTAACTGAAGATATAGAGATTCGACTTGATTTATCATATGAAAAAGAATCGGTTAAAATACTGGCACGTGAGATAAAGGAATTACATAATAAACGAGTTCCCTAAGTAAAAGTGTTGTGGAGAAGCCATAATATTGAAGAAACAACGTGGGAACCAGAGAATATAATGAGATCACAGTACCCCCATCTCTTTTCAGGTAAATTTCGAGGACAAAATTTATTAAGGGAGGAGAAATGTAATGACCCAAATTTTAAGGTCATCGGAAAAGTGAGCTTTTGGGTCTTCGATTCTGAAAATTAGATTTGTAAATATTTATTAGAAATATTTATGAAGTTAAGTGAAAGGTTAATTAGATTTTAATTAAGTAAATTTAGCTTAATTAAGGTTAATTAGGTATAATGATTAAATTGAATAAAGTATGAAAAAGTCAAGGGACTAAATTAGCAAATAAGCCTTATATGACAAGTGTGTGGTAAGTATAAATACATGTGCATTATTTTAATTGGTACAAATGTAGGTATATATATGTATTTGCTTATTATTTAAGTAAAATATAATAATAATAACTAAAATATAATAAAAACATAATATAATAATTAAAAGTAAATAAAATAAAAGAAATAGAATAAAGAAAGAAAAAGGGGACGAAATAGAACAGGGAAAGAAAAAGAAAAGAAAAATAGGGTTTTGAGGTTTGAAGCTTAAGTGCTAACGTAGTGCCGGAAACATCGTCAAAGAATGGAAAGGAGAAAGTGAGCGAAGATTACGAGTAAACTCGAGAACCACGGTTTGTATTTCTATAACCAAACTTAATAGTTATTTTGATACATATGATTGATATTATGATGGCTATTGAATTTAAGGTAACTGTTGATATTGTGATATTGAGATGTATATTGATTGTTGATGATGAATTAAAAAAGTGAACCGAAAATCCTATTAACAGTGTCGGGCTAGTCGGATATAATTGGAATGGCATAGGATTGGAAGTGTTCAGGGATATTTTGAATTTGTGTCGATGAGACACTATAAATGTCGCTTTACTGTTACTGTTCCGGATTCGTTCCGATGAGGTACTCTGTGTACCGCTACTGTTACTGTTACTGTTATTGTTACTGTTACGGTGTATTCCAGCTCCGACCGATGAAACACTGTATAATATCCCGGTATGTGGGTTGGATCTGCATATCCATCCAGGTCCGAGTTATGTTAATAGGGGTAAACTACTATACTGAACACTCAAAGATACTATTGTTACTATATGTTCTTATTGAATACGATTTTATTGATAAGTGTTAATGTGATTTAAGGTAATTGAATTATAATTTATAAAGTTCTTATTGTTAGAATTTATAGTTATGTTTTAAATACATGTTAAGTATTGGTTTATAGAAACACCACTGAGTGTATACTCAGCGTACGGTTTGTTTCCATGCGCATGTTAGGTATAAAGTGATTAACATCTCAGCATTCAAGCCAACTCCCGAACTCAAATAATTGGTGATGTATTTTATCCTTAGGAATGACATGTACCTAAGTTGTCTTTGATGTTATTTTGAATATAAAGGATGTTAGTGAGGAATGCTTAATAGCTAATTCATAGATGTAAAGTGAATGATATAACATAGTTTATTTGAACTAATTTGAATGCTTCTTATGCGTAAATTTGAAGTTGCTTTATTTAACGGTTGATAATATACTAATGTTGAATTGTTATATTAGTATAATAAATGTGTATTAGACATGTTTAATCATGTTTTGGACTGGTTGAAAGATTATATTTTAACTTGCTTGTTATTCAAGGTGTGTAAGGTCGGTAAATTTGAACTATAAGGTTCATTTTGAGTCCACATGGCTTGTCACACGGGCGTGTGATCAGACCGTGTGAGACACACGGCTTGCACACGGGCAAGTTGGTAGGCCATGTGTCCCCTGTATCCTTAAATGTGAAGTCAAGATAGTACACGAGCAAAAGACACAGCTGTGTGTCTTGACCGTGTGAAGGACACAAGTTTTAAGCATTGTCGTGTGTCAAAATAATGTGAAAATGGCCTAAACATGGTAAGAAATCAGATTACCACACGGCCTAGCCACATGGGCGTATGCCCAAGCCGTGTGCTCCTCTGATACTTAGGAATTTACAAGTCAGATCTGCCCACGGGCTGGCCACACAGCCATGGGAGCTCCACGGGCTGGCTACATAGCCATGGGGGCCCCACGGGCTGGCCACTAGGCCATGTCTCAGGTCACATGGCCGTGTGCCCCTATTTTCAAGGAAAACTTTCCAAAGTTTTCGGTTTAGTCCCGAACCACTTCTAAAACTTATATTGGGCCCCGTAGGCCCATATTAGGGACTTTAAGTTGAAATTTGAAAATTTTTTATTTAGATTGCAAATTTATGACTCGGCTTTGTATAAATGCTAGTGTATAAGCCTGGAAATGCCTCGTAACCTTATTCCGGTGACAGTTTAGGGTTAGGGGGCATTACAGGTTATTTATATGATTATAAAAAAATCCCTAAATTTTTATCTCGTTCTCAAGTAATTTCGTCATATTTTTATTAGAGTGAATTTTGATTGATTTATGATTTTTATTGATATGCTTTGGATTAAATCATAGGTAATTGTGCATTGATTGTTTAAACTTTAAGATATTAGAAAATCAAGCATGATAAGTGACTTTTGAGAATTAAAATTGCTAGGTTGTTTCCCTAAATTGAGATATTATCTTGAAAATTTATGTTTATAGGATTGACATCAAAAACCTATAATTTTTGTGAGATTTTGAGCCTTTATAGCATGCATTTTTCTTGCTCACTTTTATTGATAATTATGAGCGAGTCAATATTGATTTGTTATTCTAGAACTTGCATCGATTATACATGTCGAGACCACACCTTTGATTTAATATACTGAGATAATAAAGGCACTTAGGTTTAACCCACTCACTCCATAAAAAGCCTACCTACATAATTAACCTTTAGTGAACCCCTTTGAGCCTTAAACACCCTTTCTTGATATTTTCCCATTAAATATTAACCCATAACTTAACCTTTTTCGATTCGTTAAGAATTTCTCCCTTTTTATTGAGATTTGATTTGATTAGTTACCTAACTATTTTCGTCCATCTCAGTTGCTAAATTATTTCGTATTATGTACTTTCTATTATTGTTCTCATTCTTAGAAAAAAATGTATAATTATATACTCATTACATTTTGTTATCCTTTCATAATAAGTTAGGCACTTGTTTGTAATTCAGTAATTAGCTTTATTTTTCTAAGGTTGGTAATTTATTAAATTGATCTCAATTCTAACTCTCTTTTTCAGGCTTTATCCACACCTTTAACCCAAACTTCATTACAACCCTGCTAAAGACTTTTTGATTTGTGTATCATCTCATTTATAGTGGTGGAGATTTGATTTTCATGCAAGCCTATGGTAATAACTTTTCATGTTTGACTAATGAGTGCTTAATTGTTGAACCTTAAACACTTTGAGTGAGTTGAGTGATTCTTTAGTGAGGATGTCAACTCTTGTTGATTTGGAATTAAAGGTAATTATTTAGATAAAGGGAAATACCTATGATTTTATGATTAAAATGCTCAACTTGGATTGTTTAAAACTTTGATGTCCTTTTAGTTGAATTCTCAATGTATGATTATTTGTGAATTATTTCGAAACATTATTGATAAGAATTATAAGTTGAGAAGAATGCATTTTAATTGTGAGTTGAGGATTTTGCTTGAGGACAAGCAAATGCTTAAGTATGGGGATATTTGATAAACCATAATATATACATATTTTTTATCCCATGCTTGGCATATTTATGAATGATTTATCATTAGTTTTATTGAATTTGATGCTCCTAATTCTTTAATTTCATGTTTTATACTCAGGAGAGCATAGGAAAGTGAAAAGAGCAAGAAACAAGCCAAAAAAAGGGACAAAATAGGTTGATTTCAGTGTTCCACAAGGCCTAGGCACTTCCACACGGGCAATCCACACACCCGTGTTAGACACACGGGCAATCCACACGCCTGTGTTAGACACACGGGTAGGCCACATACCTGTGTGTCATGACCATGTCGACTTAAAACCATGTCAGAATTACACACAGCCTGAGCACCATCACATGGGCGTGCCACACGGTCGTGTCCCTATTGAGCCCAAGTCTAATTCTATTCGGAAAAAGCTACTTCTGAGCTATTTTGGGCATTCCAAAGTCTATATAAACACCCTAGAAAAGGATCAAAAGGGGGATACGGAGAGTAGAAGGCAGAGAATACTCGAAAACAGCCATCAGAATCAACTCGGAAGCAGGATCTACTTCAAGGCTGAAGATCTCCATTCAATTTCCTTAGAGGTTCTTTGGGTTTCTTTATGTTTTGTTGTTTTCCCAATTTTGAGATGCAAGAGTCAGGACCAATATTCCAAGAATTTGTAAGGAAGAAGGAGAAGATGGGGAGAATGATGGGAGTGAGGATATGGATAAGGAGGATGATTGAACTATTTTAATAAAGACTTGTATTAATTTTTAGATGATTTTAATTTAGACTTTGTAAGAGTAGGAATAATAAATAGGTTTTTCATTTTTTTGGCATTTTGTTAAATTTTCTATGTGGGAACCAACATGAAGGGGACAAAAAATTTTCGAGCAAACGCGATCAAAGGAGGAAGCACCCATCATTAGCAATTGGAGCGACCATGATCAATCAAGTAACTTCCTTCCGTATCTATTTATGGACTACATATTGAGGACAATGTGCCAACTAAAGTGTGGGGGGTAACATAGAAAATTTGCTTCAAATTTTTACATTTTCTTTTATTTTTCTTGTCTTTTGTGTGTTTTAGCTTGTAAAAATAAAAGTGATTGGTTAGGAGCATGTACATAGGTTGCTTGTGTTTATGAATTTGGCATGATGAGAGGTGATTTTAGATTTTTGATTGATAGACTACAAAGTTCTATATGTTACACTATAAATAGGTATTAAGCAATTAACTGTACCAAGCAATATAAAAAATACAAGGAAACGAGCATGCTAGTACGAAATATAAATAGTTGAATTTGTATTTGTTTGGTTGATTAAATTTGTCCATGTTGAGATATTTAGGGACGACCTAAGGCATTGTTTAGAATACATCCAGAGCCAAAAAGCTTTCCTAATTATATTTCACCTTTAGTACCAATTTTTGAGCCTGTTGACACTTCTTGATGAACCACATTACAAGCCCCGAGCCTAAACATGTCAATTTGTATTTGCCCTCATTCTTGGTCCTACACTGCACTATTATAGATATATGGTCATATGTATTGAGCATTAAGTAGATTTTCAAGGCAGAGTTTGTAAAAATAGAGTGAAATAGGAAAAATTAGTGTGATATGGGAATTATAGGTTAGTTTGAAAGTGCAAAACAAGAAGAAAAATCTAAAAAGAAAGTCCATGTGAGTAGAAAGAGTACCTGAAAAGCCAAAAAGAATTCTTGAGTGAGATAAGTTGAAAAAGAAAGTGACAAAGTCACAACAATAGAAAAAAAACTCATTCATTAGTGCACAAAAAACTCATAGGCTAGCCATAGTTACCATGTCATGTTATGATTTCCTATGTGGAAAGATAATGAAGGTGAGGGAAGGAGAAATAAGGCGGTGAGTGGAAAAGGGTCACTAAATAGGGAAGAATAGGAATCAATACTATGTGCCAAACTATTTTCATGTTTGTAGCCCTTTTTTATGTTTACTATTTTTTTAATTCTATACCTATCCTAAGCTTCAGAACATTACAAGCCGAAAAGTCTTATGTGACCTAAATATCCTTATATATGAATGGACGATGGTCGTAAAACTAACTAAAAATTCGAGTAAGACAAGCGCACCTATGGAATAGTAGTATAGTTATGGTGAGACCGAAAGTATCGTATCCACGAGGACTAAAAGTACTAGTAATTACTATCTTTTTATTATCTAGCCTAAGAATTAAAGGATGTCCTTAAACTAAAACTAATTATCCAATGAACTAATATTACGACAGAGATGGAAGTTGGAAAATACTTTAGGAAAACCAATGGAGAAGACAATACCCAAGGAATAATCCACCTAGACTTTACTTATTACCTTTGAATTAGACGATCTATTCACTTGACTTAATCCGTAGAAATCCCTGATTTATGTTAATATTCCTCTCGAGACTAAAAACAACTGACTCTAAGTTGATTAATTGAAATCTCTTTCTTAATTAAAACCCCTATTGTCGCATTAACTCGATCTATGGATTCCCTTATTAGATTTAACTCTAATCCGACAGATTTATGTTGTCCTATCTCTAGGATTGCATGCAACTCCGCTTAATTATGAATGATCTACTCTTAAACAGGAACTTTTCCTCCACTGCATAAGCACAACAAAAACCTGAATTAATATCCTGGAATATTAAAACAAGGGTTAAACTTACAATTAAGAATAAGAACAAGTATTTATCATATAACTCAAATAGTAATAAGACTCGTCTTAGGGTTCATCTCCCTTAGGTATTTAAGGAGTTTAGTTCATAATAATAATGGAAAACATCTCAAAGTTTGGAAAATAACAAAACATCTCAAATTGGATGGAAATCTTCAGTCTTGATGTAGATCCTACCTCCGAGATGATTCTGATGGTTGTCGTTGAATATTTTTTGCCTTCTACTCTGCGTGTCCCCTTGGTTCTCTTCTAGGGTGTTTATATAGGCTTTAGAATGCTTCCAAACCCTCAAAAGTGGCCTTTTCTGAGTAGAATTAGACTTGGGCTCGATAGGGACACGACCGTGTGCCACACTAGTGTGAAGGTGCTCAGGCCGTGTGCAATTCTGACTTGGATTAATGTTGACACGGCCATGACACACAAGCATATGGTCTACCCGTGTGTCACACATGGGTGTGTGAATCACCCGTGTGGAAGTGCCTAGGCCGTGTGAAGCACTAATTTAGGCCCAATTTGTCTGTTTTTAGCCTGTTTCTCGCTCTTTTTGCTATCCTAAGCTCTCATGAGTATAAAACATGAAATTAAAGGATTAGGAGCATCAAATTCAATGAAACCAAGAAAAATCAACCATAAATATGCCAAGCATAGGGTAAAAATATGTATATATTATGGTTTATCAATGGACATCATACTAGACATGTGCATAAATGACTATTAGTATTCTTCTTGGATAATCAAAGTACTTGTATGATTTGCTGATGGATTTCTATAGATGAAATCCTTAATACTTGTATATTTTGTAACATACTGTACTTAGATGTTTGAAGCCAAAGGTGGTAAGCCAACTATTCATCATGTTAAAGTTATTAGTAAGCATGACATGCCCAGATCATATGCTCCAAAGTCAATATTTATATCATATTTGCACAAGGGTTGTCATGTTTATTTGTCTTCTGTTTTTATGTTGGTTGAGGAAAAGCAATGACTTAAGTGTAAGGGAGTTTGATCTGCCGTAATTTGGTGTAGCAAATTAAACTAGTTTTCACGCTTAATGAACCTGAATACAAGCATTTTCATTACATTTTAGTAAAGTTTCTTTAGTTTTACTTCCATTCAATAAAATGTGAAAATTGAGTCTTTTATTGACCTTAAGGGTCGAATGAGGCTTAAGAGACAGCCAACGTACTTTGTAAGTGTGCAGTAGACCATTAAAAGGCATTTTAGATCGATACTGGATGCTATGTCACAACATGGGAAGTCTGATGTTGCAACATAGGGAACAGACTGAAGAAAACTGTAACACCCCAAACCCGGCCTAGACGTTATGACCAGATCCGACGTGCCACATCAAAAACGTTAAAAACATTTTTCCATTCTAAGTTCAGAAAATCGTACTTGATGTTCAAAGGATTAATTCATTAAGAGTTTAAAGTGAATGGAAGCTGTGCACCAGGTAGAAAACCGGAAAAGAGGAGGTGAGTCCATCAGACTGCTTAAGTACCAAACTCTCTCGGATCCAATCCTAGACATGCACACCGCCATTGCCACACTCTGACATCGCGTATATTTTTGGGTTACCATTGTAATTATGTCTATTTTAGGAAAAAAACATATTTAAATTTGGAAAATGTTATCATAGCAGAAGCCTTGTTTGTAATCGTGTTACTTTGAAATCAGTTCATGTTTTTGGAAAACGAACCCTAGATCTAGCCCATTTTGATAGTTAATATAATTTAAGATCATCATGATAAGTTATAAATCAAAACCCCAAAAAAATAATCATAAGCGGCCTTATTACATAACAAAACCCAAATCATCAAAGTAAAGAAAATTGAAGTCCAAATCACCAGAAGAAATCCATATTGCAGAACGAGTGGCCACTCCGAATCCCTCGCGGCTCCAAGCCCACTATGGTTGGGGATTACCTGCATGGATGAAAATAGGGGATGAGTTTGGGGAAACTCAGTGTGTAAAATTAACCCAACCATAGCCCATATCAGTTCAAACCACAGAAACAGAATAAATTGGCCTTAGCCCAGAACAGAATACAGAATTAAGCCCATAGGCCCATAACAGATCAGATCAGATATTTCATGTATATGCAAAACCCAACCCATATCCAACCACATGCACCCCCATACCAACCTTTCACCATGTGGGGAGACTACTCGACCCACCCAACCGCTACACGCCACAGAAATATGCAAGCATAGCGCGGAATAGATAATGTGTGAGTCACGAGATCTGAATAATCGTGGCAGAACCACCAAACAGATATATGTGGCAGTGCCACCAGATCAGATAATTGTGGCATAGCCACCAGGACGCTTCCTTCATAATATAACCCATGTCCCTATGCAACAAATATTCATTCATGGCATACATCATACAGATTTAAATCAACATGCTTTTCAGACAAAATTAACCCTAGGGGCATATTGGTCATTTACACCTAGGAGTATCATGGTAATTTTCCATACATAAGGGTATTGTAGTAATTTAGCTACCTTTAGGGTTTTCATGCATATCCTATCCATTTACGTACTATCAGAATACTTACCGCGCATACTTACCAAATTGAGCCCGTTGGCCTATGAACCCGATTTTTGGCCCATTAAGCCCAAATTATCAAAATGCACGAAATCGAACGTACTGCAGTTTATTACCTTCAGATTACCAAAAATACAAACCCAACTATCTTACGAGCATTCACACACTCGTAAATTACCAAAATACCAACTTTCTGGCATTTCGGCTTTTCGACTTTTGCCGATCTAGTCTATGAGAGGGTGTTAGTTACACACCTGTTTTATGACGATTCGCTGACGAGACCCACACACGAACTGCCTACAATTATAATACTACCACGTTAATCTTACTACCGAAATGAACTACACATTAACTTCTTACCATATTCGGCCAACAACACCTTAGGCCTTAGCGTTCCTACCTTTGCCGAAAATAGCGTCTCGATCCAGATCCGTTCGCTCCACTTGTCCAAGCCCTTGATCAACAGCCTCTTAATCACACTATTACCAAAATAATACTATTATCACAACCCCTTAGGGCTACAAGTCCAAAAAACGACAACCTCCCTAACCTTTTAGGGATTCCGGCTTTTCTTAAAATATGAAAGATATACTAAGTTGGAAAGACTTACCACCGATTCTTTCAGTCAACGTTCCCCCTTAGTTCCTACTTGATTCTAATGCAGTTCTAAGCCCTCAAACGATAACAAAAGTTGAGCCTTCAGTGATCTCAGTATTCGGCTATGTCCCTAGGATAGTGTGAGAGTTTCGGCTTTTTGCAAAAGTGTTGAGAAAGATAAAATATGAGGGTTTTTACTTGTGGTATTGTCGACAAAAACCTGGGGTTTAAAGGTTGAGAGAATCGGCCAAAGATGATGAGAAAAATAAGAGATTTGGCTAGGGAAAAATCGGTACAAAAGGAGTCAAGTTTTCGGGATTTCGGGATTTGAGGCAATCGGCTATAGTCTTAAAAATAATGGAAGGAAGGTGGTATAGAGTAGGGTGGTTGAAGGATTTGGCTATGGGGAAAAGAAGAAGAAAAGAATAAGTGGATAGAGAGAAGAGAAAAAGAAAAGAAGAGGAGAATAGTCAGGAAACGGCACCACTTACCACTAATGCCGAATTCATACTGGCACTAACCCTAGCCGAAATTTCCCCCCCTTAAGCATCCCTTGGCCGGCCAACTCTTACTCCTCAAGAGTCCACCATTCGGCCAACACAATTCACCCTAATCAGCTCCAAAATCCTCTCCCTGATCAGCTCCTAAATCCTCTCCCTTATCAGCTCCTAAATCTTCTCCAGACAGACTTTCGCTTTAGTTCCACTGCTTACCTTTTCTGTACATAAAAATTAATATCATTAATTTGCTTACCTTGTGACTCGAACCTTAGCCCTCCTTGGTCATCCACACGCCACCTCTAAAGCCCCTAAGTAGCATCACATGCCATCTTACCACAGGCTTCCTTGTGTCCTCTTTTACCCAGTTAATACTTAAAAGCCCAGTTAACCAGAACCCCTTTTTCCCTATGGATTAAAATCACCTAAAATTACTGGATTTTAACCTAAGCTTGGGCCTTCTAGAGGCCCCCTATCATAATTAAACCTTCATCAAGCAGACAGAACACAAAATTTTAAATTTTACCAATCTTTCACAGAATTCCCGAAAATTGGGGCGTTACAATTCTACCCTTCTTAAAGAAATTTCGTCCTCAAAATTTACCTGATCCAAACAGATGAGGGTATTCTTCTTTGCATCGCCTCTTCTCGGCTCCCAAGTAGCTTCTCTCTCGCCATGATTACGCCAAAGCACCTTCACTAAGGGGACAGATTTCCTTCTCAGAACCTTAACATCTCGATCCAATATTTGCACCGGCTCTTCCTCGAATGTCAAATCAGTTTGTACGTCGATTTCTGTGACTAGCAAGACATGAGCAGGATCAGAATGATAACGTCTTAACATGGAGACGTGAAAAATATCATGAATCCTGTCTAGTTCTGGAGTCAATTCCAACTGATAAGCCACTGGGCCTACTCACTACAAAACCTGATAAGGCTCAATGAACCGCGGACTCAACTTGCCTTTCTTACCAAACCTCAATATCTTCTTCCAATGAGAAACCTTTAAAAAGACCATATCCCCTACTGAGTACTCAATCTCCTTACGCTTCAAATCTGCATACGATTTTTGTCTATCAGATGCTTCTTTCAAACGGTCCCTAATTATTCTGACCTTAGCCTCAGTATCAACCACCAATTCCGGTCCAAGAACTTGTCGCTCCCCTAGCTCCGTCCAACAACTAGGTGTACGACACCTTCGACCATACAGTGCTTCATACGGTGCCATTCGAATACTCGCCTGATAACTGTTATTGTACGCAAATTCTGCCAACGGTAAGTAGTCCTCCCAACTACCTCGAAAGTCAATCACGCATCCCCTTAACATGTCCTCCAGAGTCTGAATGACCCTTTCCGACTGACCATCAGTTTGGGGATGGAAAGCCGTACTGAAGTTCAATCGCGTTCCCAACGCCTCATGCAACTTTTGCCAAAATCGAGATGTGAATCTGGGATCCCGGTCAGAGATAATCAAAACTGGGACTCCATGAAGCCGCACAATCTCCGCCACATACAGTTTGGCTAACTTTTGAAGCAAAAAGTCGGTACGTACTGGTATGAAATGGGCCGATTTGGTCAACCTATCCACAATCACCCATACCGAGTCTTTCTTCGATGGTGTCAACGACAACCCACTCACAAAGTCTATAGTTACCCTCTCCCACTTCCAAAGTGGTATCTTCACCGGCTGTAACAGTCCAGAAGGTAATTGATGCTCAGCTTTCACTTGTTGGCATGTCGGACATTTTCCTACAAAAACTCGTTACTTCTCGCTTAAGTCCGAGCCACGGTACAATTCTCGCAAGTCGTGATACAACTTATTCCCTCTAGGATGCATGGCACATAGTCCCCCATGAGCTTCCTTCAATATTTTCTGCCTTAGATCAAAGTCCTTCGGAACACAAATTTTTCCTCGGAAACACAGAACTCCATCACCATTTAAACTGAACTCAGAAGTTTCCCCTTCCTTAACTTGTTGAAAACGAGCGACCAAAGACTCATCTTTCAACTGCTTTTCCTTAATCTGGTCCACCCAGGTTGGCCTTACTTGCAATTCAGCCAACAAACTGCCATCATCATACAGACTCAAACGAGCAAACATTGCTCTCAGATCAGATACGGTTCTACAACTCAAAGCATCGGCTACCACATTAGCCTTTCCTGGGTGATACTCGATTGAACAATCATAATCCTTAAGCAACTCAATCCATCTCCTTTGCCTAAGGTTCAGCTCCTTCTGAGTCAACAAATACTTAAGACTCTTATGGTCTGTGTATATAATACACCTTTCTCCGTACAAGTAATGTCTCCAAATCTTAAGGGCAAAGACCACTGCTGCTAATTCCAAATCATGAGTAGGATAGTTCCCCTCATGAGGCTTAAGCTGCCGTGACGCATATGCAACCACCTTACCCTCCTGCATTAGCACGCAACCCAAACTTACATGTGATGCGTCACTGTACACAGTAAAATCCTTCCCAGACTCCGGCTGAATTAACACAGGTGCTTCAGTCAAAACTTTCTTCAACCTTTCAAAAGCTTCCTGTTGGGACTCAGTCCATACAAACGGTACCCCTTTCCTTATGAGTTTAGTTAGAGGTGCAGCCAACACTGAAAAACCTTCCACAAACCTTCTCTAGTATCCTGCCAATACTAGGAAACTCCGTATCTCTGATACTGACCTACGCGGCTTCCACTCCAAAACTGCTTCAATTTTTCGGGGATCCACCTTAATCCCTTCAGCAGAGACCAAATGTCCTAAGAAAGTTACCTCCCTCAACCAGAATTCACACTTAATGAACTTTGCATAAAGTTCCTTCTCCCTTAACACTTGTAACATTATACGGAGATGCTCATCATGCTTTGCTTCCTTTTCAAAATATACCAAAATATCGTCAATAAAGATGACTATGAATTGATCCAGAAATGGTTGAAACACCCGATTCATCAGATCCATAAATGCCGCAGGAGCATTCGTCAGCCCAAATGGCATAACCAGAAACTCGTAATGACCATATCGAGTCCTGAATGCCATCTTATGGATATCTATCTCCTTGACCCTTAACTGATGATATCCAGATCGAAGGTCGATCTTAGAAAATACAGAAGCCCCCCTAAGCTGGTCAAACAGATCGTTAATCCTTGGTAGTGGATACTTATTCTTAATTGTCAATTTGTTCAACTGGCGATAATCAATGCACATCTGCATTGTACCATTCTTCTTCTTCACGAATAACACCGGTGCTCCCCATGGAGACACGCTTGGCCTAATAAAGCCCCTATCCAACAACTCTTGAATTTGTGCCTTTAGCTCCATCAACTCCTTCGGTGCCACCCTATACGGTGCGATAGACACTAGCGCCATTCCAGGCAACAAGTCGATTCCAAACTCCACTTCTCGGTTTGGAGGTAATTCTGGAAGCTCCTCTGAAAAACCATCTTGAAACTCCTTTACGGTCCTGACCTTTTCCACTGTCAATCCCTTGTCTTCCGACTGGCTTACAAATGCCAAATAGGCCTCACAACCTTTTCGAATCCACTTTTCGGCCCTCAATGCTGACACCACATTAGACAAATAATCCCTTCACTCGCCTATCATCATAACCTCTTCACCCTCTGTGGTTCTTAACACCATTCGCTTAGCAGCACAATCCAAAGTCGCCCTATGCTTAACAAGCTAGTCCATTCCCAGAATGAGGTTAAACTCTCCGAACTGTAACTCCATCAGATCTTCAGGAAAAACCTTACCTTGAGTTTCTAAGGGTACATTCCTATACAGTTTGTCTATCCTAACCGAGTGACCCAAAGGACTTAACACAGATACCTCACTCACAATCTTCTCAGAGTGCACACCCAACGACCCAGATATGACACATGCAACATAGGAATGAGTAGATCCAATATCCACTAAAGCAGTATATGGCATGCCAGAAACCAAGAACGTACCAGTTATGACGTCAGGTGCGTCGCCGTCCTCACGATGACGAGCTACATACACCAAGGCTGGTTGTCGAGCTTCAGCATTTCCGACACCCCTACCAGGTGCCCCTCGACCTCGGCCATTTCCGTTTCCACCCCTACCTTGTCCACGTCCTCTCGGTGGCTCTCACGGGTTGAACAACCCTCTGTACAGCAACCTGAGCCTGATCAGCTCTCTGTGGGCAGTCCTTAACTCTATGCTCCATAAATCCGCATCAGAAACAAGCACTGGAACGTTTCCTACACTCGCCCAAATGTACCTTACCACAGTCTCCACAGATTGGTGGTCTAACTGCTCGAACTGGTTCCTCTACTCTTGCTCTCTTAACATTCCTATTAGCACCACCCGAGGGTCTTGAATCCCTCTGAAAATGGTTTCAATCCTTCTCCCGATTCTGCTTTTCAGCCCGCTTAACCTCCTCTGCTATCTTTGCCTTCTCCACCAAGACCGCAAAGTCTCGCTCCCTCTGCGGAGCAATCAACACCCTCAGGCCATCCCTAAGACCATCCTCGAAGCGCACACTTCACTCATATTCCGTAGCAACTATGCCCAAAGCATACCGGCTCAACATCAGAAACTCAGCCTTGTACTCGGCAACTATCTTACCTCCTTGCACTAGATTCAAAAATTCCTTCCTGCGAGCGTCCACATAACTTGCCCCAACATACTTGCCTTTAAAGGCCGTCTTAAACAGTTCCCAAGTTACCCTTTTAGCTGGGGTTCCTTCTCTCACGGTGAGCTACCACTGGTAAGCCTCGTCCCGTAAGCAACGAGCACGGGCCCTCCGCCGCTGCTCCACAAAGCAATCCAAGTCATCCATAATTCGTTCTGTGGCCTCCAACCAATATTCTGCCACATTCGAGGTGATACCAGACACATCCCTAAAAATCTCTGCTCCGTTGGCCCGGAGTCGTTCCGAAATGGAACCCCGAACTCCGTTGCCCATACTTGCCCCGGCAATCCTTTCCAGAACACGAAGCATTGCCTGCAACAGGGCGTCATCCCCTGTACCACGATCATGTGACTCTACTTTCGTTGCCGATGGTACCGGTGCATCTGTCGCCGGCATATGTCCCGAAGATGAAGATACCGCTCGAGCCCTTCCTCGGCCACGTCTACGGCCTCTTCCACGAGTGGCTCTTGTATTCATATTGTATTATCTGTTTACGAATTTTATGCATTAACTCAGTATTCCAGTGATTATTACAGATGTTTTATGAATCAGACTGTATTTCAGAGATTGTTCTCGCAGAATCGAAGTCTAACTACAGTTTCAGTCTCTTATCAAATTTTCCTAGGGTTTTAGTATCATCTATTCTAAATCATCCTAGCTGAGTTTCAGTACAGATAAATAATCCAGAAAAATATTCAGAGAAATTCAGAATGATACTTACAGGCTTGGGCCGGAGATTCAGAATGCCACCTTCAGAAGTCCAGATTTTAAAAACCGAATTTTTTTTTGAAAATCTTCATTTTTGTAAACTCATTCCATAGCCGAGTTGTTGCAACCTGGCTCTGATACCACTAAATGTAACACCCCAAACCCGGCCTAGACGTTATGACCAGATCCGACGTGCCACATCAAAAACGTTAAAAATATTTTTCCATTCTAAGTTCAGAAAATCGTACTTGATGTTCAAAGGATTAATTCATTAAGAGTTTAAAGTGAATGGAAGCAGTGCACCAGGTAGGAAACCGGAAAAGAGGAGGTGAGTCCATCGGACTGCTTAAGTACCAAGCTCTCTCGGATCCAATCCTAGACATGCACACCGCCATTGCCACACTCTAACATCGCGTATATTTTTGGGTTACCACTGTAATTATGTCTATTTTAGGAAAAAACATATTTAAATTTGGAAAACGTTATCATAGAAGAAGCCTTGTTTGTAATCGTGTTACTTTGAAATCAGTTCATGTTTTTGGAAAACGAACACTAGATCTAGCCCATTTTGATAGTTAATATAATTTAAGATCATCATGATAAGTTATAAATCAAAACCCAAAAAAAAATAATCATAAGCGGCCTTATTACATAACAAAACCCAAATCATCAAAGTAAAGAAAATTGAAGTCCAAATCACGTAAGAAATCCATATTGCGTAAGCAGTGGCCACTCCGAATCCCTCGCGGCTCCAAGCCCACTATGGTTGGGGATTACCTGCATGGATGAAAATAGGGGATGAGTTTGGGGAAACTCAGTGTGTAAAATTAACCCAACCATAGCCCATATCAGTTAAAACCACAGAAATAGAAAAAATTGGCCTTAGCCCAGAACAGAATACAGAATTAAGCCTATAGGCTCATAACAGATCAGATCAGATATTTCATGTATATGCAAAACCCAACCCATATCCAACCACATGCACCCCCATACCAACCTTTCACCATGTGGGGAGACTACTCGACCCACCCAACTGCTACACACCATAGAAATATGTAGCATAGCTGCCAGAACAGATAATGTGACAGAGTCACCAGATACAGATAATCGTGGCAGAACCAACAGAACAGATATATGTGGCAGTGCCACCAGATCAGATAATTGTGGCATAGCCACCAGGACGCTTCCTTCATAATATAACCCATGTCCCCATGCAACAAATATTCATTCATGGCATACATCATACAGATTTAAATCAACATGCTTTTCAGACAAAATTAACCCTAGGGGCATATTGGTCATTTACACCTAGGGGTATCATGGTAATTTTCCATACATAAGGGTATTGTAGTAATTTAGCTACCTTTAGGGTTTTCATGCATATCCTATCCATTTACGTACTATCAGAATACTTACCGCGCATACTTACCAAATTGAGCCCGTTGGCCCATGAACCCGATTTTTGGCCTATTAAGCCCAAATTATCAAAATGCACGAAATCGCACGTACTGCAGTTTATTACCTTCAGAATACCAAACATACAAACCCAAATATCTTACGAGCATTCGCACACTCGCAAATTACCAAAATACCAACTTTCCGGCATTTCGACTTTTCGACTTTTGCCGATCTAGTCTATGAGAGGGTGTCAGTTACACACCTGTTTTATGACGATTCGCTGACGAGATCCACGCACGAACTGCCTACAATTATAATACTACCACGTTAATTTTACTATCGAAACAAACTACACATTAACTTCTTACCATATTCGGCCAACAACACCTTAGGCCTTAGCGTTCCTACCTTTGCCGAAAATAGCGTCTCGATCCAGATCCGTTTGCTCCACTTGTCCAAGCCCTTGGTCAACAGCCTCTTAATCACACTATTACCAAAATAATACTATTATCACAACCCTTAGGGCTACAAGTCCAAAAAACGACAACCTCCCTAACCTTTTAGGGATTCCGGCTTTTCTTAAAATATGAAAGATAGACTAAGCTGGAAAGACTTACCACCGATTCTTTCAGTCAAAGTTCCCCCTTAGTTCCTACTTGATTCTGATGCAGTTCTAAGCCCTCAAACGATAACAAAAGTTGAGCCTTCAGTGATCTCAGTATTCGGCTATGTCCCTAAGATAGTGTGGGAGTTTCGGCTTTTTGCAAAAGTGTTGAGAAAGATAAAATATGAGGGTTTTTACTTGTGGTATTGTCGATAGAAACCTGAGGTTTAAAGGTTGAGAGAATCGGCCAAAGATGATGAGAAAAATAAGAGATTTGGCTAGGGAAAAATCGGTACAAAAGGAGTCAAGTTTTCGGGATTTCGGGATTTGAGGCAATCGGCTATAGTCTTAAAAATAATGGAAGGAAGGTGGTATAGAGTAGGGTGGTTGAAGGATTCGGCTATGGGGAAAAGAAGAAGAAAAGAATAAGTGGATGGAGAGAAGAGAAAAAGAAAAGAAGAGGAGAATAGTCAGGAAACGGCACCACTTACCACTAATGTCGAATTTATACTGGCACTAACCCTAGCCGAAATTTTCCCCGCTTAAGCATCCCTTGGCCAGCCAGCTCTTGCTCCTCAAGAGTCCACCATTTGGCCAACACAGTTCACCCTAATCAGCTCCTAAATCCTCTCCCTGATCAGCTCTTAAATCCTCTCCCTTATCAGCTCCTAAATCTTCTCCAGACAGACTTTCACTTTAGTTCCATTGCTTACCTTTTCTGTACATAAAAATTAATATCATTAATTTGCTTACCTTGTGACTCGAACCTTAGCCCTCATTGGTCATCCACACGCCACCTCTAAAGCCCCTAAGTAGCGTCACATGCCATCTTACCACAGGCTTCCTTGTGTCCTCTTTTACCCAGTTAAAACTTAAAAGCCCAGTTAACCAGAACCCATTTTTCCCTATGGATTAAAATCACCTAAAATTACTGGATTTTAACCTAAGCTTGGGCCTTCTAGAGGCCCCTTATCATAATTAAACCTTCATCAAGCAGACAGAACACAAAATTCTAAATTTTACCAATCATTCACAGAATTCCCGAAAATTGGGGCGTTACAAAAACTCAAATTTTCCTTCAATGTCGCAACATAGATTGAAGGTGTCGTGACATACCCCTGTAGATGGCTACAGAGGAGCATACTGGTTGCTATGTCACGACACAGGTCTTGGTGTGTCACGACATCGACTCTAGGGTGGAAATTAAACATGAAGCAGGGGCATTTTGGTCCATACAATCGAACTTAAAGCTTGATAATGTCAGCTGACCTAGGGTTAAGGACGACGACCACCTGAAAACTATATATAGGCCCCTTTGGAACATGTTAAAGACACATTTTGATTAACCTAGTTTCTTTCTTTAAGATTTAGTTTCGTTTTCTTTCTTAGGTTTTTAGAGTTTAGTTTATTTTTTCATTGTTTTCTTTCAAGAGACTGAGATTGTAGAATCATTCAACTTTGTGGATTTACGCTTAGTATCAATACAATCAAGCTCTTTCATTTACTCTATCTTGTTGATTTAATTAGCATGTTTTCTCTTTACATGGGTTATATATTGTTTATGAACGCCATGAGGAACTAATCATTCTTTAGGGCATTAATGAAGTGTAGGTATGATCCGTTAACTATTTTGTAGGGTTACTCAACAGATCAGCTGTTTGGGAAAGGGAGAACATGAAACAAACCTTAATCTTGACAATCTTAGAAAGTCATCAAGGTGGGAATTAACCTAAAATTGGTATTGCCCATCCGTGAAGACCTTAACCCCAAACCAATCTAGATTGTAAGGTCAGAAGATAAGTAGTTCTTGCTGACTCATTATGTTAGTGGAAGATCAGAAGATCCTACTAAGGTAGCGACTAGTTGATTGACGACGAACCTAAGACGACAGTTGTTGGAGATTACAAAAGCGCGCTAATCACCCATAATAAAATTTGATTTATTCTTCGTTTTTAATCTCTTGAATCTTATTTTTTTTATGTTCTTTTATTTTTATTATTATAAAAAACACCAAAAATCCTTTATTTTATATTATTCATACTATAACTGATGGAAATTACTAATTATATCTTTTAGTGTTTAGGTTATAATTGATCTAGCACTTGCCTCCCTTCGGTACGATCCTTGGAGTACTTATCCACTCCATTGTAAAACTATATTATAACTAGATTCGTATACTTGTGGATACCGCCTTGTAATTCTATATTTTAGTGCAGTATTCACACTCTAGGCGTTAGTACGTCTGGAGGCAGCCAATAATCTCCCCAAAATGCATTAAGAATGAGACTAAAACATTTTAGCACCTATCAAATATCCCCATACTTAAGCGTTTGCTTATCCTCAAGGAAAATCCTCAACACACATTCAAGTTAACTTCTCTCAATTTACAGATAATCATGCATTGGAAATTCACACTAAAATGTCACTAAATAGTACAAGCAATACAAGCGGAAAATTTTTAGCTTTAAAAACATTAGGCGTCTCCCTTATCTCAATAATTACCTGAAATTCGAATTCAATAAGAAATAACATCCTCACTAAAGATTCACTCAAAGCCTCAAAGTGTTTAAGGTGCAAATAATGTGCACTCAATAGTCAAACGAGGAATGTTTTTACCATAGGCTTGCTTGAAAATAAAATCTTCACTACTATAGAATGAGATGACACACCAATCAAGAGGTCTTTACAATGTTGTAACAAGGCTTAGGTTAAGGGTATGGAAAAAGTTTGAAAAGTTGGTTATAATCAAGGATTGAGTTGGTAAGTTACCAAACTAGAAAAAAAATCAATTTTTGAATAAAAGAATTCACATCAACAAGAAATAAATAGAGGAAATGAGCTTTTCAACAGAATACGAAACTAACAATTCAAGCTCAATAAATTTTTTTCTTTTGATTTCTTTTAGAACAAAATAAATTTAGCAATTAAAAAATTGAAACATAGTTAGGCAACTAACCAAATCAAATATCGACAAAAAAGAAGTCAATAAAAGGGATAATTTACAAAATAAATATGGGTTACGGGTTAACATTAATAGGTTATAGAAAAAAATGTGTTAGGATCCATAGGGCTTGCAATTAATACAATAGGTAAGCTGATTAAAGGTTAGATGTGTTAAATCTTAACTGTCACCATCATCTCAGTATATGAAATCAATAATGTGGTCTCAACACGTATAACCGAAGCAAGTTCTAGAATAACAAATCCAGTCAACATACTTACAACCAAAATAAAATGAGCACAAAAAAATATATGCTCTATGGGCTCAAAAGCTCAAAAAAATTATCGTTTTGATGTCAAACTTGTGAATTTGAAATTTCAAAATACTTCTTCAATTCAGGGAGACAACCTAAAACAATAAATTTTAAAAAACAACATTTCATGCTTGAATCTCTTGTCTTAAAATATAAATCAACCAATGCACAAAAATCTACAAATAAATCCCAAAATGGAATGAATAAAAACTCCAAATTAAAAGAAATTACTTCAATGGTAGCTGTGAGAAAATTACTTAAAGACAAACAATTCAATGATTTTATCGCAAAAGCACATCAACAATCTCCACACACTTAAGTTGTACTTTTAAGATATAAACATAATAATCATAATATCATAAGGGAGGGAGAGAACTAAAACTGTCTTGAATATGGATAAATTCGTCAGAATAGGGAAAACTGGAATTATGGGCAATTCTAAATGAAGTACTTTTTTCCGAGCAAACTAATAAGAAAATAGACAAAAAATAAATAAGGTAAGGAGATAATAAAATTAAAAGAAAACAACTGATAAAACAAGAAAAGATAAAGTTCATAATAAAAATAAATAAAACAAAAAAAGTCTCACAAATAAAATAAAAACAACTAACAACAAAAATAAAAGTACAACTAAAAATAAAAATAAATAAAACAGAAAACTTAAACAAGTTAGTGAACGGTGTCATGCAAGGTGTTGGGATCACGAGGCGCATGATCGAGAGGAGAGATATGTAAATGCTAGCAAATTCGCTGCAGATATACCTCAATGTGATCTATCCGCTCTAATTTTCGTTATTCGAAAAGGATAATCCGATCAAAGTATCACAACTCAAAGCGATCAAACCGCTTAGAAATATCGTCACGTGGAGCGAAATGCGAAGCAGTAGGATGACTCAGAGGAGGAGAACAACGAGTTGCATCCTCATGCTGAGGAAGATCATTGTCCAAAAGCTCATGCTCATCCTGAGGATCCGAATGAGATAGGGTGTATCGACGGGGACCCACTCCATGTAGGTGTTCAATCATCCTCATAATGGATAATCCCTGTAGGATCATTTGTCCAACAAATGTTAATGAGGAAGTCTACTCCGAATTATCAAGCAGTCCAAAATGTCTCACCAATTAAGTCACATAAGGGCCCCCAAAAAATAGGACCCTTCCTACTTTTTTCGGGCTGGTGGCGACAAGAGAGGGCCAAAAAATACGCAACATCAATGGGGTGTCGGGTCGTCATACTCCAAAAGAAGTAAGCGTCATACATGCCAACCACCCCATACTCTCCTTTTGACCGGTTAGTGTGTGCGCCAAAATGGCATGACTATAGTGCAGTGCTGGAGGTAGACAAGTCGCCTTCGATTGAATGGGGTTGTACTGTGCTTCTGTCACAGTGATCTTTGACCAACAGAGTAGAGTTGTGTATTGGATGTGTCGGGATAATGTAAAGAACTCTGGGGTACTCATTAACTCCTTGGAATAAAGTCCAAAGGCAGCCCTAAAACCCAAGATGCTCATGTAACACATTATACCCTGATTCTAAAAGAGAAAGTGTGTGGCTCATCCCACTGTGACATTGCATGTTGTAGGAAAAATGTTGAACAAAACTCCAGTGTGAGTTCTAAATAAGTAAGCTTCACGATAGAGAAAAATTGATCCCACAGAGCTGTGTCGATCACAGTCCAAACTCTATCAGCTAAGTTAATTACCTGTAGTGCCTCCTAGTCTATGCAACGATCCAAACCCAAAGGTCGCTCCTTTAAGTGCTGATATTGGTCCTCATATGGACCCTATAATAATTGGAGACACGAATGTCTTGCGACTGGAGAAGGAGCCAAAGACAAAGTCGCACTTAGTGTCTTTCGCTTTTTCGACATGGGATAGTGACCTTAGATTTACTTCTCGTGTTTGTTTTTATGTACCTAAAATATTAGATAACAACCTAATATCAAAGAAGCAGTAAAATCAGCACCACTAACAATTAATCGAGTAAATAGACAGATCGACATGCAAAATAAAACAAATCAGCATGCAATCCATCTTAAGACAATAGCCAGCTTACACAAATTATCTATTCCTAATATAAAAACCAAAACTAATACTAAAGATAAAAAATTTGAAGTAGATACAAAAATAAAAACAACTAACTATCTAATTCTAACAACATGAGTGTTAAACTAAATAAATAAAATAATAACAGTAATGATAATAATAGGTATAATAATACGAAATAATAATAAAACAAATAATAAATATAATAGAAAAATAAAAGTAAGGGAGGAGCCAAATGGTGTTATGGGGAGCGGCGGTGGCAGTTCATAGAGGTGCAACCAGTAAGGGCTACAATAGTAGTTAAACAGTCGTCGTGGGTAGATCGGACGGTGGTTAAGGAGAACGGGGGAAAATGGAGGCAGAGATGGGGGTTCTTGTCAGCTGCGTTAAAAGCGGTAGAGATGAATAAGGACGCGATTCAGGGGCCTGACTTAGGGTGGTGGGTGCATGAAGGATAAGGACTAGTGACGATGGTGGCGAGTAATGGATGGAGAGATAGGGGACCAGTTAGGACTAGCGACGATGGCAGTTAGTGACGATGGCTGTGGGTAAAAAGGGTGATGGTTGAGGGAGATGTAAAGATGTTTAATTGTTAGACCAGTAAGGTGCGATTGATGTTTGGAGAGGCGCTTGACCATCGGTGGGGTGGGTAGATTGGATTAGAAGGGTACAGCAACGATGAGGACTTTGTGGGTACATTGGCTGAAATGACGACTAAGGGGATAAGAGACTAGGAGGAAAATAAAATATAAGGGTTTTGGTTTAAAAAGAGGGGCACGATTATGTGAAATCCTGTGTTGGACCACACGGTCATGTCTCCCAATCGTGTGTATGCTCACAGCCCATGTTATTATTCAAAATCTAAAAAAAATTAAGCTCCTAGACTCACACGACTGTGTCGTCAGGCCATGTGGATCATCTTAACCCGTGTAATCCTTTGAAAAAGAATAAAAATGTGCCCAATATCTGCACAGCTTAGGACACGCCCGTGTGTCTAGGCTATGTGGATCACCTTAGACCGTGTGACTTTTTTTTAACATACTAAGCATACTACAAAATTAAAAGAAACAATATATAAAAAAAATCAACATTTGGGTTGCCTCTTGAGAAGCGCTTATTTAGAGTCTAAGCTCTACTTTCTCTTCCACACATACGATTAATTCAAATTTTAGAGCTAGAGCTCCTCCCTCTCGTTATTAATATCACCACGAAGATAAAATTTGAGTCAATGATTGTTTACCTTGAATGTGTCATATTAAGGATGTGTTACTAATTGCCCTCAGATGTACTAATATCCAGAGTGTGAATACTGTAGCAAAAGATATATATAAATGAGGCAGTAAGTATACAGTTCAGGTTGTAATATAGTTACAACATAGTAGGTGAATACTCCAAGGATCATACCCAAAGGAGACTAGTACTAGATCAATTTCAATCTAAACACCAAAAGATCTAATTAGTACTTAAAATAGGTTATATTACGAAAATATAAATAATAGGGAATTTGGGGGGATTTATAAAAATAATAATAATAAGAAAAGTAAATAATATTTGGAATTTGAAAAGTAAAATTGATCAAATCTGATTATGGGTGATTAGCTCACTTCGATAATCTTGATCAACTATCACTTCTAACTTCTCGTTCATCAATTAGTCGATACCCTAGTAGGATCTTTCGTTACATCCACTAGAATAATGAGTTAGCAAAGACTACTTATCTTTTGACCTCAAAGTCCAAAACTGCTCGGGGTTAAGGTGTTCACGGATTGGCCATACCAATTTTAGGTTGCCATACCAATTTTAGGTTTTCATCCACAAATCAAATTTCATGAGGTAAAACAAAGAACAAACTGAAATAAATCGAAAACCTAAGAAAAGAGAAAAAAACTAAACTAGAATTAAAAAAAAAAAGATTCTAAACTAAGTAATTGGTGTCCATAACATGTGCCAAATGAGCCTATTTATAGACTTGATGTAGTCATTTTTCTTAACCCTAGGTTATCTAATGTTCCCAATCTTTAAATTTGATTGTACGAGCCAAAGCGCCTCCAGGCTCGTATTAATTCCCATCTAGAGTCGATGTCGCGACACGTCTGGACTTGTGTCGTTACATAGAAGTCAGCACACTCTTCTTTAGGATGTCTTCAGGGGTATGTCACAACACCCTTAGACTGTTTTGCAGCATCAAAGGCAGTCTCAAAATTCCTCTATTTTGCTCTCTTTGTTGCGACATTGTGTAACTGTCCGGTTTTAGCTAAATCAGAACAGTGGTTTTGAAACCACAAATACAATGTCAAAAAATTATTTTATTATTATTTTCAGAATTTACAGCATGTTATTTGATATGTGTGAAAATTTCATGAGCTAATTTTATCGTTTAATTGCTCAATTTGAGAAAAATGACTAAATCGCGTAAAATGCAAAAGTGTCGTTCTATTAACTAAAGGTGTTAAATAGCTATAGAACCTTAAATTTTAAGTCTTTATGAGGTAAATAGTTCAATTGTGAGTTAGTGGATGATATTTGGTTTGGCATTTGTGTAAATATGAATTATTTTTAATGGTAAATTAGTAAAAAGATAAATAATATTTTAATTAATAAAACAAAATCAAATTTGTGATTCATTATCATCTTTTTAGCTAAAATTAAAAGAAGAACAAGAAGAACTAGGTTTCTTCATTCGACTAGGCAAAATTCAAGCAATTAGGTATGTGTTATGTCCCGTTTTTAATGATTTTTACGTTTTTGAGATTGTTGCAGCTAGGTCTAGCTAGCCGAAGGACTAATTTGCAAAACTATTAAAGATTTTGAATGATTCCATTGTTGAATACATGCGTATTTGAAGTTTCTTGATAGATTATGAATGGTTGTTGATAGTTAAGCAAGTTTTGTTAAGTGATTTTTAGTGAAAATGCAAATTAGGGATTAAATTGAGAAATGTGAAAAATAAGTGGTTAAAATGTGAAATAAATGAAAATTATGGGCTTCTAGGGACACTATAGTAATTTGGCTAGCATGGGTTTATGTGGAATTTCATTAATTTGTGATTTTTATGAAATAAGGACTAAATTGTGAAAAATATGAAATATATGGGGTAAAATTATAAATATGTTTTAAAGTGTGTTTTGGACTAAATCGAATGAATAGATGATTAAATAATTTAATTTTGAATATATTTGGATCAAGAAACGAGGAATTCAGATCAGGATCGGGGAAAAACGAAAGTTATTGACGAAACGACTTATATCGTCGTTTACACATCCGAGGTAAGTTCGCATGTATTAAGCACTGTAATAATTATGCTTTTAGTGCATTGATATTGCATCAATTGTATATACGAGACAACAAATATGTTCGACGAAAAATTAGCTATTTGCAGCACTTAGTGTGCGATTTGAGATAGCTTCGGTTATATATGGCACTTAGTGTGCAATTTGAGATAGCTTCGGTTATGTATGGCACTTAGTGTGTGAGATATTGAAGGTGACACTTAGTGTGCGAGTTATTGAGTACGGCACTTAGTGTGCAAGACATTGAGTATTCAATGGCATTCCGTGTATGTATGAACTTGTTATGGATTGGTACAGGTATGTACATATATATTATGAGCTTAAAATCGAAGAAGTTACAAAGTTTGTATATAAGCTTATGAATAAGCAGTTGATAGGTTTGTTAGTAATCATAAAGTACATGATAATATGTTTAGATTGATGAATGTTGTATTTGTGATTAGTTAAGTTTATATCATACGAGCTTACTAAGCTATGAAGCTTACTTTGTGTTATTTTTCTATGTTTTATAGTGAATCAAGGCTAGCTCAGATCTGGGAGTCGTCGAGAACATCATCACACTTTCAAACATTTAAGTTGGTGATTTTGGATTATACATTTTTTTGGCATATGGCATGTATAGGGTAGATGTGGTATTTTGGTTGTGATTATAGCCATGAGATTTGGCTTGTAAATTGTATATGTTTTGGTTTGTATATATAGCCATGAGTGATGGCTTATTTTGGTATGTTTGGTATGAATGTGGTTATGGTTTTATAGTTGCTCAAATGTTTAATTAATTTGTGGAGTATAAAAGGCTTAAGAAATGACTTGATGAGGTCTGATTTTAGATATTTTGTGGTTATTTATAAGGAAGTTATGTGAGTTTGAATTATGGTAAATGAACTATATAGATTGATATTGTTTTGGCATGTATTTGGCTAAGTAAATGGCAGTGATTTGAGATTTGGAATAGATGAAATTATAATGGCATGAATTATGTATTTGGTTAATGATTTTGGCTGCCTAATTGTATGATGAAATGATACCATTTTGGTTGTTTAGGTAAGCATGAATAAGGGAGGTAAATTAGCCTTGCAAATGACCTATTTTTGTCCACACGGGCAGAGACACGGGCGCATGTCTCAGCCTTGTGTGACACACGGTCATATTACATGGCCGTGTGTCCCCTGGTGATGAAATCAAATTGAAGTCAGTATGCTCCACACGGTCTCACACACGGGCGTGTGACTAGCCGTGTGGTACAAGTCAGTATACCCCCTAATTGGCACATGGCCTAGCACATGGCCTGGCACGCAGGCGTGTGTGGCCACTTCAAAGGGCACACGGGCTAAACACATGGGTGTGTGGCTAGCCGTGTGGCCCAAGTCAGTATGTATGCCCTGTTTCCACACGGCCTGAGACACGGACGTGTCTGAAGCCGTGTGAGGCACACGGCCTGTTCACACGGGCTTGTGACCCCTATATGGTTAAAATTTTTCTAAGTTTCCAAAATTTTCATATGTTATCGATTTAGTCCTGAACCACTTCTAAAGCATGTTTAAGGCCTTGTAGGCCTTTATAAGGGACAATGTGATTGTGTTGAATGATTTATGAGAGTGAATGCTTTATGCCCGATAAATGTATGTTATATGTTGTGAATTGATCGGTAATACCTCGTAACCCTACTCCGGCGACGGATATGGGTTAGTGGTGTTACACATTAAATCCTCTATGTTGTGACATAGTGACCAGTATCAGTTTAGCATGCCTTCTAATGGTCTCATGTACACTCACAAAGTCCATTAGCTCACCCTTAGGCCTTATTCGGCCCTTAAGGTCAATAAAAGACTCAAATTGAACATTTTATTGAATTTACTAAACTTTATTAAAACATAATTAAAACTTCACTATAATGCATATTTCCAAGCTTTCAAATTGTGAAAACTAGTTTAATCTACTATATCGAATTACAACAGGTTAGTTACCTCTATTATGCCATATGGAAATTTTTTTTTACCACAAATAGGCTTGACCATCTCGATTTTAGCTTTCCAAGAAACAATTTGAGACTTGAATTATATAAAACCACTCGATCTCCAACTTTGAATTGTTTGGTTGCTTTAAGCGAACATCGTGGTGTCGCTTTATTGATTCTTTGTACAATCTCAAGCTCTTGTAAGCATTTTCTCACCATTCATCTAACTCATTTAGTTGCAACATTCTCTTTTCACTAGCAAGTTTAGGATCGTAATTCAAAAAATTTTATTGCCTAAAATGCTTTATGTTCAAGTCTTAATGGTAGTTGACAACCCTTCCCATAAACAAGTCTGTAGGGAGACGTTCATATGGGTGTTTTATACGTAGTCCTATAAACCCATAAAGCATCATCTAATTTTAATACTTAGTCCTTCCTATTTGTCTCTATGGTCTTTTCTAGGATGCTTTTAAATTCTCAGTTTGACACTTCAACTTGATCACTAGTTTGAAGGTGATATGGGGTAGCTATTCTATGATGTATACCCTACTTTTAAGGATTTCATCAAATTGGCCATTACAAAAATGTATACCCCTATTGCTAATGATTTTTCTAGGTGTTACAAATCGAGGAAAAAGTTTCTTAAGAAATCTAACTACCACCTTAGCATCATTAGTTGGTAAAGCTTGAGCTTCAACTTATTTCAACACATAATCTACCGTTACCAATATGTATTATTACCATAATAACTAGGAAACGTTCCCATAAAATCAATACCCTAAATGTCAAAAATTTCACAATAAAGCATGTAAGTTTGATTCATTTTATCATGTTTCGAAATATTACATGTTCTTTGGCATCTACCACAAGAAGAAACAAACCTATTAGTATCTTTAAATAGTGGGGGGGCTAATGAAAACCTGATTCGAGGACTTTATGTGTTGTTCTAATCCCACTGTAGTGTCTTCTCGACGGTCCCGAATGACAATGCTCCAAAATTTTATTCCCTAATGGTATCATTAAACCTTTTGATAAAACATTAGTAACCAAGTAATTCACAAAATCTACAAACCAAGGGCCTTCAAAATCAGTTACCGCTAAGAGTCATTCTTTAGGAAACAAGTCATTTATTGCATCTTCATTAGGTTTCTCAAGATGTGGATTCTTGAGCCTTGAGAGGTGGTCTGCTATAAGATTTTTAGCTCCTTTCTTGTCTCTAATCTCCCAATCAAATTCCTATAGCAATAAAATCCACCTTATAAGTTAAGGTTTTGCATCCTATTTAGTAAGAAGGTAGCAAAGAGTAGAGTGATCAGTGTACACAATAACTTTAGACAATACTAAATAAGGTCTAAATTTATCAAATACAAAAACCACAGCTAGCAATTTTTTTCTGTAGTAGTGTAATTCTCTTGTGTGTCTATTAAAGTCTTACTAGAATAATTGATTGGCTAGGCGTACTTATCTCTTCACTGTCAGAGGACTACACATACTGCAAAATAACTCGCATCACACATTAGTTTAAAGGATAAATTCCAATCAGGTGCAACCATAATTGGTGTATTGATTAATTTTTCATTATATACATTAAACACCTCTAAACATTCCTAACTGAAATTAAATGACATATCTTCTTTTCTGGAAAATTAGTTAAAGGCGTTGCTATTTTAGAAAAATCTTTAATAAATCACCTATAGAACCTAACATGTCCTAAGAAACTTTTGATAGCCTTAACTGAATTAGTGGGGGTAGTTTTTTAATGGTTTCAATTTTTTCTCTATCAACCTCAATCCTTTTACTATAAATTTTGTGACCCAAAACAATACCTTTTCTAATCATGAAGTGAAATTTTTCCCGATTAAGAACAAGGTTCATTTCCTCACATCTCATTAAAACTCGTTTTAAAATTTTAAGGCAAAGATGGAAAGAATTACCGAATATGGAGAAGTCGTCCATAAATACCTTCATAATGTCTTCTATGAGTTCATCAAAGATGGCTAACATACAACGTTAAAAAGTAGTAGGGGCATTACATAATCCAAAAGGCATTCTTCGATAAGCAAATGTACCATATGGACATGTAAATGTCATTTTTTCTTAAGCCTCGAGACCTATTGAGATTTGAAAGTAACCAGAAAGTACATCACAAAGTAGTAGTACATTTGACCAAATAACCTCTCCAACATTTGATCCATGAACGGCAGAGGAAAATGGCTTTCCTTATAGCATTCTTCATCTTTTTGTAGCTAATACAAACTCTCTATCTTTGGAATTTTCTTGTTGGAATCAACTTATTTTTCTCCTTAGCCACAAAACTCATGCCTCCCTTCTTAGGAACAACTTGCACAAGACTCACCCAAGTATTATCTGATATAGGATAAATAACTCCAGCATCTAGAAGTTTAATTACCTCATCCTTGACAACTTCTTTCATGTTAGGTTTTAACCTACTTTGAGCTTGCACACGTGGCTTATGCTCATTTTCCATTAAGATCTTGTGGGTGCAAAAAGGACTGATCCCTCTAGTACCAGAAATTTTCTAGGCTATAGCTCTTTTGTGTTCCTTCAGCACTTGTAACAAGTCATCCTTCTCGTTCGACTTTAATTATTTCCAAGGAATAATCACTAGCAGTGTAAAATTACTTCCAAGGAATGGATACTCCAAATGATTTGGTAATTGCTTCAACTCCAATTTGGGAGGTTCTTTAATAGAGGGTTTTAACTTTAGTTCTTTACTTACCTCAATAGCCTTAAAATTTTTCTGCCTCAATGGAGATTCATTAGCATCCAAATCAGTTTTCATTTCACTTATCACAAAATTATCTCCATCAACCTCCTCACAGTGAACAATATACAATTCCAATGTGTCCTTATGAACAATTTCCTACAATTAATCTTGAATAGCATGATCAATAGAATCAATAAAATAATAGGAATCATCTTGCTTACTAGAAAGTTACATGGCATCATATATTTGAAAAACGATCTCATCATCACCTACCCTAAGCACAAGATTACCATTACCCACATCAATAATAGCTCTTGAAATGGCTAAAAAAGGTTGACCTAAAATTGAAGGCACCCCAATATCCTTATCCATGTCAAGTATAACAAAATCAACAAAGAATATTAATTTATCTACTTTGACAAGTACATCTTCAATAATTCCCCTAGGAGATTTAACAGATGTGTCAGCTAATTGAATACTCATCCTAATGGGTTTTGGTTCCCCAAGACCAAGTTTCTTGAACATTTTATAAGACATTAAATTAATACTAGCACCCAAATCAACTAATGCTTTTTCAATGTTTAAACTACCAATAAATTAAAGGATAGTAAAACTTCCTAGGTCTTTCAGCTTAATGGGTAGTTTGTTTTGGAGAATGGTCGAGCACTCCTCATTTAGTTCCACAGTGGATAGCTCTTCTAACTTCCTTTTATTTGTTAATAGCTCCTATAAAAAATTTGCATATTTAGGCATCTGCAAAAGAGCTTCAACAAAAGGTAAGGTAATATGTATTTGTTTGAAAAGTTCAAGAAATTTACCAAATTGTTCGTCCATGTAGTTTTTCTTCAACTTTGTCGGATATGGAATTGGTGGTTTGTATTCTTTAAGCACCGGTGTTTGAATTTTTCAATTTCTACCACCCAATCATATTTCTCATAAGTTTCTTATTTCAGCTTCTTTTTCAATTTAGATAACACTTTCCCACCCCTCAACGTAACTGCTTTTACATGCTATTTTGGGTTGGTTCAGTGTTACTAGGTAAGCTATCTTGTTGTCTCTCCGAAACCAATTTAACAAGCTGTCCAATCTGATTTTTAAGTCCCTAAATTGATGCTCGCTAATTTTTCAGAACTGTTTCAGTGTTTTTAAATTGAGTGTTGGATACTGAAATAAATTTAGCTAACATCTCCTTAAGGTTCTATTTCTTTTCTTAATAATAAGGTTGTTGAAAACCCAGAGGGGATTGTGACCTTTGATTTCCTTGACCACCCCAAGAAAAATTTGGACGATTCATCCATCCTAGATTATAACTATTGCTATAGGGATTATTTTGAGGTCTAGAGTTATTACCCATAAAATCGACTTGCTCATTATCCATGTTAGACTTGATGGGTGAATATTCTAAATTAATCATTTCCGTTATCTATCGTAACTCGGTGTAGTAGATTAAACTAGTTTTCATACTTTAGGAGCTTGAAAACAAGTATTATAATTAGGTTTTAATTATGTTTTAGAAAGTTCAATTAAATTCAATAAAATGTGCAAATGGAGTCTTTTATTGACCTTAGAGGCCAAATGAGGCCTAAGGGTGAGGTAATGAACTTTGTGAGTGTATAGAAGACCATTAGAAGGCATGCTAAACCGATACTGGTCGTTATGTCTCAACATGAAAGATTCAATGTCATAACATAAGGAGCAATATGGAGGACTTCCAAGACTAACTTCGATGTCGTGACACAACCTAAGGGTGTTGCGACATCCTAAAGTAGAGTATATTGATTTCTATGTCGCGACCCAAGTCCTGATGTGTCACGACATCGACTCTGGATGGGAATTAATATAATGTAGGGGGCATTTTGGTTTACATAATCAAAATTAAAGCTCGAGAATGTTAGCTAACCTAGGGTTAAGGATGATAGTCACCTCCAATCTATAAATAAGCTCATTTGTCACATGTTATAGACACGAATTACTTAGCTTAGAATCTTTCTTTTAATTTCAATTTACATTTTTTCTTTTCTTAGGTTTTATATTTCTTTTCAGTGTGTTCTTTGTTTTATCTTACGAGATCTGATTGATACAAATAAACTTTGTAGATTTATGCTTCTTTATAAGGCTTTTTCTTAAACTTTATACTTTCGATTCAATTATCATGTTAACGTTTTATGTTGAATCCATATTGTTTACGAAAACTATGATGAACTAATCTCTCTATTAGGGATTAGCAAGTGGAGTTATGATCTATTAAATATTTTGTAGGGTTACTCAATGAATCAGCTGTTTGGGAAAGGAAGAACTTAAACCCTAGGCTTGACAACCTAAAGAAGCCATCAAGGTTTGAAATAACCCAAAATTGACATGGCCTATCTGTAAACACCTTCACTGTAACACCTCTAGCCCGTATCTGTCGTCAGAATAGGGTGATACAGCATTACCGAAGTTTTCAAAACAAACAGACATGAATTTCAAACTTTCCAAATCATATCAATAAACACATTAAAACCAATTCAAAACATACATATTGTCCCTTAAACCTCGAGGCCTTAATTACACGATAGAAACAAGTCAAGACTAAATAAAAAACTTAGAGAATTTTTCAGAAATTCATGAAAATTTTTAACACTGCAGGGGTCCAACTGCCGTGTAGACTAAATCATAAATTTATGATTGATCGTACTTGAAAACTAGCTATTATCACGATAAAGGCAAGCGCACCTATCGAACAGTAGTATAGCTTATAGCAAGACCAGAATGTCGAACCCACAGGAACTAAAAGTACTAGTATTAACCTTCTTTTTATTATCTAGCCTAAAAATAAGGGGATTTGCTTTATCTAAATTAATCAACTAAACTAAGAATGCACAGGAAGTAAATTGGGGAAATACTTTTGGGAAAACTGATTGATTCAGACAATACCGAAGGAAAAATCCACCTAGACTTCACTTGTTATTTGACTCTAAATTAGACAATTTATTCACTTGACTCAATCCGTAGAAATCCCTAATTTATATTATTATCTCTCTCGAGATAACAATGTCTAACCCTAGGTTGATTAACTGAAATCTCTTTCTAATTAAAAACCCAAACGTTGAATTAACTCGGTCTATGAATTCCCTTATTAGGTTTGACCCTAATCCGACAGATTTCTGTCGCCCTATGTCTAGGGGTGCAAACAAATTTGCTTAATTATACTAGATCTACTCTTAGAGAGAGACTTTTGCTCCTCTGAATAAGCACATCAATACTTGAATCAATATCCTGGAATTTAAAGTAAGAATTAAGAACACATAATTAAGAACAAATTAAGTATTTATCATATAATTCAAAAAATAGTAACAAGATCCATCTTAGGTTTCATTCCCCTTAGGTATTTAGGGGATTTAGTTCATATGTGTAAAAGAAAACATCTCAGAAGAATAATAATAATAACAACACATAAAGAAACCCAAAAACCCCTTAGGTATTTAAGGGAGATCTTTAGTCTTGAAGGAGAATCCGGCTTCTAAGATGGATCAATCAACTTTCTTCGAGTAATTCCTTGCCTCCCACTCCGTGTGTCCTTTAATCCACCTCTAGGGTGTTTATATAGGCTTTAAAATGCCTCAGAACCCTCAAAAGTGCCATTTTTTCGAATAGAACTAGACTTGGGCCCGACAGGGACACGGTCGTGTGCCACACCCGTGTGAGGCAGCTTAGGCCGTGTTAAAGTCTGTTAAATAGACACGGGCGTATGGTCTACCCGTATGAGGAAGTCCAGGCCGTGCTGATTTCCCATGTTGACCCATTTTCTCCGTCTTTGGCCCGTTTCTCGCTCTTTTTACTCTCCTATGCTCGCCTAAGTATAAAACATGAAATTAAAGGATTATGAGCATCAAATTCGAAAAATCTAATGATAATTCATCCAAATGTGTGCTAAGCATGGGATAAAAATATGTATAAATTACGACTTATCAAATATCCCCACACTTAAGCGTTTGATTGTCCTCAAGCAAAATCCTCAATTCACAATTAAGAATTCATTTTTCTCAACTTATAATTCCTATCAATAATATCTCAAAATAATCCATATGTAATCATACATTGAGAATTCAACTAGAAGAACATCAAAGTTTCAAAATTTTCAAGTTGAGCATTTTATCACGAAAACATAGGTGTCTCCCCTCATCTAAGTAATCACCTTTGAAAATATCACAGAGTTTAACATCCTCACTAAAGATTCACTCAAATCACTCGAGGTGCTTTAGGACAACAAATTTAACACTCAACAGTCAATATGAAAAGTTATTACCATAGGCTTGCGTGAAAATCAAATCTCCACCACTATATATTGAGATGATACATCAATCAAAAGGTCTTTAGAGGGTTGTAACGTGGCTTTGGTTAGGGGGATGTGGTCACAAGCTGAAAGAGGAGGTTAGAATCGAGATTGAATTGAAAAATTACCTAACTAGAAAAATACTAAAACTGACAAATTACATTCCTAATTAGATGATCCTAGAATTGAGCTTTTCTTCATGGATAACATCGTTTTAATCCAAGCATTACATAATTTCGTAATATGCTAGACGACAAATCTCAACTGCAGCAACTTCATTTTTTTAAGAACAAATCAAGTAACATAGAACTTTGCTAACTATCAAAAATAAAATATAGCTAAGCAATTTATTCAAATCAAATCTCGACAAAAATAGGGATCAAATTAATTGAGGGGATTTCAACAAAAAATGGGTTATGGGTTAATATTGATGGTAAATCAATGAATGGCTTGTTAGGCTCAAGGGGGTTCACTAAGGGTTAATTATGAAGGTAGGCTTTTATGGAGTGAGTGGGTTAAACCTAAGTGCCTTTATCATCTCAACATATCAA
Source organism: Gossypium longicalyx (assembly GCA_025698465.1). Lineage (NCBI taxonomy): Eukaryota > Viridiplantae > Streptophyta > Magnoliopsida > Malvales > Malvaceae > Gossypium > Gossypium longicalyx. The sequence continues at coordinate 92,544,053 of CM047000.1, read as the reverse complement.
ATCAATGGTGTGGTCTTGACATGCATAATCGAAGCAAGTTCTAGAATAACAAATCAATATTGACGCACTCATAGCAACAATAAAAGTGAGCATGAAAGAAATAATATATGCTCTAAAGGCTCAAGATCTCACAAAAATTATGGCTTTTTGATGTTAATCCTGTGAATTTCAACTTCAAGATAATACCTAAACTTGGGGAAATAACCTAAAAAATTTTAATTCTTAAAAATCAACTTATCATGCTTGATTCTCTAATTACTTAAAGTGAAAACAATCAATGCATAAATGCCAATGTTTTATTCAAGATATATCAATAAAAATCATAAATTAATCAAAATTCATTCTAATAGTGATATGAGTGAGTCACGTGAGAATAAGACAAAATTCAGGGATTTTTCTGATAATGATATAAATAACCCCCCCCACACACTTAAGATGTACATTGTCCTCAATGTACAAAGATAGATTTACTGAAAAATATAGATATAAGATCATAAGATAGGGAGAGAAGTGAAACTTCCTGAATGTTAAATGGAACCCTTGAATTGGAGTTATGGAAAGTAATTGGCTAAGGCAAGGGTGAGATTGGAGGAAGATACTTCGGTGGTGGTAGAGGTTGTTAGTCCACAAGTGCTGTGCCAAAAGAATATTATAATTGGTGGTAGTTATGGTCATGGTCGAGCAGGGCATGGCAGTCGTAGAGGACCTTTTCTGGTGGAGTTGTAATTTCCTAAGTAGTAGTGAGCTTTGGAGCTATTTATAACTGCGATAGAATCAATAACTCTTTAAGAAATATAAAGTAGCATGATTACTCGTAAGGAAATGGCCGAAAACATTAATTGCTTAATATAAATTATAAAACTTAAAGATGAAGTAAAAATAGTATCAAAAAAAAAATAAAATAAAAAGTAATTTAAAAAAGATAAATAAAGATAAAAATAAAATAATAATAATAAATAATAATAATAATAAAAGTCTTCAAAAATCCTAATCGCCAGATGGTTCGCGAGGTGGGGGTGGCAATGAGATGTGAAGGTGCTGACAAATCTGATGTAAGGTTGCATCAAAGTGATCAAAGCACTGAAAACATTGCGGCTCAAATCGAGTGAGACGCTCAGAGATGTCAGAGAGTGAAGCAGCCGCATGAACTGGACGATGAATAGGTGGTGGCTGAGATGGTGGATCCTCGTGAGGTGGAGGGACATCATCAGTAATGTCCTCTAGGTCCTCCTGCTCGGCTGACTGGACGAGGCGGTACTGAGGAGGATCAGATCCAAGTCGTCGCTTGATCATCCTCATATGGAGAATACTCGAGATGCCCTGTGGGGACATCTGACCGATGAGATGAGAGAGGATGATTGCTCCACCGTGTTTAGGAAACTGAAGTACCGCGCCAGGCGAGTCACATAAGGGCCGATGGAAAGGACTCCCTTCCTATGCTACTCTGTCTGATGGTGAATGGCGAGGGCGATGAAATAAGCCAGGTCGAATACGTACCTATGCGCCATGCTTCATAAAAAATAGGCGTCGTTAGTGTTGACAGTGCCGGTACTCTCTCGTCGTCCTGTCAGGGTGTGAGCTAGGATGGCGTGTAAGTATCTCAGTGATGGGGCGAGAGCCGATGTCTTGGAGTGACTAGGGTCATAAGTGGCCGAATCAGGGACTAGGGCCTTCTAGTAATTTGAAGGAGAATAGTGGATGTGGCGATGGAGACTGTCGAAGTCGTCATCGTTCATGAACTCCTCCATATATAGTCCTAATACGACACTGAACTCAGGCATGCTCAACTGGCGAACTAAACCGCCGAGACGGAACTGGACCATTCCGGGATCATCAAACTCTATCGTAACGGTTTAAAAGTGAAAGGTCGAATAGGGTTCTAATGCGAGCTTGAGATATGTCAGCTCGATGATCTCGAAGAAGAGCCCCCATGGGTCAATAGTCAGGAGAGCCCAGACTGCGTTAGCGAGTTGGATCTGCTCTAGAGCGGTCCAATCAATACATCGGCCCGCACCGATGGGTCTCACACGGAGTATTTGAAAAGGTTCCACTTGGGGTCCCAAGGGAAACTGTAGGAAGGAGTGACGCATTTCGGCAGATGTGCTTGCTGATGTGGCTTCGGGTTCTTTCTATTTTTTTTAGCGGGGATGGCGATTTTCTTACCACATAGAATTGACATGGTATATTTACAAAAAGAACAGTTATCATGTCTTAATGAACGGAGAAGATAACATATGCTAACAAATCCAAAAAGGAACTAACCATGAATATAATTAAACTAACAAATTCAACTAAAAAATAATGACACTAACAAGACTCAACCAAAAGCAATCGAACTTCATAAAATAAATCAATTGACGACAGAAATTTTATGGCAAATGGCATAGTAATAGCATGACTAAATTCAACACAGAATAGATGAAAGTAGCTAATAATGGTAAGAAAAGGGTACAAAATACGTGAAATAGATCCTAAGAATGAGGATGATATGATAAGCAATTAATAAAAAAATGTAAGTAATATGGGAAAATTAATAACATCATGATAATAAGCATCAAAAGAAGGTAAAAGCAAAGAGAAAACAAATACTAGAGGACCGGTGGCCGGAGGAGCGAAGGCTCGATGGTGGAGGTTTGTAGTGTGGAGAAAGAGAGAAGAAGGAAGGAATGTGTAGGGAAAGGAGGACAAGAGAGAAGATTTTGATGCGTATGGGGGAAAAGGGAGGAGAAAGGGTGGATTTTAGGGTGATGGTCGGAGCTTAGGTGGCGACGGCGGCAGAGAGAGCGGTGGCTAGGGTTAGGGTATTGGGAAATGGGGTGATGAATAGTGGGGGAATTTATAGATATTGGGGCACACGGCCGTCGAGCACGCCCGTGTGCCCTTATTTCAGCCCGTGTGTTTCGTGGTTTTCAAATTTGGGCGCGTCTAAAATTCGGCTAAACGCCCATGTTCTTTGGTCTGTTGTTGTACACGGCCGTGTCGCACGTCCGTGTTAATTTCTCAGTTTCTACCATGGCTTATAGACACGGACGTGTTGCACGCCCATGTAGATTTGATAGGATTGCCCACAGCCATGTCACACGGTCATGGCAACGTATCGAATCCCCTATTTTGGAAAAGAAAATTCTCTATTTTCACACGGCTGTATCGCACGGCCGTGTCGCTGCCCGTGGTATGAGCACGGCCTAAGGCACTCCCGTGTGCCTGGTCGTGTGGATTTGGAAAACCTGTATTCAAGGGCTCAGCTAATGATTTAGATGTTAAAAATAAAAATTTAAAGAAATCAACACCGTTAGTGCTCGGGTTGCCTCCCGAGAAGCGCTTATTTAGAGTCTAAGCTAGACTTACCTCTCATTTGCATGATTACAGTGGATTGTGGAGTTGAGACTCCTCTTTCTCACTATCAATTCTATTATCCACATAAAGTTTAAGTCGAGTAATATTTACCTTAAAAGTGTCGTATTGAGAATGATTTACCTTGACTGTACTGTATGGGAAAACATTCAGTACCGTGAAAGGAGTCGCTCCGTTTGTGTTAAGCTCTGAAGTATCAATCGGGGGTCTTTTTCATCTATCAATACTTTATCCCCAACTTTAATTTGCTTTGTTTCATCCCTACACTCATCGTGGTGTCGCTTTAATTTCTCGTGTGGTTTTGGTTTCTCCTTGACATGTGTTCACCATTCATCTAGTTCATCGATCTGAAGCCTTCGTTCTTCGTGAGTCGCTTTGTTTTTGTGGCATGGATTAGAATGAGGGTCTATTACGTTCTTTCTAGGCGATTCCTGCAAAGAAGTTTGAGTTGCAACATTATTCAAATTAACAGAATCATTTCGATTACTAGATATTTTAGCAGAGTTATAAGCTTGGAGAGTAATCGTGTCATCCCCTACATGAAGTATTAGTTCACCTGTGCCAACATCAATGATAGTTTGAGCAGTTGCTAAAAAGGGTCTTCCTAAAATTAAAGGTACTTCACTATCCTCATCCATGTCTAGAACAACGAAGTCAACTGGGAATATAAATTTATCAATTTTAACAAGCACATCTTCAATAATACCCCTAGGAAATCTAATTGTTTTATCTGCCAATTGAATGCTCATCCTAGTTTGTTTGGGTTTCCCAAGACCTAGTTGTTTAAACATTTGGGCATGACATTAATACTTGCCCCTAAATCAGCCAAAGCATTATTAACATTTAAACTACCAATTAAATAAGGAATCGTAAAACTCCCTGGATCTTTCAACTTGTTGGGTAGCTTATTCTGTAGAATGGCTGAGCAAACTGCGTTCAACTCCACATGCAATGCCTCATCCAACTTCCGCTTGTTTGCTAAAAGCTCCTTTAAAAATTTAACTGTGTTTGGCATCTGTGGAAGAGCTTCAATAAATGGTAAGTTAATATGTAATTTCTTTAATAATTCAAGGAACTTACCAAATTGTTTGTCCGTGTAGTCTTTCCTTGCCGCACTGGGGTATGGCACACGAGGTTTATATTCTCTACTTACCAACTTTTGCTCACTGTGGTCCACCTTATCCTTACCTTTACTTACCACAATTCCTTGCCTCGGTTCTGGTTTAGGTTCAACTAACCCTTCTTCATCTCGAATACTAATTGCATTAAGCTACTCCCTTAGGTTAGTTTCAGTATTACTTAGCAAGCTACCTTGTGGTCGTTCGAAAATTAACTTAGCAAGCTGTCCTATTTGAGCTTTGAGCCCTTGAATTGACGTTTGTTGATTTTTAAGCGCTGTTTTGGTATTCTAAAAATGAGTTTCTGACACCGAGATGAATTTTGTTAGCATCTCCTCAAGGTTTGGCTTCTTTTCCTGCTAGTAGGGTGGTTGTTGAAAACCTAGGGGATGTTGTGGCCTTTGATTTCATTGACCACCCCACGAAAAGTTGGGATGGTTCCTCCAACCTGCATTATAAGTGTTACTGTATGGGTTATTTTGAGATCTAGAATTATTACTACCTGTTTATTAAACTTGTTCCTCCTCAGTGCTAGGGTTGAAGGTTGGATAATTTGTGTGTACTCCTCCTCCACTTGAATCACACCTCATCACTGGATGTACCTGAGTAGAACCATACAAACCGTCAATCTTTTTATTTAAAAGTTCTACCTGGTTAGAGAGCATAATAACCGTGTCGAGGTTGAAAACACCAGCAGCTTTCGTCGGCTTCGTTCTCATAACTTGCCACAGATAGTTATTCAGTGACATCTCTTCAATAAATTCGCAAGCCTCTTCAGGTGTTTTATTGTTCAATGTTCCACCGGTGGTTGCATCGATAAGTTGCCTCGTTGAGGGGTTCACACCATTGTAAAACGTCTGAACCTGTAGCTAGAGAGGGAACCCATGGTGAGGGCACCTTCTCAATAGGTCCTTGTATCTCTCCCATGTATCATAAAGTGTTTCTAAATCCATTTGCACAAAAGAAGAGATATCATTCCTTAATTTAGCTATTTTAGCCGGTGGGAAATATTTTAATAAAAAAATTTCAGTCATTTGTTCCCAAGTAGTGATTGACCCTCGCAGTAACGAGTTTAACCACTGTTTTTCTTTGTTCCTAAATGAAAAGTGAAATAACCGAAGGCGAATGGCATCATCAGAAACTCCATTTATCTTAAAAGTGTCGCAGAATTCCAGAAAATTTGCCAAATGAGTGTTTGGATCCTCGTCCTGCAAGCCATCAAACTGAACAAACTGTTGTATCATTTGAATTGTGTTAGGTTTCAGTTCAAAGTTGTTTGTAGCAATAGTAGGTCTAACTATACTTGATTCATCTCCTGTTAAAGTAGGTTTAGCATAATCATACATGGTACGTGGAGTAGGATTTTGATTTATTGGATCTGCAGCAACCACAAGAGGTAGCTAATTATTTTGATTTTCAGCCATCTCTTCGGTTGTGATGTGAATATCGTCCTCTTGCCCTTTCTCTATATATTGTAAGCTTCGCCTTATTTCTTTTCGGTTTCTGCAAGCTGTGTTCTCGATCTCACTATCAAAAAGTAGAGGTCCTGACGGGTTTCTTCTAGTCATAAACTATAAAAACCTGCCAGAAGTAAAAAAAAAAAAAGAAAAATTAGTAAATAAAAATTAGACTAAAAATAAAAAGAAAATTGTAATAAAAGTAAAAAATGGCTAAAGTAATAAAATTCAAGCGTTCCTAATATCTTAGTTCCCCGGCAACGGCGCCAAAAACTTGATGTACGTGATAAGTTTTAAATTTATGATTGATCATACTTGAAAACTAGCTATTATCACGATAAAGGCAAGCGCACCTATCGAACAGTAGTATAGCTTATAGTAGGACCAGAATGTCGAACCCACAAGAACCAAAAGTACTAGTATTAACCTTCTTTTTATTATCTAGCCTAAAAACAAGGGGATTTGTTTTATCTAAATCAATCAACTAAGCTAAGAATGCACAGGAAGTAAATTGGGGAAATACTTTTGGGAAAACTGATTGATTCGGACAATACCCAAGGAAAAATCCACCTGGACTTAACTTATTATTTGACTCTGAATTAGACGATTTATTCACTTGACTCCATCCGTAAAAATCCCTAATTTATATTATTATCTCTCTCGAGACTAACAACGTCTAACCCTAGGTTGATTAATTGAAATCTTTTTCTAATTAAACCCCTAGTGTTGCATTAACTCGATCTATAGATTCCCTTATTAGGTTTGACCCTAATTCGGTAGATTTATGTCGCCCTATGTCTAAGGGTGCAATCAACTCCGCTTAATTATGTTAGATCTACTCTTAGATAGAGACTTTTGCCCCTCTGAATAAGCACATCAATACTTGAATCATTATCCTGGAATATTAAAGCAAGAATAAAGAACACATAATTAAGAAAAAATCAAGTATTTATCATATAATTCAGAAAATAGTAACAAGATCCATCTTAGGTTTCATTCCCCTTAGGTATTTAGGGGATTTAGTTCATATGTGTAAAAGAAAACATCTCAGAATAATAATAATAATAACAACACATAAAGAAACCTAAAAACCCCTTAGGTATTTAAGGGAGATATTTAGTCTTGAAGGAGAATCTGGCTTCTAAGATGGATCAATCAGCTTTCTTTGAGTAATTCCTTGCCTCCCACTTTGTGTGTCCTTTAATCCTCCTCTAGGGTGTTTATATAGGCTTTAGAATGCCTCAGAACCCTCCAAAATGCCCTTTTCTGAATAGAACTAGACTTGGGCCTGACAGGGACACGGCCATGTGCCACGCCCATGTGAGGCAGCTTAGGTCGTGTTAAAGTCTGTTAAATAGACACGTGTGTGTGGCCTACTCGTGTGAGGAAGTCCAGGCCATGTTGATTTCCCATGTTGACCCATTTTCTCTGTTTTTGGCCCGTTTCTTGCTCTTTTTACTCTCTTATGCTCGCCTAAGTATAAAACATGAAATTAAAGGATTAGGATCATCAAATTCCAAAAATCTATTGATAATTCATCCAAAAATGTGCTAAGCATGGGATAAAAATATGTATAAATTACGACTTATCATGGCTAGGCCGTGTGACTCACACGGCCAAGAGAACGCCCGTGTCTCAAGTCATGTGGGCATTCGAAGTAGAGACACACGACCGTGTCTGAGCCCATTTCTGTGCCCGTGTAACTCAATGACTTGGGTCACATGACCAAGACACACGTCCGCGTGCCAGGTTGTGTACCCTTCAAATTAACCCACACGCCCATGTGCCAGGCCCTGTGCTTGGCCCTGTAACAGCCTAACTTGTAACTCGTTGAAAATTAGAGGGGACACATGACCATGTCACCTGGCCATGTGTCACACACGGCTGAGACACACACCCGTGTCTCTGTCTGTGCGGACAAAAATATGCCATTTTTACAAGCCATTTTTCTCACCCAAATTAGCATGTACCTATAACCAAAATGCACATATGCACAAGCCTTAATAAGGCATCAAAATCAAGCATAAATAAGTTATATACATATGATATAACATCTTACAACCAATATGCCCTTAGGCACCTCAAATGACAATATATAAACATGTTCAACCATGTGTTCAATTTGGCAAAAATGACTAGCTAACTTTCAACTAAACTTGCATTAATTTAAACCATTGAATTAACTTACCATAGCCTATGAAATGGTACAAAATATGCCATTCATTCACAAACATAAACAGACATATATATACATTTCATAACAAGATACCAAACCACAACAAGTTACAAGACTTATACAATATGCATATTCATCTATCACAATTCAAACATATTAAGCCAACATCGACCATAATAAGGTTAATCTTTACATACCATAAACTAAGCTCATATCAACATCAAAATGCTAAATCACAAACCAAACTAAATGGCTATTCGAACAACCAAAACATATGACCAACATTAGCCAAAATACATATACATGCCATTATAACAAAAATTAAATATCCATAAGTACCGAAAGAGCCGATAAATAGTGTGATAGATCTCCGATGACTTTCCAACCTGAACGAGCTTTCGACAACTACAAACATAGAAAAATAAACACGAAGTAAGCATGTCATGCTTAGTAAGTTTGTAACACATAAAATCTAACCTTGCCAATACAATATACAATCACAAAGCATGTATAACCCAATCCAACATGAGAATAACTAATTCAAAAACTTATATGTGTACATTCATACACTTAATTTTCACATGGTACACATTACCTATCTTTTATCAAAACTAATGTACTTTACATTGAAAGCTCTTACGAAAGCTTACACGACCTAATAATACGATGGTTGACACATCCATTCTTGTAATTCGATAACCAAAGTTATCCCTTTTCATAGTTCAATAGCTGAAACTATCCCTTTTCATAAATTGATGGACGTCACCATCCCTTTTTATTGTTTGATGGTCGTCACCATCCCTTTTCATAATTTGATAGCTGAAGCTATCCCTTTTCACAGTTCGATAGCCAAAACCATCCATTTTCCTAGTTCGATAGTCGAAGTCATCCCTTTTCGTAGTTCGATGGTCGTCACTATCCCTTTTCATTGTTGAAGGTCGGCACCATCCTTTTTCATAATCGATAGCCGAAGCTATCCCTTTTTGTATTCGATACTCAAAGCTATCCCTTTTCATTTGTCGCACCGTTGGATTTTTCCGTCAACACTCAATTTAACATTATACAATAATAGCATTCAATTCATAAAATAAAAACAAAACTTAAACGTATGAACTTACCTCGATAATAAACGTAGAAAAAAATGAAGTCAACTAATTTGAAGCTTTTTCTTTTCCTCGACCTAAAGCCGTACGTGATTTATCTTGTCTTAAATGAATAAATTTAGCTCAATTCAATAATTATTTTATTCAATTTAACTCGCATTCACATTTTAGAAAAAAACACAATTTTATCCTTAAACTTTTTATTTCTTTACAAATTAATCTTTAGGCTCATAAAATGAAATTCATGAAATTTCATCCCTACCCAAGCCTAGCCGAATATCATACAAGCTTATAGCAGCCCACACATTTCATTAATTCACAAATTACACCATGAATATTTCACATTTTTCAATTTAACCCTTAATTGACAAATTTATCAAAAATCACTTAACAAAAGTTATTTATCTAACAACAATGATTCATTTTCTTCCATCAAACATCACAAACAACTAAAATGCATTCATGGTAAAACCTTAGAAATTCAACAGTTTTGCAAATTAATCCCTAGGCTAGCTAGATTAAGCTACAACGACTTCAAAAAACATAAAAATCATTTAACACGGGACAAAAATCACTTACATGCACAAGGATGAACTTGCCGAATGCTGAAACCCTAAAATGGTGATGTTTCTCCTTAGAAAAATTGGCAAGAAGAAGAAGATGGACTAAAAATGGTTTTGTTTTTACTTATTTTGATTTTATTTATTAAATTACATATATAACCTTTAATTAAACCTTCAAAAATCACTTAAAAGATGTCCATCTTTGTCCACTATTAATGTTAATGGTCTAATTACCATTTAAGGCCACCCACATTCAAAATTCATAAGAATTTGACACTTTTTACTTACTGAACTCAAATTTTACACCTTATGCAATTTAGTCATTTTTATCAAATTAAGCATGCAAATGATAAAATTTCTTAACGAAATTTTTATACGACACTACTAACATATTGTAGACATTAAAATATTAATAAAATAATTATTTTAATGTCAGATTTATGGTCCTGAAACCACTATTCTGATTTCACTAAAAATGGGCTGTTACATTCACCCCAAGTCGATTTGGACTGTAAGGTCGTAAGATAAGTAGTCCTTGCTGACTCGTTATTCTAGTGGACATATCAGAAAATCCTGCTAGTATATTGACTAGTTGATTGAGAGAAACTCAAATCAATAGTTAATACGGATAACCAAAGTAAGCTAATCACCCATAATTAGATTTGTTCAGTTCCACTTTTAAATTTCTCGATACTTATTTATTTGTCATATTTTTATTATTATAAAAAACCCTAAAAATATCTTTTATTTATATTTGCATAATATAACCTAATTCAAATACTAATTAGATCTTTTTGTGTTTAGGTTGAAATTGATTGAGTACTAGCCTTCTTTAGGTATGATCCTCAGAGAACTAACCTACTCTGTTGTAACTATATTACAACCTGACTCGTATACTTGTGAATACCGCCTCAGTTCTATATATCGTTTGCTGCGGTATTCACACTCTAGACGTTAGTACATCCGGCAGCGGTCAAGTCGTTTGCGTCGTTGCCGGGAAGGCAACGTCACTAGTTCAATTTTAATTTTTGCACTTCAGTAAGACTAATTAGGACAATTTTAAGTTATTGATACGATTCCCAATTTATTTTGTTTAACTAATTAACATCACTAATATTTATTCATTTTCTTTTAAGAGGACCTTAGTGCACATTCTTAATGTGAACTGCCGTCATAGTGATTATAGGAGATCAGTTAATAGGAGTATGAATAATTTTGATTATACGTGCCTAGATGAAGATTTAGATTATGACGTCGATATTTATGAAGAAGGGGTTTATCAGGAATGAGAGATATAAGAGAACCAACAATTACTAATGCTTGAATTGAGTCAACTACAAGGTGAAGCCTCAACCCCTTCCCAAGAAGATAGCCAATATGAATTAAGCCAAGAATTGATCAAGGAGAAGAATGCAACAATAAGCACTTGTGAGGAAAGAGAACTTCTGGACTATCATTTATCCCGGAAAACATAAAAGAATCAAGATAAATCAAATGAAATGGCAACAAAGGAAGCTATGAAACCAATTAAGGAAATAGAGAGTGAATGGAAGAATCAGACATGCATGGAAATCATATTCCCAGCAACTTTAGCTTCTTCTGATAGGGACAGAATGCAAGAACAATATAATATGGATCTACAAATGGAGATAATGATATTTATGGCCAACCTAGTGGAAGAATCTTTGACAAATCAAAAGCTTGAAAATAAAAGTGAGGATGAACCAGAGACTCCAGCTGATAAAATGGATTTAACTATCCTTTGCACATAATTAGTCCTAAACCGAGCACCTCAAGAATTTAATGATCCAGGAATTTTCCAATGCTGGTAAGAATCAGAAAAATATATATTGATAGGACTTATGATCACATAGCAGACATCAATCAAGCTGGACAACTGATAAGCATAAACATTGAGTTGCAAAAGCCATAAAACGTTCAGTTACTACAAGAACCACTCAAGAGAATTATCTACAAACAAGTGGAAAAATTCAAAAGCTCGTAGAATCAGAATCCAAGTGATGAAGTACATAACTTTTTGCTACTCAAAACCCCAGAGAATACTCTTGTAAAGTCATTCCTGATTGCTAAGATAAACAGATACATAATGAGCAACAAGTATGAACCGCAATGCTTAACCTTCCTATAGAGTAAGGATGTTAAGCAAAAATTAATATGGTTACACAATGACATAATTCTACAAGTAATTAATAGTTATGATTTACGAAAAGAATTGTCAGTGATTAGGGCAGGTCGAAAGGGTAAGTTCAAAAGGAGAGACAACTGCAGAGGAATAGAATGCCACGATGGGTGTTGGAATAATACTGGCAGCAGTAGTTTGCAAGGAGCACCTAAGTGCATACTAACCAAGCTAATGGATGAGTTTGGAAATAAGACCTAACATTTTTACTTAACTTTATCTAACTGCACAAAATTGTATATTTTGCTAATCAATTAAATGAAATATTACAAGAAGATCAAAGACAGGGCTAACAAACACTTGAAGCACTCTAAAGATCATAAATTTGGGAAACCAGCATCAATGTCGTGAAATAGTCACTTTGTGTCACAACACCATGTCCAGTAGCAAGGAATTACAAAAATCATGTCGACGTCGCGACACCACTCTCCCGTGTCGTGACATGGAGGAAAGTTTCCCAGAATTTCAAAACTGCAGGGTGTGTCGCGACATCGAACCTAGGTGTTGCAGCATAAGTAATCTGATAGGGATGTCGCGACACGGAACCCCTGTGTCATGACATTGCTACAATTTTCTATAGTGTTGACCCGACCTGTTCATGTAACCCAATTACATAATCCTTAATTTACCCAATTTTTAAACCTAAAAACCCTTATTTTTAACTTTAAAACACCTTGAAATCACATTCTTAAACTCTTCTAAACACTAAACCCTTCTACAAACCCTCAATCTTTAAAACCCTTTTCATTCCAAACTCTAACAATATAAATTTCCATTTCTATTTCTAAATCTTCAGTTGGGTAAAGTTTCATCAAGCACTTGGAGAAGTAGTAGAAACAATCACAAGGAGGTTAAGTTTAAGTAATCCCTTTCTCATTTTACTGTTCTATTAATTTTTATTAACTTCTATTTTAATTACTTTAAAATCAAATAATAGAAAATGCCTTATAGGAAGAGCAAGAAGACTTTGATCCCTGAAATTTTGGATGTTTCGAACCCTATAAGATTCCATCATATAAATGTTAAGAAATATTTTCTCAAGTCCTAAGGGAGACCTCTTATACAAGAACATGGGTTTGAACCCTCCATGGTCCGTTGCAAAGAAATATGGGCTTTAGTTTGGTACCACCGTTGGGAGCGATTTTGTATCACTCCCAAAGAAAATACAGATATTGTAACACCCTTAACCCGTTTCCATCGGCGGTCTAGGGTTATGAAGTATTACCGTAAAAATCAGAATAGTTAACATCAAAACAGTTTAATAATGCTATTTAATATTAATTAATTAAAACTCATTACAAACCCAACAAGCATACACATTTGGGCCTTAAATAAAGCTTTCGAAGCCTTAAAAACAGTTTGGGATCAAGTCGGGACTAATTTAAAACAATTTAGAAAGTTTGAGGAAAAGTTGAAAATTTAGAAAATAGGGGCCACACGGCCGTGTGACATAGCCCAAACCATGTAGTATTTGAACAATGGGACATACAGCCATGTCCCAGATCATGTCTTAAATCGTGTAACTCACTGATTTAGGTCACACGGCCATGTCGTAGGCCGTGCACCAGGCTGTGTAACTCTCTAACTTGTGTCACACGGTCGTGTGCTAGACCGTGTAACTCACTAACTTAATACGCACGGCCGTGTCTTAGGTTTTTTGATATTTGCACTTCAAAAAAGAAGTGACACACGGCCATGTAACCAGGCCGTGTGTGTCACATGACCGTGTGACAACCCTTGTCCTAGGCTGTGTGTTCCATAAATAACCCCTAAATCAAGTCATTTTTAAAACTAAACCTTGCCCAACAATCTAATTCATTTGAGCATAACTTAAATGGGTCTAAATACATTTCAAACACACATAAACATACCAATTTAATCAAACCATTATGCCATTCAAAGGCACCTCCAATTCATGCCAAGTCAAAATTATTCTATCACAAAATTATGATGTCATATTTCAATCATATAACATAGATGGATTAGCTACCTAATGACAATAACTGTCAATCCATTCACATTTTAAAATAAACATAGAACAATTCATATAATTATCACATGCTCAAAAGAGAATAAAAGATACACACTTGTTAAACATTATAAGTTCAAACAACTATATACACAAAAACATAACTATACCATAATAGTCAATTAGCATAAACAACAACTATTATTACACAAAAGCCCTATACATGACATTTATAACCTTAGCCAAAATAACTTAAAAACTACCAAAGTGATTGTTGGATAGTGTGATAAAACTCCGACAAGCTTCCAACCGATTGAGCTTCCAACGATCTACGAAATAGAAGAAAAATAACTACGTAAGCAAATAATGCTTAGTAAGCTTGTATAAATTCAAACATAAGCTTACCCTTCTTAAACTCAATATATAAAATATGCATAACATCATTACCATGTTCATAAGCTTAATAAACTCCTATATACACCACCAAACTCACAAGTTAGTAAGTTCATACAAAATACATATAATCTCAACCATGTTGTAAGTAAATTTCCATGTACATACCTTTCGTCACATACTTATTTAGTTCCCTTCAATTCATTTGTATTCATTAAATTTATCTTTTTCATAAGATTATGAAAAATTATCCTTTTGTATACATGCCTTGCTATTAACCTTTACTTACCCGTTGAACCATCTAGAATTACATTCGATACTTGAGAATGCTCACACATAGTGTACCTTTCCATATAACCGTAACATTTCCTTTTCAATAGTGCTCACACGAGCTGCGAAATAGGCCTGTTCACATGAGCTGTGGGTTGGAATGTCAGCTACACGATGTTGCTCACACGAGTTGTGGAGAATCCGCAACAAATGCAGGACTTCAGCCATTGGTAGGACATTCAGGACTAGCACTCGAAACATGAAATCCCTAATGACATGTCATTTGTATCCTAAGAGTTCTTAAGGTCCAAATGAGACCTTTGCATATATTTGAATCATTTAATATCATTATATTGTACCATTCCATACATGCTTCATGAAATATACATTTTCTCAAATGCCAACTTAAAATATTCCAATGATACAATTTAATCCACTATATCAATTATTGAATAAACTAAAAATCAAGATTAAAATCACATAATTACTTATAATAACTCATTTAAAACATCACATGACAATGTTAATCTCTATACGAACTTACCTCAATCACCACGGTTGTTACAACTAGCTGAAAACTAATCCAAAACTTTCACCTTACCTCAATTCAAGTCCGATAAATTTTGTTCTTGAACTAAATAATAATTTAACTCAATTATTATAATTCCAACATTCTAACAAGTAAATTTATACAATTAAACCCTTCCATCACAAATTTACAAATTTACGCCAAATACTTTAACTTTTTTTATAATTTAGTCCCTAAATTCTTAACTTGCAATTTCACCATTTTTCTAACTAAAACATGCTAGCTGGTTTTACTAGGGGTCATTTACAGACCATATCTTTCATTATTTCACATTAGCCTCAAGGAATTTTACACTTTTAATAATTTAATCCTTAACCCTAAATTCATAAAAAATCACTCAACAAAACATTTTCATTTAACAACTAACTTTAATTACCTATCAATTAACTTCACAAATTCATCAATTTCATTCATAGGATATTCCTCGACCATTAAAAGTTTTTCAAATTAACCTCTGGGCTAAGTAGTTTAAGCTAAAATGAGTTCAAAAACATAAAAATCATTAAAACAATACTCAAAATCTTACCATGCATGAGCAAAACCACAACTGAAAGTTGCCTCCTTCTTAAAAATGGTGTTCAGCCAAGAAAGAAAAGAAAATTGATGAAGATGACATTTTTTTTCATCTTTGTTTTATTAATTTTAACTTATTTAATTACTAATCTAATCTTTAAAATCTATTAAAATCACACAAAAGCCTCTTCATCTCTATCCACTATCTTAATATATGTTTTAATTACAATCTAAGTCCCCTAGATTAAAATTTCATAGCCATTTAACTCTTTTACCTAATAGAATTCAACTTTGGCATCATTTACAATTTAGTCCTTTTTACCTAATTAACCATTTAAACTTTGAAATTTCTTAACAAAAAAATTTAATACTACCTTAAATTAACCCTATAAACATTAACTAAATATTAAAATAATAACTCATTTTTTAGAGTCGTGGTCTCAAAACCACTATTTTCGACATCTCTGAAATTGGGTTGTTAAAGTTATTCTTGTAGTCCATGAATTTTATGCTTACTTTAAACACCAGATAATTCGAGATGGAATTGGGGTATACGTGAATGATGTCACGGTTTGTGGGGTAGAGTTCCCTTTAACCCTAGTGCAATATGTGATTTTTATGACACCTCGTATTTTGAAAGCGATTTTCTTAATAATAATTATTTGGATAAATTTGGAAATATAAATATGGATAGTCTTATAAAATATTTAACTTAGGGTAGGGGTACCTAGCATTATAGGCCAAATACTGTGTTTCTAACAAATTTTAATCAGGCTATAATGTTCCCTATAGCAAAAATGTAGATGCAATTCATAGGTAATAGAATTGCACCTGAACTAAATGTTTCTATTGTTAATACCTTTTGAGCTATTCTTTTGTATAGTATTTTGCAGGAAAAATAAGTATGTGTAGGAAGGTGGATCATCTGTGAGATTAAACATTGTGTAAGTGGGCAAAAAGTTAGACTCTTCTTTCCTCACCTCGTAACGGAACTGTGGCAAAAGGTAGGAGTTCAGATGAGCGAGAATGAGAAATTTATGAAGCCCACAAAAAGTGTAATTGGTGATTCATTGTATATTTAATACATTGAGCTCCAAAAAAATAAATCACCAAATGGAACCTGAGAAGGAAAGAGAAGATGGACATTCTGACATCACTTAAATGGAATAAACAATCAAAAGAGAGAAGAGGAGCAAGTAGAAGTATTGAGGAGAAGCTCGATGGGATGATTAAATGGATGCAGGAAATAGGGCAAGTACTTAAGGAGTTTGCAAAACTAAATGGGTTATAAGCCCCAAATTATCCACCTGGCATGTTTGACTCAATACCGACCCATCTTGACAGAGAAAGGAATAATGAGGGAGAGAACTTCGAAGATGGAGGGGACGCGTAAGATTACCTAGGAGTAGAGGATGAGTATAAAATGGCATTTTAGCCACAGTAACCACACCAAAAGGGCCCATAACTCGAAGCCCAACCCGACAAACACATTCAATAGATAGGAGCACTCACCAAGAATATGGATCGGGTAAGGGAAAAACACCTACGAAAAGGAGGCATTCACCTTCTTTAGAGGATTTAGAGGAGAACTGAATTGAAATTTTTAATATTTTTAATAAGGATTGTATTAATTTTCCTATGGATGATTTTAATTTGTTTTTAGGAGTAGGATTATAAATTAATTTTTAGTTGTTTTGTTTGGTGTTTGGTTTTCTATGTAGGTATCCCATACAAAGGAGGCACAACAATTTGAACTATCAACAAGCAAAGTGGGAAGCACCTACAAATAACATAGGACACGACCACGATTAATCGGGAAACTACTTTCCTTATTCTTTTCTGAGCTTCACATTGAGGATAATCTATTAACTAAAGTGTAGGGGTAACATAGAAAATTTGTCTCAATTTTTATGCTTTTCTTTCAATTTTTCTTGTCATTTGTGTGCTTAAGCTTGTAAAAATACAAGTGATTGGTTAGAAGCATGTACATAGGTTGCTTATGTTTACAAATAAATTTTGCATGATCATAGGTGATTTTATTTTTTTTATTAAACTGCTAAGTTTTATACATTAAACTGTAAATAGGCATTAAGCAATCAATTGTACCAGATGATATTGAAAATACAAGGAAACGAGCTAGTATGAATGATAAATGGTCGAATTTGAGTTTATTTGGTTGATTAAACTTGTGCATATTGAGATATTTATGGGATGATCTAAGGCATTGTTCGGAACACATCCAGAGCCAAAAAGCTGACCTATATTTATTCACCCCCAATACCTATTTTAAGCCTGTAAACACTTCTTAATGAACCTTATTACAAAACCCGAACATGAAATGTTAATTTTTATTTGCCCTCTTTCTTTGGTCCCGAATTGCACGACTATAGCCGTCTAGTGATACATATTGAGGGTTAAGTAGATACATCACGGTGGATTTTGTAAAAGCATAGTGAAATATGAAAGATTAGTGTGATATAGGAACTATAGGTTAGCCTAAAGTACATAACAAAAGAAAAATTCAAAAAGAAAATCAATACGAGTAGAAAGAGTACTTGAAAAGCAAAAGCATTTGTGAGTGAGATGTGTTGAAAAAGAAAGTGACAAAGTCACAAGATTAAGGAAAACTCATTCATTAGTGCACAAAAACTCGTAGGTTCGCCGTAGTCACTCTATTATGTTGTGATTTTCTATGTGGAGAAATAAGGAAGGTGAGAGAAGGAGAAATGAGGTGGTGAGCGGGTAAAGGACACTAAGGGAGAATAATAGGAATCAATAAAATGTGTCAAACTATTTTTGTGTTTGTAACCATTTTGGTGCTTACTATTTTGAAATACATACCTATCCTAAGCCTCAAAACGTTACAAGCCGAAAAGTCTTATGTGACCTAGGTATCCTTATGCATAAATGGGCATTATACTAAGTAATCACATGAGCAACTATTTGTATTCTGCTAGGATAATCAAACTACTTGTACGATATGTTGATGGATTCCTTCATGTGAGACCTTTAGTGTTTGTATACTTTTTTAATGTACTGAACTTGGATGTCTAAGGTCAAAAGTGATAAATCAATTATTTATCATGTCAAAATTACTCGTAAAGGTCAAATGTCTAGTCATGTGCTCCAAAGTCAATACATGTATCATACTTGCTCAAGGGTCGTCTTTCCCATTTCTTTTTTTTTTTTGTGTTGTTTGAGGACAAGCAATGACTTAAGTGTGGGGAAGTTTGATTTTTTGTAATTTGGTGTATCAGATTAAACTAATTTTTGCACTTTAGGAGCTTGAAAACAAGTATTATCATTAGGTTTTAATTATGTTTTAGTAAGTTTAATTAAATTCAATAAAATGTGCAAATTGAGTCTTTTATTGACCTTAGCGGCCGAATGAGGCCTAAGGGTGAGCTAATAAACTTTGTGAGTGTACACGAGACCATCAGAAGGCATGCTAAATCAATACTGGTCGCTATGTCACAACACGAAAGATTTAACGTCGCAATATAGGGAGCAGAATGGAGGACTTCCGAGACTACCTTCGATGTTGCAACACAGCCTAAGGCTGTCATGACATACCTCTGAAGACATCCTAAAGAAGAGTATATTGATTTCTATGTCGCGACACAGGTCCTGATGTGTCGCAACATCGACTTTGGACGGGAATTAATACAAGGCAGGGTGTGTTTTGGTCCGCACAATCAAACTTAAAGCTCAAGAACATCAACTAACCTGGGGTTAAAGACGGCAGCCACCTCAAATCTATAAATAGGCTCATTTTCCATATGTTATGGACATGAATTACTTAACTTATAATCTTTCTTTTAATTTCAATTTAGTTTCTCTTTCCTTAGGTTTTAGATTTCTTTACTACTTGTTCTTTGTTTTATCTCAGGAGATCTAATTTGTGGATGCAATTAAACTTTGTGGATTTATTCTTCTTCGCAATACAAATAAGGTTTTTTTCTTAAACTTTATACTTTTGATTCAATTATCATGTTTACGCTTTATATCGAATCTATATTGTTTACGAAAATCATGAGAAACTAATCCATCTATGGGGGATTAGCGAGTAGAGGTATGATCTATTAACTGTTTTGTAAGGTTACTTAACGGATCAACTGTTTGGGAAAGGAAAAACTTAAACCCTAGGCTTGACAACCCTAGGAAGTCATCAAGGTGAGAATTAACCCAAAATTGATATGACCTATCCGTGAACACCTTCACCCCAAGTTGATCTAGATTGTGAGGTTGGAAGATAAGTAGTTCCACTTTTCAATTTATCAATAATTATTTATTTTACATATTTTTATTATTATAAAAACATATAATACCCCTAAAACCCATTTTATTTATATTTTCATAATATAATCTATTTCAAGTACTAATTAGATCTTTTGGTGTTTAGGTTAAAATTGATCTAGTACCAGCCTCCCTTGGGTATGATCCTCAAAGTACTCACTCTGTTGTAACTATATTAAAACTTGACCCGTATACTTGTGGATACCACCTCACTTCTATATATCTTTTATTGCAGTATACGCACTTTAGACGTTAATACGTCTGAAGGCAGTCACTCCACTTTAATCGCATCACATTGCGTCACCAGATTCACCTGTTTAGAAAAATTCAAACCATCAATTTTCTTACCAAGAGCTTCAACTTGATTTGCTAACATAGAAATTGCACCAATATCAAAAACTCCAACTACCTTAGCAGGTTTTACTCTTGAATTTGCCACTGATAATTATTTAGTGCCATCTCCTTAATAAACTCTTGAATTGTTTCGAGTGTTTTGTTATTTAATGTTTCGCCACCTACTGCATCAATCATCTATTTAGTCGAGGGATTCAAGCCATTGTAAAAAGTTTGAACTTGGAGCCATAAAGGTAGGTCATGGTGAGAACACCTTCTTAGCAAATCCTTAAATCTCTCCCATATATCATAAAGAGTCTCAATATCAAATTGAACAAAAGAAGAGATATCATTCCTCAACTTAGTTATTTTATCCGGTGGAAAATATTTCAATAAAAACTTCTCAATCATTTGATCGCAAGTCGTGATAGAACCCCGTGGAAGTGAATTCAACCATTGTTTTGCCTTACTCCTTAAAGAAAATGGGAACAACCATAAGCATATTGCATCATCAGTAACACCATTGATATTGAAAGTGTCACAAATCTCTAGCAAGTTAGCCAAATGAGCATTCGGATCTTCAACTTGCAACCCATCAAACTGAACATATTATCGCACCATCTGAATTATATTCTGTATGATCTCAAAATTATTTGCTGCAACTGTCGGTCTGACAATACTCGATTCAGTCCCTATAAGAGTAGGCTTAGTAATCATACATAGTTTGAGTAGCAGGACGTGCAAGAGGTTGCTGATTATTTTAATTATCATCCACCTCTACAGTAATGTTCTTTTTCTCTTGATTTTTTATTAATATCTATTGATCTTACCTTACTTCTCTAACTTCTCTCTGATTTCTGCGAGCAGTTGATCACCTCCAAATGTACTAAATCCAGAGTGTGAATACTGCAACTAAAGATATAGATTTGAGGCAGTGTTCGCAAGTATATGGGTCAGGTTGTAATATAGTTTGTTTACAACGAAACACTTGCTAAGAATTCTGAGGATCATACCCAAGGGATTGCAATTGGGGAAAACTGTTATCAAGCCAATTACGGGAAATAATTACTAATATACTCAAGTCACGAATTAGTAGTGTTAATCAAGAAGCAATATAATAATAAGACACTAAATAAATCTAACTAAACCTAAATCTACTCATACATTCCTATATTGGCTTTTTCTATTCCTTATTTTGACTATGCGAGTTTCTTTTAGCCTAGATCCAATTGTCTTACATAATTAATTATTGAAGTAGAGTTCTAATCAATCAACTAGTCGATACCATAGTAGGATCTTTGGATCTTCCACTACAATAAAGAGTCAGTAAGAACTACTTATCTTCCGACCTCACAGTCCAGACTGGTTCGAGGTTAAGGTGTTCATGGATAGGTCATACCAATTTTGGGCTAATTCGTACCTAAATGACCTTCTATGGTTGTCAGGCCTAGGATTTGTTTCATGTTCTTCCTTTCCCAAACAGCTGATTTGCTAAGAAACTCTATCATTCATGTAATTAATTAAATTATAGAATTGAAACATGCAAAATATTTAGAAAGCACAAATTGATTCTAATATTTACACAAACATTCATCTGATAATGTTAAAGAAAGAAATATAAGAAGAGACTAAGGAAAAGAGATAATCATGGATTCATCGATGAAATTGTGGTTTCAGAACAATCTCCATTTACAAAAGTCTCACTTCGGAATAGGATTTTTCGATTGCAGGAACATAAAAAAATCTAAGTAGAAATTATGAATGAAAAAAAAAACTAAGAATCAAAACCTTAAAAATTTTCTGTTTAAACTTATTACAATGGCATTTATATAGGCTAAACTTGGAATATTAAAGTACATAAATTATCCTTGAAGTCCTTAGAGTTCAATTGGGACAAATACACCTAATTTCCCACCAAAACGTAATTAAAACGTGCAGGAGTTTTTGGGTTGCACAGGGGGTTGGTTGCAACACAGACTTGCAGTGTTGCAACATCAGAGTCTGATGTCACGACAACGAAGGTCGATTTTGTGACATCAAAGGTAGTTTTGCTCTAGAACTTGTTTTTAGCTTTGTTCTTCGACGTTAAGACATTAGTATCTTGGTGTCGAGACATAGGCATCAGTTTTGGCCCAAATCAGCATCTTTAGCTCCCGACATGACCTACAAAACCATGTAACCTTATTTAGATATATAAAATGTAACAAAACTACTAGAAAGCATAAATTACTACTTTATGTATGACAACCTAAATATATACTAAAATATTTTGATTTACTATTAAACAAGCTATAATTATGTGTAAAAAGGGATGTAAATAATAGTATGATTTATGGCAGATCATCAGTCTTTTCAATTTCACTATAAAAAAATAATAGTTCCAAAGGGTTTCCTCTAGCCATAAACCAAAAGAACCTATCAAAATCAAACAAACGAAACAAATTAGAATGTAAAAATTAAATTTAAAACAAAAATAAAAATGGCTAAATTAATAGAAATAAAGTTTTCCTAATATTTTAGTCCCCGACAATAGCGCAAAAAACTTGATGTCCACGAAACCAACTAAAAATCTGACTAAGGCAAGTGCACCTATCAATTAATAGTATAGCTACAGTGACCAAATATATTGTTCCTACAAAATCTAAAAGTACTAGTAATTACTATCTTTTTTTATTATTTAACCAATAAATTTGAGTGATCGATTAAAACTAAAATGAACTAAATTAATTAACTATGAACATGCAATAAACAAATCAAGAAAATAATCGAGTAAACAACCAAGAAGCGAAACAATACCTAATAAAGAATTCACTTAGATTTCATCTGTCATCATCAATCTAAATTACGCAATTTATTCACTTAGTATCTTGATCCACAAAAATCCCTAAATAATGCTAATATCTCTCTTCAAGAATAAGAAAAAATGACTCTAGGTTTATTAATTGAAATTTCTTTCTAATTAAAACCTATATTATCGCATTAACTCGATCTATGGATTCTCTTATTAGATTTGACTCTAATTCGGTAAATTTATGTCATCCTATTTCTAGGATTGCATGCAACTCCACTCAATTATGCTAGATATACTCTTAAACAAAGTCTATTCCTCCTCTGATTTAAGCAAATCAAACATGGATCAATAATCTAGAAATATTAAACCAAGAATTAAGCACACATAATTGAGAACAAGATATAAGTCTTTATTGCGTAAAATAAAAATAAAAAGATAGAATTCATCATAGGGTTCATATCCCCTAGGTTTTTAGAAAATTAATTCATACTTGCAAATAAAAAATCTCAAAGACAATATATTTGAAAGAAATAAAGAAACTCATTATAATCTCCTAAGAAATCAACTGGGACTTTTCAATCGTGACGGAAATCTACTTTAAAATCCCCTTCAATGGTGTTTTTCAAGTTATTTTCTTAAGTATTCTATGACGGCTCACTCCTATCTTCTTATTTTTGTCATATATAGGCCTTAGAATGCCCGAAAAATCTAAAAATCACATTTTTCTGTAGATTTAGAGTGCAAATCGTGAAACTGACGAGGCCTGCCACATGGCCGTGTGGCAACCTATGTGGCTCACACGGCCGCATGTTCAAGCTATGTGGAATGGTCCAACCCGTGTGGCCCTTATACCTTGCTTCAATTTTTCAGTTTTCACTTATTTTACTCCTAAATGCTCTCCTAAGTATAAAAACATGAATTTAAAGGATTATAAGCATAAAATTCACCATGAACATTGAATAATCACCCAAAAATGAATTAAGAATGAGACTAAAACATCTTACTTTTAGCACCTATCACAATCTTTGACTAAGGGTCGTAAGAAAATGTGGTTAGAGGGACAACATTTCTAGACATATAAATTACAACCTACATAGGTTGCATTTTAGGCTTTTGCCATTAGGAACTGATTGCCATCAAAGGGAGCATGTGTGTCAACAAAAAGATGGCTTTGGTTTTTTATAAGGTAACATCCTTTATTCCTCTTGATTTAGGAAAATTAATATATGATGAGATTTTCAAACATACAAAAATGAAGAAAAAGCAACACATGTTTTCGTTCCTTACATTGATCCCTCAAATCTTGTTACAAATAAGAAAGTTCCTCTGACTAAGGATGATGTACCTAAACTGTAACGCCTCAAAATTTTTATTTTTGTTTCTGTTAAAATGTGACACAAATATCTGTCTGCTTCAGTGGTTAAGTGTTCTGGTTGTCTGTGAGAGGTCCCAAGTTCAAGCCCTACCTTTGGAAAATTTTGATAATTTTCTGATTTAAGCCTTGTTTTTGGGGAGTAAGCTTATATTTAATTATTGGTAGAATCATATCAGAATGGGTCTGTTGTCCTGGTGGTTAAGTTGAGTGTTAGTTGGTTGGAGGTCCTGTGTTTGAATCCTTGCACGAGCGTGGGTATTATTTTTGCTCGATTATCAGACAGAAGTTCGGTTAAACTAAAAGTCTGAGGAGTGGATTAGTGGGAGAAAATCAAGGGATGAGATCATATTTTATTTAGATTTTTATTTTTATTATCTTTATGTAGTTATCTTCAATTTTCTTGTTGGGTTCTGGCATTTTTCTCTTCTAATAAAACTTCTTTTTATTTTGCTTCCTTTCCGACTGTGTTGGTGGTGTTATTGTTGGATTGTGCCTGGTTCGTGAGTTTTTTATTAGTTGGTAGTGAACTTTGCCCTTCTGTGATTATTGGTTTCAGCTTTTAAGCAATGACAATTTATAGTAATCGATGAGTGCTAATTCCATTTAGGAGCAGATTTTGGAACAGGGAATTGCACCTTTTTGGTTTAGTGCACTTTTGGCGATTTCTCATCGGGGGTAAGTCGGTTCTGTTTTGATTCGAATAGTGAAATCGTTAAAGCAAGTTAATAAATCAAGGTTGGATGCTCTTTTTATAGGTTTTGGAAGGCTTGGGAGTGGTTTCACATCAAATCGATACCAAGTGTGTACCCGAAAATGCAGAAAATGGGATTCGACGAAAGCTAAAATTGAAAACTGTCGATGCCACACGAGTGACCACAGGCCGTGTACGACAACATGGCCGTGTGATCGAAGAAGGCCAGATCGTGTGCAAGATACGGCCGTGTGATGGCTGGGGCATGGCTGTGTGGGTGACACAGGCTAAATCGAACTAGGCATGTGGGCCCACACGGGTAGTCCACACGGGCATGTGGAATTTTTGCCAGGCCGTGTGATCCACACGGACTAAGGCCAATCTGGGTGTGTGGGCCCACACGGGCAAGCCACATAGGTGTGTGGGTCCATTTAGCTAAAATGTTTCCTAGGGTCACGGGTCACCCAAGTCGACTGTGAACCTACTGTAGGGTTGGCAAGTGCTATTTAGACCTTAAATCGTGTGATCTGAACATACAATATATGTATTGAGCATGTTAAATATATGCATGGTTATTGATCTATATGTATGACTGATAACTGGATATTAGCATGTAAGCATGTATTTCTGTATATCTGTATTGAGCATGTTTAGTTGCATTTGCATTGGGGTGGGATGATTGATTATCGGAGGAAGTGTACTGAAAGACTTTCATGCCTATTACCTGGCAACTCAGTTGCAATATTACTGATATGTGCCGCATTCGGTACGACTTGGTGTGTAGGGTTAGGTGAGTGTTTTAAACCCTACATGGTGTGTAGGGATGGTCGGAGATGGTGTGTAGAGGCTGGTGGGTAGGATACTGATTTTTGTTACTGTATGCATACTGTATCTGAGATGGGCTAAGACTATAATATATATCTGAAACTATATCTGAATGGGCTAAGGCTATAATTTATATCTGAAATTGTATCTGAATGGGCTAAGGCCTAAACTATATCTGAATCTGTAATGGGCTTAGGCCTAGACTGCATTTAACTGTATGTATGTCTTCTATGGGGATTACACACTGAGTTTACGTAAACTCACCCCTTCCTGTTTTATCTATACAGGTAATCCCCAGACTTAGACAGATCGGTGTGGCAGACGACTCAACGGTGACCACATGATTATTGAACTGTTTTAAATTCAGTTATGGTATTTATTTCCTATTTGTTTTCTGGGGTATTTTGATGTAATTTGGGACTTTTGGACTGTTTGCCTTCGTTTTGGATTTTAACTATTTTCATGAACTTTAGAACTGCAATGAAAACTTGGTTTTATTAAAGACAACGCTTTTTCTAAAACACGAACAATTTTCTTTAAATATCACAGTTTTAAAAACTTCTGCTACAGAATGTGTTTTTAAACGAATCACTTTAATGAGAAATAGTTTTGAAATTGACGAAAGATAAATAAAAACTAACAAAAGGAAACAGTTTTAACTTGATAAATTCGATTTCAAAATTTCATTCCATATGACATCGCCAAATTCGACCATAACGTCTAGGCCAGGTTTGAGGTGTTACATAAACCTTAGCAATTTGAGTTGAAGTATTAAAGCAAATAGATTAAAGGAAAATATGTTACATCAAGGTCTGAGACTGATGATGAAGAAGAGGAAATATCTGAATCTTGTTCATATTAGAAGCAAATGTTCCTCTAGTTCCAACTCAGGGTACAACTATTGCCGAGCAAGCAAAATTGGTTTAACCTCTTGATGCAAAGGTAGCTTACATGATAAGCAGTCGTGTAGTTAGCTTTAAAGCTGACGTCCTTGATATGTAACTTGAACTCCCTTTGAATTTTGGTCCGAAAAAGGAGGAGATATAAGTTGTAATTGTAAATGGTGAATCTAGGAGTCATTGGGAGGAGTCTTGTTTTCTGGTGATGTTTTGGTTTTATTTTATTTTATTTTTGTCTCTGAGTGTGTATGTTTGATTGGTGAGTGGCGCAATTTTGAAAGGAATTTTAGATTAATATGACTTTAAGGTTTATGGTTATTTTGTATTAGGAATTTTTTGTTAAGCGATATTATTAATATATGATAGATGTTTTTTGTTATTGTTAGGATTTTGGTTATTAAATATTTTTATTTTGTATTATCACTGTAAAGGATTGGTTGGAATACAAGCTTTCTCATATAAAAAATTATTTTTTTCATTAACAAAAACTTAACCTGAATATTATTTTCTTTTCCTAAGTTTACAATAAAATCTAGGGCACATCTCTTTAATTACGAGTAACTAAATTTATTTTCCTACCCAAAGACAGACAAAAGCTTTGTTTTATAGAATTGTGAGCTGTAAAAGTGTTTTTCAATCTTTTCTTACTCAATGATATTTGCGTATCTTTTATTTTACGAGATTGATAGAATCGCCTTTTAGTATTATTCTTAGTGTTGTTCTAAGAAATATTACTTGTTTAGTATTTAAAATTATATACAATTTATTAGGGGCAAATTACTAATAAAAGTCCCTTTTTTTTTAAATTTACCGAAATGGGCCAGGTCAGAAATTATTTACCGGAATGGGCCAGTTTTTACAAAATTCATCCACGTCAGCGCGTTGTCAGGGGAAAAAGCAGGAAAACGCTTCCTCAAGGAAGCGCTTTCCCCGTGTTTTTATTAGGGTTTTCTACAATTAGGGTTAGGGTTTTGGAAATTTTAGGTTTTTAAATTTTAGGGTTTTAAGGAAAAAAATTAAATAAATTAGGGTTTAGTGTTTGTTAATTAAATTACTTACTAATTTTTAAAAAAAATAGATTATGGTTTAGTGTTTATGGTTTTTAAGGAAAAAATCAAATAAATTAGGGTTTAGGGTTACTTGAGTAAATTAATTATAAATTAAAAAAATTAGATTAGGATTTTAGGGTTTAGGGTTTTAGGGTATTTAAGAAAAAAAATCAAATAAATTAGGGTTTGGGGTTTAGGGTAACTTAATTAAATTATTTGTTAATCTAAAAAAGCTTCTACGTGGACGCTCTTTTGCTACAGTAGTCTTTGAAAAAATAAATTTGAGAAGACGTGTCTGCGCAAATAGTGTCAAAAACGCTTCAAGCAGGATGCATTGTCAGCAAAAGTACTGAAAGAAGCTCCTACGTGGACGCTCTTTTGCTACAGTAGTATCTGAAAAAATAATTTTGAGAAGACGTGTCTGTACAAATAGTGTAAAAAATGCTTCAAGCAGGATGCATTGTCAGCAAAAGTACTGAAAGAAGCTTCCACGTGGACGCTCTTTTACTACAGTAGTCTCTGAAAATATAATTTTGAGAAGACGTGTCTGCGCAAATAGTGGTAATAACGCTTCAAGCAGGATGCATTTTCAGCAAAATTACTGGAAGAAGCTCCCACGTGGATGCTCTTTTGCTATAGTGGTCTCTGAAAAAATAATTTTGAGAAGACGTGTCTGCATAAATAGAGTCAAAAATGCTTCAAGCAGGATGCATTTTCAGCAAAAGTACTGAAAGAAGCTCCCACGTGGACGCTCTTTTGCTACAGTGGTTTCTGAAATAACTTGGGCTATAAATGAGCCAAATTTTGTTCTCAGGTTGCATAACTTACAGCAAAAAAAAAAATAGAGAGGCTAAGAAGGATAAAAATTAAAGATGAGTGAACGCATTAGTGTTGTTATTTACTATGATGGTGAGGTTCGTCACACCGAGAACGGTGTTGTTTTTTTTTTGGAGAATACAATACGACTGGTTTTTAACCAGAACATAGATTTGACAGAACTTCGTAAAAGGATTAGGCGTAAAATATTCGGAACGACGCTAATGAAAGTGTTGTCTATTAGGTATCGATTTTGTGCTTCTATTGATCCAGTAACATATGACTCGTTCGACATCAAAGGTGCTCGTAACTTGGAGGCAATGGTGCAGATTCATCTTGCTAGTGGAGCACCATATATTGAGTTATATGTACAATTTGCATCGCCAAATGATACATTTGCGGCTACTGTTCGAGAAGAATATATGACCCATGCCCGACACTCCGTTAGTGGGTTACATAACACGGAACCGCCAGTTTTTGGTAGCGGTATGGAATACACAATCCCTGCACGACACTCTGTTAGTGGATGGGACATGCACCTAGGTGGGTCGATGTTTGATGCTGGAAATACGTACTGGGAAACGACATCAACTTATAGTGCTTGGCAATCTACATCCAATTGGGGACGTTATGAAATGCCGAGAAGAAGGGATGATGTACTCTCCATGACGTCCACCGGTGAGGGGACCTCATACATCGCAGATGATGGTGGGTTAGATGATGAGTCCGATGTGGATCCACCTCGAGAGCCCGGCCGCGATGGTACAGAAGTTGGATTATTTTTTGAACCGGAGCCTATTCCAACTGAACCTGAAGATGTTGAAGGGGGTTTAGATGAAGAAGAAGATCCACGATTCAGGGCATACTCGCCTCCAGCCCACATGCATAATGTTGATCTATCTTCAGATGATGCATTGGAGTTTCCAAATCTACCACACAGAACACGTGATCATACAAGTTCGTTGTTGGATTCGAGTGAATTTGAAATTGGTAAGGAGTTTTCCAATAAGGATAGTTTTCTTGGTGCATTGAAACAACATAGCATCAATAACGGTGTTAACTACCACATGGTTAAATCTAAATCCGATAAGTTTGAGGCAAAGTGTGCAGTGTAAGACGGAAGTTGTTCATGGAAAATCTACGCCTCGTTGAGGAAAAAGACATGGTTGTGGGAGATAAAAAAGTATAAAGGTCCACATACATGTGCTGCAGGTACAGTATTTAAGGTTTTCGAATAATACTGTTATTATGTAATGTTACATTATTTAACGTACTTCGTTGACAGGTATTTCACAAGATCATTCCAAGATGGATTCAGCTATATTAGCTAGCTTAATACTACCCACGGTGAAGGCAGATCCTAGGACTTCAGTGTCAGTCTTAATTGCCAATATTCGTAACCAAATGGGGTACACGCCCTCTTACCGTAAGGCTTGGATAGCTAAGCGGAAGGCTTTGAAGAAGATGCATAGTGGGTGGGATGCTTCATATAATGAAATATGGCAGTGGTGTCAAGTGCTAGAGAGATACGTCCCAGGTTGCATAACAGACCTTCAAACAGAACCTGCATACTACAACGACCGATTGCTCCGTGGATGCCAAGTATTTAAGCATCTCTTCTGGAGCTTTAAGCAATGCCGAGACGTATTTGCATATTGTAAGCCATTGGTACAAATTGACGGTACCTTTATGTACGGTAGATATACCCATCGGCTATTGCTAGCAGTCGCACAGGATGGTAGTGGAAGAATCCTTCCAATTGCATTTGCAATAACACCGCGGGAGTCAGTTGATGACCGGGATTTCTTTCTTTCTAGTTTAAGGATGCATGTTTGCCCCCAACCTGATATATGCGTTATATCGGATCGAGGCACAAGGATACTAGCTGCAATTGAGCGACAGGGAAGCCTATGGCATCGCACACACAATCGGTATTGCCTAAGGCACATTGTTTCCAACTACTACAGGCAATATCCATCTAAAAGTGAACGACAACAAGTGGCCAACATGGGTATTTAACTTTATCTCTATTAATATAATTTCGTTTGGAATATTGAATTTATTTTAAATGGAAAAGTGGTATGTAATTTTCGCTATCAACTTATATTGGCAGGGTATGAGATAAGTAAGGACCGTTTTCATGAGATGTTGGCAGTTTTCCATTCAGTTAACGAAGAGGGCCATGACTACCTATGTAATATACCTTTCGAACAATGGACACAAGCATACGACGGCGGCTTACGATATGGTCACATGACCTCAAACTTGGTCGAATGTATAAATTCTGTTCTGAAAGGAACATGTCATTTATCGATAACATCAGTTGTACGAGAGACATATTTTCGTTTAGCGGCACTATTTTCGAAATGAGTAGCGAGTTATGCAGGCCAAATGTAGGGAGACCATGTATGGTGTGCAAAGGTATTGCAAGAAATTAACAAGGCGAAGGCACGGGCGAACACTATGCACACAGTGTGTCACGATCGAGACAACTTATGGTTTCGTGTGATAGAGTTTGACAAACCGCACCAAGGTATTACTGGCGGGCAATATCGTGTACACTTAAGAAATAGGACTTGCGATTGTGGGAGGTTTGACGCACTTCGTTATCCATGCGCTCATGTAATTGCAGCTTGTCAAAATCTTCGTCTGGATCCCATGAGCTATGCCGACGACGTGTACAAATTGGAATACATGTACAACGTGTGGAGACACATATTCCCACCGGTCCCAGATGAGCGTAAGTGGCCCTCTGTATCGCTTGCTCCGTTTAAGCTGTTACCGGATAGAGAGTTGCGGCGTAAACCAAAGGGTCAACCTTGCTCGACTAGAATACGCAACAATATGGATATCCGAGAAACAACCAATCAACAGAAGTTATGTGGATGGTGTAGGAACCCAAGCCATACAAGTAGATCATGTCCAAATTGTAATAGTTGATAGTTGTTGTAATTGTCAATATGTTGTATTATTTATATTTTATTACATGAAATAATATAAAAATATTCAAAATATTGCTTTATTTAAAATAATTTTCATTTTATTAAAAATATAAAAGTAAATTATAATTACTTTATTTAAAACAACCTTTTATATTATCACATGAAATAATATAAAAATATTCAAAATGTTGTCTTATTTAAAATAATTTCCATTTTATTAAAAATATAAAAGTAAATTACAATTACTTTATTTAAAACAACCTTTTACCTAATTACATGAAATAATATCAAAATATTCAAAATGTTGTCTTATTTGAAATAATTTCTATTTTATTAAAAATATAAAAGTAAATT
Source organism: Gossypium longicalyx (assembly GCA_025698465.1). Lineage (NCBI taxonomy): Eukaryota > Viridiplantae > Streptophyta > Magnoliopsida > Malvales > Malvaceae > Gossypium > Gossypium longicalyx. The sequence goes on along the minus strand of CM047000.1, from coordinate 92,511,977 downwards.
ACAATTACTTTATTTAAAACAACATTTTATCTAATTACATGAAATAATATAAAAATATTCAAAATGTTGCCTTATTTAAAATAATTTCCATTTTATTAAAAATATAAAAGTAAATTATAATTATTTTATTTAAAACAACCTTTTATATAATTAAATGAAATAATATAAAAATATTCAAAATGTTGCCTTATTTAAAATAATTTCCATTTTATTAAAAATATAAAAGTAAATTACAATTACTTTATTTAAAACAACCTTTTATCTAATTACATGAAATATTATAAAAAGATTCAAAATGTTTGTACAAATATATTAAAATAAAAATCAATGTCCGTGCCGGTCGAATTCAATGCCACATGGACGTTGTTGACGGTTACGCGTTGGATTCCTCCTTTGTCCAGCTTCCGGCGGGGGTTGTGCTTGCTCCGGCGAGGATTCTGGTTATGGGTGTTGGGAGGATGACCCGCCTTGATAGAATAGTGACTGTGGAGGTGTTTGCATCATTAATGGCGGAGGTGTTTGAAACCCATAAGGTGATGGGGATTGGTAAAAAGAAGAGCTCCCCGACGGCCCCTCCTACGATCCCTCGTGCGACGGCTGCCTATAGATCAGCGGTCCACTCGGAGTAATTAGAAATGGAGATGAACCGGGCCATGCATTCCAACCTGCCATAGGACTAGAAAAAGGAAACATATAAGGGCTAGGATACATAAAAGGGCTAGGATACGTACCTGGCATCATCTGAAGAGGCTGTGCTGTGGGTGTCGACGGTTGAATTGTTGGGCCCGGTGGATCGTAGTAGGTCTGTGCATCGGGCCGGGTGATTGTGTGGGCGCTGTTGATGGGCCTACGTCGTCGTCCCTTCTTCTAGGATTTAAAGGGCCACGTCGTTCCCTTTGGACACGTAATTGCCGCTGCCTCTCCTCTTCTGACGGTAAATATGGCTTGCCATGGATCCTAAACCATGGTGTAACACTCCCTACCCGTATTCATTACCGGAATAGGGTACGAAGCATTACCGGAGTTTACTGAACATTTTTAGAAAATCCTGAGTCATTTATTATTCATATTTTGAAAATAATCATAACGTCTCTCTATTGGGACCTCGAAGCCCTAAACATACAATAGAAACCAACCGGAATTAAATTGGGATCATAAAAAAAAATTTCGCAAAATCTTAAATTTTATTTTCTTCTAAGTACTTACCATTTCAATGCTCCTTATAATTAAACATGTTACCATTCAATCAATAGCTTAACACTTGTCTAAGCGTCAAACAACATCATTGTTAGTATACTTGCACATATTTCATATAAATTCAATATTGATATACTTATTTTCTCGACATGTCACACTTGAGTTTAATAATTGTCTTTACTTACATAATTTCCTTGTATCAACATATCAAAGATAATCATATATGTACATGTCATGAAACATATCATTCTCTTACCATTTCTTCATAAGTATATATCAATCGTTTCATTATATTAATATTTCATACTCCATCATTTCCATATATTTTATGTATATTTATTCCGGTAAAGTTTATATCAAACTTAACATAAATTATATTCCATGCACTTATTCTTATTTCATTTATCTATCTTCATAATTATTTCATACAACTATTTTGTACATATATTTCCATATGACCAATTCTTGTAAACATTTCACACAACCATTTCATATAACCATTTGTCATCTGATACATATTACCTGAATATCAATTGTTCAATAGATGTCATAGCGTCTCCCATCCACAGTCTTATTTATCTTTGACATGATGCCATAGTGTCTTTCAACTATGGTCTTACTCATTTTCTGTCATATTGTCATGGTATCTTTCAACCATGGTCTTATTCATTTCATATCAGGTTGCCATGGTATCTTTCAACCATAGTCTTATTTATTTCATATCAGAGAGCACACTCCCGCTGAACCTCATCCCTACTGGTGGGATTACCAATCCAGCTAAATCTCAGTAATATAAACTCATAGAGTATTGTCGGGATTACCACCCAAAGCTAAATCTCTCGCAACGACAATTACTCTAATGAGCTTGGATCCGAATTACTATCAAAGCTAAATTCAGACCTAATTCGGATTACCCATCTGGGCTAAATCCATTTTCCACATATTCTTCGGGAGGGCTATATCAGGATAGGATCACCCGTCCGGGCTAGATCATTTTTATCGTCAATTCCTTTTCAAAGATCCATCGAATTTTCCTTTCATTCAACCGGGATTTCTTCCCCTTTTTATCAATATGTCAGTATTTCATAAATTTTCATATAATGAACATTCAAATCATATTCATATCAAAAATATGCATTTCAAGCATTTAAGAATATAATTCAAGTTACATGAACTTACCTCATTACTTGTTTGTGTTTATAATTTTCTTAATTCGATATCTTTTCTTTTCCATGATCAAATCTCTTATTTGAGTCGTCCAGATCTTTATAAATAAATTTGATCATCATTTTCATTCATTTCATATTCTAATGTATTTAATTAATGCTCTAGACAAAATTACCATTTTGCCCCTAAACTTTTATTTAATGACGATTTCATCCTTAAGGTCAGGAAAATAAAATTCTTGCAATTTAATCCTTATTTCCAGTTATTATTCTCATACATATTGATAACAGCCCATGAATTCTATAAAATATCAGAATTTTTCATAATTTCAACACTTTTCAATTTAATCCCTAAAAACATGTTTTTCCCCAATCTTGTACTAAATTAATAATTTCATTCAATTTTGCAATTTAAATAATAAAATAGTTCATTTCATGCAATTTGGTCATTTCTGACATTTTTACAAAATTACCCATAAAGTTTTACTTTTATTCAATTTAGTCCCTGAGCCTAAAACATGCAAATTAGCCATGTTAGATGAATATTCATACATATTTTCCTCCTCCTCCTCTCCATTCCACATCCTTAATGTGTTTAACACACTTGTAAGTAATATTATCTATAATTTTTATTAATTACTTTTATGAATATTCAAGCTGTCCATCTGTGTCATAGTCACTAAATTATTTATATCTGGAGCTATAGAACTCAAAATTAAGATCAGCTAATTTTCCTTGAAATATCTTCTTACCATAAAATTTTCAAAATTTTTGGTTTATCCAATAAGTACAGTTTATTCTTTAAATTTACCCCTGTTCTGCTGTCTGACAGCCCTGACCCTTCTTCACTAAAAATTAATTATCTTCTCGTACAAAATTTGAATGATGTTCCCATTTATTTCTCCTAAAAATAGACTCATTCAAGATTCTAAACATATAAATTTAAGTCCATAATTATTTTTATCCAATTTTTGATGATTTTCAAAAGTCAAAACAGGGGAACCCGAAATCATTCTGACCTTGTCTCACAAAATTGATTATATCTCATGATTTACAATTCCATTGCTTACATAATTTCTTCTATAAGAAACTAGACTCAATAAGATTTAATGTAATACTTTATTCATCCTATAATTCGATTTCTAAAATTTTTGATGATTTTTCAAAGTTAGACTACTGCTGCTGTCCAAAACTGTTTTGGTATAAGATATTAATTACTATGTTATAACACCCTTATTTTCTTTTTCTACACCATTTCTCATCACTTTTTCTTATTTTCTATTCACTAACATATCAAGAACATAGGACCTTATGTAAGAAAACTCTACTATAACATTATTTCCATGCTTTGTCAATAATAACAAACTTAAAAACATATTAAAATCTTGATGTACTTACCTTTTCTTATTGACTTCAATCTTTAACTTGATTTTTCTCTCTCCTCCAGCTTCTATTTCTTGAATCCAACTTGATATTCTTGCTCCCTAGCATCTCCTTGCTATCTTTCTCTCTTGATGGCTATGAAAATTCTTTCAATTTTTAGGTGAAAATAATGAATTTTTGGAAGAAGGACTAAATTGTAAAGAAAGAAAACTTCTTTTCTTCTTCTTCTTATACGTGGGTTTGCATGGGAAAGGAAAGGTGATGATAATTCTTTATCTTTCCTTCCTTTTATACTAAATAAATAATAAAAAAATAATAATGAAATAATAATAAAATAATAAAATATCTTATTAAAATAATATATATCTAATTAAATAATCATAAAATATCATCAACATCATCATTACTTTCTAGATTTCTCTCTCTTCCAATTGACCATTTTGCCCTTTATTATCTTTTAAAATTCCATCCTTGAGTCATCATTTAATTTGGTAAAATCGCAATTTAGTCCCTCGTAGTTCTTCACCTATTCAATTTGGTCCTAATCCATCCATTTTCCTTAATTTCTAGGTCATTCCACTCTTAAAATATTTACACTATTGGTCCTTTAAATTTTTCATATTTACACTTTAACCCCTCAAATTTTAAGTATTTATTCTTGTGCAACAAAACTTTTCTCACTTTTACAATTTAGTCCTTTCTTGAATTAATATATCATAATATACTTCTCAATATTGACATAACTCAAAATTACCCTTTTTGTCACTTTATTTTCTTATTTTACTATATTACGGATAATATTTTACTGTAAAAATTTTCGGGGTATTACACATGGCATGTATTCCGGCACGCACGCCAACTTTGGAACGATGATCGGTTCCCGAGTAGGTATATAATCATATCGATCTTCCTACATTTGGATATAGTGTGACCAGAATCTTGGCCAATCCGTATGCAATTGCCGTAAGTCGATTTTGTGATGATCATCCAACACCTCAGGTGCCACAAGAATCGGTTGTCGGAATCCAAATTGCCGTAATACTCTGTCTGATTGGTGCATCTCCACAATAGCAAAGTTGACCAACGGGACCTTCACGTGCCAAGCGTTCGGATTTTGCAAGTATTCATCCGGAATTACTGCCCGAATTGCCGGATCCTCATATGGTGTCCATTGAAATTATATAAAAATGATGGAAATATTAGTTAAATAAAAAAATACTAAATACTAAATACTAAATACGAATCCACTATTTTATTATGTATGTATATATATTTTTAATACTTACTTGTGCTTCCGACCGTTGCTCTAATAGAAGCCGTATATCTTCAAGACAGGTAGGTAATCGAGCATAACTTGCCGAATGGTTCCACCTAATTAAATGAATTTTTAGCATACGATTATATTTTAAATCTACGTAATAATTGTAAAATCTAATATAAAATTTACCTCGTTATGAGTGGGAATGTATATGGGTGGTCCACTTGAGGACGTAAAAATGGAAAGCGAAACTGTGCCCATGATTGCAGTAGTGATAGGCAACCTCCGATTTTCGCTTTATTCGATTGCGTAGCCCCGCACATCTCCCAGTACAGTGTTGCCAACACGATAGACCCCCAATTAAATTCACCAGCTGCTCTAAAATCAACGAGTTTCAGCAGCCATCTCAGATGTACAAGGTTTCGTGACAAGTCCGGCATCAGATAACCTCCAATTATCTGAAGAATGTATGCTCGAACATATCAAATTTTTTCTAGTTCAGTAGAATCATCATCCGGCTCCGAAAATGTGTCTTGTAACCGGCCCATCTCGATCCAACCTCCGTTAATATTATCTGGAATAGCACCCAAAAGTTCATAGCATACCGCTCCCCAATCAGCAGAATGAACGGACCCAGTGACTGCGTCCCCGTCCACCGGCAATCCTAATTGCAAATACACGTCTTCCAAAGTGATAGTGCACTCTCCACATGGAAGATGAAATGTGTGCGTCTCGGGTCTCCACCTTTCTATCAACGCACTAATAAGTTTCGGGTCCAACTTGCACCCCCGACCTATCATCGCCACGTGCCAAAAACCCGCTTCCCGTAGGTAATCCTCTATCAACGGTGATGGAGGACCAGTCATGTTACGGATATAGCATTGCAATATCCGATCTACAGACTTTTATAAGAAATAATAAAATAAAAATTATTTAAATTTGCATAAATGACAGAAATCTTAAATAATATTTAAATATTAAATTTAACAATTACCATTTGTATTTGTTCGACGGATATGTGTTTATCATCGAAGCGATTTAATTCTCCGGCCATTGCTAACACGATCAAATTTTTTTATTTTAAAAAATAAATTTAGAAAAAATAAAATTAGAGCTTTTTTGAAAAAATTAACGAGAGTTTTGAGAGGAATTTAAGAAAAATTTGAGAGATTTGAGAGAAATTTGAGAGAATATTGAAAGATTGAAGATTGAAAGGATTTAAGTGTGAAAAAAATGAAAGGGGTGGGGGGTTTTATAGTTTTTTTTTTTGGACCGTTGAGGGGGTTACCAACGGTAAAAAAAGTAGCCGTTGCTACTGTTCAAACACGGGGAAAACGCTTCCTCAAGGAAGCGCTTTGCCTACGTGGACAAAAAGCGTGCCCTCAAGGAAGCGTTTTCTGTCCACGTAGGAAAAGCGCTTCCTTGAGGAAGCGTTTTCCTACTTTTTCCCCTGACAACGCGCTGACGTGGATGCGTTTTGTAAAAACTGGCCTATTCCGGTAAATAATTTCTGACCTGGCTCATTTCGGTAAATTTTAAAAAAAAGGGGCTTTTATTGGTAATTTGCTCATTTATTAGAGTAAATTGACAAGTAATTGTCTTTTTATTTTAATAATTACAACAAATTAACATAGATAAATTAAAAGGAAATTTGGGTTAGGGTATGAGAATGGATGATCTAATTTCAATGAATTACGCAATTGAGTTTGTTAATTAAGGTAGGGTATTTTCTTTAATCCGTAAAGGAATAATTAAAAATTAAAATAAAAATTAAAGATTCCAAATTTATGATTAGAAGTTTCTCTGTAATGAAAAGAATACAACAAAGCTATCCAATGAAACAGAGGATTAAACTAGTTTCCCAAATTCAGGGAAAAATTGGTATGCTACAATACTATGAAAATGAATATGAATAAGAAAAATACTAATAACAAAAAAATGGTAATGGAATCACCCTTGTTATTGGGCTTATGAATTTCATTGACTACGGCCTGATAACTGATGAACTCTCTTAACATATGGGCAAATCTGGCGGCGGCGGTTGGATGGTCTGCAATTCACCAACTCCATTTTCGACAAGGAAAGCCATTGCCAAACCCCAATTGATATGAACATCCAGGTGACAGTGCATGATCCACACTCCTATTAACAAAAATCAAAATGAATGGTTATTTCATAAAAGAAAAAGTAGCAGTAATTGAAATGATGAAGAAGAGTGTTTACCTGGATTATCAGCGACGAATCTAATGACTGCCCATCCATTCACAGGCACTCCAACAGTGTTCCTCATAGGTGGATCAACAAGGTTGAATTTAGAAGTATCCTTTTAGGATCGAAGTTCCCGAAACCTTGTGCAATGATATAGAAATCGTATCCATGAAGATGAATTGGATGATTCTCAGGTGTCACTATGCTTGTGTCTTGGAGCACAATTTGTACCCTTGAACCATACTTCAATTTGTACAACTTGGTTCCCGGAACCGTTGAAAGAGCGATCGGCTCACGTTTCCGGTGTAGTCAAATTTCAATGGAGGATTTGCTGGGAAATCTGTGGTGAAAACGCCTGGAATTCCTTGTTGGTGAGCTTGCAACAGAGAGAAGTTGCGGGAGCACGAATGAGATGTTGTTCATGCTCGCTGTGAAACGTGTACCATTGGGTCCTTGGCAACGACGTTTTCGGAAATTGGGTGGGCAGTTGTTGAGTCCGAGGCCGATTGTGAAGAACAGGCTTTCATCTATATCGGTTGGGACTTGGCCTTTTCTAGACTTCTAAAGCTTTGGCTGAAGGTGGTAACAGTGTTGGTGTCGTTGTAGGCTGGTAAAGAAGGCATGATTGGAGTGGGTGCATTGCATTTTTGGCAGCGCAAGAGGCAGACTTGTATTCGAGAATGGCGGTGGTGGTCGTGTTGTCAAATGGTGCGTTTTTGCGCGCTTTGGTAGGCTCGAGCTGCCATGTAATATCGAGATGGTGGCTGATCACCTCGGATAAGAACATCAGTGGTTTGGCCGGGCCTAACATGAGGACGGAAGTGGTGAAGGGTTTGGTATAGGAAGCATCAGCTCCAACAACAGTGAGCTTATGGTTGGCTACTTTGAAGAAAAGCGGCTGGTTCAAGGCGGCATTGATCACCCTGAGGAGATTCGTCTCCCGAGTCGATGGGAACTACTGTAGTCTCTGCAAAAAGAAACATTAGTTAATAACATCGGCTTTGTCACCCGAATGTGCGGTACGAATCCAATTGGTTCGGAGCAAATTACCTTTGGAGGAGCATTTGTAGAGATCACCAGGTTGAGCATTGATGGTATATGCATCAGAGACATTTGGAGCTGCCCTGTTCTTGTTGCTTCCTCACCACATCAATGGGATTTGCATCCCACCATTCACCTAATCGTAATCGTATTCATCAGCATAACATTTCATTTTGATCATCACAATCATTTGTACTCGTGAATCGAAAAGGAATCTTTACCGAGAAGAATCGGTGTTTCGCGTTTCGCTTAGGAAAGGGTAGGATTTGCCTTCTCTGGGACGGATGATGAGAGCTCCATAAACAGTGGCTCTGAGCCATGAGCTGTGAGCATGCCACCACAATGTTCCTTCTTGTCCTTGAACTGTAAATCTGTAAGTGTAACTTCCTCCCGGTCTAATCGGACACTGAGTCACGAATTCCGGTCCATCTGCCCATCCGGATCTCATTTGCCGCACACCATGCCTGTATATCAAAGTGGTTAGGGTAATTCAAACGTGCAAATGACAACTAGAAATGAATGAAAGCTGATGACATGCGTGCATGGCATGCATGCATGAACGAATTTGCAGTTATTAAATTACCAGTGGATGGTGACATTATATCGGGCTTGGTTGACAACTTGAACTTCAAGGGTGTCGCCATTCTTGATCTCCAAGGTAGGTCCAGGAAACATGCCATTAACAGTGATGGTGTTGTGAGTCTTGCACAGCCTCTTCACTTTTGTTGCTTGAATCTGTTTCATTCACCAACCAACATCAAGTTTTTTATTTAAATGTCTAATGACAACCAATGTATCAGAAAGATATATATATATGTGTATATATATATATATATATCAAAAGAAAGAAGTAAAAGAACATACAACAAATCGATGTCGTTGACCTTCAGCATTTACAGACAATGAAAGGAAAATGACAAGGAAAATGAAGGAAAACTTGTTGAAAATCCCCATTTAATCAAAGCTTAGAGAGCAAAAAGCTTTGCTTATTGGTCTGAGAAGTGATATGAGACAGAGATAGAGAAAAGGGGTTTTATAGGAAAGATTAGAGTAGTTGTTTAGAGGTTGTCAGATTAGGTTTTGATTGGGCTAAAATGGTGATCTTTACACTAGGTTCAAACCCGCAACAGAGTTGTTGCACCCACTAGCCCATTAAAACTGAATTATGTCTTCAATGCTTGCTTAACAAGGATTTTTTTTTCTCTCTTTCTAGATCAACAAATTTTCTTATAATTCCTTTTAATTTTTTTTCCAAATTAGTTAGATGATAAACTCATTCTTTGAAAATTAATCATACCCTGCTCATGTACATGTAGTCGTGATTTATACTTGAAATTAATTAGATTGAAGTAGAATTAACCAAGTCAACATTCTTTATTTTCTTGAGAACCAGCCCTTTTCATGTAGATGTGGTTTTACACACTAGCCTATTTAAATATAATTTTCAGAATTTACCAAAGTCTTCCAACGTCAGCTCATGAAAATGTAAAGGGAAGATATATGATAGACACGTGAGAGTAAGCAAAGTTTGTTGAAAGCAAATCAGTTTAGGCTAAATGCAGGCTTAAAATCTAAAAGATTTGAATGTATATTTTCAAAGAAAGGACATATTGAATAAATAAATCAGTCCACTTTTGTTAGGTGGCAATTATTATTAAAATAAAGAGATTTGATTGAGTCTAACAGCTGATTTCTTAACGACATGTCGGGTGGATACTTCAACCAGTGACTTAGAATTTTTATTATAATTGAAATTAGTTAGATTATCTTACAAACAGTTAAGAGAAGATCTATGTTACACGCATGCTGTCATGTTTGCTGAACTAGAAAAGTTCATTCCAGTTTTGTTAGCTCATGTTGTCATTCAAAATCGCATTTGTCATGTTAAAAGTCTTAAGTGTGTTGCAATACGGTATGTCAGTATCATCTGGATTTTTTCTTGGTTGTATGATCAATCTTTTATTACCAAAATTGGAACATGTTTGTAGTTTTGGATAATGCTGACTGTTGGAATTTTTTTATTTGAGGGTTTGGTAGGATATAGGTATATAATTGAGTTTATATTTGTCAAACATCGAGTTAATATAGATAATGTTTTTCAAGTTTTTTTTTTTAAACATTAATCTCATCATACGTTCTTATCATATCTGCTCTTTTTAAATAATGGGATAATACGCTCAGCAAGACTTGAACCCACGTCGCCCCCGCAGACCGACAACAATGTCGATGCCGCTAAGACTCAATCAGCATAATGCTTTGCAAGTTAGGTGTGAATTTTCGTAAATGATATCATGGCAATATTCGGTTGAAATATAAGATTAAATGCTACATTGTAAAAGAATCCCAAAGTGGGAGCTGTTTATAAAATCTTAACGTTTAATGATATTAAAATTATCTGTTTTTGGTTGAAGTTTACGTGATAAGAAAATATTAGATAAAAAAAACTCTGAAAAAAAATTTTAATATAATGTAATGCGTCAAATATTTTATTAATCCACTTCAACAACCATTTCAAACCATTCAACACCCATATCAGCTACCCTATAGGTTCGAGGCATTTAATAAAAATAAAACCATGAGACTTAAAAGATGGATGTATGTATCTCATAAAAAGAGATCAGCTAGTGTGAACTTAAGGTTCAGCATATGTTTCATAACGGAATTTCATACTCAGCTCATATGACATTGGATGTTACAATACCAACAAATTTGCAGTGAAATTTGGTTGTTTTATAATTTAGGTAACCAAATGAGATATTCCCCTCAAAGTTGTAATAAAAGCAACGTAATAGAGACTTTTGTCCGAAATTGCAATGTAGAAAACTGTCGCTGTCAATTTACTGTAAGAACAATAAAGATACTGAACCAAAATTTAAAAATGTTGATATTATTATATTTTAATTTAATTTTACCACTAAGTTGTGGTTGTTTTCTAGTGGCCTATGTTATAAATTAATGAAGATCAGGCCCTGTGCTATTGGTTATCAACTGTTTTTTCTTGGAGAAAATGTCTTGCAAAAGAAGAAAAAATGATTTCATCTTCAAGGACTAGGTTTATTAGTTTGTTCAAATTGCATGAATATTTTGGCAGCAACTCAGAAAGGCCAAAAACAAGTTTAAGCCACAACGCTTACTCTCTTCTATTACAAGTAACAGTTATAAGTAAACTACAAAAATAATAAATTTAGTGATAAAAAAATTGTCTTAGAGAAAGAGAAAGGGGTAGGATAAGGAATAGATAGGTGAACAAAACCGGAGGAACTATTAACAGAGTTGGTGAAGTTTGTTGCTGGCTTTTAAGAGCCTTAGAGAAGAAATTTAAACTACAATAACAAGGCCGTTATATGTAATCAATCAAAAAACAATTTGTCTGCTCCAAGGAACAACAAACTCCTAGTGAAAATCTCAACTACAGTCATAATTCTTAAAATGACCAAATCAATAAATCTAAGTTTTAATCTACCTTATTAAAATAAACACCACACCACCCAAGTTTCTTTCTTTTTCCCTCCATGTAATACAAGTTTTAAGAACCAAAAGATTTCGAGAATCTCTTACTTTCAGATTTCATTTTCTTTTGAAGAAAAAAAATTGGAAGCAAATGTACAATGGAATAAAAAGTTAGGATTAAGATTACCAAGATTAAGTAATGTGGGTATTCGGTATTTCTTGTTCTTTCTTGAAAAAAATAATTGCAAAGAATTTCACTTTAAAATTTTGGGTATTCGGTATTCAATTGTATTTCTTGAAGCTTTTTTAGTGCTTTTCATCAACCAAGAAAAAAAATCACTTTAAAATTTCTGGGCGTGTAAAGTGGCAAGGGTGACGCCACTAAGCTCCTAAAAATGTGGCGTGTGGAGCATAGAGGGGGAAGACCTGGGATCGATTCCCTATGTTGGCAAAAAGGATGCTAATTTTTATGTTTTGAGCATGTAAGAGTTGTAGCTGAATGGAACTCTTTGGGGGAGAGTTTGAATCAGTTAAATGCATGGATTAAGGAGGGATAAGGGGAGAGATTTTAGGGAATTGATATGAAGATAGAGTTGGCTGAATAAAGGAGATTGGAGGGGGAATTTTTGTACAGAGAGGTTTAGTAAGGGATTTTCGGCACATAGGTATTTTTGTGCCGCTTTCTCCTAGAGGATTAGTCTCTCTCTCTCTTTTTCTTTTGCAATGAATCTACCATCTCTTCTTCCATCTTTTATTCCTTCTCCTTCATTCAAACCAGCCCACTATTTCCCTTTATTCACCATTATTTCTTTCCTTAATCTCTACTTCTGCCGAAATACCGCAAAAAAAAAAAGCCGAAATCAGTGAGGATAGGGTGGTGTGAATCTTTGTGACCAGCAATCTTTTCTTTCCTTTTCAATTGTTGGCGTTCAATTCCTTTACCTTTTAGGCGTACAGATTCTAGAGAAGAAAGACTGTGGTAAGCGCTCAAACTCTAAACAATTCCTAGAGTAACTTTTGGCCAAAAGCCGAAACCCCATAATTTAGGGAGATGGCCGAATATGGGTATAGGCCTTATGGGGTCTTCTTTTAATATTTTTGTGGTTTATTTAGTGAAGGAGCAGCAAGGAGTAGTGTCGACTTGAAATAGCTTGGATCACTGGAGTGGCTAGGCCTAGTCATCAATCGCGGCAAGGTAAAATTCCTAACGCCATTATGGATGGTGGCCGAATGTGTAAGTATTAATATTAGATGATTTCTGGTTTAGTTCAATTATGGGAAGCTGATTATTAATGATGGATTATAGGAGAAATCGTGTAGGAGATCTCTTCAAGGAATATCGCCAAACAGGTGTGTAACGAACCCTTTTTCATAGCTTAAAGCGATAAATGCCGAAAAGCCGAAATGCCGAAATTCTGGCATTTCGAGAACTTGTGAGCAAGCGAACGCTCACTAGTTAGTTAAAATCCATGAGATGATGATTGAGAACAATGGAAACGGTAAGAATGAGATTTACGGCATTCTTGGTAAGTTGGGCCTCGAGGGGCTAAAATCGGGCCCAATGGGCTTAGGGCCCATTTGGGAAAAATTGGTAGAAATTGAAAACTTGTTAAATTGCACGTTAAGACTGGTAATACCAATATGGAAAAGCAGGCTAAATGGGCCTAGAGGACAAATCGGCTATGTGGGGCCCATTAGGGTTTTTAGCCCAATAACTCGGTTTCGTTAAAAATGGGCCGATTCGCGGTTAAAACAAACAAATAGTTAGTAATCGATAATGAAAATGGAAAATTCCTAATATTTGGTAAGATTACTAAATTACCCTTATAATATGAAAATGACTGCTTTTGCCCCTAGGTAAAAATGACCATTATACCCCTAGGGTTTAATTATGAACTTGTTACATAGGATTTTGATGTACATGATATGTATGATATGCACATGAGATGTATGATATGCACATGATATGTATGATATGCACATGATATATATATATGATTTGCACATGATGAATTCATAAATACATGGGGTTGGGTTTTTATATGGATGGAGGAAGTGCAAAAAGGCTTATGCCCAGATTAATAAAGGGCTTATGCCCCGATTTTGATAATGGGCTTATGCCCCGCCATCGAAAAGGGCTTATGCCCTGATTATTAAAAAGAGGCAAGGCCTCCAGGTTATATGATAAAGCGACTATCTTCGCCAGTGGAGAGTTTTGGTTGGGTGGGTTGAGTTATTCCCACATGGAGAGCTTGGTTGGTACGGGTGGAGAGTAGCGGATGGTGGGTCGAGTAGTCTCCCAAATGGGCTTGCATTCATTCTTTCATTGACATTACATGTGATATTGAAATGGGCCTATGGGCCATACCACATGTTTCTGATGAAGGCTTCGCCCGAATATGAAATATGTGAAGGCTTCGCTGAAATAATATGAAATATGAAAAGGCTACGCCAAAGTATATGTTGAGCTTGGACTTGGGCTAAGGCCCAACAGGTGATATTGTTTTGGGCTCTGAAAGGGGCTTGTTGTACATCGAGTTTCCAAACTCACCCCTTTTTCCTTAACCTGCAGGAGAGCCATGATGAGGGGACTTGGAGCCGAGGGGGATTGAGTGGCCACGGTGATTGCCCTTGGGTTTTTTTTTAATTAAGCATTTGGTTTCCTTTAAGATTTCTTTATTTATTTACTTATTATTTATTTTTGGGTTGTAATAAGGCCATTTTAACTTTCCTTTTATTTTATTTTCGGGATTATTTTTTTATTAACTTTAAACTGATTGATAATTAATGGGCTAGGCTTAGGACGCGTTTTCAAAATGGAACTCGTTTTTAAGATAACACAATGACACGATTATTCAACTTTAAAGAATATTCACTTAAATAAACTTCAACTCGTTATAACTAAGTGTGGCAATGGCAGTGGGCATGTCTAGGATTGGATCCAATCGAAGAGCTTGGTACTTAAGCAGCCTTCATGGCTCACCTCCTCTGTTTCGGATACCTACCTGGTGCCCAGCTTCCATTCACTTGTTAATTTATTAAAAGTCAATTTTTTTTTAAACACTAAAATGAAACATGAATTTTCAAACTCTTATGTGGCATGTCAGATTCGGCCATAACGTCTGGGCCGGGTTTGGGGTGTTACAATTCGAGTCACTTAATTCTAACAAAATGTACAATGGAATAAAAAGTAAGGGATTAAGATTACCAAGATTAAGTAATGTAGGTATTCGGTATTTGTTGTTCTTTCTTAAAAAAAATAATTGTAGAGAATTTCACTTTAAAATTTTGGGTATTCGGTATTCAATTGTATTTCTTGAAGCTTTTTTAGTGCTTTTCATCAACCAAGAAAAAAATTCACTTTAAAATTTCTAGGAGTCATCTGCTCTGATGCCCAAGACAATGCATCGCCCCAATTGGACTTAATACACGGAATATTAGTCTTTCAATCAGTTTGCTAATTTTTTATTAGACTAAGGACATGTTTAGGTCTGTCTACTAATACAAGTTGTTTTTTCATATTACGATCTGGCCACGTAATTCCGCTTAGTATTAGTTAAACATTAAACAACCAGTGAGTCAATATTTGCTTCTATTTTCCTTCGCTAGCAAAAACCACATGAAGACAATTATACAAAGTATATTTATGTAATCTATGATTTGTTTTATCAACCAATGTGTTCGAAAAAATTATAATTTTACAAATGAATATACTACTTTTAGGGTACTAGCTCCAACATAAATGACTCAGGCACTTTTGGAAGGCATCCAAATGCAAAAGCCTGATGCCATTTTGGTGAACGATATTTTCAAATTCAAAAATTTATTGTGAAAGTATCTTTTTGTTGATTCAAGTTTTTCTCTCCAAATTGTAGAAAGGAAAAAAAGATTTCTAATAGTGGCAACGGTCGTGCAAACACATTAAATGGAGGATTGGAAATCGATTTGATTTATTTTTCCAAAAAGTCTTTAAAGAGGCTGTACAATGATCTTAAGTAATTCAATTTCTTCCTTAAGCTACTATTTCTGAAGCTATTATTCTCTATTTAGCATTTATCTTTGTTTGTCTTCTATCATTCACAATGGCAAGAACAAACATTACTTCTTAATAAGAACACAAAAAGGTTCAAAAAAGACCTTGAACCAGAGACTTGTGTAGAAGAAGGCTTAATAGAGAAGGTAGTGCCCATTACTATTATCCCTTCAGAGGCTCAAGGGAGGAAATCAAAGTAGAAGGAGGAAGGGGGAGATACCTTTGCTTAGAATGCCATAGCAAAGATCGATGAATTGCTAACTAATCCACCTATTCTAGAGCATCAACTAATACTAAAATGGAAGAATGATACATTAATTGGTGTGATGATTTCACGAGGTGATGTTGATCTTGTTCTTGATGAAACTCTTGTGAATATTGTGTTAAATTTTTATGTTGATATCTCTATTAGTCCTAATGATAATTATGAGTTTGCAACTGACATTATAGAGCCTAGGGCTCATGATAATGAGAATGTACCTCTTATTTCTATTCTAAAAGAAATTCTTGATGATGTAGTGGTCATGAAAGTG
This sequence comes from Gossypium longicalyx, assembly GCA_025698465.1. Lineage (NCBI taxonomy): Eukaryota > Viridiplantae > Streptophyta > Magnoliopsida > Malvales > Malvaceae > Gossypium > Gossypium longicalyx. Next base: position 92,495,708 of record CM047000.1, on the reverse strand, counting down.
AGAAAATCAATGGCAACTTCCTCTGCCCCTTTGAGGAAAAGGACCATATACGTGGCTAATCAAGAGTTGGGATCCATGGTTAAGCTAAAGAGAAAGGAGAAATGAAAGGCTCTTGTTACCCCTCAACCATCCCAGAAAAGAAAGAATGAATATGAGAGTTTGAGTGAGGAGGATTCTAACTGTTTAATGAGTCATACAACATTTCTGAGGAAAATTTTCCTCTAAAAGAAATCATATCAACAAAGCTAAGTCTAAGAAACCTATGATAACAAAGTCTGCAATCCAAAGAAATAAGAAGTTGAGAAAGAGTGGTATACCAGCAATACTTGTTGATGTAGTGGAAAAGGAAAAAGTAGAGGACGAAGTGCTTTTGGCCAAGAAGGATCAAGTATTTTTAACACTTAATTACCTAAATAGATACATGGCCTTGAGGAAAAAGGGCTTTATTAAAGAGCAAAACATCAAGGATGCTAGGTTTGTTGAATGAGGAATTGACACCTTTTTAACAAATAGTGGTTTAATGGGTACTGTGGCATTTTTCAAGCCATATGTGAGGGAGCTGGTGTTGGAATTCTATGCTAATTTGTTGTCCTCAATCATTGATTCAAGAAGCAAATTGTTCCAAAAGGTATATGTAAAATGCCATTGGTATGAATTCAACCGTGGGTTGATTCAGAGGGTGCTTAAATGTTTCAACAGAAACTTCATTGAATTGAATGAATCCTTAGATGCCACTATTGCTGCCATTACCAACAACATCTACTGATCTTGGCCCAAAAAAAGAGCATTTGAGCTTTTCCACTATTCACTATATATGTGGTCCTGTTTTCCATTGCAAGTAATTGAGTCCTAAACACACAGAGGGATTCAGTGATTCCAAAGGTTGTTGTACTTATAAAAAAATAATATTGATGATTGGGTTTAATGTGGTTTAGTTGGTTTTTTTTAGGTGGTAAGTCATGGTAAAAAGGTATATACTAGAAACCTCTTACCGTTTTCATCTTTGTTTTAGTTCTTTGCTTTAATAAGTGAATTAGTGCATTTTATGTTACTTTTGAGACCCGAATTGGTCAAATGCATCATAGGGATCCTAATGGTTGATTGAGTGTTGTAGGGAGTCATCAGAAGCCCAAACATGAGCAAAAATATCACCTAGAAGAGGGTATCATGACATCAAAGCGTGGAACTCGTGATACCCCTGACAGTGCTAAATTGAAGAAGATCAAGGCACTTCACAGTGATATCGCAATATCCAAGCATGTGTATTGACCTGCTACCAAAGGTAGTGGTAGTTTTGGTACATTTCGACACTTAATGAGCTTATTTTCTAGGCATTTTAATATATTTTATTACATTTTTGCATTTCTTAGTTTAGATTTAATTATTAGCAAAATGAGTTTTTTCACATGGCCATGGACATGCCTGTGTGTCCAGGCTGTGTGTGTTTTCCTTCGCTTCTCCCACGCCCATGTGAAATCCTACACGCCCGTGTGGCCAGACCGTGTGCTCCACACACCTGTGTGGCCAGGCCGTGTAACTCACTGACTTTGAAAAAAAATTAACTCCAGCTTTAACACGGCCTCGGACACACCCGTGTGTCCAGGCCGTGTGTATTTTCCTTCACTTCTCCCATGCCCATGTGAGATCCCACACGCTCGTGTGACCAGTCCGAGTGCTCCACACTCCTGTGTAGCCAGGCCATGTGGGTCAAAAACACACTTTTTTTTTGGATTTTGAAAAATAATTAATTTTAAAAAAAAATCATGAAATAATGTTAAGAAAATTAGCAGTGTTAACACTAGGGTTGCCTTCCGAGAAACGCTTATTTAAAGTCTAAGCTCGACTTATCTCATATTCGCACTATTACGGTGGCTCACAGAGTCGAAACTTCTCTTTCTCACTGTCAATTCTATTATCAACATAAGGTTTTAGCTGAGTAGTATTTTCCTTAAAAGTGTCAAATTTAGAATTATTTACCTCGACTGTACCGTATGGGAAAATATTCAGTACCGTAAAAGGAGTTACTCCGTTTGTATTATGCTCTGAAGTGGCGATTCGAGGGTCTGTTTTATCCAACAATACCTGATCGCCAATCTTAAATTGGTTCGACTCATCCTTAAGCTCGTGACGAAGTCACTTTGGCTCATCGTGTATTCTAGGTTTCTCCTTGACGTGTGTCTGCCATTCATCTAGTTCATTGATTTGTAATCTTCTTTCTTCATGATTTGTTCTGTTTTTGTTATGTAAACTGGACCGCAGCTCTGTTACGTTTTTCTGAGATGTTTCCTGTAAAGAATGTTGAACCACAAGGTTATTAACATTGACAGAGCTCGTAATATCATCTCGATCACTAGATATCCTAACAAAATCACGAGCTTGGAGTTTAATCGTGTTATCACCTACACGAAGTATTAACTCACCTGTACCAACATCTATGATAGTTCTAGCAGTTGCTAAAAAGGGCCGTCCTAAAATCAATGGAACGTCACTATCCTTATCTATATCTAGAATAACAAAATCAACTGGGAAAATGAATTTATCAATTTTGATGAGTACATCTTCAACAATACCCCTAGGAAATCTAATTGTTCTATCTGCCAATTGAATGTTCATCCTAGTTTGTTTGGGTCTCCCAAGGCCTTGTTGCTTAAACATTTTGTAGGCCATGACATTAATACTAGCCCCTAAATCAGCCAAAGCATTATTAACACTTAAACTACCAATTAAACAAGGAATAGTAAAACTCCCTGGATCATTCAATTTGTTGGGTAGTTTATTCTGCAAAATGGTTGAGCACACTACATTTAGCTCCACGTGCAACGAATCATCTAACTTCCGCTTATTTGCTAAAAGCTTCTTTAAAAATTTAACGAAATTTGGCATTTGCAAAAGAGCTTCAATAAACGGTAAGTTAATATACAATTTTTTCAACAGTTTAAGGAATTTACCGAATTGTTCGTTTGTGTGGTCTTTCATTGTCGCATTTGGATATGGCACATGAGGTTTATATTCCTTAATGACTGATTTTTGCTCGTTGTGGCTTACCTCAACCTTACCTTTACCTACCACATCTTCTTGTCTCGGTTTTGGTTTATCTTCAACTAATCCTTCTTCATCTCGAACAGTAATCACATGAAGTTGCTCCCTTGGGTTAGTTTCTGTATTACTCGGTAAGCTACCTTGTAGTCATTCTGAAATCATCTTAGCAAGTTGAAAATTTTGATTTTCGAGCCCTTGAATTGATGCTTGCTGATTTTTTAGTGCGGTTTAGGTGTTTTGGAAGCGAGTTTCTGACACTAAGATGAATTTCGTTAGCATCTCCTCAAGGTTCAGCTTTTTTTTCTACTGGTAAGGTGGTTGTTGGAAACCTAGAGGGGGTTGCGGTTTTTGATGTCCTTGACCACCCGACGAGAAATTGGGGTGGTTCCTCCAACCTACATTATAAGTGTTACTATATGGATTATTCTAAGGTCTAGAATTATTACCCATATAGTGGATCTGTTCGTTCTCTGTGCTAGGGTTGTAGGATGGATATTCTATGTTGTTCATTCCTCCTCCATTTGCATCACACTGTATTACTGGATGTACCAGCATAGAAACACATAAACCATCAATCTTTTTATTTAAAAGCTCTACCTGGTTTGATAACATGGTAACCGCGTCGAGGTTGAAAACACCGACTGTTTTATTAGGCTTTGTCCTCATGAGTTGCCACTGATAGTTATTCAGTGACATCTCCTCTATGAACTCATAAGCCTCCTCAGGTATTTTATTATTTATAGTACCACCAGCGGCTGCATCGATCATCTGCCTAGTTAAGGGGTTCAAACCATTATGAAAAGTCTGAATCTGTAACCAAAGAGGTAACCCATGGTGAGGGCACCTTCTCAATAAGTCCCTATACCTCTCCCATGCATCATATAAAGTATCTAAATCCATTTGCACGAAGGATGAGATATTGTTCCTCAACATAGCTGTCTTAGCTGGTGGGAAGTATTTCAATAAAAACTTCTCAGTCATTTGATCCCAAGTAGTGATGGAACCTCGTGGTAGGGAGTTCAACCACTGCTTAGCTTTATTACTCAACAAGAAAGGGAATAATCATAGGCAAATGGCGTCGTCAGAAACGCCATTTATCTTGAAAGTATCACAGAACTTTAAGAAATTGGCCAAATGAGCATTTGGGTCTTCATCCTGCAAACCATCAAACTGAACAAACTATTGAATCATTTGAATAGTGTTAGGTTTCAGTTCAAAATTATTTGCAGCAATAGCACGTCTAACAATACTCGATTCGGCCCCAGTGAGAGTGGGCTTAGCATAATCGTACATAGTACAAGGAGCAAGATTTTAATTTACAGGATTAACGGCAACTACAGGAGGTAGCGGATTATTCTAATTTTCAGCCATCTCCTCGGTAATATTAGTATCGTCCTCTTGCCCTTCCTCTATATACTGTAGACTCCACATTATTTCCCTACGATTTCTGCGATCTATGCTTTCAATTTCGCTGTCAAAAAGCAATGGTCCCAACAGATTTCTTCTAGTTATGCAGAAACAAATAAAAGAAAAGTTAGTAAATTAAAATAAAAGAAAAGTTAGTAAATTAAAATAAAAACAAAAATAAATTGCAATAAAAATAAAAAAATGGATAAAGTAATAAATATCAAGTGTTCCTAATATTTTAGTCCCCGGCAACGACGCCAAAAACTTGATGATCATTTTATGATTCACTAAACTAGACTACAATCACGACTAAGACAAGCGCACTTATCGAATGGTAGCATAGTTATGGTGAGTCTAGAATATCGTATCCATAAGGACTAAAAGTACTAGTATTAACTATCTTTCTATTATTTAGCCTAAAATATAAGGATTTGTTTTAATCTAAAATTAACTTAACTAATTAACTACTGAACGTGATAGAGAGTGAATTGAGAAAAATACTTGAAGAAAACCTATAAAGAGGACAATACCTAGGAAAGAATCCACCTAGACTTCACTTATTATTCTGACTCTGAATAAATGATTTATTCACTTGTCTTGATCCGTAGAAATCCCTAAATTATGTTAATATCTCTTTCGAGACTAAAACCAACTGACTCTAGGTTGATTAATTGAAATCTCTTTCTAATTAAAACCCCTATTGTCGCATTAACTCGATCTATGGATTCCCTTATTAGATTTGACTCTAATCTGGCAGATTTATGTCGTCCTATTTTTAGAATTGCAATCAACTCTGCTTAATTATGTTAGATCTACTCTTAAACAGGGACTTTTGCTCCACTGAATAGGCACATCAAACTTGAATTAATATCCTGAAAATATTAAGGCAAGAATTAACAACACATAATTAAGAACAAGAACCAGTATTTATCGTGTAATTCAGATAATTAAATAATAAGATCCATCGTAGGTTTCATCCTCCCCAGGTATTTAGGGAGTTTAGTTCATAATATAAAAGGAAAACATCTCAAATTTAGAAAAACAACAAGACATAAAAAAAACCCAAATAAACTTCGAGAGAAATTTAAATAGAGATCTTCAATCTTGAGGTGGATCTACTTCTGAGACGATTCTAACGGCTTCCTTCGAGTAATTTCTGCTTTCTGCTTTGTGTCCCCCTTTTAGGTCTTCTTTTAGTGTGTTTATATAGACTTTAGAATGCTTAGAAACCCTAAAAATTGGCTTTTTCCACGTGTTTGGGAAACAGGGAGCGATATCGACACGGGCTTGCACATGGGTGTGTGGCCTGCCCGTGTGGATCACATGGGCGTGTAGCCAGCCCGTGTAGATCACATGGGCATGTGGCCAGCCCGTGTGGATCCTAAAAACTCTAATTTTGGCCCTTTTTTCGCTTCTTTTTCTCCTAAATGCTCTCATAAGTATAGAAACATGAATTTAAGGGATTAGGAGAATCAAATTCACTAATTTTCATCATAAATCATCCAAAAATATGCCAAGCATGGAATTAAAATATGTTACATTTATGGTTTATCAAGAAGCAAAAGAGATTGCACACGACCTGGACACATGGGCGTGTCCAAGGCCATGTGAAGATGGGGTTTATATTTTTCAAACGCACACGGGTTGAAAATACCTCACACGGGCATGTGACATGGCTGTGTGGTCCAACACTGGCCTTTACACGACCATGTCCCCCTTTTTAATCCCCAAACCCTAAATTTTTATTTTTTACTTTCATCTTCCCCAAATTTTCAAGCACCAAAACCCTAGTTGCCGCTCACCTTTCCAGCCATCGTTCCCTTTTCTTTCCTTCGCCGCCGTCCTTCCACCCTTTGAGCCATGCACGAGCCACCTCTTTCTTCTCTTTCTTTTCCTCATCTCCTCAACCCTGACCCACCAACCTTCCCCCATCACAACGATGCACACTGCTCGCCCCGAACCAGCACTGCTCCGCCGTCATCATCTCCTCGCCAACCGCCACCATCATCTCACCGTTAGTCACCCATTGTTTGCTCATTCTTTTTTTCTTTTTCTTTTCTTTTCTTTTTATTTATTTGATTATTTGTTTATCATTTATTTTTATTTTATTCCTCTATTCTTATTATTATTCTTATTATTAGTTATTTGTTTTTATTTTGCTTTAATTTTAGTTTTCTTTTAAGTTTTATTTATTATTTTGTTGAATTTTGTTCTATTGACTTCCTCATTATTTTTCTTATTCCATTTGGTCTTGTTCTATTTATGCATATTATTTTTAGTCTAGCAAAGTTTTGTTTTAGTAGTTATTTTTAGTTTAGTTTGATTTTTACAGGCCTCTTTTTATTTTTAGTACCATTATACTTGCCTGGTTACAACTACGTTCTATATCTTTTGGTATTTCTAAAATCTAATTCTTGTTTATAGTCTATTCACTATTGATTTCTTTAATTCGTTTACTTATTAATATTACCTTCGATTATAGCATAGGATATTGGCTTGCTTCTATTATACTTTGTACATATATCTGCTTCATTTTGTTTTAATACTTGATTGTTTGATTTTCTTGAAGTTTCATCATGACAAACACTTGTATCAAGTCCAAAGTCACCGTCCCCACTTCGAAAAAGCGAAAGACCCCTAGCACAACCTCCTCTTCAAGCGCTTCCGCCGAGGCTTGCCACCCTTATCTTCGAGTTTCAATGGGTCCCCAAGAGGAATTATTTCAACTACTTCAATTGCGACCACTCGGCTTAGGCCGATGTATTGATTGGGCTACTTTGGAGTAGGTCCACCTAGCTGATCTTGTTCGAGCCTTTATTACCACAGCCTCATGGGACCAATTTTTCTCTATCATCGAGCCTACCTACATGGAGCTGACTTTGGAGTTTTGCTCGACCTTTTTATCTCCAGCATGCGATGACGACTCATGACGAGCCAGGCACTATCACTTTAGCCTTCCGCCATCAGACTGATCACCACAGGAAGGGTCCCATCTGTTTAGCCCTTATGTGACTCGACTTGCTCGACACTTCGATGTCCTCAACACACCGAGGTAGTCCTCTACACTTACACTCGTTGGCTAGATGTCCCCACAGGGAATCTTGAGCATGATCCATATGAGGATGATCGAGCGGCGTCATGGAATAGATCCTCCTCAGTACCGATTACTTCATTCTGACTCTCAGAATGAACCTGAAGACTTCACTGATGATGTCCCCTTCCATCACGAGGATCCATCTCATCCTCCACCTTTGAGTCACCATCATATTTCTTCTGTTGCTACTTTAGCGGACCTCTCCGAGCGATTTACCCATTTCGAACAGCATTGCTTTCAGAGGTGCGACAGTATTGATGCGACATTGTAGCAAATCTATAAACATCTCCATATCTCCTCCTCAGCGCCACCGACTCACAACACCGACATGTCTGATGATGAGGACCATTGAGTCCATTTGTTTTATTTTAATTTTAATTTTATGTTTATTGTTATTTTCTTAGACTTATTTCATTTTTTTATATTTTAATCTATATCTTTATTTTTATGGTTGTTTCTAATTGAGTTTTAATCCTTTAATCTTCTTCACTATTTGTGTTTATTTTCTTATTAGTTTGCTCAAAATCGTGCTCTACATTTAGATTTGACTACAACTCCGCTTTTCACTATTTTGGGGATTTCATCCAATATTCATGGCAGTTTCAGTTTTCTCCCTTTCTTATGATATTTTTTTTATACTGTGATTATCTATGTTTGTACATTGAGGACAATGTACATCTTAAGTGTAGGGAGATTATTTATATAATTAATAGAAAATCCCTAAATTATGTCTTGGGTTTAAGTAATTTTCTCATACTACTATTAGAATGAATTTTTATCGATTTGTGATTTTTATTGATGTGTTTTAGATTAATTTGTTGATAATTGTGTATTGGTTGATTTAAACTTTAAGACATGAGAGAATCAAGCATGATAAGTTTATTTTCAGAATTAAAGATTTTAGGTTGTTTCCCTAAATTTTTAAAAGAAAATTTTGAAAAACGGGAGTCGCCACCAACCTCTTTCGATGTGATTGGATCATCTTATAAAACATTTTGGTCTACAACATTTTGAGAAAATAGGTTTGGGAGTCGGTTACGCGTAAGGAAGGATTAGCACCCTCGCAGCGCCCAAAATCGGTACCAAATTGAATAGTTTTTTGTCTTAATGTCAAAAGTTTGAAATAATTTAGAAATAAGATCTCTCTTTAAAACATAATAATTTGAATTAAAAATCAAGATTCCTTCGCTCCAAAAGAGTACAAACATCACATCCAGCATGATTAGACACGATATTCTTAAACTTTCGTAACTGAAATCATCTCGTGTTTTACAAAACCTATTTAAAAGGATATCTTTTGACATTTAGACAAACGGGAAATCGCAACCCAGCATGTTAGGGCACTTTTTCCCAAATTCCTAAATACCAAAACATTGCCTCATTTTTAAAATTTGTCGACTAAATGAAATAATTTTTTTTTTAAAATGATGCATTTAACATACTACGATATCAATACTAAACAATATAAACTACATACTTTAACACTTCATACAAATATAATATAGCAAATGATGAATGATAACATAAATTATAATATACATTATCATTTCATGCAGATATAATCATAGAAAACAATGAAAATAACAATATATAAATTACATAATATATATCAATATTTTATGGAAATATAACTTAAAATAACATAAATAATCAATTTTTATGCAAATATGGTAAACAATAAATATAAAAATAACAAATAGGTGGTGAAATATCATTACCATTTTAAAACAATATTAAATAAATACAAAAAGATACAAAAATAAATAAACAAAATTATGAACATATAAATAAAAAATAAAGATAAGAAAATAAATACAATTTTTTTAAAAAATTGATGAAATATTTAATAAAATATTTAAAACAAAGTATAAATGATGAAGGTGAGTTTTTAGAGATGATTATATATATATATATATATATATATACAAAATACACTACATGATATATAACTTAATATACTTGTAAAAATAATAATATGTTAAATTGGAACAAAATTTTGTAGTAAATTTTAAAATATTAAACATTCAATATATAATAACAATATATGTATTAATTTATAATAATTTACAAATTTTAATTTTTATATAATAATAAATAATGAAATAATATATATAATAAAAGGAAGATAATATAAGGAATAATATATAATAAAATATATAAATAAAATACATAATGAAATATAAATAATATGATAAAATAACATATAAAAATAATATATACTATTTTTATATATAACTAAAAAATAAATAATACATATAGTATTTAAAATAAATTAAATATATAAAAAGGATTAAAATTTAATTTTATTAAAGAATTTGGTGTTAATTACAAATAAATAGAAAATTTTGGGCCTAATTGAAACACGCGCTAAAAGTCGAGGGACTCACTAGGTAATTCGACCCTAATCCCAAAACAACGTCATCCCGAAATAGGTTTTATAATGGCCATTAGGACTAAATTGAAACAAAAATAAAAGGTGAGGGCCAAATTTTAATAAAAAATAAAATAAAATTGTAAATATTAAAAATGCGGAAGGATCAATTAGGCAATTAGACCTTTTACTAAAAATGCGCGGATCCTCCCTGGGTTACGGGTCAACGCGCGGATCCTTCGCTTAAACGGTGCCGTTTTAGTGTTTATTGAACTAAGCAAAACGACGCCATTTTTGTAATGCTATATATGTCAAATTTTAGCCCAGAATTCATTTTACAATCAGTTTTCTAAAAAAAACCTAAAATACTCTGAAAGAGGAGTAGAGAGGAGCCCTCCAGCTCCGGCCTCCGGCCACTGGGCACACGCGCCACACGCGCCGCCGTACACAGCGATTGGAAGGCTAAAAGCCTTCGTTTTTTCGGGCAAATCACAGGTAAACTTTTCTTTTTTTAATACTTAACAGTTTTTTTTAAAAAAAAACGATTTATATATGTTGAACAGAGATATAAACTAGAAACAAATATGTAACTAAATCACCTTTCTCAGAAAATAAACTGCTCTTATTTCTTTCTTCTGTGTATATATGCGTGTATCTCTCTGTCTATATGTGTATTCCTTCCCCTATTACAGTGAAAATTTTTGGCTTTTATAGCATCTATTTTCTAAGTACAAACTTGGTGTCTTTTCTGTTTGATTCCTTGCATATTTGCTGTGTTTTTCTTTCCCCTTTTGCAGGTGACGACGAGGGAAACAGTGACGATCAGGCACTAATGACGATTCACTGGCACGCTGATTGAGGAGACGATGGGGTACCGGTGGTGGGATTGGCGCGCCAATTGTGGCGCGAGTTCAGGCCTGGTGTCGGGGTGCTTGCGGCGCCTAGGGTTTCAGAAACCCTAGGCTTTCTGTCTTCTGTTAATGAATTGGGCCACTTGGGCCCTGTGTATTTTGGATTTAATGAATTTTGGGCAGCATTTGGGTATCTGGGCTACAGTACGGGCTGAGGTGTAACCGGGTATAGGGTTAATGGATTTTAGGCAGCATTTGGGCTTTGTAAATGGACTGTAAATGGACTTTATTATTTAATAAATTTTGTTTTTTTTGTTTTTTATTTATTTATTTTACGGGCCCGGGTAAATTTGGGCTATTACAGTTGCCCCTCTTTGCTTATTACTGTGTAACAGGAATAGAGCAAAGATTATAAAAGGACCAAATTTGCCCGGCCTGGCCAAGTCTCAAAATCTTGATCCTCATCTTCCTCAAAGGTATGGCTTCAAACTGCTTCACTGTAACTCAGGAATGTCAAATCTGCTATTTTCAACCTGCTCCCTGCAAACTCAGGAACACCATGCTGAAATCTTTGATCTACTCCTTTCCTAATACGGAGAGGCCAAATCTGTCATCTTTGATCTGCTCTCTGTCAATACAGAGATGCCAAATCTGCTATATTCGATCTGCTCTCTGTCAATACAGAGACGCCAAATCTGCTTCTTTGATCTGCTCCCCGTCTAATGCAGAAACACCAAATCTTCTATCTTCAATCTGCTTTCTGTCAATACAGAGATGGCAGATGTGCCTTCTTCGATCTACTCTCTGACAATACAGAGACGCCAAATCTTCTATCTTCAATCTGCTTTCTGTCAATACAGAGATGCCAAATGTGCCTTCTTCGATCTGCTCTCTGAGAATATAGAGACGCCAAATCTTCTATCTTCAATCTACTTTCTGTCAATATAGAGACGCCAAATTTGCTATCTTCGATCTGCTCTCTGACAATACAGAGATGCCAAATTGGCTATCGGTGATCTACATTTGTCCCTTAAAGGACATAACCTGTAGAATGCATATGTACTCATGCCCGATGATTAAGATGTCATGCTCGAAATGAATCAAATGCTCCTAATTAGACATATTATGATGCAAAATGTTATGAAAATGACTCCTATTTTGGACGTCTTTTATTCATTCATCCATCCAAGTTTCATCTTTTTCGAAATTTCAATCATACTCTACTCGCATTCTTTGAATCAAATTGGTCCTATTGTACCATCCTTCGAATGTTACGACCTACTGGAGACAATCCTCTCCTAGGATTGAATCAATTGAATCATCCTTTGAACTAAAGAGGGAGTTTCTTCGAGTACCTCTGACCCTTACTCTTGGGAATTCTTCAAACAATTGTTCTGTTTTAGTTTCTTGTATTCTCTAGAGATTTCCAGAGTAATATGCAAAACTTCGTTTGTAAAAATATTTAGTTCATCAATTATTATTTTAATGCAACACTCTTTATGAATAATGGAAGACAAATAATTTAATCTTGAGAATAGTTAGATAAATCATCAGAATGCAATAGGAAATTAATCTGAAAACATATCTTTGAGAAGAAAAAGAATCCAAAGACAGTAAACAGAACAAAAATTCGATGTCCAACATATCACAGCTTGGGCTTCTGTATACAAATTCCATAAAGACTATTTTGAGTTTAACATGTGTTTAGAAGATCCCCAGTACTTTGCTGATGCCCCGGTATGTAACACACTCCACTTCTCATCAAATCCGGTATAGCAAGGTCACTGCATGTTTTCCAAAATTTGAACAGCCCTTTCGAGTTTTCAACTCAAAACCCCTTTGGTCTCAAGGCGCCCTTTTGCGGGTTTTCACCTTGGCCTCTCCGTTTTTTTATATATATATAGAAATCTCAAAGCGCCCTTTGCGGGTTTTCACCTTGGATTTCCCTCTCTTTTAAACAAAGTATTTCTTGACTGAGTCTGAATTCACCGGATTGGGTAAACTTTTCCCATCCATTTCTGTCAAAATCAGTGCACCACCAGAGAAAGCCTTCTTCACAACATACGGCCCTTCCCAATTCAGCATCCATTTTCCTCTAAAGTCCTTTTGTATAGGAAGAATCTTTTTCAATACCAGGTCCCCTTCATGGAATTCTCTTGGACGAACTTTCTTGTTATAAGCTCGCATCATTCGCTTCTGATACATCTGACTATAGCGAAGAGCTCTTAGCCTCTTTTCTTCAATCAAGTTCAATTGGTCATACCGCGATTGAATCCATTCTGCTTCATCCAGCTTTATCTCTGACAAGATTCGAAAAGAAGGTATTTCTACTTCAATGGGTAACACTGCCTCCATCCCATAAACCAACGAGAAAGGAGTTGTCCCAGTAGAGGTTCTGACAGATGTTCGATAGGCAAAGAGTGCAAATGGTAATTTCTCGTGCCAATCTCTGTAGGTCTCAATCATTTTCCCCACTATCTTCTTGATATTTTTGTTGGTTGCTTCCACTGCTCCATTCATTTTTGGGCTATATGGAGATGAGTAATGATGTTTGATTTTGAATTGGCTGCAAACTTCCGCAATCATGCTGTTATTCAAGTTCAATGCATTATCTGATATGATTCTCTCAGGCATTCCATACCGATAAATAATCTCCTTTTTCAAGAATCGACTTACTGCTGACTTGGTAACACTAGCATATGAAGCTGCCTCTACCCATTTCGTGAAGTAGTCGATGACCACAAAAATGAAACGATGCCCATTCGAAGCTTTTGGTGATATTGGCCTAATGACATCCATGCCCCACATGGAAAAGGGCCATGGAGAAGTCATAATATGTAAGGGTGAAGGTGGTACATGAATCTTGTCTCCATATATCTGGCATTTATGACATCTCTTAGCATAACTGATACAATCTCCTTCCATAGTAGACCAATAGTATCCAAACCTCATGATTTGTCTTGCCATCGTAAAGCCATTAGCATGTGTACCACAAACTTCTTCATGTACTTCTTCCAGGATTTGTCTAGCTTCTACAGTGTCAACGCATCTCAAAAGTACCTGATCTTTCCTTCTTTTTTTAAGGATATCTCCATCTAGTACATATTCGCAGGCTAACCTTCTCAAAGTTCTTTTGTCATTCTAAGTTGCCTGCTCAGGATATTCACGATCTCTCACATATCGTAATATATCTTGATACCAAGGATGGTCATCCTTTTCCTCTTCTTCGATGTTATAGCAATGAGCTGGTACCTCAGAGATACTCATCTGAATTGGTCTAACATCCTCTTGTTTATTTGCTTTAATCATGGAAGCCAGTGTTACTAAAGCACCCGCCATCTGATTTTCATCTCGTGGGAGATAATTGAAGGTGATATTATCAAACTGCTATAGTAACTCCAAAACTACCTTTTGATAATGAATCAATTTGGGGTCTCTTGTCTCCCATTCACCCCTGAGCTGATAAATTACCAATGCAGAGTCTTTATACACTTCTAGGGTTCTAATTTTCTGCTCTTTGACCGCTCGAATCCCCAAGATACATGCTTCATACTCGGCCATATTGTTCGTGCAATCAAAATCCAATTTACATGTAAATGGATAATGATCATCATTTGGGGATACCAAGACTACCCCAATTCCATTTCCTACCGCGTTGGATGCGTCGTCAAAGTTCAGCTTCCATGGATGTTCTTCAATAGTTGCCATATACGTCAACTCCTCATTAGGAAAATCAAAGCTAAATGGCTCATAATCTTCTAGAGCCCAGCTAGCTAGAAATTCTGCTATCGCGCTCCTTTTTATAGCCTTTTGACTCACATAGACTATATCAAACTCTGAAAGCAGTATTTGCCACCTTGTCATTCTTCCATTTAGGGTTGTTGACTCAATCATGTACTTTAATGGATCAAGTTTCGAAATTAGCCAAGTCGTATGATATAACATATATCGCCTCAACCTTCGAGTCGTCCAGATTAAAGCACAACACAATTTCTCAATTGGCGAATATCTCATCTCACACTCTGTGAATTTCTTACTGAGGTAATATATCACCTTCTCTTTTCTTCCCGACTCGTCATGTTGACCAAGAACACATCCCATAGAATTACTATACACTGATAATAACAAAATTAATGGTCTATCTAGACTAGGCGGAGATAACACTTGCGCGTTTAACAAATATTGCTTAACCTTATCAAAAGCATTCTGGCATTCCTCATCCCAAGTACCTTGGTTGTGTTTTCTAAGGAGGCAAAATATAGTATCACATTTCTCGGTTAATTGTGAAATAAACTGAGCAATATAATTCAATCTTCCAAGAAAACCTCGAACTTCCTTCTTGTATGGCTCTAACCTTGTCTAAGTCAACTTTTATTCCCTTTTCACTGACTACAAAGCCCAATAACTTCCCCGTCCTAGCTCTGAAGATGCACTTTGTCGGATTAAGCTTCAACTGAAACTTCTTTTATCTCAGGAACAACTTTCTCAAGACTTCAATATGCTCTGTCTCTGTTCGAGATTTAGCAATCATGTCATCAACATACACCTCAATCTCCTTGTGTATCATATCGTGAAATAAGGTTACCATAGCCCTTTGGTATGTTGCTCCTGCATTCTTTAGCCCGAAGGCCATTACCTTGTAACAAAAGGTGCCCCATAATGTTATAAAGGTAGTTTTATCCATGTCCTTAGGATGCATTTTTATCTGATTGTACCCTGAGAAGCCATCCATAAAGAAAACAACGAATATCCCGCTGTATTGTCCACCAAAGTGTCGATGTGCGGTAAAGGAAAATTGCCCTTTGGGCTAGCTTTGTTCAGATCTCTATAATTAACACACATTCGTACCTTCCCATCCTTCTTAGGGATAGGCACAATGTTAGCCACCCATTCTGAATACTTAACCTCTTGTAGGAATCCAGCATCAAACTGTTTCTTGACTTCATCTTTTATTTTCAGCACAATATCAAGCCTCATTCTTCACAATTTTTGTTGGACTGGCTTGCAGTCTTGTCTTATAGGGAGACGATGTACCACGATATCAGTATTCAAACCTGGCATATCCTCATATGACCATGCAAAGATATCTTTGAATTTTTGCAGTAGCTCAACAAGACCTTGTCTCGTTTCCTTTGCAATATGTGTTCCTATTTTCACCTATTTTCCTTCCTCCAAGACTACATTCTCTATTGCCTCTTTCTCACGGGGTAGGATTTGTTTCTCCTCTTGTTTCACCATTCTCAACAGATCTGGAGATACATTACAATTCCCGTCATCTTCAAAATCTTGAGGTTCTTCTACACACATGTCTTGCTCAAAAGAGAATTTAGGATTTGTAGTATCAGTGCTCATCTCATTGATATCTAGGGACCTGCGGGGTACGAAAGAATGTACAAAGAATGAATGAATGTTTATTTATGTGTTATTTATGAAATGAAAATTTTGAAAGAATTTAAAAGGGTTAAAAGAATATTGATCGGTATAAAAGAATATTCACTTGGATTGATAACAAAAGTCATGTTTTATTGAAATGCAAATATCCAAACGTGAGCCTATTTTACAAACGAAAACTTATTACTCCTAGGCTCTAGAGCAACAATAGTGTTCTGAAAATTACTCTGAAAGGTCTTTAAAAACTACAGGAAGTTCTTCTATGATCCAATTGTTTAAAGAGCTTCTCGGTTCGTAAGGGCGAATGCCCTCAAGGTTTCTTCGTTCAGGCTTTTCATTATGTACAACTTTGATGTGATAACTTCCTTTTTCGAGCAACCCTCTCTCAGGGTGAATTATCCCTCCTCATATAAAAATTTGGGATATATGAGGGAACGCCATCAATTCCCATTCTACTTCTCTTCCACTTAAACGCGCCCTTGTTCTTTCTTGACGCTTCTCTATTTCCTTCCTCCTCTGCTTGTGATCTGGCCTGAAACCCAAGCCAAAATGGTCTCTCTTCTCCTTTAATTCTGGAATCTGAATCCTTCCTTGAAGATATCTTCCCAATCCTTTTATTGGCAAGGCTCCTTTCCCCATTGTCATCTGTAAACCCATTCTTGTGATTCTGGATATCCTGGGTACCGGCACCTCATTCCCCTCTAAAATGAATGTTGCATTAAAGAATTCTAAGGAATGAAAAGAGCACTCAATGGCCTCCTCATTTGCTTCTACATAAGGTGCATCACTGGTAACTGTCGCTATAATGTCCTCTTCCGCATTTATGGTGACCAACCGTCCATCTGCTACTAACTTCAATTTCTGGTGCAAAGATGAGGGCACCACTCCTGCCGAATGTATCCAAGGCCTCCCCAACAGGCAATTGTAGGAGGGCTTGATATCCATCACTAAAAATTCCACCTCATAAGTGTTTGGCCCAATCATCAAAGGAATATCAATTCTTTCCATGACCTTTCTTTCCGTGCCATCAAATACTCTCACTACATTATGACATGTTTTTATGTGAGAACTGTCTATGGGCAATCTATTCAATGTTGATAATGGCAAGACATTTAAGGCTGATCCATAATCAATAAGCACACTCGGCAATGTATACCCCTTACAGCGAGTGGTGATGTGTAAAGCCTTAGCTGATCCCATGCCACCAGGTGGGATTTCATCATCATTGAAATAAATGAAATTGTCAGCACTTATGCTACTAATCAATCGATCTAACTTATTGACGGATATATCATTAGTAACGTAAGTCTCATTGAGAACCTTCATTAATGCTTCCCGATGTACCTTTGAACTCAGAAGCAAAGCCAACACTAATATGCGAGCTGGTTGTTTGCGCAATTGTTCAACCACGCTGTACTCACTGTGTTTTAGGAATTTTAGAAACTCTCTGGCTTTTTCTTCCTTCACTGGCTCATTAACAAGTACTTTAACCCCCTTTCCTTTGTCAAAGGCTTTTGCTTCCACAGGTTCAACTCTGACGCCTTCTACATCATAACGCTTCCCACTACGTGTATAAGAACCCTCATTTTGAGCCTCCTTAAGAGCACTGGTTATATCCTCCTTCTCTGGTATTGTCATATTGCAGTCATAATTCCAGGGTACCTTCTTGTTATCCTTAGAAGGAAAGGAAACAGGTTTGTGAATAATGACTTTCGGTGCTGTTTGTGTTTCAACTTCATTATTCCTTGGTAGAGAAATAATGATCCTTGGCCGACTGATTTTTTTATTCTTGGGTTCCTCTTCCAATGCGCATACATGACCCTCATATGAGCCGGCCTTATAAAATTCCAGCTCCTTATTATCCATAAGGCTTTGTATCAAAGCCTTAGACTAAATCACATTCACGGATTTCATGTCCTCTCTACGTATGGAACTTCATGAGAGTCCATTGCTCCTTTATTTCCTTCTTCAGAGATTATCATTTCTCTTTTCACCATTTCTTTCCAGATTACTTTCATCGGCATTCTTACCTCCACCACATCCTCTTTGATCCTTCTCATATCAGTGTTTCCAATTGCGTCTACCCCTTGATCACCATGATTTGGCAACGGGTTCTCTGTACTAGGGGTGTCGTCAAATTTTACGACCCCCATCTTGATTAGTCTTTCCACTGCCTTTTTAAAGCCTGTGCAATTTTCAATCAAATGCCCCGATATCCCTGCATGGTATTCACATTTGGCGTTTGCATCGTACCACTTAGGGTATGGAGGTTGCAGGGGTTTCAAATGAAAAGGAGCTATCGCATGCGCATTGAATAAACTTTGATAATACTCCCGATACGTCACTGGGATTGGCGTAAATGGAACCTTTTTAGAATTTTGTCTCGAACCAGATCCCTGCTTTTGAGAATCTTGTTGCCCAACTGTAGTTACTCTGGGTTAACTAACCGTGACCGCTTTTGAATTATAACTACTCGTATTGTTCACCTCGTTATCCTTCCTTCTTGGGGATGATCTTTTAGCAGTTTCCCCTTCTATCCTGCCACCTTTTATGGTGTTCTCAATCATTTCTCCTGCCATAACTATATCAGCAAAGCTCTTGGTAGTACTTCCAATCATATGAGTAATGAATGGAGCCTTCAAGGTGTTAATGAACAGCATGGTAGTTTCCTTCTCCAAAAGCGGTGGTTGAACTTACATGGCAACCTCCCTCCACCTTTGTGCATATTGCCTAAAGCTCTCATTAGGCTTCTTTTCCATGTTTACGCAAAGTGATTACGCTCAGAGTCATATCAGTCACATGATTATATTGCTGCATAAAGGCCTGGGCTAAGTCCCTCCAAGAGCCAATCCTGGCGCGACTCAATTGATTGTACCACCTAGCCGCTGCCCCAACCAAACTATCCTGAAAATAATGGATTAACAATTGATCATTGTTTACATAGCCAGTCATCCGTCTGCAGAACATGGTGATATGGGCTTCAGGGCAAGTAGTCCCATTGTACTCCTCGAATTCTGGCATTTTGAACTTATGGGGAAGCACCAAATCTGGGACCAAACTCAAGTCCTTAGCATCAATTCCCTGACAATTATCAGCGTTTTCTAGTGCCTTAAATTTTTCCTCTAACCATCTGTAATGTTCTTCTAATTGCCTTGATGATTCGAGTCTCATCTCCTCCCTCTCAGCTACATCTAAATTAGGGATGACTGGATTGGCAGGGTTATCTCTAGGGTTGAATCCTGAACCAGTTTGAAAGTTCATGGGTATTCCAGCATCGACTTGCCCCTGTTGAGGTCTTATTGTGACAGATAGCCTTCGGGGATATGCCCCAAGTTGAGTCTGCTCATGAGGTGGGGTAAAACTCGGAGGATGATCCTCATTATCCTCTTCGGTGATAGTCATAGGGGCCTTTCCTTTATCCATTGCCCCTCTCAGCAGCTGAGCCATTTCAGCCATCATATTCCTTTGAGCCTCCAACATTTGATCCTTTATCTCCTGTTGGATTTTTGCCAATTGTTCCTGCAATTGCTCTTGCATTTCTTTCTGGATTTGCTCAAGTCTTTGATCCATATTCTTTGTCTTAGCGCGTGTACCGTAAGGATGTGTTTCTTCCAGATTTTTTTTCTCTTACTCTCTCTCTCTCTCTCCCTAATAATTTTAACTAATTAGGGTCTTTCTATAAATTTGAATGCATATGATGCGATGAGATGCAAATGCATGAATGCAAAAAGATATCGATTTTGATTCAGTTTCTTTTAGAAAACGTTATTTATGAAACAAAAATCTTTATACAAAACGGATTACAAATACTCCTTTGCCCTCAGGCCTAGAGTTTTAACCTTATCCAATAACAAAGCTAACTCCAAACCCCTATCTGACACTAACTCATACTTTGTACTCAATACATTAGCTTGTGCTGCCAGGTCTTGCAAATGATCAACAACCTCTCGAATTTGTACTATAGCTTCTCCCATGAGGTAGTCCCTATCTCTGACTTGATCCTGAAAATGATGAAGCTCTCCTTTCCAATGTCCTTCTCTTGCCTCGAGCTGCTCAATCCGTAGCTCACAGTTCTGCAATGCTGCTTCCAAACCTCTAATATTGTACTTCATTTCCTCGATCTTATCCAGGCTTGCCTTTAACTCGACCGCAGAGTTATGACTTCAGTGATGATGGAGAGACCGTCCAAGCTCAGTCACCTTAACTTTTAATCCTTGATTCTCCTTCTCTAGGACCTGATTCTGTGCTTGCATCTCTTGAAACTTCTTCTCCCAATACTCGGCTTTGGCTTTTCCCTCTTGAACCTCTTGTTGCCACTGCTCTGAAGACTTCCCCAATCCAGCTTTCTTTATTGATAGCTGTATCCTCTTATATTACGTCTTCAATTCATCTCAGTCTTCGTCAGTCTTCCTCTTTTCTTTCCTCACTTTTTCGACTTCAATTTTCTGAACATCGACATCTAAGCTTAGGTATATCTTCTCCTCTTCAAGCCTTTTTATCTTTCTCCCAAGCTCCAAATTCCTCTTTTCGAACTCTTACTTTATGACCTCTAACTCTGATGGAATAACTCGTAAACTCTTCTCCATCGATCGAGCAGCCCCCAAACTCGGCCTAGGGATGTTATCAGTGATCCTCTTGCTAAACCATCCTTTGTACTCAAGAGTTGTAGTCGGGCCTTCAGTTAGAATCTTCACATAGCAAATCTTCTTCCAAGCCTCAGAAATCCCTCGCATCTTCTTCTTATAATGATCCCCCTTATATGAGAAATCACTCTGAACTAACCCTTGTGTTGCCGGTATAAACTGCCCCGCTTTATATTGCCTTAGAACGAGTAATGGCGCATAACCAACAACTCCCCAAATTCCAGGAAGAGGTACCCAATCAAAGTTTTCGCAACGGTAAAGGACTTCATTAGGAGCCATCCAAGGGGCTTTTCACATAACATCTTCCTCTCGGAGATTCTGAAGTATTTCCATCCACCTTTCCTCTGTCTCTCCCCGGCGTAGCTGCTGCTTCCCTTAAGGGAGAATAATCCTCAAAGAACACTTGGCAAGGAATATTATCAACCTTCCAAAAGTGACTATAGAACCATACCAACAACAACTATGCACATCCAATGAATCTACCCTCACCAGCTCTCCGACATGCACTCAAGGATCTAAACGTCTCGGCTAGGATTGCAGGCACAGGTGTGTTCTGTTTACCAAGTCTATCAAATAAATCCGTAACTGCTTCATCTATGCGCCCTATAGCTTTTGAGAAAATTACCAAACCATAAATACTTAAAGCCAAGACATCAACCCTCTTCTTCACATCTGGGTGCGCCAATATCAAATCCCTCAAACTTGCCCACGGAATGCATTTACTATCACCTTTTTGTTGGATTTGAGCTGCGGCCCACTGTTCACTCACCCCTGTAATCATCATTAATTTCTTCACGAAAGTTGGGTATTAGCAACCCTAACATACGCCTTGTTACCTTGGATTTTTGGACAACGGAGCAAGGTCATATACTCCTCCAAAGTAGGTACTAAGTCTACCTCTCCAAATGTAAAACAACTATAAGCAGGGTTCCAAAACTGTACCATAGCTCGAAACAGATACTTATCCACCTTGATGTCTAGCAAATAGGGAAGATCTCTATAACTCTGGTAGAACAATTTGCTTAGCTTCGTCATCCCATTGGGCCCAAATGTCCTTCAACTCAAACTCATTCGTGTTGAAGCGTCTGAGTAAAGTCCCACAACTCTGACATATACCTCTCAGTGACACTATCTCCTTTCTCTAACTGGGTTTTTTCTGACCATGCACAGACAGAAGCATTGTCCTCCACTTTATCAAGATATTCGTTCCTCATTACAAAACTTTCTAATCTAGAAATCGAACCGTGAATCGACACCTTTAAATGTTGAGTATCATGCAATGATAGCAAAATAAAATAAGTCAGTATCATATAAAAGTATAATAAACAGGTACTTATAAGGGTTATTTACTAAGGCCATCACTATACTTCCTAGGGTAAGCACTTAAAGTTCACTATATGTGTTTCAGTTCTAAAGCGAGGGTACCTGAACCAGCAGATTCCTCGATCCTCACCCAGTATAGGTTCATATGGACCAAGTTCAGTTTAGGGGAACATATTTCCCTATGACCATACGGAGATGAAAATCTCACAAAGACATAGGTACAAATGTATCCCGAAAGCAATCCACTATCCCATATGGAGGTGAAAACCTCACAAAAGCGTAGCTTCTCACTCCCACTTAAGGGTGCGACCACAGCGGTCATGCAAATGCAATGTGTGCGAAAACAAAATAACGAACATATGCAGCAAACACATGTAAAAAGATCAATATTTTAAAAATTTTCCAAACTTCCGACATTAAGATAGGAAATAATCAATTTCTTGGCTTGACTCTCTTATTGGTCCCCAGCGAAGTCACCAAGCCGTCGAAACCTGTTTTTTTAAAAGGGAATTTTGAAAAACGGGAGTCGCCACCAACCTCTTTCGATGTGATTGGATCATCTTATAAAACATTTTGGTCTATGAAATTATGAGAAAACAGGTTCGAGAGTCGGTTACGCGCAAGGAAGGATTAGCACCCTTGCAGCGCCCAAAATCGGTACCAAATTGAATAATTTTCTGTCTTAATGTCAAAAGTTTGAAATAATTTAGAAATAAGATCTCTCTTTAAAACATAATAATTTGAGTTAAAAATCAAGATTCCTTCGCTCCAAAAGAGTACAAACATCACATCCAACATGATTGGACACGATATTCTTAAACTTTCGTAACTGAAATCATCTCGTGTTTTACAAAACCTATTTAAAAGGATATCTTTTGACATTTAGACAAACGGGAAATCGCAACCCAGCATGTTAGGGCACTTCTTCCCGAATTCCTAAATACCAAAACATTGCCTCATTTTTAAAATTTGTCGATTAAATGAAATAATTTTTTTTAAAAAATGATGCATTTAACATACTACGATATCAATACTAAACAATATAAACTACATACTATAACCCTTCATACAAATATAATATAGCAAATGATGAGTGATAACATAAATTATAATATACATTATCATTTCATGCAGATATAATCATAGAAAACAATGAAACTAACAATATATAAATTACATAATATATATCAATATTTTATGGAAATATAACTTAAAACAACATAAATAATCAATTTTTATGCAAATATGGTAAACAATAAATATAAAAATAACAAATAGGTGGTGAAATATCATCACCAATTTAAAACAATATTAAGTAAATACAAAAAGACACAAAAATAAATAAACAAAATTATGAACATATAAATCAAAAATAAAGATAAGAAAACAAATACAAAATTTTTTTAAAAAAATTGATGGAATATTTAATAAAATATTTAAAACAAAGTATAAATGATGAAGGTGAGTTTTTAGAGATGATTAATATATATATATATATATATATACAAAATACACTACATGATATATAACTTAATATACTTGTAAAAATAATAATATGTTAAATTGGAACAAAATTTTGTAGTAAAATTTAAAATATTAAACATTAAATATATAATAACAATATATGTATTAATTTATAATAATTTACAAATTTTAATTTTTATATAATAATAAATAATGAAATAATATATACAATAAAAGGAAGATAATATAAGGAATAATATATAATAAAATATGATATGTAATAAAATATATAAATAAAATACATAATGAAATATAAATAATATGATAAAATAGCATATAAAAATAATATATACTATTTTTATATATAACTAAAAAATAAATAATACATATAGTATTTAAAATAAATTAAATATACAAAAAGGATTAAAATTTAATTTTATTAAAGAATTTGGGGTTAATTACAAATAAATAGAAAATTTTGGGCCTAATTGAAACATGCGCTAAAAGTCGAGGGACTCACTGGGTAATTCGACCCTAATCCCAAAACGACGTCATCCCGAAATAGGCTTTATAATGGCCATTAGGACTAAATTGAAACAAAAATAAAAGGTTAGGGACAAATTTTAATAAAAAATAAAATGAAATTGTAAATATTAAAAATGCGGAAGGATCAATTGGACAATTAGACCATTTACTAAAAACGCGTGGATCCTCCCCGGGTTACGGGTCAACGCGCAAAACCTTCACTTAAACGGTGCCGTTTTAGTGCTTATTGAACTAAGCAAAACGACGCAGTTTTTGTAATGCTACATATGTCAAATTTTAGCCCAGAATTCATTTTACAATCAGTTTTCTAAAAAAAAAAAAAACCTAAAATACTCTGAAAGAGGAGAAGAGAAGAGCCCTCCAGCTCCGGCCTCCGACCCATCGGGCACCGCAGCATACACGCGCGCGCCAGACACTGGCGTTGTTGGAAGGCTAAAAGCCTTCGTTTTTTCGGGCAAATCACAGGTAAACTTTTCCTTTTTTAATACTTAACATTTAAAAAAAACGATTTATATATGTTGAACAGAGATATAAACTACAAAGAAATATGTAACTAAATCACCTTTCTCAGAAAATAAACTGCTCTTATTTCTTTCTTCTGTGTATATATGCGTGTATCTCTCTGTCTATATGTGTATTCCTTCCCCTATTACAGTGAAAATTTTCGGCTTTTATAGCCTCTATTTTCTAAGTACAAACTTGGTGTCTTTTCTGTTTGATTCATTGCTATATTTGCTGTGTTTTTCTTTCCCCTTTTGCAGGTGGCGACAAGGGAACTGGCGCGCTGATTGAGGAGACGATGGGGTACCGGTGGTGGGATTGGCGCGCCAATTGCGGCGCGAGTTCAGGCCTGGTGTTGGGGTGCTTGCGGCGCCTAGGGTTTCAGAAACCCTAGGTTTTCTGTCTTCTGTTAACGAATTGGACCACTTGGGCCCTGTGTATTTTGGGTTTAATAAATTTTGGGCAGCATTTGGTTATCTGGGCTACAGTACGGGCTGAGGTGTAACCGGTTAATGGATTTTGGGCAACATTTGGGCTTTGTAAATGAACTGTAAATGGACTTTATTATTTAATAAATTTTGTTTTTATTTATTTATTTATTTATTTTACAGGCCTGGGTAAATTTGGGCTATTACCTAAATTGAGGTATTACCTTGAAGTTTGAGATTTGCAAGATTGACATCAAAAACCATAATTTTTTGTGAGATTTTAAGCCTTTAGAGCAAACATTTCTCTTGCTCATTTTATTATTGGTTATGAGTGTGCCAATTTGATTTGTTATTCTAGAACTTGCTTCGATTATGCATGTCGAGACCACACATTTGATTTGATATACTGAGATGATAAAGGCACTTAGGTTTTAACCCACTTATCCCATAAAAAGCTTACCTACATAATTAACCTTTAGTGAACCCCTTTGAGCTTAATACACCGTTTCTTGATTTACCCATTAATGTTAACCCATAACTTATTTTTTGTTCATTGAGAATTTTTCTCATTTTATTGACTCCTTTTTTATCGAGATTTGATTTGGTTAATTACCTAACTAAGCCTTTTGTTTTTTTAGCTAAATTATTTCTTATTGTAAAAAAAATCGAAAAAGAAGAAAGTAAAAAAAATTACATATATATATTGATTATTATTTAGTTCTATGTTAATTGAGCTTGAACAGTTAGATTCATATTTAGAGAAGAAGCTCGAGGTTTTCTTGAATAATTTTCGATTGATGTAATTGTTTTTAATTCAACATTTGTTTATTTTTCTAGTTTGGTAATTTATCAATTCGATCTCGATTTTAGCCATCTTTTCAGCCTTTCTCCGCACCTTTAATCTAAGCCCCATTACAACCTTTTAAAGACCTCTTGATTTGTGTATCATCTCATTTTATGGTGGTGGCGATTTGATTTTCATGCAAGCCTATAGTAATGAATTTTCATGTTTGACTATTGAGTGCTTATTCTTGAACCTTAAACACTTTGAGTGATTTAAGTGAATCTGTAGTGAGGATTTCAATTCTTATCGATTTTGAATTAAAGGTAATTACATAGATAAAGAGAAATACCTATGTTTTCATGCTTTAAAATTGTTTGACTTGGATTGTTTGAAACTTTTTAGTTCTTTTTTAGTTGAATTATCAATGTATGATTATTTGTGAATTATGACGAAACATCATTGATGAGAATTATGAGTTGAGAAAGATTAATTTTAATTGTGAGTTAAGGATTTTTCTTGAGGACAAGCAAACGCTTAAGTGTGGGGATATTTGATAAGCTGTAAAAGTAACATATTTTAATTCTATTCTTAATGCAGTTTTGGATGATTAATGATATAAATTAGTGAATTTGATGCTCCTAATCCTTTAAATTCATGTTTCTATACTTATAAGAGCATTTAGGAGCAAAAAGAGTAAAAAAACGAGCCAACATTAGACGAATAAAGTTGTTTCCAGGATCCACACGACCTAGGCATTCCCACATAGGCTATCCACACGCCCATGTGCCAGCCCGTGTCAATTTCGCACCCTATTTCCCAAACACGTAGAAAAACCCAATTTTTAGGCATACTGAGCATTCTAAAGTCTATAAATAACAATTAGAAGAATACTTAAGGGGACACACAAAGAAGATTGAAGAAGCTACTCAAAGAACACCATCGGAGCCAACTTAGAAGCGGATCTCCTTCAAGATTGAAGATCTCCTTTTAACTTCTTTCGAAGTTTTATAAAATTTCTTTATGTCTTGTAGTTTTTCTGACTTTGAAATGTTTTTATTCCATATTATGAACTAAATTCCCTAGATACCTAGGGAAGATGAACCCTATGATGAATCTCACTATTTGATTTCTGATTTACATGATAAATATTTGATTCTTGTTTTCAATTATGTATGCTTATTTTGTGTTTTAATATTTTTGAGATATTAAATCATGTTTAATGTGCTTATTTCAGTGGAGTAAAAGTCCCTGTTTAAGAGTAGATCTAACGTAATTGAGTGGAGTTGCATACAATTCTAGAAATAGGACGACATAAATCTACCGGATTAGAGTCAAATCTAATAGGGGAATCCATAGATCGAGTTAATGCGATGATAAAAGTTTTAATTAGAAGGAGATTTCAATTAATCAACCTAGAGTCAGTTGTTCTTACTCTCGAAAGAGATATTAACATAATTTAGGGATTTCTACGGATCAAGACACAAGTGAATAAATCGTTTAATTCAGATTTAGAATAATAGGTGAAGTCTAGGTGGATTCTTTCCTAGGTATTATCTTTCTCTTTGGTTATCTTTGATTATTTTCCTATTTCATTCTCTGTTGCTTTCGTATTTAAATTAGATTAGTAAATTTAGATTAAAAAAAATCACTCCAATTTATCTTTTAAATAATAGAAAAAGGGTAATTACTAGTACTTTTAGTCCTCGTACTCACCATAACTATACTATTGTTCGATAGGTGCGCTTGCCTTTGTCGTAATTATAGTTAGTTTAGTGATCATCATAAGATATTAAAATTTGTGTCTCGAGACGAACCTCCCCTGTTTTCCTATTTTATCTTCAATGTTTGGATGTTTCGAGACAAACGGTTCTTATCTTGAGACCTGGAATAAGACACAAACTAATTTACCTTTAAAGTTTAATTATCTTGAGACTATCTTGCCAAGTCTTGAGACATTAAGCATATAAATTAAAAAAATATGGTAAATTTTGTTTTTATGGTCTTGAGACATGTTCAACCTGTCTCGAGACTTAATGGTAAATTTTCCCTAAATGAACATTTTCAAGTATCCAAAACCTCAATAAATATGAAACTAAGAGATTACCCAATTTTTTTTAGGCTTGAAACTTGTATTACAACATTAAAACAAAAAAGGGGAAATATTGTGTAACACCCCTCGCCCGATCCAATCACCATGTCTGAGCTATAGAATGCTACATTCATTACCAGAGCAACTACAGTCAATTAGGCAGCATTTAATTGTTCTCACATGTAATTAAGAATGAATCACAATCAATTTATGTTATACAATTATTTCTAGGTCTTATACGAGCTTAGGTAAGCTCTTTTGTTAACCCGAGCATGAAATAGGACCAAATTGTAAAGTTTGGAAAATCTCAAGCCGACGTCATGACCTCACAATTTTCACATCGTGACATCATCAACATGATAATTCACGTTACAAATTCATGCATATTGGCATCATGACATCACTTATTGTTGGCCAATGTTGCGACATAGGATGTTGGTCATTGAGACATGACCCCTATTTGTTTTTCTAGGGTTACGCCCCCTATACTCCTAGTTAGACTAGGAGTTCTGTAACACCCCAAACTTGGCCTAGAAGTCATGACCAAATATTGAGGAATTATGTTAACTTGTTTAAAAGCCTTTACTTCAATCAAACTAAAAACGCGTTTCGGAAATATAAAATTTGGCAAAAATTTTCACAATCTAGAAAAACTTAATTTCAGAAACATTTAACTTGATCCCAAAATTTTAGCTCAAAATCGTGTTTGAAAATAAGTATTTTGACAAATCATTTCTAGTTTTAAGGAAAATACTCGTTGAAGTCGTTTGTTTATTTACAGAAAAACTCTTTAGGGATTATTTAATTTGCAACGGAAAACTTTCAAGAGTTTTAATTTTGAAAAACGAATTTTAAATTTAACTTGTGAGGTTTTACAGTATCACATTTGCAAATATCAATATCAACAAATTAAACGAAAACAAAAAAAAGCCCAAAAACAAATTACACTTCCCAAAAGACCAAAATAAATAATTATGAAAATCACCATTTCTTTAATTTAACTGATTAAACCATCCGAGCTCCTACACGTAGTCCGATTCTAACTTATTGATTACCTGAAACGTCAGAAATAAAAAAAATGGTTAAACTATAAAGCTCAGTGTATAACTAAACCCAAATAGAGATCGTACATAACACAATACACAAATCAGAGTTTCACAGAGAATTTCGTGACGCGCAAGCAAACAGAACTGAGAATACATGATTATGCCAATACGAAAGTTTCAGAAAACCAAAATGCAGTTTTTTTTCTAGAAAACTTCCTACCCAACTCCGCTACTCACCAAAATAGAGTTCCCCAAAACTTGTCCAACCAAATCACACCAACAGATAATTGTGGACATTGCCACTAGAGTTGCAGTTAAAACTGCCAAATTAGAATATATGTGGTCGAGTCACTATATTGCAGCCAAGCTGCCAGAACAAAAATGTGGATAAACCACCAGATGAGGCAGATCATTAAACTACCATATCTTCCTCCTTATAATATCATCCCAACCCCATGCATGTGATATGACACACATAATAGAATCAGAACAATGGCATGCTTAACATGCAATCAAATATGGCGATTTCAAAAATTTATCTCGTATTAAGAGATCAAATTAACAGAAATAAAATCATGTCATAATATCACAAAACATGATTGTTAGAATATAAAATATTCCATTATGACACAACCGATCAAACAATCACAGAATACAAGTCAAAGCACTTACATTAGTTTCAGAATTGGTAAGCATATTAGTACTTCTCAGTTGTCAATTAATCACGATTCAAAACATATATTCAAAATAAATAACATACTACGAGAAAAATAAAAAGAAAAGAATGTGAATGACATTTACACAATGATGAACCCGCTAGCTCTCGTCCAAAACGCACAACACAAGAGTTAGTAGAAAAATAGAGTCTCCATAATAAGAATTGGAAACAAAATAGAGAAGAGATGGAATTTTTGCAGAGATCAAAATAGAGAAAAAAAGAAGGAAGATTTTGGGAAAAGAAAACGTCAGATTAATTTCAACAACACCAGAAAACTAATGTGAAAAACAAAATTTGGGAAAAAGTATGGACAGTTGCAGAAGAGGAATTTTGTAGGGGAAATAATTTTAATAATAATTTTTTAAAGCCACCCATATCCCCACTAACTCCGTTTAAAAAATCTGATTAGTTATCATTATCAAATATTCCGTTTAAAAAAATAATTTCCACTTGCACACAACAAGATTCAAACTCAAAACCCTTGGGTAAGCTAAAGCCTTACCACTGAACTAGCATGCTCATTCTTAACATCACTTGAGCACAAATAATATGTAAGCTACAAGTTCAAAGATAGGGGTTTAGGCAAAAGTTCAAAGGAAAGGATTAGAACCCAGAACCTCACACACACTACTCACATCTCTCAACCACTAAACTAGATTAATTCACTTAATAAAATTTTCACAATCTTAACTAAAAAATCAGGGCGTAACCGATCTTGGTTTCACAAACCCAATTTCTTCTAACCTAATTTTTGGGATGTGACAAGTTCATTTTTCTATTTGAAATAAACTTCTACAATTCAACAAGGGTTCTACCTTCTCTCCCTATAAATAGATGGCACTAGTAGGGCTATTAACACAACTTTCATCTATAGTTATTCTGCCCAAAAATGGAGACTTTTTATTCTCAAAAAATTCATACTGAAAATCTCAACTATAGTCATAATTCTTAAAATGGGAATATATGAGAATTGAATTGTTTTTAAACTTAAGATAAAAATGAATAAATTTAAGTTCTAAATTTAAAATTTAATCTACCTTATTAAAATAAAGAGCACAACACCTAATTTTTTTTTCTCCATGTAATACACGTTTTAAGAACAAAAATATTTCTGGAATCTTTAACTTTCGGATTTCATTTTCTTTTGAAGAAAAAAAATGGAAGAAAATTTACAACAAAACGGAAAGTAAGAGATTAAGATTACCAACATTAAACAATTTGGGTATTCGGAATTTTTTTTCTAAAAAAAATTGCAAAGAATTTCACTTTAAATTTTTGGGTATTCAGTATTCAATTGTATTTCTTGAAACTTTTTGAGTGCTTTTCATCAACCAAGAAAAAAAATCTCAAATAACAAAACAAAAACAAATATCAAATACCCGGATTACTTAATCTTTATAACCCTAGTTTCTTACTTTTGATCCCGTTGTAAGTATACTTCCAATTTGTTTGCTTCAAAAATAAATAAATAAATAAATATGAAACTAAAAGATTACCCAATTTTTTTAAGCTTAAATGTAACATCCCAAACTCAGCCTAAACATTATGGTCGTATTTTAAAGGTGACAACGCCTACTAAAAAAAACAAAAAAGAGAAAACAGATTATTTGCTTTCCAAAATATTGTATATTATAGTGTTGATAATTTTGCAGAAAACACGTTTCAATTCTTTCTTAGAAAACTTAGTCATTGCCAAATAAGTGTTTACAAAAAAACATTCACCATTCACAACCAATCTAAACCAACTTCTTAATTTTACTTATTTTATTTTGAAAAGAAATTATTTTATTTTTATTAGCATAAATTAGATGAATTATTTAAACCATTTAACTAATATCTGATAGAAAAACCAAAACCAAAAATAAAGTCCAAAAATTAGTTCAAAAGTCCAAAAGTCCAGAAATTTTAGTTAATAATTAAATTAAACCATCTTATGTGAGGAAAACCCAATCCAAGTCACCAAGACACCGCTGATCCCTAATCCTGTGAGCTACCTGAGGAGATAAAGTAAATGGGAGATAAAGAATTCTATGGCGATCAATTGAGCAGAACTGAGAATGTATGATTATGTCAATACAGTATTTTTCAGAAAAACATAATTTGGATTTTTTTCAAAAATTTCCTACCCAACTTCTCTACACACCAAATAGAGTTCACAAAACTCGTCCATCCAAAACACACCAACAAATAATTGTGGATAATGCCACCAGAGTCATAAATAAACTACCAGAACAGATACATGTGGTCAAGCCACCATATTTGCAATCAAGCTGCCAGAACAGATATGTGGATAAACCACCATATAGTGCAGATCATTAAACTACTAGAACTTTCTCCTTTCCATATCATCCTAACCCCATGTAATGTGGCATGGCATACAAATACAGAACCAGAACAGTAAGGATGTTGAACATGCAATTGTATATTTAATAGAAATCAATAGTCATGGGATTCCATACTTTGTAGAACAGAAATCAAATTCCTGAATTGCTTAATCTTGATAACTTTAGTTTCTTACTTTTGATCTTGTTGTAAGTTTGCTTCTTCTTTTTTTTTTCTTTTTTTTTTCAAAAAAACATAATTAAATATGAAACTAAGAGATTACCAGATTTTTTTAACCTTAAAACTTGTATTACAATGTTAAAAGAAAAAAGGGGAAATATTGTGTAACACCCCAAACTCAACCCAGTTGTTGGATCTGAATGTGTGATACCACATTTGTAACAACCCTCTCCCGACCCATGATCTATCGTAATTTGATATGTCAGATTAGGCTTTCAATTACACTTAATGAGCTTATTCTCGAGCAAATTATATGTTTTTTCATGTTTTTACTTAGTTTCAGCTTTTTGCTTTAATAAGTGAATTAGTGCATTTTATGCTACTTTTGAGACCTGAATTGGCCAAATGCACCATAGGGATTCTAATGGTTGATTGAGTGTTGTAGGGAGTAATTGGAGGCCTGAACATTAGCGAAAACATCACCTAGAAAGGGGTATCACAACATCGAAGCCTAGAACTCGTGATACCCCTAACGGTGCTAAATTGAAAAAGATCAAGGCATTTCATAATGATATCGTGATATCAAAGCATGGGTATTGACCTACCGCCAAATGTAATGGTAGTTTTGGTACATTTCAGCACTTAAAGAGCTTGTTTACTAGGCATTTTAATATATTTTATTACATTTCCGCATTTCTTAGTTTAGATTTAATTATTAGAGAAATATGTTTTTTATGCAATAATTGATGTTAGTTGACCTATTATGCCAATATGGGCTTTAGGTAGTGCTAATCAGTCTATTTGAGTGTGTAGGGTATGTATTTCTAAGCCCAAAAACCTAAGGAATGATACCTAAGCTTCCCGAGATGCAACACGTGAAACTAGAACTCCAAACTCAAGAAATCGGTGTCGTGTCACGACACACCCCCTATGTTGAGACACAACCTTCCTTGTGTTGAGACATAGGCTAAACATGGGGAGCAAGAAATGATGACGCCAGTAGTCGTATCTTGGATAATTTTCTCAAATTTTATATATTACTTGCACCCAAAGTACCAAGGGCATTTTAGGCTTGAAGCACACCAAAATTAGCCTATATAAAGTGGTTCCGGTAACCCTAATAGACAATCAATTTTAGACCTAGACATAGTTTTCTATAGTCGAAATTTTTTAGTTTTATTTTTCTGTAGTCGGAATTTTTTAGTTTTCGATGTGAAGACAATTATGAGTAGAGATTGCTCCAGAACCACGCTTCAATATATTTATTCATTAGCATTCTCTTTACTCTTATATTTTATTCTTTTATTTATATTTAGTTTATCTAGCCAATTAACATTTGTATGAATATTGAAATAAATTATTGTGCTTTATTTCATATATTGCATGTTTTAGTTATGGAACTGATTAATCAAATAAGGAATTATTTATCCAAATTAGGTGTTTATTCAAGAGTACTAAGTATTTTTAATAACTTGTACCAAGCGGTGAGACTGAAAGGGTACTCGTATGCGTAAGAAGAGACTAAAAGGGTGACTTAGGTGGTAATCCTTAATAAAGATGAGGCCGAGAGGGCATTTGTAACACCCCAAAAACGGCCCAAAAGTTTTGGCCAAATTTCGGAGGTTACATTGATCACCGAAGTGATCGTAGAAAAATTAAAAATTTACCACTGGAAAACATTACAGTATTTAAGTTACGTAAAATTCTCAGTTATAAAATCCTAATATTTCAAAAGAAAATATTGTCCCAATGACACTTACGTGCGTAAAACAAAAAATTTCATACCACAGTTTTCAAAACAGTACTTACAATTCAAAGTGTTCAATTATAAACTCAGAAATTATTAAAAATACTATTAAAGCCTATTTTTAACCGTGACTGTCGGAAACCTCTACATACCGAGTCCAGCGTTAGAATTCGAAAATGTACTTGCAAGGGGAAAGGCTATGGGGGTGAGTTATACGAGCTCAATGTGATTTTAAAACGTATCTAACAACGAAATTACAGATCAAAAACCAAATAGTAGTTTGATAACGAGAAGTACTTACAGAGATACGTAGAAACAAAAAGCAAACTCAAAACCAAGGCCTCAAACAAACGTAGCAATCAAAGCACACCAAATCACACATAGAATACTCAACAGATAAACCCGTCAACGGGTTAAAACAAAAATACTTATCATCACAATAAAAAATGTCACTATGCTAACACCTCAATGTGCGCAGAATCAATCATAAATGTTATGACGAATAGACAGATTATAGACAAGTAGCTCACATCCAGATGCATATGAATGCAGTCAAGTATTAAAAACCCACCTATCCAGCCAAAACACTTCTCCATCCCCCGATCACACCCCAAAAGATCTGTTTAAGCTCATCCAACCAAACACACCTTATAGGACCTCGAAAGGCCCATCCAACCCTACACACCATGTATGTGGTCTAAGCCACTCAGATAATAATACACAGCAAAGCTGACGTATATATAGTAAAGAACATTGTGGTAACCCTCTGTACAGATATATATTGTAGTTTAAACTGCCAGATCAGATAATATTATGCAGCAAAGCTGACGTATATGTGGTACAGTGCGGTAAACCGCTGTACCGATATGTTGCAGTTTAAACTGCCAGATCAGATTAGATTTAGTCTTCCTTCTCTTCACAACCAACCAAAAGTTACTTTATGCAAATGCATGTATGCTTATAACCTCATGGAATAGTGAACACATCAACAGACAATCAAATAGAAATAGATATGTACACACCCAACTAACTGGGTTCAGATTCAGCTATCATGCTACTTAATCGTTAGGTCACATCATATTAACAAATCATTATCTCGCACAACAATTATAAATAACACATAAGTCGGAGTCCAGATCGGTGTCTTAACTACCCTCACTAAAGCCTAGCCAAGGGTTGGAGCGCAGAGACACATTTTCAGATTAAAAACATACACAAAACTAAAATTGGTGACTTAGGGCCACACGACCATGTGCTCTGGCCGTGTGGAAATGCCTAGGCCGTGTAGGGGTCAACACGCCCGTGTGGGAGAAGGCACACGGTCGTGTGGCTAAGGCACACACCCATGTTAGCCAGGGACATGGCCGTGTGAACAGGCTGTGTAACTCTCTGTCCATTTGTGCTAAAATAGAGTACAAAATAGACACAGTCGTGTGAGGGCCTTACACGTCCGTGTACCCACCAGACATGGTCGTATGTCTAAAACACACGTCCGTGTGGGATCTTTAAATCCCCAAATTAGCCATACAGCTGTGTGACACCAATTCACCCAAACCCTAATTCCCAATCGCACACGCCCGTATGCCCAAGGGGCACAGTTGTGTGAATATCGACTAAAATCTCCAAATCGGCCACACGGCTATGTGGCATCAAATTTTACCTGGAAACCTTAATTACTAATTATACACGGCTGTGTGAACAGCCCATGTAGGCCACACGCCCGTGTGGCCACCCATGTGGTCACGAAACCATACCGAAAATAGCCTTGAAAAGCGTGCTTTCGCACTCAAAACACTTCCCATCCCTCAATAACCTGAAATCACACCAAATTGAATAAGTTTTAAGCAAAAAAACAGCAATGCAGCATCGCAAATAATCAGTTACAACACACATGCGAAATGCTAACTTTTACGGAATCGATACAAGAATTCGCAAACAAAACAGAAAAGATTCGGAACCCACACTTGATTCGCGATCAATAACGTCCAGACATCGGCTCGACAACAAACGAGTGAAGCTCTCCGAAATCCGCAAGCGAAATTGTTTCCCAAAAAAGGAAAAAGAAAAAGAAAAAATAAAAAGCCAACAAAGAAGAGGGAGATGGATAGGTGAACGTGGAAAGAAAGAAAGTAGCAACAATAAAAATCATAATAAAAATCATAAAAATAGAACTAATAATTGTTTTTAAACTTAAAACAAGTCTACTATTTAACAAAATAAAAATATTTCTCCAAAATGTACACACAAAGATTCGAGTACGTAACCCAGAGATACACTAACACACAACTAACCACCAGACCAGCAAGCCCATTCTGACATCAAAACGAGTAACTAAACACAATAGCTCAACCTACTCGCTGACTGTAACCACAAAGCTCACAACTTTTAACCCCAAAATTCGAGGCGTTACAGTATTCTTAGCTAATGGTGGTAAATAACTTAATTGAGAGTAATTAGTCATTTAATTATTAATTACGAAGTTAATCGATCATAGGCTAGAGCCTCGCATTGTTGACACTAGAAATAGGAAATTTCATTAGGTTAGTTTAGGTTAATTAATTTAATTTGGTTAAATAATACTTTAATAGGATTCACACTACTAACTTGTGACTCAATTAGATTAGTAATCATTTTCTGTAATTAATTTAATAATAAGATTCTCCAATCTGTAATCTCTTGGGTACGATCCTTAGAATATTTACCAGTGTTTCGTTGTAACATTATTATACTATAATTTGACCCGTATAATTGTAGGCACTGTTGATTTAATCATATATTTTTGGTGTGGTATTTATACTCTAAACAATAACACGTTTATAAACGATCAAGTTTTTGGCGTCGTTGCTGGGGATTGAAGCCTTTGGTTTTACCAACAATTTCATAGTGAAAATTGGGTAAATCTCACAACTCTTAAAATGAGAATAATGAGAATCAAATTGTTTTTAATCTTTAGATCAAAATGAATAAATCTAAGCCTTGCATTTAGGATTTAATGTATCTTATTAAAATAAAGAGCACAACATCTAATCTTTTTTTTTTCCATGTAATACAAGTTTTAGGAACAAAAAGATTTCGAGAATCTCTTACATCTAGATTTAATTTTCCTTTGAAGAAAAAAAATTAAAAGCAATTTTACAATGGAACGGAAAGTAAGAGATTAAGATTACCAAGATTAAGCAATTTGGGTATTCGATATTTGTTTTTCTTTCCTAAAAACAAATTGCAGAGAATTTCACTTTAAAATTTTGGGTATTCAGTATTCAATTGTATTTCTTGAAATTCTTTGAGTGCTTTTCATCAACCAAGAAAAAGAAACTCAAATAAAAAAAAAATCAAATACTTGAATTGCTTAATCTTGATAACCCTAGTTTCTTACTTTCAATCCTGTTGTAAATCTACTTCCTTTTTTTTCTTTTTTTTGCTTCAAAAATAAATAGATAAATATGAAAATACTAGAGATATGGCTCAAATTCATGATAAAATAAAATAAAAGTGGTAAAATACAAGTGTGCAAGAGAAGTTCAAATAGAAGTATACTTCTTCTGTTTCATGTTTATTTGAATAAGGTGTTTTAACCTGACTACATTACTTCTATTTTATTTTGATTAGAATATGATTTTACACACCTATAAATAGATATAGTCTACTCCACTTGTAATCATTCGAATTCGAAATAGTGAATTATCTTCTCATCTGCCCGTGGTTTTTTCCGAAAGGGTTTCTACGTAAAAATATGTGTTCTTTATTTTTCTTTCTTTTTCTTTGCAATACATTATTATTATTGACATTCTATTTTTTACAGAAACTAAGAGATTATCTAATTTTTTAAGCTTAAAACTTGTATTACAATGTTAAAAGAAAAAAAGGGAAATATTGTGTAACACCCTAAACCCGACCCGGTTACCAAATTCGAATGTGTGATACTAGATTTGTAGAAACTTTCGTCTGCCCCATGATCTGTTGTAATTTAATATGTCAAATTAGGATCTCCATAACACTTAATGGGCTTATTCTCGAGAAAATTATATGTTTTTGTCGTGTTTTTTCTTAGTTTTAGTTCTTTGCTTTAATAAGTGAATTATTGCATTTTATGCTACTTTTGAGACCTGAATTGAACAAATGCACCATAGGGATCCTAATGGTTGATTGAGTGTTGTAGGGAGTCATTGGAGGCCCAAACATGAGCGAAAACATCACATAGAAGAGGGTATTGCGACATCGACACCTACAACTCATGATACCCCTGACAGTGCTAAATTGAAGAAGATCGAGGCACTTCATAGTGATATCATGATATCCAAGCATGGGTATTAACCTACCACTAAATGTAGTGGTAGTTTTGGTACATTTTAGCAATTAAAGAGCTTGTTTTCTCGGTATTTTAATATATTTTATTACTTTTTCGCGTTTCTTAGTTTAGATTTAATTTTTAGAAAAATAAATATTTTATGCAATAATTGATGTTAGTTGACCTATTAGGCCAATATGGGCCTTAGATAGTGCTAATAAGTCTATTTGAGTGTGTAGGGTGTGTATTTCTAAGCCTAAAAGCATGATGAATGACACTCAAGCTTACTGAGACACAACATGTGAAACTAGAACTCCAAACTCAAGAAATCGGTGTCGTGTCGCGACACACCCCTTGTGTTGAAACATAGGCTAAACATGGGGCGCAAGCAATGATGACATCAGCAATATATGATGCGTCGTTTAGAATATTAAAAATATCCTATCCCTATAAAATAATGAAAAGAATAGTATAAGGGAAGTAGGGTCAAAAGGGACTAGGTTTGTACAAGTTCCTGTTCCTCGAGATCCCGGACAGAGTCGTGCCCAAGAAAACCTGCGTACTTAGAAAAAAAAAGAATTAAAAATTCAATTGAATTGAAATTGCACAAATTAAAATTAAAATTGTAAAGATAAATAGAGTTGAGGGGAAAGAGTTTTTTATCGAGAGATTCCAGCCTCTGGTTGTCTCGATCTGCCTTGGGTTCAATCCTAGGCTTTTAGGTGATCCTTCTTGAATAGAATAAGCCAGTTATAGTGGAAGAGGATGCCTACAACCACCAGCTCCACTTAGATTTTAGACTTACGATTTAGAAGAACCTGACTCTAGCCAACCGTTGCTTTTTTGGGACCATCTTACACTAGATCATCACTTCTCATTGGCAAATGTCACGCCATTTTATTTATTGGGCTTGACAACCACGGACACAGTAAGTTAACGAACCGACTATGCAACCTTTCCAAAACATACAAAGTGGTCGTTCTTTGCACAAGTTGAAAATATCACTTTTGAAGGGGCATGGACGGAAGCGTTAGCCTCGTAATGCAGAGGAACGATGAATACTCGTTGAGAAGGCTAAGCATGGAATCTAAGCCTCATAAACCATTTTTTGGGGAATTTCGACAACCTTTGGCTAGATAAATTTAGTGGCTCATGCTTTTTGGGGAAAAAAATAAATGTAATAAAAATGGAATTTTTATTGAATAATATGAAAGGAAATAAGGCTAAGCTTTTTGGGAGAGAAATTGCTTACAGAAAAGATAAGTGAAATTTGTGTCACTCCATCCCCTATTTATAGTACTAGGAAACCTAGTCTATTCCTAATTAAATTCTAAAAGATAAATAAAGATAAAAGCTAAAATTAAATCTAAATAATAACCTTTAACAATTATCCTAATAGAATTAAAAATTAAATAGATTCTTGTGTTTATAAAATCTCTTCTTTACACTTTTGCCCCCAAGTCTTCCACATTTTGCATTTTTGGCACCACTTCCTTCCTACTTCGTATTCTGGCCTATTTTATCTTTAAAGTCATGTTTTTTCCCCCAAATTTCCTTTTGCCTTTGATTTAGTCCCTACAAGATTAAAAAAAACCCATAAATAGCTCAAATTAGCATGATCATACTCAAAATAAATGTGTAATTAATACATAAAAATATGTCATTCTAGAGTATTATCAACATATCTTGGAAAATTTTCTTAGATTTTATTTCTTACTTTCACCCAAAATATCAAGGGTATTTTAGGCATAAAGCACACCAAAATTAGCCTATATAAAAATGTTCCTGTAACCCTAATAGACAATCAATTTTAGACCTAGCTACATAGTTTTCTTTCTTTAGTTTTTTGTTTTATTTTTCTGTAGTCAAAATTCTTTCTATTCCAATGTGAAGAAAATTGCGAGTGGAGATTGCTCTATAACTACGCTTCAATATATTTATTTATGAGCATTTTATTTACATTTTTATTTTATTCTTTTATTTATATTTTGTTTATCTAGCCAATCAACGTTTGTATAAATATTGGAATAAATTATTGTGTTTATTTCATATATTGCATGTTTTGATTATGGAACTGATTAATCGATTAATGAATCATTTATCCAAATTTGGGTGTATATTTAAGAGTATTGAGTATATTAAGGAGTGACGTCCCTAGTAGAATATCTAGATAGGTGAGATTGAGAGGGTATCCTATCAAGTATAACTTGTGCCAAGCGGTGAGACCAAAAGGGTATCTGTATGCCTAAGAAGAGCCAGAAAGGGTGACTTAGGTGGTAATCCTTGGCGAAGATGAGACCGAGAGGGTATTCTTAGCTAAAGGTGGTAAATAACTTAATTGAGGGTAATTAGCGACTTAATTGTTAATTAGAGATTTAATCGATGATGGGCTAGAGACTTGTATTGTAAACACTAGGAATAGGAAATTCCATTTAGTTTAAGTTAATTAATTTAATTAGTCTAATTAATGCTTTAATATGATTCACACTGTTTGTAACACCCCTAACTCGTATCCATTATTGGAATAGGGCTACGAGGCATTACCGATCAAATACAGCATACAACATACATTTCTCATACATGAATCCATATTATCACATAAACATTAATCAAACATAATCATATTGTCCCATATAAGGCTCTACGAGACCTTAAAACATGCTTGGAAAAGGTTCGGGACTAAACAGATAACATTTAAAAACTTTATGACACTTAGAAAATTTTCCTGCATACAGGGTTCACATGCTCGTGTGAACAGGCCATTTGCCTCACACGGCCACCAGACACGCCCGTGTCACAAGTCATGTGGAAACAGGGCATACATACTGACTTGCATCACACGGTCGGAGACATGCCCGTGTGCCATGACCATGTGAAAACTGGAGGGTATACTGACTTGGCCACACGGCCCATGTACTAGCCCGTGTGCCACACACGGCCAGTAGACACACCTGTGTGTCTAAGCGGTGTAACTCTCTGACTTGTTTAACTAAGATCCAAGGGTCACACGGTCAATTCACACGCTCGTGTGCTCAACCGTGTGGAACGAAAATAGGCTTAATTTAAGCCTTTATTCCCACCTATCATTCATGTACCTAAAAGCATTCATTTGGCATCATTTTCACATACAATAGGCAACCAAAAATGACCATTTCATGCACATTTCATGCCATTTAATTTCCATCCATTTCACTACTCATATCCACAACCAAAATCATGCCAAAATAATATGCCATAACCTTAACTTCTATATTCATTTTCTCACCATCTTATTAACTATTTCATGTCTCAAAACATATCAATTCATCATCTTAAAACCAATTCACAACATGCCATTTCTCAACCATGACACATCATTGATAATTAGCCAAATCAATTAACTTTCTAGCAAACACATGAATCCATACTAACCTTGCCAAAACATAAGACATTATATACATCACATATCACTTACCAAATTCCTAAATCTAGCCAACTCAAATGGCCAAATACGTACCAACATTTACATCATATACAAGCCAAATCTCATGGCTATATCATAACTCGATAATGTGATATATCATATCATCATATCACTAGCCTATACATGCCATATACCATATTTACATAGCATCAAAAGTACCAACAAGTAGTCGATAATGTGATGACGGATCCTGATGATCCCTGATGTCTGAGCTAGCTTCGATAATCTATAAAACAGGGAAATAACACACAAAGTACGCTTTAAAAGCTTAGTAAGCCATATAAAAATAAAACCATCTCATAAATCAACATCATTTCCATCAAATAAGCAAATTATGAATAAGCACATATAAGCTTACAAACCTTCCAAAATGTATACATATTCAATTTAATAAGTGAATTCATCAAATACTTCCCTTTTCAATACTTGTATGAATCTCATATGTACCTGAGTCGCTTAACTCATTTACACATTCTTTCTCGACTTGACTTTGCCCGTTGAACCTTTCAAAATCGTAAAGGATACTCGAAAATCGCATATAGCTCGTACAATGCCATATCCCAGATATGGTCTTACATGTTATCACATATCGATGCCAATGTCCCAGACATGGTCTTACATGAACTCATATAACGATGCCAATGTCCCAAGCATGGTCTTACATGTAATCACGATACAATGCCAATGTCCCAGACATGGTCTTACATCTCGATAATCCGAATGTCATGACATTCGTATCCTATACTATTCTTAGAGTTCCTACGTGTAACACCCCACACCCGAGCCCCACGTCGGGACGGGATACGAGGTGTTACAAACATAACCACATGCATGCAAACATTTTGATGTCATTAAAACTCGGTCAAATTAATTTTTTTTTAAATTTATCTAAATCTTCTTATCATAGGCTTACAAGGTCCAAAACATCTCTTAGAAACTACCTGGGACCAATTCGGGTCCTTATACTGACTTAACAAAAATGACCCTTGAAACAGGGCACACGCCCGTGTGGCCATTATGACACGGCCGTGCTGATGGCTCGTGTGATTCACAAGGCCTAAGCACCTAGGGACATGCCTGTGTCCCATGCCTGTGTGAATTAAATTTTAAATTCAAACCTACAGGGGTTTTCACACGGCCTGACACACGCTCGTGTCCTTCACACGGCCATGACACGCTAGTGCCTTAGCCCGAGTCTAAAAACCTTGACATTCTATTTCTGACATCAACATCCACTTTAAGGCACACACCCGTGGCTAGAGACCGTTTCCTCCACACGGCTGAGACATACGGCCGTGTCTCTACCCGTGTGTTTACTACCATGCATATTGACTTGAAATTTTTGCGTGCAGGGGACACACTGCTGGACGACATGCCCATGGGGCTGGCCGTGTGTCACAACGGCCTAGACACAAACCCATGTGTCTACCCTTGTAGACAATATAAGGCTATTTACCAAGCCATTTGCCACCCTGAAACACAATTTAAACACCAACCAAACAACCAAAACTAAGTCTAAATACATTTCATGTATCTAACCATGCCAAGAATTTCACATTCATGAAAAACTACTTTGCATTCATATAATAACTTTAAATATTAGCCATATTCATGGCCTTATACAAAATGAGTAGAATACTAAAATAAGCCAACACATTTGGCCCAAAATAATATAACACCAAAACAAAATCAAGAGTCCCTATACATGCCATAATCAAAATGATAAAGCTAGATATACCAAGTGCTTCAAGGATAGTGTGGTTTGCTTTCCCAATGTAGTCGATGATCATCGAGTTACTTTGGCGGCACTATAAGAAAAGGGAAAGGAAGAAGGGCAAGCATGGGAGCTTAATAAGTACATATATGCAAATAAGTGTAAATAGACATATTCATCAAACATTAGCTTATCATACGTACTACATCTCATCACATTCTAAGGTCTTCATTCGAGAGTTTAGTATACATACCTGTAACTACTCGTAAAAATAACTCAAGTTTATTCTCTTTATTGACATACCTCATTAGAAGTATCGCCAATCCATTCATCGAGTTACCCCTTTCAACACTCGGAGATACTGGTGAATACACAGATAGTTTACTCCTAAGTACTATACAAGTAGCCAAAGCTACTTCGTACTTTGTAATACTTTCTTATTTGAGCTACTCACAGGCCTTTTCACCAAGTCAGTACCCGGACCCCATAGCTCTATCACGTAATGCCCGCTTACTGAGCTACTCACGGGTCTGCACACAAGTCAGTACCCGGACTCACATTACATATTTCACTTGTCTCATGAACTCATACTCAACTAATGAGTTCAGACCATTCAATTTCTCATGACTTACTTTTTTTATATCCTATACTATTTTCGAGGTTCAACGGGATCTTGTATCTAACTTGATGCTGTTGCACTTGTTTGTAATGTAGGTTACTCTTATATCGCATTATTTATACTTTCATGGTATCGAGTAGATTATGATACATGGTAAAAATAAAACATTTAAAAGTAAGCTACAATGACACATTATTTACATATGTACTTACCTCGGCACAAAATGTTGGGAACGAGCCTAATCCTTGTAAATTTTGTTCTTCCCTCAATCAAGACCCAAATCACGTTTTTCTTGATCTAATGTCAAAAATTAGCTTATTTAATACACAAATCATTCAATTCAACTTAAGACTCATACTTTGGTAAAATAACCACTTCGTCCATAAGCTTTGCAAAAATAATGATTTTTACCCCTAGGCCCGAAATTTGATTTTTATCGAATTTTTCTTATTAGTCAAACTTAACCGACCATTTATTTCTCTAATGACCACCCCAAATTCTCAATATTTTACAACATTACCACCTATTTTACAAACTTTACAAAATGGTCCTATTAGGGTTTTCATAATAAGTCCTTTCACAAAAGTTGTTCACTCAACAACCAAGGCTCATTTTCTTCCATAAAAACTCAGCTAACATACAAATCATTTCATAGTAAGTCCCTAGACTATCAATCATTTCACAAAATAGTCCCCTCAATAGCTAGATTAAGCTTTAGGGATCCCAAAAGTACAAAAATTATCAATAATAACCCATAAATTGACTTACTTGCAACAGGCTAGCTTGGCTGAAATTTCAAGGCTTCAAAACCCTT
Organism: Gossypium longicalyx; assembly: GCA_025698465.1. Taxonomy (NCBI): domain Eukaryota; kingdom Viridiplantae; phylum Streptophyta; class Magnoliopsida; order Malvales; family Malvaceae; genus Gossypium; species Gossypium longicalyx. Next base: position 92,450,866 of record CM047000.1, on the reverse strand, counting down.
ATTTTTGCTAAAAATTTCTGTGAAGAAGAAGAGGTGAAATGGGTGATATCATCTTTTGTTTATTTTATTTCTTTTTAGTCAAACAAGTCACCAAATTTTTACCTAACCTTGACTAGACTAATTCTTTGTCCTTATGGCCGGCCATGCTGCATTTTAAGGGTCTATTTGCCCTTTAAAGACCTTAAATTTTGGCTCTCTAGCTATTTGAGATGTCTATCAAGTGAAATTAAACTTTTACCCTTTATGCGATTTAGTCTTTTTTTGCAATTAAGCATGCAATTGCTAAAATAAATTCACCAAAATTTTCATGCACTCATATAATCATGCTATAACACATAAAATAATATCAAAATATTTTCTCCGACCTCGAGTGAGTGGTTTTGAAACCACTGTTCCGACTAGGTCCAAAATCGGGCTGTTACAATTCTTCCCCCTTAGGGATTTTCATCCTCAAAAATCTTAGTAGTAAAAAGATTTCGGTATTCGCTTTTCATGATTTCCTCAGGCTCCCATGTGGCCTCTTCAACCCCATGTCTCTGCCATAACACTTTCATGAGGGAAATGTTCTTATTCTTTAATCGCTTGACTTCTCGAGCTAGAATCCCAACGAGTTCCTCCCCATAAGACATGTCCGATCTCATCTCCACTTCAGTCAGAGAAATCACATATGAAGGGTCAGAGCGGTATCGGCGTAACATGGACACATGGAATACGTTGTGGATCTTTTCCAATTTCAATGGTAAGGCTAACCGATAGGCTACTGGCCCAATTTTCTCAATCACTTCATAAGGTCCGATAAAACGTGAACTCAATTTACCCTTTTTACCGAATCTAAGAACCTTCTTTCACAGATATACTTTTAGAAATACCTTATCACCGATTTGAAATTCGACCTCTTTTTGTTTCAAATCTGCGTAGGATTTTTGCCTATCCGAAGCAGCCTTCAAACAATCACAAATTACCTTAACTTTTTCTTTGATCTCCTTGACTAAATCGACCCCGAGAATCTAACTCTCTCTAAGCTCAGTCCAATACAAAGGCATTTGGCACTTATGTCCATACAACGCTTCATGAAGTGCCATCTTCAAACTCAACTGAAAGCTGTTATTATAAGCAAACTCCACCAACAACAAGTACTTTTCCCAACTACCCTAGAATTCCAATACACAGCATCAGAGCATGTCTTCAAGGATCTGAATTACTCTTTCCGACTAACCGTCGGTTTGCAAGCAAAACGCCGTACTGAAATTTAGCTTCATTCCCAAATCCTCTTGCAACTTTTTCCAAAACTTCGAAGTAAACCTTGAGTCCCTATCTGAAACAATCGACAAAGGTACTCCATGAAGTCTCACAATCTCGGAAATGTATAAGTCGACTAGCTTATCAAATGGGAAATCTATTCGTACCGGGATAAAGTAAGCTGACTTTGTCAGTCGATCAACCATAACCCATACGGCATCTTTCTTCCTCGGATTTACCAGTAAACCCGTTACAAAATCCATAGTGATCCGATCCCACTTCCACTCAGGGACCATGATTGGCTAAAGTAAACTCGAAGGTACTTGGTGTTTGGCTTTCACTTGTTGGCATACTTAGCATTTTGATACAAACTCTGAAATATCTCTTTTCATACCCGGCCACCAATATAATTTCTTCTAATCATTGTACATTTTTGTACTTCCAGGGTGTACCCACTAACAACCACTATGTGCCTCAATTAAAATTTTCTAAATCAACTCGGTATCCTTAGGAACACAAATCCTACCCTAGAACTTCAAGCAACTATCGGAATCAATCTGAAAGTCTGATTCAACACCTGATTCACACTGAGTTTTCTTGGCTAACAATTCCCTATTACTCTTCTAAACTTCACAAATTTCTTAGAGAAATGTCAGTCTAGCTTTTAACTCAGCTAGAATCGAACAACTCTCTGACAAGGCCAATTGGGTGTTCATTGCTCTCACTGCAAATAATGCTTTTTTACTCAATGCATTTGCTACCACATTCGCCTTACCCAGATGGTAGTCGATAACCAACTCATAATCTTTTATTAGCTCCAATCACCTCCGTTGTCTCAGATTTAAATCCTTCTAAGTCATCAAGTACTCAAGACTTTTATGGTCAGTGTATACATGGCATATCTCTCTGAACAAATAATGTCGCCAGATTTTTAAGGCAAACACTATGGCGGCCAACTCTAGGTAATGTGTCAGATAATTCTTCTCGTGAGGTTTCAATTGTCTCGAGGCATAAGCTATAATCTTGCCTTCCTGCATAAGTATGTATCCCAAGCCATTTAGAGAAGCATCGCTATAAATCACGAACTCTTTTCCTGATTCGGGTTGCACTAATACTGGAGCCTCGGTCAACAACTTCTTCAACTTCTCAAAACTTTGACTTAACTTCTTTTTGTAGTAACCTCGTCATGGGAGTAGCAATCATGGAGAAGTCCTTTACAAACTGCCTATAATAACCAGCCAATCCCAAAAAGCTTCTAACCTCGGTCACATTCTTTGGTGGTTTCCATTCAACAATAGAGGAAATCTTGCTGGGATCAACCCTAATGCCCTCGCTCGAGACAATGTGACCCAAAAATCTGACTTCTCGAAGTTAAAATTTGCTTTTACTGAACTTGGCATACAACTGATTATTTCTCAAAGTCTGTAGAATGATTCTCAAGTGTTCTGTATGCTCTACCTCATCTCTAGAATAGATCAAGATGTCATCAATAAATACAACGACAAACTTATCCAAGTATGGCTGAAAAATCCTATTCATTTGTTAAACCGAAAGGCATAATGAGGAACTCATAGTGACCATACCTTATCCTAAAACCAGTTTTAGGCACATTTGACTCTTTAACTCTCAGTTGATAGTAGCCAAATCTCAAGTCTATCTTAGAAAACCATGCTACTCCTTTCAATTGATCAAACAAGTCGTCAATCTGTGGCAACGGATATTTATTCTTAATTGACATCTTATTTAACTATCGGTAGTCTATGCACAGCCTCATGGACTCATCTTTCTTTTTCACAAATAGCACTAGAGCCCCCCACGGAGAAAAGCTTGCTCTCATAAAGCCTTTATTGGCCAACTCTTGTAATTGTGACTTTAGTTCCTTTAACTCAGTCGGAGCCATTCAATATAGAGCAATCGAAATAGGCGTTGTCCCTAGCATTAGCTCTATACCAAATTCAACTTCTCTGTTAGGGGGTAACCCAGGCAATTCTTCTAGAAATACATCCGTATATTCGTACACAACTGGGACTATCTCAACCTTCAATTCAGACTCCTTAGCATTCATTATAACAGCCAAATAAGCTTCACAATCTTTCCTCAAACATTTTCGGGTGGACGTGGAGGATATCACAATAGGTAAATTCTCTGGATCATCTGATTTAACCCAAAGAGTTGCACCATTTTCACATTTCAATTTAATAGCCTTTTGCCTACAATTTACTACAGCATCATGGAGTGTCAACCAATCCATACCCAATATGACATCAAATTCATTGAATGGTAGCAATATCAGATCGGCTGGAAAACAATGACCTCTAACTATCAAAGGACATTTCTTGCATACTTTATCAACTATCACATGTTTGCCTAGAGAGTTTGACACCCTAATCATAAACTCCGTAGACTCAACAGGTATGTTCATGTTAGACACCAATTTCATGCACACATATGAATGAGTAGAGCCAAGATCAACCAAAGCAATAACAATATTATCATACAAAGAAAATGTACCGGTGATCACATCGGGAGAAGATGCATCTTCACGTGTACGTATGGCGTAGGTTCTAGTCGGACTTCTAGCTTCTGATCTTCCTGTGGTGCCTCTCGTCACATTCTTGTTGCTGACCCCAATTCTAACATTCTTCTGTAGTTGCCCTTTAGAATTTGTGCCACTTACCTTTGCACTTGGAAATTTTTCTTTCTCGTTCATTTCAGGACAATCCTTGATAAAATGGTCTTGAGAACCACATCGGAAACAGGATTCATCATTCATTCTACACCTACCGAAATGATTTCTACCACAATGTTGACACTCTAGTTTGGAAGATCTAACATTACCCACACTAGCCACCGATATAGCCCAAGATTTAAAATCTGAGTCTTGCTTCTTATGATCTCTGTACGAGTGCCCAGCTGATACATGAGAACGAGAGTAATCATCCTTGGATTTCTTAGACTGAGATGGAAATGACTTGCTTGCATGCCTATTCCTTGCATCTCTAGTCTCAACCTCGATTTTCTTCTTTTCCTTGATCAATTCCTCAGCTTTGCAAGCCCGATTAACAAGCACTACAAACTCCTTCAATTCAAGGATGCCCACTAACAATCTAATATCCTCATTAAGTCCGTCTTCAAACCTTCGACCATGACACATCATTGATAATTAGCCAAATCAATTAACCATCTAGCAAACACATGAATCCATACTAACCTTGCCAAAACATAAGACATTATATGCATCACATATCACTTACCAAATTCCTAAATCTAGCCAACTCAAATGGCCAAATACACACCAACATTTACATCATATACAAGCCAAATCTCATGGCTATATCATAACTCAAAACATATCATCATATCACTAGCCTATACATGTCATATACAATATTTACATAGCATCAAAAGTACCAACAAGTAGTCGATAATGTGATAACGGATCCTGATGATCCCTGATGTCTGAGCTAGCTTTGATAATCTATAAAATAGGGAAAGAACACACAAAGTAAGCTTTAAAAGCTTAGTAAGCCATATACAACCATCTCATGAATCAACACCATTTCCATCAAATAAGCAAATTATGAATAAGAACATATAAGCTTACAAACCTTCCCAAATGTATCCATATTCAATTTCATAAGTGAATTCATCAAATACTTCCCTTTTCAATACTTGTATGAATCTCACACGTACCTGAGTCACTTAACTCATTTACACATTCTTTCTCGACTTGACTTTACCCGTTGAACCTTTTAGAATGGTAAAAGATACTCAAAAATCACATATAGCTCATACAATGTCATATCCCAGATATGGTCTTACATGTTATCAAATATCGATGCCAATATCCCAGACATGGTCTTACACGAACTTATATAATGATGCCAATGTCCTTGACATGGTCTTACACATAATCACAATACAATTCCAATGTCTCAGACATGGTCTTACATGTAATTACATCTCGGTAATCCTAATGTTATGTCATTCGTATCTTATACTATTCCTAGAGTTCGTACGGGACTTTCGGATATCATAACTTCGTTGATTCTTGCTCGTATTTGCTTATTCAACATTCATGCCAATTCAATGAAAATTTAACACATATAATTCAATTTAAATACATTTATTTGCATATGAACTTACGTCGTATATATAATGAACGAATCGGATCGACTACTTGACAACTTTCGATTTCCCCCGATCTAAATCTAATTCATTTCTTTCTTGATCTATGTACATTCAAAATTTACTCATTTATTCATCAAATTATTCAATTTAGTCCACAAACATATATTTGGAAATTTTTACACTTTAGCCCCTAAAGTTCCACATTTTTATAATATAGTCCCTAATAGACATTTTTACTCAAAATCACTTAACAAAATATGATAATCTATCAACAAATATCCATTTTTCATCATCAACTATCACAAAACTCATGGATTCATCAATGGTACTCTACAAAATCACCAACAAATTTAAAAATTAAGGCACAAGCTAGCTAGAACACGAAGCAACGATCTCAAAAACGTAGAAATAATTAAAAATCGAGCAAAAACGAACCTAAAATTAGCAAGAGCAATGGCCGAACCTTCAAGCCCTAACAATGGTGTTTTTCACCTCTTATTTTCAGCTAGAAGAAGAAAGATAGACTAAATCTCTTTTTGTTTTTCATTTAATTAACATTAATAACTAAATTACCATTTTAACCTTAATTAAAACCATTTGAAAACATTCATTTAATGGAAATTTATGTCAAACTCCACTATCAATGGTCTAATATCAACATAAGGACCTTCCACTTAATAAATCATAGCAATTAAGCACTTTAAACAAGTAGATTGCAACTTTTGCATTTTACGCGATTTAGTCATTTTTCTCTAATTTAGCTATTAAATGATAAAATTAACTCACGAAATTTTCACACATATATAATCACACGTTGTAAACACATAAAATAATTTTAAAATAATTTTTTGACCTCAGATTTGTGGTTTCGAAACCGTTGTTCCGATTTAGCTAAAACCGGGCTGTTACACTATTAACTTGTGACTCGATTAGATTAGTAATTATTTTCTATAATTAATTTAATAATAAGATTCTCCAATCTACAATCTCTTGGATACAATCCTCGGAATACTTACCAGTGTTTCGTTGTAACACTTCTATATTATAATTTAACTCGTATACTTGCGGTCGTCGTTGATTTAATTATATATTTTGGTACGGTATTTATACTCTAAACGATAACACGTTTAGAGATGGTCAAGTTTTTGGGGTCGTTGCCAAAGACTGAAACCTTTGGTTTTACCAACAAATTTGTAGTCAAATTTAGGTAAATCTCAGAAGTCTTAAAATGAGAATAATGAGAATCAAATTGTTTTTAATCATTACATCAAAATGAATAAATCTAAACATTACATTTAAGATTTAATCTACCTCATCAAAGTAAAAAGCACAACATCTAATCTTCTTCTTTTTTTCTCCATTTAATACAAGTGTTAGGAACAAAAAGATTTCGAGAATCTCTTACTTTCGGATTTAATTTTCTTTTGAAGAAAAAAAATGAAAGTAAATTTACAATGGAATGGAACAAGATTAAGCAATTTGGGTATTTGATATTTATTTTTCTTTCCTAAAAAATATTACAGAGAATTTCACTTTAAAATTTTGGGTATTCGGTATTCAAATATATTTCTTGAAATTCTTTGAGTGCTTTTCATCAACCAAGAAAAAAAAATCTCAAATAACAAAGAAAAAACAAATATCAAATACCCAAATTGCTTAATCTTGATAACCCTAGTTTCTTACTTTTGATCTCGTTGGAAGTATGCTTCCATTTTTATTTTTTTCTTCAAAAAAACATAATTAAATATGAAATTAAGAGATCACCCAATTTTTTTAAGCTTAAAACTTGTATTACAATGTTAAAAGAAAAATAAGGGAAAATATTGTATAACACCCAAACCCAACCCGGTCATCGGGTCCAAATGTGTAATACCAAATTTGTAACAACCCTCGCCTGACCTGTGATTTGCCGTAATTTGATATGTCAAATTACGCTCTCCATTACACTTAATGAGCTTATTCTCAAGCAAATTATATGTTTTTCTGTCATGTTTTTACTTAGTTTTAGTTCTTTGCTTTAATAAGTGAATTAGTGCATTTTATGCTACTTTTGAGACCCGAATTGACCAAATGTGCCATAGGAATCCTAATGGTTGATTGAGTGTTGTAGGGAGTCATCGAAGGCCCAAACATGAGCAAAAAATTACCTAAAAGGGGGTATCGCAACATCGAAGCCTAAAATTCGTGATACCCCTAACAGTGCTAAATTGAAGAAGATAGAGGCACTTCACAATGATATCGCGATATCCAAGCATGGGTATTGACCTGCTGCCAAATGTAGTGGTAGTTTTGGTACATTTCGACATTTAAAGATCTTGTTTTCTAGGCATTTTAATATATTTTATTACGTTTTCCCATTTCTTAGTTTAGATTTAATTATTAGCAAAGTAAGCGCTTTTATGCAATAATTGATGTTAGTTTACCTATTAGGCCAATACGGGCCTTAGGTAGTGCTAATCAATCTATTTAAGTGTGTAGAATATATATTTCTAAGCCCAAAAGCTTGAGGAACGATATCCAAGCTTTCTGAGATGCAACACGTGAAACCAGAACTCCAAACTAAAGAAATGGGTGTCGTGTCGCGACACACCCCCTGTGTTGAGACACAACCTTCCTTGTGTTGAGACACAGGCTGAATGTGAGGCGTAAGCAATGATGGCATCAGCAATCGTATCTTGGCAAATTTTCTCAGATTTTATTTATTACTTGCATCCAAAGTATCATAGGTATTTTAGGCATAAAGCACACAAAAATTAGCTTATATAAAGAGGTTCATATAACCCTAATAGACAATCAATTTTAGACCTAGCCACATAGTTTTCTTTGTTTAGTTTCTAGTTTTATTTTTTCGTAATTAGAATTCTTTCTATTCGATGTGAAGACAATTACGAGTAGAGATTAAAAACTATATTTGTTCAAATATATTTGTTAAAATGAGAATAATGAGAATTAAATTGTTTTTAAACTTTAGATCAAAATGAATAAATCTAAGTTTTAGATTTCAGATTTAATCTATCTCATTAAAATAAAGAGCACAACATCTAATTTTCTTTTGTTTTAGGAACAGAAAGATTTCGAGAATCTCTTACTTTTAGATTTCATTTTCTTTTGAAGAAAAAAATTGGAAGCAAATTTACAACGGAACGAAAAGTAAGAGATTAAGATTACCAAGATTAAGCAATTTGGGTATTCAATATTTGATTTTCTTTCCTGATAAAAATTGCAAAGAATTTTACTTTAAAATTTTGGATATTCGATATTCAATTGTCTTTCTTGAAATTCTTTGAGTGTTTTTCATTAACTAAGGAAAAAATCTCAAATAAAAAAATAAAAACAAATATCAAATACCCAAATTGCTTAATCTTGATAACCCTAGTTTCTTACCCAAATTGCTTAATCTTGATAACCCTAGTTTCTTACTTTTGATCCCATTGAAAGTATGCTTCCATTTTTTTTTTTTTTTTTTTTTGCTTCAGAGAAACAATAATAAATATGAAACTAAGAGATTACCCAATTTTTTTTAAGCTTACAACTTGTATTACAATGTTAAAAGGGAAAAAAAAAGGAAGCATTGTGTAACACTTTAAATCTGACCCGATTGTTTGATCCGAATATGTGATACCACATTTGTAACAACCCTTGTTTCACAGACACCTTAAAGTTCATTAGTTTTAGCAGCCAACTTAAATGGACAAGAGCTTAAAACTTGTATTACAATGTTAAAGGAAAAAAAAAAGGGAAATATTGTGTAACACCCCAAATCCGACTCGGTTGCTGGATTCAAATGTGTTATACCACATTTGTAACAACCCTCGATTCCGCAGCCACCTTAAAGTTCACAAGTTTTAGCGGTCACCTTAAATGGACAAGATTTCGTGATTTATCAAGCATTAGGAGACCTCCGATGATCATAAGAATGTACTCTCGAGAGTATTATTCTCTTTCAACTTCACTCGATTTCGCATCGAGTCCACCAAAATTTCTTTTCAACCAATTCATATCTATTTGGGCTCCATAAATTGTGTTCAAAACCCTCCCTAAAAGTTGCTCGCATAAATCTCTCCAATTGGCTGCGACAACTGGCCCATTCAATATCAGCCCATCCACCGGTAACCTGAGCTGTAACTACACATCCTCGAGTGTGATAGTACACTCGTCGCATGAAAGATGGGATGTGTGCGTCACAGGTCTCCATCTTTCCACCAATATGCTTACAAGTGTGGGGTCCAGTTTACACCCCCTACCCATACGGGCCACGTGCAAAAATCCCTCACCTCTCATGTATGGTTCAATTAAAGATGATGGAGGAACGAGCAGATTACGAATATATGTTTTCAAAATCTGATCTTCCGGCTATATATAAAAAATATATAAAATATTAAATTTCAGTATAACAACAAAATATTTAAATTAAATTAGATTAAATATAAAAAAAATTTACCATTTGCAATTGATTGATCGAAATGTGCTTGCCATCCAAACAAATTAGAGATTTTGTCATTACTAATTTTAATAAATACGAAATAAATTGTAATATAAAATTAATTTTAAAAAAAAAACCTTAATACAATTTTAATAAAAAAAGTTGAGAGGAATAAAATTTGAGTAAGAATTAAGAGAGAATTTAGATAAATTTAAAAGAGATTTGAGAAAGAATTGAGAATGTGTGTGAGAGAATTGAGTTGAGATTAAATTGAAAAAGAATAAGAATTAGGGGTTTGTGTAGGAAAAAGAAGGGGGGACATTGGGAGGGGGGTTAAATGGCCTTTGAAATAATCGTTGGGGGGTAGGGGGAGCCGTTAGGATTTTGACCATTGAGGTGCGGGTAGCCATTATGGAAAATGCTTTTAGCTGGAAGTGTTTTTAGCCGATTGGCAGGAAAACGCGTCCAGCTTATGGAGCTAGAAGCGTTTTCCTACAAATCTAATAAAAACGCTTTTAGCTAGAAATATTTTCTTTTTTTCAATTTAATTCGATAATTTAAAAAGAAAAGGGCATTTTTCTATATTTCACCCATGAAAATGAGAGAGAAAAAAATATTAAATAAAATAAAATAAAAACATTTTTGACAAAAAAAAAAAAGAGTTCGTCTAAATTGGAACATCACTATAGTTTAATAGTCAATTTTGGTTTAAGCCTATATATTAGGTTTGGTAAGAAATGGAAACAAGTACAGGTTGGCCACTATTGAAAATGTATGGAAACATGCCACAACTTTTTCTTTTTCTTCTGTTTTTTCCCGGAAAAGATACCTGAAGTTGATATTCAAAGTTGTTACTGCTTTCTTTTTCTTTTTGCTCGGCTGCTAGTATCAATTGCTAGAAGACATTGTTGCATATGCAAAGTGGCCAAAGATTTGAATTGAAAAACAATCATTTCTCAACTGAATCAAATGCAGACAACTTCAAAATCGCCTAGTCTTTCCAGGGAGTGGAACTGAACTACATCATAACAAGGGGCAAACAACCTGGAACTATTAAAAACATATCTACAGAGCACACAAAATTAATATGTAAGGATATCTCTTGTAAGAATAAAAGAATCAATGCTCTCTAGTGAATTGAAAAACAATCATTTCTCAACTGAATCAAATGCAGACAACTTCAAAATCGCCTAGTCTTTCCAGGGAGTGGAACTGAACTACATCATAACAATTCAAAGGGGCAAACAACCTGGAACTATTAAAAACATATTTACAGACAGCACACAAAATTAATATCTAAGGATATCTCTTGTAAGAATAAAAGAATCAATGCTCTCTAGTGCCTATGCCTAATACATGAACACCCCCCTTTTTTCACTCGCTTGTTGAAGGAACTCCTCCAGCTCCATCATCACCAGAAGGTGCAGAGCTAGCAGGTGTCTCACTCTCTGGTCTAATCTCTTCTAGCTGCTGGAGAACCTGATGAACTTCGGGTCTTGCCGATGGCGATGGGTCCACGCAATGTAAACCCAGTTTCAAAGTGTTGAGCAACTCATCACCAATGGAAGATGCATCCCTCATTAACTCGAGATCAAACACTTCATTTGTCCACTCTTCTTTAACTATTGAGGCAACCCATTGTGGCAAATCCACTCCATTCATTGCCTCTCCGGGGGATTTCCCTGTTAGGAGTTCTAGTATGATAACACCAAGGCTATAGGCATCAGTTTTTGTGTTGGCTTTCTTGAGTTTCGAAAGCTCTGGTGCTCGGTAACCTAACGCTCCTGCGGTCGCAATTACATTTGCATTTGCAGCAGCTGTCATTAGACGAGAAAGGCCAAAATCTGATATTTTAGCACTTGTGTCCTCATCAAGTAAGACATTGCTTGATGTAAGGTTCCCATGGATAATGTTTTCTTGAGTGTGAAGGTACATCAGACCTCTTGTAACACCCTTTGCTATTCTCATCCTTGTTGGCCAATCAATGGGTGTCTCAGGCCCTCGAGCTGCCACCGCGAGAATCCAGAATAGAACACATCATTAGCTGGATGAAAACTGCAATATATACTTAATTAATCAAAAAATTGTTTTTTAGTTTGAATTTTACTTACCATGAAGGAATGTTGCAAGACTCCCTTTAGGCATGTAATCGAAAACAAGAAGCTTCTCTCCTTTAGGTCCTAAGTAATAAGCTCTCAAAGCCAGAAGATTGGGGTGCCGGATTTTGCCTAGCACATTGACCTCACTTTCAAATTCTTTTTGACCTTTGGTGATCTTTTCTCTCAATCTCTTCACTGCTACCTGGTTCCCATCCTCTAATGTGGCCTTATAAACAGTACCATAGGTGCTTTTCCCCATAATCTCAGCAGTGGCACATAGAAGATCATCAGCAGTGAAAACCATGGGCCCATCAAAATGAACTAGTTTCCCCCCGGCTTCTCCACCTGCTTCAACTTCACCAGCTGAAGGTGGAGTTCCCTTCTCACCTCTTGCAGCTGCTGAAGCAGCAGCAGCTCTGGTTGTTGTTTGACCCTCTTTGGCTTTTGATGTAGCCCTTCTTCTGATCAAGAAGCAAAGCAAAATCAAGCAAACAACAAGGAGAACTATAAGAAGGGCTCCTGCAGCAATTAGGATTATATCTTTGGTACTCAGTTTTCCATGTTTATGTCTTGGTTCCTCAGAGGGTGATGAAGGTAGGTTTTGGGAAGGTGCTGGTGAAAGGCATGGAGATGACCCACTATATCCACATAACTCAATATTCCCCACAAAAGAGCTTGAGTTGAACTTTTCGGAAAGTGGAGCTGGAACAGGACCAGAGAGGTTGTTATATGAAACATTTAAGGTGTTAAGACCTTTAAGATTTGCAAGAGAAAATGGGATTTGTCCACTGAGCTTGTTCTCTGACAAATCAAGTTGAGTCAAACTGGAAATGTTCCCAACAGATGCTGGAATTGGACCACTCAATTTGTTTCTCTTCAAAACAAGAACAGAAAGGTTATGCAAACCGGAAATAGATTCTGGGATTTGGTCTTCAAGACCATTGCCTTGCAGATTTAAAACAACAAGAGAGGAAAGATTTGAGAGACTAACAGGCAAGCTTCCATTGATTGCATTGTTAGAAAGGTCTAGATTCCTAAGCCTAGAAAGCCTTGCTAAGTCATTTGGTAAGGGTCCAGTAATCTGATTGTGGCTAAGAGAAACTTCTTGTAGCTCACTCAACATTCCCAAGGAGGCAGGAATGGTTCCAGAGAGGAAGTTATGGTCAAGGGTTAAGTATCGAAGTGGACAAAAGCCTTTCTTTTGGGTTGCATTTGAACCCCAAGAATCTGGGATTGAACCAGAAAGGTTGTTGTGTTGAAGGGCAAGAAAAATAAGAGAAGAAGAACGAGTGAAACTAACAGGGATCGATCCTGAAAAGGAATTGAAGCTTAGGTTGAGCCTATAAAGCTTAGTAGAGTTCACAAGACTCTCAGGGATTACCCCAGTGAGTGAATTATTACTAAGGTCAAGAGTTTGAAGCAAAGGGCATGAACCTAATGTAGCTGGGACCGAGCCTGAAAGCCTATTATTGAATAGTTGAACACCTCTAAGATCAGGAATAATGCCTAATGCACGAGGGATATAGCCTTCAATGAGATTATCATGGAGGCTAAGCTTACGAAGAGCTTGAAGTTGACCAATTTTCTCAGTGATTCTCCCACCTAATCCTTTCCATGGAAGTTGAATAACAATGACTTGACCTCGAGCACACTTGATACCAGACCAACCACCAGAACAAGCACCATAGCCACTATCGTTCCAGCTTTTCAAGAACCCTTTGGGATCAATTAGCTCTTGCTTAAACGCTTGAAGTGCATGGAAATCCGCTGCCGTGACAACAACACCATCCCAACCCCCCTTATCACTTGAGACCGGTTGAATGAAGAAGCAAACAAGAAAGAAAATGTGGGTAAAAAGAGTAATACCCTTCCATTTCTCCTTTGTATAATGTGAGCAACAATCTTGTTTTTGCATTGCCATTAAGGAATGAGTGGCAAAGAAAGAAGTTGAAGAAGAAGAAGAAGAAGAAGAAGAAGAAGAAGAAGAAGAAGAAGAAAGAAAGAAAGAAAGAAAGAGAGGGAATTATTAAGCAAAGGTGGTAGGCATGGAGGAGGAATGAAACAGGGGAAATAGGTGAAGTTAGGGGTTTTGTAGTAGAAGAACGGAACGAAAAAGAGTTTCCAAGAGGTGGGTTTTTTTTTTACTGTGAAAACACCACGTGAAGATCTGTGAAAGAAGAATCTTTTAGGTATTGGGACAAAAATAAAAATAAAAATAAAAATAAAAACAGGAGACAAAGTGTCTGATGAATGTAATAAGGGAGCAGAGGCTCTTTAAGCCTAACGGCTAGTTTCTTTTCTTATGTTTTGGTTTCCCATTTCTCAATGTTTTTTTCTATACGTTTTGAACACAGTTGAAGTACGTGGGTTGTTTTATTGCTCTTACCGCTCCTTCTAACGGCTATCTTTATTTTTTTTTTTTTTTTTTTTTGAAACCGGTCCTACACAACGGACACCTGACATTGGATTATAATTCTATTTTGGTCTTCTTCAATACCAACAAACATGGATGCATTAATTAATATTAATTATATTTTTTTTTGTTAATCATATTTAAATTTTATTTTTATCTTTCAAAAAAAATATTGAGTTAATACAATAATAATAATAATAACATTATCTTTTAAATTTGAAAATATATTGGATGAATTGATTTGTGTGTTAAAATTTGGAGGGAGGTGAGGATTTTGAGGAAGTGACTTTTGTTTGATACGAGGTTAAGATAATTGATGAAAACCGTGAAATTGATTAAGATTTCATCAATTATGTTTATATGAGGTTTTTCGTATTTAATGTAAGAACCGTTGGATTTGAAGTCGACTTATGTGAGGAAAATGACACCCATCACCATTTTTTTTGGGTTTTGAAGTTATAAATAAAGTAGAGAAAGTAGATTCAGAGTTACAGACAAAAACCGTCCAACACAACTTTTACAATTCTCCTTAACTCCTCCTCCTCAACATTCAAGATAAGTTCTTTTTTAGGGTTTTTCTTTTTTCCTTTTCAAAAAAAAAAAAAAAAACCTTGTAAATAGGGGGGACCTTTTAGTTATAAAACGATATCGTGGAAATTACATTCTATGTGTTCTTTTTTTTTTTGGTAAACTAAATTAAAAAAAGTTTAAATAATTAAAAAATACAAATAATTTTAAAATTTGTTATTTATTCCATGGATGGTAATAATGTTTCTCTAAGTTTTAAGTTGTTTGTTTGGTCGATATTATATTAAATTTGAACAATTGTTTTATTTTAAATCAAATTAATTATATGTCGAAAATATTTTTATGTAAATTTAATTATCAAATTAATATAAAATAATTTTTAAATAATGATATAAATTTTTATTTAATTAAATTAAATCAATTATAAATTATATAAAATATTAGTATAAAATAAATTTATTATTAATGATGATTATACTTTCTTTCCTTTTTCTTTTTTATTTTGTTTTTGACCAAGAAGAACCATAAAGCATTACTAAACAAAAATATCTCACTACATAAAAATCCTAGCACCTCAACACGTACAAGAAAATTTTGTTGGGTCAAATTAAATTATAATTTTTACGATAATAAAATTATAATTTCATCATTTTAATAATTTATATATTTATAATTTTTAAAAGATTAAATTAATTTTTTATTATTTTTAAGGGAGTCAAAACCGCTCTACAAACCTAACGAGCATGTCTGCATATCGATTACCCTCCTTAAACTTGTGCTTCAATTGATACTGATGAAAGCCATCAAGGAATGTCCTGCAATCATATATCAGAGTATGGAGTAATGGGTTAGTCAACTTATGAATACGAATTAAGCTTGTAACTGAATAAGCATCAAATTCAACAATAATATGAGAGACGTTATTATCCCTTACAAGCATAAGACTATCTCTGAATGCCACAGAACATGGGATATGCTTATATGCTCCAGCAATCCAATCCCCATTATTGTCCTGAATAATCATTCCTGTTCCAACTTTCTCCGGATTACTTAGAGTCATGCATATTCAATTTAAGCCGTTAAAGGCAGTAGAACAGTAATGGGAATTGAATTGTCGGAAACATAGTATTATCACTAATCTCTATGTATTCCAACTATTACGTTGCTCATTTTTATAAACAAATATTTTTATTAATTTCAATACCCACTAATCTCTATACTCATAAAAAAACTTAAATAAGGAAAGTTTTGACATTGACAATGTCTCTTTTACCTTTTAAAAAACGTCATGGATTTTGAGTTTTTAGATGATATGAAAATTTATTTAAAAAAAAGTCATATATAACCACACAATTTAATGAATTAGAAAAAGAAGAAAATAACTAATGCAAAGCCCCCATTGAAACAAAACAAAATTATTTGATTTGAATCTCATGTGTTGACCTGATAGTCAGGGTGTTCATTGCTTCAAGTGTGGTCTGGGTTCGAGTCGCGCTAGTCACGTTACTATTAGGGCTTTACCCTCCTCTTATAATTCACTAAAAAAATCATTCGATTTAAGAAAAAGTTTAAAATCAACTATATGCCTAAAGAAAGAAAAAATGAAAAAAAAAATCACATTTGCATACCATGTTAATCACATATTCTTTCAAAACTTTTCTTTTTCGATTCTCTCTAAATAGTTTTGTAAATGAAACATTCTTAATGAGATTGTAACACACTAAAAATCATAAGGTTAGAATTAATAAAATATTTAAGAAAAAAGCCTTAGTCTAGGGCAAACTCTCTAGAGAGCCAAGGTTAAGACTACTCTTTTCATTTTTCCTCTTTTATTTTTCAACAACTATGGAACAAACACAAATTAGTACATATA
This sequence comes from Gossypium longicalyx, assembly GCA_025698465.1. Lineage (NCBI taxonomy): Eukaryota > Viridiplantae > Streptophyta > Magnoliopsida > Malvales > Malvaceae > Gossypium > Gossypium longicalyx. Next base: position 92,434,160 of record CM047000.1, on the reverse strand, counting down.
TTAAATGTGGTAAAAAATAACTAAGTATGGGCAACACTTTAAGTGGTAAGGCTTCTAATTTCCTCATTGTGTCTATGTTTGATTCACACTAAAACTACTCCCCCATTTTTTATTTTTCAATGTCAGCAAAAAGGAATATTTTACCATTTAGCCCCTTAAATTTTTTTAAACCCTAACCATTTAATCTATTTTCTTAATTACATGTGCATTTCTACTTCTTTTTAACCCTAATTAGAATTTCTCTTTTCTCTTCTTTAAAACATCTTTTTCTATTATTCCCTTATTTCTTTTTCATAAAAATCTTCATCTTCTTTTGCTGGAAATTTTAATTTGATCCCGAGTTTGAAACCGAGTCCCGCTCACTCCGTTTCTTGTATTGATTTCTCTTTTTTTCTTTTCAATGTCAGCAAAAAGGGTAATTTTACCATTCAACCCCTTAAATTGCTTAAACCCTAATATTTAATCCATTTTCCTAATTACATGTGGATTTCTACTTCTTTTCAACCCAAATTAGAATTTCTCTTTTCTCTTCTTTAAATACATCTTTTTCTATTATTCCCTCCTTTCCTTTTCATAAAAAAATATTCATCTACTTTTGCTGAAAATTTTAATTTAATCCCGAGTTTGAAATCAAGTCCCGTTCAATTTGTTCCTTGTATCGATTTCTCTTTTTTTTTTCAATGTCGACAAAAATGACTATTTTACCAATCAATCCCTTAAATTTGTAAAACCCTAACTATTTAATCTATTTTCCTAATTACATGTGGAATTTTACTTCTTTTCAACCCTAATTAAAATTTCTCTTTTCTCTTATTTAAATACATCTTTTTTTGTTATTCCCTCATTTCCTTTTCATAAAAATCTTCATCTTCTTTTGTTGGAAATTTTAATTTGATCCCGAGTTTGAAATTGAGTCTCGTTCAATCTGTTCCTCGTATCGATTTATCGTAACGTCATCAATCTCGTTTCTAACGTGCCAAGATCGGTAAGCATTCTCGTTTCTAATTTGTGGAACCCTAGAATTCTTCAATAACACCATTCTTAACAATATTTCAAACCAATTTCAGATCTTTTACAAGTTTTCCAAAAAATCTTGATAATTTTGATAAATATTGAACGTCGATATTAATTCTTGCGTATTTTTCGATAGAAAGACCTATTGTAGGTGTCTCGAGCCAGAATTGGACGTGAGGATCATCGTACGAAACCCTGAAAGTTAGGTATGTATTTTTTATAAGAAAATCGAGGTAAAACCGAACCTAGCCCAGACCATACGGGCGTGTGGGCCACCCGTGTAGACTACACAGACCCATACACAAAAATGCCACCCCTGAAAATCTAGGATGTTCGACTTTCACATGGTTTAGGACCCTCCACACGGCTTGCCACACGGTCGTGTCTTGTAAGTTGATTTTGCAATTTTCACACAACCTAGGCACATAGTTGTGTACCCCTTCCACACGATCCAAGGCTTCCCACATGATCTAATCACACGGCCATGTGTCCCCTGTAACTTAGAAATTATAGTTTTGACCCAAATTTTATGTTTTGGTCAGATTAATCCCTGAATAGGTTCCAAATCATTTTTAGTAAATTAAATTATGCAAATAGGTCCCTCATGATATTAGACATGCTAGAATCCATGATTGATCGATTTAATATGGTATTTATTTATATTTATGAATATTTGCATGAATAATGAGTAGTATATATTACCTTTGTATATATATATACTTGCGATCGTATGAATGACATGCCTATATTATTATTCATACTAAATATATGAATAGCTTGAATTGGTACTGATTGGCCATGAGTTAGATTATTTAATATGCCTTAATGCATTACATGGGTTGAGTTGTTATGAACGGAGGAAGATCAAGCAGTATATTTGCAAGAGAGATGGCAAGTTTAGAGCATAGTCGTGTGACAGTTCTTATCTGTAAACTGTTCTGTATTCACAGCCAAATGGTAAATTCCATCTGTGGGTACTGCTGTGAATCCACAACCAAAACTGATTCCAACGGCAGGTTTAAGATATAGAATCTACAGGCAAAAAACAAGTTTTATCTGCAAGACTTTTGTTGTGAACCTATAGCCAAATGCGAATTCTAATCACGAGGACTTGTTGTGTGTCCACAACTAATGTAACAGTTGTTATCTGCGAACCAGTAGTGGTTTATCCACAATGTGGCTTAAGGAGTTTTGAGAACTCCTACTGTGGTGTGTAACCTTGGGGTAGGAGTTATTCTATTTAAAACCCAAAACTGTATGACATCATTTAAAACATGTGCATACAAATCTAAAAATTATGTTATGATATATATGCGTGAATCAATATACATATGTCTAAACATGTATGAAATATGATTATCGTAACAATTATAATGATTTGATTATCTTGAAAACAGTTATTGTGATTTCTGATATATCAAAGATAGCTACATTTGAAAAATCGATATTATGAACTGAATTGCTATATTTGATTATTCTATGCAATGTTAATAAAAGTGTCCTAATGAGTGTTGCATTGAATGGACTCACACTGAATGTCAAAGCTCACTCCCTCCTTATAGATAACCTATCAGATTAGGCCGCTGATACGAATCATCTCGGGATGAGTCGAGCCGTATGTGAAATGCCCGATCGTCTACGAAGAAGTAACGTTAACTTAGTTTAATTAAGTTAGACAGAAATCGGGTTTGAAAAGAAATGTGTTTGGAGGGGATGGTATAAATGGAATGGCACGAAAATGGTCGGATTTGGTACGTTTTGGGTAAAGAAAGAAATAGGATCAAACAAAGAATGCAAATAAGAACCAATACCGATTTGGTATCGATCCGTTATTTATATGCACTTTTTAGTTTGGTTTGGGTTTGGTAAAGGGAACCTCGACCCACTATCTAACAAGATAGAAACCTCGGTTTAGTTTGGAACGCCACACTATTAGTAGTGATAAGTTCGGAATCGACAAAGAACACAGTTTACACAACTAGAACGCTAGGAACGTCAATCGAATCTTTGAATGAAATATAAGAAAAGTTTGCCTCACAATTTTGGCAGCATAACATTAACAAATGTTTCAAAAGTCCCTTACATGGAAAATAAACAAGTATTTATAGGCCTAAAATCTAGGTAGCCGATTGGCTTTTCATACTTACAAATTAATTAAAAGAAAATTCTAGAAAAATTAACCCCTTAATATGCATGACTAGATTCGGCTAAGGGGATGGTGGATGAATGAACCTTCATGCTTAAGAAAAACAAAATGAATGCATGATGTCCATTGGTCACTTGTAAGGTTCGGCCAACCTTGTTAAATGAAGCAATGTTTGGCCAAAAATTAGGAATTAATTAGGATACTCTAACGGCCAACATATGTGTGAAACCGAATATTGAAGAGTCTTCCAATATGACCAAGGTGAACCGAATAGTCTTGTCATGTGAACATAGGTGTGAAAAAAATTAAAGAGATTCATGGGGAAGCTAATCGGCCAAGCTATCTTCATGCATGTGTGGGTGTCCTTTGGCCGAATGGTCACCTTGAAAAATGAAGAGATAGCACACCATACATGAATGGAAACATTCATGAACCTTGAAGACATTGAATGTGGTCATACATGCACTTAGCCGAACATGCACCTAGGAGATTCAAGCCCTCCAAATCGTCCATGCACCTTTCAAAATTCATGTTTCCTTTTAATCTCCATATGTCCATTGTGTTCCTACAAGAAATATGAACAGAATTAATCCAAGCTAATGTGAACACAAATATCAACATTAAATTCAGTTATGACAAATTTAATTATCATCAATAAACACTTTTAAGACATATTTAATAAAACTAATGTGAACTAAATTTAATATGTGGGATATTAATTAGCTAGTTATTGAACTTATTAAATAAAAAGACAATAGTAGTCAAACGCAGTCATGCTGAACTCCACGGGCTAATGTTTAATTCATGAGCTAAACCCGAGCTGGGCTAAGACTCGTGAGCTGATAATGAGTTGGTCCCGAGCTGTGGAGCTGGGAATGAGCTGAATCCGAGCTATTGAGCTGGTGTAGAGCTACATGGGAGCTAACTTGAGCTGGAGGTGAGCTTAGTGAGCTGAACTGAATTTGTAGAAGAATTCGGCATGGATTCCTAAAGTTGCCACCAGCTAGTTCGGTAGGTCTAACATTGACTTCATCCCACATTTGCTGAACTAAAGCTATAATAGTTTCTTTAAATTATTTTGCACAAGCCCTTGTGATCGGCCCTTGAGGTAGCACCATCGGGTCTCGGCTCGGACCTGACTTATGGGAAAGCGGGATCGTATCATCCTTCCCCTCTTGAAATTGACTTGTCCTCAAGTCAGTATCTACATCAAAAGAAGTCAGGTCAGAGACATTAAAACTAGCACTAACATTGTACTCATCCGGTAAGTCAAGCTTATACGAATTTTCATTGATTCGCTCGATGACTTGAAAGGGGCCGTCTCCTCGCGGCAACAACTTAGATCTTCGTTGAGCCGGAAACCTTTCTTTTTTCATGTGCACCCAGACCCAGTCTCCGGGTTCAAATACAACTCATTTTCGTCCTTTGTTGGCTCGTTGGACGTATTACTCGGTTCGGGATTCAATATTCTCTCGAACTTTCCTATGTAGTTCCTTGACAAATTCAGCCTTTTTCCTTGCATCTGTATGGACAAATTGATCATTAGAAAAAGGTAATAAATCAAGAGGAGTAAGAGGATTAAATCTATAGACAATCTCAAAAGGAGAAAATTTGGTTACCGAGTGAACAGAGCGATTATAAGCGAACTCGATGTGGGGTAAACATTCTTCCCACGTCTTGAGGTTCTTTCGTACCAACGCTCGCAACAAAGTTGACAAAACTACGTTTACCACCTCGGTTTGGCCATCCGTTTGGGGATGACAAGTGGTTGAAAACAATAATTTCGTCCCAAGTTTTCCCCATAATGTTTGCCAAAAATGACTCAAAAACTTTGTATCTCGATCGGAAACGATCGTTCTCAATAATCCATGCAGTCGTACTATTTCTCTAAAAAACAAATTAGCAACATGCACAGCGTCATCAGTTTTAGAACAAGAAATAAAATGTGACATTTTAGAGAATCTATCGACTACAACAAAGATTGAGTCCTTCCCTGTCTTAGTTTTCGACAATCCAAGAATAAAATCCATAGAGACATCGGTCCACGGGGTGTCGGGAATGGGAAGAGGTGTGTATAGTCCATGAGGTTGGACCTTCGACTTAGCCCTCTTACAAATTAAACAGCGTTCACAAATCCGCTCTACGTCTCTCCGCATTCGCGGCCATTAAAATTGTTCATGGAGGGTCGACAATGTCTTGCTTATTCCAAAGTGTCCCATAAGGCCACCACTATGCTCCTCCGTCACAAGTAACTCTCGAATGGAGCCTTGTGGTATACACAACCTATTTTCTTTGAAAAGAAACCCTTCGTGCCGGAAAAATTTCTCAAAAGAACCATTTTCACAGGCAGCATATATAGTTCCAAAATCTTCATCATTAACATACAACTCTTTCATATGGTAAAAACCAAGTAACTTTGAATCAAGAGTAGTCAATAAGGTATACCTCCGTGACAAAGCATCAGCCACTACATTTTCCTTACCTTTCTTGTATTTGATGACGTAAGGAAATTATTCTAAATACTCAACCCATTTCGTATATCGTTTATTGAGTTTATGCTGACCCTTAATAAACTTAAGTGCTTCGTGATCGGAGTGAATCACGAACTCCTTCGGTCTTAGATAGTGCTGCCAAGTTTCAAGTGATCGAATCAAGGCATACATCTCTTTGTCGTATACCGGATAATTGAAGGAAGCGCCACTTAGTTTCTCACTGAAGTACACCACCGGTCTTCCATCTTGGGTCAACACAGCTCCGATCCCTACATCTGAGGTGTCACACTCAATTTCAAATGTTTTAGTAAAATCGGGAAGGGACAATAAAGGAGCTTTCACAAGACATTATTTAATCAAATTAAATGAACGTTCTTGATCTTCAGACCAGTGAAATGCAGAGTTTTTCTTAATTATGCTTGTTCAGGGAGCTACAATGGTACTGAAATTGGGCACAAATCGACGGTAGAAGCTAGCCAATCCATGGAAGCTTCGAACTTGGCTAATGTTCGTCGGACGCGGCCATTCCTGAATCGCTCGAACTTTTTCTTGATCCACCTCCAAACCGTTGGCACTCACAACATATCCTAAAAACACAACTTTATCAGTGCAAAATGAACACCTTTTGAGATTAGCATACAATACCTCTTTTCGTAAAGTTTCCAACACCGCGTGTAAATGAGGTACGTGCTCCTCTAAAGTTTTGCTGTAAACCAAGATATCGTCAAAGTATACAACACAAAATTTACCAATAAATGCACGTAATACATGGTTCATCAATCTCATAAAAGTACTGGGAGCATTTGTAAGGTCGAATGGCATTACCAACCATTCGTACAAACCCAATTTCGTTTTGAAGGCCGTTTTCCATTCATCGCCTTCTCGCATTCGTATTTGATGATAGCCACTTTTAAGATCGATTTTCGTGAAAATTCGGGCACCACTTAATTCGTCAAGCATGTCGTCAAGACGAGGTATCGGGTGTCAATACTTGATAGTGATTTTGTTGATGGCGCGATAATCTACACACATCCACCCACGACCCGTCTTTCTTGGGTACAAGCAGCACTGGTACCGCACAGGGACTTAGGCTCTCTCGGATGTATCCTTTGTCTAGGAGTTCAGTAATTTGCTTTTGCGATTCCTTCGTTTCTTTAGGATTACTCTGATAAGCAGGACGGTTGGGTAGTGCAGCTCCGGGCACTAAATCTATTTGATGTTCGATGCCTCGGATGGGAGGCAGCCCACTCGGTATTTTGTCCGGAAATATGTCTTCAAATTCCTGAATCAAAGACAATACAGAAGCAGGCAAGTTTTCAGATAATTCGTTAGTATTCAACAATGCCTCTTTGTACATAACCATATACATAGGCTGTCTCAAAAACATCACCCGCCGGATATCGCTAACCCTCGCAAACACACTCATTTTTCCACTTTCTTTTTCCTCTCCACTTTTTACTTATTTTTGTTTCTTTTTATTTTCTCTCACATTTTTAGCCTTCTCTCTCTCGTTTTTCTTAATTTTCTCTTTTGCACTCTTTTCTTTTTCTCTCGCTTGTTCCAATGAAAGTTTAAGTTTTTGTTGATCCTCATACACTTGCTTCAGAGTGAGGGGTGCAAGTGTCACGTTCTTGCCAAGATGTTTGAAGGAGTATCTATTAGTGTAACCGTCATGCATCACCCATCGGTCGAACTGCCATGGTCGTCCTAGAAGTAAGTGGTCTGCGTACATCGACACTACATCGCATAATACTTCATCGGAATACTTCCCGATGCTAAAGGACACTAAGACTTGTTTTTCACTTTGAGTTCCCCGCCATCGTTAAGCCACTGAAGCTTGTAGAGATTCGGGTGCTTGGTGGTTGACAGCCCCAACTTTTCTACCATGAGGGTGCTTGCCACGTTTGTGCAACTCCCTCCATCGATTATGATACTACACACTTTCCCTTGCACTTGACATCTCGAATGAAAAATGTTCTCGAGTTGTTGTTCGCTTTCCACACTTTGGAGACTTAGGCTTCGCTTGACGACGAGTAATTCACCTTCAACGGGTTGTTCTAAGTCCTCCTCAACTTCGGAGGTCAATTCAGTCTCATTCTCTTCCTCGTCTTTCGTATCAATCTCGCCGTTGGCCCTTAACACCATGGTACGTCTATTCGGGCACTGACTCGCTATATGTCCACGACCAAGACACTTGAAGCACTTTATGTCCCTTGAAAGGGCGGTGGAACTTTCAGGAGCCTTACCTTTACTTGACTCGGCAATAGGCTTATTCGCTTTAGATATTGTTGAAGAATCCTTCGTTCGATTTGTTAGAAAACCCTTGCTTGTGCTTTGGCCCCATTTAGAAGGATTGGTATTAGGATAGGCTCGGGTGATACCTTTCCGCTTCAACTGCTTCTCCACTTTGATAGCCATGTGGACCATGTCCACAACCTCAATGTAATGTTGTAGTTCTACGACATTTGCAATCTCTCAATTAAGTCCAGCTAGAAAACGAGCCATTGTGGCTTCTCGGTCTTCTTGTACATCGACACGGATCATAGCCACTTCCATTTCTTTATAATAATCCTCAACACTTTTCGTCCCTTGGGAGAGATTTTGGAGTTTTTGATGCAACTCACGATGGTAGTGGGATGGAATGAAATGCCGTCGCATGACCGTCTTTATTTCAATCCAAGTGGAAATGGGATGCTTTTCGTTACGCCTCTGACTAGTGGTCAACTGATCCCACCATATCATTGCGTAATCTGAAAACTCAATTGCGGTGAGTTTGACTTTCTTATTTTCAGAGTAGTTATGACAATCGAACACTAGTTCGATTTTCTTCTCCCACTCGAGGTATGCCTCGGGATCAGATTTTCCTTGAAAAGGAGGAATGGAGAGTTTGATATTCTTCAAGTCATCATCTTCTCACCTTCGATCTACTTGTCCGTGGAGGACCTCTCCTTTCTAGGCTTATGTTAGACCCGTAATCGCTTTCATCCTCACTATGTTCGTTAACATCGTCATCTTGAGCCCTTGGTTGTCTTTGTCGTTGATTAGGCTGTTCACGCCTTCGCCTAGCAACTTCAGGATATTTGTCGTATTGTCTTTGGGTCTCGACTTGGTAGTGTCGATCTTCAAGAAGATTAAGCCTTCGATCAAGTAATCGTTCCATCTCGCGCAAAAGGGCTTGCATTTGCAAATCTGGAACGTTTCTGGTTAGTTGTCGTCCTTGTTGTTCTTCCATGTTTTGTCCACTATTTTGGGACATCTATTTGTTTAAAATAACCTCACAACAAATCCTTTCGATTCGCTCAAAAAGAAAGAAGTTGATGACACTCACACTCGTGTTTACACTCTTAGTTCGGCTTTTACCTCCCCTCAAATGAGCTCACGCTCTCTTGCTTTTTACCTCTCTTAACTTTTCTCGTAATTTCGTAAGCAGATTCGTTAAGGCCTAGTCCTTGGCCTAGGTGGTCGGCTCAAAAGGGGTTACAAGAGATTGATGTATTCGGTTTAGGGTAGGCTGAAAGAATAGGGAATTGGGTTAAAAGTGTGGCGTGTACACGGTTAGGAAGAATAGATTAGAAGATGGGTCGAGAACTATATCAAATCAAAGCATGATGATCAAATAACAATTGAGTTGCATAAACACTTTTTTTAAACTTGTATAACCTTTTTTTTGTACTATATCAGTAAACTAAATACAATAGGAACACTTTTGTACACGTTTTTTTTTATTTTACTTACTTTTGTTCACTTGTATATTTCCCGGGATTGATTTCGTTGCACGTACTTCTCGTTTTAGTGGCTCTGATACCAGATGATACGAATCGTCTCGGGATGAGTCGAGTCGTATGTGAAGTACCTGATCGTCTACGAAGAAGTATTGTTAACTTAGTTTAATTAAGTTAGACAGAAATCAGGTTTGAAAATAAATGTGTTTGGAGGGGATGGTATAAATGGAATGGCACGAAAATGGTCGGATTTGGTACGTTTTGGGTAAAGAAAGAAATGGGATCAAACAAAGAATGCAAATAAGAACCAATACCGATTTGGTATTGACCCGTTATTTATATGCACTTTTTAGTTTGGTTTGGGTTTGGTAAAGGGAACCTCTACCCACTATCTAACAAGATAGGAACCTCGGTTTAGTTTGGAACGCCACACTACTAGTAGTGATAAGTTCGGAATCGACAAAGAACACGGTTGACACAACTAGAACGCTAGGAACACCAATCAAATCTTTAAACGAAATATAAGAAAAGTTTGCCTCACAATTTTGGCAGCATAACATTAACAAAAGTTTCAAAAGTCCCTTACATGGAAAATAAACAAGTATTTATAGGCCTAAAATCTAGGTAGCCGATTGGCCTTTCATACTTACAAATTAATTAAAAGAAAATTGTAGAAAAATTAACCCCTTAATGTGCATGACTAGATTCGGCTAAGGGGATGGTGGATGAATGAACCTTCATGCTTAAGAAAAACAAAATGAATGCATGATGTCCATTGGTCACTTGTAAGGTTCGGCCAACCTTGTTAAATGAAGCAATGTTTGGCCAAAAATTAGGAATTAATTAGGATACTCCAAGGGCCAACATATGTGTGAAACCGAATGTTGAAGAGTCTTCCAATGTGAACAAGGTGAACCAAATAGTCTTGTCATGTGAACATAGGTGTGAAACGAATTAAAGAGATTTATGGGGAAGCTAATCGGCCAAGCTATCTTCATGCATGTGTGGGTGTCCTTTGGCCGAATGGTCACCTTGAAAAATGAAGAGATAGCACACCATACATGAATGGAAACATTCATGAACCTTGAAGACATTGAATGTAGTCATACATGCACTTAGCCGAACATGCACCTAGGAGATTCAAGCCCCCCAAATCGTCCATGCACCTTTCAAAATTCATGTTTCCTTTTAATCTCCATATGTCCATTGTGTTCCTACAAGAAATATGAACAGAATTAATCCAAGCTAATGTGAACACAAATATCAACATTAAATTCGGTTATGACAAATTTAATTATCATCAATAAACACTTTTAAGACATATTTAATAAAACTAATGTGAACTAAATTTAATATGTGGGATATTAATTAGCTAGTTATTGAACTTATTAAATAAAAAGACAATAGTAGTCAAATGCAGTCATGGTGAACTCCACAGGCTGATGTTTAATTCATGAGCTGAACCCGAGCTGGGCTTAGACTTGTGAGCTGATAATGAGCTGGTCCCGAGCTGTGGAGCTGGGAATGAGCTGAATCCGAGCTATTGAGCTGGTGTGGAGCTACATGGGAGCTAAGTTGAGCTAGAGGTGAGCTTAGTGAGCTGAACTGAATTTGTAGAAGAATTCGGCATGGATTCCTAAAGTTTCCACCAGCTAGTTCGGTAGGTCTAGCATTGACTTCATCCCACATTTGCTGAACTAAAGCTATAACAGCTTCTTTAAATTGTTTTGCATGAGCCCTTGTGATCGGCCCTTGAGGTAGCACCATCGGGTCTCAGCTCGGACCTGACTTATGGGAAAGCGGGATCGTATCAGGCACGAGCACGACATCTAGAGGGTCTCGGTACAATCCATTTTATCTTCAATTATTTTAGGCTTAATCTTTTGTTTATTTTATTATTCAAAGATTGTGATGTTTTATTTGATCAGTGGCATGAGATTTAAGACTCCGAATGTTTTAATTGTTGCATGACATTTAATTTTGATTTTAATTAGGACATTAAATTCTTACTATTAATTGAACCCTAGTTTTTATTAAAATCCAAGTAAATATTATCTTTTCCGCAGCTAAAGGATAATTAAATAGTTAAGCAATAATGAATTGACATCTAAACTAAGTTTTCTATTAAACTAAATAAATGTTTTAAATCAACTATTTTCAAAAATTATGATAACCCTATTAGGCCATCTCGGTGGCTGATGTAATCTTTCAAATTCAAGTCTAACATCTAGGCCAAGTTGGGGAGCTTACAGGGATTGTTTTTCTAATAGCTTTTTGTGTTGTTATCAATTGTTTTTACAACTTAATTTTGCATCCATACTATTAGTTAAATTTTTGTTTTATTTAGTGTCACCAGTGTATCAATTCGGTTAGAAAAGGTACAAAAATATCATTTCATATTAAAATAAGTCATATTATTAAAGGGTAATTTAGTTTTTTTTCGAAAAAGTCAATAAAAAACCTACATATGGTGAGATTTGAACCCATACTATTTACATCAATAAAATATAATTTCACCACTAAATTAAATATTTATCTTGATATAATATTTGCATTTTACTTGTATTGTGCATACTTTATTACCTTCTAGTATTGATAATGTTGTTAATTGAGTTGATGTCACTAATCAACTCGACACAAACTCAAGATTGATGACCACACAATGATAAACAATTTAATGCATTTAATATTCTTAATATGATATATTTACATGTTTAAACTTCATTTTACTCGTAATTTAATCTTTCTCTTTTTTCATGTTAATATCATAAATATTTCATATGTTTTTATTAATTAGTTTCAAACCATACGTTTTATTTTTTATTTTTATTATTTTTAAATTAAATTAACATTCGTGCTTTAAATACGTAGTTTCTGTACGTATACTAATATGAAAGAATTTCTAGTATAAATAACAGTCCACTTTGTTTTTTTACTGAAAGTAATGGTGCTTTTAGCTTTAGTGAACTTCTTTTTCACTGAAAGCAATGTTATTCTTAGTTTTAGTCCACTCTGTTTTCTTTAAATTTTGTGTTGATTCTTGTTTGCTTTGTTTTCTTTGAAAGTGGTGGCCGTTTTAATTTTTTTTAGTTTTTTTGCTTCTAATCATGTTTTAGTGTCACAAGTCGCGGATCAAAACTTGTTATGAATTCACACAAAGTATTCCATGGAGGTTAACTAATTAAATGGGGCTAATTTAAATCACTCAAACTGGCTCAATTTGTGGAACACATGGAGAAGCTCATCTACTTGAAGCCTTGGAGGCCCAATGAAACACTCTAGTGAAACTAGAATTACCAGGGTAATTATTGTAAACCTTACAGGATAAAGATGTATAGAGTTTAAATCCATTAGGACTCTCATATTTTAGATAGACATTGATCACATTCGTTGATGTAATTCAATCTATATCATTGAACTTAGTGCAGATCAAATATAAATAGAGACATTCCCTTTCATTTGTAATCATTTCATTCATAGTTTTGAATATATTTGAGAGCATTTACTAAAACACTTGGTGTGCACTATTTTTATATGGCTTTTCTATTTGCTCGTGGCTTATTTCTCTTTCAAGTTTACTTTCTCTTTGCTTTGGTACCTTGGAGAATTTCCCTTGTGAATTCTCACTTTTTGAGAGTTAGGCTGACTTAAGCGAATTTGAAGCAAAAAGGATCACCTAAGGCTGAGCAATTTTCCAGACTAAAGTTCTAACCCCCATGACAGTTGGAATTAGAGCTAGTGTTCGAATGTGTTGGTTGATATGACGAAAAGAGTAAACAAGAAAAATGTCACAATAGAAACTTGTGCTAGAAAGAACAGAAAAAATAGCAGATCGAGAGATATGTTGTTGGATTTCGAAAGTCATGTAATCTATATTGATAAATCTATGGGTAAAGTGAAGGAAACACTCGAGGTAGTAGAGGGACGCATTGATGAGTTAGACCTGATAAAAGAGCAGTTCAAGGAATATATGACGGAGACCCTTAATTCCAATATGGATGCGTTGCAAGCGCTCTTCAATATTATTTTGGGTAAGCTAACGAAAAAGAATGATGCTCTCGAAGCAGGGATGATAGCTATGAAGAAAGAAAATGAAGCCATAATGATGACTTTTAACACAAAAATTGAGGAGCTCGAGGTAGAGCTTGTTGTTTGCAAAGTGGTTGTGGGTAAATGGGTGTTAGGTGTGACACTGAACCCTAAGATTGATGTCCCCAAACCGGAGAATTTTAAGGGGGAAAGGTCCGCGAGGGAAGTAGACAACTTGTAGGAAATTGAAATATACTTCCATACCTTGGGCATGAAGGATGATGATGCTAAGGTAAATATTATTTCCATGTATTTTATTGATGTTTCTCTTTTGTGGTGGCGTTGTAGGTCCACAGATGAGAAGCGAGGTGAAATCGAAATTGAGACTTGGAGGAGTTCTAAAAAAATTTCAAGGAGTAATTTTACCTATTATATGCCAAGAAGGAGACTCGAACTAAGTTACTTTGATTCTTGTAAAAATACACAATTAGGGGGTATATGAAGGAATTCAGTGAATTGATGCTCCAAATCACGAATCTGAGTGAAAATGAGACATTTTTCTTCTTCATGTATGGGTTAAACAAGACTTAGAGCGTCAAAGTGTCCAAGAATTATCGACAGCCATGATTGTGGTAGGATCCTTAATCGAGCTTGTTCTGAGAAAAGACAAGTTCGAGTCTTTCAAGCCCAAAGATAATGGCAATGGTGAGGAAGATGAAGAACGACAAATTAAGAATAGCAATGATAATGGTGGTAATTTGAAACCACATAATGGAAAGTAGAAACCCAACAAAAAATTGAACAAGTCAGTGAAATGTTTCCTTTATGGCAATCTACATATGGTAAGACATTGTCTGAAATGATCTGTGTTTTTTGACATCAAAAGGGATGATGAGCTGGACAAAACATCGATGAGTCTTGGTTCATTGAGTTTTGCCAAAATTAATAAGGTTAGGGAGAATGGAAAGAAGCCAGTGGAGTGTTTCTTATGTTGTGGCCCGTATAAGATGTGTGACTGTCAAGAACGATCCAAGATATCTGTGATCAGTAAAGAAGTTGAAGAAGAGCCAGAGAGTGAGAATTTAAAGCTTGGGTCAATGATACTCAATTCTGGAAGAGTGAAGAGGGATCACAGGTAAAAAGGGTTGATGTTTGTGAACATCGACATTGTAGGTCGTAAGAGCAGTGCTCTTGTTGATACGAGGGAGTCAAACTTGTTTATATCAGAGAAAGCCATGGATAAACTTAGTCTCTCAATTAGAAAAACGACCAAGAAGATCAAGACTATAAATTCCAAAGAGGTCTCAACTGTGGGAGTAGCATAATGAGTTTAGCTACAAATTGGTCAATAGAAAGGCAAGGAAGACTCCGAGGTAATTCACTTGATAATTACTGTTGGAAAAACGAGTTTAAAAAATGTAGCAGAAAATAAAATTAGAGAAAACGTAGTTTTAAATTTTTTTTCCAAAGCAAGATCTTGGTTGTAATATCTAAAGTAATAAACACTTAATCAAAATTGTACCTTTTCAATTTATCTATGACGAGCGCTTCGACCGAGTAGTCTTCTTCGCTATCCTCAAGTTCACGTCTGTTGAGTGTGGGCTCACTTCGAATCAGAAAAATTTTCACAAAAATTACCGATGGAGTAATTTCAAAATTTCTCTAAACTTTTGGGTAAAGTTGTAAATCAGAAAAATATCTCTAGAAATTTTCTAATATAATCTCTTCAAAGAATTTTCTCCTTACAACTTTCTTTTGAATTTAAGTATGTATAAAATAATGACCCGAGACTCTCTTTATATAAGAAGAGTTTAGGGAGCTCAACTATGATTAAACTTAATAATTTGAATATTAAATTACTATAATAATAAATATTAGATTAAATTTAATATTAAATCTTATTAAAATAATAGAAGATTTATCTACAAGATAAACCTTAAATTAAATTTAAATTTTGATATTAAGATAATCACTTTAATATTAAATTAATAAAATACTATTAAGATAAATATTCAATTAAATTTAATATTAAACTATTAAAATATTATTATTTTTAGAATAATTAATATAAAATCAAATTATCTGGTAAAGTCTCAGAAGGAGTGTAACTATTCCACTACTCAACCACCAAAGATCAACCATCGCTAGCCACCAAAACGTCGTTGTCGTAGCCACCGACACTGTGATACAGGTGTGACACCTTTACAGCATCCCAAGCAGGGGTGAAGCTAGAATAAATATTTAGGGGGCGGATAAAATTTAAATTTTTTATAGTTTATATCTTTAAAATTTGTAAAGGATTAAATCGAATTTTTATAATTTTAGGGGGGCAAAAGTGCAATTTTACCTTCACTAATTTAAATTTTTTTTAAAAATTTTAAGGGCCAAAAAAGCAAATTTACATTTTAGGGAGGGCCGGGGCCTATGCCAGCCCCCTAGCTTCGCCCCTGATCCAAAGCCAGTTTGATTACTGTCAGTTCGGTCCGAGTCAATGATGACTTGACCAGTCTGGTCTAGCCATCGGTTGGACCGTCAGCCCGGTTTCACATACACAGCCCAATTTGACTAGTTTTTGGGTCTTGGTCTCGGTTTTAGGCTCCCAGACCCAATTTACGATCTTAGGTCCAATTTTCAAGTTCAATTATCAATTGAACCAATTGTCTGACTTGAAAATTAATTTCCAAAAATATCATATTAATTTTAATTAATTTGATTAATTTATTTTTACTTGATTAAAATTAATTTTCCTAAAAATCACTTAGATTTTCCAAATTAATTTTCTATGAAAATTCTTTAATCAAATTCTCTAATTGAACAATTCTCACGACCACATAATTTAATTCCACTTCGAATAAATCGATTGAATTAAATTATTTCCAAAGTCATAAAATTTTCTTCTGATTCAAATGCAGTCTAATCAAGCTTTTGTTGAGCTAGTGGAGGGACTAATCAGACATATACAATTAGGCTCTAGTAATTGCAATTATGTCCAAAAGCATCGTTCCGATAACTTACAATTTACTTAATCATGGAGTCAGTCCACAAGAAGTACCAGGATTGAAAACTCATTAGTGTATACTTTTTTACGAAAGCAATTCATCCAACTACTTTGTCCAATAACCTCATCATGTGTGTGTTGTAACAACCCATTTTTAGTGAAATCAGAATAGTGGTTTCAAGATTACAAATCCGAGTCCGTAAGGAAAATTATTTTAATATTATTGCATGGTCTGCATTATGATAGGAATGTCGTATAAAAATTTCGTTAAGAAAATTTTATCGATTACATGTCTAATTTGATAAAAGACCAAATTGCATAAAATGCAAAAGTTGAGTTCTAGTAGCTATAGGTATCAAATAGCTATGAAATTCAAAATTGGAGGCCCTTATATGGAAAATAGACCATTAAGAGAGGTTAGTAGATAAGTATGATGATTCACCCATGGAAAATAAAATAAAGAAAATGACAACATTGGAAAGATGAAAAATAAAGATAATAAATAATAAAAGAAAAGAAAATATAATCATATTATCATCTTTCCCAAATGAAAATCCACGGAAACCCTAGCTATGGGTATTGAGTTCTAGAAAGCTTATTTTACTCAATTAGGTATGTTTTCTTGTCCCGTTTTTAGTCATTTTTATATTTCTGAAATCGTAATAGCTTAATTTAGCTATCTCGGGATTAATTTGCAAAGTTGTCAAAGTATAGGGTTTTCCCATGGATGAATATGTATGAATTATAAAATTTATGGTAGAAAATAAAAGGTTGTTGATAGATAAACAACTTTTGTAAAGTGAATTTTGATGAAATTATGACTTAGGGACTAAATTGTAAAGATGTAAAATTCATAGGAAAATTCTAAATTTTATGATACGCATGGACTGTTAATGTTACATGTAAAAACTAGTTAGGCTTGGAATAAGGGTTAGATTGCATGAATTTCATTTCCGAGCTTAAGGACGAAATCATAATTAAATAAATTTATAGGAGCAAAATAGTAATTTTGCGTAAAATGTAAATTGGATTGAATTGAATATGAATTGTAATAAATTGAGTTAAATTTACTCGTACAACTCCGGATAGACAAAATACGAAATTAGATCGAGGAAAAGAGAAAGTGTCGGACTAGTAGACAACAAATCAACGAACACTTGTCAAGGTAAGTTCGTGTAATTACATTGTGTACATTTATATGTTTGAATTGAATGTTGTATATATATATATGAATTGTGTAATTACCATGTATATGAAATTGATTACATATCCGACAAAGCCTGATTAATGTTAAGTCATGTTTGAATAAATAAAATTCGATGGATATAAGATTCCCGAATTAGCTGTGGTCCTGCATATGTTGCGGACACACCACAGCTCAAAAAAATGTCTCATTAATAGCCCTCTCGAGCTTCCCGATATATGGTTCTTGCGAGCTTCCTGTTAATAGCTCTTCAGAGCATCCCGGTTGGTTGTGATTCTGCATGTGTTGTAGGCATACCACAACTCTTATAAGCATCCCGATATATATGGCTCTTCGTGAGCTTCCCGATTAAAGGCTCTTTGTGAGCTTCCTGATTAATGGCTCTCAGGAGCTCCCCGATATGGCTCGCTTGAACTTTGCGATACATGGCTATCCGGAGCTTCTTGTTTAATGGCTCTTTGAAGCTACCCGTTAATGGCTAGCATGAGCTTCCCGATTATGGCTCTTATGAGCTTTCCGTTATATAGCTCGGATAAGCTTCCCGTTATATAGCTCACATGAGCTTCCTGTTATATGGCTCGAGAGAGGGCTTCCCAATTATGTGCTCTAAGGAGCACTCCCGAATATGAATTGACTGATTATAGTTTTTACACTTCAAGTGTACTACTTGTGTATCCATCGATATTTCTAATAAATTCAACAGGGCAAAGTTTCTAACATATGATAATCTGAATTTGAGATAAAATATTATGAAAATGTATATGTTATATGAATATATGATGAGGAAAACATATGTACATGAAAATTTGTTACATGATGAGCTCATTCTTGTTTCTTGATATTCACATGAATTACATAACTAACATGTTTCTTGAGATTATATGTGTTTAGGCAAATTGCCAAATTTCTTTGTATGAATTTTGCATTCTTACTTTAAATGTAAATGAATGGTAAGTTAATTTCCCGTTATACGAACTTACTAAGCATAATAAGCGTACCCTGTATTATTTTTTCCTGTTTTATAGTAATTCGGAAGCTCGAAGTGGTTGGAAGCTAGTCGAAATATCATTACACTATCCTTTGACTTATTTCGGTATATGTAAAGAACTAGATTTTGGTATAATGGCATGTATAGGTGCAAATGGGTCATTGATGACAAATATGTGTTTTGGTTATAAATAGCCATTGGAATGGCTTGAGTTGGACATACTTTTGTTATGTATATATATATGTGTGGCTTCTTCATGTTTTTTGTGTTTGATGTGGTTGAGTGATGGATAAGTTATAGGCATATTGATGTATGAGATAAGATAGTATAGTTGGTATAAGTAAACAAATAGATATCTTGATTAATATGGTAAATTTGAATGTTGAGAAATGAGGTATATGACATGATTATGAGTTGGTTTTGGTCTAGTTTAATTTTCTTGGATTGGTTATTGGATGTGTTAAAATCTTAATGTAGGTGGAAGACAAAATGGGTGAGAAATATGGCTTAGAAATGGCCTTATTTCATCCACACAAGCAGAGACACGGGCGTGTGTCTTAGCCGTGTGTGACACATGGCCTAGTACATGGGCGTGTGGTTTGGTCGTGTGTCTCCTGCATCTTTAAAATTTCAAAACAGAATGCTCAGAATTGATCACACGGCTTGGCACACGGGCATGTGGCTTGGCCGTGTGACCCCTGCACTTACGCACGGCTTAGCATACGGGCGTGTGACTTGGTTGTGTGACCCAAGTCAGAGAGTTACACGGGTATTAACACGGGCTGAGACACGGTCGTGTGCCCTATTTTAAATGCACACACAACCTGTAACACGAGTGTGTCTATTAGCCGTGTGAGCCACACGGCCTGACCACATGAGCGTGTGTACCCTGCACCTAGGAAATATTTTGAAATTTTGCAAAAAATTCTCTAAGTACCCGGATTAGTCTCGACTTATTTCTATTACATATTTTGGGCCTCGAGGGCTCATATAAGGGAAAATATGATTGTTTATGATTGATTTCTGATATAAATGAGAAATGATATGAAATGTTTGTACTTGATCTGTAAACTCCGGTAATGTTTTGTAACCCTGTTCCGACAACGGATATTGGTTAAGGGTGTTACATGTGTTACCCTCATATGATATCCTTGATCCATTTGAGTTAAATTCATTCACTCAATATAATCTTATTTTATCACATTGTCACAATTGTGTCTTCTTAATGATTAATATGATCACTGTCAACAAATGACTGTGATAAATTGCTCATTCGATAACAAGCAACCCGTGGCCACATTCCATATTTATCAATCCACACAACGCCAATGAGAGGATATCATTAACTCTTTAATTGAGCTATGAATTCCACTATTGCTAGTAAAGCCATGCCATACACAAGTCATGTACCCAACATACTAGCTATGGGCTCGTTCACATTTAGAACATAAGCCTCTACTTATATCAAAGCACATGAGTTGCATACGCATGGTTAGTGACTAACTCAGGATTTAGGCAAATCACACCATAAATATCACAAGTGAATTAATTCACAAACGAATTTAGAATTAATTCATCTTGGGTCCAGTCCAATGTATCATTCTACCAATGAATACATCTATGTCTCTACCCGTGGAGTCAACTACTCTAATAGCCAAGACTAGCCATCTCCCTAATTGAAATGGTAGACGACATAATAATCATTCTTAGTATTTGAATCAAATACTCACTTCGATTCTTTTACGGGATTACGAACTTACTTAGATTATCTACTGAAGTAGGTTGTCTTTCTCCCAATGTAAACACTCTTACAATGCCACTTATCTTCAGTTTGAACTTAGACAATCAATGAGATAATATTTGCTTGTCACAATTTCTCTATGTATGCAAAATATAAAAGACAAAAATCCAAAATACATAATAGTAAAATATGAAATTAACTTTATTTATTTATTCATCATTTAAATAAATAGAAAACAATTATATGTTTACTATAATATGAGCACATTTCCCAACAACACTTTGTTCTTGGCTTGAATTTTCTTGACAATATTAATGTTTTATTGGTTTCTTTGTTGATTGTATATATATCTTAGATACTCGACAACAACAATGTATTTGTGTCGATGAGTCAAGACGTGAGAGGTGGGTGGAACCAAGGTATTTTTGGCAACCCAACTAGTCAAGGATGTTCATTGTGGTAAGAAAATTGAGTTGGTAGATCGGAGTGCTAAAAAGACCCCCTTAAAAATGCTTGAAGGGCGAAAAATCGATTTGGAGCCTGTTGAGTTATCAGTAAGGCTACCACCTATGAGAGAAGTGAGTTGTGCATTAGACTTTGTGGGAAAAGTAGTGATGCAAACTTGGCGGTTAAAATGAGAAAATACAATGAGTGAGGTATATCTCAAACATTTTCCTAGTTTTTTTCATAATTTCTTACTATTGGCTTGGAAAAGGCACGAAAGTCCTTTCAGAGTTCTAAAGAAAGTAAGCCAAAGGGCTTACAAGCCAAAGTTGGTAGGAATACTCAAGGTTAACCCAATCTTCAATGTAGGTGTGCCAAATCTTACTTGTGCGGATAAAGGAGATCCCGATCGAGGAAAGTCATAATATGGGCAAGTAAGAGCGACGAGCTTTTGCAAACAAAATGTACTAAAGGGAGGAATGGTTCGAGTTAGGAAACGACGAAAGCCAAGGCAAATTTTTCAAGGGGCAGAACTAATCGACAAAGAAGCTAGTCAAGAATCAGCTAAGGGATCAAGATAGTTTGAAGACGAGTCAAACCAGTGTCATTCCGAGCACGCAACGAAGGCATCGCGAGAATGAATGGGGAGAATGTCTTGGGCGAGGATCAAATCTTGTGACAGATTCACACAGAACGTCCCATAGAGGTTAACTAATTAAACGGGGCTTACTTAACCCAACTGAATTGGCTCGATTCATAGAACACATGGAGAAACCCATCTACTTAAAGCCTTAGTGGCCTAATGAAACACTCAAATAAAACTAGAGTTACAAGGGTAATTATTGTAAATCCTAAAGGATAAAGTTGTATAGAGTTTAAATCCCTTATGACTCTCATCTTGTAGAAAGCATTAATCTAGTTGTTGACGTAATTCAGTCTATACCATCAGATCTGGGGAGCTCAACAATCAATAGAGGCATTTCCCCTCATTTTTTATAACTCCATTCATATTTTTGAATATATTTGAGAGCATTTACTCAAACACTTGGTGTGTGTTATTTTTTTGTGGCTTTTTTGTTCCTTTGTGGCTCCTTTCTCTTTCAAGTTTGCTTTCACTTTGCTTTGGTGCATTAGTGAATTTCCCTTTTGAATTCTCACTTTATGAGAGTTAGGTTGACTTAGATGAATTTGAAGTGAAGGAATCACCTAAAGCACGCGGTTTGCTAGACTAAAGTTCTATCCTTATGACACTAGCATATACATGAATTTGCCAAGGCAAGAGCTTTTCCAAATCTATTGAGAATCATTCTTGAAGGGCCTTGTTAGGATATAACACTATGATGGTGTTCATAAAATATGACTCTAAGAAAGGGTGTAGCCAATGAGGCAACGACCTTGCCCCTTAACTAAGTGGTATAATTATGATTATAATGCATCCCAAATGCCAATTATTCAATTTAATCCATTTTAGCTTTTATTTAAATGGAACAATTGTATTTTTGACCTTTTTCAAAAGTTTAAGATTTAATTTGAGTCATTTTAATACAATTTTTTTAACTTTGGCCTCCTAAAAATTTTAGTTTTATCTCTCCCCCAATCACATACCTCGTGACTTTGCTCCTATAACAGCTCGATTTTGGGGCTAGTCGAAATAGTGGATACGAAACCATTATTTCGAATCCATGAAAATTATTTTAATATTTTTTTTATGTGTGATGGCGTGATTATAAAGGTGCAAGAAAATTTTGGTGAATTAATTTTAGCATTTGAGAGCTTAATCGCGAAAAAGGACTAAATCGCATAAAGTGCAAAAGTCCTATTTTGATAGCTAAGGGTGTCAAATGGCTAGAAAACCAAAATTGGGGGTCTTTAAAGGTCAAATAGACCCTAAAAAGAGTGCTTGGTCGGCCATGGGGACAAGAATGGTTAAAAAGTTAAATTAGGTGGGTTTTGGTAGCTTATTTGACTAAATAGAAATAAAAGAAAAGAAAGATGATATCATCCCTTTTCACCATTTCTTCTCCACAAAAAATTTAGCCATTGTTGGGGTTTGAAAGCTTGAAAATTTCAGCAACTTGTAACCCTCTCAAGTAAGTGATTTTGATGGTCTTTCTTGATGATTTTTGTATTTCTAGAACCCTTGTTGCATGAGTTTTCAAATGAGGGAACTATTTTGTAAAATGGTTGAAAGTCTAGGGTTTTACCATGAGAGTGTTCATGTTGTTTTCTAAAATTTTATCGAAGAAAATGAATCATGGTTGTGAAATAAACAACTTTTGTGAATGGACTTGTCATGAAAACCCTAATAAGACCATTTTGTAAAGTTTGTAAAATAGATAGTAATATTGTAAAATATTGGAAATTTTGGGTTTTCATAAGAGAGATAAATGGTCGGTTAGGCTTGACTAATAAGGAAACTCGATAAAAATTAATTTCCGGGCCTAGGGGTAAAATAGTCATTTTGTGAAAGTCTGGGGCAAAATGGTCATTTTGCCCAAATTATAAATTATTGAGCGTTTAGATTTAATTGATGATTAAATGACTAAACATTTCCATTTTAGATCAAGAAATACAAAATTCGAACCTAGACTGGGGGAAGGCCAAGCAAGTAGATTAAATCAACTAGTCGCCACATTTTGAGTACTGAGGTAAGTTGTATGTAAATAATACAACTACGTTGTTATTATATGTGTTTGAATTGATATAGCATAAATTGCTTAATTGTGGTAATGAAATTAGATGATGATGATTGAGATAATAGAACTCTCGAGTGAACCTTAGAAACAAATCAGATATTCGTGCCATGACATTTGGGTTATTTGTGCGCTAGTGTAAGACATGTCTGGGACATGCATCGGCCACATTATGAGAGCCAGTGTAAGACCATGTCTGGGACATGGCATCGACATTGAGATGAGAGCTAGTGTAAGACATGTCTCAGACATGCATCGGCTACGAGATGTGTCAGTGTAAGACCATGTTTGGGACATGTCACCGGTATGTATAGAGGTGTCAGTGTAAGACCATGTCTGGGACATGGCATCAGCACGGATATGTGAGAACTAGTGTAAGACCATGTCTTAGACATGGCGTCGGCCTCGATTTCGATAGTCAGTGTAAGACCATGTCTGGGACATGGCATCGACATTACACCCTATGTTTAAGGCTTAGTGAATATCTAATAGCATTCCAAATGGTTCAACGGTGAGAGTTACAGTTTAAGTTAAACGAGAAAAGTATAACCATGTTGTGAGTGATACAGGTACCTATTGAAATGTATGAGATGTAAGCTCAATGTATGCTATGTGAAATTTATTGGATAGTGATGAGTAAGTTGTGCTTATGCCTACTTTAGTACTATGAGCATGATGATGAATGGTAAATTTGTTGTTATATTTATTGCATGCAACTTACTAAGCTTTATGCTTACTCCCTCTCCTTTCCATTTTCTTATAGTGCCGCCTAACTAGCTCGAGGATCAACAGACGTCGGAGGTATCGATCATACTATCAGCTGAAGCACTCGATATAATTAGACTTAATATTTTGAGTATGGCATGTATAGGAACTTAGAATTTTGAGTTTTGTGTCATTGTTAATTGGCCAAATGTGATGGCTTGCTTTAGCATTTGATTTATTTTGTATAAAACCATGAAAAATGGCTAATTTTAAAGGTTATCATATGAATGCAAGATAGTCTTTCACGAATATGAAATTGATGGCATGTTTGAATATATGAAATGTACATAAGCCTTAGTTATGGTTGTTTGGTTGAGAAATCATATTAAGTTATATTTGAAATGTTGGTTGGCATTAGATTGCATTTCATGGTGGCAAAAGGCTTGGTAGATAGCTTCATATTGTCCACACAGGTAGACACACGGACGTGTATCTAGGCCGTGTGTGACACATGGCTAGCCCCATAAGCGTGTTGTCCGGCCGTGTGTCCCCTGCACATAAAATTTTCAAGTCAGTGTGCATGGTAGTAAACACACGGGCAGAGACACGGCCGTGTGTCTCAGTCGTGTGGAGGACACGGCCTCTGGCCACAAGCGTGTGCCTTGGCCGTGTGCCCCTTATTAGATGCTAACCTCATAAACAGAATGTCAAGGTTTTTGGACACGGGTGTGTCATGGCCGTGTAAGGGACACGGGCCATAGACTCGGCTGTGTGGCAGGCCGTGTGAAAACCCTGTAGGTTCGAATTTAGAATTTAATTCACATGGGTAGAGGGCGCGGAGGTGCCCCTAGATGCTTAGGCCGTGTATGTCACACGGGTCATCAGCACGACCTTGTTGTAATGATTAAATAGGTGTGTTGCCCTTCCACAGAGGCGTGTGCCTTATTTCAAGGGTCATTTTTATTAAGTCAGTTTACGGACCTGAGTTGGTTCCGAATGGTTTCCAATGAGAGTTTGAGGCCTCGTAGGCTCACATTAAGGAGTTTAAACAAGGTTCGAAAAATTTTTAAGTTTGATCAAGTCTTAGTGACTTGGAAATGATTGTATGCATGTAGTTAAGTATGGTAATGCCTCGTGCCCAGTCCCAGCCTCGAACTCGGGTAATGGTTGTTACATTTAATGGTATCAGAGCCATAGTTTAGTCAGTTCTAGGACTAACCTAGCGAGAGTACGAGTCTAGCTATGCATGCCATAGTTGTATATTGATAGTGTGACGACTCCTGACCAGATAAATTGTGTTTTTATTTATATAGTAAATGGATCCTGACGTAGCTACGGCGGATGACGTGGAAAGTAATGCGTCGGCTTCCGTTGAAGGGACCACGCTAGTAGATAATGGGCCCGTAACAATGAGTCAGGGCGAAGGGGCTAGAGAAGCTTACCTCCACATGATGGACGCTTGGTACACGGAGTTTGTTCGTGCGAATCTGCACCTCCCCTACCTCCTTCGATTCCTCAGTATGCCCCTGTAGCTCCATAAGAAATAGATATGGTTAGGAGAGAGAAACCCCCTGTAGATAAAATACGAAAGCAAGAAGCGGAGGAATTTCAGGAAAATGTTGATGATGACATCGAAAGGGCCGAGTTTTGGTTGGAAACTACCATCAGGGTGTTTAAAGAATTATTGTACATGCCGAAAGAGAGTAAGAAGTACGTAGTGTCACTCCTATGAGATTCGGCTTACCAATGATGGAATTCTCTCGTGTCAGTCATACCGGTAGAGCGGATAACGTGAGAATTCTTTCAAGAAGAGTTCCGAAAGAAGTATATTAGCCAGAGGTTTATAGACCAGAAAAGGAAAGAGTTTTTAGAGCTGAAGTAAGGCCGTAGGACGGTGACCGAATACGAGCGTGAGTTTGTAAGACTCAGCAAGTATGTGCGAGAGTGTGTATCTACAGTAGCCATTATGTGTAAGAGGTTTAAAGATGGTTTGAACGAATACATCCATTTATTAGTTGGCATCTTGGAGATAAGCGAATTTGTGGTGCTCATGGAGAAAGCATGTAAGGCTGAGGAATTGGCCAAAGAGAAAAGAAAAGCTTACATCGAGTACCGAGACTTAAGGAAAAGACAGATGGGGAAATCACAGTAGACCTTATCTAAGAGATCGAGA
Organism: Gossypium longicalyx; assembly: GCA_025698465.1. NCBI lineage: Eukaryota > Viridiplantae > Streptophyta > Magnoliopsida > Malvales > Malvaceae > Gossypium > Gossypium longicalyx. The sequence continues at coordinate 92,407,811 of CM047000.1, read as the reverse complement.
GAGTTTTCTACCCGATCCAACGCGTCAGTGGGGTTTTCAAACAAGAGCAAGAACAGGTAGTACACGGCGTCTAAAGCTCAAACCACTTCTATCGCTAGTGTTGGTAGTGCTTGGCCAAATAGGTTAGAATGTCTACAATGTGGTAGACGTCATTTCGGCGAGTGCCGAGGGAATGAGAGTGGCTGCTTCAAATGTGGATCACTAGACCACTTCATCCGAAACTATCCCAAATTAGAAGATAAAGAGAAAAAGCAAGATGAGAGAGCGAATAGTGCTCCTTCAAGGGGTAGACCACATAAAAACCCTAGAAGTGGGGATAGCAGTAGAGGTGCACTAAGAGATGTTGCGGTGAGGTCCGAGAGCAGAGTGCCTACAAGGACTTATGCGATACGTGCCCGTGAAGAGGCAGAATATCTTGATGTGATCACGGGTACCTTTTCTATCCATGATATACCTGTTGTTGCTTTAATTGATCCAGAGTCTACCCACTCTTATATTTGTATGAAATTGATACCCCATATGAACATGCTAGTAGAGTCTATCGAATTTGTGATAAAAGTGTCAAACCCTTTAGGCAGACATGTGTTAGTTGACCAAGTGTGTAGAAATTGTCCTTTGACAATTAGAGGTCATTATTTTTCAGCTAACTTGATGTTATTTTCGTTTAATAAATTTGATGTAATCCTTGGGATGGATTGGTTGACATCTCATAGTGTTGTAGTAGACTATGGAAGAAAAGTTATTAAGTTGAAGTGTGAAAGTAGGGATGTTCTTCGGGTTAAATCGAATAGAACGGATAACTTGCCTGTGGTGATATCATTTATGTTGGCAGTGAGATATTTGAGAAAAAGGTATGAGGCTTATCTCGCTTTTGTGCTGAATACTCAAGTGTCTGGGTCGAAAATTGAATTGGTGCCAGTGGTTTGTGAGCTTACAGATGTGTTTCCGAAGAAATTACCTGGATTACCTCCCGTGAGGGAAGTTCAATTTGGAATTGAGTTAGTCCCCGGTATGGCACCCATCTCGATTTCTCTGTATAGAATGGCTCCTGCAAAGTTGAAGGAGTTGAAGGTTCAATAACAAGAATTGACTAATAAGGGTTTTGCGAGATCGAGTTTTTCCCCGTGGGGTGCTTCAGTACTTTTTGTGAAGAAGAAGGATGGGTCGATGAGGTTATGTATAGACTAAAGATAGCTCGACAAGGTAACTGTGAAGAACAAGTATCCCTTACCAAGGATCGATGATTTGTTCAATCAGTTGAAGAGAGCTACCGTGTTTTCTAAAATCGACTTAAGGTCTGGCTACTACCAGCTAAGGGTTAAGGAGTAAGATGTACCGAAAACCGTGTTTAGGATAAGGTATGGGCACTATGAGTTTCTTGTTATGCCCTTCGGTTTTACAAATACCCCTGTGCTGTTTATGGATTTGATGAACTGCATTTTTCGGCCGTATTTGGATAAGTTCGTAGTGGTCTTTATTGACGACATACTGATTTACTCACGTGATGAGAGTGAGCACGTGGAGCATCTGAGAATGGTTTTACAAACCTTAAGAGATAAGTAGTTATATGCCAAGTTCAGTAAGAGTGAATTTTGGCTTAAAGAGGTTGGATTCCTAGGACACATCGTGTCGGGAGATGGGATCAGAGTTGACCCGAATAAGATCTCGGCTATTATTGAGTGGAAACCGCCGAAGAATGTGACAGAGGTTCGAAGCTTTCTGGGTTTGGCGGGGTATTACAGAAGATTTGTGAATGGATTCTCTATGATAGCCACTCTGATGACAAGGTTGTTACAAAAGGATGTCAAGTTCGAATGGTCAGAGAAGTGCCAACAGAGTTTCGAGAAATTAAAGGCCTTGTTGACCGAAGCCCCAATTTTAGTGCAACCAGAATCGAGGAAAGAATCCATGGCATATAGTGATGCCTCCTTAAATGTATTAGGGTGTGTGCTCATGCAAGAAGGTAAAGTGATAGCATATGCCTCGAGACAGCTAAAGCCACACGAGAAGAATTATCTGACGCATGATTTGGAGCTAATAGCCATCGTGTTCGCATTAAAAATTTGGAGACATTATTTGTATGGCGAGAGATGTCAAGTGTTCACCGACCATAAAAATATCAAGTATTTAATGACTCAGAAGGAGTTAAATCTACGGCAACGAAAGTGGCTAGAGTTGATAAAGGATTACGAGTTAATGATTGACTACCACCCGGGGAAGGTGAATGTAGTCGCCGACGCTCTGAGTAGAAAATTATTGTTAGCTTTGAGGGTTATGAATACTCAATTAACTGTGATCGATGATGGTTCAATTCTAGCCGAGATGAGAGCTAGACCTACGTTCCTTCAAGAGATTTGCGAGGCTTAGAAAGGTGATAAGGACTTGCAAGCTAAGGTGGCTCAATGTGAGTCGAGTGATGAATCAGATTTTCAGATTAATACCGAAGGTTGCTTGATATTCTGAGATAGGGTTTGTGTACCCAAAGATAATGAGTTTATTCAGAAGATTTTACAAGAGGCACATAGTGGTTGCTTGTCTATCCATCCGGGTAGTGTGAAAATGTATAACGACTTGAAGAGTATGTATTGGTGGTCGAGGATGAAAGGAGACATTTCTGAGTTTGTTTCTAAGTGTCTAGTTTGTCAACAAGTGAAAGCCAAACACCAAGTACCCTTAGGTTTACTTCAACCTGTGATGGTTCCTGAGTGGAAATAGAACCGAGTAACCATGGATTTTGTGTCAGGGTTGCCTTTGACACCAAGGAAAAAGGATTGAGTTTGGGTCGTTGTTGATAGACTTACTAAGTCGGCACATTTTACACCAATGCATACCGACTATTCCCTTGAGAAATTGGTCGATCTATATGCTTCTGAAATCATGAGACTTCGTGGAGTGCCCTTGTCGATTATTTTGGATAGAGATCAGAGGTTTACCTCATGGTTTTGGAGGAAGTTGCAAGAGGCATTGGGAACGAAACTAAATTTTAGCACGGCTTTTCACCCGCAAACCGATGGTCAGTCGGAGAAAGTAAAACAGATCCTAGAAGATATGTTACGGTGTTGTGTTCTCGAGTTTCAAGGCAGTTGGGAAAAGTATTTACTGCTGGTGGAATTTGCCTACAACAATAGTTATCAGTCGAGTTTGAAAATGGCACCCTATGAGGCTTTGTATGGGCGTAAGTGTCGAACGCCTTTATCTTGGACCGAGCTGAGAGAGAATTAGATTCATGGAGTCGACTTAGTCAGAGAGACTAAAGAAAATGTTAAAGTGATTCGTGATTGTATAAAGGCCACATCGGATAGACAGAAATCCTGCACAGATTTGAAACAGAAAGAGATCGAGTTTCAAGTCGGGGATAAAGTTTTTTTGAAGGTATCCCCGTAGAAGAAGGTTCTCCGATTCGGAAGGAAAGGCAAATTAAGTCCACAGTTTATTGGACCTTATGAGGTGACCGAGAGAATTGGACCGACAGCATACCGATTAGCCTTGCCTCGTGAGCTAGAGAAAATTCATGATGTGTTCTATGTATCGATGTTGCACCACTACCTATCTGACCCCTCACACGTGATTTTACTGGAAGAAATTGAAATAAGCCCGAATATGACCTATGGTGAAGAACCGATTAAGATTTTGGATTGGGAGGTCAAGAAATTGAGGAACAAAAGTGTAGCACTCGTGAAGGTTTTGTGACATAGACACAGAGTCGAGGAAGCCACGTGGGAACCTGAAGAGACTATGAGAGATCAATACCCAAACTTATTCACCGGTAAGATTTTTGGGGACGAAAATCCCTAATCCGTAAGGGGGAAAATTGTAGGTGCCATTCGAAACAGTGGTTACGAAACCACTATTTCAAAGACATAGAAATTATTTTAATATTATTTTATGTGTGATGGCGTGATTATAAAGGTGCATGAAAAATATGGTGAATTAATTTTAGCGTTTGAGAGCTTAATCGCGAAAAAGGACTAAATCGCATAAAGTGTAAAAGTCTTATTTTGATAATTAAGGGTGTCAAATGGCTAGAAAACCAAAATTAGGGGTCTTTAAAGGGCAAATAGACCCTAAAAAGAGTGCTTGTCCAGCCATGGGGACAAGAATGGTTAAAAAGTTAAATTAGGTGGGTTTTGGTAGCTTATTTGACTAAAATAGAAATAAAATAAAAGAAAGATGATATCATCCCTTTTCACCATTTCTTCTCCACCAAAAATTCAGCCATTTTTGGGGATTGAAAGCTTGAAAATTTCAGCAACTTGTAACCCTCTCAGGCAAGTGATTTTGATGGTCTTTCTTGATGATTTTTGTATTTCTAAAACCCTTGTTGCATGAGCTTTCAAATGAGAGGACTATTTTGTAAAATGGTTGAAATTCTAGGGTTTTACCATGAGAGTGTTCATGTTGTTTTCTGAAATTTTATGGAAGAAAATGAATCATGGTTGTGAAATAAACAACTTTTGTGAAGGGACTTCTCATGAAAACCCTAATAGGACCATTTTGTAAAGTTTGTAAAATAGATAGTAATGTTGTAAATTATTGGAAATTTGGGTTTTCATAAGAGAGATAAATCGTCGGTTAGGCTTGACTAATAAGGAAACTGGATAAAAATCAATTTCCGGACCTAGGGGTAAAATAGTCATTTTGTGAAAGTCTGGGGCAAAATGGTCATTTTACCCAAATTATAAATTATTGAGCGTTTAGATTTAATTGATGATTAAATGACTAAACATTTCCATTTTAGATAAAGAAATAAAAAATTCGAACCTAGACTGGGGGAAGGCCAAGCAAGTAGATTAAATCAACTAGTCGCCACATTTTGAGTACCGAGGTAAGTTGTATGTAAATAATACAACTACATTGTTATTATATGTGTTTGAATTGATATAACATAAATTGCTTAATTGTGGTAATGAAATTACATGATGATAATTGAGATAATAGAACGCTCGGGTGAACCTTAGAAACAAATCAGATATTCGTACCATGACATTTGGGTCATTTGTGCGCTAGTGTAAGACATGTCTGGGACATGCATCGGCCACATTATGAGAGCCAGTGTAAGACCATGTCTGGGATATGGCAGCGACATTGAGACGAGAGCTAGTGTAAGACATGTCTCGGACATGCATCGGCTACGAGATGTGTCAGTGTAAGACCATGTGTCAGTGTATGACCATATTTGGGACATGTCATCGGCACGTATAGAGGTTTCAGTGTAAACCATGTCTGGGACATGGCATCAGCACGGATATGTGAGAGCTAGTGTAAGACCATGTCTTAGACATGGCGTCAGCCTCTATTTCGATAGTCACTGTAAGACCATGTCTGGGACATGGCATCGACATGAATATGCGAGAGCTAGTGTAAAACCATGTCTTGGACATGGCATCGGCCTCGATTTCAATAGTCAGTGTAAGACCATGTCTGGGACATGGCATCGGCTTGATGGATGAGCTAGTGTAAGACCATGTCTGGGACATGGCATCGACTTGATGGATAAGCTAGTGTAAGGCCATGTCTGGGACATGGCATCGGCATTACACCCTATGTTTAAGGCCTAGTGAATATCCGAAAACATTCCAAATGGTAAAACGGTGAGAGTTACAGTTGAAGTTAAACGAGAAAAGTATAACCATGTTGTGAGTGATACAGGTACCTATTGAAATGTATGAGATGTGAGCTCAATGTATGCTATGTGAAATGTATTGGATAGTAATGAATAAGTTGTGCTTATGCCTACTTTAATACTATGAACATGATGATGAATGGTAAAGTTGTTGTTAGATTTATTGCATGCAACTTACTAAGCTTTATGCTTACTCCTTCTCCTTTCCATTTTCTTATAGTGCTGCCTAACTAGCTCAAGAATCAACAAGCGTCGGAGGTAACAATCACACTATCAGCTAAAGCACTCGGTATAATTAGATTTAATATTTTGAGTATGGCATGTATAGGAACTTAGAGTTTTGAGTTTTGTGTCATTATTAATTGGCCAAATGTGATGGCTTACTTTACCATTTGATTCATTTTGTATAAGGCCATGAAAAATGGCTAATTTTGAAGGTTATCATATGAATGCAAGATAGTCTTTCACGAATGTGAAATTGATGGCATGTTTGAATATATGAAATGTACATAAGCCTTAGCTATGGTTGTTTGGTTGAGAAATCATATTAAGTTAGATTTAAAATGTTGGTCGGCATTAGATTGCGTTTCAGGGTGGCAAAAGGCTTGGTAGATAGCCTCATATTGTCCACACGGGTAGACACACAGGTGTGTGTCTAGACCGTGTGTGACACATGGCTAGCCCCATGGGCGTGTTGTTGGGCCGTGTGTCCCCTACACATAAAATTTTCAAGTCAGTATGCATGGTAGTAAACACACGGGCAAAGACACGGCCGTGTGTCTCAGTCGTGTGGAGGACACGGCATTTGGCCACGGGCATGTGCCCCTTATTAGATGCTGACCTCAGAAATAGAATGTCAAGGTTTTTGGATACGAGCTAGGACACGGGTGTGTCATGGCCGTGTGAGGGACACGGACCATAGACATAGGCATGTGTTAGGCCGTGTGAAAACCCCTATAGGTTCGAATTTAGAATTTAATTCACACGAGTATGGGGCATGGACGTGCCCCTAGATGCTTAGGCCATGTGTGTCACACGGGCCATCAGTACGGCCATGTTGTAATGATCACACGGGCGTGTTGCCCTTTCACACGGGCGTGTGTCCTATTTCAAGGGTCATTTTTATTAAGTCGGTTTAAAGACCTGAGTTGGTTTTGAATGGTTTCCAATAAGAGTTTGAGGCCTTGTAGGCTCACATTAAGGAGTTTAAACAAGGTTCGAAAAAGTTTTAAGTTTGATCAAGTCTTGGTGACTCGAAAATGATTGTATGCATGTAGTTAAGTATGGTAATGCCTCGTGCCAAGTCCCGGCCTCGGACTCGGGTAAGGGGTGTTACAACTCCTAACTCCCAGATTAAGGAGGATAGGCCATTTAAGACTTAACTCTTTGTGCAACACTAATTTGACAGGTCTCTTGGGGCTTTTGCCAGCAGTTTCTTAGTTGATTAGTGTTAATTATAAAAGTGGTTGTAACACCCCTAACCCGTATCATTTGCCATAATAGGGTTATAAAGCATTACCATAAAATCATAACTTTAAAACATACATTTCAAACCTCAACATAAACATGTCATTAGCCATTCATATACATGCATATCATCACTTAAACGAGCGCTCGAGGCCTTAGAAACACATTAGAAATGATTCGAGACTAAATTAGAAACATTTGGAACATTTCTGAAAAAGTTAGAACAATTGAACTATAGGGGTCACATAGCTTTGTGGCCTGGTCTGAGACACACGCTCGTGTCTCAGGTTGTTTAACAATTGAAATAGGGACACACGGTCGTGTCTCAGCCCGTGTTCGTGCCTGTGTAACTCTCTAAGTTGGGTTACACAACCAAGCCATACGCCTCTGTGTCAGGCTGTGTAACACTCAAAATGGCCTCACACGCTCGTGTGTCAAGCCTTGTACTAGGTCATGTAACTGTCTGACTTGGATGTCTTTGAAACCTACAAGGGACACATGGTCGTGTCGTATGGCTGTGTGTCATACATGGTTGAGACACACGCTCGTGTCTTAGGTCGTGCGGACATAAAATTTGCCAAAATCAAGCCATTTCCACCACCCATTCCAAAAATGTACCTACAAGCAATTTGTAGTCATGACCAAAGCACCAAAACATACATAATATGGCCAATTCACTAGACCATTAATCCATCCAACCAATATGCTAATAAGGCACCTCAATCACAATCAATCAAACATACCTAAACATATGCATAATTGACCATATTTCATTCATACTCAACTAGTTCATTTCTATCTCAAAACATAACATATCTTGACCACATTGCAACTATACCATCACTTTCTAATTTAACCATTGAAAAATGCATCAGCTTAACCATATTAGCACGCCACCACAAGGTACCAAAAGTACCAAAATTACCATAATCCAAAGTAACATTTACATGCCAAACATATCAACTAGTCATCAAACACAAATTCACTTATACATACCCTTATAACCTTGGCCAAAACATCAAAATCTACCGATATAATCGCTAGATAGTGTGATAGGTCTTCGATGAGCTTCCAAACCGATTGAGCTTTTGATAATCTATAAAAAAATAGGAAAGAAAACTATGTAAGCATATAATGCTTAGTACGGTCGTAAATCATGAACATAACTCACTATTTCAATGCATAACTTTATAATTTAAACATGATACAATTCAACCACAAGCTTGGCACAAGCCTAAGCATCATTAACAACACATGTTAGTGCATCAATTCATAATGCACTTGAATTAACATAAGATAAGTCATTATACATGAACAACATACTTGAAATCATCAAATTCATGAACATAGACATACTTTCATTGAACATTTCATTTTCATTCCTATTCATAGTTTTCATGACAAAAGTCATTTGAATACTTATCGTTCCTTCCCTTTTCATGCCCGTTGAACCATTTAGAATAACATCGGATGCATAGGAAAGCTCACACAAAGTGTGCAAAACATATGGTCGTAACCTTTCCTTTTCCTTTTCCTTTTCCTTTACATCGTAGCTCATACAAGTTGTAGAATGGGTCTACTCACACAAGATGAAAGTTGGAATGTAAGCTATACGATTCCACTCACACAAGCTGACGAGCATCTGCAACAAATGTAGGACTTCATCCATTGGTAGGACATTCAAGACCAGCACCCGAAACATGGTAACCCTAATGACATGTCATTTGTATCTTATATATTCCTAAGGTTCAAACGGGGCTTGATGATCGTCGTAATATCGTTGGATTTCCATCATTTATTTACATGATAAGTAGCACAATGACATATGAATCAAAATAACATTAAAACTTTATTTAAACATACGAACTTACCTCGATTACAAAGACGTCGAAATAAGATCAACTAATCCGAGGCTTTAGCTTTTCCTCGATCTAAATCCGTACGAGGTTTATCTTGATCTATATAAGCAAATTCAATCTATTTAATACTCATACTATTCAATTCAGTCCAAAATTTATACTTTTGAAAAATTACACTTTTACCCCTAATATTTTAACTTATTTATAACTTAGTCATTAAGCTCGTAAATTGAAACTTAAGAAATTTCATCCACATTTCATGCTAGCCGAATGCACTAGGGACATCTACCAAGACATACAATCCATCATTTCACAATTTCACCATGTTCTTTTATCATTTTTACAAATAAGTCCTTAAATAACAATTTAATCAAAAATAACTTTCCAAAACTTGTTTATTTATCAATAAGGACTCATAATCTTTCATTAAACTTCAAAAATCATCCAAACATGTTCATGGAAAAAACCTAAACCTTTAACAGTTTTGCAAATTAGCCCTAGGCTAGCTAGATTAAGCTACAATGATCCCAAAAACATAAAAATCATTGAAAACAGAATCGAAATTGTAATGCCCTGATTTATTTAACTTTTTTTAGTGAAATTTGTCACAAATGTGTATATGCTTCAGTGGTTAAATGTTTTGATTGTGTGTTTGAGGTCTTAAGTTCAAGTCCTGCTTTTGGAAATATGTTATTTTTAATCCTAGCCTATTCCTGGGCAGTTTGGCTTCTATTTTATTTCTAGTCAAACCATATCAGAATGAGCCTGCTGGTTCAAGTGGTAAGGTGTTAGCTTACCTTAAGGTTTCATATCTGAATCCTCGTGTAAGCGTGGATCATAATTTTTGCTTCGGTTATTTAACAGAGGTTTGGTAGAGTTAAAATTCTGAGGTAGTTAGATGCGGATTGAGGTGTCGGATTTGGTGGGATTGTGTTGCTAGTAAGGGAGTTAATAGGGGATTTTAGTTTTTTTTTCAAATTTTAATTAATTAATTTTGTTTTCTAAAAAAAAAGTCCCTTCTTGATTTCACGTTAGTTTTCTGCTTTTTTTCCTTTTCTGCACAATTTCCTTTCTTTTTCTTCTTCCTCTCCCCTTGCGTTTCAAACCAAAAATTGGGGGTTACCCTTTTATCATTAGGCATCATCTTTTGTGTAAATCTCTATTTCGTTCGTTTCGGTAAGTTTGGGTAGGCGTGGTTTTACTGCTTCTTAGTTAATGTTTATTGGGGATTCTCGTTAAATCTCGTCAATTCTTATTTAGGGGAAAGGTAAAACGCAATTGGTGTTTCTCCAGCGAATTGAGTGCGGGGTATTTCCGGTTTATTGTCGGTAAGTGTGCGAATGCATTTGAAGTTTGGAATGGTTTCATGGGTAAGTTTCGTAAATTTTACTGAAATTGGGGCGTTGTAATCTATTTTTAGGTTTCGTTGGTCTTGGGATTGCTTTTGCATCAGAATCGAATCAAGTGTGTAATGAAAACATGAGAAAATATCGTTCAGCGAAAGCCAAAAAACTAGCCTGTCGACGTCACACAGGCATGTGCCCGGCACGACCGTGTGATGGGTGACTGTGTGGCCATGTGGGTCACACGGCCTAGGCTGATTTGGGCGTGTGGGCCATTGGCCAAGCCATGTGGGTCACACGGGTAGGGCCAATTTGAGCGTGTGGGCCATACGAGCTTATGGGCCCAAAATTCAGTATTTTTCCCTAGGGTCGCACACATTATTATGATTGATTGTGGGCCTTCCATAGGGTCGATAAGGGCAAAATAAACCCTAATGCATGAAATCTACTATTCTGATAAACTAGTTTGAGTACTAAGAAGTACAATATATATGATCTGACTGTTCTGTATAAACATATGTAATATCTATATTCGAGCATGCGAATCATGTTAATTTCGATATATCTGTTGATCTGTTATCTATATCTGTGTATGGGATGGGACATGTATATGTGGAAGAAGTATTCTATGAGGTGACATTTCGGCAAAATACTAGCAGCATGACTGTGATTTTTTCTGATAAGTGTCGTGCGGACACTATGTGGTGTGTAAGGATGGATGGGTGTTTTATACCCCACGTGGTGTGTTGGGATGGTCGAAGTTATTGTGTAGAGGATAGGGTTAGGACTTTGCATATCTGCATGATTCTGTATAATCTGATTCTGTTAAGGACTTAGGTCCGCATCTGTTCTGTTATGTGAGAAATCTGAGTTTACATGTATGTATGTTTCCGTTGAGTTACACAATGAGATTTTGAAAACTGACATCTTTTTGTCTATTCTGGTCAGGTAATCCTCAGGCATAAGCGGGTCGGAGTAACGGAGGCTCAGCGATGACCACTAGTCCGTGAACTGTTTTACCTAATAGTTTATTTAATTTTCTAGTTTTTCTCGAGAGTTTTGTAAATATGGGACTCTCTGAACTTTTGGTTTTCTTTTAGTTTTTGGCTTTTGGATTTGATTAAGATTCATGCGATGCTCAACAAAACAATGGTTTTACGCAATCAAAGGTTTGAAAATACAAATTAGGTTTTCAAGATATAACAACTTCTGAAAAACTTCAGCTACAAATTATCGTTTTACTTGAAAGAGTAAACAATTGATGGTTTTAATAATGAATATAAAGACGGATTCTTTAAAGTAAAAAGGTACAATGTTTTAAAAGAAAAGATGGATTTCTAAATTTTTTCGTAACACTCCCAGATTCGGCTATAACATCTAAGCTGAATTTAGGGTGTTACAGAAATACATACCATGCAAGTAAAAATGAAGTAGTCAAACCCTATATATTCTTCCCCTAGAAGAATCGGTTGAAAAAGAAACAATTTGAAGAAGATGACACTTTTTACTTGTTAAATTTTATCTTTATTTACCATTTAACAATTTTGCCCTTTAAAAATATTCATAATTTCAATAAAACCAATCCTTGAATATCCACTAACTATATAAATGGTCTATTTACCATCTAAGTCCTCTTACATTAAAGTTTCATAGCTATATGATACCGCTACCTTATAGAACTCTACTTTTACACATTTTACAATTTAGTCCTTTTCACTTAATTAAGCATGCAAACATCAAAATTTCTTAACGAAATTTGTATACAATCCTACTAACATACCATAAACATTAAAATAATAATATATTAATTTACTCATCAGATTTGTGGTCTAGAAACCATTGTTCTAGTTTTACTAAAACCAGGCTATTATAGTAGTCTGGTGATGGGGGGCTAAGACACAATTATCAAAAGTTGATCAGTGATGCATCTCTAAATATTTTTGGATTCTTATAGTATTGCAGTTACTACCAATTTGTCATTTTTCCTTTATTTAAGCTTTTTTTTTTATAGATAGTAATATTTATGCATCAGATTGTAGTGTTTTATTTATTACTTGTATTATATGACATATTTATGTAAATTATAGTTATTTTATTTTAAAAAATTAAAAAGATCCATATTTTTTTTTTAACCATAAAACTTGATACTGTCAAGTATGGGTGAGTAAAATTCGATTCAACTCGAAAAAATTGAAAAAAATTTGAATTTCAAATTATTCAAATCGTGTTAATCAAATTAATTGAGTTAATCGAGTCAAGCTGAATTATTTTTTTTGAATTTTGAGTTCGAATCGACTTGAGTTTTCGAATTTGAATAAACTGAATATTAAGCTACCCCACCCTAACCCTCCTCCAAAATTTTTTACTTCCCCTCCTCTTTTTACTCCCAAAAATTAAATCCCCCACAAATTTTTTATCCCCTTTATCTCCAAAAGTTTTTACTTTCCCTCCTCTTTTTACTCCGAAAAATCAAAATTCCTCAAAAAAAACTTTGATTTCTCCCCTTTACCCCAAAAATCAAATTTCTATTTTTTTTTCATATGTTGCTTTTATTTGTTCACTTCAATTTTTCTTTGTATAATCATTTTTTAAAAAATTAAAGAAAATTATTTTTTTTAAAATACATAAATACAAAAAGCACCAAAATCATTTTTTTAATTTTGCTCGAAGAAATATATTAAATTCGATTCTATTCGATTCGATTCGGATTTCATCTCACTCGAATCAATTTGAGAAAATTTCAAATCGAGTTAGAATGATAAAATAAGATTTGTCAACTCGATTAACTCAAAAAAATTTCATTCGATTCGGTCGAACACTCACCCTTACGTCAAGATTTAATAATAAAAAGATATTAATATATTGTTTATATATATATATATACTGCTAATCATTTTAATTTTATCAATATTTTAAAATATATTTTATATATTTACATTCCAATTTTTAGTTGCTTAATTATATATATACAAATAGACTTCAATTAAACACAATAAAATATATATTTATATGCAAATATCAAATTTAAAATTATGCATCAAGTTTTATAATTTAATTTAGATAAATTATCTCCTTAATCACTTTAAAATAATGTTATTTATATTTTGGTTACTTAATTTTTTTCAATTTAATCTCCATTAGGAAAATTATCTAAAATAGTTACTCAGCGTTTTCCCTTAATGGAAAGATGATGTGATCAATTTTTTTTAGGATAAATCTCAAACTATACATGAACTATGGTTTAATGTGCAATTGTATATATGAACTTTGATTTTATGCAATTTTATATATTAAATTTTGATTTTATCTAATTCTTGTAATTTATTAACTCAATTATTGATATAACATTATTTTATGTTTTTATCCAATATAAAAAAAATTATATTTATCCAATATAAAAATAAAATGATGTATTTATTTTTTTAAATGTGTACGATTAAATCATAATTAAAATTTTAAGTATACATTTGAAGTACAATTAAAATTTTATCGTGTATAATTGCACTAAATTAAAGTTTATGTATAAAATTACACATTAAATAAAATTCATGTATAATTTTAAGATTTATTTTTTTTCACCTGTTTTATTTATTTTCCATGTAATTAAAACAATCTAAATTGAAAATAAATTCACGGTAACTCCTTTACCAATCTTTTAACGGGTCAAATCCACCCACCACCACCATCGTCGCCGCAAAATCCAACCGAGATATATCCTCAGCGTTCGGTCCACTCACATTCACCTGCTGCTGTTGTTGTTGATATCGTCCCAATCTCGTTTCTTAACCCCACTGCTGCTGCCACTTTGCTCATCTTTAGAGTTGTGGTGATAATGGTAGTGATTTTCTTACTGTTGAAGCTGGGGATGGTGATGAAGATTGAATTCTCGTACATGAAATGGAGGTGGAAGAGAAAGGTCATGTGATGACGAAACTGGATCCATGCTATATAATACTTTGTTTGTACAATCTCGAAGCGATCTCAACTTACATACAAAAACAGGAATCCAAGACCAAAAACTGTGATTAAAAACACGCAAGAAAATAATAAAAAGCTAGACTTTAGAAGAATTAAAGGAAGATAGTGAAAGCAAAAGACACTAAAAGAGCATATTTGTGAATATATATATATATACACACACAATAACAACAGTGAACAAAATACTTCGATTCGACAACTTTTTTTTTTTGTCGAAGTGGTTATTCATGCATTGACGAACTCAGTTCCTATATAACTGCAAGCTCATCAATAGTGCAAATTGCAAGCTCACCAAACTTGAGAGCTTACATACGAGCTCCTTACTTTGCAAGTTGTCAACTTACACTGAAACAACAATAATTTTTTATAAGATATTTTTAGTTGCTGATTAGACTCAAATCAACCAATGAAGAAGCAAGTTGAATTAATCAAGTTCTAAGATTTGTCAAGTTGTAATATTTTATTATTATTTTCAACTTATTTAAACATAGATGTTTATGTAAATTGATATGTTGGAATGAAAAATTAGAAGTTTATAATTCATATATTTTGTATCTCAATACATTCCTTCATTAAAAAAATCCAACATTTTCTTGCTTTGCTTTGTGGGTTTTGATCTTTGAAGTTGTTTAATGAAAGGAGTAGTAGTAAGCACACCACCATCCTTTGGTTTCAGCTGAATTCCATCATGGTTTTGCACAAGATTTTGGGATGTTATGGAGAAATTAAAATAGGGGATGGAAGGTTTAGGGTTAGATAAGTTGAGATGGT
This sequence comes from Gossypium longicalyx, assembly GCA_025698465.1. NCBI lineage: Eukaryota > Viridiplantae > Streptophyta > Magnoliopsida > Malvales > Malvaceae > Gossypium > Gossypium longicalyx. Next base: position 92,392,770 of record CM047000.1, on the reverse strand, counting down.
TATAGTAAAACAAATAAAAATGCACCAAGATTTTGACTAAAGTAAAACTCAAAATTGATTAGTATTGAAATTATACAAATAGATGGATATACCTAATATGGTAAAAGTACCATAAAATCCTATTTTTCTATTGAAAATATTCAGTATATTATTCTTGTTAAAATTTGATGTTTATATATAAAGTATAATAAAAAATTTAATCCTCAATTTTTACATATTTATTCAATTTGACCCCTATTATTTTATGGGTAAATTACACTAACAATCACTCAACTTTGAGATAGCTGACAAAACAGTCACCTGAATTTCATAACAGTCACTCAACATTGAAAAAATAATAAAACAGTCACCAACATTATTGAAAAGTGACAAATCAGTCACTCATTAACGTTTTCCGTCACAAGCTTAGCGGAATAGCTGACGTGACAGTTAATTAGCTGACGTGGTCAATTAACTTGCCACGTAGGACAAGTAGTCAAAGGGTCAAAAAAAAAAAAAAGAAAGATATTGGGCATTCTCTTTGCATTTCTTCTTTTTCTTCTCATCTTTCTCTGCATCTTCTTCTCCCTCAACCTCTTTCTCTTTGTTGGTGTAATAAAAAGATGATCGGGCATTCTCTGTGTATTTCTTCTTTTTCTTCTTATCTTTCTCTGTATCTTCCTCTCTTTCAACCTCTGTCCAAGTCTGTAAATCCTGTTAACTGTTAACTTCTTCTTTTGCGGGAGTAAGGCTGCTTCGAGTTCATTGACTTAAGAGCAAGTACATCGTTCTTGTTCAGCCAGAGAGATACCATTATCAGCCTTAGTTTCTTCCTTGTGACACCACAGAACTAAACTTTCGACCACGCACGTTTTCTATTTGCATCCAATTTGATATTCCTCAAGTAGCAATGCATCCAACATCAAAACATGGAAAACACAGTTCCTTTTTTTACCATATCTTTCTTCCAGGGCAAAGAACCACTGCCAAGTTCCACAAAAAAAAAAGTGACATCAAATATTTGAATGACATGGCATGTAAAATCAAATATTTTTCCATCATTTCCAGGACCATTGCTCTTTGTGTAAAATATAAATAAGGGACATGCATGATATAATTGAATTTCTTGGATCCCATTGTTCCTTTACAGTTTCTGGAGATTTTGAGGGTTTTAGCAGGGCCTTGACGACTTCTTCTTTTTTTAATTTTTATCATTGATAGAATTTTTCTTTACCCTTTCTATACAAAATTTATAGGTCAATGAATTTATTTAGTTATTTGTAAAACATATAAGAAACGATAAACAAAGAAAATTGCCTTTTGTCTCCTTTTCTTTTTCGATTCCATCTGTTCAGTCAACATACTGTTGTCTGCTACCTCATATCTCTTTTCCTTTTTCTTTACGTATATTACTCCTATAGAAGAGTAGATATGGAACTCAAAAACAAAGTAGAAGAAGAGAACTGTTTAATGAACGAAGCTTTGCTGCTTGCTACCATGTACATCCTTGGTCTACCAGTGGATGTGCATTTGACAGATGGCTCTGTTTACTCTGGAATCTTCCACACTGTTGCTGTTGAGAAAGAATTTGGTGGATATTGCTTCTTCTTTTTCTGGGTTTGTTTTGGCATTACTTCTTTTGTTGGAAACCAATTCTGGTTTTTGGTTGTTGATTGAGATTTATATCTAAGTTTTGGGTTTTATTAAATTATTGTGGTTTTGTTTGTAAATTGGGTCACATCAAATTGGTATAAGTTTGATTTGTGTTGTTTTCTTTATTGGTTAGACTCTTTTTTTTAATTGTATTGCTTTCATGCAAGGTTGCAATTTTAAAATAAGCATGGGATTAGGCACTTGATTAAGAGGCATTATTGTTGGAGGGATAGGATTAAAGGAGACATCATTATTTAAGACTTTGTTATTGTTGCAGGGATTAGGTTTAAGGAAACATTTTTATCCAAGCCTTGGTTAATTTTTCTTACTTGGTTTTCGCTTTTATAGGGAACAACAGAAAATGCTCAGAGAAAGAGGTTGAGGGAGAAGAAGATGCAGAGAAAGATGAGAAGAAAAAGAAGAAATGCACAGAGAATGCCCAATCATCTTTCTTTTTTCTTTTTTTTTTTGACCCTTTGACTACTTGTCCTACGTGGCAAGTTAACTGCCACATCAGCTAATTAACTGTCACGTCAGTTATTCCGTTAAGCTTGTGACGGAAAACGTTAATGAGTGACTGATTTGTCACTTTTCAATAACGTAAGTGACTGTTTTGTTATTTTTTCAAAGTTGAGTGACTGAAATGAAACCCATGTGACTGTTTTGTCAGCTACCCCAAAGTTGAGTGGCTGTTGGTGTAATTTACCCTTATTTTATTGGAAGTAAATTAAAAAAATTTTGAAACTAATACGGCTAAAGGGTCAAAATGGCCTTAGTATAATTTTATTGAGTTGGTGTTGTTATTTTTTAATAAAAAAATAATTTTAAAAATTTTATAGCTTTTTTTAAAATTTTATTTATAAATTTTATGATTTTTAATAATTTTTAAATTTTAAAAGGGATTAATTGATTTTATTTTATTTTACTAAGCTTTGTTGACCCTTTAGCCTTATTAATTTTAAAATTTTTTAATTTACTTTCAATAAAAAAATAGGGGTGAATAAATATATAACGGTTGAAAGTTAAATTTATTATAATTCCTTATATATTTTGCTTACTCATATAATATCCAGGTGCTAATTTATTTGTTTTTTAATAGAGGAAGTAAAATTGAATCCAAGGGCAGGGGGATTTGTAGTACTTTTACCTAGCTAATACCAATAAGCACCGACAACCATGTTGAAGGCTCTTCATCATACAAGACAGGTCATATTCGCAATAAGTGGCCAATTGAGACAGATGTGCAGTTGAATTCTGAAGTTAGAGATGGTTGTAAACTTTCATGACATTACGAGTTTGACGTAGACATGTATAGATTTTGAATCAGTCAACTGAGCCACATTCATGGTACAAGGGTTATAAATAACTATTTGAATGTGGAACAATGGATGGTAACCACAATTACAAGGGTTAAAAATAACTATTTGAGAAGTGAAATTGGAATCATATCACGGTATTTACAGCTGATGCCTAGTATCTACCCAACCATCCTGCCAAGAAATGCAGAGGTGAGCAGGAAAATATTCCTTGCAACCACTACATGCAGATCCTGTACTCATTACACTGCTTATGCTTAACTTTATTGTTGTGAACCATACATATATTTATCTTGAAGCCATGCGCACACACCCTGTAGGCCTGTAACACAATGGCTAGCGTCCATAGCCATTGTAACCTCTTTTTACCACCCAAAGCATGAAAACCGACTCTTAGCATAGCTAATGAGGATGTTTCATGTTAAGAGGGAGAGCAACCAGAAGAAAACAATTTCTATTTTAGCTGCTTCACTATAAATAAACCCCAAGTCTGCTCTTACAATAGCCAGCAGAACCATGTTTAAATGCCACAGAAATGATATTACGCGCAAAGAATAGAGACACTTTGAACATGGAAGACCAAAAAACAAAACCCTTTGGTCAGTTCAGGCCAATATATGATATGCAGCAGGGTGACATGTGGTCGTACTTGAATTAAAATATTCCACTAGCAGTGTACCAAACACCAAAACTTATTTATGCCTTAAAACATTAACATTCTAATAAATCAAGAAACAACAACCTTCTTGCATCTTGCCAAAGACTTCCAATCTAATCATCAAATACTTAGTCCGGAGGACAGGGCTGTCAAATTAGGATTTATAAGCATTACCCTACATTTTTCTAGCTTGCTTCAGCCATTATCATGCAAAACAATGACAATAGTCCAATAGTGGGATGACAAGTTGAATGCTATTATATTAAAATCATTAAGCTCATCAGTAAGCAAACTATTACTCTTAATCCTATCTGATAAACTCACAAGCAGAACCTCCACAACCAAGAGGATGACAACAGAAATTTTGAATCAGTACTAGCAATATTACATGATAACAGATACTTAAACAACACCGAGTCTCTTATCTCACAAGAAATGCCAATTTCAAACAAAGATGGAATGGTTTTAACTCCAATTCTACAGAAATTTAATTACTAGAACAAGTTGCTTGATGACACCCCTAAACCAACCATAAACCTAATCATTGATAACGTTAACCAACCAAGCTATTAATGCCCGACATTCTAGTAAACTAGAATCAATACACCATTGAATCTTTAAGGAGCAACCAGAGCTACAATAAAGGCCAAGCCGGCTAACTAGCTCGATTTTGACCCCAACTTTTCAACCAAATGAAACACAAACGCACCAAATTAGACCTCCATCAATCATCAATCCCCCACATATGACACTTGCACTCGAGCATGACTATCGAATTTGAGTGCGTCCTACATGAGTATGTTCAATTTTACGAAAGCTTTTTCATATACTTGGAGGGTTATATCTCCATATCCATGTCTAAACATTTATCGAGCAAAGTGCAAGACAAATGTACTACTAGAAAAATGAAGACTCAAAGCAACATAGACCTCTATATTCACTAACAAGTAACGACCAAAACATGACTTTCTACATCAATTAGTATATTCATATACCTAAGAAATATTTGACCGGAAATTCCATCCAAAATTTCATAATCACTGGCCTCAGAAATAACTATCATAAAGCCTCATCAATAAATAGGAAATGAATACAAATACAATGATATTGTAAACAATTTAAAACAAAATCTAATCTCATCAAAATCAAAATCAAAATTTGAAAGAAAACTAATACAGCATCCAAATCAAGACAATCTAACTCGTAATTCAAGTTCAGATCCAAATCTACATACAAAGAACAGTAAAGCAACAATTGAATATTTTAATCTAAGATGGAAAATGTAAATCCTTTTGATTTACCACAAGCTAAGGTAAAAAAATCATAAGGACATCCTGCTTGAAAGCTGTTGTTCACACGCGAGAGGCAACTGCAGGGGCTGCCGCAGCGGCAGCAGAGGAGGCGGCGCCACCAAGGAAAGAGAGGAATCCGGTGTTCGCAGGCTCCTGATCGTCCAAGAACAAGTCCTCTGGAACCCTAAAAGCACCATGTATGCAAACGATAGCGACGCCAACCAAGAGCGCGGAGATCAAGAGCGATCCAACGCTGGTCAAGAACACGACGAAGACGGTCAATACTACCAACGCGCCAAGCGTCTCACGATCGGAGAACGTACGGCCGAAGACCATGAGAGGCTGATCCGACGGTCGGAAGAGGTAAAGGAAGACCCAAGCGGCAAGGAGGCCGAGGAGGACGAGGAGAGAGAGGGGATGCGATAGGATAGAAAAGGCGAGCACAACCACTAGTAGAGTTATATAATTGACTTTGAAGTAAGAGAGGTTTTTGCGGATCCGGGAATAGGCATCAGTTAGATTATCGGGACGGGCCATGGCGGACCGATCAATGAGTTCATACCATGGACGGCGTTGGGAGAGCCCTTGACGGATCGAGGACGTGAAGCGCGAGAGGAACGCCCTAAACGCAGGCGTGGCTATCGGGGGCTGTGATTGGGTACCACCACCGGCCGTAGATTGAGACGTCGTCATCGGAATGGTCGCGGGGGACGCCATGGGTAGCGAGTGAGATCGGTGGAAAAGGTGGCGCGTGGGATTCCGCGGTGTTCGCTGGCAATAGCGTTTTGAGTGTTTACAAGGTGGTTAAGCTGTTTGTTTAGTTTTTATTATGATTCCACGGTAGATTGGTTATTTATTTCATTCAAGTGAACGGTGTGATGGAATTTCGAGTGAGCTCGTCTGCATAGGGATACAACTTCATTGTCATCTTCTCAATTACTCGGTTTCATTTTTTCTATTTCCTTTTCTTTCTTTCTTCTTACTCGGTTTGACTAGTTGGACTTTTAAAATTAATTTTTACTTTTCAAAATATTATATTTAAACTTTAGGTCACTTTTGTTTTTCTCAAGTTACATTTTAGTCATCTATGTTTGAAGTGTTACGTTTTAGTCACTTACGTTATCGTGTTGTAACATTTTAGTCATTGAGTGTTAATTGTTGTTAACAGTGTAATGGTAAACTAACATGGCATGTTAAATCATCATAAATGAAAATTTTAGGTTAAATTATACAATTGGTCCCTATATCTTTTTTTTATTTTGAGCAATTTAGTTTTTTTTTTTACATTAAAAGAGGTGAAGAAGGGAGGAAACTAGAGGTAGAAGCAGAAGAGAATAGAAAATAAAGAATTTTTTTTTAAAAGAACATAAAAGAAAAAAATAAATTGCTCAAAAAAAATAGGAACCAATTGTATAATTTAACCTAAAATTTTTGTTTGAAATGATTATTGAACGTGCCACGTCAGCTTACCGTTAACGGCAATTAAATGCTCAGTGACTAAAATGTTACAACACATCAACGTAAGTGACTAAAACGTAACATTTCAAACATAAATAACTAAAATGTAACATGAAGGAAACAAAAGTGACTATTTTAGTAGTTTACTGTTAAACTTTATTTATATTAAAAATATATATTAAATATGGTTTAATCACTTTGGGATAGAGATGGATAGTGGTCACGCCCGTTCTTGACATTTTTGGGCCTTAAGCGAAATAATAAATTGGGCATTTTTAAAAAAAATTATAAAATGTAATACAATAAAATAAAATCATATATTAGTAATTTGATTAAAATAATATGTTTTATAACATTAAGCGAAAAATATACTTTTCTAACAAAATAAATATATTTTTTTTTCATTCAATCTACTCCTATATCATCAACTACAAAAACACAAAAAATCATAAAAGAAAGGGTTCTACGAGCATTATAAGATGTAAAATCATTAATGATAACATCAACGTCAATGTTTTCCAAAAAAATCCTTCTCGATTGATAAAATTGCCAAACTTTTCAACCGTTCTTGTGACATTAACGACCTCAAGTAAGTTTTGATTAACTTTAGCTTTGAAAATCTTCTTTCAGCTGATGCCACAGTCACAAGGACCGTTAAAAAAATTCTATAAGCAATTGAAACATTCGGATAGCAATCTGCAGTTTTGACAAACTAAAGAATTTCAATGGCTAACATTAATTCATTTAGTAAAGTAAATTGCAACACTTTCAATTTAGAGAAAATATCATTTAAATCAACATATGATGAATCACCATGAGAAAAGTAGCACAGCATTCTCTCAATTCGTTTTCATCCAATGACTTTAACTTGTTTGAATCAAACAAAAACCCAAAAATAGTTTCAAATGTTTTTAGTTGCTCAAATCTGCTCTTCAAAGAAGTAATTTCCATGTCTGCAATAACTAAAAAATAATCAACTCTAAATAATTTATCAGCCAACTGAATTTCTTCATTCTCTTGGTTATTCTCATCAAATTGTTTTTTCTAATAACATGACGCTCTATTGAAAGGGTAGGCTCTACATTCATATCAAGTGCAATACTTTTAGTAATATTCATACTAGAAGTAAAACCTTATCTCTATAGTTTTTAAAATATGACAATACACCTTCTAATTACTTTATGGTGGTGTCAGTGCACATAGGCTTAGATTGTAATTTCTTACTCACCATATTTATAACAAATAAAATTTCATACCAAATTACCATACCAAGTAAAAACTCAAAACTCCCAAGTGCATTGACCAAACTCTTCGACTTTGCATCATTACAAGATTCATATAATTCCGACAAAGCCAATCTTATTTGGAGAGTTTGAAAGCTAATAGCTTTAACACTTTTAATTCGACTCTCCCAACAAGTATTAAATAAAAATTTCACAGTTAATTCAGGGACATTGTCAAGCAAAATTTTTCATCTTTTTGTATAACTCAAAAGATAATGAATATATGCGTTGAATAATTCCAAAAAATGAAATAGCTCTGATGCAAGAGTATGTCATATCACTAATAGCAAGATTCAGACTATGACAAGCATAAGGCAAATATAATGCTCTCGGGTTTATTTTAAGAAATCGCTTTTGAACACCTTTATGCTTCCCTTTCATATTTGAGTCATTATCATAACCCTGACCCCTTACATCATCAACATTAAGATCAAGAGACTTCAAAACGTCTTGTAATTCATTAAAAATTCCCAACCCAGATGTATCATCCACCTTCAAAAACTCTAATTTTTATTTTATTAGTTTACATATTCACACATTATACTATTAGAGTCATTTGTTCTTGATGACCAATATCAGGGGTACAATCAAGAATTATAGAAAAATATTTTGCCTCTTTGATAATCTTTATAAAACTTTTAACACTATCAGCCAAAAGGGAAATCAACTCATTTTGAATTTTATGGCCAAGATAATGATAATGAATTTCACGGTTTTGTATGTGTCTAACATGATCTTGCATTATCATATCGAATTCTGCAATCATTTCAATCAATCCCTATAAATTACCATTGTTATCTTGATAAAAGTTTTTCATTGGATCCTAGAAAAGCCAAATTATGAGTAGCAACACATTTCACAGCTGAAAATATTCTAAGTAAAACTTGCCTCCATCGCTCTTTTTCTTTCATAATATGTTCTTGAAAGCTGTTATCTATTGTTTCATTTTTGTCCAACCTTACACTCATTTTATTCCAAGTATTCATATTAGTCATATACTTAGCACTGTTTTCATGTTGTTTGAGCCTCTCACTAATATGCCTCCAATCACTTAAACCCTCATTTGCTAACAAATTTTCGTTACTAATAAATTTGAAAAACTTACAACAAAAACAAAACACTTTATCAACATGTTTGGAATAAACCAACCATTTTCTATTGCTAATCTCACCATTGCTCAACTTCCTTGAAAAATAAGCATATGAAAAATGTCTATCATTATTATAGAGAGGAAAATCAAGATTCATTTCTCTTATATACCCCTTTTCAATTAAAATGACTCTTGTTTTGTTATCAAGATTAGCCCAATTTCTAGGATCATAAATATCCAAAGAAGGAATTGTTTGTTTTTCATCAATGCCAATATCAAGAGGAATTGTTTGTTCTTCATTAAGATCAAAATTTTTAATATTGGATCCATTTGGCACATCATTAGACTCATTTAGATCATTAATTTCATCATTTTCATTGACAACATTATGCAAACTTTCATTTGATTGATCCAAATTTTCATTAAAAACTACTTTTTTTAAAAACAAATTTATCAATAGCACCTTGCTGTGATTTTTTTAACTCTTCATCACGTTTTCTCTTTTTCCTTTTTTTCACTTCCAAATAAATGATTTTTAGGTAACATTATATATAAAAGATAAATCATACACTCAAGTAACATAAGAAAATAAAACAATAGCACTTGATAGAAAAATTCCAAGTTGAATATTTGCTTTCACATTTGCTAATTTCAAAAGCAAATCGAGTCACTAGAATTCTGTAAATATAATTATAATAATCAATTACAAATAGACATTGTAATTAACAATATTCAACTATTTGTGTGGAAAATGCAACTAAAAAAAATACATGAGTAACAAAAACAATTAAAATTTCAATCACATAAAGTCATAAAGAAAGGGTATGTAGTTGTATACTATACTATGGTTCATCAAAAAAGGAATTAGAGGGAGAAGCTAAATATAAGGATGACTTAATGACTTTATTAGTTAAAACCCAAAAATGTCATCAAATTAAGAATGAAAAGATTACAAGAAAGAAGATGAAAGAGGGAGAATTATACCTGTAACAATGGTAGATCTGATAGACCGAGGATGGGAGGCTCTCTATCTCTCAAATATAAAGTAAAAATTAATAACTTCAATTGATTGATGCTAATGACTAATAAATGATGTATTAATCAAATCAAATTTGGCCCTATTTAATTTGTAGAAAATTTCTCCTATTGTCATGGTTATGGGAAAATAAAGAAGGTTGAATACTAGTAACGGTTGATTTTTTGGGGAAAATTGAAAAAAAAAATTTAACTTTAATAGTAGGAGTTGGAATTTGGGAATTAGAGGGGGTTTGTAGAAGCCAAGAAGTTAAAAGATTGTGAAAAATAAAAATAAAATAGAATAAATTAAATTAAAATAAAGAATACATAGATTTTACGTGAAAACCCTTTCGGAAAAAAAAACCACGGGCAGAGGAGAAGAAAATTCACTATGTCGAATTCGAATAATGACAAAAGGAATAGACTATGTCTATTTATAGGCTTGAAAAGCCATATTCTAGTAAGAATGAAACACCTTATTCTAATCAATATCAAATAGATGGAATTTAATAAGGTTTAAAAAACCTTATTCTAAAATAAAATAAAAGAAGTGTAATTCTATATGGATTCTTCTTTTATTTTATTTTACCACTGTATTTTATTTAAATAAGGATTCGGGTCATTTAATTCTAACAATCTCCACCTTGACACGAATTCTCAATTAACAAGTTCTTCATTGCGAACTCTCAACGAACAAGTTCTCCACCTCTTCCATAAAACCCCTTAAGGGTTTAACTTCAACAATGAACACCAACCAAGTTTAAGCAATGCTCAAACTTGGTTATAGGAAGTGACTTAGTCATCATATCTGAAGGATTTTCATGAGTACTAATTTTGCTCACAACAATATCACCACGAGCAATAATATCACGACCAAAATGGTACCGAATATCAATGTGTTTTGTTCTCTCATGAAACATTTGATCTTTTGTAAGAAAGATGGCACTCTGACTGTTACAAAATACTGTGTTGATTTGAAGGTCTTCATTGAGTTCACTAAAGAATCCCTTCAACCAAATAGCTTCTTTACAAGCCTCAGTAATCGTCATGTACTCAGCTTTAGTGGTAGACAAAGTGATTGTAGTTTGTAAAGTGGCTTTCCAACTGATTGCACAACCTCCGATTGTAAACACATAACCTATGAGAGATCTTCTTCTATCAAGGGCTCCAGTAAAATCAGCATCAACATACCCAATGACTCCATCTTCAGTTCTTCCAAACTGTAAGCAAACATCAGAAGTACCTCGTAAGTATCTTAAAATCTACTGAACTGTTTTCTAGTGTTCTTTATCGAGATTCGCCATATATCTACTAACTGCACTGACTGCATATGATAAATCTGGACGTGAACAAACCATAGCATACATGAGAGATCCCACTACACTAGAGTATGGAACATGTGACATGTACTCAGTCTCATTATCTGATTGTGGAGACAAAGCCGATGAAAGTCTGAAATAGGCTGCTAAAGGAGTACTAACAAGCTTAGCACTCTCCATATCGAACCTACAAAGAACTTTCACAATGTACCCTTTCTGACTTAGATACAATTTACTTGCTTTTCTATCTCTGAGAATCTCCATACCAAGTATTTTCTTTGCTGGTCCCAAATCTTTCATCTCAAATTCTTCACTTAGTTGGGCTTTGACCTTTCTTATCTCTCCTTTATCTTTTGCTGCTATCAACATGTCTCAACATAAAGAAGTAGATACACAAAAGAACCATCACTGTTTTTTCTTAAAGTAAACACGGCTATCAAAACTACTTCTTTTGAAATCATGAGAAGTCATAAAGAAATCAAACCTCTTGTACCACTGTCTTGGTGACTGTCTTTTTCTAATACTGTAAAACCCTCTAGTTGTTGCATGTAAATGTCCTCCTCAAGTTCTCCATGCAAAAAAGCAGTTTTTACATCCAACTACTCAAGCTCTAAATCATGCATGGCCACAATACCAAGCAAAGCTCGAATCGAACTATGTTTCACAACTGGGGAGAACACATCTGTGAAGTCTACTCCTGGAATTTGACTATAACCCTTTGCAACAAGCCTTGTTTCATATTTGGGTTATTCAACTCCTGGAGTCCCTTCTTTCTTTTTAAATACCCATTTACAACGAACAACATTTTTACCTTTAGGAAGTTTTACAAGATCCCATGTTCTATTTTTGTGAAGTGATTCCATCTCCTCTTGCATAGTAAACATCCACTTTTCTGAGTCTTCACAGCTAACTGCCTCAGAATAATTAGATGGCTTTCGGTTTGCATCTATATCTTCAGCCACGTTTAAAGCATAAACAACTAGATCAGCCTCGGCATACTTCTTTGGAGGTTTAATTTCTCTTCTAGTTCTGTTTTTGGCAATAGAATATTGTGGTGAAGAAGCAACTCTATTCTCAATTTTTGTACTAGCTTGAGAAGTTGACTCTGTATTAATTTAATGCTCCACCTACTTTTGATTTTCTTTATTGGAAGAGTCTTTAAGAGATAAGTTAGATAGCATAGCAGTTTCATCAAAAACAACATCTCTACTAATCACAACTTTTCTATTTTCAGGACACCATAACTTATACCTTTTTACACCAGCTTTATAACCAAGAAAAACACATTTAATGGATCTCGGTTCCAATTTTCCATTATCAACATGAGCATACGTAGGACACCCAAAGATCTTTAAATCAGAATAATTAGCAGGACTACCACACCATACCTCTTGTGGAGTCTTTTTCTCAATGGCAACAGATGGAGATCGGTTGATCAAAAAACATGTAGTAGAGGCTACTTCTGCCCAAAATGGCTTTGGTAAGTTGGCATTTGACAACATACATCGAACCTTCTCCATGGTCGTTCTATTCATTCATTCTACAACGCCATTTTGCTGTGGAGTATGGCAAACTATCAAGTGTCTCACGATCCCTTCTGACTTGCACAATCTATTAAACTCATCAGACCAGAACTCTAATCCATTGTCTGTGTGGAGGTATTTTATTTTTTTTCTCGTTTGTTTTTCAATCATAATCTTCCAAGACTTAAATTCGAAAAACACATTGCTTTTCTGCTTCAGGAAGAACGCCCAAACTTTTCTGGAAAAATCATCAATAAAGGATAGCATATAATTAGCTCCACCTCTCGAAGGCACTCTGGATGTCCCCCACAGATCAGAATGAATATACTCCAACGTTCCCTTCGTGTTATGGATTCCTTTGGTGAATCAAACTCTCTTTTGCTTCCCAAAAACACAGTGCTCACAGAAATTTAGTTTGCAAATTCCTTACCCATCAAGAAGTCCTCTTTTGCTCAATTCTACCATGTCATTCTCACTCATATGCCCTAGGCGCATATGCCAAAGTTTAGTAATATCATCATCTGACAAGGAAGAGGAAGCGATAGCTGCATCACCAGTAATAGTAGAACCCTGCAAAACATATAACTTGATAGTCTTTCTTTGCCCTTTCATCACAACAAGGGAACCTTTGGAAATCTTTAAAACCCCACTTTTAGCTGTGTATCTGTACCCTTTTGAATCAATAGTACTCAACGAAATTAAATTTCTCTTCAATTCTTGAACATGTCGCACGTTACTAAGTCTTCTGAGAACTCCATCAAACATCTTAACTTTAATTGTTCCAACACCTATGATTTTACACGAAGCATTATTTCCCATCAAAACAACACCTTCAGACATTGTTTCATGAGTTGTAAACCAATCCCCATTGGGATTCATGTGGAAGGTGCAGCCTGAATCAAGTATCCACTCTTCGCTTACTTTAGAATCATTGACAGAAACGACTAGAAGTTCACCATCGCTATAGTTTTCTACAACATCAGCTTCACCGGAATTTTCTGGTTGTTTTCCCTTTTGATTCGCAGCCTCCCTTTTAATCTTGTTCTGTAGTTTATAGCACTCAGATTTAATGTGCCCTTTCTTCTTGCAGAAGTTACAAGTTTTACCTCTGTTTGAAGACTTCGATCTACCCTTAGATTTACCGCAAGGATTCTGTTCCTGTGTCCTTCCACGATCATTATCAGCATTCCGATCTTGTCTTCTACGAGCAATGAGACTCTCTCTTTGAGAGTCGGGTTTAACCATAAGATGCTTCATCTTATCATACGAGGTTAAAGAATCATAAACCTCATCAACTGTGAGAGACTCGTGACTATATAAAATCGTGTCTCTAAAGGTTGAATAAGACGGGGGTAACGAACAAAGTAGAATCAACCCTAGATCTTCCTTATCATACTGAACCTCTATGGCCTCTAAGTTTGAGAGAATTTCTTTAAACACCGTTAAGTGTTTGTGTACAGACGCACCTTCCTCCAAATGATGAGCATAAAGACGCTACTTCATATGCAACTTGCTTGTTAGAGTTTTCGACATACATATTTGTTTTAGCCTCTTCCATAATGCAGCGACGGTCTTCTCTTTCATTACATCCTGCAAAATTTCGTTGGACAAATGTAGATATAATTGTGTTAATGCCTTTCGATCCTTACGCTTCTTCTCTTCATCTGTTAAAGTCGAAGGCATTTTATCTATCCTTAGCAGGGCATCCTCTAGATCTATCTACGCAAAAACTGTTTGCATCTTAATCTACCATAATGCAAATCTGGTGTTGCGATCCATCAGCAAAATTTCATACTTCAAAGACGTCATTACCATGATCAAGATGAACAACCCAGAAGCTCTGATACCAATTTGTGAAAAATAAAAATAAAATAGAATAAAGTAAAATAAAATAAAGAACACACAGATTTTACGCGGAAACCCTTTCGGGGAAAAAACTACGGGCGGAGGAGAAGAAAATTCACTATGTCGAATTCGAATAATTACAAGAGGAATAGACTATGTCTATTTATAGGCTTGTAAAGTCATATTCTAGTAAGACTAAAACACCTTATTCTAATCAATATCAAATAGATGGAATTTATTAAGGTTTAAAAAACCTTATTCTAAAATAAAATAAAGGAAGTGTAATTCTATATGGATTCTTCTTTTATTTTATTTTACCATTGTATTTTATTTAAATAAGGATTTGGGTCATTTAATTCTAGCAAAGATTAAGTATTTATGGCTAAGAATTGAAAACCCTAATTAAATTAATTTATTTTAATTTTAAAAAATTCGACGTTAAATAAATGATTGTTTTTGGGACCCTTTTATTTTTGGGCCATGGGTGGTTGCACTTCAAAACAACCTCCATGTGCAGCTACCCAGGGCTGACCCTGGTCGTGGTCATTTTATTCTATAAACGTTTGAGAGTCTGCAATACAAAAATTAAATTATAAGGGTATCAGAGTTTGTGTTCTAGGATGCTTTCTAATGCTTAAGTTAGTTAGGAGGCGATGGTAATTAAGGAGAATGTTCAGACAAAATATGAGTTTGCTAGAAAAAAATCTGGTTTAAAAACAATTTTCTATCATAGTGGAAAATTAAAATTTTAAAAACTGAGTTAATTTGTGATATTTATAACAATAAATCTTTTTTTTGAAAAGTACATGTGCTTTGCTCTAGGCGGATCTTAGACGTTCTCGGCTTTCAATCGAACGACCTTTTCTCTATTCTTGTACCATGAATCACTTCGAATGCGGGCTCGAACAATCACAAATTGAAGACAAAATATGAAATAATTTTCTTACTTTCAGTAGAAAAGTTAATCTCTCTATAGGAACTTGTAAAATTGTTATCCCAGAAAATATAATTTATACTTAGAAATAAATTCTCACTATTTTCGGGCAGATTAACAATATTGAAAAATTATGTATAAATTGTTATACCAGTGCCATCTATTTATCAAGAGATATAGAAGAATCCTAGTTGAACTAGTAAAATACAAATAATACATATCTGATAGAAAAACAAGTCTCCTAGTTCTATTAAGAGAGAAGGGCGGCTAACCTTAGTTAATTGTACTAGGGTTGTCGCCCCTTATACTTATTATAAGGGTCCTCAGGCCTTTCTTGTACTGGGTCCAGTTATATGTGCTTCCTAAACTTTTAACCCAACTCTTTATAATTTAATCCAACCCACTACATGTTTTTCTATTTCCCAAAATAAATATTATTTATTAAATTAATTTTAATTAATTAATTTTCTAATTAAATAATTTTATCAATCCAATTCTAATTTCGTTAAAGTCATAACAACATTACTGTAAAAGAGTTTAAATGAAAATATATTTAATTTCCATGTTCAAAAGATTCACAATGATCAACTAATTTAATTCCATTTTTGAACTTCAATTATTTACTTAAATAATATCTCAAAAAAACTTAAATTAATTCTCAGGTTATTTCCATACTTAGTGAGAAACCACATTCATTTTCTAATGTCACTCATTCATTTAACTTTATCATTTCTATCCATTTATGTTTTTTTTAAATGTAATTCATTTCTAATTTCAACGAGCTAGTAGAGGGGCCGATTGAACATATGCAACTAGAGCTCAAATGATTTATAATTAATGTAATACTTTATACCTGACTTGATCGTCGGGTTCGGGTATCAAGTGTCTCAACTAAACTGATTTACTTACAGACTTAAACAATACCAAATTATACATCTATTTTCTACTATTCAACTTTAATTCCATGGGTAATAAAATTTCAAATTTCAAACCCCTATTATATTCTTTAACATACAAGTACCAAGTTCTTACTGTCATTCTACCATATTAAGCATGAATAATTATTTACAATTTATAACTTGAGAATTTACTACAGATACACTTAATTAATCCTTGAGGCGTAGCCTCTAGGGGTGCCCCTTTATATGCATGAAATAGCTATTGCGCCCTTCGTGAGATTTTGGCGATGTCTGGCTTGGTCCCTCCACATGAACCTTTAGTCATTCATTTATCCTGCATACAAGGCAGTACATGTATAAGTTTAGTTGAACTTAGTGAAATCCTGTACATCAATATTCATGGGAAACTCTTAAATTTTTGGGAAAGTAAGATTTTATGCATAGAATTAAAACTCCCTATGAGTTTAAAGAGATTTCGTGGTTTGACTGGCGTTGTTAGCGCCCATACTTCCTCTATATAACTCATTGATGGGCATGTCAACTAATTTAGTCCTAAATGTACTCTTCCCGGTAATCCTTTTCTGGGACTTAATTCTATCTAGCTTCAACTCAAACTTCCATTTTACCTTCTTGATTTGACTCACCACAAGATAACCATATGTGCAACTATATTGACTTGTCTCAAAAACTAGCGGACATGCAGATATCTTGCCACACGATGGACTCTTTCCTAACCCTTTTCATTCACTTCAAACTTAATTTGGACTTACTCTATTACCCTAACAATCATCTTCCTATGACTTAGCCTGTGTAAAAGCCCAGCTTTTAGGGAAAACACATTTAATAGTATTATCATTTGCGGCCTTGAAATTTGAGACTTGAATGATAAATAAGCACCCCTTTCCTTATGGACTTGAACTTGCAAAACAGCCTCATAGGAACTTTTGCACTTTAGACTATTCTACTAAGATATTCTCTATAACAAATAGTTTCCGACGAACTAATTCGTTCTTGGGTTTCCCTTGGCAGACTTCCACATTAGATAGTCCTAAGTAGACTTACCAGCGTTATATAGTTTTGATGAACATCCTCTTTCTTTGTAAATCTCTCCCGAACTTTATCAATCAGCCAGCTTCGGGAAGACATCCCCTTCAAAGTGGTCCTTGGTGGACTTATGAATTTTCTGGCAATCTTTTTATCAATTACCATTTAGGATTTTAAGTCTGATGAACCGTTTCGTAAACACTTAGCCAATGATGGTTCTACATCAACTATGACAGACATTTAATGACGGATACTTGTTTAAGAATACCTTGAAGAAAGAACCCCTTCCTTTCACATATATCACGTTTAAAACGCATTTACTAGTTCCAATTATCTTCACATTTTTGTGATCCTCTATTTAGCATGCTTAACCACGTTTTCAAATGCATCATGATCATCTTGTCAAACTACTTGTAGTGTAAGTCATACAGTAACCTCCCTTTTTATGCTCTGATAGGCTTCCCTATTCACTGTCCTAGCGAACTTTAACTTTATGATACTATGTACCTGTTTGCCACTAGATCATGCTACGGCTAACCATGAACTTTTTATTTTGAAGAATCAATAAACCCTTTCCAGGTGTCACCCTGTAGGACCTATATACCGTTTACATGGTGTCGCCCCGAAGGACTAGTAGATAATCGTTGTCACAATGTCACCCCATAAGATCAGTAGATAGCTGTCATCACGGTGTCGCCCTAAAGGACCAGTATATATCTCCTCCACGATGCCACCAAACTCTCTTGAATTCCCTATCCATCTGCCCATTCCTCCATTATGCCAATTTTTCCTATCTCCAACTAACTGGTCAAAGTAACTCTCTCCTTACTCTGTATTTTTTAAACGTACATTTCACGTAAGTCATATTTATTACTATAACATTCAGTACTTCATTTATCAATAAATTAATACAAAACCACATTTGGCATCCAAAAAACATACTTGCAAGCATCTATATATTTTCACAACTTTATACATGCATAGCATACTCATTCACAGTGATCACACACAACCATGGAATTCAAACAGAACTGATAGCAGACATTCAAGCACAACAACACAAAAAAACACCCGAGTGGAGTATAAAAACTCACCTTAAACCCTTCGTCCTTACCAACTTAGCTTGTCCAAACACAAGAGCTTCATTCGTCCTGGAAACTAAGCATTAAAACTAGATATACCGGTTAAACCATAGGTGTTTAAACCTTAGAACCTTGAATCCATTATTATATAGAAGCTTTCAGGAACCCTTACTTCTCTTTTCCTCTAATTTACAAGTACAGGGAGACTTAGAAGCTTACCAACTTACTAGATTCTCTACTTTCTAGATTCGAGTCTCACATTTACCGCCCCATGCAAGGCTCTCATTAAATTTCTCTTCTTCAGAGCAATCAAAAAAGACAATGCAAACGAGCAGAAAATATAAAAAAAAATTGGGAAAGATTTTTCCTCTACTGGATAAGGTTTGTCACCTATATATATAACCCTTCTTGCACGGTCACTAAAGCCTTAATTAAGTCATTCATCAACAACCATTTTGTCCCCACTAAAGAACCAACCGGTTCTATCTCAATTGAACCAAAATTAGATCTCAACTAATTACTGATCAACCACTAAAATTTCTAATTTTTTAGTAAAGCCCACCAACTTAATATTTTATTCAATTAACTCCCAACTCTCCTTTAAATTAGGGACTTTTATGAAAATCGAGTGTGACAATTAAGTTCCAACTTTTCATCTATTAATTATAAACTCATTTAGTCATAAATTCATTCTACTATACTATCATGACTGAGCTCTCCCCAATTACATACCATTACGAAAACTACTCGATCAGTGCTCGTCCAATGATCTTGTCATAAGTGTGTTATCCTCATAGGATATCGTTAATCTCTTTGGGATAAATATGTTATCCCAATATGATCCTATTTTATCTCATGGTAACCATTACATCTTCCTTCATGAAAATTCAATTACTATCAAATTGTAACCAAGTCGTTTATCACAAAGATAAAAGACATGTAGTCACGTTTACTTTTAATCTATCATGTAATTTCGATGAGAGGATATCATTTACTCATTCCTTGGATTATGAATTCTACCATTGTGGATGATGCTACTGTTGGATCTAGTGCCCTAAGTGTAATATTTTCGTCAATATACACTTGTAACTTTTCGAACAAATTGGTTAATAAAATTATTCATGAATTACAATAATACTTTGTATAATGTCTTCACATGGTTTTTACACGCAAAGAAAAATGGAAGCAAATGTTGCTCACTGATTGTCTAATGTTTAAACTAATACTAAGCGGTAACACGTGGTCGAATCGTGATACAAAAAGACAACTTGTATTAGTAGACGAACCTAAACATGTCCTTAGTCTAATCAGAAATGAGAAAATAGATTGGAAGACTAATATGTCATCTATCAAGTGTAATTGGGGAGATGTTTTGTCTTGGGCATTGAAGCAGATGACTCCTAGAAGATAAAGAAGATAAAGACATAGATGTGATTGACTGGAATGACAGTACATCAGACTAGACCCAAGAAGAATAAATCATGTATCCATTTATAGATGTATTCACTTGTGACGTTCATAGTGTGGCATACCTAAATCCTTAGTGGATGATAGACTATGTATACATGACTCGTACACTTTGATGTAAGTAAAAGCTTGAAATTGAATAGATAAGGAACAAAAAGCTAGTGTGTTGGTTGTATGACTTCTGCAGTATGTAGCGCCATTTACAACAATGGAATTCCTGCTTGAGACATGGGTATATGATATCCTCACATTGACATTACATGATTGATGAAAATTAAATGTGACCACGAGTCGTTCATCTTTATGATGAATGACCTAATTACTATTTGATAGTAATTGACTTTTCATGAACGAAGATGTAATGGTTACCATGAGATAAAATAGGATCATATTGGAAGATCATATATTATCCCAAAGAGATTAAGGATATCCTATGAGGATAACACACTTATGACAAGGTCATTGGACGAGCACTGATCTAGTTGCTTTCGTAATGGTATACCGTTAAAGAGAGCATAGTCATGATATTAGAGTGGAATGACTTTGTGACTAAATGAGTTTATAATTAATAGGCAAAAAGCTGATACTTAATTATAAATCATTTGAGCCTCAATTGCATATATTCAATATGTAACAGCCTAAAAGTCAGTAATGTTAGAAACAGTGGTTTTGAAACCCCATCTCCAATGAGTGAGTTCGTAAATATTAATATTTAATACTTATGAGTCTATTTTTGTATTATATGGAATTTTGGTCTGATGAATTTGTTAATTGAATAGTTAATTAACGAACAAGTGTTTTGACCCTAAAGTTAGTGGTATTAGAAAATGAGGTATCGTGACCTCATTTCTGTAAATCGAGCCCATAAATATTTTCATTAAATATTTATGAAGTTATTGTATAGTTGAATTGAATTTTGGATAGGTAATTTTGTCAAATTAGTGACTAATTAAGGTATAATGACTATATCGTAAAAATCATAAAAATTAAGGGTCCAATTATGCAATTGGACCAATGTTTGTTTATTTTTGGTGGATAATGATGTTTTCATCCATGTTAAAAGGCTTAATTATGCTTAATGATAGATTAATTAAAGTTTAATCTAAAAGATCTTAATATTTATAAATTTATCAAACTATATAAGTTAATTAAAGAAAAAATGGCATTTCCATAATATTTTTCAATTTTCTTTTCCATGGCTGAAAGTTAAAAGAAAAAAATAAGGTTTTAACTTTTCAACTTTCAACCTTTGATTGGTAAGTGTTTTCAAGTTCATTTCTTATAATTTTTATGTTTTTAAGATCCTAATGGCTTGATTTAGCTAGCCCAGGGATTAAGTTGTGAAAATTTTAAAGTTTTGAAATGTTACCATTGATGGTTCTTAAATTTTTGGATGTTATTTGGTTAGATTTTGAGCTTAGTTATAAAAAGAGACTAAATTGTAAAGTGAAAATTGTTAGTTTTAGACATAAGGACTGAAGTGTAATAATTTTGAATTTGGAATGAATTTTTAGTAATTATAGGTTTTGGTGGCCTGTAGAAAGATGAATTTTAGATCGATTTTGAAATCGAAGCTCAAATTTGTAAGTTATGGCATTTTTAGTTTTAGGGACTAAATTGAATAAAATGTAAAAATTTAGGGAACTTTTGTAAAATGAAAATTAAAATGTCATATGCATATATTTAAGTATTATAAGGTACTTGGAATTGACAAATTGAAATGATTACTGTATAGATCAAGATTTGAATCAACCGGTATGTAATCAAGGAAAAGGGAAAATTATGGATAAGCCCCTGGCACTTTGCTTACCATCGTTTTTGGCCAGGTAAGTTCATATAGCATTTTTATGTTTTATTGTTATAGGTATTTGAATTATAAATTGTACATGTGAATATATATTATTTGAGTCATTTATATAATGGTATTAAAGGTGATAATTGGATTGATTTGTCAGGAAATGTTTACCAAATGGCTCTCCGGTGCCCTTGATTGCACATTCGTGCCCCTGGTTTGCACTCTCATTCCCCTGTATCCACTTCAGTTCCTTTTTTTTTTGTTTTATCAACATTCTTTAGGATAAATGAGCAGTAATAGAGAAATTATTTCAATATGAAATAATATGTACAAGTCTATGGTTGAATTTGTAATGATCTTGGTATGTTATTAAGGTATTGAGTTACAATAGAGTTACATTTACTTGAAATGCATAAGAATTTAACATGTAATCTTATCTTGTGGAATTGTATTGCCATGATTAGGTTTAGATTGGCAAGTTGTTTAGATATTATTTATAAATTTGTAAATAAGGTAAGTTAACATTCTATGCTTATGAACTTGCTAAGTATTTTAAATAATTACTCTGTTGTTGTTTTCCTGTCATGTAGTTATCTTTTTTGGAATGTGAAGATCAGATCAACTCAAAACTCACACTATCTAGCCTTCAATTCGATAGTCTTTTATTTGTTCTGGACTTGGTTATGTGGCATGTAAATAGGCAATGTTATGCTCATATATAATTACTTGGATATGGTAGCTTTGATCTTTGGATAATGCTTGTATTTTGATAGTCTTATGTGGTGAGCTTGTATGTGCATTAATGGAATTGTGGTAAGATATGTTTGAAGTAATTGAATGGTATGTTTTAAATATGTTTTGATTGAGTTTGGAATGTTAAATGTGAATGAAGAACCATATTTGAATAGTTTATGAATACATAGGTTGTTATGCTCATTTATGATTACTTGGATATGGTAGCTTTGATCTTTTGATAATGCTTGTATTTTGATAGTCCTATGTGATGAGCTTGTATGTGCATTAATGGCATTGTGGTAAGATATGTTTGAAGTAATTGAATGGAATATTTTAAATATGTTTTGATTGAGTTTAGAATATTAAATGTGAATGAATAACCATGTTTGAATAGTTGATGAATACATAGGTTGTTATGCTTAACAAAGTGTTAAATTAATGTGAAATGGCTTGAATAATCTTGTTGTTAGTTAAAGGGATGTAATTGTAACACCCCTAACCCGTATCCGACGCCGGAATAGGGTTGCGAAGCATTACCGGATAACACACATCATTCACATACATTCATATATTCATAATAAAAAACCATTCATCTCAATCATATTGTCCCTTCTAAGGTCCTACGAGACCTTAAAACATGCTTAGAAGTGGTTCGGAACTAAACCGATAAAATTCACAAACTTTAGGAAACTTAGAAAAAATTTCAAACATTAAAGGGTCACACGCCCGTGTGAACAGGCTGTGTGCCTCACACGGCTACCGGACACACCCATGTCATAGGCCGTGTGAAAACAGGGCATACATATTGACTTGCACCACACGGCCGAGGGCACGCCCGTGTGCCAGGCCATGTGAAATCTAAGGGGGTTACTGACTTGGGTCACACGGCCAGCCACACACTCATGTGCCAACCCGTGTGCCACACAAGGCCAATAGACACACCCGTGTGTCTAGGCCGTGTCAGAACTATATGGTATACTGACTTTAATTCGAAGGGTACCCCAAGGGACACACGGCCGTGTAACATGACCGTGTGTCGCACACGGCTAAGACACACGCCCGTGTCTCTGCCCGTTTGGACAAAAATAGGCCATTTACAAAGCGAATTTGCCACCCTTTCTCATAGATACCTAACCATCAAAATGATACCATTCTAATACATATAAAGGCAACCAAAAACATACCAATTCAATCACATTTCAAGTTATCTATCATCAACTAATTCAACTACTAAATTCCATATTTCAAACATACCAAATCCTTATACCTAAATTCATCACAACTTGCATAAATTTAAAATGCATTAACTCATCAACTTATCATCTATTTTATGCCTCAAAATCAATCCACAACATATCATCTTTTAAGCATTAACTTACCAAATGGCAACTAACTACTTGAGTAACCATATAACCATTCCAAAACATAAGGCAACTTATACATCATATTTTTACATCATTAACAAGCTAAAACATATAGCTAATATCATAGCTCAAAACATACCAAAATGACACTAGCCTATACATGCCATATACCATATATACAAAGCTCCAAAAGTACCAACAAGTAGTCGATAGTGTGATGATGGCTCCTGGTGATCCCTGATGTCTGAGCTAGCTTCGAAAATCTATGAAACATGGAAAGAACACACAAAGTAAGCTTTAAAAGCTTAGTAAGCCATACACAATAAATCATTTTAAGAATCAATATCATTACCATCAATTAAGCAAGATATGAATAAGCACATTTAAATACACATTCAAGTTCACAAACCTTTCTATCAACCAAATTATACTTCTCAAACATACCAATTCATCAATTACTTTCTCTTCTCAAAGCTTGTATGAATTTCGTATATACCTGAATCACTTAGCTCATTCACATATTCTTTCTCAACTTGAATTTTCTCGTTGAACCGTTCGAAATCAATAAGGATACTCGAAAATTACATAAGCTCGTACAATGCCATATCCTAAATATGGTCTTACATGTTATCAAATATCGATGCCAGTGTCCCAAACAGGGTCCTACACGAAATCAAATAACGATGTCAATGTCCCAGACATTGTCTCACACGTAATCTCAATACAATTCCAATGTCCCAGACATGGTCTTACATGTAATCACATCTCGATAACATAATGTCATGACATTCGTATCCTATATTATTCCTAAGGTTCGTACGAGACTTTCGGATGTCAAAACTCTGTCAATTCTTACTCGTAAGTGCTCGTTCAACATTTATAACAATTCAATGGAAAGTAAACACATATAATTCAATTTAATGACATTTATTTTCATATGAACTTACCTCGTGTTCGGAATAAACGGACAGAATCAACTATTAATCAACTATCAATTTTTCCCGATCTAAATCTGTTTTCTTTCGTTCTTGATCTATATGAATTCAAAATTAACTTTTTTATTCATTAACACATTTAATTTAATCCACAAACACATATTTAGGCATTTTTGCACTTTAGCCCCTAAAGTTACACATTTTTTGCAATTTAGTCCTTATTTCAAAACAACTCAAAATACAAAAAATTTCAACATGCTCATGTTAGGCCGAATTTTCCTTAGATCCCTAGCAGCCCATTAATTCAATTTATTCACACTTTTAACCCCACATTTTACACTTTTCACAATTTAATCATGTTTAAGCATTTCCACTCAAAATCACTTTACAAAACATAAATATCTATCATCAAGCTTTAATATTTCATCATCAAACATTCAAAAACATATGAAATCATCAATGGAAACTTTCAAAATTTTAGTTATGGGCTGGCTAGTACTCAAAGCAACGATCACAAAAACATAGAAATCATCAAAAACTAAGCTCAAAACATACCTCAATCAAGCTAGAGAAATGCCAAACCCTAAAATGAATTTTATGCTTTCTTCTTTCACCATATTCAGCCAAATATGAATGAAAATGAAGCTTAATTTAGCTTTTGTTTTAATTATTTAGGCTTTAATAATCAAATACCAAATTTACCCTTAATGAAAACATTACAAAATCACCTAATATATATGCCCATTTATGAAAAATTCCACTATCAATGGTCTAATTACAACATAAGGACCTTTCATTTAATAAGTCATGGCAATTAAGCACTTTAACAAATAGAATGCAACTTTTGCATTTTACGTGATTTAGTCCTTTAGACAAATTAACCACCTAAATGATAAAATTAACACACAAAACTTTCACACATACATATTCACATGCTATAAACTCCAAAAATAATATTTAAATAATTTTTTGACCTCGAATTTATGGTTTCGAAACTACTATTTCGATTTAGCTAAAACTGGGTTGTTACAGTAATGGTATATGCTTAGGTTGCTTTTGTGTAGGTCTAATTATGAAAATATGCATCATTTGAGCTGGTATGGCTTGGCACGAAATAGGTACCAAATGATCAAATTTTACCAAAAACAAGGTTTTCATCTTGATGTGAAATCCTCCTTGTCGAATGTCGAAAGACAGTATATGACATTCCAACGTCAAGTGGTCCAACATCGTGACATCACTGTCTTGACAACATCACGACGTGGGAATGGCTCATCAAAACGTGAAGTTTAAAATTTTAAAACTTTGCAATTTGGTCCTAATTCATGCCTAGGTAGGAGTGACTGTTGGATTTAGTCTCGATTTTTATTTGAAGGTTATCATATGATTACAATTGTGGTATGAGTGAATGTTGCATGATTAATTTTAATGTCTTCTATTATGATTACTGTGGTAACATTTTGTAACTTGGGTCCGATGATTAGGCTGGGTAATGGGTGTTACACAATCGGTCCTTTCGCTACCTTGTTGAAACTAGAAATGAATTGCGTGTTTGAATCGAAATGAATAGAAATAGAGAAATAAAAAAACATTCAGAAATGATTATGGTTTTCTTTGAAATGGAGAACTGGAATCATTTGGAAATGAATGTAGTTTTTTCAATGAAAATGGAAATGGAAATGAAAATGAGAAATGATTCATTTGCAAATGAACATGGATTACTCAGAAATGATCGGAAGAATAATTTTATGTTTTTGAGCTATTTTAAAGCCCGAAAATGAAAATAAATCATACGGTCATAGTGAACAAGTTGAATGGTGAAATATTAAATATATTTTCTTTGAAATTTTATTAAGGGTAAATCATTATAATTTTACTAGGGGTACAATTGGGAAGAGAAAATTATTTAATTATATATTGAAGTTTATTTTTTGGGAAATAAAAAAACAAATATTGGGTTGGATCAAATTATAAAGTAGCCTGAAAAGTACTTGTAATTAGACCCGATATGGAAGAGGCCTAAAAGCCCTTTATGTTAATAGGGTGGACGGCTAACCCTAGTTAATATTAACTAGGTTTGTTTCCCCCTATATCCTAGTAGGACTAGGATTTCGTTCTTCTAGTTGAAATAAACTTCTCTAATTCAATAAGCGTTCTACCTTTTTTACCTATAAATAGATGGCATTGGTAGGGCCATTTACACAACTTTAAGATATTGTTACTCTACTGAAAACTAGAGAGAATTTATTCTGAACTATTAAATATATTTTTTGAAATAACAATTCTATCAGTTTTTATTTGAGAAGAGAATTTTTCTTTCCAGATAAAAGAAAAGAATTTCTATTTTTGTGTCTTGATTCAATTGGTTCGAGCCCATGCTCGAAGCAATTTGTGGTACGAGAATAGCGGAGAAGATTGATTGGTTGAAAGTTGGGAACGATAAGGATCCGTCTATCAGAAACACAAGTACGATTTTGGTCCAGGTTTTATTGCTATAAGTATCACAAACCGGGTCAGTTTTCAAGATTTTTAATTTTTTGTTGTGCAAGAAAATCGTTTTCAAACCAGATTTTTTTTCCAACAGCTACATACTACAGAAGTTGTATACCCAACGCACCAACTTTCGGATCCTTATCTATTTGAACTCGGGCTTTTACTTACATCAAAGTATATGAGTCACGCATACATAGTCCATCATCCACTCAGAATTAAGGATATGTCACACTATGAATATGTCACACTATGAACATAACAAGAGAATAAATCCATAAACAGATTCAGGATATATTCTACTTAGGTCATATCCGATGTACTGTCAATCCAGTCATTCACATCAATGTTTCTATCTTATAAGAGTCATCCACTCTGATATTCAAGACAAAGCATCTCCCTAATTGGACTTGATAAACAACATATTAGTCTTTCAATCGGTTTGCTGATTTTTTATTAGACTAAGGAAATGTTTAGGTTCATCTACTAATACAAACATTTTTTTTTCGTATTACAATCCGACCGTGTGATACCCCTTAGTATTAATTAACATTAGATAACTAATAAGTTAATATTTGCTTTGATTTTGCTTTGCACGCAAAAACCATTAAGGACAATGTACAAAGGGGATTAATGTAATTAATGTATAATTTTATTAAATCAATTTGTTCAAAAAATATAAGTATACAAACGAATATACTACACTTAAGGCATCAAATCCAACATGATTAGAATATGAGTTCATACCTTAGAATAAATATACTTGGGTCTTGTATATTAGGAGTGCCTTATTGTATCATCTTTGAAACCCCTAAGACGTAAATAATGTTATTTTGGGAATATATGTGTTAGATTTAAAAAAAAAAAAAAAAGTAAATGAAATGTGATTTATTGGTGATAGAAGATAAGATAATCGATTATTGAAGAAAGTTGAAAGAGCTGATATGTTGAGAGATTTTAATCCGAGGTATAGACTAAATTATAAGGTTGTAAAATGTATTACGGTCAAGTTGTAAAAATTAAAAGTTAAAAAGATTAAATTGAATTTGTGGTGAAAAGAAGAAAGGCTAAGATAACAATTTTACAAAAAAAGAATAGAAACTCAAAGTGAATTGTAGAGTTTGTCCAAGGGTAAAAAAGCCATTACACAAACTAGATAATTATGAAATTGAGAAAAAATTCTAGCCATATGATTTAAATTGTTATTGTTAGATTTTTGTAGCATTTCATATTATTTTCTTTATTAAATAATTAAGATATTATTAGAGATATTTATTAAAATATGTTCCTATACTTTATATTTTGATAAAGTTTGAGATTGAAATTTATATTGATGAGTGTTGGATCCATAAAAAATAAATCTTATGTCCAAAAAGAGAATATAAAATTGGCAATATAGGGAGTAAGGTCAATCCCAAGAAGATTGGTTTAATAGTGTTTGAATTTTTCACAACCAGGGTAGTTCATGGGCAGTTTAGTTTCCACAACTCTTGCAATCCCGAGTAAAATAAATAAAGGAGGATTAAAGTACTACGAAAATAAATAAATAAAAATCAAAGAACAATAAACCAATAAATAAAAACTAATTTCGAAATTAAATAAAATAAACTCAATTGATGAATATTCTAGCCTCAGGTATAACGTCGGTCTCGATCTCAGAGATTATGGATATCTTTTTCCTCACTAATAAGCTAGTTATAATGATCGAGGACGCCTCAACCACCAATTCTTCCTTAATCATAAATTAACCATGAGAACCGCCCAACGATTAACCCTAATAGAATGAATAACTCTCAAAGACGCTTTCACGATTTAACCATCGACAGCCTTAGAAGAATTCAACTCCAATTAATGATCTCAACCGCACGGATCATTTAAATTAGATTATTTAATCTCATGGTATCATCCAACTATACTCCCAATTGAACTATGCCAACTTATTCTTTAATAAAATAATTGGATGCGAATTATTTGTATTAATTGTGTATCATTCCCAACACCGTATAAGAGATCTTTATTGAAACAACGCTAAAAACAATATTATAAGACAATCCTATCTATCTCTTACTAGAAAAAAAAATGAATACCCAAACAAAATGAATTAAGTGTAATTTCGTATCTCTCAACGTAAGCACCAAAATTTAGTTAACCTTTTGCTAGAATAAAATTTAATTGCTTATAATGGTTAATTGAATAAATGAAATAAAATAAAATAAAATAAGAAATTAATGGAATTCGGCAATAGTTGTTGCGAACAGAAAGATGGCGCAAGAAAAGAAAAATGGAACAATATTCTATTGCCAAAATTCAAAGCTAAATCTTTCTTAATTTCAGCTTTTAAGTTAAAATTTTCTTAGTAAAATAAATAAATAAAATATAAGGGATAAAACCTAATTTTAATTTAATTCTTAATAAATATATTTATAAATAATATTTAAATAAAAATAAAATAATGTTAAAATCTAAGTAGTCTTGTACCGTTGTTGTACGTTAAATTATTACTTATATGCTCAAAATTTCCACATAGAAATTAGACAATAAATAAATAAATAATTAATAAAATCTATCTAAAAATTCATCAAAATAAAATCCATAAATATGTCAATTTAACACACAATTATAAACTTAAAATTTAAAATTTAAATACAATTTAAAAAATTCTAATTTGATAGTTGATTTCATTAGCATTTTCAATTAAATTTGCTTATTATTATGATTTGACTTTTAAGTTGACGTAATTGCATGGAGTAGAAATGACATTTTTTTTTCATAGAAAATACTTTCGATATTAGATTATAAAATTTAAATCAAATATAAACACTGACAACATATTTTAATAATTTTTAAAAAAAAAAATAGCACATTATAAAATTAAGAAATGTTATTAAGTTGAAATAATTTGAATATCGTTTCTTTCAGGGATTTTATTTAATAATGTATATTGGTTGTTATGGAGTTTTGTAGGGTGTGTAACTTCATTTATTCAAAAATAAAATAATTTTTAAATTTCCAGTTAATTAATTTGAGTTATTTGAATTAGTTTATTTTTTAAAATAAATTTAAATAATTAATTTAATTCTTCAAGTTTAAATTTAGTTAAATTGTACCATCTAAATAACTCGAATAAATAATTGGTGCAAATACTCTTTGGATCTTTAAAATTTTCAAAATGAATAAATTGTCCTCTCAAAAAAATTACAAAAATTATAAATATATAAAAATTAAAAAATTAAAAAATGATAAATGATAAATTTGAGACTTAAATAACAAATTGTATTTATTATACTAAATTATCTTATTTTATTTTATTTTATTTTTTCTTAAAAGAGTTTTCAAATATATTTATAACATCAAATTTACCTTCTTTTATTTTGGACTTCTGTCGTAATGTTGATAATATTTTAATTCGGTTAGTTTAATATTTTTTAATTTAATTTTAAAATTCTATTAAACTGTATTCAAATTAAATTTGGAAAAAAAATTGGTAGAGAAAACAAAACTCAAGAAATTAAATTACACTAACTAATTCAAAAAAGCCTTTAGACTTATCATTAACAATGTTCTCGATTAAGTTGGGGGAACTACAACTATCACATTAATACCGATCTGTAACCTAATTAGTTTCCTTAGAAACATGTGATACCACACAATGTGAGAATTCGAAGAAAAAAAATATAAACCAAATTAAAACTTGTGAACCTAACTTGAAACTTTTAGATTTAATTCAATTGAATGCCAACCCTACCCTAGAGTTTTGATTTAACAAAGTTGTCCAACCTACATAAAGAAGGTGCCTAACAACATCTTGCCCTTTAAGACCAATCATCAAATATTCGAATATTGACTAGTGTTTTTTTTTTTTTTAAACTTATATATATATATATATATATAAATTATTGGTATGTTATTATTAAAATATTTTAAAGATGAGAGATTCAAAAGAATTTAGGCCAACGAGTTAATTAAATAAATAAAAAATGAAGTATTAAGGGTAAATTAAAAAAATTTAAAAAATTAATCAAATAATAATAAAAAGTGGTGGGTGGGATTGGAGCATGAGTTGAATAAGGTCAAAGTATTTTCAGAAAAAGGAAAGAAAACTTAGGTTTACTGGTTGAAAAAAGAGTAAATATTGTTTCCTACACGTTTCCAAATTCTAATAAGATGGATTGGTAATCATCAAATGAAAGACTTTCTCTTCTCATTTCCATTATCGAATAATGATTGGATGGCAGAATTTTTACCTTATTTTATATTTTTCCAAATATGTTTTCTAAAGCATCTCAACCCTATAAATGTTGAGGTTTTCTTCCACAATTTAATAAAATGGGATAATTTCAAATTTAGTCCTTAAAATATTCTAAAAGTTTAAATCTGTACCTATATATTTATATAACTACATATAAGAGGATGGTCCCTTAGCTTCGTCATCTTTGGAATAGCCTCTCTTTTTTTTTTTTTTTCTTTTTCTTTTTTTTTTTTGCATTTTATGGAAAAATGGTGAATTTTCAAATTTAGTCCTTATGCTACACTCAAATTTCAGATTATATAAAAATGGTCATATTCTAATTTTGATGTTTAGCTCAAATTTAAGATTCAATCTTTATACTTCAACTTTTTGACATAATTTGGTACCTTAATTTTTTACAATATCATTGATTAGTTTAAATACTTTGTTTTCATTAAAATGTTGATGTAACTCTTACGAGTTATTAATACTATTAAATATTTTAAATTCAAGTCCTTTGCAATACTATTTTTTTCGTTACATGGCTACTAAGTGAGTTTTTTTTTTTTAATTTCAAAATGTTAAACCGGCAAATTTAATGGAAGAATTTAATGGTGTTAACAATTAGATTTGAAATTTTAATTTTGAAAAATAGACGGACTAAATGTCAAAAAAATGAAAGTAAAAATACTAAATTTTAAATATACAAAGAATACAGAGACTTGAAGTATACTTTCATATTCAAATATTTACTCTATAATATGACTAGAGATGCTCATGGGTCAGGTCGAGCCGGGCCGCGCCCAACCAAAATTTTAGGCCCGGGCTTGGCCTGAAAAATAGGTTTAAAATTTTGTCAAAGCTTGGCCCAAATAAAGATACTAAAATTTAGGCCCGACTCGACCAACCCATATTAATTTTTATATTATTTTATATAATTTTTTTAAAAAAATACAATACATCAAAAATATTAAGATCATTAAAATAAATGTTTCCTAACAAATTGAAAATAAAATAAATATATATATATACTTAAATAACACTAAGATATGTGTAACTTACCAAACAAATGCCTCTAAAATAGTAACAAAATTAACAACAAAACAAGAGTTATACAACAACAAAATAGTAGCAATATAACAGTGAAATGATAACAAAATAGTGAAAAAAATAGCAAAAAAACAATAACTTTTTTTTTTGCATATTCGGGCAGGGCTCAAGTAAAAAAAACCTTATTTAAAGCTTGACTTATTTTCTAAATAGGCCTTATTTTTTTGCCCAAATTCATTTTTCGGGCCTATATTTTTATCCAAATCCTTTTAATTTTTAGACCGGATCAAATAACTCAACTATGAACAATTCTAAATATGACTCAAAAAATAATTAATAATTAATCTAACTCGAAATATTGTAGGATCCATCTTGGTATATAAATTAAAGTTAAGTGGCACACTCACATTTTCTCTTTCTTTCCTTTCTTTTACATTTTAAAAAAGGTTAAGTACTTGGTTTTTTCTTTATTAGTTTTGTTGCCTTTAATATACTTAGACTGAAGATTTAATTTCTTACCCTTTAAATTTTATAATGTTATTAATTAGTCTAAATAATTAATATAGTTAACTTTTAGATTAAAAAATTACGTAGTTATATATAATTTAAATACTTTATGAGTCTTAAGGTTTTACATGTAGCTTCCCATTTATTTTAGGTTTGTAACCCTTTTTTGACATTATAAGATATTCGTCAAACTTTTGGTCCTAAACTATGCTAAAATTTGATATTTAATTTATATAATTTAATTTTTAACATAATTCAATCCTCTACTTTTATAATGTCATTAGTTAATTTAAATAGTTAATATTTTTAATTATTTCAATCAAAATGCTAACGTCTTTTTTTTTCAAGAACACTATATTAATAGGAAAAATTATTTTATCATAACAATTTCGAAAGGGTGCTTTAAAAAAACCATAATAAATATTTTCAATATTATTGTTACATAATTATCATTTTTTTTTAATTTCAAAATGCAACATCAAAAAATTTAATAGAAGAATTTTAATGATAGTAACAACTGGACCAAAATTTTTAAACTCCAAAAATAGAGGACCATATTTCTAAAAATAAAAATAAAAAAATTAAATTTCAAATATACAAAGTGTATTAGTCTATAAATTCACACAAATAGATATATCTTAACAAAGTATTTTCGGTGTTTCAAAGACATAGGAACACATGCTATGGAAATTAATATCCCACCTCTAAAAAAACATATTGAGTAAACTACATTTGCAAGTAGTTAAACTTAAATTTAACAAATTTACATTTTAATCATTCAACTTTAAAAAGTTATAAAATAGGCATTAAACTATTTGAATATTTTCATTTAAAATGTTGAAATATTTGAAATATTTTATTTAAGTCACTAGGCTATTAAGTTTATTTTTTCTGAAGTCTAGTTAGTAAGTTCCAAGCGACGATTCAACATCGATATGACGGATCAGTACACATCAACAAATAGAAGAACATATCTTAGCTCGAAGTCGATTTGACAGTCAATGTTAGAGATTAGAGAAAAAAACTGAAAACTGTTTGGATTTTGATTCGCTATTTTATAATAATAAAAAACTGAATTATAGAAAAGAAAGAGAATGAAAACTTAAATGAAAACTTTTAAATAATTTAATGACTATTTTATAACTTTTTAAAATTTAATGATCAAAATATAAACTTACTAATAATTTAACGATGTAATTATCCGAACATATTTTAAAAAATATCTTAAGAACTACCATACTTTAGCAAAATTCAGTGTACACACAAATTTAATATAAATACAAAGGAGGGAATCTTGAAGTGACAAATTTCTTCTAAAAATCATCCAACTTCAACAAGAGTTTGCTTTCTCGATACAAAAGTAGAGATTCTTCCATCTAATCGAACCATGGATTAGTTCCCTTCATTTTTGAC
Organism: Gossypium longicalyx; assembly: GCA_025698465.1. NCBI lineage: Eukaryota > Viridiplantae > Streptophyta > Magnoliopsida > Malvales > Malvaceae > Gossypium > Gossypium longicalyx. Next base: position 92,358,394 of record CM047000.1, on the reverse strand, counting down.
TTTCTTTCCCCACAAGAATCTTGGTTTTACGATAAAAAGATCATCCATATCATGAATTCTTCATAAATAAAAAAAATAAAAACAAACCCAAGCTTTTTTAATGGCTTCCTGCTGCAATCCTGATATTTTTACCTGGATTCAAAGCCTTCCTCCAATTACTCAATGGAGAGCAGGTTCCATGTCTATTTGTATATGTTCTTCACCAACTTCATCCCATCCATCACTCAACTTCTCCGTTACCAAAAACCTGGAAAACTCATCTCTTTCAATCTCCATATTTGCTGATTTCAATCTCCCCGTTCCTCTTTGGGCTTCAAAACCCTTAACCATCAACTCAAAATCCTCGAAATTATTTGATGAAGCAACCATTTCTTGCCTCACAATCAATGTCATCAAAGATGTTCTTAACTACGGTTCAAACAAGAAGAACCCCTTGATTCGATTCCCGAAACTCGAATCTATTTCGGGCTTCAAAGACATCTTCAACCTCGCATTTCTAACACTTGCGCTTCTTATTTGCATATACGAAGCTCCGGCTGATCTCCGGTCAGCTTGTCTCAACAGTTTGAAGAATCAGCTAACTAGTTGTCAATCGAGGGTGGCGTCCAAATCGCTGATGAAACTCTTGGGATCGAACTTAGAGGAGCAATGGATGCGGTCCTTGAACCTCGCGATCACTAATTGGATCGCTGAGATTCAAGCGACTCACCGAGGGCTGATGATGACGACGCCATCGCCATTGTTTTCGTATGGAATTGCGACGTTTGGATTCTGGAAAGTTCAACTGTATTGTCCTGTAATGGCCATGGATTTGGTGAATTCAAGCAATCCTTGTGCTGATGAGAGGCTGCTTTTCTCTCTTAATTACCACCAGCTTGAAGGGGTTATCCAATTTAATTATAAGGTCATTGTGCAAGAGAAGTGGGTCGATGTGATGGTGAACATAGATAACATCAGGTAACTAAATCTGAATTGGACCGGATCGACCTCCACATCATTGCATATATCGAGATTTGATTATCATTGCATCAAAAGTATTGTTTTCCTCTTGAATACCATTAAATCTAATGCGGTGTTACCATCTTATATACATGTCTGCGTGTGAGTGTAACAGATGTGATATAAAGCGGCTTGTAAATGAGACTCTACTGAACGAACGAGGAGTAGGGGCGGACGACAAGCATTTTCCGTCGCGAATATCGTTGCAGTTAACCCCAACAATCCAGTGCAACATATTAAGTGTCTCGGTAAGCAAATCGACTGACAATCCGACAAGAGAAATAGGGTTAGAAAGAAGCATAGAGACCTCATTTGATCCTCCAAACACTTTCTTTGGACTCAAAGTATCCGCGGGCGAGACGACAACGGTGAGCATGAAACCATGGAAGTTTGAGCAATCCGTCGATGGCTACAGCGGGACATTGCATTGGTTTCTCCATGACAGTATTGATGGAAGGGAAGTGGTGTCATCGAGACCTTCCAAGTTGTCTCTGATTAATCCCAAGGCTTGGTTCAAAGATCGGTACTCGAGCGTTTATAGGCCTTTCACGAGGCAGGGAGGGGTGATTTTTGCTGGGGATGATTATGGGGAAAGAATTTGGTGGAAAGTTGATAAGAGTGCTATGGGGAAGACTATGGAATGGGAAATTAGAGGATGGATATGGGTTACATATTGGCCTAATAAGCATAGAACATTTTATACTGAAACTAAGAGGTTGGAATTCAGAGAAATCCTACATCTCAACGTTTGTTAGCTCACTAGAATCCCAAATTTAGTTTTATTAAGAATAACATATTGTACATTTCAAATTCTTCACATTTACAGTTTATGGATTGCAATCTTCTTTGTTGGCAAAGTGACTGTTAACAAACTAAGAAGCTTATTTGTGTATATATTACTACCAATCTCTTTCAATAGTTTATTATCACACAATTTGACTCTTTCAATAGTTTATGTTGTTTTTGTATTAGTTTGGGGTTTTTTAGTTAATAATTTGTTAAATCATAATGATATTTTTATATTGAAATAAAATAATATTATTATCAGATAAAATTTATCTAAGATTATTACAAATAATTATCGCATCACATCTCACCTCATGATTAAATAAAAAAAAATTGTTATGTGTGTTTTAATTTTTTAATGCAGTTGGATAAAAGATTATCGTCTCTATTCTTTTCTCTCATCATCTCATCTCAACGTGAAAAAATAACTTTTATAATTCAGTAGGATAAAAAATAATCTTCTCACTTATTTTCTTTTCTTACTTTTCTTCCCTATATTCAAAATTCATTTTTTCCATTTTCTTCTTTCATCCTTCCATTTTTTCTACGCAATGAAGCACACTTTGAATCTCCTGCCTAAACCCAACTCTACCAGTAGCACAAGCCCCAAGAACCCATTAACCCCCGATGAACATCACCATACTTTTTTATCCACCCATCAACTTGAACCACAGACTATAAGAAATATCTGCATCACAAATGTGCGTTGTTTACCAAAACACAAATGATTGCGTCAACCCATTTAGCTTTGAACTCCCCCGTCTTTTCAATGAGCACAAGATGTTTTTAGGAATAGGTGGGATGAAAGCGCCCAAGACAGTGAAGAGGATGACCTATTTGTCAGTGGTAAGGGAGAAGCTTGTGGTGGTTTGGACTTCTCTATTGAAGTCGAAATGAAAGAGGGTTGTGTCAAGAAGCTTGTGTCCAACAAAGATTACGTCTAAGGTGTCCACATTTCCACCAACACGCTTATAAGTATCGGTCCAACTTACATTCTTTACTTAAAGGGTCATATGCAAAAAATCGACTTCTCTCAAGTAGAGTTCAATCAGGGGTGATGGAGAAATAGATAAATTACGAATGTTGGTTTGCAAAATTCGATCTTCCGCCTATTTAAAGAAAAAAATATACAAAATATTAAATTCAAATATAACAAAAAATATAAAAATTATACAACATTAAAATATAATAATAAATATTTTTACCATTTGCAATTGATTGATGGAAATATCGTTCTTATGATGACGAATTAAGGAATTTGCCATTAACAATTTCGAAAAAAAACCCAAATAATTTGTATTAGAGAAAATAATTTAAGAAAATGTTGAGATAATTTTAAATAAAATTAAATAAATAAAATTAAAAGAGAAAAAAAATTAGTAAATTTAAGTGGGTATTGAGAGAAATTTAAGAGAGAATTGAGAATGTAAGAGAGACTTAAGATTGAATTGGAAAAAAAATTGAAATGGGGGGTTATAGTAAAAAATTGTTGATCGTTTGGGGTGGGCAAAAGCTAATTAAATAATCGTTGGAAAAATAGTTCCCGTAATTTTTTTTTTAAAATTCGGCTTATACAGGTAATTTCTTTTTCAGCATTTATTGGTAAATTGGTCAAGTTATAGTTGTACTCCCATTTTTATTTTTTAAAAAAAAAGTATAAATAAGAAGAAAATTGCATGTAAGTCCGACATTAAAGGAATCCTAAGAGTTGGGTTCTGTTTAATATTTTTCTTACATTTTTCAAAAAAATATTTTTTATTTGGAAACAATTAGATTGACGGTCAAACTAATTGAATCCGGAATCAATGGCTTGACCAATTCGACCACTGTCCTGATTTTCAAAATATTACAATAAGCTAAAATTTTACTTTTCATCTGAGTTGAGATTTACTTTAATTGTTAATGGTAGGAATGATTTAAGAGAACTCTATGCTTTAAGCGTGGTCTCGTCTTCATAAAAATATTATCAATATCAAAAGAAATCCATGTTAAAAAAATATATTTTGAACTATGCTTAACGAATGTAGTTTAAAATATCATTTTGATTCATTTCTTACCTCAATTCAAAACTAAAGTGTCATTTTTTTCATAAAACATGAAATTCAAATACCAAAAAAAAAAAGTTAGGTAAAAAAATATAACAACATTGCAAAAAAAAAAAAAAAAAATTCTCTAACACTTAAAAAAGTGCATTAAAAGAGGAACAAGAATTGTGGGAGAGAGTGTAAAAAAATTAAAAGTTCTAATTTTAATTTTAATTTTAAAGTTTCGCCTATCACAAAATGATTGGTTAACAAATTCTTTTTAAATATTAAGATAATTTGGGTAAAAAAGTATAGTTTGATACCAATTGTGACAAAAAAAAGTTTAGCTACCAATTTGAGAAAAGAGGTATAATTTTGGTATAATTTTTTGAGTAAGCCTAGAATTTAATATTTTAAATGAAAATCACAAGTAAAAAATAAAAAGGATAATGCCACATTTGGTACATGTGATTTCAAAAAATTATGATATTTATATTTTAAAAATGTCCAATGTGATAGGTGTACTATTAATATAAGTTTTACTATGGTACATGTACTTTAATAAAATGTCTAATGAGGCACTTGTACTTTGAAAATATTCAATGTGATACCTAAACTATCAATATGTGTTTATGGTATCTTGTGTTAACAACGTTATCAAATTGCTAAACCAACAAGTACAAATATAACGCATAGAATTTTTTTCCCAAATCATCATCTCCACATGAATAATATAATATTATGTGAAAAGTTATAAAAAAGTTAACCATGAGGTCAAGGGTTCAATCCTCAACTATGAGAATGGAACACCCGTAGCAAGAAGATTAATCACATCTACCGATGGTAGACACATTGATTTCGACCAAAAGTAAATAAAACAAAATAAATACATATATAATTAATAAAAAATAAATATTAAACTTACATGAAATTACCTATACTTTCATGGATAATAAAAAATTAATTAAAAATATTATTTCAAATAAAAAATTCTTTGAAGAGTATGACCATTTACTTTGTGAATATGAGTTTTTAGCTTATGTACATTTTTTATTAGTCATACACTCACCTATTTATTTTTATAATTTAATTTTTCATTTAATGCTATATTATTTACGTGGATTTAATTATTTGAAAAAAGAATTTACATATAGAATTCTTATTTACTAGTTTAACAATTTATTAATGGTGTTAATATTAAATTTTATAATAAAAACACATATTGATAGCTCATTTTATGTATCACTTTAAATATTTTTAAAGTATGACTGTCGTATTAAATATATTATAAAAGTATAAGCAATATAATAAAATACGAATTGATAGTTCAAGTATAATAAACATTTTATGAAAATGCATTTATCATATGTGATATATCCGGAAATAAAATATATATATATAGAAGGGTTTAAAAATTGATAAAAAGAATAAGATAGAAGTGGGTAAAAATAATTCCGCCACCGTTCGGCGAGGTTTCAGCTTTGTGCGGAGAAATTGAGGATAATGGCGGACATTCCAAAGCTCTTCTCTTTCTCTTGAAATTACACTCTTTCACCAACTGTTGAGCTAACTAACTTTATTCATTCATTCTTCTCGATTTTGCCCCCCGTTTTTCCCTCTATATTTCTTTTTTCTCCAGCTCTCGCTCGCTTTCTGATTGTCGATTTGAAAAAAATCTCTTCCTCTTCCAATGGAGTCCTCCGCTGTTCTCGGATCATTTCACCGTAACTTTCTTTCTCTCATTTTCTCATTTAAATTTATTTTTGCTTCAGCTTTTGTTTGGTTTTATTGAACAATGAATAGAGAAAAAGAAAGGATAAGATCGTTTTCAGATAATAGATGCTTTCAATCGGTGATTTTAGTGTTCTCTATCTGTTTTGGATCTAGTAAATGTGTCCTTTTTTCCCCTTTATTTTGTTTGACCATTTTGTGTAAATTATAGAGCTTGTTCGACCTTGACAAATAAGAAAATAGCTAAACAAAATTCCAGAAACCTGTCATCAATCATTATCAGTTTTTTTTTTTTCATTTTTGCTGTTAATATCGATTGAGAAAGTTAAGTTAGCCAGCTATTTGAATCTTTATTTCCATAAAAATAGAGTATTTACTGTTGATATTATTTGTTGAAATTTTTTATCCATTTTTTCAGATCATGATAGGTTCCTTCAACAATAATCAATGCTCAAACCAAAAGGAGTAAAAAAAGATATCTTTAGGAATTTGTGTGGAAGCTAATTTTGGAAGTTATTTTAGAAATGTCTTATTTTTCAGTTTTCTTATTTAGATAGAAGTATATGATTGGCACATTATCCTATTCTAAAATCTAACACCCCCCCCCCCCCCCCAACCCCCTCCCCCAAAATTTTGGAAGATTTTGTTTGGAGAAGTTAGAAAGGAGCTTGATCATTGACCGGTTATTGCTAATGTTTAGGTTTAAAAAAATGTAGAAGAGTTCTTTAATTGGAACTGAGAAAAGCGCACCTTTGGATGAAGGCTTGTGTTGTAGGTGCCTACAAATGATGATACCTTTGATGTAAGTGTACGCAGTGTGGCTACTATATCCCGTTACGTGTGGTGATGTGGGGGAGACATCCAAAAACCCGGTCATTACAGTTTCAGCAGTTGGAATGTTTATTCCTTAGTTCTTTTAGAGTTTTTGACTTCAGATAATTTGCAAATTAGGTTTCTTCTACTTAAAGATGTTGTGATATCCTAATATGATATATTATTGACTTATTTGATTCTTTGTTGACAACCGTTTCTTATCATTTAGCTTTTAAATTTCTTTACATTAGCAAAGTATGGTTGTGACTTATAAGTAATTTTATGATATTGTGATAACCTCGTACTGATAATATGATATGTTATTGACTTATTTGGTTCTTTGTTGACAACCGTTTCTTATCATGTAGTTTTTAAATTTCTTTACATTGGCAAAGTATGGTTGTGACTTATTAGTAATTTTATGATATGACGATATCCTCTTACTGATAATATGATATATTATTGACTTATTTGGTTCTTTGTTGACAACCGTTTTTTATCATGTAGTTTTTAAATTTCTTTACATTAGCAAAGTATGATTGTGACTTATAAGTAATTTTATGAATATAATTTTTGTATATATGGTTTTATTTGCCATTGAAGCCCGTATGCTGTTCTTAACTTTTAGATTCTGTATGTGCTGTTTCACAAGCACCTTGCTCACTCGAAAGGCCTGGTACTGTTTGTATGTATTCTGGCGGCTGGCCCGCTTCAAGAAAATCATGTCTCTCAGGCTTGATATTTGGCGAGAAGAACCATTTTCCAAAAAAACAAAATGTAACTCTAATATCATGCGTGAAGACACCTGAAGCTACTGTAACAGGCAAGTCTAATGGTGAGTTAATATCGACGGAGGATGAAAATTTTCACTTGATGGTTTCCTTGTTTGCATAAAATTTGTTAATTATAGTTCAACTGCAAATTAAATCATGGAACTGCAACTGTTGTGTTCAAGCTCTTCTTCTCTTCAGACATGTTTGATTTATACTGGTAGCAGAAAGCAAAATCACTTTGTTTTGAATAGCAAAAGCAAAATAGTTTTTAAAGTCTTCTGTTATGTGATTACATTACACCCTGGGGAATTTGTCTGTTTTGCATCATAAGATTTAATAACTATTGTTTCCACAGTTCCTTCTGATAGCTCCAAAAAAGGCTCATTGGAGAAGAAAACTTCACCGACTGCAACTTTTCCAAATGGATTTGAGGTGATTATAAAATGTTCAAATTGACTGTCTTTTCTATTCTTGCTTGTCATTTCTCACATTTCTATGAGAAGAGTTATTGGGGCAAAAAGATTATTGATAACTATTTACCCTTTTCAGAAATCCGTTTATGTTTTAATTTGGTTAATCATGTTTCTTTTCTTTCCAAACAACTTGATTGATATAGTATAGCTTCGGCATAATAATTTGTATCTGCCTCATTTGGAGCCAAAAATTAGTATTAGTACCGGTTTGTTTTGACCTTTATTCTCTCTTGCTGGGGATATGGCAGAGTTTAACAAATTATTTTTAAAACAATACTGATTGATTATTCTATATTTTAAGCATGAATAAAAACACCCGCATTTCAGGCAATACTTCATGCACCTTACAAAATCTACTAATCTATTAATTTTATGTATTGGGATTACTTATATCTATCTTTAAGTTGCTGTTGTGTGGTTTCTACCAAGTTTATGATTGTTTTCATCTTGTTAAGTCTTTCTTTTGACTTATTTTTCATATGGTCATCATCATTCTCTATAGCTTTTGCCCCTAACATATTGATCAAAGAAAAAAATCTTTATTTTGATTATAATTTGCTAGATAATTAACATTTTAATTCCTTAAACTGTCAGGCATTGGTACTGGAGGTATGCAATGAGACTGAGGTTGCTGAGCTGAAAATGAAGGTTGCTCCCTTTTCTTTTGTTGTGTGATAGACTTGCATGCTTTTGCTAAACTCAGTCACAACTCAATGTTTAACCTGAAAATTTTCTGTAAAGCTATGTCTCAGCGCTTATGAGAAAATCACAAGTGATAATAACTTCCATGTTGATCATTGAATGAATGGAATGCAGCATCCTACAGTATTTTTCTAATTGGTTATCGGTTTCATTTTGCTAGATTGGAGACTTTGAAATGCATTTGAAGCGCAATGTTGGTGCCACAAAAGCTCCATTGTCCAACATTTCGCCTACAACAGCTCCACCAATCCCAACTGTACCAATGAATGAATCAGTTGCTGCTACTCCACCTCCTTCACCACCGAAACCCGCTGCAGAGAAGGTTACCCCATTCAAAAATATCAATGTTGGGAAGTCATCCAAGTTAGCTGCCTTGGAAGCTTCTGAATCTAATAACTATGTTCTCGTACTATCTCCCATTGTATGTTTTCTTCTATCAAGTGTAAGGGTTATGTTATCTTTTTCTTCTCATGTGGAATACTGTAATGACCTTCACTTTACTGCAGGTTGGCACATTCAGAAGGGGTAGAACAGTTAAAGGAAAGAAGCAACCTCCCATCTGCAAAGAGGTATTATTTTTCTTTCTGAATTGTTGTCTTGTAAAACAACATCCTTCGAAAACAAATAGTGTGGAAGCTCTTGTTTTGTTATGTTATGATCATGTAACTTCAGCCAGATTTTCTTGATCCTCATAAATTGCAATAAAAAAAAAATACTTACAGGGTGATTTGATCAAAGAAGGACAAGTAATAGGATTCTTGGATCAATTTGGTACGGAACTTCCTGTTAAGGTGAATTCAAATTATTTTCATTTGTTAGTTAATAGCTTTTCTAAAGTGTTTAATGGTGTGTGACTGAGTTTTTGATTCGTCAAACAGTCGGATGTTGCTGGAGAAGTCTTAAAGCTCCTCTTCGATGATGGAGGTATAAAATTATCTGCATTTCATATTTATTTGTATATCTTAATGTGTAGATTCGTCTCTTTATAAAATGTTTACAGCGCTTTTGTTTGATGCAATGCCAAAATGGCTAAAACTAAACCTGGACAATTGTGACAAATGGTTTTATTCTTGAATCTAAAACAAGACTGACATGTGATATATTGCCTTTGTTTCGGCTGCTTGCATTGCACAGATGGCGTTGGTTATGGAGACGCTCTTATTGCAGTCTTGCCATCATTCCATCCCATCAATTGATCTCTCCAGCGTATCTATGGTACCCTTTTGCAGAGATTATGTCCTTTTCTCCTCACATCCTTGCATTTGTTCTGTATTTTGATGCCAGCAGGCACAATGTTGATGTAGCTGGTGATATTTGTAATCAATGTTGCCAGTCAGTTAAATTCCCAGGAAAGTATGGAATAATTGTTTAAGATCCAGCATAGGCTTATCAATTGTATCAGTTAAACTTTATCATTATCAATTTTTGTATACTAAGCTTTCAGACATTTTTGCAACTATGAGAGAGGCCTTGTCTGAGTCTGGTTTGCACCAAAATATATGCTTTAAATTTTGTTTAGGCCTCACCAACCATGTTTATAAATGGATAATTGAAGCCTGTTCAGATTCATTCATTCATCCCCCGCCCCCCAAAACCTAAAAATGGTTGAACATGTATTATATGTTTTTATTTTTATTTTTTAAATTTCTTAAATATGAACAATTAAACATATTTCTGTTTTGTTTATTCTATAAGATTATATATATTTAATTTTTAAATGATATAAATTATGTAATGTTTACAATATAATTAAAAACTATTTTAACGAAGCTTTAATTTTTTTATTTTTTATTTTTTTTTAAAATTAATAGGGTAAAACTAATCAAAAGTTGAGTAATATTTTTATTGGAACAAGAAGATCAAACAAATTGTAAAACACCTGTGTCTAAAGGAAACTCTCCTCAACAAGAATGAAAAATGCTTCTTATATTGACTAGTACACAAGTCAAATATATTGAAAAATCTTCTTGGGACGTAAGATTAATCTGGAAACTTGTTATAATTTCATCTCACTAGTGAAAAATGCTACTTCAAATCTTTATTTTCTAGTTTTGCAATTACTTTTTATTCTACTCGACTACATTAAGATATAACTGCTTACCCACAACTCAAGCTTCTTCAACCTCCTTGATGACGTCTCTCTAAAGAGCAATGGAGTCAACCTCCTCGCTATTTTTTGAATATATAACATCTCCGTTAAAATAGATTTATTGGCAATTTTCGATACGTTTTTCCTTTCAATTTCTTTCTAAAATCTTTCTAGTTTTGTGAACCATTGTCCAACTATTAGTTTCTTTTTCCTCTTCTTCTATTACCCATCAAGTAACCAGCTTGGTTCTCAGTATCCGCAATATTAAATAAGAATATACATGAGACTATTATTTTCTTTTATTAGCTTAGCAATCCGATAAAATAAAATAATAAGTGGAGGAATATGTAGAAGCTGGAGGTTGATTGGCACATGTGCTAGCTGTAGTTGAATTACCAACAAGTCCTAGAATTTAATTTTAATTCACAGTTCATCAAAACAAGCTATGTACATACATCGGACATTCGAAGAATGGCATATTAAAATGCTAAGCTGTCAGACTCAGCTATTAACTCAAATTACTAAACCCTAACAAATTAAAAAACAAAAACAAATAAATACATAAATGCAACGTTTTCGATGTGTGTGTGTGAAAAGTATCTAATAAGAATGACGAGATCCATCGACTGAAATATAAAAGGATTCAGTCTTGGCTCCCTGACAAATAATTTTGGTTGGCAATTCTGGATAAATTGAACTACTTTTACTCCTTAGAAATCTCATGTTTTTGCTTAGCAGGTTCCCTCGTAACTTATGTTGCTGAATCACTAACACCGACGCTTTGGTCTTCAAATATGGCGAAGCAAGCATGTCGCCCATCACCCCAAGCTCCGGGCACTCGTTCCACTCTCCAAGTCCATGGAGCAGTGGTGAATCTTGGTGGGTTTTCCCTACTAAAATCAAATTATAATGTTCTAGGTTTGAACTCATATACGAAGATAAGCATAACCCATCTGTTAATACCCTTTCTTCATACGTAATACGATCATTTTCCTTGTTAGCTTGTCGATATTCATGGATCACATTGTTGTCGAACTTTATGTCTTTCGCGTTTTCGTCTCCGGAAACGAGTAAACGGATGATGGTTAGATGAACGCGTTCATGTTTCCCCATTCGGAAGCTGTAAGCTAGCGCTTCCAAGTCATCGGACCCGTTTAGGAAGAGGACGGCAACGTGGAATTTCAACTGGGATGTCCGGACCGACGTGAAACCAGTTAGGATTCCCCTGTCTATAAGGATTCCAACCGAACATGGTGCCTTGTTTAGGACATTGATGTTCAAGTTTTGTATGGGACTACTGGTGGACTCGATCTTCCCACTTATAGCCCATTTCTTGTGGAAAGGCAGGATCAATATGTTGGCACGCTTGTCGATTGCTATACGACAGATATCATCGTGCATTGTCTGAAATTGTGACATTGATGTGTATGATTGAACAGTGGTGCAGCCTTCATTGCGTGCCTCGTAATGGATCAGGGAATTGAGTACTTGGTCTGCCAACAATGGCGTTTCTCCGCGATGCTTGTCAGTCCGTACGAGGACCGGGGTTGATCTCCCCACAAGTTCAATTAGGACCATAGCTGTGACCGCAACGGGGTTCATTTCACTGGCATGGGTTACTTCAAGGATGTTCATCAATGTTGGGATATTTTCAGGGTTATGGATGCAAACCAGGATACGAAACTCTAAATTACTGTTGGAATGATGGATGGTACTTCTCTTTTCTGAAACACATTGCTTCTCCGGATCATACAACATTCGTACCAATGGAGTTATAATCGCGGTCACTACCAATACCGAGACCGTTACCAGTGTAAATGATTGATTCCCGATTTGCTGCAATCGAAAAAACGGAAGCTTTAGGTTAACTTAAAGGATGTTAAAATCATTAAGTAGTGAAAACTAAGGGTCTATAACGAACCTTGCCGTCCTTCCAAAGATTGACGAAAGTAAGTTCAACAATGCCTCTTGCGTTTAGAATCAGTGCAAGCACAACTGCTTCTTTGATGGGCAAATTGAAGCAGAGAGCTGGTAATATCACTGCTATAAGCTTGACCACGAAAGTAAAGATGATGATGATCCCGATGATGTAGTAAGTTTCTAAATCGACGTCGAAGACATTTGTTTGCAGGCCGGTGACAGCGCAGTAGGCTGGATAGAAAAAGGCTAACCCGAGAGAAGCTAGCTTGGACGATATAGCTGCGCCTAAAGGCGGTCCATCAGGCACAGCCAGGCCTAAAAGTAATGGTCCGAAGATGTAATGCTGCCCGATTACCTCGCTAATGAATGCCGACACCATGACTAGGATGAATATAGATGCTATGGTCTTCTCATCAATAGATTTTGGACCCATTGCTTGAGAAAACATCTTCTTTAACTTGGGACGAAGAATTAAAAAGTTGGTGGCTACAAATGCAACTACGGAAAGAAAGGGTGGTAGAAAACTGTAAATATGATGGGAACTGGCTTGTTTGATAGAGAAAAGAATCGAAGTCGTCGAAAAACCGATTAAAAAGGAAAACATGGAGGAAGAGAGAGCAATTCGACCGACATCAGTGTTTATAATCTTGAGCTCGTCTAGCAGTGTAGAAATTACAGGGAAAGCTGTTAAAGATTGAGATGATGCTACAAGTATCAACGAGTTCTGGAGGGAGGTACTCATGGTAACGGACGTCTTTAAGAAAACAGCAAGTCCAATTGAAAGACCCGTCGTAATGATGAGAGCCGAAGCGCCTATAACTGCAGCCATTCGTCCCGGACACACCATCAGGTACGGGTCAATCTTTACTCCAACTTCGAAGAAGAAGAACATGATGCCGAATCCTGAGAACACATCCATTATAGCTCGGCTATGGATCGGGAAAACGGTGTCTGCTACGTCTTGGCTGTGGCCAAGAATTGATGGGCCAAATATCATTCCACCCTGGGTTTTTGGTTAACACAAGTGTTTAGAACCTGATGTTAATTATAAAAATAAGTAAATAAGTACATGATACATTTAAGTAACTTAATGTTAGAATTGAAAAGAAAAATAACATACAAAAATCTGCGAGACTAAGGATGATTGTCCTAAAGGCTTGAAACAAACATTGATGAGAAGTGAGACCGTTGAAATGCTAGAGAGCTGAAACATGAGAAGAGTGGTGGGGCTGACGAGAGGGTTACCACTGAGCCATATACTCTTTGCTGGGATTTTCTTAAATGAGTTGTTTATGCAAAGAATGGTCAGGTTTTTACCAATCTTGATTGCATCATGAGTTAATCCTCCTTCCATGGTTCAATTACTGCTTCTCGATCAAGGAATCCGATGGAAGAAAGAAATGGGAACTAAGCAGCAAGAATCCAAAGGTACAAAAAGTAGGAGTGGATGGTGAGCCTCTTTTTTTGGAATTCCACAAATTTGATTTGGAGGTTGTCCTTCAAGCTAGGTCACTAAAATAAATGGTTTTCGCTCAACATAATCTATCACACACCTCTTCTAATTATTCAACCATAGTTCAACATAAGGGTGAAAATAGCCCTTTTAATCACTTCTCTCCCTCTCATTTATCCTTTTTATTTTAAAAAATATCTTAATGGTGATTAAATTTGGAAAAAGTATTTAGCAGCTAATTTTATTATTGGGATTTTATCAAATTACTTTTTTTTACCATTAAAAACATTAATTTAATTCTTGTAATAAGACCAAATTTTAATAGAATTCACATTTTACTATTTAAAAATATCATTTAGTTTTTATTAGAGTTTATATTTTAGAAGCTTTTCTAATCGAATTTTTTATTATTTGGAATTAAATTGTAATTAAAAATAAAAATTTGATATCATCTCTATAATAAAGGAATTTGTGAGATATTGTAGCCATTAAAGTTACATTATAAAATTTGTTCATCATTTCAAAATGGGATTTAACGTATAGTAAAAAACGAAATGGGTTCAAATCGAGTTGTCTTTAAATTTATATTATTTTGGGTTTAAATTAATTTAGGATCAGATTTTTTGAGCTTGGTCTTTTTCAAGCTTAAAATTTATCATTCTCAAGCCCTTTTGAATTCAAATATTTTGTGTTCAAATTATTTTAGATTTGTATTGGTTCAGGTTGAGTACTCTTAGATGGATTTAAATAATTCTAAAGTTTTTTAAGTATTTTTATTTCTAATGTAATAACTTGAAAGTTAGTTGATTTTTTCTTATCAACTATTTGCTTAGTTGCAACTAATAAAGTAACTACTAATAAGAAAAACGAGATGGACACCCGAAAATAGTCCTCGCAGTTAAAAAACTTCCTACATCTATGGGACATTGTCGGTGAATAAGGATAAAAAAAAAAATTTTATGAGAAATTAATGAAGGCTTCAAAATGTATAATCATGTCACTAAATTTAGCGTTCTATTCACGCTTACCTATATTTCAATGTGTAAAATAGTTTCTGGCAAATGAACCTCGATGATACAATGAAGCCCGATGACTGTTGACATTTTGCACTAACAGAAACAGTCTATTAAGCATTGAGCAGGGCATAACAAGACTATCAATTTCTATAAAGAACTTTTGCAGTAATTCTTTACAAAACAATCTAAGAATATTAGAAGATGAAGGAGAATAGAAAGAAACTTTTACTTCTCAAGTTTTTTTTGTGCGTCATACTGTAACATCCCAAACCTGGCCCAGTCGTTATGGTTGAATTCGGAAAGCTACATTGACCACCGGAATGACCCAAAAAAACCTTTCTTGGTTTCAAATGTACTTATTTTATTTTAATTTCAAACCATTTGTGCAGTTCGTTCAAAACTAGTAAAATTGAATGTTCAACTCTATTTTCAATCTCATCTCAAAAACCATTTGTCCATGAAAATGACCAAAATAAAATTTCGGAATTTTGAAAAAAAAAATTTAAAACTGTTGACTTATCAATTCAAAACAAATGAAATAAAACGATTATTTTAATTTCATAAATATCGTGCAAATTTCAGGAATCGAAATAAATAATATCTCAATTTTAAACATTCAATCATTTATTCAAAACTATTTTGGATTTTCAATCATACTTCTAAATCATTTGTCTTTTTATTCAAAATTGGATAACTTGGTTAATCGTCATTATTTCGAAAATAAAAACATTAACTTTATAAATCAAATGTCTTTAGAAAACTCATTTGTAAACATTAATAATTTTGAAAACTAAGTCTAATTTTATTTTAAAAAACTCATTTTTTAGAAATGTAGCGGAAACATGTGTTATTGATAGATTCTATTTTAAAAACTGAGCTTCAAGCAAAATCTTATCAAATACTAATTTATACAATTTTTAAAACTTAATGTCATGCAAGCAATTTATATGCAAATCAGACTGAAAAATCCCCAAAATAAAGTCTCATGCCATAGTCCATACTCAAACTTATTACAAACCCAAAATATCAACATATCAAAATAAAATTTAATTACTTTAATTTAAAAAGACTTCCGAGAAACTCCTCCAAATGCCGTCATCGAATCTTAACATCGGGGCTTTCTGTAAAATCAAAAAACTAAAGGGAGGTGAGCTATAAAGCTCAGTGTGAGATTAACATAAACACAATCACATACATATAAACATATACATTGTACAATCATAATAATCATATCAATTTCATATAACTCAATATTTCACACTTATACTATGCATGATCATTTCAATGTACATTTTGTAAAATGATGCAGATTTTATGAAATAGTCCTACCAATCTCCGCTACACACCAAAATCGAGTTCCCTAGAACTCGTCCATCCAACACACCAAATTGTGAACAATGTCACTAAAATCGCAGATAAACTGCCAATAATCAATATTATGGACAAGCCACCAAAATTACAGATATACTGCCACATAATCAAAATCGTGAATAGTGTCACATTAATGCAGATAAACTGCCACATACTTTCACCTTTCACATATCCCAACCCATGCATGTGATATGGCCAAAATAAATTTTTCACTTAAAAAAAAATCATTTTTCACTTTGGCATATGAGACATGCTCATTATATCACTTTTCACTTAAAATCACATAGGCATGCTCAACATGTAAATCACGTATGTCCACATGGTACCAAAATTTCACATTTTATAAATCATGTGAAAATCAAATATGCCATAAGATCTCATAACATGAGAATGAGATTTCCATAATATTCATATAATTAATAATCAACAAACCACACATCATACATATCACCAAAATCAATGGTTTCGAATCACTTACTTGACATAACCCATAACGATGAGTTTTATCTCTCTTAATGGATACATAAAGTATCCTCATCAAACATAATTTAAATAATACTTTTAACAATATAAAACATAGGTTTATTTTCATTTAATGTTAAAACCCACACCTGATCTAAGCAACTCTAATGCGAAAAACTCCTTCTAACGCCCACTTCCAAATTTAATTAGAACTATCTCGGATCTAAACACAAAACTAATAAAATCTTGATTTCCAATACCACACTTATGCTAATACGACTAAAATCAGAGATGTGATTCACTTCCCAAAAGTCAAAAGTGTTCCAAGTTGTTAGCAATTGACCCTTCTCACAAGGTCAATATACGAGATGTTAATATCGAAGAAAAACGATGTCTAACACTAATACTACATTCGGATATTAATAAAAAGATGAGCCAGAAGTGATGATTTAGTACCCAATGTCATCTCATACTTACATTATTCTTTAACTGAATCTTTGCCGAATCAACCGATCGAAAGGAGAGAAAGGACAAATCAAAGACTTAATTTATAGCAAATGATCTTTTTAAGATAAAAGCAATAAAATTCTAGTAAGGATTTATCAAAACTAAAAAGATGGAAATTAAGGTGGAAGTGGCAAGTTTTTTAGAATAGAAAAGAAAAAAATTAGAAAAATGGTGGTCGCGGCGGTGGTCCGGCAGTGGTGAGGTGGTGGTGCGGAGGTGGTGTGGTTAACTAATGGTGGTGGAAGGTGGAATAAAAGTGGAGAAAAAGAGGTCCAATGGTGGCTCAAAGAATAAGGAAATGGAAGAGAAAGGATGAGCAATGGAGGAATTACTTAAAAGAGGATGATGAAACACCAAAATGAGAGAAAAAAGTGAATGGTGGCTAACTTAGGTGGGATGGACGGTTCAAGCTTAGTAAATGGGAGAAAATGGAAGCTTTGGGAGACAATGGCATGAAAAGTGGATTAAAGGGGAACATGTGGAGTGAAAAGGGGGAGGGGGAATTAAACATAGAACCTTTAGGAAATTAACTAAGCACTTAACCATTTAACTATTCACTAGCTTATTATAATTCTTACAACATTTATTTTAACAGCATGGTGTAACATTTGCTAAGGTTTGAGGCAAAATTGCACCACATAGAAAATAATGTAAAGAAAGGGATTTGAACACAAGTCATCAAGGATAGCTCCACCACTACTCAACCACTATACTTGATACTTATTTATTATCAAATGAGTAAAAGATCAGCTAAAAAAATTTGGATGTGACCATTCTCAGTTCATTAACTCGATTTCTACTAACTCAGATTTTGGGATGTGACACATACAAATGAATATCCACTCCTATTTATAAAAGTTTTCATTTCTCTTTATAAAAACACTACTATCCAAATGGATAGTAAGGTAACATCTCGAGATAGGGCCTAGGAGTTTGGGCCTCGCAAGCAGGAGTTCACTAATGGTTTGGCGAACAGGTGTCTGCCAAAATACTTTCAGCAAAGTTCGCCAGTGATTCAACAATCAGAGTACTCCAAAAGACATGGTAAGAAGGGTTCACCAGTTTTGAATGAGTTGAGCACGCCAAGGGGTTTGGCAAAGCAGGTGTTCGCTAGTAAGTTTGGCAAAGCAAGTATAAGTAGAGTCATACTTGAATTAGAAATTTGACTTGTATTCCACTTAGGATACTACTCATGCACGTAACCTTTTCCCTTTGAAATCTTAAGTGTAAACTGATGAAAACAACTCTATTTACTTACAAATTTTGCACTAAAAAATAGTTCCTAATCAAACAAGTAATGTACTTTCTATCTCATACTTTCTAACTTAAACGAGTTGTACAATATATAGGTACAACTTATATCAATCTCTAGTCCTCTATAGTTGAAGTATCTTCACTTGATTCTCATAATACTAGGTGCTTTTGTTAAGACATATCAGCTTCTCATTCAAATGTTCCATGAGTCTAGCTTAAGTAGGTAATTGGCTTGGTAAATGTTGAGACAGTTGCAACAGCATCTAGTGATGGCTTATCGTCCTTAGTATATCCGTCAAAAATATATTCTCTAGTTATCATGATTGTTTATGTGAGATTTCTAATTGTTTCTTATTATTTTGCACGTTTATGTTCCATTTCCCTAAGCTCAGCTTCAGCTCAGCTTCAACAGCTAATACTGTGTACAAGATTTCTAATTTAGAAATGAATGAAGAACAAACTATTTTTAATTATTATTCTCATTTATGTGAGATTTCTAACAAAGCCTTATGTCTTGGTAAACGTTTATCTGGGTTAAAATTGATGCAAAATATGCTTCGATCATTGCCAAAAAGGTTTGCAATCAAAGTTACTACTATTAAAGAAGCTAAAGAAATAACTACTATAAAACTAGATGAACTTGTAGGTTCAACTTAAAGGTAAAACTTGAAAGAAGTATTGCCTTCAATGTCAACTCAAGTGTTACAACAATGTTTTGAGGACCACCTCTATAAAAGATTGGAAGAAAAGATGGAACTCCTATCAAAGAACATTAACAGATTTGTGAGAAAATTCTCCAAGAAAGGAAATAATTAAAAAGTTAAGAAGAATGTCAGCCATAAGAAAAGGAAAGCTCTCATTAAAGATAAAGAGTCTTGTCCTAAAGGCATTATTCAATGTTGTGAGTGCAAAGGTTTCAATCATATCCAATTTAAGTGTGCAAACACTCTTAAGAATAAACATACATCTTTAGTTATGATTTAGAGTGATGAATTAAATAGTGAAGCAATTGACAATAATGAGCTAAAAATAAATTATGTGGCTTTTACAACCACTATCGAATCCACTGTTGCATTTGCTTATGTAACATCAACAAAACAAAATTTGAAAATTACAATAATGGTCCTTTTGGAAGCACAAAAGAAGCCTATAAGGCTATGAAGGAAAAGTTGGGATATGGTATCTCAATTGAATAAAGCATTGAAAGAGAATATTGGTAGTATTAAAAAAAAAACCAATAGCTTATTCTTACATCTAAAAAAAGTATGATATTCTTACACAAAATGAAGCAAAGTTAAATGTTGTTGAAGAGGAGTTGAGTGTTGCAAAAGAAATTCTGAAAAAGTTTAGCACTCAAATTGAGAAGTTTGATGAGATATTTTGAGTGCTAATAGATCTAAGACTAATCAGAAGGGATTGAGTTACATTGACATTGGGAGACATCTATATCTCCCACTACTTTTGTTAAGGATAAAAAATCTTTTGTTCCTCCCTTTAAAAATAAGTAAAAAGAAGAATAAAAAATATGTATGTCATTATTGGGTTAGTATTTGGCACACTAGTCCTCTGCCCTTACTCGTGGAGTCTAAAATCTCTATTGACAATGTACCAAATATTATTTTGTCTTTATTATTGTATTATTGGCCATATTAGACCATGTTGCTATAAAATGTTGAATGATTTGAGATGAGGTGGCTCCATAACTATCACACATAATGTTGCAATATCTTGTAGAACATGTGGTAGTCGACATAAACATATATGGGTGAGAAAGGGTGAGAAAAGTTCAATCGTGTGTCAATTATGAAGATCAACAACAAATTGATGTTCGAGTTAAATATAAAGCTATTATTTATATTGATAACCATGAAGATATTTTGACCACCATGAAAACTCTACTAAATTTTTGTGGAAGAGATTCTTATTGTTCCACGAATTAGAAATTTTGTTTACAAGATTAATGATGCAGCACTCTGTCTCATCTCAATGAACAAAATAAATTCAAGGGGAAGCATAACAATGGAGTAAAAAATAAAGTAATAATACTATTATGATGTTTCTAACTTTTGGTTGTTTTTGTTGGTTTTCTTTGTTAAACTTATTCTTACTTCTACTTATATTTTGGTTTATCTACGGTGATTTCTTCCATGTATTGATTTTTAGTAATACAACAGGAGAGACAAACTTTATATTTGCGAATTGAGATGAAGAATTTGATGTTGCAACGTCAACTTTGATAGTTCTTGCACGAAACTTGGTTGTTGCATTGTTTTTAAACAGAGGGAGAGTAGCTCAATTATTGTTTTTCATTATTGAACACTTTTGACAAAAGGGGAGATTTAGATGCAGCAAATGGCTTGTCATGGCCTACTTTAGTTATGGTTTGGTTACTTGGTTTGTCTTGGCTTGCTTTGATGATTGTCGACTTATTGGAGCATCTACCTAGGTTGAGAAAATTTTTAACTCATTAAACTCTTGAATTTTAATTTTATTTATCTAATAAATAATTTTTTGGATTATAGAAAGACTCTTTAAATTTGCATTGAAAATCTAATAACAGGTGGAGGAATTAAATTGAAGATAATATTTAATTGTTTTGAAGATATGATTGGCTTTTAAAAGGAAAATGGCTTCTTTTATTTTTTTTTATTGCACTGAATTAGTGAAATTATCTTGTTCATTTCTAACATACTAAGAGGTTATTTATTTTGATATTTTCACTTTCTTAAACAGTGATTTTTATACTTTTGTGAAATGGTAGTTTAATGGTGATGAGTGCATACAAGTTGTACAATTTTATTATAATTATCATTGGTAAATTTAGGTTAATTGAGTTGGTCATACAAGTTGTTTATTTTATTGTGGGTATGATAAATTATAATATTATAAAATAAAATAATTATTCCAAATATCATTGTACACACCAATTTTTGCCCGGCCCAATAATTAAAACCTAAGAAAACCCAATCTCAAACCACCCAAACCTAAACTTAACCCAAAGCAGCCCAAATTACCAAACCCAATACCTAAAACAAAAAAAAAAGGCAAAAAAGGAGAAGAAACCCTAGGTGCGCCGCACCTAGGTCTGCCCTTGCCACATCCACCGCCACTGGCGCGTCTGCCACCACCGCCTTGCCCGCCCACTTGCGCCTGCAAATTAAATAAGAAAAAGACAATAAATATTAAACAAAAGCATGTAAAATGGCTTTAAAAAGCCAAGTCAAAATCAAATGTAAGATTCGGACTTTTTGAATACAAAAAAAAAAAAAGAACAGATTCAGACAATAGAGGTAGACATTCGAGTGCAAAAATCGAATACGGAGGAGTTTGATTCAGAGTCTAAAAGGTTCAAAGATCTTTATCATTTTCTTCTTTTCTTTTCTATTCATTTTCCCTTTATTTCTCTCATTCAAAACATATATTTATACATGTATATTTTCTTATTTTTCCTTTTAAAAGAAAAACAGTTTATATATACAAACATATAAATATAAAAAAAATAATAAAAAATATACCTTTTTTGGAGCGGTGGCCGGCGACGGCGACGGGACGGTGGCGCCTGGTCGAGATTCCCGCTGGATAAGGGGATCTGCAAAGAAAACCAAAGAAAGAAGAATCTTTTTTTTTTTTAAATGATAACAAGTGATTTTTTTTGTTTTTTTTTTTAACTTATATAGGCCACATAAAACGACTTCATTTTGGCCGACGTCCATAAGCCCCAAAACGACGTCGTTTCGCCCTAGCCCTACCCGATCCGACCCGCTCCAGTTGAAGATCCACGTGTTTTTAATGGAAGGGCTAATTTCCCATTTAGCCCTTCCGCTTTTTTATTGTTTTGAAGTTAAATTTTCATTATTTTTAATTTTATCCTGTAATTTATTTTGACCTTCAATTTGGTCCCTCTTGGTGCTGTGCGTTTTGGGAGGGTGGGATATTGCCCATTTTGGTCCTCCCTTGTTATCTGCGCATCCAAATTGATCTTTTTCTTTGTATTTTTATTTCGAATTCGCCCCGAACTCCTATTTTAAATTCAATTTAATATTTTTTAGTTATTTTTGCTATATTATGATTATTATTTTATAATTACTATCGTTATTATTATTAATACTATTATTTATATTATTATTATTTATTATTTATTATTTATTATTTATTATCATTGTTATTATTTTTATTTTTATTGCTATTATTTTTATTAATAATATTATTATTGTTATATTTAGTATTATTATTGTTTTTGTTATAACTACTACTACTATTATTATAGTTTTTTTCTTATATTTATGTATTTTTTTTATAATACATTTGTAGCGACGTAAAAATTTAGCTCGGTCGCTAATTGTGGCGATTTATTGAAAACTTGAAAATTGAAGTTTGATTTTTGAAATACAAAAAGGGGGAGTCGCCACCGATCTTTTCTAGGTGTGATTGGACACCTAATATATTTATTTTAGGAACAAAAGAAAGGCCGAGTTTAGGTCTACGTCAAAATTAGAGTAAAGTAGGGTCCGGGAGTCGGTTACGCGCGAGGAAGGTATTAGCACCCTCGCGACGCCCAAAATTGGTATCTTGTTAAACAAGCGTTGTCTTAATTTTCAAAATTGCAAGTTTAAGATAATATTGAATCGTGATCCGATCGAAACACAAGAATTTTTAATTTTTTTGATTTTTGAGAAGGATATACCGTTTTAACACGAGTCAATTGATATTCACCCAACATAGCGATGAAATCGATGACTTAAATGTTAAACCGATACGTTGCCTCGATTATTAATTAAAACATAAAAATATTTATGAAGTAAGAATTGAAAATAAATCAAAGATACAAATAATAACATTATTAATGAAAAATGTTAACATGGGATGCTAGAATATTCGAAAAACAATAATAATTATGATATTTACAAAAGAAATAAAAATAAAGACAGATCATAAAAAATACACTTAGTAATAATAACATAAGATAATATATACACAAGGTAACATGAAAATATATACAACCAATGATATGAGAGAGGTGCATCGAGTAATATATATAAAATATAGCTAATAATATTGAGAATACATATCCATAATATATACATAATATATATATACATATACGTATAATATAGTTATATAAAAATACCTACAACATATAGTATTAAGAATAAACTCAATGTATATGGTATTAAAAAAAATAGTATATAAAAAAACATGATATGTGTACATGAGATAATATGAGGAAAATAATATATATATATATATATATAGAATATATTTAAAACTAACACATACAATATGCATATACAATAAAATACATGAATACTATGATATTTTAAAAGAACATATATAAATAATGAGAAAATATAATAATAAATACTAAAAATATCTATGTATATATACATGAATAATAATGAATAATACGATATACAAAAATAATACTAATAAAAAGTATATATATACGTGTAATGAAATATATGTACTAATATTAATGATAAGTATAAATAATATATACGTAGTATGGTATAAAAACATAGATGTATAAACCATGGTACTAAAATATACATATAATATATAAGAATATATGTAATAAAGTATTAAAAATTTGTACATGATATATATAATAATATAATGTTAAGAATATACATATGGAATATAATATTAAGAGCATGTATACATAATATGTATGAAAACATAATATAATATTAGAAATATATACATGAATGATAAAACATATGCTAATATTAATGATAATGATATAATGTAAAATATATGCATAAGATTAATATATATATATATATATAAATATTATGGTAGTTAAAAATATGTGGACTAATAAAAGCAACATATAACAAAGATTATAAAAAAACATAATCTATGAGAAGTTAGATAATATGTACACAATATACATGTGAAAAATATATGCATAATATAGTATTAGACCATAATAATACAACATTAAAAATATATGATATATATAAAGTATAGTATTAAGAATACATATATAATATATGAAGAATATATACCTATACATATAATACTAAAACATTTAGGTAATATACACATATTAAAATAAAAACTTTAATACTAATATTACTTAAGTATGTACAAATATATTAAGCATGTATATGCATTAAAAGTATATAATTATATAATACAACATAAACTAATAATAATAATAATAATAATAATAATAATAATAATAATAATAATAATATTTTAAAAAAAACAAGAATATTTAATAAGAAAATAAGAAAAAAACAAAAAAAAGGACTAAAATTAAATAAAAACAGAGTCGTGGGGCCAATTTAAAATAAAAACAAAGAAAGTGGACTATTTTGAACACGCGTGAAATGTGGGGGGATTAAAACAGCAAATATTCTTTCCTATTAAAACGCAGCACATTAGCGAGGACTAAATCGAAAAGCGCGAAAAATAATGGGGTCGAATTGAAAACAAAAAAAACTTGATTGAAAAAGCCTGAAAAAGCGGAAGGGCTAAACGCGCAAATAGCCCCTCCGCTTAAAAACACGCGGATCCTGAGCGGGTTTGGATCGGGTCGGGTCGGGTCGGGCATAGCCAAAACGATGTCGTTTTTGGGCTAAAGGGTAGCCCCCAAAACGACGTCGTTTTGGAGGGCTATATAAGGCCTAAAATGACCAAAAAAATCATTTGGTGATGGGGAAAGAAAAAAAAAAAAGAAGAGAGAGGGAGGAGAGAAGGGAGAGAGAAGGGGGGGAAGGGAGATCCGGCCAGGCCGCCGGTCACCGGTCAATCGCCGGACCACCGTCGCCGACGTCGGCGCCGGCCACCGCGAAAAGGTAAAAAAAAATTTCTTCTTTTTTTTCTTCTTTTTTTTTATTATATTATTTTTATATGTTTTTATTAGTATGGTTTTTTTTTATTTATTTATGTGTTTATAAATATTAAAATAAATTCGAATATAAAACCTAAAAAATGAAAAAAATGAAAATTCACCTTAAATATTGGATTTGATTCTCTGAATCGCTTTGTTTGTTTGAAATACGACCTATGTATGTTTATTGAAATCTATGAACTCCTTCTTAGTTGATGTTTACAAAGAAAAAAGAGAAAGGGAAAAAAAAGTCCCCTTTTTCTGTTTTTACAATCGACTTTTATAGCCTATTTTTCACTCTGTTTCCTTGTTATCTTTGTTGTTGTTGCGTGTCTTTCTCATTTTTCAAGTATGGAATGGAGCAGATGGTAGCAGGTGGGGGAGAGGTATGGTGGCTGACATGGTGAGGCAGAAGGGTGGTTGCGGCTAGGGGGGCTAGGTTTTTTTTCTGATTTGTTTTGTGTGTTAAGGTCTTGGGCTGGTTTAGTGGGCTTAGGGTTTCAGTTATTTGGGCTTTTTAGTTTGGGTTAGGATAGGTTAATTGGCTGATGGGTTTAATTGTTTGGGTTTAGGGATTTGGTTATTGTAATTGGGCCCTAAAATTGGCCTACAACAACATTGATTTTATTTTATCATTTTATTATTTACTCGTTTATACCTTTATATAATTTCAAACTTTGAATTCTTTATTATTTTGTTTCATATAATACTTATTTATATTATTATTATTGTTATTTTATGTTTATCATTTTTTACTTAAATTACATATTTGTTTACACATTTTACATAATACTTATTTGTATTATTTTTATTATCATTATTTCATTTATTATCATTATTATTCCTATTATTTTTTTACTACTATTATTTATTATCAATATTATTATTATCATTTGCTAATCTTTATTATTATTATTATTATTATTATTATTATTATTATTATTATTTTACTATTATTACTTTCATTATAGTATGATTGTTATTATTACTATTATTTTTATTATCATTTTTTTTAAAAAAAAACCATTTCATTCAATGCTTCTTTATTTGTTTATTTACTTATCCTCAATTTAAAATTAAGTTTTCACTAGAATTTTCTATGTTATTTCATTTATTATTATATTTATTTATTTCATTTTTATTTTGTTTTATTCTCATTATTATTATCTTATTATATATTTATTCGTTTATTCATTTATGTCTCTATATACCTGTAAGTTTATATTATTCGTTATTATTATTGTATTTATGTTATCATCTTCGTTATTATTATTGCGCATATCAATACTGCAATTCATTTCTCATTTTACCATAAAATCATGTTACATTTTATCTGATACATTAAAAATATTGTTTTCGATAAACAATACTCCGTATTTGGAAATTCGAGAAAGTCGTACCCTGACTTATTGGGTTTCGATTTTTCTCGTTTAACCTAAATAACGGAATATTCTTTTAAAATCACAATACGAGTTTCGAATAAAACGCTCTCTCGGAGATACAAGGTGTTGTGTTCTAACTTGCTGGATATGACATCTTGTTACCTCGAGATAAGAATTTTTGCAAGTAAAGGCAATATTCGGTATTTAGAAATACGAGAAAACGTGCCCTAATTTACTGGGTTTCGACTTTTCTCGTTTACCCTAAATAACCGAATATCCTTTTAAAAAATGGGTTAAAATACATGAATTTTAAATAAAAGGCAAGCTCATTCTTGAAGGCTCAAGATGTCGTGTCCTAATTTACTAGATGTGACATTTTATTACTTCGAGATGAGAATGTCTCTAACATTTGTTTCAATTTATTCAATCATTTTTAATTAATGTTAATACAAAGAGGGATCGTATTTTAAATTCTTTCAAGTTTTTAAATCTTTGACACTAAGACACTGATTAATCAACTAGGTACCAATTTTGGGCGTATCGAGGGTGTTAATCCTTCCTCGTGCTTAACCGACTCCTAAACCCGTCTTTCTGATTTTCATAGACCAAAATCTTTGTTTTGATAAATCAAACTGATTATTAAAAACAACCACCTTTCGAGATGACCCGATCACACCTCAGCAAAAAGGATTGGTGGCGACTCCCAATTTTCGTTTTTCATTTTCAAAACTAAAGTCGACTGTTTTTCAAAAAAATGGTTTCGACAATCATTATTTTTTAAGTATAATATTTATATATGAAATTTTTATTTTCCCAAATGGGTGTGAGAAATTTTATTATATATTTTGTAGTGTAAGATTAAGCAATTATATATGATTTTTAAAGATATTAGCCATGTAGTTAAAATAAAATTTCAAATTTTTTATACAATCGTATAAAATTTATATAAAAAAATATATCAAATAAAATATTTTATAAAATTTATTTAATCTATGTCATGGGAAAATTTTATTATATATTTTCATATGCGTATTAAATAAAATTCTAAACTTTTTATATAATCTAATATAAAATTTTATATACAAAAACATATTTAAGGAAAATTTATATTATACCATGAGCTCAATTCAAATCAGAATTCTACATAATAAAAAAATTCCATTTCCAAACAAAATTACCATAAAATATCGAAATTGAAAGAAAGGGTAGATAAAAACAGGTGTTCACAAGGCAGAAATGAAGCAACTCTGATTCCATGATAATATAAATTACTACAATTCTTACAAGTTTTCTGTTGGGGTTTATTGAGTTGTATAAGGAGCATGTTAGCACATGGAAAAATCCCCCCATAAACCAAGGGGCTAAATGTTACAATCCCAATCCAATGGCATTTTCTTGGATTCACTTTGGGTTAGTTGCGCATTTAAAGCAATGATATTTGCATTAGGACCTGAAAGAGTGCATGCAACACTTCCATTGTGTGGCAGTAAAAAGAGTGAAAGTTACACTCATTTTTCAATAACCTGTTGTTGAACCACAAGGATAGATATTGGTTTACTGATCTCTGCAGAAACTAACAGGTCCCCGATAGTCCCAAGCTCCGGTAAATCAGTCCATGCTGATAAGCCTTCTATGAGTGGTGAGTCACATTGTGCGTGTCGTCCCACACATATAAGGTCAAAGTTTTCATCCAATATGGACCCAATGAGTGCAGATGTATCTGCTCCATGTCTTACTATCTCTTCCTTGTACAAAACATTACCATTTTCATTGCTTGGGTGTTTAATGTCTCTCAAGCATTCGTCATCCATCATACCCTCCCATCCTGTGATCATATCCTCGGTTTCCTTCAACCTAATAACGGTTAGGAAAACCGAAGGCCATCCTTTCATCCTTCTTGCAATGGAAAGAGCTTCTCTGTCATCCTTCCCACCCAAGAAAACCACACATATATTATATGTGGATGATTCGTCTATGATCGATGAATTACGACCTCGGTCACGATCGATTAGAATGGCTACCGAACAAGGAGCCTTGTTCATCACTTTAGTATTGAAGTCCCTCAAATCTTTGGAATCAGAGATTAGTTTCCCTTTCCTGTTCCATTTCCTATGAAATGGAAGTATTATTAAAGCTACTAAATTATCAAAGGCAACCCAACAAACGTCTTCATGCATCAATGAGGAAGGTGATATTGCTGTGTAGACATGCACTTGAGTTGGTTTACTACTTTGGGACTTAAAGTAATTGAAAACATCGATGATTGGTTGCCAACGACCGCCATCGCTAGAACTCCTTTGGCCTAATTGATGATTAAGAAGGAGAGGACTCGCTCCACCCACTAGTTCTTCCAAGTAAAGCCCGTAAACCGACAAGGGACTCCCGGTACTAGGATTTGAAAGTTGAAGTAACTTGATCGCAGACAATGCATCATCTTGTCTATGAGCACAGGCTAGCATTCGGACACCCTCGTTTATGGAAGAGTTCAACACGGTTCTTTCCTGGTAACCTGCGTATGTCTTTGATGGATCATAAAGCTTTCTGGTAAGTATCGGCACAATTGCTGCGAAAATGAATACAATTATTACAGCCCAGGTGAATTCTTGAGTAACGGTGGACTGAAACAAAACAGCATTGGCTTATCAGCAAAAAGAAAAAGAAAAAAAAAAAGTGCTTTAAAAGAATTCCTAGCAGGGAGTACCTGCTTGTCAGCATTGGTTGCAAAAGTACCTAATTCAACAATGCCTTTGGCAGCCAACATCAATGCCAATGCTGTAGCATCCTTACAAGGCACTTTGAAACAAAATGCAGGAATGAACCCACAGGCTACTTTCAGAAAAAAACCGAAAGTTACTGCGAACATTATCCAATAAGGAGGTAGTCTGTTGAGGTTCCATAGATTTGATCGGTACCCGCAATAAGTCGACATAAGTGGCAGCATCCAACCTGATACAATAGTGTCTAGTTTTTCTATCAGAGTTGAAGCTAAGGGATGTCCTGTTGGTACTGTCAAGCCTAGTATAAAAGGACCATACATGTATTGAAGTCCAACATTTTCACCAACTATTGCAACAACTAGTAATGCTATAACAACAAAGAAAATGTAAGCATCTTTGACAGGCTTTCCTTCAGGAGTTTTTCTGATGATCCAGTATAACATTTGTTGTAAAACCGTTAGGATAAACACGATAAGGACGGCAACGAGGAACAGAGACTTGAGAGCTACACGTAACGATGCCAATAACATTATTACCCTGTAGTTACCTATATTTACCATTACTAAACTTACCATGTCACTAATCAATGCTGATGACAATGTAAGGTGTCCCAACTCTGAGTTAATGATCTTGAGTTGCATTAAAAGTATGGCTACCACAGGGAATGAGGTTAGCATTAGTACGCCAGTGAAGAACGAAACCTCGTACTGGGCGCTTTGTGCATCCACCTTGTCCACCACTATGCTTATGTGTCTCCCAACCATAACAGTGACCAGAAGGGGGAATAACATCACCATGGTGCCTATAGTCCATTCCCTTTTACCTGATTTCTTGATTAGATTTACATCCATCTTCACACCAATCAAAAACATGAAAAACAAGTACCCGAACCGTGTCAATGTAGCCAGGACTTTCACCGATTGTTCGGAGAATAAAACTGCCGATATGTCCGGAAAGAATCGACCAAGAACAGTCGGTCCAAGAATTACCCCTGCCTGTCATATTCACAAAACAAAACAACGTACAACATCTTATATATGTAAAAGAAATGAAAATGACACATAAGCTCAGAGGTGAGTACCAGCACTTCAGATATAAGACGAGGCAAATAGAAGCGACCAAGAAAGAAGTGAATGATGGCAGCAAGGGTGAAAATGAGAGCTAATTGAAGTTGTAAGAGAATGAGATGATGTCTGAAAATGTCACCAGGTCTCTGGTTAAAAAATCCTTCTGAAATAACTGGAACGAATTTCCAACATGATCCATCGACCCTGTATTCAGGTTTCAAATCATTGAGAGATGAATCACCCATGGTTTGTTTTGGCTTTTGGCCTTGATCAACATTAACCTTTTTGTTTATGCTGGAGGAGGAAAATGTGGAGAATTGAAGAGGGTGGATGAAAAGATACGAAAGATACGAAGAATACGGAGAGTAGGTTTTGAGATGAATGGAGCTTGCTTACGATTTTTCATTAGCCACCACTCACCAACTGTTTTTAACTATAATATTTTAGCACTTTCTTTCTCACTACTTTTCCTTTTACATTTTCGGGCAACCAAATATTTGGCTAATACTTAGTCATTGTTCAGCTTTCGATGCATGGCCTACGATTACATCATTATTTAACATATCTTAAGAGGGAAAGAGGCTTTCTGATCAACCCTTTTTTCCCTCAACCAACCTCTTGCTATTGCCCATTCCCTACTCTCTCTCTTCTTCTTTTTTTTTTTAATTAAATTTCACATTAGCAGCAATTCACATATATTTTATATTAATTTTTTTGAATTTTTATAAATATATAACATAATTAGTGTCATGTCAACGTAAAATATACATAAATTATTATGCGAATTGTCATATTAAAATCGTTAAAAAAATTAATGATTTAATCAGTATTTTTATTGAAAAAATAAAACAATTTAACCCTTTTAGAAAGATTAATAATCAAATTTAATTAAAAATAATAATATTGAAAATTAAATTTCACATTTGACAATTTCTAAGTTTTTACTTTTCCAACATGTTTTCTTTAGTTTTTGGTTTTTTAGCATGTATGTTTTGGTTGAGGGCTTAGCAGGGGACTAAAATGTAAACTTTTCCATTTAGATCCCTTTAAAATTTATAAAAATTTAAATTAGTAAAAATAAAATTATATTTTGGCTTTCTTAAAAATGATAAAATTTTGATTTAATCCTTTAAAAATTATAAAGATATAGATATTAAAATGGTGAAATTATATTTTTACTATCATAAAAATATACAATTTAATTTCGACCCCTATTTTTTTTCACCCATGTTTTAATCTTTAGATCAACTTTTTTTTCATTAATTTCATCAAATAATCCAACTATCTTATTTCATTAACATATGTATTAATGTGATATTTTTAAATTATTGGATAAAGAGAAAGCACATTTAAAATAGACTAAAAAAATGTAGAATATTTGTTTAACCATAAAAAAAATCAAAAATATATACGATTAATCGAATATACTTTTTTTAAAAGAAAAAGAATCAAATCGTCAAAAGTTTTAGCTAATAAAGTCTTAAATAATTTGCCTATTTTTTTTTAATTACAGAAGAAGAGTAAAAGCCTAACAGCAATGCAACTAACGTGACTCGAACTCAAGTCACATTTGGAACGGTGAACATCCTGATTATCAAGTCAACACACGAGGTTCTAGCCTATCTAATTTTAGTCAATGAATAAAGTCATTTGTCATAACAGGTAGTTATCGAGACTCAACCGCTTGTTAAAAAGGACCTTGAGCAGTTGAGGTTACAAAATAAATTAGGTAGGCTAATTTACTATAGACTTGATTATGGCCAAGCCACTCGTACAAAAAATGGTAGGGTTTAGATAAAAATATAGGATCAAAAAATGAGTTTGGACAAAAAATAAGACTCGTTTTCTAAACAAGTTAGGCCTCAAGTAGGATTTTTTTGCCTGAGCCTGGCCCAACCCGAATCAGTTGTTTGTTGCCATTTCGTTGTTGTTTTACTACCATTTTACTATTATATTACTACTATTTTGTTGTTATTATTCAGATATTGTACAACTCTTATTTTCCAATTATTTTTGCTACTATTTTAGAGACATTTGTTTGCTAAGTTGAAGTTATCTTAGTATTATTTTGAGTATAAAGATTTTTTAAAAATATATTTTCAATTTGTTGGGAAACATTGATTTTAATGTTTTTAGTGTATTTCAAATATTATATTTTTAAAATTTTTTTATATAAAAAATAATCTTAAAAAAATTACTACGGGCAGACCAAGTTGAACTTGAATAGAATTTTAAACTTATTTTTCGGGTTGAACCTGAACTTAAAAACTGACTTAAAATTTTGTATTGATCCAGCCAAACGCGGCTTATGATTAGCTCTAGCTTACTAGTATGTTAAAAAAACAATGAGAATGCTAGATATAAATACCCAACTATATCTTCATCCTGCGTACCTACACTCTTTGAAGATTTATCATCTCAAACTAGCTTGATTTCCTATTCAATCTTCACCCATTGCCGACGTATTACTTGTTAGTACGTATAAGAAGCTTGAAATGGTTATCAATGGCCATTGTAGCTTTTAACAAGTAATCTGACTAAGGTTTTTTCTTCATGGAAGCTCTTGGCATTGTCCATGGAGATTGGGGATAAGAGAAAGCTAGCTTATTACTTGTTAGTTGTGATTGAAATTTCCACAAATTTTATTGTAGAAATATTATATACATATAACACAACCACATATATTTCATATGCATACATTAGTACTTAATTGAAAAAAAAAATCCAGAACTTATGCATGAATTAATTTTTTTTTTTGTATTAGAAATTAAAAACACATGTAGCACAACCAGCCCATGAGCTTGGACCGGGCTTTACGCCGAGCAATATCTCATACGCAAACGTTCCTTACAACATACGACAAAAAAAAAATGGTTGACTTTCGAGTTTAACCGCGTATGGTTCATAGATCTTCATCTTCATAGTAAAACAAAAAAAACCGAACAAATAGTTAATCATTATCCACCAATCAAACCTCGCCACGTTTCCATCAGTGACTTTAGTCGTTCCTTTGTTAAAGGCTCCCTCCCTCCCGTCATGAATCTCCGCTACGTTCAAAACAGGAAAAGAAAAATTTGAGAGAATTTGAAGATGGGGAATGCTCTGAGATTGTTGTATAGCCATTGCTGCAAGCCAACCACAGCTGGTGACTCCCAAGGCAAGGATGGAGTTTCAGCTCTTTCCCATGATCTCTTCCAATTTGATATCACCTCTCAGGTATCTTTTTTTCTCTCATGTTTTTCATTGCCTTAAAAGTGAATTTTAATGGTTTAGGGTGATGAACCCATAATTAAGATATGACTCAGCCTAATTGGCTAAAAATAAAATCTGGGTTAGTTTGATTTTCACCATTCACCTTAAATTGTATTTCCAATTTTTGTTTTTAGGTTCCTGAAGGGCTAAGTTATCACGTCGTTTCATCCAAGAAAGCTCAGGCTAACTGGTAAGTAATTTAACAGTGTTATTTAGGAACAATTTTGAACAATTACGATGTGGTTCTGGTCTGTCTGAAAAGGTATAGAAAGCTATTAGATGCTTGGAGAGAAGCAAAACCACCACCAAAAACACCTGAGGAAGCTTCAAGCTTTGTCAATCAGACATTGAAGAGACACCAAAAGGCAGATGTTGAGGTAGAATGATGCAGCAAACACCATTAAATCTTACAAGTCCAATTAGTTTAAAATTGGGAAATGAATCCATTGTTTGTTCTTTTTTAACTGTTTTTAGGGATTATTGGCATACTATGGTCTTCCTCAGCAGCCTTCTGCCAGCGCCACAACATCATTGCCTCAAGGAGTTAAGTTTGAATTGCAGACTTTACCAGTAAGTATTCTCTGTCTTTCTTGAAACTTCAAGTCTTTGTTTCTCAGCAATATAGCTTCAAACTTTCTCTTTGATTAAATTAGGTGGACACCAAAGCTGTACCTGATGGAGATACCATAACAGTGTATGTAAGTACTACAGATCCCAGGGAATCATTGAATGTACCTCGAGATGTCCAATCGGCAGCTGATCAAAGATCGAGAGCCCGTGCTGCCAAGAACTATACAAAAGCTGATGAGCTTCACAAGAAAATTATTGATTCAGGATACAGGTTCAAACTCTTTAATCTCCCATAGACGATCAGATTCAGTTGAGTGATTCATATATAATGGTAACTAATAATCCATCTTCTTTAACAATTCCAGGGTCTTAAATCTTCAGAATCAAGAGATCCTTGCTCGAAAGTATCGAATCCGGCTGAGGTAACATTAGTCCTTTCTTAAAAGTCTATCTTCCATCAGCTAAATATCATGACAGTGCAATGAAACAGGGGAATCGATGCACCAGAGAGTTCGATGCCATACGGTAAAGAAGCAAAAGAAGAGTTGGTTAAGCTTGTTCAGGGGAAATGTTTACGAGTTCTTGTCTATGATGAAGACCGATATGGCCGCTGTGTTGGTGATATATACTGCAATGGCAAATTTGTTCAGGTTTTTTTCTTCATATATAACATTCTTCTCCTGGTTTACGTCATAAGAACAAGTTCAGATTTTTCTAATTGTCTTGTTTCCAAACAGGAAGTAATGCTGAAAAAGGGGCTCGCATGGCATTACTCAGCTTACGACCAACGCGTAGAGCTTGCAACTGTAAGTAACCAACTGTAACAATCCCGGGTTTCAGATGTCTTCCCACGTCGAAATTCAGCTGTCAATGTCACCACCAGTTTTTGTTTACATCAAAGGTATTGTTTTCTTAAAGTACCTACCGGCCTCTTAAGGATTCAAAGAGAGTCCTTGCCCATATAGGTGCTTACAGAGGACGGTACACTGACGGCGTGAGAGAGACGTCTTGAGACCCGGTCGTTAAACCATTTCTGTCTGTTAAAATCATAGTCTGTGAATTCTGAACATCATGTATTTGTATAAAAACTAGTGGGAAAAAGAGGCTCGAGCGAAAAGAGTTGGTTTATGGGCTTCGTCAAATCCTGAGAAGCCATGGGAATGGAGGAAAGACAAACGACAAGGCAGATGACACAGTCCCTCCCTCATAGAAGAAGTGACCATCTATCTAAACCAGCATAAAGAAATAAAGGGTTACCCTAATTAATTTGTTGCAAATTGTAAAAAAATTGATCAAACGTTAAACAAAGTGTTCTAACTTTATATTAATTTTTGTTTTATTTTATGAATACGATTCTTACAAATCTATGATACTCTTCTGCATCAATAGGTGAAGTTCATCTAATAGAAATACTTAAACAAACATCTAAAAGCCAACAACCTGTGATCTCAATAGCAAAATATAAAAACACTTTGTGAAATAAAGATGTTAAAGGAATGACCAAAAAAATAGGGGATCATCTCTCCATTGGCAAGGAAATACAGCAAGTTAAAGAGGCATGACTTAGAATACATTGCAGAAGGTAAAACGGATAGAGTAGCTCGGTATTCAACACCGTATATGTTCCCGATACTGTAACATCTGCAATTATATTCAATATTATCAGTATTAATCAAAAAAAGGATTACTATTTCATGCACAAGAAACTTCGGGAACTAATATGTATATAACATATGGCATTTTGGAAAAATCTGCAAATTCCTAATGCAGAGGTAAAGAAGCATATTAACAATCAATAAACAACTTACATATTTATGGATGATTTTAAAACGAATACAGGTCAAAACTTATTCTGCATCATCCCTCAATTCATCAGAATCGGAGTCACTGACATTATAACCTGAAGGAAACCGAAGAAAGATCGTTTTAGAAAGCAGAAACAACCCTACTTTCACACAAGCACACACACAGAGAGTACCTGGATGCTTATCACTAACTTTCCATACTGAAGATCTGTTCCTTGAAGCTTTACTAAGCCAAGCACGCCCCTAATTTCAGAAGAAACGATTAGCGAGCTAATACCGTCACGATTACGGAGTTCACAACAAGTGCACAATACATGAAAGTATCCGAACAATAAAGCATCATAAATGTCAGCAAGGAAGAGTAGTCTATTAGCAAATTAAACATTTGAAAACACCATGGAGACCTTTCAGGTATCATCAAGCACCAATAGAGAAACAAATTCAGTAACATGAAGCACCTTTTTCTTGTAGAGAAATGCAAGAGGTTTGATAGAGGGTCAGTAAAGTTTCGGATTTCAATGAGATAAAATAGTTTATCAATAGAAGAAATATAAAAAATATAGAGAGATTTATGATCCATTTGAGACCGTTAGTAATCACACATCATAAAACTAAAGAGTCCCAATAAATCATACGGCAAGAAAAACAACAAAAAAATGAAAAATGAATCAAATTTGCCCTTTTAAAGCATGTCTAAGACAATTGCTATATCACAAAAGAACTAAATCCATGAAAAGTTTCAAGAAAACAAAGAACAGCAAGGAAAAAAATTACCAACATGAAAAGCTACAAAATGAATCAGATTACCCCTTTTTCAAGCATTTACAACTACAAGAAACATAAAAGTTGATTCCATAAACCAAATTTAATAATAATAAAAAGATAGGACCTTTTGAACATCTTTAGGAACACCATAGCCATTGCAATACATCTGTCCAACAAGGACTTGCATGTTGGTATCACCAGCCTTGGCCTCCTTAAGAGACT
This sequence comes from Gossypium longicalyx, assembly GCA_025698465.1. Taxonomy (NCBI): domain Eukaryota; kingdom Viridiplantae; phylum Streptophyta; class Magnoliopsida; order Malvales; family Malvaceae; genus Gossypium; species Gossypium longicalyx. Next base: position 92,321,403 of record CM047000.1, on the reverse strand, counting down.
CTTGAAACCATCCCTTTACCAACTCGGAAACCACCTGAGCCAGCGGAATCCGGTCGTCGTTACCCCAGCTATCCATTGCTTTCTGCTTGACTCGCTCTGAGTTGACTCGGACCCCACTTGGCCTCGCCTTTTCACGGCAAGAAACTCTGTTTCTCGATGTGGGTTTTACGTGTTTTGCTCTATGAAGTTTGTCTGATGGGACTGCTTTTGCAAACTCTTGCCCTTTCGTCGTACAAACAATTGATTTTCCCATAAAACAATGTAAACAATGTTTCAAACACAGAGTTCCCTTTCTCTTTTCAAAAAAGAAAAAAAAATCTGAATTCAGATAGTTTTAAGAACAAAAAAAAAATCAAGGAATTGAGGAATAGAGAGGATAGAAGAAATGGGTTTACTTTTTTTAGCGCTTTTGTTTTGGATTATTTGGTGCTTTCTTTTTCCTTATCAGGTTTTCAAGGTGACTATTTCCATGAGAAACGTACCAAAGAATTTTAGATCTTTCACTTTTCCAAAAGTTAAAATTTTACAAAAGGTGCCTGTAATATGCATTTTTGACAGATTTAATCCCTCAACTATAATTATAAGTTCAATCTTTTCAGTAGGTTTTGTCAAATAATTTTCCCCGACTTATATTTCCAAACATGTTGCTATTTTTGTAAAGTTAGCCAAATATTACACATTTTCTCCTTTTAATATATAAAAAAGGTGAAGTATTTTATGTTATGTCATTACATGTTAAAAGAAAATGCCACATCAAATTATTTGATGGAATTAACAAAAATTTTGCTCATAAACGAAAATATACATTTCAAAAAAATAAAGGGATTAAATTGAAAACAATAATTTCTAATAGCAGAAGGAATTGAAATATCAAATTATAGAAGAGGACTAAATTGGAAAGAACTGCATAATATAAGGACTTTATATAGAATTTGAACTTTCCAAAATGTCATTTTTAAAAAATGTGCTCAAAGATCCTTCTAATAAATAAAAACGAAACTTCTCATGATAAATAATTAAAATTTAATTCGTATTATTCTTTTTCTTTAGGAAGATAAATATTTGGTTAAAACTTGACAATTTTAAAATGTTTGAAATTTTTATGCCCTTTGATAATAATATGAGAAAAAAAAAGTTTTTTATTATTATATATATATATATTATAATAGTTCGACAAAAATAAAAAATATTTCGTATGAATTTAAACTTCAAATTAAAAAGATGAATAATAACTATTGTAAAAAAAAGGTCTTTTTTAAAAATAAGCGAAAATTTTTCTTGCTCTATGCTAAATATAAGTAATGGGAATGACTAAATAGTACCAACTGAATTAACCAACAAATAGTTAGGTGTAATGGTAATGTATATTGCACTCTCAAGAGAAGAATTTAGGTTCGAACCTTGAAGATAATATTGTTGGGAGGGATAGCTATTAATACTGAATATAAATCATACAACGGACATGAGAAATATCAAAAAAGTGTTGAATAAGACAAATAAGTAGGTAGCTACTTATCAATTAATGTAGAAAATATTAAGTTGATTTTATTTTATTAAAAAATTAAAATTATATATTTTTTAAAGAATGAGATGTTCAAAATAGCATATGTATTTTTATCCCAAACTATATAAAATAATATAAAAGATTATATTAATAAAATTAAAATTAAAAAAATAAATAATCAGTATTTTTTTTTATCAAACAATATAATTATATTCAGTACTTATATAAGATATAGAAGTAAAAATTTAATATTTAATTTTTCAACACTTAAATTTTCACTTTATCAAATATACCCTTACTTAAAATAAAGTAGTAAATATAATTAGATTATTTGATAAAAATAAATTTCAAATTATAGAAATTTTTATTTTACATTTTTATCCATTAACTTTCAAATATTGTGGGTTATTTTAAACAATGACTAGCAATAAATACAAAATATTTGGAATAAATTATATTATTAAATATAATTTTTTTAAATAAATATTATCTAAAAAGTTAATTAATTTAAATAATTTTATATTAATTCTCTTAAATTAATCATGAAATTTTGATACTCTGCCTTCTACATGTGATAAATTTTCATTTGATGCATTCCTGAATTATCCACGTCTGCATAACTTCATCAATTCTCAATAATGCTTAGAATAAATTAGAAAAACAATGAAAAAATAGAGGGGAAAAAAACAAATGAAACATATTTAAAAAAATAAAATTATTAATAATTGAATTTTTTTCAATAATTTATTTTAAAAAAGACCTAAGTTTACAACGGTATCACTTTTATCTATAATCTATTATTGATATATTTAAAATTTTATTATAAAGGGTTTTACTATTAATGAAATTATATTTAATTATTTTAAAATAAACAAAAATAATAATTTTATATAAAAGTAATTTAATTTAAAATTTTAATTATACCATTTACACACGAAAATATTGTATACGATAATGCAATTTTGTAATGCATTTTATTAATTTTGTTTATTTTTTTATATAAATAATATAATAAAGGGAAAATTTTTGATATACCATCAAAGTAGGGTTGTAATGATAATAAGTGAATGTAGGATATTTGCAAAAAAAAAATGAGTGTAAGATATATAAAAAAATAATATATATATATATATATATATATATATATAACAGCATGCAATAATTTTTTAACTCACACTTGTTAAGGGGAATTGGACATAGTACTTCGTGCACATTGTGTTAGCATGTGATTGAAGATTTGACTCATGTTCTTTGAGACTGCCCCTTTGCGAAGGATGTGTGGACGCTTGTACTTCCAATAACTCAAACAAATGTTCTTTTCTATCTCTTTTCCTAATTGGTTTTCACTTAACTTTTATTTTCATGAAAGACTGCAGGGTAGTGGACTCTCTTGGCCATGCTTATTTGGATTAATTGCGTGGTGTATCTGAAAGAATAGAAATCTTTTTATTTTCGAAGATATTTTTTGGACAGCAGCTGAAGTGGTTAAGACCTCTAGCTGCTGGGCTCGATAATACAAATTAAGCATTGGCAGCAGTAAAAGGAATAATCATAGTTCAAATTCTACAAATAGCTTGGATAATACTTGGATTTTTCTATCCACAGATAGAGCTGTGGTCAGAGATTCTGGATATGCTGCTACAGGAGGCGTGGCTAGGGACCATGATGGAAATTGGATAGTGGGATTCACTCGTTTTTTAGGAGTTTGTTCTCCGTTTGAAGCTGAAGTCTGGGGCATCCTTGATGAAATTCTTATTTTGCTTAATAAGGGATACAGGCGAATCTTTATCTTGACTGATAATCTTGAAGTCGTCTAAATTTTGTCTGTCTTGGATTCGAAAGATTTCGGGATTACGATTCTCAGAAGAACTCAGCGTATTATGAGGGCAGAAGGGATGTGGAAGATTAAACATATCCCAAGAAATCAAAATTTGGTGGCAAATCGTCTTGCTAAACTTAGCCTAAATTGGAAATCAAGTTTACAAGTCATTAATGAGGCTCTCAAGGAAATATTAGATTTGTTAAAAAAAAAAAAAAAGTGCTTATGTAGTTGGTTTTATTCATATTTTATTCATCAAAAAAAAATACAGTATGAATATACCAAATATCAACCCTTATAATAAATAGTAGTAATAAAAAGACACAACTTACTTACCAAACTTAAACAATAAAAACAACTTTGTAAAATAAATAAATGATCGGTTTAACGTCATTCTATTAAGAATAAATATGCATTGTTAAAATTTTATTAAGAAAAAACCTGTAAAATAAAATTTTAATAATACATAATATTTTTAATTTTTATTGTTAGTTATCTTGTTAAAAGCTTTTATCGGGAAAATTTAATGAGAAAATAAAATAAAATAAAACTTTAATTTTTATAGGATTAGGTTTAAATTACCCTGTTTAAAATATATGTTAGGTTTGAATAATATGTCAAGTTTTTATTTCGATATAGATAAAACTTAAATAAAGATTGTTGTAGGTCAATTTTGACTCAATTTTAAACCCATTTACAGCAACCCAATCCTAAAACCTAACTAAAACTCAAACAGACTCAGCTTAAATCATTAGCCCAGTTACCCCCTAAACTAAAACTCAACCTAAATAAAAAAAAAATCCAATTGCCCATTAAGTCAAAGTAAGGTTTAGAAAAGCTGAAACCTTAGCCACTTGCTCCACCGCCAAGGTCACCTCAGCACCGCCCATGTCAGCCACCAAACTCCAGCAAGTTGCACTTGCAAAAATTGAAACGGAAAGGACAGAAATTAATTAAAAAAAAACATGTACATGGCTATAAAAGCCAAATCGAAAATCAATGTAAAGGAGAGCATTTTTTTTAAATACAAACACAAAAACAGTGATAGAGTATTACCAAACCAGAAGAACGAACCCAAAATCAGAGAATCAGAAAACAAAAAAATCAAAATCAGAAACAAATGTGATTTTTTTTATTTCGAATCGATTTCTTTTTTTTTTCTTTTTTCTTCCTACTCATAAACATATACAAATATATAATATATATATATATTCAAAAAATAAAAAATAAATTTTTTTTACCTTTTCCGATCACGATTATGCGGTGGCGTGGCGGCGTGGCGTGACGACGTCCGGCGATGGATCGTGGACCGGCCCTATGGCCAAAAATCGCCTCACCCCTCCCCTCTCTCTTCTTTTTTTCTCTCCAGCAGCACAAATGATTTTTTTTCTGAAAAATGGCCCTTTTATAGCCTCCAAAAACGACGTCGTTTTGGGGGCTGCCTTTTAACTCCAAAACGATGTCGTTTTGAGCTAACCCGCGCGTCGACCGACCCACCTCAGAGGATCCGAGTGTTTTCATTGGAGGGGCTATTTGCGCTTTTAGCCCCTCCGCTTTTTTTCTATTATGCAATTAAGTTTCAATTTATTTTCAATTTGGCCCTATAATTTTTTGCGCTTTTCAATTTAGTCCCCGCTGATATGCTGCGTTTTGATGGGAAGGAATAATTGCTGTTTTGGTCCTCCTAGGTTACGCGCGTGTGGCATTTTGATCCTTTTTCTTTATTTCTTTTTAAAATTGCCCCAAAACTTCGTTTTTATTTCAAATTTAGTCCTTTTTTATTTAAGTTTATTTTCATATTATCTTCGCTATTTTATTTTATTTTAAATATTATTTATATTATTCTTATGATTATCATTATTAATATTCTTATTATTACTGTTATTTTTATTCCTTTTATTATTTATTATCAATATATTATTACTATAGTTACTATTATTATTTCTAATATATATATTACGTACATACTTTTAATATTATTATTATGTATATATGTATATATTTATGTAGTATTATTAATAGTTGTTTTTAATATTATTATTATTTCTAATATGTATATATTATGTATATATTTTAATACTATATTATGTATATATTTTATATATATATATTATGTATATATATTTTTAATATTATATTTTTATATATATTATGTATATATTTTTAATATCACATTATTCATACATTTTTATATTATCCCATGTAAATATTTTCAATACTATATTATGCATATATTTTTGTCTATATTATATATATACTTTTAATACTCAATCTTATTATTATTATATTTATTATTTATTAGCATTAGTATTATTTTTACTTAATACTTATATGTATATATATTATATAGTATTATTAATAGTTTTTTATTATTTTTCTTAATATTATATTATGTATATATTCTTTTAATATATTAGGTATATTTTATATTCTATATTACGTATATATATACATTTTTTATACTATATTATGTATACATTCTTAAATATTATTAGTTATATATTTTTATATCATCATATGTATATATATGTCTAATGTTATATTGCATATATACTTTAAATGCTATATCAAGTATGTATATATTATGTACAGTTTTTCTTAAATATTATATTATATGTATTTAAATACTAATACTATGTATATATGTTTTCAGTGTATATATATATGTTTACGTATATATAGCGTTACTAATTTTCTTTTATTATTTTTATTTTCCCCTGTATATATTGGTGTTTATACATTCTTATTATTACTATATCTATTATTTATTAGTATTTTACTATTACTATTATTAGTATTATTTTTTTAATCAATACTTATATGTATATATTATGTTTTTTTAATACTATATTTTTAAATACCATATATATTGTGTATATTCTTAATACCATATATTGTATGTATTTTTAATAACTATATTATATGTATATATATTATGTATGTATTTTTAATATTACTATGTATTTTTAATATATATATGTGTATATTTATGTAGTAATTATTAATAGTTGCTTTTAATATTATTATTATTTCTAATATGTATATATTATGCACATATTTTTAATACTATGTATATACTTTCTATTCCTATCATTACGTATATATTTTAATACATATATGTATATATTTATATATCGTTATGATTAGTTATTTTTATATTATTACTATTTTTAATATATATTGTATATATATATTTTAAATCTAGTATTATATGTTTTATATATATATATGTTCACTACTATTTCATATTTGCATTATTACTATTATTATCACATACACGTGGTTAATGTTTTATACATTATTTGTTTCACATATTCTTAGCTTTTTATTATTATTTGTCTGTTCCGAATTTAGCATATCAGTTCACATCTTATTTCAACATCAATATTAGTTTTCTTTTACTTTTATTTTTTATCTAGAAATATTTTCATTCATGTTTTTTAAATTAATTTCAACAAGTATGGCAACGTACCGATTTAACATTAAGTCGTCGATTTCATCGCTATGTTGGGTGAATATCAATCGGCTCGTGTTAAAAAGGAACGTCCTTCTCAAAAGAAACCGAAACTTGAAATTTCTCGTGTTTTGATCGGATCACGATTAAATATTACATTGAACTCGCGTTTTTGAAAATCAAGACAATACATGTTTAACGAGATACCAATTTTGGGCGTTACGAGGGTGCCAATACCTTCCTCGTGCGTAACCGACTCCCGAACCCTATTTTTCTCTGGCTTTTGACGTAAACCTAAACTCGGTCTTCTTTTTGTTTAAAAAATAAATTTTTTTAAAAAAAAAAGAGGATTTATTAGGTGTCCGACCACACCTAGGAAAAAGGATCGGCGGCGACTCCTTTTCTTTTTAAAATCGAAAGTCGGTTTTCAAATTTTCAGTAAATCGCTTTAATTAGCGACCGAAAGCAAAAATTTTACGTCGTTACAAAGATAATATCTAAAAATTCTCTATCTAGATTTGACCTAAATATAGGCATGGACAACTCTAAAATATGAGACCTAGAATTTTTTTACCACCCACATAGTAGAGAGGGTAACATGCTTACACTTAATTAACATTGTGTTACATGAGCTTGGTCATTCTCCTAATTTAGTATTTGAAGTTTTTCCCTAACTTAATATTTTTTTCTTTGAATAATTTGCCTGTTCTTTACTAAAATAATAAAAAAAAAGACAACACTCAAGTAGACCTGCTCATGAGCCGGGCCATCCAGCCTACTCGAAAAATGAGAGGAATTAGGTAAAAATATAGGTTTGAGAAATAGATTTGGGCAAAATAATAAGGCTTGTTTAGAAAATGGGTTGGGCCTTGGGTAAGACTTTTTTTGGCCCAACCCCGCTTGAATATGTAAAAAAAATAACTGCACTTTTTTTTTTTGTTGTTTTTTACTTCTTCTTTTTTTATTTTCTATTTTTTTACTATTTTACTCATTTCACTTATCTTGATGGTTTTTTAAATTTATTTTTGTTATGAATATCTTATTAAGTGTATGTCCATCATGATCAAGATAAAGTTTTAATGTACTTTAAATTCTAATAGTTATTACAATTAGATCTCTACTTCTTTTATACTTCTTATGCTTATAAATAAAGACTATGATGAAGCATTGTAATGACCCATTTGATTAATAAAGCACATTCTCTGTTGCTTTTATATTTTCTTTATTCTTTATTCTCCCTATCTCTCTTTATTTTATAACACGTTATCAACACGATCTTGCCCAAATTGATAGTTACTTTTATCGATGATCATTATCCTCCATGATTTTCAATTCCTTTGACGGCAAGATGCAAAGTTTTTATAGGAAGTTTCTTTTATTTAATGTTTCATATCTGATTATTATTTTTCATTCTTCTTTCATTATATGTTATCATTGTTTTGATTAACTTATTTTACTTCTTATTCTTAAGGATGGTGAAAGATTTGATATCGTTATCCATATGAAATCAAGAATATTTTCGAACTATCTTATACCTTCTAGTGATGACGGTGATGTTAAAGATCTTCAAGTATATTTTACTATATTTTATTTATTGTTTATTATAATTAGAAACTTATCATGACAACATGCATAGATAGATTTTGATTTGAAATCTCACGCATGTTAGTGATGGTAATTATGAAATAAAGAATCTATTAGGATATTTATAAGTTTATCCTACTAGATTTGTTGCATTCCCTGAAGTGAATGTAAACATAAAGAAAATAAAAGATATACTAATAGACCACTAAAAGTGGGAACATAGTAATAAATAAGAGAACAATGAGAGTTCTCAATATAACTTTTTAAAGGGTAAAGATAACTTATATTATCAATATGTGATATGAAATATTATTGGCCACATATGTAGCGTATGCCCAAATATTTTGTTTCCGTTAATATTCTTTGAGGAAGGATATGAAAATGTAGGAATGAATTCTATCATTATAGATAAAAAAATATTTATCTTATTTGGTTCTAGAACAAACCAATATTATTCCAATATTTGTTAGTACAAAATTAGTCGAAAGCTCTAGAAGAGCTAATATATTAATACTTTATGATGGTTAATCCATTGGTTTTAAAAGATATTCATAATGGATCATATATTGAGATTTTGAATGAGGAAAATATTATATTTCATATGAATAAAAAAAGGAGATTGGGTTATTAATTTACAATCTTTGTGATATTCTTTTGTCATCATCCCTATTAAAGGGTTGAAAGTAAAATATTTGATTGTGAAAGATCTACTTATGAGTAATAGAATATGATAATTTTATCTAAAGCTCGTTATGGTTAGATGCACCTGAAGTTGCAAGTTTTTTTAAAAACTATGAGTATAACTTTATAATATTCAAAATAAGTTCTCAATTAAAATTACGTGGTAAAATATTACTGATGAGAACTTACAAGAGAGAAAACTTATGTATGAAAAGTCATTAGTTATGTACTTGTTGTACACCTGGAAAATAAATTCCACTCTCAAAGTTTGATATTAATAGATTTTTGGGCATTTGAAGATTTTGGCATATTCCTTGAAGCGAATATTGCATACAATTATTCGGAAATATATTTATTGACTTGGCGGCAGTATAGACTTCATATTGATTTAGACATTTCCAATTGTAAATAGCACAATAGTACTTATATGTGGATAAAAATTAAAAGGAATGATAATAAAATTATCAATTTGTTACAATTTAGTACAATTGAAACACATGTTAAAGTAAATCAGAAGTTTACTAAAACAAAAGTGTTTACTACTTAGCGTGACCAGTTAGACTATCCTGGATCATTTACTACTTAGCGTAACCAGTTAGACTATCCTGGATCGTATATGATGCGAAAATTAATTGAGAATTCATATGGACATCCATTAAAGAACCAGAAGATTTTTTAATTTAAAGAATTCTCATTTGTTGTTTGTTCTCAATAAAAATTGGTTCTTAGAAACTCATTAGCTAAAATTGAGATTTAATGTCTTGCATTTTTTAAATGAATATGGGCTAATTCATCCACCATGTGGATGGTTTTGATATTATATGATTTTGGTAGATGCATCTACAAATAACCACATGCATTATCAACTCGCAACCTGTCATTTGCGAGATTGATTGTTTAAATGATTAATTTCAGATTATACAATTAAAACAATTCATCTTGCTAATGTTGGTGAGTTTACATCCCAAATTTTCAATGATTATTGCATGTCAGTTGAGATAAAAGTTGAACATCCTGTAGCTCATGTTCACACACAAAATGATTTAGCTGAATTGTTTATCAAATGTCTTCAACTAATAGCTAAATCATTACTTATAAGAACAAAACTTTCTATTTCAACATGAGATTATATTGATTTACATGTTATACGCATCAAGCCAATAAATTATAAATACTCTCCATTACAATTTTTTTTGGTCAATAGCCAAATATTTCCTATCTTAAAATTTTTGGATCTGCAGTATATGTTCCAACTGCTCCACAACACACAGGTCATAATAAGAGATTGGAAATGTATATTTATACGAGTCTCCTTAAAATATTTTTGAGCAATTAATTCGAGATTTAATTGTGACATGAGTTGTCAATTTTCCCAGCATTAAGGGGGAGAGAAACAATAACTTATAATGAGTTAGGGGGAGAGTAATTGAACCAGAAGTTCAGTAAGGATAGCTCATTACAAATTAATTGTTACATGTATTTACAAAATTAATGAGAATAACCAAGTGTTATATAGATTGATCGGTTCCAAAAATGAAAAAATTCTTCTAGATGGTCATATAGTGGAGGCGGGTGCTCTAGAAGAGACCCAAGACATAACTAATAAGTAAAATTTCAGAAGAGATTCAGGTACCTGAAACTGAATTTTAAAATAACGAACTTAAGAGATCGTGATAAGTTATGTCAATTCGAGAAAATGTGGAACCAAATAATAAAAGTGGTCGACAATGATTTTGCATGCAATATTATTATTGAAATAATAAAATAAAAAGGAGGATCCTGAATAAATCTATTTAGAAATATAGATATAGAATAAATTGATCAAAATAGAAAGACGCAATGCAAGTACAATTAAATTCGTAGAGTTTTTGGACCAGTAGTCCAAATATCTAAAGGTATAAAGCAGTGAGGGTGTAAATGAAGTAGTTTTGCAAAAGCGAAATAAAAATATAAAGTTTTTCGCTAAGTCCTGACATTGGTTATGAAAAGATATAATATTCTTTTGTAGTGGATGCAATAAACCTTTAGATATATTATTAAATTGACAATTTATAAAAGATTTAACTTGCGTCTAATGGTTATTGTTACAACCTTTTATGAATCATTATATAGTAAAGTTTATATTAAAATCCTTGAAGGATTTAGGATGCCAAAAGCATATTGAAATTATCAGGAAATTATTCATTTATATGAATTGAAATAATTGAATATATGTGGTAAATTTGACTTCATGAATAATAGTTGAAGGAGGAATATAAAATGATCCAAAATATCTATTTGTGTTTTTATAAAAGAATCATGATTAAAGTTTATTATGATTATTGTTGAATCTCCTGAAGAGATCAAAATACATTTTCTCAAATATCTCTCACTCATGACTTTTAAAAGAATGGTGAATGGTTAGCAATACATTCAAATAGTCATTTGAAAAACTAGTATTCAAGATTGAATACGTAGAATATGAGAAAGTATGTGATGTTTTCATGAGGAAGAGTAAATACGCGTTGTACTCTTTTTCCCTTAACCAAGGTTTTGTCCAATTGGGTTTTCCTGGTAAGGTTTTTAATAAGGCAACATATTATGCTTATTATAGATTGTGTACTCTTTTTTTCTCGTTAGGTTTTTATCCCATAGGGTTTTTCCTAATAAGGTTTTGACGAGACACATTATCTACCAATGGACATCCAAGGGGGAGTGTTATGAATATCTTATTAAGTGGATGTCCATCATGATCAAGATAAAGTTTTAATGTACTTTAAATTTTAATAGTTATTAGAATTAGATATCTACTTCTTTTATACTTCTTATGCCTATAAATAAAGACTCTGATGAAGCATTGTAATGACCCCTTTGATTAATAAAGCACATTCTCTGTTGCTTTCATATTTTCTTTATTCTTTATTCTCCCTAACTCTCTTTATTTTATAACAATTTTTAATTTGTTCAGAAATATTTATTTAAATGTTTTTAATGTGTTTGATGTATTATATTTTTAAAAAAATTATATAAAAAATAATATAAAAAATTAATACAGGTTGAGACCGAATTTTAATATTTTTATCCATGCCAAACTTAGATAAAAAAATTAAATTTATTTTTCAGACCGAACCAAATTCAAACCTACCAAATAGGCCTAAAATTTTAATTAAGCCTAACCTAGACTTAACCCAGCTCGTGATAACCTCTATACCCAACCATCAACTACAGCAACTGAACAGGCGCATTAAAACACAGACCCACACCACCCACCGATTCAAAACAGGCAAACAAACACAAAACCACCAAAATAATACATTCATTTAAAACAAACAAATAAATTTAGCTTCCATCATATAAAATGGTTTAAATTTTTTAACGTTATAAAAGTGTGATGATTTGTTAATTTTATTTTAAAATGTTTACTTGCACATAATAATACATTCGTGTTGAGCATAGTAATAAAATATATTATATTTTTAAAAAATTGTATTTTCAAATATTAGAAATACCATTATTAAAAATAATAACTATAAACTCTCAACTAGAGTTGTTCATGGGCTAGGTCAAGTAAAAATTTTGAACTCATTTTTTAGGCTTGAATCCTACCTGAAAAATGGGTTTAAAAAATTTTCAAGCCCGACCCGTCCGTATTAAATTTTTATATTATTTTTATGTAAAAATAAATTTTAAAAAATTAAATATACTAAAAATATTGAAATAAATATTTCCCAACAAATAGAAAAAAAAATAAAAATATCTGAATAATAAAGATAAGTGCAACTTAGTAAGTAAATGCATCTAAAATAGTAACAAAATTAATAAAAATTAAGAGTTATATAATATCAAAATAATATCAACAAAATAGTAGCAATATAATAATGAAATGATAGTAAAACAATAGAAAAAAGTGACAAACTAGTAAAAAAATAGTAGCCATTTTTTTTTTTTTGCAAAGTAAGATCAGGCTTGAGGTAAAAAAAAAAACTTATCCAAGACCTGACCCATTTAAAAAACAGACCTTCTTTTTATCTAAAATTATTTTTCAAGCTTATATTTTAGTCTAAATCCTCCTATTCTTTAAATGCACCTTCAAACCGGGCTGGCCCATGAAAAATCTACTCAATATAGACCATAAAACAGAAAAAAAAAATACATGACAGTGATAATCTTATAATTAAATTTAATTTCATAAATCCAGTTGATCAATTTCGTAAAAAAGAAATACACAAAATACTCGTGGGATCCATCACACCGTTGGTGTGATAAGATCAAAAGGATGAAGCTTTAAACAACAACAACAACAACAACAACAATAATAATAATAATAATAATAATAATAATAAATCAAAACTAATAACTAAAGTGGTTTCTAGACATGTTTATGAGCGCTCGAATGCCTGTTTAAAATTTGAGATGATTTTATCAAAAATATTAGATTCGAAAAATGGATATGAATAAAAAAATTAAGTTTGTTTAAAATATGGGTTAGACTCGGGCTTGAACATTCAAGGCCTCGAGCTTGGCCCGGCCCATTTTAAGTTTATAATACTTTATATTATGTTATTTTCATATATTATGTAATTTAGAACACATTAAAAATACTAAATATATAATAATACTATTTTAATATAAACATCAAAATAATGTTAAGATGATTATAAAGAATATTAAATATTAAAATAAAATAAAATAAATATTCTAAAAAAATTTAAAAATGATATGACGGACTTAAAATGAGCTTAGATTAGTCTTTTACAAATATGTGCGAGTTTAAGTAAAATTTTATGCCCAAATTTTAGGCTGGGCCGAGCTTGAGTAAGCATAAAATATATTAATATCATACTTAAACCCGACCTGAACCCGACTCGACCCATGAACACCTCTAGCCGTTTCCTTCTAATTTATAAAGATATTTTTATCTTTTAGGATTTTTTTTAAACCAAAAAAGAAAATCTTAAAAGCTACTAATAGTTTTTTATTTTTTTTCCATGAAGGCCTAGATAATGGATGTGTTAATAAAACTAAGTGAATTAGCATCACAAGTTAAATACCCAATAATAAATGGTTTTAAATATAATTATTTTTTACTCTCCTATCTTAAGAATTACTGTTCATTAGTTTTTTTCACCCGAATTTTGTTTCTTTTAAACAAAAATTTAATTTGCTTTTCCCCCCTCTTTAATAAGTTTTCTTCACTTTCATTCGAAACTTGGATTATCCAAAGGTATGCTTTTATTTTCAACTTCTTAATTAGATTCTGAGATTTTACGCTTGGAATGTAATTTTTCATTTCAAAAGCCTTGTTTTCCACGTTAAAGAGGTCAAATTCATGAAAGAAAACAGCTTTATGGGTGCTTTTTTTTTTTTTTTTGGTTTATGTATATATGTCATGCCAATTTTGCCTTGTTTCCCATATTTAAAAGAAATTCATTTTCCAGGAAAACGAAATGAAGGTTACAACTTCCCAGTGTTTCTCTTTATGAGTTTCCAGTTTAGTTTGTGAATAGATTCGGAAACATGGCGAGTGATGAAATGATTAAGGTTGTCGGGGACCGGTTCTGTGTCCCTTACACAACGGAACTCCTCGTCAAAAAGAAAATACAATCATTTTCCAATTCACACTACGATGTCTTCGATACCACCGGAAATATTCTGCTACAAGTCGACGGCGGTATTTGGAACTTGCAGAAGAAAAGGGTTATGAAAGATCCTGCAGGCTTACCTGTCGTCACTCTGCGGGAAAAGGTTGGTATGAAATTGTAATTTGTAATTATTGTTTTAATTGAAATGAGTAATGATGGGAAGATTTTTCAGCAAGCAATGTCGTGGAAACAGGAATGGCAAATGCATGAAGGAGAAAGTAGGCATTGTCTGTGCAGTGTGAAACGATCGGGTGGTTTTAATATAAAAAGCAATCTGGATGTTCACTTAGCAAACCCTTATAAAGATGCTGCCTGTGATTTTCGTGTCACCGGAAGTCTTGCTTCCCTTTCGATCAAAGTCCGGAGAGGCAATTCTATCATTGCTGAGGTATACAATATATGCTCTAATTTCATTAATGTGGATAATGAATGGATGGAACATTTTATGATTGATTTGCATTTGGAAAATACAGGTTACGCACAGTTACACATGGGGAAGCTATAAGGGCAAAGAATGTTTCAGAATAAAAGTTTATCCACAGGTGGACTATGCCTTCATTGTAGCTTTGCTGGTGATTGTGCACGAAAACGACAACGCATAATCTTCCATCCTCAGATTTTCCTCTTTTAACTTTCTCTCTACCTTCCATCAACTTTCTTTCTCTTGTTGTGCAATTATGCTCATCATCATACCATTATAAATATTAGGTTATGTTAGATGATTATAGGTGAATGGTAAAAATATGAGGCTATAAAATCACTATCATAATACAATCCATTATCATTTAAAACAAACGTTATATTTTCTTTCAATAAAAAACTCCTACTCACTCAATTTTTTCAACATTTGTTTTTTTTGTTTTTAATTTCAAACCACACTATTGTAGTTTTGTCCCCAGTTTCATAATTTTTGTTTTCTCCAGTCTATTATCTTTGAAAGCATATATGATTTTATTTTTACTTTTAATTTTTAGTTAAGTTCTGGTGTGTATAGAGATTTTTCAATATAAGGACGCCATTAAATCTAATAAGAACCGTTCTCAAAGGGTTTTATCATGATAAAGTATAGTAATGGTGATAGATTTGAGATAATGAGGATAGGCCATCTGAGTTTTTTTTTTTTTTTTACATCACTGATGTGGATGTGGTGGATTTCTTGAGATTTTTAGCAGTTTTTTTCTAGTTGCTCGATGTTCATCGTCAAATTGATTTGATGATGGTCAAGCTAGGATGCAAATTTTAGCGATTTAATCAAGTTCATACATCTCCAATCTGTTTCTAAATTATTCCAGTGTTGCAGTTACTGTGAATTTGTCCTCTTTTTTAAAATTATTTAAAAGAGATGGCATTTATGTATTAGTTTGTAGTGATTTATTTATAGTTTGTATTATATGTCATGTCTTTGTAATATTATTATTCATAGTTTCTATTAATAATAGTATTTTCTTAAAAGAAAGAAAAATGATATTAGTGTTTTCCCACTAATCCATGCCACCAACTCAATTAAAGTGATGACGTATTTTCATCCGAATATTTTTATATTAAATTTTATATTATTAAATTTAACAATTCATCGTTAAATTTTAATATTTTTTTATTAAGGTAGCATTAATAGCAACGAGTCAATTAATTTTACTTATATCACATTTTACATATATCTCTTATATATTTTATTAATAAATAATTTAAATTTTATATAAAAATTTACAAGCTATAAAATTAAGAAAATATTTAAAGTTTAAATATATAAAAATACAAAAAATATAAAATAATTAAATTCACTTTTTTTTCTTTTACTCAAGTTTTTTTTTTATTTTTATATTTCTCCCTTTAATGACAAATTGGAACCTAAACACTTTATCCACATTTCCATATTGGTACCTAAAAAATTGTTAAAGTGGTACTTAAATTACTTTTTTCCTCTTATATTGGTACCTTTGTCAGTTAATTGTTTGTTGACGATGATCAACAATGATGTGGCTCAATTATTAGGAATATTCAAACGGTTTGTTCAATTATTACTAGAATCAAACTACCATTAATCGAATTAATCAAAGTTTCAAAACTCTTAACCGTTAACAAAATTAAAATCTTTCAAAAATTATTAACCAAACCAAATTAACTTTAGCCAATTCGATCGGTTAACCCAAACTTATAACATGTTTTTTTTTATTCAAATAAATTTAAAACAAGCCAAAATCAACAAATAACACAACAACAACAACACTAAATTAAAAACATTACATTAAATATATAATAATAAATATTACATTAAAAACAATATTCATGAGAACACTAAATTAAAAACATAATTAGCGTTCACTCAACGTACATATCAAACTAATTATTACAATTTTAATGATAGCAGAAACACAAGATAGAAGCAAAGCTAACATCAATTTGCAACATCAATCACAAAGTTATACAAAATAAAAGAAAGGTCTGTTTTGTGATTATATTTCAAAATGAAAATGAAAAGGAAAATATACATGTGTTGAAGGCTTAAAACAAAAGGTTGTTGAACTTGAAAAGAACGAAGAAGAGGAAATGTGGTTAATATATTGGGCTTATAGATATATTATATATATGGGACTTATATGATATATATATATATATATATATGAGCTTACAAACATATAATATGTTATTAATTTTGTTTAATGGGTTAATAATGTTAATTACATGTTTTTAGACCGAAATAATTTATAATTCAACTTTTGTAGAATTTTTAATCGAACCCAATCGAATTAATTTCAGTGGTTAGTTAATTAGTCAAACTAATTTGATTTATTGAGAAATTTAGTTTTAACCAAAGTACACACAAAGAGATATGTAGCATAAAAAGTCACATAAGCACAAGCATTCACTAGTGATGATCAATTAACTTTTTATCTGATTTTTTTTAAATTTATATATATTAAACTATTTATATTATATATTTATTTTATATAATTTATATAGTATGAAAAATGTACTTTCATAAATTTAAAAATTAAATTTTTATATAAGTTTTAAACTTCTATTTTGAATATTTGATATTTCTTGGCTCTAAATTTATCACGCCCCGAAATGCGGGTTAAATTTTCAGATTAAATCTGTAACTGTTGAATTTATTTTAATTCTCTATTGGAGTGTGTAATTGAGCTTTTGTTTGGGCTTAGTTTGTTAAAATGTCGTAAACTATATCGATACTTGTGTAAGTATCGATACTTGTCTAATAGGTATCGATACTTTCGTAGTTTCTAGTGTAGAAAACCTTAATGTTTTGCCCAACTTTAGTAAATAATCATACTTTTCTTTGGTTGGCCCCTCTTTTCACATCTTTAGTTTACCATTGCCTCTCTTAACCTAATTCTCTCTACTTTCTATGTTTTTTTCTCCTTGCGTCACCTCTCCCTTCTCCTCTCTTCTCTTCCCTTTTCTCTTCTTTTCTTTTCCTTTTCCTTTTTCTCTATTTGCTTCCTAGTCGTCGCCCCTTTTACCACCTTGTTGCTATCGTATTTTGCATTTCCCTTAACGAATCACCTTATTTGTTCGGGCTTCTTTGGTGTTTTGATCTGTCAACGAAGACTTCTGTTATCTTTTGTCGTGGGTTGGTAAGTGTGATCTACTTCAATGGTTAGATCTCGTTTTCCTGTTGTACAATTGAGTTATGTTATTCTTTTCGTCTTGCTTAATCGATCTCTTTCGGATCTTGTCGAAAATCCATATAGCCAATTTTTTATGTCATATGTTTGACGTTTGAAGGAGCGGATCTGGGAGAATCAGATTAGATCTGAACTGTAGGAGAACACCGGTGGAGTGAATGGGTAATGTGATACGTGCTCGTAATTGTGAATTTGATTACAAGACGTCGAATTGCCCGATCGTCTAATGCTGTATCATTTCAAAATAGACTTTAAGGTGAAAATGAGATTATTGGTTATTGATTCAATGGAAAGGATGGAAATGGTGTTGGATGGATAACTTGCACAAAATGGACACTTAGAAATGAACCAACGATATGAAAGATAGTGAACCAATTTCTATATAGTGAAATAACAAACAAGTCTTTGAAGAAGAAGAAGTAAACTGTGACTCACTATTTAGCAAAATAGGAACCAGCAGTATGTTAGAATGCCACACTTCAGAACAAAGAAAGAAAGGAAGTGATAAGTTCAAAAGAAAAAGGTTTGGCGCTACAAGGAGTACCTTGATAAGTCTAAGCAAGTTCTTTCAAGAACAATGAGATAGAATTCTCACAATAACTCAAAAATATTCATTCTACATTCATTCATCATAGTCTTCCCTTAACATTGTCCTTTTACAAGCTATTTATAGGCACTAATATGACTATGCAAATTTGACATTCATACCAACTATTAACAAAATATTAAAATTCGGTTATAACTCTCGATGAGCAGACAAAGAGTCATGTCTTTTTACTTGATTCATGCATAGCTAAAAAGTCATGCCTCTTCACTTGATGAAGGCTTAATAGTCTTTTAATTGTGCTGCTTGATGTCTATTTATTTTCCCCTTAACCAAATGCCTTAATGCTTGTGTATTCATCTCTTTAATTGGCACCATAACTAGCTTTGAGTGCATGAAACTGATCAGACTTAAAGAGTCACTTTTGGTCTATTTGAACAGCCACCATAATGAACTTTGAGTGCTTCAATATCCACAAAAAGCGTTCCTTTTATGCACCAACAATTAAGTGACCAAATGCACACTCTTTTATGCCAAAACTGAACAACCATTTGAATGTGATAGCATTTGGTTCTTTTTGGCAAACGAACAGCCCTATTGTAGCTTTAAAATATGTGACCGGCCTTTTGGACTTTCCTACAACAAACTATTGAACACACAATTAATTTATTTAAGAAAAATTAAACACACTATAACTTATGCATTAAAAAGTGACAGCCAAATTAAATAACATGCTTATATAAACAAACTCAAACATATTTAACAACTAAGATGCTTAAATGCATTGTTTAAGATGTAAACTAAATGAACAAATGAGTTACTTAATGCATGACTTAATTTAATAATGCAAACTTTAACTAACATGGGAGTTACATAATGCATGTCATAATTTATGATGCAAACTTAACTAACATGAGAGTTACATAATGCATGACTTTATTAAATGCAAAACACATAGTGCATGTCATAATTAAAAAATGTAGATTAATAATGCAAGACATTAATTAAAGATGCATATAATAAACAAGACATAATTAAAAGCTGTAGAATTAATTAAACTAAACAAACAACCATATGCAAAACATTGCATGGACTTGGGAAGTTATTTTGGGTCCAATAAGGATGGACATCTCATGTTCATCCCAAACTTGCTAAATCAGGCCCATTATCACCTCTTTAAACTTCTTTGATCTAGCACGTGTTATAAACCCGATGAGAATTTCAATTGGATCCTCTCTTGAAATGAGCGACTTGGAGTTTGGTCCACTTAATGAACTCGAATGCACTTCAATCGTTCCTGTGCATGTATCATTATGAGCTTGTGGTGCAGGTATGTGCCTTAACTAAGTAGAGTCATGTGTGTATAGGCCTTTTCGATTGTGTATGTGCTATAATGGTTACTTGGTTGCTGTTATTTTTAAATAAATATTGAATAACTTGGTGTATGAATCCAATTGCGATGAAAATTATCAAATCTGAAAGGATTGCAACTGTGGTTAAGTTGCCAAAAAATCGTAAGTATGATATTACTATATTGTCAATTTATGAAACTGTGATGTTGGGTGAAACTGTGATGTTGTTTCTATAATGATATTGCATATTCTATTGACGTATGCCCCACTGTTATTGTATATAAGTTAAATTGTCACTGTTCTCATGTTGATAACATGTTGATACTGTTATTGTATGTTGTATTATCACTGATTATTAATAGCATGACATTGACACATGGGACTGGGTTATTTAAGGAGGAAGTGCAAGCATATAATGTTGGATCTGTAACACCCTTAACCTGTCTCTGTCGCTGGATTAGGGTTACGAAGCGTTATAATACAAACTAGGACATTTATCACCAAACAAAAACAAAAATATAAAATAAATGATAACATTCAATAGCTTATAAAAATCAGGGTAAAATACACTTACATGCCTTAAATCGAATTTACGGGACCGTAAAATAGTTTGAGAACAATCCGCACTAGTTTGAATCAAAACAAAAAAAAATGCAAAAATATAAAAATTTTAGAAACATGGGTCACACAGCTATGTGGAATAGCCCAAGCCATATGGCTTCCCCACACGCCTTTTGTGACCAAACCATGTAACTAACTATGACCATGTGAAAAATGCTAGACCTAAAAATTAATAAGACACATGGCCGTGTGGAATAGCCCAGGCTGTATGCACCTTAAAAAAACTTTTAAAACAAGGCAAACTTTCATCCAACACTTAGGTTCCAAGCCAAATCAAAATAAACCATTTTCATACTTTAAAAACACATTTAAACAAGCCTAAAGCATAGCAAAGCAATAAACTTAAGTGCCTAACTAATGTGTTATCATTGACACCACAATTCAATTATCAACCTCAATTCACTTGACACATCAACTAATTTGCATTCAAATTCATAAGTTCATATATAAAACTCATGCCAAACTTATCATTTCTTCTTAATCACTCACATCATGATTCAAACACTTAAATAAGGTTTATATCACATGACCAGAACAACTTTGTAATAGCCTATTTTTCAGTGAAATAGGAACAGTGGTTTCGGGACCACAAATCCTATCCAAAGATAAGGTTTATTTTTATTTCACTATATGGCCCGTATTATAATAGGCATGTCGTGTGAAAATGTTGATACAAAAATTTTATCGATTAAGTGTTTAATTACGAGAAGGACTAAATCGCATAAAATGAAAAAGTTGAATTCTAGTAGCTATAAGGATTAAATAGCTATGGAATTCAAAACTAGAGGTCCTTATATGGTAATTAGACCATTAAGAAAAGTATGTATATTTTCTTGGTGACTCATCCATGGAAATATGGAAAAAGGGTAAGGACTAAATCAAAAATAGCAAAATACTTAATTAATTAAAAGATGAAAAGAAAATATATCATCTTATTTTCATCATCTTCAACATAAAACACATGGAAACTCTAAGTGAGAGAAAAGAAGCTTTCAAGGCCTAATTGGATAAGTTTCTTTGTCCCGTTTTTAGTAATTTTGGTATTTTTTAAACTGGGATAGCTTAATCTCTCCATTTGAGGGATTAATTTGAAAATTTATCAAGGCATGAAAAATGGGTTCTGGATGTATATGCTGGAAATTAGAAATATATGGTATAAAATGAAATATTATTGATAGATAAACAACTTTTACAAAGTGATTTTTGATGAAAACATGATTTAGGGACTAAAATGAAAAGTTGTAAATTTTGATGAAAAATTTTGAAATTTTATGAATACATGTGCTATAAAATTTGTAATGAGGCTTTGGTTGGGCTTGGAATAAGGAGTAATTTACACAAGTTTCACTTTCCGGGCCTAGGGACAAAATCCGAATCTATGGAAAAGTTAGGGGCAAAATGGTAATTTTACCTAGGACATAAATTGAATCCATTTAAATATGAAATGTGTGAAATTGATGGTCAAATTCATTTATATAGATCCAAACAACACTAATTCAAGATCAGATCGAGAAAAAGAAAAGGTTTCGGATTAGTAAACTTTTTATGCAAACAAGGGTCGAGGTAAGTTCATGTAACTTAATCCGACATGTAAATATGTTAAATTGAATGTTGTGTTGTATGGGATGTGACTTATATTTATGTACATTACTTGTATGCTATGATGAAAATTTTGATACATGCTTGAAATGGTAATAAAGGGTTAAGTCCCGATTGAATATTAAATTCTGATGATTATATGCGCTTTCCTGAAACTAATAAGGTCCTGCATTCATTGCGGATGAGATTTAGCTCGGACGAGTAATCCTATTAACCTTGTTATAGAAAGGATTTAGCCCGGACGGGTAATCCTGTTATAATACCTCTCGAGTATACGTTACGATTAGGGTTTAGCCTAGACTAGTAATCCTAATTGAACTCTTTGAGCATGCGCTATGTAAAGGATTTAGCCTGGACTGGTAATCCTGTTATACAATATGTGACTCGAGAGTGTGTTCCTCGGTTAAGTGCTTTAAGAGGTACCTTTGAATAAGAATTGATGGATTATTGAATCGTACACCCCGAGTGTGCTACTTGAGCATCCATCAGAATTTCAATGATTCAACGAACATATAACTCTAGACATGCCATGAGAATTATGAGATGAAATGATAATGTCTTGAAAGTGTATTGCATGATGAGCTCATCTATTCTTACTAGTTGTATATGTAAACTTTGTGACTAACATGTTTGATTGGATGCATATGTTTAAGCAATTTAGCCAAATGGATGGAAAACTTGTTATTGTATGCTTAGATTTAATAAAAGGGATTGGTAAGTTTAGTGTCTTTTATACGAACTTACTAAATTTAAAGTATAAATATGTGTTAAAAATAATATACAATAAATAATGAAATGTGTAGTTTGAAACTAAGTAATCATAATAACTCGTGAAATATGTACGATATTAAAATAAAAATAGATTAAATTATGATAAAACAAAATTTAAAAACAAATATATCACATAAACAATACTAAAGTACTACACTTATTAAACAATGAAACATATGGTTTGAAACTAAATGATTATAATAGTACATGAAGTATGTACGATATTAAAATAAAAAGTTAGATTAAATTACGAGTAAAGCGAAATTTAAACACATAAATACATCAGATAAGCAATACTAAATGCATTATAATTAATTATCATGATTTTTCATCAATTGTGAATTAGTGTCGAGTTGACTCATGACACTTGTTGATATGCAAAATGGGTAATCCCACATAGGTTGAGAAAAAACTTTTAAGAGGGTTTAAATATAGCATTGTCTCTTACCTTTATAGAGTAACTGGGGTTAAAGGCCAACACACATGCACCTATTTTTTCCATTCCTTTTGATCAGGAGAGTAATACCAATTGTGTTCCATCTTCTTATACGGGTATAGGAATACACACATGCACCTATTTTTTCCATTCCTTTTGATCAAGAGAGTAATGCCAATTGTGTTCCATCTTCTTATACGGGTATAGGAATATTGAAATATTGTGTTAACCTGGGGGCGACGTCTACTACACGATTACACTTATCAAGGTGAATTTGCTTCAAAGGCAGTGATTCTTCCAAGGCACAATGATTATTTGATTTATTTACGTTCAATTTTTTCCTGTTAGTACTAACGGTTTCATTTTATAGTAATATATTTCCAACAACACCAACTCATTAATAACATTATTAATATATAAAATTGATGGAGATAATAACTTGTGCATATTAAAATAAAAATGTATAAAATAAATCAAAATAAAGCTTTGATTGAATAGTAAATTTAAAATTTTACTAATCTAATTGACATAGATTTAAATCCCACAATAGATATCCATACTTCCCTTGATGTTGACTTAAAGTCCATACATGTATTTAAAATGGTTACAACATGAGAAGTGTTGGAGGATGAGTTTTCCACCTATACATTTCGTTGTAATGGCTAAGGATATCACAACTTGCAAATTATTCATGCATAATGATGACATTTAGATATTATGTAATATTTATCATTTCTTCATGTATTTTATCTTAAATTTATGTAGGTTGTATGTTCATATATTAGCACATATATTTTTAGTAGGGGTGAAATTAGAAAATTTTTTAGGGGTCAAAATTAAATTATAATTTTTGCGATAGTAAAAATGTAATTTCACCATTTTAATAGCCTATATCTTTATAATTTTTAAAGGATTAAATCAAAATTTTAGCATTTTTAGGAGGGCAAAAATGTAATTTTATCTTTACTAATTTAAATTTAAAAAAAAAAATTTAAAGGACCTACGAAAGGTCTAAATAAAAAAATTTTTCATTTTAGAAGAGACAGGGCTACCCTAACTTTTAGACTCTATCCTAAATATATATGCATTCTACATTGACATATGGTTTTAAATTTTAAAGCATGTGTACTTGTATTAAGTTACAATGTAAATATGTTCAATGAGTATGTATGGTTAACAATGTTGTGTGGCTAAGCATAATTTGTTGTATTTGGTCATATATTACTAAGGATTTGTGCTTGTTTGTTTATGAATTTTGAGTTTACATTTATATATCCATGGATTATTTTATCCATAAAAATATTTTTTTGATTTTTACTTAATAATTCATACACGAAATTCAATTTAAAATAATTTTCAAAATGTATAAGATAACATTTCAGTATTAAAAAAATAGACATGATTGTTGCCAAAATCACTTAATACAATTTTGTTTATTATTGTTAATGTTGAAATGTCTTTTTTTAATTCGAGTGAATACAATTTATTTTTCTTCTCACAATAAAAATAAAATTTTTATTTAAAATATATAGAAATTTAAAATATATATTAATGAAAATTCATTTTTATAATAAATTAATTATATGAAAATTAAATATACATAATTTAAAATATATTTATTTAAAAAATTAAAAAAATATTCTTGAGACATTTTTCTTTTAGTACCTTGTCAAAATGCCAATTGCCTATTGCACCGGTAACTTAGAAAAACTGTCATGTTTGGATTGACAAATCTTGGTAACATATATGTTTATGTTGAGATTTACTTGGTTGAGATACTTGTCAACCTATCCTTGATATCCAATCTACTTGTGCATGGTAACTTGAAGATTTGTTAGGATTGGATCGAAACAATTGATATCCCTTATACTAAGGAGAATATCGAATCATACCTAGTGAAGAAAAGATATCCTTAGGTGATGAAAGACTTATCTTAGATATTTATGTAATATTTATCTTACTTATTTCAAAGGATAATTGTTAGAATTGAGAATGTTAACAAGTCCATACACATATAAAGTATGCGATCTTGTATAAGTTAAGTACTGAATTGAGAACACCAATTTTGTTCAGTGAGGAGCTTATTATAGAGAGTGATTTATTTTTGTAATAATCAAGTGTTTTGCTTGGTGAAGAGTCCTAAGTTTTTAAGGGAAAAACTTAAAGGGAAGATGTTTAGATCTTAGGCACAAAAGTGATAAGTCTAAAATGGTGAGTGTTTGAACTTGAATACACTTGTTGTACAAGGTGCTAAGATAGTGAATATTCTCTCTCGACAAGACCTTATGGATGTAGGAAAATCTAACTACATAAACATCTTTTGTCTTGTTTAGCTTTCTACACTTTACATTTCCTATGCTTGAAGTAGTTGAAGTTGGTCTTGCCATTATTTGTGGCACTGTTTATTTTTGCATTCAAATATCAATTTTGTAACCTCCCCAACTTGGTTCAGACGCTATGATTGAATTATGGAAGTCACATTAGCCACTGAAATGACCCAGTAAAACATTCAGTTTTTGGAAAAGCCAGTAAAGCCCATTTCGTAAAGGATTCAAATTTTACAATTATCAATTTTAGTTCAGATAGTCTAAAACAATCATTTAGGGAACAATTTTAGTAACTCGAACATGTAATAGGTTTAAATTAATGAGTTTCAAATCTCTCTAAAAGGTATTGATACCAGATAGAAAAGTATCTATACTTAAATCAGTATTGTTATGGTTTGAGCATTCTGCCAATTTTGATGTTTATAAAACATGATCAATCGGTATTGATACTTTTATAAGTATCTATATCAATTTGACATGTTGTTTGTTTTGAAAATTGTTTTGTACAATCAAAGTATCAATACTTTTCGTAAGGGCTATAAAAATTGTTTTGTTAAAAACTATTTCGCATTAGTGTGAAAAACTTGTATCCATTTAACCCGTTTAAGGAAAATGCTAATTTATTTTAGTAAAAAAATTTTGTTAGAAAAATATCATTTATAATTATTTTAAAAATAGTTTAACGGTCTTGAAGTTGATAACCAGATTCAAGTTTAATGATAAAAATGAATAATGCAAAATCCCCCAAAACTTAAGAGTAATAGAGTCCATGGCACAACCCGTTAAACAAAACAAAACCAAGCAGTATTTATAAAGTAGTTTAAAATACCATTTTAAGTAAAATCCGTTAACAATGCTCTGAGTGCCGAGTCCGAGCCCTAAACTCATGAGTTATCTGGAAAGTTGGGAAAACTAAAGAGTAAGCTATGAAGCTCAATGTGGTCTTAACACATAAGCAATAAGTAAATAAAACAATAATTAAAAGGATACAAATTTGCAATATTCAATACATGTCAGATTATCAGTCTCATGGTGGTATTAGTAAGCATACAATATACTTGATTGACAGTGCAATTTTTCCTACCCATCCATTTACTACACTTTACAATAAGAGTTTCCCAGAACTCATCCAACCCTACACACCAAACAATAATTTGCTAGAGAATCATCAATAAAAAATAAATTATGGATAAACCACTAGTAATTATGCGAATGAACCGCTAATAGAGTGATCGACGAACCGATCCTGTAACAGCCCATTTTCCAATGGTGTCGGAAACAGTGGTTTTGGAACCACAATTCTAATGTGTCAGCCTGTAAATGTTAATTATTTAATATTTACGAGGTAATTAGTGTCGTATTAAAATTTAGTTTAGAAATTTTAATGTTTGATAGGTTAATTAAAGAAAAAGGATTAAATTATAAAAAATGCAAAAGTCTATTTTTATTAGTGTTTTAGTTCCAATTGTGTGTTTAAGTAAAATAAGATGGTTTAATACGAAAATTAAGCCATTTATTATTTAGTAGACGGTAAGTAGGTAAAATTTGACTGAAAATGTGTTAGTTAATGATAATTTTGTAATTATATTAAAAGAGGAAACAAATGAAAATGCAAGAAATTTGTATATCTTCTTCATTTTGGAGTGAATCCGAAACACCATTGTTTAGAGAGGAAAAAGTTTTGGTTTTGCTCATCTCTTTGCATGTAAGTCCATTTCTCACCTGTTTTTCATGAATTTTATGTTTTTGATATTGTTTTAGCTTAATCTAGCTAACCCGAGGGTTAATTTATAAAACTGTTAAAAGTTTTGAAAGATGCCATTGATGAGTTTATTATGTTTTTGAAGTTTAATGGTAGATTATTAAGCTTAATTGTTAAATAAAATTATTTTGTAAAGTAAATCTGTATATTTTTGAGTTTAGGGATTTAATAGATAAAATGTGAAATTGGAAGGATTTTCTTAAGAAATTTAGGGGCTGTTTATATAGTGTTGAATGTTTGGCAAAAACAGGTGTATGTGGTAATTGGGAAAACTGGTTTGTTTTAATATTAAGGATTAAATTGAATTAAATGTAAAAGTTTGGTGTAAATGTGAAAATTTGTAAATAGGAAATAAATTGTACTAAATTGAATGTTATATGAGTTCAAAGCAAACAAATTGAAATAACCTATTTTATAGATCAAGAACAAGTAGATAACCGAGGAAAAGAGAAAGTTGTCGAATAGTTCCTGAATTTTGCTAATTCTGCATTTGGCCCTTGTAATCACCAAAATTTGCCCGGGATTTAGAATTGAAAAAATAATGAATAAATGTTTATTTATTAAATAGTCCTTTTACAGAGCCCAAAAGTTAAAACCCAACCAGCCTACCAACCCATAACCTAGCTAATTACCCGGTACCCATACACCCTACCTAGCCCAAAACTAAAGTGGCCCAATTGACCCAAACTCTCAGAGGCCCACAATTTAGAAGCATTCGGCTAGGGTTAGAAACCCTAGCCCTCTCCTCGCGCCGCAAGGAATTTCTAAAAGCTTCGGGCACTTCAAACGACGTGGCCTTTCATCTCAATTGTCGCCACCAAGCACGCCGTGATTTCTCGACTCTGCCGTCATACATCGCGCCACCATCAACGCACAAGACACGCCAGAATCCGGCATTGGCTCCATCGTGTATGCAGACATCAATGATCGGGCGAGATTCTCGTGGATTACTGCGCGAAAAAGAGAAACAAAAACAACAGAAAACCAAGGCAAATATGGAAAGAAATCTTTGATTTCTTTCCTAAAACATAATAGCCTAAAGCTATAAAACCTTTCTGTAAAAGGGGATAAAAAAAAAAGGGAAGAAAAAGAAAAAACAGACAGAGGAAGAAAATACCTTGAGAATCATGCAAAAGCGAAGCTTTTCGTGTTTCACTGCCGTGTGTAGTGAGTCTGGATTGCGCGTGGATCTGAATGCGGAGGTCCGATGAACGGAGCAAATCGGCCTAGGGCCAGAGCTCAGAGGACCGGGGAACCATTTTAGAGGATTTCTTTGATTTTTTTTTAGAACCAGGTTTCTAAATGATTTTCAAATTAAGAAGTTGGCTTATATAGCCTTGACGAAACGACGACGTTTTAAACCCCCCAGGATCTGCGCGTTGACCCGATTACCCGGGAAGGATCCGCGCATTTTTAGAGTTGGGTTAATTACCCAATCGATCCTTCCACCCTTTTTTAATTTATAATTACGCTTTATTTTATTTATGATTTGACCCTATTATTTTATTTTAGTTTTAATTTAGTCCCTACAGTAGCTGTTTTAAATCCAAGGTAAAACACATTCGTTTTGGGAATAGGGAAATTTTCCCAATGAGTCCCTTTGGTTTTGCACGTGTTTTAATTTGGACCTTAATTCAGCTTTATTTTCTTAAATTCGCCCCTGTAATTTTGCTAAACTTTAAATTTAGCCCTATATATTTATTTCTATTATTATTATATATACATAAAACTTTATATATTGCTATTTGTTTTATTTTTAATCTTATTATATAGTCATATTATTATATTATTATTATTTATTATTTTTCATAAATCATTTCACACTCTTATTTGTATATTATATTTGTATTATATGTTATTAATTATTTTAATATACATATATACTTTCTTATCATATATTATCTATTATATTATTTATGACTATGTTATTCATTATATTATTATAGTTTTAAAATTTGTAAATTAAATTATTATTTTTAACTCATATTATACACATATCTAATTGTTAATTATTTATCTGTTATGCATTATTACATTTTAAACTGATATTTTTATATTATGAATTCTTTTACATACTTTTAAACCAATATATTATATATATAATTATTATTCTTTTATAAATATTTTTGTTGTTATATATTACATATTGTATATTAAATACTATTCTAAAAATTATTATTAAATATCATATTTTTTAATTATATGTATACTTTGTTAACAATTATTCACTTTATATTATATTTTTATATATATTAATTCTTTTATGTATTTTTATATTGTATGAATCATGTGAGTTAAATGCTATTTTATATTATTTGATGTTATATTTTGTGAACATGTACATCGATATTATATTTCTTTTAAATTGTGTATCATGCATCATTTCTTAATTATTGCTATGTATGTTTGTATGTTTTGCTTATCCATCTTCAATATAAGTTGTATGTATCTTTGTATATACGATGTAATTCTAAACACATATGCATCTAGGATATGATTTTTTTTGTATTATTGCTATTGTATCGTTAAAATGCATGTTTATTCGCTTATTATTGCAATATTCTATTCTATAGTGATAATGTGATTCCTTATGCATTTTTTTTTAAAAAAACGAGACTCCAAATTTTTCAAAAAATATAAAGGCAATGCTTGGTGTTTGGAAATTTCGAGAAAGTAGTGCTCTAACTTATTGGGTTGCCACTTTTCTCGTTGAGTTCGAATAATCAAGTACCCTTCTAAGTTTTTTAAAGGTTTTCTAAATGCAAGCCACTATCTTGGAATTTCAAAGCAATATGTCCTAACTTATTAGATATAGCGTTTTGTTGTTTCGATATAGGAATTTCCAAAAAAGGTTAACTTAGTGTCAATACTTTGATACGAATGAACCCCAATTTTTAAAATTAAAATATTTTAAAAAGGACTACATCTTAAAATTTTCAAATTTCCGACATTAAAGACACTTGATAATCAATTAGGTACTAATTTTTGGGCGTTACTAGGGTGCTAACCCTTCCTCGTACGTAACCGACTCCCGAATCCGTCTTCTCGACTTTCGTAGATCAAAACTAATGATTTCAAAACAAAATGTTTTGAAGGTGATCCAATCGCACCTAAAAAGATTGGTGGCGACTCCTGTTTTTGTTTTTTTAAAGTTGATTCCTATTTTCCAAAACTCGATTTAAAAACAGGTCTCGACAGCCCTAGTAAGTTCATTAGGTTTATTTTGATATATATTTTACAATATGACTTGGATAAGAATTTAGTTGATTGTTAAATTAAATATTTCGATGTTGAATTAGTATGAATGGAACTAATAAATTGTTGGACATTGGTTTAACGATAATATCTCCTGAGCTGATGAACGTAGGATAGAGTACGATTGGCATGCTAATAGGTTATAGTGCTCACGGTATGGGGATTGATTTAAGATGAGACGGTGATTCCTGACATGTGATATTACACTTAATATACCAAAGTCCAATATTTGTTATGGGCTATCGTGATATATTACAGTGATTCTGGTGTGTTACCGGGGACAGATATAAAGCCTTTGAACTTGACACTTAGTGCCTAGGCATGTTTTCAGAGGGATGTTAGCCTACGGGCTAGGTACTTGGTGCCGAAGCGTGTTATCGATTGGATTGGCTCATTTGAGCGTTTGGGGTTTTTTTGGATGGATAATTGTGTACTCATATTTCTATATCGTTCATGGGGCAATGTTCCTTGTGTTAAATGTCTTGCTATTAATTTGTTGAAAAATTATTCATGAATCTCCTAATAGCATTGTGTTTTGATAGTGAATGATCTCGTACTTGTTTATATATAAACTCAACCGTTATGGATTGTGGTTGATAGGAAACTCTGACTTTTAATCATGTTATTAAAATTGTTATGTTTAATTTGATAAGCTTTATCATTTTAACCGTTGAACTTACTAAGTTCTAGTGAAGCTTACTCGTGTTCTTTTTTATTCCTTCTAGATAATATTTTGTGGAGTCAGGCAATTAGATCAACTTGAAGATCACACTATCCAGATACATTTTGGTAGACTTTGATAGGTTTATTTTGGGTTATATGGCATGTAATAGGTGTTTTTGTATATGTTTAGATACTTATTACAAATATTATGTTTTAAGCTTGGAATAAGCTTACTTGTGTATGTGCCTTTAATCTTAGTATGAATATGTTCATATAAAGTTTGTATCAACCTTAACCTGTATCCAACGTCGGAATAGGGTTTCAGAGCATTACCAGAGCTTTCAGAACATTTTACAAATAATTCTTATAAATTTACTATTCTTTTACAGAGATCATTCATAACGTCCCATGATTGGACCCTCAAGGCCCAATATGAGCATTAGAATCAAGTCGGGACTTAATCGGAAACTTAAAGAATTTTTTGTGACTTTTTAAAATTTTTCCAAAGTGCAGGGCTCACACACCCGTGTGGTCCAAAGGACACGCTTGTGTGACCTTGGAACACGCCTGTGCTAGAGGTCGTGTTCGACCCTGTGTAACTCTCTGGCTTGCATACACGTTCATGCCACACGCCCGTGTGCTAGGTCGTGTGGTTAATTAATTCAATTCAAAATTAAGTACAGGTTTCACACGGCCAAGACACACGCCCGTGTTCTAGGCCGTGTGGTACAAATGGATGAGACATATGCCCGTGTTCTAGGCCGTGTGGCACACACAGTTGAGACACACACCCGTGTCTCTGCCCATTTGCTCAATTCTGAGCATTTTGTTTTCTCAAAATTAAGGTGCAGGGGACACACAGCCTAACCACATGCCCATGTTACCAAGCCGTGTGTCACACACGGTCTAGACACACGCCCCCGTATGGACAAAATGAAGCCATTACTAGCTTCATTTCTCACCCAAAATTTCACCCAATACCTGCACTTGAAACACACATCCAATACCAACCAATCCAAGCATTCAACTTAAGCAAATTTCATCATTCACAAGGCATATCACTACAAGCATACATGATCACAACCTTACTTTAGTTTAACTTAGGCATTCACAACATTGATCACATATTCTTAGCATAACACATGTGTATATATATCATAATAATCTACTTAGTCATACAAAAATGAACCATTACTAGCCATTCTAATGGCTAGATTACAAAATAACATTTCAAGCCACTATTGGCCAAGTTGTCATATATATGCCATTATACAAAAATATATTTTTACTAATTATACCCCAAAGGACTAGTTGATAGTGTGACGATGCTCCAGTGATCTTCAACCCTCGTGAGCTTCCGGGCACTATAAAATAGGGAAAAAAATAAATAGATATAAATACACGTGTGGTACGATTTTTAAAATAATAATAATTATATATGTTGCACGACATAGAATCTATTTATATAATATCACACACATATATAACAGTTATCATAACCTTAGCTGTAGAAGCCTCACATATGTATCATATATAAAACATTATATTTAATATACAGAAAAAGTTATCCTTTAATCTCCACGGCTCCAATAGCATGAATTAAAATATATTTTTTTTTTATTTTTTCTCTTTTCTTTATTTTATTATATTCATAACAAAAAAATAAACGATAATGCTCATATTATTAATAATAAGTAATAAATTAAGAATAAAATATAATCAGACTTCAAAGGAACAATTAAAACCATAAAACTCAGATGAAATATTGTGATTATACCCACCACCACCACTATCACCACTACTAGTTGTTGTCATGGTCACGAAAGCTATTGCCATTCCTTTTTAGCGTATGAGTTTAGATCCCTAAAAAGAAATCTGAAGTCAAACACATTCCATGTAATGACCCAAAATTATAGGTATCAGAAATCGAGTTTCTGGCTTACTATTTCAGAAAATAAGGGTTCGTAAATATTTATTAGAAATATTTACGAATGTTAGTTGAGTGATTAATTAGATTTTGGTTAGGTGAATTAGTTTTAATTAAGGTTAATTTAGTGAAAGGACTAGATTGAATATAGTGCAAAAGTTTAATTATATTCTAAAGAAAATTGAAGGGACTAAATTAGCAAATAACCCATAAAAAGGAATAGTGTCAAATGTATGGGAAATATTGTTCCATGTGTATGTATAATATACATATATTATATACTGAAATTAATATAATAATTTAATAATATAATAAAACATAAAAGAAATAAAAGAAATAAACAAAGAATAAGAGCAAAGAAAGAAACAAAAAAGCAAGAAAGAAGGAAAGAAAAAGAAAAGGGAAATTTAGGGTTTTAAAGCTTTAAGCTTGATTTGGTAAGTCAATTAAGCCCCTTTCTTTGTAATTTTGATGTTTTTGGAGTCCTAAGGACAAATATTACTTGATGTAAGTGGAAATTTTAAAAGTTAATAGATTTTTAGACATGGGTTATGTTGAACAAATTGTTGAATTAGGGATTTAATTGAATAAATTTCAAGTTAGAATTGATTAAGGGATTTAATTGTAAAAGAAGCTAAAAGTTTTATGTTTGAGGGACTAAATTGAAAGAAACTTGAGATTAGGGTTTTACCATGAATATTTAATAGTTAAGGTGAGTATGGTAGAAAATTGAATAAAGATAAAGTATAAATTGAGTGATAAAAACAAATGTGTCAATTAGGATTAAATTGAAAATTAGGTATGAATCAAATAGAAATTCAATTATTCATTGTGAAATTGTTATTTTATTAATAGTATAAATTGTTTAATTTCCGTAGCGAACGTAGTACCAAAGACATTGACAAAAAAAGGAAAAGAGAAGGTGTACGAGGAGTAATCTGAAAAAAATTACAGTTTGTATTTCTATAAACCGAACTTAGTAATTGATTGTAGCTTTTATTATTATTGTAAATGATAAGTAAAATAAAGGTAAGTATTGATATTCTTATTTTGGAAGTGTTGAATTGAATTGTAATTTGAATGTTATCTGAAATTTAAAATAAATTGTGTATCCTATTAACAATGTTGGGCTAGGTTGGATATAATTGGCATGTCATAGGATTAGAAGTGTACAGGGATACTTCGACCTTGGGTCGATGAGGTACTAATAGTGTCATACTGTTACTTCGACTTTGTGTCGATGAGGCACTTCGTGTGTCGTACTGTTTCTATTACTTCGGTTTAATCTGATGAGGTACTATGTACCATACTGCTACTGTTTACTTCGGCAAAGTCGATGAGGCACATTATGCTGTACTGGTGTGTTGGTTGGATCCGTGTATCCGCCAAAGTCCGAATTATGTTAATAAGGGTAAATTTACTGTACTAGACAACTGAATGACTGTGCTATTGTACTGAAAATCTATTGTTATTGATTGATACATAATTGAACTGAATGTTCCATGAAGAAAGAACTTTGAATATAAGTAGTGCTATGAGATTTGAAATTAATAGCTTAAATGCATTTTGTGTTAATAATGATTTAAGTGTTGGTTTATAGAAATACCACTGAGTGCATGCTCAACGTACGGTTTGTTTCCGTACGCAGGTTAGGTATGAAAGCGACTAACAACTCAGCATCCAAGACAAGCCCGAACTCAAATACTTGGTGATGTATCTTATTTTGAGAAATGGCATGCACCTAGGTTGTCTTTTGAAGTTATTTTGTGTAAGAATGATAATAGTTAGCCCATAAATGAAAAGTTATGTTTATAATATAGTCTTCTATATAGTTTAATTTGAATTGAT
The DNA here is from genome assembly GCA_025698465.1 of Gossypium longicalyx. Classification (NCBI taxonomy): domain Eukaryota; kingdom Viridiplantae; phylum Streptophyta; class Magnoliopsida; order Malvales; family Malvaceae; genus Gossypium; species Gossypium longicalyx. Next base: position 92,285,988 of record CM047000.1, on the reverse strand, counting down.
TCAATTGGTACCAAAGTACATTGTCTGGAAGTTTTATGTTAAACACTTACTAATACACTCGAGTTGGATCGTAACATTGATGATTTTAATGTGAAATGGATGTATTTAATCATGTTTTGGATTGGTTGAAAAATTAGATTTTAAATTTCTTGTTATTGAAGTTTGCAGAGTTAGTAAACTTGAACTATAAGATTCATTTTGAGTCCACACGGCCTGGCATATGGGCGTGTGTCTCAGCCGTGTGAAGTACACGATCACAGTACACAGGCAAGTGCATGGCCGTGTGAAAACTACACTAGGTTCGAATTGAAAATAATTTCATACAGGCTGAGTACACGAGCGTGTGACTTGGCCGTGTAAAACTAATTTGTTCATGAGCAATAAGTCAGAGGAGTACAGGGTAATAGACACGGGCATGTCCAAGCCGTGTGAGTCACACGGGGTAACAACACGGGCGTGTCTCTGAACCACACCGGCGTGTGGTACTGTTCATTAAGAGAAACTTTGGAAATTTTATTAAAAATTTTATAAGCTTCTGATTGGGTCCTGATTTATTCTTAACATCTTCATTGGGACCCGAATGTCCATTAAAGAATCAATAAGATAAAATACTGAACTTCATAATGATTAATTTTATATGATTCATGTTATAAACTGTAGTGATCGGTAATACTCCGTGATCCTATTCCGATGTCTGTAAAGGGTTAGAGGTGTTACATTTAATGGTATCAGAGCTATCCAGGTTTAGTCGATTTTAGGATTAAATTGAGTACAGAAATGAGTCTAAAGTTACATGCTATTACTGAGTTAAATTTGAGTCAGGATTGGATGCTAATATATATATACTAAATTATTGTTATTTCTATTTTATAATTAAAGATGTTTGGTGAAAATACTGAAGAAACTGATCAAGAAATATATAGTGAAGATGATGAACTATATGATATGAATGAATCAGAATCTGCAACACTCAGTGTAAACCCGGTAGGTAATCAATCGCCAAATGTTGAAAGGAGTGATACTAGAGAAAGACATAATACAGTAATACTTAGAGTGATAGTTGATGCTCTTCAAAGAGCAGTAGCAACTATACCTACTACAACTCCTACCCCTCCAACTCGACGAGCTCCTATTAAAGAGTTGCGAAAGTATGGTGCTACCGAATTTTTGGGATCGAAGGGAGTTGATCCGTCTATAGCTAAAAACTGGATAGAGACTACAAAGAGAATTCTCAAGCAACTTGAATGTACCCCACAAGAAAGTTTATTGTGTGTCGTTTCTTTGTTACAATGAGAAGCGTATGTATGGTGGGAATCAGTAACTCAATATGTACCGGAGGAACATATAGGTTGGGAATTCTTTCTAAGAGAGTTTCAAAAGAAATATTTGGGAGAATTATATCTGGAAGACAGAAAACAAGAGTTCTTAATGCTGAAACAAGGTGAGATGTCTGTAGCGGATTATGAATGAGAATTTTTTAGATTGAGTAGATATGTAATTGAATTTGTACCGACTGAAGCTGACAGATGCAAACGATTTTTACGAGGACTGCGTGATGAATTACGATTACAGTTGGTGTCTCTACGGATTACTGGATTTGCGGATTTAATTGAGAGAGCCAAAATGGTTGAACAAGTGTTGGGGTTAGACAAAAAGCTTGAAATTTCTCGTTCACTTGGAAAGCGTCCTAGAACTACAAGCTCTAATCCACAACCTAAGAAATCAAAAGAATTTCGAAGTAGTGGAAGATTTGGTTCTAGATCAGATAAAAGTGACAGAAATCGTGGTAGACAGACGACAGTTTCCAGTAGTAGTGTCAGAGGGCCATATAGAAATATTGAAATTCCAGAATGTCAACACTATGGGAATAAACACCGGGGAGAGTGCTGGAGATTAACGGGAGGATGTTTCCCATGTGGATCCACTAATCATTTTGTAAAAGACTGTCCAAAGATTGATAAAACAACACCAACAGTATCACAGAGATTTGAATCTGCTTCTAGAGGTCGAGGGTTAGGCAGAGGTGGTTCAGTCAGTAGAGAAGGTGCTAAAAGAACAAATGAAGTTGCCGTTCAACAAGCGGAAGTCAGAGCTCCAGCTCGAGCATATGTTGTAAAAACTTAAGAAGAAGGAGATGTACACAATGTGGTGACATGTATATTTCTATTACATTCAGAACTAATTTATGTTTTAATAGATTCGGGGTCATCACATTTTTATATTAATACAAAACTACTTGAGACAGGAAAATTAAAACCTAAACTGTCTAGAGTAACAGTAAAGGTGTCTAGTTCTCTGGGGCAAACAATATAAGTGAATCGAGTATGTCGAAGAAGTCCATTAATGATTCAAGATAGAACTTTTCCTATTGATTTATTGATTATGCCATTTGGCGACTTTGACATTATACTGGGTATAGACTGGTTATCAGAACATGGAGTAATATTGGACTGTTATAAAAAGAAGTTCACTGTTCAGAATGAAAGCAGTGATCAGATTGAAGTAAATGGTATTTGGACCAGTGGAACAGTTCGTATTATTTCGGCAATCAAAGTTAGTAAGTTTCTTTATCATGGTTGTATTGCTTTCTTAGCATATGTTATTAATTCGGATTCGGTGGAAAATAAATGTAGTGACCGGTAATGCTCTGTAATCATATTCCGATGTCGATAAAAGGGTTAGGGGGTGTTACACTCTAGCACAAAATAAGGGTCCAATATTAGAGTGAAAGCTGGACCTACTTCCAGCAACAGAATCAGAATGTTAATCTTAAGGGGTTAAGTTAAAATTAGATGTGCAAAAAATATTTTTGGGAGGGGCTTACTTATATTTTTAGGAGGACTATGATATACATACAAAAGAGAGAAATTGCAATAATCTTAAACATTGGATGGCCTACTTATATTTTTGGGAGGACCATAGTATATTTACAAAGGACTAAATTGAAAAAACTTTTAAACTTTCGAGGGGCCATGGCTTCCCTAAGCCTCTACTTGGCTTCGTCGTTGCCTGCTTTCGCTCTACAACTCGTCATGCCTAACGGAAATGATGGTTAAAGTATCAAGAAGATTTTTATTTTAAGAACTTGATTGTGTATTGCCTCATCCGCTTAAAATAAATAAATTAGTTTTTATATATTAGATTAAAGAGCAAATTGGTCCTTTCTAGTAAAATTTTCATCCATTTTTACTGTTAAAAATTGGTCATTGTACATCAAAATGAGGTACACATGGCACCACACGTAATTATTTGATTATTCTGTCAGCAATATTAGTTTTTAACAATAGAGATGGATGGAAATTTTACTAGAAAAGACCAATTTGCTCTTTAATCTAATGTACAAGGACTAATTTATTTATTTTTTTAGTAAAGGGGCAAAATGTAATTTAACTATAATATTGGGACCTTTATAATACTTTTACTTACATTAATCATGATTCACCCAAAATCTAATTCAACCATCATAAAAATTCTGGCAAGAAAGTCAAGAAAATATATTGACCCAGTTTCAAAATTAGAGATGTTTAAAGGTCAGGATAAGTTGGGTATGAGTAGAATTTATACAATCTATGAATATGTTTTATGCTTTTTCAAACTCAACGTGATCTAAAATTTGGGATTTTAAATTATACTCAAGTCTACTTATATTTGCAAATGTATAATCCAAATATGTTTTATATTTTTTTGAATTTTTTTACAAAAACATATGTTATTTTTATTAAAATTTTAAAAATAGCCAATTTAACATATTTTCTAATATTTACATTATTATAAAATTATCTATATCTATATCTTTCTATACTTGTATCAAGTTTTTTATTGAGTTAGTGTCACCGGTCAACTGAGTACAGGGGTGAAACCAGAAAATTTTTTAGCGGGCTGAAATTAAATTATAATTCTTATGATAGAAAAATGCAATTCCACCATTTTAATAGACTATATCTTTATAATTTTTAAAGTATTAAATCAAATTTTTATATTTTTAGGGGGTCAAAATACAATTTTACCTTTATTAATTTAAGATTTTAAAAATTTTAAAGGGGTCATATGAAAAAAATTTCATTTTAGGGGGGTCGGGGCCTTTGCCAGCCCCCCTAATTTCACCATTGATTGAGTATCAATTCAGTTATAAAATTATTAAATTAGGCTCTCATATATGAATTAAGTTATATTTTTTTTATGAGGACGTTTGTATCTTTTTATATATAATATATCAATAAAAAATTGACTCAGAATAAGTTTTAAACTCAAAACACTATGTATAATAATAAACATTTGCCTTTACTAGTGTAACCAAAGCATAAATTAAATTTTTTATATAATTTTTAATAAATATATTTGTTATATAAATTTTTACCCTTATCACGGGTGTGTCATAAATCTATCATATTATTATAAATTTAATTTTAAAGTGAAATAAATTATATAATATATATAATATAAATTAGAAGATAAGTTGGATGAGGTCGGACTTAAATCTTGAACATTAAAACTTAAACGAGTCTATTAGGATAATTATCATCATCGACCCAAAGCCCAAATGGATTTGAGCTAGATTGTAATGAGCTTTCATGTCGAGCTCACTTTCTTGCGAGGTTACATTTGCAGGCCAAGCTCGCAGGTTGAACTCGCTTTTCTGTGATGTTACACGTGCATAAGACCTTATAAACATGTGTTAGAGTCTAGAATAGGATACTTGTCTACATGCGTGAAGCCTACATAACATTTCAAGTCAATAAACAATATTCATATCATATAAATATACAGATACCACTACCTCAGGAAGATATATAAAAAATACTCCAGAATATCTAATATTTTTATCTAAATCTATTATTGAACTCTTCAAAACATGGAGCTAAATTTAAGGCTGGAAGATTCAAAAGTGATGACTTTCTATTTAAAAAAATTCAAGTTAAAAAAAAGAATCAAAAGCTCTCCTCCATTCCTTCATAATTCATGGTTTAATAATTCAAACACTCAATCAATACGTATGGACTTCTTATTGGACTTAAACCTAATAATTTATTTAATTCTTACATATTTTTCGTGTCTTTGCCTTCAACTTGTGTTTTAAGATAAGGACATGATAAGATTATATGTTTATAACTTGAAAAATAATCAAACCCTAGATATGTTGAATCATTTTACGTGTACATATGAAACAATAACTAATTAAGAAATTTGAACTATTTCATTAACCGCAAAATATGATATACAACAGTCAATAAAAATAAATAAATTAACTTCTCCAATTGATATTCTCTAAATATGACCAAAGTTTAATTAAATGAAAACTAAATTAGGTTTTGACCCAAAATTTTTTATTAATTAAGAATATAACCCACTTTCAAAATCATGTACTTAAATGGACTAGTTTTGAACAGTAAACTTCAGTGCCGTCGTCGTTATTGGAGGCACCACTCTTCATAATGAGCCAACCATTGGCTGGTTTTAAAAAAATTTTAATTTTTTTAGATGTCGTTGTTGCCATTGATGGCATCAGACTGAAGTGTGATTATATGAAACGTTTAGAGACCTGATGAAACAATTACCCTTTTAGATTGGATGAAAAAAAGGGGTGTTAAACTTTTGATCTATTTACATGTTAGGTCAGTTCCCTTTTGAAATTAAATTTAAATAGCCCTTAAAAAAATATAAGAATAACAAAAATAAATCCTTTTCATTTTTTTTAAAAAATAATAAACTTAAAAAGCTATATAAAATTACTATTTAAATTACCCAAATATATCCCTCAATAATTTTCCTCAAGTAAAAAATTCTTATTTAAAACTTGAGAAAAATTGTTTAGGGATATATCTGGGTAATTTAAATAATAATTTTATATATTTTTTAATTTTATTGTTTTTAAAAAAATGAAAAAGATTTATTTTTGTTATTCTTATATTTTTTAAGAGCTATTTAAATTTAATTTCAAAAGGTGACTGACCTAACATGCAAATAGACCAAAAGTTTAAAAAGATTGGGTTTCGCTAGTGGTCAAGGCGTCACCCTTTTTTTTCATCCAATCTAAAAAGGTAATTGCTTCATCAGGTCCCTGAACGTTTTATATAATCACACTTCAGTCTGGTGTCGCCAATAGCAACTACGACACCCAAATTTACTGTTCAAAACAAGCCATTTACATATATAATTTTGAACGTGAATTATTTTCATAATTAATAAAAACTTTTGAGTCAATTTTAAAAAACCCCGCAAAATTCTCTCTTTGTAAGAAAGATTAAGTAAATAATTTATATTATAATACTATTTGTAAAAATTAAGTAATGGATATAATTATCATATTTGAAAATTTATTAATATAATTAAATATAATAATTTAAATATTCATGTATTAAAAAAAGTAAAGAGATAATCTTTTTAATATTAAGTGATAATTATCTACTTATTCTATTCAACATTTTTTTTAAAAAAATTCTAAATGAAGTGAAAAATTATTATGCTTATCAAATACATTTAAAAAATTAAATATTAAAAATATCTTTTTCAATAAATCTAAAAGATAATCTGCACATTTACATAGCGAAACTCGAACCTATGACGTTAAAATCTTAAGATCTCAAAAGTATATACCATTAGTACATAAATATTAGTCATATATATATTATTTGATAATATATGATAAAAACATGTGAAATTTTTTCTCCTAATTAGGTTCCATTTTGCCATTTTCCTCTCTTTCAATCAAATACAACATATAAGGCCATAAAAAGGTCAAGAATATGCAAGTTCACAAGTTGTGGGTATCATATTTTGAACCTTAGCCATCAATTGAAAATAACAATAAATCACCACCTTTTTTTCTTCAAAAATAATAAAATCTAAGGTATTCTCAAATTTTATCTAAACAAACTGAATAAATAAATAATTTTGCTCGTAAATTTTTTTTAAAAAAAGTCATCCAAATATATTAAATAATCATTTATATTTAAATTAAAATTTGAATAAATTAAATAAAAATTGTGAGTTTAAAATATTTGTCAGTGGTGAAAAGGAATATATACTGGTGTTATAATTAAAGTTGATAATGACGGTAGGACGATCGCAAAACAATAAGAAAATAAAAAAATAACACACGGATTTTATGTGTAAACCTTTTCGCGAAAAAATCATGGGTAGAGGAAAAGAAATTCACTAATGTCGAAAAATGAATGATACAACAGAAGTTTCGACTACATCTATTTAAGGGTTTAAAAACCTTGCTCTAATCAAACTCAAATAATAGAATTATAATTTTATACGGATTCAAGACTCTCGTCCCCATCTATCTCCTTATTTTTTTTATTGTATTTATTTCTTCAACAAATAACGAGATTCGTGTAACATAATCTCTAATAATTAGTGTGAATAATTTCATAATCACATTTGAATATTATTCATATATATATATATATATATATATATATATATATTAGCAAGTCAAGTTGTTGATTAGATAGCCGTCACTGAGCCTATCTGATATTTAATTTATACTTTTAATTGTATCAAATAAATCTAGTAATATTAATTTAATCCGTTTGTAATTTTCAAATTGGTACATTTTATTTATCATATGATTTTGGATATGTATGAACTTTTTCTTGTAGACAATAAATTTTATTTATTTATTTTATAGAATGCAAGGAAAAACAACACATTGATTTGTAAATTTTAGATTTAAATAAAATATTATTTAATTAATTGATAAATATATTAAGTCTAGTGGATGGATAAAAGAAATGGCTGCATAAAATAGGTTTTTTCTGAAGAAGACAAGAATATTCGAATAAATTCTGATAATGTATTAAAAGTTTAATTATTATAATAAGTAAATTAAAAAAAAGGTTAATTTGATGAGACATATTATAAATAATTAATTAATTAAAATTAGAAAGAAAGAAAAAAGATTCTGAGAATCAAGCCAAAATCAGGGCCACTCATTTTCGTAATGATTTGGAAAATAGTCCAAAAATAAGATGATATAATCAGACGGTTCAAGATATGGCCAAAAAGGATCAGACAGTTGAAGAATATCTCAAGTACATATCCATCAAAGCATTCCTGTAGAGTTAGAAATGATGAGCTGTAGAAAGATCCCGTATCATCGTACACGTGTCTATACCTATATCACATGATTAACAAATGCAAGACGATCAAGTGCCAATTATTCCCTTCCCTGCATATTCCCTGTTTCCTCGGGAGAATGCAATGATTTTACTTGTCCTTCACTATTTTTAAATAATTTTAATTAATTATACAATAATAATTAAAAAAATTGTGATATAAAAAACAAGATAAACCATGCCCAAGGTCAATAATTTATCAGTAAATAGGTTTACGTTTTTATTATTTAATTTCAAAAAATTACAAAATAACTATTAAAATATTCAAAAAATTTTACTTATGTTATTAGGTTATTAAGTATTTTTTTTTTAAGTTTAGTTAGTGAGCTCCAAGTAATGATTTAACAATCAATATAGTGAATCAATACCTATAGAAGAGTATAAGAATATTACTTAGATCTAAGTCGATCAAATGGTCAAGTCATTGAGTTATTTGGATTTTGATTTGAAAATTCATAACTTTCAAAATTATTTCATAAAAAGAATTTAAATTATAAAAGAAAAAGGGAATGAGAGCTTTTGATTGGTACAACTGTTGCAAACAAATCTAATAATTTAAAGAAAAACTTTCGAATAGTTCAGTAATAATCTTGTTAATTTTTTGAAGTTGAATGAGCAAAATGTAAAATTACTAATAGTGACTTGGGTGTAGTTTACCTTAAAAAAAAAACAATACAAATATAATATAAATATTATTATATGGTTAAATTATGCTATTAGTCCTTGGTACTTTGTGAGCATTGTTAATTTAGTCAATGTTCTTTAATTTGGTCATTTTTAATCTTTTTAACTTCTCAAATTCTAAAATTTCAATTCTCACCAAACAGTAATTGTTAAATTTATTAAGTTATACTATTTTTAAAATTTAATGCAACGAATATATAATCATATATATTATTATTTCCATATATTACTTACTAAAATTGATAAATTAAGCATATAACTTTCACAAACTAAATTAACTTACTAAATTCACGTGAGGATGATGCATGAGAGATATTTGTAGTGTTAGTGTTGAGCCATTTGAGCTTTAAAGTTAACAACCGATTAATGGGAGGAGTTGAATTTATTAAGTCTTTTTTTTTCTTAAAAATAAAATTAAAAAAAATCTTATAGATAAAATAGTTACGCTTAAGAGGAAGACCAAAAAAGAAAAAGAAATTCCAGAATGATGTAAGATGTAGTACTGTTGATATCAATGGTCCCTTATCATCATCCCATAGCATAGCAATTATCATATTTTCAAGTCCCATTAATGTCGAGTGTTTCACGTCAATACTTTTGCTAACAAGTAGACCAAAAGGATGGTTCCTAGCTAAGAAATATCCTAATTAATCACAATGAGGTCTAATTAAATGATAAAGACACATGAAATGTATTAATAAGAAAACCAACACGAATTCCTTTTTTAAAATAGCAGAGTCTTATTGGACAAAAGGACAGACGACTCACCAAACACAGTGGCACATACATTGGAAAAGTAACACAACACCAAATGACACAGACACCAAAGCAAACCTATGTAGAAACAGATAATAATATGACCCTACCAAACAGGGTCTTAACCAAATTCACATTTTTGATCTCTCCCTCTCTTTAAGCGACACTGTTTTTTAGTGCATCAGCAAGTAGGAGACCAATAAGGAGCTGACACGAAAGCACTCCTTTTATTTTATTTTATTTTATTATCCTACTCCCGGCTGCACCTGATCAGAGAGATATATGATGAGTGAAATGACTAAATTGCCAGGACAAGACCCGGCACGGATTTTCCAACCCTATTGGAAAAGCTGCTCTCCCAGACGGAAGGGCAATGCACCGAGGTAATCTCACCCGTCGATGATGATGATGGATTGTAGTCGGACGGTGGAGATTGGGTAGAGTTTCCAAGGCGAGTAACGGTGAGAGAAGTGTTCAAGTATTCCCTCACTTGGGTAATTATCCCATCGGTTACGGTCCAAGCGTGAACCCAAGAGATTGAACGGCCGCGATCGCAGCCTTCGACGATGACGGTGGGCCCAAAGGTGGTAACCGAAAGGGGATCAACCTCGAAACGGAAAGAATCGTCGGATGAAGCACCGGTGAGCAGGCGCATCAAAAACTGGTGAGTCGGGGGACCGTGGAACCACCATTCAAGGTCAGGGGCAAGGATTTTGTGAACAGTTTCGACGTCTCGAGTGTTTAAGGCCTCATAGAGGGCAAGAACCACCTCTTGGTTCTTGTTAGTTTCCTCCACAAGTGGTTCCTGTGTGTTAGCCAGTTCTTGAAAGAGGGAACGAAGCAAGAATATAGATCGATCGGGTCTGAGGAGAGATGAAAAGATTGAAGAATGTTTGAGAAAAAACCAGAAACAACTGGTGAGGATCTGTTATGAGGATGTATGGAGGGTTTATATAGAAAAAAAGAAAAAAGAAAAAAGAACTCCCCAACTTGGCTCTGATTCTCTACACTCGTTTCTTGTCTTATAATCTACTCCAAAGCTAGGATTATGTGGAAGTATTGGTACACGTGGCAGGGCCAGAGTGGTGATACGGTTGAGTGGGGCCCAACGATCAATTCAAGTTTTCTTCCTATGCGGCTAGGTGGGGATAAAGCCCAGCTGGTCAGGCGAGGGGGCAGGAAACGTGGTCAAGCCAACTTTTGTTGACCCCTCTTAAATTGCCTAATTAAGTTCATTTTACGGTTTTTATTGGAGGGTCAAATTAATCCATTGAGTTTAATAAGTGTAAATGGTAACAGACTGTTTAAAAAAAAGGGTAAATTCTCTATTTAGTTACTCAACTTTTTAGATAGTTTTTATTTTGAAAATTCTTTCAATTTTATCACTCAACTTTTAAGGAGCTTTCATTTTAGTCACTTAACTTTTGGATCGCTTTCATTTTGGTCACAAGAAAAATATATCTTTTTAAGTATTGATCGGGTAAAATAATTAAGGATTAAGGTGAAAATATTAGAATCTAAAATAATGCATTAAAAATTTATCAAATTTTACTTATTTACCCTATTGCTGAAAGTTCTAAATTTCTTTTTTTTTTCTCTTTAATATTGAAATTTTAAATTTCAAAACATCAAAATCAATTAAATAAATTATTGAAAAATTTTATCCCTTGGTAGTGTTAGTTAATTTGTTACTAAAATATTAAAATTAATTAATTTAATTAATGTAATCTCCTTATAAAATTCTAAATTTTATTTTTACATTTACAAATTAAAATCAACTCACATAACTCATCTTTAATAATTGTCTATAAAACACGACTTTTTTATTATTATATGATCTTAAATCTTCTATGCTAAGCTAAAAGCAATGAATATCCTTGCAATTAATTTAATTAATTAATTTTATCTTCCATGCCAAACAAAACTCATAAATTTTTATCATTTCTTTACCCAAACGAAGAACAAACAAGATTTTTTTCCTTTGCTTTTAGTTTAGCATGGTAGATTCAAAATTATATAATCAAAGAAATTTAAGTTTTGTAAGCAATTATTAAATATGAATTATTTGAGTTAATTTTGTTAATGATAATTTGAAAATATAAAATAAAATTTTAGACGAGGATTAAATTAATTAATTTCAATATTATAGTAACAAATCAATTGAAATTATTAAGGAAGAAAAAATTTCAATAACTTGTTTAATTTATTTTGATGTTTTGAATTTTAAAATTTTAATATTTAAAAAAAATTAGAATTCTCAACAATGAGATAAACAAGTACAATTTGACAACTTTTCTATATTATTCTAGTTTTTACCGTTTTTTCACTTTAATCCTTGATTTTTTTACCCCAATCAATACTTTAAAAAAGATATTTTTGGGGTTACGAAATGAAAGTGTAAACATGTTTTGGTGTGTACAACTGACCTTCATTAAATATATAATGCTTGGGTGATTAAAATGAAAGCGTCCTTATAACACCTTTCACCCAGTTCGGTCGCTGGACCTGAGCTATTATCTTAATTAAGTCCTTTTATTAGCATAATCATATGTTTGGACATTAAATTTTAGCTTGAATATGTTGATAAAATCTAAAACACGAAAATCAAATTCTAAACTCTTTTGCCTAGAGAAATTGAATTTGGCACGTTAAGAAAAAAAAATAACTCTTCTAAATTTTAGTTATTATCTTCTTCTTAAATACAAAATTCTCTATACATGCAAGTACATGCTTGTTCAAAATTTGATTCCACTTCATACCTAAGTTGGAATTTTATGTCCAAGCTGATGACTAGTCTAGTATAAGTAGTTGACCGACATTATACTTATACTTTGAGGATTCAATTATAATGTTTTAAAGTCTAAAATTGATTTAAAATTTAGATAATACGTTAAGAATGTCTAATACAATTAATCTTTTATATTTATAATATTATATAAAATAAAATAAAAAGTATTCTATACACTTCGTATAATTTATACTCCACGAGCAAAATTTAATGGTGTATCGATTCTAATTCTAAAATAATTCAGATGGCTTTACTAATTTGGCTGTATATTAGTTAAAGGCAATGTAATTTCATGTTCTGGGCTAATACTATGTGATTTAAATTGATATAAAAAACTGCACATACACGCAATGCTTTTTTTTTTTCTTTTTTGTGTAAAGAAAATACGTTAACCACTTATGCTAAATAATTATAACCGGAAATTCAGCTACTTTATCAAACCTAAACTCCTCGAAGAACTCCTCAGGGACTATATCTAGTACATGTAATTCAGTACTTTTGTCTGAAGTCATTTTAATAAGTCTATCAGCAACTTTATTCTTATCTCTTGAAATATGCTTGAAACACCATTGGTCGACAACTTGTAAGCTTAAATGAATTCTTCTTAACAAGGTTGATGGCGAGCTTTCCAAGTGATTAGCCTGTAGTGCTTTAACAACCTTCAAGCTATCCGACATACAATGCTTTAATTCTTATAAAAATGGAGAGAGAAAAAGAAATAAAAGTATAAAAAATTTAAGAAAAGGGTAATTTACTAAAAAACGCCCATTTCTAAAATTATTTACGGAAATGGGCCAATTTTTTTTATTATTTGCCGCAAAGGTCTGAATTCCCCGAAAGCGCATCCACGTCAGCGCGAAGTCAGGGGATGTGTCAGCAAAACGCGTCTCTGGGGGAGCATTTTGTCTACGTAAGCACAAAGCGCTTCCTTGAGGGCGCGCTTTGTGCTAACGTGGACAAAACACTCCCCTAGGGATGCATTTTGTCCTTTTTTTAGGGTTAGGATTTCTGTGCTTGATTTAGAGTTTTAGGGTTTAAAGTTAAGGTTTTAAGAGTTTAGGGTTTTAAGGTTAATTAAATTAGAGTTTAGGGTTAATTAATTAAATTAACTATTAATTTTAAAAAATCAATTAAATTAAGGTTTAGGGTTAATTAATTAAATTAACTATTAATTTGAAAAATCAATTAAATTACAGTTTAGGGTTTTTAGGGTTAATTAATTAAATTAGGATGCACTGTCAGCAAAATTACTGAAAAAAGCTTCCACGTGGACGCTCTTTTGCTACAGTAGTATCTAAAAAAATAATTTTGAGATGACGTTTCTGAATAAATAGTGTCTAAAACACTTCAAGCAGGATGCACTGTCAGCAAAATTACTGAAAAAACCTACGTGGACGCTTTTTTGCTACAGTAATATCTGAAAAAATAATTTTAAGAAAACGTTTCTGAACAAATAGTGTCTAAAACGCTTCAAGCATGATGCACTGTCAGCAAAATTACTGAAAAAAAACTTCCACGTGGACGCTCTTTTACTACAGTAGTATCTGAAAAATAATTTCAAGAAGACGTTTCTGAACAAATAGTGTCCAAAATGCTTCAAGCAAGATGCACTATCAGCAAAATTACTGAAAAAACCTCCCACGTGGACGCTCTTTTACTACAGTAGTATCTGAAAAATAATTTTAAGAAGATGTTTCTGAATAAATAGTGTCCAAAATGCTTCAAGTAGGAAGCACTGTCAGCAAAATTACTGAAAAAAGCTCTCACATGGAAGTTTTTTTTGCTACAATAGTTTCTATTTGGCCTTAGACTATAAATAAGTCAAATTTCATTCTCAGATTGTATAAGTTAGAGGAAGAGAAATTGAGGCTAAAGTATAATAGAAACTAAAGATGAGTGAACGTATTGGTGCTGTTATTTACTATGATGGTGAGGTCCGTGACACGGAGAACGGCGTTGTTTTTTTTATTGGAAAGCATAGCGCTACTGGTTTTTAACCAGAACATAGATTTGACAGAACTTCGTAAAAGAATTAGGCGTAAAATCTTCGAAATGACACCAATGAAAGTTTTGTCGATTAAATATCGATTTTGTGCTTCGGTTGATCCCGTGAGATATGACTTATTCAAAATCAAAGGTTCTTGTAGCTTGGGGGCAATGGTACAGACTCATATTGCTAGTGGATCACCCTATCTTGAGTTATATGTACAATTTTCGTCACCAAATGATGCATTTGCAACTTCAACATCTACTGCTCTTCAAGAGGAATACACGACCCATTCCTAATACTCCATTAGTGGATGCCAAAACACGAAAGCGCCCGTGTTTGGTAGTAATATAGAATACACAACCCCTGCACGATACTCCGTTGGTAGATGAGACATGCATCTCGGTGGGTCGATGTTTGATACTAGAAATATGTACTGGGGAATGACATCAACTTCTAGTGGTTAGCAATCCACATTTGATTGGGGATGTTATGAAACGTCCACAATAAGGGGTGATGTACTCCCTACGACATCTACAGGCGACGGGACCTCGTTCGTTGCAGATGATGGTGGGTCGGATGATAAGTCCGATGTAGATCCACCTCAAGAGCCCGGCCCCGATGGTGCAGAAGTTACATTATTTTTTGAACCGGAGCCTATTCCAACCATACCTGAAGATATTGAAGGGGGTTCAGATGAAGAAGAAGAACATTCGCAATTCAGGTCGTATTCGCTTCCAGCCCACATGCATAATATCGATCTATCTCAAGATAATGTGTTGGAGTTTTTAGATCTACCACACAGAAGGCGTGACCGTACAAGTTTGTCATTGGATTCAGTTGAATTGGAAGTTGGTAGGGAGTTTTCCAATAAGGATAGTTTTTTTGGTGCATTGAAACAACATAGCATCATGAATGAGGTTGACTACAACGTGGTTAAATCCAAATCCAATAAGTTTAAGGCCAAGTGTGCAGTGCAAGACGGTACATGTTAATTAAAAATCATGGCCTTGTTGAGGAAAATGACAGGCTTGTGGGAGATAAAAAAAGTACAAAGGTCCACATACATGTGTTGGCGGTATAGTATCACTAGGTGTTTAGGGTTTTTGAATAATATTGTTATTACATAATGTTGCATTATTTAACGTACTTCATTGACAGATGTTTCACAAGATCATCCCAAGATAGATTCAGATATGTTAGCTAGCTTAATATTACTGACGGTGAAGGCGGATCCCAAGACTTCAGTATCGGTCTTAATTGCCAATATTCGTAGCCAATTGAGGCACACACCCTCTTACCGCAAGATTTGGATAGCTAAGCAGAAGGCATTGGAAAAGATGCATGGTAAGTGGGATGCTTCATATAACCAAGTATGGCAGTGGTGTCAAGTGCTGGAGAGATATGTTCTAGGTTGTATATCATACCTTAAAACAGCACCTGCAAACTACAACGACCGATTGCTCTGTGGATGCCAAGTGTTCAAGCGTCTGTTCTGGAGCTTTAAGCAATACCGGAACGCATTTCTATATTGTAAGCCATTGGTATAAATTGATGATACCTTTATGTATGATAGATATACCTATCGACTATTACTAGCTGTGGCACAAGATGGCAGTGAGAGAATCCTTCCAATTGCGTTTGCAATAACACCGAGGGAGTCAACTGATGACTGAGATTTCTTTCTTTCTAAGTTAAGGAGGCATGTCTGCCCCAAACTTGATATATGTGTTATATCGGATTGGGGCACTGGAATACTAGCTTCAATTGAGGGACAGGGAAGCCAATGACATCGCACACACCATCGATATTGCCTAAAGCACATTGCTTCTAACTACTACAGGTAATATCGATCTACAACTGAACGAAGGTAAGTGACCAACATGGGTATTTAATCTCTATTAATATAATTTTGTTTGTAATATTCAATTTATTCTGAATGGAAGAGTGGTATGTAATTTTCACTATCAACTTATATTGACAGGGTATAAGATAAGTAATGACCATTTTCATGAGATATTAGCAATTTTGCATTCAGTTAACGAAGAAGGTGCAGACTACCTCTGTAACATACCTATCGAACAGTGGACACAAGCATACGACGGCGGCCTACGATATGGTCATATGACCTCAAACCTGGCTGAATACATAAATTCTGTTTTAAAAGTAACGCGTCATTTGCCAATAACATCGGTTGTACGAGAGAAACATTTTCGTTTAGTGACACTATTTTCAAAGTGAGCTGCGAGTTATAAAGGCCAAATGCAGTGAAGCCATGTATGGTGCGCGAAGGTAATGCAAGAAATTAACAAGGCGAAGGGACGGGCCAACACCATGCACACAGTATGTCACGATCGTGGCAATCTATGGTTTTGTGTGACGGAGTTTGACAGACCGAACCAAGGTATTATTGGCGGGCAATATCGTGTACACTTGAGAAATAAGACCTGCAATAGTGGGACGTTTGACGCACTACATTATCCATGCGCTCATGTAATTACAGCTTGTCAAGATCTTTGTCTAGATCCTATGAGCTATGTCAACGAAGTGTATAAAATAGAATACATGTACAACGTATGGAGACACGTATTCCCACCAGTCCCAAATGAACGTAAGTGGCCGTTTGTATCGCCTGCTCCATTTAAGCTATTACCAGATAGAGAATTACGTCACAAATCAAAAGGTCAACCTTGCTCAACTAGAATACGTAACAATATGGATATCCGAGAAACAACGAACCAACAGAAATTGTGCGAATGGTGTAGGAACCCAGGTCATACAACTCGATCATGTCCAAACTGGAATAGCTGATAGTTGTAATAAAATTATGTTGCATTATTTATATTTTATTAAAAATATAAAAATATTAAAAATATTACCTTTTTCAAAAGAACATTTATTTTATTAAAATTATAAAAAGTAAATTACAATTAAAATATTAAAAACAACTTTTATTTTATTAAATGAAACAATATAAAAAACTTTGTACAAATATATTAAAAAAATCAATGTTGGTGCGAGTCAGAATCAGTGCCACATGGAGGTCGTCGTCGGTTACGCCTGGATTCCTCCTTGGTTCAGCTTTCGACGGGGGTTGTGGTTGCTCCGGTGGGGATTGTGCTTCCTCCGGCAGGGGATCTGGTTGTAGGTATTGGGAGGATGACCCACCTTGATAGAATAATGAATGCAGAGGTGTTTGCATCACTCATAGCGGAGGTGTTTAAATCCCTTAAGGCGATAGGGATTCGTAAAAAGAATGGTTCCCTGACGGTACCTCGTGCGATCCCTCATACGACGACAACCTATTAATCGGCGGTTGACTCAGAGTAATCGAGAACGGAGATGAATCGGGCCATACATTCCAACCTGCCATAGGACTAAGAAAAAAATAAGGGTTAGAATACATATAAGGGCTAGGATACGCACCTGGCATAATCTGAAAAGACTGTGATATGGGTGTCGTCGGTTGAAGTGTTGGGCTCGGTAACTATGTGGGCGCTGCCCTTCTTCTTGGATTTAAAAGGCCCCGTCGTTCCCTTTGGACACGAATTTGCCGTTGCCTCTCCTCTTCTAACAGTAAATATGGCTTGCCATAGATCCTAAACCATAGCATGTATTTCGGCACGCACGCTAACTCAAGAACTATGATCGGTTCCCGAGTAGGTATATAATCATACCGATTTTCTCACATTTCGATATATTTTGACCAGTATCTCGGTCAATCCGTACTCAATAGCCGTAAGTCGACTTTGTACTCATCATCAAGCACCTTAGGTTCCACGGGAATCGGTTGTCAGAATCTAAATTGTCGCAATACTCTATCTAACTGGTGCATCTCTACAATAGGATAGTTGACTAATGAGACCTTCACATGTCGAATGTTCAGATTTTGAAAAAATTCATCCAAAATTACTGCCCGAATTGTCGGATCCTCATATGATATCCATTGAAACTATATGAACATGATAAAAATATTAGTTATATACATAATACTAAATACGAAACGACTATTTTATTATATATATTTTATTTAATAATTACTTGTGCTTTCGACCGTTGGTCTAATAGAAGTCGTATATCTTCAAGAGAGGTGGATATTCCAACATAATTCGCTGAATGGTTTTACATAATTAAATAAATTTTTAGTATACAATTATATTATAAATCTACATAATAATTGTAAAATCTAATATAAAATTTACCTCGTTATCAGTGAAAATGTATACGGGTGGTTCACTCGAAGACGTAAAAATAGAAAGCGAAATCGTGCTCATATTGCAGTAGTGATAGGCAATCTCCGATTTTGGCTTTATTCGGTCGCGTCGCCCTATACATCTCTCGGTATAATGTTGCTAACACAGTAGACCCCCAACTAAATTCACCAGCTGCTCTAAAATCAACGAGTTTCAGCAGCCATCTCAGATGTACGCGGTTTCGTGACAAGTTCGACATCAGATAACCTCTAATCATCTCAAAAATGTATACCCGAACATATCGTATTCTTTCTAGTTCAGTCGAATCATTATCCGGCTCCTGGAATGTGTCTCGTAACCAGCCCATCTCGATTCGACCTTTATTAATATTATCCAAATAACACCCAAAAGCTCGTTGCATACGGCTCCCTAATCAGCAGATTGAGCGGACCCGGTGACTGCGTACCCATCTATCTGTAATTCTAATTGCAATTGCACGTCTTCCAGAGTGATAATACACTCTCTGCATGGAAGATGAAAAGTGTGCCTCGGGTCTCCACCTCTCTATCAACGCACTGATTAGTTTCGGGTATAACTTGCACCCCCGGTCTATCGTGGCCACGTGCCAAAAACCCGCATCCCGCAGGTAATTCTCTATCAACGAGGATGGAGAACCAAACATATTACGGATATAGCATTACAACACCCGATCTACAGACTGTTATAAAAAATTATAAAATAAAAATTAATTAAAATTGCATAAATGAAAAAACATTAAATAGTATTGAAAAATTAATTAAAATTATCACTTACCATTGTCATTTGATCGATGGAGATGCGTTTATTATCAAGGCGACTTAATTCTCCGGCCATTGCTAACACGATCAAATATTTTTAATTTAAAAAAAACTAATTCAAAAAAATTTAAACAGAGCTTTTTTGCAAAAATTAAAGAGAGCTTTGAGAAAATATGAGAGAATTTGGAGAGAATTTGGAGAGAATTTAGAGAGAATTATGAGAGGACTTTTATGTGAAAAAATGAAAAGGGGCCTTATATATATTTTTTTGACCGTTGGAGCGGGGCAAAACGTGTCCCTGGGAGAGTGTTTTATCCACGTCAGCACAAAGCGCTTCCTTGAGGGTGCGCTTTGTCTTTGGCGTGGACAAAACGCGCCCCGATGGCGTGTTTTGCCGGGCACATCGACGACTTCGCTACCGACGTGACGCGCTTTAGAGAAATTCGGACCTTTCCGGTAAATAATAAAAAAATTGGCCCATTTTCGTAAATAATTTTAGAAATAAACATTTTTTTTAGTAAATTACCCTTAAGAAACATCCAAAACAATGAATATACATTAATTTTGGGTGAGTGATTATAAAAAATATATATAAAATATAAAATAAAGAAATAAAATAAATTATATAAGTATATTTTATTTGGATAGTTAAAATTAATAAAGACAAAGAAAGCATGAGCGAAGTCAGATAATTTTTTTAGGGGTCGAAATTAAATTATAATTTTTACGATAGTAAAAATATAATTTTTAAAGGATTAAATAAAAAAAAAGTAAATGAGAAAAAATGATTCTAATAAAAAATTTCAATTATATTTTTATAAAACAATTTATTTGAAAACTAATATTTTAACAATTTTTTATAAAAAATACTTAAAATTTTCAGTTTTCCTCTTAAATTGGAAGGAAGCATGGTTAATTTAGAATGGGTTATTCGAAGTGAATGCTACATTTGAAAAGTAATGTGTAGGAATCAACTTTAGGTAAGATAAAAGACAAATGCAGCTTGTCTCCTACAATAAACAGCAAATGGAGAATAAAAATGGGGCATTGCTAGATTATTATACTTGCTACTCCTGCTTTGGGGACAAACCTTCCTCTTCTCTTTGGTATATCAACCGAGTTTAAACCATTTATTTATTTAATTTTATGTATATTCATTTATTCATAAACATTATTTCTTTTTATTAGATGTAAAAATAGTTTAAACATAAAGTTTAATAATTGTATTATAAACATAAATAATAATTATAAAATAATAGAATAATAAACGAAAAATAATTCATTGAAATAATAAGTTATCACTCATATCATTATATTTTTAATCTGTTTCTGTCTTATTACTGGATATCTCATTCGTATACATCTTCTTTTTGTTTCTTGAGATTATAATGAATTACAGACAGAGTTCGAAAATATCAAATATTTGATGATTTCATCATATATGATTGTGTTGTGAAAATTTCTGAATAGGCATCTTATATCTAAACTGAATTCTCTCTAGATAAAGAATCTCTTTTAATTACTTTAGAACAATTAAGAGATTCTTTAAAAATCTTAAATGAGTTTGTTCATAAACGAAATAAGTTTTTGTTCGTATTCGATTAATTTAATAGTTTTTAGGTCAAAGATGAAACCCCTCGCACAACTTGTCCAATTGTGTGACCCTTGCTACAATCACAATAGGGTTGGACAAACTCGTAAAATGCAGGCACTGCTTCCCTATCTACCTATCACTAGAAGACGGCAATGCTCCGGAACTCGGAAGGCCGAAATTAAAATGACAGCGACCCTAATTTTGCAAGTTGTGTGACGTTTTTCTGGAACACCCAATTGGTGAACTCTGTAAATATCTTTAACCACATCATCATGTAAGAGTTAGTCAGAAAACTATGAAATTGGCGTACATGTGGATTTCACTTTTGGTAATTGCTACATCAACGCTTGCAATAAGTTAATGGGTTGATAATGATATCTGCATTTAAAGTTAGGATTCAGCATTCAATTGGATGGAATAAAAAATTTTGAGTTAGTCGAGTTGACGAATCTTATTTTAACAATTGAACTTAATTTGAATTCTTTTCAAATCAAGTAAAAAAATTTCTATTCAAGTCAAGTTGAGTTAACGAATCCTATTATTTATACTCAATGTTGCGTTTATATAGACCGATTATTTAACTAATAGATAAAGTACAATATTATTTAACTATATAAACATTTTAACAATTAAACTCAATTTGAATTTTTTTCGAATCAAGTAAAAAATATCAAGTCAAGTTGAGTTGAGTTGAGTTGAATTAACGGATCCTGTTATTTATACTCAATGTTGCGTTTACATGAACCTATTATTTAACTAATAGACAAGGTACAAAATTATTTAAATATATAAACAATATAATAGTTTTGTCCCTTGACTTAATGGGTAAACATTTATCAAAATAACGTAGTTTTAGCTTTGAACTTAATGGTGTTAACTTTTAATTTTAGAAAAGGTAAACATTTATCAAAACAACGTAGTTTTGTCTTTTCTTATTCAGATTTTTTGATAGCTCGAATTATATGATTCATATTCAAGTTAAATCGAAAATTTTTATTTTTTATTCGAGTTTATCCGAATAACTCGATTAACTCGAACTATTTAATTCAAAATTTAAATTTTTATCAAAATTTTCAAATCGAATCGAATTTTACTCACCCTTATTTAAAACTTTTTTTATATTATTTAAAATCTACCATACATTTAAAAGTAACAATAATCATATTACTAAATTAATATTAGAATAAATATGATAATATATTTATGTGAAATTATTTAGTTTCATCATATCTTTTAAAAGTTGTACTTAAAAAATAACATAATATATTATTAATTAATAAAATTATAAATATATAAAATCATTTAATATAATTGCATAAATTAAAAATAATAAAATCCAAGTTTTTAATTAAACAAATATAATTTATATATATATGATTTTATTTTAAATATGATACTAACTAATAATGTTAAAACTAATTTTTTTATAATTAATAAAAAATAAATGTGTGAGATTAACCTATCAATATATCAATAATATAATCTATAATGTATAAATTTATTTATTGATTTTTAATTTATATGTCAAAACTCAAAAGAAAATAAATATATTTTACAATTGTATGATCTAATTAATTTTTGATCCAACATAAATCTCGACTCGATAAATAGTATGACTCATCTATTTGAGAAATTAAGATTAAAAAAAAAATTAAGAATTTTTGAAATGAGTCACCAGTGCCTTCGACATTAGGCCTTTCGATAAATTGTGCACTTTAACTCAAAAACTCATAAAAATAATAATAATAATAAAACAATGATATCATCTTCAACCACCCAATCAGTGTCAACTTCCTAATAAAACTTAAACATAAATCTCTTCTCACCCATATTTGATATTGTTACTCCCAAGTAGGATGCCATATGATAGCTAATGTATTTTGCATAGATTAGAAATGGACTACACTTGTTGTGAGAAAGCAACCAACATGACGATTCTCGGAAGACGATTTGTACACTTCATTCCCTATGTTAACTTTTTATGATTCTTCCTTATTATTTCGATGATCAGTATTGTCATATTCTCTTTCATTTTAATGCATAAAAACTGACAATAAAAAGGAAAAAAAAAAAGATGAACACAACAAAATAACGTGCTACTATAGTAGACAGTAATAAATTATATCTTAGTTAATAGTTGATTCCACATATTGATAAGCATACTATTAATGATACATTTATCCTCTTTTATTCCCACTTGATAAGTTGCACCATTTTCCAACCATTAATGATTCATAGCCACATATCTCTTTTTTAAGTAGCTCAGCCGACTAATTACTGAAATAGAAAATTAAATACACTTTATAACTACGGTGATATAATGTTGAGCGGCCTATCTTGCCAACCACCCATTGGTAAATTTTCAATAAACCTTTTCCACTTTTAAATAAAAAATTAAATGCAATTTAATATGCTTAAAATTTACATACTTTTTTATTGTAATAATATTGATATCAATTAAATTAAGATTTAGTTTGTAATATATAAAATATTTTTTAAATAAATAAGTTAATATAAATTTTTTATATATACATAATAATAATATAATATAATATAAGAAAGATATTATTTAATTATGAAGAGAGCTCTTAATTATAGTGAATAATACTATTAAAAATATTTTTTTCCCTTGAGTTTTTTTGGACTCATTTTGAATTAAAACAATTTAAAGGATTTTATAATAATTATTCTTAAAAGGCTTATGTTATGATTTACCCTCTGAATTTAATATTTTTGGTTCTATCGATACCCGAATTATCATTTTATTATTATTTTTGTCCAAAAAATTAATTATTTTTTTAAAAAAGTGAGACATTCAACCAATAAGAACACGTCATTTAGTGTTCCTTAAAAAATTCAAATTTCCAAAAATATAAATAATATCTAACCATATATAAAAATTCAATAAATATATAAAAAATATGAAAAATTTTAAATTATATGAAATAAAATTTATAAAAACATTATATGAACTATAAAAAATTCAAAAAATATATAAATTCAATATGAAAATTTTAAAAAATATATAAAATTTTATTAAATTAAAAAAATAAAAAATTTGAAATAAAATACGATTTTTTTTAAAGGAATCAATTATATAAATGATCAATAGTTAGCCAAGTTGGTCAAGGGTTTATCAATGGTGAAGGGCATGGGATAAAGTTAGACAGATAGCGGTCCATTGTCATCCCTACTCGCAATGGCATGGCAAATCTCGTAGCACTCACCATAGTAACTATAATGCGGGTTTTTTTTTTCATTTTATCGTTTATATTCACTAACAATTAACGTCCGCAGCAATGATGAAACACCAACAATAACCAGACAGCTTGTATATGGCTGGCCATGATAATGACCTGCGCTATTTAACTGTTGTAATAAGTAGCCAAATGGCAACACCACCTACCTTAATTAACAGAAGACTAAAAGTGGTTATTGTCACCCTCCATTACCTCCACAAAGTCATCATCTTTCTCTACTAAATTATTTAATTTCATACGTGTAATGCACATTATAATTTTGATGTGAAACATTGTCACCTACATATCTGATTAATGATTAAAGCCATCATGATCAATGCTTTTTTTTTTTTTTTTAAATTGCTTTTGTTGTGAAAGAACCACCATTGCTTTTGTTGACACTAGACTTGCAAGAAAAAATATTTTTATTAAATATTGCTATAAAATAAAATTTGCTAGTATTTTGAACAATGATACAAGTTCTATGTTAGATTTTACAATGAATGTCTCCTGCACATTATTGGCTTGAAGATGAGAAAGGATCATCAAACATTTCTCGAGATTTTGAGACTTGAGTTTCTTTCGGAACTTAATTAGGGGAAAACTTTACAAACTAATAAGCTATATCTAAACATGTATGAAAATACGATCCTCTAAATATATGAAAAGAAATCGAACATGCTTATTAGGAACATACCTGTATCCAGCTGAGTCCAAATAACATAACTAAAAAGGTTGATAGTGAGGATGAGTAAAAAATGAAGAAGGGCAAAACAGAAGAATAAGGTACATAGAACAATACCACAAGGTGTGACGTGATAGTCTCCTCCCTCGTGGGAATGAAGCACATTTCATAATCAACTGTTTATCTCTTTGGAAATCAATCGTGGCGAAAGGATTAGTCAAAGCAGCCAACAGTTGATACCCTGGTTTCAACAAAAAAAAAAAAAAAAAAAAGTACATGCAACAATATGAAGTTTCAAAGAGTTTGGAAACTGCCCTTGAGCTTTAGATTGCTTCGTAAAGCTAATGCCAAGGATAGGAATCAAAGTTACAATTTATACTCATAAACTAAAATTGCAGTATCATTTGAAAACTAATGCTGCTAAGAAAAAGATATCTCCACAACATCATTGTAGTCCAAAATTTACTTACATATTCACCCCAAAAATGGAAAAGAAATGAGGAAGTATGAGAAAATGTGAAATTTATATAATGTATTTCAATTCATTGGTCAATTTCCTCAATTATGTTTCTTCTCTCTGTGTCATCGATGACGGAGTAGGTGGAATCATAGTTTCATCTTTACCCGCTATAGAAAACTCTTCTTTCACTGTAGAAAGCTGTCGGTCAGGGCTATAATATTCCTTTGAAATCATTCTGGGACTTGGAGAATTGGTTGTAAATCTTGTGGTTGGGCTAGAACCGTACCCGGGCAAAGAACTAGGGTCAGAACTAAATCGTACAATCCCTTGTTCACGAGGTAAAGGTGACATTCGTACCTCGTTACCATTGTTTGTTTGCTTTCTTAAGAACTTATCTTCTACAATATCATAAGAATTCCCAGTGCGGGCTTCCTGAGCAAGCGCACACCAACAACAGCATAGCCATAGCGTGCAATCACCTACTGCTGGATGACCAAAACAAAACTTGTAAGCTGGCAAATTAAATCTCTTCCTCATTTGAATCCTCCAGAAGCCACCATACAATAAACCAAACAGACAAAGAACAATTCCGGTAAAACCAAGAGCCTCTCTGACAGTCTCATTATCGATATTCACAGCAGCCAAATTGAAAATCCAGAACGGAGCCATACAAAACAGGAGAAAAGTAGCTATATGTACATACATGTTCCCGAAACCAAGCCTCTCCATGTTCCACCCAAACACACAACAGGTACAAAAAACAGAAAGATATGCTAGAGAAATGTCATCCCAGATGTCTAGTATCCCTCCACTCCAGAGCGGTCTGCTTTCAACAATTCTTTCTCCCTCGCCGGATGCAAATGAATATCTCCTCTCGAATGATTTTCGTCTTGACTGCTCTGATCTAATTTCACCAGCATCAATTCCCCTCTGTGCTTCCTCGTCCACTTCAGAAACATAATCCTTCCCAAGAGGGCTAACAATGGTGTAAAGACCAGCCAATGCTGGTGCACCTATTGCAAATGACATACATATCCCAACACCAACGGGAGGTCGCTCAGATCTCTTGTATCCCCAGTTCAGACCACAAAGAGCATACTGAGCAAAACAGTTTATATGAAGTAGCACAACAACCACCATCATATGTGCCCACTCATGGGGCTTATAGGTCCCATTCTTACAGTATACCTTTCTGAGTCGGGAAACATCTTCTGGTTTCCATCTACAAAGAAGTACAAGATGGTAAAAACGCTTAGGGTGATGGTACAAACACATGAGAGTAAACAGAGCATTGAGAATTTGATTGTTGACTTCGAACCAGGCATCTCTCTGGGACTTCTTAGGGAGCGCTTTATTCAACATTCCAGTCATGACAAGGAACAGAATAGCACCCGAGATAGCAACAGCCAGGATCCATGCAAAAAGGGCCATATTCATAGGGTCCCTAATCCATTCCTTACACATTTTCATGAGAGAAGCCCAATCAATCTTTTTAGCAAAAACCCCAGTCAGACGTTCTCGTATCCTATGACCACTTGAAGAAGCCACCAACCGAGAAACCTCATCTCTTTCTTCGGCTAAACGCTTGAAACTAGCAGATGCAGAGCTAAAGTTGAGAAACTTGAATCTACTTGGTGGAGACATAAAGTTCATAAATGGCTTTCTTTGAGGGTTTTCACTGTTTAGAAGCATCTTTTGTGACGATGAAACGTGAAGAGAAATTTGCCCTGTTGTTTTAGTATCATTGGATTCCTCAATTTGCTCTTTCAGATTCCCATTATCACTTGAAGCCATTCTAATATCAAAATCAAACTCTCAATCAAATCCCAGAACTATGCAGATCAAGACAAGTTCATTCGCAATAACTCTTAAAGTGTAATTCTAGAATAGAATCGAAAACCAAAAATCATACAATCTGATCTATTATTCAGCAGGTACTATTACTAAAATTGTAGCAAAACAAAGGGAAAGTTAAGGAATCTTCAAAGCTTGATAAACAAAAACAAAAGATTTTCATGAATGTCATATGAACAAAGCTGTTGAAGTGTAATTCTAAAATTGAATTGAAAACCAAAGGAACACAACCTAATCTATTATTTTGCAGTTATTAACCCTAAATTGTAGCAAAACAAAAGGGGAAGCATGGAATATTCAAAGCTGAACCAATTACTATGCTAGCCAAGAAGATACGCAAACATAAAAAATCACTAACAGGTCATTATTTTGATAAACAGAAGTTGACCCACATCATAAAATCTAAAATCGAGACCTTCATCTTTTTCTATCAAAATTTATTCTTTAGCATCGCAAGGGTTTCCAGATGTATGAAGAACACCCAGAAAGTTTCCCATTTTCTTTCATTCAAGGGAAAAACAGCAGATAAGTATACATGTATATACTGGGAAAATAAACCCTAACAGGAATATTAAGAACGTTTAGGGAAGACTGACCTGATCACCTGAAATATGAGGAAAGTGTGAGCAGAAACTTAGGGTTTAGGAAAACTGAGAAAGGAATTCATGAGCCGAGCAGTTTAGGGAATTTGTCCTAAAACAGCGTTCACTTTTGCTTTAGTTGCCGCACATGTAACAGATGTACCTTCAGAAAAGGCACTACCACTGCTCGTTTAACCAATCATAAGTCTTACAGAAAAGGATTTCATCAGGAAAAAAAAGTCGTCCAGCTGAGGATATTACTTTCGAAAGTTTGAACAAGTGGTCCTGTCTTGATGCTCAGCAGATGGCTGCAAACCATTTTTAGAATAATCAATTAGGTCGATAAAGAAAAATCTAAACTTTTTTAGAAAACAAAGTACAAAAAGCAATACGACGTCGTAAATTTATTCCCCTACCTATAACCATATAAGAAAGAATTGTCAATAAGCAATTATATGTTATGTGCATGTAGTCTATTAAACATATTAATATTTTATATAAAATAAATAGTTAATTTTACATTAAATTTTATATGTATGATCAATATAAATAGACCGGATTAATTATATAAATAGTTATGAAAACATGTAAGATTACTTTAATTTTTACACTAGTGTAATATAAAAAAAATATAATTTTAGCATTTCCGGTCATTATATAATACTTTTTAAACATGATTAGGAAACATAAAAATTAACATGAGTACAAATCTTTTGGTCATCTTGCATCCATGGTAGACATGGTTAGGCCGTTCAATGAGTCAATTTCCACCTCTTTGCTCTCTATATTAGTTTCTACAATCCTTATTCCAGTGGAAAATGCAGGCTGTTTTGGCAATGCCAATTGCATTTCTCCATTTAGCACAAAGATAACATCAGACATCGTTGTCCTATCCAATGGATTATCTTCCACGCATAGCAGACTCAATGTAATGCATGTTAAAACTTGGTATTGTTTAAAACATGAATCACATAAAGCCGGATCCATTAATTTTAATGCTCCACCATGTTTCCATAGTTCCCATGCCTGCAGACATCAATCATGGGGTTAAAAAAATATATGGTGTTTGCTTTATATCGGTAAAGCTTAGTCTATGCTAACTACTGCAAGAAAATGATATGAACTTACGTATCCAACCAGGTTAAGTGGACGATCAAACTCAAAATGGCTGCTATTTTTCTGACGACTGACAACTTCCAAAACCATAACTCCGAAACTGTAAACATCAGATTTTTCAGAGAATATGCCACCCATTGCATATTCCGGAGACATGTAACCATTGCATGAATTCATCAACAGTACAGTTAATAACCATATTCTTTCGTTGGACAAGACATGGAAACAGGAAATGTGTACTTACTATGTGCCGACAATCTGTTTCGTATTTGATCCAGCTGCATTCGTTATGTATATCTTGGCCAACCCAAAATCTGATATCTTGGGGTTCATGTTTTCATCAAGCAATATGTTACTCAACTTCAGATCTCTGTGAATTATTCTCAATCTCGAGTATTTATGAAGATAAAGTAGCCCTTGAGTTATCCCTTCAATAGCTTCATTTTGGAGTCATCTGTTAGAAAGGAAAAAAAAAAAAAAAAAAAAGAAAAAAAAGAAAACGTAAACATAGAAATTAGCATCGACAGTTGAAGAAATAACTAAAGAGTTGGTACTACCGAACAAAGATAAAAGTGTCCAAGCTTTTATTAGGCATGTACTCATAGACAAGCATTTTCTCTTCTCCTTGAACGCAAAAGCCTAAGAGCCAAGGTTTGTGTGTTGCGGTTTGGCTATAAGTATAAGCTCATTTTTGAACTCCACTAGCCCTTGGCTTGATCCGCTTGATAATCTCTTTATTGCAACTTCTTGTCCATCACCCAATGTTCCCTAATAATTTAACAAGTTTTCAAGTGTTAGAGGCAGATTGATGAAATCATTATTGTAATAGCCCAAATTTGACCGGGCTTAAATAAAATAAAAATAAATAAATAAATAAATATTTATTTTAAACTGTCCATTAAAGGTCCAGGTTACAAAGCCCAAAACAATGGGGCCCAACGTCTAAACATTATGGACTGACCCAGTACCCTTTAGCTCAAACCCTTTTGGCCCAAATACTTCAGGCTCGTTATACCCAAACAGACCGTTTACTACCTAGCAGGCTTAAAACTATCCTTTAACCCGTTTACACCCTTAACCCATTACAGTTACAACTTCAACCCAAATACACCCGAAACCCAAACCTAAATCAGACCCAAATAGCAGAGGCCCAAAACTTAAGTTACCAGATAGGGTTTCCAACCTAGCTCTTTCTCCTCGCGCCGTAAATGGAAGATTCCATAAGCCATTTCAACGAACGCGTCTGCTCATCTCTCGTGTCGTTCCAGTGACCCCCCATCATCGCCGTGATGCTGCCTCCGAAATCAACGCGCGAATCTACACCAGCCCTCGTCACCACCAGATTTTTCGCAAATGCCTGCAAAAGAAAAGGAAAACACAGCAGATACAAAAAAAAAAAACAAAAAGGAAACTAAAATAAAAAGATTTCAGCAGATCACAATCAGAGATATGGTAGATACAACAGACAAGAAATGGAAAGAAATCTTCGATTTCTTTCCCAATTTATGTAATAGCAGTAGTGGCTATAAAAGCCCGAATCAAACAGTGTAAAAGGACCTTTTTTTGGAGGCTCTAAAAGATACACACAGAAAGAATCAATAAAATTTAGAGATTCAGCAAAAGAATTTATTCTCGCATACATATACACAGCAAGCATCTCAATCGATTGAATACACAAATGTGAAATATTTTAAATATATGTACATATATATATATACTGCAGATAATGAAAGGAGAAAGTAATACCTTTAATCGACGATGAAAGGTGAGGTTTTTAAACCTCCGACCACCGTATGCGGTGGAGAGGACGAGGGCGCGTGAGCGCGTACGGACCCCCTAGATGGAGGTCCGATGTCCTTCCGAATACCCCTCCCCAACTCTCTTTCAGAGAGTTTTCTTTTTTTTTTTTAGAACTGATTCAAAATGTTTTAAAACCAATGGTTTGGCTTATATAGCCATAACAGAACGACGCCGTTTTAGGTTAATCCAATAAGCTTAAAACGACGTCGTATTAAGGCTAAAGATCCGCGCGTTGACCCGATTACTCGGGGAGGATCCGCGTGTTTTTGAGAATTGGATTAATTACCCAATCAGTCCTTTCACCTTTTTGTGTGTTTATAATCACGCCTTATGTTATTTATGATTTGGCCCTAACAGTTTGTATCTGTTTCAATTTAGTCCTAAATGGCCTTTTAAGGTTTAATTAGGGAAGCGGTGTCGTTTTGGGAATAGGGAAATTTTCCCAATGAATCCCTTTGGTGTTGCGGGTGTTTTAATTAGGACCTTAGTTCAGTTTTATTTTTTGTAAAATTCGCCCTGTAATTTTATTGAACTTCAAATTTAACCCTATATTTATTTTTATTATTATATACATATATTTTTATATTGTTAATTGTTTTATTTTTTTAACCTTATTTTTATATCTTATATTATAAATTATTTTATTATATGTTATTTATATTATTATTATTTATTATATATTATTTTTCACAAGTTATTATTATAATTTTACATTATCATTTTTATATTATTATTATATTTTTTACTTGTATTATATATTTATTAATTATTTATACTTTGTTTTTACATATATACTTTCATTATTTTACATTATGTCATTTTTATACTATTATATTTCTTATTTCCTATACATTTAAAATATATTTTATTATATAACATTTATTATATTTTTATTTTATTTTTATTCTATATTACTTATCATTTTTATATGTTATATATATCATATATTATCTATTATATTATTTATATTTATGTTATTCATTATATTATTTATAATTTTAAAATTTGTAAATTAAATTATATTTTTAACTCATACTATACACATATTTAATTATTAATTAATTATTTATTATGTATTATTTCATTTTAAACTGATATTTTTATATTATGAATTCTTTTACATACTTTTAAACCAATATATTTTATATATATAATTATTATTCTTTTATAAATATTTTGTTAATATATATCGTATATTAAATACTACTTTAAAATTATTATTAAATATCCTGTTTTATTTGTGTTATATGTATATTTTGTTAACAATAGCTCATTTCATTTTGTTTTATATTGCATATATCATGTGCTAAATGTTATTTTATTATATTACATTTTATGAACATGTACATTGATATTGTATTACTTTGTCGTATATCATGCATTATTTTTAATTATTACTGTGTATGTTTGTATGTTTTGTTTATTCATTTTCAATATATGCTATGTATATCTTTGTATGCATTTGCTATGTATATTATTTTTATATGTATGTATCTAGTATATGATTTTTGTATTATTGCCACTGTATCTTTTAAATACATGTTTTGTTCATTTATAATTGTGATATTCTATTCCATAACGATAATGTGATTCCTTATACATTAACTAAAACAAAATTCCGAAGTTTTCAAAACATATAAAGGCAATGCTTGGTGTTCGGAAATTTTGAGAAAAGTAGTGCCATAACTTATTGGGTTGCGACTCTTCTCGTTGAGTTCGAATTGTCAAGTACCCTTCTAGTTTTTAAAGGTTTTCTAAATGCAAGTCACTATCTTGGAATTTCAAAGCAATATGTCTTAACTTATTGGATATAGCGTTTTGTTTTTTCGAGATAGGGATTTCCAAAAAAAGTCTAACTTAGTGTCAATACTTTGATATGAGTGAACCCCAATTTTCAAAATTAAAATATTTTAAAGAGGACTACATCTTAAAAATTTTGAATTTTCGACATTAAAGACACTTGATAATCAATTAGGTACCAATTTTTGGGCGTTACGAGGGTGCTAACCCTTCCTCGTACGTAACCGGCTCCCGAACCTGTTTTCTGATTTCGTAGACCAAACCTAATGATTTTAAAACAAAAATGTTTTAAAGGTGATCTAATCACACCTAAAAAGATTGTGGCGACTCCTGTTTTCATTTTTTAAAGTCGATTCCCATTTTTCAAAACCCGATTTAAAAAATGGTTTCGACAATTATCACTAATTCACTTATGGGGCGATTGGCAAACACCTTGAAAAAGGGTCCAAAGCCACCTTTTCCAAGCAAATTATCTGGTGAGAAGCCATTTGTAGCAGACATGATTAAGGGTGCTGTATATATGTTTAGATTACGACCATTGTTTCCAGTTTGAAGCTCTGATACGTCACTTGCATCTTCTAAAGTCATTAAGTCAAGTAGGTACTCTTCTGTTCAAAGCAAAGTTGAATTATACATTAAAAAAAAAAAAGAATACTATTGAAACATCAATTGATTGAGAATTTGAGATTCCCCTCCATTTTAGTACCTTCCTTTCTAATTTGCCTTCGCCTTCTCAAATAAAATAGAGTGGAAAGCAGTACTATAATCATTAGAGCCATTGCTATAGAGATTAAAACCCATATCCAAATTTTTGACTCTGCAATCAATGTACACAACAAGAGAGGTATTCATGAATTTGATTGTTGTTAGAATTAAGTGACCCGAATCCTTATTTAAATAAAATACAGTGGTAAAATAAAATAAAAGAAGAATTCATATAGAATTACACTTCTTTTATTTAATTTTAGAATAAACCTTATTAAATTCCATCTATTTGATATTGATTAGAATAATGTGTTTCAGTCTTACTAGAATATGGCTTTAGAAGCCTATAAATAGACATAGTTTACTCCTCTTGTAAAAAATTCGAATTCGACATAGTGAATTTTCTTCTCCTCTGACCGTAGTTTTTTCCCAAAAGGGTTTCTACGTAAAATCTGTGTGTTCTTTATTTTATTTTATTTTATTTTATTTTTTCACAAATTGGTATCGGAGCTAGTTCAATTTTCATAGATCAGCCCATTTAGATATGGCAGCAATAAGGTTTGAAATTGATAAGTTTGATGGTAAGATAAATTTCAATCTGTGGCAAGTTCCGATAAATTTCAATCTGTGGCAAGTTCCGATGATGGCAATTCTAGTACAATCCGGTTTGAAAAAGGTTGTTTTTGGGAAAAAGCCTGAGAATCTAAATAAAAAAAATGGGAAGAGCTTGATGAAAAGGCTTTGTCTGCAATCTAGTTGTGCCTCGCGAATACGGTATTGCAGGAGGTATTGATGGAGAAGACTTCATTGCCTTGTGGAAAAGGTTAGAAACTCTTTATGCGACTAAGTTTCTGACTAACCGTTTAGTGTTGAAACAACGTTTATTTACATTTCGCATGAACGAAAGTAAGCTTCTTAGAGATCACATCAGTCAATTCATTACTCTTTTAAATGATTTAAAGAATGTTGAGGTTCATATTGATGATGAAGATCAAGCTATGCTATTATTGTGCTCTTTACTCCCTTCATACAAGTCTTTCAGGGAGACCCTAATTTATGGCAGAGACAAACTCTCGTTCGAAGATGTGAAGGGTTATTTGTTGAGTAGAGACAAACTCGACAATGAGCTTCATTTGGATAGCAAGGCAGATAGGCAAGCTTTCGTTTTGATAGCATCAAAGAAATGAGACAAAAGGTGTCGTTATTGTAAAAAGTTAGGTCACGTCAAGACAGATTGTTATAAACTGTGAAATAAAAGAGCTGCTAAGAGTAACGAGGAAGATGTAGTTGGTGCTAATTTGACCGATGAAAGCGGTTATGATTTCTTATTAGTGTCAATGAGGGATAACTCTAAGCTCACGTCCGAGCGGGTCCTAGATTCGAGATGTTCTTTCCACATGTGTCCCAATAGAGAATGGTTCTCCACATACAGTTCGGTTGAAGGTGGAGTTGTGCGCATGAGAAACGATTCATCTAGTAAGGTAATTGGTATTGGTACTATTAAAATTAGGATACACGATGGGACGATTAAGACACTCTCAGATGTCAGGTATGTACCTGATTTATGAAAGAATCTCATCTCCTTGAGTATTTTAGACTTGAAAGGATGTAGAATCAACATCGAGTCGAGTGATATTAAAGTATCTCGTAGAGCTCTCGTTTTGTTAAAAGGTAAAAAAACTAGCAGTTTTTATATTCTGGAAGGTTCTACAGTGACTGGTGAAATCGGACGTTCTTCGTCCGTTACAGAGTCGAAGTCAACTCATTTGGAGCGGAGGCAACTTGGTCATAGGAGGGAAAAATGTATGACCGTTTCGTTGAAGAGAGGTTCTCTTTTGGATGCAGGTTTTAAAAAGTTAGGGCACTGTGTTCGTGAAAATTAGACCCGGGTTAGTTTTGATTTGGTCGTGTACAAGTTGAAGGCTAGAAG
The DNA here is from genome assembly GCA_025698465.1 of Gossypium longicalyx. Taxonomy (NCBI): domain Eukaryota; kingdom Viridiplantae; phylum Streptophyta; class Magnoliopsida; order Malvales; family Malvaceae; genus Gossypium; species Gossypium longicalyx. The sequence goes on along the minus strand of CM047000.1, from coordinate 92,250,896 downwards.
TCTTCCAATTTCTAAGCATAAATTCGACTTAGTTAACTCCTTACATAGTTCAAGGTAGGCTCATGGCGGGCTTTGGCAAAGATGGCGTTGTGGAAATATGAGTCAACATGGAGATTTATTAAATATGACTCCTTTTTCAATCAAAATTGAGAAATAATCTTTCAGTTAAACTTTTTTTATTTGTTTCAATCAAATAATAATTAGTTTAGATTATTTTATTATTATTTAACCTATGAATTTAGCCTCTAAATAGGCTCTTTTACAACATTAGAAAAAACACCCATTAGATATTAGAACTCATAACACATTTAGAGAATTTTGTGTTTACGTTTTGAGGGTTCTTTGTTTTCGGGTTTTTGGGGTTTAGTTTTTATCTCTATCTTTTGTACTCTTCGTTCTTTTGCCATTATAGTAAAATTATATTTGGCCGTGGTTTTTTATCCTCTTTGGAGGGGTTTTTCCACGTTAAATTTGTGTGTTCAATTTCTCAATTTATTCCGCTGTTTTTCTTGTTTGTTGCTTAATCGGGTCGATCCTAACAATTGTCTATATACTATACTACCGAATCAAAACAAGTTCAAAGATTGGAACATCAGCATGCGATATTAAACTTGGACAATTGCGAATTATAAGTTGAAATGAAAGTCCATCCAACACACCTTCTTCATAATGCCTTAAAAGAAATCGACAACCAAGGTCCTTTTCAGCTTCAACTCCCAAACATTTGCAGTCTTTCCAACATATGTCCTTACAATCGTTCAAGGAAAGATTGGTGTTTCCATATAGTGTGTCATTTAAAGCATCCTTATGTGTATATCATATGGTTCTTAATTCATACTTATCATCTTTCTTTCGACACTTTGGTCATTCCTATCTCTCACAACCATTCTTTGTGCTATTACTATCACAGATTTGTAAATTGATTGTATAGGTATTGTCGAAACCATTTTTTTGAAAAACGAGAATCGACTTTGTTTGAAAGTGAAGATTAAAACGGGAGTCGCCACCGATCTTTATTAGGTGTGATCGGATCACCTTTGCTTTAATAAAATGTTTTAGATTATTAAAACGGTATTTTTGGTCTACGAAACTCGAGAGAATGGGTTCGAGAGTCGGTTACGTGCGAGGAAGGATTAGCACCCTCGTCACGCCCAAAATTGGTACCGAATTAATTAGTTAATGTCTTAATGTCGAAAGTTGGAAATCGGAATGGATTTAAAACACAATCCTTTTTTATTAACGTCGATTTTAAAAATGCTTGAATTAAATCAAAATGATTGCTAAAGATTTTCTCATCTCGAGATATTCGAGTATCATATCCCGTAAGTTAGGACGCGATACCATGAACTCCCGAGCGCAGGTTTGTCTTTAATTTTAATTGAAATTTCATGTGTTTTGGAACTTAAAAGGATATTTGGCCATTTAGGTTTAACGAGAAAATTGAAACCCCGTAAGTTAGGGCACGATTCCTCGAATTTCCTAAAACACAAAATATTGCCTTATTTAGAAAATTTCCTTTTTGAAAAAATAGCGAGTACGATATTTAAACAACGTGCGTTATTTGTTTGGATTAAAACAAAATGATTTTTTGAATAAATGTAACGAGGGTTGATTCATGAGGCGATGATATGAAGCAAAATATAGTGATGAGCCTAAAACAATGGTACATGTACACATCATTATACGAATGAATAACAATAATACAAAAATACGAAATAAACGAATTAAAATACACGCAATGGCAGTAATCACACAACATACATTATTTAAATATTAACATTAATAATTGGAGAGCAGTTAGACAAATATCATATATAACGATCTAAAAAGAAATAATATAGAACCAATTAAAGTGAATAGAAATGTAAAAACCATTAAAAAATGATAATAACTAAGTTGAAAACAAATAATGTAAAAGAGAATTTTTGAAATTAATAATTACAGAACAGTTTAAGGGGAGATGATGTACATATAAAATTTAATTAAATAATATATAAAAGGGTAAGAAAAATAAAATAAAAACTAAATATGAATAACGAAATATTTTAAAATAAATAAATGGGGTTTAAAATTGGGTATTTAAAAGAATTTTTAAAATAAGTAATATACAAGTCAATTTAAAATAATATATAACAAGTTTAAAATATATAATATGTAAAAGAATTAAAAATAGACAATATAAATATATTTTATAATAATGACAGTTCAAATGTAATATAAAAAAAGTTATTTGAAATACATAATATACAATAACTTAAAAATAAACAACATAAAATAATTTAAAATAAATATATAACAAAACAGTTTTAAAAGAATAATAAATATATAAAAAAAGCTTGAAATAAACTATGTGTACATATATATATATATATAATAGGTAAGGAATATAAAACAAATAATACATATAAAATGGACTAGGATAAAATATATACATAAAGCAAGTTAAAATAAATAATGATAATTTGAATAAACAGTACATTAAAATAAGTTAAAATAGATGTAAAGTAAATAACATATAAAATATTTAAAATAACATGTAATGAAACTGTTTTTTTTTTTTTACAAAAAAAAGGTTAATAAATGAATTAAATATATCTTGGACATGGCTAAAAACAAGTTAAAATTTGGGGTATAAAATTATAAATACTGGAAAGTTAATTAATGATCAAAATAGAACATGCAGAAACTAGCGGGGACTAGATGGAAAAATATCCGCTACATGTTCTGCGCACGTTTACCCTGACCACACAAGGGACCAAATCGAAAACCAAATGAAATCTAAGGGCTAAATTAAAAAAAACAAAAGAAAACAGAAAATGGGGCCTGATCGAATGGAGTTGCGAAACAGAAGGATTAATCGCATAAATCTCCCTTTTATGGAGAACGCGCAGACCCTCACCCCCACCAAATGACGTTGTTTCAATGTTGAATAAAAAGCCCAAAATTAAAAAAAAAACTCATTTTAACCCTAAACTAAAAAAAACAGAACAACCTTCTCAACTCTCCCTCCCTCTTATATTCTTCCGACGATCGGCTCCCCTGGAGGTTTGTCGCACAGCCGTCGTGGCCAGTGGCCAGCGACAGAGGAAATGGGTTTGTTTAGCCCCGTTTTAAACTATGTCCGAAGGCCAGGACTTTTCAACCCCCAAAAATCGAAATAAGAGCATCCTTGACCCCATTTTTATCCGATCTTGGCGACGGAGGGAAGACTTCGGATGGCGCGACCTCAGAGAAATCAGGTAGTTTTTCTTTTTGCTCTTTTTATTTCATGCCTTTTTTATTTTAAAAAAAGATTTGTAAAAAGAAAAAATAAACAAATAAATAAATGAATAGGAACAGAACAATGAAAAGAAAACCAAAAAAAATCAACACCTTTTTTAAACTTCTATTTTGACTTTTGATTCACTAGTGTGTGTAAAAAAAAAAAACAAAGGGATTGAATATGGCTTTTATAGCCGAATTTACAAGCCGTTCATTACAAATATTTTTTTTTCTTTGTTGTCTTCTTCTATTTGTTCTTTGTTGTTGCGTGTTGCCCTTGTTTTGCAGGTGTCAGGCGAGTGGAGGTGGCTGACGTGCACGGTGGTGGCGCGTGTGAGGAGGCTAGAGGCTGAAGAGGGTTAGGGTTTCATTTTTTGGCTAAATAATGTTTAGGTAGTGGGCTTATCAGGGCATTAGGGTTTAGTTTAATTTGGGTCTATATTGGGCTTTGATGTTTGTAGAAATGGACTGCAAATTTTGGAATTTTATTATTTATTTGTTGGGTTTTTTTTTGTTTTATTGATTTGGGCTTTAGGCCAAAATTGGCTATTACAGGTACCTCTAAGTTGTAAATCCCCATCGTCCTGCAACACTAACCTACAGTTTTTCCTTCGCTCTTCAAGAGTGTATTGACTAAATTACAAGAGTATAGTAAACGTACTTCTAATTTGGATTAGAAACATTAGTGAAATCATAATTCATATTAAATGGATCTGAATGGCCAATATTTTCAAAATCTTCACCATTTGTCCACAAAATCCTCTTTCTAAGCCGAACTACTAATCGATTTCGTGCAGGATCCCATTCCATTGTAAACGACCTAGACACAGGGATTGAATCACTAAACCAAGAAGTAAGTGAGAAGTTTCTCCCATGGCTAACCCCCAGTTTTATCACAGGTAGAAAACTATCAGTTGGATGATCAAAGCTTTGCCACAATACTATGTTTTCCCCATTTTCCTCATTTGTACCTTGCAAAACAAGATTTCTCGAATCTTGTAAGACCACCTTCATATCGAAAGTGTTGATGGTGATAGAGGTAGATTGAAGTGAGAAAACTTGGATAGGATTCCCATCGGTGCGTGTAATTTTCAGTCCAGTATCATTTAGGACAAGAACTCCCAAGTCGTCTACGATGAGATCATCTCGATTAGCCAACCAAATGGAATGGTTGTTTGACGTCAACGTGCCTTGGGCGTACCACATAGCCAAATAATATCCAAAGCTTTTGTCATCCCAAGTCTGATGGTACTCTTGTCTGAAGTAGCCAAAGGTAACATTTCCATTTGGGGATACAAGATTATCAGATGAATTGGAACTGATTTTATCACCTGGGTTTAGGGTATCTCTCTCAGCTTTAGTTAACCAAAGGCATCCCAAGATAAGCACCATAACTCGGAAACTAAACATGTTTTGGTTAAGACTTAAGACAAGAAGAAGATTGAGAGTATAGGAAAGGTATAGAGCAAAGATGAAAGCCTAAGGCTTGAGATGACCCTGAATGAGCAAAGAATAAAGAGGGTGCGATTGAAGAAGACATGAAAAAGGAAGCAACTTCAAAGGGGAGATACAAAGATAACATTTATTGGTGGAACCCCCTATCTGATCCTCTTCTACAATAAAAAAAAAGCTTTTTTTGTTTATTTTCAAAACTCAACCAAATAAATTATTTATTTATGAAAAATAACTCAGATACAAAATTTTATATAAAAATGACCTTTTTTTTTATGGTGCATGTTGGTGTCAGCCTATAAAGCATGGACATAGACACGTAATACAGATATAATACGATACGGATATAGTAACACAATAATTTTTTAAAAAATGAGGATACAGATATAGTAGGATACGACAATAAAAATATTTTTAATATATATATTTATGTTAAAATACGTTCCACCTATCTGATCCTCTTCTACAATAAAAAAAAGCTTTTTTTGTTTTTTTTCAAAACTCAACCAAATAAATTATTTATTTACGAAAAATAACTCAAATACAAAATTTTATATAAAAATGACCTTTTTTTTATGGTGCATGTTGGTGTTAGCCTATAAAGCATGGACATAGACACGTAATACAGATATAATACGATACAGATATAGTAACACAATAATTTTTTAAAAAATGAGGATACGGATATAGTAGGATACGACAATAAAAATATTTTTAATATATATATTTTTATGTTAAAATACTCAATATAAATAAAAATATTGATATTTTTCATTAATATATAATCAATTCTTTTCCATTAAGCTCTCTTATCATTACATAAAATATGACAAAACATAACAATACATTTTTCAAGTTTATTACACAAAACATGTCATATTAAATCTAAATTTGAGTCATACATATATTTATTAATTTATAATTAAAATTAATTTTTTAAAAATATTTTCAATCTAATAAATACATTAGCTAGACAAATATTATATATATATATATTCTTTCTTTTCTGAATAAAATCCAACCGGAGAATTTATTAAACAAAATAAGTTAAAAACAAGTACAGAAACACCCAAACCTATCAAAATATGTAAAATGAAATAAAAATAAAAGAAATGAGAAACAAACAAAGGAAACAAATTCCAGCTTAGTTAGAAGAGCCAATCCCACTAGTGAAATACACGTGTAGACCATGGGTGACTTCCAACAACAAGAGCAGGTTATCAAAAGATATTGGAAACCAAAATCTTATTTAATCTCCACTCAAAAATCGTACTTCTCACCCTCAAAAAAATCCCCTTCACCAAAAAAGTTTGAGGAAAAACCTTTGGTTATCCAGAAGCCATCACACCACCCGCATCATCATCTTCACCATCCCCACCACAATTTAAAGCCACCATCTCTACCAGGTAATCATACTCCAAATTTAGACCTTCTCCCCTTCGCCATCCCTCTTGTGCTAAGAAATGAGTCGGTCTATTCACTTCTTGGGGGGCATAAACAATCTCACACTTTTTCAATCCTTGTCTGGCAATTCTAATGTCTTGAATATAAACCATGATGATCGATCTATCAATAGCACTCGAGTTCGCTTTCTTTATCATAGAGAGAGAATCCCCTTCCACCACCACCCTTTAGAAACCGAGATCCACCCCCAGGCTGAGTGCTTAAAGGCATGCAAGGGCCTCAGCTGCAAAAATCGACACTATATTTCCATTTACAATTACCTTTTCAGCGATAGTTTTAGATCTACAATCTTTAATGATTATCCCTGAACAGGAATTTGAAGAAAAGACATGAAACGCCACGTCAAAATTTATCTTAACAAAAGATTTATCTGGTGGTCTCCACATCTCAAAACCCACATTCACAACAGGTATTTTCTTCACGATTTTATTTAGTTCAGCCACATAGGACGAAATCATACTTACAATATGTTGTGACGAGGCAAACACTCTGTCATGCTCCCATTTGTTCCGCTCTGGCCAAAGGATCCAGATCATACATGTAATCTGCCTCCATGTATATTCCGATGAGTTATAAAACAGTCCAAATAGTGAATTTTGAAATTTTTTTTGTAATAACCTAATTTTCAGTGGTGTTAAAGGCAGTGATTCGAGATCACTAAATCCGATGAGTAAGTTTGAAATTTAATAAATTAATATTTATGAGTCAAATATGATTTTAGAAATATTTTTTGAATTAGTGAATTTTGTGAATTAAAATAATTTATTAGGTAAATTGGGTCGAAAACGAGGTACTAAGACCTCGATTTCATAAACCGAATCGTAAATATTTTTATAAATATTTACAGAGTGTTATTGAATTAGTATTAAAGTTTCATTAGAAAATTTTAACATTTTGATAGTTAATTAATTAAAAAGGACTAAAGTGAAAAGGTGCAAAACTTACTAATTAAAGAAATAGGGATTAAATAACTTAAGAAGTAATTAAGGGAGGACCAAATAGGCAATTAGACACATGGGCAATGGCTTGGACGACATGTGTGCATAAGAAAAAACAAAACTAGTGTGAAAAAGGGGTAAAATTAGAAAATGACAAAATTTAGTAGTTAAAAAGGATGTAAATGAAAATCTAGAGATTTCTTCAAAATTATCAGCTTAAAACAGCCATTAAAGAGTCTTTCTAAGCTGGTTTTTCATATTCTTGCTACAAGTAAGTTCAATTCTTGATTATTTCTTGGGAATTTTGTGGTTTTGATACTTTTACAACTAGGTCCAACTATTGAATTCATTAGTTTTTGATTTTATGAATGATTTTGAAAGTTTCCATAGATGAGTGCTGGAATTTTATGATGAATTAAATGTATTTGAATCTCTAATTTTATTATATGATGATTTTATTAAGTGATTTTGATAGAAATTGATTTTAGGACCTAATTGTGAAAAAGTTAAGAATTAGGGTTTGGTGCTAAAATTTTGAATATCAAAGGTTGTGTAGTAGTTTAGAATGATGGAATAAAGTGTTAATTGAGAAAAATTAGTTCAATTGATGGGTTAATTGATTAGAAACTAAAGTGTAAAAACTGTAAAAATTTAGTGTAAATGTGTAATTTCAAAAATTGAAGGGTATAAATTGTGAAGTGGAATGAGGCTGAAATATATGTGCTAATGAATGAATAATTTTATATTATAGATCAAGAGTCCAAAGAAAATCGAGGAAAAGAAAAATTATACGAATAGTTCCTCAGCTACAACAAATTTTACAAATTAGTCTAGGTAAGTTCGTAAGGTTAAATTTTAATGTTATTTATTTAATTTACGATTGATATTTATGTTTATTGCTGAAAATAAAATTATTTTTAAACTATGTATATTAAAGTGAAAGTACGAAGTGATGAGAACGCATGATTGAGTATATTCATTCAGTGTAAGAAAAGAATTAACGGCAAACTACCCAAGCAAACCGAGGTTCAGCATTTGTTGCGAACTTCTGTGTTTGCTTTCCGTTTAGCTCATATGAGTTTCAGTAAACTCATTTGAGTTTCAGTTTAACCCTATTGGGTTTCTGTTTAGCTCTTTCGAGCTTTAGTTTAACCTTTATGGGTTTCCGTTTAGCACTTATGTGCTTCTGTGCAGCCTTCAGGCTTCTGTATACAATGTACTCATATCTGTAAGACATTCTCTGATTTGAAAAAGTTGGTAAGTGATATATAGAATTAATGTTTGAAGATTTAAAGTTATTTTGATATCGATTTGAAATAAGTAAATTCATTGATTGAAGTTGTGTTTGGCAGGAATAGTATATTGAATGATTTACTTAAATGAATTGTTATAGTATGTTTGGTAAGATTTATGTTTAAAGCCAACGAATTTACTAAGCTTTATTAAGCTTACTTTAATTTTTCAATGTTCTTTGTAGATTTTCAAGAAGTTTGGAGGATCGGATCAACATATCGGGTCATACTATCCAAATAACTCCGATAGATTTTGTTATGCAATTTAAGGTTTATATGGCATGTATATGGTTTAATTGAAAATAAGTAAACTTGTAATATAGTTGAGAGTGGTACATATACATATATGTATGTTTGTATGCCTGTACTTAGTAATAGCTTATAGTGATCAATGAATGCAGTTAATGTGGTAAGTTTATGCAAATGAGTTGTGTGATCATATATTAGGTCTAAAACTTGATTTTTGATTTGTATTGGTTACTTGATTGGGTTATATTGGTATATGAGAGTGTTGTATGCAGGTTGATTGTGAAAAGGGTGAGAAAAGTGGCCTTTAAATAACCTATTTTTGTCTACACGGGTAGAGACACAGGAGTGTGTCTCAGCCGTGTGTGACACATGTGTCCCCTGCATCTTAAAATTTATAAATAGAATGCTCAGAATTGAGCACACGGTCAGAGACACTGGCGTGTGTCTCAACCGTGTAGGGCACACAGCCTAGCACACTGGTGTGTGACTTCGCCGTGTGAAAACTGCACCTAATTTTAGGAAAATAAATTGGCAACACGGTCTAGCATACGGGCGTGTGGTTGGCCGTGTGACCCAAGTCAGGGAGTTACACGGGGTAAGAGATGGCCTAAAGCACGGGCATGTCATGGGACCACACGGGCGTGTCTTTTGGCCACACGAGCGTGTGACCCTTGCACTTAGGAAAAATTTTAAAATTTTGAGAAAAATTTTCTGAATTCTCGATTTAGTCCCTACTTGTTTATAATACTTAAATTGGGCCTCGAGGGTCCATTTAAGGGAAAACATGATTAGTCTTGATTATAAATAATAAATGACAAGAATTACGTGTAATTATTCTGTAAATTTCAATAATACTCCGTAACCCTATTCCGGCAATGGATACGAGTTAGGGGTATTACATTTTCCTTCCTTTCTTACCATTCCATTTAATGTTCAGCAAGTCCCAGACAACAACAACAAAATGGCAGTCTCGAAATCCATGTTCTAGATTTTTCACCCCATTACGTACTTTGGGCAGACCACAGATCTCACCAAACATCTATTATATTGATTGTGTAAATTAGGTATTAGGTTCTTGAAAATACGCCAGACTATGATTTTAACCTTTTCTAGAAATTCCAATTTCCACAGCTTTTTGTAAAAAAGATTGTAACATTCCACTGTATTTTTATTTAAATCCCTATTTCCTTGTAATAATTTGTAACCACTTCGAATAGTAAACTCACCTAAGGGATCAACCTGCCAAACCACCATATCCGGCTGCGGGTTTAAAGCCAGAGGAATACATTGAATCCTATTTGCCACGTCAGGATAAAAACTACTGGTAATTTTTTCCACATCCCACATTCAATCCTAATGTACAATCAAATCAGAGACTGTTTTATAAGGCACATTCTCATTTTCACCCTAAATTTTTTGTGTAGGCAGACTAAGAATCCATCTATCCTCCCATATGTCAATATTTGTTCTCGTACCTACTTGCCAGCCCAACCCCTCCAACAACAGACCCTTTGCAGACCATATACTTTTCTAGGTATAAGATGGGTAAGCTCCTAAACTAGATTTCAAAAAATCTGAATTCATGTAATATCTAGCTTTAAGCGATCGTTCCAATAATGAACCCTGTTCGTTAATTAAACGCCAACCCTACTTGGCCAAAAGAGAAATATTAAATTGTCCAAGATCACGGAAACCCATCCCATCATCGTCCTTCGATGAGCACAACATAGACCATGCACACCAATGAATACCTCGCTTTCCCCCAAATTTTTGCCACCAAAAGCGCAAAATAATACACTCTAACTCCTGACATAATGAGATTGGTAATAAAAAACAAGACATCGTAAAAGTGAGAATTACTTGTAGAACATTTTTATAAAAACTTCTTTACCCCCTTGAAACAATGATTTCACACACCAATTATTAATGCGCCACCTCATTCATTAAGCCCAAATATCTCTCAGAATCAGTTGAAATATGAATCCCCAAGCACCTTGATATCCTAAGCCGAAAATCATCCCCCACATTTGAACTAAAATAAAGAGCAAATTTTTCATAATTTACACATTGACCTGACACCCTCACATACTCTTCAAGGATCTGCTTAAGAATCATTACTTCCCTCACGGTAGCCCCTCGAAGAGAATACAATTGTCAGCAAATAGAAGATGAGAAATAGTTGGTCCCCCTCTGCCAATTCTTGCACCCTTTATTAATCAACTCTGGCTTGCCATGTGCATCAACGAGGATAAACCTTCACTACATATCAAGAAAAAAATATGGACTAAGCGGGTCCCCTTAAGAAAGCCCCTGACTAGGTGAAAAACTTTGACCTGCTTCTCCATTGATAATCACAAAATAGGTTATTGAACTCATACAATGATAAATAAAATCAACCCATTTTTAGCAAAACCCATCTTCAAGAGCATCTTTCTCAAAAAATCCCATTCCACCTTATCATACGCCTTACTCATATCAAGCTTAAGAGCAAAATTACCCTTTATTCCAGTCTGTTTCCTCTTAAACACCTCAAAAATCTCATAAGCAAGCAAAATGTTATTAGTAATTAACCTTCTAAGAACAAAAGCATTTTGCACTTCATCAATACAACAACTTAAAACCTTTTGGTTTGGAAATGATTAACCACAATTTTTGAAATAATCTTATACAAAATCGAGCATAGGCTTATAGGGCGAAAATTTTTCATGTTATTCGAATTTGATGTTTTTGGGATTAACAAAATATGAGTAAAATTTATATAAACTAATGACATATCTCCATCAACACCTCAAGATAATAAGTGCCCACCTCTTCCCCTACAATATGCCAATAATTCTGAAATAATAGAGCAAGAAAACCCTTCGGTCCCAATGCCTTTATGGGCGCCATTGATTTCAAAGCAACAAATATCTCATTTATTTCATATCGAGCCGTGAGGCATCTATTCATCTCTTTCGAAATACATCCCTTAACACCCTCTAAAATATTATCAGAATCACACAAACCTTGAGAGGTAAACAACTCCATGAAATACTCTTTGAAAATTTCTTAAACCTCTTCCACGTCACAAATCACATGTCCATCACTCCTATCTAAACCTTTCACCCTATTCACCCTCTTCCTTTGAGATGCTACACGATGAAAGAAACTCGTATTACGATCTCCCTACTTTAACCAATTCACACGCGCTCTTTGCACCTAGTACATCTCTTCCTTCTCTAACTCTAAATTCAAATTAATTTTATTTTCTATGAGATTTAAAATGTTCGCATCATCTCTAACACCCAAATTGAACTCCTCAACCTTTTTAAATAGTTGACTCTGTTTTCTACCCCTTTTTTTTTTAAAACTCGCAGCCCAACAATTCAATTCCCTCCCCAGTAGCTCAAGTCGTTATGGAATAGTATCCCGACTCTGTACTCAAAGTTTACAAACAACAGCTTCACATGAATCTTCTAGCATCCAAGATGCTTCAAACCGAAAACGATTACACCTAAAATTCCCTTCCCCTTTATCTATTACCAACAATAGAGGACAATGGTCCGAAAAAGAATAAGGTAAATGGCGCACCACAAAATATCCAAACTCTCTCTTATATTATTATGCTTAAAGTTACCCCTTTCCTAAGTAAACTAAAAACCTGTAAAACCTAAATCATCCAATTGACAATCCTCCAACACTTTTGAAATTCTTCCATCCCGCTTTCATCACGCAACATGCACATTTCTTTTCAAAAGAGTAAAGAATCTTATTAAAATCCCCACACATCATCCATGAAAAACTCTAATCTCTCTCTAAACTTCGAAGAAGATGCTAAGAATCACTACGGTACCTTAGATTTAGGGAACCATAAAACCCTGTCAGCCTCCAATTAATCCCATCATTAAGCCCATATAAATCCACATCAACATGACTGCTCGAGTAACTTTGTAAATTTACATCAATATCAAACTTCCACCCTAAACTAAGACCTCCCCTCGTACCCTCTGCAGGAACATCAATGCCATGATCAAAACCATATTGTCGACGCACTCTTCCTATTCTGACAGAATCCAACTTTGTCTCTATAAATAAGATGACTTGGGGATTGTGAAGTTTCAACATCTGCTGAATCCTCTTTAATGCTTGTGGACTCTCCAATCCACGAACATTATAACTCATGATCTTCATTGTTGTCGGCCGCTGATAAATCTGTTTGATAAGCTAGTAACTGCTCACCTTCTTTCTCTTCAGAATCCAACGTCGCAAAAACTTTGTTAGAGAAAATTTTTGTACGTTGTCTTTTTTTAGTCTCTACACCTCCAATTGGTTTATCCTTTGAATCATAAATCATCGTATCTTGATCCAAACCCGGAAAAGAACTCTTTGCCCCACCCAAACTAACCTTTGATTTACCATCCATATTAACACCCAACACCCTATTTAAATTGTTGAAAACTTCATATCCTCGATCTTCAATGTGACTATTTCTAAGCCAAACACTTTTAGCCATAGTAGCATACCCCATCTGGAAAGCCTTCAAAGATAAATCCCATCCCAAATCCATCAAATCCACATTCATTCGGAGATGAATTGGGCAAAAACTGTCATTGTGTCCCAAACAACCACACAGGAAACAAAACAAAGTAAGCTTTTCATATTTAAAACGAGCATAAGTATGATAGTTAGGGGACACTTGAATATTTTTCCTTCTTCTTAGTGGAGATCTAACATCAATTTGCACCCTAATACACATATACTGTTGAACTTCTTGATTCAATTGTTGCTAATCATATTCATAAAAAACCCCAATAAAATTCCCCAACTATTTTACTACTTCTTTAAAATAAAACCTCGGGGAAAATCATGAACTTGAATCTAGAAAAAAAGTGTAGAAGAGAGGTACAAGCAATGGATCTTCCATCTCTTGTAATCGATGGAAGATCAGCAAGTGATTATTAAAAGTCCAAAGTGCTTCTTTTATCACACATTCAATATCAAACCGATGAAAAAAACCTAAATAAAAATATTTTTTCCCCAGATTCGATATCTCAATACCTCCTAAAGGATGCAGAGATTTTCCATTGTATTTCGCATAGCCTAAAATTGAACCACACTAGCATTAAGGAAACAACCCACAGAACATAAATCGTATAGCCTATGTACCCCCTTAGTAATACCTCCAATCTGTAACACCTCTTTTTCTTTCCCATCTGAAATCTGCAGCCTAGCCATATCAGTCTCCATTCCCAGATCCCTTCAGATATAATCAAACCCACAATAAAATCAACAAATCCACCAGATCTATAAAAAAATAATCACAGTAAAAACAAAAACCCTCACTTAAGAAACATGCTACAAAGTAGCAGACATATAAATACAAACAAGCAGAATTTGATTATTTTTTGTTTTGTGTTATGTAGTAATTCTTTTTTATTAAAAAATGAATTACTTTGATAAAATTTCACCTTATATATATTCTTATTATAATGGGTCTCACATATTTTTATTATACTTTGCTTTCACTATATTTATACCACTTTAATTTTTTTTTTGGACTTTCTTACCTTATTATAACTAGACAAGTACATTAACTACTTTTTTTTTTTGGTTTCTTACGCCAGACACTCATTTACCCTTTTTTTTTTCCTCATTTACCCCTTTTTTTCTTCTTCCTCATTTACTGCATTTACCTTTGTCTCTGTCTTTCTTCTCTACGAAACCTTCATCTACAAAGTCTCCATCATCATCATCATCATCATCTTTATATAAGCGAAAACATGAAGGTCCAGGAAATTGCACCACAACTCCAAAGAAGACAAGTATGTTAAAAGTCCCATAAATTATCACAATTAAATGCTAAAGTTCTCCTTTTTATCGGTTTACTAAAGTTCTCTTTGTATATAGTTTTTTTCCCGTTTTTGATTCAAGACAAAAGAAAGTCCAGTAGTGTCCTTTTTTTTTTACACGCATTGAGGTGTGTCTGGTACATATACGGTCATGTTGGATACCAGTAAGACACTGGTACAATGGGGTTTTCTCCATGTCGGTGTTTCATAGGTGCCAGCCATCTAATCGTATGCACCACCCTCTATCATCCCATAATGATTGCTCGGTCTATAAAAAATGATTTTTTCTGTGTTGACATTTTGTTCGCTGTCACTGGTACAGATAATATACATATTTCAAATACACTTTAAAAATAATGGTATTCAGAGATTAAAAAAAGGAAAAAATATTTTAATAGGTCTCGATGTTCACGTTGCTAACACCGGTTCAATTTTTTAAATGGTTTTTTTGCTCTATTTTTCTGTGTCGACATTCACGTTGCAAGCATGGGTTCAATTTTTTTAAAAAAATTAATTTTTTATTTTTTGGTGTCAATGTTCTCATTTCCAACACTGGTGTGGTTTTTGAAAGTTTTTTTGTCGGCATGTTTTGGTTATTGGGACTGGTGGCTGTTTTTAAAAAAAAAGCCAAACACATTTTATCATTAACTGAAGATTGTGGCATTGTCATATTTGTTGCTGCTAACCGCACCTCCTCCACCACCAGTGTTTTCTTCCTCTATTTGCTAGTATCACCACACAGCACTTTCACCGCCTGCTTCTTGTTCTTGAAGCTATGAACATCGACTTATTTAACATTGTGACTTGATTCGAAAAAGCTAAAGAAAAATGAAATGAAGCGAGGAAGAGAAGAAGACAAGACAAATGCACAAGTAAAAAATATATAGGCTTGAGAAATATAACAATGGGTAAACTATCAAAATAATCACTTTTTTTTACCTTAGATTACATTTTAGCTACTTATGTATGAAATGTTACGTTTTAGTCACTTACTTTAACAAGTTGTAACATTTTTGTCACTAATTTATTAATTATCGTTAACGGTGTAACAATAAGTTGACGTGACATGTTAAATCATCAATTCAAAAAAAATTAAGTTAAATTATACAATTTAATTTTTATTCTTTTTATTTCTTTATTTTCCTTTTCTTATTCCTCTTTAGTTTTGACAAACGGAAGATATAAAAAAATATATATTAAAAAAGATGGAGAAGAGAGGAAAACAAAGGGAGAAGAATAAGAGAATAAAAAAAAGGGAAGTTAAAAGAACATAAAAAAAATTAAATTACTCAAAACAAAAAAATATTGAGACCAATTGTATAATTTAACCTAAATTTTTATTTGGAATGATGATTTAACGTGCCACATCAGCTTACCGTTACACTATTAACGGAAATTAACGGCTCAGTGACTAAAATGTTACAATATGTTAACGTAAGTGACTAAAACGTAACATTTTAAACATAAGTGACTAAAATATACTTTGAGATAAACAAAAGTAACTATTTTAATGGTTTAACCTATAATAATTAATTATGAGTATAACAAGATTAATTAATTGTAAATTAAATAAGAGATCAATAGGGTCAAATGAAAAGACAAATAAAAAAAATATACAATAAAATAATTATTCCTCAAAAGAAAAAAAATTAGTTGATAAATTTGACTTCCAATTTTATTCTTACAAATTGTATGGTGAGTGAATCCCATGTGGAACCTTTTCTTTGCTTACTTTTCATACACTACACTATCTTATCCAAATTCATGTGCCTTCCTTTCTTGTCTTTCGTCATCCTCCATACATCCACACTTGTTTCTTCATTTTTCAATTGTTGTTGCGTTGTTGATTTTATTTTCATAAAATAAGTTTTATTAGTTTTGTTTATTATGTGGATTTTTTACATATATAATATGAAAAATTAAAAATTTCAAAAACAGGATACCAGTTGGATTAATTATGAAAATGGTATGGTTGGGGTGGTGTAGGGTATCAAATGGGCGGTACCGCCTCTCTTTTCTGACACACGTCAACTACTGTTAAACAGAAAAAAAACATTATATTAGGTGAATGTATCTTCATTGGCGGCACCAAAATAAAATTTTATACTGTTTAAATACGGGTCCGATCAATGAATCCATGTGGTTGTGCCCATCAAATAGGCGGTGCCAATCTATAATTTCAATGTTCATGCATTTCTTTAGTGATATGACTTGAACGTAAGATGCTGGATTTTTGGAATTTATCATAGTTTGAATCCCCATGATAGGATTAGAGCTAGATGCTTGTGCTTAATCAAGCTGTATTACTGTAGGATATTTCAGTTCATAACACATTGAAGTTTTAACCTTTTATTCTATTCTATGGTAGTTTTCTTGTTATTTATTATACTATTCTTCAAGCTCAGCTTTTTCCTTGTTGTGCTAGAGAGTTTTGGACATTACAACTACAGAAGTTGCAGATTATATAGTTGGGGGTGTGATGCCTTGTGACAGTTCTCGTTTTGATGTTATTATAGAGAAGAAGATCCCTTTAGTCCTCAGTGTCAGAACCTTAGATATGGTAAACTTTGGAGCTAAAGATACCATACCTTTTCATTTTCAACAAAGAAATATTCACATCCACAATGCCCAAGTGATAAGTCCATATACCGACTTTTTTAATAGTTTAAATGCCACCAATGAGATTGGCACCATTGGTCTCGCCAATTACATGGGCATAACCACTTAGATAAAGATGTCTTATTTTGGTATAAAATCTTATTTTGGTGTCGTTAATAAAGATGTCTTCACTTGATATAATTTTTTTGTTTTACAGTGGCTAACATGAGTCAAAAAAGAGAGGTAGTGTCGCCTATTTGACACTTTTAGAATTAAGTGACCCGAATCCTTATTTAAATAAAATACAGTGGTAAAATAAAATAAAAGAAGAATCCATATAGAATTACACTTCTTTTATTTTATTTTAAGAATAAGGTTTTTTAAACCTTATTAAATTCCATCTATTTGATATTGATTAGAATAAAGTGTTTCAGTCTTACTAGAATATGGCTTTACAAGCCTATAAATAGACATAGTCTATTCCTCTTATATTAATTCGAATTCGACATAGTGAATTTTCTTCTCCTCTGTCCGTGGTTTTTTCCCGAAAGGGTTTCCACGTAAAAATTTGTGTGTTCTTTATTTTATTTTATTTTATTTTATTTTCACAAATTGGTATCAGAGCTTTGGGGTTTTTCATCTCGATCACAGTAATGGCGTCTTTGAAGTATGAAATTTCGCTGTTGGATCGCAACACCAGATTTGCGTTGTGGCAGATTAAGATGCAAGCAGTTCTTGCACAGATGGATCTGGAGGATGCCCTGCTAGGGATAGATAAGATGCCTTCGACTTTAACAGACGAAGAGAAGAAGCGTAAAGATCGAAAGGCATTAACACAATTACATCTGCATTTGTCCAACGAAATTTTACAGGATGTGATGAAAGAGAAGACCGCCGCTGTATTATGGAAGAAGCTAGAACAAATATGTATGTCTAAAACTCTAACAAGCAAGTTGCATATGAAGCAGCGTCTTTATGCTCATCGTTTAGAGGAAGGTGCGTTTGTACATGAACACTTAACAGTGTTTAAAGAAATTCTCTCAAACTTGGAGGCCATGGATGTAATATCCAGATTTTGGGCCTAGTCGGAATAGTGGTTTTGTGACCACAAAATCCGAGATAGAAATAATTATTTTATAATTATTTTGATGTTTATGATATGATTGCATGATTGTGTGAAATTTTCGTGAAGAAATTTTATGCATAAAGTGCTTAAATTGAAATTAGGGACTAAATCGAATAATTTGCAAAACTTGCATTCTAGAAGTTTCTAGTATGAAATTGTTTTGAAATATTAATTAGGAGGTCTTAAATAGAAATTTTACCAATTTCTAAGTTTATGGACAAAAATTGGATATGGATGGAATTTTTGGAAAGTTTAGTAGTAAGGGCATTTTGGTCATTTAGGGATAAAATGAATTAAAATATAAAATTAAAAGCCAATTTTGCTCACCTTCTTCACTATGGCCGAATATAGCAAGGAGAAACCATGGCTAGAGTTTTTCAAGCTTCCAAGCTCGATTGTAAGTCCATTCTAGCCCCGTTTTTCAAGTTCTTTACGTTTTTGGAGTCCCGGTAGCTCGATTTAGCTTATGCTAGCAATAATTTAACCTAGGGTTTATATTTGGAAAAATAACCATAGGTGAAATTTGTGTATTTTGGTGTTTTATGATAGAATATGAGGTTTTAAATTATGTTAGACAACTTGTGCTACTCGGTTTTAAGTGAAAACGAGCAAAAAGGGCTTAATCGGTAAAAATACCTCATAGTCATAAGTACATGTTAGAGTGAGAATTTGATGTTTCCATAGAAGGGAAAAATGATTAGCATGTCATAAAACATAAGAAAATAGGCTGAATTTTAATTTACGAGCTTTAGGGCAAAAGTGTAAATATGCAAAAGTTTAGGGGCAAAATTGTAATTTTTCCAAAATATGATTTTGGGTCAATTTGAATAATGTGAGTCCTAATTAGACTATATTTTAAATGATAGAGCAAGGAAAACTAAAATTCGGGCTAAAATGGGGAAAATACCAAGTTGTGGACGAAATGGTAAAAGTAGCCATTTTCGCATACTAGGTAAGTTCATATGTA
Source organism: Gossypium longicalyx (assembly GCA_025698465.1). Classification (NCBI taxonomy): domain Eukaryota; kingdom Viridiplantae; phylum Streptophyta; class Magnoliopsida; order Malvales; family Malvaceae; genus Gossypium; species Gossypium longicalyx. The sequence continues at coordinate 92,231,721 of CM047000.1, read as the reverse complement.
AATGTTGGTAACATAGTTATTATTTTAAATGTTTTTATGTTATTTAAATGATATGGTAATTATTATGAAATATTATACTCGTGATAATTGTTTGATAATATGTCAAATTATGTGATATACTTGGAAAATGTGAAATACTACCGAGTATCAGTATCGGTATTCCGTAGAAGATGGTTGAGACACATGATTGGGAAAAAGGTCCCGTTGAACCTTAGGAATGGATTAGGATACAAGTGACATGTCACTGGGATATTTGGGCATCCGAACTCGTTGAGTTGAGTCCGAGTTCGTGAAATGTAACTAGGCATCCGAGCTCGTTGAGTTTAGTCCGAGTTCACTTATGGATGCGAACGCCCGAGCTTGTTGAGTTGAGTCTGAGTTCGCTTATGGGCGGGTTACATAGTAGCTTGGCTACATATGTGGCACTTATGTGTAAACTTTCCATGTATCCGAATTATATTCTGATGTGTTCAACGGGTAAAGTTCTACTCAAATGGAGGAATACTCAAGATGAAAGGGACATATTGGTAAGTGTTGTGAAATGGATACTTTGAACAGGTATGTACTTAACCCTCAGGTTGAAAAATCGATATAACAACAATATGGTAAGATGATAAATGAAAATATGATATGAATGTCTTGGTGATGATTATGCAAATGATGTTTTATGTTTGCTTATATGGTTATGTTACTTGCTATTTGCATGTGAACTTACTAAGCATTTATGCTTACTCCCTCATTTTCATTCCTTGTAGTGTTGACAAGCCAGCTAGAAAATCGGGAACGGTTGGAGGCACGCTCACACTATCCGTATACCATCTTGGCATAATGGCTTGTATATTTTGAGTATGGCATGTATAGCATTATAATCATTTTGTATATATGGTCTTATGATATGGTTATTGAGTAGTATAAAAATGCTTGGTAATGATTAGCCATTGGAATGGCTAATTATGATCATATTTGGTGTTATGTATGTCAAATTGCTAGTTAATCCATGGAAACCATGAAATAGGTAAAATTTACCATAAAATAGATCTGCAATGATAGTGACTTGAATTTGAAAAATCATTAAAAATAGTAGAGATATAATTAGATGATGAATAAAATATGGAAATTGAATAATTATGAGTCTATTTTCATATGGAAGAAACGAAATAGGTATTTGAGTTATATTTTATGAGATGTTTAAATTTTTATGAAACAGGGCCAGAGCAATTTCTAGATCCCCTGTTCTGACTTTGGAAATTCACCATAAATTGTATAAAAATAATTAGAAGTCATAATCTATATGTACAGAATCCTTATTGAGTCTAGTTTTATTAGAGACAAACGGCAGTCATTGAAGCTTTGTACAGGGAGATATCTGATTCGTAATATACAGAGGTCAGAGTAGTCAAACCCTGAAACAGGGGAAACTTTAATTAATAAAGTGTACTAATTGGCTCGACCAAAAATTCTAGAAAAAAATTAGTAAATAGATATATGAGTCTATTTTCAGGGAAAATTGACAGAATTGAATTTCGAGTTTCGTAACTCGAGATATGAATTTTTAAGCGACTGTGACGCAGTTAGCCAATTTAACTGGAAATTTTAAAAATAAATTGTTTGAGCTGTTTAAGCAATGAATTAAGTCTGTTAACACCTCGTGTTAGACTTCGGCAAAGGTCTCGGGTAGTGGCATTACAATTGAGGTTCAATGTGATAAGGAAGATCTAGGGTTGATTTTACTTTGTTCGTTGCCCCCGTCTTATTCAACCTTTGGAGACACGATTTTATATAGTCGCGAGTCTCTCACAGTTGATGAGGTTTATGATTCTTTGACCTCATATGATAAGATGAAGCATCTTGTGGTTAAACCCAACTCTCAGGGAGAGAGTCTCATTACTCGTGGGAGACAAGATCGAAATGCTGATAATGATCGTGGAAGGACGCAGGAACGGAATCCTCGCGGTAAATCTAAGAGTAGATCGAAGTCTTCAAACAGAGGTAAAACTTGTAACTTCTGCAAGAAGAAATGACATATTAAATCTAAGTGCTATAAGCTACATAATAAGATTAAAAGGGAGACTGCGAATCAAAAGGGAAAACAGCCAAAAAATTCTGATGAAGCTGATATTGTAGAAGACTACAACGATGGTGAACTTCTAGTCGCTTCTGTCAATGATCCTAAAGTAAGCGAAGAGTGGATACTTGATTCAGGCTGCACCTTCCACATGAGTCCCCATCAGGATTGGTTTACAACTTACAAAACAGTGTTTGAAGGTGTTGTTTTGATGGGAAATAATGCTTCCTGTAAAATCACAGGTGTTGGAACAATTAAAGTTAAGATGTTTGATGGAGTTGTCAGAACACTTAGTGACGTGCGACATGTTCTAGAATTGAAGAGAAATTTAATTTTGTTGAGCATTCTTGATTCAAAAGGGTACAGATATACAGCTGAAAGTGGAGTTTTAAAGATTTCCAAAAGTTCTCTTGTTGTGATGAAAGGACAAAGAAAGACTGCCAAGTTATATGTTTTGCAGGTGGTTTTATCATATCATGGTGATGCAAATTGTCGCTTCCTCTTCCTTGTCAGATGATGATATTACTAAACTTTGGCATATGCGCCTAGGGTATATGAGTGAGAATGACATGGTAGAATTGAGCAAAAGAGGACTTCTTGATGGGCAAGGGATTTGCAAACTAAATTTCTGTGAGCACTGTGTTTTTGGGAAGCAAAAGAGAGTTCGATTCACCAGAGGAATCCATAACATAAAGGGAACGTTGGAGTATATTCATTCTGATCTATGGGGGGCATCTAGAGTGCCTTCGAGAGGTGGAGCTAATTATATGCTAACCTTTATTGATGATTTTTCCAGAAAAGTTTAGGCGTTCTTCCTAAAGCAGAAAAGCGATGTGTTTTCCGCATTTAAGTCTTGGAAAATTATGATTGAAAATAGACGGGAAGACAAATAAAATACCTCCGCACAGACAATGGCTTAGAGTTCTGTTCTGATGAGTTTAATAAATTGTGCAAGTTAGAAGGGATCGTGAGACACCACAGCAAAACGGCGTTGCAGAATGAATGAACAGAATGATCATGAAAAATGTTCGATGTATGTTGTCAAATGCCAACTTACCGAAGTCGTTTTGGGCAGAAGCAGCCTCTACTGCATGTTTATTGATCAACCGATCTCCATCTGTTGCCATTGAGAAAAAGTCTCCATAAGAGGTATGGTATGGTAATCCTGCAAATTATTCTGATTTAAAGATCTTTGAGTGTCCTGCGTATGCTCATGTTGATAATGGAAAATTGGAACCGAGATCTAGTAAATGTGTTTTTCTTGGTTATAAAGCTGGTGTAAAATGGTATAAGTTATGGTGTCCTAAAAATAGAAAAGTTGTGATTAGCAGAGATGTTGTTTTTGATGAAACTGCTATGCTACCTAACTTGTCTCTTAAAGACTCTTCCAATAAAGAAAAGCAAAAGCAGGTGGAGTTTCAGATTAATACAGAGTCGACTCCTCAAGCCAGTACAAAAATTGAGAATAGAGTTGCTTCTTTACCACAATACTCTATCGCCAAAAACAGAACTAGAAGAGAAATTAAACCTCCAAAGAAGTATGCCGAGGCTGATCTAGTTGCTTATGCTTTAAATGTGGCTGAAGATATATATGTGAATCAAGAGCCATCTAATTATTCTGAGGCAGTTAGCTGTGAAGACTTAGAAAAGTGTATGTTTGCTATGCAAGAGGAGATGAAATCACTCCACAAAAACAGAACATGGGATCTTGTAAAACTTCCTAAAGGTAAAAAGGCTGTTCGTTGTAAATGGGTGTTTAAAAAGAAAGAAGGGACTCCAAGAGTTGAAGAACCCAGATATAAAGTAAGGCTTGTTGCAAAGGGTTACAGTCAAATTCCAGGAGTGAACTTTACAGATGTGTTCTCCCTAGTTGTTAAGCATAGTTCGATTCGAACTTTGCTTGGTATTGTGGCCATGCATGATTTGGAGCTTGAGCAGTTAGATGTAAAAACTGTATTTTTGCATGGAAAACTTGAGGAGGACATTTACATGCAACAACCAGAGTGTTTTACAGTCTTAGAAAAAGAGGACTATGTTTGCTTGCTGAAAAAGTCCCATTACGGTTTGAAACAGTCACCAAGACAGTGGTACAAGAGGTTTGATTCCTTTATGACTTCTCATGATTTTAAAAGAAGTAGTTTTGATAGCTGTGTTTACTTTAAGAAAAAAAGTGATGGTTCTTTTGTGTATCTACTTCTTTATGTTGATGACATATTGATAGCAGTAAAAGATAAAAGAGAGATAAGAAAGGTCAAAGCCCAACTAAGTGAAGAATTTGAGATGAAAGATTTAGGACCAGCAAAAAAGATACTTGGTATGGAGATTCTCAGAGATAGAAAAACAAGTAAATTGTACCTAATTCAAAATGGGTACATTGAGAAAATTCTTTGCAGATTCAATATGCAGAGTGCTAAGCCTGTTAGTACTCATTTAGCAGCCTATTTCAGACTTTCATCGGCTTTGTCTCCACAATCAGATGATGAGAGTGAGTACATGTCACATGTTCCATACTCTAGTGCAGCGGGATCTCTCATGTATGCTATGGTTTGTTCACGTCCAGATTTATCATATGCAGTTAGTGCAGTTAGCAGATATATGGCGAATCCCAGTAAAAAACACTGGAAAACAGTTCGGTGGATTTTAATATACTTACGAGGTACTAATGATGTTTGCTTACGTTTGGAAGAAGCGAAGATGGAGTCATTGGGTATGTTGATGCAGATTTTCTTTGGAGACCTTGATAGAAGAAGATCTCTCACAAAGTTATGTCTTTACAATCGGAGGTTGTGCAATCGGTTGAAAGCCACTTTGCAAACTACTGATGCGTTTTGTCTACCACTGAAGTTGAGTACATGGCGATTACTGAGGCTTGTAAAGAAGCTAGTTGGTTGAAGGGACTTTTTAGTGAACTCAATGAATACCTTCAAATCAACACAGTATTTTGTAACAGTCAGAGTGCCATCTTTCTTACAAAAGATCAAATGTTTCATGAGAGAACAAAAAATATTGATGTTCGATATCATTTTGTTCATGATATTATTGCTCGTGGTGATATTGTTGTGAGCAAAATTAGTACTCATGAAAATCCTGCAGATATGATCACTAAGTCACTTCCTATAACCAAGTTTGAGCATTGCTTAAACTTGGTTTGTGTTCATTGTTGAAGTTAAACCCTTAAGGGATTTTATGGAAGAGGTGGAGAACTTGTTCGTTGAGAGTTCACGAAGAAGAACTTGTTCATTGAGAATTAGTGTCAAGGTGGAGATTGTTAGAATTAAGTGACCCGAATCCTTATTTAAATAAAATACAGTGGTAGAATAAAATAAAAGAAGAATCCATATAGAATTACACTTCTTTTATTTTATTTTTAGAATAAGGTTTTTTAAACCTTATTAAATTCCATCTATTTGATATTGATTAGAATAAAGTGTTTCAGTCTTACTAGAATATGGCTTTACAAGCCTATAAATAGACATAGTCTATTCCTCTTGTATTAATTCGAATTAGACATAGTAAATTTTCTTCTCCTCTACCTGTGGTTTTTTCCCGAAAGGGTTTCCACGTAAAAATTTGTGTGTTCTTTATTTTATTTTATTTTCACAGACACCTTCTATCACCTCAACCATACCATTTTTGTAATTAATCCAGCTGGTATCCCATTTTCAAAAAATTTACTTTTTTATGTTATATATATGTAAAAAAGCCTTATTATGTCTATCCCTTAATAGATTTACAAAATATGGAGAATTAATCACTATAGATATTTTGAAGAAAAAAAAAATTTCAAAATATAATTATGTTAAACAATAAATATCATTTTTTTAACTGTAAATATCAACTCTGTTAAAATTTGACTTTCAATTTTATGGTTTAAATGTACTTACTCAATATAAAATATATTTTTATTCTTAGAAAAAATCTGTATAAGGGGGTAGAATAGGTTTTAATTGCAACTTTTAATCCCTATATACAAATTTTTTTAGAGAATAAAAATATTTTTTTATATATTATGTAAAGTATATTGAAACCATAAGATTGAAAGTCAAATTTATCAATTTCTTTTTCTTTTCGAGAATAATTATTTTACTATCTTATTTCTGTTTATAATTTGTCCTCTTTCATTTGATTCTGTTGGCCTCTTATTTATTTTACAATTAATTAATCTTGTTACTCTTATCATTAATTGTTATATTTTCCAGATCTATATTTTTCTTACTCATGCATTTTCCTTGTCACCTTCTCTTCCTCTCTTTTTATCATTTTTCTTTAGCTTTTTCGAATCAAGGCACAATGTTGAATAATTCGATGTCGATTGCTTTAAGAATAAGAAGCAGGCGGCAGAAAGTGTGATAAGTCGTAATTTATACATATTTTTATCCCATGCTTAGCACATTTTTGGATGAATTATCATTAGATTTTTGGAATTTGATGCTCCTAATCCTTTAATTTCATGTTTTATACTTAGGCGAGTATAGGAGAGTAAAAAGAGCGAGAAACGGGCCAAAAAATAGAGAAAATGGGCCAACATTGAAAATCAACACGGCCTGGACCTCCTCACACGGGTAGACCACACGCCCGTGTCCATTTAACAGACGTTAACACGACTTAAGTCGCCTCACACGGGCGTGGCACACGGCCGTGTCCCTGTCGGGCCCAAGTTTAGTTTTATTCGAAAAAGGGCACTTTGAAGGGTTCTGAGGCATTTTAAAGCCTATATAAACACTCTAGAGGGGGATTAAAAGGAAGACGGGGAGTAGGAGGCAAGAAATTACTCGAAGAAAGACGATGGATCCACCTCAGAAGCCGGATTCTCCTTCAAGACTGAAGATCTCCCTTAAATTTCCTTCAGGGGTTTTTGGGTTTCTTTATGTTTTGTTATTATTATTCTTCTAAGATGTTTTCTTTTACACATATGAACTAAATCCCCTAAATACCTAAGGGGAATGAAACCTAAGATGGATCTTGTTACTATTTTTTGAATTATATGATAAATACTTAATTTGTTCTTAATTATGCGTTCTTAATCCTTGCTTTAATATTTCAGGATATTGATTCAAGTATTGATGTGTTTATTCAGAGGAGCAAAAGTCCCTTTCTAAGAGTAGATCTAACATAATTAAGCGGAGTTGATTGCACCCCTAGACATAGGGTGACATAAATCTGCCGAATTAGGGTCAAACCCAATAAGGGAATCCATAGATCGAGTTAATGCAACACTAGGGGTTTTAATTAGAAAGAGATTTCAATTAATCAACCTAGGGTTAGACGTTATTAGTCTCGAGAGAGATAATAATATAAATTAGGGATTTCTACGAATCGAGTCAAATGAATAAATCGTCTAATTCAGAGTCAAATAATAAGTGAAGTCTAGGTGGATTTTTCCTTGGGTATTGTCCAAATCAATCAGTTTTCCCAAAAGTATTTCCCCAATTTACTTCATGTGCATTCTTAGTTTAGTTTATTAGTTTAGATAAAGCAAATCCCCTTATTTTTAGGCTAGATAATATAAAGAAGGTTAATACTAGTACTTTTAGTTCCTGTGGGTTCAATATTCCAATCTTGCTGTAAGCTATACTACTGTTCGATAGGTGCGCTTGCCTTTATCGTGATAATAGTTAGTTTCAAGTACAATCAATCATAATTTTAAAACTTATCACGCACATCAAAGCGCTTTGTGGTGATAGCAGTAAGCAGATGAAGAAGACATTGGCAGTGGAGGAGGTGCAGTTAGCGGCAATAAATATGGCAACGCTGCAGTCTTCTGTTAATGATAAAATATTTTTGGCTTTTTTAAAAACGGTCACCGATCATAATAATCAGAGCATGTTGGCAATTTTTTTTTCAAAAACCATATTGGCGCTAGCAATGAGAACATTGGCATTAAAAAAAGCAAAAAAATATTTTTCTTTAAATTTGAACTAGTGCCAACAATGTGAATGCCGACACCCAAAAATTATAAAAATAATTTTTTAAAATTTTGAATCAGTGTCGGCAACGTGAACGTCAACGCCTATTAAAATATTGTTTTATAAAATCCTGAAATACCAATATTTTTAAAGTGTGTTTGAAAAAAATACATATCAGTGTCAGTGAACATAGTGCTGGCATAAAAAAATTATTTTTTATAGATCAAACAATCATTGGACAATCATTATGGGATGATGGAGGATGATGTAGGCGATGAGATGGCCAACACCATCATGCATTGTAGAAAACAACCCATTTTTTTACAAAATTTTATGCCTAAATTATTTTCATAAATAATCAATTTATTTGAGTTAATTTTGAAAAAAAAATCCCAAAATTAAGCGTCAACGGCTTCAATATCCTGCTCTCATGATATCTTTTTAATCCTTTACTAGTTGGGACTTGTTTTTTTTTGGATTTCTAGGGTTAGGTTTTTATTTTACTTTTTTAATGGCAAAGGGAGAAGGGTATTAGGATGAATATTATTTTATCATTCTAATTTGATTTGAAACTTTTTCGAATCGAGTTGAGTGAAATGAATTTTGAGTCAAATCGAATCGAGTAAGATTATTCAGATTAAATTAAAAAATTAAATATATAAAATTTAAATCTTGTTACAGTATAACTAATTTTATATTAGAGCACATAAATTTGAAACATATATTTGAAAACTTATTCAAAACAAAATAAGAAAAAAAAATTAAGATACTTTAGTATAATAAACTTGAATAATTGATTAACTTATTTAACTTCCAAATTATTATTTTAGAAAAAAATTTAAATTTAAATTTTTTATATATTCTTTATATTTTTTTAAAAAAATTATATTTTTTAGAAATATAACTTTTGAAATTTTTAAAAATATTTTAATTTTAAAAATCACTTTAAAATTTTGAATTCTTTTTATAATTTTTGTTGAGGGGAAGACTAAATTATTTATTTTTAAAATTGATAAATTAATTTGTTATTCAAATTATTTAAATTATAAAATTTAACTCGAACTTAAAACTCGAATTTCTCCTTTAAATTGACTCGAAGGTCGAGGACTTTTAGGTTGAAAAATATTCCACCTTCCGCCTGAAGTTAATTTACTAAAATGAGAATGTTACTCAATTACTACTTAAGTAATTATATTTTATGATATTTTATGAAAAAAAATATTTTATATATAAAAATTGAATAATTATTATTATTTTATAAAGTAAATTAAATATTTTATTTATATTAAGTTGATGTTTCAAATTAACCAAACATCAATTAATTAAATGATAATTAAAATTATTTTATTTTATATTATTTTTCATTTCTTTTACATAAAAAAGAAAAAAAATACACAAATAAGAAAATTTGAACTTAAATCGAATATAATTTTTATCATGTTTATCTAACCATTTCGAATAGACAGCTGTTACTGTAGTTCATCAAAGATTAAAAAATTTCATGGTTGCAAAGATTAAAACTTTGCCACTCCTTCGATTAACTAATGTAAGAAGAATGGCAGCATTCATCCTTGATGTGATTGGGTTCCTTCAATGAAATGCTTTAGTCATAAAAAAGAAACGGTGGTAAGCACGTGAAGACAGAAACAGAAACACAAAATGGATTTGTTTCTTTGTCAGAAATCCTTATCCTTTTAGACCGGCCAAATTTTATTCATTATTTTATTGCATATGATGATGATTGAATACCCTGCTATGATTCAATTATTTCAGTTACTCTCCAGGGAAAACTACTCAGAAGCCAACTACCCTTCAAAAAATACAACATGAAGGAAACTGATACTGGTAGCAGTGACCTCACTCCACTTTTAGCTGATGCCGATTCTCTGGAAAATCAATCTCCAAGAGGCCTTGCATCAGTTTCTGGTGCGGTTTTTAACATATGCACCACAATGGTTGGAGCTGGAATCATGTCGATTCCAGCCACAGTTAAGGTTTTAGGCATCATTCCAGGCTTTGCTGTCATGTTCATGATTGCAGTCTTGGTTGATATCACGGTGGAATTCTTGCTGAGATATACTCAATCTGGCAAGTCAACAACCTATGCTGGATTAATGGCAGAATCGTTTGGATCATTGGGTTCCCTTGCAGTTCAAATCTGTGTTATAGTCACTAACCTTGGGTGTCTCATCATTTACTTGATTATCATTGGTAAGTGCTATTTGATGTTTCCTTTTCTGGTTTATTTGAATCCATAATAAAGAAGCTCTACTTTTTCTTCTAGGGGATGTTCTGTGTGGAAATGAGTCTGGAGGAACCTTGCATTTGGGGGTTTTACAAGAATGGTTTGGCATTCAATGGTGGAACTCTCGTGCTTATGTTATACTCTTTGTTGTGCTCTTTGTTATGCTCCCATTGGTCTTCTTGCCACATATGAGTTAGTCAACTGATATTCTTGGATAATTGGTATTTATTTATTTATTTTTTTAACTTCAGTTTTACACTTAAATGACAGATTCATTGAGGCACAGTTCAGCAATATCCATTCTCCTTGCAGTAGTATTTATAGCCATAAGCTCAGCAATGGCACTTTATGCATTTTGGAAAGGGAAAACTCAAAACATGAGACTACTACCAGATTTTGCCAATCAAGTCTCTATCTTTGATCTTTTCACTACTGTTCCAGTCCTTGTTACCGGCTTTGGATTCCATGTTAACAGTAATTGAACCTCACTTTGCACTTCATTTCTCAAATTTTTTGGATTAGTGTTTTTGGCTAAGACACAAGAATTTGAATGCAGTTCATCCCATAAGATCAGAACTTAGCAGACCATCTGATATGAGCTATGCTGTACGGATTTCTTTAGCAATCTGCATAGCCATTTACTTCTCTATCGGTTTCTTTGGATACATGCTCTTCGGGGAATCCATCATGTCCGATATCCTAGTGAACTTCGATCAAAATTCGGATTCCGCAATCGGTCAACTCGTAAACAATACGGTTCGATTAAGCTACGCAATGCACCTAGCTCTGGTCTTTCCCGTGATTAATTTCTCATTGAGAACTAACATTGATGAACTCCTCTTTGCAAAGAAGCCTGTTCTAGCCAAAGACAAGTCGAGATTCACGATCCTCACTTGCCTACTGCTCGCCCTTACGTACACAATCGCCATAGTTATACCGAATATTTGGTACTTCTTTCAGTTCCTAGGATCAACAACTGTTGTTTGCCTCTCATTCATTTTCCCAGGAGCCATTGTTCTCAGGTAGCAATTTTAAAAACCCACTTTGATGCCTTTGCTTAAAAGCAGTTTCGCAATTGAAAGAAATTTCAATATCTTGACAGGGATGTACATGGCATATCGAGGAGAAAAGATAAGGTGATGGCGATTTTGGTGATAATCATGGCTATTTTGACAAGCATGATAGCCATAGCTACCAACTTGTGGACCGTGGGGTAGTTAATTGGAAGTAGATTTTGTCATATCATCATCTGATCAGCATATCTGCATATGTTATCCTTGTGTGAAACTATAATAAAGATCATTATGTTGAGCTGAGCGAAAAGAAAAAGGAAAAAAAAACATCATCATTGATGCCTCCTCCTAATACCCCATTATGATAAGAACACATCTTGTCATAGAAAAGATGGTTTGAGATTAAAATTTTCTTTAATATTATCATTTTTTTTCTTCTCAATTAAGTAATCAATAAATTCCAAAAGTATTAATTTTCAAAAAAAGTCTCCAATTAATCATATCATTTATTTTTTTATACCTTATATTCACGATATTCAACATATCTTTATTTATCACTGTTAAAATTATATATGAAAAATCCTTTTCAGACTATATATAAAGAGAGAGTATGTACACACTAGTTTGTATTAAAAGGTTGAAAGTGCATTAAATAACATATGTCCAAATGCTTCTCCACCTCCTAGTTCTTTGGCTTGTTGCTTAAACTTGAATGGCAAATTCGCACCTACTAGGAGGGGAATATTGTGGTGGGTAGGTTAGCCAAGTTGGCTATAGAGCAAAACTTAGGTTTAATGGTCGCAGAGCTTTTGGCTGAAATACAGAAGGATCGAGAGGATCCAACCACCATTAGACATTGTAAACTTTAGTTTCCATATTTCAGTATCTGCTTTATTATTAAAAAATAATTTTATACAATATATGCGGATATTTATATAGATTTTTTAAAATTTTTTTAAATTTAAAATTTATATATTTAGTCATCTTAAATTTAAATTTAAATTAAATAAAACATATTTTATGATAATTTTTAAATATAATGAAATAATTAAAAATAAAATTTTAAACAAAATTAAATTTAAATGTTAAGGTAAATCATTTTTATCTTTATGATAATTAAATAATATTTATATTTATGATAATTTCATATATTTTTATTTTTTTACATACAAAGTTTAAGTAAAAATTTTAAAATTTATCAAATCCCTTCAAATTTTACTTAAGATTTTAAATTTTATTTATTTAAAAGTGTTAAAAAATAATTATATATTTATGATTTAGATTTTTTTTTCCTGAATTTTTATATATTTAATTATTTCATATACATTTGTACAGTTTATATATATTTATATATTTAATTTTTTCTATATTTATAAATTTTAAAATATATTTTATTTTTATAATTTTAATAAAAAAATTATATATTTCTTAAAAAACTGCTATGTAATAATATTTTGTTGGTAAAAGAGTTATTAATTTTTTTATGTTGTTTAAAAATTGAAAAAAGAATAAATATAAAAATGACAAAAGACTGAAAAAGGTGGTGAATTCAGTGTAAATGGACCCAAAAGATTACGGGGAAAAACGTTTTCTTTGTGGGCTGCCTTCATTAAACAGCACATTTTTATCATGACCCTTTTTATTTCACATTCATGACCTTACTAACATTGCAATGATGGTATTATATAAAAAGAAAATTGCAATGTTGATATTCCAATTGTAAATCTATTACATTTTCGTCCACACATTCCCCATCTCCTGATTTTAAGTCCAGGTTCATTTTCGTGTCCATTTAAAACATGTGATATATCCACGACAGCAATACCCCACCCCAACCTGTCCTCTTATTATTAAAGACTTTCCCAGTAATTTAATTAATTCCAAAACGAACCCTCTTTCGGAGTACCTTCAACTAATCACATCTCTCTGCCGACTGATGATATTTACCTCATTGGACTAAAACCAGCATTATCATCTATATATATATATATATATGAACGCATTCAATGTATAATTATGCATAAGAAGACAACATAAATTATTGCACTTCCTCTAGCCGGAAAAAAAAATGTCGCCGGCTGCCGGAGTAAAAGCGCCACTGCTTCCAGGGAGCGGCAAATCGGCACGAGCAAAGCCTCCATCGGTATCTGGCGCGGTGTTTAATGTGTCCACAAGCATCATCGGTGCTGGAATAATGTCAATCCCTGCAACACTCAAGGTGTTAGGTGTAGTTCCAGCATTTGTGATGATTGTGGTTATAGCTTGGTTAGCGGATATATCAGTTGAATTTTTGATGAGATACACACATGCTGGGGACACAACTACGTATGCTGGTGTTATGAGGGAATCGTTTGGGAGGGTTGGATCCATCCTTGTCCAAATATGTGTGATGATCACTAATCTTGGCTGCCTCATCATTTATTTGATTATTATAGGTAAGTAAGTACTGGATTTACTATGTTCTTGAACTGATATAGAACATGTTCTTAGTTTAACAAGGTTTTTTCTTTTGTCCCTCAGGTGATGTTCTGTCAGGAAATCAACCTGAAGGATCAGTTCATTTTGGTGTTTTGCAACAATGGTTTGGCATTCACTGGTGGAACACGCGGGCTTTCGCCCTCCTCTTCACCCTCATCTTCGTTCTGCTTCCATTGGTTGTGTTCAAGCGTGTAGGTCAGTTCACTCCTATCCAGGAACTGGGAAAATTCTTTAAAGCATCGTTTTCTGAGATGCCGGCCCAGATCTCAATCAAAAGTGTCTATACTTGATTTTAGTCCCGAATTTTTATCTCTCTACCTCAATGGGTTCACAGAATTTTAGTGGGAGTGCCTAAGTCCACCCTCGAAATGTTTTAATCATCATTTTGGGTGGTGTTGTTTTCCTTTAAGATCTTTTAAGGGTTTGGGTTCAAACCCACTAAAATCAAAATAATAAAAACATATCCTTGCTAGATTTAAGTGTTCCCGTAGAAACTCCGTGAACTCGTTAAGACTTTCCTCAAAGTAGAGAAAAAAAATTCGGGTCTAAAATACAATATCAACTGTTTGAGGTCTGGGTTAGTGTCGATACTTCAAAGACTTTTCCGAACAAGAAACCTATTCTCCCTCATCAGCTCCAAAAGCCATTTTGTAATCTTTGTAATCTTCTTAGCAGCCAAATAACCTTTAGTTATTTTTGTAGAATCATTGAGGTACAGTTCTGCAATATCAGTTTTTCTAGCTGTGGTATTTGTTGGCATAAGTTCAGTTATGGCAGTTATGGCACTCTTGGAAGGGAAAACGAATAGTCCGAGAATGGTACCCGAATTGGACAACAAAGCTGCCTTCTTTGATCTCTTCACTGCTGTCCCTGTAATTGTCACAGCTTTCACATTTCATTTCAATGGTGAGAACACTTTAGCCTCCTACAGAAGTTAACTTTATCACAAATTTTCTCATTTTTAATGAACGATTGCAGTTCATCCAATTGGTTTTGAGATGGATAAACCTTCCGATATGATATCAGCAGTCCGAATTTCAATGGTTTTATGTGCTGCCATCTACTTCACTATCGGACTGTTCGGATACCTTCTGTTTGGTGATTCAATCATGGCAGATATACTCGTAAACTTCGATCAAAATTCCGGTTCAACAATCGGTTCTTTACTCAACGACATTGTTCGATTGAGCTATGCACTTCACCTCATGCTAGTGTTCCCTCTTTTGAACTTCTCGTTAAGAGCCAACATAGATGAATTTCTTTTTCCAAACAAGACACTTCTTGCAAAAGATAACACCAGATTTTGGTCCCTCACACTTGTTATTTTAGCCTTTTGTTACTTGGCAGCCATAGCCATTCCTAACATATGGTACTTCTTTCAATTCATGGGATCGACCTCTGCGGTCAGCCTCGCGTTTATCTTCCCGGGAGCCATTGCTCTTAGGTAGTCTCTCAACTTAAGCACTTACATTACATAGATACATGCATAGATATGGTTTTAATTTGTTTTCGTTTATAGGGATGCTTGGGGCATATCGACGGCGAGGGATCGGATTTTGGCAGCAGTCATGATTGTTCTGGCAGTAGTAACAAGCACAATCGCCATTTCTTCTAACATATATAGCCTTATAACAGGAAATCAGTCATGATGTGTTTATTGGGTCTTTTTCTTTTTCTTTTTCTTTTTTTTTAATTAGAGTGCATTCTTTATTTTGTTGTCTGTTACGGATAAAATATAGGCAGGGGTAAAAGAAAGTATTCTCAAAACAGTTGATGATAAATGAATTTCAAATATGTAATGTCGCAAGAATTGGATACCTTAAGTTTTTGGTGTGTCATCTTCAAAGGGGCTGGATTCTCTATTTATATGATATAGTTACTATTCATGGATGAGACACCGAGGTAGGTTCTCATGCATGTCGCCACGTATCCTATTCTAGACTTAATACGTGGCGATGCGATCTATGCGGGTTCCTGTGTATTTCGCACGTGTGTGTTCGTGGGGGTGTGTGTTTGCATGAACGTGTGGGTACCCCTCTTGTGAACACTTAATGTCATGCGAGCTTGATTCGCGAGAATAATATGCAAACTCAGTTTGCAAGCTCAACGTGTGGACTATGTAGGACCCGACCCCAGACCCATTCGGGTTGTGGGCTGATAATATCAAGTATCATAACAATTTGTCCTCCATCTAGTTTGAAGAAGAGTTACAAAGTGATTTTTCTTGGAATCTAATTCAATTAGGCTAGAAGTAACGTAAGAAAAAGCTTACTAAGTACGTTGTACACTTTATTGTGCGACATACGATTCGCTATGTGTATAGAAAGAATACATCTGTTTGCAATTGATTGCTCTCCCATCTTCAGTCACTTGAATAGCTCAGTGTGAAGAGAGAGAACCCTGTTAAAAAGGGGATGAACAACTCCCTAAAAATCACATCAATTGAATTCAAAAATTTCAAGAAGAACCACTGCCGAGAAAGATAGTTTGAGAGGTAATCTCTCTAAAATTCCCATAAAGCTCCCATTTTATTTTCAATTTCTCTTTCTAGTTTCACCAGTAAACTATGGTTAAAATTCGAGGTAGTAGCCGAATAATTTCGGGTAATTCCTCGCGACACCATTAAGTAAGAAATCTTGTGGAAGCTAAGGCTTACCATTGTACAACAAAGATAGAAGAAAGGAACTGGGTTCTAGCTATTCAAGGAATTCAAGTTCTAAATTTTGCTTACGATTTTTCGATTTCTGATGGTCTACATCGCCTGAACAACACCAGTAATGGTAGTTTTTTACTCCCTCTGCATGTGCTAGAAGCGGGGTTTCATTTACCCCTCTATCCTTTTTTTTGTCATCTTTTGGAGGCTACAATATAGCTCTCAACCAACTGTTTAGCTTCTCTTGGTGGTTGGTCGTAGCATACTTCATTGAATGTGATTGGTGTGATGAAATGTCATTAATCGTCATCTTTCAAAGGTTATATCAACTAAAGGCCTACAATCGAGAGGGTTCGATAGGCTTATTTTATTTCACACCTTGCGAAGACGTGAAGTCTATTATAATGAATAGGTGTTCTAATCTTCGCCTTAATTGCTACAAATACATATGGGTGAAGTATAAGCTTAATGGTGGTTTTGATTTCCTAACACAGTGGTCATTTCCTAATGAGGACATGTGCTCAAGAAGACGAGACATTATAACAAAAGTAGGTTGGGCACAATATTACAAGCTTTGCTTGGGCGACATGTTAGATTTAGAAAAAATGTTGACCGTGAGAAATGCGTTTCAATATTGTTTTTTAAATTTAAGCCCTAATGGATAGAAACAAATCGATGCAGATAATGGAGTAGACACTGTTGGGCTTCTTCCTGCATAGTTCGCATGACCTGTTAGGGCCATCGATGAGTTGGCACTGATACTGTTTAGGCAGAAAGATGAGCCCGGAAATTTCTTTTATAGTTTTTGTAAATTAAAGTCTTGCTCTTGGTCTTCGCAACCTTCAACGAGTGTAAGAAGTGATGTAAATCCCCTTATGTTAATTGTTGGTGCTGATATAAGAATTGTTGGTGGTACAGGCACAGTTCACAAAGTTGAAGCAAGTTTTGAAGAGTTTACCAGCTTATCTAGAGAGATTGACGAATATATGGATGTGTAAGGCTATATGCAAGATATGCATAGAGGTCCTTCTGATACCATTATTGGGGATAGTAAAGCGAGCAGTAAAAAGAAACAAAGAACTGCTACTTGAGCTGCTAGTGAATAGCAAAGATGAGGGTAGTTCAAGGGGGAGCTTTTTCGGAAGAGAAGAAGGGATCACATTGAAATTTCTGGTAATGTTGTTCATGTTTCCATAGCTCTTGCCATAAGTTCATCTCCTACGACCTCTCCTATTAACTGCCCATCACCGCCAAGACCAGTCAATGACGATACCTTTGGAGTCATTATTGGTCATGGCATCTCTTGGTGGTTCTTTAAAGTTTAATACTCTTAGTGGTGAAATAGGGACCTTGTTCCCTTGGCTCAAACAAATCAACGTGAATAAGTTTCCCTTCAGCCCTGATGAAATGATGAAACAATGGAATAATATCTTGTCTGAAGAAACAAAAGGACTTTTTTACCCAGGTGAATCTTCTAGTGACACAAGGAAACCTTCACTGCAAGAGTTAGTAGTCTCTTTACAAGTGATGTTGAATGAAGTTTGTATGGCTAACTTAGGACTTGTAGAAGGGTCAATAAGTAGTGTGAAAAAAATAGAATAAAATAAATAAAATAAAGAACACACAAATTTTACGTGGAAACCCTTTCGGGAAAAAAATCACGGGCAGAGGAGAAGAAAATTCACTATGTCGAAAAATTTGTATCAATACAAGAGGAATAGACTATGTCTATTTATAGGCTTGTAAAGCCATATTCTAGTAGGATTGAAACACCCTATCCTAATCAATATAAAATAGATGAAGTTTAATAAGGTTTAAAAAACCTTATTCTAAAATAAAATAAAAGAAGTCTAGTTCTATATGGATTTTACTTTTATTTTATTTTCCATCATATTCTATAAGAATTTGGGTCACTTAATTCTAACAATCTCCACCTTGACACAAATTCTCAATGAACAAGTTCTTCATTGCGAACTTTCAATAAACAAGTTCTCCACCTCTTCCATAAAACCCCTTAAGGGTTTAACTCAACAATGAACACCAACCAAGTCTAAGCAATGCTCAAACTTGGTTTTAGGAAGTGACTTAGTCATCATATCTGCAGGATTTTCATGAGTACTAATTTTGCTCACAACAATATCACCACGAGCAATAATATCACGAACAAAATGATACCGAACATCAATGTGTTTTGTTCTCTCATGAAACATTTGATCTTTTGTAAGAAATATAGCACTGATCATTGTCACAAAATCATGTCTTTGATTTGAAGGTCTTCATTGAGTTCACTAAATAGTCCCTTCAACCAAATAGCTTCTTTGCAAGCCTCGATGTCGCCATGTACTCAGCCGGTGGTAGACAAAGCGATCGTAGTTTGCAAAGTGGCTTTCCAACTAATTGCACAACCTCCGATTTTAAAGACGTAACTGTGAGAGATCTTCTTCTATCAAGGTCTCAGCAAAATCAGCATCAACATACCCTATGACTCCATCTTTAGTTCTTCCAAAGCGTAAGCAAACATCGGTAGTGCCTCGTAAGTATCTTAAAATCCATCAATCGCTTTCCAATGTTCTTTACTGGGATTTGCCATGTATCGCTAATCTGACCGATTGCATATGATAAATCGGACGTGAACAAACCATAGCATACATGAGAGAGATCCCATTGCACTAGAGTATGGAACATGTAACATGTACTCAATCTCATCATCGATTGTGGAGACAAAATCGATGAAAGTCCGAAATGGCTGCTAAAGGAGTACTAACGAAGCTTAGCACTCTGCATATTGAACTCGCAAAGAACTTTCTCAATGTACCTTCCGACTTAGGTACAATTTACTTGATTTTCTATCTCGAGAATCTCCATACCAAGTATCTTCTTTTTGGTCCTAAATCTTTCATCTCAAATTCTTTACTTAGTTGGGCTTTGACCTTTCTTATCTCTTCTTTATCTTTTTTTTGCTATCAACATGTCATCAACATAAAGAAGTAGATACACAAAAGAACCATCACTATTTTTCTTAAAGTAAACACAGCTGTCAAAACTAC
The DNA here is from genome assembly GCA_025698465.1 of Gossypium longicalyx. Taxonomy (NCBI): domain Eukaryota; kingdom Viridiplantae; phylum Streptophyta; class Magnoliopsida; order Malvales; family Malvaceae; genus Gossypium; species Gossypium longicalyx. Next base: position 92,212,314 of record CM047000.1, on the reverse strand, counting down.
TTCTTTTGAAATCATGAGAAGTCATAAAGGAATCAAACCTCTTGTACCCTTTGTCTTGGTGGATTGTTTCAAACCGTAAAGGGGCTTTTTCAAGCAAGCAAACATAGTTCTCTTTTTCTCAAAATGTAAAACCTTACGGTTGTTGCATGTAAATATCCTCATCAAGTTCTCCATGCAAAAATGCAGTTTTACATCTAAGCGCTCAAGCTCCAAATCATGCATGGCCACAATACCAAGCAAAGCTCGAATCGAACTATGCTTAACAACCGGGAGAACACATCTGTGAAGTCCACTCTGGAATTTTGTGTAACCCTTTGCAACAAGCCTTGCTTTATATCCGGGTTCTTCAACTCCTCTGAGTCCCTTCTTTCTTTTTAAATACCCATTTACAACGAACAACCTTTTTACCTTTAGGAAGTTTCACAAGGTCCCATGTTCTGTTTTTGTGGAGTGATTCCATCTCTTCTTGCATAGCAAACATCCACTTTTTCGAGCCTTCATAGGTAAGCGCCTCAGAATAATTAGATGGCTCTTGATTCGCATCTATATCTTCACCACATTCAAAGCATAAGCAACTAGATCGACCTCGGCATATTTCTTTGGAGGTTTAATTTCTCTTCTAGTTCTGTTTTTGGCGATAGAGTATTGTGGTGAAGAAGCAACTCTATTCTCAATTTTTGTATCTTGGCTTGAGGAGTTGACTCAGTATTAATGTCGATGCTCTACTTGTTTTTGATTTTCTTTATTGGAAGAGTCTTTAAGAGATAAGTTAGGTAGCATAGCGGTTTCATCAAAAACAACATCTCTACTAATCACAACTTTTCTATTTTCAGGACACCATAACTTATACCCTTTTACACCGACTTTATAACCAAGAAAAACACATTTAATGGATCTCGGTTCCAATTTTCCATTATCAACATGAGCATATGCAGGACACCCAAAGATCTTTAAATCGAGAATAATTAGCGAGGATTACGGACCATACCTCTTGTGGAGTCTTTTTCTCAATGGCAGCGGATGGAGATCTGTTGATAAAAAACATGCGATGACGCCGCCGCCGCCCAAAATGACTTCCGGTAAGTTGGCATTTGACAACATACATCGAACCTTCTCCATGATCGTTCGTTTCATTCGTTCGCAACGCCGTTTTGTTGTGGAGTATGACGAACTCGTCGGTGTCTTATGATTCCTTCCGACTTGCACAATCTATTAAACTCATCGAGCGTAACTCTAAGCCATTATGCATGCGGAGGTATTTTATCTGCTTTTCCGTCTGCTTTTTCAATCATAATTTTCCAAGACTTAAATGCGGAAAACACATCACTTTTCTCGCTTCGGGAAGAACGCCCAAACTTTTACGGAAAAATCATCAATAAAGGTTAGCATATAATTAGCTCCACCTCTGGAAGGCACTCTAGATGGCCCCCACAGGTCAGAATGAATATACTCCAATGTTCCCTTCGTGTTATGGATTCCTCTAGTGAATCGAACTCTCTTTTGTTTTCCAAAAACACAGTGCTCACGAGAAATTCGGTTTGTAAATTCCTTGCCCATTAAGAAGTCCTCTTTTGCTCAATTCGCCATGCCATTCTCACTAATATGCCCTAGGCGCATATGCCAAAGTTTAGTAATATCATCATCGACAAGGACGAGGAAGCGACAATTTGCATCACGATATGAGAGAACCACGCAAAACATATAACTTGGCAATCTTTCTCTGTCCTTTCATCACAACAAGGGACCCTTTGGAAATCTTTAAAACCCCACTTTCAATTGTGTATATCTGCACTTTTGAATCAAGAGTACTCAACGAAATTAAATTTCTTTTCAATTCGGAACATGCGCACGTCACTAAGTGTTCTCGACAACTCCATCAAACATCTTAACTTTAATTGTTCCAACACTGCGATTTTACACAAAGTATTATTTCCCATCAAAAAACAACACCTTCGGATAATTGTTTCGTAAGTTGTAAACCAATCCCGATTGGGACTCATATGGAAGGTGCAGCTGAATCAAGTATCCACTCCTCGCTTACTTTAGAATCATTGTGAGCGACTAGAAGTTCACCATCATTGTAGTCTTCTACAACATCGGCTTCACGGAATTTTCTCGGTTGTTTTCCCTTTGATTCGCATGACCTCCCTTTTAATCTTATTTTGTAGCTTATAGCACTCGATTTAATGTGCCCTTTCTTCTTTGCGAAGTTACAAGTTTTACCTCTGTTTGAAGACTTGATCTACCCTTAGATTTACCACGAGGATTCCGTTCCTGTGTCCTACCACGATCATCATCAGCATTCCGATCTTGTCTCCCACGAACAATGAAACCCTCTCCTTGAGAGTCGGGTTTAACCACAAGATGCTTCATCTTATCATACGAGGTTAAAGAATCATAAACCTCATCAACTGTTAGAGACTCACGGCTATATAAAATCGTGTCTCTAAAGGTTGAATAAGGCAGAGGCAACGAACAAAGTAGAATCAACCCTAGATCTTCCTTATCATACCGAACCTCCATGGCTTCCAAGTTTGAGAGAATTTCTTTAAACACCATTAAGTGTTCGTGTCTGACGCACCTTCCTCCTAACGATGAGCATAAAGACGCCGCTTCATATGCAACTTGCTTGTTAGAGTTTTCGACATACATATTTGTTCTAGCCTCTTCCATAATGCGTGGCGGTTTTCTCTTTCATCACATCTTGCAAAATTTCGTTGGACAAATGCGGATGTAATTGTGTTAATGCCTTTCGATCCTTACGCTTTTCTCTTTATCTCGTTAATGTCGAAGGCATCTTATCTATCCCTAGCAAGGCATCCTCCAGATCCATCTGTGCAAGAACTGCTTGCATCTTAATTTGCCACAACGCAAATCTAGTGTTACGATCCAACAATGAATTTCATATTTCAAAGAGCGCCATTATCGTGATCGAGATGAATAACCCGGAAGCTCGATACCAATTTGTGAAAAAAATAGAATAAAATAAATAAAATAAAGAACACACAAATTTTACGTGGAAATCCTTTCGAGAAAAAAACCACGGGCAGAGGAGAAGAAAATTCACTATGTCGAAAAATTTGTATCAATACAAGAGGAATAGACTATGTCTATTTATAGGCTTGTAAAGCCATATTCTAGTAGGATTGAAACACCCTATCCTAATCAATATAAAATAGATGAAGTTTAATAAGGTTTAAAAAACCTTATTCTAAAATAAAATAAAAGAAGTCTAGTTCTATATGGATTTTACTTTTATTTTATTTTCCATCATATTCTATAAGAATTTGGGTCACTTAATTCTAACAAGTAGAAATTAGGAGGGAAAATAAAAATATTTATTAGTCCACTATGAAAGCACTGGCGCAGACATGCGAACATTATGCTAACTTAGCTGAAAAGAGAATAGGAGATTGCTGGAAGAAAATAAAAGGCTAGAAGAACGTCTTACCATTGCTAAAAAACACGTTGAGAAGTTACATGGGGAGATCATAGGTGAGGAAGTTGATAAAATAGTGTTGGAAGCTAGCTTAAAGAAAATGGATGAAGAACACAAGGTTACAATGGCTAATTTAGCGAAGGGCCATGAAGAGACTTTGGAGAAGCACAAAAGAAAAACTATGCAAAGCTTACAGGAATACTTGCTTGATTTAAAGGCTAACTTCTTGTTATATGCTCAAGTAGGCGGTGGCCTTTTTGATGCGCAAAGAGTAAATTTCAATGCTCTTAGCAAGCTAACCGGTGTTCAACTAGATTTCAACGTCTATTTTCCCTCTATAACATTCTAGGAGGAATTTGTAGCAAAATGGAAATGCTCAACTAGTTTTTACCTCCCTAAGGATCCTGCTAAGACAAACTTTACTTTTGAACATCCCATTGACACCAGTGTTACTCATGTGGATGAAGTTCAAGGCAATGGATATGAAGGGCATAGTGAAAAGGAAGATGAAGTGTTAGTTTATCCTTTAGGCACAAGTAGTAATTCATGATTTGGTTGTCTTTATTGTACTTTACTTGTTACTTTTGAATTGGAAATGAAAATCTCAGTTTGATTATCACTGATATGGTGATGTATTTGGTTGCCAACTTATTTTGATCCATCACATAGTCATATTGCTAACATAAATGCACTAAGTAATGAAGGTTATTAAAATGATTAACTTTAAGAAAATCATCCATAACTTTGAACCCATTAAACTTGGGGTTGTAATATAAAATATTGAACTTTAACAATGTGAATGTATGTCAGCGAACTACTTAGAAGTTACGATATTAAATCAGTTAACTCAAATAAACTCAGGTTGCGATCTTAAATCAGCTATGAACGTAGGCCATCAAGTTGTTTAGGAGTTGTGATCTTAAATCAACTAACTTTTATAAAATCAGCTGTGAATGTAGGCCATCGAGCTGTTTAGGAGTTGCGATCTTTAATTAATTAACTCAAATAAACTTAGGTTGCGATCTTAAATAAACTAACATTTATAAAAATCAATTGTGAACGTAGGTCAGCGAGCTATTTAGAAGTTTCGATATTAAATCAGCTAACTCAAATTAACTTAGGTTGCGATCTTAAATCAGCTAGCCTTTATAAAAATCAGTTGTGAATGTAGACCAACGAGCTATTTAGGAGTTACGATCTTAAATCAGCAAACTCAAATAAACTTAGGTTGCAATCTTAAATCAACGAGCCTTTATAAAATTAGCTGTGAATATAGGCTAGCGAGCTATTTAGGAGTTGCGATCTTAAATCAGCTAACTCAAATAAACTTAGGTTGCAATATTAAATCACCTAACCTTTATAAAATCAGCTGTGAATGTAGGTCAGCGAGCCATTTAAGAGTTGTGATATTAAATCAGCAAACTTAAATAAACTTGGGTTGCGATCTTAAATCAATTGTGAATGTAGGTTAGTGAGCTATTTAGGAGTTGCGATCTTAAATAAACATACTCAAATAAACTTAGATTGCGATATTAAATCAGCTAACCTTTATAAAATCAGTTGTAAATGTAGGTCAATGAGTTGTTTAGGAGTTGTGATCTTAAATTCACAAACTTAAATAAACTAAGGTTGCGATCTTAAATCAGCTAACCTTTATAAAATCAGCTATGAACGTAGGTTAGTGAGCTGTTTAGGAGTTGCGATCTTAAATCAACTAACTCAAATAAAATTAGGCATAAATATTTGCAAATAATAATTTTCTTTATTAAAGAAAAGAAATCATTCATACATAATACTTCTTTAAATAACGAGCATTCCACCTTCGTGACAAAATAAAACCCTTCATTTTTACTAATTTGTAGGCTCTATAACCTATCTTCTCAATTACCTTGTAAGGTCATTCCCAGTTTGGAGTCATCTTTCCCTACTGTGACACGAGAAGACTTGCTTCAGTGTTCCTCAAAATAAGATTATCGACCTGAAATTGTTTGTTCTTAACCTTAGAATTATAATAGTGAGCCACCTATTGAGCTCGTACGACATTTCTAACTTATGTCGTTTCTCTAATTTCATTGGTAAGATACATGCTAAGTCTCATGGCCTCTTGGTTGGAATCTTCGGCAAAATATATTGTTATGTGTAACTGCATACCTATTTCAGTAGGAATTATTGTCTCCACTCCATAGACAAGTGAGAATACAGTCTCCCTAGTTGTCATATGAGATGAGGTTCGCAAGGCCCAAACAATTCCTAGCAGCTCCTCTAACCAAGCACCATTGGCACCATCCACCTTCTTCTTCAAAGCGGTTAGAATCTTTTTATTCATGGCCTCCACTTGACCATTTGTTTAGGGAGTCTTGACAAAACTTTGAACCAGAGCAATTTGTAAATCTCTGCAAAGAATTTAAAATTTCCTTTGAAATTGTGTTCCCATTATTTGTTATAATTAGGCGTGGGATGCCAAATCTACCCAGAATAGATTTCCAAAGAAAAGATTCTATTTGCTTTTCTGTAATTGTGGCTAAGGATTCAACTTTTATCCATATAGTGAAATAATCTATAGTAACCACTATAAAATTCTTCTGTGCTGTAGTTATTAGAAATGGGCCCAGAATATTAATTCCCTAGATTGCAAATGGCCAAAGAATTGACATTATTTGCAAAGGCTCTACTGATGATTGTTGCACTTGAGCATAAATTTGACAAGAATCGCAAGTGTGAACCATAATATGCATCATTTTGTATAGTTGGCCAATAGTATCCTTGTCTGAATACTTTTTTTATGAGGAGCCTGCCACCCAAGTGGTCACCACAAATTCCTTCATGAATCTCCCTCATCACATACTCAGCTTCTGAGGGTGTTAAACATCGTAATAATGGTTGGGAATACCCCTTTCTATAGAGTAAACCCTTTAAAAGGGTATACCTAACAGTTGTATAATAAAACAAATTGTTTTTAATCAATCAAAAATGGAATAGTTTACTAATTAATAGGCATTTGAGGTATAAGTAATAACGTTATACCTCGCAGCTTTGCGTTGTAACTTGGCGAGCTTTTTCCTGTCAATGTGGTTTTCTTCGCCTTGTAATGTTCGAAAAATAAGGGTCATCCATGTTTCTTCTTGGCTCAAATTAAAGATCTGTGGCATGTCATAGCTTGGGATGTCTCTGTATTCCAGCAAAATTTTTCTTCTTTGTTTAAGAATAATAGATGATGCCAACTTTGATAAAACATCTGCCCAAGTATTATTTTTTCTGGATAGTTGCTTGACTTGCACTTCATCAAACCTTGTGAGTAACTGAGCTGCTATGGAATGGTACTTTTTCAAGATTGGTTCCTCCACTTCATACTTGCCACCCATCTGCTTTACTACCACCTGCGAATCTATACGTATGATTAGCTCATTTTCCCCAAGTTTTCAAGCTAATAGTAATCCTGATATTAAGGTCTCGTACTTCTTAGCATTATTAGATGTTTGAAAACCAAAAAAGAGTCCATATGGCCAGACATTTTTATCAGGATTAATTAGAAGAACTCCTGCCCCTGACCCTATCTTTGTTGTACAACCATCAACATAAAATATACAACTCTTTGACCTATCTGTAGAACTTACATCCCCTTGAGGCGAACTAACTACTATATTTCACATGATAAATGAAAAAAAAAAAGAAATCTTAGAACGAAATATGTATCTGTCATAAGTCACCACAAGAGACAATAAACTAAACATGCATTTATAATAAGTCATCGTATGAGATAATAAACTAAACATGTATTTATAATAAGTCATCGCATGAGATAATAAACATCTATCAAATGCGATTCTAATAATTGTTCATAAATTAATATTTCAAACTATAAGTTACCTGTGAGATCTGTTGAATTCTCAAAAGAACATTCCACCATAAAGTTAGCTAGAATCTAACCCTTTATCGCCATCCTTGGAGCGTACTCTACACCAAACTCGGCTAACTCGACTCCCCATTTCATCATTCTTCTTGAAGTGTCAACTACGAACAGTATATCTTTATAATAGGATGAGCCTGGAAGTAGGGATGCAACTTGCGAGCTCCAAAAAGTAGAACCAAAAATAAGTTTTTCTATTTTTTTAATACATTTGCTCCCTGATGTGCAACACCTTACTAACATGATAAATTGGGAACTGGTGACCTCTTTTTGCCCTAATTAAAATAGATGTAATTGTCTCGTCCGAGGTTTCCAAATAAATATACAAAGTCTGCCCCACGTAATGTGACATCAACAGTAGTGGGGATGTAAGGTATGACTTAAGTTTTTCAAAAGTTATCTAGCACTCTTCAGTCTAAGAAAAAGAAGTTCTTAAGGCTTTAAAGAAGGGTAAACATTTGTCTACCATTCTGGAAATGAACCTATTAAGTGCGACCACCCTCCTCGTTAAACGTTGAACATCTTTAATTGTTCTCGGGAGATACATATCCAAAATGGCTCGAATCTTCTCCAGATTAACCTCTATTTCTCTATCTAAAACCATGAACCCCAATAATTTGTCAACCCTAACACCAAAAGCATTTTTTTTAGATTAAGCTTTATATTATGAGCTCACAAAACGACAAATGCCTCCTAAAAATCTTAAGCATGCCCTCTCAGAGTAGAACTTTTCCCCAAAATAAACTTCAACATTTTGCCCAATCTACTCTTTAAAAATTCTGTTTACCAACCTCTAGTAAGTTGCGCCTGCGTTCTTTAAGCCAAAGGGCATGACTAGATAGCAAAATAAGCCTTCCTTAGAAACAAAGGTTATCTTGTCTTGATCCTCTTGGCCATAGATACTAGATCATAACCTAAAAATGCATCCAAAAAGCTTATAAATCTATACCTCAATGATGCATCAACTAACCTATCAATCGAGCGTAAGGGAAAACTGTCCTTAGGGCAAGCTTTGTTAAGGTTGTTGAAGTCAATACACATTCTACACTTACCATTAGCCTTCTTCACCATTATAACATTCAAAACCCAATTAGGATATGCAACCTTTCTGATAAATCTTGTTGATAGCAATTTCCCCACCTCCTACCTTACTGCCTCTACAACCTACTGAGCAATCTTTCTTTTATTCTATTTAATTGGTTTAACCTCAGGTAGCATATTTAACCTCTGAACAATTATTTGAGGATTTACCTCAAGCATATCCACAGCCGACCATGCAAAAACATCAAAATTTTTCCTTAGACACTAAACCAAATCCTCTTTTTCCTTTACTACTAATGTTGATGAAATTCTCACTACCTTGTCCACATAATCATAAAATAGTTGTAAAGTTTCCATAGCTTCTGCTACATCTGGTTTCTTAATTTTTTCTTCACTCCTCATATCCAAACTATCCAAATTTAGAACCTAACTATCCATTATTTATTGTTGTGAACCCTTCTCTTTATTATTGTGAACCCTATCCTTGTTGTATGTGTTCGTATGTTTGCTTAATTAACAACATGTGGCATTGTTTGGTTGTTCACTGATCAGACTGCATGAACCCTACCCTAGTTCTTATAAGAAATTTAATCTTCATGAAGAAAATTTCAATTATCATCTTAGCCATTCTCATTATGGGACGTCCAAAAATAGCATTGTATGCCATGAGATGGTCAACCACAAAAAACTGAACATACTCCATTGTTGTGTGTTTGCCATCCCCTAAGGTTACAGGTAAAGTGATGCATCCTTTTACCTCAACAGGATGGTTCACGAAACCATACAATGGGCTCGCCTTTTTTAATGCTTGCTCCTTCAATTTCATTTTCTAGTAAGCCTCCCAAGTTAACACTTTCACAATACTACCACTATCTACTAATATTCTTTTTACTTCAAAACCTACAATAGCTGTTGATACAACTATCAAATCATTTCTCTCCTCATCACAAGTTAGTTCATCATCTTCATTACTAAAATTCGCCTTCCAACCTTCCTACTGACGTAGCCTTTTTGGTGAGCTAACTAACATAACACTTCTAAGGGGAGCCTTTCTCTTCGCATTAGAGGTCTCTCAATCTTCATATGTTCCAATTATCACATTTATAGTTCGTCCAACTCTCTACTTACCTTTAGCTTGGATCCTCGAACTCTACCTTGGTTGATCAATATTCTTAGACACAATCCTTTAGTTCACTATTTCTGACTACTTTTTCAATAGCGTCCTTCAAAGAAGAGCAATCCTCAATCTTATGCCCCCATCATTGTAAAAAGCACATTTATCCCTCCAATTCGACCTTCTTGCGTTATGTCTCATAGGTAGAGGACTTGGCAAGATGCCCAGACTCTTTACTTGGTTAAGGATATATGGATGTGTAACCTTTAAAGGGTATATATTTCCAATTTACCATAAGGGGCATACCTTTCACATGCTTAGGTTGAGATCTTTGAAATGTCCTGGATGACTTATTTTGTGATTGAATCTTCTGTTGTCCTTCATTCTGTATACACAGAGCCTAAAAAGACATGCCCTGATGACTGCGAGCTCCCTATCTGTTCCTAAAATGGTTGTCGTCCCTTTGGAACGTACTGCGAGCTACTTTTTTATTCTCTTCTACTTTAGCAAATTTTCCAAACTCTATGGCCTATTATCGGTGAATGAATATTGCACATGCTAATTCAAGACTCCCATAATAAAAGCATCGATGGCCCATTGGTCATCCAGTTTTTTTTTATATTTAATGTTGCTATATGAAAATGCTTGATATAATCCTACAAGCTTTCCCCTTCTCTCTGCTTGACAGATATCAAACCCATAGGAATACCCAGTATTGTCTTATGTGCTCGAAACCTACCTAAGAACATCTGACCTAACTGTGAAATACTTTGGATGGAACCCTGCGGGAGAGATAAATATCAATCTTTTGCGCTTCCCTTAAGGGTTTTTGAGAAGGCCTTACACTTTGCAACATCAGAAGCTCACAACACATTCATATAATCATTGTACTGCATGAGACGTGCTCGAGGGTTCCTCCTACCTTCAAACATTTCTTTTGGAACTTTAAAATTAGCCGATAAACTCAAATTTGTGATCTTAAGAGCTAGCGGATTGTTAAAACAAAACAACCAATCCATATCCTGAGAGGTAGGATGCAAAGCTCATACATCTCTACGTAGAGCATCCATCTCGTTCTGCCACGATTCTGCATGTACTCCAAGGCCCTTTTTATGCATAATGGTATGATCATGGAAATTAGAATTATCTGACGGTACCTTTCTCCTCAACTCTTCATTCTACCTTAATAACTCTTGCTGAAATGTTTACTACTGCTCAAACCTGACATTTTGTAAAGTCATCTACTCCCTCATCAATCTCATCTACTCCTAAAGAGCAAAAAATTATTGTGGGGATGCCTCCTGATCAGAGGGTAGTGATATTCCCTGACCAGAAGGGATATTCAAGTCAAAAGAATTTGATGCTCTTACATGAGTTGAATTACCCAAATTTTCTGGTCGATCGACAAACCAACCAACAAATAAATTTGTCTCACTAGGCTGATTACCAGTACCAAAAACTCTAGGTTGTCTTGTCAAAAAATTAATGGGAAATTTCTTATTGGGGTGAGTCATTTTGATTTTTTTTGCAAATTGAAGATGTGGAGATTGGAAATTCTCCACGTTCACTGTACTAAATTATTGAGTGTTTTTAGTGTGTCCTATTAAAAGGGGTTGGATTCTCTATTTATATTATATGGTTACTATTCATGGATGAGATGTCGTAGATAGGTCCCCATGTATGTTGTCACGTATCCAATTCTAGACTTAATACGTGGTGATGCAGTTCTATGCGTGTTCCCGCGTGTGTGTTCGCACATATTTGTATGTGTGTGTGTTCGCATGAGCATGTGGGTACCCCTTTTATGAACACTTAAGGTCATGTGAGCTTGATCCGTAAAAATAATATGCGAACTCGATCTGCGAGCTCGACATGTGGATTATGCAGGATCCGGCCTAGACCTATTCCGGTAGTGGGCTGATAATATCAAGTATCATAACACTTATAAATTGTTTTCATATTTTAAGCTATATTGTTAAACTTTACTAACTCTAAAATGTGTTGTGAACTAGGAATCTCAAAGGTTATGTATTAACAAGGTCTTGTCTGAAAAACTAAGAGAAGACTCAAGAATTTTGGTGGAAAAAAAAAAGAGAAGAAACTTAAAGCAGCTTATGAAATGAAATATCACAAGCTTTTTCTATGATAAGTTGTAATTTAACTTTTCAAAATATATTTAACATTGCGGTTAATTATACTATTGAAAAATTGGGTTCATTTAATATAGAGAAGATGTTACCAACAAGTGAAATGGAATGTGCCTAGATGTTACAGACTGCTTGTTCTTTGACCCGAAACAACATGATCCCGTGCAGCACCATGACTACTTTTAATCATGGTCAACTTTTTTCATGTCCTTTTTTGGATTATCTAAGTTCTCGTCAATGCTTTTTCCTAAAGGTTCTTGCTTGGTTCGACTTTATTAAGTCATTCACATCTAATCGCTTAACTCAAGGGAGCTACCTATTTTCGTCACACGTTTGACACTAATACCCGTAAGAGGTTTCAAACATCTTCTCCATTGATGATCTTGAGCACCAATCATCATGGTCTAAGCAGTAAGGTGTCTTGGCTCAAAGCCTGGAGGAACTTAACACTAGATCTATGCTTGCTTGACACATCTCAATCGCTATCTATATATTCCCACAAGATTAGTAGTTGATCCGTATACTAGTTATATGGTATACTGTAATGTCTTGATGCCCCTCCTACAAAGCATCGTCTCATGATCCTAAAGGTAGCTCTATGGAATTTAGGTGGAGATCCCGTGGGGCTTAGATAAATCTAAGGTCCAACCCTAGTTTTCTAGCCACAATGTAATATCATGTTTGTTGGTTTTGAATTGTCTTCAAGTTTCCTCTCGAAGAGACAGTAAACATCCACTTGCTCAATGATCACACACCATTGCATCTCGTTTGCATCAAGGAAGTCCCAACAACTAGCCAAGATGAGAAGAAGGTGGAGAGCTAACACCTATCACTAGCCAAGAGACATTACAATGATTAAAACATGGACAATTTTTTACCTGGTACTCCGAGGCCATCTCAAGGTATTCACCAAGCATACTTGTCCTACACATAGCCTTTTCATTGTCTTGATGGCATGGGATCACCATCCCCTTTGGCCTCATCCACTCATGACTCATTTTTATGCTGCTTGCTCACTGCTCTCGCATGATGCTTGCCTCTCAATGTTCAACATCAAATATCTCTTGCTCAAAGATTAGGCCTCATCTAATCCATCAAGTGGAATGCTACAATGCTGGACCAATGTTACCATGACATTAGGCATAGCAGAGACGAACCATTTTATAATCATTTAATGCACCTTCTTTTCGGTACAAAAAAAAAAACCCTTTACATTGGAACCAACAACCTAGAAATTAATTATATTTTCATTGATGTTACTTGTCAACACATTAAGCCTTGTTGTTATCATATGGATAGAATGTGAGCACCGCACACAGAAAAGAAACTCATGTCTTAATGAAATTTCACCTCTATAAACTATTCATCATTGATGGATGATTGCCTTATAGAAATATATCAGAAGGTTAAGCCTTTATTTATAGCACAAAAGTAAGATTCTTGCCGATATATAAATGAAGATATAAATGGATCATACCTTTTTTTACATTGCAAGGATAGGAAAACCAGCAAGATCATGAATGATTGGTTTCATATGGAAGGCTGTGTAGGAGCCATCAACTTGGAAGAACAAATTTCCTTTGACATCTAATATTTCATAATGCACATCAAAGTGGCCATGATGCTTCCTCTTGACAATTAATTCCACAAGGTCCACCTGTTGTACAACACTAATCATTGAAACCCCATAGGCCATCTTATAATCTGCCATTGATAGTGTTGGATATTTGATGAAAAAAGGGTTGAAACAGAAGCAAAAAAGATCAAAAATGGTGAAATCAGATTGTAATAAATTGTTTCATTGGTTAAAAACTCATACAAGTTTACATGAACAATTAAACTTAAATAAGCTAAAAATAATAATAAAATAATTACAACTTGACTAATTTTGAAACTTGATTAATATAACTTGCTTCTTCATTGGCTAATTTCATTCTAATTAGCAACCAAAACATCTTATAAAAAAATTATCACTGTTTCACTGCAAGTTGGCAACTTGCCGAGTAAGGACTCGCATGGCTCGCACTTTTGGAGACTTCATAACTTTGATGAACTCACACTATTGGAGAGCTCGCAGCCTCGATGAACTCATAGTTTTCGAGAGTTTGCATTTTTACGACTTGTATTCGCCATCGCATGGATGGTCACTTCACAACAAATATACGATACCCAAGATTCAAGAAACTTAAATTGCTTTATATATCAAGAATTCACAGTATGAATCGAAAGTGGTGGAATCAACAAGCTAACATGGTTGCGTGGTGTACAAGTTACAATTACCATTTAAACTATATATTGCTTGAATTTATCCGAGTTACGGCAGCTTATGTAGGGAATACAAAGTTGGTAGCTGGTTTTCAAGTTAAAAAATTAGGGTCATATTATTGACCATGAAACCATGAACATCCAAAGCTTGCCGTTCGCCCCATATTCTTGTCATCTAGGCATTCAAGATTCTCTCTAATCTTTTTTGGTACAATGGAGATTTTCTCTACTAAAATATGTTCCGGATTTGATTCTCTCTAATTTTGGATTATATATAATTCAATCTTGCCTTTCATTAAATTATTTTATTGTGTTAAATGTTATCTCTTTCACAAATTGGTCTTTGCATTAGGCTTACAAATCTATATATAATATAAAACCAGCTTCTTAAAGAGCCATTAAGGTTTTATTAGGGGTATTATAGTAATTTAAATAGATAATATAAAACTAGCTCGGTTTTGGAAGCCATTAAGATATAATAGGATATTATAGCAATTTATGTATTTTAAAAATATTAATAGGAGTATTTCGAAAGAAAAAAATATTAAAATTTCAATTTAATAAAATTTTTATTGGGAGTGAATATGGGAAGTTTTGGTAAATAAATTTTTTTTTATCATTTTTCTTTAATCCCCGAAATTGATATCTCCACCTTTCTCAGCCACTTGAATGTATATTGTCTTTCTTTATTTGCAGATTAATCGCTACTAAATACTAATATAATTATATTAAATCGGTACTACAAATATTATTATAAAATGATTATATTGTTGTGATTAATTATTTATTCTAAAATAAGAATAATTATTTGGTACATAGGTAGAATTCAGATTCTATCATATTTATTTTTTTTAATTTTTTAAATATACATAATAAAATTTTAATTTCACTTGTAGAATTAAAATTTTTCATCGTCAATATACTAAATAATTACTCATAAAATAATAATGGTAATCTTAATTTGGTACTACAAATGTTATTTTAAATCAAATACCATAAATTACTAACATTATATTCAAATTAATCCTTTTAAAATTTTAATTCAATTTTTTGTCAAACAGTTACTTTATTTTATTTTATTTTAATGTGTATTTAGTTAAATAGGGAAATCTTTGCACCATCAACTGAATTTTAGGTAACATTAAAATTAAAAAAACAATAGTATTTACTAAAATAAAAATGCTATTATTTTAAAAGTATTTATGTCTGCATAATTTTTTCTACACCATAGGTTTGACTCTTAATAAATAATTAATGGATTTAAAATAGTTTGAAATGTATTATAATTAAATTAGGACAATTTAATAATATTATTATAATTGTTTTTTTGTAAAAAAATAAAAATAAAACTTTAAAATTATATTGTTTTTATCCTTTACCATGTATATTGTTACAATATTGTTACAGATATGTTGTAATATTATTATTATTTTTAGATATTCGAATTGACACTTCTAATAGATCATTTTACTAATAAAACTCTATTTCCTAGTTTATTTATGGAAATGGGTCACTTTTTTCATTATTTATCGGAATGGGTCGAAAACACTAAAACACGTCCACGTGGGAGCGTTTTAAGAGAAAATTTCAACAAAACGCATCACTGAGGAAGTGATTTTGCCATGTCTGCATAAAACGCGCTGACGTGGATGCACTTTGTTAACATGGCAAAATCGCTACCTCAGGGACGCATTTTAGCCAGTGTTTTTGACCCCCAACAGTCATTTAAAATTTGACTGTTGGTGCGTCCAACGGTAAAAATATATATAAAACCCCCCTCTTATTTTTTCACACAAACATTTCTTCCAAAATTCTCAAAATTCTCCCTAAATTTCTCAAAGCTCTCTTTAATTAATTATTTCCTTTAACTTTTTTTCTAAATTAGTATTATTTTTTTATAATTTCAAAAATATTTGATCGTGTTAGCAATAGCCGGGGAATTAATTCGTCTCGATTATAAATATATCTCCATCGAACAAATGAAAATGGTAAGGGTTAATTTTAATTTTTGAATATTATTTAATATTTTTTCATTTATGTAATTTTAATTAAATTTTATTTTATAATTTTTTATAACAGCCTGTAGATTAGGTGTTACGATGTTATTCGTAATATGTCTGGTCCTCCATGTAACATCACGATTTTAGGCTTAGTCGGAACAGTGGTTTCGGGACCACAAATTCGATGAGGAAAATTTCATTTTTATTGTATTTTTATGGTCTATGATTTTACGGAATGATTTCGTGAAAATTTCGTTCGAAAATTTCAACGTTTGGGCACTCAATTTAGAAAAAGGACTAAATTGTAAAAAGTGCAAAAGTTGAGTTTTATATGTTAGAGGTGTCTAATTGTCATGAAATTTTAAATGGGAGGTCCTTAAATGATAATTAAACCAATGTATAACTTTTTAGACAAAAATGGCCTTGGTTGGGTAAAATTTGAAAGAATAGTAAAAAGGGCATTTTGGTCATTTAGGGGTAAAATGAATTAAAAGACAAATTTTAAACCCAAAATGTGTCCCTTTCTTCTTGCTACAGCAGAATGTACCAAGAGCAGCCATGGTTAGGGTTTGTCTAAGCTTCCAAGCTTAATAGTAAGTGATTCCAAGCTCCGTTTTTAATGTTCTATATATTTTTGAAATCCCGGTAACATGATCTGCTCATTTCTACTATTATTTTGAGCTAGGATTTATGTTTAAAAATTTACCCATGAATGATATGCATGTATTTTGATGTTTAATGATATAATATGAAGCTTGAAATTGTGTTAAATAACTTTTGCTCAGCGATTTTACGTGAAAACGAGTAAAACGACAAAATCGGTAAAAATACCTAATGTTCATAAGTACATGTTAGAGTGAGAATTTTATGTTTCTATAGAAGGGAAAAATGATCAGCATGTCATAAAACATAAGAAAATAGGAAGAAGTTTAATTTCCGAACCTTAGGGCAAAAGTGCAAATATGCAAAAGTTTAGGGGTCAAAATGAAAATTTGTAAAAAAATTATTTTTAGACCCATATGAATAGTGTGACTAATTAGTAGGCTAAATGTGATATTATAGATTAAGGAAATCGAGATTTGGGCTTAAATCGAGAAAATACAAGGTTATGGACTAGAATGGTAAATTGTCATTTCTGGATTCGAGGTAAGTTCGCGTGATTTAATAAGTCTATTATTCATGATATTATTGATATACATGAAATATAATTTGCTATAATTGTATTGAATTTGATGTTAATAGAAATTTGATGGGATGTGATATTTAAAAGAAATTGGTGATTGCCGAGAATATGAGATCTTACATATGTTGCAATAAAGGTTGTCCCTAAAGGATAATCTTTTGATCTCATTATGAAAAGGAAATGTACGCCTTGTGTGTACAATGTGAAAAGTGGTAGCTTCGGCTACCTGATCAGTGAAAAGTGATAGCTTCGGCTACCTGATCAGTGAAAAATGGTACCTTCGGCTACCTGATCAGCAAAAAGTAGTAGCTTCGGCTACCTGATTAGTGAAAAGTGGTAGCTCCAGCTACCTGATCAGTGAATAGTGGTAGCTTCGGCTATCGAATGTGAAAAGGGATAACTTCGGCTATCAAATGTGAAAAGGGATAGCTTCGGCTATCAAATTTGGAAAGGAAAGGTATACTTTGTGTATACCATATGAAAAGGAAAGGTATACTTTGTGTGTACCACTTGGAAAGAAACGTACACCTTGAGTGTACAACTGGAAAAGGAAAGGTCCATCAGAAATTCAACGGGTATTATAATGAATAATGCGATGAGAGTCCCAAGATGGGCGTGATGATAAAGGTAAAGTTAATTGATATGCTATGGATATGTACAGGTACGTACATTATACTCATAAGTGATGCCTTATTGAAATGTGATAAATGATGAGTAAGTGAATTCATGCATATATATGTGTATACATGATGAACAAGTTAAAAGATTTGAAAGATGAATCATCCTCATGCTTATGATTATTAATTGTGTTGCAATATCATGTTAACCTACATTGTGTAATTGAATATGAGATTTATGAAATAATGAGTCCATGATCAATGTGACAATGGAATTGTGATAGCTATTGTGATTTTTGCACTGAAACAGTGTTGAACAGCAGCAGTAGCCCGACTTTGAAAAATCACCATAAATTGTGGAAGTCGAATTAGAGGCTGAATAATATATGAAATTAAATATTAATGATACTAGTTTCACATAAAGGAAACGGTGTAAACAAAAGAAATTTTTAATATGAGATATTTGAGTTCTTGTGAGACAATGTCAGAATGAGTTTGAAATCCCCTGTTCTGACTTGGGAAAATCACTAGAAATTGTAAAAAAATAATTATGAGTTATAAATAATATGAATAAAATCCTTAATGAGTCTACTTTCAGGAGAAAGAGACAGAAACATTATCCGAGTCTTGTACTATGAGATAAATAAATTTTAGTGAAGAAAGGTCGAAGTTGTCAAATAGCAAAATAGGGGAAACTTTGAATAATAAAATGTACTTATTGGAAGAACTAAAAATTCTGAAAATTTTATGGTGGAAAGATATATGAGTCTAGTTTCTGAAAAAATTTACGGATATTAATTTGGAGTTCCGTAACTCCAGCTATAAATGATTTAGTAACTATGACTCAAGAAAACAGCTTAACCAAAACATATGTAAATGTACAATTGGGATAGTTTTACTATAGAAAGCATGTTAGTAAATTGCTTATTATTTTCATGCGAGCTTACTAAGCACAAAGCTTACCCCCTCCTTTCCATTTCTTTTAGTGTTGTCAGGTTAGCTCAGGGTTGGAGATCGTCGGAGACAGCATCACACTATCAAGCCAACACTTTGAGAGTATAAACACATGCTAGAATTATCAAGTGAGTGGCATGTGTAGGGATCTAGTTTTATAACACGTGTTATTATAATTTGGCCAAATATATTGGTATTTAGTGAGCTAATGATTCTGAATTATAAATCTTGCTATTCATGTTATGTCTGATATTGGTGATGTGAATATGCTTGTGTGCCATGCATGGTTGGTAATATGTTATGTGTTGTTGTGAGAATGCCATGCTTGTGTCTTGATTGTGGATATATAATTACTCAAATATACCATGTTAATTGCTATGAAAATATATAAGTGTATGTAGGTAATTAAGGGTGACAATTGGCTTGGAAAATAGCTTTGAAATTGTCCACACGGATAGATACACGGACGTGTGTAACCACACGGCCCAATTCACACGAGCGTGTGACTCTCCGAAGTAAGAAAATTAGTTAAGTTGCCCATAGATTTTCAAAGTTCTTGGTTTAGTTCTGAACCACCCCAATGTATGTTATAGGCTTCGAAGGCCTGCATAAGGGACGATATGTATGTGTTTAAGATGTTTTAATTTTGGACAAAAACTTTGTGGCCGGTTTTGCATGTTGTGAATGTTTAAATCCGATAACGCCTCGAACCCTGTCCCGGCGTTGGATACGGGTGAGGGGCGTTACACTCCATCATTGTTGATATAAAATTACTTGAGGGAAGTGGGTTTTTGGCACGTCGCCAATATAGGCCGAGGTGCAAGTTGGACTCGAAACTTATTAGCACGTTCATAGAGAGGTGGAGACTTGAGACGCACACATTCCATCTTCCATGCGAAGAGTGTACCATCACTTTGGAAGAAGTACAGTTACAATTGGGATTGCCGGTGGATGGGTCCGTACTCACTGTGTCTACTCAATCTGCTGATTTAGGAGCCATATGCTACGATCTTTTGGGTTTGATTTCAGATAATATTTACGAAGGTCAAATCAAGATGAGCTGGTTACGAGACATATTCCCAGAGCTGGGGAATGATTCGACTGAAGTAGAAAGAATACGATATGCTCGGGCATACATCCTTGATATTATTAGAGGTTATCTAATGTCGGACTTGTCACGAAACCTCAAACATCTGAGGTGGCTACTGAAACTCATTGATTTTAGAGC
Organism: Gossypium longicalyx; assembly: GCA_025698465.1. Classification (NCBI taxonomy): domain Eukaryota; kingdom Viridiplantae; phylum Streptophyta; class Magnoliopsida; order Malvales; family Malvaceae; genus Gossypium; species Gossypium longicalyx. Next base: position 92,192,419 of record CM047000.1, on the reverse strand, counting down.
AGCTGACGAACTTAGTTGGGGGTCTACCGTGTTGGAAACATTGTACCATGAGATGTGTGGCGCGACGGAACCAAATAAGCCAAAATCGGAGGTTGCCTATCATTACAACAATCATAGGCTCGGTTTTGCTTTCCATTTTTACATCATCGAGTGAACTACCCATATATATTCCCACTTATAACGAGATAAATATATTAGATTTTAAAATTATTATATAGATTTAAAATATAATTTTATGTTAAAAAAATATTTAATTAGGTGGAACCATTCGGTGAGTTATGTTGGAATACCTACTGCTTTTGAAAATATAATGCTTCTATTAGACCAACGGTCGGAAGCGCATGTAAGTATTAAATAAAATATATATACATAACATAGCCGTTTCATATTTAATATTTAGTGTTATGTATATAACTAATATTTTTATCACGTTCATATAGTTTCAATGGATACCATACGAGGATTCGACAATTCGGACAATAATTCCAAATAAATTATTTCAAAATCCGAACATTTGGCATGTTAAGATCTCATTGGTCAACTATGCTACTGTCGAGATGCACCAGATGGATAGAGTGTTGCGCCAATTTGGATTTCGACAACCGATTCTTGTGACGTATTCTACTCGGGCAAGGTCAACCTTTTGGTTTGTGACGCAATTCTCTATCTGGTAACAACTTAAAAGGAGCAAGCGATACAGACGGCCACTTACGTTCATCTGAGACCGGTGGGAATACGTGTCTCCACATATTGTACATGTATTCTATTTTGTACACTTCGTCGACATAGCTCATGGAATCCAAACAGAGATTCTGACAAGCTGCAATTGCATGAGCGCAAGAATAATGAAGTGCATCAAACGTCCCACAGTTGTAACTTCTATTTCTCAGGTGTATACGATATCGCCTGCCGGTAATACCTTGGTTTGATCTGTTGAACTTCGTCACACGAAACCATAGGTTGTCATGATCGTGACACACTGTGTGCATAGTATTGGCCGATACATTCGCCTTGTTAATTTCTTGCAATACCTTCCGGCACCATACACGACCTCTTTGCATTTGGCCTTTATAACTCACTTTCACTTTGGAAATAGTGTCACCAAACGAAAATATGTCTCTCACACAATCAAGGTTATCAGCAAATGACGCGTTCCTTTTAGAACAGAATTTATGCATTCAGCCAGGTTTAAGGTCATATGGTTATATCGTAGGTTGTCGTTGTTTGCTTATGTCCACTGACCAAAATGTATGTTATAGAGGTAGTCTGCGCCTTGATCATTAACTAACTGCAAAATCGCCAACATCTCATGAAAATGGTTCTTATTGATCTCGTACTCTGTCAATATAAATTGATAGCGAAAATTACATACCACTTTTCTACTCAGAATAAATTGAATATTACAAATAAAATCATATTAATAGAGATTAAATACCCATGTTAGTCACTTGTCGTCATTTAGTGGTAGACCGGTATTGCCCGTAGTAGTTGGATACAATGTGCCTTAGACAATACCAATGGTGTATACGATCCCATAGGTTTCTCTGTTGCTCAATTGCGGCTAGTATTTTAGTGCCTCGATCCGATATAATGCAGATATCAGGTTGGGGGAAAACATACCTTCTTAACCTAGAAAGAGAGAAATCTCAGTCATCACCTAACTTCCCCGGTGTTATTGCAAACACAATTGGAAGGATTCTCCCACCGCTATGCTATGCCACAGCTTAGCAATAGCTGATGGGTATATCTACCATACATAAAGATACCATCAATTTGTACCAATGGCTTGCAGTACACAAATGTGTCCTGGCATTACTTAAAGCTCCAGAACAGACGCTTAAACACTTGGCATCCACGGATCAAGCGGTTGTTATAGTATGCAGGGCATGTTTCAAGGTCTGTTATACAACCTGGGACGTACCTCTCCAACACCTGACACTACTACCACACCTCATTATATGAAGCATCCCACCCACAATGCATCTTTTCCAACAACTTCTTCGTAGCTATCCAAGCCTTGTGGTAAGAGGGTGTGTACCTCAATTAGCTACGAATATTGGCAATTAAGGCCGACACAGAAGTCCTGGGATCCGCCTTTACCATCGGTAGTATTAAGCTAGCTATTATATATGAATCCATCTTGGGATGATCTTATGAAACACCTGTTAATGAAGTACGTTAAATAATATAACATTAAGTAATAACATTATTATTCAAAAACCCTAAACACCCAGTGATATTGTACCCGCAACATAAGTATGTAGACCTTTTTATTTTTTTATCTCCCACAAGCCTGTCTTTTTCCTAATTGAAGCCATGATTTTCCATAAACACGTACGGTCTTGCACTGCACACTTGGCCTCGAACTTCTTGGATTTAGATTTAACCACGTAGTAGGTAACCCTGTTTATGATGCTATATTGTTTCAATGCACCAAGAAAACTATCCTTATTGAAAAAACCTTTCCAACTTCCAATTCACTCGAATCTAATGACGAACTTGTACGGTCACACTTCTATGTGGTAAATCTGGAAACTCCAATGCATCATTTGTTGATAGATCGACATTATGCATGTCGGCTAGAGACGAGTACGCCGTGAATCATATATCATCATCATCATCATCATCATCATCATCTAAACTGTAACACCCCTATCCCATAACTGTCGCCGGAATAGGTAAGGGGCATTACCAGACAGACAGAATGTTTCAAACCGATTTAGAATCACAGGTATCACATAACATTAATACATATGCAACCATTAACAATTCATCCATTATGATTGTCTACGAGATCTAAAACATACTTTTAATGATAGTCGGGACTAAACCGAACACATTCATAAATTTCAGAACTCAGGAAATTTTTCAATTCTGTTAAGGTCACACGTCCGTGTGACCAGGCCGTGGGCCTCACATGGGTACCAGACACGCCCATGTGATCCAACCGTGCCAAAACAGAGTATATATACTGACTTTCACCTACAGTCAACAGACACGCCTGTGTGTTATGGCCGTGTGATACTTAGCTAGCTACTGACCTGAGCCCATGGCCATATGACATGCTTATGTGTCATAATCGTGTGATCTTAAGAGGTTACTACTTTGCATACACGGCCACAAGGCAAGCCCGTGGTCCCTGACTGTGTGGCACAATTCAAGCTTGGTTTAAGCCAACTTGCCACCCCTTTTTGGGTCATTCCTACAAGCAATATTAAACAACATTTATACTAAAATTTTCAGCCAATTTCATGCTCAAAATATGCTTCATTATAACTAAATCATCATTATTCAATAATCTATCCAAATCCATACCAAAACACATTAAAAATATTATTACAATAACATGCCAAAATGTACATTTCATAGCTCAATTATGGCACCTAGTATCTCATGCTTAAACTTACCATTTCTTCAACTTGGCATATTTCCAAAATAACCACCACATATAAGGTCATATAACCATTACATGCATACACAAATTGGCATCACAAACCATTTACCAAAAATAAGCACAATTATACCATTTGCTAGCCAACTCTCATGGCATAACATATATACATATCAAAGCTTAAATACATAGACATTCTAGCCTATTCATGCCATACTTCAAAAATTTACATTTTTAAAAGTACCAAAATGAGTTAGATAGTGTGGTGACAATCCTTGACTATCCCTGAGCCTTCAGTAACAAACAGAAATCACACAGAGTAAGCTACAAAGAGCTTAGTAAGCCAAATACAACTAGTCTAACTATTTAAGCATACAAAGTAAAAGTTAATAGTGAAAATTCATAGCCATTTCACAGAGTAATTCATGAGTTTAACCATGCTTATTTGCTTGTATACATGTCATGTTTCATTACTATGATTTCATACATACTTTGTATTTGTTATTTCATAGAAACAGAGTCTTTCATATTCAAACATTTAGTGCGATACAAACGTACCTATATAATTTATACATTTCATAAATTCATTCCCATATCTCGTACTCTATCATCAGACGGTTCAGAAACGATACAGATACTTATAAACGAGTACAATGCTGACGTCCCAGACGTGGTCTTACATGTAATTCAGTATCGATGCCTCTGTCCCAAACAGGGTCTTACACGAAATCAGATACGATGTTGATGTCCCAGACACGGTCTTACACAATATCTTAGATTAATGTCAACGTTCTTTTAGAAACGTACAGAGCTTTTTATATACTAGCATATTATTGTAGTTACTCAAAATTTATTCATCAGGCTCTCAAGGCCGTCCAATACAGATTATAGTTTGTATGTGCATAATTTTGTCAATTTAACATGTAATTGTAATTTGACTTACCTCGTACGGATTTCGGACTGAAATGAGTCAACTATTTAACTATTTTGGACTTCCTTCGATCTAAGTCCGATTTTCTTTGTTCTTGATCTAATACAATTCAAATTCAACCATTCAATCATTCATTTCATTCAAAATAATCCATGAACACATATTTAGGTCACTTTGCATTTTTAGCCCTTACATTTTCACACTTTGACAATTTAGTCCATTTTTCACAAAATCACAAATATGTAAAATTCACCAAGACTATAGCTTGGCCGAATATACCTAGCTTCCATACAAGCCCAAATAACATATTTAATTCACAATTTAGTCCTTCAAAACCTCATTTTCAGAAATTAGCCCAAGTAGCTCTTTTCCATCAAAATTCAAGAACAAAGTATGATAATCTCACATATATCTTTCATAATCCATATAAAAACATTACAAAACTCATATAATCATCAATGGCACATTTCAAAATCTTCAACAGAAACAGAAATTCAGACATGGGTTTTGAAGAACACGAAACAACGATCACAGAAACGTAGAAATTATCAAAAACGGACCAAAGTACATACCTTAATCAACCAAATCAATGACCGAACCCTAGGATGGTCTTCTTCTTTCTATTTTCTTTGATTTTCGGTAAGTATGGATGAATAATTCATCCATTAACATGTTTTTTTTATTATAATATACATTAATATGCATTTTACCATTTTAACCTTATTATAATCATTAAAAAATTCACCAACTACAAGTCCATAATTGTCCACCATTAACATTAATGGTATATTTGGCAGCAAGGACTCTTATTTTAAAAGCCAAGGCCAATTAACCCCATTAACAATTAGCATACAAATTTTACATTTTACACGATTTAGTCCTTTAATAAAATTAAGCACAGAAGCAGACGAATTAAATCACAGAAATTTCGCAGATATACATTCACATATCACAGACACATAAAATAATATTCAAATATTTTTTGACTGGGATTTGTGGTCTCAAAACCACTGTTCTGGCTAGGGTCTAAACCGGACTGTTGCATAAACCTTCTTTACCGTCTTTCAGGTTCAGTTGGAACATGCTCTAGTTTAGAAAATAATGCAGCTTTTGTACTATCGGGGTCGAGCTCTCTAGGTGGATCCATATCGAACTCATCATCTAACCCACCATCATCTGCAACGTACGAGGTCCCCTCACCGGTGAATGTCGTAGGGAATACATCATCTCTTCTTGTGGATGTTTCATAACGTCCCCAATCAGGTGCGGATTGCCAACCACTAGAAGTTGATGTCATTCCCTAGTACATATTTTCAGTATCGAATATCAGCCCACCGAGGTGCATGTCCCATCTACTAACTGAGTGTCGTGCAGGAGTTGTGTATTCCATACTGCCACCAAACATGGACACTTCCATATTCTGCCTCCCATTAACGGAGTATCGGGTAGGGGTTGTGTATTCCTCTCGAATAACAGTAGATGTTGAAGTTGCAAATGCTTCATTTGGCAATGAAAATTGTACATATAACTCAAGACAGGGTGATCCACTAGCGAGATGAGTCTGCACCATCGCCTCCAAGCTACGACCATCTTTGATAAAATGAGTCATATGTCACGGGATCAACCGAAGCACAAAATCGATACTTAATAGGCGAAACTCTCATTGGCATCGTTCCAAAGATTTTGCACCTAAGTCTTTTACGAAGTTCTGTCAAATTTATGTTCTGGTTAAAAACCAGTCGCGTTGTGTTCTCCGATAAAAAAAATAACGCCGTTCTCGGTGTCATGGACCTCACTATCATAGTAAATAACAGCACTAGTACGTTCACTCATCTTCAATTTCTATTCTGCTTAGCCTCTCTAATTTTTCTTGCTGTACTTATGCAACATAAGAATGAAATTTGGCTCATTTAATAGCCTAAGGCCAAGCGGGAACTACTATAGAAAAAGAGCGCTCAAGTGTGAGCTTTCTTCAGTAATTTTGCTGACAGTGCATCCTGCTTGAAGCGTTTTTGACACTATTTTTTTAGAATCGTCTTCTAAAAATTATTTTTTCAAGAACTACTGTAGAAAAAGAGCGTCCACGTGGGAGCTTTTTTTAGTAATTTTGCTGACAGTGCATCCTGTTTGAAGCATTTTTATACTATTTTTCAGAATTGTCTTCTCAAAATTATTTTTTCAGGACCTAATGTAGAAAAAAAGCATTCACGTGGGAGCTTTTTTCAGTAATTTTGCTGACAGTGCATCCTGCTTGAAATGTTTTTGACATTATTTTTTCAGAACCGTCTTCTAAAAATTATTTTTCAGGAACTACTGTAGAAAAAAAGTGTCCACATGGGAGCTTTTTTCAATAATTTTGATGATAGTACTTCCTACTTGAAACGTTTTTGACATTATCTTTTTAGAATGGTCTTCTCAAAATAAATTTTTCTAAAACTACTGTAGAAGAAAAAACAAAATCCTTCTCAAAATCCTTTTACAAAAATCCTAAAAGCTAAACACAAAATTATATTTTTTTAAAACTAAACCTTAATTTAATTAATTTTCTTAAAAACTCTAAACTCTAATTTAATTAATTTATTTAAAACGTCTAAAACCTAATTTAATTAATTTTTTTAAAAAAACTTTAAACCCTGATTTATTTTTTAAATTTCTTAAACCTTAAATAAATAAAACCTTAAATTATTTTAACAAAGCACTAACACTACAACCTTAAAACCCTAAACCCACAAATCATAGACACTAAACATGCAAATAACCCTAACCCTAGAAAAACACGGGCTAAAACGCGTCCCTGAGGCAGCGATTTTGCCACGTCAGCAAAGCGTGTCCACGTTAGCGCGTTTTGTGCTGACATGGCAAAATCGCTCCCTCAAAGATGCGTTTTGCTGGAATTTCCCCTTAAAACGCTCCTATGTGGACGCCTTTTTGTGTTTTCGGCCCATTCCGATAAATAATAAAAAAGGCCCATAATTATTGGTAAAATGGTCCTTTTAATAATTGTAAAATATTTTTTAAATAGTTAGAATTCATGTATTGTAAAGTGATAAGATATTAGAATAATTATTATTATTATTTGGAATGGAGGATGGGATCACATAATTTGAACCTGAGTCAAACAAGTGTCTGTTTAATATATTTTTTTTAAATAATTGTATAATTTAAAATTTCAATATCCTAAAATGTATTAATATTTTATATGAAAGTAACAAAATAAAATTATCCTTCGATTTTTTCATTTATTGACCTTTGGGTAACTTATTTTAATTTACTATTTTAAATAACTTTTACTTGATTATGAAAATGTTTCTTTGGACTTGTACCGAAAATTATAATCAATGAATGCTCTATCAACCACCGTCTATTTAAGAGATTCCTCCCGAAACATTTTTTAACTACAAAAGTTCATTATCTTCCCATGAATTAGTGAATTAGGTAGGATTTTTTTTTCTTTTTTTACAGAAACATAATAACAAACAACAAGTTACTTTTCATAAATTCAATTTCATCATAAATGCAAAATATTTATCTTATAAAAATGACAAATAAAAAAGATGCAGAATTGTTTGTCTGTTAGGCTAGTCAAACACAAGCTAGTTCATAGATCTTTGGCCTTCGATTACCAAAGAATAGAGATTGACATTCACGCCCGTGTCCCTAACTTGTGTAACTCTCTGTTTTGCAAAGCATGAACAAATTGAAGTCACACGCCCGTGTGCTAGGCCGTGTGGTTAATTTGATTTTCATAAAATAGGTATAAACTTCACATGATCGGGACACACGCCTGTGCTTGAGGACGTGTCCCTCACACGGCTGGGACACACGCCTGTGTCTCTGCCCGTGTGCTTAATTCTGAGCATTTTGTTTCTCAAAATTTAAGTGTAGGGGACATACGACCGAAACACATGTCTATAGCACAGACACACGACCTAGACACACTCCCATGTGTCTACCCGTATGGACAAAATAAAGGCTATTTATCGAGCCATTTGCCACCCTCATTTACACATACACATACACAAATCTAATGGCATAAATCATGACATATTTAGGCAACCAAAACATCCACAAAACAAGGTCAAATCATGTCATTTCATTATTCACACTCAACATATTTACAACATCATATTTTGCCAAACCAAATCATCACCAAACTCACATTCTACAAGTTTCAATATGGCTACTAATAACATGCATATTTTTACTTAGTTTTTCCTAGCATACCAATGAGCCAATCTTAACCATTCAACAACCAAAACCATTAAGCCACATTCAACCATTTACCAAGCATTTATAAACCACATCATACAAGAGATAATTGCTCATGCATTCATGTATAAATATATATAAGCTTACAACCAATTCAACCAAAATGAGCCAAGTTACATTGTAACACCCTCTAATTCTTATCCGTCCCCGGAATAAGATTACAGGGCATTACCAGTCTGTACAGTTAAATTAAATTCATTTATTAAAATAAATGTTTCTAACCCTGCAAATTAAAACTTCAACCAATACAATTTGCCAACATTCAAATAATCCAAATACACTTAAATATACTCAAATCTTACTAATCTAAAACATTTTATAACCTATCCAATGAATCTTTTTAAGTATATCACTTACTTTATCAATTATTTCAACTTCATACTATATACCATTGCCAACCATAATTTATTTATTTCACTATTACAATCACATTCCAATATAACACACTTAAGACATCCTAGGTACATGTCATTATCAACAATTAACACGCTTTACCTCGTTGAATTCGGGATCGACTTGGGATGCTGATTCGACATTCTCACTTTAACTTAACCTGTGCACAAAAATAAACCGTACGCTAAGTATTTCATACTCAGTGGTATTACTATAATTCAAATTATAATAGCAATAAAGAATTATAATTACCAAACATGTAAATGTCCAATTTCTCAAATATCAATTCATTCTTAAACTTCATTAATTAATAATAACAATACAATTTTTAATTATTCTTAAATTTCCATCACATATCACATGTAACAATTTCAATCACTACATGAATATTAAATTCATTTCTTTCATTTTCAATCTTCATTTCAATTTATAATTCAACTTTCTCATTTCTTTCAATATTTCAATAATATAATCAATCAATTTATTTTAAATTTCTCATTTTAGATGTTCACCTTATTAACAAACCTGGACTTTGACGGATACACAGATTCCAACCCAAACACACCAGTACAACACGTTGTGCCTAAAACGGTACATAGTACCTGATTAGAATACGACACATAAAGTGCCTAAAATGACACACGAGGTGCCTGATACGACACACGAGGTACTTAAAATACGATACATAAAGTGCCTGATCAGTAAAGCCGGCAAGTCCCGTACACTTCTAGATCCTATGGCATGCCAATTATATCTGACTCAGCTCGACTAGTTAATAGGGTATTTCAATTCTCAATTCACTTTCATTTCCAATCCAATATCACTTTTCAATTACAATTTCACATTCAAATCAATTTACAATTCAATTATTCATACACATTCACCATTCAATTCAATTCTCATTCAACTCAAATATCAATACTTACCTTATAACTCACTTATTAAATATAGAATTTATATAAAATATTTAATAAAAAGTAATTTGAATTATAGTAATACAAACCGTGAATTTCTCGTTTTAATCCTTGATAGCTTTCTCCTTTCCTTTGTGCGCCGATGTCTTGGGTTCTTTGTTAACTACGAAAATAATAATAATTTATAATCATCAATACAACACAATTCAATTTAATCCATGAGCCTAAACATGCAAATTTAACCTCTCTTTTTTTACATATAATTCCACTATTTACTTATATGTTCATTCAAAGCTGTCTACTTGAGTCATTGTTACTAAATAATTTATATCTTGAGTTAAGAAACTCCAAATTAAGATCCGCTAATTTTTCCTAAAACTGGACTTACTTATCTTATTACCATAAAATTTTTAGAATTTTTGGTTTAACCAATAAGTACATTTTATTCTTTAAAGTTGCCCCTGTTCTGTTGTCAAACAGTTCCGACCATTTTTCACTAAAAATTAATTATCTCCTTGTAAAAGATTCGGACGATGTTCCCGTTTGATTATATTGAAAATAGATTCATTAAGGATTTTAAAAATATAAATTTCAACCCACAATTATTTTTATAAAATTTTTAATGATTTTTCAAAGTCAGAACAGGGGAACCCGAATTCATTCTGACCTTGTCTCACAAAACTTATAATATCTCATGATCTACAATTTCGTTGCTTACACCGTTTCTTCTGTAAGAAACTAGACTCATAAGCTTTAATTTCATATTTTTTTCATTCTCTAGTTCGATTTATACAATTTTTGGTGAATTTTCAAAGTCAGAACACTACTACTGCCTAAATTGTTTTGGTGTAAAATGTTAATAACCAAATTTACAACACCAATTCACACTTTATTTCTATTCAAATTTCATTCAAACTCAAATTTAACTATTAAATTTTCAACATATTTTTATAATTTCAAATTTTCCTCAATTTAGTCCCTAAAACACAAAACTTATGAATTACTTTACAATTCAATCCTTATTTTATTTCTAACTTGAATTCCTATCAATCTAACCCCTAATTCATCTTTTTACTCAACATGAACAATATTTAGAAATCTAATAAATTTTAAAATATTAATTTAATTTCATCAAAACTTTGTTCTAAAGCTTTTAAAACATTAAAATTAAGTGAAAATGGCTAAATTAACTTACCTATTAAATTTTCAAGCTTCAAAATCCCTATTTCTCATTTTTTCTTTCTTTCCTTTCTTTTTCTCCTTCTTTCTCCCCTGTTTCGTTTCTTCTTTGTTTCTTTCTATTCTTTTTCTTTTTCTTTTACTTTGTTTTGTTTTATACATATATAATAATAATAATAACTTAATAATATACTTATATAATAAGTAAATATACATATATTTTATAAATGTACATATACTAATATTACACATGTCATTATACATACCATACATTTGTCAACTTTTTATTTATTTTTCACATGAAATCTTATAATGTAATTATTTAATTAATAAATACCTTTTATAAATAATAAATATCTATTAATACTTAAATACAAGCATTACAAGTGTATGTATTTTTTTAATACACTTGTACCCAATCATTACCACACATTTGTCTTACTTTTATTTATTTATCATATAATATCAATTTAATAATAATAAATACATTAATATTTACTTAAATAATAAGCAAATGCATACATGTATTACAAATGTGAGTATTATATTTATTACACTTGTATTTTATTTTTTGCCATACACTTGGCACTCTTTTTGGCTTATTTACTTATTTAGTCCTTTCAATTTTCTTTATTCTATAATTAAACTTTCACACTTCATTCAATTTAATCTTTTTATCCAATTATCTTTAATTTAAGCTAATTCACTTAATTAAACTCTAATTAACCACTCGATTAACTTCGTAAATATTTTTAATCAATATCTACGAATTCATTTTTCAGAAACGGAGACCCGAAAATACACTTTTCTGGTAACGGTGGCCAAATACCACATCAAGCCTTTGACAATTACAAGCCAATATATTTGGCCAAATTCATAATGACACATATAACAAAATGACCAAGTCCCTATACATGCCATATTCTCAAAATATTTAAAATCATCGGTACCCAAAATAACGGTTTGATAGTGTGATACGAACTTCGATAATCTCCAACCCAAGCTAGCTTGGTGACACTATAAAACATGGAAATAAAACGGAATAAGCTATATAGCTTTGTAAGCTCGTATGAAAGAAATAAGCTAACCTTACCATACATTAACATGCAAGTATTATAACATAAGACAATGTATTTTACCATATTCTCATGATCATAATTCATTCCATCACAACTTACGTTGAGTTCATCATTTCGCGAATTTAATAATCGTAAGTTTTGTGCACATACATGTACCACTCGTTATGGTTTCATACTCATTCTCATCTTTATCATACCCAATGAACCACTCAGAATAATAATGTCATATATTCGGGAAATCTTGCACACAAGGTGCCACATATGTAGCCATTGCTACATCTATCTCGTATCACATATATGCTCTCTCTCTCAAGCCATTAACGGGTCTGTCACACAAGCTGTCAGTCAAGACGTAGCTACTCGGTGCTGCTCACACAAGCTATCAAGTAACCACAATATATGCTGGTATACTCAGCCACCGGTAGGACGTACAGGACCAGCACCCGGATCACATAACATAAAACCCTGGTGACATGTCACTTGTATCCTAATCTATTCCTAAGTTTCAATTGGGATTTCTCGCTTTCCAAATCGTCGTCAAATGTGTCCGTAAGGTTGATTACACAATTCATGTATAAATTAAAGCATTTAAAACACATTTAAAGTAAAGCTTATTTAACATACGAACTTACCTCGGTTACAAAAAGGCCAAAGAGATATATTCATTAATTACTTTGGTTTTCCCCTGATCTAAACCCGAACTTCGTTTTTCTTGATCTATAATACCACATTTAACTTATTTAATCATCACATTATTCAATCAGCCCAAAAACACATTATGGCAAAATTAACATTTTTGCCGCTAACTTTTCAACATTTTACAATTTAGTCCCTAAGCTCGTAAAATAATTTTCTTTCAATTTCTTTACAACCCAAGCCTAGCCGATTTTTATTGGTACTCACAACAACCCACATTTTTTATTTATTCCTATTTTTCTACACATTTTATAGTTTTTTTTACAAATAAGTCCCTATTTAACGTTTTTATCGAAAATCATTTTACAAACGTTGTTTAACTAGCAACGATCATGCATTTTCTACCATCAAATATCAAAATACATGCACATCCAACATGGGTAAAATTTTAGACTTTAACTTTCTTTCAAATTAGTCCTTGAAATAGCTAAATCAAGTTACAACGATTTCAAAAATATAAAAATCGCTAAAAACGGGACAAGAACGGACTTACAATTGAGCTTGAAAGCTTGGCCAAACCCTAGCTATGGTTCCTCTTCAAATTTTTGGCTAAAGGATGAAATTGAAGAAGATTGAGATGTTTTATTTAGTAAATTTTATCTTTATTAACTAATTTACTAAAATACCCTTAATGCATAACTTAAAATTTTTACCTAGCCATGTTCATTTTTGTCCATCCTAAATTATAATGGTTTAATTACCATTTAAGGGCCTCCAATTTAAAATTTCATAGCAATTAGACACCTTTAACATATAGAACTCAAATTTTGCACCTATTGTAATTTAGTCCTTCTAGCTAAATTGAGCACTCAATCGCTAAAATTTCTAAACAAAATTTTTACACAATTATTCTATCATGCTGTAGACCTTAAAACAGTAATAAAATGAATATTTCTACTTCAAATTTGTGGTCCCAAAACCACTGTTCTAATTTGACCCAAAAACGGGCATTACATCTTTAACTTTTTCAACAAAACTTCAACAGAAGTAGAAGAATTGCCAAAAAGCCTACTATACCTTTCACACAAAATAAAGTACATAATTGCATTCCATACAAGTTTGAGCAGGCAAATAAGGAACAACTTACCTTTCAAACAAGAAATTGCCTAGTTAAATTCTTGAAGCCACATACCAACAAACCACCTGATACCACATAAACCAAAACCAAGTTGCCACAAACCTCGAGAGTAAGCACACTAAAAGAAAATATGATTTCGAGACTTGGAAGAATCAAAATATAACAGACAACAATGATTAGAAACCATACCATGACTAAACAATTTGTCACGAGTGGGAAGTTTGTTTAATATAGCCATCCAAGCAATTGTAGAGTGTTTAGGCACATGGAGAGGGAACCAAAAGAGCTTATGCCAAGAGACCTTAGTAGTTTTAACTCGAAGAACTTCCCAAAGCTTATGAGTTGACACAATTGTCCCAATCAAAAAGTTTCTTGAAGAACTAATAGCAACATCCTTAAGCCACAAAAATCTCATTCAATTCCAACTGCTAGCTAAGTTGGCAACAGCAAACCAATAAGAAACACCTTTTAAAACATCTTTTTGGACCCAAACAACCCATAAGGAGCCTTCAAAAGCAAGCAAGGCTCAGATATGTTGTAAATACAAGCTTGGTTCCATTCAACAAGAATTTTCAAGCCAAGCCTCCCTAAGACTTTTGCAAACATAAAATATCTCATTTTATTCTAACACCAAAAGCAGAAGAGTTACTACCTTTCTATAAAAACCTAGACCACAATTGGTCCACCTGTTGAAGAATGACTTTTGGCAATAAGAGTCTACACCAATAGGCCTGCTCACTGAATAGCACTACCTTTATCAGTTGGAGTCCGCCAGTATAACTAAGATGTAAAGGAGACCATTGAAGAATTTTAGCTGCAATCTTCTTCACAAGCGGCTTACAGTCAACATAAGAGAGCCTTTTAAAGATCAAAGGAACTCTAAAATAACAAAAAAAAGAGTTCCAGATTTACAACCAGTAATATTCAATATGTGAGACACCTCCTCGTTAGATATCCTTACCAAAAAAAAAACTCACTCTTGGAGGTATTAAGTTGAAGACCATAAATAAAGTAGAATTCATCCAGAAGGCACATTATCCCCAAAATAGAGTCCATATATACCTTCACAAAAATCAAAAGATCATCTGCAAAATTCAGATGAGTAAATTTAACTTTACTACATTTAGGGTGAAACTTGAAGATACCATGGCGATCAGCAATCTCCAACAGTCTAGACAACACTTCCATTGAAATAACAAAAAGAAAAAAGGAAAAAGGATCTCCTTGTCGCACTCCATTTGCCCATTTAAAGTAGCCTACCAAACTGCCATTAAGTGAAATAGAAAAGTAAGGTGAGGTGATACATGCCTCATGTAACACACCTAACCCTTATTCATCACCAGAACAAGGTTACAAAGCATTACCAGACTTTTTCTATCAAACACAATCATTCCATGACAATTAACAAACATATCCAGAATTAATCATATATCATTTATATTGTCCCTTATATGAACCCTCAAGGCCAAAATTACACTTTAAAAGTGAGTTGAGACTAAAACGGATACTTAGGAAATTTTTAGCAAAATGACAAATTTTTATTAAGAGCAAGGGATACACGCTCATGTGGCCAGGCTGTGTGAGCCACATGGCTTGGAGATACGCCCATGTCTTAGGCCATGTGGGCATTCGATGTGAGGCACACGGCCGTGTCCCAGCCTGTGTCCTTACCCTTGTAACTATCTAACTTGATTCACACGGCCAACTGCACACATGTTTGCTAGGCCATGTGAAAGGTGCAGGGGCTACTGGCCAAGTCACACCCCCCTGTGCTAGGCTGTGTGTTAAAACCTGGCACTCTGTTTTGAAATTTCAAGATGTAGGTGACACACGGCTAGACCACACGCCGATGTGCATAGCCGTGTGTCACACACGGCTGAGATGCACGCCCTTGTCTCTACCCTTGTGGAAGAAAATAGACCATTTTAAGGCTATTTTTCTCACCCTTTTTGATATCCACCTGCACACAACTTTGAAAAACACTAATATATTCCAACCAAACAACCAATACAAGCCAAAACATGTATTAAACATAATATATTATCCCAAAGCTCAATTGCCCAAACTCATCAAAATAACTCCATTCATTAGTTTACCAAAACCAACTACTAAACACATGCATACGAGCATTCTTGTATATTTATATGTGTCATTCACACCCATATTCCAAGTTTAGCTCTTTCCTAATCCAACCTTATACATGCCATATAAACCCTAAAAATGTATAATAAAATCTACCGGGGTAATCTGGATAGTGTAGCCTGATGTGTTGATTTGATCTTTCGAAGTTCTTGAAAATCTACAAAGAACATTAAATAATACAAGTAATCTTAATGAAGCTTAGTAAGTTCATAGGCTTTAAATATAAATCTTACTGAACATACTAAATATTTCATTTAGACTAAGTATTTCAAAAACATTTCTTGCCAATTACAACTTCAATTGATAAATTCAATTAATTGAGCTTAATAACAATAATTGCTTAAGTTCTTCCACACTAATTCTATATAATACTTACCAATACCTGTCAAATTAGAGAACATCTTACGGATTTGAGTACATTGTTTTCTTGATGTCATAGTCCAACTATGGTCTTACACATATATTGTCATGGCCTTGCCATATAATACCATAACCCAGTTATGGTCTTATCATCTGGAAGCCATAGCCCAGCTATGGTCTTACACATATATATACTGCCATGGTCCAATCACAGTCTTATGTTCACGGTGTCATAACTCAGTTATGATCTTTTAACTCAAATGTCATAGCCTAGCTATGGTCTTACATTTAAATATTTTCATGGTCCGACCATGGTCTTATCCTTCAATTCATCTTGTGTCACGAAACGGTCGTACTCAATCCTGCGTTCCACTTAATTTGAACTTTCAATTCAATTTCTATATTTTTACAATAATCATAATTCAATAACAAAAATATGAAATAATACATTATATCATTTCTAAAATAACAATTATCATGAAAATCCAACCATATGAACTTACCTATGCTAATTTGTAGAATTTGTTGTAATTCAAGGACTATTCAGCTAATTTCCCTTTTTCACTATTTTTCTTTAGGATCTTGATCTATAATATAAAATTATTCATTCATCAGCATCTAATTCAATTCTAATTCACTTCACAATTTATACCATTCAATTTTTGAAATTACACATTTACCCTAACTTTTATAGTTTTTACAATTTAGTCCCTTATCAATTTTCCCGCCAATTGAGCTAATTTTCTCAATTAGAAGTTTCTCTAATTATTTTAGGCTGCTATACAGCCTTTGATATTCAGAATTTCATACCAAACCCTAATTCTTAACCTTTTCACAATTTAGTTCTAAAAATCAATTTATATTAAAATTACTTGATAAAATCATCACATAACAAAATTAAAGCTTCAATTTCATGTTAATTCATTATAAACACCCAACACTTATCAATGGTAACTTCCAAAATTAACCATAGAATCAAAAACTAATGAAATAAACAATTGGACCTAATTGTAAAAGTCTTAAAAATACAAAAATTATAAGACTAGAGCAAGAATTGAACTCACATGGTGCAAGTATATGAAAAACTAGCTTAGAGGGACTCTTTAATGGCATTTTTGGCTGAGGAATTGTGAAGAATTGTCTAGATTTCTTTTAATTTGTTGTTTTATTTACTTAATTTGTAAAATTTCCAATTTTACCCCTATTTCTCCTAATTTCAGATTTTTTTCTTGTTAATGCCGCCCCAGCCATACCTTTTAGGCCAATTTTCTCTTTTAATCCTCCCTCATTCAACACTTGAGCTATTTATTCATTTTAGCAAATTTTGCACCTTTTTCAGTTTAGTTCTTTTTAATTAATTAATTATCAAAAAGTAACGAAACTTTAATACTAACTTATTGACAATCTGTAAATATTTATAAAAATATTTACGGCTCGATTTATGAAATCGAGGTCTCGATACATTATTTTTGAGACTAATTAACCTAATAATTATTTTAAATCACAAATTTCACTAATTTAAGAATATTTCTAAAATCACACCTGACTCATAATTATTAAATAATAATAAAATTTTCAAACTCACTCGTCGAATTTAGTGATCTCGAACCATTGTTTCCGACATCACTGAAAATTAGGTTGTTACACCTCAATCCAATTCCTAAAAATTTCTGGGAATTTTAGAGCCTTCAAAACCAAGAGAAGAAAACACCAATTGACTGAATCAAACTCCTTCTGCAAGTCAATCTTGAGGGCACAACGAGGAGATATATGTTTTCTACCATAACCCCTCATTAGCTCATGAGCCAAAAGGGTGTTGTTAACTATACTTCTACCCCTTACAAAGGCAGACTGGCTCAGAGAAATAATTTCAGGCAAAAAATAGATAGTCTATTAGCCAGAATCTTAGATATACCTTTACAAATTGTATTGCAACACGAAATTAGCCTAAATTGCTTGATGAGGGAAGGCTGAATACATTTGGGAACAAGGGCAATGGCAGTGGGATTAAAAGCAGGGAGCATTTTAGAGGCGTGAAAAAAATAACGAACTGTTACAACATCCGGCCCAACAATACTCCATGAAGACTTATAAAACTTAGTTGTAAAGCCATCAGGGCCAGGGGATTTTTCATTCCCTTGACTAAAAAGAACTTTAATTTCTTCATCAGTAATAGGTTTGACAAGTCCTGCTGCACATGATTGAACAAAGATTGTTGTAGAAGCTCAAACAAAAGTTGATCAGAGCAGGAAATAAAAGTATCAACCTCACTCAACAAGCCCTTGAAATAACCCACAACCTCATCAGACAGTTGGGCAAAGGAAGTAAGCTGGTTGCCTTCGGCATCCTATAAAGCCCGAATGGTAAACTTATTCTAACAGCGACAGCTGCATGAAAAAACCGAGTGCCTTGGTCACCCTCAATAAGCCACTGGATCTTAGCTTTTTATCTACAAAAGCTAGCCTCTGCCTCCTGAAGCACCCTTAATTCAGCTGAAAGAGCCTCAACCTTCTGATGGACCTCAATAAGGCAGTCAACTGAAAGACTGAGAAGCTGTTGTGATTCAAGCTCAGCTCTCTTCTGTTGAACTTTCCTAGAAATATCACCAAAATGAACCTTATTGAAGTCCCTCAACCTACTCTTAAGCCTTTTCAATTTGAGAAAAAGGCACCTCATGGGGTCACCCTGAATTGGAACCTGCCAAGGCTCTACAACAGCAGAAAGAAACTCCTCATGCTGAATCTAAAAATTAAAAAAATTTAAAAGGATTTGAGGGTGTAGACAAAGACTTCTAAAACCAAGCAATAGAGAAGCAATGATCCGAAACCCCAGGCGCTAAGAATTCTGCTTGAGAAAGAGGATAATCCAACAACCAGACAGGATTTACGAGGACCCTGTCAAGCTTCTTGACAATGAAATTAAGCTGTTGAAGATTTGACCAGGTATAAAAAGGTCCAACATACCCTAAATCTGTAATATCAAGGCTATTAACACAATCTTGAAATTCCCTTATGTCAGAAGAACTACCTTGTGTACCATTGAAGCTCGAACTTTCAAAAGGTATTCTCTTTATGTATCCCTATTCTTGAAGCCCTCTTTATTGAGATATTTTCAGTAAAAAAAAAAAAAAATTTAAGCCTTGCATAGTGGTTGTATATTCTTAGTATAATTTAAAATTGAATTTATTTCTTTCAAAACAAGTTTTAAAAATGATTTCAAATAAAATTATCAAAACGGAAAAAATTTTAAAGAATAATCCAAGACCAGAAAATATATTAGCCTTTAAAAAAAAAACTCAATTTATTTTCTAAAATTCATTTTTCAGAAAGTTAAACAAATACAGCCTTAATGTTAGAAAAAAATTATTGAAACTTAAATTTTTTATTACTTACTACTAAAAACTTAATAATATTTATGCATTAAGTGGTGCACAATGTTCCTATCAATGAGTTCGAAATTGAGTGAAACAAGTAATGCAATCAATACAGATCAAAATTTTCATGGGTGCTCAACAAAGAGTTCATTATTTAGTTTTCTACCAAAAAGGTGTGTACCGGCCGATATGATCCAACAAGTGCGAAACCAACTACATTGATTAGGCACCCCAACTTTCTTAGCAATTGGTCCATTGATGATCCCGTGCCATTCAGCCCAATTTCCCTCCATCAGCCTGGTCCATTCTAATTCAATTCAGCACAGCCTGGCCCATTCTCATTCAACATTCCAAATTAGTCCTCTACCTTTCTTGCCGTCTTCTACCAACAACTCTTTTCAAAAACCCTAAACCCTTACAAAAGTCTGGGTTGGTAGTCGCTGTTTTGATTATCTTAAATTAAAGTAAATAAAAATGTTGAGAAGGAACATTCGATTGAGGAGAGAGTATTTGTACAGGAAGAGCTTGGAAGGCAAAGAGCGTTTGCTTTATGAGAAGAAACGGAAGATCAAAGAAGCCCTTGAAGGTACTTTTTTTTTCTCTTTTTTCTTTTCTTTTTTTTTTTAAACAAAATCTAATTTCAATTCTCAATTTTTAGTTTTGGTTTTTAATTTTGCTTCCTTGTAGAGGGAAAACCCATTCCAACTGAACTCCGGAATGAGGAAGCCGCGCTTCGCCAAGAAATTGACCTTGAAGATAATTACACTTCCAGTAATGTTTATTATTTATTTTAATTTTTTTGTAATTTGGATGTTTGTTTTCTTTTGTTATGCTCTGAGCTAAAGAAAAAAAAAAAAGAAAACCCTCTTTTGGGATTGGTGTTGATACATGACTGATTAATTTTGGTATATTTTTAGTTCCCAAAACTCATATTGATGATGAATATGCAAATGCAACTGTACGAGATCCTAAGATTTTGCTGACAACATCTCGTGATCCAAGTGCTCCTCTTATACAGTTTGTTAAGGTTGGGTTCTCCATTTTGGTGATAAATAAATTTTGCCCTGATATTTGCGGAGAGTTTAACCACTGATTGAATTCCTATGGCATGCTTTTCACTTTCTTGTAGGAATTGAAGTTTGTCTTTCCTAATGCAGAGCGAATGAATCGTGGTGGCCAAGTAAGTGCATCATTGCTTTGTTTATCCATCTATGCTTTCTTCTTTGGGTTCCTATTGGTTTTCTTATTGTTATGATTCTTGTGCTGAATTGTTGGCAAGTCTTTGTTTTTGATCTTGAGGATTATGATACATATGCCTTAGTACTATCGGTTTTGGCACTGGTTTTATTATCAGTAATTGTGGGTAAAGTCGATATTCATTTAGTTGACATAGACTTGTATATATAAATAATTGTAGAATTTGTAAGTTGAACATTCCATTTAATCCCTTTTCATTGAACCATTAGACTTCTGGATGCAATTTTCTTACGGCAAGCTTTTGAGCTGCTCATTTCTCCAAATTGTAATTGATTTGTGACTTTCACCTTTTAATAGAATAACTGCTGAAAGCTTTTTCAGTTTCTACTTTGTTGTCCTCGAAATTTTCTACAGCAAGTTATTTATACTGCTTAATGTTAATATTTAACAATGCTTTCCTCAGTTCTGCTAGTTATTATCTATATAATGAACACCGACACCCTTTTTTTGTATGATAAATTTATCAACTTATTTGACGTCAAACTGGTTTTCTAGCGAAAATAAGAAAGTGATTGTCTATGCCATTCTTTTTTCTTATTTGCAGGTTATATCTGAAATTATTGAAAGTTGCCGTGCGCATGAATTTACAGATGTAATTTTGGTTCATGAACATCGGGGTATACCAGATGGTTTGATTATAAGTCATCTACCTTTCGGTCCCACAGCATACTTTGGGTTACTCAATGTGGCAAGTATTTGATGACTCGACCTTGCGTAGGCCTTTATCTCTTCTTCTATTTCTGTTCTTGTTTTCTTAATCTAATATTTCCCCCTAGGTTACAAGACATGACATTAAAGACAAGAAAGCCATCGGAACAATGCCCGAGGCTTACCCTCATTTGATTCTTGATAATTTTAAAACCAAGGTATCCTTGTTGCTTTACCTGTACACTTATGAAGCATATGATTTAGTTGGGTACGATATATTATATATATTGCATACTTGAACCTTTTGGGGTTACTGCTTTTAATGGTTTTACATGTGTGCCACTTATGTCTAATAGTTCGTTATGTAACAAAGCCTGTTCTGTGCTCAAATATCCTTAAAAGGTGTTTCCATCTTGTATCTGTTACATGTTTCTGTATGTTGATACACAAATTATAAGGATGCGTATGTAGCTTTGATGAAATTCTGTGATTAATAATAATTATTTCCTTTTTGGTCAAGAGTAATCTTTTTTGTTGCTGACATGCCTTTTTCTTTTCTTTTTTTCAATTTATTTTGGCAGCTGGGTGAAAGAACAGCGAACATTCTAAAACATTTATTCCCTGTGCCAAAGCCTGATACAAAACGTATTGTGACTTTTGCTAATCGGTCCGACTATATTTCATTCAGGTTAGTTCTCTTCTGTAGATTTTGTTGTATTCTTTAGCATTAAAAGGGTGATATTGATATCAATATGTGAATAGTAAGGAACCACTGAACTTCATCATGCATGGTTTAGAACTCTCAGTCAATCGCTTCTCAAAACCTCGAAGTGAGTCAACTTGTCAGTTGTAGGTTTAAAGTTATATAATGGTTTTCACAGTGGCCATCCTCTAATGACAACATAGATTGTTCCCCCTCATGCTTCTACATAATGAAATGTTCACTCTCACTCATTGATATCATGTAAACATGCAGGCATCATATCTATGAGAAGCCTGGAGGTCCTAAATCAGTTGAGTTAAAGGAGATTGGTCCGAGGTTTGAATTGCGGCTTTACCAGGTAATCATCGTGCCATTTCAATACAATAGGTTATTAGCATTGGGTGCTTCATATTGCAGTTTAAATTCAACTCCTTTGCTTATGTTGCAGGTAAAATTAGGAACAATGGAGCAGAGTGAAGCCCAGATAGAATGGGTTATTAGACCATACATGAACACAACCAAGAAACGCAGCTTCATTGGGAACGAGCCAGAACCAGATGATAAAAGAAAGAGAAATAAAGCTTGAAATTTGTCATATTCACGTTATTATGTTGTTTTGGTTAGGCTTTCATTTATGTTTTTAAGCTTGTTTGAATTTTTAACATTTCTTATCAATTTTAATTTACAGAAACAATTATGTTACGAAGGATTACAGGCAACTACACTCAGTTCTTCCAGGCTAGTTTCCTATGGACCACCAATCCACATTCTCTATAATCATTTGGTAAAAGACAAGTCTAAAACCGTAACGTAACACAAAACCTCCTGATAAATATTTTGGATTGTATTTTAGTTCTTGTATTGAAAAATTGGGTAAATTGGTACTTGTTCGTTGGATGAGTGAACAAATGTTTTATTTGTAAGGTATAATAACAAATTTAGTCTTCAATCTTTACGCATTTATTCAATTTTATCCCAATCCTTTCTTTTCTAAATAATAATTTTCCAAAACCTGTATTGAATGTTCCAATAAATTTTAGTGATTTTTCAACAAAAGTATATCACATAATATTTCTTTTAAGATTTTGGAAAAAAAAAAAAACCTACTTAAAACAGGGAAGGAGATGGACGACAAAAATCATTCTAAAAAAAAGAGATGAAAGGAGTGTTTGCGATTCAGCCGTAAATGGGAATGGACGACAAAAATCATTCTAAAAAAAAGAGATGAAAGGAGTGTTTGCGATTCAGCCGTAAATGGGAACTAAGGCCCCAGCTGAAATCATAGGTGCAGTCGGTATTGGGTGTTGCCATGCATAGTATTTCATGGTATTCTCCCTAACAGTTGTGTGATACAATAATTGAACTATTATACTAGGATTGAAATGGAGGAGTATAATCAAGAAAATCATTCTCCTTTAGGCCCATGATGTGGACACCACACCCCAAATAAATTAGCGCATTTTGATACGCAATTATTATTTGTTCAAATATCATTTTCAGAGGCCACTCTTTTACTTGTGAATGACACCTAAAGATGGGAATTAAAAGATAAGTTGATTGGACTAAGCAATTCTCGATAACAGATATTTATCATTCCCAATTTAGTTAACTTTTGAGAAATGGAAGGTAATTTCAAACATAAGATTCCTTGTATCCCATGCCTATCCGATTAAGTGCCAGTTTAGTAAACATTTTGAGATTAAAAAAAAAAAAACACTTTTTGATATAAAAGTATTTTCAAATAATAAGTTTTTAACTTTTTCAAAGTGTTTTTTAGGATAAAAAAAAATAATTTGTAAAAGTATTTTTTTTAACCAAAAGCAGAAGGAAGAAATTTTAGCTTTTGTTAAAAAGTACTTTTTGATATAAAAAAACTTTTGAGAAATAATGTTACACTAAGGATAAAATGAGGAAATACAGTAAGACATACAAATAAGTTAGAGAATAATTCTACACGGTATTGTAGATTTATAATAAATGGACACGTTACACACACCTGATTTATTATATTATTAATATAATTTGAGCTCCACATCTATTATAATATTAATATAATTTTTTTATATGTAGGAAAGAAATTTTATGTAAATTTAGTTTTAAGTTTTTAAAAAAAGAAATTTCATAAATTTTTATTAAAACAATGGGTAAATTGTGCCTAAAGTCATTAAACTATTAGTAAAATTTATATTTTGGTCACTCAATTTTAAAAAATTACAAAATGGTCACTTAACTATTCAAAAGTTTTCTTTTATGTCATTTAAAAACAACAAAGTGCTAAAATTCATTTGAACACAAAATTAAGGCAAGGTAGTAATACCTAATTCTCCTTTAAGTGTTCAAAATCTTTTTTTATCTAATGTTTTTGTAAAAATATCTGCTAATTGATTTAAGGTGTCTATATATTCTAGAACTATTTCTCCTTTTTGGACATAACCTCTAATAAAATGATTTCTAATATCAAAATGCTTAGTTCTAAAATGTTGCATGAGATTTTTAGTGAAACAAATAGCACTAGTATTATCACACTTGATAGGAATGATATCTACATCAATTCTATAGTCCATAAGTTGTTGTTTCATCCATAAAACTTGAGCACAATAACTACCTGCAGAAATATATTCCCCTTTGATGGTGGACAAAGCAACACTATTTTGTTTCTTTGAAAGTCATGATATAAGCATGTTGCCTATGAATTGACAAGTACCAGAGATGCTTTTCCTATCTAATTTACAACCTCCAAAATCTACATCCAATAATGCATGCAAGCTAAAGGATGAATCTCTAGGATACCAAAGGTCTAAATTAAAAGTGTTTCTAAGATATCTAAAGATTCTCTTAAGGGCTTGTAAATGTGATTCCTTAGGACAAGATTGATATCCAACACACAAGCATACACTAAATATAAATTAAAGAGTATATCATTGACCTATACAATTTTAAATCTACGCATTTACTTTCATTTTTGTCAAGCTTTGTAGAAGGGCTCATTGGTGTAGCTTGTGGTTTGAGATTGTCCATCCCAAACTTCTTGAGCATTTCCCTTGTGTACTTAGCTTGATTGATGAAGATGTCATCTTTCCTTTGCTTGATTTGGAGTCCTAAGAAGAAGTTTAGTTCTCTCATCATGCTGATCTCAAATTCACATTCCATTAACTTAGAAAATTCTTGACATAGAAGATCAGCAGTAGAACAAAAATTAATTTCATCAACATAAATTTGAACTACTAATAAATCCTTGTCTTTTCTTTTAATAAAAAAAGTGTTGTGTCAACCTTCCCTTTACTCAAATATTTTTCAATAAGAAAATTTGATAACCTTCCATACCAAGCTCTAGGAGCTTGTTTCAAACCATATAAAGTTTTTAAAAGTTCGAAAACATGGTTTGGAAATTTTCGATCTTCAAAATTGGGTGGTTGTTCAACATACACTTCTTCATTTATAAAACCATTTAGAAAATCACTTTTTACATTCATTTGATATAACTTAAAATCATTAAACCATGCAAAAGCTAAAAGCATCCTAATGGTTTCCATTTTTGCTACGGGAGCATATGTTTCATCATAGTTTATTTCTTCCTCTTGAGTGTAACCTTGAGTAATTAGCCTAACCTTGTTCCTCACTATGTTACCACTCTCATCTAGCTTATTCCTAAAAACTCACTTAGTACCTATAGTAGATTTTTCACTAGATCTTTAACTAGGGTTCATACTTTACTTCTTTCAAATTGATTTAACTCTTCTTACATAGCCAATATCCACTATTCATCATTTAATGCTTTTTTGATATTTTTAGGCTCAATGCATGAGATAAATGCAACATAATTACAAGTATTTCTAAGAGAAGATCTAGTAGTTACTCATTTGGATGAATCTCCTGACATTTTACCATCCTTCACATAATTGAACTCTCTTTGATGAGTGATTTCCCTCTCCTCTATTGTAAGCTGCTTTAGAGTATCTTGTGTTTGTTCTTGTATCTTGTCATTTGATGAAGGATCAACTTTATCATCATTATGAAAAATATCTGCAACATCATCATCAATACAAGAATCATTTCTATGAGGAAAGTTAGAATCATCAAAAACAACATGAATAGATTCTTCTACTACTAAAGTTCTTTTGTTAAATAGTCTAAAACCTTTAGAATTTAAAGAATGGCCAAGAAAAATTCATTCATCACTTTTTACATCAAATTTACCAATATTATCTTTGTCATTATTTAAAATAAAACACTTGCACCAAAAAGGATAAAAATAGCTAATGTTAGCCTTTTTATTTTTGAAAAATTCATATGGAGTTTTCTCTAAAATAGGCCTAATCATTAATGTATTTACAATATAACAAGCGATGTTTGAGGCTTCTGTCCAAAAATATTTTGGTAAATTATTTTCACAAAGCATGGTTCTAGCCATTTCTTCTAAAGTTATATTTTTCCTTTCAGCAACTCCATTTTGTTTAGGGGTTCTATGTGTAGAAAAATTATGGCTAATTTCATTTTAGTTGCAAAGATTTTCAAAACCAAGATTTTGAAATTCGGTTCCTTGGTTATTTCTAACATTAGTGATACATTAGCCTTTTTCATTTTGATTCATTTATGAAAATGTGATGAATTTTTCTAAAGTTTCGTCTTTAGTACTTAAGAAAAAAAACCCAAGTAAATCTAGAATAGTCATCAATAAGCACAAAGGCATATTGTTTTCCACCCAAACTAGTTGTCCTAATAGGGCCAAATAAGTCTATATGAATGAGTTGAAGAACTCTACTAGTTGATACATCATTAATATGTTTAATGGGAACTCTTTTATATTTACCCTTAACGTAGACATCACAAACTTTATCTAATTCAAAATCAATTTTTGGCAATCCTTTTACTAAGTCATTTTTAGCTAGTTTATGCAATATGATCATGCTAGCATGCTCTAGTTTTCTATGCCATAGTAAAGAATTATTTTCATTTTTAGCAACAAGGCATATGAGTGAATCATGCAAATCATATAAATGTACCATATATATATATATATATATATATCTTATACTATATCCTACAAGCATAATCTTATTAGACACAAAGTCAACTATCTTACATCCATTAGACTCAAAAATGACATTGAGACCACTATCACACAATTGGCTAATACTAAGTAGATTATGCTTAGGACCGTTGACATAGAGAACATTTTCAATAAGTAAAGAGCTTGTACCAATAGAGCCGATTCTTTCTACTTTCCCTTTAGAGTTATGACCAAATGTAACTACTTTATTTTTTGCTTCAAATTGATGAAGTGACTATTGTCACCAATCATGTACTTTAAGCATCCACTATCAAGGTACCATGAATTTTTAAATAAATCCTCCACATTGAAGTAATGCTCCTCTCCTTACAAATATAGAATTAAGTTTTGATTTTTAGTACCCAACTTCTTTTAGTCCAAAAACATCAATTCCTATAATTTTAGTCCCTTTAGGTATCCATTTTGAAAGAATGTCTTTATCTTGAGTATTTATGAGTCCTTTGGGGACCCATAAACTTTTAATAAGTTTTCCTTTGTAAAAATTTTGGGGACCTCTATGTTTATAGAAATTAAAGCTAGTTTTGAAAAAGTTTGTTTTGAGTTTTCTTTTCTAAAAGCTCATTTTGGTAAAACTTTGTTAGAGTAAACTTTTTCACTCTTAAGCAACTCAAGTTGCTTTTGATGATCATCATGAAATTTAAAAAACAAATTATCCAAGTCAAAATTATTTTCCTCAAAATCATTTATACTTGCTTGTATATCATTTATTTTACTTTCAAGTTCATACTTGACTTTAGAAAGTGAATTATTTTCCTCTTTTAGTTTTGAAATAGTTTTTGAAATAGTTTCTCTATATTTTGAAACCATTAATTTAAACTCTAAACCCAGCTCATCATAGGCATCTTGTAACTCATCAAAAGAATAAGAAGATAAATTGGATAAGTTAGAAGTCATCTTCATTGTCAATAGTCATAAGACAAAGTGTTGGAACTCCTAAAATTAAGGACAGAAAACTTACCTTATTACTAGGAGATCTCTTGTAAATAGAAACTAATCTCGATCCACCGATTCTTAGGAAGTTCTTGATTTTTAGGATGTTTTTTCCTTGTTTGTGTGAATTCCTCTCTTTATAGGTGTAAACTAATTAGCGAGAAAAATAAGAATCTATTTTCTAAGTTTCTTCATGGTATCAGAGCTTTAGGATTCATTCGATCCACGCTCATTCGTCTCTAATCTCACTTCCTAAAAATTCCTCCGGTTTAGTCCTCCTTCAATGGGTGGCGTTAATGAAACTCTGTCAGGCGAGACTTCACAAATAACTCGAGAATGTCAATCGGGGAATCACTCAAGGTGAACTTAATTCCTCCCTTATAATCACCAATCATCGGCTAAATGGGAAGAACTTCTTACAATGGTCTCAATCGGTCCTTATGGTGATTCGTGGTTGTGGCAAATTAGGATACATCAATGGAGAAATTCCACGACCAACCACGGTGACCCGACTTATGCCACTTGGGAACTCAACAACTCGATAGTAATGGCTTGGCTAATTAATTCGATGGAAGGCCATATAAGCCGCACTTATCTTTTTTCAAAGCGCAAAAGACATGTGGGATGCAGTCAAAGAAAACTACTCGGATCTTGAAAACGCCTCCCAAGTATTTGAGATCAAGCTTAAGTTAAAGGATATCCAACAAGGGACACTTGAAGTAACTCACTACTACAACAATCGAAAATTTTGTGGCAGAAGGCCGGATATGTACTATGAGGCGATTGGAGTGAAGGATTGGAACACACCAAGTTCATGACTCATCTCAACAATGAACGTCTTTATGAATTTCTAGCAGGGATGAATCGTGAGTTAGATGAGGTCCGTGGCGACTCAGGCGAGATCACCTCTACCAACCATCGGTGAAGCATTTGCGAAGTTAGAAGAGAAGAAAAGCGGCGTCTTGTCATGATGGGAGACTCAAAGGAACCTAAACATATGACAACTCTTGGCAACCGGTCTCATCGAGACCTCGCCTCATCTCCAGAGGTCCACGACCACAAAAACCACGTCTTTGGAAATGATTACGGATCAACCGAGGCCATGGTGTAACCATTGCAACCGTGTTGGTCATACAAAGGAAAAGTGCTTCAAACTTCATGGCTATCCGAAAAAAGCAGAGAAGGATAATAAGATCGCCTGTTATCCTCCACTCTGCAGATGATGTTCTCGATGTTCGCCTAACCAAAACCCAACTTGAGACTCTCCATAAGATACTTGGTACTTCCACTCGCTCATGGATCTCTAGCCACCCAAGGTTGCGCCTCAATATTGCCTTTGAATCAAATAATCAATCCTCTTGGATACTCGATTCGGGTGCATCCGATCACATGACAGTAACTCCACTTTGTTTCACACCTACACCCCTTGTCATGACAAGTCCCGAATCCGCATAGGCGATGGTTCTTACTCACCTGTGGTGGAGTAGGAGAAGTACAAATAACAGAGAATTTTTTCTCAATAAAGTCCTACATGTCCCAAACTTGTCACGCAATTTACTTTCAATCAGTAAACTTACTAAGGATGAAAAACTTCTTACTTGAATTTTCGTAATTGGTTGTGTGATACAGAATGTAAATCGGGGAGGATGATTGCACTGCTAAAGTTGATGATGGACTATATGTTTGGAATAAAGACAGCACACAAGGAGGATAGGCTCTATCCACTTCAAAAGAGGACACAATTATGTTATGGCACCGTAGGTTAGGGCATCCAAATTTTTTGTATTTGAAGAAACATCTTCCGCTGTTATTTCGAAATAAAAGTATTAATTCCTTGAAGTGTGAAATTTGCCAATTATCCAAACATACCCGTGTGCCATACCCATTAAAACCATATATCTAGTCCCAACCATTTTCATTAATCCATAGTGACCTATGGGGAGCCAGCCGAGTGAAAAATATTACAGGAGCTAGGTGGTTTATAACATTCATTGATGATCACACTAGGGTATGTTGGGTCTATCTCCTCAAAGAAAAATCTGAAACACCCAAAGTATTCCAAAATTTTCACTCAATGGTTCGAACCCAGTTCAACTCTACCATACATACTCTTCACACTGACAATGGGAGAGAATACTTTAACTCTGTCCTAAGCCCATACCTTTCTGACCAAGGCATCATACACCAAAGCTCTTGTCCCGACACTCCTCAACAAAACGGGATCTCTCGAGAGAAAAATCGTCATCTCCTTGCTTTGTAGCTCGAGCCATAATGTTCACCATGAATGTTCCAAAATATTTGTGGGGAGATGCTGTCCTCACTGCCTGCTATCTCATAAACCGAATGCCATCAAAGGTCCTCAATTTCCAAACACCTCTAAATACCCTTCTAAAGTCCTTTCCTCTATTTCATGTTCCTAATCTTCCAGCCAAAATATCCGGTTGCAAAGTTTTTGTCCATAACCATCAACCAAATCAATCCAAACTTGATCCTCGAGCCCACACCTGCATCTTCATTGGATATTCCCCCACACAAAAAGGCTATAAGTGTTACTCACCAACCTTGCGCCGAATGTTTGTCTCTCGGGATGTTACCTTTTTTGAAAATGAACCATACTTTGCAGCAACTCATCTTCAGGGGGAGACTTTTAATGAAGATGAGACCCTTAATACTCTCCTCATTATACCTCATGATCCTACAACTACTATCACAAACAAGTCTAACAACCAAGGTGCTGTGGTAATCCCAGATTTAGAGACTGTTTCCTCTGTGCAGCAACAAGAAATTAGCCCGATCCTTCCCAATAACAATACCACCACCGAAGTACAGCCCCCTGATCAAGGAAAACAGCAAAAACAGGTTCCCGAAATACAGGTTTACTCTCGACGGAATCGTTCTCCTGAAACTGATACAGCAGTGCCAATTGCATCCCCAACCGAGGACTGTTCTGAAACAGAAGTCTCACCTCCGTCACCATCTATCTATCTTCCAATTGCAGTTCGAAAGGGCACAAGGAGCTGCACTCAACACCCTATTTCTCGGTTTGTATCCTATGGAAATTTATCTAAGTCTTACAAAGCTTTTGTGACTAATGTTGATTCTGTAAAAACTCCAAAAAATATAGAAGAGGCTCTTGAATCAACTGAGTGGAGACAAGCTGTGATGGAAGAAATGAAGGCCCTCAAAAATAATGAAACATGGGAAGTCTCGGATCTACCTAAAGGAAAAAAAACAGTAGGATGCAAATGGATCTTCACTACAAAATTTAAACCCGATGGCTGTATTGACCGATACAAGGCTCGACTTGTGGCTAAGGGCTTCACTCAAACTTATAGTCTTGACTACGACGAGACGTTTGCACCAGTTGCCAAGCTAAACACCATTCGAGTCCTCCTATCTCTTGCTGCCAACCTTGATTGGCACTTGACTCAATTGGATGTAAAAAATGCTTTCCTCAACAAAGAATTAAGTGAGGAAGTGTACATGGATTTCCCACCCGGGTTTGAAGAAAGCAAGGGCGAAGTGTGTAAGTTGAAGAAGTCTTGTATGGGTGAAACAATCTCCACGGGCGTGGTTCACCCGATTTGCAAAAGCTATGACCAGCAGAAATTACATTCAAAAGGCGAGCGGACCACACCATGTTCTACAAGCACTCGGAAAAGGGAAAATCTTTGCATCCTCATCGTTTATGTGGACGATATAATATTAACGAGGAGATGACTCAAGCGAAATTGTGAGGTTGAAAGAATTCCTTAGTACAGAGTTCGAGCTTAAAGACTTGGGGAATCTTAAATACTTTCTTGGTATGGAGGTAGCAAGGTCCCAAGCAGTATTTCCATCTCCCAAAGGAAATATGTTCTTGATCTACAGTCGGAAGTTAGTTTGATGGGCTGCAAACCAGCCGAAACTCCTATGGAATTTAACCTTAAATTGGGCACTGATGAGGATGGAGAAGAAATCGACAGGAGGAGATATCAACGACTAGTAGGAAGACTCATCTACCTATCTCACACCCGTCCAGACATTGCCTTTAGTGTAAGTGTTATCACCAAGTACATGCATACCCCAGGAGAAGCACCTGGAAGCTGCATATCGAATATTAAGATATCGAAAGGGACTCTCAGGGTAAAGGCTTGCATTTCAAGAAAACTGCAAACCAGAATGTGGAAGTCTACACTGATGCAGACTGGGCAAGTTCTGTTAACGATAGACGCTCTACAAGTGGCTATTGTAGTTATGTTTGGGGTAACCTCGTGACGTGGAGAAGCAAAAAGCGATCTGTTGTAGTAGCTTGTGGTGCAGAGGAAGCAGATATCGAGCACTATCTCATGGTATATGCGAAGGAGTTTGGATACAAAGACTTTTGGGGGAACTAAAAGTACCTTACACCAGGCCTATGAAAATGTATTGTGACAACCAGGCAGCTGTCAGCATAGCACATAATCCTGTGCATCATGATCGCACCAAACATGTGGAAATAGATCGCCACTTTATAACAGAAAAGATACACTCAGGAGAAGTGTGCATCACCTACCTACCTACTAGACAACAAGTTGCAGACGTATTGATAAACATCTACACTCCAGCTTGAGGGGGAGTGTTGGAACTCCTAAAATTAAGGACAGAAAACTTACCTTATTACTAGGAGATCTCTTGTAAATAGAAACTAATCTCAGTCACTGATTCTTAGGAAGTTACTGATTTTTAGAGATGTTTTTTCCTTGTTTGTGTGAATTCCTCTCTTTATAGGTGTAAACTAATTAGCAGAAAAATAAGAATCTATTTTCTAAGTTTCTTCACAAAGATTGGCTATTTATTGATATTCATTGTCAGATGAATCTTCATCACTCTAAGTAGCAACATGAGCCTTAAGTTTTTATTTTCTTGACCCCCTTTCTTCCATTGAGGACAATCAAACTTGATGTGTCCCTGCTTCTTACATTCATAGCATATGATGAGGTCCTTCTCCATGGTAGATTTAATCTTGACTTCATCATTCTTTTAAAATTTTCTTCCTTTATTGGATCTCATAAGCCTCTTGAATCTTCTTGCAAATATGGCCATCTCTTGATCCTCATCCACATCATCACTAAAATTACCTTTTTCTATTGTAGACTTGAGGGCAATACCAACCTTCTTTTCAACTTTTTATTCTTCTTTATTCACTCATTTGAGCCTCATTTCATGAGTGAGAAAAGAACCAATTAGCTTATCTAATGAAAAAGTCTCCAAATTTTTTACTTCCTCTATGGCTATAACTTTGGCATCCCATGACATTAGCAAGCTTCTAAGCATTTTCCGCACTACTTTTTCATTGAGATAAGTCTTCCCATAGGACTTGAGCTCATTGATGATGATAGTGAATCTATCGAACATAGTTTTGATGTCTTTCTCGAGCTTCATCATGAATGTCTCATAATTGAGGATGAGAATTCCTACTTTTGATTTCTTGACTTGATTGGTTCTCTCATGAGTGACCTCCAATTTGTCCCAAATTCCCTTGGCATTGGCACATGATGATACCCTACTATATTGTTCCAAGCCAAATACACAAAAGAGAGTGTGCATGGCCTTGGCGTTGAGTTGTTTGCTTCTTCTATCTTCCTCGTTCCATTCATTCTTGCTCGTTGGAACTATGATCTCTCATTTTTGCTTTTTAGGTAAGGATAGACCACCCATGATGATGTCCCATACAACAAGATCATTGGCTTGTATGAACATCATTCTAGTCTTCCAATAGGAATAATTGGCACAATTGAAATAATGAGGTTTATTAATGAATTGAGACTCACCAACAATAATGGAGTTAAAAGTAAACATCATCTTGTGTGGTTTGAATAGATGAAAGTTAAGCTATCTCGAGGTTCTTCTCTTGGTTGTTAGACTGTCTTTCAGAGACTAGCTCTGATACTAATTGTTAGCTCGATTGATCAAATCAAAATTGCCAAGAGGGTGTAAATTGTCTTTTAAAAATTTAAAAAAGCTAGAAAAAAAGAGGATAGAATAAAGAACACAACAATTTAAAGTGGTTCAACCCCAATTGCCTACTCCACTACCTTAGCTTTCCATAACTAAGGGTTTCCCCAAGTTCACTAATTTGTACAACCTTTGAGGACAATGTTTAACCTTACAACTCCCTTAAGATTTCTACCCAAATCTTAAGACACAAACCCTCTTAAAGAATTACAAAGAAGCAAATAAAAAAATAATCATTACAAGATCAAAATGTTTGCCAATTAAGCACAAATAGACAAGAATACACTTGTGCTAAAGAATAACAATAAAAGCTCACAAGTGTGTATAAGAAAATTATGGAAGTATTGGGCACAAAGGTTGTTTGATTGATGATTTTTGCTTGAATATACTTTATTGTTCTTGTAGGATCTTTAGAAGCTAATATTTATACTCCCTAACTGATTTCCAATCGTCGGGGTTGTTGTGGTAGTTAATAGAGTTGCTGGGGATGTGAAAACCAGAATATTTAATACACTTGCAATAGTGAGTATCAATACCAAATGAAAAGGTATTGATATTTATTGTAATAAATGCTAAATTAGTGACTGTTGGAGCTGAAATATCGATGCTAGGAAGATTTTATTGATACCACATAAAAGGTATCAATACCAAATCGATACTTAGCTGAATTTATGAAAGCCAGAATGCCATTTTGGTATCGTTTGTTTCAAGAGGTATCAATATTTTGAAAATATCGATACTTGGCATACCTTTTTGGCCTTGAGCAATTCTGACTTGTTTAAAAAACAATTTGTCTAGTTGAAAAGTCCATACTTAGTTAAAATCATTTTAACTTGATTTTGAGATTGATTCACAAATTTTCTAAGTAAGAATTATAAATTTTATCTCTTAGACTTCTTTTGAAAAATCATTTATTCTGTTTTATTTAATATTAACTTTTATTTAAAAACCCTTTAATTTATTATATCAAAATATATTTTCAAATAAAGCTTAGTTTAACACATACATTATCCCCATATATTTTCAATTACTTGTGAAATACTATCTTATTTCTTCTTCTTTTTTAAATTTATAAAATCTTACTTTAATGGAATTAGCATAAATATTTTTGAAAAAACTATATTTATTTTCAGATATCACATGTAAATTAAATTAAAATTTATGTAATAGATATTAGAAACTATATTTTTAATTTAAAATAATTAAATAAAATATATTATACATTTTCAATCATGTGAAAATAAATTAAGTATTATTATAAAACATTTTATAATCCATAAGTACTAACAACATTAGTATATATTAATACTCATTTAAAAATTTTACTATCAGAGTTTATTAATTTTAAATTTACAATAAATTTTTATATAATATTTTTAAATAATGAACTTTTGTTTCTCTTTCAATTTTTTAAATAATATATCATCATTATTTAAATTTTAATATACTATTAGAAATAATAAATATTAATTTAAGTTTATTTTAAATATGAATTTTTTTTTACTCTTAACTTATATTTATCATGGTACAAAAAATTCTACAAATCAATTATTTATATATTTTTTGTTTTTATCTCAAATATTATATACTACATTTTAGGTATAATGACTTATTTGACCTTTTAATTTTATAAAAGAAAAAGTTTTTTTAGCCCTCCATTAATATTTTAGTCTCTTTTAGCCCTTAAACTTACGATGTTTGTCAAATCACTCTAAAATGAATAGAAAAGTTAACGTCCGTTAATTTTGTTGACGTAATATATAGTGGATTGTCATGTGGTTACATTAGCAATTAATTATCTTTTTAAAATTTTAAAAATTCAAAAAAATATTAAAATATTTTAAATTTTAAAAGTATAAAAAAATATTTTTTATTTTTAAAATTAATTAATTGTTAATGTGACATCCACGTGGATGCCCATGTTACAAACATAACTTTTCTATCCATTTTTGTAGTGGTTTGACAAATAATATAAGTTTAATGACTAAAAGAAGCGAAAATTTAAATACAAGACTAAAATAATTTTTTATTGTAAAGTTTGAGGACAAAATAAGTCATTATATATATATATATAAATTTTAAGTGATATATATGATTAAACCCTTACATTGCACGAGATAGAAAAACTAGTATCAATAAACTAAAGTAAGGTATATATTGTGAAAATACTAACAAGTGGGATAACATTTATATCAATAATGGAGTGAAGTCGTGTTATGTGTTTTTGGGTTAGAGATTTATTGATGCAATTTTGGATGGGGATGAGATTTGAATGTGTTGGAGTGAATAGGATATGATTTCTTGCTACTGATGATGTTGCACAAGGTGAAAATGGAGATGTTTGATTAGCGTTAATATGGCAACATACATAATTTTCGTATTTGGATGTATTAGCTGTGTTTGAAGATCTAAGTAACTCAAAACTGATGAATGTCGGTGACTCTAAATCCAAGGTGATAGCATGTTAGGTCCCAGTTAATTTCAATGTTCCTTGTTAGCATATTATTGAGAAGATTACATATATAATTTTATGCAATGCTAAGATCTGAAATCTATTTTAAAATTGTAACTTCTATTTTTTTTTTTTAATAATATTAAGCCGAGGAAAAAAGAATTATGGTTGATTCTCTGGTAACTCTAGAGACAAACATACTGTTTTAAAAGAGATAATGTGTTGATTAAGTGAGTTGTTTTTCATGTATTGCATGTGAAAAGTAGCTCATTTAGCGAATTCTAATTGATTACACTCTCCCAAGTCTCATGCACAGTGTTAAAAAAAAGTTTTACCTTTTTTTTTTTTTTGGGGGGGGGGGGGAGGGGGAAGGAGGGGTATAAATAGCACCCCACTAGCATTGTCTCCTTTTTATTCTATGAAACTTGAGCCACATTCTTCTCTTTTCTCCCATCATCCATTCACAGTCTCTAATGGGATCTATTCAAGCTATCAGCTTTGTCATCTTGTCATGTATATGTTTAGCCAATGCAAATGCAAATGGCAATAGTTTTCAGAGAAAAAAAAGCAGCTTTGAGAGGAGAAAACAAGAGATGAATTGTAATATGTACCAAGGTAAGTGGGTGTACGATAACTCCTATCCTCTCTACAACTCAACAGACTGTCCCTTCATCCGCAAAGAATTCGATTGCCTCAAGTATGGCCGCCCCGATCACCTCTACCTTAAATATAGATGGCAGCCAACCAATTGTCACTTACCAAGGTACTTTGCTTCCTATCTATATATTATTTTTTTTTTCATGAAATATCGGTCTATATTTGTCATTTGCAGATTCTCTTTTGTTATTGTTATTAATGTGTCAACTACAGTTTTGAAGAATAAGCTGCATATTCATTTTGTTGTTTACTGTGCTCTTTAATTTCTGCATTAATTTCTCCAAAATCAATTAAATCAAATTGAATGTTTAGTATTTTGGAGGAGAAATTAACTCTCCAAAAAATACAGCCTGCTATGAGTTGTAAGATATGAAAGGTCAGATAGTGACGGAAATGATTGAAAAGACAATTAGAATAAAGTACATATGAAAGCAGAGAAAAAGTCAACAACTTTTGTCTAATCATGGCAAAGAAATATTTTGCTAATAGTTAATAGTAATACACATGAGGGGAACATGCATGGAGGGGGGGAAAGGAATAAGTTACAAAAACATTTTATGTTGTTTCTGACATTTTATTTGTTTTTAATTAATTCTATATATTAGTGTCCCTGTTTGGATTCCAACATCTAATGAATGACAGGTTTAATGGAGAGTATTTTCTGAAGAGATTCAAAGGAAAGAAGATCATGTTCATTGGGGATTCTCTAAGTCTCAACATATGGCAATCATTGATATGCATGCTTCATGCTGCAGTGCCAAATTCCAGAATAATCAAACAGGAGTTGAATAACAACACCATTTCGGCAGTCACATTCCAGGTATCTGTAATAAAAAAAAGTAAAACATGAATTCAGTTCACGAGAGGTATGTAAAGGAACTGTGATTAGAAAATGGTTTTCACGGGGTTGGTTAATTTGTTAGGATTACAAGATATCCGTGATGCTATTTCATTCACTGTACTTGGTGGATGTTGATGAGGAAAGAATTGGCAGAGTTTTGAAGTTGAATTCAATGAGGAATGGCGATCAATGGAAGAACAATGATGTTTTAGTTTTCAACACTTGGCTATGGTGGTACCGCAGAGGATTAAAGCAACAGTAATACAATAAGCTCTACATTACATTGATTAATGAGCTAAACAAATATATAATGGCATGTGTTGTTGAACTGCAGATGGGATTATGTGAATGATGAAGGGAGGATTACGAAAGATATTGATCGTATGACTGCATTTCGGACAGCTTTAACAACATGGGCCAAATGGGTTGATTCAGATGTGGATACTAACAGAACTAAAGTTATATTTCAAGGAATCTCTCCATCGCACTACAAGTGAGACCAGCTTTTGCTTTGAAAACTGTATCGGCTAAACCATGTAATAATCTGTTCACTGACTCTATTTTCATATGAAACAACGTTTCAGTGGCACGGAATGGAATGAGCCAGGGGTGAGAAATTGCTTCAAGGAGATGGAACCATTCAATGGATCATCAGCTTATCCAGTTGGGTTGCCTGAGGCAGCATACGTGGTCAAAGATGTGATAAGTAAGATCAAGAAACCTGTTCATTTGTTGGATATTACAGCTTTGTCTCAGCTAAGAAAAGACGCACACCCTAGCTCTTACAATGCCTTCAAGGGGATGGATTGCACCCATTGGTGTGTTGCTGGCCTTACTGATACTTGGAATCAACTTTTGTACGCAGCTCTCCTTAGTTAAACAAAGAAATTAGGGAAGAAATAGAAGCATATATAAACCCATAACCTAGTATTTGAGAATTTATTCTGCTAATTTATTATTGGAAATTATTAAATAAATAAAACCTAATTATTCTCGTCTAAATTTATTATTCTACAAAACCTTGGCTATATTATCACTGCCTCCAATGACAACAATAAAGGTTATCAACAATGAAATTATAATAGAGGGCCCTGTTATTTACACGTATACATAAGAATATAATAGTGTATGTCCTATTTATTGTATACATGCATATTTATTCTATATACCTAAAAGGGCAGTTGTCTTATAATGATAGTAATAATAACAGTAATAATAAAACTAAAACAAAAAATAATAGTCACTAGTAGTTCAAGAACATTTGAAAAATTTTAAGTACTTTCTC
Source organism: Gossypium longicalyx (assembly GCA_025698465.1). Taxonomy (NCBI): domain Eukaryota; kingdom Viridiplantae; phylum Streptophyta; class Magnoliopsida; order Malvales; family Malvaceae; genus Gossypium; species Gossypium longicalyx. The sequence goes on along the minus strand of CM047000.1, from coordinate 92,152,794 downwards.
ACAGTTTGATTATCAATACATAAACCTATATATATTTATATATATGGGCTGCAGTTAAATTATCCATTTGAAGGTAAAGCGTGGCAAACTGTTACAAGGGAAGGAAAAATGAAGGAGCCAATTCTGTAATGATGATATTAGCAAAACAGGCGCCATAGTACTCGGGTGAATATCATGCGAACAAGGAGTAAAATTGCGACGACTTCTATGTTTGTTCGTAGAAAAGAACATATGCTTGGTCATGTAACACCTTGCTTGTCCCAATGGCTGTGACAGAGGCATCATCAAAACGCAGCCATTGGCCATTGGGGTATCGAGCATCAGCCGTATAATGCCCCTTGGAGGGCTCTCTTCCATGATGTGTTATTGTAGCAACAAGTTCATATTTTCGGCCCTACAAATGAAGTACAAAAATGAACATTAAATATGTAGCATTAACTTGCCAACAAGTTAGGACACAAAAATGTAGAACACAAATACAGCATCGCGGACCAAATACATTCGTGGACTAAAAAGAGCAAGTTAGCTAAGCAGCATAGACTAAAAGCTGCTCCATAATTCACAATATAAACTCGCAAATACAAAATAATCCAATACAACTGTATTTAACAAGCTTATGAAGAGAAGTTATACCTCGGTGGATGAGGAAACAAGTAGTTCCCGGCCCAATACCAGCTCAAGAGGGAAGTGTACAGGCTTATGCAGCTTGGTACTCCCCTGGCTACCATAGCTAAAACGCATCAGGTGCAAAATCATTATCTTCGAAAGTGTCTGTATCTTGACAGATTTTTTGGCAGTGACAACACCAGCCTGACACTAACAGCCATAAAAGCATAAGAACATCCAGTTTATCACTAATAACATCTAAACATTAATGAAAAGCTGACACATACAATACAAACACACACACCCAAAGTATAAGACCTATAAAGGTAGATATAGTGGCCAATAGCCAAAAGGAAACAATCAAAAGAAATAAATACCTTCCCAGCAGTCGATGCACGATAACCCTCAAGAAACTCTGGTGCCGAGAACAAGTGAAGTGCATCCTCAATAGTATGAACAGCTTCAGGATGGATATCAAGGTGCAGCAATAGAAATGGTTGAACAGTAGCAGAAGCTTTATTTCCTGCCACAAAAAGCAAATTATGAAAAAGAAATGATTATAATGTTAATAAATGGTACTATGGTCAGATATCAGGGTTCAAAATCCACCCAATAAACACAAACTAACATCTGAATATGACAGGTGAAGACAACCAATTCAGAGCAAGAATCAACATTTCCACCTGGTTTACAGATCAAAATTTACAAGCATAAATTGCTGGTATTATCCAGTTGACTTCTCTACGTCCAGTGTTTTAACTTGTTTTGAGCATGTTATTGGTGGCTACAGTTGTAAAGTAAAAAAAGGAAGGGAAAAAAAAAAAAAAAAAAGGTTGGCCAACCACATAAAATAACCCCATCAATTGGCTATTTTTCACATCATCCAATATACTTTGCAGCCATAGCAAATGTGCTTACCTATTGCCTTCACCACACTTCTTAACTGTCCTCCAAAAATATCACTCAACTCTGAAGGAAGGAAGCTTTGAGTTCTAGTGACTGCAGATTTGTTTTTTGGTCCAACTGTCTCCCATTCATCATCTTCTGCATACGAAACTAGTGATGATCTGACCCCATTTGAGCTACCTGACTGCCCTTGAAGCTTAACCAATTCATCATGCATTTGATCCATGATAAAACTTAAAAACTCCTGAGCATCTTCCTGCCTGAAAACGATGATAAATAAAAAATCATCAGAATGTCATTACATGTGAATACTGTACATAGTTATATCTGTTTATCATTCTGATTTCAAGCATATACAAACATTTCAAAGTTAAAACCAATCATCATATTTCTTTCAATAAAATGCTGATGAGGTAGCTGTAGCAAGTTCGCACTAAATTACTATACAATTGACACCAAATGCAAGGAGAAAGGGATTCCTAGGTAAGATAATTAAGCTCTCAAAAATTTTCAGCATTTCAGAAAGCATTAAAAAGAAATCAAGAGGGCCAGGACAAGCATAGATAATGTTTGATTTTGATCATGGATGGTGATGTTTCAATATCAGCTGGCCATGTTCTGTTATTTTAATAGAAATGGTCTACGCAAGGAACATCACTTGGGACTGGTAAAAAGTATAAATATTGAAATAAAACTGATGTAGAAAGCATACAAACCTTGGCCTACCAGATATGCTATTTGGCACATCAGGAGTAAAACTTTTAAGTACAGATTCAAACATGACAGGGCTGAAAGGTCTTCCAATCTCAAGAACTGCTGTATCCTTTTTCTTCAATTTAGAATCACTGGATGGCACATCGAAGTCAGATACAAACTCTGCAAACGAAGTTAATATTGGATAGCCAACCTATCAAATCAAAGTCAAATAAAAGTGACAGTTAGTATAAATCTATTCACAGGTTCATATTTACTCACCTTGAGAAGATGATTTATTAGTACATAACTAAGTAAACAACATAAGCATACAACAAACCTTGGGTATATTACGAAGTTTAAGTTGCTGCAAGAGCTGGACAAAAGGAGAACATGACAATAGAGCCTGTAAAGTGGCATTCAGAAAACATAAATTTCCAGAGTTAATCAAGCCTCGTGGTACTAAGTTTTTAACAACTTTAATTGGATCCTTCTCTTCTTTTGCAATGTCTCCTCGAACAAAGCCTCCTAATGAAGTATCAACCGTCCCATTCTGATCTCTATTCTCTATAATTTCGCTCTCAAGGACATGAAATTTTGAACTCTGAGAATCACTCAAGGGATTGAGTTCATTTATGGATAAGTGAACTGAAGTTACATCAATGCCTTTTGCATTCAGCTGTTTTACACCATTACTGAGGCTACAACTACTGCTGGAACTATTTGCACTTCCAGCTTCTTTTGGAGTTTGAAGCGTGTTCAAGGAATGATCTGTTGTTGTTTTTCTACTTTTTCCATCTTCTATTCGAGAAGTTGAGGATAAAAATTCAATTGACCCATTAGTGGAACTTGGCTTATTGCTTAAATTACCATTGGCACTGCCCAAAGATCCTCCAGCTGCAACACTGAAAGAACCAAATTGCAATTCCTTAGTTGCTACAGGCTTTTCAGAATTCCTAGATGACTGCTTTGACAGCAATGACCTGGTTTCATCTTCAGTGAAGGACCCAAAAACGAATACCTGTTCAAAATCAGGGAAAACAATGGTTCCACAATTCTGATTAGAGACCCAAGCAGCATTACTAAAACAAATAAAGGCTTGTCTTAGAAAAGGGAAAAGACAAAATCTCTTATTCATCATTCATAATAATCCAATTTCAACCAAATCGTATTTTTCATGTACACAACCTCAGCTAACAATAATCAATCCAATAAAAAAATCAATTTTAACAAAGAAAGAGGGCTAAACCCAATCCTGAAATTTAATATTGTGCACATTTAACAAAAATCCAGTTGTAAAAGAAACACGAAAAAATTGAAATCATACAAGGCAGCGAAGGGAAGGGGACAAACCTTAGAATCAGTCATGTTTTATACAAAGGAGAAGATTGAGAGTAAAGGAAAGGTATAGAACAAAGATGAAAGCCTAGGGCTTGAGAAGACCCTGAATGAGCAAAGAATAAAGAGGGTGTGATTGAAGAAGACATGAAAAAGGAAGCAACTTCAAAGGGGAGATACAGAGAGAGCATTTATTGGAAGCACCCCCTCTCTGATCCTCTTCTACTCCACCAAAACTAAGCATCGACGGCTTCAGTATCCCACTCCCACGATATCTTCTTAATCCTTTACTTGTTGGGAACCTTGTTGTTTTGGATTTCTAGGGTTAGGTTTTTATTTTATTTTATTTTAATGGCAGAAGGAGAAGGGGAATGCTTGTAATTGCGGATGGCGGTGCTGCTAGTGTTTTGGAAGGTCTACGACTTCTAGGTTTAAAAATATCCCACCTTTCGCCCTCAAGTGAATTTACTAAAATAAAATTACTAAAGTAATTGGATTAGTAATTTTGACATTTTATGAAAAATTATATATTATATATATATATAGATTAGGTATTTGCTAAAATATTATTGTTTAATTAACATCAACTTGATTAAATAATTATTTTATAAAATAAAATTTTTATTTTTTACATTAAAAATAGAAAAATACACAAGTAAGAAGATTTAAACTTAAATCGATATAATTTTTGTCATGTTTATCTTACCATTTCGCAAAAATCGTATTTATTAATAGACATCTGCTACTGTATTTTTTTTTATTTTTTATTTTTTACATTTCATTATCGCAAAAAACTAAAACTAAATAAAATAATAGCTAAATCAAGATCATTTGTAGAGTTCAAAATTTTGTTCAATTGAGATAATAATCTTAAACATATTCCACAATCGGGTGATAATGGATCAAGAGCAATCATTTCATAACCCTGCCACCACAAAAGATGTATATAAATATAATAATCTCTGCATTCATTACTTTGAGAAACCTGGAAGAGTTTGGTTTATGAGTACAGCAAACAAAAGGGTGTATTCCATGCTTACATGAGTTTTAACTTCGAGGTATTAAGAGCCAAAAATGATGATATTGACACCAAATTTGAGAAACAGTGAACTGCAACAACATCATTGTTTGATTTAAAGACCATACAGACACTGCAATGTGCATATTTGGTCCTAGCAGCAGAGAGAAGCAAAAACAAGCAAGCTGAGCTGATAGATGCAGCCAGACCCCTGCTGATAACCTGTTAAGCTCAATGGCGCAAGAGGGAACCTTTCCTGCAGACTCTGGTGTTTAGATAATCAGGAAAATGGTGTTTAGACTCTGCTGATAATATGTACTGGTCTTCGACTCTTTATCTAGATAGCAGGGTGGAACCCTTTGCTTTTAATTTAGATTCCAGGCCAAAGAACTTGAGTCCCGAGAGCACAAGGTCCGCTGCTTTCTTCTCCATATATTCGATCAATAGTTCATCATATATAATTACATTAGCTTCGGTTAGAAGTTTGCGTGTTCTTAAATTAGCAAATACCTTCCTTGCCTCTTCTATGGTCCTGTACTTACACATGCCAGATATAATTGCAGAGCATATAATGTTATCTGGAGGCAAACCTTCTTGCATCATTTCATTCAACACTTCCATCACTTTCTCAGCACCTGATTTACAGGCATGAAGAATAGTAAGTGCGTATTTAAATTCCATGGGTCCATTTGTGACATTACCTAAGCAATCACGAACAAGCATCATAGCTGCATCTATCTCACCAATTTTGCAGAGACCATTAGTAAGAGAATAGTAAGCATCAAGGGAAGGAACACATGACATCTCTATGATTTTGTTATGGCAGATGCAAGCTTCCTTGATATTCTCATCTTCAACATAACATATAATCGCATTACTATAAGTAGAGGAGTCGGGCTCAAAATTCAAATCCTTCATTTCTTGAAAGAGTGATAATGCTTGTTTCACCTTCCCAGTCTTGCGGAGAGCCCCCATTAGAATATTGTAAATCAGAACACTACCGTAACCTTTCACTTTTAATTCATTGAACACTCGTACAGCCATTATTGTTCTTTCCCCCTTCTTGACCACAAATGAGAAGAACTTAGAAAGATCATCATTAACAGAAAATCCTAACTTCTGCATCTGCTCTAGCAACTTGCAAAAGTCAGACATTCGTCTCATCTCTGCAAACGCCAGCAGCATGGGCTTCACGGTTGCAAATCCTGGCTCTAAACCCTCTTGAACTGTTACCTGAAAAAGCTTGTATGCTCTATCAATCAGCTTCACATCACACATGCCCTCAATAAGAGAATTATATATCCCTAAATCAGCCCGGTATCCAGAATCTATCAAATCCTTCAACAAACCACAAGCAGATCCCACCTTCCCATCCTTCACGAACCCTTCTATTAAAACACCATACGTTACCCTCTCGATCAATATCCCTTTCTTTTTCATCTCCTTAAACAACTCATACCCTCTCTGCACCCTTCCTCCCTTACACAACCCTGCAACTAATGTCACATAAGCCATTACATCCGGTTCCACCCCATCTCTCTGCATCTCCTCCCAAACACGCAAGCATCCATCCAAGTTCCCTTTAGAAACCAAGATCTTAATCATAGCTGTATAGGCAAAAACATCCGGCTTACAGGACACCTCCCTCATCCTCCCCAAAACCTGTAGCATTTCATCTACCTTCCCTGCCTTACATAAACCCTTGATCAAAATCATGAATGTAATGCTTTCCTCCACCAAACCATCACCTCTAAAATCCTCATACACAGACAATGCTAAATCTAAATAACCTGTTTTGACTAACGCATCCATTATTCGATTATACAAAAACACACGCGGCTTTATTCCAAAATTCTTCATTTTCTGATACACATAATAAACCCTTTGTCCTCTATTCTTATCAGCATGCATGCGTATTAAAATTTCAAACTGTTTTTCAGTAGGAGGCTTCCCTTGGGAATCCATTAGTTCTGGCAACTGATCAGCCACTCGAAAACGACCATTTCTATTGAGGCAATAAGCTAATGCATTATAAGAAGCGAAATTATGCTTAAACCCTTTCTGCTTACCAGCCCAATGAAAGAACTTGGAAGCCAGAATGGGATCATCTTGGACTTTGAGCACTTCCGCTACAAGTGATGCAGTAACACGACGGAGCTTATTGAGTTCAAAGACAACACTTGGTCCCCAAGTGTACTGGCTCTTGCGAAAGGCATCAATGATGAACCGGGCTATTGGTGATAGCTTTGAGTGTTGGTGTGGTGTGGGAATGGGTGGTGGCGATGGGTTCTGAGAGAGGTGATGTGGATCCCATTTACGGAGATCAAAGGGTGGTGAAGGCGGTAGAGGAGATTGGGGAGGTTTGAGGACTTGGCGGTTGGAAAAGAGGCCACCATAAACAACGGGGCGGTTTTGGGAGGGCTTCCGGTGGCCATAGAAAAAGTAGGGTTTGGAGGGTTTAGCCGGGAGTGGGACGGACTTGGGTGGCATTTTGGATGCTTTTGACTTTTTGATGTCGTTAACTTGCTGGCTCCAGCAGTCCGGCTACTGATAAGGATTGCTTCAGCCATCTACACCCCGTATAACAAAGATATCCCAGATGACTGCTTTGACAGCAATGACCTGGTTTCGTCTTCAATGAAGAACCCAAAAACGAATACCTGTTCAAAATCAGGGAAAACAATGGTTCCACAATTCTGATTAGAGTCCTAGGCAGCATTCCCAAAACAAATAAAGGCTTGTCTTAGAGAAGGGACAAGACAAAATCTCTTTTTCATCATCCATAATAATCCAATTTCAACCAAATCATATTTTTCATTTGCACAAACTCAGCTTAAATCATCAATCCAATAAAAAAACATCAATTCTAACAAAGAAAGAGAGCATGTTGTGTACATTTAACAAAAATCCAGATGTAAAAGAAACACGAAAATTTTGAAATCATACGAGGCCGCAAAGGGGAAGGGGACAAACCTTCGAATCAGTCATGTTTTATACAAAGGAGAAGATTGAGAGCACAGAAAAGGCATAGTGCAAAGATGAAAGCCTAGGGCTTGAGAAGACCCTGAATGAGCAAAGAATAAAGAGGGTGTGATTGAAGAAGACATGAAAAAGGAAGCAACTTCGAAGGGGAGATACAGAGAGAGCGTTTATTGGAAGAACCCCCTCTTTGATCCTCTTCTACTCCACCAAAACTAAGCATCGACGGATTCAATATCCCACTCCCACGATATCTTCTTAATCCTTTGCTTGTTCGGGCTCTTGTTTTCTTGGATTTCTAGGATTAGGTTTTTATTTTTTATTTGTAATTGCGGATGGCGGTGCTGCTAGTGTTTTGGAAGGTCTACGACTTTTGGGTTTAAAAATATCCCACCTTTCGCCTGAGGTGAAATGAGAGGGGTTAAAAAAAATTATTTATTGCATTTAGGGTCAGTTGAGTCAAATTTGAGTAAAAAAAATTTTAGTTTGTTAAGTTGATGAATTTTATTTTAATAATTGAATTTAATTTGAATTTTTTTTAATTCGAATCGAATTGAGTTAAAAAATTTCAAATCGAGTTAACGAATGTATTATTTATACTCAATATTGTATTTACATGAATTGAATATTTAACTAATAGAAGAAATATATGATTATTTAACTATAAAAATAATAAAATGATTTTACCTTTTAACTTATAAACATTTATCAAAACGACTTTTTTTTAATGTAATGGTTTTGACTTTTAATTTTAAAAAAGTCAACATTTATCAAAACAATTAATTTTGTCTTTTCTTATTTAAATTTTTAAATAACTCAAATTGTATAATTCATATTCGATTTAAGCCGAAAAACTTAATTTTTTATTCGAGCTATCTAAATAATTTGATTAACTCAAATGGCTTAAATTATTTTATTCAAAATTTTAAATTTTATCGAATTTTTTCGAACCAATTCGGATTTTATTTACTCCTAATCACATTATATCTATTTAAAATATTTTAGATAGTTACATGTATGGTGTATATAAATAGATGATAAAATATAAAAATTGCATTGTTAAAAACTAATGATATAAATAGTTATAAAATTACATAAAACTATTTTAATTTTTACTAGGTGTAATATAAAAAGAATATAATCTTAGTGTTTACCGCCCTTAAATAATACTTTAAACATGATCAGGAAACATAAAAAATAAAGAGTATAAGTCTTTTGGTCATCTTGCATCCATGGTAGACATGGTTAGGCCGTTCAATGAGTAAATTTCCACCTCTTTGTTCCCTATATTTGTTTCTGCAATCCTTCTTCCAGTGGAAAATGCAGGCTGTTTTGGCAATGCCAATTGCATCTCTCCATTTAGCACAGAGATAACATCTGACATCGTTGGCCTATCCAATGGATTATCTTCCACGCATAGCAGACCCAATGTAATGCATCTTAAAGCTTGGTATTGTTTAAAACATGAATCACTTAAAGCTGGATCCATTAATTCTAATGCTCCACCATGTTTCCATAGTTCCCATGCCTGCAGACATCAATCATGGTGTTAAAAAAAATATGGTGTTTGCTCTATATCTGTAAAGCTTAGTCTATGCTAACTACTGCAAGAATATGATATGAACTTACGTATCCAACCAGGTTAAGTGGACGATCAAACTCAAAATGGCTGCTATTTTTCCGACCACTGACAACTTCCAAAACCATAACTCCGAAACTGTATACATCAGATTTTTCAGAGAATATGCCTTCCATTGCATATTCTGGAGACATGTAACCACTGCATTGATTCATCAACAGTACAGTTAATAACCATATTCTTTCGTTGGACGAGACATGGAAAAAGGAAGTGTGTACTTACTATGTGCCGACAATCCGGTTCGTATTTGATCCAGCTTCATTGGTTTTGTATATCCTGGCTAACCCAAAATCTGATATCTTGGGGTTCATGTTTTCGTCAAGCAATATGTTACTCAACTTCAAATCTCTGTGAATGATTCTCAATCTAGAGTATTTATGAAGATAAAGTAGCCCTTGAGCTATCCCTTCAATAATGCTAAAACGCTTATCCCAATTTAATAGCTTCCTTTTGGAGTCATCTGTTAGAAAGAAAAAACACAAAAGACAATGTAAACATAGAAATTGGCATCTACAGTTGAAGAAATAACTAAAGAGTTGGTACCGACCAAAAATAAAAGTGTCCAAGCTTTTATTAGGCATGTACTCATAGACCAGCATTTTCTCTTCTCCTTGAACGCAAAAGCCTAAGAGCCGCACAAGGTTTGTGTGTTGCAGTTTGGCTATAAGTATAAGCTCATTTTTGAACTCCACTAGCCCTTGGCTTGATCCGCTTGATAATCTCTTTATTGCAACTTCTTGTCCATCATCCAGTGCTCCCTAACGATTTAACAAGTTTTCAAGTGTTCAGAGGCAGATTGATGAAATCATTATCGCTAATTCACTTATGGGGGGAATGGCAAACACCTTGAAAACGGGTCCAAAGCCACCTTTTCCAAGCAAATTATCTGGTGAGAAGCCATTTGTAGCAGACATGATTAAGGCTGCAGTATATATGTTTAGATTACGACCATTGTTTCCAGTTTGAAGCTCTGACACGTCACTTGCATCTTCTGAAGTCATTAAGTCAAGTAGGTACTCTTCTGTTCAAAGCAAAGTTGAATCATACATTAAAAAAAAAGAATACTACTGAAACATCAATTTATTGAGAATTTGAGATTCCCCTCCATTTTAGTACCTTCCTTTCTAATTTGCCTTCGCCTTCTCAAATAAAACAGAGTGGAAAGCAGTACTATGATCATTAGAGCCATTGCTATAGAGATTAAAATCCATACCCAAGTTTTCGACTCTGCAATCAATGTACACAACAAGAGAGGTATTCATGAATTTGATCGTCTTTATACTATACTGCCGAATCAAAACAAGTTCAAAGATTAGAACATGAGCGGGCAATATTAAACTTACTTGGACGGTTGCGATTTATTACTTCAAACGAATATCCATACGACACACCTTCTTCATAATACCCTAAAAGAAACCGACAACTAAGGTCCTGCACTGCAACTCCCAAACATTTGCAGTCTTCCCAACATATGTCCTTACAATCTTTCAAGGAAAGATTGGTGTTTCCATATAATGTGTCGTTTAAAGAATCTTTATGTGTAGGTAGTATGGTTCTTAATTCATACTTATCACCTTTCTTTCGGCACTTTGGTCCTTCCCATCTCTCGCAACCATTCTCTGTGCTATTACTATCACAGCGTTGTAAATTGAGTGTATAGATGTCTCCAAGTTGTAAATCCCCATCGTCCTCCAACACTAACCTAGCGTTTTTCCTTCGCTCTTCAAGAGTATGTTGACTAATTACAAGAGTATAATAAACGTACTTCTCATTTGGATTAGAAACATTAGTGAAATTATAATTCATGTTGAATGAATCCAAGGAGCCAAAATTTTCAAAATTTTCACCACTTGTCCACAAAATCCTCTCTCTAAGCCGAACTACTAATCGATTTCGTGCAGGATCCCATTCCATTGTAAACGATCCAGACGCGGGGATTGAACCAGTCAACCAAGATGTAAGTGAGAAGCTTCTCCCATTGCTGACCCCCAATTTCATCCCAGGTAGAAAACTATCAGTTGGATAATCAAAGCTTTGCCACAATACTACGTTTTCCCCATTTTCCTCATTTGTACCTTGCAAAACAAGATTCCCCGAATCTTGTAAGACCACCTTCATATCGGAAGTGTTGATGTTGATAGAGGTAGATTGAAGTGAGAAAAGTTGGATAGGATTCCCACCGATGCGTGTAATTTTCAGTCCAGTATCATCTAGGACAAGAACTCCCGAATCGTCTGCGATGGGATCATCTCGGTTAGCTAACCAAATCGAATGGTTGTATGACGTGCCTTGGGAGTACCACATAGCCAAATAATATCCAAAGCTTTTGTCATTCCAAGTCTGACTGTACTCTTGTCTGAAGAAGCCAAAGGTAACATTCCCATTTGGGGATACAAGATTATCAGATGAATTGGAACTAAGCTTATCACCTGGGTTTAGGGTATCTCTTGCAGCTTCAGTTAAGCAAAGGCATCCAAAGATAAGCACCACAACTCGGAAACTGCACATGTTTTAGTTAAGACTTAAGACAAGGACGATGAATGAGGAAGCAATGTCCTAAGCTAATGGCAGCTATTAATTTATTCAGTTGGGTTTGAATTTTCTGAACTCTGACTTTTGTTTGTTTAACTTGTCTATGTCATCATATATTCAATTGAATCACGTCTTTGAACTTTCTGCGAAGGTAGAGGATCGAAGATATGGAGAAGTAATCCATGTGTTGTTGCTTTGAATTTGTGGTACACATAGATGGAGGGAGATATTAGTTTTACACATCAAGATATTAATTCCTTCATATTGCTGCTGCACCCTATTCTCAGCCGCTCTAAATATTGGTCGAAGGTAGGCAGATTATTTTGAAATTTAATCTTTCAAACTAATTATTCTTTTGGAATCGTATTGGATCTGAAACCCCAATTTTGACTATTTCTTTAGGTTTAGAGAAACATACGTTGAGTACTATAAGGGCAGGCTACGTTCACCCAATACTCTCATTTCAATGTTCCCTTGCTTGACTCGGTAAAACTATGTTCAACGTTATAGATTGTATTTTATTCCTGATAAAATTATTTTCCATACATTAGATTAAAGAGTAAACTAATATTTATATTAAAAATTAATCATACACGTGGTACATCACATGTCACTATTTTTATTATTCTATCAGCCACGCCAATTAACAATACAAATAGAAATTTTTTTTAATAAAAATAATTAATTTACTCTTCAATTTAATGTACGACTAGTTTATCCATTTTCTAAAAAAAAAAAACACAATCCAACTCATAATATAACAACCTTTATAATACTTTTACTTATCAACCTTTATAATTACTTATGACCTTTATAAAACTACATAAAATGAATTAGTCTTACATCAATATTTATATAAAATTATACTCATAAAAAATACAAAATATGACCTACACCAGCACAATATGTACATTTCTTTTCTCTCTCTACTTTGTTCGGTGTTAATTTTCTTTCTTTATTGCTTAATATAAAACATACAAAAAATTAAATTGAAAAAATACAATACCTTAAATCCCTTAGCAACATGATGGCCGGTTTTGCACTAATTCTAGTTATATTTGTAGGTGTGTAATATTCTAGTAATAAATTAAAATAACTAACTTCCCTTTTTACATTGATGAAAATTTTAATCCGCATTAATCATTTTGCTTAATTCTGACCACATCGATCAAAACATGGTGCATCGATTGATATATGAATAAAATTAAAATTATACAAAATTTTAACTTTTTACTATTATGGTAATTGTTGAGGTAATTTATAGGAGTACCAAGGAGCAGTGCTCACTATAAATTTGCCATTCTTAGTGTTAGTCAATTTTGGTAACAAAATTTTTGGGTTTTGATACTTGCTAATTCCAGCCTCTATGATATCTAAACCTTTTATAGCAACATATACTAAAGGTCAATTTAGATCGGATAAAAGAAATTGACTTCCCTATTTTGAAGAGATTATATCGGATCAGATAAACTTAAAAGCATATCCTAAAGAATCAAAACTTATCTTGAACTTATTAAAAAGATTCTTAGAGTTTTTTTATCATGTTTTTCTATTAGGAATATTTATTCTAATTGATCCAGTATATTAACAACTCCCAGTTATTGATAAATTAAGGAGACTTATATAGGGAATGAACTGATCTTAGAGCACTTATTTCTGTTTAGTGAAGGACATTTATTTAGAGCGCATTGATTGTAAAATCAAAAGTGTTACTTGGTTTTTATCTTAAGTTTTCTGTAACACCCCTCGCCTAACTCGATAACGGGATTCGAGCTACAATATGTCACATTCGTTGCCGGAGCAATTACCGCCAATTATACAATAAATATCATTCAAACATGCAAATGAATATCAAACACATTTACTTCATATTATACAATCAAATTTGAGCCTTAATCAAGTTTATAAAAACTCTTTTGTTGACCCGAGCATGAAGTAGAACCAAATTGCATAGTCTTAAAATATTAAAACCATGCATAAACTTTGGTCTAACGTGCAATTTTATAAATGAACTTTGTTTTTGTGTAATTTTATACATTAAATTTTGATTTTATCCAATTCTCACAAATTATCAACACAATTATTAATATAATATTATTTTATGTTTATATTTTACATACACAAATAATTATATTTTCCAATAAAAAAATTATTTGATGTATTTATTTATTTAAATGTGTATGTTTTAATCAACATTAAAGTTTCATGTATGTATTTGAGCCACAATCAAAGTTTTATGTGTATACCTGCATAAAATCAAAGTTCATATACCAAATTGCATATTAAATTAAAATTCATTTATAATTTTAAGATTTATCCTATTTTTTAAATATAATCATATTATCACAATTGATATGGAAAAAATATAGTTATTTATAAGTGAAATCATATTATCACAATCAAGGCAAAGTCAGGAATTTTTTTTAGGGGGTCGGATGAAATTTTAATTTTTTATAGTTTATATCTTTATAATTTATAAAGGATTAAATCAAATTTTTATAATTTTAGGGGGGCAAAATAAAATTTTACCTTTACTATTTTAAATTTTTTTAAAAATTTTAAGAACCTAAAATGCAATTTTACATTTTAAGGGGGTCCAGGCACATGCCAGCCTCTGACTTCGTCCCTAATCACAATTGATATATGTTCCATATAAATGGAGGTACTTTGATATAAATTTATATATAATTTGATTTTTTTATAATTAAAATTGATATTATTCTCTATATTTATTACAAAAATTTGAAGTTGCCGTGTATCAAAATTTAGGTCTCCACGTATAATAATTTCCTTTTATTGGTAGAGACTTCGATTTTAAAGATTATATATAAGATAAATAATAAATATTTTAATTTTTAATTTTTAATTTTTAATTTTTGGAAAGTTGCCCTTAATTTATATAGCCTTTTATTTTTTTTATATATATTTTTAAATTTGTATATACTTTTTTCATAATTAATTTGTATTCAATAAAAGTTGAATTAAGTGCAAAGAAGGATTAATTGATTTTTTAATGTTTTTAATGAATCTTTTTGAAACATGTTGTGATGAGAATAAAAGTTAGACTTAACTAGTTCAGGAGAAGAATTTCAACCATATAAAATAATATTAAAATTATTTAAACTACCATATAGATAAGTATAGCTTGTGAATGATCCTGTGACTTTTGGAGATACGATAAATGTCCTTTGTCAATGGTTCAAATGTTAAGTTGAGTTAATTTTGAGTATTTAAATTTAAATTATAAATATTGGGGATCAACTCAAATAAACAATGAAATAGAAAAATAAGTAAATAAACAATAGTACAATATAAAGAAAATAAATTTAAATGTACTAAACGTACAAACTCAAATCCTGAAATAAAACTCTAATTCTCATATAGTTCTCTCAAAAACGGTACAAAATTATCTTAATAGTTAACACAAAAACTCTCATCAAAACTCATCTACGACTACATCTTATCGCCTCCAAAAGAAAAGCCCTATAGTATTACATCTTTAACTACCTTATCGAAACAAGAATACAGTACCCCTTTAAATCAATTTATGTGGGAACACGTCGCCACGTTGTGACGTCTTATGTCACCTTATCGGGACGTCATGTGTCGTGTCGTCGAGACGGCAATTCTTTCTAATAGCGATGTTGATTCTATTTCTTCCGAAAATACGAGATACACTCCACACAAACAACATAAGGGGACAAAATTTGAAGATTGAAGTTTTTTTGTGTTTTTTTGTTTTTTTTTTTTTTTTTTGCTATTTGAAGGAGGCAAACCACTATCTTTATTGTATTGTTCTGTGAGCTAAATCAGTTCTATGGAGGAACATTTTTGTTGGGTTATATTCTTTGTATTCTACACTAGATTGTTAGTGTCAGTCTTTCCTTGATGGTGTGTGAGAGAGTTTGAAAGAAAAAGTACGACAGTGATGGTATAGTTATTGGATTAAGCTGAAATGTTTCTTTTGTGTTGGTTCTTGTAATCATAGAACCACACCAATCTGTTCAATTCAATCAATGCTTTTGATGAACAAAAGCTAAAAAGTTATAAGGTGGCAGTTTCCAACTTCACTATCCTGTTGCACAAAAGTAAGGGATATGAGTTACTCCATGCAGGCAATTAGATGGTGTTGCTTAGTAAAATGCCTGTTTTGGATCAACCATCATGGATTAAGTATAAAGCCTGAAAGAACATGTGCTAATGCTTTGGTTCCCACTTTCAATCTTTTTAAGCGTGGAAACTATGTCGTCCTAGTCCAAGCACGGTCAAAGTTGGCAAGCTTCTAACTTACAAAATAGATGACTCTCAAAAGTTTTCATGACGGGGCTTGGTATCCAAGCCCTAATGAATTTTGGGAGTCAATAATGACTGCTCCCTACTTTCGCAGTTTGGCTTGAATCCATTTTCTTATCTATTTCGATAGCATATATATATATATATATATATTGAGGGAAATTGAGTCTCAAATCTTTAATGAAATGTATTGTTCTATTTTAAAATTTTATCTTTCGTAGAAAACACATCAATTAATGTAAATATGATTTAAAAACTCATGGGAGATATATTAGCATTGCTAAAAATATTAATTATATATTTACACTTGTAAGGGATTGAACCATCAACCAATACCTTATATACTTTATCTTAGCTTATATGGTAGTGTTCTTACGCTTTAAGAGCTTAAGCTCAAATCCAACCAAGGCCAAAATTATAAAGCATTTCCTTGGTGGACCTAAACATTCATGATAAACTTCATGAGCCCTTTGAGGCTGTTATCGAAGTTAGAAAACAAAATCTCAAAGTTAAAATCGAGCATAAATACCTCAAGTATAATACCTTCACTATTCAAAATTCGAATCGTCTGTTCAAAAAACGACACTTTAAATACTTCTTCTAAAAATAGAATTGATGTCTCTTAAAAACACCTATATCTAAATATGCATTAAATATTAATATCAAATAGGAGTATCTCAAAGAAATGAAGAGTGAGTAGCAAAAACTAGTGGGTATTGATTTAGTGAATAGTGATAACAATAATTTAGGTAATACAAAAGAGCATGTGAAAGCCATGTTGTTAAAATTTGTTAGATCTGCATTTTCCACTCACTATAATCCACTATAAATTCACCATAATTAGTACTTTATGTACTAACCCCATCCTCTGATTGCAGACACATATATAATTGGGTGTATGATTATAATTGACAAAAATCTGGATCATGCTTTAAGTTGAATTATATACAAGTTCAGCTTAAAATAGTCTATTATATAGCTGAAGTCTTAACAGAAGAAATAAAATAATGGTTTATAGTGGAAGAGGAGAGAGGCTGAAAAGGAAAGAGAATTATTCTTGTTCTTTTGATAAAAGAAGGTTACGAGTATGATGCTACAGACCATTACAAGTGATGGGTGGATACTTTCATTCTTTCAACATTTGGGCCCTTTCACAGCTGTCATTCCCTCCACAACTCAAGGCTGCTCTGTTTTCTTCTAAATTCTCTCATCCCAACAATCCATAATCCCCCCACTTTCCACAATAATTCTGGTTTGTTTGTCATATGTATATGTTAGGTGTCTTCATATATATATATATATATATATATATATATATATATATTTGGTATAATAGTTTGAATACAATAGTGTTGGTATTCAAATAAAATTGTTTTAATAATGTCATTTTTAAAATTCGAATTTGATTTAAATGTCAAGGAAAGAAATTCACTTTTACTTCTTTAAATTAATATACTCTTCATTTTTCTTAGAAATATATAATTTTATATATATTCGGATCTGAAAATAATATTTTAATATATATATATTTATATTTGACATTCATTTATGTCCAAGTAACATTTTTTATAATATATGCACATATAATAAGGTGAACGTATTGGAGAGATTCCTTTATTATACGGTCTTTATTAAATTAGTCCCACTACGATTAAATGGATTAATTTAATTTGTACTATTAAAAAGAATAAAATAAGAACAAATTAGAATAGAGCTAATATTTATTATTTAAAAAATATCAATCATTGTTTAATAGAGTTAATATTTTTTAAAGTTTTATGGTTTTGTAAATAAAATCTTTTATTTGGAATTGAATTACAATTGAAAAAATTAAGATATTTTTATATAATAAATGTATTTTTTAGTTAATTCTAATCATAACTGCTTTATTTTGAGACAATGCCTAGAATCACCTATAGCACCTCCTCAATCTTTAACTAGGAGGATAATGCGCTTCAATCCTCCTGTATTGGCAACAATGCCTATGCCAATCGAACTAAAACTTAATTAACTATATAATAAATGTTAACTCTATTACAATTTAAACTTATGTAATTTTTTTTAATAGTACAATAATTAAAATAATTAATTTAATAATAAAGTAACTAATTTAATTATGTCACTATAATATAGGTACCACCCATATATTTTAACTTATATAATAGTATCCCAGTGTACTACTTGTGCTTTAAGGCAATGGTCCATATGTTTCTAAAAAGAAGGATAAGTTTCCTTTGAGGGCAAAGGGAAAGTATATCACATCATGCCCTTACTCTTATCAAGAGAAAGGCAAAACTCAAGGTGTTAATTAGGAAAACATGTTAGGTTTTTCATATATAATTTCAACCAAAGTATTTACATATAGTCTTAAATTTTTTTTTAATTTAAACTGATAAACCAAATCATATTATTAAGTTAAAATTTCAAGAAATAATTTTTTAAGTATAAATACAATTTTTTAATTTTTAAAAAAATATTAATATATTTATATTAGATATATATTTATATGCGAATTTAAATTTAAATTTTAGGTTAAATTCTATGGAAAGCATAGCAAGTTTAGTAATCTTATCTCAAAACTCAACCCCAATGTTAAAGAAAAGGGAATGAGTGAAGGGATAAGAAAGTAATTTCCTTCCCAACAGACATGTTCAAATGTCTGTTAGGACTTGAGAAAAAGTGGGGAGTTGGAAAAGGATGGAAAGGCCCCATGCCATGAAGCTCAGACAGTGAGACTTTCTCATAATTCATTGAGAGCTTCCCTCCATGAAATACTGTATAGCTTAGCTTTATTTTTATTTTTATTTTTATTTGTCATACAGTGGTTGCTTGGAAGGCCCACAACTTTGAACAGATGAAACTCATCATGAAGAAAAACTATGAATCCTTGGACAGATCTTTATTTGTACATGGCTAGATTTTAATCAAACTTTTGGGTGTCTGTGGCTTCAGTTTCTCAAGGAAATATTTTGGGGTTTCTTCAGTTTATGTGATCAAGTCCTCCACTTTTCTCGGTTGTAATAAACAATGGTTGATCTAAATCCCCGGCAATCCTATCCAAGTTTTTTTGAAGCGGTGATTCCTGTTTGACTCTCCGGATCACGGGATTTTAGGAAATGGGTAAGAATTCACTGCACCTTTCCCAAGCGGTCTTCTTTATATTATGCTTCATCTTGTACATTTCCTCCATTTTCAGCTGCATTAAGTTTCGTAATTACTGAAAATAACTTGAAAAAGAAACCTTTTTTTTTTACTGCAGTGAAAGATTTACAATGGCTAAGAAAAAGAGCTGGTTCAGTCTAGTGAAGAAGTTTTTTCTCTTTGAGACAATTGCAAGAACAGAGAAGGTAACTTTTTTTTTTTTTTGCTATTTACTGCTGTTTCCCAGGTTTTTTTTTTTTTTTTTTTTGCTTTATCCTTTATGAATGGATGTTATCTATTTATCAGAAGGAGAAAAAAAGGAAATGGATGTTTGGAAGGTTAAGGACCAAGCGGTTGACAGCACCACCAAACGACGTGACAAAGGATGAGCATGTAACTGTGGCTATTACCACACCTGCTGCCGCCGAAGCAGGTGTTGCAGCCGCTCAGGTTGCGGCCGAGGTTGTTCTACCCTATGGTACCCTTCATTCTAACCATATATGTGATGGAGAAACAGATGAACGAGCCCTGGATGTTCAAGAACTTGCTGCCACAAAAATCCAAGCTACCTTTCGGGGCTACCTGGTAAGTTGATCACTCTACTGAACTTCCTTCTTTCCCTTGGCTATTTTTTTTTAGTGATTTGTCGTTCTAGTTTCTTGTAAGAAAACTGAGCTGAGAATTTGGCTAACTATTACGAACAAAAATAGCATCGATGATGAAGTTGATATTGGAGAAACTTGTAGGCAAGGAAAGCTTTGCGGGCGCTGAAGGGGATAGTGAGGCTTCAAGCAATCATCCGCGGATCGGCTGTGAGACGACAAGCAATGAATACTCTAAAGTGCTTACAATCAATTGTGAATATTCAGTCTCAAGTTAGTGCAATGAGATTCCAAATGGCAGAAGGTACTTGGCAATATGATGAGACCAAACAGTTGGTGACATTGGAAGACAAGATTATTAAGGTATATGCCAAACTCCTATATCGCGATTGAGGATTTTCATGTCATGATTTTGACATAAATGTTCAAAAAATTGCAGGTGGACATAAACAGTCAAAGAAGATGGGATGATAGCATTTTGACAAAGGAAGAGGCGGAAGCGATGGTTTTAAGCAGGAAAGAAGCTGCAATCAAAAGAGAACGGATAAAGGAATACTCATATGTTCATAGGGTAAACCCTCTTTGGCTTCAAGAATCTTTTTCTTTCCTAGTGCATTGTTCTGATGAGTTTGAAATTTTTTTCGCAGAAGTCAGCTGAATCAGAACTAAACAAAGGTAATGGACGATTAAAGTACTGGTTAGACGAATGGGTGGATACTCAAGTCACTAAAAGTAAAGAACTTGAAGATTTGGACTCGGTTTGGACCTCGAATCGCAAGCCCATGGAGGAAAACAGAGCTAAACATCTAAGGCTGAAGACTTCTCCGAGACCATATCATTATAATTCGGAAGGATTGGAGTCTCCGGTAGTACCAGTTCCACGAAGATCGTTTCATAAGAAGCAGTGTTCTTTGGGAGAAGACAATTCTTTTCCAACCTCTCCTGTAGTTCCACCTTACATGGCTGCTACACAATCAGCAAGGGCAAAGGTAAGATCATTGAGTTCACCAAAGGTAAGGCCTGGAAGTTTTGAAACTCAATCTGAAAGCTACTCGCCATATAAGAACAAACTGTGTCTTATATCTTCTATTACAAGTGAAGTGCCAAGCAGTTATAAGATGAATGGCAGCAGGAGTAGTGCTTATCAGCAGAGATCCCCGAGCCTAAAGGGTGTGCCGGGTCCTGTCAAATCGAAGCGAACCTTAAAGGATCTTAGCTTTAACTCTGAGTGTTCGTTGCCTAATTGGGTGCAAGAAAGCACCTTTAGATGATTGATTCTTCCATTCTAGTTATTAGCTTGTGGTAGCCATTTGTACGGTTATCGAAAATCGAAAATAATATCTACTCGAAGAAGATGAATTTGTAGAAAATGACAAGTAAGATCCTATCTGATAATAATTTTATTTTTTTAACAAACAAGTAACATAAAAATAAATGAGAAGATTTAGAATTAAAAACTAAAATGAATGAGGAAAAACTCTAATCAAAGTAAATTATCAGATTAATTTAAGGGTTTTATCGTTGATATAAAGATAAATGTCGATGTTTTTTAATAAATTGGTTATAATCATCGATTATCTCCTAGTAACGTAATCTCTTCTTAGGTTCTCGATAAGTAAGTCAACCGTTACTAATTACTTCTCTTATTGATAGACAACCCTATAACAATCACAATATCAAAATGTGCCTACACTACACAAATAATTATGCAATTATCATAAATATTAGCAACCAATCAATTGACTACTTATCTAATTGATAAAGCAATTATTCTAAGCTATCAAGTAGCTGTGCATATTTAACAAACTTGAACAATTGTAATTAAACCAGAAGACATGTAAATACTAAAAAAAAAAAAGAAGTAATGATTAAGATCAATTTGATCTCACACAAACATGTAGAATCAAACTTCAAATATTACTTCAACTAGAAAAGAGAGTTTAAAATTCATACAATAAAGAAAACAAAATAAAACTAAGAATGACTAGGCCTGAGTCTCCTTAATCTTAACCTAATTATGTCTATTTATATGACAAAAATAATATAGTAGAGAAAATACAAAAGTATCGTTAATGAAATAGAGTTTTTTTTTTAGGTTTTTAAGCTATTTTCGCATCAAACTTTCAGATCAACTTTGAACATCTTCCTAACGTTTTTGGGCTACATCCGTGCAACAACTCTAGATAGATTTTTCAATTCCCTTGAAATCGGTATATTATAGGTATAAAACGGAAGTCTGTAACTCAAGTTATGGTGAAAATCGATAATAAATAAAATATAAATATAAATAGTATTATAACCCACATAAATAATATAATTCAAGACAAGAATAAATAGAAAATTACGCACTTAACACCATTCCTAGTTGTGTTGGTTTTGAACACTAGATGCTAATTGAATGAATGAATCCAATTTCATGTATGAGCTAATTGCATCTACCCATACCAAGAATGTAACAGGGGCCATCCTATGAGCCCATCTCCATGACCCAAAAGAGTATTTGTGGTTTGTCATACTAGTAGTAGCACTTGATAACCCAAAATTAAGCAGAAGAAGGGCCTGAGAGACCTACATAAGAAAATATTACGTATGCATACATACATTATGAACATAATATTATGAATGGAACATTCACATCCTTAGAAGAGAAGAGAGACCTACCTAAATAAAGTGAAAACCAGTCAAATTCAGAAAGTGCAGAGAAAAATATGGCCCATCATTCCTCAACATCCATTTCATCACTGAAAGTGAAAGAATTGACTGTTTTGGCATTTCAAAGCAACTCAGAATGTGGAAACAAAGAGAGCCTACTTAAAAACAGTAATGATTAAACATACCTCACTTTGGAATACTGTTCCTATAGAAATTTCTCCTCCTTCTTTAACAACTAAAACTGTGGGTAGCTATCACCAGGAAAATCAATGGAGGATCACAGTTTGTCAATTTGTTTTTGTTTCTTTCTCTTAATTTCCAACCAAAATTTCAACTCATTATAACAAAAACCCTGCTGGTGTATAGATATAAAACTAAAGCAATAATGAACAGTTAGACTGTTCCAAAATAAAAAACCATATCTAGTGCATCTATATATCAATACTTTGAAAATAAAAAGGCATCATGGAATCCTTGATTAACAGTACTAAGAAATGCTTGATAACTCAACAACTGAAGCTGTTCATTTCCATTGAAACAGAAACATAAAACATGGAACCCCTTCCATCACTGCTAAACTAGAGAGAAGTACTACTAGTTGGTGGAGCAGCTGCATACTGTCTATCCACGACATTGATGAGCTTGTTGGCTATGGCACAAGCATAAACCGAAGAGCCTTCGTATATCTGCATCGCGGACAGGAGCGATGGAATTATGACCATTCCAACAAAAATATACTCAAAATTGTCAAACATACATATGCTGGATAAAACAATATGTATGTGTAAGAGAGATGTTTACCTTGGTGTTGAAGAGAAAGCTGTAATAGTCACCAATGTTGCCACCAGCAACATGTTGGAGGTCCAACTGAAGCTCATCAAGGAGTCTGGACACAAACAGCAAGCAATTGATCTTCTTTCTTTGAACAAGTTTGATGGTAACTTCATCATCAACGATGCGTACATCAACCTCAGAATCCTTAGACTTCCTTTGAAGCCAAGAACTCCTCAAGGAAGTATTATAGCATTGGTCTGGATCACCTAAAGGCTTGCACTCAACATCCCCTGCATCAGCAGCACTAGCCGCATCTTCAGTCTTAAGCCTTTTGCTCCTTTCTTGGCCGCATCTCTTTTTGTCCACCAGTATTTGAAGCTCACGAACAGTTCCAAGAAGTTCCTTGATGTACTTTATAGCATCGTCAACTATGGATGCTCTATCATTCTTGGTTATAGACAATGAAAATTATGTTTCCACCACCACCAAAGAAACATATTAACAAACATCAAAAGAGTGAAACATTGTTAGTGCAATTGTCAAAAAAGAAACAGGCTGTTTAAGGATGAAGTGGTTGGTTATGTACCTTGCTGGGACTAGGGACCATTGTCCTTAAAGCCTGGTACTTGTCATTTAGATGGACTCTCCTTTCCCTCTCAGTGGCAAAGTGTTTGGTGGTTTTGCCAGCTTTATCCCTGTCTTTGGCACGGCCTGCCATAGAGATGTCCCTGGTGAACTGAATTATGCCATTGTCCCCATCATGATAAAGTCCTCCAACCCCAGCGGCATCTTTGTCATCAGCTGGAATGGTGTAGCCATGCGGCAGAGACTGCAGCAGCTCCCTGAAAACAGGAGGTTGAGGAGGCAGGTTGAGATGGAAAAGTGGGTCGTACACAACAGAAGGGGAGCCAGGTGTGGTTTCAAAGGAAATGGAGGGATTAGGGAGGAAAGAGCATCTAGGTAAATGGAAAAGGCTGAGAAGGTCAGGTGTAGGAGTGTAAGCACCGGCGGCGGCGGCGGCGGCGGCAGCAGCTTCTGGGGATGAAGAAGATGGCAGCACATTGAAACTTTCCCAATGGGACTGATCATAAGAAAGGTCCTGAGTTAGATAGGGAATCAAATGGGAATGACTGTTGGTAGTATTATCAAGCAAGTAGTGTTGGTGGGGTTCCATATCCAAGGCGGCGGAGGCATCCTCATGGTGATGGTGATTGTAAGAAGAGACATTAAGGGTGTCTTCCGAACTGTTGTGACAATCGGTGGGGGTGGACCCTGGCAACCCCATCAGTTCCTGACAATCTGGGATGGAGTGCGGATCAAAGCAACCACTCTCCTCGTACACCTTCATTGTTGTTCTCCTTTCTGGTCTCAAAGTATCCCTTTAGAAAACAAGATGAATTAGTATAAGAAGAAAAGAAGAAACATAGTATATGTTGGATTATTGCAGAATAGATACAAACCTTTGAAAGGGAAGAAATGGGTTAAAAAATGGGTGGTAATGATAGTGAAAGAGGGAGAAAGGAAGAGAGAGGATGGATGGCTTTGATTGTTTCCTGAGTGCCTGACTGCCTGCCTGTCAGCCAGCCAGGCTTGTGGGATATATCGTGCCCGACTCTAGGTTGTTAGTTTAGTTATCAATGGATTTCAGCAAGTCCCTCCTTGTAACTGTCAATTTTTTCCCCTTTAATATATCATTTTTTACTTAACTAGAAAACATTGGAGTTTAATTTAATTAATTAATCGTTATTATTTTTTTTTAAAAATCATTTAATAATTTTTAATATTTAAAATTTCAACAAATCTTTATATTAAATGAATTGTAATAGTAATTATTCCGACATGTATTCTTCGTGATTAAATATATTCCATATCTACTGTTTTTTTTTTTTTTATCTCTCTCCCATGCAAACAGCTCGCCCCAACTAACTCACCCCCAATCAGTTAGCCTTCATTTTCAACCTCCATGATTATTTCTTTTTATAAGTTTGTCTATGTATTAGTATTATTGGAAATTAGGGTTATTAGATTTCATAAATAAAATAAAAATTACTTTGATATACATACACATAAAATAATAATTAAAAAAAGGACTAAATTGGAAAGAATTAGACATTACACTGTTTTAATTAAAAGAAAAGTTGAGCATCGGTCTATAAAATACGAAATGTAATAATATAAAGAGAGTAGAGCATTATATGGTACTACCTTCTTCCCTTTCCAATCAGTTCATGCAAAGTTTGTGCCAACATTTTTAATACAAAACATTAACATTAGAGGATATGCACTTTTAAATAATTTATAATTAACCAACCGTCAATGCTAAAAATTGTAATCCTACCCTGCTACAATTTTAACATCTTAATACTCTACTTATTATTTACAATATTCATAAATTGTATTTGTATTACAAATATTTTTAATTTATAAATAATAATTTATCATAATACAAAAAGTTTAAAAAAAAAACGTGTGGTAATTAAAAAAGTTAAAAAAAAACAACTAAACCATATAAACATCCTTCATTTATATTTTATTAATTGTGGGTGCTAATTAATATTTTTATTATTTAAAGAATTTTTTTTATATCTGTGTTATCAATGCAGTAAATGCAAATTTATAAATATAGATATTATTATAAAAATAAAAAAAGAATACAAAGATTTAGAGAAAAAAAAAATAAAGAAATGAAAGGACAATTAAACTTTCACTTGGGATATAAAAAAATGTTATACATACCCTCTATTTATAGCGCCTAAATCACCTTATGTTACAAACATACAATTAACATAACCTATAAATTTTTAAGGATTACAAAAAAATGAATTCTCGAGGGTTATAGGAGTTATGCGGACATTCATTTTACAACACTCCCCCTTCGATGTCCATCAATGAAAGTGTGCCTCATTAAAATCTTATTAGGGAAAATTCTGTCAGATAAAAACCTAATGAAGGAAAAAGAGTACGCAATCTCCTATTACAATTTGTCTCGTTAAAAACATTTACTAGAAAAATCTAATGGGGCAAAACCTTGGTTAAAAGAAAAGAGTGCAATGTGTATTTGACTCTCCCAAATGACAACATCACATTACATCTTTAAATCGACGCATTCTAATGTCTACGTGTTGGAGAAGAACTAAATCTTACTAAAAAGCTTACAACGAAAGCTATATCAAGTCTTGTGTTGTTTGCAAGATACATCAATGCCCTTATGGTATTTAGGTATGGTGCTTCAAGACCAAGAAACTCTTCATCATTCTCACAAGGACAAAATTTATCTTTATTCACATCTAACGATCATAAAACCATCAGGGTATTCAACAGATGTGCTTTATCCATGTAAAATTTCTTTAAGATATTTTTTGTATAAGTGGACTAATGGAAATGAATTTCATCTTTTAAATACTCGATCTACAGGCTAAGACAAAACTTTGTTTTTCCAAAATCTTTCATCTCAAATTCTTTCTTTAAATAATTTACTACATTTTAAAGCTATTCAGGAGTTCTAATAATATTTAGATCATCAACATAAACAACAATTATCACAAAATTTAATCCAGACATTTTTATAAAAACACATGGATAAATTGGATGGTTTTTATAACCTTTTTTTAAAAAATATTCACTAAGACGATTGTACCATATACGTCCAGATTGTTTTAATCCATATAAACTTTTCTTTAATCTGATCAAGCAATTTTTTTGAGAAACTCTATATCTTTCTAGGATTTTAAATTCTTTAGGTATTTTCATATAAATTTCATTATTAAGTGTACCACACAAATAGGCTGTAACAACATCCATTAGGCACATGTCAAGTTTTTCACGTACTACCATAGTAATAAGGTATATAAATGTGATTGTATCCACCACAGGAAAATATGTCTCTTCGTAATCAAGTTGAGCCTTTTGTGAAAAATCCTTGTGCTATAAGTTGTGCTTTATATCTTACAATTTCATTTTTCTCATTTCGTTTTCGCACATATCTTAACGAATTTAAATCTTTATGTGTTTGAACTACATGTCCAAAAACCTCACGTTTAGAAAGTGAATTCAATTCTACTTAAATTGTGTCTTTCCATTTTGGCCAATCTTTTTTATTTCTACATTCCTCAATAGATTTAGGCTCAAGATCCTTATTGATAGTTTTATGAATCACTAAACTAGACTATGATCACGACTAAGGTAAGCGCGCCTATCGAATGGTATTATAGCTATGGTGAGTCCAGAATATCGTATCCACAAGGACTAAAGTACTAGTATTAACTATCTTTCTATTATTTAGCCTAAAATATAAGGGATTTGTTTTAATCTAAAATTAACTAACTAGTTAAATATTGAACGTGACAGAGAGCGAATTGGGAAAAGTACTTGAAGAAAACTTATAAAGAGGAAAATACCCAGGAAAGAATCCACCTAGACTTCACTTATTATTCTGACTCTGAATCAAACAATTTATTCACTTGTCTTGATCCGTAGAAATCCCTAAATTATGTTAATATCTCTTTCGAGACTAAAAACAACTGACTCTAGGTTGATTAATTGAAATCTCTTTCTAATTAAAACCCCTATTGTCGCATTACCTCGATCTATAGATTCTCTTATTAGATTTGACTCTAATCCGGCAGATTTATGCCGTCCTATTTCTAGGATTGCAATCAACTCTGCTTAATTATGCTAGATCTACTCTTAAATAAGGACTTTTGCTCCATTGAATAAGCACATCAAACTTGAGTTAATATCCTGAAAATATTAAAGCAAGAATTAATAACACATAATTAAGAACAAGTATTTATCATGTAATTCAGATAATTAAATAATAAGATCCATTTTAGGTTTCATCTTCCCTAGGTATCTAGGGAATTTAGTTCATAATGTAAAAGGAAAACATCTCAAATTTAGAAAAACAACAAGACATAAAAAACCCAAATAAAATTCAAGAGAAATTTGGATGGAGATATTCAATCTTGAGGTGGATCTGCTTCTGAGAGATTCTAACGGCTTCCTTCGAGTAATTTATGCTTTTTGCTCTGTGTGTCCCCTTAGATCCTTTTCTAGTATGCATTTATAAATTTTAGAATGCTTAGAAACCCTAAAAATTTGCTTTTTTCGTATGTTTGGGAAACAAGGAGCGATATCTACACGGGTTGCCACATGGGCGTGTGGCCAGCCCGTGTGGAATTCGTCTTGGCCGTGTGGATATTTCAATCAGCCCGTTTTGTCTATTTTGGCCCGTTTTCTGCTCCTTTTGTTCCCCTATGCTCTCCTAAGTATAAAACATGAAATTAAAGGATTAGGAGCACCTAATTCACTAAATTATATGATAAGCCATCCAAAAATATGCTAAGTATGAGACTAAAATGTGTTACTTTTATGGTTTATCAAATATCCCCACACTTAAGCGTTTACTTGTCCTCAAGCAAAATCCTCAACTCACAAATAAAATTAATTCTTCTTAATTTATAATTCTCATCAATAATGTTTTATCACATTTTCACAAATAATCATATATTGATAATTCAACTAAAAGAGCACTAAATGCACAAGCAATCCAAATCTACCATTTTTAAAGTATGAAAACATAGGTATTTCCCCATATCTAAGTAATTACCTTTAATCCAAAAACTAATAATAATCAACATATATGTATTTTTTTTTTGAATTGTATGAATGAATGAATGAAAAATGATACTACTAAAATAAAAGAACATAGTTAGGCAATTAACCAAATCAAATCTCGACAAAAAGGGAGTCAATAGAATAGGAAAAATTCTCAGTGAATCAAAAAGTATGATGTACGGGTTAATATTGAGGGTAAATTAAGAAACGGTTTGTTAGGCTCAAAGGGGTTCACTAAGGGTTAATTGTGAAGGTAGGCCTTTTGTGAGGTAAGTGGGTTAAAACCTAAGTGCCTTTATCATCTTAGCATATCAAATCAAATGTGTGGTCTCGACATGTATAATCGAAGTAAATTCTAGAATAACAATTCAATATTGACACACTCATAGCCAATAATAATGTGAACAAGAAAAATGTATGCTCTAAAGGCTCAAAATCTCACAAAAATTATGGCTTTTAATGTCAATCTTGCAAATTTCAAACTTCAAGGTAATACCTCAATTTGCGGAAACAACCTAAAATTTTTAATTATAAAAATAGACTTATCATGCTTGATTCTCTAGTGTCTTAATGTAACACCTCTTGCCCATATCCAACGCCGGAACAGGGTTTGAGGTGCTACTGAACTTAAACTCAACCAATCATAAGAAATCAAGCCCTAAAATTTCGATCAATTTTAAAAATTTTCACTTCATATTCAATTTTTCCTTAATAGGGCTTATAGAACCCAAAACATACATTCAAGGTTATTCGGGACCAAACCGATGGCTTAAGAAAAACTCGAAGAATTTCATGCTTTAAGGCTCCACACGCCCGTGTGGGTATAGGGCACACGCCCGTGTGCTAGGGACACGCCCTGTCCCGTACTCGTGTGGCCAATTTAATTTCACAATTTTTTTTCATAAAATAGGTGCAGACTTCACACGGCCTGGACACACACCCGTGTCCTTTGCCCGTGTTCTTTTACACGGCCACGACACACCCGTGGCGTAGCCCGTGTGTAAAAACCTGGGTATTCTATTTCTGACGTCAGCATCACACAACCATGGTACACACCCGTGTACTAGGTCGTGCCCTTCCACACGGCTTAGACACACGGCTGTGTCTCTACCCGTGTGACCATTACCATGCACTTTGACTTAAAATTTCTAGGTGCAAGGGACACACGGCCTTCTCACACACTCATAGGCTGTCCGTGTGTTACACACGGCCTAGATACACACCCGTGTGGCTACCCGTGTAGACAATATGAGGCTATCTACCAAGCCTCATTGCCACCTTAGTGTGCCTATTTTCATGTCAATACCAACCAATACAAAAACAAGCATGATAGACATTCATTTAACCATGAAGATGCTTCTATTATAGACTCAAAATTAATGTTATCCTCATTCAAGGCTTAATGTAAAGTGTGGAATCTTTTCCAACCAACACATTTGGCCAATTCTCAAAGACACAAAATAATAAGGTCTAGCCCTATACATGCCATAATAAAAAATATAAATCCTACTATACCGAGTATTACGACTGATAGTGTGATTGATATCTCTAACTTCAAGGGATCCTTAAGCTAGTTAAGCGGCACTGGAAGAAAAGGAAAAGGAAAGAGAGTAAGCATAAAGCTTAATAAGTTGCATATAAATAAGTATACAACAATAATTTCACCATTAGTCATCATACTCAGAGTTCAAAAGTAAGCATAAACTTGACTTACTCATTACCAACCACTCAAGTCACATTTCTAATTTGAGCTCAATTACTCGTGCATACCAACTAGGTACCTATACCACTCACAACATTATTATACTTTCCTTATTAAATCACTTTCATAATCTTTAAAGTTAAGCCTTTTGGAATACTACCGGATATTCTATAAGCCTCAAACATGGGATAAATTGCCAATTCCATGTCCCAGACATGGTCTTACACTGGCTATCATCATCGAGGCTGAAGTCATGTCCCAAACATGGTTTTATACTAGCTCTCGTATATATGTGCTGATGCATGTCCCAGACATGTCTTACACTAACACAACTCTTAGTTGATGTATGTCCCAGACATGTCTTACACTGGCTATCATCATCGAGGCCGATGCATGTCCCAGACATGTCTTACACTAGCACTCGTCTCAATGCCTATGCCATGTCCTAGACATGGTCTTACATTGGCTCTCATTATGTGGTCGATGCATGTCCCAGACATGTTTTACACTGGCACACAAATAACTCGAATGTCATGGCTTGAATATCCGGTTTGTTTCTTAGGGTTCCAATGAGATCTTTCTATTATCTCAATCATTAATAGGCATTCTCATTTCACAATCTAGCAATTCATACTATATCAAATCAATAACAATTTGAATGCATGCATTAACAATGTAGTTGTATTACTTACATACAACTTACCTCGGTTTACAAAATGTACTCAACTAGTCGGTTTAGTCAACTTGCTTGGCTTTCCCCCGGTCTAGGTTCAAATTTGGAAAAACTTAATCTATAATAACAAAATACACTCATTTAATCACCAATTACAATTAGGAATTCATAAATTCACTTCTTTGGTAAAATGACCATTTTACCCTTAAACCTTGGCAAAATAACTATTTTGCCCCTATACTCGAAATTCATTTTTTATTGAATTTATTCGTATCTTAGGACTAGCTGACCCCTTTTTACTCTTATAGCATCACTAAAATCCCACTATTTCACACACTTATCACCTATTTTGCAACTTATGCAAAATAGTCCATTTAGTTTAGGTGTTTTCATGCTAACACTCTTCACAAAAGTTGTTTAGAACTCTTCTAAGACTCATATTCTTCCATAAAATTTCAGAAAATGACATGAACATTCACATGGTGAAACCTAGACTTATCACCATTTTGCAAGGTAGTCCTTTCATTAAAAAGCCTATGCTTTAAGAAGTCCAAAAATGTAAAAATCATTAAGAGAAACTTTCAAAATCACTTACTTGAGAGGCTTTATGTTGCTGAAATTTTTGAAGCTTTCAAAACCCCATTCTTTTCTGAAAATTTCGATGGAGGAAGAAGATGGAAAGGGATGATACAATCCTTCTTTCATCTATTTCTATTTTAGTCAAAATAAGTCACCTAACCCACCAAATTCTAAAATTTGTCTCCTCTTGACCCTATGGCTGATTATGCTCTTATAAAAGGGTCTAATTGCCTTTTAAAAGCCATCAATTTTAGTTCTCTAGCTATTTAACACATTTGGGTACTAAAATACAACTTTTGTCTTTTATGCGATTTAGTCCTTTTTCGCAATCGAGCTCACAAACATTAAAATTAACTCCCCAAATTTTTCAAGCACTAATATAATCATACTATAACCTAATAATAATAATAAAATTTTTTTTCCCAACTTCAGATTTGTGGTCCCGAGACCACTGTTCCGACTAGGCACTTATTCGGGCTGTTACACTTAAAGTTTAAATAATCAATGCACAATTACCTATGAATTTAATCTAAAAGTTATAAATGAAAATAAAAAATTAATAAAAGTTCATTCTAAAAGAAATATGAGAAAATTACTTAAATACAAGGCATAATTTAGGGATTTTCAAATAATCATATAAATAACCTCCCCACACTTAAGATGTACATTGTCCTCAATGTACAAACAAATATAAATCATAATAGAAAAAAAATATCATAAGATAAGGAGATAATTGAAACTGCCCTGAATGGTGGATGAATTTTCTAGAATAGTAAAAAGTGGAATTGTAGATAAATGTAGGGGTAATGCAAGATTCTGAGCAACTAATAATAAAATAAACACAATATTGAAGAGGATTAAGAGGGTTACTCAATTAAAACAACCATAATAATTAAAATATAGTTCAAAATAGAAAAAAAATAAACATAGAAATAAAACTAAAAAAAATTAAAAATAAAAAAATAAAAAAAAATAAACATAAAGATAAATAGGCTCAATGGTCCTCATCATCAGACTGATCAATGTCACGAGCCGGTGGTGTTGGAGGAGCGATATGAAGATACTGACAGATCTACTGTAAAGTTGCACCAATACTGTCGAACCTTTGAGCACAGTACTGACGAAAATTAGCAAACTCCCTAGAGGATACTCTTAGGGAGCTAACAGCAGAGGGAGGATATCAGTGACTCGATGGTGGAGGCTGTGGTGGGTCTTCGTGATAGGGAAGAACATCATCAGTGAAGTCTTCTGGGTCATGCTGAATGTCAGACTAGACTAGTCTGTACTAAGGGGGTCCACTCCACGTCGCCGCTCGATCATCCTCATGTGGATCATGCTCGAGATGCCCTGAAGTGACATCTGACCGACTAGGGTAAGTGTCGAGGACTGCTCCGGTGTATCGAGTAAATTAAAGTGTCCAGCGAGACGAATCACGTAAGGGTTGAGACAGATGGGGCCCTTTTTATGGCATTCAGTCTGATTTCGGCAAGCGAGTGCGATGAAGTATGCCAAGTAAAAAATATGTCCGGTAGCTATGTTCCACAGAAAATATGCGTAATAGGTACTAACCACTCCGGTGCTCTCTCTCTGTCCTGTAAAAGTGTGAATTAGGAGAGTGTGAATATACGTAGGGTTGGAGAGAGATGCGTCGCCTTCGAGCGACTCGCGTCATAGTTAGTCAGACCGTCCGTGAGCTCAGTCCAACATCGCGAAGGTGAGTAATGAATATGTCAATGAAGCTAAAGAAAGTCCTCGGCGCTCATGAACTCCTCTGTGTAAAGTCCCAAAGCAGCACCGAACTCTAGGACACTCATGTGGCGCACCAACCCGTCAAGGTGAAATGTGATGGTGCCGGGCTCGTCATGGACTGACATGATCTACTAGACTGAAAATGTGGCACCGAACTCTAAGGTGAGCTCCGAGTAGGTGGGCTCGATGATGGTGAAGAACCTATCCCACGAGGCTGTGGTAATAATCACGCGCATACTATCAGTCAAACGAACCAGCTCTAGTGCGGCCCAATCAATGCAGTGACCCACACCAATGGGTCGTACTCGATGAAGCTGGTACAGTTCTTCTTGAGGGCCCGCCAAAAATCAAAAATAAGGATGGCGAGCCTCAACAGATGCGCTCGAGGAAGAGGTTCTACCAGTTTCTACTTTTTCGAAGCGGGGATGGCGACTTTGGACTTGCCTTGAGTGTTCGCCATGATATCTGCCATAAAACGATGAAATAAATCAAATGGACGAACTAATCATAATGTAGACATGATAAAAAAATAAAACTTTGAGTAGAGCTCAACAATTTTGACTACACTACAAATGATATTACTAAGTAAAATACTACCTTCAGAAATGAATAAATAATACTAATAATGATCAACAAAAAGTGAATGAAAAAGAATAGCAAGAAAACAGAAAATCAACTAAGACAAACTATAGGCATAATACTGTTGAAAGAAAATAAAAGCAACCAGCATCAAGAATCAACTAAATGAGTCCAATAACTAAAGTAAGAATTAGTCCAAAATCAGCGATTGGATGAACAGGAGGAAAATTTAGCAAGAAGCATAAGATTAGCTATAAGAGAAAATTAAACCAACCAAGGATGAACAAATTAAGAAATAAATGATAATAAGCAATAATCCAGTAATAAAGCTAATAAAAATAAAAAAAGTAAAATAAAACAGTAAGATAGAGTTAATAAAGAAATAATAAGAGTAATAATAAATGAATAAAAAAATAAAAATAAAATAAAAATCGATAGGGGTGACCGAAGTGGACACGGACAGTGGTAGATCGGGTGGGCTTGGGTGAGAGGGCTGTGCACGGTGTATGTGAGTGTGGAAAGGTGCTGTTGTTGGATCAGAGGTTGGCCGTGTAGCGGTGGTCGTGCGTGGACGAGAGAAGGAGAAAGGGAGGCGGTTTAAGGAAGATGAGAAAGGGGGTTGGGGCACAGATGGTTGGGGAAAGAAAAAAAAAAGAGGAAGGAATAGGGAAAGGGAAAGAAAAAAATTGGCGAGATGGGGGCAAGTCACGGTGGCCAATCGACGGACGGTGAGAGGGAGGAAGGAGCGGCGGCGTGTAGTTGAAGAAGATGAAGGAAAAAGACAAAAAGGGATAAAGGGATTTAGGGTTTGGGGGGTTTAAATTGGACACAGTTGTGTAACGATCCGTGTTGGGCCACACGGCCGTGTGGCTCGACTTTTAGCCCGTGTTCGTCGAGAAAAATAATAGCCCACTCGTCACATGACCATATCGCACGGCCGTGTGCTACATTGTTCGCTTCTCCCACGCTCGTGTGGTCTCCCACACGGCCGTGTGCCTCGACCGTGAAGTTCTCTGACTTATTTAAAATTTGAACATTTAGCTCCAGTTTTTACTTGGCTTAGGACATGCCTATGTGTCCAGACCGTGTGGTGCACACGGCCGTGTCACACAGCCATACGGACTCTGTTAGACCGTGTGTTTTTTGATATTTGGAAAAATTTAGCTCTAGGGTCAACACAGCCAAGGACACGCCTGTGTGTCCAGGCCGTGTGGTCCACACGGTAGTGTCGCCAGGCCGTGTAGCTCACTGTCAGATTTTTCAAATTTTAAAAACTAAGTCTCAAAATCCACACGGCCAAGGACACGCCTGTGTTTCTAGGCCGTGTGGGTAAAAAAATTGCATAATATGACGTACAAATAAGAAAATTAGGTGGGTTAGTACTCGGGTTGCCTCTCGAGAAGCACTTATTTAAAGTCTAAGCTAGACTTACGTTGTGTGCATGGTTACGAAGGTTCGAAGTGCTGAAGCTCCTCTTTATCGTTTTTGAAATCCTCATATAAAGTTTAAGTCGATGACCGTTTACCTTGAATGTGCCAAATTCTGGGTGAGTTACCTCTATCGTACCGTATGGGGAAACGGTTTGCACTACGAATGGACCTGACCATCTTGATTTTAGCTTTTCGGGAAACAATTTGAGCCTTGAGTTATACAAAAGGAAAAGATCTCCAACTTCGAATTGTTTGGGCTACTTTAAATGAGCGTCGTAGCGCCGCTTTGTCGCTTCTTTGTATAATCGTGAGTTCTCATAAGCGTTTACTCGTCATTCATCTAACTCGTTCAGCTGCATCAATCTTTTCTCACCTACGAGTTTGAGATCAAAGTTTAGGAATTTTATAGCCCAAAATGCTTTATGTTCTAATTCGAATGGTAGATGAAAAATATTCCCATAAATAAGTTTATAAGGAGAGGTTCCTATGGAAGTTTTAAAAGCAGTACTATAGGCCCATAAGGCGTCATCTACTTTTGTCGCCCAATCCTTCATATTTGATTCTATGGTTTTCTCTAGGATGCGTTTAAGTTCTCGATTGGCGACTTTGACTTATCCACTAGTTTGAGGGTGATAAGAGGTAGCTGTCCTATGATATACTCCATATTTCTTAAGTATTTTATGAAATTTAGCATTACAAAAATGTGTACCTCTATCACTGATGATTGCTCTAGGTGTTCCAAATCGAGAAAATAACTTCTTGAGGAGTCTAACTACCACTCTAGCATCATTAGTAGGTAAAGCTTGAGCTTCTACCCATTTCGACATATAATCGACCGTTACTAGGATATATTTATTTCCATACGAACTAGGGAATGGGCCCATAAAATCAATACCCCAAACATCAAATATTTCACATGAGAGCATATACGTTTAAGGCATTTTATTACGTTTAAAGGTAGTACCTGTTATCTGGCATCTATCACAAGAAGTAACATACCTGTTAGCGTATTTATATAGTGTGGGCCAATAAAAACCTGATTCGAGTGCTTTATGTGCTGTCCTAGTCCCATTGTAATGTCTTCCTGTTAGCCTTAAGTGGCAGTGTTCCAGGATATTACTCGCTTCTGATTTTGTAACACATCTCTGAATTATTTGATCTGCACATACACGAAAAAGAAAAGAATCCTCCCAGAAATAATTTTTCACATCGGCAAAGAATCACTTCTTTTGATGATGTGTCAACCTTTTTGGAAGGATGTTAGCAGCTAGATAATTCGCAATATCCGCAAACTAAGAGTTTTCAGAGTCAGTTATGACCAAGTGTTATTCTTCAGGAAACGAATCATTTATCTCATTTTCATCAATCTCCTCGAGATGTGGGTTTTCTAACCTGGACAAGTGATCTGCTGCAAGATTTTCAACTCCCTTCTTATCTTGGATTTCTAAATCGAATTCTTGCAACAATAAAATCCATCTTATAAGTAGAGGCTTTGCATCTGATTTAGAAAGGAGATAACGAAGAGTCGAATGATCATTGTAGATGACAACTTTAGATGATATTAAATATGATCTAAATTTATCGAATGTAAAAACCACAGCCAATAATTCTTTCTCAGTAGTTATGTAATTTTCTTATGCAGCTGTCAATGTCTTGCTAACATAATAAATCGGTTGAAAATGCTTATCTCATGCTTATCTCTTCACTGTCCAAGAACTGCACCTACTGCAAAATCACTCGCATCACACATTAGTTCAAGGGGTAAATTCCAATCAGGTGCAACTACAATTGTCGCATTAATTAATTTATCTTTAAGAGAATTAAATGCTTCTAAACATTCCTGATTGAAATCGAAAGGCACATATTTTTCTAATAAATTCGTTAAAGGCTAAGCTATTTTAGAAAAATCCTTAATAAATCTTCTATAAAACCCAGCATGTCCTAAAAAGCTTCGAATAGCCTTACCTGAACTAGAGGGAGGTAATTTCTCAATAGTTTTAATTTTCACTTTATCAACCTCGATTCCCTTACTAGAAATTTTGTGGCCTAGCACAATCCCTTCACGAACCATGAAGCAACATTTTTCCCAATTAAGTACAAGGTTCATTTTCTCACATCTCATTAGAACTCATTTTAAATTTTTAAGGCAAAGATGGAAAGAATTACCGAATACTGAGAAATCGTCCATAAATATCTCCATAATATCTTCTACGAATTCATAAAAAATGGCTAACATGTAGCACTGAAACGTGGCAGGAGCATTACATAATCTAAAAGGCATTCTACGATAAGCAAACGTACCGTATAGACATGTAAATATTGTCTTCTCTTGATCTTCATAAGCTATCAGAATTTGAAAGTAGCCAGAGAGTCCGTCTAGGAAACAATAAAACATATGCCCAGATAATCTTTCCAACATTTGATCAATGAATGGTAACGGAAAGTGATCTTTTCTCGTGGCATCGTTCAATTTCCTATAGTCAATGCAAACTCTCTAACCTGTGACTCTTCTTGTTGGAATTAATTCATTCTTCTCATTGGCTACAACAGTCATGCCTCCCTTCTTTGGAATAACCCGTACAGGACTTACCCAAGTACTGTCAGAAATAGGATAAATAATACCAGCATCTAGAAGTTTAATTACCTCGGTTTTAACAACTTCTTTCATGTTGGGATTCAGTCTTCTTTGGGCTTACACACACAGTTTATATTCATCTTCCATTAAAATTTTGTGAGTGCAGAATGAAGGGCTGATCCCTTTAATGTCAGAAATCTTCCAAGCTATTGCTCTTTTATACTCCCTTAGTACTTGTAATAACTTATTTTTCTCATTGGGTTACAAGTTGGAAGCAATAATCACTGGTAGTGTTGAATTATCTCCGAGGAACACATACTCCAAGTGATCTAGTAATTGCTTCAGTTTCAGTTTGGGAGGTTATTCAATAGAGGGTTTTTGTTTTAGTTCGTCATTTATTTCAATACCCTCATACTCCTTTTGCCTTGGGAAAGACTTATTAGAATTTAATTTAGCTTTTGTCTTACCTATCACAGCGTCACCGTCATTTACCTCCTCTCCTTAAGCAAGACACAGTTCCAACTGTCCTTATGAATGATTTCCTATAAAGAATCTTGAGTAGCATGATCAATAAAATCAATAAAATAGCAGGAATCGTCTTGATCTCTAAAGAATCTCATGGCATCATAAATTTTAAAAATAATTTCTTCGTCACCTACCATAAGCACAAGTTTACTGTCACCCACATCAATAACAGCCCTAGCAGTGGCTAAAAATAGACGACCTAAAATTAAAGGCACCTCAACATCCTCATCCATGTCAAGCACAATAAAATCAACATGGAATATGAATTTATCTACTTTTACAAGCATATCTTCAATAATACCTCTAGGATACTTAACAGATCTCTCAGCTAATTAAATACTCATCCTAGAGGGTTTTGGTTCCTCAAAATCAAGCTGCTTGAACATTTTATAAGGCATCAAATTAATATTGGCACCTAAATCAGCTAATACTTTATTAATATTAAAATTACCAATTAAACAGGGAATAGTGAAACTTCCTGGGTCTTTCAATTTGGTTGGTAGCTTGTTTTGAAGAATAGCTGAACATTTCTTATTGAGTTCCACGGTAGATAAATTTTCAAACTTCCTTTTATTTGTTAGAAGCTCCTTCAGAAATTTAGTGTATGTAGGCAATTGCGAAATAGCTTCAACAAAAGGAAAGTTAATATGTAGCTGTTTGAAAAGTTAAAGAAATTTACCAAATTGTGCATTCATATGATCTTTTTTCAACTTTGCTGGATATGGGATCGGTGGTTTATATTCTTTCAGCACCGATGTTACATTTACTTTGGGTCTTACCTCCTCGTCCTTTTCTTTATCAGATTCTTGTGGCAACTTCTTTTCAGGTTCAGTTAATACTTTCCCATTCCTCAATGTAATCGCTTTTACATGCTCTCTTGGGTTGGGTTCAGTGTTGCTAGGCAAACTACCTTATTGCCTTTCTGAAACTAATTTAGCAAGCTGCCCAATTTGATTTTCGAGCCCTTGAATCGATGCTTGCTGATTTTTCAAAGTCATCTCGGTGTTTTGGAAACGAGTCTCTGATACCGAAATATATTTTTCAAACATCTCTTCAAGGTTTGGTTTCTTTTCTTGCCGATAAG
Organism: Gossypium longicalyx; assembly: GCA_025698465.1. Taxonomy (NCBI): domain Eukaryota; kingdom Viridiplantae; phylum Streptophyta; class Magnoliopsida; order Malvales; family Malvaceae; genus Gossypium; species Gossypium longicalyx. The sequence continues at coordinate 92,113,109 of CM047000.1, read as the reverse complement.
GTGGCTGCTAAAAACCCGGAGGGGGTAGTGGTGATCTTTGATTTCCTTGGCCTTCTCATGAAAAATTTGGGTGGTTCCTCCAACCTGCATTGTAAGTATTACTATAAGGATTATTTTGAAGTCTAGGATTATTACCCATATAATTCATTTGTTCATTTTCCATGATAGGACCGTAGGATAGATTTTCTGAATTGTTCATTCCACCTCCACTCGTGTCACACTGCATCACCGGATGTACTTGCGAAGAACCACATAAACCACCAATCTTTCTATTTAAAAGTTCTACCTAATTTGACAATATGGTAACCGCATCAACGTTAAGAACACCGACTGCTTTTGTTGGCTTTGTCCTCATAACTTGCCACTGATAATTATTTAGTGGCATCTATTCAATGAATTCATAAGGCTCTTCAGGTGTTTTATTATTTATGGTACCACCAGCAGTTGCATCGATCATTTGCCTAGTTGAGGGGTTCAAACCATTGTGTAAAGTCTGAACCTGTAGTCATAGAGGTAACCCATGGTGAGGGCATCTTCTCAATAGATCCTTATACCTCTCTCATGCATTGTATAGGGTCTCTAAATCCATTTGCACAAAGGAAGAGATATCATTCCTCAACTTTGCCGTCTTAGCTGGTGGGAAATATTTCAATAAAAACTTCTCGGTCATTTGATCCTAAGTAGTGATGGAACCTCGTGGTAAGGAGTTCAACCACTGCTTAGCCTTATTTCTCAACGAGAAGGGGAATACTTGTAGGCGAATGGCGTCGTCAGAAACACCATTTATCTTGAAAGTATCACAAAATTCTAAGAAATTGGCCAAATGAGTATTTGGATCTTCATCCTGCAAATCATCAGACTGAACAAACTGTTGAATCATTTGAATAGTGTTAGGTTTCAGTTCAAAATTATTTGTAGCAATAGTAGGTCTAACAATACTCGATTCAGCCCCAGTGAGAGTGGGTTAGCACAATCGTACATAGTACAAGGAGCAGGATTCTGATTTACAGGATTAGCGACTACCACAGGAGGTAGCAGATTATTCCGATTTTCAGCCATCTCCTCAGTAACATTAGTATCGTCCTTTTGCCCTTCCTCTATATACTATAGATTCCGCTTATTTCCCTACGATTTCTGCTAACTGTACTTTCAATTTCACTGTAAAAAAGTAGAGGTCCTGACGAGTTTTTTCTAGTCATAAACCACAAGGACCTGCCAGAAGCAAACAAAAGAAAAATTAGTAATTAAAAATAAAACAAAAACAAAAACAAAATGCAATAAAATAAAATGGCTAAATTAAAAAAAAATCAAGCGTTTCTAATATCTTAGTCCCCGGTAACGGCGCCAAAAACTTGATGATCGTTTTATGAATCACTAAACTAGACTACGATCACGAATAAGGCAAGCGCACCTATCGAGTGGTAATATAGTTATGATGAGTCCAGAATATCATATCCATAAGGATTAAAAGTACTAGTATTAACTATCTTTCTATTATTTAGCCTAAAATATAAGAGATTTGTTTTAATCTAAAATTAACTAACTAATTAACTACTGAATGCGATAGAGTACGAATTGTGAAAAGCACTTGAAGAAAACTTATAAAGAGGAAAATACCCAGGAAAGAATCCACCTAGACTTCACTTATTATTCTAACTCTGAATCAAACAATTTATTCACTTGTCTTGATCTGTAAAAATCCCTAAATTATGTTAATATCTCTTTCGAGATTAAAAACAACTAACTCTAGGTTGATTAATTGAAATATCTTTCTAATTAAAACCCCTATTGTCGCATTAACTCGATCTATGGATTCCCTTATTAGATTTGACTCTAATCTGGCAGATTTATGTCGTCCTATTTCTAGGATTGCAATCAACTCCGCTTAATTATGCTAGATCTACTCTTAAATAGAGACTTTTGCTCCACTGAATAAGCACATCAAACTTGAGTTAATATCCTGAAAATATTAAAGCAAGAATTAAAAACACATAATTAAAAACAAGAACAAATATTTATCATGTAATTTAGATAATTAAATAATAAGATCCATCTTAGGTTTCATCTTCTCTAGGTATTTAGGGAATTTAGTTCATAATGTAAAAGGAAAACATCTCAAATTTAGAAAAACAACAAGACATAAAAAACCTAAATAAAATTCGAGAGAAATTTGGATGGAGATATTCAATCTTGAGGTGGATCTACTTCTGAGACAATTCCAATGGCTTCCTTCGAGTAATTTCTGCTTTCTGCTCTGTGTGTCCCCTTAGGTCCTCTTCTAGTATGTATTTATAGATTTTAGAATGCTCAGAAACCCTAAAAATTAGCTTTTTCTGTGTGTTTAGGAAACAAGGAGCAATATTGACACGGGCTGCAACATGAGCGTGTGGCCAGCCCGTGTGGATCACACGGGCGTGTGCTCAGCCCGTGTAGAATTCGTCTTGGCCGTGTGGATCTTTCAATCAGCCCTTTTTGTCCCTTTTTGGCCCGTTTTCTACTCTTTTTGTTCCCCTATGCTCTCTTAAGTATAAAACATGAAATTAAAGGATTATGAGCACCTAATTCACTAAATTATATGATAAACCATCCAAAAATATGCTAAGTATGAGACTAAAATGTGTTACTTTTATGGTTTATCACTTATTTTCTTTTGATATTTCAATAGAAACATTATAAGCAAATTTGTTGTCGACAACTATATTTTTTCAGTTTTATTTTTTTCTTGAAGTAACATAATTTATCGAGATCTCTTTGTTATCACCATTTTCAGATACCAGAACCTCTTTTGGGTTATTATTATTAGTTATATCTTTAGCCTCTTCTTGGGCACTTGTCTTCATAATATGACCATCTTGAGTATTTTCTCCTTTCCTTTTACGAGAACTTTTATCTTTGGAACCGACTGGTCTTTCATGCTTTAGGCGTGGATTACTTTCTTTTACACTAATAGTTTACCTTATTGGGACATCAATTTGTATTGGAGCATTTTCAGCTGGTATGTGAGATTTTGTAATTCTCTTTAGGTAAGTAAATGAATCTGATAGTTTTTTTGTAAAATAAATTATCTGCTGAACTTCTGGTTCACATTGCTTTTTACAAGGATTTTAGATCATGATAATTCATTCTAAGTATTTTTTTCATCCAGTTTTTTATTCTCTCCTCTTAATGTTGGGAAAACTATCTCATAATAATTGGCAACTTATGTCATAACTAAATCTCCAATTAATATCTCAAAGATATTTATTAACAGAAGGAGATTTATATCAATGTACATTCCCAACCTTCTATGAGGACTCACTCATCTTTGTGCGTTTGGGTGGAGCAATTTAAACATATACCGCACATTCAAAAATTCTAAGATGAGAACTATTTGGCTCATGACCAAAAGTCAATTGTAATAGAGGGTATTTATTATAATTTGTTAGCCTGATGCGCACAAGTACTGCTGCATGCAAAATAACATATCCCTAAGTTGTAATAGGGAGTTTTGTTCTCATAAGTAATGGCCTAGCTATTAGTTGGAGGCGTTTGATAAACAATTTAGCTAAATCGTTTTGTGCGTGAACATAAGCTATAGGATGTTCAATTTTTATCTTAATCGACATATAATAATCATTGAAAACTTGGGACGTAAACTCACCATCATTAGCAAAATGAATTGTATGAAATTAATTATTTAAAGAAGCAATCTCGCAAACGATAGGTTGTGAGTTGATGTCACATATGTGATTATTTTGTAGATACATCTACCAAAATCATATAATATCAAAATCATCCACATGGTGGAAGAATGGGCCCATATTCATTTAAGAAATGCAAGACATTAAACCTCAACTTTAGCTAGTGAGTTTCTAATAATCAATTTTTATTGAGAACAAGCAACACATGAGAATTCTTTTAAATTGAAGAATCTTTTGGTTCTTTAATGAAAATCCATATGAATTCTTGATTAATTTTCTCACCATATATTATCCGGGATAACCTAAACAGTCATGACAAATAATAAAAGTATGTGGTTCTACAAACTTCTGGTTTATAATAACATGTGTCTCAATTTCACTAATATGTGTATAATATAAACCTGATGAAAAAACAGGTAGTCTTCCCAAATCATATTTCTTTTCACATTCAATATATAGATATTTAATATATTTTTCTCATTTATCCTTGATATGATATCTATTTCAGCGAATATCTATAAAGCTAAATTTATTTGGAACTTAGATGAAAACAATGCATCACCTATAATATATTTTACCCTTGAAATAATATTATCATAGCTCTTCTGTAGCCTTTTATTACTTTAGTATTTACCTAATATGATATTAAATGAGAATAACCTTTTACCTTTAAAAATAGAATATGTTGTAGCAAAATCTAAGTGAAATATGTCTTTATTCTTGGGTTTAACGAAAGAACAAAAAAAAATCATATTTTTCTTTATATTTTTCTTTAAAGGAAAACATTGTTTAAAAAATATTACAAATAGTCATAAAAAATATATAAAACTATTTCTTATGAATGAAAATTAAAAACATACAAACGAGCTATACCATTAAGGACTTTAAAATCATCATCCTTGTATACATGGTTAGCTTTAGCATCATAATAAAAATTTTCATCTTTTGTCGAAAAATTATTATCCATTTCATCATTTTGGATAACGAAGTTTGTCTCTATATTGTTTCCCTTCTTTTTTTAATGGATTCTTTGATAAATTTTTACTAGATGTTTAAAAGTAGGACAGGTATGTGACCAACGCATTTTCATACTACATTAGTAGCATGGATTTTCAATAACCTTCAAATATTTTAACTATAATTTTCTTGTTTTTCATTATTATTCTTTTTTCTAGTGGTTAGAAGTACCACTATTATAACTACCATGATAAAAATTATTAGTACGACTCTAACCACATCCTCAATTACAATGAAAACCGCGATCTCTATGTTTTCATTTTTCATAATTGTTATGTACTGCTACATTTACTTCGGAGAATGGAGCAAAACTAATGGGAAGAATTTCATGGTTTTTCATCAATAACTTATTATTTTACTTAGCCACTAGAAGGTATAAGATCGTTTCAAAACATTTTTTAAAGTCTTTTTCATAATATTGTTATTGTAGGAGCACATTAGATATTTCAATCATATAAGTGTAATGTATTCTTTTGGGGAATATATATAATACAAATACACAAGTATCTCATGTTATTTCTATATATGATTTTAATGTAAAACACATAAAGGTTTCCTTCAACATATATCTTCTTAATCTGAAAAATAATATTATATTTTACAAAATTTTACATCATAAAGAGGTAAAATATTAGCTCTTAAAAAGCCTTTTACAATTTGATGCAATATTATTAGCTCTTTAGAAGCATCCAATCATTTTATTATATAACCTTAATGAATGTTTAATTTAGTTTAAATAATATACACTTTTGTCCTTCTTTTTAACATAAACGATAAAATTTTCTGATATTCAAGAACTTTATTTATTCATGTAAAAATAAAATGAATAGGTATAAATAAAACATATATTAAACATAACAAATAATAAATTCATGTTACTAATAAATCATCATGATTAGATAATATTTTTATTATACACACCATAACGCAACAAAATACAAAATATTATAATGTCAGATTAAAGTAACGTTACAACTATAAAAGTTTAAATATAAACAATTTTAACCTCCACCTCTTATGGTATAATTTTATTTCAAATTTTACAATAATCATGGAACTATCCAAACAAGGTGAATATCTCAAAATTCATAACAAGTTAGTACTTTTACCCCCATTCCACAATAATCATATATCTTAATCAAAATTAAAATTAAACCAATCAATTCTATTAAAAATGAACCAAAAAAATAAAAATATTTATTTTCACATAAAAATCTTAATAACTAAATGCGTGAAAGGTTTTGTAAATTCATAGAGATACGAATAGAGAATTATATAAATTGAAATTGTTAACAGAAATCAAATCAAATTCCAAAAGAAGTTGATTAAACTTTTTACATTACCATGGATAAGTAGTAGTGATTATAAGCATCATTTGTAATGAAGAGAAAGAGATCATTCCCAAACAAATATCAAATAGTCATGACTCTAATGATTCTTAAACCAAACAATTAAATCTCAATACCTAGATTCCAACAAAATTTTGACACAAACTAAGAACATATTACTCTCGAATAAAACCGTACTGATAACGTATTATAAAACTTAAAGAAGAATACAAATATTAAGAGAGAAAGAAAGACAAAGAAATAGAAAGATGATTCAACTTTCATTTGTGATATCAAAAAACTTATACATTACTTCTATTTATAGAACCTCAATCACCGTAAGTTACAAACATATAATTAAAGTAGCCTATAAAATTTTGGGGTTGCAAGAGTAACAAGAAAAAAAAAATTCTTGAAGGCTATGGAAGTTATAAAGACATCCATTTTACAAATATATATATATATATATATATATATATATATATTAATTTGAGGATTTTTATTTTAAATAAGAAATTGCACATTCATCAATTTCTCAACAACTCTTTAACTAACCGGAAATGCTCCAAACATTAAGAACCCAATGACCACTATTTATTTCTCTATCTGTTTTGCTTCTTATAATCTTATTTTTTTTCCTTTGGTTAAAATATCTCATAGGTCCTTGTATTCTTCATAAATTTAGATTTTAGTTATTTTATTTCTATTTTTAAGAATTTAGTCTCTTTGCTTTTTTAATTTCAAGAATTCAGGTCCAATTGTTAATACTATTAATTTTTTTGTTAAATTTATTGTTGTGACATTTTTTTAAATAAAAAAATACTTACTTGGTAACAATGTAACTAAAAAATGACGTTTTAATGAACCTAAATTTAACAAAATAATTTTAAAACTATTAACAATTGGATCTAAATCTTAAAATCTGAAAAATAGAGAGATTAAATTTCAAAAAATAAAAGAATAGATACTACATTTTAAATTTATTAAGAGTCTAGGGACTTATTTTAACCTAATGGTTTTAGTTAGTTAGTTTGGGAAGGAAAGCAAACCAAGAAATCATTGATTGAAGCAAACGTATGTATTGCATATATACAAAATATATTGTCGGTATCCAATCCTTAAGGAAAATTGTGAAGAACAAAAAACAAGTACATATATAATCGAGATTTCGTGTAAGTTAAAAATTATTACTAATTCCCTATATTTCTGAAATTTAAACAAATATTAATCTATTATATATATATATATATTATGTGATAAATTTTTTTAATTAAATTGATGTTTAATTAACTTGTGACATCAATAAAAATAAATTTAAAAAGTATCTAAGAGGTAAATAATAGTCTTACCTCAAAAAAACTGTAAAATTACTTTACAAATCCTTTAAAAAATTACAAATTAATATAATACTACCTTCCCTATAATTGAATTCTGCTACCTACTTAATTTTTTTTCCGGTTGTGTGGGTGAAAAGAATAAAAATATTTAAGTAATTATTTTTTTGAAAAAGAGTAATATTATCAATAATAAAAAAATAAATAATTTTGTTAATTATATTTTAATTGTGTTGAAAAGGTTGAGACAGTTGGCTCTTGAGGTGCCAAAGTTTAAATCTAGAGTGAATTTTTTTTTAATTTTAAAAAGGTTAAATTATCTAAATAATCTTACTAATAAAAATTTAGCTGTTTGTTTTATTTTAATTCAATTGGTGTCATGTGATCTCTAATTAATTTAGTATTATGAGTTAATCAGGTAACAATTAAGTCAAAAAATAACTTAAAAAATTAATCTTTTTACAAATTAAGTTATATTTGTTAATGATAATTTTACCTATCAATTACGATGCCAACAGTAACTAGAGACATAATTGGTAATATGATAAAATTTGTCTTATTTGTTAGTATATTTGACCAAAATATTTTGGTTATTTACTTCCAAACCATAAAATAAAGAAAACAAAATAATTTAATGTATAAAATACAAAAGTGTCCTTAATAAAATAAATTAAAATTTTTCTTTTTTTTTTTAGGTTTTTCAGTTATTTTCGTATTAAACTTTCAGACCATTTTTAAATGTCTTCTTCCATAAAACAACTTTAGATAAATCTTTTCATTTTCTTCGAATCAATATATTATAAGTCCAACCCAGAAGTTCGTAACTCAAGTTATGACCAAAATTAATAATAAATTAAATATACATATAAATAATATAATTTAAGACGAGAAATATCATATTACTTATCACCATTCCTAGTTGTTGTGTTGGTTCTGAACACTAGATGCTACGTAAACAATTCAATGAATGAATTCAGTTTCGTGTATGGGCTAATTGCATCTACCCATACCAAGAATGTAACAGGGGCCATCCTATGAGCCCATCTCAGATCGTATTTGTGGTTTGATAATCCGAAATTAAGCAAAAGAAGGGCCTGAGAGACGTACCTAAGAAAATATTATGTATGCATACATTACATATATTATGAGCGGAACATTCACATCCTTAGAAGAGAAGAGAGACCTACCTAAGTCAAGTGAAAATCATTCAGCAAATTCAGAAATATGACCCATCATTCCTCAACATCCATTTCATCACTGAAAGTGAAAGAATCGACTGTTTTGGCATTACAAAGCAACTCAGAATGTGGAAACAAAGAGAGCCTACTTAAAAACAGTAATGATTAAACATACCTCACTTTGGAATACTGTTCCTATAGAAATTTCTCCTCCTCCTTTAACAACTAAAACTGTGGGTAGCTATCACCAGGAAAATCAATGGAGGATCACAGTTTGTCAAATTGTTTTTGTTTCTTTCTCTTAATTTCTAACCAAAATTTCAACTCATTATAGCAAAAACCCTGCTGGTGGTATATATATAAAACTAAAGCAATAATGAACAGTTAGACTGTACCAAAATAAAAAACCATATCTAGTGCATCTATATATCAATACTTCGAAAATAAAGTAGCATCATGGAATCCTTGATTAACAGTACTATTCAAAGAAATGCTTGATAACTCAACAACTGAAGCTGTTCATTTCCATTGAAACAGAAACATAAAACATGAAACCCCTTCCATCACTGCTAAACTAGAGAGAAGTACTACTAGCTGGTGGAGCAGCTGCATACTGTTTATCCACGACATCGATGAGCTTGTTGGCTATGGCACAAGCATAAACCGAAGAGCCTTCGTATATCTGCATCGAGGACAGGAGCGATGGAATTATGACCATTCCAACAAAAATATACTCAATTGTCAAACATACATATGCTGGATAAAACAATATGTATGTGTAAGGGAGATGTTTACCTTGGTGTTGAAGAGAAAGCTGTAATAGTCACCAATGTTGCCACCAGCAACATGTAGGAGGTCCAACTGAAGCTCATCAAGGAGTCTGGACACAAACAGCAAGCAATTGATCTTCTTTCTTTGAACAAGTTTGATGGTAACTTCATCATCAACGATGCGTACATCAACCTCAGAATCCTTAGACTTCCTTTGAAGCCAAGAACTCCTCAAGGAAGTATTATAGCATTGGTCTGGATCACCTAAAGACTTGAACTCAACATCCCCTGCATCAGCAGCACTAGCCGCATCTTCAGTCTTAAGCCTTTTGCTCCTGTCTTGGCCGCATCTCTTTTTGTCCACCAGTATTTGAAGCTCACGAACAGTTCCAAGAAGTTCCTTGATGTAGTCTATAGCATCTCCAACTATGGATGCTCTATCATTCTTGGTTATAGGCAATGAAATTTATGTTTCCCGCACCACCAAAGAAACATGATAACAAACACCAAAAGAATGGAACATTGTTAGTGCAATTATCATAAAAGAAACAGGCTGTTTAAGGATGAAGTGGTTGGTTATGTACCTTGGTGGGACTAGGGACCATGGTCCTTAAAGCCTGGTACTTGTCATTTAGATGGACTCTCCTTTCTCTCTCAGTGGCAAAGTGTTTGGTGGTTTTGCCAGCTTTATCCCTGTCTTTGGCACGGCCTGCCATAGAGATGTCCCTGGTGAACTGAATTATGCCATTGTCCCCATCATGATAAAGTCCTCCAACCCCAGCGGTATCTTTGTCATCAGCTGGAACGGTGTAGCCATGCGGCAGAGACTGCAGCAGCTCCCTGAAAACAGGAGGTTGAGGAGGCAGGTTGAGATGGAAAAGTGGGTCGTACACAACAGAAGGGGAGCCAGGTGTGGTTTCAAAGGAAATGGAGGGATTAGGGAGGAAAGAGCATCTAGGTAAATGGAAAAGGCTAAGAAGGTCGGGTGTAGGAGTGTAAGCACCGGCAGCGGCGGCGGCGGCGGCGGCAGCAGCAGCTTCTGGGGATGAAGAAGATGGCAGCACATTGAAACTTCCCCAATGGGACTGATCATAAGGAAGGTCCTGAGTTAGATAGGGAATCAAATGGGAATGACTGTTGGTAGTATTATCAAGCAAGTAGTGTTGGTGGGGTTCCATATCCAAGGCGGCGGAGGCATCCTCATGGTGATGGTGATTGTAAGAAGAGACATTAAGGGTGTCTTCCAAACTGTTGTGACAGTTGGTGGGGGTGGACCCTGGCAACCCCATCAGTTCCTGACAATCTGGGATGGAGTGAGGATCAAAGCAACCACTCTCCTCGTACACCTTCATTGTTGTTCTCCTTTCTGGTCTCAAAGTATCCCTTTAGAAAACAAGATGAATTAGTATAAGAAGAAAAGAAGAAACATAGTATATGTTGGATTATTGCAGAATAGATACAAACCTTTGAAAGGGAAGAAAAGGGTTAAAAAATGGGTGGTAATGATAGTGAAAGAGGGAGAAAGGAAGAGAGAGGATGGATGGTTTTGATTGTTTCCTGCGTGCCTGACTGCCTGCCTGTCAGCCAGCCAGGCTTGTGGGATATATCGTGCCCGACTCTAGGTTGTTAGTTTAGTTATCAATGGATTTCAGCAAGTCGATTTTTTTTTTTTCCCTTTTACTTAAACTAGAAAACATTGGTGTTTAATTTTAAAAAAAATTGAAATTTCAACCAATTTTGATATTAAATGAATAGTAAGAGTAATTATTCCAACATATATTATTCGTGATGGAATATATTCCATATCTACTGTTTGTTAGTTTTTATCTCTCTCCCATGCAAACAGCTCGCCCCGACTAACTCACCCCCAATCAGTTAGCCTTCATTTTCAACCTCCATAATCATTTCTTTTATAAGTTTGTCCATGTATTAGTACTATTGAAAATTAGGGTTATTAGATTTCATAAGAAAAATTACTTTGATATATATACATAATTAAAAAAAAAAAAAGAGAGGACCAAATTGAAAAGAATTAGACATTACATTGTTTTAATTAAAAGAAAAGTTGAGCATCAGTCTATAAAATACGAAATGTATTAATATAAAGAGAGTAGAGCGTTATATGCTACTACCTTCTCCCCTTTCCATCCTGTTCATGCAAAGCTTGTGCCAACATTTTTAATACTAGTTAAAAAAACCTATGTCTACTTTCCTTATCTGCTTATATATAATACTAGTTTTTTTTTTTTTTTTATGTCGCATAGGTTGGTTGTGTGTTTTATAAAATGATATATTAATTAAAATTATTGATAAAAACAATACTTGAAGATATAAATAACTTAAAATATAATAAAATAAATTTGTAACATTATGAATATAATTTACGTGGAAGAAAATTTGAAAGATAAAACTGTATTGTGTATTTTAAAAATAAATTCCTATTTTTTATTTTTTATTTTAGAAATAAAATATATCTAATACTTTTTAACTTTAGAAATAATATTTTAAATAATGTAAAAACATAAATTTTACTTATGAAAAAAAATAATTCACTAATTTTTGTTTATATGTATCGTTACAAAATTTCTAAAAGCAAAAGTTCTATTTGCAGTCATCTTTTATATTTTTAACGAGGCTTATCTCGTAAAAAAATAAATTTTGGCTTTGTTTATATAGAAAAATAATAATTTAAATAAAAATAAATTAATTAAAATAGGGGATAAATTATAAATAAATAATTTTTGGACTTGTTTATATAGAAAAATAATAATTTCAATAAACAGATTAAATTCAAAGAGGGACTAAATTATAAATCTAACAAAGCCAAAAAGACTAATCTCGTAGATATTCAGAAAAAAAAACCTTCTTAACAATGGTGGAATATCATGAGGCGCTAAAGGAAAAAAACAATGTTTTTTTTAGGGATAAATCTCAAAATTATACATTAATTTTGATGTAATGTGCAATTGTATACATGAACTTCAATTTGGTCCAATTATACACATAAAACTCTAATTGGGGTTCAAATGTATAATAGAAACTTTAATTTAAATTTAATCATACACATTTAAAGAAATAATACATCAATTTATTTTTATATTGGATAAATATAATTATTTATGTACACAATATAAAAACATAAAATAATATTATATCAATAATTATGTTAATAATTTACAAAATTTGGATCAAATCAAAATTTCATGTATAAAATTACACAAAAGCAAAGTTTATTATACAATTTCACATTAAACCATAATTCATATATAATTTTGGGGTTTATCCCTATTTTTTATTACCTTTTCCCTTTATATTTTTCAAAAATCAAATTATATATTTAATTAATTACATTTAATAAGTTTTTTTTAAATGGAACCCACATTACTTTAATATAAAAATGCTGATGTGGAAATTAATAATGGTGGAACTTAATATATATATATATATATATATATATATTAGATTTGAGAACTATTTATGTCATATTATAGTAGGTTGAAATTGCAAGATTTAATTCAATAATAGGGCTGAGGTTTGGGAATTTTCAAACTTTTTACGTGACTCTTACTTTATGTATATTATATTATATTATATTAATTATATATATATTTCAACGATTTTATTATAAGTTATGATAATATTTTTGTTTTTTTTAAATAATATCTATAATTATTTATAGTTTCTCTCCAATCCCATAAATAAAAGAATAATACTTTTTAGCACACTCGAACTAGCATTATTCTGTATTGACAATAATACTTATATCAATTGAGTTAAGATTCAATCAACTATTTTATATATATTATTTAAAGAATTTTTTTATATTTGTATTATTTATACATTAAATATAAATTTATAAATATAGATATTTTAATTTAAGGATTTTTATTTTAAATAAGAAATTGCACATTCATCAACTTCTCAACAACTCTATAACTAACCGGAAAAGCTCCAAATATTAAGAACCCAATGACCACTATTTATTTCTCTATCTGTTTTGCTTCTTATAATTTTATTATATTATTTTTTGCTTTCATTAAAATATGTCATAAGTCCTTATATTTTTCATAAATTTAAAATTTAGTTATTTTACTTTTATTTTCAATAATTTAGTCTTTCTGTTTTTTTTTAATTTCAAGAATTCAGGTCAAATTATTAGTACTTATTAATTTTTTTACTAAATTTATTGACGTGATATTTTTTAAATAAAAAATACTCAATTGGTAGCACTATAACTAAAAAATGACGTTTTAATAAACTTAAATTTAACAAAATAATTTTAATATTGTTAACCGTTAGACCTAAACTTTGAAATATGAAAAATAAAGAAGTTAAATTTCTAAAAATAAAAAGATAAAGACTAAAATTTAAATTTATTAAGAATATAGAAACTTATATCATATTTTAACCTATTCCTTTTAGTTAATTAGTTTGGAAAGGAAAGCAAACCAAGAAATCATTGATTGAAGCAAACGTATGTATTGCACATATACAAAATATATTGTCGGTATCCAATTCTTAAGGAAAAATTTGAAGAAACAAGAAACATAAAACAAGTTCGATTTCGTGTAAGTTAAAAATTATTACTAATTCCTTATATTTCTGAAATTTAAACAAATATTAATTTATTATATATTATGTGATATGAATTTTTTTAATAGAATTTGTGTTCAATTAACTTGTAATATCAATAAAAATGAATATAAAAAGTATTTAAAAGTTAAGTAGTAGTCTTACCCCAAAAAATTAAAAAATTACCTAACAAGTCTTTTGAAAAATTATAAATTAATATAATAATAAATTTATCTTTTGCCCCCTAGAATTTAATTGTGCTGAAAAGGTTGAGACGGTTGTCTCTTGTGGTGCCAAAGTTTAAATTTTAAATCTAGAGTGAAATTTTATTTTATTTAAAAAAAAAGTTAAATTACCTAAATAATTTTACTAATATGAATTTAGTTTGGTTGTTTTTTTTTTTAAATTGAATTAGTGTCTTGATATCCCAATTAAGTTAGTATTATGAGTTAACTAGGTAACAATTAAGTTGAGAAATGACTTAAAAAATCATTCTTCTTTATAAAGTAAATTATATTTGTTAATGACAGTTTTACCTATCAGCTACGACGCCAATTGTAACTTGAGGCATAGCTGTTAATATGATAAAATTTGGCTTATTTGTTGGTATTTTTGACAAACATATCTTGTTTATTTACTTGCATATCTTTGGTGATTTTAGCAACAATTCATGAGATTATAGTTGAATAGATTGGATCAAGCTGTATTAGTTTACAAGTGTCCTAGTATGATTTACTTACCTTATACATTAATATATGCAATCGTAGAAAGATGTGGGTTGACTTTGTGAAGACTTATTTCAATCTTTTGTATCCTTCTATTAAGGTAATTGATTTGGTGAGATCTTGGCATATCGAAATGGATTGAAGATCACTTAATGAAGTTGGACTCAGGCTCTTCATATGGACTTGTTTAACCTTAAAAGTGGTTGTTAGTGCCAATTATAATTGCCAATTACAAAGCCAAATGTTGCTTAAGGGAAAATTAGCAAAACGAGATAATTTGTCTATTTTGTTGGCATATATTGATTTGATTATTGTGACTATTTTTGTGCATTTTCTTAAGTGATATTGTGCAATTGTCTTTCCAAAAATAAATAGACAAGTGATTGAGAAAAATTTGGAGAAAATATCTTAAGATTATCTTTTTCCTTAAAGATGTCAGATATGGATAGAATCCTAATGATTCAATCAAATTATACTAGTTGAATTTACTTGGGCTAGGGATGGCAAAACTCAAACTACTTGATGGATTCAGAACCAATTTGCTCCAAATGGAGCGGCTTTTTTCTCTTTTCAAAAGTAGATGTGGGGTAGGGTAAGATGTAATTTTTTAGATAGTGGGTATGAAGTGGTCATGGTAATTGCTTGTCTCGCTCTACCCTATTCTGCTATATTAAATTAACATTTTATCCTTATATATAATTATTGAAAATGTAAAATCGTAATATGTTTATAGGAAATCTATATGTTTTACGTTTTAATATTTTTTTGAAGAATTATATTTAAATATTTACTTGCATTTAAAAAGATTGAAACTTTAAAGATAACTTCCAAAAATTAAACTGAAGCGGAGCGGAGTGGGGTAGGGTGGGTGGGCCGGGGTAAAGTGGGGATAGATGTATCCAACATCCATAGATGTGGTAGTGATTTTTGAGATTATACATCCATAGTGAAGCGGAGTGGGTGGTGGAGTAGAGCATGCCAACTGCGGAGCAGTGGTGAATTTAGCACACACTCCATTGACATCCCTAACTAAGGCTACAATATTGAAGACTTGTTTAGTATGTGGATTTAGAGAGAACTCAATCTATTCATTTTGAGGAACATTAGTGAATGTTTTCATAATATTGTAATAACCCGTTTTCAATAGTGTAGGAAATAGTGGTTTCGGGACCACGATTTCGACGAGTGAGTTAATGTTTTAATGTTTATTTAATGTCTATAAGGTTATTTTAAGGTCGTATTAAATTTTCATTAAGAATTTTTAAAGTTTAGTTAGTTAATTAAGTAAAATGGACTAGTTTGTAAAAGGTACAAAAGTTCATTTCCATTAGTTAAAAGGGGCAAATAGCTTTCAAAAGGAAAATTAATGGATTTAGATGGAAATTTTACCATATTTAAAGTTAGTGGATGATATTGGATTGATTTTGGTGTAATTTAATAGATTTTAAAAGGTTAATTTAGTAATTGAATAATTAAGTTAAAAGATTAAACAAAAGATGACAAAATTTTCATCACGTCCTTCATTTTCACAATTTCCAAAATCGAAAACACTATTAGATGGAGCTAGGAGCATTCGTCCATGCTTGAGTTTTATGCATGATCAAGATACACAATAATCAGACTTAAATCGCAGAAAAGCTAAAGCCTCGAACTAGTCTTTAACTTTGTTTTTGCAACCATAGATATCGAGGTAAGTTTGTATGAGTTATATACTTATTAATTATTGTTTGGATTGATTATTAGTTAATAATATGTTAGATTTAATTTGAAACGGCAATAATACTATGGTTTGAATACTTGACAGTTTAATAATCCCATTTGAACCTTAAGAATTCTTAGGATACAAATGACATGAGGGATTATACAGTTTCGGGTGTTGGTCCTAGATGTCCTAGTAATGGTTGAGGTCCTACATTTGTTGCGAATTTTTCACAGCTCGTATGAGCAGCATCATGTAGCTAACATCCAACCCACAGCTCGTGTGAGCAAGTCCATTTCACAGCTCATGTGAGTATTATTGAAAAGGATACGGTTACATGAAAAGACACATTATGTGTAAGCATTCCTGAGTATCCGACATAATTCTATATGGTTCAACAGGTAAGTAAAGGCTAATGGAAAGGCATGAATACAAATTAATTGTTGCTAATGATCTTATGAAATGGTAAATTTGGTAGTTGCAAATGGATGGAAAAGATTACTAATCAAACATGTGTGAAAGATGAATGGATGCGATTCATTTCGTGATATATGCCATGTTTCTTTGATGTTATATTTTTAAGTTATCTACTAAATATGTGGATTGTTGTGAATAGGAAAGTCAAGTACTTATATGATCTAATTAGCATGATTGCATGATTAAATGTTGAGGGATGGTAAGTTTGAGTTTCTCTTATACGAGCTTACTAAGCATTAGTTGCTTACGTAGTTGTTTTCCTCTATTTTGTAGATCACCGGAAGCTCGATCGGTTGGAACCTTGTCGGAGTCTTATCACACTATTCAACAATGATAATACTCTAAAATGACATACTTTTATATGTTAATTACATATATATTTTTAGTACAATCCTACCAATTTAGATTGTTTATGATTTTTTATCTTGTAGGGACAAAATTGACGACAAAAGGAAATTTGGAGGAAAAAGCGTGAATTTAAAGACAAAATGGGTTAGCATGCAAAATAGGGAAGAAATGGTGCCAAAAATATAAAGTGTAGAAGGCTTGATGCAAAATTTCAAAGAAAAGATTTATGAACATGAAACTTTATTTAAATTTGAATTTTATTTTTAGGATTATTGTTAGGATTATTATGATTTGTTTAGATTTAATTTCAAATTATTTCTTTTAAACATTATCATCTAGAGTTTAAATAGGAATAAACTAGGTTTTTTATGTACTATAACTAGGGGATGGAGTGACATGAATATTCACACATCACTTCTGTAAAAACTCTTCCCCCTAAGGCTCTTAGCCTTTTGTTTCTTTTCTTTTCCAATAAAATTTCAATCTATTAAACTTGTGTTTTTTTTTCCAAAAAGCATGAGTCACTAAACTCATCTAGCCAAATGTTATCAAGACTCCTCCAAAAGAGTTCATGAGACTTAGACCCCGCACTTACCTCTTTCCAATGAGTATTCATTATTTCTCCGCATTACGGGACCTTCAAAAGTAATCTTTTCATCTTGTGCAAAGGCAGCCAGTTTGTATGTTTTGGGAAGGTTGCACAGTCGGTTTGCTAACTTACTACGTTAGAGGTTTTTGAGCCCAATAAACAAAATGGCGTGGCATTTTCCATTAAGAAACGATGATCTAGTGTAAGACGGTCTCACAAAAACGACGGTTGGCTAAAGTCAGGTTCTTCTAAATCGTAAGGCTAAAACCTAAGTGGAGCTGTGGTTGTAGGCGTCCTCTTCCACTATAAATAGCTTATTCGATCATGAGAAGGATCACCTAAAAGCTTATGATTGAACCAAAGGAGGATCAAGATAACTGGAGGTTGGAATCCCTCAAATCGAAAATCCCCTTCCCTCAATTATGTTTCTTTTTACAATTGCAATTTCAATTTATTCAATTTCAACTCGTCCATATTTCTAATTCTATTTTTTTTCCTAGGTCAGACATTTTTCTTGGGCACTACTGTGCCCAGAATTTCGAGGAACAAGAAGCTGTAGCAATCCAGTCCTTGAGGATTTGACCCTACTTCCCTTATACTATTCTTTTTGTTATTTCTTAGGGATAGGTTATTTTTGGTGCTTTCAACGACACACCAAGAAATCACTTTGGTAGTTTTTGGTTATTTTGGCTATGGTTATAGATGACATGTATAGGGCTTTTATATAGTGAGAGTTTTTTAATATGCTATTTGGTCAACTTAGTTTGGTTATGCCTTTTGTGTATATATTTTTGTTTGGGCTTGTAATGTTTTGGCAAGATGTATCTTTTGATCAATTTTAGATGCATTGTAAATATATGGTTTGTGACATGCTTATATGTGATTGAAGTGGCTAAATGATGTGTGGTTGCGGTGATGTATGTTTAAGGTATCATGTGTTATTGAATGAAATGAATTTGTGTGAATTGTAGTACCTTTAAATGGCATATTGGTTAAAATTCATAGGTTGATTGATTTGGCATGTATTGAGTGTGCTTAGAGAGTGTTTTGGTAAAATGAATGTATGTGCAAATGGTGTATCTTGTTGGGCAAGTATAGGTATTGAAATGGCTTGTTTAGGGGCTAAATTTGGAGTACACGGCCTAGGACACGGGCTGTCACACGATCGTGTGCCACACACGGTCACCTCACACGACCATGTGTCATTATTATTTTAAGTGCAGGTTTCACACGGTATACGACACGGTCGCGTGTCTCAAAATAGTTTGTCACATGACCTGCAACATGGCCATGTGACCCTATTTTGAATACTCACATGGGCGAACACATGGGTTGGGACATGACAATGTGTCCCTACTTCAAATTCCCACATGGTCTGGGCTATGTCACACGGTAGTATGACCTCTATTTCTCAATTTTTCATGTTTTTCCAAAATATTTCGATTTGATTCAAATTGATCCCTGATTGCTATCAAATTTTTTTAGGGCACTAAAGGCTTGATTTAAGCCCCAAATGTGTATATTTGCTATGATTGTAATGAGTTTTTGTAAATAATTATTGTGAAAGCCCAATTTCGTCCGGGCCCAAACAAAAAACCAAATAGAAAAAGTAAATAAAACAAAAATAATTAATGTCCAGAGTCCATTAACAGCCCAGTTACAAGCCCAAATTTACAAGGCTTGAAAGCCCAAAAATTAAAAAAACCCTAATGGCCCCAGACTCAATAGCCTAGACTGTTTTAGAAAAGAAACAGAAACGCTAGCCCTTTTGCATCGCTCCTCGTGCTACTTCAATATGCTCGCGGCCCGAGGACTGCCACCGCCACTCCTCTGCTACCGTCATCCTCAACCACTGCCTCCAAGAAAAAGAAGAAGAAAAGAACAGCAACAACACGCAAAGAGAAGTAATAAGAACAGTAAAGAAACAGTGTAACTTTCGGATATAAATAGCCTGAAAAAAACAAATTGTAAGAGTTTTTTTTTCTAAATAAAATATATTCAAATACAGAGAATAAAAAAAGAATGGAACAAAAAAAGAGATAGAATAGAAGAGAAAATAACAAATAAAAAGAAAAGGTAGTTTTTTTTTTTGCGAAAATAAAAAAGAAATAATCCCTTTCTTACTTGTATCATGGTCCTTCGCCGCGTAAGGCCGAGGCCACTGCCTCCGATGAAAGGCAGAATCGTCGTCGGGTGAGGGAAACCTAAAGGATTTCAATCTCTTAAGTTTTTTTGCCATTTTTTTACGTCAAATCGGGGCTAAAAGGGATTAAAAGGGTTAAAAGGTTTTTAAAAAGGGTTGAAAAGGAATTTTTTACGGTTTTCTGGCCACCGGAGGCGGCGGTCGGTGCCGTTGACGATTGATGGTCGCGGCGGTTCACGACGGTGTCAATGGCCGGACCCTAGGGCAGTTTCAGAAAAAAAGACAAAAAAGGGGTTTTTAGTTTTTTTTTTTTTAATAGTGTGGAAATAAACTTTTGAAGCATTTTTTTAACTTAAAAGAGGGTGCTAAAACAACACCATTTTAGGCTAGTCTGCAATGCCCCAAAACGAAGTGCCGACCCAGTTATCGACTCGACCTGCCTTAGGATCAACGTGTTTTTTAAAGGGAGAATATTTTCGCCTTTGGTCCTTCCACTTTTTAAGCATTTTTCAAAATAGTCCTTTTTCCTTTTTTTTCTTTTTTAAATTTATCCTGTTTAATTTTAATTTTTTTTATTTTGGTCCTTTTAAATGATGCGCATAGGAAAGTTTGAGATATTTCCCTGCTCGATCCCTGTCCCTTTTAGCGTGTTACATTTTAATCTTTATTAGTCTATTTATTTATTTATTTTTTCTTTTTTTAATTTATGCCCTTAATTTCATTTAAATTTCGATTTAGTCCTTTATTTTTAATCTTTATTAAACTATTTTCTTTTATATTTTTCTACTTATTTATTTATTTATTATTTCTTTATTCTTTCTCATATATTTAAAAAATTATTGTTTATATTCCTTTTATTTGTGTATATTGTCATCATTATTTTTTTATTTTTTAAGTATATTTCTCATATACTTAAATTTAATTTTACTTATTTTATTATTTATTTATTTATTTATTCTTTTACTTTTTAAATTCTTAAATTTAATATTGTTTGTTTTGCCTATTTATTTATTTATTATTCTTTTATTTTTAAATATTTAAATTTGATATTACTTATACTTCCCTTTCATTTTATTTTTTATTTTTTTCAAAGTTACTTTATTTATTTTGTTATTAATGCCATGAATTAATATTCTTATTATTGCCATATTTACATTATTATTACTATAGTAATTATCCATTTATTTGTTATTTATCATTCTAATATAAATATTCTATCCACATGGCCATCTTATATTATTTCGCTAACACCATATCATACATTAAGTTTAAGCATTTATCCATGTGTATATTATGCCCAAATAAGTAAAATGCATATTGTTTTAAGTATTATGTTTGTTTTTTTTTTTTGCACGATGTATAAAAAAGGTAAAATTTTTAAATTGTAGCAATGTTCATCATTTTTTGGAATTAGAAAAGTCGTGTTCTTAACTTACGGAGTATGACTTCTTTCTAAAATCGAAATAGTCGAATATCCATTTCAAAAATATAAAAACGAGATTTAAGTAACAATTTAAACGACGATTATTCTGATTTTCGAAAACTAAAGGTGTCATGTCCTAACTCACGGGGCATGATCCTTCTTCTCGATTAATTTGGAATAAAGTCTTTTCTATTAAAATATCTTAATACGAAGGGATCGCATTTTAAATTCTCTTCAAATTTTCAATTTTCGACATTAAGACATCAAGTAATCAATTAGGTACCAATTTTGAGCGTAACGAGGGTATTAATCCTTCCTCGTGTGTAATTGACTCCCGAACTCATTTCCTGAATTTCGTAAACCAAAAATCATTATTTTAGTAAATCAAACCTTTTATTAAAGTGATCAAATTGCAAGGTGATCTGATCACACCTCATAAAAAGGATTGGTGGCGACTCCGATTTTCGTTTTCAAAATACAAGTCGCGAGTTGATTACTTTTTGGTCTTTTTGTCAAAAATTGATAATTTGGTTTAAATTTAAGATCCCTTTATTGCATTTCATCCTTCATGTTTTGATATCTCGAGTTGTATAGCGATCTATTATATCTTTTTTTTTTGTTCGTAAGTTTCTTTTTGTGTGTTTTCTGCATATTGCATTTGCATAACTGTTCGATTTTGCCCTTCTTAAGTGGGAGTGAGAGACTATTCTTTCGTGAGGTTTTCACCTCCGTATATGATAGCGGATCACTTTCGGGATACATTCGTACCTATGTCTTTGTGAAATCTTCATCTCCATATAGCCATAGGGAAATGTATTCCCCTGAATTGAACTCGGTCCGTATGAGCCTATAATGGGTGAGAATCGAGGAATCTGCGGGTTTAAGTACCCTTACTTTAGAACCAAATCGCATATAATGAGCCTTAAGAACTTACCCTAGGTAGAGCCACACCAAACCCCTAGTGGTCACCCGAATAGGTGCTCTATTTATTATCTTTTACTTGCTTTGAATTCTAGATTTGTATGAAATGCACTGACTTGTTTTGTTTTGTTTTGGTTGTGATTGCATTGCATTTTCATCATAGGATTCATGTTCAGTTGCTAAATAGAGAGTTTGTCATGGAAAAGGGATTTCTTGATAAAGTGGAAGATAATGCGGCCATCCGGATATGGTCCGAGAAAGCACAATAAGAGAAGGGTGATAGTCTGACGGAGGGGTACGTGTTAGATTTATGGGATTTCACTCGCATCAGTGTGACTCAGAATAATCTCCAAGAGTTGAAAGAAATATGGGACCAATGGGATGACGAAACCAAGCAGCTATTCTACCAAGACAATGGTAATTTTCCTTATTTACTCATTGTCAAAGTGGATAAACACTTGTTCCAAGCTCTGGCCCAATATTGGAATCCCGCCTATAACTACTTTACTTTTGGAAAAGTAGATTTGGTGCTCATCGTAGAAGAGTACACAACTCTGCTCCATTGCTCAAGGATACAAGTCGACAAAGCTTATTCTAGAGTCGCCAACGTCCTGACTTTCTTAAAGAAGCTAATGAGTATCACAGGAATGAGTGAGCAATGGGTCGCGACCCAGATTAAACAAAAGGGAGATAATAAATGTATCCCTTGGAAATGTTTTTGAGACTTGATCTTGGTACATCTGGACACGAAGAAAAGGGTCAATGTCTTCACTTTGAGTATTTACGGGTTGATTATTTTCCCTAAAGCACTAGGGCACATAGATGAGGCAGTTTCAGATTTATTTGACTGGCTTGACAAAAGGGCCATGCCCGTCCCTGCGATTTTGGCTGAAACTTTCAGATCTTTGAGTGCA
The DNA here is from genome assembly GCA_025698465.1 of Gossypium longicalyx. Taxonomy (NCBI): domain Eukaryota; kingdom Viridiplantae; phylum Streptophyta; class Magnoliopsida; order Malvales; family Malvaceae; genus Gossypium; species Gossypium longicalyx. Next base: position 92,089,991 of record CM047000.1, on the reverse strand, counting down.
TGCCGGAAAGCAGGTGAAGGAAGATTTACAGCTCTTGCTAGCTTGGTTTTACAGCCACTTTTGGAAGGTAGAAAAAGTCTCTTATCAAGTATTCTCCGAGAATTACTTTCCATTGAAAGAATTCGTGGCTACGCTAAGGCAAGACGATATTTTGGAGGAAAAATGGATGGCAATTCTCCAGTGTCTCTAAGATGATGATGTTGAATGGAAGGCTCGTTGGATGATCCCTGATGATATTTTGTACTGATGTGGAGACTTCGAATGGATCCCTCTACTCGGGATATGGGGAGCTATTGGATACACCCCTATACTTTTATTGAGACAGTATAGATCGAGGCAGTTCATATCAGCAACGCAAGGGTTGACTCAGTGCAAGTTTGCGTACAAGGGTGATAATTACAAAAAGAAAGTTCGTGACATATCGAACTCTTAGAACCAAACTCACATAATGAAAAGATTTGCTGCAAATCCCATGACGACTCCTGATTATGATTGGTGGTAGGGTAAAAGAGTCAACGACAATGTTGTGTCAAATCAAGAAAACACTCGACCAATAGAAGAACACTTACAAGTAATCCCGTCTAAGTTGGAAATCATAAAGCAAGACTTTGAAAAGAGGAGTTTGGAGCTAGAGAAAAAGATAAAACAATTGGAAGAGAAAAGATACAACTAGGATTAGACGTCGACGTCCAGAAGTTAGAAGTTGAGGAAATGAAAGAAAAGGAAAGAACAAGGCTAAGGAAGACTTAGACAGTCTAAAAATAGATTATAAAAGTTGCACTTGTCAATAAGAACTGTCGGGTTGGGTAAAACATTGGAGCAATGGCGGCAAAAGATCAAAAAAAAAGATTAGAGTTGATCAGTAGGAAAAGAAATTCCAAGATGCTTGAGTTTAAGAAGATACACTAAAAAGGGATTTGTTAGAAAGCCAAAATAAAAAGGTTGGATTAAGAGCCCGAGTAGCAAAATTAGAAAGGTCATTGCGTCAATATCATAATCGCAACTCTGTAATTGAGTTGAAAGCAAGCCTAAATATGATTGAAGAGTTGAAGAGAAAGATAAGAGAGCTCGAGACCGCACTACAAAATTGTGAACTTCGAGTTGAACTTTTAAAAATGAATAATGAACACTGGAAAGAGCAACTCTGACACTCTCAAGGTCATATTAGAGATAGAGATCACATCATGGGCGAAGCTGTGACTCAAGTACAAGAAGTAGTCGACCATTTGCAAACCCTAGCGGTGCAAGCCGACATACTGAGCTTAAAATACGAATCAAAATCAAATCAGGGTTGAGAATTAGCTTGGATTTTTAGAAAAGTCAAGGCTTTGAGTATTAGGGCAAGGCCGTATATGTAAAATGTATTTGTTTTATGTAAAGAGATTCGTTTTCTAGTAATAAAGAGATTCGTTTTCTAGTAAAGTTATTCTAATAGAATTGAATAAGAATCAACACCTATTTTTACATTCATTCATCAGCATTGCATTTCATTATATGCATTAAGTTTCATAAAAAGACCTTAATTAATCAAAATTATGACAGTTACCTTGGAAACCAACAAGAATTTTCCAACCAAATATCGCTACGGTACCCGCGGTAAAACTAGAGCCATGGATCAAAGGTTAGAGAGATTAAAATGAATTCAGAAGGACATGCAAGATCAGATGTAAGCCCAGCTGCAGGAATAATTAGCTAAGGTACAACAAGATATGAGGGATCAAATACAAGAGTCCAATGAAGCATGATAAGCCAATTGATCCAGTTTCTAACTGAAGGGACTAGAAAAAGGAAAAATACTGTAAACAACTCTGGGGATGATAATAAGAACCCTATATAACCCCAGGATTTACCCCAAAAAATGCCCAAGCCTAACCAGATACATATCCATGAAAGGTACCCGTTACTAGAAGACTTCAACAATATTAAGCCGACACATCAGTACCGGTGAACTACCCAACAGGTTCAGGTTCCAATCCCGGAGATAATCCAACCAATCTCATCGTTCCAGATTTGGACGACATGGCTGAAATGAATAAAGTAAGAGTAGAATTGTCGAAACAACTAGAAGATCAGTGCAAGTGGTTGGAAGAGAAATTCAGAGCTATGGAGAATGCCGATTGTAGTAGCCCGATTTTGGGTCTAGTTGGAACAATGGTTTCGGGACCACAAATTTGACGTAGAAAAATTTATTTTTATTATATTTTTATGGTCTATAATTTCATGGAATGATTTTGTAAAAATTCCGTTCAAAATTTTGACGTTTGGGCACTCAATTTAGTCAAAAGGACTAAATTGTAAAAATTTCAAAAGTTGAGTTCTACATTCTAGAGTTGTCTAATTGCTATGAAATTTTAAATTGGAGGTCCTTAAATGGTAATTAGACCATTGTTTAAGTTGTTGGACAAAAATAGACGCTATGAAATTTTAAATTGGAGGTCCTTAAATGGTAATTAGACCATTGGTTAAGTTGTTGGACAAAAATGGACATTGTTAGGTATGTTTCTAAAGTTTTTCATTAAGGGTATTTTAGTAATTTGGTAATTAAATGAATTAAAAGGCCAAATTAAAAGCCAATTTTTGCTTATCTTCTATCCGATGGCCGAATCTACCAAGAAGAAACCATGGAAAGGGTTTTTCAAGCTTCCAAGCTCGATTGTAAGTCCGTTCTAGCCCAGTTTTTAATGATTTTTATGTTTTTAAAATCCTTGTAACATGATCTATCTATTTCTACCACTAATTTAAGAAGTAATCAAAGTTTAAAATTTTACCCATGATGGATATTTGTGTGTTTTGATGTCTAATGGTAGAAAATGTATGTTTGGTGTATGATAAACGACTTTTGCTAAGTGATTTTCGATGAAAATGCTTAAAAAGGACTTATTTGTAAAAAGTTGTAAAGTAGGTGTCAAAATGTGAATAAAAGAAAAATGTGGGCTACTATAAGCATGTATAAGGTTTGGCTAGGCATGGGTATTGAAGAATTTGAGTACATTTCATTTTACGAGCCTATGGACAAAAATGTAAAAATGTGAAACTTTAAGGGCAAAAATGTAATTTTTTCCATAATGTGATTTTGGGCTGATTTGAAAAGTGTAATGATTAAATAAGTTAAATGTGATATTATATATCAAGAAAAATGAGGTTCGAAATTAGAACAGGAGAAAAACGAGTATTTGACGGTTAGGTCCTTTTCGTCATTTTTATGCTGAGGTAAGTTCGTATGTTTAATAAGTATTAAATTATATATGTATAAATGCTTAATTGATATAAGTGTGGTAAATGCTATATTATCAAAATGAAATGTGAATGCTATTGAGTACGATACTACGGAAATGACCGACAAAGATTCGATATAGCGAAAGTCCTAGTTGAACCTTAGGAATAGATAGGATACAAATGTCATGACAATAGGGTTACTGAGATTAAGAGTAGGACCATATATGGGTTATGGCATCGATATGAGACTTCGTGTAAGACCATAGCTGGGCTATTGGCATCGATACGAGATTACATGTAAGACTATATCTGGGATATGGCATTGGTACGGTACTGTGTGTATGAGATTCCCGAGTATCCTTTAGTATTCCAAGTGGTTCAACTGGTAATTTAATGGGTGTGTCAAAGAAGAGAAAAAGCATGTATGTATTACGAATTTGTATAGGTATGTACATAAAGTTTATAAGAATTGACTTCATGATATTGTGAGTTCATGGTTTCCATGAGAATGTTTTTACGAAAGCCTTGTGATTATTGATCTATAATTGTGATGAACGAAATATATGGTAAATTCGGTTGGCGATCGTGTAGTTGGCTTTCGAGCCAAATTAAGTTATAATCTAGCATGTTTGATTCACACAAATTGTGATTTATCGGATATGAGAAAAAGGAAAGATTGACATAAATTCCTATTAAAATGAATATGAGAAGATATGGGCTTTAAACAATTGAAAGATGTTAGAATATATGCTTGAAAAGCGAACACTCATAATTAATGTTCATTTTTATTATGAGGTTTGAAATGATTGGTTGATTGTGGTAAATCGTTATAATGGAGAGATTCTGGTTATTAGGCTAATGTTAAGACATGTTAAATTATGCTTGCAAATTGATAGAATAAATAATGTGATTGAATAAGTTATAACTGTGAGTTTTAATACAATTTATATTATCTTGTGTTTATATCATTGGATTTGGTAAATGATTGGTAAGAGTTGCTTATTATGTTCATACAGGCTTACGAAGCTATATAGCTTACTCCCTTCCTTTCCCATGTTTTATAGTGCCGTCAAGCTAGCTCGGGTTGGAGATTGCCAGTGATCCTATCACACTATCAAGCTATCGTTTTAGGTATTGATGAATTCAAGTATTTTGAGTTATGGCATGTATAGGGACTTGGTAATTTTGTTATATGCGTCATATGATTTTAGTCAATGTAATGGCTGGTAATCGTCAAAGGCTTGTTTTGCTATTTGGCCATGTAAGTTGGCTTATATTGGCTAACATGGTTGTAAGCCTAAGTATATTCATACATGTGTCAATGTCTATGGTGATATGATCATGTATGCTTGGTGAATGTGAAATGTTTGGAAATGTGATTTATGGCATGATTGTGTAAATTTTAGAAATGTGACCTATTGATGAGATGAGGAATTTGAGTATAATTTGGTAACTAGAAAGTAATTGAATGAAGTCTAATGAATGTGAAATTTGTATGTTTGATTTAGGTTTTAATAAATGTAGTGAATATGTTAGATAAAGACATTGAGTTGATATGTTTTAACCATGAATGTGGATCTTTTGGTTGCTCAAGTATGTATTGTTTTGTGCCTTTGAATTGGGGTAAGTGTATGTGTGAATAAGGGTGGTAAAATAGCTTGGTAAATAGCCTTGTTTTTTACAATATAAGTAGACACATGGGCATGTGTCTAGGCCGTGTGTGACACATGGACATCCCCATGGGCGTGTGATCCGACCGCGTGTCCCCTACACCTGAATTGTTGCAAAATAGAATGCTCAGTATCGAGCAGACGGGTATGAGACACGGGCATGTGCCATGGCCGTGTGACTTCAATTTGCTCTTGGGTGACAAACAGAGAGTTACACGGGTTAGGGACACAGACATGTGTGACCACACGGCCTGCCCATACGGGCGTGTCCCAAGCCACACGAGCGTGTGACCTCTATTTTAGCAAAAATTTTCTAAGTGTCGTAAAATTTTCTAAGGTTCTCGGTTTAGTCCTGAATGACTTCCAAAGCACGTTTTGGGCCTCGTAGGCTTGTATTAAAGACCTTATTATTAAATGCAAAAAGTTTGAATTTGATGCCAAATTTTATGGCTCGAAAATGTATGTTTGCTTGTGTTTAAGTTCGGTAATGCCTCGTACTTTGTTTCGGTGTTGAATACGGGTAAAGGGTGTTACAACGATTACCTTTGTGGGGTTGATGATACGAAGTTGAGCTTAGTTTCTGATCTAGTGCTCCCACCAAAATTTAAGACTCCAAAATTCGAAAAATATAATGGGACTAGTTGTCCTAAAGCCCATATCACAATGTTCTGTCAAGAATGATGGGATATGTCAATAATGACCAAATGTTAATTCACTGCTTCCAATATAGTTTGATTGGGTTAGCCACGAAGTGGTACAACTAGTTAAGCCGTGCCAAAATTAACTCATGAAAAGACCTGGCATAGGCTTTCATGAAAGAATACAGCCATGTGATTGACATGACACCCGATAGAATTATGCTACAAAACATGGAGAAGAAGCAAAGTGAAAGCTTTAAGTAGTACACTCAAAGATGAAAAGAGGTGGCAACACAAGTCCAACCACCTCTTCTGGAGAAAGAGACAACAGTGCTTTTCAAAAACACTCTAAAATCCCTGTTCATTAACCATATATTAGGAAATGCTACCAAGAGCTTCTAAGATATAGTAATGTCCGGAGAGATGACTGAAAATGCAATAAAGAGTAGGAAAATAGATGGAGGGAAAATGCTAAAAGATCAGCCCCGACAAATAAGAAAAATGAAGTGAACACCATGAATGTGTATAAAGGTTATTCAAAACCGATCATTGTAGGCCAGCCAAGGACCGTAACAACCAGCCATCAAGTCCCCTCAAGGCAAGGATCTAACTCAAGATCAAACACAGAAAAACTCCAGTTCACACCCATCCCAATGACATATAGGGAGTTATATCAAAATTTGTTTGATGCACATGTGGTATCCCTATTTTACTTGAAACCCATGCAACCTCCGTTCCCAAAATGGTACGATGCGAATGCTCAATACGAGTACCATGCAGAAATAATGGGACACTAAATTGATAACTGCACTGTATTTAAAAAGTTGATTGAAAGGTTCATCAAGATGGGAATCATGAGGTTCAATGATCCTTCAAGACCTAACGTGGCAGGAAATCTATTACCCAATCATTCAGATCAAGGGGTAAATGCGATAATTGAAAATGGAGGAAAGAGGACCAAAACCAATGTGGCAAAAGTAAAAACCTTACTAAAATGGGTTTGACAAAGAATGATAGACGTAGGATTAATTGTTCAAGATTCGGAGAATGTACCTAAAGGGAAAAGGAGCTACTATGAGTTCCACGCTTAAGAAGGTTATGAGATCTAAAAGTACATTGAATTTAGAGTTTTGGTGCAAAGTTTGATGGATAATAAGGAGTTGGAATTCTTTAAAGATGTTAAAGGCTCGAAAGGAGGCGACATCTACACCTTAGAGAAAGGATCAATGGAGAAGGTCTACAAGGTCAATCACTCGGTGGTTATTATTTCACAGCTGAGAAATAATAAAACAGGAACACCAGTTGAGTCGAAAGTCATAATTCAGAAACTTGTGGCAAGGGTTCTATGGAGTTATGACTGCAACGTAATGATCCCAAGAGAGGAGAATTCGACTGGCACTTCAGAAGAGGGTCAGGATATTGGTTTCAACACGCGCAGTGAGAAGTGCTATGACCCTACAAGAACCGAGCCCACTAAAAGAAGAACCCTGGCAGTTGAGCAAAAGAAAGAAAGGATGGTTAAGCTTATATCACCTGTTAACGAGCCAGTAATTAAAAATGAGGCTAAGGAATTCCTAAAATTCTTAAAGCATAGCGAGTATAGTGTTGTGGAATAGCTACACAAGCAACCAACGCATATTAGTACTAGCCTTACTCTTGAGCTCAGAGACGCATCGTAGCGTATTGATGAAAATGTTGAATAAAACTTATGTCACTAATGATATCTCTGTGAACAGACTAGACCGCTCGGTTAACAATATAAGTGCTAACAATTTCATCTTTTTTAATGATGATGAAATACCTTTGAGGGGCATAGCATCCCCGAAGGCCCTATATATCACTACCCGATGAAAAAGATATACATTGCCAAGGGTGTTAATCGACAATGAATCTGCGCTGAACGTCTTGCCTCTATCCATACTGAACAGATTACCAGTGGATAGCTTTTATATGAAGACGTGTCAAAATATAGTGAGAGCATTCGATGGTACGGAAAGGAGGGTAATGGGAAGGATTGAAATACCTCTCTTAATTAGTCTGAACACATATGAGGTAGACTTTTTAGTGATGGATATCAAGCCCTCTTATAATTGCTTGTTCGATAGACCTTGGATTCACTCGGCTGGGGCAGTACCGTTGTCACTACACCAAAAATTGAAGTTGGTAACAGAGGGTCGACTGGTGACAATAAATGCTAAAGAAGATATCATTGCATCCGTAACTAGCGATGCATTATACATAGGAGTGGATGATGAGGCAATAGAATGTTCCTTTTGATCACTAGAATTTGTTAATGCAACTTTCATTATCGAAGGAAACAAGATTCTGGTATCAAGAATAAGATGGGCTTGCAATTGGCGGTTGGAACCTGGAAAATGACTCGAAAAATACCTTCAAGGGAGACTCGAGACACCAATGCTGATGGAAAAATGAGACCGCTTTGGCTTAGGATACAAGCCAGATGCCAGGTAAAAGAAGAGGGAGTTGGAGAAGAAATAAGAAAGAAGAAGAGCGTGACTGAGTGGGGGAGAGATCAAATGAAATCCAATGTCCTTTCCCTATATATCCAAAACATTCATGTTAGGAGAAATCATTTATCCTAAACGAAGAATGATAGAAAAAGAAAGCTTGAAAAGAATGTTAGGAAACTTAATCATCAATGCCATATCCGAAGAAGGAATTAGGGAAAACTTATTAGGCATTTGACCTTATATCCCCAGAAGTGTTCTAAATGATTTGACTGCGAAGAGATTCCTGTCATTTTTAGAACTAATTCAGAGTAATATTTAAAACACACTTATTGCTCTAAGCCTGGGAGCAATAAAAATCCTTTTGTGAAGAAGGCATATGTCCATTATTTTTATTTCAATAAAATGCATCATTTTGTCTTATTTTGAAAAATATTCTTTTATTCTTTCCATTTCATTCACACTCATACCACGTAAATAATTATTCTTCGGTTCATTTGTTATTTGGGTCTTCCTTCGTTCCTATAACAAGTCTCCAGATATTGATGATATGAGCAACGTTGCTATTGACTCAAAATCTCTTTTTGAGTAAGATATGTGTCTAAAGAAACCTCAAGACTATGAAGATGATTAAGATTATCACATATCTCCTGATTTGTTAATGGTAGAACAAGAGGAGAAACAAATTTTACCTCATAAAGAGTCAGTAGAGATTGTGAGCTTAGGAGACAGACAAGAAAAGAAAGAAGTGAAGATCGAAGCTTGCATCACCACAGAAACAAAGCAAGACCTCATTGAGTTACTGTAAGAATTCAAATATGTCTTCACATGGTCGTATCAAGACATGCCTGGTCTAAGCATTGACATCGTGGTACACCGACTTCCCATAAGGGAAGAATGCAAGCCGGTTCAACAGAAACTACGAAGGATGAGGCCCGACTTCTTGTTGAAAATAAAAGAACAGGTCAAGAAACAAACTCGAAGTAGGTAGCTAATATAGTCTCCGTCCCTAAAAAAGATAGGAAATTACGAATGTGTTTAGAATATAGGGATTTGAACAAAGCCAGCCCAAAGGACAATTTCCCGTTGCTTTACATCGACACTTTAGTGGACAACATGGTAGGTTACTCATTGTTCTCCTTCATGGATGGCTTCTCCTAATACAACCAGATTGAGATGCATCTTGAAGATATGGAAAAGACTGCATTCGTAATAGTGTGGGGAATATTTTGCTATAAAATAATGCCATTCGGACTAAAAATACGAGAGCGACGTATCAAAAAGCCATGGTAACCTTGTTTCATAATATGATGCACAAAGATTTATGTCAACGTTACGATTGCAAAATCCAGAATAGAAAAGGAGCATATACAAGTCTTGCGGAAATTGTTTTTGAGGTTGAGAAAATTCCAGTTAAAGCTCAATCTAGCAAAATGTACCTTCGAGACTAGGTCGGGAAAATTGTTAGGTTTTGTAGTCAACGAAAAGGGGATCGAGATCGACCCAGATAAAGTTAAGGCTATACAAGAATTGCCTCTACTGCACACTCAAAAAGATGCTCAAGGTTTCCTAGGAAGACTAAATTACATCGTTCGGTTCATTTCACAACTAACTTAGAAATGCGACTCCATATTTCGTCTCCTTAAGAGACTGATAACATATAAATTTGCATGTTATTTTGTTTAAATTTAGTTTATTTCTGAATTGATCCTTGCTAATTAGTAATTTTATGTTTTAATCTTGTCAGGGATGCAATTAGGACGCTAAGAGACAAAAACGAGAAGAAAAGGACCAAATTGAAACAAAATCAATGGAATGGGGCCGAATAAAAAATATGGAGAAAGCCAAGGACTCACCAGATATTTTGACTTTGTAAAAAGCCAAAAATAGAAAAGTCTTATTTTATTTTTATTTTTGATTTTATTTTTATTTTATGTTAAATTAGTCATGGCCAAATATAGTAAATTTTATGTATATAAATAGGGCCAAGTCTGAATTTATTTCTAGTTTACATTTATTTTCAATAGTAGTCAATCATTTATTTAAGCTGATTAGATTATTTTACTTTCTTAAACATTCTCAAACTTCCCCAATTTACTTGTTTATTTTCGTTGCAAGTACATTTGGATTCGTGGGCACAACTCTTGGCACGACCCTTAACGCGACGAATATTCTGTTCATAAGTGAACACGGAAGTTGATTACGACATCCAATCCCTGTGGACTGGAACCTACTACCACTCTTTGCTACTATTTAGAGTTATTTTAGTAGGAATTATTTTTAACGGTTTCGACGCCCATCAGAAACACAATCTAGGCGTGTGGGACGAGGAATGCCAGAAGACTTTCGATAAGTTAAACATTACTTGTCCAATGCCCATTGCTAATGCCACCTAGCCCAGATAAGCCACTGATATTGTACTTTGTAGTATTTCAGAATTCCATGGGATGCATGCTTGACCAACATGATGAGTCAGGAAGGAAAGAAAGAGTGATATATTATCTCAGTAAGAAGTTCATGAAATGTGAGACAAGATACTCGTCAATTGAGAAGTTGTGTTGCACCTTAATCTGGACAACCTGGAGACTGAGTCAGTACATGTTGTACCACACAACTTAGCTCATCTCAAGAATGGACCCTCTAAATTACATGATGGAGTCGAATGCTCTGAATAGAAGAATGGCCTGATGGCAAATTCTGCTTTTCGAATTTGATATAGTATATGTATACCAGAAGATAGTAAAAGAGAGCACAATAGCAGATTTTCTAGCTAGTAGAGCTTTAAAAGATTACGAGCCTTTGAATTTTGACTTCCCAAATGAGGATTTGATGTATATTGCGACTACTGAAGAAGGTGCTCAAGATAAACATCCTTGGAAAATAAACTTTGACGGGGCCTCTAACACAATGGTTAACGAAATCAGGGCAGTCCTGGTATCCCTAAATGGAGATCATTATCCCTTTACTAGTAAATTGGAATTTGATTGCATGAACAATACGACAAAATACAAAGCATGCATCATGGGTATCCATGCAACCATAGAACATAATATCAAGTACTGGAGGTATATGAAGATTCTGCACTAGTGATCTATCAACTCAAAGGAGAATGTGAGACAAGAGATCCCAAGTTGATCGAGTATAGAAGGCTAGTCCTAAAGTTAATTAAAGAGTTTGATGACATCACCTTCTGCTACCTTCCGCGAGATGAATATCAAATGGCTGATGCTCTAGCTACTATAGCTCCCAAGGTTAAAACAAACAAACAAGAGATGTAAAACCGATCCAGATGAGTATTTATGATGCTCCGACTCTTTGTTACAACATCGAGGAAAAGGAAAATGATGATCACCCTTGGTACTATGATATATTATGATATGTAAAGAATCGTGAATACCCTGATCAGGTGATCGAGAATGATAAAAGGATGTTGAGGAGGCTCGCCAATGACTATATCTTAGATGGGGAGATCCTGTATAAAAGAAGAAAGGATCAGGTGCTACTAAGATGTGTGGACGCCATTGAGGCCAAGAAGATTTTGGAAAAATTCCATGAGGGCGTTTGCGAAACTATGCTAATAGTTTTACAATGGCCAGGAAAATCATGAGATTTGAGTATTATTGGTCCACCATGGAAGGGGATTGTATCAGTTATGCTAAGAGATACCATAAATGCTAAATTTATGAGGACAAAATTCATGTGTCTCTTTCACCTTTTCATGTTATAACTTCTCCATGGTCTTTCTCTATGTGGGGAATGGATGTTATTGGGCCAATTTGACCAAAATATTTTAATGGGTATCGATTCATCTTCGTAGTCGTTGATTACTTCACCAAGTAGGTAGAGGCCACTTCTTACGCCAATGTCACAAAGTCGACAGTTAGCAAATTCTTAAAGAAAAAGATCGTATGTTGGTATGAGATGCTGGAAAGGATTATATCTGATAATGTATTGAACTTGAACAATAGTACGATAGCGGAGGTCTGTAGTCAATTCAAGATCAAACACCATAACTCGTCACTGTATCGCCCAAAAGTGAATGGCGCGGTGAAGGCAGCCAATAAGAACATTAAAATAATCGTGGGGAAAATGACTGAGACTTATAAAAATTAGCATGAGAAGTCACCATTTCCCCTCTATGTTTATCGAACGTCTGCTAAGACCTCCACTAGGGCGACGCCTTTGTCATTAGTTTATGGAATGGAGGCGGTTTTGCCCATTGAAGTCGAGATTCCTTCTCTTTTTGTTTTGTCAGAGTTGAAGTTAGATGAAGTAGAATGGATCCAACTCCAATATGATTAGCTGAATTTGATTGAAGAGAAGAGGTTGAAAGATGTCCGCCAAGGTCAGATGTACCAAAAACGAATGATGCAAGCTTATGACAAGAAGTTTCGCCCTAGAGAATTCCATGAAGGGGACCTAGTATTGAAAAAGATCCTTCCTATACAAAAGGACTTTAGAGGAAAGTGGTTGCCAAACTAGGAAAGACCTTATGTGGTAAAGAACGTCTTTTCTGAAGGAGCACTGATTTTGACCAAAAAGGATGGAAAAAACTTGTCTAATCTTGTGAATTCAGATTCAGTCAAGAAATACTTCACCTAAAAAAAAGGAGAGGCCAAAGTGAAAACCCGCGAAGGGCACCTTAAGACCAAAGGGGTTTGAGTTAAAAACACAAGAAAGGGCAGCTCAAATTTGGATTGAAGATTGAAAGTGTGATGGCCGAGTCTTCTCAGAAGGAGAAATGTTACATCTTGGGGCATCAAAAAAATACTTTAGATCTCCTAAACACATATCAAGCTCAAAATGGTCCTCGAGAAGTTTAAGCAGAGAAGCTCATGCTGCAATATTTGGGGCACCTATTTTCATCTTACTCACGTTGTACTTTAACAGCGTTTGCTATTTTGATTAATCTATTCCTTTTGAGCTTTGCTCTCAATAAATTTCAATCTTGAGCTTTTTCAAGCATTTTTCATTGAAATAATGGTTAATGGACTAATAATATTCAAATAAAAGGATTTCTGTATATTGTCTGAAGGTTTTCTAAATACTACAAGGACCTGAAACAGGAACATTAGTCAGAATTGACCAAATCTAAGAGTTGGAAATTTTTGGGAATGAATAGTTTAAATTGTGATTATTTCTGCGGGTTTCTGTCAATGATACCAGATCTGAACAAGAAGACATGATAACACATCAGTGATAGAATCTTGACGAACAACAAGCAATGTCAACCTAAGCATTGAAAGGGGATCATTATAAAAAAAATAACATTCTACATTCATGAAAATATCATTTGTACACATCTAGTTAGGAGTATTTGATTCATTCTGATCATAACATCCTAATCGCTTGGCATAAATATAGGCCCATGAAATGGATTCTACAAGTCTTGTTATCTAGAGAATAGTGTAACAAATCAGTGAAACCACAAATCCTATACCCCTGAAGTTGCAGTGGGACGGATTGAAGTCACCGTGGTGAAACTTGTCTCCCTAAAGTTACAGTGGAGTAGATTGAAGTCACAAATCTTATCTCCCTGAAGTTGCAGTAGAGCAGATTGAAGATAGAAAATATTATCTCTCTGAAGTTGCAGTAGAGCAGATTCTAGCTACAAATCTTATTTCCCTAAAAGTTGTAGTGGAACAGATTAAAGCTACAAATTACAAATCTTATCTCCCTAAAGTTGCAGTGGAGCAGATTGAAACGATATGTCCTATACTTCTGAAGTTACAGTTGGTCAGATTAAATCTACCATAGCAAGTCTTATCTCCCTAAAGTTGCAGTGAAATAGACTAAAGCTATAAGTTACAAATTTTATCTCCCTAAAGTTACAGTGAAGTAGATTGAAGATACAGGTATCATCTCCCTGAAGTCGAAGTGGAGCAGATTAAAGCTACAAGTCTAAAATCCCTGAAGTTGCAGTGGAGTAGATTGAAGCAACAAATCCTATACCTCTGAAGCTGCAGTGGGTTAGAATGAAGCTACTTAAAAAAAGGAGCACGAAAGAGGTCAAGAAGACTAGACAAAATTGGTCATTCTCAAAAGTTTTTGCTCAATTCTCATTACACGACAACAAGCAAAGAGGGGCAGCTGTGAAAGCCCAATTTCGTCCGGGCCAAGACAAAACACCAAAAAGAAAAAGTAAATAAAACAAAAATAATTAAAGTCCAGAGTCCATTAACAGTCCAGTTACAAGCCCAAATTTACAAGGCCTGAAAGCCCAAAAATTAAAAAAAAACCTAATGGCCCCAGACCCAATAGCCTAAACTGTTTCAAAAAAAAAAAACAGAAACCATAGCCCCTTTGCGTCGCTCCTCGTCCCACGTCAACACGCTTGTGCCCCGAGGATTGCCACCACCGCTCCTCTGCCACGGCCATCCTTAACCACTACATATAAGAAAAAAAGAAGAAAAGAATAGCAACAACATGCAAAGAACAATAATAAGAACAGTAAAGAAACGGTGTAACTTTCAACTATAAAAAAGCTTGAAAAAACAGATTGTAAGAGTTTTTTTTCTGAAATAAAAGAAATCAAATACAAAGAATTAAAAAAGAATCGAATAAAAAATAAACAGAATAGAAGAGAAAATAAAAAATTAAAAGAAAATGTAGTTTGTTTATTTTATTTTTTGCGAAAATAGAAAAGAAATAACCTCTTTCTTACCTGTATCGTGGTCCTTCGCCATGTAAGGCCAAGGCCACTGCCTCCGATGAAAGGCAGAATAGTCATCGGGAGAAAGAAATCGAAAGGTTTTCAATCTCTTAATTTTTTTTTTTTTTCTGTTTTTTTTACATCAAATCAAGGCTTAAAGGGATTCAAAGGGTTAAAAGGTTTTTAAAAAGGCTTGAAAAGGAATTTTTGCAGTTTTTCAACCCTAGAGGTGGAGGTCAACGCCGCCGACAACCGGTGGCCGGACCCTGAGGCGATTCAGAGTAAAAACAAAAAGGGTTTTCAATTTAAAAAAAAAAACAATGTAGAAATGAATTTTTGAAGAATTTTTTTTTTACTTAAATCGGATGCCAAAACGACACCGTTTTAGGCTAGTCTAAAATGCCCCAAAACGACGTCATTTTGGGGCCAACCTGATTACCGACCCGACCCGCCTCAAGATTTGCGTGTTTCTTAAAGGGGGATATTTGCGCCTTTGGTCCTTCCGCTTTTTAAGCATTTTTCAATATAATCCTATTCCTTTTTTTTCTTTTTAAATTTATACAGTTTAATTTTAATTATTTTATTTCGGTCCTTTAACAGCCTAAAATTTCTGTGGTGCCGGAATAATGATTCGAGATCACTAAATTCGACAAATAAGATTAGAAAATTAAATAAAAATAATATTTAGAAGTGAGTGAGATATTAGAAATAATTTTAAATAGGTGAAATTAAAATTTAAGGAGAAATTATTAAATAAATTGAGTTGAAAATGGGGTACTGAGACCTCGATTTCATAAAACCGAGTCAAAAATAAATTTATAAATATTTATGGAGTGTTAGTAATGTGGTATTAAAATTTCATTAGAAAATTTTAACGTTTGGGTGGTCAATTAAATAAAAAGGACTAAATTAAAAAGGTGTAAAAGTTGCTAGAAGGATTAAATAGCTTAGTTGTCAAATAAGGAATGACCTAAAGTGTGAATAAGCCCAAGGGAGATATTTTGGGCAGCAAAAGCAAAGAAAAATCAGAAAAATTGAGGAAACAAAGGCAAAATTGGAAAATTACAAAATTAACTAAATAAAGATAGGACTAAAGTGGAAATATCTAGATTTCTCTTTATTTTCTTCATTTCATCAGCCAAAAATGCCATAGGAGGGTTTTCTAAGCTGTTTTTTCATAATTTTTGCATCAAGTGAGTAAAATCTTGCCTTTTTCTTGTAATTTTTGTGTTTTTAAAACTTTTACAACTAGGTCCTACTATCTAATTCATTAGTTTTTGATTATATGGATGATTTTGGAAGTTTCCATATATGAGTGCTGAAATTTTATGATGAATTAGCATGAAATTGAAGCTTTAATTTGGTTATGAGATGATTTATTTAAGTAATTTCAATAGAAATTGATGTTTAGGACCTAATTGAGAAAAATGTTGAAATTAGGGTTTGGTGTTGAAATTTTTATTTCCAAAGGTTATGAAGTAGTTTAAAATGATAGAATAAAGTGTTAATTGAGAAAAATCAGCTCAATTGAGAGGTTAATTAAATAGATACTAAATTGTAAAAAATTGTAAAGTTTAGGGTAAATATGTAATTTTAAAAATTAAAGGGCATAAAGCATGAATTGAATTGGAATTGAACTAGATGCTGATGAGTAAATAATTCTATATTCTAGATCAAGAATCGGAAGATAAACTAGGAAGAGAAAAATTTACCGAATAGTCCTTAAAATATTACAACTTTTACAAATTGGCCCAGGTAAGTTCATATGGTTGAATTGTGTGATTATTTGTTAAATTAGAAATGATGTGATGTTATCTACATGTTGCTATTATATTGTTAATAATGTGAAACATTGTAAAGATCGGATTGAAAGTTTAAATTGAGGAAAATGCAGGATTGAGTACGTTCATGTTGTGTCAAGTGATGAATTGACGGATAAGACCATGGTTAATCCATGGAAAAAATATGACATGTAGGTATGGTATTATCCATACTGAGTTATGATACATAGGTATGGTATTATCCATACTGAGCTATAATACGTAGGTATGGTATTTCCCATACCGAGTTGTGAAACATAGGTATGGTATTAACCATACTGAGTTGTGAATCGTGGCACTGAGTAAACGACGTACTCAAATCCATAAGTCGTTCCTTAATTTGACATGTGTGGGTAAGTGATAGTTGAGGATAAATGTTGAACTATGAATTGATATTTGGGTATTGAGCTCAATTGAGTGAACTCATCGTTTGAAATTGTATTTGGTAGGAATTGAATGTTTAATATTATTTATTGAATTGGTTGTGAATGCTTGGTAAGATTGTTATTATGAACCTATGAACTTGCTAAGCTCTCAAAGCTTACTTTGTGTGTTAATGGTTTCTGTAGATTTGCGTGATATCGGTGAATCGGATCAACACATCGGGAAGCACTATCCATAGTTACACCTGTAGATTTTGAATACAACTTTTGATTTATATGGCATGTATAGGACAGGGTTGAAAGATGTAGTTTTGAAATATTGAAATTTGTATGTTTGAATATCTATGCTTTGAAGTTATTTTAGTAAAGTAATGAATGAAACCATTTTGACAAAATTAGGATAAAGTAGTATTATGGTATGTTGGTAGATAAAAACTTGTGTTTTGGTTGATTTGGTTGATTGGTTTAGACATATTTGTGTATTTGAAGGTTGTGTGCAGGTAGATTATAAAAAGGGTGAGAAATATGGTCTTAAAATGGCCTATTTTCGTCCACACGGGTAGACACACGGGCGTGTGTCTAGGTCGTGTGTAACACATGGCTTCCCCCACGGACATGTATTGTAGCCGTGTGTCCTCTGCACCTTAAAATTTAAAAGCAGAATGCTCTGAATTAAGCACACGGGCAGAGACACGGGCGTGTGTCTCAGCCGTGTGGGTAACATGGTCATAGACACGGCCATGTGATTTGGCCGTGTGAAACCTGCACTTAAATTGTAAAATTTAAAATAACCACACGGCCTAGCACACGGGAGTGTGACTTCAATTTGTTCATGGGATGTAAGTCAGAGAGTTACATGAGGTCAGGACATGGGCATGTGTAATCACATGACCTGCCCACACGAGCGTGTGAGCTATGCATGTGCGAAAAATTTTAGTAGTTTTGTGAAAATTTCTCTGAGACTCAGAATAAGTCCCGACTCAATTCTAATGTTCATATTGGGCCTCGAGGGTCCACTTAAGGGACGGTTTGAATGTTGTCATTTATGAATGGTAAATTTGACTCGAATTGATTATACATACTTAGTTATCCTTGGTAATACTCTGTAACCCTGTTCCGACCATGGATATGGGTTAGGGGTGTTACATAACGATGTTCATAGGGAAGTTTAGGATATTTTCCCGCTTGGTCCCCGCCCCTTTTAGCATGTTACATTTTAGTCCTTATTAGTCTATTTATTTTTTATTTTTTTAATTTATGCCTTTAATTTTATTTAAATTTTGATTTAGTACTTTATTTTTAATCTTTATTAAACCGTTTTCTTTTAAATTTATCTACTTATTTTTATTTATTATTTCTTTATTCTTTCTCATATATTTAAAAAAATTATTGTTTATATTCCTTTTATTTGTGTATATTGTCATCATTATTTTTTTTTATTTTTTAAGTATATTCCTCATATATTTAAATTTAATATTACTTATTTTATTATTTATTTATTTATTTATTCTTTTACTTTTTAAATACTTAAATTTAATATTATTTGTTTTGCCTATTTATTTATTTATTATTCTTTTATTTTTAAATATTTAAATTTGATATTACTTATACTCCCCTTTCATTTAACTTTTTATTTTTTTCAAAGTTACTTTATTTATTTTGTTATTAATGCCATGAATTAATATTCTTATTATTTCTATATTTTATTTATTATTACTATAGTATTTATCCATTTATTTGTTATTTATCATTCTAATATAAATATTCTATCCACATGGTCATCTTATATTATTTCGCTATCACCATATCATACATTAAGTTTAAGCATTTATCCATGTTTATATTATGCCCGAATAAGTAAAACGCATATCGTTTTAAGTATTACGTTTATTTTTTATTTTTTTTTGCACGATGCATAAAAAAGATAAAATTTTTAAATCGTGGCAATGTTCATTATTTTTGGAATTAGAAAAGTTGTGTTCTAACTTACAGAGTATGGCTTCTTTCTAAAACCAAAATAGTCGAATATCTATTTCAAAAATATAAAAATGAGATTTAAGTAACGATTTAAACGGCAATTATTCTAATTTTCGAAAACGAAAGGTGTCATGTCCTAACTCACGGGGCATGATCCTTCTTCTCATTAATTCGGAATAAAGCCTTTTCTATTAAAATATCTTAATACGAAGGGATTGCATTTTAAATTCTCTTCAAATTTTTAATTTTCGACATTAGGACATCAAGTAATCAATTAGATACCAATTTTGGGTGTAACGAGGGTGCTAATCCTTCCTCGTGTGTAACCGACTCCCAAACCTATTTCCTGAATTTTGTAGACCAAAAATCATTGTTTTAGTAAATCAAACCTTTTATTAAAGTGATCAAATTGCGATGTGATCCGATCACATCTCATAAAAAGGATTGGTAGCGACTCCCATTTTCGTTTTCAAAATATAAGTCAATTTCAAAAAAGTTTCAACAAATACTAAATTGATTTATTGATTTGTATTGAAGTTAAAGGTTTTGTTTTGTACAGTAATGCTTCGTAACCCTTATCCGACGACAGAGACGGGTTAGGAGTGTTACAAATTTATTAAAACTGTTCTATCAATATATAACTAAGTTTTCATTAGGGAAAATCTTAGCGAGAGAGTGATTTTAGTTAAATGTATAAAAGCGATGTTACAACTTGGTGATTGAGTTGAACTTAAATCGCATGTTGTACCATTTATTCATAGTGGATTATTCTCTAAGCAAGACTCCAGGAATGTAAAAAAAGGTCTCAAACTTAGGAGAGTGATTTTAATTAAATGTATAGGAGTGAGATTACAACTAAATGATTGAGTTGAATTTAAATTACATGTTGTACTATTGATGTATAGTTAATTACTCTCTGAGCAAGGCCCTATTGACGTAAGAAAAGGAACGAACTTTGTAAGCAATTTTTTGGTGTCCAGCTCTAGTTTTTTACAATATTCCCTTAGTATAATTGTAACTTGATGTATATCTGAAACAATATTCGGCAAGCAAAATTCAACTAACTTTCAATATTATTTTGAGAATGCTTTAATATTTTTATATAAAATTTTTAAAAACTCACACATGATAAGAATTAAACTTAAACGATTATAATTTTTAAATATTCAACTTAATCATTTTAACTAAAATTTTATTTAATTTTGATGTTTACTTTTAATATATATATATATATATATATATATATAATTTTTACTATAAATGGGTATATGAGAGAGGGTTTTGTATGTCTTCACTAAAATTTATTTTAAGCTATTCTTAAAATTTTAAACATTAAATTTAAGAATTTGATACGTTTAATTAAATTGAAAATTTTCATTTTTAACTCTTTAAATAAATCAATAATTCAATTAAAACTTTTTTAAAATAAATTTTTTGGCCTTAAATAAAACATGGAAGTATTAGGAGCCTACCTCAGAAGTCCTGCCCAAACTTTTGCCTCACTCCAATTCGTAGTCTTTCGCCCCCAACTTTATAAAAAATTTCATTAAAACCCTTATTTTAATTTTTTTTCTTCTTTCAATTTTTAAATTTATATTATTTATCAAATCACCTTGAAATAGATTAAAAAAAATTAACAATCATTAACTTTGCTAATATGATATCCACGTGTATGCCACATTAGTAATTAACTACTTTTTTAAAATTTTAAAAATATTAAAATTAATTTTTATAATTGTTGTACTTTTTAAATAATTTTATATTTTTTAAATTTTTTAAATTTAAAAAATAATAATTAATTACTTATGTGGAAACCCACATGTATGCTAGGTAAGCAAAGTTAGCAGATAACTTTTTCATCTATTTTGGGATAATTTGACAAACAATACAAATTTAAAGGCTTAAATAACCTTTTTATGTAAAGTTGAAGGGTCAAACAAGTCATTATATGTTAAAGATGGATGAACTAAGTACGTTAATACGACCATAAGATAAAATTATCGAGAATAAATAGGACACACCACAGAAAAATAATGTGTGAAAAAAAAACAAATAAAAAGACACAAAGATTTACGTAGTTCAACTTTAAAGTCTACCTCCATGGACAAAAACGACAAAAAAAATTCACCATAAAAAGAAGATAAAAATTACAAATGTTCTGACACAACCGAAACATATCCAATAACTATTATAAAATTACTCTCAAATTAACACTCACTAGCTAATTCATCCTAAAAAATGGTGTGTCTCGTAAGTTAGAACTAAGACCTATTTATACAGTTTGCATGGACTTCAAAATAATAGTCACATTTAATAAAGCTTGACAATTGAAAGATGATAAGAGTAATTTTTGTGTTGATAAAAATCGGTGCATGAATTAGGCACCAAGTTTGACATTTGTTAGTGTGAAAAAATAAAATAAAATAGAATAAAATAAATAAAATAAAGAACACACAAATTTTACGTGGAAACCCTATCGGGTAAAAAATCACGGGCAGAGGAGAAGAAAATGCACTATGTCGAAAATTTGAATCAATACAAGAGGAATAGACTATGTCTATTTATAGGCTTGTAAAGCCATATTCTAGTAGGATTGAAACACCCTATCCTAATCAATATAAAATAGATGAAGTTTAATAAGATTTAAAAAACCTTATTCTAAAATAAAATAAAAGAAGTCTAGTTCTATATGGATTTTACTTTTATTTTATTTTCCATCGTATTTTATTTAAATAAGAATTTGGGTCACTTAATTCTAACAATCTCCACCTTGACACAAATTCTCAATGAACAAGTTCTTCATCGCGAACTTTCAATAAACAAGTTCTCCACCTCTTCCATAAAACCCCTTAAGGGTTTAACTTGAACAATGAACACCAACCAAGTCTAAGCAATGCTCAAACTTGGTTATAGGAAGTGACTTAGTCATCATATCTGCAGGATTTTCATGAGTACTAATTTTGCTCACAACAATATCACCACGAGCAATAATATCACGAACAAAATGATACCGAACATCAATGTGTTTTGTTCTCTCATGAAACATTTAATCTTTTGTAAGAAATATAGCACTGATGTCACAAAATACTATGCTGATTTGAAGGTCTTCATTGAGTTCACTAAATAGTCCCTTCAACCAAATAGCTTCTTTACAAGCCTCGAATCGCCATGTACTCGGCTTTCTGGTAGTAGACAAAAGCGTGTAGTTTGCAAAGTGGCTTTCCAACTAATTGCACAACCTCCGATTGTAAAGACGTAACTGTGAGAGATCTTCTTCTATCAAGGTCTCCAAAGCAAAATCAACATCAACATACCCTATGACTCCATCTTTAGTTCTTCCAAAGCGTAAGCAAACATCGGTAGTGCCTCGTAAGTATCTTAAAATCCATCGAATCGCTTTCCAATGTTCTTTACCGGATTTGCCATGTATCGCTAATCAGACCGATCGCATATGATAAATCTGAACGTGAACAAACCATAGCATACATGAGAGATCCCATCGCACTAGAGTATGGAACATGTGACATGTACTCAATCTCATCATCCGATTGTGGAGACAAAACCGATGAAAGTCCGAAATGGTCTGCTAAAGGAGTACTAACAGCTTAGCACTCTGCATATTGAACTCGCAAAGAACTTTCTCAATGTACCCATTCGACTTAGGTACAATTTACTTGATTTTCTATCTCTCGAGAATCTCCATACCAAGTATCTTCTTTCTTTGGTCCTAAATCTTTCATCTCAAATTCTTTACTTAGTTGGGCTTTGACCTTTCTTATCTCTTCTTTATCTTTTGCTGCTATCAACATGTCATCAACATAAAGAAGTAGATATACAAAAGAACCATCACTGTTTTTCTTAAAGTAAACACAACTGTCAAAACTACTTCTTTTGAAATCATGAGAAGTCATAAAGGAATCAAACCTCTTGTACCACTGTCTTGGTGACTGTTTCAAACCGTAAAGGGACTTTTTTAGCAAGCAAACATAGTCCTCTTTTTCTGAAAATGTAAAACCTTCTGGTTGTTGCATGTAAATATCCTCATCAAGTTCTCCATGCAAAAATGCAGTTTTTACATCTAACTGCTCAAGCTCCAAATCATGCATTGCCACAATACCAAGCAAAGCTCGAATCAAACTATGCTTAACAACTGGAGATAACACATCTGTGAAGTCCACTCCTGGAATTTGACTGTAACCCTTTGCAACAAGCCTTGCTTTATATCTGGGTTCTTCAACTCCTAGAGTCCCTTCTTTCCTTTTAAACACACATTTACAACGAACAGCCTTTTTACCTTTAGGAAGTTTCACAAGGTCCCATATTCTGTTTTTGTGGAGTGATTCCATCTCTTCTTGCATAGCAAACATCCACTTTTCTGAGCCTTCACAGCTAACCGCCTCAGAATAATTAGATGACTCTTGATTCGCATCTATATCTTCAGCCACATTTAAAGCATAAGCAACTAGATCAGCCTCGGCATACTTCTTTAGAGGTTTAATTTCTCTTCTAGTTCTGTTTTTGGTGATAGAGTATTGTGGTGAAAAAGCAACTCTATTCTCAATTTTTGTACTGGCTTGAGGAGTTGACTCTGTATTAATCTGATGCTCTACCTGTTTTTATTTTTCTTTATTGGAAGAGTTTTAAGAGATAAATTAGGTAGCATAGCAGTTTCATCAAAAACAACATCTCTACTAATCACAACTTTTTTATTTTCAGGACACCATAACTTATACCCTTTTACACCAGCTTTATAACCAAGGAAAACACATTTAATGGATCTCGATTCCAATTTTCCATTATCAACATGAGCATATGCAGGACACCTAAAGATCTTTAAATCAGAATAATTAGTAGGATTACCAGACCATACCTCTTGTGGAGTCTTTTTCTCAATGGCAACGGATGGAGATCGGTTGATCAAAAACATGCGATGACGACGCCGCTTCTGCCCAAAATGACTTCGGTAAGTTGGCATTTGACAACATACATCGAACCTTCTCCATGATCGTTCTGTTCATTCGTTCTGCAATGCCATTTTTTTGTGGAGTATGACGAACTGTCAAGTGTCTCATGATTCCTTCTGACTTGCATAATCTATTAAACTCATCAGAATAGAACTCTAAGCCATTGTCTGTGCGGAGGTATTTTATACATTTTCTCGTCTGCTTTTTCAATCATAATTTTCCAAGACTTAAATGCGGAAAACACATCACTTTTCTCGCTTCGGGAAGAACGCCCAAACTTTTTCGGAAAAATCATCAATAAAGGTTAGCATATAATTAGCTCTACCTCTGGAAGGCACTCTAGATGGCCCCCACAGATCAGAATGAATATATTCCAATGTTCCCTTCGTGTTATGGATTCCTCTAGTGAATCGAACTCTCTGTTGCTTCCCCAAAACACGGTGCTCACGTAAATTCGGTTTGCAAATTCCTTGCCCATGAAGAAGTCCTCTTTTGCTCAATTTCGCCATGCCATTCTCACTCATATGCCCTAGGCGCATATGCCAAAGTTTAGTAATATCATCATCGACAAGGAAGAGGAAGTAGACGGTGCATCACCGAGAATGATAGAACCACCGCAAAACATATAACTTGGCAATCTTTCTCTGTCCTTTCATCACAACAAGGGACCCTTTGAAATCTTTAAAACCCAACTTTCTTTTGTGTATCTGCACCTTTTGAATCAAGAGTACTCAACGAAATTAAATTTCTTTTCAATTCGGAACATGCCGTACGTCACTAAGTGTTCTGACAACTCCATCAAACATCTTAACTTTAATTGTTCCAACACCTGCGATTTTACACGAAGCATTGTTTCCCATCAAAACAACACCTTCAGACACTGTTTCGTAAGTTGTAAACCAATCCCGATTGGGACTCATGTGGAAGGTGCAGCCTGAATCAAGTATCCACTCCTCGCTTACTTTAGAATCATTGACAGAAATGACTAGAAGTTCACCATCGCTGTAGTCTTCTACAACATCAGCTTCACCGAAATTTTCTGGTTGTTTTCCCTTTTAATTCGCAACCTCCCTTTTAATCTTATTTTGTAGCTTATAGCACTCAGATTTAATGTGCCCTTTCTTCTTGCAGAAGTTACAAGTTTTACCTCTGTTTGAAGACTTCGATCTACCCTTAGATTTACCACGAGGATTCCGTTCCTATGTCCTACCATGATCATCATCAGCATTCCGATCTTGTCTCCCACGAACAATGAGACCCTCTCCCTGAGAGTCAGGTTTAACCACAAGATGCTTCATCTTATCATACGAGGTTAAAGAATCATAAACCTCATCAACCTGTAGAGACTCGCGGCCTATATAAAATCGTGTCTCTAAAGGTTGAATAAGACGGGGCAACGAACAAAGTAGAATCAACCCTAGATCTTCCTTATCATCATATCGAACCTCCATGGCCTCCAAGTTTGAGAGAATTTCTTTAAACATCGTTAAGTGTTCGTGGTATGACGCACGCACCTTCCTCCAAACGATGAGCATACAGACGCTGCTTCATATGCAACTTGCTTGTCAGAGTTTTCGACATACATATTTGTTCTAGCCTCTTCCATAATGCAGCGGCAGTTTTCTCTTTCATCACATCCTGCAAAATTTCGTTGGATAAATGCAGATGTAATTGTGTTAATGCCTTTCGATCCTTACGCTTCTTCTCTTCATCTGTTAATGTCGAAGGCATCTTATCCATCCCTAGTAGGGCATCCTCCAGATCCATCTGTGCAAGAACTGCTTGCATCTTAATTTGCCACAACGCAAATCTGGTGTTGCGATCCAACAGCGGAATTTCATACTTCAAAGACGCCATTACCGTGATCGAGAAGAATAACCCGGAAGCTCGAATACCAATTTGAGAAAAAAATAATAAAATAGAATAAAAATAAATAAAATAAAGAACACACAAATTTTACGTGGAAACCCTATCGGGAAAAAAACCACGGGTAGAGGAGAAGAAAATGCACTATGTCGAAAATTTGAATCAATACAAGAGGAATAGGCTATGTCTATTTATAGGCTTGTAAAGCCATATTCTAGTAAGATTGAAACACCCTATCCTAATCAATATAAAATAGATGAAGTTTAATAAGGTTTAAAAAACCTTAGAAAACCTTATTCTAAAATAAAATAAAAGAAGTCTAGTTCTATATGGATTTTACTTTTATTTTATTTTCCATCGTATTTTATTTAAATAAGAATTTGGGTCACTTAATTCTAACAGTTAGGATTAATGACTTGTTAAATTCAAATCGTGCGTTAATTGGCATGCAAATTCAAACCATCTTTAACATTATGTGATTGTATTTTTAAGAAACATAGAGAGGCGAATATGTTAATCAAGAGTTATCTATTTCAACTAGCTAATAATATTATAAAAATAAAAAATTTAAATTTAAAATTATATTAAATTAAAATATAAGAATTAAATTTAAAATTTAATAATGAGATGTTTGGTAAACAGAGTTTTGGGTCTTTTTTTAATTGATTTGGGCACAAATGGAGGTAGAGTTTATAAGACCACGACTGATCCTAAAATGAGTGGATGGAAAAAATAGCATGTCGTATCAATGGAGAATTCTAAGAATCTTTTTTTTTTTTCTGAATCATTCCAAAAATAAAACTGTTTTTGAATTTTTGGTGTGGAACAAAAAAATTTTTGAATTGAATTCAAAGTTGGGTCGAGTGAATAAATGGATAGAGCTCTACGGCTCCAATTATAGGGAAACAAAAAGTAACGAGCTTCTGTTATCAATTTGAATGATTACCTGATCTAATAAAATATTAAAAATAAATTAGTGCCTAATGTGGTAAAGGTTTTTCTCATGATTGGGTAGTCAAACCCTCTAATTGTAGTATTTGATGAATAGATGTTTGCAAGAGCTTATTGAGTTAAAACCTCCAAAACAAAAAATGCAGAGATGGACAGCTTTTTTTCACAGTTGATTAGGAATGAGATATGTGGAATGACATATTTGACCATGTTTGCTAAAAAATTACTCTATTTGCCACATGCTCTCAAACCTAATAAGATATGTATCTATTTCTTGAATAATTATGTACTCTTAATTTATTTTCAATTTACTTGTGTAAAATGATTTCTTACGCAACTTTATATTAATTGAAATATGTTACTTGACAAATTTATTCAGAGTGTGACATAATTATTACTAATTTATATACTTAAAACATGACATAATTATCACTAAGAATATAGTTGACAATTATATTGATACACTATTAATATTTATCAATTTCCACAAGGTTAATATTTACAAATAAGGAACTTTAAAAATTTATTTATATGAATTTTTAAAAATATTCACTAATTAATTTTCATAATGGATATTTTAAATACTTGGCAATAATATTTAATTTTAATAATTTCACCCAATAAATACTAAAGTTTTATAAATAAATAAATACTTAACAATAAAATGTGTCATACTATTATTTGTTATTTTACACGTACCAACTTTTAATTATAGTTAAATTTTTTCAAATACTTTTAAATAAATAATGAACAGAATCACTTGATCAAATCAATTAATTAAATTAACTACTGCAATTAATAATAAACTATGAACGAGTAATAATAATAAAACTATCACAATTAGAAGGGATCGTAACTTGTGAGTTATCCGACAAAGTTTGGAGAAAATATGTTAAATCCCTTTCCATTATAGACAGCTCGAGTCGTAGTATATCAGCCTAATCGATGGAGATCAATTTTGACCTAATATAGAACTCTAGCTTTTAAAAGTAAAACGTGATGGAGATGGAGATGGTTGCTCAATTTTTCATTTTGTATTTTTGTAAATGAAATCATGATGGGATATATCACGTCAAGTTATCAAAGAATTTGTTAGAAGATTGAGCAACAAGCAAAGTGTGGTTACCACCATGAAACATCAAGTCAAGAGGTACCTTATTTATTCATGACCTAAACCTAGCTTAGGTCGTCTAAGGCCCAAATGATGTTCTTACTTGGGCTTCTTTTCTTTCACCTTTGTTGCATTGTATTCGGATGGATATGGATCACATTTTTTGGTTCTTGGTTTTAAAATTCAAAATATAATTAACTCCCTTTATTAAATTTGTTTTTATTATCTAGGTATTTATATTTGTTTTACGATTTACCGAAAATAATTTATGCATTATCACTGTATTTAACATTTATTGGTAATTAAGTCATTTTATAAAATCTTATTAATTTTATATTTTTAAAATATAAATCAAAATATAATTAGAGGTACATTGCTAGTGAATTTTTTAGACTTTACAAGCAAGTTAGGGGTCAACAGTGCCCTATAGAATATAATAAAATATTTTTAATAAAAGACACATAATAATTTTTTAAAACTATATGTAAAATAATATATATATACTACCACTATAACAAATATTAATCCATATAAATAATTGATTTTATATCACTATTAAATTTATAGATTTTAATAATCATTATTATCTAAACTCAAAATATACTAATTGTATCCTAAATTTTATACTCAAAATATAAGAAAATTAAATCGAAACTCGGGTTAATTTATGTATATATGCTAAAAAAATTTATTTGAGAAACTATGCCGAAATCCTAAAATTTTATCGATCTATTTTTGGAGAGAGAAGTGAAAATGCGTCCTACAGGGTACATTTCACTGTCACATTAGGGAAAACGCGCCATGTAGGATGTGTTTCTGTTCTCTCTCCTAAAAACGCGTCCTATAAGTCGCGTTTTCACTACCACATCAGTGAAAACACTTGTGCCCTGTAGGACGCTTTTCACTTAGGTAAAAATTATTTTTTTTCCTCTTGCGATTGGAAATTAGAAGTTTGTAGATATATTTTTATCCGTGTTTGAGATAGACATTGTTATAGATTTAAGGAATATTTGAATTTACGATGGTGCTGTGGAGTTGGGTGACCTACAAATTTTATCTACCATGTGAATATGAAGCTATCTTCTAGGAAGCTGGATCACGTTGCAACTCAAAGTCCTATTGGACAGTAATTATATGGCCTAGGGTTGAAGTGTAACTAGGGCTTCAAGTTTACAAAGGTTATATTGTCAAGGATTGGAACATAAATGGGGCTGTAGTTGACGATGGTTATGCAGGCACGACAATGAGTTTCTCATGAGAAGAAAATGCTTTATAAAACTCGAACATAAATACGAAGAAGAAAAATACAGTGGCATTTCAATACAATCAAGTGATGCAGCTTAACCACCACTACTAAAGGCGGTGACCCCGTCATTATAACCTGTGACAGTATTGGGTGTAATAGGTTATACTAACAAGGATACCGCTTTTGGTGGAGATGGACAACACGAATAACTTGATTGTACTAGAAGGCCCCTTGCGTTTTCCTTCCTCGCACCTATGTTTGAGTATTATGAAACATGCTATTCCGATGAGAAGACTCGTTTTTATGCCGTATTAGCATCGTCAACTATAGCCTCATTCATGTTTCATCCCTTGACAGCATAACCTTTGTAAACTTGAAGCCTTAGTTACCCTTCAACCCGAGACGGTATAATCATCGCCAACTTGGACCTCGAGTTGCAAGGCGATCCCGACTTCTTAAGTGATGCGCCACACTTACACGGTAGGTGAAATTTGTAGGTTACCGAGCTCCATGATATCACTGTGAACCCAAACACAACTTAAACCTATTATTACATCTCCCTCAAAGCGAGAGAGAAATAAATATTTAAACCAAAAAAATTTAACATACAAGAAGAAAAAAAAATAATTTAGAGGAGATTGAGATGTGGTAAGTGGGGGATGAAGACGAAACATTTACATAGGTTATAGGGCGGGGTATAAAGAGGTACAAATTTTATCCTAGGAATCTCAGGTTGTAAGGCTCAGAAGCAATCGAGCTAGGGTGGTTGAAATGGCAAGAGAGAAAACGATCCCTGCAGGGGGCATTTTCATCTGACACGGTAGTGAAAACACTTCTTGCAGGGGGCATTTTCCACTGACATGTCAAACATGTGGCTTGAAAATGCGCCCTGTAGGAATCGTTTTCACTACCATGTCAGGTGAAAACACCCTTTGTAGGGAACATTTTCTCTTTGTCCATTTCAACCACAAAACTTGATTGCTTCTAAGCCCCTGAAACCTAGGATTCTCAGAATAAACTTCATTGAGGAAAATGTAGATATTGCACGTGTCCTATTTATCAATTGAGTGAAAAAATTCGAGTTAATCGAGTTAACGAGTCTTATTTTATCATCCAAACTCGACTTGAAAAGTTTTCGAATTGAGTCGAATGAAATGAAATTCGAGTCGAATCAAATCGAATGCAAGTGTTCAAGTTAAACTAAATAATTAAACATGTCAAGTTAAAATCTTGTGCTAATATAACTAATTTCATGTTATAACACATAAATTTGAAACCACATATATTTGAAAACTTTTCCAAAGCAAAGAAAAAAAATATTTTTTTAGTATGATAAACTTAAATCTTTTTTTTTTTATAAAAAGACCCGAGGGTCAACATCAATTTATTGCATCATTTAAAATTAATTCATGGATATCCGAGGTATAATCCATGTTAAAATCCATGGTACAATTATTAGCTTTGACCCAATTACAAAAATAGTCTGCTACCTTATTACAATAGCGAGGGGTCCAAATAAAATTAAAACTGTAAAAAGGTTCCGCCAATCTATGAATTTCCTAAATGCGGTGGCCCATAGTAGATAAATCATTATTCTTTTTATTGAAACAATTCACCAAGCTGACACAATCGAATTCAAACTCCAGCTTTGACCAATTTTTTGACCGGGCAAATTTAATACTTTCGTCCAGCGCTTGCAGCTCAGACCATTCAGCTTGCATGTTTTTATCCAGCACCCCCGCCCGACTGCCAAGAACAAATCCATCGTGATCCCTGGCCACAATTCCATAGCTCATTTTTTTACCAATAATAGTGGCGTCAAAATTAATCTTAACCACCTCTGTACTGGTTTCCTCCAAACTTTCTCCATAACAGGTTTAGGAAGCATAGGTCTCTCTAGCAGGTTGAAAATACGGAAGTCCTTGCTCAATGATACTGCTCTCTCCCAGGTCGCTCTGGCTTCTTCCTCCACACCCCTAAAAACTCGATTATTTCTACTGTTCCAAACGTTCCATAAAACAATGATAAAGTCAGAGAAAGACTTTTTATCCAGCACGCGAACCACATCTTCAATCCAATCAATACACCGAGTATAGCTTCCCTCGATCAGTTTATTATTAAGACCACCATAAGCCAGCACCGCACGTACCCTTGGGCAATTTTTTATCACATGAATAAGGGTCTATTTCTCTTCACCACATCTCGAGCAGGTGCTATTAAACTCCCTACGAATGCTGGAGATTTTCTCGTACGTTGGGAGGATGTTGTGACCCAAACGCCAGCAAAAAATACAGATTTTCGGAAGAGTTTGCAACTTCCACGTGAATCTCTAAAAAATCTGGTAGGGGCCAAACCCTACATGCTTGAAGGTCAACCATGAATAAGCAAATTTAGTGGAAAAAGAACCATAAGGGTTATGAAACCAAATACGACAATCGTCTGGACCATTATGAAGAATGAGAATTTTGTATATTTGGTCCCCTAAATTATTACCATAGAGCTCATTAATCCTTCTTTTATTCTAGCCATATTTTTTTCGTTCAGAAGCTCGCTCACCTTGTTCTCATGAAACTGCCTTTTGTTAAGACAAATAGATGCACCAAACAGCCCTTCAAAACCCCAGTTGTCATGCCAAATATTAATCTTCCTACCGTTGCCCAAGTTCCAGTCGAAACCCTCATGCAGCATACAAGTAGCCCTAGCAATTCTTTGCCACGTATAAGAGGGTTTATCCATCCACTTAAGGTGGAAAACATCACCTTCAGGAAAGTATTTTGCGCTCAAGACTCTGTAGCATAAGGTGTCTTTACAACTAATGAGCCGCCACACCTGCCTCCTCAAAAGGGCCACATTAAAACGCCGCAAGTCCCTGAAGCTAAGGCCTTCCATGCCTTTAGGATAGCATATCCGGTCCCATGACATCATATTCCAGCCTCTGTTCTTTTTCCTTCCCCCCCACCACACTCGGCTAACCAAAGATTGGAGCTCCTCAAGGATGCCATTAGGGGCAAAGAACACCGAGAAAGAATATGTAGGGATTGATTAAAAAATCGACTTGATGAAAATCTCCTTGCCTCCATTTGACAATAATCTCTTTGACCAACTATTGACCTCAATTGCAGTACGGTCCAAAATACTCTAGAAGATAGTAGTCTTCTTCTTCCCAACCAGAATGGGGAGACCAAAATAGCCGTCAAGCTTGGTAACCACCTTCATCCTAAATAAACCACCTAAAGTCATGCATTGTGGCATAAGAGTATTAGGGCTGAAGTAAACCATTGACTTATCCAGTTTAACGCTTTGGCCGGACATCCTCTTAAGGTCTCCAAAATTCTCGTAAAAGCTTCCACCTCACTTTGTTGGTTTCTGACAAACAAAAGAGCATCGTCAGCAAAAAAGAAGTGGTTAATTCTAGGGCCATTCTTACTAGCTCGGATGCCTTTAATCTTATTAGTATTTTAGGTATAAATTAGCATACGAGATAGAGCATCCATGCAAAAGAGGAACAAATAATGGAACAAAAGGTCCCCTTGACGGAGGCCCCTTTCGGGGATAATAATGTCAGAAAGGGTCATATTACATTTAACACTAGTGGTTTAGTAATTAACTATCTTTCTTAGTGGTCCAAGGTTCAAGTCTTATTGTTCTTACTTTTACATTTTTTTTGACAATTTTTCCCCTTTGTTTAATGTGCTTGCCGTCCACCATGTGTACCATAATGAGGAGGATTTGTTTCCTCCATTTGATGGTCAAACTTACCATAATTAGGGGGTACATGATCCCCTTTTTTCCCACATGTCCCCCTCACTTGTCATAACCTCATCTCTTACCTTGTAGCTTAATATATTGAACTTGGCCATTGTTGACCAAGCTCCTCCTTTGCTTTTGCCATCCATACCCCCTCTCCCTCTCACTTTCTTCCATTTTTCATTTCTTTCTCACCATTTTTCTTTCCATTTTTGCAAACAACCATTACCTTTCCTCTTTAACATTTTTCTTACTCCATCATGAACCAAACAACCTTCCACCGTTCACCACCTCTCATGGCCATTGCTCCTCCTCTTTTCTTATTTCCCTCTTCCCATCACTGTCATGGTAGCTACTGTATGCCACCGTGAGTCCACTTCGTCCTCCTCTTTTTTTTCTATTTTCTTCTTCTAATACCCCAAACCCGGCCTAGACGCTATGGTTGAATCTGACGACATTACATGAGAGTGTTTTTAGAAAACCTTAGCAAGTTAAAAATCGTTCAGTTCATTATTGTTACTTAAGTCGTGAAATCTCCTAATCAGTTATTAGGTGAACACATTTCATTATCATGGAAGCTAAAACATCATTAATTCATTAATCAATAGCTTCATAGTTTAAAATCCCGAAATAAACTTAAAAATAGTTCAAGTTCAAAGACATTTTAATCCCAAAAATAAATATTTAAAATAAAGCATACAAATAGAATGTTACTCTAAAAATCCATAAATGTCCAATAGTGGTCACTATTGAACCCTCCGTCGCACTGATCCATCTATTGTTGAGGATTACTTGATAGACAAATAAACAAAGGGGTGAGTTTTTGCAAACTTAGTGTGTACATCCCAATAAGCAGCATGTATACAAACATATAACAGCATACAGATAGTTCAGCCTTAGCCATATAGATATCGCATGCATCACAAATCAGATATCAGAAAACATGCCCACCAACCCTGCACACCATCTCCGACCAACCCAACACATCATGTGGGGATAGAATCGACCCATCTAACCCTACACACCAAGTATGGGGATATAATCAACCCATCCAACCTTACACACCAAAAGGTACCATAAAATAGTACATAATAGATATATGCAGCGTAGTTGCCAGATAACAGGCTAATCGCCTTTCAGACTCCCTTCTCTTCACAATAATCCCAACCCAATGCAATGCAACATACATATCATGGCATGCCTATATGTAGATATCAGATCACGTCAATATTATGGCAGAACAGACATACAGAATCAGGTAGTTACACATGCTTATAATAACATGCTTTTGCATACAACTCATTAATCAATCAGAGTAAAGGGGTCTGAGTAACGCTTATCGCCCCTACAATCAGGTCACAGTCGACTTAGGCGACTCGTGCAGCCTTACAGAACATTTTAACTTAATTGGGCTTACACGCCCGTGTGTCCTGCCCGCGTGGGTCACACGGCCCAAATTAGCCTTGCCCGTGTGGATCACACGGCCTGGACCAGATTTTCACACACTCATGTGGTTCACTCGTGTGGGCGCATACGCCCGTATAGCCCATACGGCCCATTTTTCTGAGCCCATGCCTCACACACGACCTCGTCAGCCTCACACACTCGTGTCCATCACACATGTATGGTACCTGCACGGCCTAGCTCGTCTGCCACATGCCCGTGTCTCGCGATGTAGGCTACCACACTGGCAGACCACACACCCGTGTAACATCGAGAATCTACGTTTCGGCTTTCGCCAAAACTCGTTTTCTACGCGATCGAAGTACACACCTGGTTCATTTTCATTGCTAATCCAACCACGAGCACTCCAAAGTCTAAGATTGAAATTTCGAGCCCAAATCAATCACTTAAATCGACTTAGATAAGAACAAAAAAATCCCTAAACACAAGATCTACTTACCTTTGACGAAGAACGGTGTTTCTTTACTGTTTAGAACTCAATTACTGATCCACAGAGCCTTAAATATTCCCTAAATAGTAACAAAAATCCCTCTTAACCAATCTCTAAAGAAAATCACGTAGCGTAGTTAAAGCGATACTTACCGAAGCGACAAAACCGCTAGTAATACGCCTAGGCTTATCGAAAATGAAGAAAAAGAAAACGAATGAGAGGGGAAAATGAGAAGGAGATTTTCGGTAGCAAAGGAAATTGGGAAAAAGAAATGGCAGAGAAAGAAAACTTTTATTAAAAAGGAAGGGAAGAAGCCCTAATTTTTCCCTAAACCCTAACTCAGATTCTAATAAGCCCAAATCTTAATTGCAGCTTGCGGCAAAAATAATCCCATCGCCACTGCAGGGAATCGAACCCCTGACCCTAAGCGTATTCCCTTGCCATTTAACCACTAGACCAGCAGGTCCATTCTGTTAAGTTTTTACCCATAACTCATTATAAGCCCACTGTCCTCAAGTCAGGCTTTATTCAATAACAACCAAAATTTAGCCGAAGTTAAAGCTTGAACTTGGGACCTCCCAAACACACCCCAGAGCACATTATCACTTAACCCACATATATTTAAACTAAAAATAACTCGAAGCATAGATTCAGGCACTTACAAACCCAACCCTTACAAAAGTCGAAACTATAGAAATTTGGGAGGTTATACTTCTCCTCTCCTTAGCCTAATCTCCAAACTCCACCACCATTGGAACATCATCAAACATAGAATCACCATGCGTGAACTGTCGCTTAGCTGTCGCTGCCAGACCACCTTCCTCGCCGTCGTCGATGATAAAAACATTTCTTTTCTTTTTTTTCCCTCTTTTTGTGTCGGTTTTCATTTTGAAATAATTAAACTTATTCTTTTATCTCAATGATTCTTTTTA
This sequence comes from Gossypium longicalyx, assembly GCA_025698465.1. Classification (NCBI taxonomy): domain Eukaryota; kingdom Viridiplantae; phylum Streptophyta; class Magnoliopsida; order Malvales; family Malvaceae; genus Gossypium; species Gossypium longicalyx. Next base: position 92,054,456 of record CM047000.1, on the reverse strand, counting down.
GATTACTCGATTCTCTAAAATCACCCTTTTTTTATTTAGCGCTTAATTTGAATTGATCAAAGTGTAGGTATGGATCATCTTAAGTCATAAAGATCCTTCTCCTAGTATTTTTTTAACATGGCCGAATAGTATAGTACCATGAGTCATAGTGGTATTTTGTTAATATTAATTCTTTATGTATTACAGTACTAATGCTACATTATATCGTTTTAAAGGACCAAATAATAATTGTAGGGGAGACCTCTAGTTTCGCAACGAAAATTCTCCTTTCAAAAGTCTTAGATCGCGAAGGTAAGCGATGAGACTATTAGTGATAGATCTCTAAAGTGACGAAACATTTTCAAAGATTTATACTAATATATGTTAATTATGTGATAGATCATCTTGTGAGGTATATGGAGTGAAATCGATTAATAAGGGTTTAAGCAAATTGGATCTACAATCTAATGTGTGGGATTGATTGTACTCATTATGTGTAACATAATTATTTTTATTATATTAATAATTAAATTATAAATAATGGTGAGTACATATGCAAAATAGGCTTCACAACCTTTTCTCACATACTACTGAGCTAAAATCAAAGATATCACTGCTGGTAACCATTCAGATCATTAGATTCAATCCAGATAATCTCATCATTCTAGCATCGTAAATTAATAGTCTTCATTTTGCAGTTTACAACAGCATCATGTAAAGTCAACCAATCTATACCTAGAATTATATCGAACTCATCGAATGGCAACAACATCAAATCAGTCGAAAAACACGAATCTCGAATCATCAAAGGATAATGCTTACACACTTTGTCAACCAGAACACACCGGCCTAAGGGGTTCGATACTCTAATCACAAACTCAATAGACTCAACAGGTAAAGTCTTATTGAATACTAAAGTCTCACACACATAAGAATGAGTTGAACTAGGATCAATCAATGCAATTACACTAGTATCATAGAGAGTGAATATACTGGTAATAACATCTAGGGATGAGGCCTCCTCGTGTGCGCGAATAGCATAGGCTCTGGCAGGTACATGAGCCTCGGATTTAACTGCTATATCTCCAGTCCCTCTCTGACTGCTACTTATATTACTCGTATTTCTGGCCCGATCTCGTATTCTGTATTGGATTTTGTTCAGCTAACTCAGGGTATTTACGAACAAAATGATCCGTCGATCCACATTTAAAACAAGCCCGATCATGCAATTTACAACTATTGGTATGTCATTTTCTGCAATGTTTACACTTGGGTTGATTCTATCTAACATTACCAACACTAGCTACTGAGGTAGCTCTCGAACTTACAGGTGGTCTATCCCGATCCCGTCTAGGATAACCCGAAGTAACTTTAGAGTGACTAAAATCATCTCGGAACTTCTTTGATGCAGACTGAAATGACTTACTCGATGATCTCTTACATTAACTCTAGCTTCAAAGTCAACTTTTCTTTTCTCTTTCCCAAGCTCTTCAGCTTTGCAGGCTCGCTTAACTAGTACTACAAACTCTTTTATTTCAAGTATGCCAACTAGCAGTTTAATGTCTTCATTCAACTCGCCTTCAAATCTTCTACACATGATAGCTTCAGTTGAAACACACTCTCGAGCATATCGAATGAGTATCACAAATTTTCGTTCATATATCGTCACGGTCATCCGACCTTATTTCAACTCCAGAAATTCTTTGTGCTTTTGGTCGTTAAATCTTTGACTGATATATTTCTTACGAAACTTAGTCTGAAGGAAGTCCCAAGTCACCCGTTCTTTCAAAACCACCGATACTAGTGAATTTCACCAGTGATATGCGGGGTCTCGTAGCAAAGATATGGCACATTTCAGACATTTCTCAAGAGTACAAGATAGCTTATCAAACACGCAGATAGTATTATCAAGCCAGAATTCAGCTCGCTCAGCATCATTATCATCAGTAGCTCTGAATTCTTCAGCCCCGTGTTTTCTGATTTTATCAACAGGAGGCTTATGTAATCTCATCGGATCATTTATTTGAGGCATAGTAGGTATCAGAGAAGGATTAATCAGAGGTGGATGTTGTTGTCCAGCAGGATTCGTTCGGATATACTAGGTAAACCAGTCGTTCATCATTTGATAAAAGGCTTGCTTAGCCTCTCCCTCTTGAATACTTGAGGTCGATCGAGAATCAACCGGTACTGTCCCTTGCGCAGGAGCAGGCGCTATACTCTCAACATCATCAGCTACGGCTTTGTCGGGATCCATTTACTACACGAAAACACATTTTCAAATGTCAAAAGTTATCACACTATTGTAGTATAATATGGCATGTATAGCTAGACTCACACGCGCTACGTTAGTCCTAGAATCGACTAAACCGTAGCTCTAAATTTGCGTATAATAATAGCTTTCAATCAAGTATCAAAATGGCACATTACGAGGCTTTGTACAGTCGTAAATGTCGTACACCATTGTATTTGACTGAGTTCAGTGAAAACAAGATACACGGGGTCAATTTGATTAGAGAGACTAAACAGAAAGTGAAAGTAATCCGTGAAAGTCTGAAAACAACGTCAGATCGTCAGAAATCGTATGCGGATTTGAAACGAAAAGATATAGAATTTCAGATTGGGGATAAAGTATTTTTGAAAGTCTCACCGTAGAAGAAAATACTTAGATTCGGTCGTAAAGGCAAATTGAGTCTGAGATTTATTAGACCATATGAGATTATAGAGCATATCGGGCCAGTTGCTTATATACTACTATTGCCACCTGAGCTAGAAAAGATACACAATGTATTTCGTGTTTCGATGCTTTGTAGATATCGATCTGATTCTTCACATGTGATTAGTTCGTTTGAGATTAAGATTAAGCCCGATATGACATATGAAGAAGAACCGATTCGCATTCTGGCTCGCGAAGTTAAAGAATTGCGAAATAAGAAAATTCCATTAGTTAAAGTACTGTGGCATAAACACGGAGTTGAGGAAGCAACGTGGGAGTCAAAGGATGCAATGAAAGAATGTTATCCTAACCTATTCACTGGTAAGATTTTCAGGGACGAAAATCCCTAAAGGGGGAGAGTTGTAACAGTCCAATTTTGACCCTAGTCGGAACGGTGGTTTCGAGAACACTAATCCAAGTCAAAAAAATATTTAAAAAATATTTTTTGTGTTTATTATGTGTGAATTTATATCTGTGAAATTTTTGTGCTTTAATTTTATTGTTTGAGTGTCGATTTAATAAAAAAGGGCTTAATCGCGTAAAATAAAAATTTTATGGTTATTTTTAAAAGGGGTCGAATTGATGATGTCTTCATTACATGATGTGTTTATGTTGCAATTTGACCATAATTACTTGTTATGGACAGTAAAGACCTTATTTTATAATGGTTGTATATTTTTATTTAAAGGTTATTAAGGTAAAATGTGTAATAATATATGTTATAATAAAACTTAAAAATTAAAAGCCATGTTAAAGTGTTCATATTTTTTACCAAAATAAAATAAGAAAGAAAATAAAAGGAAGCTAGGGCATTCAGTCGTTGTTGAGTTTGATTCAAGGTAAGTTCTAGCTCGATTTTTGATAATTTTTACGTTTTTGAGATCGTTGCTAAGTTATCTACAAGACCCATGCTTGAATTTTTTATTTTGATGAATATTTTGAGTTATTCCATTGTTTAAATCTTGTGATTTTTGTTGTTTGATGATGAAAAATAAAAGATATCTGATAGATTAACATGTTTTGTATTAGAATTTTTGATGATTTTGAGTAATCAGGATTAAATTGTAAAAATAATAAATTGAGGGACTAAAATGTGAAATAAATGAAATGTATGGACTTTTATGAACACTAGGAACATTCAGCCTAAGCATGGTGTGTGCAAATTTTGCATGTTTTGTGTTTTATGCAATTTGTACTAAATTGTAAAAAGTGTAAAATGACAGGGGTAAAATGGTAATTTGCCTATTTATGTGTTTTTGGATGAATTTGATTGAATATTTGATTAAATAAGTTTAATTTATATTAATTTAGATCAAGAAAAGAGAAAATCAAATTTGGATCAAGGGAAAACTAAAGTTGTTGACTAGTCGTTTCGTTCTGATTTTTCATCGTTCGAGGTAAGTTTATAAGCAAATAGACATTGTTAATTTTAATTAAATGTGAACTATATATGCTTAAATGAATATGTGAATAAATTCATGTATTGGCTGAATGTGTACAAGCTTAACAACTATGTTTACGAATTCGTTTCGACTGAGTTATGACGTTCGAAAGCCCCGTATGAGCCTTAGGAATAGTTAGGATACATATGTCATGACATAGGATTACGATATATGATGTGCGAGTAACACCATGGAATCGATATATGTGTGCGAGTAAGACCACGTTTAATACGTTGGCATCGATATGTGATTCCGATATATGTGTACGAGTAAGACCCTGTCTAGGACATCGGCATCGATATGTGATTACATGTAAGGCCACGTCTGGGACGTTGGCATTGTACTAGATGTGTGATAATTCGAGTATCCTACCCAATTTTGAATGGTTCAACGGGCAAAGATAAGTTGTGTACGAATGTATAAATCGGGCTAAGTGACTAGGTATGTGATAGTTGATTACCTATTTGAAAATAAGGTAAGTTGTTTACTTGATATGTGATACAAAACATATGTATGATGTTAGTTTGAATTTGTGAGTAATTGTGAAGTATATTCAGTCACAAGTTAAGTGTAATTATGTGATATTAAGGTTTGATTTATGAGTATATGTAAACAAGTGTTTAAAGATTCGACTTTATGCATTAATAACAGATTTTTTTTAGAAGTGTATGAAGCTTTGGTTTAGACATATGTATATTTGGCTAACATTATTTTCATCTATAAAAGTACATGAATATATATATGAAACTTAAAGCTTGAGATCAAATGTGGTTATGTTATTATAATTTTTTTAGTTAAATTAAGTTGTTTATTTGCTTATGACTTACTAAGCTATAAAAGCTTACTCTGTGTGTGTATGTTTATTTCTGTATTATAAATTTTGGATCAAGTTACGAGCTCGGGGATCATCAGCAAAGTCTATCACACTATCGACTGTTTTTGGTATTTTTATAAATGAACTTTCGAATCTATGGCATGTATAGGCTGGATTATACTTTTGAAATGTTGTAATTTGGTCTATGTATAATTTAAGCAATGCGAAAATGGCTTAATTTCTATGTTTGAATTTGGTTATGTTGATTATGGTTTAAGTTCATTTTGTTTATAATGTTACGTGTTATGAATGAATGGTGTTTGTGATAGGTGTTATATGTTTTGGAAATGGCTTGATAATGGTCGGTGAATTGGGATGTGATAGTTGAATCGGTCATGGTATATATTTTCATAAGTATGTTTGGTTGATTCGACTATAGTATTTGCATAGATAAAAATATGTGTGAAGTTGATTGTTGTGTTTAGTTAAGGTACTACAAATAGCTTATGATTATTTCATCTATGGTAAGTTTTATGCATGGTATACAATGTCTTTGTGAAGGGATATATAAATTAGTTAGTAAGGAGTAAAATAACATATATATCTAAATATGTATTGGTTATTTTGGTTTGGTTTGTCAATGCAATGTATGTGCTTAAGTTATGTTTGAATGGTTGGTAAAATAGGTACGGTTGATGAAGATAAACAATGAAAATTTATTAGGTATATTTTGTTTGTTAAATGGATAGTTAATAAGTGACAAATATATATTTGTACTTGAAAATGCAAATGGTAAATTTCTAACTTAACATTGAATGATAGAATTGGTATGACTTTAATGATTAATTTTGATAGCCGAATAGGTGAGTAAATGAATTGATTATAAATTTGTAATTTTGATATGAAGTTAGCATAATGATTTTAGTATGTTTGATTTGAATAGGTGATGGTTAAACATATTCCTTAGCTTATATATATTAAGTGATATTATCATGTTTAAATTTGGTCTTGATACTTTATAGCACTAGACAAAAGAATGTTATGTGAACTAAGCCGGATATGTTTTATTTTAAATGTATGAAAATGGTCCAAATTTGATGTGGTTAAATATATATAAGATTTTAATGTTTAATGAAATATATTTGATCATTTTGTGAAATTGATAATGTCGCATATGCTAATGGACAATATTCCATGTGATATGTTTTATTGGGTTAAACATGCACATGTATAGAATTACAAAATAAAATTTTTTATTTTTATTTAGGTTTTCAAATATCATTAAAGTGATGAACATAAGATTCGTATATGCAATATGATTTTTAATGTATGTTTAATATTTAATTAGTTATATGGTATATATATGTTTGAATATGACTTGTGTTAATATGAAAATGTTCGGAGTTGTGCTTTTGTTCAGTAATGCCTCGTAACCTATTCCAGCATCGGATATGGGTTAGGGGTGTTACATTTGATACCAATAAAATGTAGCACCCCTAATCCATATCCATCGCTGGATTAGGGTTACGAGATATTAACGGACAAGACACAAAATTTTAAACATTCATATATACGCAAATGTTATAATCACAAAACTAAAACATAAATTTGTCTAAACATTAAGCACATAATTTAAATCAATACAATTATCAATAAAATTCAAAGTCATATAAATTATATGCGGCATTGGCTTTTAGAAACACATTCAATATACATTAGTATATTATATCATATCACCTATTTCATAGTATAGTATTCATTATCATATAAGGTAAAGCTAACATTATAACATGGCCAAAAATATTCCTTTTACAATTCAATATCATGCTCATATTACCAAATTAAAATGAATCATTTTTAAACAATATTACCAAGTCAAAACAGACTAAGATTTATATGCAAAATACTAACTATCCATACTTAATTTATTCGGTCATTAGTATACATACAAATTATTCACACCATTTCTATATGACTTAATAAACCAAATTTATAAATATTAATGTCAATCAAAATATGCCGATTTCACAAATTATACATCATGCTAAAATGTCATACACAAGACCAATTCTTCTCTTATCTATTCAACTAATAAAAATCCACCAATACACATTCATAAATTTTCAATTAACAAATGAGTCTATATAACCATTTCACCTACAATTTATATTCAATATTTTACCTCTTATACCATCATTGCCGAATCACAAAGTTGTTTGTAACCATCTCATATATTTTCATCATATAACCGAATACATAAGTGCATTATATCAATTTCCAAACCAATTCATGATATAAATTATACTTCTCAAAGATAAGTCATTAACCAAATATATATATTCAAAACACAAATCTCGCATACCATATGGAATACATATCAAAATAACTCCTATCATGTTCAGATATAACAAAATATCCTTTAATACCAAATCATATATAACACCTTAACCAAACATAATAACCAAATTCACATATATACTTTATCTTAATATGAACCACACCCAAATCAAACCAAACATACCTGTATATATATCATGGCCAATTCAATCATATCACATCATTATCAAGCCATTTCCAAAACATATTACACTTACCACAAACACCATTCATTCATAGCACATAACATAATAACCAAAATGAACCTAAAACCATAATCAAACATAGCCGAATTCAAACATAGAAATTAAGCCATTTTCGCATGGCTCAAATTATACATAAACCAAAATACAACATTTCAAAAATATAATCCAGCTTATACATGCCATAGGTTCGAAAATTCAACTTATAAAATACCGAAGACAGTCTATAGTGTGATAGACTTTGCTGACGATCCCCGAGCTCGTAATTAAATCCAAAATTTATAAAACAGAAACAAAGATACACATACAGAGTAAGTTTTTATAGCTTAGTAAGTTTATAAGCAAATAGACGTACTTAATTTTAATTAAATGTGAATTATACATGCTGAATTGAAATATGTAAATATATATATGTATTAGCCGAATGTGAATAAGCTTGGCAGAAATGTTTATGAATTCATTTCGACCGAGTTACGACATCCGAAAGCCCCGTATGAATCTTAAGAATAGTTAGGATACGTATGTCATGTGACAGCCCTAATTTGACTCTAGTCGGAAAGTGGTTTCGGGACCACAAAATCGAGTTATAAAAATAATTAACCATTATATTCTATGCTTATTATATGTGTATATGTATTTGTGAAAGTCTCATGCTTTGATTTTGTCATTTGTATGTGAAATTTTTAAACAGGACTTATGTGAGACATTTGTGAAATGTGATAGGTAAATTTTAAAGTGATCTATTAATGCATGATGTCAAAAAGGTGGACTTGCATGTCAATTACTCATTTTTTTGGATAGTGGCCGGCCATGATATTGATTAATATATATTATATGTATTTTTATATTAATATTTTAATTTACAAAATGAATTAAAGAATAAAAGTAATAAAATATTGGGTAAATGGGAGGAGAAACCAAAGTTGGTTCATCTTTGCTCCTCCATTACCGTAACTTGAAGTAAGGAAGAAGAAAAGATTCTTGTTTAATTTTCGGCGTAGATGATGGCTAGAATGAGGTATGTACTATGCTATTCTTGAAAATTTATGCATAATTGAGATGATTAGTTTGAATTCTACCTATTCCATGGTTTAAATTTAAGCTATTAGGAGGTTTGAAATTCGGCCAAGAAGCTTGATAATTTTTAGTAGATGCTTTGATGTCATTAGCATGGAAAGTTATGTTGGATGTGTTAAGTTGCTTGTTATTTTAGCTTAAAAGTTGAGGTTAGTATTCGGTTTATAGGATATGCCGAATTTGGATTTAGGGAGAAAAATAGGTGATCGGTCATGCTAGATTCTTAATGAAAATTGTTTAATGCTTTATATGTTATATAAATGAGCTTGTAAGTGAATTTTAAGATTGGTAAAATTGTGGATGAGAGATGCCGAATGTGGTTTTTGGGTGTGACTAAAGGAATAATAATATGGTGGCTTGAGTTTAGTAACATTCGGCCAAAGACTTTAGGTGCTAGCAAATTTGGTAAAAAATTTTAGATGTTTTGCATTTTGTATTGGATGTCTTGATGAATGAAGTCAATTGAAATGAATGAATAAACAATGTATGTGATTGTATCTTACATTGGAATGATTAGCTAATGTGGTTCGTTAATAAAAAGGGACTAAAATGTTAGGTTTGTGCCTTAATTGTGGTTCGACAAGAATGTATATTAGGTCATTGTGGGTTCATTTCTAGGATAAGGCTACAATTGTAGTAATGAATAATTGTAAACTTAGTTGGACTTTGGCATTTTGAGTGATGCATCTGACTTTTGTGTCGATCTTGGATGATATATGTTATTATATAAAATGAAATGATGTATATGGAATTATGATAAGAGATATGTTTTGATTTTATTACAAATTGTAATTAGGCACTTACTCCATGATAAAATCTGTGAAATTGTATACAAATTAGTTTATGAAATTCGAATATGCAAGGTAATAAGTTAGTAAAATGTTCCTTGATAGTTTTAATTTATTAATTGGGAATAAATGTGATTGTTGATTGTAGCCTAGTAATATGTTCGATTGTGCATGAGTAGGGCATACGTATGATGTTTAAATAGCTAGTTAGTAAGGTCATTTGTACCTTAAATATATGATATACATGTATTAAATTAAATTGCTTAATTGATAAGTAATTAAACAAATTCATTTGTTTAAATTAAGCTCAAGAGCAAAGAGGAACTAAATCGAGATAGGAAAAGAGAAAGCAATCGAGTAGCCTATCCATGAATGTTCAAAATATCCGAGGTAAGTTTTGAGTAATCACCTTTAGTATAAAATTTATGATGCCTTGATATGTGTATATTAGATGAATTATGAACTTTTGAGTCTACTTGAACTAAGTTGTGTAATAAATACTCTAAGTATATGAACTATGGTCGAATGGTCAATACGGGTTAAGCTTGATTAATGAAATGTATATGAGATATTTTTGTATAATTTTTAAACCGAAATGTAATTGATGGTGTTCATATGGAGCTTATATTCGCATGTAGCAAATGACTACTAATGTGTCATGTTAAATGAGATGTGTTAATATATGATTAAATATGCATGATGCTTGTGGAATTGTATTCGGGCTTAAAGACCCGCAGGCTTCGTGCTGGAATTGTATCCGGGCTTAAAGACCCGCAGGCTACGAGCTGGAATTGTATCCGGGCTTAAAGACCCGCAGGCTACGAGCTGGTATTATACCGGGTTTAAATTCCCGTAGACTGGTGCTAGAAATTTGTTTCAAGTTCTAAGACTTGACAAGATTGATGCCAGTAAATTAAGTAAGATTACGACATTGAATATCCACGGTCGAGTAAGTACTATATATTTTTTACATGTTAAGGTACGTATTATGTACTCATATGTGAATCGATTTTAAATTGAATTATTAGTATCAAAGAATGATATATATATGTGTGGACGAATACAGTATTTAAGAATAAGAGAATGACCTATTCGGTCAATGTATGTCATTACGTGGAAGTATTTGACTTAAAGTAATTGTATGAGCCATATAGTATAGTGAAATATGTGCTGGAAATTTCTTGTGTATTCATATATATATTCGGCCAATAGGCTTTATAACTAGTGTACTTGTGTATATTCGGCCAAGTGATTTACAATTAGAATACGAGTTTTGTGATACTTAATGTTCGATTTAAATGACAAGTTTTAATTGTTTGAAATACTTAAAACTTACTAAGCCTCAAAAGTTTACTCTGTTCCTTATTTCTTTGTTTTATAGATTTGTCGATTTTGGCCACCAACTCAGGGATCATCAGCAGTTCATCATACTATCGATCTTTTTTGGTATAGTTATATTTTGGCCTTGATATGGCATGTATAGGTTAGGCCGGGGATAGTTATGTTTAGTACTGTAAATATTTTGGCCATAGGAAAATGGCATTTATAACTTATAAATCGATATATATTCAGCTCGATTTCTGTCTTTGTTGATTGGTAATGTGAAAAAAAAAATTAATGTTTAGCTCGGTAATACCTCTTAGCCTAAAATCGGCGATTGGATTCGGGCTAGGGGTGTTACATGTCATGACATAGGATTTCGATATGTGATGTGCGAGTAAGACCATGGCATCGATATATGTGTGCGAGTAAGACCACATTTTATACGTTGACATCGATATGTGACTCCGATATATGTGTGCGAGTAAGACCCTTTCTGGCACAATGACATCGATATGTGATTACATGTAAGACCACGTTTGGGACGTTAGCATTATACGATATGTGTGATTATCCGAGTGTCCTATCCAATTTCGAATGGTTCATCGGGCAACGATAGGTTGTGATCGAATGTGCAAAATGAGCTAATATGATCAGGTATGAATTGGTTTATTACCTACTTGAAATAAGGTAAGTTACTAATGTAAACATGTGTACCTTGTGAAGTATATTCGACTATTGCTATGTATATGCATACAATATCATATTATGATTCAAGAGTATATGTATATGTGTTCACATAATGATATTTAGCTTTGAAATCGAAAGATATTTTGTCAACATTTATATATGTGTATTCGGCCATAAGTAAATTTATATGCAAAAGTATGTGTTATATGTGAAATCATAAGATTTCGGTTTAATATGATTATGTTGGTATAATTAGATTTACTTTAAATGAATTGTTCATGTTATTACTATACGGTATTGCCTGACTCGATTGCGGATAAAAGGTGGGAATTGAAGGCAGTACCGGATGAGTCAATGTTGTTGGCAGGATTAACATGTAATATGGCACGGTGGGTGATGGTCATGCATAATATATCCCTAGAGAAGGTGTTGATGTGGAGAATGATGAGGCGTGTTGTGGTGCTTATGTAAAATAAACTGGTATTGAATGTGTTGATGTATGGAATGATTGTGGGTGTTGTGATGGTTATGTAAAATAAATCGAAACTGAAGGTGATGATGCGGGGAATGAGTGTACTTGTGATAGTTCTGACAAAAAACTGGGTTAGAAGAAAAAATAAAAGAACCACACTGACCGAGAGGTCGCATGACAATTGGGTTCTCCGATGTAGATGGAGTAGATGTCAATCCCGTCGCGTCTCCATCTCCCGACCTATGATTGATGGGCCCTCATTTTGGCATCCTATGGTGACGTTATCTACTCCTCTCTTAATCTGGAAGTAGATACGACTTACTATTATGCCTGAACCAATCCATGTAATCTAGAGACGTCGCTAACTTTAGTGTGAGAAATAGTTCACGCGTTGGCAAGAAATTGTACCTACGCTCCCACATCTCAATATGCTTCTTGTGGAATGTTGGCCAATCTTCCTTGAGTCTCCCCCGAAAGCTGATCTTGTAGAGGTCATCGAGCTCTTAGGGTGGCGGCAGAATACGTTGCGTACACCCAAACTCCCTTATGACTCTATCGAATTTGTGCATCTCGATCGTTGCAAAAATGACCAATGACACTTTGACGTGCCAAATGTTGAGGTTAGCCAAAAATTCAACTGAGACGCATTCTTGAATCCTCAGATCCACATATGGCATACATACAAACTACATTACGAATTTATAATTTTTAGAACGTGTGTAATATTTAATTTCAAGTGCTAGAATACATATTATATAACTTTGAAATTCATAAGCTAACCTCCTCTTCAGTTTCTTGATCTAGATCTAGTCAAATATCCTCGAGCTCGGTCGGTATACCACTGTGTCTCGCGGGGTTGTTCCACCTATTCAAATAATATGCCATTTTAAAATTACAACAATGAAAAATAAAAATGGCAATGATATTATGGAATGAATTTTAACATATGACGAATGGGAATTCGTAAGGGAATTCCACTCAGGGGCATAAAAATAGTAGTCAATACCATGCCCACGATTGGAGAAGGAGAATGCAACCGTCGATTTTAGCTTTATCCGGTATTGTTGCTCAACACATTTCTCGGTACAATATTGCTAGTACCGCTGATCTCCTACTAAGTCCACAAATTTCTTTAAGTCAGCTAGTAGTAGTAGCCACCTCAAATGCACCAGATTGCAAGATTTATCTGGCATTAGCAGACCTCCGATCAACCTCAAGATAAATGCGTGTGCGAATTGTTCCTTTTTTACGCCGCTTGTTGAAGCATAAATAGTTTCGAAGTTGTCATCGAACAATCTTATCTCGATCCGGCTACCCCTAAACTTGTTTGACACCTTACCTAATAGTTGCTCGCATGTTGCACTCCAATAGACACTAACAACTGGCCTCGTAACGACATCCCTATCAATCGATAGACCGAGTTGTTAACTGGCGTCTGTGTACGTCTCCAGTATCCATCTCTCAATCAAAGCATTAATGAGTGGGGGATCAAATTTAGTCCCCCCGAGCATGTGAGCCGCGTATAAAAAGCCTACATCTTGCAAGTGTCTATGAATGACCTCCGATGCACATTCACTTAAGTTGTTTATGTACGTCTCCAAAATTCGGTCTTCGGGTTGAGTATATAAACATAAAAAATTAATGGTCTAAACAACATAATAATTAACTACTTAAATTTAAATAATTTAATAAATTTCCTTACCATTTGTAATTAAACATCGAAGATATGCTTGTCATCTAAACGAATAAGTTAATTTACCATTTAAAATTTATAAGAAAATAATAAAATTGAAGAGAATAAAATTTAAAAAAAAAAAGAATTTTAAAAAATAATTGAGGATTGAGGATTACAAATTTGAAATTGAAAATTATAATTTCAAGATTGAAAATATAAAATTGGAAAATGGGTATTGAAGATTGAGGATTGAAGATTGAAGATTGAGAATTTAGGATGGAAGAATGAGTATGGAATATTTAGTTGAAAAGAAAAAGGTTTGAGGGGTTTATATAGGAATTTTTATGGCTATTGGACCCCTATTAGCTGTTGGAAAAATTATGGTTGAAAGAAAAACATGTTCTACATGGTGCATTTTTGTTCTCTCCAGAAAATGCGTCCTATGTGACACGTTTTTACTGATGTGGCAATCAAAATGCATCGTACAAGATGCATTTTTCTCTCTTTTCAAAAACAAAATAAATGAGTAATTTTTAAAAAATATATTCTAATTTTTTAAAAAAAAAAATTTAGCATATATACATAAATTAACCTCAAACTAAAAAAAGCAAAAACTTTTCACAATTAAATCAGCTAAAATCAGTGGATTCGGTTTAGGGTTATAATTTTTATAAAACCAATTAAATCAAGTTTTAGAATCAATCAGCACTTATCTTTTCAGTCAGCAGCATATAAGTACATTAAAGAAATAAATTTTACCTTTACAAGTAACCTTAATGGAAAAAGGGAAGGAAAAGAAAGAGTTTAATTGCACGATATACATGTGTGAAATCAATCAGCAATGCGATCCTTCCAGACAGCGTCTTAACAGAAAGGTGCTGAACCGAGTTAAGCTATGCTAAGGTAAGCTGTCATTTAAACTGCAAAGCATATTTTTCTTCTTTGAAGCTAACGCCTTTCTTTTTCTTCTTTTTTTTGACTAATCTCTCTCTTTCAACTTAACCGCCTTCATCATTTCCATTTTCTTTGAGCTTATCAATCTCTTTCTGGACTACTCATTTTGTAATTTCGTCTGAATTGTATCAAAGGTTTGAGCTTTTCCGTCGCATTTTTTTTTTAAATTTGCGTAAACTGGCTTAAATGATGTCATAATTGATGCTTACCTCGTTGAAGAGGCCGACAGAAAAGGGGGTCATTCACTTTCTCTCTCTCTCTCTTTTTTTTTTTTTTGTTGGTTACTAGTAGTTTGGTAGATAGTAGATAGCCAAAGACTGACTGAGTTTTCAAAGTCTGCTTTTGCCTTGTTGGATTAAATATAATGTGGGTTCTTGCTTGATGAGAGGTTTTTTTTTTAATGATCCAGATTTTTTAAAAAAATTTCGGGTCAAAGGCGGGCTAAAGATTTCAGATTGGATTGTTGTTGATTAGTTGGTTTTGGTCTCTTGTAATTGACATGCATGCTGGGTGAAATTTCTTGGATGATTGAACAGTTTATAGAGGCATCTGCATTTTTTTCCTGAACTTGTAGAATTTGTTTCAATCTCGCAGGCCAAGGCATAGACCTAGAATTCTTGAATTAGAAGCTTGGGATATTTGTTCTTACATAGGATTTTAGTTAAGAGAGAAAGATGCCAGGAACTAGTGAAGAAATGAATCAGAATTCTCGTGCCAATGGCTTGATCCAGAACTCTAATGGTTCTTTAGAAGAGAAACTTGATGAGCTTCGACGTCTGATGGGAAAAACGGAAGGCGATCCATTGAGAATTGTTGGCGTCGGGGCAGGTGCTTGGGGTAGTGTTTTCACTGCTTTGCTGCAAGACAGTTATGGTCACCTGAGAGATAAGGTTTTGATAAGAATATGGAGGAGACCTGGAAAGATAGTTGATAAGGCCACAGCTGAACACTTATTTGAAGTGATCAATTCGAGGGAGGATGTGTTGAGGAGACTGATTAGGCGGTGTGCTTACTTGAAGTATGTTGAGGCAAGATTAGGCGATAGGACTCTGTATGCAGATGAGATTTTGAAAGATGGTTTCTGCTTGAATATGATTGACACTCCTCTTTGCCCTTTAAAGGTTGTTACTAACTTGCAAGAAGCTGTTTGGGATGCTGATATTGTAATTAATGGCTTGCCATCAACCGAAACTCGTGTGGTGTTTGAGGAAATTAGAAGGTATTGGAAAGAAAGAATAACAGTGCCCATAATCATATCTCTGGCAAAGGGTATAGAAGCTGAGTTGGAGCCTGAACCTCGCATAATAACTCCTACCCTGATGATCAGTCGAGCAAGTAAGCTTCCTTCTTTGTTTTTCTTGAACTTTTGGCTATAGCCACATTAATTGTTTTAATCTATTTTCTGAATTTCGCAATAAAATTCATATTAATATGAATCTTACCCCTGTTCTTGCAGCTGGAATTCCCATTGAGAACATTCTCTATCTTGGAGGACCTAATATTGCTTCAGAGATTTACAATAAAGAATATGCTAATGCTCGAATTTGTGGGGCTGAAAGGTGGAGGAAACCATTGGCAAAGTTCTTAAGGCAGCCCCACTTTATTGTGTGGGACAATGGTGACCTGGTTACTCATGAAGTTATGGGTGGTTTGAAGAATGTCTATGCCATTGGAGCTGGTAAGATCTAGTTTTTGGCAAGAATGCCAAGTCTTGCACCTCACACAATAGGCTGTAGACAGAGTTAGCTTAAAGATAAAGAATGATCCTTGAAAGAGACAACAATGTTATGCAATTGAATGAATTGATCAACACAACTCCGGCTAATGTATGATCAATATAAGACCTATTCACCCAGTAAAAGAAAAACAAAGGTGTTGAGCCAATGTCCTACTTTCCTTTTGTAGTTGTAGGTAATTTGATTTTGAAGTGGTAGCTATTTGCTTGATAACCTTTATTCCATAGTCTCCAAGATGCCAAGGGTTTACAACTATTTCTATGTATAACAATTTTCTGACAGGATCAAACAACTAATCTTGGACTATATTAATTTAAATTCAATTTTAGCAATAAGTTGAAATTACTAATCTTGGACTATATTAATTTAAATTCAATTTTAGCAATAAGTTGAAATTTAATCTTTATATTTAATCTACAATAATGATTCCACAGGGATGGTAGCAGCTCTAACCAATGAGAGTGCCACCAGCAAATCAGTATACTTTGCACTGTGTACGTCTGAGATGATATTTATCACTCATCTCTTGGCGGAAGAGCCTGAAAAACTTGCTGGGCCTTTGTTGGCCGACACTTACGTAACCCTGTTGAAAGGTCGTAATGCCTGGTATGGGCAACAGTTGGCTAAAGGGGGACTGAACCTTGAAATGGGTGATAGCATCAAGGGGAAGGGTATGATTCAGGTATGAACTTTTCTGTTCCAAGTAATATTTTGAGCAAACAGTTTTAGGTTAGTTTGGAAAGAGTTGAGTTAATACTCGTCTTACTTAAAGCAAATCATCAAAAAATAGTAGTGATTTGAAAGCCACTATCGAGAACTTTTGGAAAGATGATATTCAATTAATGGTGATATGGAAACCTATTCCGTTATTTATATTCTTTTGGTATGGATGTCTCTGTCTTTATTGCTTCAAAGATGCTTGCTTTCGATCTCAATAATGACAGTGGAAGTCTAGAGGCATTTTGTCTTTAAAACTGTTGCATAAATTAAACAGTAATACAAGTAGTAGTAACTCCTATGACATGTTCAAGTAGATGAAGTATCCCATACCATTCCTCGACTGTTAAAGATCAATTTCCATTTGTTTTTATGGCCATTTCATTTGTTTTTTTCGGTGTAAGCATCTCCATTTCTTCGTCAGTTTGCAGCTCCCTTGAATCTCAACCACCTGCTTTAGCAAAATAATCATAAGATTGCTGTTTAGTAATAAAGCAAGATTCTACCTTTTTGTCTTCTTTGCATCCTATCTGATCCCATCATTTAATTCCTTTTACGATATTAATCTCATTACTATGGCAGGGTGTCTCTGCTGTGAAAGGCTTTTATGAGCTGCTTAGTCAGTCCAGCTTAAGTGTCCAACACCCCGAAGAAAACAAACCAGTTGCTCCTGTGGAGTTTTGCCCCATCTTGAAGATGCTATATAAAGTACTCATCACAAGGTACTCGATCTCGTTTCCCCCACTCCCTAGATGATGTTTCTTTTTTGAAATACAAGTTAAAGCTCCCCATGTCTCTCCATCTATTCATACATGCACAGATATTTGTTGATTTGAGCTTTAATCTATCTAACCTATTCATGGTTTGAGAAGTGTGAGGTGATGGAAGACTTGGTTTGAATGTGCAGGGAGTTCCCATTACAAGCCATCCTTGATGCATTAAGGGACGAAACCATGTATGATCCGAAAGACCGAATCGAGATAGCACAAACTCATGTGTTCTACAGACCATCCCTTCTCGGTCATCGGCCTTGATGAAGAGAAAGATGATGATCCGATTGGCTTCATCTTGGGATGTGAATTTCATAAACAAACATCACTAGTGTAGGTTCTATTGTTAAAAACTAGGTGTTGCGGTGGAGGGTCAATCCTTAGAAATGTGATGACTGTGAGATTAATGTTCTTTCAATTCCTATTGCCTTTGTGTGTTATCCATTTGTAAAAACTAGTTCTTAATGTACTTTTGAGTATTTCTTTATTTGTTTTGAATGTATACGTAATATATCTTTATGTAATGAACTCGAAATTAAAATTATAAATACTAGATTATCACAACCTGACAAATTTTATTTAATATTTTTTATAAATTTTTTTTATAGCAATTAAATATAGCTTTGCTTAATTTTATCATCGAATTGAGATACGGGTCAAAATCGGTAAGATATTATTTAGATCTATTTAAATTATATTTATATATAGTTATGTAAAATTTTAGTATTATTATATTTTTTTATACGATTAATATTTTAATAATTTAGTTGTATTAGCAATATATTTATATTTGTCATGCTTGTAAATTTTTAATCTATTTCATATTTCTATTGATTTAATATATTCCTTATATCATATATATATATATATATGTATGAAAATATTGAGTTTTTGGTTAGTTGTATAATTTCAAAATACTCCCTTTTTAAGTTATATTTAAAATGAATTATTTTTTACAATTAATTTTGAAATATAATCTTATTGTCTTATTAATATCAATATATATATATATATATATATAAAGCATAAATGAAAACATTAAATTTTAGATTATTTTGTTAAATTTCAAACAACTTACCTTTTCTAGTTATATTTAAAGTGAGTATCGTTTTCATAATTAAGTTTTAAATATGATTTTTATGTCGTTTTTAATATTAATGTATTATTACCTTAATTAAAATTTTCAAATTATTAAGCATTCTAAATAACTCATCAACACATGTTTTCATATTTGCATTATTATCTTAAAATTATTTTGAATCGTAATTTACTAGTAATACAATTTATAACTAAGTAGATTAATTACCATAATAATATATAGTAAATATATTTACTACACAACAATTCCTTTCATATTGAACTTTATTTGCTACCACAAAGCATCCAAAGATTCATATTTCAAGTAAATTAATGTCATATTCAATAATAAATACATTATACAAATAGATCTACTTTTTAATGCCAATGTAGGAGGTAATAGTGATTACGAAAGTATAGGTAAAATTTATGGAAAATAAAAACACAATAATTAAGGAACAATTTATATAAAATAAAATTAGTATCCAAAGTATACCATTCTTCTTTTCATTTTTTTGCATATACGAAGGCTTATAAATAAGTTCTTGTAAAGACGATGAAACCAAAAAAATAAAAATTAAACCAGTGGGAGTTTAAAGTTTTTTAACCTTATTTTTCTATTTTAATTTTTTTTCTTATTTCCTATTTTATATTTTTAACTCTATTTTACGTTATTTATTTTAACATCATTTATTTTCAATTTTTTTTTTACATTAAAATCATGGAAGGGAATCTTTTATGAGAGAGTGATCTTATAGATGCTGTGTGTTTGTCAAAAAAAAAAATAATAATAATAATAATAGATGCAGTGTGAGGTCGGGATGTATAGTACCCTGTACAATGAGCAGCTTAAAATTAATGAAAAAGATGTTGAAAAGCTTAAAATCAACAACAACATTACTAAAAAAGATTTCATTTATTGCAATTGACGGGTTGCACAATACACAACATTTTATACAATATTTAAGCTATATCATTTTATATTATTTGTGAAAATGTATATTTTTTTTTTAAAAATTAAAAAAAATGTTATAATTAATAACAATCCGTGCATCACACGACATAAGTAACTAGTTAATATATATTTAATGGTTGGAATTTTTTTATACATAAAACGAATAGTTAAAATTTTTAATCTATGCAAAACTTTGACATACATTATCTATATGAATAGAGTATGAAATATGACAAATTACTAAAATATTAATAGTATAAAAAGTTACGAAAGGATGTAAAACCACTTAAGTTTGTAACTATTTATTTTATGTAAAAAAATTTAATTGTTTAATAAATATTAATATATACAATATTTTAAATTGATTTAATAGAGATATCGGATCGTTTCTCAGAGTTTTACATGCATAATAAGTACAATCATATTGATAATTCAACTATTGATATTAATCATACAAAAAGATACAAAAGGGTGTAAAATTAGTGTTAGTGGACCCCCCTCTCTCTTATATATTATATATTATTATTTAAATATCTGATTAAGTTGGTGTCACAAGTTAATTAGGCATCAATTCTGTTAAGAAAATTACAAAAATACCCCTTTATATTTAAAATAAGTTACATTATTCAATGGAATTTTTTTAAATTTTAAAAAAATTAAAAAAATGAGTACGGTGAAATTTGAACCCACGTTAATTGTATTAGTAAAACGTTAAAATTCTCACTCAACCAAAGTTTTATTTTATTATTTTATAAATTTTAATTTTTATTATGCACATTTTATTATATCTGTCAATTGTATATTTATATTATTATTTAAATACACTTTTGTTTTCTAAATACATGATTTTCACAATAGAATTTTTAATATTTATATAAGTTCTAACTTCATTATTTAAAAAAAAATTCTAATTTCTTCCCCATCATTTGAACTAAACTCGAATTCTAAAATCGTTATTATTAAAAAAAAATTACTTAAATACCATTCTCAACCTAAATAGTAAAATGGTTGGGAATACCTTTGATTATATGATATTATATATATATATATATATATATATATATATTCAAAAGGTAATTGCTCATTTTTTTGTAACTTTTAAATATTTCTTTTTCATTTCACCTTTGTTTTAGATTTTAACTTTCAAATATTAAATAAAACTTTTGAAACTAAACTTAATTTTTTCCTGTTTTTAAATATTAATTTTTTCACTCCACCTCTTTTTTATGTCCTTTTTTCAGATTTTACTTTTAAATTTATATTATTAATAATTTTTTTTTATTTTAACAGTGTAAATTTTTTTATAGTTTCGAGTCATATGTTTCATTATTTATTATATATTATTTTTATATAGATCAATATTTTAAATATATGATTTTTACACGCATATGTTGTGATAATATTTTTAATTATTCTTAATTAATTTTAAATTATATATTTTATTATTTATTATATATTATTTTTAAACATATATTGTATTTTATATTTATGATTTCACGTTGGATAGAATTTCTAGCATTAAAATGAAAATTTTAAAACTAAACGTATTTAATTGAACGAAAATCATTAACTCAAAATTTAAAAGAATTAGTATAAAACCATAAGTATATAGTCTCTACATCGTGCAAAGTAAATATAAATTATTAGTCACTTAATTATTAATTTATTTTTGTTTTGATTACTAAATTATAAAAATTATTAATTTAATCATTCACGTTATTGTTGATTTTATTTTAATCACCTTTCATTAAATTGTTAACGAAAAAGTTATTGTTGATTTTATTTTGGTCACCTTCCATTAAATTGTTAATGAAAAAGATAGATGCAAACTTTTTTAATTGGTATAATAACATATTTAGTCTACAATACTTAAATATTCTATCAATTTAGTTTTAATTCTAAATAATTAAAAAAAATTATATTTACAAATTCTATCAATTTAATCTTAAAATTTTTTTCATCAATCAAAATTCTGCTCAAATTTTATTTCATTTTTACCCAAAATTCAAAACCATCTCTCTTCCCAACATTTGTTTTTTACATGACCCTGCCAAAAGCAGAGCTACAAGACTCTTGTCTTGGTTTTTTTTTTTCACAATTCTGAACTTGAGCCATGGAAACATGTCTTTGCCTACTATACTTGTTTCTCTTTTCCACGTGCTGCCTTACGTTTTCAATGTGAGAAACGATACTTGTGTCAAGTTACAGAAAAATAGTCGGAGAAGGACGGGAGTCGAGAGTGAAAAGAGTATAATCGCTACCGAGGAAAAGAGGGAGTGGAACTTGCTTGTGGCGGTAGTGGCGGCGGGGGAAGCAGGCGATAGAGCAAGCTGAGGTGGTTTTGAGGAGATGTTGTGGGGTGGTGAAATGGGTTTTGGAGAATGTATGAGTTAAAGGAACAAATTCCGTTTCTTACATTGAAACCGCAAGGCAACATATGGAAATGAGAAACTAGCATAGTAGGCAAAGACATGTTTCCATGGCTCAAGTTCAGAATTGTAAAAAGCAAGAGTCTTGTAGCTTTGCTTTTGGCAGGGTCGTGTAATAAACAAAGGTGGGTAAGTTAGAGAAAGAGAGATGATTTTGAATTTTTGGTAAAAATAAAATAAAATTTAATTGGTGAAAAAGTTAGAAAATTAAATTGATAAAATTTATAAATATGGAAAGTTTAATTTATTGAATTATTTAGAATTAAAATTAAATTAATAGAATGTATAAATATTAGAAATTAAATATATTATTATATTAATTTAAAAAAGCTACATCATCATTTCGGTAAACAATTCAATAGAGAAATACAATAAAATGATAAATATACTAATAATTGAATGAATAATTCTATAGTTTACCGATAAAAAAAAAAAAAATTTAACTTGTAGGAAATACTACTAAAAGGACGGCCTAAGGCCTTCCCTTGACAGGTGTCTTCGCTGTTTTTTAATAGCAATGGATAAATTTCAAGTCTTTAGATTATATAAAAATGGTCAAATTATAATTTCAGTCCTTATATTATATTTAAATTTAAAATTTAATTTTTCTACTTTGATATTTCACATAATTTGGCACTTCAATGTTTATAATGGTATTAGTTAATCTAAATATTTTATTCTGATTAAAATGTAGACATTATTTTAAGAATTGTTAACATCATTAAAATTCTATGTTAAATTTATGTCCATTACAATGTCTTTTTTTTTTATCACATGATTATTGAGTGAGTTCTTTTTAAATTTTAGAATGTCAAATTAAGAAAATAATGAACTGAAGAATTTTAATTGTATTAATAATTGGACCTGAATTTAATTCAAAAAATATGACTAAATTCTTAAAAATAAAAAAAATAGAGAGAAAATATAAAAGTTTAAAGTATTGAATCCAAAAATAATTAACTAAATATAAAAGATAGATAGGAAACCATAGCAGTAAAAATAAAAGCACACCGCTTGATTATTCACAAATTACACTGATTTTTTCTTTTAATAATATTTCTAATTATGCAACACATGTGACTTTGTTGTTTAGCCCACGAGGGTTTTTCATTATTTTTATCATTGTTATTTTCTTTTAATTTCACCTTTTATATTTTTGGTATCACATCTAACATCTTATAATTGTATTCTTAATTAAATTTAAAATAATCAAGCTTATAAAATTGAATCGAATTGTACTGTTAAAATTTGGTTTTTTTTTTTTTTTATATATATATATAACATGAGTACAATTTTTAAATGGCATGGCATAAAAGATGGTAGTTTTGAAACATAAAGTAATTATATCCTAAATTTGAATGAAATTAAAAAGAATCATTTAAGAAGAATAACAAAAATAAAAGATCAATGTTCTTTTGTTTCGATTGATGAATTTTGGTGCACATGGTCTCTTTACCATGAAGCTGCCAAACTGGGGAAATTTCATCCCAATCTTCATTCCTGGTAGAAAGGTATTGCAAGGATAATCAAAACTCCACCAAAGAAAGTTTGGTCGGATCAATATCATCTCGGCTCCTCTGCTGGATTTCTTGATGTATTGGAGGACCAAACAATGCCTTTGGTGCCATTCGTAACTGAAAGAATTCCATTGCCATTGATGCTTAGAACTCCTGAGGTATCCGAAACTGAAGCTTCCCTATTGGCAACCCATGCAACTGTCCCAGTTGATACCCAGTTCAAAGCTTCCACCAGCTGACACAAGAGTTTCATACCCAGTTCAAAGCTTCCACCAGCTGACACAAGAGTTTCACTATCTCTTATGGATTGCCCTCTTTAAGTTTTTTTCAGCCTTCGCCCTTGTTCTAACTGCATAATCAATTTATGGTATTCCCTATTTTATATTTCCAATTATCAATTGTTTGAACCAACAATTCAGCACTTTCTATTATGACTCATAAGCATGGAAAACCATCATTTATGGCAACGAGCTATGTGCAAAGGGGCTGGAACATCCTGGAACGGGAATAAGGATAGTGTCCCAAGTTTTGGTAATAGAGAATAAATTGAATGGATTTCGACAGCATTATCATGGTCAATAATAACTGACAACGGAACATAGAATTGGCTTAGACTTTGAACCAATAAAAAAGGGAATGGGCTCAAACCCCTTAACAATCATAGTTACCAACCAATCTTGAAGGAAACTTTCTCATGCAGTGAAGGGAGTGCAGTGTCATGAAAAGCAGGACCAGATGGTCTAAAGGCTACTATTTACATCAAAACATTGCTTAATCAGGTTATTCTCATTCTTTAGAGGCTCTATAGAGAAAGAGATAGAAAGACAGTCAAACTGCTGACAATAAGACAAGCTATTGCTTGGATTAGTAGGAGAGGAGATATGGGGCAAAGAATAGTTTATCATCAAGCTGATTCAAAGAGGCCGTTCGAAGGTCCAGTGGCAAGTTCAACCGACTGTCTCCAGTACCTGAAGAAGTTTTCATTGCTTTTACAACCTTTAATTATATATCGTGCAAATGCTAGGTCATAGGGAGCTACCCGGACTTTAATGTTTTAAAGGCATCCCTCAATAAACGAAAGAACATTTGATATTTCCATGCTTATACCAAATATACTATATAGCATCCCTTTTTGTACAAGTCAAATCCCCTGAGTATAGACTATTTGCATTCCTAGACATAGTTGTATTCTATTATGTTTCTAAGGTAAAGATTTTTTCCCCAATTAAAGTCCACCTTTATATTATATATATCCCCTAGAGTGTAGCTCTTTCTGGACCCTATAAGTATTTAATTAAATCATGCTTATTGGCCACTTCCATGATCTGTATGTAGGTGAAAACCTAGTGCTTAAAGATGGCAAGTTTAGGTGATATTACTCATCCTTTAAATAAACACACGTTGATGAAAATGGAGAATCAAATTTCATTGGTAAATGATGCTATTTGTCCAGCTATCATGAGTAAAGCCGATAAATAAATATAAAATCATTGCTTATGGCACCGAAACTGTCGAAATAGCAAGACTCCCCAGCCGCCACAAAATTGCATGATTTAGACAAGAGTATGGAAATATGGTAACCTATGATGATTTGACTATTGTCAAGATACGTAAGCAATTGTAACTCCTAAATAATTTTTTATCAAGTTGGGGGGAGGGACATTTGAATTTGATCATCTCTTGCGTTTTTGTTAATGATTAGAGCGTGAACAAGTCGCCGTAAATTTCCCGGAAACCAAACAAGTCCCTTGGAAAAAGTAGATTCCGCTTTTGCGGAAGGGAAAAAATTGGCATAGAAAAAGTTCTTTTTTTTCCCTCCTGACCTGACCCCTCTACGTGTCATGTTAAAAGAACATGACGGCTTGTACTTATCAGCTTTACCTCCCCTTCCCCTTTACCCTACCACTTGCTTGCCAGCTTGCCTCCTCTGTTGTTTTGCTTTCCTTCGCCATTGATTACATTTACAGACTTCAAGGCAACAGTGAAAGTAGACAAAAGAAAAGACCCCTCCAAAAGGAGAAAACTAAAGAAATCAAATGTTTTAACCGTGACAATGGCAGCACCCACAGTTTCACACACACAGCTCCAAAGATTCTCCAATGTACAGTGCAACCGTGCACTTATGCCATACGTGTGGCATCCTATGCTTTATAAGCAGTTAGGCTTAAGCTTAATCTCTTTCAGTTGTTCTACTTATATGTTGTCTATTGGTATGAGGCAAGAGCCAAAATTTGAGTGATTGGGAGCTGATGGATTTTTTTAAAAATAAAAAAATATATAAAAAAGGAGAAAAGTAGCATCAGTGAGTGAGCCACATGGGTGGGGGGTGATGGAGAGGACCCAGTTACAGCCTGGCACTTAAGTAAATTATTATTTACTAAATCTAAAACAACAATGAGTAGGACCCACTTCTGCTGTCAGGCTCAGCCACCCATGTGATTGTTTATGTCTTTGTGGACCATCCTGTTTCTCCCCCTCAATGAACGTCATACCAGTGTCTAAAAATCTAAATTCTCAAAGCATATATGACCCCACCTAATCAATAATATGCCTTTGCCAATTAGCTATAATGCATCATTGCATGTGCAGGTAAGATTCAAACAATCAGACAAATTCTTGTGCACTAAGACCAATAAATAATAATAATAAACTTATAAAAACATACACATAATAGATTAGAATTTAGAGCTCCTTTTTGAAATTCTGATGCTGAATTCTCTATCTCATAACAGTAGATCATGATCAAGGTACAACTTTGAACTGAGATTTAAGATTCCCTCTATAGATGTCTTCCCCCTACAATACCATATATGCATGTTTTTACTATTTCTACCTCTTCGAGTGTTGCTTCCCTTCTTTTGAGTGCAGATGCTCTACACAGAAGAGGATTTTGATTACACCCTAACAAACATGAACTAACAAGGCTAGGAAAAAAAAATGAACAAACTAAAATAAGGGGGGTTTTTTTTCCTTGTTTCTTCCAGGGAAACCATCACTGCTGGAAAAATAAGGGAAAGAAATTACAGTTCAAGGGGAGTTACAACTACACATTGACTGTGTGATCCTTTTTTTTCTTTCTTCTTCTATGCTTTTACCTGTGGTCCAAACTACTGAAACAATAGATAACAATATTACAACAAAATAAAGGAATGGCTGACCCACTTCCTTCACTGCCTTTTATGTACGCATTTTGTATGGTAGTAAGTATAGTATTGACGATGATTACGAGTAACGGTTGAGTGGTGGTTCTGATTGTAGTGCGGTGGTGGTGGTGGCTCTCTATAGATCTCTGATCTCTCATGAAATTTTGCGTTTGATTTATACCTTCAGTCTTCCTGTAATGTGAAGGTAATCTCGTTAGAGAAACAAAACATAACTCATCGCGCAAATAAAAGCAAAACAGAAATAATGCATTAAAGAAAGAATCCTAAGCTATCCATTTACCTCAGCATAGGAAGCTAAATACCAACAGGGCAAGTCGGGCCGCCTGTGCCGGCATACATACCAATGGTACCATGTCCAGACGAGAACCTGCGTTGAGAAGCAATACTCATGTTACAAATACCGAGATTCCGTTTATAACCATACTGAGAAAAACAAAGTACCTGGGCATTTGACAGTTGAAAGAGTTGAAGGATGCAATCTCTAAAGCATTATTTGCAGGAAGTAGAGTTGAAGAGACCCAGTTGTTGTTGACAGAAGAAGCCGAGACTGAAACATCCCTATCTGCTTCAGCATTGGAGAATGCAGACAAGAACTCCCCGGATGCTTTGGTAGGAGATGCGAAAGGATTATCAGGAAGGTTGTGCTCCAAACTGCAATTTGATACAATAGATACATAAGTCACAACAAATCAACACACTATTCGATCACCCCCAGGCTTGAAATTAAACCATAAATATCATAGAAATGAACTAAATAGAAACCGAATGCAAATTTAAGCAACAATATCCTATTCACCAGCATTGATTTAGTCCTGATTTCAATCTGAAAGGACAAAGTTCCATTACGTATATACCTTTCTGGCAGATTAGCATCTTCACAATTAGGGCTCTCCTTGCTAGTACCATTTTCTTCAACACTGGCCGATTCTTTAGCAATGGCAGTAGTACTCGCTGCTTGCTTCTCGGAAGCAGTGGCACATACAGCCAGCACAGGGTTAGAACAATTCTCTGTAATAAGAAAATGTCAACCATTTTTTCCCAGTAAAGAATGCTAATTCATACAAACTTGGGAAAATGTGTAGCTACCTTGTGGAGCTTCTTGACTGTTGTGAAATTGAGGAAGTACAAGTGGCTGGCTGAACGGGTTTGGTGAGTGGGTAGGTGATGGAATGGGACTTCCACTAGAAAGAGCCCTGTGATGGTGATGCTTCTTCACATTAAGGAGTTGCAGGCCCATCAACCTTCTATTTTGAAGCTCAAGGGCTTGCTGAAGATCAGCTTGCTCCTCCAACTTTCTCCTCCATAACAAGTCCTGGGTATTGTAAAACATCCTTGACCCTACAGTAGACACAGATATTGTTAACCTGGCATACATCACAAGCAAAATAAACGGTTCCTTGGCTTCTCTGCTTACCTAGCTGAAGGTCAAATGGATCTCTGGAATCAAGGCCAGTTGGAGTACCACAAGGGGAGAACTCTCCTCTTTCCACTTGCTGTTGCTGCTGTTTCCTGCGAGATAACACAGCAGGTTTAACAGATCTAGACCAAGTAAGCAGGGCATCCAAAATTAAGACTTTAAAGTGAGAGAGAATGCCTGTACTTGTCCGGAACTTTGCCTTTCTCTTTGTAAGGCTTCACCAGAACCCGAGCATCGCAAACAAAATGAGGATTCCCTTTAGCCAGGATGATCTTCACGGTCTCAGGATAAACAAAAGTGACAAATCCAAACATTCTCTTCTGCTGGTATGGTATCCTCACATCTTGAACCGGACCATATATACTTCAAAGGTGTAACATAATAGTTTTTAGCATCAAAAGGTGAATTTAAAAAAAAAACTGTAACAACATAGAAGTAGAGTGTTAAAACAAAAAACCTGAAGTAATTTGACACATCCTCCTCTCTGAAAGTGCTATCAGCTGGGAAAGTCAAGTAGATCTGTCTTGAAGCTGGGTTAACCATGCCTGCTTCACCGTTCATTGAAAACCCGTTTCTTTCAAGCCTGGAACGGTTAAACTTGTTCATATCATCACCCATCATTAAAGCAGCAGCGGCTGCAGCCCTACAGTGTCAAACCAAAATGAAATCTTTCATCATTTCTACACACCAAATATTTAAGTGAAAACTAAATCTTTAACTACATAATAGATTGCACAAAGAGAAAGGACCATGTACCTCTGAGTATCATTTTGTTGCTGTTGAAGGAACGAATTCATGCCCTTAGGGGAGTAAGGAAAAGAAGCAGAACCCATGAGCTGTGAAGCAGCAGCCAACCTTTGTTGCTGAGCGGATTTAGATCTAAGTAACTCATGGCACTGGTCCATCTCGATCTTGTTAGGTGAACCCACCATGGTGGCACCATCTGCTCCTCCAACTACTGAACCAGACTCCCCAAGCCCACAATGGATAAATCTACAATTATTCCCATTTTTACAGTACCCCCTAGCAAAATACAAGCAGGGTCTCCACCCAAACCCTGAAGCGGGGTCCTCAGCTCCCACAATATCGCTCACAGAGCTGCTCCTCCTGTGAAAGGAGGTCCCCCAATAAGAGGGGAACCCCATGGCGTCAGTGCTGCCACAAGCAGCAGCAGTAGCCGAACTCGAGGACAAGTCAGCGGGTTGGGGGTAAAAGAAATCATGGTTCTTGGGGTTAAGCTGCGGTGAGCTTTCGTTGAGGAAAGCTAGTTGATCTTGAAGTTGAAACTCATCAACCATATCAGTAGCTCCTCCGTTTCCATAGAAGGGCAAAGAAGAAGGATTTAAAGACCCACTGCTTGGACTAATCAACTCATCAGGGTTTGGAAGTTCAGACAAAGGACTCCAAGAAGAAGTACCAGAAGAAGTAGAGAGGTTAGTAGGGATGGTGAGAGAAGATGGCAGATTGACTCCACCGTTGGGTAGGAGCCTGGAAGCAGCAGAGCTTTGCCTTGGAACATTAACAGGATTCGGGTTGTTGGTAAGGAAAGGAGAAGGAGATGATGGGGTTGAAGGTGTAGAAGGAGAGTTAGAAGGAAGACCAAGCTCTTTTTTGGCCATGAGGATGACAGACTGAAGTGAAGCTTCAGGACCAAAGGCTAAACGAATCATCTCCTTCTCCCCATGGTCCTGAATCAGCAGTAGACCCATGATTTTGGAAGCGTTTTCTGGTTCAAGGTTTTGGATTCTTGAGAACACAATTCTGGTTGCTTCATAGCTATCCATAATAGAAAGCGCACACACACACCAACCCCCCAGCACTGTCCAAACAACGTTCACTTGCTCTATACCTTTTTTACTCTTTTCTTGTATGATTTTGAGAGAGAGAGAGAGAGAGAGAGAGAGAGAGAGAAATAAGTGTTTAGAGAGTAAGGTCTTTTACAAGTAAAACATCTTTCTCTCTATCAACCACAAGCTCTACCAACCAACTGGTGAGTTGTGACCAGTTAGCAGCATTGCAGTAGTCTCTCTTTCTTCCTTTCTCTTATTTATTCCTGCAAAAAAAAGTTCTTTTTTATTTTAAAGAAAAAAAAAGAGTATGAAGGAAACGTATATAGCACAGAGGAAATAATAAATGAGAAAAGAGAGGCGTCAAAAAGGAGTATTCCCGTCCCGTGTGAGAGATTTAAAAGGGAAGGCAAAAGAAGAAAAACATGGACATGGTTGTTGAATTTCTTTATAAAGCAAATACCAGCAAAAGTTGCAGTGCAGTGTCTCTAGGAGAAAAGATTAACATCAACCTTTGTCCTTTTTCTCCTCCCTTTTCCCTTAATTACTTCCTTCCCTTAATTAATACATATAGATTGGATTAGATTTGGAAAAAAGGGAAAAACAGGTTTCGGCCTTGACCCCATAGATATGAGTCTGAGAGGAAGATTGTGAGTTTAATTATAGGGTTGTTCTGGTGGTTTCAAAAGGAGAAGAAGTATTTGTATGTAGTAATACTGTCTCTGCAGGGCTGTGTCAGTGTCTCTGAATTAGCGCTTGCTGGTTTCGATGTTAATAAAAATCTAGAAGTGGCCAAAAGAAAAAAGCAGTGGCTTCTTTCATTCAAGGCAGTGCGCTGTGGACTGTGAGGAGCAGTAGCGTCAATTGCTTCGCTGTTGCTGCTGTGTTGTTGGGTTCTGGAGCCTACAGGAGTGGACTGGGCAGTCAAAGGTAATGGCTTTGGTTTGGAGCGCTCTCTCTCTCTCCGGATAATTAACAATTCTTTCTCTCTGTTATAATAATTATTAATTTAATAATAATAAAACAGAGAATGGTAACCGGTAAGTGACAGTGAAAGAGAGCGTGAAAGCCAAATTCAAAGAGCTTGGTATCCCTCACTTGGAACCATCATCCAAGTCCCTCCTCGGCTTACCTTCTATACGAGGTTGACGACAAGTTGTGGCACTTGCTTTTATCCGAGATAAAATTTAGGTTGGAATGGGATGATAATTCACTTTAATTAACTAAAATTACAATAAAGGTAAGAGTAAGTATCGAATAATAGCTATTATCTAGCGGGTAAATTGAAGAAATTTATTTAAAATTATCTAAATCAATTATTAAGAGCTCGACAGAAAATAAAGTAAGAAATTAATCGAATAAACCAATAAGAGAGACAATAGCAAGCAAAGAATTCACCTAGACTTCACTTATTATTCTGAATCTAAATTAAACGATTTATTCACTTACCTTGATCCGTAGAAATTCCTAAATTATATTAATATCTATTTCGAGAGTAAAAATAATTGACTCTAAGTTGATTAATTGAAATATCTTTCTAATTAAAACCCCTATTGTCGCATTAACTCGATCTATGGATTCCCCTGATAAATTTGACTCTAATCTGATAGATTTATGTCGTCCTACTTTTAGGATTGCATGCAACTCCACTCAATTATGCCAAATCTACTCTTAAGTAAGGACTTTTGCTCCACTGAATTAAGCACATCAATCATGAATTAATATCCTGAAAACATTGAAACATGGAATAAGTACACATAATTGAGATCAAGAAATCAAGTATTTATCATGTAATTCAGAAAATTAAATAACAAGATTTGTCATAGGTTTCATCTTCCCTAGGTATATAGGGAATTTAGTTCATACTTTGGAGGAAAACATATCAAAATTAGGAAAATAACAAAACATAAAGAAACCTAAAAACTTTTAGAGAAGTTGACTGGAGATCTTCAATCTTGAAGGAGATCCTGCTTCTGAGTTGATTCCGACAGCGTTCTTCGAGTAATTTCTTCGTTCTTCTCTGCGTCCTCCCTTAGGTCCTCTTCTAGTGTGTATTTATAGACTTTAGAATGCTCAAAAACCCTAAAAATTGGCTTTTTCGCGTGTTTGGAAAACAGAGAGCCATATCAACACGGGCTGGCACATAAGCATGTGACCAGCCCGTGTGGCTCACATGGGCATGTGCTCAGCTTGTGTGGGAATGACCAAGCCGTGTGGATCCTGAAAGTAGCTCGTTTTGTCCATTTTTTTGCCCGTTT
Source organism: Gossypium longicalyx (assembly GCA_025698465.1). NCBI lineage: Eukaryota > Viridiplantae > Streptophyta > Magnoliopsida > Malvales > Malvaceae > Gossypium > Gossypium longicalyx. Next base: position 92,022,126 of record CM047000.1, on the reverse strand, counting down.
TCTGCTCTTTTTGCTCCCGTATGCTCTTCTAAGTATAGAAACAAGAAATTAAAAGATTAGGAGTATCAAATTCACTAAATTATATAATAAATCATCCAAAAACATGCTAAGCATGAGATTAAAACATGTTACTTTTGTGGTTTATCAAATATCTCCACACTTAAGCGTTTGCTTGTCTTCAAGCAAAATTCTCAACTCACAATTAAAATTAAACTTTCTCAATTCATAATTCTCATCAATAATATTTTTTCATAATTTACAAATAATCACACATTGATAATTCAACTAAAAGAGTACTAAAGATTCAAACAATCCAAGTCACACATTTTTAAAGCATGAAAACATAAGTATTTCCCATTATCTAGGTAATTACCTTTAATTCAAAACCAACAAGAATTCACATCCTCACTAAAGATTCACTCAAATCATTTAAGGTGTTTAAGGTTTAAAAATAAGCACTCAAAAGTCAAATATGAAAAGTTATTACCGTAGGCTTGCATAAAAATCAAATCTCCACTACTATAAAATGAGATGATACACAAATCAAAATGTATTTAAAAGGTTGTAATAGGGCTTAGTTAAGGGTGTGGATAAAGGCTGAAAAAGAGAGTTAGAATCGAGATCGATTTGATAAATTGTCAAACTAGAAAAATAAACTAATACTAAATAATTACATCAATTGAAAACTCATCAATAATAACACGAGCTTCTTTCTAAAATATGAAATTAACTGTTTAAGCTCAAATAACATAAAACTAGTAATAATTAATATAATTTTTTTTTGAGTTATGGATAATAAGAGATAATTTAATAACTGAAACAAAAGAACATAATTAGGCAATTGACCAAATCAAATCTCGAAAAAAAAAAGTGAGTCAATAAAATAGGAAAAAAAATTCTTAATGAATAAAAAAGAATGAGTTATGGGTTAATATTAAGGGTGGATTAAGAAACGGTTTATTAGGCTCAAAGGGGTTCACTAAGGGTTAATTATGAATGTATGTTTTTTGTGATATGTGGGTTAAAACCTAGGTGCCTTTATCATCTCAATATATCAAATCAAATGTGTGGTCTTGACATATATAATTGAAGCAAATTCTAGAATAACCAATCAGTATTGACACACTCATAACCAATAATAAAGTGAGCAAGAAAAGTGTATGCTTTAAAGGCTCAAAATCTCACAAAAATTATGGTTTTTGATATCAATCTTGCAAATCTCAAACTTTAAGGTAATACCTCAATTTAAGGAAACAACCTAGCAATTTTTTTATTATTCTGAAAATAAACTTATCATGCTTGATTCTCTCATGTCTTAAAGTTTAAACAATCAATGCACAATTACCTATGAATTTAATCTAAAACATATCAATAAAAATCACAAATTGATGAGAATCTATTATAATAGTAAAATGAGAAAATTACTTGAATACAAAACATAATTCAGGGATTTTCTAATAATCATATAAATAACCTCCTCACACTTAAGATGTACATTGTCCTCAATGTACAAAAATAGATAATTACAGTAGAAACAAAAATATCATAAGAGAGGGATAGAATTAGAACTACCCTGAATATTGGATGAAATGTCCAGAATAGTGAAAAGTAGAATTGTAGATAAATGTAGATGTAGTGCATGATTCTGAGCAACTGATAAGAAAATAAACACAATATTAAAGAAGATTAAAGGGTTACTCGATTAGAAATAACCATAATAATTAAAAAAATATAGTTCAAAATATTAAAATAAAAGAAGTCTAAAAACATAACAATAAACATAAAACAGAAATAAAACTAAAAATAAAAAAAATAAATGATAAATGGACTCAATGGTCCTCATCATCAGACGCGTCAGCATCGTGAGTTGTTGGTGCTGGAGGAGCAATATGAAAATGCTGACAAATCTGCTGCAATGTCACATCAATACTGTCGAACCTCTAAACGTAGTACTGATGGAAGCTAGTGAACTCCTCGATAGATACTCCTCGGAAGCTAGTAGTAGAAAGAAATGTCGGTGACTCGAAGGTGGAGGCTGTGGTGGGTCTTCATGATAGGGAGGAACATCATCAGTAAAGTCATCGGGTTCATTCTAAGCGTCAGAAAGAAACAATCTATACTGAGGAGGATCTACTCCAAGATTCCGCTTGATCATCCTCATATGTATCATGCTTGAGATGCCCTATGGGGATATCTGGCTGACAAGTTTGAGTGTGGAGGATTGCTTCGGTGTGTCTAGGAGACCGAAGTGTCAAGCGAGGCGAGTTACGTAAGGGTCTAGATAGATGAGGCCCTTTCTGTGGCGGTCAGTCTGATGGCGGAAGGATAGAGTGATGAAGTACACCAAGTCAAATATATACCTATGCGCCATGCTCTATAAGAAATAAGCGTCGTAAGTGCTAACGACTCCGGTGCTCTCTCTCTGACCTATCAAAGTGTGAGCTAAAAGGGCGTGAATGTACCGTAAGACCGAAGAGAGAGAAGTCACCTTCGAGCGACTCGGATCATATGGTATCTGGCTAGATGTAAGGTCGATCAAACAACGCGATGACAAGTGGTGGATATGTTGATGAAGTCGAAGGAAGTCCTCAGCGCTCATAAATTCTTCTGTGTAAATTCTCATGGTAGCACCGAACTCTGAGACACTCATCTGTCGCACCAAATTGATGGTCGCTAAACTAACTAAAAATTCAACTAAGGCAAACGCACCTATCGAACAGTAGTATAGTTATGGTGAAACCGGAAATATCGTATCCACACGGACTAAAAGTACTAGTAATTACTATCTTTTTATTATCTAGCCTAATAATTAAAGGGATGTTTTATCTAAGACTAATTATCTAATTAACTAAGATTACGACAAAAATTAAAGTTGGAAAATACTTTTGGAAAAACGATGAAGAAGACAATACCCAAGGAAGAATCCACCTAGACTTCACTTATTACTTCTGAATTAGACGATTTATTCACTTGGCTTAATTCGTAGAAATCCCTGTTTTATGTTAATATCTCTCTCGAGACTAAAAAAACTGACTCTAGGTTGATTAATCAAAATCTTTTTCTAATTAAAACCCCTATTGTCGCATTAACTCGATCTATGGATTCCCTTATTAGATTTGACTCTAATTTGACAAATTTAGGTCGTCCTATCTCTTGGATTGCATGCAAATCCGCTTAATTATGAATGATCTACTCTTAAATAGGGACTTTTGCTCCACTGAATAAGCACATCAAAAACCTGAATTAATATCCTAAAATATTAAAGCAATGGTTAAACTCACAATTAAGAATAAGAACAAGTATTTATCATATAATTCAAATAGTAATAAGATTCGTCTTAGGTTTCATCTCCCTTAGGTATTTAAGGAGTTTAGTTCATAATAATGAAAAACATCTAAAAAATTGGAAAGCAACAAAACATAAAGAACCTCAAAGAACTTCTAGAAAATTGGATGAAAATCTTCAGTCTTGATGTAGATCCTCTTTCCGAGCTGATCCTGATAGCTGTTCTTCAATATTTTCTGCCTTCTACTCCGCGTGTCCCTTTTAATCCTCTTTTAGGGTGTTTATATAGACTTTGGAGTGCCCAGGATAGCCCCAAATTATCATTTTCTGAGTAGAATTAGACTTGGGCTCTACAGGGACACGACCGTGTGCCACGCGCGTATGCAAATGCTCAGGCCGTGTGTAATTCTGACTTGATTTCATGTTGACACGGCCATGACACACGGGTGTGTGGATCACCTGTGTAGAAGTGCCTAGGCCGTGTGAAATTTTGAATTTGGCCCATTTTGTCTATTTTTGGCCCGTTTCTTACTTTCTTCGCCATCCTAAGCTCTCCTGAGTATAAAATATGAAATTAAAAGATTAGGAGCATCAAATTCAATGAAACCAAGGAAAAATCATCCATAAATATGCTAAGCATGGGGTAAAAATATGTATATATTATGGTTTATCACAAACCACCAAGGCAAAAAGTGATGGTGCTTGGCTCATCATGAACTGTCATGACCTGCTGTACCAGAAACGTCGAGCAAAACTCCAACGTCAACTCCATATAGGTGGGCTCGATAATGGCAAAGAATCTATTCCACAGAGCTGTGGCAATAATGGCGCGTACATCATCAGCTAGTCGAACATGCTCCAACATAGCCCAATCAACGCAACGGCCTAGGTCGAGTGGTCTTACGCGAAGGAGCTAATATAAATCTTCCTAAGGGCCCACTGTAAATCGGAGGTAGGGGTGGTGGGCTTCGGCAGATATGCTCGAGGAGGAGGTCGCTCCTAGCCCCTTTCGTTTTTTCAAAGTGAGGACGACAGTCTTAGTCTTGCCTCGTGTGTTCGTCATAATAAACATAGAAAACTAAAAAACAAAAACAACAAAGAAGAGATTGAAACTAAAATAAAATAAGAAATAAGAAATAAATAAACAAATAATAAAAATAAATATTAAATAAGATAAAGAAAAGGGTAAAAGGGGACAAAATCGATGGTGGTGGTTAGAGCTCTGAGAAACGACGGTGGCGCGATGATGGGTAAGCTAGGGGACGGCGATGGTTCGGGTGACCATTGTGCGTTTATGTGATGGGAGAAAGATGTAGTGGTGAAGGAGGTGGTTCGATGGGGATTTGTGTGCGCAAAAAGAGAAGCAAAGGGAAAAAGAAGGAAAAAGAGAGAAGGGGTGAGGGGTGAGGGGTGAGGGGAAAGAAAGGTGAGGATTCGATAGAGAGGCGAGTTTTGACGTGGTGGCTGAAGGAAATGGGAGAGGGTGTGGCTCGTGGTAGGTTTGGGTGTGATGGGGGGTTTAAGTGAGGCGAGAGAAATGGTGGTGGTGGTTTGTGGCCTCAAAGGGAAATCGGGGAGATGGGAGTTTGGTGACGAAGTGGGATGACTGAGGGAAGGAAAGGAGATGAGAGACAGTGCGGTGGTCAGAAAAAGGTAATTAGAAGGCTTGTGGCGGCTAGGGTAAAGATGGAAGGAAAAAGACAAAGTAAGAAGAAAAAGGAAAAGGGATTAGGGTTTTTAATAGGTGACACGATCGTGTGAGGCCTGTGTTGGGCCACACGGCCGTGTTACACGCACTTGTAGTCTCCTATTTAGCCCATGTTGGTTAAGAAAGAAAGCTCAATCTTTACAAAACCTCGGACACACTCGTGTGCAATCTCCTTCGTTTCTCCCACGCTCTTGTGGCCTCTCACACGCCCGTGTGGCCCGGCTGTGTCTCGTACACAGTCGTGTGCCTTGCCTGTGTAACTCTCTGACTTATTTTAAAATTGAAATTTTTAGTTTCAGGTTTTAGACGGTCTAGGACACGCCCGTGTGTCTAGGCCGTGTGGACCACACGGCTGTGTCACACGCTGGTGTGGACTGGTTTAGGCCGTGTCTCTGTCGATTTTTGGAAAAATTAAGTTCTAGGCTCCACATGGCCAAGGACACGCCCGTGTGTCCAGGTCGTCTGGGTCACATGGCCATATCACCTGGCCGTGTAACTCACTGTCAATTTTTTCAAAATTTTAAAACTAAGTTAAAAGATCCACGCGGCCTAAGACACACCTGTGTGTCCAAGCTGTGTGGGATTAAAAAAAACCATTTTTTATTATTTTAAAAATTAATTAATTTTAAAAATATTATGATATAAAATTAGTAAATTAGGAATGTTAACGCTCGGGTCACTGTCAAGTTTTTCAAAATTTTAAAACTAAGTCAAAAGATCCACGTGGCCTAGGACACACCCGCGTGTCCAAGCCATGTGGGATTAAAAAAAACCATTTTTTATTATTTTAAAAATTAATTAATTTTAAAAATATCATGATATAAAATTAGTAAATTAGGAATGTTAACGCCTGGGTTACTCCCGAGAAGCACTTATTTAAAGTCTAAGCTCGACTTACCTCGGATTCGCATAGTCACGGTGGTTCACAAAGTCGAAACTTCTCTTTCTCGCTGTCAAATCTATTAATAAAATAAGGTTTGAGTTGAGTAATATTTACATTAAAAGTGCTGAATTCAGAATGTTTACCTCGATTGTACTGTATAAAAAGACATTGAGTACCGTAAAAGGGATTTCTCCGTTCGCATTAAGCTCTGAAGTGGTGATTTGATGGTCCGTTTCATCTAACAGTGCCTAGTCCCTAACCTTAAAGTGGTTCGTTCCATCCTTAAGCTCGTCATGGAGTTGCTTCGGTTTTTCATTGTGTATTCTCGGTTTCTCTTTGACATGTGACTGCCATTTATCTAGTTCATTGAATTGTAGCCTTCGTTCTTCATGAGTTGCTCTAGTTTTGTCACATAAGGTGGACCGTGGCTCTATATCATTTTTTCACGGAGTTTTCTGCAAAGAATGTTGAGCCACTAGGTTATTCATATTAACAGAACTCATATAATCATCTTGATCACTAGATGTCTTAATAGAATCACGAGCTTGGAGTTTTATTGTTTCATCGCCTATACGAAGTATTAATTCTCTTGTACCAACATCAATGATAGTTCTAGCAGTCACTAAAATGAGCCGACCTAAAATTAAAGGTACATCACTATCCTCATCCATGTCTAAGATAACAAAATCAACTTAGAATATGAATTTATCAATTTTAACGAGAAAGTCTTCAACAATACCTTTAGGAAATTTAATGGTTCTACCTGCCAATTGAATGCTTATCGTAGTTTGTTTGGGTTTCCCAAGACCTAGTTGTTTAAACATTTTATAGGGCATAACATTAATACTAGCCCCTAAATCAGCCAAAGCATTATTAACACTTAAACTACCAATTAAACAAGGAATAGTAAAACTCCCTAGATCTTTCAATTTGTTGGGTAGTTTATTCTGTAAGATAGCTGAGCAAACTGCATTCAGCTCTATGTGCAACGAATCATCTAACTTTCTCTTGTTTGCTAAAAGCTCCTTTAAAACTTTTATGAAATTTGGCATCTGCGAAAGAGCTTCAATAAACGGTAAGTTAATATGCAATCTTTTAAAAGTTTAAGAAATTTACCAACTTGTTCGTTTGTATTGTCTTTCTGTGTTGCATTTGGGTATGGCACATTAGGTCTATACCCCTTACTTACCGGTTTTTGTTTGTTGTGGCTTACCTCAACCTTACCTTGACTTACTATATTTTTTTTGCTTTAGTTCTGGTTCTAGTTCAACTAACCCTTCTTCGTCTCGAACCGTAATTGTATGAAGTTGCTCTCTTGGGTTAGTTTCAGTGTTACTAGGCAAGCTACCTTGTGGTCTCTCTAAAATCAACTTAGCAAGCTGACCAATTTGATTCTCTAGTCCTTGAATCGACGCTTGTTAATTTTTAAGTGCGGTTTCAATGTTTTGGAAACAAGTTTTTGACACCGAAATAAACTTCGTCAGCTTCTCCTCAAGGTTCATCTTTTTTTCTTACTGGTATGGTTGTTGTTGGAAGCCTAGAGGGGGTTGTGGTCTCTAATTTCCTTGACCACCTCATGAGAAATTAGGATGGTTCCTCCTACCTGCATTATAAGTGTTACTATAAGGATTATTCTGAGGTCTAGAATTGTTACCCATATAGTTGACTTGTTTGTTCTTTGTGCTAAGGTTGTAGGATAAACATTCTGGATTGTTCATCCCTCCTCCATTTGTATCGAATGTACCTGTGTAGAACCATATAAACCATCAATATTTTTACTTAAAAGTTCTACCTGACTGGATAACATGGTGACCGTATCTACGTTAAAAACATCAGTTGCTTTCATCGACTTTGTTCTCATGACTTGCCACTAATAATTATTCAGTGACATCTCCTCTATATACTCATAAGCCACTTTAGATGTTTTGTTATTCAAAGTCTCACCAGCGGCTGCATCAATCAATTGCCTAGTTGAGGGTTTCAAACCGTTGTAAAAAGTTTGAACTTGTAGCTATAGAGGTAACCCATGGTGAGGGCACCTTCTGAATAAGTCCTTATACCTCTCCCATGCATTGTAAAGGGTCTCTAAATCCATTTGCATGAAAGAAGAGACATCATTCCTCAGCTTGGCTGCCTTAGCCGATGGAAAATACTTTAATAAGAATTTTTCGGTCATTTTCTCCTATGTAGTGATAGAACCTCGTGGTAGGGAGTTCAATCACTGTTTAACTTTATTTCTTAATGAGAATGAAAATAACTAAAGGCAAATGGCTTCATCAGAAAAGCCATTAATCTTGAAAGTGTCATAGAATTCTTGGAAATTAGCCAAATGAATATTTGGGTCTTCGTCCTGTAAACCATCAAACTGAACAAACTGTTGAATCATTTGAATAGTGTTTGGTTTTAGTTCAAAATTATTGGCAGTAATAGCAGGTCTAACAATACTTCATTCAGCCTCAGTTAAATTGGGCTTGGCATAATAGTACATAGTACGAGGAGCAACATTCTGATTTACAGGATTTGCAGCAACCACAAGAGGTAGTTGATTATTATGATTATCAGTCATCTCCTCAATAATAGTTATAACGTCCTCTTACTCTTCCACTATATTCTGTCGAATCTACCTCGCTTCTCTACAGTTTCTTCGAGCTGTGCTTTCAATTTCGCTGTCGAATACTAGAGGACCTGACAGGTTTATTCTAGTCATAAACTAAAGGAACCTGCCAAAAATAATTAAAAGAAAATTAGTAAACAAAAATTAAAATAAAAAACAAAAATAAAATGCAATAAAAATAAAAATGGCTAAAGTAATAAAAATTAAATGTTCCTAATATTTTAGTCCCTAGCAATGACGCCAAAAACTTGATGATGATTCACTTAACTAACTAAAATCACGACAAAGGCAAGCACACCTAACGAATAATAGTATAGCTATGGTGAGTCAGGAATGCCGTATCCACGAGGACTAAAAGTACTAGTACTTACTATCTTTCTATTATCTAGCAAGTAAATTGAAAAAGTTTGTTTTTAATCTAAAATTATCTAAACTAATTATTAAGAGCTCGACAGAGAATAAAGTTATAAAATAATCGAATAAACCAATGAGAGAGACAATACCCAGGAAAGAATCCATCTAAACTTCACTTATTATTCTGAATCTGAATTAAACAATTTATTCACTTGCCTTGATCCGTATAAATCCCTAAATTATATTAATATCTATTTCGAGAGTAAAAATAACTGACTCTAGGTTGATTAATTGAAATCTCTTTCTAATTAAAACCCCTATTGTCGCATTAAATCGATCTATGGATTCCCCTATTAGATTAGACTCTAATCCGGTAGATTTATGTCGTCCTACTTCTAGGATTGCATGCAACTCCCCTCAATTATGCTAGATCTACTCTTAAATAGGGACTTTTGCTCCACTGAATTAAACACGTCAATCATGAATTAATATCTTGAAAACATTAAAACATAGAATAAGTACACATAATTGAGATCAAGAAATAAAGTATTTATCATGTAATTCAAAAAATTAAATAACAAGACCTGCCATAGGTTTCATCTTCCCTAGGTATTTAGGGACTTTAGTTCATACTTTGGGAGGAAAGCATATCAAAATTAGGAAAACAACAAAACATAAAGAAACCCAAAAACTTCTAGAGAAGTTGACTGGAGATCTTCAATCTTGAAGGAGATCCTACTTCTGAGTTGATTCTGACAGTGTTCTTCGAGTAATTTCTTCATTTTTCTCTGTGTCCTCCCTCAAGTCCTCTTCTAGTGTGTATTTATAGACTTTAGAATGCTTAGAAACCCTAAAAATTGGCTTTTTTTGTGTGTTTGGAAAACAGGGAGCGATATCGACAGGGGTTGGCACATGGGCATGCGGCCAGCCCGTATGGCTCACACGGGCATGTGCTCAGCCCGTGTAGGAATGGCCAGGCCGTGTAGATCCTGAAAGTAGCTCGTTTTGTCTGATTTTGGTTGATTTTCTGCTCCTTTTGCTCCCCTATGCTCTCCTAAGTATAGAAGCATAAAATTAAAGGATTAGGAGCATTTAATTCACTAAATTATATAATAAATCACCCCAAAAATGGTTATGCTTGTGGATGATGGCAACTTCTTAACATGGAAACAACACGTGTTGCTTATGCTTAAGACTTATCGATTACTTTCATTTGTTGAGGGGACAGTTACGGTACCACCATGGTTGATTAGTGGCGAGGATGGTATCCTATTGAAAATCTGACATGTGCTCACTATGAGCAACAGGATTCGAATTGTCAGCATGGCTTTTGTCTGTTGTAAGCTTGTCATTCAACAATAAGCTAATTGGCAGGCTCTAACGAGAATTTTTGGTACTTAATCTACTACCAAAGCCATAAGGTATCATTATCTTCTTCATCATTTTAAGAAAAACGATTTGTTTATCTTAACATATTTGGCCAAGACTAAACATTTTTGTGATTCTTTGGCTAGATGTAGCCACCATGTGTCTTTGAAGGAGCAGCAATTGACTATACTCAATGGCCTTCCCTTTGAATTTGATCATGTCATATCGATTATTATGTTGAGTCAAGCACTTTTTAATCTACATGAAATTACAAGCGCCTTACTTAATGCTAAAGCTGATAACAAGTTCATTTGTCTAATGCCTTGCTCTTGGCCAATCTTATAGAGGCTAATAAGGTTGATTCCTCTTTGCTTTAGTGGTCGTAGGTAAGGTCGATTTGGTTGTGGATCATGACTACAATGTTAGATCTGTGGTAAAATTGGTCATATTACTTGTCGTTATTACAATAGGTATGAGGCTAACTCAGATGACGATACAGATGCCAACTCAAATCTAGGTGCTGCGTGTTTGGGTTCTTCGGTCAATAGGTCGATTTCTAATGTGGGTCGTAGGTCTAATTCTGAGTAGATGTGTTATACTCATCCTGATGAGTCCAATTGTACATGGGTTGGGTCTCGTTCGCCTAATTCTAATTGTTGGGCTAGATCTCATCTGCCTCATTCTAATTCTGGCGGCCTTAATTCTATTTACTATCATTCAGATATTTGGTGCCCCAGCCTCACTTTGCATTGTTCTGATTGTGGCTTCTATAGTCTCTCTTAGGCTATTAGTTCTAGTAGATCTATGCATGTGCTGACTGCTACATCGTCTGTAGTAAGTGATTCTACCTAGTAACCTCTATTGCTTAAAGATTTTCTTTATGTTCTTGCTATGCGTAAAAATCTTCTGTCAGTGTCAAAATTTTCGAAAGATAATCATGTTTTTTTTAATTTTATCTGGATCAATGTTTTGTCAAGGACATTCAGACTCATCGAGTGGTGCTTCAAGGCATTGGGAAATATGGATTGTATCAGTTTTTCCCTGACATCACTTTTGCAAGTACGTTATTTGTTGCTCATACTTAAAGCTCCGTGTGTACTTGATGAATAGTCATCTATTTTTTCCTCTATGCCAGTGACGGTACTTATGATTGTAATATTTGTATTCCTCGTAATAAAACCTATTCTTTATGTGATGACTGTGGTCTTGGTAAGAGTCATAAGTAGCATTTTTCGTCCATCACTACTATTTATTCTGCTCCTTTAGAACTTGTGGTATCTGACTTCTGGGGACCAACCCCATGCTATTCTTTTGGGCATCAATATTATGTGTCACTTATAGATGCCTATTCAAGGTATGTTTGGATTTATTTTCTTTAGAAGAAGTTCGATGCTTTGCAAGTGTTTTCAGTGTTCAAGACACGAGTTGAGTTGCAATTGAGAGTTTCGCTCAAGCAACTTCAGACTAATAATGGTGGGAGTTTTAGAGCTTCAATCCATATCTTAAGTAGTTTGGTATAGCTCATCATTTATCCTGTCCTTAAACGTTCGAACAGAACGGGCTAGTGGAACATTGACATTGGCAAATTATAGAAACTAGTTTAGTATAGTTGGCACAAGCTTCATTGCCACTTTCATTCTGGGTGGATGCGTTTTATTCGACAATATATCTTACCAACAAGCTGCCAACAAAGGTGTTAAATGGGGTCTCTCCAGTTGAGAAGCTCTTTAGTCGACAACTAGATTATCAGCAACCTAAAGTACTTGGTTGTCTCTGTTAGCCATTGTTGAGACCATATAATCGGCACAAATTTCAGTTTCGATCTATGCTGTGTACCTTTTTAGGCTATGTCCTTAATTTCAAAGGGTATAAGTGTCTGGATTAGACTGGACATATCTATGTCTCTAGGCATGTGCGATTTGATGAAAGTTGTTTCCCTTATACCAATGTTACTACTTTTCCATTCTCTACATTAGTGAGTGTTTCGAGCTCTAAAACTATGTTGCCAATTTTCCTTCCTTTGGCTAGTAATATTTAACCTCTGTATTGTAGACACTTCTCAAGCAAGCAACAGGCTCCGCTACGGTTTAGAATGGGTCAGGTTTTCTTTCTTCTTCAGATAATACAAATGAGTTTTCTGTAGTAGGAACTAAAAAAAGTATTGAGGAGCCTTCGCCTACTATGCAACACGTGTCTGTTACTACTAATGTTCATCCCATAGTGACACGAAGTGAAGTTGGCACATACAAGCCAAATATTTATATTATGGTTATCAACTCTGTGCCACCTATTGATATCTATGAGGCCATGGCCATTCCTTCATGGTAAGCTGTAATACAAGATGAATTACAAACTTTAGTCAAGAATAATACATGAGAGTTGGTGTCAGCACCACTAGATTGGTTACTTGTAGGCTGCAAATGTCTATTCAAAGTTAAGAAAAACCTAGATGGTAGCGTTGCTTGCGAAAAAGTTTGACTTGTTGCACAAGGGTTTTCATAAACTCCAGAGTTGGATTATCATGAAACATTTAGTCCAATTGTGAAGGCCAACACGATTCGAACAATATTGGCTTTAGTGGTGTCGTGCAAATGGACATTGTGTTAAGTGGATGTCAATGATACGTTTTTGAATGGTGAATTAGTTGAGAACATTTATATGAAACAACCATCGGGATTTGAGATATATGAAAGTGATGGAATTCCTTTGGCTTGCCAATTAAACAAGGCTCCAAGTGCCTAGTTTGAGAAGCTTCGAGGATTTCTTATCCAAAGTTTACAATTTCAAACTTCAAAGGTTGGTTCATCTTTATTTTTTAAACATACTTCATCCAGTAATGTGTTCATTCTTTTGTATGTGAATGATATAATTGTAACAAGATATTCTTGTTCTAAGCTTGATGATGTCATTCAAGGTCTTGATTGATAGTTTGCCTTAAAATATCTAGGGGAGCTAAATTACTTTCTTGGTCTTGAGGTGGTACGTTATAAAGATTGTCTACATGTGTCACAACAAAAGTATGCGCGTGAATTGCTTAAGCATGCTCACATGACAAATGTCAAACCTGTGAGTACCCCAATGGTCAACTCTCCAACTCTCACCTCTTTAATTGGTTCTTTTCTAAGTGGAACTATGTATCGAAAGGTTGTTGGTAACTTGTAGTATTTGTGCTTGACTCGTCCTGATATATCATTTATTGTCAACAAGGTCAGTCAATACATGCAGTCACCATATGATACTCATTGGACAATAGTAAAAAGAATTCTTTGATATGTTCAAGGTATATTTCATTATAGATTGGTGTTTCAACCATCAAAAGAATTCTTCGATATTATTTATTGTCAACAAGTTTAGTCAATACATGCAGTCACCACATGATACTTATTGGTTTTTTTTATGTTGATTGGGCAAGTTCACTTGAAGATCGCAAGTCCACTTATGATTTCTATTTGTATATTAGAGGAAATATCATTAGCTGGTCGTCAAAGAAGCAAAATGTTGTCTCTCGTTCAACTTCAGAGGCTAAATATTAGAGTTTAGCAAATGTCACTTCGGAATTGACTAGGTATCATATGTTGCTAGATGAGATTGGAGTCCAAGTTAAAGGTGTGCCAGTAATCTGGTGTGATAAGTCTAATGCATTTTCCTTGGCTGTAAATCCAGTGTTACATGCTCAAGTTAAACATGTTGAGCTCGATATGTATTTCATTAGAGAGAAGGTGTTCAGTGGTCAATTGCAAGTAAATCATGTTCCAGGGTGTGATCAAGTTGCAGGTGTTTTGACTAAACCATTAACTGTTGGAGCTTTCATTCGTTACAAGGATTGTATGGATGTTGTTTCTACAAGTTCTTTTTGTTAAAAAAAAACCCTCTGAAGGCAAAATATATCTGTATAACTAGAAGTAGTTAAGCTATTGAAGTTGGTTAAAGTTGATTAGCTGGCTTTTGTTGATTTTTTATTTTAGCTTCTATGTATAAATATTTACAGACTTTCTATTGATGATGGAATGAATGTAAAGATTCTTACTTATTGAGTTTTTATCAAGCATATTCTTAGCTGAAACATGTACATTAAATGTTTTTTAATAAATTGGCCTTCCAAAAAAAGAAATGAGGAATGAGATTTTAGGAATATTAAGCTTGGCGATTGATCCCAAACACACAAGCAAAATGGGTAGAAATCTTCAAAGGATTGTACTTCCCAAACACTTCTTATCTCCTAACTTCTTGAGGTCGATCTTATTCTTCGCTATGGAATAGCCTCCTCGAAGGCCTTCAATTCGTTTTCAATGGATTATAATGGAATGTTTGAATGGTACGGTAAGGGTACACTAATTTATGATGACAAGTGGGTTCTTTCATCCCGGACTTCATGATCGTAACTGTTGGAACTTTTATTCGTTACAAGGATTGTATGGATGTTGTTTCTACAAGTTCATTTTGTAAAAAAAAATTCTCTGAAGGGAGAATATTAGATAAGTAACTATATAACTGGAAGTAGCTAAGCTGTTGAAGTTGGTTAAATTTGGTTAACTGGCTTCTATTGAGTTTCTATTTTAGATTCTGTGTATAAATATTCATAGACCTCCTATTGATGATGGAATGAATGTAAAGATTCTTACTTACTAAGTTTCTTTTAAGCGGATTCTTAGCTAAAACATGTATATTAAATGCTTTTTAATAAATTGGCCCTAAAAAAACGAGGAATGAGATTTTAGGAATATTAAGCTTGGAAATTAATCCAAAACACAGAAGAAAAATGGGTATAAATCTTCAAAGGATTGTACTTTCCAAACACTTCTTCTCTCCTAGCTTTTTAAGGTCGATCTTGTTCTTCGGTATGGAATAGCCTCCTTGAAGGCCTTCAATTCGTTTTCAAGGGATTATAATGGAATGTTTGAATGGTATGGTAAGGGCATACTCATTTGTGATAACAAGTGGGTTCCTTCATCCCCAAACTTTATGATCTTATTCTTTAGTCCATCGATTTAGGACCTACACTTGTCAAGCATCTCATGTTGAGTGAATGGTCTTGGAATTTTGAGTTGATTCTTTTTTTTTTGCTCAAAAAACGATATGTTGAGGCCATCTTAATTATCTATATCTACTTTCACCTATAACAGAATCAATTCATTTAACATCATTCTTCCAAATGTTCTCATAGTACAAAGCTAGGTTACTACCATATCATCTCTTTCGATGGCACCTTTTCAACAAGTATGAGTTGACAATTAATTTGATCTAGTATGGATTAGTCAAGAATTTGAATGCTTGACACCAATCCTAAAATTTGGCCCTTTTTAGGAAAGCTTGTCACAATATTATTGCATCCAAAGAAAACCTTATAAGGTGACATCACTCTCAAACTTCTTGTTGCTTTGTTATAGTATTGATGGTAAATCCTTGGAACGTATAATCTTTTTTTTGTTCAATTTCCCAAGTAATTTGACGAGTTTCGACCTTCCAGTACTTTCCTATTATGGATTTTATATCCTTTGCTAATGAGTGGAATAAGATTCAAAAACTTTTTCCAGACCTCCCAAGCCTTAGTTTGATGGCTTGGAAATTTTGGGGGATATGTAAAACCCCGAAATAGTTGGGTTTTTGAAAGGCAAGAGAGATGACTTAGTCAACATTTAAAACAAGGCTTTCATTAAATTCCATTACCATATAAAATTGAGCATGTTTTCCTCTTCCTCGAGCCATAGTGTTCTTCCAACTATCATTTGGTTTCCCCTCCCTCGAGAACACTTCAATAAAAATAACTATGATGTCACCTACCATATCAACCTCAACATTGCAAAAATAGCTGTTGTCACTCAAATTAATGAAAGGTCGTCGTTTATGGAATCAACCCACATGTGCATTCCTTGAATTCATTTGTGGTTGAAAATCTAGCAATTAGACTTCATCCCTTGTCAAATGGCATGACTGACAAATTTTATCATTAATTCAAATTGTTCTTGTGCTAATAAAATGATTTCAAGGAATTTTCAATGTACTTGGAAAGTTGCTATGATGATTTCTTACATTTTAGCCTTTGTGTCTAATGTTCACTAGCTTTAGCCATTTTATTAGATTAGTGCATTGAGTTATCGACTAGGTAGCTAAAACATTGTTAAAGATTCATGGTTGAATGACTAAGTTAATTGCATTCCTCCTACTTTTTGAGCATTTCTATAATCTCTTTCCCTTTTACTGAAATTGACATGATTTGAAAGATGAAGAAGAAGATTATATATAGGCTTTCTCCAAAGTGATGCATTCTATCACTTGAGTAATCTAACGTTTCATAGTCAATGATGTCATACCCGGTACCCCTAGGGACCCAAATTTTAAAAAAATTTTGGGAGCCAATTAGATGGAAAAGGGAATTTGATGACTCAAATAAGATATTTAGAAAATTTGAATGGCTGGTTGAGAGATGATTAAATTCCAATTATGATTTAGTTAGATTGGAATCGACTAATTCCATAGTGAGAGACATAATAATTAGGATTGAATGGCGACAAGGGTCTGTGGAGATCGTGCCGATGGTATATACATATGTGTCGTTGGGAATAGAATGCCTCTCAATTCTACTTCCCAAATCTTTCTCTCTAAGCATTGTCTTCTTCTATCGCCCTAAAGAAGAAGAGGATGTAGCTGGAGGAAGTTCTGCATGTTACAACTACCGTGCAGATTTGAGTTTAGAAGTAAGAAGATTGGGAATTGGTAAGTTCCTTATGTAACAGCCCGATTTTAGTGGTGACGAAACAATAATTTCGGGACCAAAAATTTTCGTTGCGTCGACTCGTAAATATTATTTTTAGAATATTTATGGAGTCATTAGATTCGTATTAAACTTTGGCTAAAAAATATTAACGTTTAGATAGCTAATTAAAGAAAAAAGACTAAATTGTAAAAGGTACAAAACTTGTTAATTAACGCATTTAGTGACCAAATGGCTTAATTATTAATTCAGGAAGGATTTATGTGGTAAATATACCTTAATTAATGTTGTGGGATGGCATTATGTATTAAAATTATAAGTAAAACATGTTTTAATGGTAAACTTGTAATTTAAATGAAATCAAAACAAAATTAAGTAAAGAATAAGTATTCTTCTTCATTTTATTCTTCCATAGTCGAAATTCATGGTTGCTTAAGCTAGGAGAATCGGCCAAATAAAATCTCTTGCATATTAAGACCCAGTTGATACTCGTGAAAAAGGAAAAATTATAGAATAGTCCCTAAACTTCTACAACTACTACAATTTTGTCTAGGTAAGTTTGTACAGTTCATAATTTAACATCTTTATGGAATATTTGATAATAATATGTAATGTGATAATTATATTTGATTATAAATGTTGTAGGTTATTTGAAAAAAATTGTTGAAATTCTATGCTTGGACTGGATTAAACGCAGGATAAAGTACAGTCGAAATATGGTGTGTTTTGGGGGATTGGAGTGGAGATGGTTGTGGAGAGATATATTTATGTTTCCCGAGTAAATTGAGGTTCAGCATTTGTTGTGAACTCTCATGTTATACTCTCTGTTTTGGTGTGTTTCAGATGGACTAGCTCTAATGAGCATTGGTGTGTTTCGGATGGATTAGCTCTTATGAGCACCTAGTGTGCTCCAGTTGGATTATCGAGTACTCTTATCCGTAAGTCGTTCATCGAGTTAAAAATCTTGTTAGGGTATCTTATTTAGTGATTTTGATGGATTTGCCATATATTTGAATATTAAATTGAACTTTTATGATTTACAATTGAGATTGTGACTGGCAGGGAACATTCATGGTTGTATTGTTATTATTTAATTTGTTGTACTTACTTTGGTAAGATTTATCATTTTAATATGTCGAACTTACTAAGCTTCATTGAGCTTACTTGTGTTATTTATTATTCTTGTAAATACTCTGAAGGTTGGACGATCGGATCGACACTCAAGTCACACCATCCATAAAATTCAGTAGTTTTTTTGGAATATTCATTTCGGATTATATGGCATGTAATAGGCTTGTATGATATTTCTAATGTTTTGGTTATGTAAATTGTTAAGTATGATCATATGTGAAAATTGATAACTTACATGATATATAAGAATGAGGTAATATGTTTTAATGCAAAATATGTATGGTATGTGTTAATGTGATATTATGGTTGAGATGCCTATGATAGGTATAATGGTTAGGTGTTAGAAACTTGTGAATTGATAAGTTGTGGTTGATGATTGTATTTTGATGTATAATTTGTATATACTTGTGGTATCAATGATGATACATTGGTTAGACACTTAGGATGGTTGGTTTAGCTTGTTTTTGGCTTGATTAATGTCACTTTGAATAGGTCTTTTCGTTGGTAAATGGATTACTTAAAGTCCAAGTAAGCTTGAAATGGTAAACTTGTTGATTAAGGCTCATTTTGGGTCCACACGGCCTGGCGACATGGCCGTGTGTCATCTATTGAGTGCTTAGGGTGCAAGTCAGTGAGTTACATAGCCTAGCACATGGCCTGACACATGGGTGTGTGGGGAAATTTAAAGTGTTACAGGCTTGGTACACGGGCGTGTGACATGGCCGTGTGACCCTACTCAGGGAGTTACACGAGTGAGGACACAGGCTAATGCACGACCGTGTGCCCCTAGTTCGATTGTTACACAACCTGAGACATGGGCCTGTGTCTCAGCCGTGTTACCCCTGTTTTGTAAATTTTGTAACTTTTTCCTTAAACTTTTTAAATTGTTTCAAATTGGTCCCGTATAACTTCTAAGCTATTTTTAAGGCCTCGAAGGCTTGATTTAGGGGCAATATGCATGTGTATGAATGACTTATGATATGTTTTAAATTATTAAATGTTAAAAATGTTTAAATGTTTCGATTGATCTATAATACTTTGTAACCCTAATTTGACGATGGATACGGGTTAGGGGTGTTGCACCTTAACCCTCTGAACTTGTAGATTGAAGGTAGAGTAAGAATCCTCTAAGGTCGGTATAACTATAAATTCTTGGTTTCGAAATTTAAGTGTCTTCAAGTTAATCAATAATTTGTTGTTATGCTTAGTTGCCAGGACGAATAAGGTTTTGGTGTTCGAGCAAGATAAGTTGTTAAGAATAAGAAAATAAGGTAAATTTTTGTACTCTATTTTTGAAATGATGAATGACCGTTGCTGATGGTGTATGCTATGAATGGTTAGAATTTGAATGGCACATGGGTGTCCGCCCCAAGGTAGTTCAATGTGCATGAAATAGTCATGATTACATGTGTTAACAAATAGTGCATTCTATGCAAGTATGTAAGTGAAATACGTATGTTGTATGATTTAAACAATGGGAAATGCCGATGGGTTAGATGAAGTTAAGATTGGGAAAAAAAGGGTAATTCTGTTAGATACTGTCATACGGTCTTGCTAAGTGCAAACCATGATGTGTGAAGCTTCGGGCCTTGCGGAGGGGACATTGCGGTGTTTGATTATTAATGTTAAGAATGTTGAAATTGAGGGATGGATGGAATGCAACGGGAGAAGTAAATAGAAAGATTATGGCTAGGCCATGGGTCCGATAGGAGGCTTTACGCCATGTATGAGTAAGACTATAACAGTCTACCCGATGAAGACTATATCGAGTTACTATTTGGCGTGTAGTTAGTTAAGACAGAGGTGAAAAATGAGTAAGTTAGTGAAATATCTATTTTGGCTGGGTAGCATATTTTGTGGGATTCACCATTGGCAGACTCTTCTTTAAAATCAATACACGAGTATTTGTTAGTGAACAACATATTGGACTGACCCACTATGAGTATGTTTCTTGGATTATTATGTAATAGTGTATGTTTCTTGGATTATTATGTAATACTCACAAGATTACTCATAGTGATAACTAAGTATATGATTCTCTGACTTGAGATCATTATTGTCCTAACACTGTGAGTCATATATTTTGGTGCAGTCAAATGTCTACTGTAACAGGTTGTATAATAAAGACTAATGTTGGATATACCATAATCCATGTAGTGCGATATGATTGATCAATATATGATTTATCCCTTCTACATAATGGTAGTAATATCTTGGGCCACTTGATAAAGTTAGACTAGAAATGCATGAACATGTTCAAATAAGTTGATATGAGATATCACACTTATTTGTTTATCGTAGTTTACTCAGGATATCAAGAAATATTGATATTGGATTATACAAGTTTGACTGTTACATGACTTGTGTCTAATCTAGAAATAAAGGATAAGATGATATAATACAGGAAAAATTTATCACAAAAAGGTTAGGTCGAATTAGGATGAAACACTCCTAACCCTTATCCTTCGCTTAAATAGGGTTACGAAGCATACCAGACTTCTCAAATCAAAATATGAACATTTCATATCATTTAACATAAATACCAGAAAATAATCATAAATTACTTATATTGTCTCTTGTATGAGCCCTCGAGGCCCAAAAATACACATTAAAAACAAATCGACACTAAACCGGAAACCTAGAAAACTTTTCACAAAATTTCAAATATTTTTCCTATGTGCAAGGGACACATGCCCGAGTGGCCAGGCCGTGTGGCTCACACGGTCAAGAGACACACTCGTGTCTTAAGCCGTGTGGATACTCGAAGTGGGGCACATGACTGTGTCCCAACCCATGTCCAATTTTGGGGTGCTTACTGACTTGGGTCATACGGCCAAGCCACACGCCTGTGTGTTAGGTCGTGTGTCACACATGGCTGAGACACACACTCGTATCTTTGCCCATGTGGACGAAAATAGGCAATTTCAAGGCCACATTTCTCACCCATTTTGATTTCAGCCTAAACACAACATTTTAACACATCAATATATCCCAACAAACAATCAAAACAAGTCAAAATCATGTTTTAAATGTAACATAACATCATTTATATATACCCAATTACCTATACTTACCTACTTAATCCATCTAACTAGTCTACTAAAGTTAACCACAAATTGAATACAATAAACCTATATCATTCACATCAACATCAATTACAAACTTAACTTCATGATAAGGTGGTAAACCCGGTAATTCTTCAGGAAATACATCAGCAAATTCACTAACAACCTGTAATTAATCTAGCTTTGATTATGAATCTCGGGTATCAAGAATGTAGGCTAGAAATGCCTCATTACCTTTTCGCATCAATCTCTGAGCAGAAAAAGCTAAAATGATTCTAGCAATATCTTTCGGATTCTCAGACTCAACTGAAATCATCTCTCCTGTTTGAGATTTCAAATCAATATGTTTCTGTTTGCAATTTACCACAGTATCATGCAAAGATAACTAATCCATTCCCAGAATAACATCAAATTCTCAAAAGGGTAACAACATCAAATCAGCAGGGAATTCGTAGCCTTTCACTTTTAGTGGACAATTACGACACACTAAATTAACTATCACACTTTGACCTACTGGATTTGTAACTTGATTATCATAATCAGTAGATTCAACAGACAATTTCTTTTCTGCAACTAATACAGTGCAAATATAAGAATGAGTTGACCTACGGTCAATCAATACATACATAGTAACATCAAAGAGATAGAATGTAGCAGCAATCACATCTTCATTCGTAGCTTCCTCTTTTGCTCGAATGACATAAGTACATGCAAGTTTTCTAGCTTCTGACCAAACAACAGTATCTTTCATTCCTGAACGAGTAGTCCCGGTGGCACTATTTTGACCCGAACGCCTACTTCTCTGAGAAGTAGCCAATTATTTTTCTTTCAACTCTTCATCATCTTTTTGTAATTGAGGACAATTTCGAATAAAATGATCAGTTGCTCCACATTTGTAACAAGCCCCCACTTTACTTCTACACTCACCAGGATGATATTTCCCACAATATCTACATTTAGGCTTAGGAGCATTCTGCACACCACCCGTACTAACAGCAGGTCTAGTTGATACCCCGAAATCTTGTTGAATCGTCTTGTTTTTATTCAAACGTTAAGACATTGAGGTATCTCGACTGAAATCATCTTTAGACTTTTTAGCCGGTGATGTCGAAAATGATTTAGAAGAACCTATTTTGTAAGATTCTCGATTTCGCCTATCTTGTTGCATTTTTTGGTTATACACCTCTTCCATCTTCTGTGCACGATTAGACAAAACAACAAATTCTCGTATTTTATTGCCTCCAATCATCATTCGAATTTAATCATTCAACCTTTCTTCAAACCAAATGCACATTTCTTCTTCGATTGGCACAATTTCCCGAGCATATTTACTGAGGTATACAAATTCGCTCTTATACATAGCTACTGATCTATTTGCTTAACACAACTCAAGAAATTCTTAATTTTTCTTGTCTAAATACCTTTTGCCGACACATTTCTTCTTAATTCAGTCTGGAAAAATTCCCAAGAAATTTTCTCCTTTAGCATTATAGCCACTATTGTCGACCACCAATTATATGCTTCCTCTTTTAGTAATAAAACATTACATCTCAAATAATCATCCAGAGAATAAGCTATTTCTTTAAAAACTCTTATTGTATTTTGAAGCCAATACTCAGCTTTAACTGGATCATCTTCTGACCTACCTCAAAATTCTTCAACCCCATACTTTCTGAGTTTCTCAATCGGAGTACGTTTACTAAATTTAGTCACTAGAGGAGGTGGAGGTGCAACTAGAGGCACTACAAGTGGTACAGTAGAGGGTGGAGGTTGTTGAGCTAGATTTTTTTCTTGCATAAATTCATTAAACCACTAATTCATATACCCAAAGAACATGCTTTTAAGTTCTTGTTCCTGAGCCAGATGAATCAATACATTACTACTCATCCCATGTTCAGAAGTCTGTGTTGTACTATTAACCTCATCATTATCAGCATGTTCAGATCCATCTGACATCTTTACAGTCTATAAGAAAACAAAGGTTAGATCAGATCATACATATCACACTATCACAGATTTATATGGCACGTATTTCTAGACATTTCACACGCTACGTTCAGTCTGAGAATCAACTAAACCATAGCTCTGATACCTCTAAATGTAACACCCCTAACCCTTATTCGTCGCCAAAACAGAGTTACAGAGCATTACCAGACTTTTCAAATCAAATACGAACATTTCATATCATTTAACATATATACCAAAAAAATAATCGTAAATCACTCATATTGTCGATTGTATGATCCATCGAGGCCCAAAAATACACATTAGAAACAAATCGGGACTAAACCAAAAACTCAGAGAATTTTTCACAAAATTTCAAAATTTTTCCTATATGCAGAAGACACACGCCCGTACGTCCAGGCCGTGTGGCTCACACGGTCAAGTGACACATCCGTGTCTTAAGCCATTTGGGTATTCGAAATAGTGCACACGGCCGTGTCCAGTTTAGGGTGCTTACTGACTTGGATCACACAGCCAAGCCACATGCCTGTGTGCTAGGCCGTGTGAGTATACTGACTTGTAATATTAAGGTGCAGGGGTCACACGGCCAAGCCACACGCCCGTGTGCTAGGCCGTGTGAAAATACTTGAGCATTCTGTTTCTAAATTTTAAAGATGCAAAGGACACATAGCCAAACCACACGCTTATTTGTTAGGCCGTGTGTCACACACGGATGAGACACACGCCTGTGTCTCTACTCGTGTGGACGAAAATAGGCCATTTCAAGGCCACATTTCTCACCCATTTTGATATCAACCTAAACACAACATTTTAACACATCAATATATCCCAGCAAACAATGAAAACAAGTCAAAATCATGTTTTAAACATAACATAACATCATTTATATATACCCAATTACCTAAACTTACCTATTTAATCCATCTAAATAGTCTACTAAAGTTAACCACAAATTGAATACAATAAACCTATATCATTCACATCAACATCACTAATATGTCTCATTTTCAACCCAACATATATATATAAGAAAAATTATAATTATTAACATTTACACAAGATAAACTTTGATTAAATCCACACAAACCTTATACATGCCATATAAACCATATTGAACGTTTCAAAAACTACCAGAATAAGTTGGATAGTGTGACTTGATGTGATGATCCGATCTTCCAACCTCTTGAAAATCCACAAAGACATTAAACAACTCGAGTAAGCTTAATGAAACTTAGTAAGTTCGATGGGTTAAACATAAATCTTACCGAACCTACAATAACACATCAATTAAATAAATTCATTCAACGTAAACTCCCTGCTAATCACAACTTCAATCGATGAATACACTTATTTCAGATCAATACCAATAACAAACAATATGTTTTTTAATTTCAATTACATATTCACTTACCAAATATTCCCAAATCAGTGAACGGCTTATGGATAAGAGTACATCATTTTCAGAAACCCGAAGGCTGAACAAAAGCTCGTGAGAGCTAAGCAAAAACCAATAAGAGTTGAACGGAAGCTCATAAGAGCTGAACAGAAACCCAAAATGGTTAAATAGAAGCTCAAAAGAGCTGAATGAAAACTCATATGAGTTAAACAGAAGCTCGTGAGAGCTAAACGGAAAGTAAATACAAAATTTTGCAACAAATGCTGAACATCAAGTTGCCTGGGTAATTTGCCACATTCTCCTCCAATGCCGTCAATTCACCGAGTGTTGAATGTACTCAAATCCCGCGTTCTAATCGTTTCAAACATTCAATTTAAATTCATAACTTTAACAAAATTTCACTTTTAACAATATATATGAATAAATGCATAATACCATTCATCATTTCAATATATATTTATATATTAAAATTTAATCGTACAAACTTACCTGGATTGAATTGTAATATTTGCAGAAGTTCAAGGACTATTCCGCTAATTTTCCTTTTTCATGAGTATCTACAGGTATGAAACTAGCTTATTAGGCTCTCTCTTATGGCATTTTTAAACTGAAATTTTGAGATGAAATGTCTAAAAATATATTTGACAATTTGTTTTATTTTTTAAATTGAACTAAATTACCATTTTGCCCTTAATTCATTCTATTTTATTTTATTTTTTGCTTATGCCGCCCCATGCCTTTATTTTGGGCTTAATTGCTCCTTATGTCTTCCTTTATTTATTTATCAAGCCATTTAATCACTTATTTCCTATAATTTACAAGTTCTGTACCTTTTTCAATTTAGCCCTTTTTAATTAAATAACTATCGAAACGTTAAAATTTTCTAACCAAACTTTAATACTACCTTAATGACACTTTGTAATTATTTATAAAAATATTTACGGCTCAATTTATAGAATCAAGGTCTCAATACCTCTGTAACACCCCATATCCGTAACCCAAGTCGGGTTAGAGTACAAGGCATTACCTACTTGATCTCGAACATTCAACCCAATTTAAGCCACCAAGACTCAGTCCAATTTAAAAATTTCTCAATTTCTACTTTAAACCTCTTAATAAGGGCCTACGAGGCCTAGATCGACCATTGAAAACCATTCGGAATCCTTCCGGGATCTTATCCAATCTATGCAAACTTCGCATTTAAGAATGGGCACACGCCCGTGTGACTATCCTAACATGCTTGTGTTGATGACCCGTGTGTCTCACACGGCCTAAACACCTAGGGACACACCCGTGTCCCTTACCCGTGTGGCCAATTTGTTTACACCATTTTACAAAAATTAAGTGCAGACTTCACACGGCCTGGACACACACCCGTGTCCCTTGCCCGTGTTACTCACACGGCATTGACACTCCCGTGTCTTAACCCTTGTTAGAAAACTTGAGTATTCTGTTTCTGACGTCAGCAGACCCAATATGTCACATGGCCATAGCAAACGCCCGTGTGCTAGGCCATGTCCTCCACACGAATGAGACACACGGCTGTATCTCCGCCCGTGTGGTTATTACCATGCATACTGACTTGAAATTTTTACGTACAGGGGACACACAGCCTCATCACATGCCCATAGGGCTAACCGTGTGTCACACACGGCCTAGACACACGCCCATGTGCCTACCCGTGTAGACAAAATAAGGCTATTTACCAAGCCTAGTTGCCACCCTTATTTACATCAATTAGTACAAACTCAACCAACATTAATTCTAACCTATACCATGCAACAAAATCAGCTGCAATAGACATTCCTTCCTAAGGAATTATACTCAACCAAGGAAATATCACCTTTGTATAATCAAAATGAGTAATAATCAATATCAAAACCAAATTCAGAGTGTGGGACTTATCCCAAGACTACTCATTAGGCCAATGCTTAAGGATACAAAATAATCAAGTCTAAGCCCTATACATGCCATATTCAAGAATATAAATCCAACTATCCCGAAAGTTTTGGACGATAGTGTGACCGATATCTCTGACTCCAAGTGATCCTCGAGCTAAATAGGCGGCACTATAAGAAAATGGAAAGGAATGAGGGTAAGCATAAAAGCTTAGTAAGTTGTATATAAATAAACATACAACAACAATTTATCAGTAAACATCATGCTAATAACACAAAGATAAGCATAAGTATGACTTACTCATTACCATCCATACGAGTCATATGCTCTCTAATGAGCTCATTTCTCATATGTACCAATTTGGTACCTGTATCACTCGCAATATGATTATGTTTTCATTATTAACTCGCAAATATACTTACATTATTGAACCATTCGGTACGTTGTCGGTTCTTCTATAAACCTCAATTTAGGGGTAAGGTGCCGATGCTATGTCCCAGACATAGTCTTACACTGGCTCACATCTCAAGTCGATGCCATGTCCTAGACATGGTCTTACACTGACTATCATTATCGAGGCCGATGCGTGTCCCTGACACGTCTTACTCTAGCACTCATCTCAATGCCGATGCCATGTCCCAAACATGGTCTTACACTAGCTATCATAATATGGCCGACGCATGTCCCAGACATGTCTTACTCTAGCTCACACAAGTGACCCAAAAGTCACAGCTAGAATATTCGGTATATTACCTAGTGTTCTAACGAGAGTTCTATAATCTCACTGTCTTTATGCATTCACAATACGAAATCAAGCAATTCATGCTATATCCATTCAATGACAACTTAAACACATATATTAATAATATAGTTATATCATTTACGTACAACTTACCTCTGTTTACAAAATGTACTCGACTGGTTGGTTTAGTCAATTTGCTTGGCTTTCCCCCAGTCTAGGTTTGGATTTGGCAAATCTTGATCTAGAATAACAAAATGCACTCATTTAGTCACTAATTATAAGTAGGCTACCACTAATTCACATCTTTGGTAAAATGACCATTTTGCCCCTAGACTTTGGCAAAATGACCATTTTACCCCTATGATCGAAAATTGATTTTTATCGAATTTCTTCATATTTCAAACCTAGCTGAACTATTTTTACTCCTATAGCAACCCCAAAATCCCACTATTTCACACACTTATCACCTATTTTGCAACTTATGCAAAATAGTCCCGTTTAGGTGTTTTCATGCTAACACCTTTCACAAAAGTTGTTTAGAACTCTTCTAAGACTCATATTCTTCCATAAAATTTTAGAAAATAACATGAACATTTACATGGTGAAACCCTAGACTTTCACCATTTTGCAAAGTAGTCCTCTCATTTGAAAGCCCATAATACAAGCATTCCAAAAATGTAAAAATTATCAAGAATATCATCAAGATCACTTACATTATGAGAGGAATAAGTTGATGCAAATTTTCAACTTTCAAACCTCCATATTTGCTGATATTTTCGGTGGAGAGAAAAGATGGAGAAGAAGAAAAATAGTAGATAGGCTTTAGGCATTATTTTATCACCAAATCATTACATCACTTACCTAAACTTTTGACTATTTGTTTCAATTCATCTCATGGCCGTCCAGCTTGTTTAAAAAGGGTCTAATTGCCCTTTAAAAGCCCTCTCTAGCTATTTAACACATTTGGGCACTAAAATGCAATTTTTACCTTTTATGCTATTTAGTCCTTTTTCTCAATAGGGCTCACAACATCAAAATTAACTCACCAAAGTTTTTGTACACTAATGTAATCATATTATAACCTCAGAATAATAATAAAAATAATTTTTCAAACTTTGAATTTGTGGTCCCGAGACCACTGTTCTGACTAAGCCCTAAATCGGGTTGTTACAACCTCATTTTCTAAAACCACTTTAGCTAATTATTTTTATTAAATACAAATCACTAATTCAAAAATCTTTCTATAACCATATTTGACTTGTAAATACAAAATAATAAAATTTATGAGGTTACTCGTCGAATTTAGTGGTCTCGAACCATTGTTTTTTACACCACTGAAAATCGGGTTGCTCACAGGATCTCTTTTAACTTAGGTAGCAATGATGCATTGTTAGATGCCACTCATTACTTGTAACATTAGAAATTTTCTAGTATTACTACTAACATTACAATAGCCTACAGGGTCACCCTTGTGGTTAAAGCCAATAGGCTTCATGCAAAATACAATGGGCGTATATCATCCTATATACATCAATGGTGGACAATACTGCTTGACAGACAGTATTGCATGGAGATAATATTGCCTGGCAGACAATATCTTCAGGTGGACAATATCGTCAGACGGGTAGGACTCACAACTACTTTCCCAAAGTTAATATTTGTGGAAGTTAATATTCTTTTGGAAAGAATATAAAATTTTAATACCTTCCATAATTTTCTCTAGAAGTAAAATGGAATTATTCCATTTTTATTATAGGTGGTAAATAAAAGGAAAAAGATCTTTGATGATGTAAGGAAGGAAGTAAGAAAAATTCAAAAGGTTTAACAGCTAATTTTTAAATTCTCTCTGAAAAGGTTCATAGAGTTTTGCTATTTGTGTTTGATTGGGTAGATTAAGTAGAGGTCGAGACGATTTTATTGTGGCTTGAAATTAACATTTTGAAGGAAATTAGATCTTAAAGTTATACTTTTTACTCCTTTTCAACTCGATTTGTTCTTCATACATGGACCATTGGCTGATAATTGTTGAAATATTTTTTTCACTACGCCGCAGGATGTACCAATGATCCAACAGTGGTATCAAAGGCAACTGTATGATACAAATTTGAGATTAAATTTATTGGTTGATGTGATTGTATGAGATACATGTTGTTTCATCTAATTTACTTGATATGTTTTATGTATATATTATACATGTAATTTGTTTTATAAACTATGTATGTAATATGTTTAAACATATGTGATAAGCTATTCCTCTCAGTCACTGATTAAGTGTTAATCATTGATTTTGATACCTATTGGATCTAATATATTATTTGTTAATTGTTAACAAATTTGTCTTGGGGCAGTAGGGTTTTTGTTATTCAAAGTTAATAGCTAACTTGTTGGTAACATTCGAAAAATGAACAAAAGTTGCTCGAGTAAGAATACTCATAGATCGAAAGTTTGAAAATATTCTTTTCATGTAAATTTACAATCGATGATTTTTTTTCCTATAGAGATCTGAATGCATTTTCTAAAATTTCACCAGGATTTGCCATTGACTGACCAGTGGCATTGCCGCCCACTATCTGGGCAATAGGAACCTCGCAAAGGGCTTCACCCATTAACCCCTTTGCATAAGAGAAATTAATTGTAGGGACAATTTTGTAATTCACATTAACAATCAATTAAATAAATATATATCATTTATTTTCTTTTTATATTTCTCTTACATGTTCTCTTCTCATCCTACTATGTAAAATGAGTTTTTATAAATATAAATTGTACAAACTTGCTACAGACTAGAGATGATGAAGATTGGGCTACTTATAGTGTGAAAGAAGCTTGTGAAGCAACTTACACCATTAGGATTCCTTTTGGTTCTCCCATTGGCTTAGGAGGGACCACCTTAGTTTTATAGGCTATAACTATTGCATTTATTTATCGCTTTATATTATTCATGTTAGTGGTACAATGGATGATATGTTAGCATGTATGTTATAGTATATTGATACAATCAACTTTAATAAATAAATAAATAAAATGGATTAAAGTTGAACATTAAAGGAGAGATGAATTTTATTTAAAACCCTCAATAAAATATTAAGTTAAGATTGCCTTCCAATATTTACCCTCATTAAAGCCTCGATCGATACAACGTGGGTTCTGCTAAAGCAAAGTACTTGTGCCTATCTTGGTTAAACGCAAAGAATAAGCAAGTCATATTTGCTGATTATAATATTGATTAATAACTTAACTAGGTTACTCTAATATGATTAGTAACCTAGAGGCAAGAAATTTGGATGATAATGAGATGATTGGAACAAGAGTTGTTCACTAAATAATGAGTTACAAGGGATGTAATTAGAAAGTGTTGGTTAACTAAATAATCATAATCTCGAGAGTAAAGCCAAAGCTGATTTAAGAAGAGGTGAAATATGTATCTTTTCCTACTAGAAAAAATTTAAAGAAAGGATTTTCTAAAATTAATATATGAGGGATATTAATTTTGAATAAAATAGTAAGAGTATCATTTAATTTAAGTCCTTTTAATGTTTATAATAAACTTGGTAAATTTACTCATAAGCATATTTTATTATTGTAGATTTATTACGGCAAACAACACAAACTCTTTATCATTACGATTTGTCCTTGAGAAAGACAAGTTGAACGGTTTGAACTTCCTTGACTGATTCTGTAACTTAAGGATTGTCCTTAAACAAGAACAAAAATTAAGTCATTGAAGAAACCGTTTCTAATGAATTAACAAGTAATGCCTCTAGAGCTGATAATGATGCCTGTAAGAAACATCTTGATGACATGTTACACATACAATGTCTAATGCTTGCCACCGTGACTCTTGAGCTTTAAAAGAAACATGAGGATATGGTTGTCTAATATATGATCCAACAATTCAAAGAATTATATGAAAGGCAAGCATGTCAAGAGAGGTACAAAACCTCCAAAGCTCTGTTTCGATGCAAAATGTTGGAGGGAACTCATGTAGGAAATCATGCTCTCAAGATGATAGGCTATATTGAAAGCCTCGAAAAACTAGGATTCCATCTAGGTGTGGAATTAACCACCAATGTCATCTTGTAACCGTTGCCACATAGTTTTAGCCAATTTTTCCTTAATTTTAACATAATGAAATTAATAAGACTTCGCCACAATTACTTAACATGTTGTGAAATGCTGAAAGTAACATGAAAAGAGCTGGACCTAAGCCCATTTTGATGGTCTGTAAGAACAAGGGCAAAGGAAAGCTTAATGCTAAGGAAAAACTTAAAGCCAAACCCAACAAAGGAAAGATTAAATTGAAACCTAAAGGAAGAATTGCTAAGGAAGGAAAATGTTTCCATTGTGATAAGACCAGACATTAGAAGAGGAACTGGCTTACCTATCTTAAAGAGGTCAAGAAGGTAAAGGAAAATGGAGCTTCTACTTCAGGTATTTATGTTATTGATGTTAATTTAACAACATCTATTTATTGGATATTAGATATTGATTGTGGTTCTCATATTTGTACCTCTGTATAGGGACTTTAAAGGAGTAGGAATCTAGCTAAAGGAGGGAGATGTGGACCTGTGAGTTGGAAATAGAGCAAGATTCGTTGCATTAGCTATAGGAACATTTATTTTATCCTTGCCTAGTAGACTTGATTTATGTTTGGAGGATTGTTATTTTGTGCCTAGTTTGACTAGAAACATTATTTTAATTTCTTATTTAGAAAAAATTGGTTTTGAGATGATTATAAGAATAATTGTTGTTTATTTTATCTTGATAATGTTTTCTATTGTTCGACACAATTAATAAATGGCCTCTACATTTTAGATTAAGATATGCTCATTTATAACATAAATACAGAAAGATCAAGAATATATGACTCTAATCAAACTTATCTTTGGCATTATCGCTTGGGCCATATAAACGAGAAGCGCATATCAGACTTCCATAAAGATGGATTTTTGGATTCTTTTGTTTTCGAACAATTTGATGATATATATATATATATATATGAGTCTTGTTTATTGGGAAAAATGAGTAAAACCCATTTTAATAGTAAAAATGAGTGAGCCAGTTATTTTTTAGGCTTAATACATGGTGATTTGTTAGGCTAGGGGAGGTTTTCAGTACTTCATTACTTTCACTGATGGCTATAGTAGATATGAGTATATTTAACTTATACCCTATAAATTTGAGGCCCTTGAAAAGTTGAATGAATTTAAAAATGAAGTACAAAACCAACAAGGCAAAAGTATTAAGGCACTTCGATCAGATCGATGAGGAGCATACTTAAGCTTAGAGTTTGATGAGCTTTTAAAGGAATGTGAGATTGTCTCACAACTTATACCTTTTGGTATACCACAATGGAATGGAGTTTCTAAGAGGACAAATTGAACACTGTTGGACATGGTTCGATTAATGATAAGTCATATTAGTCTTCTTATTTCTGTTTAGGGACATGCACTTGAGACAACTACCTTTACACTAAATCGTGTTCTATCTAAATCGGTTCAAAAGACACCATATGATATGTGGATTGAAAAGCGTCCTAATATGTCTTTTATAAAGATTTAGGGTTGTGAAGCTTATGTTAAATGTTAGATATTTACAAAGCTCGAACCTAAATCTCAAAACTGTATCTTTGTGGGATATCCTAAGGAAACTAAAGGATATTATTTCTTCAATCCTACTGAGAACAAAGTGTTTGTTGCTCAGACATGAGTCTTCCTTGAGAGATAATTTGTCACTAGAAAAGGAAGTGGTAGAAAAATTGAACTCGGAGAAATTTGAGAACAACAACAAGTTTCATAAGTTGTTGTGAAACAATGAACTATTCTAGAAACATAAATACCGAGAAGATTTTCAAGAGAAAACCATGTACTTGAGAGATATGGTTTCTCATTACAGCATATAGTGATATTCTACTTATGGATCAAGATGAGTCTAGTACTTATCAAGAAGTGGTGGGGAGCTCAGATTCTGAGAAATGGCTTGAGGCCATGAGGTTTGAGATGGATTCCATGTTAGAAAACCAGGTATGGATCTTGGTTGACCCACCTGAAGCGGTTAAACCCATAGGGTGCAAGTGGGTTTTCAAAAATAAAAACCCGATTTGTTCCTCATACATGGATCCTTGGTTGATGATCACTGGAATTTTTTTTCCGTTGCGCCATAGGGCGTACCAGCTATAACAATCTGTTTTTTAGTGGTGTCTAAAACAGTAGTTTTGGGACCACAAATCCGACGAATAAGTTCATGTTATTATTTAATATTTTGAGTCAATTGTAATATTATATTGGACCCTCCTTAAATGGCCAAATGGTAGGAATAATGTGGAATTCTCTAGATTGGGGTAAACTGAAATTAAATCCTAATTAATTAAGGATTTACAAATTAGTCCATTTTTTGGTACTATCGAAAATGGTGGTTTTGAGGCCACAAATCTGATGTGGGGCTCTTAAATATTAATTATTTAATATTTACGAGGTCATTAGTGTTGTGTTGAAATTTGATTATGAAAATTTATTGTTTAGATAGTTAATTAATTAAAAAAGATTAGATTGTAAAAGTTGTAAAAGTTGATTAAAATTGGTTAAAAGGTCTAAATTATTAAATGGAGGGGACTTTAATGGTAAATATACCATATGGGTATTAATTGGACAATATAAGTTTTAAAAATTCATGAACTTTCATTTGTTTTTAATGGGTAAAGTAGTAAATTGTAAATACTAAGTAAATAAAAGCATAAAGTAAAAGAATAAGTCATCACTTTCATATTTTCTTCTTGGGGAAGCACCGAATAGCCATGAATAGGTGTTTTGACCTTTAGCTAAGCTTGTCTTTCAATTTGATAAACCGATTTTAGCCAATTTCTTATAATTTTTATGTTTTTGAGATCGTTGCAATTAGATCCAGTTAAACCGT
The DNA here is from genome assembly GCA_025698465.1 of Gossypium longicalyx. Lineage (NCBI taxonomy): Eukaryota > Viridiplantae > Streptophyta > Magnoliopsida > Malvales > Malvaceae > Gossypium > Gossypium longicalyx. Next base: position 91,988,092 of record CM047000.1, on the reverse strand, counting down.
ATCTTCGTTTTCAAAATGGTTAAAGATTGTGGATTGTGTCATTGATGAGTTTTGGATATTCTTGAAGTTTTATGATAAATTATTAAGCTTGATTATTAAATAAGACTATTTTGTAAAGTAATTTTTAGTAATTTTAATGTTAAAGGACTAAAATGTTAAAGTAATAAAATTTCAAGGACTTGATGTGAAATAATAGCAATTATAGGTTGTAATGAGACATTATACAAATCGGCTAAACTTGGAATTTATTGAAAATGGTTAATTTGCAAGTTTTGGGATTAAGGACTAAATTGCATAAAAGTAAAATATTTGGGGCAAATTTGTAAAAATGTCAAAAAAGAATTAATTGGATAAAGTGAGTTAATTTTAATTTTGGTATTAATTAATTGAATGAAATTATTATTCTAGATTAAGAACGTGTTGAAAATCGAGAAAAAAAGTTGCCAAGTAGTCCTTGTAACTTGATTGTTGTTGCGAATTAGTCCGATAAGTTCGTTCAGTTTAATTTTAGTAAATTTTTAAATGTATTATATGAACCTAATTGCATAATTTTAGATTATATTGATGTGTGTGATTGAAAATGGAAAATAATGAATTGATACGACGTCAATCACTAATTGAGATACTTTGAATTGTTACTGCAAATCAGTCTATAAGTTCATAACTTGGTTAATTCAATTAATTACTATTTCGATTAATTATTATCTATTTGTGTATATATGTGAATTAGATTTGCTGGCTTGAATGAAACAAATAAGACCATAGTTGAAAGACACTATGGCACTATACTGGAACTGAATAAGACCATAGTTGAAAGAAACTATGGCATCATACCGGAAACGAGTAAGACCATAGCTGAAAGATGTTATGGTATCACGATTTTAATGAGTAAGGCCATAGTTGAAAGATGTTATGGCATCACACGAGTAAGACGATAACTAAAATATGTTATGGCATCACGATTCTAACGAGTAAGACTATAGTTGAAAGATGTTATGGCATCATGAATCAAACGAATAAGACCATGATTGAAAGACACTATGGCATCCTTCAAACATTTTCTATTCATGTAATATGTTTCGGGTGAGATATGTATCATAAGATTGAATGTGTTGACTAGTATAATTTGTAATGAATATTTATGCCTTGGTGTGATTATATGTTATATATGTAAATAAATATGTTAACTAATGATGTTTCTGATGTTTAAGGAATTAAACATATATATGAGTATTTGTCGAGTAGTCAATGTTATTCTATTTGGTTCATTGGGCTATGTTTTATTGATCTCTAAAAATTTATTAAAAAGTGGAAACTGATTTGTATTATTATACTGAGCATTTCTCACTTATTGTGAGTTGTGATTGACAGAAATTCTAATAATAACCTCATTGACTGGAAATTTGTTCATTAATCTTGTATTTGAATTATTATTATGTTTGATTTAGTAAGCTTTACCGTTTAATCAATGAACTTACTAAGCTTTACGAAAGCTTACTTGCGTTATTTGTCTTATTTCTTATAGATACGTTTTGTGGATCAGGAGATCGGGTTAGCTCAAAGAATCACACTATCTGGGGATCATTTTGGTAGCTTTTGAATACATGTTGGCTTATATGACATGTAATAGGAGAATTTGATTATGTTTGTAAAGGTTCATAAGTGCTTATTGGTGTTGTTGCTAATGTGCATATTGTAACAGTCCATTTTCAGTGAAATCTGAACAGTGGTTTCGGGACCACAAATCCGAGCTAGAAAGAAAATTTATTTTAATATTATTGCATGGTCCGCATTATGATAGGAATGTTATATGAAAATTCTGATAAGAAAATTTTACCGATTATATGTTTAATTAGGGAAATGACCAAATTGCATAAAATGCAAGAGTTGGATTCTAGTAGCTAGAAGGATCAAATAGCTATGAAATTCAAAACTTGAGGTCATTATATGGTAATCAGACCATTAATGAAAAGTTAGTAGATATTTTTGGATGATTTATCCATGGAAATTTAGAAAAAGGGCAAGGACTAAATTGGAAATCAAAATAACTAAAAGATGATAAATTAATAAATAAGAAATATCATCAAATTATTATCATCTTCATCCCCAAAATACATGGAAACCCTAGGAGAGAGAGAAGAAACTAATCAAGCTTAATTAGGTAAGTATTCTTGTCCTATTTTTAGTAATTTTTATATTTTTGAGATCGGGATAACCTAATCTACCTAGATTGGGGATCATTTTGAAAAGTTATTAAAGTATAGAAATTTTGCCATGGATGAAAATGCTGAAAATTTAAAATTTATGGTAGAATATGAAAGGTTGTTGATAGATAAACAACTTTTACAAAGTGAATTTTGATGAAATTGTGATTTAGGGACTAAATTGTAAGTTGTGAAAATTGAAGAAAAATTCTAAATTTTGTGAAATACATGTACCATAAAAGTTATACTAAAATTTCGGTTAGTCTTGGAATAAGGATTAAATTGCATGAATTTCATTTTCAAAGCCTAGGGGAGAAACTGGAATTTATGGAAAATTTAGGGGCAAAATGGTAATTTTACCTAGGATGTAAATTGAATATAATTGAATATGAATTGTATTAAATTGATGATTAAATTCATTTTTATAGATCCAGATAATTCAAATTCGAAGCTAGATCGAGGAAAAGAGAAAGTTTCAGATTAGTAGATTTTCTTATACGAACTATTATCGAGATAAGTTCGAGTAACTTAATTATGCGTGTTAATATGTTTCAATTGAATGTTGTATATGATTTGAATGTGGTATATGTTTATGTGATTTATATGAACGTTATAAATACATGAAATGATCACATGATTGGAAATGTATTTAAAATGTTAAGTTCCGTTGGAATAATGAAAATAGATAGATACGCATGATTTCCCGTATGTGAATGTGATTCTGCATATGTTGCAGACAAGATTTAGCTCAGAAGAGTAATCTTGATATAGCCCTCTCGAGCATCATGTTATATAGTTCATGCGAGCATCCTGAATGGTAGTAATTTAGCATGTGTTGCACACTACCGCAGCTCTTTGTGAGCGTCCTGATAGTAACTCTTAAGAGTTTCTTGACATGGCTAGCTTGAACTCCCTGTTACCTTATCCAGTGCTCCTTGGTATTATCTCTTCGGAGATATTTGATAAGCTTTATGAGCTCCCTAAATAAAACTCTTATGAGTTTACTAATTAGCTCGGATAAGTGTCTTGTTACATGATTACATGGCTCATTTGAACATCCTGATATATGGCTCGAGAGTGTGCTTCCTGAATAAGTGCCCTACTAGGTACCCCTGATTATGAATTGATGAATTACAGATTTGTACACCTTGAGTGTACTATTTGAGTATCCATCAATATTTCAATAATTCAATGGATAAAACTCTCGACATGAGAAAAATGATAAGATAAATAGAAGTATGCCTTGAATGCTTTTGAATTATTTGATGAAGGGTTATATGATGAGCTCATCTATGCTTATTTGATGTACAAATGTACTATATGACTAACTTGCTTGATTGAGTGTATGCGTTTAGGTAAACTTGTCAAATTGATGAAAAGCATGTTAATTGTATGCTTAACATTAATAAATGCAATTGGTAAGTTTTAACTCCTGTTATACGAACTTACTAAGCATTAAATGCTTACTAGGTTTTATTTTTTTTCTGTTTTATAGTGCTCGAAAACTCGCGAAGTTTGGAGATCGGTTGGAGCATCATCACACTATCCACTAGCTTGTTTTGGTATAATTAGTAAACTTATTTTGGTATAATGGCATGTATAGGTAACTTGGTCATTGTTGGCATATAAATGTGGTTAGTAAACTAGCCATTGGGGTGGCTAGTAATGATTTGTTTTGGTATATTTGTAAGTTATATTATGAAAAATATCTATGTGTTAAGTATATTAAGTATGGTTGATCAAGTTATGTTTAACATATAAGTTAAACAAGGCTAAGAATATAAACATGAATGCATATGATAAAATATCATATTAGATGTTAGAATTGGCTTGGATCTAATGCTTGAATTTCTGGTGTATATACTTGTAAGTTTTGGTGTAGGTTATTGGAAAAATTTGGGTGAGAAATAAAGCTAGGAAATGGTTTATTTTGTCCACACGAGTAGGCACACGGACGTGTGTCTTGACTGTGTGTGACACACGACCTGGCTCATGGGTATGTGGTTTGGTTGTGTGTCCCCTGCATCTTAAATTTGAGAAACAGAATGCTAAAATTGAGTACACGGGTAGAGAAATGAGCGTGCGTCTCAGCTGTGTGTGCTACACGGCCCACAACATGGGCGTGTGTCTTGGCCATGTGAAACCTGCACTTAATTTTGGAAAATTAAATTAACCACACGGCCTAGCGCACGGGCGTGTGGTTGGCCGTGTGGCACAAGTTAGAGAGTTACACGGGGTCGAACACGGCCTGCAGCATGGACGTGTCCTATGGTCACACAGGCGTGTCCCTTGACCACACGGGCGTGTGTGCCCTATATCTAGGAAAAATTTTGGAAACTTCTCAAAAAATTCTCTGAGTTCCCGATTTAGTCCCGACTTGATTCCAATGTTTATATTGAGCCTCGAGGGTCCATTCAAGGGACAATATGACCACTTTTAGAAATGAATAGTAATCAACATGAATTATCTGTAATTGTTCTGTAAATTTCGGTAATACTCTATAACCCTATTCCTGTGATGGATATGAGTTAGGGGTGTTACACATATGATGATATGGTATAAGTAGCTAAGTGAGATGTGCATACTTGATTCTATGGTATAACATTTTGAGATAGAAAATAAGTTAATTGAATGTGCTTGTAGCTTGTATACTTAGTTAAGGAAATGGATTTTGTAAGTACTTGATATGTGGTGTCATTGATGGCACATTGGTTAGATCTTAGGATGATTGTTTTAGCATGTTTTGAGTGTCATTGAAATGCATTTTGAAGTCTTATAATATTGTGTTGAGTATTGGTTTAAGTACCTAAGTATTTGGATATGAATTAAGTATGTTTTGGATCATTTTTGGGTACACATGGCTTGAGACACGGGCTATCACACGGCCGTGTGTCACATACGGGCACTCCACACGGATGTGTGCCCTGAACGTGTTAGGTGTAGTTTTCACATGGGATGGCACATGGCCTGCGGCACGGCCGTGTGACCCAACATCAAATTGAGCATGACCTACGACACGGTCATGTGAGGGTATTTCGGATGCTATATGGGCTAGCATATGGCCTACAACACGATCATGTGAAATTATTTCAAAGGGTACACAGTTTGTCACACATGACCGTGTGATCCCTTTTTTCAAAATTTTCAATTTTTTCTCTGAATATTCTGATTTACTACGAATTGGTCCTTAATTATTCCTAAACTAATTTTAAGGCCTCGTAGGTTCGTTTTAAGGCCCATAAATATACGTATTACTTCGATATGAATTATTATGAAATTTTGTTAATTAAATTGGCAAATTGATACTATCTATTATTGATTGTTCTAGATTGTACAGTAATACGCTGTAACCCTAATTTGACAACGGGTACGGGTTATGGGTGTTACACTGACGATCCAACATTGTGAATGCCATTGGGCATACTATGTTAGTACATCTGAATCTTTTTGAAAGGTTGGGTATCTTATTAGCATTTAAGCTTAATAACCAGCGTAATTCCTGTATATTGTTTTGATTATAGTTGGAACTCACTAAGTGCACTCGAACTTATTTTATTATTTTCCTTCTCATGCGAGCTAAGTAGAAATGGGTCTGAAGAAAGGGACTACGCCAAAGTTGCTGTTGCTAGTGAGCTACTTAATTATTTTCTAAATCATGCATGGCAGTTTGGGCGACTGGCATATAAAACTGTTTTGTAACCAACTTTGTAATAATTTACATCTTCAATCAACTCACTATTTTTAAAAGAAATTCTACGTACTATTGGGACATATGTTAAATATTATTGTTTATGATATCATCTTTAAGACATATACTCCAAACTATTTTAAAGGATATTTAACTATCACTGATGCACTTGAAACTTTTGTATGGGAAATAACTCACCTTGCATTTTAGATAATCATGTCGACTTTTATAAGGCTTCCGCCAAATGTTTGTTTAAGCTATGTTTTGTTTTACTTGGCATAATGTTGATTTGATTGTTTTGTTATTATTATACTAGGGTTAACACCAATTTAGGGGTATATGCTGAGACCCCAAAGCTATAAAAATCTTGAGTGTTTTTATCAAACTCAAATGGTTGTAAGTTGTGACATACCATACTCAAATCTGGTGATCAAGTCGGGCGTGGGTGTTACAAAGACCATAGCTGAAAGATGTTATGACATCATGATAGAAATGTGTAAGACCATAGTTGAAAGATGCTATGTCATCCTTTGATAGTCCATCAAGACAATAAACACGAGGTTATATCATGTAAGACTAAAGCTGAAAGACGCCATGAAATCGTAGATAGTTTGTCAGGACAATAAACATGAGATAGTCTGTTAGGACAATAAGCACGAGATAGTCCATCGAGATAGTAAATATGGGGAAATTCGCTAGGACAATTAGCTTGGGAAGAAAGAGTGAAAGACCATAACTCGATTATGGTATCATGAAGACTCAGTCGATAAAGTGAACTCGAGAGTTTATAAGGTGTAGATTCTTGGCTCAATGATGAAGGTTGGCAAAGATATTTGAATGGAGTGGATTCTAAGGCAGATTGAATAAAATGATGTGCTTATCTAAGGACTAAGACTTAAGAGTCCTCAGACATAGGGGAAATTAAGGGTGTTTATATCCGTCGAGGTTATGCAAGGTAAGCCGCCTAGGTTGGCAAAAAAAAGAGTCTATCAAAGACAAACCTAGGGTGAACAGCCTTCAGGAAATAGGGTTGATAAGAATTTGAAATCGAGGAAATAAAAGTTAGATAACGAATGACCAACATTGGGTCTCTCATTCAAGGTTGTGAGGGAAAGAAATTTGGTTAAGGTGTATCCAGTTTTGTGTTCCTAGAGAACCTCTACTCTAAAGAAAATTAGTGTTTACTACAGATAGAGGAGAAGTCAGTTAACTATGAGATACAGGGAAAAAAGGCAAAGCAAAGGCCTCATTGATATAATCTGTTAAATGCAAGGTTGACCAGAGAGTAGGAAAAAAAATCCTTTAAACCTTCAATCCCTTAATTTTGAATTTTTTATATACGTCTATTATATAGAATCTCACTAAGCTCAATTAAACTTATAAATGGTTTTGTAACACCCCTCGCCCGTGTATTCGACACTAGGATAGGGTTCGAGGCATTACCGGTAATTTACCTTTACAAACTTACTCAATTGGGTTACTAAATTTCGCTCATGATTTAACACTTTTCAAACGTGTGTACTTTGTCTCTTATACAGGCCTCCGAGGCCTAAAAACACTCCTAGGGGTAGTACGGAACAAAACCAAAATTGTTCGATAGACTTGGGGCACTTTAGGAAATTTTCCCTTAGTTGAAGTGTAACACGCCCATGGGGCATAGAACACGCCCGTGTCCTTTTTCCAGTATGCAACACGGCCAAGGCACACGTCTGTGGGCTTAGCCCGTGTGCTACACTGACTTCAACCTCACCATTCTGTTAAATAAACACTGCCATGGCACAAGCCCGTGTGCTTAGCCCGTACTCTATGTTGACTTAAAATTTCAGGTGCAGGGGACACACAGTCATAGCAAACACCCATGGGAGTAGCCCATATGTCACACACGGCCTAGACACACGTCCGTGTGTCTACCCATGTCGACCTTGTTAGGCTTTTTTCCAAGCCTTAAGTCACCCTCTACTAGCCAATTACACTTATAGATTACTATAGTGCATATTTGGGCCAAATTATCCGTTTGTAAATATGAAACTTTGATTAACCTCATTGCATGTGAACCTCATGTCATTGGCTTCATACATGCTAAGTTAATTCTTATCTTGCATTTAATGATTTACATGTCTGCTTGACATATTAAGATTGACTCGTTATTATAACTCATTGCCAATTATAACTAAGCCATCGTATATGAATATAAACATGCATGGATTTGTAAGGTATAGCCTACTTCAAAGTGAGCCAATTCCCATGGCCGTATACAGAAAAAGATAAACATATTTTTACATGCCTTCACTAGGCAAATCAAATGACATATATAACAAAATACTCAAAAATCCTATACATGCCATTGGACAAAATAGAAATGTCTTTATACCAAAGCTTGTCTAGTTGATAGTGTGTTGACTCTCCAATTGTCTTCCAATCCTTATGAGTCCTTGAGCTCTGAAAAGCAGGGAAAAGAGAGGGGTAAGCATTTACATGCTTAGTAAGCCCGAATAACTGGAAAATAAACTTACCGATTGTTTAGCATACATCCATAATAGATAATGAAACCAATGGACATGAAAATGGTTTCCCTATCACATGCACTCAATCAATGAGTTAGTCACATAACAAATACCATGAACATTTTTATCTTAGATGAGCTCATCATTTTACGTGTCATTTGTACATATACCTTGTGATAGTCCCGTTGAGTTTCTAAGAAATCTCGATGGATTATCCGGTCACCGTCAATTCATACGAATGATTATTTTTTAAGTATGCACTCCTGCGAACCTCACATCTTATGGCGGGATTACCAGTCCAGGCTAAATCCCCTGCAATATAAGCTCATAAGGCGATGTCGGGATTACCAGTCCAGGCTAAATCCCTTACGCGACAAACATCCTTAATGAGCTCAGATCTGAATTACCAGTCCAGGCTAAATTCAGACCCTAATCGGATTACCCGTCTGGGCTAAATCCACAATGCACACATATTCTTTGGGAGGCTCGATCATTCAAGGAACACCAGTCCAGGCTAGATCTTTTTCATACTTGAGATCTTTGGATTACCAGTCCAGGCTAAATTCTTTTTCTGCAACACATGCAGGATCTCAAGTCTCATGTAAATCATGGTTTATCCATCGAATTCCCTTTCCAACCTCAACCGAGACATTATCTAACAATTCATTATTAAAGATGCAATTCATGCATTTTCATGCCATCAACAATGCAATTATCATACATTCACAAAACATATAATTATGCATGTTATAGGCTTACTTCGAGTTATCCGAACTTACCTGGTATTCGTTTTGGAGCTGTGTTTCGGTTATTCCGAAACCTTGCGTTTACCTCGATCGACCTCCGAAATTTGTTCCTCGGGGTCTATAATAAAAAAAATATATCATTAATTCACTACATTACATTTTTCAAGTTTAATTTTTACCCCCGATCCAAATGACCGTTTTGCCCCTAACCTTTGACATTTTTACTATTTAGTCATTAAGCTCGTATAATGAAACACATGGAATTTCTGTCTTACCCAAGCCTATTCGAACATTTTTCTCTCTTATGGCAGCCCACATTTTCCATTATTTTCACATTTCTACCACATATTTAACAACTTTTGCAAAAAGGTCCCTTGAGGGGTTTTTCATGAATATCACCTAAGAAAAGATGTTTAACACACCTTCAACTTTCATACCCCTTCATAATCCACCAAAATACAAGCAAATAATGCATGGGTAAATTTTTAAACATGAACCCTTGCATGAAATATGGGTAGAAATGGAAAAATCAAGCTACCGGGATTTCAAAAATACAAAGAATATTAAAAACGGGGCTTGGGAGCACTTACTATTGAGCTTGAAAATGTTGAAAACCCTAGCTATGGAGGACTTTAGAAATTCGGCTAGTACAAGGAAGAAGAATGGCTGATTTTGGCTTATTTTTCCCATTTTATTTCATTAAAAAGCCAAATGACCAAAATGTCCTTAAGTCATTCCTTTGAAATTTCATCCATGCAAGCCCATTTTTGTCCAAAAACTTAAAAATTGGGAAAATTGCTCCCTAAGACCTTCTAATTTATAATCTAAAGAAATTTCATACAAATTGCTTCTAGAATCCAAGTTTTGTAATTTATTCAATTTAGTCCCTAATTTCCAATTAGACACCTTACTCAAGGAATTTCTTCATGAAACTTTAACACATGCATAATCTCATATTCTAGGTCTCATAATAATCATAAAATAAATATTTTGATGTCGGATTTGTGGTCCCAAAACCACTGTTCCGACTAGGCCCTATTTTGGGATGTTACAGGTTTGCTTAATTTTAGGATAAGGTTGTCGTCGGAACCCGAATAGTGGCTGAGTTAGACTTCGTCGACCTGCAGAAAAAAGGAGTGTAGTCGTAACGTGTGTATAGAGGGGCACTCCTAGAGATTATGCCTCGGAGATTTAGCCTAGCCATAGAATTTTCAAGTTTTATAATCAAAATAGTAAATGAAGTTGTTTAGCATTGATTTTAAAAGATGTATAAGCTAGTATAAACTATTGTGTATTGTTAATTTTTCGAAACATATATTTTTTTTAAATAATGTTGGTCAGTTATTCAGAATTTGTTTCATCTGGAACTCGGACTCGGACTCGGTAAGCAGGTCGGGTATGGGAGTTACAAATGCCATCCAAACACGTGTACCATAAAATGGTGCAATTCACAATTAACTTCATAAGCAGTTGTGTAGCTTTTCATTTATGTAACAGTTCTAGAATTTTCAGAGCAACTTATTATCTTTAGAAACATTCCAACACTCACAATAAATAACCTTTGATATTCTAGACCACCTGCCTTTTTTCTGCTATAATTACCACCCATTGGGACAATTTATGAATGGTCTCTAGGTAGGGCACTTTATAACCTACTCCTTGAATGGAGGGAATTGCTATACCTCTACTCGCCTCAGACACATGGCATCACAAGAACCTAACTGGGAAGCACCCACAAATGGACATCTGCCTTATACTATTCTGTTGGTCATGAGGTGACCGACCATGAGAAGATTACCCATTCTTAGCCAGCCTCTAATAGTGGACCTTCTATTAGGTCATCCGCTATTAAAAGGTATGCACTCATCAAGAGGAGACCACTATGGGACCATTGAGGCCAAACAACCTCATACTACCTCTTTAAAGGGAATGTCAAAGTTGTACTACACTTGACGGCAACCAATGTGCAACAGCCTTGCCATCTGGTCGACCACATGTTTGTCGTACCTAGGGATTATTAGTGATGTGGTGTAACTGGACAGGAACTCCCTGCCTATAAATATCCCAAGACACGACAATAAATGGATCTTCTTCCTTTTCAACAACCTTAGTAATATACCTTAGCAAACAACCTCCTCTTTCTTTCCTTATTTCCCTTCCTCTTCTCCTCCTTCTCCTTCTCCTTCTTTACTTTAGCTCTTTACCAATCATTGGTGAATCGACTTACTTGTCACCACCACCATATCTTCTTTGTTTTACCCTTGTTGATACCATTATTAATAAGTGCTTATCAAACTCATTAACTTAATATGATATTGGTCAATAATGTTATTGATTTTTTTTTGTATCCGTTGGTACGTACTATTCTTATATCAAATCGGTACCAAGTAGTTTTAAGTTTAGTTCTGATCAAACTTTCAATGTGTTTTGACCGTTTTGATGTATTTCAACATGTTTCAACTAATATTGACTTCTACTAGTGTGTATCAGTTAGTATTAATTGGTAAAAGATTTTAATATTTTAAATGAATTTTTAAATTTTTTCTTAACTATTTGTAATTTTTATAATTATAATTAAACATAAAATATAATCATTTAATTAAATTATTAAACTTTATTACTAATTTTAAAATTTATATTTACATAAAATATATTTACAGTATATTTACAAATATATATATAATAAAATTATTTAAACATACTTAATAAGCCAAAATATACTTATTTTCAATTACTTATTCTGGATGAAAATTTGTGGTAAGGGGTACACAAAAGTATTTATACTTATAAACTATTAAGTTATCCGAAAATCATTTTGGATATAGATCCTTATACTTTTGAGATTGACTCAATGCACCCTATTCCTTTTTTATCACGTTGAAATGAAATTCATTTTTCTTTGTCTCTTTTCTATATATTCTTTAAAATTATTTAATTTTTTTAAACATTAATATTATTATAAAATCTTATAATATATATATTTATATAAAACCTAAAATTATCAGTAACCACTAGTTTATTAGATGAGTAAATCATACTCACCAATGAGTAAAAGAGAGGATGCAGATTGAGTTGACTCACCCATTTTGGCATTACATGATCCGAGTGGGTATTGCGAGCAGAAGCTGAGGCTGGCCCTTCGCCCACTCTCTCACCAATGTGGGCCTCTTTCTCCCTTTCTCACAACCCTCCTTTCTCATAAATTCCTTTTGCTTTTCTCCCTGTCTATTTCAACAAAATTCAAAATAATATTATTACCACTAATAATTTATATTGTTATGCTTTTCTCTATATTTGATTATATCACATCAATAAAAAAATATTTAAATTATATAATAAAAATGAATAGTATTTACAAAAAAAAAAGATAATTGTCAACTGAATCATAGTAGAATGATAGTATTTACTTAGAAAAAATAATTATCAACTTAATCATAGTATAATGATAAAATACCTGTTTGTAAAATTCATTGTGTTTTTCTCTTGCGAATGCATTCTTCTATAATCTTGCACCCAACACTTATTGTATTATCTTATTAAATATAGGTATGAATGTGAAATAAGAATAAAAGTAAGAAAGTATTAAAGATGAAGTTTGGGATGAGTATGTTATTGCATAGTTTTGACGTTGTTGAATTTGTGGTGGGGGCAGATATGTAGTATTTGAAAATTATGGGTTGGTTGGTTGGTTGGTTGGTTGGTTCCGTCCTACTTTTTTTTTTTTTTTTCTCTTGGGGATAACCCCACAACCAAATAAATAAAATGATGAGTGAATCTCTTTGAGAGGGCCCCACCTCCACAAAAGTCACTCAATTATAATTCACAGCACATATCTCAATTACACACCCACTTTTCTATTCACCTTTTTAATGTTTATTACTGTATATATCTGTATGACATTAGAAAATTAGATAGTGTTGATGTGAATATTGTCTATTATTTGCTTTGGAAGTAAAGACAATCTTTAATAGTCTTGTTTTCTAGAAAAAAGAAATTATTTTGATAGAGAAAAGTATATTTTTGCTTTATAAATTCATAGTTTAGTTTGTCATTTTTTTTATTTGATTGATTTCTGAATTTGAAATTTTTCATATATATTATCTCAATCTGTTAATAATATTAATTTTTTAAAGGTTAATATTATTTAAAAGTATTTAGTTAATATTTAAATTTATAAAAAAAATTATATATTTTTTAATTAATTTAAGTCTGTTAGGTGTCACCAACAAATTGACCATTAATACCACGTTAATACAAACTAATGGTATTAGTGCGAAAATACCAACCTAAATGACAGAATATAAGTTTTAAGTACCAAATTATTTTATAAATGGTATTTTGTAGTTACATATATTATTTTTTTTCATCTATAAGGCTTCTAATAGATATTATTTTTAAGAGATATTAAAGACTAGCTCTTTTAGTTAAGGATTCCACAATTACTACTTTCCATGTTAGCTCCTAGCATAACCAGTCAGCAGTCCCCCACCATAAATGAATTATAGAGATGGTGAGCTTTGCCATTTAGCAACAAAAGAAAATTTGAAAGATTGAAACTTGAAAAAAAGCAAAATGGCACTCATTCTTGATTTTCATCATTCATGCTTCAGGCAAACTGCCAACAGTACTGCTCCCACATGGGGGATGTGTTGTGCTGTGGCCATCATTATTATCCTCCTTTTACTTTTAAGCATTTACAGTCTGCTATGTGCAATTTGCTACATTTACCAATTATGTATGTATTCATTCATGCCATCCAATTCCAACAAACCCAAACTTTCCTCTTAATTTGTGTTTCATCATGGTTGTTTGAAGCTTGCTTTTGAAATTTGCAGCTTATTATAATTCTATTTGTTGACGAAAAACTCTTTTTATTAGCTACTCGTACAGTCGTACGTACACTCTTTTTTTTCACATATATAGGCAACTATAGACTCTTTTTTTTCTTATTTGTTGATCACTTACAAAGACTCCATTGTGAGGTTTGCATCATTCTTATAAGCGGTGTTTTTTTTTTTGGGTCAAATTCTTATAAGCAGGTTAGCATATAAAATAACCCCAAAAGCATTAGCCATTTCTCCTAGGTCTTGGCTACATCATCACTCCATTATATAAATCTTAATCTGTTGATAAGAAACTGGAATTAATTGAATAAGGCAGCCTGTGTTGCACATGCATAGCATTGCGTGTGCACATGTATACATTTATATATAGAAATAGAAAGATGGTGGTAAAGGTATTATGAAAATACTTGTATTTAGGGACGGATTACATTAAGACTTTCTATTGAAAGAATGAGTAAATTAATCTTTATCTATTTCAAAACGTGCAAATTAGCTCATCCGTTAAATTTTTTTCCTGCTAAATGATGACATGAAATATGTTGAAATTTATTTTTGCATGAGTAAACTATAAAAATGGTCACTCAACTATGTCTTTTGTTTTATTTTGATCACACAACTATTAATTTTTTCAATTTAGTCATTAGTCACTAAACTTTTCGAAATTAAATATTATAGTACTTTAAGCTGATGTAGGCTTTTTTATTAGTCTAGTAACAAATTTAGCCCTCTAGTTTTTACACATTATATAATTTGATCCTATATATAAAAAATTCAACAAAATTAGCCCTCATTATTTACCAAATTTGTCATTTTAGTTCTAATTCTAAAAAAAAAATCAATAAATTTGACCCTCAATATTTATAAAATTTGTCAATTTAGTCCTAACTCAAAAAATCTTTAAAATTATATTTTTTAAAAAAAATTCATTTTTAGCCCTTTATAACCCGTCGGCTAACTACTGATGGCAATGAAATGGGAGAGGTAGGGTAGGGCGGTTGTTTTCTTGTCTCGATCCCAATCTGATGCTCTACCGCTATGCCTCAACCCGACTCCGAATTTAGAAAAAAATTAACTTGCTCCGAACACAAACCCGAAAATTAATAGTGTAATCGACTCCAATTTGATCCAACCCGAATTTTTTTTAAAAATGTGGTTACTTATTTAAAAAAAAATGAAAGGTTTTGGCACCATTTCTTATTAGATTTTCTTAATTATTTATTATTGGAGTTGTGTGCTAATGTATATTTAATAATTATTATAACATAGAAGAAAAAAGAAGGAAGAAAGGTTCCTTTAATAAATTATTAATTTAAAAAGATAGAAAATTGGAAAAAATAACCTTATAGGGATGAAAGGGACTAATACAGAGGTGGTAGAATGAGATTTGTAGTGATAAATTTTAGGGATTTTTAATTTAATTAATGTTAAATATGTATAGAGGGTAATTTTGTAAATATTTTGGGGCGAGGTGGGACAATTTCATTCTAAACCCGAGCCCGACCTGATTCGACTATTTTTAAAAATTGATTTGCCTCAACCCCAACTTTAAGAAAAAATTTGACCCTATCATGTCGGATCGACTTGAAACTCGTCAGATTCAAATTTTTTGTCATCTTTACGGCTAACCTATGTGAGATATTAAAATAAAAAAAAGTACCTTATTTCAAGTCACTTGTAGAAGAGCTCTAAAAAGTTGGGATAAAACACAAAAACAATTAAGATCTAAAAGAAAATAAAGACATTAAAAACGTTATCTGTTTAGGTAATAATCCAACCAATTATAATAAATAGGTTCCAAATCAATTGTTTAGTCCACCATGAAGCC
The DNA here is from genome assembly GCA_025698465.1 of Gossypium longicalyx. Classification (NCBI taxonomy): domain Eukaryota; kingdom Viridiplantae; phylum Streptophyta; class Magnoliopsida; order Malvales; family Malvaceae; genus Gossypium; species Gossypium longicalyx. The sequence continues at coordinate 91,972,281 of CM047000.1, read as the reverse complement.
TAAATTATCGTAAAAGAAATTATTGCAAGTGACTTGGAAAAATGATACTCTTTTTCTTATTTTAATATCTTACATAGGTCAATTTGATAGGTTATAAAGGGCTAAAAATAAATATTTAAGATATTAAGTAATTTCTTCATAATTTCTTTGTTTGGATAAGACTTCGAAGTTCCTTAAAAACATTGATGATGTTGGTGAATCTATTGTACATTTCTTTGGTGCTCTCATTTGACTTTTTTTTGAATAGATCATGGTTAAGTGTGAGTAAGTCAATTTTTGATTCCTTAACTTAGCCATTTCCTTCATGGGTGATGACTGGCTTACCCAAATCTCTTTGACACTTTGACATTAGGATACATGGTTGTACTCATTTGGCTTCAATGAACAAAAGTGAGTTTGTATGACCTTTATATTGTGTTGAGCATTCTTTTTACCGCACTCATCCCAATCATCTTCATCTTCAACCATTTTCAAATCACAAGTGTGAGATTATCCTCCAAACATGATAATCATTTGCTTAAATGATTATTTACACAAACTTGAATTCAAGAAAAAAGTTATAGAGAGAAAATTCTTAGAAGAGATTATTTCAAAAAAAATTTAGAGATATTTTTCTGATTTAAAGTTTGACCCAAAAGTTTAGAGAAATTATAAAATTACCTCACTGGTAATTTTTGTGATTTTTTTTTATTCGAAGCGAGCCCACACTCGGAAGACATGAGCTTGAGGATAGCGGAAAAGACTACTCGGTCGAAGCGCTCATCTTAGACGAATCGAAAAGGTACACTCTTGATTACACTCTTGATTAAGTGTTTATTACTTTAAATATCACAACCAAGATCTTGTTTTGGAGAAATTTTTAAAACTCTGGTTTTTGCCTAAACTTATTTTCCACTACTTTTTCTAAACCCGTTTTTCCAACAATGTTTAGGTTTATGTACTAATACAAGTTGTCTTTCCGTACTACGATCTGACCACCTAATACGGCTTAGTATTAGTTAAACATTTAGACAACCAATGAGTAACATTTGTTTCCATTTTGTTTTGCGTGCAAAACCATGTGAGGACAATTATACAAAGTATATTAATGTAATCAATGATTTTGTTTTATTAATCAATTTGTTCGAAAAATTACAAGTATATATTGACAAAAATACTACACTTAAGGCACCAGATCCAACAAAGAGGGGGTGAATTGAGATTTTAAAGTATCTTCTCTAAAAGATAAGATAGGGTAGAGAAGCTTGCATAATCATTTTAGAGTGGTTTTGGCCTAATTCCCTACCTTCACTACCTTATATTTCCACTACTAATGACTACCCAATTCACTACTATGAATTGTTACCTTTCAAGAAAAATGTATAACCTTTACAACTCTCATTTTTTGCTAATGATTAAATAGAACCTTTTCCTCTAATTTTTCAAGGTTAAACTAGAACCTCTTTAGTTTTTGTGGCTCAACTAGAAACACTCCTAATTCACAATTGGTTAAGTGAAGTTAACAAATATAACCTCTAAAAGATAGATATTTGGAAATTTTGGCTCAATAAAAGCTTAAAAAAGAAGAAGAAAGGTTTTACTACTGAGCACTAGAAACTATGTACAAGAGAATAATGAAAAATGAAGAACTAAGGTTCACATTTAGTCTTGTCATTATCAACAAATTTATTTATCATTATGGTCAAGACGATGGAATTTCAATGTGGAAAATGACTTTCTACCCTCCTAGCTCACTAACAAGGTTCAATCCACCTAGCATGAAGAGCATGACTTCAAAATTCGAGGCATCATATGTTGCATTATAGGCCATAGCTGCTGGAGTTTAGCTACCAAACAAGCTGAGCGTGGTAGTTAATAAGAGAATGGTAGCATTACTGTATAAGGTAGTTTCCTTTATTCTTGTTAATCTTAGTTTACTAATTTTCAATGAAATTGTGAAGTACACATAGAGCAAGAATGCCATGCATATACTACCTTTCGCTTCACTTATCTATCAGATCTTGCTACAACAAAATAAATATATAGTGGAGGAGGATGAGATTATTGAGCCTTTAGTACCTAAATTATTCTTATAAGTGAAGAGAGAGAAACATGCAACTGCAAACACTAATGTTGGAGTGGTTTAATAGGATAACGAGAATCATGTACTAGTTTTTTGTTTTAATTGCAACTAGGTCACCATTTGGTGGGTTATTCATAAGACCGAACTTATGGAGAATTTGATAAAGACTTGGCCTATATTGACAAACAACTATGGCATTTAGAGAGCCAAATGAAGCTTATGAATAGGTAAAAATACTCGTTTTCTGTATTATAATGCATGATTTACTTACTCGCGATCTTTGAAGTTTTTGCATTTTTGAACCAAAAAAAGGAGATGAATGAGTTTAGATTTAGGGAGTTAAGAGAGAAAGGAGTGTGGTGGATTTTGATGAGTTGATGATTTGTTTTGCTGGTGATGATAAATGTGTTCTGGACTTTATTCTTTGTTTGGTTTGGTTTGTTAAACATGTACTTAAATTGGTCTTGACTATTGCTATGATATTATGTTTGTAATTATTAATGATATCTATTCTTTTTGTATTAATGGTTAATTTCACATTACTTTACATGGATGTCTAGATTGTATTAAAGGGGAGTCTACGTTTACGATTGCATTTATCTTGTTAGGGTTAATTCCTTTTTGGTTTTGGTAAAAAATAGAGGTGTGCATGGGTCGAGCCACTTGGCTTTGGCTCGGCCCGAAATGTGGGAGGATTTGGGCAAAAATATAGGCCCAAAAAATGGGCTTGGGCAAAAATATAAGGCCGGTTTAAAAAACGGGTAGGGCCTTGGGTAAGGCATTTTTGGCCCGAGCTCGGCCCGGGCCAAATTCACTAAATGATAAATTTTTTTAAATATTATTTTCTTATTGTTTTCTCTCTATTTTGCTACTATTTTGTTGTTATTGTTTGAATATTATATAAAACTTATTTTATTGTTAATTTTTTTATTATTTTAAAGACATTTGTTAATTTTGTTATTATTTTAGAGGCATTTGCTTGTTAACTTGCATCTATTTTAGTATTATTTAAGTATACATATTTTTTAAAATTTATTTTCAATTTGTTGAGAAATATTTATTTTGATGTTTTTAGTATTTTTTATGGTTTATATATATTTTAAAATTATATAAAAAATAATATAAAAATTAATATGGGCGGGCCGAGTCGAGCCCGGATTTTAACATTTTTATTCGGGCAGAGCTTGGACAAAATTTTAGACCCATTTTTCGGGTTGAGCCGTGCCCGAGCCTAGCAAACTGGCCTAAATTTTTAGTTGGACCCGGCTCGAACCCGACCCAGCCCGGTCCATGCACACCTCTAGTCAAAAATGACAAAGGGATAGATTGTTAATGCAGTTTCGCTGTCCAAATGCAACTCTAGATGCAAACTTGGATTTGGCTTGCTAAGTAACTTGACATATATGTGGTGCTATTTTTTTGAACAAAAAACTGTGGACTCTTTAAAACATATCTTTGAGGATTTTAGTAGTTGTTTATTGAAGTAAAATGTGAAGAAAATCAAGTTGAGCAAGCACTCTTTGAGGACTTCCAATGTTATCAAGTTTCCTTAATTAAAGATATTTGTTTTTTTAAGAAGATTATTACTAGAAGATCTTTATTATTTGACTCTGTATTAAAGATTTACTTGAACTAAATTTAAAGTGAACGAAGTTCATATTGATTGTAGTTTTGACACTTCAATATATGTCTATTTAAGAGAAGACTTGTTGGTAGTTCATGTACGAGATTGACAATACTTATTTTGTTTGTTGTAAGGAACTTATTTTAGTGCAAAATTGTTGTAAACAAATTGTTCTTTCTATTCAATTTGTAAGTAAGCTTGGGGAAGTCTTAGTGGGGAGAGTGATCTATATAATGTATAGGAGTGATGTTATAACTTGGTGAGTGCGTTTAACTTAAATCATATATTATATTTCAGATTGATAATGTATTACTCTTTAGGTAAAACCTTGAAAATATATGAAGTTTCTGAATTGTGTAACCAATTTCTATACTCATCTCAAATTTTTACCATGTTAATAATACCATTTGCATTTAAATGTTCAACTAAAAAGCAAAATCAACCAACTTTCAATATCTTCTTCACATTCATTGAGTCTGCACTCTAGTGAAGTGAAAGATTACCGAACAACAAATTTGTATGGCTAAAATCTAGGCATAATGGCTTATTTGACTCTTTAATTTTACAAAAAATTCATTTAAATTGTTCTTTTAATTCGTTTCTTTTAGTCCTTAAACTTGTACTATTTGTTAAATCACCCAAAAATGGATGGAAAAGTTAATGTTGCTGACATGGTATACACGTAGATTGCCATGTGGATGCCACATAAGGAATTAATTAATTATTTAAAAAAATTAATAAATAAATAATTTTAATTTTTAAAAATTAGTTAATTACTAACGTAGCATACATGTGAACTGCTACGTGGATATCATTTCATCAAAGTTAATAGACATTAGTTTTTCCGTGCATTTTGAGGTGATATGATAAACAATTCAAGTTTAATGATTGAAAAGGATGAATAATTAAATGAATAATTAAAATAATTATTTTTTATGTAAAATTAAAAGGTTAAATAAATTATTATGTGGAAGAATAATGTAAACTTAAATTAATTAAAACACCTTTTATATTCTATAATTATTATAAGATACAGGGAGCCAAAAAAAAATAGCATACAAATAGAACTGCCGTTCCATTGATCTCCCATCTTTCAGTTTTTTATAAAATATTTAAGTAATATATAATTGTACATGATTGTACCCAAACACACAGTGAAGAGAGAATATATATATATATAATATATGAGGGAAGGAAACATTGAACAACAAAACAATACTTAACAACATTAATTGGAGGACTAGAGGAATCTTGCATTCTCTCTCTGAAGCATCATGTAATAACTTAAAGAAGAAGACGACAAATGAGTTGAAATATATGGAGAGGGGAAAACCTTGTTGGAAAGACAATAAGTGTAAACTAAAACTAAAACTAAAAGAGGGAGGAGGGAGAACCGATAAGGGCTTTGTTTTCGAGAATAATATGGAAAATAAATTTTTTATGGGAATAATATGAAAATATTTCAAATTGACATTGCGGATAACTATTTGCGGTGACAAAAATATATTTATTTTGTCAGAATCAAGCATAACACTATTGTAAACTTAAATCCACAATCAATAATTAATATGTTGATTTGGGATTTTTATGCACAGTCCAAATATTATTGCAAAAAGGATAAATACAAAAACTAAATAGAAAATGGCCCTGTTCTTTTCCTGCACTTTCCATATCTGATTTATTGGGCAATCTTGAGTTTAATATTATTTTGAATGGTGCAAAACATGCTTTGGGGTGAAGCAGAAAATGAAAGAGGGCCACAACATGAGCCATTTTCAATATTTATTCAACACATTATCATATATGAATTCCTGAAAACTTTAAATGAAAAGAAGCAGGTAACATAACTATTAACTACACAAGAGTCTTAATATTTATGTTGTAAAAAGAAGATAGTATAGGAAAACGATTTTGACCCAAAAACCAGACAAGCAGGTTATTGGTAATTGGAGCTCTTCCAAATACAACACTGCCCTTCCTAATTCGAACAAGCTCAGCAACAAAGCCATGTTGACCTTGATAATATGTGAACCCTCTTACTGCACTTGAATTCAACAGCTCTTTGGGCTTTAGCTTTACAAAATTAGCTACTATTGAATTCACCCCATTAAAACCTTGAAATTTATACCTCCATCAGATCTCTATTATTTCTATCATATATATATATTTTATACTTATATAATTGTTAAGGGGAAAAATACCTTGGCTCTTGTTCAACTGCCATCAAGCAGATGAACAGAAGAAGTAAACCGCACACTTATTCCGGTCCTTGATTCGCGTGGGGAAAGTGCAAGGAAAAGAAAGGGGAAATTTTCTATTTACTTTTTTTACACTTTTTCTTTGAAATAATATTTGGATTATGTATGGTTACACCAAATTGACACCTCCGTTTAATTATACAATACTATCGTGTCTTATTCATTGTCACTTCAAATTGTTAGTCACCATGTTGACTTGGGCTTTTTATGCACAATTCATATTATTTCGGTAAATAAATTTTCTTTTCATATTAGTTTCGAAAAAAAGTCACTGAAAAGGGAGTTAAACTTAAGGAGGATGATGACCGGATAATACATGTGGAATTGTGTCAGCCTGCGAATCTTTATCTCTCTCTCTATTTGCATAATTGGTAAAAGTACTATGAATGCCTTTGTATTAGGAGTCAAATTATATTTTATCTCATTTACTCAAAAAATGAACAAATTAATCTTTGTATATTAGATCGAAAAGAAATTTGGTATTTTTGTTAAGAATTTCATATATTTCTACTAATAAAAATTGGTCCCTTTACGTTAATATGAGGTACACGTGACAATCACATTCACTATTTAATTATTTCATTAACCATGTTAATTTTTAACAGTACATATGGATGAAATTTTGGATGAAATTTTGAACAGAAAAAATTAGTTTCCTCTTTAATCTAATATATAAAGGATAAGTAAAACAAAATTATAATTTGAATTCTAATAGAGGAATTCCATCCTACTTTTACCCTGTACAACTTGTCTAGGAATGGTATGATGAAAACCCATGTTTTGTTTGTTTGTTTGTTTATGTCACGTCTTTCTATCTCATACAATATGATATCATATGAGTGCAGGGCAAAGGCAAATTGGCAATTCAATATATTCAAGTGGTGGGTGTGGGGTGTCTATTCTTTAAATCTTGTATTCAATTCAATATTGTCTAGGTTCTGGATTGGATGTCACTCTCTCTGCACTGTTCAACCTGTCTGCTGACATCCCTTTGTCTTTTCCTTTTCTTCTATTTTTAATTAAATTTCCTCCATATTTATATCTGCATTGCACGCAAGTCGTCTTACAGGCCTGAAAACTCTTTACTCAACAAAAATAGATTCCAACAGTCATTAAGGCCCTCCGCAACGAGCTAGGAGGAACATTGTAGCCCATATAAAAGGGGTCTTTTGGACCAATATGAATCGACCTTAGCATTCAAATCGGCTATGTCAACCATCAGGGGCCCAAAACAAATGGGATATGAAGAGGAACTCTTTTATTATATAGGCTGGTCGAGATATTATTCCGACGAGTAACGATGACGTTAGGATTTTTATCAAAATAATATTCAAATAGAAATTATTTTTCAAAAGTATTTACTAAAACAATAAGTTTTCTATAGTATCCACTTGTGTCGTCTATTTAGCGTGCGAAATCAATCCAAAAATCCTATACCTGGGAATTTGAATTTTTAAAAAAAGGTAAATTATGTATGTTTCTAAATTTTGTTTAAAATTATATTACAATAATTTAATTTTTAAAAATTACATAATAATCACTAATATTATCAAATTGTTATATTTTTGTAATTCGATATTTAATTTTTGTTAAAAAGTATCGTTCCACTTTGCTATTTTGATCTGAGCTATAGTTAAAAAATTATTTTGATATTTTTAAACTTTTCTTAACAATAGTTGTAAAAAAAATTCAAAATCTTTAAAAAAAATTAAACTAACATTTCTTGCAAATTTTAATTATATAAAAAATATTAAAATTTTTAAACTAAATTCTATTTGTTTTCCATCATTGATGAACACCTTTAATCACATCAACAACTTAATGTTGTTTTACTCAGAAATTGTTTTGCAAATTTTGTTTTATTTTTTTTTTCTCAAAGCCCTAAAAGCCCTAACAAAATACATCTTAACGAAAGATTTAGATTTCACTATTAGAACGATTGTTGCTGCTCGAGTTTTTAAAAAATAAAATCTAGACTTGCAACATTACTTTCATTATTGAGAATCATAAAAATTTCTACTATCAATGGCCTATATTAGAATGATTTTTTAATTTTCAAGTTTTTTAATTTTTTTTACAATTATTGTTAAAATTTTTTTAAAAAATATCAAAATAATTTTTAACTTTAGCTCAAAAATTAAATTAACTATTAACCTTTGAATTAATATGCAACATTATTTTTTTAATGAAAGTTAATAATTGAATAATAAAAATATAACAATTTGATAATATTAATGACTATTATATAACTTTTAAAAATTGAATGATTAAAATATAATTTTAAATAAAATTTAATGATAATTAATGTAATTTTCTTTTTTTTTAATGGGTGTCACCTATATAACATGTGACACCCAATTGATTTAACCAAACAAAATATTTGTTAAAGAGGTGTCACCTACTTGACATACAACATTCCACTACCCATTTTTTCCTTCAGTTTTACTTTTTGTATTTTTTTTATTTTTTTGTCAAATTAATAAGGTATTGTATGTCAAAAGTGCAACACCCTTTTTAAATATATATTTTAAAATTTTACAGTTATTAAATAATGATGGAGTAGTTTTGGAGTTAGAATTGCTTGTGAGATAGGCAACATCATTTTTTAGAGTAGAAAATGTATTATTTTGGTATATAATGTTGAACTTATATTATTTTGGGAAATGATTTTATTTTTATATTATTTTGATAAAATTCTCAATGATGTTGGTAAGTCAATTTTAGAACCAAGGCTATCCAAAACTGATAACTCAATGCATGTTCAAACAACTGTTTAAACACATTCCGTTTAAATAGTTGTTTAAATATTTGTTCAAATAAGCATTTGGGATAGCTTTAATATTTTAAGATGTTGGCTTTTTGACTTAGGCTTGCATATATGTTTTGTCATAAGCAAATGGGTTTCTGGAACATTTCATCTCATCTCAAAACTATGTGAATCAAATGTGATGGTTGATGGAAGATTGGAGATCAACATGCCTTTATTAGATAAGGCTTATCCTTATCCTTTAACCAATATATGTGTCGATTTTATAGAGATTACCAAGCCTTATCATGAGATAAGATTTGAAGATTATTTATCCAAGATTATTTTGGTGTTAAAGAAGTATTTATCTCTACGTAAAGTTGCCATATTGAGCCTATAAATGGGCAATTGGTTCATATATGAAGATGAATGTTTTTAGAGAGTGTTGTACTAGTTTGTTGAGTTTCTTTCTGTTGTTTTTTTCCTTGTAAGTTTGCACTCATTTATGAGGCTTTACTTGTGAGAGATTGAACCGTTCGTAAGATCTTATTCTTCAGTGTTAGCATTGGCAAGATGTTCTTCTTTGATTATCCATTGAACCTTGGGTTTAGGTACTCTTCCATCTTTAATGTCCATCACGGGTGACTCCCATCCTAAAAGGATCTAATGGCAGGCTTTTCACCAATAGAATTGATATAAGCCTTCATGTGAGCCTTTCAATAAGCATAATAGCCAAATTCCAACGTCGGGAGACGTGAGATTGATGATCCTTCCATAGCTTGTAGTTAGCAATATTAGGAATCTCTAATAGATGTGCTAAGTGGTAGGCTTTGATAATAGTTTCTAAGTAACAAGAAAAGTATGAGTAGAAGTGGTTGTGGAAGTGAACATTTCTGCAAGCACTACGATAGCGCAAGACAGAATAGGAGACAATAAGATTTGTTTACGTAGTTCTATTTTCCTATGTCTACAGAGCCTACCTCAGTGAGAACAATCTATTATATTTATATATTTTTTAATAATTATGAAATTTTAGATTTTTCAATAAATATTTTGAAAAATTTAAAATTATTTTTAATTTTTAAATTTTTATTAAGAGAGACCAAGTTGTTCATTTTCGAAATTGACAAGGAGCAAAAGGTATTTAGACAAATATGCTATTTGAGTTATTTGAATTGTACAATTTAACTCGACTCGAACCTCAAAATTGAATTACTTATTTAAATTGAATAAAAAACCAAAAAACTATATTCAATTAACTCGAAATTAAAAAAAAAATAAATCACAATTGAAGCTTGTAAAAAAAGAATATATATATATAGCAACATGTGGTAGCTCATTAAAGAAAATTTAAGTTACTGTTGAAGTCCAATTAAAGTTCCAAGTGGCAGTTATTTTGGATGGTAATATGGATAGAAAACAACTTAATGTGGATGGCAATTAACTCATGATCCACTTTAAATCTATCTAGCCGAAGGTAATGTGGATGACAATTTCTTTTTCCCCAAAAATCATGAGCCACTAAATCTATCTAGCCGAAGGTTGTCAAAATTCCCCAAAAAGGGTTCTTGAGGCTTAGAATCTGTACTTAGCCTTCTCGACGAATATTCATCTCTTCTCTGCATTACGGGGCTGACGCGTCCGTTCATGTCTTTTAAAAGGTAATTTTTTCAATGTGTGCAAAGGCGGTCGCTTTATATGTTTTGGGAAGGTTGCACAGTCGGTTCGTTAACTTATTGCGTCAGAGACAAAAATGGCGTGGGATTCACCATTGAGAAGTGATGATCTAGCATAAGATGATCCCATAGAAGCGATTGTTGGCTAGAGTCAGGTTCCGCTAAATTGTAAGTCCAAATTGTTGGAGCTGATGCTTGTAGGCGTCTTCTTCCACTATAACTGGCTTATTCTGTTTGAGAAGGATAACCTAAAAGTCGAGGATTGAACCCAAGGCGGATCGAGACAACCGGAGGCTGGAATCTCTCTATAAGAACACCTTTTCCTCAACTTTATTTATTTCTATTATTTTTAATTTTCGAAATCCCAACAAAAACATTTAATTCTGTTTTTTTATTTCTTTTCCAGGTACGCAGGTTTTCTTGGGCATGATTCTGACCAGGATTTCGAGGAACAAGCAATTGTGCAAATTCGATCCCTGAGGATTTGACCCTACTTCCCTTATACTATTATTTTTTTATTATTTTCAATATTTTATAGGAATAGGATATTTTTGGTGCTCTCAACGATCGCATCAAATTTTGGCACCGTTGCCGGGGAGCGGTAACGTACTAATCTTGTTCTTTGTTTCTTATGACCAAATTTGCTTCAGGTACTCTTGCGTTTGATTCGGAGATAGAGAAGATTGTGAGAGCCAATCGCAAGGAAACAGAGTTACGCAAAAAGCAGTTAGGAGTGGTCGGGACTCAGAGTAACCCATTACCAAAAGTTGGAATCGACAACGAAGAAGAGTCTAGGGTTAACGAAAACCCTACTCAAACATTTGAAAGCGAAAAAGTATAAGTCGATTCCTTAGAAGAAGTGCTTAACACTAGGGTTAACGAAAACCCAAATCTAGCACATCAACCAATAACTCAAATGATTCGGCAACTGGCCGAGGCTCTGGCAGAACAACCGCCATTATGAATCGCATATCCTACTATGGTTACTGATTTTAAACTAAAGTCAGGTTTAATCCAGCTACTGCCAACTTTTCGTGGGTTGTAAAACGAAAATCCCCACAAACACTTGAAAGAGTTTCATATGGTTTGTCTTAGTATGAAACCTCAGGAGGTAACTGAGGATCAAATTAAATTGCATGCTTTCCCTTTTTCCCTAGCAGATTTAGCTAAGGAATAACTATTTTATTTACCTTCTGGATCTATTACAACTTGGGCTGATCTTTCTCGATTGTTTCTCAACAGGTTTTTTCCAGCATCACGTGCAGTTGAGTTAAGAAGAGAGATCGTTGGAATAAACTAGAAAGAAGAAAAGTCTCTCTAAGACTATTGGGAGTGATTTAAGAAGCTGTGTGCAAGCTGCCCACAACACAGTATAACAGAACAATCTCTTCTCTAATATTTTTATGAAGGCTTAAAACCCATAGAGATGAGTATGGTAGACGCCGCTAGTGGAGGAGCGCTAGTCAACATAGCTCCCCAACAAGCAAGAGACTTGATCTCCACGATGGCTGCAAATACTCAGCAATTTTGAGCCAATCCTGAACCCCATAGAAAGGTTCATCAGTTAAGTAATTCAACCTTAGAAGATAAAGTTGATAGACTTACTAATATTGTGAGCTCTCTTGTTGCAGAAAAAGCCAAACCAACCCGAGTATATGGAATATGTGCTACACCTGAACATACAACTAATACATGTCCCAGTTTGTATGATGATACTATGGCTCATTTAGATGCTGTAGGAAATTTCTCTAGGCCATCACAAAGGCGATACGACCTTTACGCTAACACCTACAACCCAAGATGGAGGGACCACCCTAACTTAAGTTATGGGGCCAATCCACTATATAACCAGCCATACCAAAATCGGGTTCCACAATAGCCACGAGATTCAGGTAATTCTCTAGAAACTTTGGTCAATAAATTAGCAGCTAATATGCTTGATTTTCAACAGAAAATCGAGACGTCTATAAGAGAATTGACCACATCAATTGAGAAAATAAGTTCTCAAGATAAGCTGCCATCACAAACAGAGCCAAATCCGCGACAAAACGCGAATGTAGTGACGCTGCGAAGTGGAAATGTACTAGAACCAATTCTTGGCAGGAATCTTGGCCAAGAAATTACTTAGGAAATTCCCGAAAATTACGAACAGGTCCGAGTGAAACCCCCATTGCAAAAAAATTGAACCTCCATTTCCAAGACGATTAAATCAATGTCGGAAGGGTAAAGAAGACAAGGAGATCCTCGAAACATTCAAAAATGTCGAGATCAACATACCACTGTTGAATGCCATCAGACAAATTTCGCAGTATGCCAAGTTCCTTAAAGAACTCTGCACCAACAAATGAAAATTAACAGGCAATGAAAAGGTAAGTGTTGGTGAGAATGTATCTGTAGTGTTACAATGGAAAATGCCAGCAAAGTGTAAAGATAGGGGCATGTTTGTAATACCATGCAAGATAGGCCATTTGGGAATTAAGAAGGTTATGTGTGATTTAGGGGCTTCAATAAATGTAGTAAATTATTCTATATATGAATCACTTAACGCAAGTTTTTTGACAAAAATAGGTGTTATCATTCAGTTGGCAGACAAGTCTATTGTGCATCCCGAAGGAGTCCTCGAGGACGTATTGGTAAAAGTCAAAGAACTTATTTTCCCTACAGATTTTTATGTGATAAAAATAGAGGAGGATAGCACTCTTGGATCTTCAGACCTCTTGTTGGGCTGACCTTTCCTTAGTGCCGTTAGCACCAAAATCGACGTTTGAAGCGAAACTCTTACGATGAAATTTGATGGGGAGATCGTGAAGTTCAATGTTTACGATGCTATTAGTCACCCAAGTGAAATATTGAGCGTAAACCGTGTCGACATAATTGGCTTTTTAGTAGAGGAGACTTTTAAGTCCATTTATAAAGATAAATCTGAATTTATAGTTGATGAATATGAATCTGTTAATGGATTATTGTCTCCATCAAACACTAAACTTTTACCTTCTATTGTGCAGGCTCCAGCTTTGGAATTAAAGCCACTTCCCAAACATCTTAAGTATGCGTTTTTAGGGGAATGTAATACCCTCCCATTCTAGTTTCAAATAAACTCTCTAAGCTTGAAGAATAAAGTTTGATTCAGGTACTACAAAATCATAAGGAGGCGATTGGCTAGACCATTGCCGATTTAAAAGGGATAAGCCCTTTGACATACACACATAGAATCTAGTTGGAGGAAAATACAAAACCAAGGCGAGAGGCCCAAAGACGGTTGAACCCAAATATAATGGAGATGGTAAAAAAAGAGATAATCAAGCTGTTGCATGCTGACATAATCTACCCCATTTCTGATAGCAGATGGGCAAGTCTGGTGCAAGTTGTGCCCAAGAAAATGGGCGTGACAGTAAAGGAAAATGCTGAAGGTGACTTAGTACCAACTCGAGTGCAAAATGGGTGGCGTGTCTACGTTGATTACATGAAGTTGAATTCTTATACTAGAAAAGATCACTTCCTTCTTCCTTTTATAAATCAAATGCTTGAGCGATTAGCTGGTAAAACTCACTTTTGTTGTCTTGATGGATACTCAGGTTTCTTCCAAATCCCAGTTGCAACAGAGGACCAGGAACATACCACTTTTACGTGCCCATTCGGCATATTCGCATATAGAAGGATGCCATTTGGACTTTGGAACGCGCCGACCACCTTCCAGAGATGCATGATGAGTATATTTTCTAAATATGTGGAAAAAATTATCAAAGTTTTTACATATGATTTTACAGTATATGGAAATTGTTTTGATGAATACCTTAAAAACCTTACGATAATTTTAAATAGGTGCATAGAATTCAATATTGTCTTGAATTATGAAAAATGTCATTTTATGGTAGACAAATGTTTGATTCTAGGTCATATAGTTTCAGCTAAGGGAATTGAGGTCGATAAAGCCAAAACTGACATTATAAATTCTTTCCCATATCTTTCTACTGTAAGGGAGATACGTTCTTTCCTTGGCCATGTAAGATTTTAAAGGCGTTTTATAAAGAACTTCTCTAAAGTAGATGAACCATTGTGCGAGTTATTGCAGAAAGATAAGAAATTCGAGTTCGGCCCAAAATGTAAAGAGGCTTTTGATACACTCAAGCAGAAGTTGGTGTCCGCTCCTATAGTACAAGCACAAATTAGAGCTACCTTTTTGAAATTATGTGCGATGCAAGCGAACACTGTGTGGGGGCCGTGTTAGGGCAAAAGATAGGCAAAGAGTCTCATGTTATTTGCTATGCCTCAAAAACCCTAGATGCTGCACAAAGCAACTACACCACCACAAAAAAAGAACTCTTAGCTGTTGTATTTGCTTTGGATAAATTTCGGTCATATTTATTGGGATCTAAGGTGATTATTTTTTCTGATTATGCAGCTCTCAGGTACTTGATCGCCAAGAAGGAAGCAAAACCAAGTCTCATTAGATGGATTTTGCTGCTCCAAGAATTTGACATAGAGATTCGTGACAAAAAGGGATGAGAAAACTTGGTAGCCGAGCACTTGAGTAGGTTAAAAATACCTGATGATAACACCCCTATAAAGGATGGATTCCCTGATGAGAGCTTATTTTCAACCGAGGTTCATTACCCATGGTATGCAGATATAGTAAATCTCTTAACCATAGGTTCGCTGCCCACTGAGTTAGCACATTCCGTAAAGGACAAGCTTAGATGGGAAGCTCGATGTTACATTTGGGATGACCCATACTTGTGGAAACACTGTTCAGATCAGATAATAAGACGATGTGTTCCATAAACCAAGGTAACCTCTATCTTCACTTTTTATCATACAGAAGCTTGCGAAGGTCACTTTGGCCCTAAACAGACTACTCACAAGGTATTGGAGTGTGGGCTATATTGGCCCACAATTTTTCGAGACGCATATAATTTTTGTAAGTCATGCGATAAATGCCAACATACAGGTAACATCACTAAACGAAATCAAATGCCCCTATCCCCGATCATGTATGTGAGATTTTTGATGTATGGGGCATTGATTTCATGGGCCCATTTATTTTCTCATTTAGAAACATATATATAATTCTTGCGCCAGACTATGTTTCAAAGTGGATAGAAGCAAAGCCTACTCATAATGATAATGCTAAAACTGTTCTGGAGTTTCTAAAACAAACTATTTTTTCTAGGTTTGACACACCTCGAGCTCTGATTAGTGATCGTGGCACCCATTTTTGCAACAAAGTCAGGGAGGAGCTATTATCAAAATAAGGAGTTTATCATCATATAGCGACAGCCTACCATCCCCAAACAAATGGCCTAGTAGAGGTTTCGAACAAGGAGATCAAGTCTATTTTGGAGAAAATAGTTCAGCCTAACCGAAAGGATTGGAGTCTTCGGCTTAATGACGCACTTTGGGCCTATCGAACGGCGTATAAAGGACCAACTGGCATGACCCCATATTGGCTTGTTTGTAGAAAAGCTTGCCATCTTCCGGTAGAGTTGGAACATAAAGCTTATTGGGCTGTTCGACAATGTAACATGGAGTTAGAACCCGCAGGGAAGGCAAGAAATTTAGACATCCAAGAGTTGGAGGAAATTTGTAATGATGCCTACGATAATGCTCTCATTTATAAAGACAAAACAAAGTTGTTTCATGATAAGAAAATAGCTCAGAAGCATTTTTCGGAAGGACAAAAAATTTTGCTTTATAATTCCGTATTAAAACTATTCTCAGGTAAGCTTCGATCTCGATGGCAATGACCATTTATTGTGACCAAAGTATTTACACATAGTGCGATTGAAATAGAAAGTGAAGAATCAAGAAAGCGATTCATAGTTAATGGCCAATGGTTCAAGTTGTTTTACGAGAATTTCAAGCCCACACGGTTGAAAAGATTCATCTAGAACCATCATAAAACCATTCACGGCGTCGAGCTAACGACGTTAAACAAATTCTTGCTGAGAGACAACTCAATTTTTATTTATTTTTCTTAACTTTAATTTATTTTAATTTATTATTTTACTTTATTTTATATTTACTATTTTATTTTTGAATGTTGATAAAATTCTCTTCTTCTGTCTAGGTAAACCGAAGCAACAATAGCGCTTGTTGGAGGTTGCCATTATGCGCGAATGATAGTAATTACACGGGGAGTTCTTCTAAACTTTTCTTTCGCCTATTTATTTCTTTATTGCACATCGAGGACTATGTGTTTTAAGTAGGGGGAGGCATTCTTCATTATTTTTGTTGTTTTAGATGATATTTTTGTTGCTGTTGCTTCTTTGGTCGTTGTTGCCCATATAATATTTTTTTAAAGAATATTCTGCCTCTTTTCATGCCCAAGAATTTGACCACGACTTGCCCACTGTTTGACCCACATGCATGCTTCTTATCTACTAAGTTAGTTATGATTTTGCCTGTTTGATTTTATCTCCATTGTTTTATTTCTTTTAGGCTAAATAATTATGATCGATAAAGTCAACCCACTCTTGCTTATGTTATAATTGATTAAGTCTAAATGAAAAGAGGACACTTAATACAATTACATACTTAAAATATGTTCATGACTATTAAGGTGGTCGCTGAAACTTATTTTTGACACTTGATTGTTGCTCCTAAGTCCTCCAAAATTAAAATTTCGTTTAAAAATAATGTTTCCGTGGTTATGAGTGCAACTTAAGACGTGACTAGCTGAGGAATCGGGGTAGGGTGTTTGGGTTGTCATCCTATTTCACGTCAAAAGGTTGTGTGATGTGTTAGGTAAAATCCGCTAACCATAATTAATTTTTAAGAATGTGTTGGGCTGAGTAACCTGGGTGAGGTGCTTGGCTGTCATCTCTCTTCGCGTCAAAAGGTTCGATATGTTCTTAAGAAAAATAAAAATTAGGAGTGTGTTGGGTTGAGTAACCGGGGTGGGGTGCTTGGCTGTCATCTCTCTTTGCATCAAAATGTTCAATATATTCTTAAGCAAAACTAAAAAAAAAGAAGAAAAAAAGAAAAAAAGTATTAATAATAAAATTGAATTTGGGGACTAAAGGTGGAAACAAATAGGGTGTCTTGATAGGTTTGGTAAATTACCTAATTTTCATGAAATAATCCAAGTCGATCTTAATTTTTGTGTGTTAATTGGAATACTTTTTCAATTTTACTTAAAGCGAGCTAAGGGTTCTCTTTATTTTTCATATACATTATGACTAATTTTTATAAAATTTTGGAGTGGTACTTCTTTCATGGCAATTTCTAAATTTCACAGTGAATAAGAACCATACTTGAGGGTAAGCATGAGCTAAGTAGGGGGAATTTGATAATACTCTAGAACGACAAATTTTTATGTCCTAATTGCATGTTTATTTTGAGTATGACCTTACTAATTTGAGCTATTTATGGTCTTTTATCTTCTAGGGACTAAATTGAAAGAAAAAGAAAAATTAAGGGCAAAAAGCACAAATTTAAGATACAATGGGCCAACATGCAAAATAGGAAAAAGGGTGGTGCCAAAAATGCAAGTATGGAAGACATAAGGGCAAAAGTGCAAAAGAAGAGATTTTATAGCACAAGACTCTATTTAATGTTTAATTATATTAGGATAATTATTAAGGATTATTATTTAGATTTAATTTTAGGATTTAATATCATTTATCTTTAAGTATCTTTATTTATTTGTATTTATCTTTTAGAATTTAATTAGAAATAGACTAGGTTTCTTAGTACTATAAATAAGGGATGAAGTGACACAAATTTGATCAATCTTTTGCTATAAACATTCTCTCCCCTATAAATTAGTCTTTTTGTTCTTTCCATATTTTCTTTAATAAAAATTTTCTTTTCATTATATTTATTTCTTTTTCCCTAAAAATCATGAGCCACTAAATCTATCTAGCCGAAGGTTGTCAAAATTCCCTAAAAAGGGTTCTTAAGTCCGTACTTAGCCTTCTCGACGAATATTCATCGCTTCTCTGCATTACGGGGTTGACGCGTCCATCCATGTCCCTTAAAAGGTGATCTTTTCAACGTGTGCAAAGGCGGCCGCTTTGTATATTTTGGGAAGGTTGCATAGTCGGTTTGTTAGCTTACTGCGTCAAAGGTTGGCGAGCCTAAGAGACAAAATGGTGTGAGATTCGCCATTGAGAAGTGATGATCTAGCATAAGATGATCCCACAGAAGCGATTGTTGGCTAGAGTCAGGTTCTGCTAAATTCTAAGTCTAAATTGTTGGAGCTGGTGGTCGTAGGCATCCTCTTCCACTATAACTGACTTATTCTATTTGAGAAGGATCACCTAAAAGTCGAGGATTGAACCCAAGACGGATCGAGACAACCGAAGGCTGGAATCTATCTATAAGAATAACTTTTCCTCAACTTTATTTACTTCTATTATTTTTAATTTTCGAAATCCCAATCAAAACTTTTTGTAATAGGTCCAATTTGCCTGGGCTATTTAAAAAAACAGAATAAACTAAATAAAAGAAAAATAAAGTTTTTTTAAACAAGTCCATTTTACAAAGCCCACAAACTCTTAAACCCAATTACACCCAAACCTATACCGTAGCCCAAATACCTAAACTACCTAGTAGCCCATTACACCCTCAACCCAAAAATATACAGGGCCCAAAAGGCCCAAATCAGTTAGCAGGTTAGGAAACCCTAGGGTTTCCAAAAGCTTCGCGCCGCAAGCACTCCAATCGTCACGCCCCTTTGGTTCGCGCCATTCCAGTGACCTTTCATCGGCGCCGTGACTCCAGCTCCATATCGCGCCGTAATCGGCGCGCGAATCAACGCTAGCGCACTTACCACCGTGATATCCTCGCTGGTACTTGCAAAAAGGAAAGAACCACAGTAGAAAAGAGAAGCAAACATGGAAAAGAAATCAAATATTTCTTTCCAAAATGTAACGATTCACAGAAGACTATAAAAGCCTCTTCACTAATTTGTAATATACGATTTTTTTTATCAGATATAAAAATACAAAAACAGATTATAAATTTTTGGAAGCCTTGCCAAAGAACAGAGGTGATTCCTCTTGCTTTATTTCTTTTATTTACTTCTCGAATACCTGCATATCGTACACACAAAGCACCATAAAAATAATAAAAGAGGATTACCTTTTTGATTCGCTGAGAAAAGTGAAACTTTTCGAATCCCGACCACCGTATGTGGCGGAGTTGGCAGCGGCGCGTGGAGGTGTGGGTGCCCGGGGACGGAGGCTCGACGGAGCTCCGAGGGCTTGCTCTCAGTCCTCTTTCAGAGGGTTTTTCTTTGTTTTTTTTAAAAAACGGGCTTAAAATGATTTTTAAGGCAAAAATTTGACTTATATAGCCTCATAGGAACGACGTCGTTTAGGCTTAAAATAATAGGCTTCAAAAAGGTGTCGTTTCAGGGCCGAGGATTCGCGTGTTGACCCATGACTCGGGAAGGATCCGCGTGTTTTTGCTTAAAGGGCTAATTTCCCAATTGGTCCTTTTGTATTTTCAGAATTTATAATTTCATTCAATTCAAATTTTAATTTTGTTTTAATTTGGCCCTGACCTTCTATTTTCATTTCAATTTGGTCCTATTTACTATCATAAAGCCTATTTCGGGACGACGTCGTTTTGGGATTAGGGTCAAATTGCCGAGTGAGTCCCTCAACTTTTAACGCGTGTTTCAATTGGGTTTAAAATTCATTTTATTTATTTAAAAATTAACCCTAGATTCTTATTTAAATTAAATTTTAATCCTTTTATATATATATATACATTTTACATACAATTTATTTATTTTAAATATTTTATATATATTAATTTTTTTTACATGTAAAAATTATTATATATTATTTTTATTATTTATCAGGTTATTTGTATTTTATTATATATTTTATTTTATTATATATATTATTCTATATATTATCTTCATTTTATTATATATTATTCTATTATTTATTATTTATTAGTACATATAATTAAAAATTTGTAAATTATTATTAAATAATACATATATCATTATTAAATATTTAATATTTAATATCTAATGTTCTTAAATTTACTATAAAAAATTCTGCTCATATTTAACATATTATTCTTTTTATAAATATATTAAATTATTATGTCATATAGTATGTTTTATATATATTAATCGGTTAAAAAATTCTCCTTTATCATTTTCATATTATTTTAAATATTTTTTAATTATATATATTTTTTTGACTTATATTTTATATATGTTCATAATTTGTTTATTTATTTTTGTATTTTTTTATTTATTTGGTATTGTTTTAGTAGGTTAATTTCTATCTCATAAATTATTTATCTTTATGTTATTTGTTGTTTTTATATATTCGCATGAAAATTGATTATTTATGTTGATTTAAGTTATATTTGCATGAAATATTATTATATATGTAATTTATGTTGTAATATTCATTATGCTATATTTTGCATGAAATATTAATGCATGTATATTTATGTTATTTATATCTACATGAAAGGTTAATGTATATTATATAATTTATGTTGTTATTCATAATTTTCTATATTATAGTTGCATGAAATGTAAAAGCATGTAGTTTATATTATTTAGTATTGATATCTTGTAATATGTCAAATGCATCATTGTTATAAAAGTTTATATTTCATTTAATCCAGAAGAATTTTTAAAAATAAGGCAATGTTTTTGGTATTTAGGAATTCGGGAAGTAGTGCCCTAACGTGCTGGGTTGCGATTTCCCGTTTGTCTAAATGTCTAAAAACATCCTTCTAAATAAATTTTGTAAATCACAAGATGATTTCAGTTACAAAAGTATAGGAATATCGTGTCCAATCATGCTGGATGTGATGTTCGTACTCTTTTGAAGCGAAAGAATCTTGATTTTCAACTCAAATTATTATGGTTTTAAAAAGAGATCTTATTTCTAAATTCCATCAAACTTTTGACATTGAGACAAAACTATTCAATTTGGTACCAATTTTGGGCGCTGCGAGGGTGCTAATCCTTCCTCGTACGTAACCAACTCCCGAACCCGTTTTTTCACAATTTCGTAGACCAAAATGTTTTATAAGGTGATCCAATCACACTTTAAAAAAGGTTGGTGGTGACTCCCATTTTCAAAATACTCTCTTTGAAAAAAGGTTTCGACAGTTTGGCGACTCCGCTGGGGAATTTATAAGAGAGTCAAGCTAAGAAATTGATTATTTTTTTTTGTCTTAATGTCAAAAGTTTGGAAAAATTTTAAAATATCGATCTTTTTACATGTGTTTGCTGCATATGTTTGTTATTTTGATTTCGCACACATTGCATTTGTATGACCGCTGTGGTCGCACCCTTAAGTGGGAGTGAGAAGCTACACTTTCGTGAGGTTTTCACCTCCGTATGAGCTAGTGGATTGCTTCTGGGATACATCTGTACCTATGTCTTCGTGAGATTTTTATCTCCGTATGGCCATAGGAAAAGGTGTCCCCCTGAACCGAACTTGGTCCATATGAGCCTATAATGGGTAAGGACCGAGGAATCTGCTGGTTCAGGTACCCTCGCATTAGAACCGAAATACATATAGTGAACTTTAAGTGCTTACCCTAGGGAGTATAGTGCTAGCCTTTAGTAAGTTACCCTTATAAGTGCTTGTTTATTATACTTTTATATATGATACTGACTTATTTTATTTTGCTAGCATTGCGTGTCACTCGACATTTAAAGGTATCGATTCACGGTTCGATTTCTAGATTAGAAAGTTTTGTAATGAGAAACGAATATCTTGATAAAGTGGAAGACAACGTTTCTGTCTGTGCATGGTCAGAGAAAACCCAGTTAGAGAAAGGAGATAGTGTCACTAAGGGGTATACGTCAGAGATGTGGGACTTCACTTGTATCAGTTCGACACAGAATAAGTTTCAGGAGTTGAAGGACATTTGGGCCTAATGGGATGACGAGGCTAGGCAGTTGTTCTACTAGAATTATGGAGATCTTCCCTATTTGCTAGACATCAAGGTGGATAAGCATCTGTTTCGAGCTATGGTACAGTTTTGGAACCCTACTTATAGTTGTTTTTCATTTGGAGAGGTAGACTTAGTACCTACTTTGGAGGAGTATACGACCTTGCTTCGCTGTCCAAAAATTCAAGGTAATAAAGCTTATGTTAGGGCTGCTAATCTCCCAACTTTCGTGAAAAAATTAATGATGATTACAGGGGTGAGTGAACAGTGGGTCGCAGCTCGAATCCAACAAAAGGGTGATAGTAAATGCATTCCGTGGGCAAGTTTGAGGGATTTGATATTGGCACACCCGGATGTGAAGAAGAGGGTTGATGTCTTGGCCTTAAGTATGTATGGTTTGGTGATTTTCCCAAAAGCTATGGGGCACATAGATGAGGCAGTTACAGATTTATTCGATCGACTTAGTAAACAGAACACACCTGTGCCTGCAATCCTAACTAAGACGTTTAGATCCTTGAGTGCATGTCGGAGAGCTGGTGAAGGAAGATTCATTAGATGTGCACAGTTGTTGTTAGTATGGTTCCATAGTCACTTTTGGAAGGTTGATAAGGTTCCTTGCCGAGTGTTCTTTGAGGATTATTCTCCCTTAAGGGAAGCAGCAGCTACGTCGAGGAGGGACGACATTATAGAGGAAAGGTGGATGGAAATACTTCAGAATCTTCGAGAGAAAGATGTTATGTGGAAAGCCCCTTGGATGGCTCCTAATGAAGTCCTTTACCGTTGCGGAAACTTTGATTGGGTACCTCTTCCTGGAATTTAGGGAGTTGTTGGTTATGCGCCATTACTCGTTCTAAGGCAATACAAAGCGGGACAGTTTATACCGGCAACACAAGGGTTAGCTCAGAGTGATTTCTCATATAAGGGGATCATTATAAGAAGAAGATGTGAGAGATTGCCGAGGCTTGGAAGAAGATTTGCTGTGTGAAGATTCTGACTGAAGGCCCAACTACAACTCTTGAGTACAAAGGATGGTTTAGCAAGAGGATCAATGATAACATCCCTAGGCCGAGTTTGGGGGCTGCTCGATCAATGGAGGAGAGTTTATGAGTGATTCCATCGGAGTTAGAGGTCATAAAACAAGAGTTCGAAAGAATGAATTTGGAGCTCAGGAGAAAGATAGAAAGGCTTGAAAAAGAGAAGATGTACCTAAGCTTAAACGTCGATGTTCAGAAAATTAAGGTCAAAAAAGTGAGGAAAGAAAATAGGAAGATTGAGAAAGACCGAGATGACTTGAAGACACAATATAAGAGGATACAGCTATCAATAAAGAGAGCTGGATTGGGGAAGTCTTCAGAGCAGTGGCAATAAGAGGTTTAAGACGAAAAAGCCAAAGCCGAGTATTAGGAGAAGAAGTTTCAAGAGATGCAGGTTCAGAATCAGGCCCTAGAGAAGGAGAATCAATGATTAAAAGCTAAGGTGACTGAGCTTGGACAATCTCTTCATCATCACCAAAGTCGTAACTCTAAGGTCGAGTTAAAGGCAAGTCTGAACAAGATCGAGGAAATGAAGCACAATATTGGAGGGTTGGAAGCAGCATTGCGGAATTGTGAAATTCAGATTGAGCAGCTTGAGGTAAGAGATGGACATTGGGAGGGAGAACTTCACCATTTTCAGGATCAAGTCAGAGATAGGGGCTACCTTATGGGAGAAGCCATAGTTCAGATTCGAGAGGTTGCTGATCATTTGCAAGACCTGGCAGCGCAAGCTAATATATTAAGTGCAAAGTATAAGTCAGTGTCAGATAGAGGTCGAGAGTTAGCACTGTTATTGGATAGGGTTAAAACTCTGGGCCTAAGGGCGAAAGTGTATTTGTAATCCGTTTTGTATAAAGATTTTTGTTTCTTAAATAATGTTTTCTAAAATAAACTGAATCATAATTGATATCTTTTTGCATTCATGCATTTGCATCTCATTGCATCATATGCATTCAAATTTATAGAAAGGCCCTAATTAGTTAAAATTACAGAGAGAGAGAGAGAGAGAGAGAGAGAGAGAGAGAGAGAGAGAGAGAGAAAGAAAGAGTAAGAGAAAGAAAACCTGGAAGCAACACATCCTTACGATACACGCACTAAGACAATGAATATGGTTCAAAGACTTGAGCAGATCCAGAAAGAAATGCAAGAGCAATTGCATGAGCAATTGTACGAGCAATTGGCGAAAATCCAACAGGAGATGAAGGATCAAATGTTGGAAGCTCAAAGGAATATGATGGCTGAGATGGCTCAGCTGCTGAAGGGGGCGACGGATAAAGGAAAAGCCCCTATGACCATCACTGAAGAAGATAATGAGGATCATCCTCCGGGTTTTACTCCACCCCATGTGTAAACTCAACCTGAAGCATATCCCCGAAGGCCGTCCATCACAATAAGGCCTCAACATGGGCAAGTCAATGCTGGAATACCCATGAACTTCCAAACTGGCTCAGGATCCAACCCGGGATATAACCCTACCAATCCAGTCATCCCTGATTTAGGTGTAGCTGAGAGGGAAGAGATGAGACTCGAATCATTAAGGCAATTAGAGGAACGTTGTAGATGGTTGGAGGAGAAATTTAAGGCATTGGAAAGCGCTGATAATCGTCATAGAATTGATGCCAAGGACTTGAGTTTGGTCCCAGATTTGGTGCTTCCTCATAAGTTTAAGATGCCAAAATTTGAGAAATACAATGGGACTACTTGCCCTGAGGCCCATATCACCATGTTCTATAGGCGGATGACTGGCTATGTAAACAATGATCAATTATTGATCCATTGTTTTCAGGATAGTTTGGTTGGGGCAGCGGCTAGGTGGTACAATCAATTGAGTCGCGCAAGGATTATTTCTTGGAGAGACTTAGCGCAAGCCTTTATGCAGCAATATAATCATGTGACTGATATGACTCCTGACAGAATCACTTTGTAGAACATGGAAAAGAAGCCTAATGAGAGTTTTAGGCAATATGCACAAAGGTGAAGGGAGGTTGCCATGCAAGTTCAACCACCGCTTTTGGAGAAGGAAACTACCATGCTGTTCATTAACACCTTAAAGGCTCTATTCATTACTCATATGATTGGAAGTACCACCAAGAGCTTTGCTGATATAGTTATGGCAGGAGAAATGATTGAGAACGCTATAAGGGGTGGCAAGATAGAGGGGGAAACTACTAAAAGATCGGCCCCAAGAAGGAAAGATAATGAGGTGAACAATACGAGTAGTTATAATTTAAAAGCGGTTACGGTTAGTCAGCTTAGAGCAACTACAGTTGGGCAACAGGATTCCCAAAAGCAGGGATCTAGTTTGAGACAAAATTTTGAGAAGGTCTCATTTACGCCTATCCCGGTGACGTATCGAGAGCTTTATCAAAGTCTATTTAATGCGCATGCAATAGCTCCTTTTCATTTGAAACCACTGCAACCCCCATATCCCAAATGATACGATGCAAACGCCAAATGTGAATACCATGCAGGGATATCGGGGCATTCAATCAAAAATTGCACTAGCTTTAAAAAAGCAGTAGAAAGAATGATCAAGATAGGGGTCGTAAAATTTGACGACACCCCTAGTACAGAGAACCCGTTGCCAAACCATGGTGATCAAGGGGTAAATGCAATTGGGGAAACTGGAATGAGAAGGATTAAAGAGGACGTGGCTGAGGTAAGAATGCCGATGAAAGTAATCTGGGAAAAAATGGTGAAAAGAGAGATGATAACCTCTGGAGAAAGAAATAAAGGAGTGAGGGACTACTGCGGGTTCCATGAAGAAGAGGGACACAAGATCCAGGAATATGATGAATTTAAGACTTTGATACAAAGCTTTATAGATAATAAGGAGCTGGAATTTTATGAAGCTGGTTCAGATAAGGGACATGTATGCACATTGGAAGGTGAACCAAAGAATCAAAGAATCAACCGGCCAAGGATCATTATTTCTATACCAAGGAATAATGAAGTTGAGACACAAGTAGCGCCGAAGGTCATTATTCACAAACCCGTTTCCTTTCCTTATAAGGATGACAAGAGGGTACCCTGGAATTATGACTGCAATGTGACAATACCGGAGAGAGAAGATATAGCTAGTACTTCTAAGAAGGCTCAAATTGAAGGATCCTACGCACGTAGTGGGAAGCATTATGATGTAAAAGACATCAGAGTTGAGCCTATAAAAGTGAAAGCCTTTGACGCTGAGAAGGAGAATAGGGCTGAGGTACTTGTTAATGAACCAGTGAAGGAAGAAGAGGCTAGAGAGTTTCTAAAATTCCTGAAACACAGTGAGTACATCGTGGTTGAACAATTGCGCAAACAACCAGCTCGTATATCAGTGTTGGCTTTGCTTCTAAGTTCAGAGGTACATCGTGAGGCATTAATGAAGATGCTCAATGAGACTTACGTTACTACTGATATATCTGTCAATAAGTTGGATCGATCGGTTAGTAACATAAGCGCTGACAATTTCATTTATTTCGATGATGATGAAATTCCACCTGGCGGCATAGGATCAGCTAAAGCTTTACACATCACCACTCGCTGTAAAGAATATACATTGCCGAGTGTACTTATTGATAATGGGTCAGTCTTAAATGTCCTACCATTATCTACATTGAACAGATTACCCATAGACAGTTCTCATATGAAAACATGCCACATTGTAGTGAGAGCATTCGATGGCATGGAAAGAAAAGTTATGGGAAGAATTGATATTCCTTTGATGATCGGGCCAAACACCTATGAGGTAGACTTTTTAGTGATGGACATCAAGCCCTCTTATAATTGCTTGTTGGGGAGGCCTTGGATACATTCGGCAGGAGCGGTGCCCTCATCTTTGCACCAGAAATTGAAGCTAGTAACCGACGGAAGGCTGGTCACCATAAATGCAGAGGAAGACATCATAGCAGCAGTCACCAGTGACGCACTTTATGTATAAGCAAACGAGGAGGCTGTTGAGTGTTCTTTTCGCTCCTTAGAATTTATTAATGCAACATTTATTTTAGAGGGCAATGAGGTGCTGATGCCTAAGATATCCAGAACTGCAAGAATGGGTTTGCAGATGACAGTGGGGAAAGGAGCCTTGCCAGGAAAAGGATTGGGAAGATATCTCCAAGGAGGGATTCAAGTTCTAGAACTAAAGGAGAAGAGAGACCGTTTTGGCTTGGGTTTCAGGCCAGATCATAAGCAGAGGAGGAAGGAAATAGAGAAGCGTCAAGAAAGAAGAAGGACGCGTTTAAGTGGAAGAGAAATAGAGTGGGAACTGATGACGTTCCCTCATATATCCCAAACCTTTATATCAGGAGGGATAATTCACCCTGAGAGAGGGTTGCTCGAAAAAGGAAATTATCACATCAATGATGTACATAATGAAGAGTCTGAACGAAGAAACCTTGAGGGCATTCGTCCTTACGAACCGGGAAGCTCTTTAAACAATTAGACTGTAGAAGAACTTCCTTTAGTTTTTAAAGATTTTTCAGAGTAATTTTCAGAACACTCTTGTTGCTCTAAAGCCTAGGAGTAATAGGATTTCATTTATGAAATAGACTCATGTTCAGATATTTTGTTTCAATAAAACACGTCTTTACTATCAATTCGAGCAAACATTCTTTCATTCTTTGTTCTTTTGTCCTTTTAATTTCGTTCAAATCTTTCATTTCATTCATAACATGTTAATAGACATTCTTAAATTCATTCATTCTTTGTACATTCCTCTGCACCCCCACAGGTCCCTAGATATTAACGACATGAGCGATGATACTACAAATCCTAAATTCTCTTTTGAGCAAGACATGTGTTTAGAGGAACCTCAGGATTTTGAAGATGACAGGGATTGTGATGTGTCTCTAGATCTGTTGGGATTGGTGAAACAAGAGGAGAAGCAAATTCTGCCCCATGAGAAAGAGGCAATAGAGAATATAATCTTGGAAGAAGGGAAAGAAGTGAAGATTGGGACACATATTGCAAAGGAAATGAGACAAGGTCTTGTTGAACTACTGCATGAATTCAAAGACATCTTTGCATGGTCATATCAGGATATGCCGGGGTTGAACACTGATATCGTGGTACATCGTCTCCCCATAAGATAGGATTGTAAGCCAGTCCAACAAAAATTGCGAAGGATGAGGCCTGATATTGTGTTGAAAATAAAAGATGAAGTCATGAAACAGTTCGATGCTGGATTCCTACAAGAGGTTAAGTACTCAGAATGGGTGGCTAACATTGTGCCTGTCCCTAAGAAGGATGGGAAGGTACGAATGTGTGTTGATTACAGAGATTTGAACAAAGCTAGCCCAAAAGACAATTTTCTTTTACCGCACATCGATATTTTGGTGGACAATACAGCGAGATATTCGTTGTTTTCCTTTATGGATGGCTTCTCAGGGTATAATCAGATAAAGATGCATCCTGAGGACATGGATAAAACCACATTCATAACATTGTGGGGCACCTTTTGTTACAAGGTAATGCCCTTTGGGTTGAAGAATGCAGGGGCAACATACCAAAGGGCTATGGTGACCTTATTCCATGATATGATGCACAATGAGATTGAGGTGTATGTTGATGACATGATTGCCAAATCTCGAACAGAGATGGAGCATATTGAAGTCTTGAGGAAGTTGTTTCTGAGATTGAGGAAGTTTCAGTTGAAGTTTAATCCGGCAAAGTGCATCTTTGGAGCTAGGTCGGCGAAGTTATTGGGCTTTGTGGTTAGCGAAAAGGGAACAGAAGTTGACTCAGACAAGGTTAGAGCCATACGAGAATTGTCTCCACCGCTTACTCAGAAGGAAGTTCGGGGTTTTCTTAGAAGGTTGAATTATATTGCTCAGTTTATTTCACAATTAATCGAGAAATATGATCCTATATTTCGCCTTCTTAGAAAACACAACCAAGGTACTTGAGATGAGGAATGCTAGAATGCTTTTGATAAAGTCAAGCAATACTTGTTAAACGCTCTAGTGTTATCTCCGCCTAGTCTAGATAGATCATTAATTTTGTACTTATCAGTGTTTAGTAATTCTATAGGATGTGTGCTTGGTCAACATGACGAGTCAGTAAGAAAATAGAAGGTGATATATTACCTCAGTAAGAAATTCACTGAGTGTGAGATGAGATATTCGCCAATTGAAAGGTTATGTTGTGCTTTAATCTGGACGACTCGAAGGTTGAAACAATATATGCTATATCATACGACTTGGTTAATTTCGAAACTTGATCCATTAAAGTACATGATGGAGTCAACAGCCCTAAATGGAAGAATGGCAATGTGGCAAGTACTGCTTTCAGAGTTTGATATAGTCTATGTGAGTCAAAAGGATATAAAAGGAAGCGCAATAGCAGAATTTCTGGCCAGCGGAACTCTAGAGGATTATGAGCCATTGAGCTTTGATTTCCCTAATGAGGAGTTGATGTATGTGGCAACTATTAAAGAATATCCATGGAAGCTGAACTTTGATGGCGCATCCAATGCGGTAGGAAATGGAATTGGGGCAGTCTTGGTATCCCCAAATGGTGATCATTATCCATTTACATGTAAATTGGATTTTGACTGTATGAACAATATGGCCGAGTATGAAGCATGTATCATGCGGATTCGAGCGGCCAAGGAGCGGAAAATTAGAACCCTGGAAGTATATGGAGACTCTGCGTTGGTAATTTATCAGCTTAGAGGTGAATGGGGGACAAGGGACCCCAAATTGATTCATTATCGAAAGATAGTTTTGGAGTTACTTGAGGAATTTGATAATATCACCTTCAATTATCTCCCACGAGACGAAAATCAGATGACAGATACTTTAGCAACACTGGCTTCTATGATTAAAGCAAATAAAAAAGAGGATGTTAGACCAATTCAGATGAGTATTTCTGAGGTTCCAGCTTATTGCTGTAACATCGAAGAAGAGGAAAATGAGGATTATCCTTGGTATCAAGATATATTACGATATGTGAGAAATCGTGAATATCTTGAGCAAGCAACTGAGAATGATAAAAGAACTTTGAGGAGGTTAGCCTGTGAATATGTACTAGATGGGGACATCCTTTATAAAAGAAGGAAATATCAAGTACTGTTGAGATGCGTCGATGTTGTAGAAGCTAGACGAATCTTGGGAGAAGTACATGAATGTGTTTGTGGGACACATGCAAATGACTTTATAATGGTAAGGCAAATCATAAGGTTTGGATACTATTGGTCTACTATGGAGGGAGACTGTATCAACTATGCCAAGAAGTGTCATAAATGCCAGATATATTGGGACAAAATTCATGTACCACCTTCACCTTTGCATGTTTTGACTTCTCCATGGCCCTTCTCCATGTGGGGTATGGATGTCATTGGGCCAATATCACCAAAAGCTTCGAATGGGCATCGTTTCATTTTCTTAGTCATTGACTACTTCACGAAATGGATAGAGGCAGCTTCATATGCTAGTGTTACCAAGTCGGCAATAAGTCGGTTCTTGAAAAAGGAGATCATTTGTCGGTATAGAATGCCTGAGAGGATCATATCAGACAATGCATTGAACTTGAACAACAGCACAATTGTGGAAGTCTGCAGCTAATTCAAGATCAAACATCATAATTCATCTCCATATCGCCCAAAAATAAATGGGGCAATGGAAGCTGCCAACAAAAACATCAAGAAGATAGTAGGGAAAATGACTGAGACCTACAGAGATTGGCATGAGAAATTACCATTTGCACTCTTGGCCTATCGAACGTCCGTCAGAACCTCTACTGGGGCAACTCCTTTCTCGTTGGTTTATGGGATGGAGGTAGTGTTACCCATTGAAGTGAAAATACCTTCTCTTCGAATTTTGTCAGAGATAAAGCTGGATGAAACAGAATGGATTCAATCGCGGTATGACCAATTGAACTTGATTGAAGAAAAGAGGCTAAGGGCTATTCGTCATGGCCAGATGTATCAGAAGCGAATGATGCGAGCTTATGACAAGAAAGTTCGTCCAAGAGAATTTCACGAAGGGGACCTTGTACTGAAAAAGATTCTTCCCATACAGAAGGACTTTAGAGAAAAATGGATGCCGAATTGGGAAGGGCCGTATGTTGTGAAGAAGGCTTTTTTTGGTGGTGCACTGATTTTGACAGAAATAGATGGGAAGAGTTTACCCAATCCAGTGATTTCAGACTCATTCAAGAGGTACTTTGTCTAAAGAAAAGGGAAGCCAAGGTGAAAACCCACAAAGGGCGCTTTGAGCTTTCTAAAAAAAAAAAGGGTAAAAATGGAGAGGCCAAGGTGAAAACCCGCAAAGGGCGCCTTGAGACCAAAGGGGGTTTTTAAGTTGAAAACCCGAAAGGGCTGCTCAAATTTTGAAAAGCATGCAGTGACCTTGCTATACCAAATTTGACAAGAAGTGGAGTGTGTTACATACCGGGGCATCAACAAAGCACTTTGGATCTTCTAAACACATGTTAAACTTGTAAGAGTATGCCCAAAGATCAATCACGAGATGGTTGTAATAACATACTTGGTTTATCATGTTTATTAATATAAGGCGTTGCCATTATTATTCCAGTTTCTTTCCTGTGTGCATAAATAAACTGTTTTATAATAATGTCCTGAGAATAATATGATTATTCTCAAAAGATCCTTAGTCAAGTATTGTTATTGGCTAGGACAATAATAATGCATTAAGACTAATATGTAGTTGATTGATGATAAAGAGTTGTCATTGATATGGAGTGTCGAATCAATGCATGAATATGTGTGTTAGAGAACAACATATTGGACCGAATTCGCTATGAGTATGTTTCTTCGATTATTATGTAATTGTCACAACATTACTCATAGTGATTAATATGTATATGATCCTCATACTTGAGATCATCTTTATCCCAACATCGTGAGTTGTATATTTTGATACTGATCAAACAAACACACGTGAATCGGTTGTTCTATAAAGATCGATGTTGGATATACCACAATCTATGTTGAGGATATAGTTGATCAATATAGGATAAGTCCCTCCTACATAATGGGAGTAATATCTCGAGCCACTTGATTGAGTGAGGCTAGAAATGCATGGCCATGCTCAAATAAGTTGATATGAGATGTCATACTTATTTGTGTATCATAGTCTACTCGAGGTATCAAGAAACATGGGATGGACTATGCAAGTGTGACTATTCCATGACTTGTGTCCATTCCAAAGATATAGGACTTAAGGATGAATGCATGAAAGGTTAATCACAAAAGGTAATGTCGAATCGTGACTTCTTGTAACTTAGGTAGCATTGATGCATTGCTAGATGCCACTCATTGTTTGTAACATTAGAATCGTTCTAATATTACTGCTAACGTTACGAGAACCTATAGGGTCACACCCTATGGTTGAAATGAACGAGGTAAAACATAGTTGGTATATTGCTTGGTTGTCACATGAATTAAATTAATTATAGAATTAATTTAATTGGGCAATCAAATTGTTGAACATACTATTTATGTATAGGATGTTGTACACATAATCAGAACATAATTTTATTGATATATGAATTTAGTTCGTATATAAGTTTAAATAAATATAGTTTACCGAAATCTTTATTATAATTAATGTAATTATAATTTTTCGGTTAAACATTATTATATTTATTTGAATGATAATTATTATGTCGGATTAATTTTAATGAATTAAAATTCGTTATAAATATATACCAATTAAGAGGGAGTTATATATAGCAAGGGTAAAAAAAAAAAACCCTAAAAGAAGATATATATATAACTAGCCCGAAAATATGATAGTGGTCTAGCAGCCGTTTTTAGCAAAATACTCTCTGAAAATAGTTTTCTGGGATTTCTACCGTTCATTGTCAATCGGGTGGACTACGTAGAGGCCGACATCGGAAAAGGTTGCGGCTTGGTTCGATAGTGGTTCAACATTCCTGTTGTCTAGGCGTCGCTGTCTACTTAGATTGAAATTTCGGTAATTTCGAAACCTTTTTATCACCCCGATTCGTTCCTTACACATGGATCCTTGGTTTGGATCGCTGGATTTTTAATTTTTCGCTGCGCCTTGGAGGCACCGGTGTTCCAACAAAACTCAAAACAGTCTTCATGGAATTTGTATACAGAAGCCCGAGCTGTGATATGTTGGACATCTGATTTTTGTCCTGTTTACTATCTTTGGATTCTTTTTCTTCTCAAAGATATGTTTTCAGGTTAACTTCCTGTTGTATTCTGATGATTTATCTAACTATTTTCAAGATTAAATTATTTGTCTTCCATTATTCATAAAGTGTGTTGCATTGAAATAATGATTGATGAACTCAATATTTTTACAAACGAAGTTTTGCATATTACTCTGGAAATCTCTAGAGAATACGAAAAACTAAAATAGAACAATTGTTTGAATAATTCCCGTAAGTGATGGACGGAGGAACTCGAGGAAATTTCTTCTTCAGTTCAAGGGATAATTGGGCAACTCAAACGATTCGATCCTAAGGAAGGATCATTTTACAAACACCTCCAGCAGGTCGTAACATTCGAGGAATGGTACAAAAGGACCAAATTGATTCAAAGCATATGAACAGAGTACGATTGGTACTTCGAGTGAAATTTCGATTGAATGAATAAGTGATGACATCCGAAATAGGAATCATTTTCATTTTGCATCATAATATGTCTAATTAGGAGCATTTGATTCATTTCGATCATAGCATCCTAATCACTAGGCATAAGCACATACCCATTCTACAGGTTATATCTTCTAGAAGGTAGATTTGGCGTTTCTGTATTGACAGAGAGTAGATTAAAGATAGCAGATTTGGTGTCTCTGTATTGACAGAAGGCAGATCGAAGATAGCAGATTTGACATCTCTATATTGATAGAGGGCAGATCAAAGATAGCAGATTTGGCGTCTCTG
The DNA here is from genome assembly GCA_025698465.1 of Gossypium longicalyx. Lineage (NCBI taxonomy): Eukaryota > Viridiplantae > Streptophyta > Magnoliopsida > Malvales > Malvaceae > Gossypium > Gossypium longicalyx. The sequence continues at coordinate 91,938,132 of CM047000.1, read as the reverse complement.
TATTGACAGAGAGCAGATCAAGATAGCAGATTTGGCATATCTGTATTGACAGAGAGCAGATCGAAGATAGAAGATTTGGTGTCTTTGTATCGACGGAGAGTAGATCAAAGATGGCAGATTTGGCGTCTCTGTATTGACAGAGAGTAGATCGAAGATAGCAGATTTGGCGTCTCTGTATTGACAGAGAGCAGATCGAAGATAGCAGATTTGGCGTCTCTGTATTGACAGAGAGCAGATCAAGATAGTAGATTTGGCATCTCTGTATTGACAGAGAGTAGATCGAAGATAGCAGATTTGACGTCTCTGTATCGACGGAGAGCAGATCGAAGATGGCAGATTTGGCGCCTTTGTATTGACAGAGAGTAGATCGAAGGTAGCAGATTTGGCATCTCTGTATCGATGGAGAGCAGATAGAAGATGGCAGATTTGGCGTCTCTGTATCGACGGAGAGCAGATCGAAGATGGCAGATTTGGCGTCTCTGTATTGATAGAGAGCAGATCGAAGATAGTAGATTTGGCGTCTCTGTATCGATGGAGAGCAGATCGAAGATGGCAGATTTGGCGTCTCTCTATCGATGGAGAGCAGATCGAAGATGGCAGATTTGGCGTCTTTGTATTGACAGAGAGCAGATCGAAGATAGCAGATTTGACGTCTTTGTATTAGCCGGGGAGCAGATCGAAGATAGCAGATATGACATTCGTGAGTTTACATCGAAGCAGATGAGAGATTTGGCGTCTCTGTACTTGACGGGGTGCAAATCAAAGATATCAGCATGGCGTCTTTAAGTTTATAGAAAACAGATTGAAAACCATGAAGTCGGGACCCGGTAAAGACTGGGCAAATTTGGTCCTTTTATAAATCTTTGCTCTATTCCTGTTACACAGTAATGAGCAAAGAGGGGCAGCTGTAATAGGCCCAATTTGCCCAGGCTATTTAAAAAAACAGAATAAACTAAATAAAAGAAAAATAAAGTTTTTTTAAACAAGTTCATTTTACAAAGCCCACAAACACTTAAACCCAATTACACCCAAACCTATACCGTAGCCCAAATACCTAAACTACCCAATAGCCCATTACACCCTCAACCTAAAAATATACGGGGCCCAAAAGGCCCAAATTAGTTAGCAGGTTAGGAAACCCTAGGGTTTCCAGAAGCTTCATGCCGCAAGCACTCCAATCGTCACGCCCTTTTGGCTCGCGCCATTCCAGTGACCTTTCATCGGCGCCGTGACTCCAGCTCCGTATCGCGCCGTAATCGGCGCGCGAATCAACGTTAGCGCACTCACCGCCGTGATATCCTCGCTAGTACCTGCAAAAAAGAAAGAACCACAGCAGAAAAGAGAAGCAAACATGGAAAAGAAATCAAAGATTTCTTTCCAAAATGTAACGATTCACAGAAGACTATAAAAGCCTCTTCACTAATTTGTAATATATGATTTTTTTATCAGATATAAAAACACAAAAACATATTATAAATTTTTGAAAGCCTTGCCAAAGAACAGAGGTGATTCCTCTTGCTTTATTTCCTTTATTTACTTCTCGAATACGTGCATATCGTACACACAAAGTACCATAAAAATAATAAAAGAGGATTACCTTTTCGATTCGTTGAGAAAAGCGAAACTTTTTGAATCCCGACCACCGTATGTGGCGGAGCTGGCAGCGGCGCGTGGAGGTGTGGGTGCCCGGGGACGGAGGCTCGACGGAGCTCCGAGGGCCTGCTCTCAGTCCTCTTTCAGAGGGTTTTTCTTTGTTTTTTTTTAAAAAACGGGCTTAAAATGATTTTTAAGGCAAAAATTTGGCTTATATAGCCTCATAGGAATGACGTCGTTTAGGCTTAAAATAATAGGCTTCATAACGGTGTCGTTTCAGGGCCGAGGATCCGCGCGTTGACCCGTGACCCGGGAAGGATCCGCTTTTTTTTGCTTAAAGGGCTAATTTCCCAATTGGTCCTTTTGTATTTTCAGAATTTATAATTTCGTTCAATTCAAATTTTAATTTTGTTTTAATTTGGCCCTGACCTTCTATTTTCATTTCAATTTGGTCCTATTTACTATCATAAAGCCTATTTCGGGACGACGTCATTTTGGGATTAGGGTCAAATTGCCTAGTGAGTCCCTCAACTTTTGACGCGTGTTTCAATTGGGTTTAAAATTCAATTTATTTATTTAAAAATTAACCCTAAATTCTTATTTAAATTCAATTTTAATCCTTATATATATATATATACATTTTACATACAATTTATTTATTTTAAATATTTTATATATATTATTTTTTTTACATGTAAAAATTATTATATATTATTTTTATTATTTATCAGGTTATTTGTATTTTATTATATATTTTATTTTATTATATATATTATTTCCTATATTATCTTCATTTTATTATATATTATTCTATTATTTATTATTTATTAGTACATATAATTAAAAAATTTGTAAATTATTATTAAATAATACATATATCATTATTAAATATTTAATATTTAATATCTAATGTTCTTAAATTTACTATAAAAAAATTCTGCTCATATTTAACATATTATTCTTTTATAAATATATTAAGTTATTATATTATATAGTATGTTTTATATATATTAATCGGTTAAAAAATTCTCCTTTATCATTTTCATATTATTTTAAATATTTTTTAATTATATATATATTTTTTGACTTATATTTTATATATGTTCATAATTTGTTTATTTATTTTTGTATTTTTTTATTTATTTGGTATTGTTTTAGTAGGTTAATTTCTATCTCATAAATTATTTATCTTTATGTTATTTATTGTTTTTATATATTCGCATGAAAATTGATTATTTATGTTGATTTAAGTTATATTTGTATGAAATATTATTATATATGTAATTTATGTTGTAATATTCATTATGCTATATTTTGCATGAAATATTAATGCATGTATATTTATGTTATTTATATCTACATGAAAGGTTAATGTATATTATATAATTTATGTTGTTATTCATCATTTTTTATATTATAGTTGCATGAAATGGAAAAGCATGTAGTTTATATTATTTAGTATTGATATCTTGTAATATGTCAAATGCATCATTATTATAAAAGTTTATATTTCATTTAATCCAGAAGAATTTTTAAAAATAAGGCAATGTTTTTGATATTTAGGAATTCGGGAAGTAGTGCCCTAACATGCTGGGTTGCGATTTTCCGTTTGTCTAAATGTCTAAAAACATCCTTCTAAATAAATTTTGTAAATCACAAGATGATTTCAGTTACGAAAGTATAGGAATATCGTGTCCAATCATGCTGGATGTGATGTTCGTACTCTTTTGAAGCGAAGGAATCTTGATTTTCAACTCAAATTATTATGGTTTTAAAAAGAGATCTTATTTCTAAATTCCATCAAACTTTTGACATTGAGACAAATTATTCAATTTGGTACCAATTTTGGGCGCTGCGAGGGTGCTAATCCTTCCTCGTACGTAACCGACTCCCAAACTCGTTTTCTCACAATTTCGTAGACCAAAATGTTTTATAAGGTGATCCAATCACACTTTAAAAATGGTTGGTGGCGACTCCCATTTTCAAAATACTCTCTTTGAAAAAAGGTTTCGACACTTTTAATTCTGTTTTTTTTTTTATTTCTTTTCCAGGTACGCAGGTTTTCTTAGGCACGATTCTGACTAGGATTCCGAGGAATAAACAATTGTGCAAATCCAGTCCCTGAGGATTTGACCTACTTCCCTTATACTATTATTTTTTTTATTTTCAATATTTTATAGGAATAGGATATTTTTGGTGCTCTCAACAACCACATCATCACTTCAACGTTAAAATGGTAACCTGACCAAAATAGAAGCGACTCCTATTAGAGTGACCAAAATAGAAAATACACAGATAGTATGATTAAAATAGGAACGACTTCTATTTAAAGTAATTATCATCATAGTTTACCAAAATCTCAGTGAAACTGTATTATCTTAATATAAAAAGTCTAATAAAAATCTTATATAATTAAACTAAATAATAATACGAATACATGTCAACACAACACCCACTGTTCATACTAATTTTCAAAAAGAAGCAGAAGAAGTTAGTAACAAAATTAGTGCCTGATTAAAAATTCAAAAATCAATTTAATCTATAAAAATAAAATCAAAATTCAATTTAATCTTAAAATTTAACAAAATTCAAATAAGTCCGTGATCTATAAAAAAAACTAATAATCTAAATTTTATCCTTTCATTTGAAATTTCTGAAATATTTTATCTTACTAATATTATAAGTCCATGATCTATAAATGTGACAATCCACACCCGACCCGGTCGTCAGATTCGAGTATGTAACATCACATTACGTTGTCAAAGCAACTTAGACTATTTCAATATAATTTCACCATATTTAATTCACATTTACCAATAACATAACAAATAAATCATTTAACAAAATCATTCATATGCATTTATAAGGTTTAAGATCTTATTTCATCTTATTGCGGGGTCATGCTAAGTCAAAATCGGAGTTAGGACACGAATCCAAACGCACTTGTCAAAATTCCAGGTTATGTTTCGAGACAAGTCATAAATTATCTTATAAATTTTAGCTTCAATGTTTACTTGTCTCGAGACACAAAAGAGTACGTCTCGAGACAAGGTCCTTTATGTCTCGAGACTAGGTCTCGAGATCAACCTTTCCTGTTTTCTTATTTTTGCTTTGATGTTTGGATGTATCGAGATAAGGGGGTTTTGTCTAAAGACCTAGAGCAGGGCAATATCTATTCAGCTTTGATGTAACTCTCTATTAAGATAGAGACACTTATCTTGAGACCTAAGATCAATTGTCTCAAGGCTATACATATATGCCTTGAAACCTCATGCATTTGAATGCAAAATTTAGATGAAATTTGTTCTAATGATTTCGAGGCATGCTTTTTCCGTCTTGAGACTTAGTGATCAAATGGTCAAAATCTTGCACTTTTAAGTGTTCAAAGTCTTAAATGAACCTAAACATACTTAAAACTTACCACAAAACATATTCATCCAATTAACCTATCTAAAACATTGTTCAAATATGATCAAATCATAACCTTCAATACATCATTACTAAACTAACCAATTTGCACATTTAAACTTACAAAATCAAGCATAATTAATTAGTTATCAAGAGATAAAATTCAACCAAAATAACATTATAGGTCACTTACCAAAAGTGTCATAATTAACTCAGGCAACAAGTCAACCAACCTAGGTACATGCCATATGACTTTAAAACATATATATATATATATATATATATATATACATACAAAATAGGTACGTAATGGGTTCCAAGATGAGCCTAAGAATTGGATGCTTGACCGCGATAGCTTTTATCCGAAACTTGTGCACAGAAATAAACAAATGCGTACATTGAGTAAAGTATACTCAGTGTTGCTAGCATAATTCGAATCCAAATATAAACATAACAAAATAAAACAGAAATAAGTAACAAGATAACTCGAGTTAACTAACCAACCATTTCAATATTAACATCAAGATTACGTATATACCAATAATTTGTTTATCATTTCAACTGATTCACATCTACGCTTTGCTTAATTACCCGATATATTTTTTGATGCACCCTTAGGATATTTGCATCTAGTTTAACATATCAAATCATGTAACATATAAACATTTTTATCTCATTTTAGTTTCACACATATATAATAAGCAGTGTTACATTTTTAATCCTTATTATCAAATTCAAGTATCTTATTACAAATCACATTCAATTAATTTATTTGGCCCTTATAAACTGACTCGGATTAGAGGATAGATACACAGATCAATCCACCAACGTACACCAGTATACGCATCGAAGTGCTAGTCAAGCATAAAGTTCCAATCCCACCAATCACATCAACACAACATGCATAAAGCACTTAATATAACATGCACGAGGCTGTGACTATAACACACATATAGCGCTGAATGTAACACACAAAAGGCGCTAAATATAACACATGCAAACTGTTGAAACTCCCACTTATCAAATGGACCCTATGTCATACCAACTATAGCTGTAACTCTATCCAACAACGTTAACATGACAAAGGCCATATATCATTAAACAAGCATCTATGCATACGAATCACATATCAACAATCACAAGTCACTTAGTCAGGTATACGCAGAGGCGAAGCTAAGGGGGCTGGCAGGGGACCCCGGCCTCCCTAAAATGAAAAATTATTATTTAGGCCCTTTAAAATTTTTTAAAATTTTAAATTAGTAAAGGTAAAATTGCACTTTGCCCCCCTAAAATTATAAAAATTCGATTTAATCTTTTAAAAATTATAAAAATATAGAATATAAAAATAAAAATTTCATTCGCCTCCTAAAAAATTGTTCTGGCTTCGCCCCTGAGTATACGTACCTTTCATTATTAATGTCCATAATCATGTTGATAGTTTACTATTTCCAATCACTTAACAAGTCAAGCAAATACATTTAGATATTTAATGAACTTGAATTATGAGAACACAAACCATATTAGCTATTCATCTACGATTTTGCCTATCCTTTTGTTTTTTGACATCTCAAAATCTTCTTTAGCTATGTGCGATAAGTTTTGATAAAAAAATAAATTAATCACACAATTCAAATACAAATCAATACATAATATACGTGAAATTATTTTATTTGATTTAGTCCTTATATACCCAAATATCTGAAACACTTGTTTTTCACAACTTACCTATTCGAATTTAAATCCGACTTAATACATATAGTATAGGGACCTCCTACAATCATTATTTATTCTTAAACCTTGTATTTTTTATCATTTACGATTTAGTCCTTAGCAATAGATTATTTATCAATTGATTCAAACTAAATTCTTTAATTCCTATTAAATTTCTAACATATTTTCCATCACTTAACTAAATTCTTGCATGTATTCAAGCTATTTATATCAAAATTTGAAATTTTCTAACAATGAAAACCTAACTCAAAGCTTATTAATTTCATAGATTTATGATACGGGCTTCTAAAATCTAACATTATTAATCAACAAATTTTTTAAAATTAAAGAAAACAGCTCACCTATCCCTCTAATTGAAGCTACGACAATGGAGGAAATGAAAGGAAAAAATTGTTTTTCTTTCTTTAATGGACGGTGAAAGGGGGAAAGAATGAGCTTAATGTTTTTCTCCCTCCCACTATTAAAGCATATATATGTATATATAGAGAGGGGGGTAATTAACAAGTTAATTAAGTCACTAATCAAATGATTAAATTAACGTAATATTCACTTAGTGGAAAATGATGACAGTCCACTTAGTTAAGCACTAACATGAAATTAAAATGGTTTAATTGCTAATTAACCTTTGTTTAATATCCATTATAGGAACTTATGAATTTAAAAATCTCTTTCCTTTCACTTTAGTCATTAATCCATATTAACCAATTTAGTTCAATTACATTCACTCATTTGACCTTTCCAATTCGTATTTGACACGTAATTATTCTAATTTAATTATCTACTAATTCTATTCAATAAATTTGGTCTTAAACTGAATTTTCTGACACCGTTGAAAATCGGATCATTACAATAAAATATTCAAAAATTTTAATTGAATTTATCTCGGTTCAACATGAAATTCGAAATTGAAAATTTCAGAACAGTACAGAACAAGCCTCTTATGCATATATGTCTGACGACTTGTTTAGGCTAAAAGGTATAAACTATAGAGCACATTTATTTGTCTGATTAGAAATTGTTCGTTTTTAGTGCAAAAATTGTAAGTAAATTAAATTGTGTTCACTAATTTACATCTAAGAAAAAAAATCTTATTATTTATGTGATAATAAAATGTTGATAATAGCAATGTATTGCAAAGAAAAAAATGAAAAATAGAACAGACAGATTTTATGTGGAAACCTTTTCAGGAAAAAACGGCTGGTAGAGGAGAAGAAAATTTACTATGTCGAATTCGAATGATGCAAGAGGAGAGACCACTTCATCTATTTATTTGTAAAACCATATTCTAATCAAAGTCAAATAGGAATAATGCAGGAAGGTTAAAACAACTTATTATAATCAACATCAAATAGAGGTAGTATACTTCTATACAGATTTCACTTGTCCAGCTTGTATTTTATTTATCGGCCATCGCCCTCGCAGGCATATCCCCTTATCTTGCCACTTGTATTTTATTTTAACAAGAATTTGAGTCACTTTAACAATTTATATTAATAACTTTTATAAAATTTTAAAATTATATAATTATTCTTTCATACATTAATTTAGTATAACTTTATCCATAAATTATGTTAGAAAACTTTCTTGCAACAAAATTTATAAAAATAATTTAAAACTTTAAAACTTAATGTTTTAATGGTAAGTTAACAAATTATATTTTAATTAGATTGAATTATTTTATTTTATGACATATTTAAATAGATAAAAATTATTAATTTAAATTTAAATAATTTAAATAAAATTTTATAATTAAATTTATTAATGTTAAAGTCAGTTTCTATTTTGAAATATTAATTAATTTAAGTTTAACTAAAATTAGATAATATAATTTTATTAATTTTAAATATTTAAAGGGTATTTAGGTGTTTCATTTAGTAGTTAATTTGAAATTCATAGATGATATATATAAAGAGTTTTAACTCTGAGATCTCCTAATACGAACTATGGAAGCATTGTAGAGGAACATATAACTCGCTAGAGACTCGCATGATGAGTCCAAATAAGGATAATAGTATATAGGTAAATTGCTTATACATAGAAAATATAGCACCAAGTAAATGGATAATTGCCAAATGTGTTCTAGGATTTTGATTGAGTTGGGACCGCCAGAGGCTGAAATCCGTGCTTGAGGCATGCTTCCCAAACTTTGTCAATGTTAGAGATGGTGTAACCACATTCATGCTCCTCCCATCCTTCCAGAGCATGCAATATCCCAGCTATGCGCCATACGCTTATCACTCTCCTTGGCAACCAATTCTGCTACATGCATTCATGTTGTTACTCTTTCGTACATATATTTTAACAAAGTAGAACAAAAGCTTTTGAAACTTTTAATTAATTTTAGAGATAACGGGACATATGGAGTAAGTTTCAAGGCCAACCTCGCAAGAATCCACATTCTCAAGGGACTTCGGAATCTGCATTGCTGGTGTTGTGTGATAGAAGCAGTCTTTGCGCAAATTTTTCAGTGGAAATTGCGAAAAGGGAATAAATAGTGTTCCTTTATTTGCCTTTCTTTGCTCTTCTTCGGTCAAGTCATCTCCCACTAACCATGCCTGCAACACATCAATAATTCATCATCACTTGCTAGCCATTTCAACTATTTTTATTTGGAAAGGCCTAGGTTTGAGTAATGAGACTTAATTACCTTGCAAGAGCTATAACTCTTTGAGATAACCAATTTACCCTCAGACTTGGTGCCTAGTGATTTATCAAGCTTCTCATATTCATCCTCATGCAATACAGTGACCTACAATGAATTAAAATTAAATATTATGATATCATAAAAGAGGAAAATGATTACGAAAACAATGCAATATGGAGTTAGAGCTTCAAATTTCCTTAGAAAAATTTAGACAGTTGAGAATTTGGCAAGCTAGGCACTGCTTATTTATGTGGCTATCTAATTAATGAGTAAGCAATGGGATGGGATGGTACCTGAATACCCTTTTGGCATAGGGAAAAGGCGACTGCAAAAGCAACTTTAGTTAAGTTGCCTCTAAGAATTACTTGGGTTGTTCCTTTTGGTATGCTATTTAGAAGAACTGCAACTGCCAAGCTGCTCCCATCCACTAATTTCACTTTAAGCTGGGTATGTTTCTTCACATACACCTCACCATATCTGTTTAGCTCTTTACCCTACATAGTGTTCATTTTACCATCATACTTCGTATTTTCTGTTAAAAATTATTTTTACCTTTTCTTTTAAAAAATATTTTTAATGTAATTTTCCTGCAAACATGGTGATTATTGATTTGTGGGAAGAGGGGGAAAAACTTGCCTGATTCATGAGGCCTAGACTCAACACACTAGCACCTTTTTCCTCAGCCTCTAATACGGCTTCCTCAATCATGTTATTGATGGATTCCTTTTGCCATTTCAAGTGGTACTGAAAATTAATTGCAACACTGTTAACTACTAAGACTATGCATGTATGCATATATTCATTTTTAGTATTTGGTTGCACCAACTCACAGCTGCACTAATAAAGCTTCCTTACCTGTTCTCTGAAATTGGGTATGGCCCATGTCTGTAATCTAAGTTGATGGAATTGGTTCCTTTCAACAACAAAACTGCGACGATAAATCTTGGTAAGCATCATGAACCACAATGTAACAGGCCAGAGCAACCACAAGTACCAAGCTGATGAGTATGGTTTAGAGGCCAAGTAGGGAAATCCAACGCGGAGATGATAGATTGACTCAGGTGTGGTTAGGTGCATTAGATGCACCACGTTGGGCGTTTCCTCTTTTCTTTGGAGTGAAGTTTGATACAAGGTATCCGAAGATTTATCTACTGTGCCATAGATGTAATCATAAATTGGCATAAACAATGAAAAATTAGTCCTGAACTGTGTGTGGTGCAACGAGTGAAACCTGTCCAAAAATTTAATAGTATTTTTATATATGTCAAATCATATATAAACATTTAAGAATTGTTATATTATATATGTTTTACTTTAAAATAAGATATTAATTTAAGAAAAATGTTTGCATGAACCAGTTACTTCATGTGTTATTTAATTATCACATATGATAGTGTAATAAATAAAAGACTTTTTATATAAATGTGAATATGTAGAATGATTTAATTAAGGTGGCATTTTTTTAAAGTGGTATGTTGATGTATGTAATTGTTTTATACAATAATTTTTCGTGAGGCCTTGGAATAGTTGGGAAAGTTGGAGGCTGTGGGTTCTTTGAACCTTAGTTTAAGACTTATAATGTGCAATTATATATGTGGATTAATCCAATTAGTTGATTTTATATTGGATAGTTCAAATTCTTAATTCATTTGTGTTGCAATAATTTGATTCTTAATTCGTCACTAAAGGAGAGAATAAAATCATACTCATGAGAAGCAAACTTAAAATCAACCAAACTTAAAATCTTTTGTAAAAAATAATTTTAATAAATTTATATGTATGTTATATTTTTTTTTAGCTTTCATGTTTATGATAAATTTTTGTGCCTACTTGGTACCTAATTTTGTTAGGACTTAGTTCGTAGTTGAACTTCTATTCTATCACATAGTTCGGTATCTCTAGACTAACATTGTTAATTTGTATTGATGTGACATTAATAGTCAATCCGATGGTGACACATGACAACTTTTTAGAATGTTACGTATCAAATGTAAATAAAAAATCTTTAAAATGATATAAATTAATAAAAAAATATAAAATATTTTTCATATCAAGAATAAATTTGAACAACATTTATTAATTTATTAATAAAAAGGGCATAAAATTTTTTCAACATCAAGAGTGATTCCAGGTTCATTCTCCATTCTTGATGTTAAATTTTTTTGATATATTTTTATTAATTTATACATTTTTATGTTTTATTTATGTTTGACACATGATATTCTAAGAGGCTGTTACATGTTATCACTGAATTGGCTATAAGTGCCATGTCAACACAAATTAATGATGTTCATGTAAAGGGTATTATATTATATAAAAGAATGTAAATTTAAATACTAACTAGATAAAAAAAATGGTACAAACTAAATACAAGTTGATAAACTAGGGGCAAAATATATATTAAGCATTTTTTTGTTAATGCATCTCCTTAAGAAGAAGCAATTTACTCGCCGTGTCACGTGCTTGTAATTTTCATGATCCCAAAAGAGTTAAATAGTAGGTAATGAAATTGATTATGAAGAGAGAGAGAGAACGTACGATGGAGTATACATTATGTACTTGAGGGGAGGGAAAATGGAGAAGACCCAGTTGGGGATGAGCTCAAAGTTGCAATGCCCTATGTTGTTCATCAAGTCGATGTAAGTGATGTAGCCAGCAATGGCGATGATGGATCCAGTTCCAGTAGACACAACTGTCGACACTGGTATTACGAACAGTGCAAAGTATACTATGTGTTCTGCGAATGGATGTATCACAGCTGCAAAACGCACACTTATCATTCTTAATTATTTCTTTTCTCATAAATAAAAACTGTATTGTATATAATCAAATACTAATTATTACTAAATATAATTGCCCCCCCACCCCACCAAATTACTATATTCATATTATATATTTATACAACACTTGATCTCATCTCAGAACGTAAAAAGGGTTGATATGGTCCCAATATGAGGGTGTCCAGCAGTAAAAATAGCAACACAGCATTACAGACAAACCATTACTATTTATGCTTTTCACTATCATGTTGAACATTAAGTTTGAGAAGCAGTTTTGGAAAATATTAATTAAGAAGTGGATGGAGCACAGACAAAGCTGCTTACAAGTACTAGGCTCAGTGACAATGGAGGAATGATGATGAGAATGGTAGCGAGAGTAAAGATAATGATGGTGCAGAGCTCTATGAAACCAGTAGTAAAGGAACTCCACTGGACCGGCATGGAGCAGCATGGTTATAATCACACCATCCGTTCTCCATATGGGTATGTGTGAACCTCCTGGAAAGTATTTGTTGCCTAAGTAAAAAATGATTGCATTGAACAATATTTGATCATCCCTGCAATGTTCATGGTTCATCCCCAATCCAAACAAATATGCCCACTTTAAAAATTAATCAATTCTCGGAAACAAAAATTTAGCTTTATTTGTTACTTGGGCATATCAATTACCAGTTCCTTTCCCTGTCAACTTGGTCAAATTCGATACCCTTGTCCACAATCCTGTTGTTGCCTTTGGCAGTTCGATAACGAGAAAGGCTAATCCAAAGCTGGCTGTGCAACATTCTCCATAACATGAGTGGGAGTATCGTAAGGTTGAAAACATCCCACCCCTTTTCATCCCCAACTATAATCGAGTATATGCTCTCTGTGATCCAAGGAGACAGGATTATGTACTGTAAATACCCATCCAACAACACAACATAGATGAATGAAAATGCATGAGAGAATTGACTCGATATGGGAGAAAATTAATATACAAAAAAGGAAGGAGAACATCTTACCTTAAAGCTTCCAAGAGGCTTCCATGGCCAGTCAGTGAGAATTCCTGGTTCAGAAGCCATGCTTTGATGAACTACTAGTTTCGATGGGTAGGTGCTAATAGCTTTGGAAGGGGATCTTATTACTAGAAGGAAGCTGAGCTGCTTTGTTGTGTAGGGGGTGGTATATATGGTGCATTCAAGCTCTAATGTAGCCAGGTACATTAAAAATATTTCCAACCTACTCCTAACTAGAATAAATTCCTAAGACCTCTCATTGAAGTTGAAAAGTACCGATTTTAAACCAAAACTTTTAATAAACATACAGTTTTTAAATTAAATCAATTAAATTACCATTTTCTTCTTTATTCCACATAAATAGCTCAACATTTACTCTTGCATTTTCGAAGTGCCATGTTTGGTTTCTAACTTTATTTTTTGGTATATTTTCTTTTTGGAATAAATTATATTAGGATAATATTAAGAAATATAGTTTTTAAGCACCAATAAAATAGTGTCACGTCGTTAAAGTTTAAAAATAATAAAATATTATTAAACATTCATCTATATTTAATATCTTCTCCATCTTAATTTAATTTTAATTAAATTACTTAAAATAATTAAAATTTTAAATTATAAATAAACATATATATATTTACAAATTTTAATCATTTTAGTTTTTTTCATAAGTTAATATTTTTTTATTTTTGTACAACCAAAACTTTTTAAAAAATTAGTAATTTTTGTGTAATTTTTCCGTAACATTAACACATAAAAAAACAAAAATTTTCTTGATAACGTGCGGAATAAGTTATTAGAATATTGAAGGAAGATTCACCTTTAGACGGTTACCAAAAAAAAAAAAAAGATTTACCATTAGAAGATAAGAAATTCACTGGACATAAATGAAATAGGCCTTAACAAAGTGAGACACATCTCAAACAAAGATTTGAAAACTTAGAAGTGGTAGACGTTGGAAAAATTATAATTTATAGGAACTTTAAGGCATATTCTCAATAAGTAAATGTGGAGATTTGAATAGTACAATTATGATTTCATACTCTACTCCATGAGACCTTTACAATGATATATCATATACTCAAAATGATTGAGTGATAATGAGAAATTGATGCTCAAACTAAGCTACTAGGAAATATTTGTTGAGGAAAAGTAAAAGCTTAGATCATTCATTGATTAAATACCAAGTATAAGATATATATATATATATATATATATATATATATATATGGGAACCCTCTTAAAGGGTGATTGAATGATTAAGTTTGGAACCTTGCCTCACGCTCGGGGGGGAGGGGGGTCCAAGTCCAAACCCGTCGAGTTGGGGCGCACCAGCATGACATGGGCGACCCGAAATGTTTGAATTGTTCAGACCCAAAATGTGGTAGACATAATTTGTTTATAAAAGGACATTTATCTTATTTTATTTGATTCCAATCAATTTGATTTAATTTTTAATCAAATTGATTTGTTGGCTCCTTTAATGGCAGATTTTGTGAAAATTTCCAAAAATTCTACCATCCTAAATGCCTATAAAAGGCTTTGAATTCTGAAGGATTTTTACATGCTTAATCACTCTCTCACATCGAGATTATTTTCTCTCCAAAAGTATTCTCTTTTCCTCTCCATATTTTCCAACGTTCGGTGATATAAAAAGACATCGTTTGTTCGTTGATCACTGCAAAGGTGCTACTACTTTGATCATCGTGTTGTTGTATCCTGAGAGACATTCGACCAACGTTTCTCCAAGTACCGTAGGAGCGGCCGAATTTGTCTTAAGGAAACTGTGTAAAATAGGCCTCAACATCTAATAAAACTCATTTCTTCTTTGTGATTTTTACTTTTCGTTATGTTATTTATTGGTTTTTCATATCCGATAATTTAAATAGAAACTATTCAATTTATTTTATTATATATATAAATATTTTATTATTTATATTTATATATTTTTGTTTGCTAACGTGTTCTGTCAAACAATCTTAAGACAGGACCTATTATTTTTTGCAATTCTCTAATCCGAGACAAACGAGACACCAAGGAGAAAAGGAAAGAAAAAAATATTTTTATTCGAAAATAAAATTTTAAATTAAATAAAATCAGTTTCGGGATTTTTTCCCACAACAAATTTTATTCTCTATTTTGTTTTTATTTCTAAACGAATATTAAAATTAAATAAAGTCTGTTTCGAGATTTATTCCTGTCATTTAACAGATTTTATTCGATTTTGTTTCCAAATTAAAAGTAAATAAAATCCGTTTCGGGATTTATTCCCGCCGTTCAACGGGTTTTATTCCATTTTTTTATTTTATTTCTAAAACGAGTATTAAAATCAAATAAAATCTGTTTCGAGATTTATTCCTGCCGTTCAATAGACTTTATTCCATTTTTGATTTTGTTCCCAAAACGAGTATTAAAATTAAATAAAATCTGTTTCGGGATTTATTCCTGCTGTTCAACAGATTTTATTCCATTCTCGATTTTGTTGCCAAATGAGAAATTAAAATTAAATAAAATTTGTTTCGAGATTTATTCCCGCCGTTTAACAGATTTTATTCGATTTTAATTTGGTTTCCAAATTACAATTAAATTGTATAATCTGTTTCGGGGTTTATTCCCGCCATTTAATAGACTCTATTCGATTTTGTTTTTTTTTTGTTCCCAAATTAGAATTAAATTGAATAATCTGTTTCGAAATTTATTCCTGTCAGTTAACAGATTTTATTCGATCTTGATTTTGTTTCTAAACGAAGAATTAATTAAATAATTCTATTTCGGGATTTATTCCTGCCGCTTAACTGATTTTATTTACTTAAATAATTCTATTTCAAAATTTATTTTAATTTTGTTTCCAAACAATATTTAATTAAATAATTCTGTTTCCGGATTTAATCCTGTCATTCAACAGAATTGATTTTGATTTTGTTTCAAAATTTTAATTCTACCCTTTAACAAAGTCAAAGGGAAATATAAATTGGAAATTAAATTTTATATTTATTGTGGCCTTAATTGTGGCTTTAAATTGTGAAAGCTTAAATTGTATCTCCAAAATTGTGACATTAAAGGAAAATAAATTTGTCAACAGTGAATTAAAAAAGACAATATGAGAGTGCATGTTTAGGATTAGTTTTTTGAAAGACTTGTTATTTAAGCTTGCCAAGTGCACCACCTCTCTTTCAGGGTTACCTACCTGGTGCATTGTTTTATTGTGTTTGCGATTAGACTGGGTAAACTTTTGTTTCGGGTTTTATTAAATTCCTGTTGTCTAACAAAAGTTGATAATTTTTCTAATTCAAACTGTTGAAAGAAGCAAAAGAATCACTTGATCTAATACATAGTGATGTTTGTGACTTAAAGTTTGTTCAAACGAGAAGAGAGAATAAATATTTTTTATTACCTTCACTGATGACAACACAAAATATTGCTACGTGTATTTACTTAAGAGTAAAGATGAAGCTATAAAGAAATTTATTCTCTACAAGTAAGAAGTTGAAAACCAACTTAATTAAAAGATTAAGATGATAAGAAGTAATCGTGGTGGTGAATATGTTGAATCATTTGGTGAATACTGTGCACAACATAGTATTATTTATAAAGTGACACCACCATACTCTCTTCAATCAAATAGAGTAGTCGAACGAAAAATTAGACTCTAAGGGAAATTTTGAACGCCTTGCTAGAAAGCTATGGGTTATCATAGGAAATGGGGGGGTAGGAGTGAGCAAAACTCGATTTGACTCGAAAAAATCAAAAAAACAAATTCAAATTTTGAGTTAAACGAATCGAGTTATTCGAGTCAATTCAAATTTTTTTTTGAATTTCGAGTTTGAATTGAGTTGAGTTTTCGAATTTGAATAACTCAAATAATTCGAATAATTCGGATATCAAACTATAATATTTTACATTTTTATCCCAAACTCCCAAACCTTTTTACTTTTCCCTCAAAACTTTTACTCCTTCCCACTTTTCCCCCAAAACTTTTACTCCCCTTCCATCCCAACCCCCCAATCTACCCAAAATCCATTTCCCACCAAAATTTTACTCTCCCATTTACTTTTTCTCAAAATTTTACTCCCCAAAACCCTCAAAACTTTTTTGTTTTCCCCTATAATTTTTACTCCCTCCCACTTTCCTCCTAAAATTTTTACTTCTTTCCAATCTCACCTCTCATCTACCCCAAATCCATCCCCCCCCCCCGGCCCCAAATTTTTTTAATATTTTCCCTCCAAAATTTTACTCTCCCCTATTTACTTTCCCTCAAACTTTTATCCCCCAAAACTTTTTATTTTCCCCTAGATTTTTACTTCTCACCCTTTACTCTCAAATAAAAAATCAAAATTATCCAAAAAAAATTACTAAACATAAATAGTACTAATTTTATTTATATCTACCATTTATATTATTAAATTAAATTTCACATTTTATATTATTTTTATTATTGAATTGTTTAGTCGTATTGAATATTTATATTAAAATTGAATTATTAATTATGCCATTAAATATTCATGTTAAAATTTTATATTGGTATCAATTTAACATTTTATCTTTAAAATAACTTTTATTAAAAAATCACATTTTTACATTTAATATATTTTTTAATTCCAAAATACATAGTGACAAGTTTATGCAATGCACCTACAACCTTTCAACGATGAATGATGGCAATATTCACTGATATGGTTGAAAATTTTGTTGAGGTTTTCATGGATGATTTTTCTATTTTTGGTAACACTTATGACATTTGTTTGAGTAATTTGGCTAAGGTACTTAAGAGATACGAAGAGATGAATCTTGTCCTTAACTGGGAAAAATGCCATTTTATGGTTAAGGAAGGGATTGTCTTAGAGCATAAAATCTCAAAGAAAGGAATTGAAGTCGATAAAGCAAAGGTGGATGTAATTGAAGGATTACTGGGCCCAATGAATCTGAAAGGAGTCAGAAGTTTCTTAGGCCATACCGATTTTTATTGAAGGTTTATCAAAGATTTCTAGAAAATTTCTAAACCGTTGTGTTTGTTGTTAGAGAAAGATGCAGTGTTTGATTTCAACAAAGCATGTTTGGAAGCTTTTGAAGATCTAAAGAAACAGTTAATCTCAGCCCCAATAATCGTTTCACCTGATTGGAGCTTTTGATTTGATGTGTGATGCAAGTGATTATGCTGTTGGAGATGTGATGGGTCAAAGAAGAAACAAAGTGTTTCACCCTATTTACTATGCAAGTAGAACTTTGATGGGAGCCCAACTTAATTATACGGTAACTGAAAAGGAACTCTTTGCCATAGTTTTTGCTTTTGATAAATTTCGTTCATATCTTATAGGTACCAAAGTTACAATATTTACTAACCATGCAGCCATTAAATACTTGCTCACGAAGAAAGATGAGAAACCGAGGCTAATTTGCTGAATATTGTTACTTCAAGAATTTGACCTTGAGATCCAAGACAGAAAAGGTGTCGAAAATCAAATAGCTGATCATCTGTCAAGGTTGGAGCAAGATAAGGTAACTCAGTCATGTGTGCTTATCAACAAGAATTTCTCAGATGAACACTTATTTGAGGTAAGTTGAATTCATGAAACACCTTGGTTTGTTGATTTTTCCAATTATCTTACATGTGGAATAATTCCTCGAGAAATAACATACCAACAAAGGAAAAAGTTCCTTCATGATAGTCGATATTATTTTTGGAAGAATCCATTTTTGTTTAAACAATGTGCAGATAATATAATCCGAAAGTGTGTAACTGAAAGTGAGATTGCTGAGATCTTGTATCATTGTCATTCATCTCCAAGTGGGGGACACTTTGGTAGTTCACGTACTGCAGCAAAGATTTGCAAGCAGGTTTCTTTTGGCCTACGCTATTCAAAGATGCTTATGCTTATGTGAAGAACTGTGATAAATGCCAAAGGGCCAAAAATATATCAATGAGGAATGAGATGCCCTTGACAAACATTTTAGAGTTTGAATTATTCGACGTATGAGGCATTAACTTCTTAGGCTCGTTTCCTTCTTCGTATGGGAACAAATACATCTTAGTTGCTGTGGACTATGTATCTAAGTGGGTTGAAGCTGAAGCATACCCTACAAATGATGCTAAGGCAGTCATGCGATTCCTACATAAACATGTGTTTACACGATTTGGGACACCAAGAGCTATTATTAGTGATGAAGATTCTCACTTTGTGAACAAAAAGCTTAAGTGGTTACTTGACAAATATGATGTGAAGCATAAGATTGCTACTGCCTATCACCCTCAGTCTAATGGGCAAGTTGAAAGAGTGAACCGTGAAATCAAATGTATCATTGAAAAGGTAGTATGCCCTAGCAGAAAAGATTGGTCTCGAAGGCTCGATAATGCATTATGGGCCTATCGAACAGCATTTAAGACACCGTTAGGAATGACTCCTTACTTTTTAGTCTTTGGAAAAGCATGTCATTTTCCATTAGGATGAGACTCTAGGTGTGCAGTTCTATCAGGTGGAGAGTGGTACTACTTCTAATTTTGGGTTAAATAATGATGGTATGCTGTGTTTTCGAGGACGAATCTATGTGCCAAATGACTCTGATCTGAGGTAGTTGATTTTGAGGGAGGCGCATAGTAACCCTTATGCTATGCATCCCGGTAGTAATAAGATGTATCGGGATCTCCGTGAACTGTACTGGTGGCCAGGTTTGAAGCATGAGGTTACTGATTTTGTGGCTCGATGCCTAACGTGTCGGCAAGTTAAGGCTGAACATCAGTTGTCTTCGGGTTTGCTACAACCCGTTAAGATCCCCTTATGGAAATAGAAACGTGTGATGATGGACTTTGTTAGTGGGTTGCCCTTGACACCCGCTAAAAAGGATTCTGTTTGGGTCATCATGGATCGATTAACCAAGTCTACTCACTTTATTCCGGTTTGGACTGACTACTCTCTGCAGAAGTTGGCAAAGCACTATATCTCCGAGATAGTTAGACTGCATGGGGTTCCTGTGTCGATTATTTCTGATAGGGATCCTTATTTCACATCTCAGTTTTTGAAGAAATTGCACGAGGCTCTGGGTTCGAGATTGGACTTCAGTACTGCATTCCATCCTCAGACCGATGGTCAATCTGAGAGGGTGATTCAGATGCTGGAGGATATGCTTCGGAGCCGTGTGATTGATTTCTGAGGTAGTTGGAAGGATAACTGCCGCTAGCTGAGTTCGCCTATAATAACAGTTTTTAGTCTAGCATCCAGATGGCACCTTATGAAGCTTTATATGGTCGTAAGTGTTGCACTCCATTGTGTTGGACTTAGTTGAGTTAATGTCGAGTTTTGGGTCTTGAATTGGTTTCTGAGACTGAGAATAAGGTTCGACTGATTCGGGATTGTCTAAAAGCAGCTTCTGATAGACAGAAGTCTTATGTAGATTTGAAGATGAGGGTTATTGAGTATTTCGTGGGGGACTTCATTTTTTTAAAGGTTTCTTCGTGAAAGAAAGTTTTGAGATTCGATTATGAGGGCAAGCTGAACCCTAGGTTTATTGGGCCGTATAGGATTCTGAAGTGAGTGAGACCAGTTGCTAATCATTTGGAACTACCTCCAGAGTTGGACCGTATCCACGACATCTTCCATGTTTTGATGTTGAGGCGGTATCGGTCTGATCCTTCCTATATTGTTTCTGTTGAGGAGATCGAGGTTAGGCCAGATTTGACTTTCGAGGAGGAGTCAATTCAGATCCTGGATCATGAAGTTAAAGTTCTAAGGAGGAAGTCTATCCCTTTTGTGAAGTTTCCGTGGCGGAATCATGGTACCGAGGAGGCCACATGGGAACCTGAGGACTTGATGTGACAGCAGTATCCTTATCTGTTCTGATTAGGTAAATTTCGAAGTCGAAATTTTTTTAGGGGATAGAGTTGTAACGCCCCTGATAATTTATTTCTGCTTTTGTAAAATCTAACAATAAATATCTGTTTGCTTCAGTGGTTAAGTGTTTTGGGTGTGTGTGGGAGGTCTCAAGTTCAAGCCTTACCTTTAGCAATTTTGGTTATTTTTGGAATTAAGCCTTATCCTTATTCAGTGGGCTTATATTTAATGGTCTATAATCTTACATCAGAATGAGCCTACCGGTTCAAGTGTTAAGGGAGTCAGTGTGTTGGAGGTCTTGTGTTCGAATCCCTACGCAAGCATGGGTATTTATTTTTGCTCAGGTTCTGCGCAAGTGTTTCAGTACAGTTGGAATTCTGAGTAGTGGGTTAGTGGAGATAATTAGGGGATTGTGGGATATATCTGTTATTTACTTTATTTTTTTTTCTTTTCCAGATTTCTTTCAATTATTCACATTAGCCTCATTCTAGTGCAAACGTGTGACTATGTTCGTTGGGTAAGTTTTGCTTTGTTAGGATCTTATTGTTCGTGGTTAGTTTTCTAAAAGGGGATTTTTGTGCTTACTCTTGTAACACGCCCTACCTGTATCCATCACCGAAACAGGGTACGAGGCATTATCGGAGTTACAAATTTATTTATCAGACATTTTATTTCATCTAGCATTCATATTTGGGACCAATCAAAATCAAACATTTTGCCCCCTAAACAAACTTATTTTCCTTGTATTAACGTATAAAAGATAATCACATATTTACATGTCATGATAAATATCATTCTCTTATCGTTTCTTCATAAACATAAATCATTTAATTCATTATATCAATATTTCATGTACCATCAACTCATATCTCCTTATATCACATAATTAGGTTTCACGAACTTATTTGGCTAAATTGCAAAAATTCCAAGATTCAGGGGCTTTTCGATAATTTTCTATTTTCCTTGATTTTCCAACCAATCTTGACCTAAATTAATAATTTCATTCAATTTATTAATTTAGACAATAAAATAATTCATTTCACTCAATTTGATCATTTTTTTATATTTTTACAAAATTACCCTTAAAGTTTTACTTTTATTCAATTTAGTCCTCGAGCCTAAAACATGCAAATTAATCACTTTAATGTAACCCATGCTAACTAAATATTCATATATATTTTTCTCCTCCTTCTCTCCATTCCATATCCTTAATGTATATATAATGCCACTATTTTCTCATATGTTCATATCAAGTTGTCCACTTGAGTCATAGTCACTAAATTATTTATATCTTGAGCTACAGAATTTTAAATTAATAAACGCTTGATGTTTCTGAAACTAGACTGAAATATATTTCTACCATAAAAATTTAAGAATTTATAATTTAGCCAAAAGGTACAGTAAAATCTTCAAACTTACCCCTATTCTGCTATTTAACAGCTTCGACCTTTCCTTACTAAAAATTAATTATATTTTAGTACAGAATTTTGATGATGTTTCCGTTTATTTTTCTTGAAAATAGACTAATTAAGGATTTAAAAATATAAATTTAAGGCCCTAATTATTTTTCTCCAATTTTTCATGATTTTCCAAATTCAAAACAGAGGAACCTAAAATTATTCTGACCTTGTTTCATAAAATTTGTTATGTCTCACAATTTAAAATTTCATTGCTTACATCGTTTCTTCTATGAAAAACTAGACTTAATAAAATTTAATTTTATATTTTATTCAAACTCTAATTAGATTTTTACAATTTTTGGTGATTTTTCAAAGTTTAACTACTGCTACTGTCCAAAACTATTTTAGTGCAACATATTGATTACCAAGTTTATAACACCCTTATTTCCATTCTCTACAATATTTCCCAACATTTTCTCTTATTTTCCTTCACTAATATATCAATAACATAGAACCTTATATAAGAAAACTCTACCTTAACATCATTTTTGAAAGATTTCAAGAGAGCTTTGAATAAAATTGTACCTTTATTATTAACTAAAGAATTGAACTTAAATAGAGAAAAGAGTCCTAATCCTAATTGGGAAAATAGTTCCCTTATTCTAATAAACTACTAAAACATAAAAAGAAAGTAGTTCCTTATTATTTAGTAAACTACTAAAAGATAAAATAAAAAATTCCTAGAATATGAATAAAACTTATCTACCCAAATAAGATTTATCTATCTAAATAAATTTAAAATATATACATATTTCAACACCCTCCCTCAAGTTGGTGCATATATATCAATCATGGCCAACTTGCTTACAAAAAAATCAAAGTTTGTCTTAGAGAGTCCTTTGGTGAGTATGTCAGCTATCTGTTGTTTTGAAGGAACAAATGGCATGCACACTTGGCCTTCTTCAATCTTCTCCTTGATAAAGTGTCTATCAATCTCAACATGTTTAGTTCTGTCATGTTGGACTGGGTTGTGAGCAATACTAATGGCAGCTTTGCTATCACAGTACAACTTTATTGGTGAAGTTATTGGCTTCCTCAGCTCTTCCATAATTCTTTTTAACCACATCATATCACAAATTCCTTGAGCCATTGATCTAAACTCAGCCTCTGCACTACTTCTTGCTACAACACTTTGTTTTTTGCTTCGCCAAGTCACAAGGTTTCCCCAAACAAATGTACAGTATCCTAATGTAGATCTTCTGTCTGTTATTGAGCCTGCCCAATCTGCATCTATATAAGCTTTAATTCCTCTTTGTTCAGATTTCTTGAAGAATAAGCCCTTTCCCGGTGAAATCTTTAAGTATCTTAGAATTCGAAACATTGCTTCTTCATGTTCCTCCATTGGGGAGTGCATAAATTGACTCACTAAACTCACTGTAAAGCTATGTCTGGCCTTGTATGTGATAAGTAAATTAACTTACCAATTAATCTTTGGTACTGCCCTTTATCGACTAATCGACCTTCTTTATTTCCAAATTTTACATTTTGATCAATTGATGTGTCAGCTGGGCGGCAACCACTCATCCCAGCCTCTTTTAAAAGATCAATCACATATTTTTTTTTGAGAGACGACAAGACCCTTCTTTGATCGAGCAACTTCCATTCCAAGAAAGTATTTCAAAGGATCCAAGTCTTTGATCTCAAACTCCAATGCTAGATGCTCCTTGAGACGCCTTATTTCATCCACATCATCTCCTGTAAGAATGATATCATCGACATAAACTATAATAACATCTATTCTACCTTTTTGTGAATATCGATAGAACATTGTGTGATCAGCTCGCCCTTGTGAGTAACCTTGTTTTTTAACAACTTGAGTAAATCGTTCAAACCAAGCTCGAGGAGACTGCTTCAGACCGTATAAAGATTTCTTAAGTTTACATACTCGAGTTCTAAATTTTTCTTCAAAACCTGGAGGAGGATCCATGTAAACTTCTTCTTCAAGTTTTCCATTTAGGAAAGCATTCTTCACATCTAGCTGTTGTAAAGACCAATCAAGGTTAACAGCAATTGATAAAAGAACTCTGACAGAATTTAATTTGGCCACTGGAGCAAATGTTTCAAGATAATCTATCCCGTATGTTTGAGTGTACCCTTTAGCTGCCAACCGGGCTTTGTATCTATCTAAAGATCCATCTGGTTTGAATTTAGTTGTGAACACCCATTTACACCTTCATCGTTTTTTTCCCTACTGAGTAATTCCATTGTTTCCCATGTACCTGTTTTTTCAAGAGCGTGCATCTCCTCTAAAATAGTCTCCTTCCACTCAGAAACCTGTAAAGCATCTTTCACATTTTTGGGTATTTGTACAGTATCGAGACACAAAACAAAGGTTGAGAATGTCGAAGATAAGGCTTTATAGGATACAAAGTTAGACATGGGATATTTGACAATATTTCTAACACCTTTTCTTTTGGCAATTGGAATATCTAAATCAGAAAATTCATTGGCTGGATTATGAGCTTTACCTGGATTTTTGACAGGATCTTGCGGGTCGGATTCTTGGTGATGAATCTGGTGGATTCCACTTTCTTGATTTCGATTTCTTCTTGACTAAACAATTAACTCATTTGTTTGTTCTTTACTTTCATGATCAGACTCTACACCTTCATCCTCCTTTTCATTAACATTAACATCATTAATTTTTGTGTTAATTATAAATTCGCCTTCCCTATTATTAGAATCCCTATGTTGTATATTCCTAGTCTCTTCTTAATCAATTATGGAATCTTCCTTAGTATAATTCCCTCCCTGAAGATTAGAATCAAAATAAGATTGTGTTTCAACAAATGTGACATCCATGGTAACTATAATCTTCCTATCAATTGGATCATAACATTTGTAACCCTTTTTATTAGAAACATAACCAACAAAGACACATTTTTTTGCTCTAGGATCTAGTTTACCTTGGTTGTGAAGATGAACAAAAACACTGCACCCAAAAACTCGGAGGGATAAGTCTGAAATCAATTTAGAATTAGGAAAGTTATCTTTAAAGAGACTAAAAGGAGTTCTATAATTTAGAGTTTTACTGGGCATTCTATTAATAAGATATGTAGCTGTTAACAAGGCTTCGCCCTAAAGATAACATGGTACTTGACTAGTGAACATCAAGGCTCTAGTTACTTCTAAAAGATGTCAGTTTTTCCTTTCTGCAATCCCATTTTGTTGTGGTGTATTTGTACAAGAACTTTGGTGGACTACTCCATGTTTGGTTAAGAAAACACCTAATTGGTCGCTAAAAATTCCCCACCATTGTCGATTCTGAAATATTTCTATTTTCACACCAAATTGTGTTTTCACCATAGCATAAAAAGATGAAACACATTTTTAACTTCAGACTTATCTTTTAATAAAAACGCCCAACAAAGTCGAGTATGATCATCAATAAATGTGACAAACCAACGTTTTCCTGAAAAAGTCGAGACTCTTGAAAGTCCCCAAACATCACTATGAATTAACGAAAAAGGTTTGGAGGCTTTATATTTTTGAGGTGGAAAGAATGACCGATGATGTTTAGCCAATTCACAAAATTCACAATGATATGAAGAAGGACTTTTATTTTTAAATAGATGAGGTAACAAATATCTTAAATAATAAAAATTAGGATGTCCAAGCCTATAATGCCAAATCATAACCTTATCAAAATTAGAAACAGAATTTAAACATAAAGTAGTTGTTGGTTGACTTAGATGGTCGTCTTCAAGTAAGTAAATTCCACCAAATTCTTTAGCATTGCCAATCATTCTCCCTGAGACCATGTTCTGAAACTTACACATAGAGAAGTCAAATATAACATGACAATTTGAGGATTGGGATAATTTACTGACCGATATGAGATTACAAGCTAGATTTGGCACATGTAAAACATCATGTAAAACCAAGGAAGATGAAATTTTAACAGTGCCTTTCCCGGCTATTGCCGAGAAGGACCCATCTTCTACTTTGATCTTTTTGTTTCCTGCGCAAGGTGTGTAAGTTGAAAAAAGAAAATGACTACTAGTCATGTGACCACTAGCTCCAGAATCAATGATCCATGTGTTTGTTTTACAAGGCTTGACACTAAAAAAACAGAAAAATCAGTACCCGATTGGGCAACAGAGGAAGAAGGATTATTGGATGAGTTAGGAATAGAAGAATTCATCCGAAATTGTGGTGATTGAAAAAACTTGTGTAGATGCTCTAATTGTTCCTTAGTGAATGGAGACCCTTCCAGAGAATTTTGGCCCTCATAATTTCCACTAGTTATTTGGAAAGCTCTGCTATCCCCTGATTGTGAACCACGACCATTGCCACTCTTTTTCCTTCCATTTGTCGGTTTTCCATGGAGCTTCCAACACGTTTCACGAGTGTGCCAATATTTTTTGCAGTGATCGCACTAGGGTTTTTTCTTTTTTTCACTATCATCATTATTTTTAATAGTTACAAGAGCAGAATTATCATCATTAGCTTCAAACCCTGGCTTTAACATTACTTTTCTCCTTGTCTCCTCTCTTCTAACATCAGAAAAAATCTCACGAAGTTTTGGAAGCGGTTTTTTTCCTAGGATCCGAGATCTCACTTCATCAAATTCTTTATTTAAACCAGCCAGAAACAAATAAGCTCTTTCATTCTTTTCCTTTTTCATAGCTTTTACACCATCTCCGGGACATTCCCATTCATCATTATAACACTGATCCAGTTCTTGCCAAAGAGACATCATCTCATTATAATAAAGAGTAACTTCTTTTTCCCCTTGCCTAGCTTTCCACAGTTTTATTTTTAACTCAAAAATCTATGAAGCGTTTTCTAAATCTGAATAGGTGTCTTTCACAACGTCCCAAACATCTTTAGCAGTTGGGAGAAAAAGAAAAGGTTTACCTATGGATGCTTCCATGGAATTAATAAGCCACACAATTATCATATAATTTTCTGACCTCCACTTGCTCATCTTTGGATCGCCCACCTGTGGTTGCTCAACTTCTCCATTTAAATGACCTAGCTTGCCGCACCCATCAAATGCTAATTTTACGGACTGCGACCATTCCAGATAATTATTGCCATTCAACTTGTGAGATGTCAGTTGAAAAGAAAGGTGAGACGCCTCTGTCCCTTGAGTCATTGTACTCTCGGTAGTTGTTTCCACTGTAGAACTTTCTTCCTCTGTTTGATTGCTGGATCTCTTATCTCCAGTGAAGGCTGTTTTAACCATGATGTTACTAGAGATTTTAACCTAGCTCTGATACCATGAAAGATTTCAAGAGAGCTTTGAATAAAATTTTACATTTATTATTAACTAAAGAATTGAACTTAAATAGAGAAAAGAGTCCTAATCCTAATTGGGAAAATAGTTCCCTTATTCTAATAAACTACTAAAACATAAAAAGAAAGTAGTTCCCTTATTCTAGTAAACTACTAAAAGATAAAATAAAAAATTCTTAGAATATGAATAAAACTTATCTACCCAAATAAGATTAATCTATCTAAATAAATTTAAAATATATACATATTTCAACAATTTTCATGCTTTTGATATTACCTTACATGAGAAACTCTACTTAAAATATATTGAAGTCTTAAAGTTCTTACCTTGTCCTATTGATTTCAATATTTAACTTGATTTTTCTCTCTCCTCCAGCTTCTATTTCTTGAATCCAACTTGATATTCTAACTCCCCTTAGTCTCCTTAACATTTTTCTCTCTTGGTAGCTATGGAAATTCTTTTGATTTCTAGGTGAAAATGGTGAATATTTTGTGGACGGACTAAATTGTAAAGAAAGCAGAACTTTCTTTCTTCTCTTCTCTACTAACGTGAAATGCATGGAAAGATGATGGATGGTGTGTGTGTGTGTGTGGTTTTTTTCCACACACACACATATATATACTAAATAAAATAATAAAATAATCATAAATATCTTATTAAAATATGAATAAAATAATATTTATCTAATTAATTAATTTAAAATATCATTAACATAATCATTACATTCTAGAATTCTCTCTCTTAATTAATTGATCATTTTGCCCTTCATAATCTTTTAAAATTTCATCATTGGGTAATCACTTAATTTGGGAAAATTATGATTTAGTCCCTCATGATTATTCACCTATTCGATTTGGTCCTAATTTATCCATTTTCCTTAGCTTCTAGATTATTCTACCCCTAAAATATTTACACTATTGGTCCTTTAAAATTTTCATATTTACACTTTAATCCCTCAAATTTTGAGTATTTACTCTTGGGCAATAAAACTTTTCTCACTTTTACAATTCATTCCTTTCTTGAATTAATAATGTAATATATCATAATATACTTCCCAATGTTGACATAATAAAATTTCCCTTTTTGTCACTTTATTTCCTTACTTAACTATATCAAGAATAATATCTTACTTTCTTACTGTAGTAATTTTCGGGGTATTACAACTCTTGGCTAGGGGAAGGTCAAGAAGCTTCTAGTACTCCTTCAGTGATCTGATCGTTTAGGGTCTCTATTTGCTGGTGGTAAGTTTTCAAACTCAATGGTTGATGTTGTAAGGCTACATATGTGGATTGGTTTTGGATTGAGTTTCATAATTGTGTACTGAATTAGGGTTATTGGATGCTGTTTCTTAGGTCTGGTGATCTTAGTGGTGTTTGGCATCAAATCAGAAAAAGGTGTGTACCCGAAATGGAGAAAATGAAGCTTCGAAAAAAGCCGAAAATGAAACTATCGATGCCACACTGGTGTATGGTTACCCGTGTGGTAGGCCGTGTGCAAGAACACGGCTGTGTGGTCGACAAAGGAATAGTCGTGTGCTGTGGCTCGAGTGTGGCTGTGTGGGTCAGACGGGCTAGGCCAAGTTGAGAGTGTGGGCCACACGGGCACGACACACGAACGTGTGCATTGTGGGGCCAGGCCGTGTGGGCCACACGGGTAAGGCCAATCTGGTCATGTGGGCCTATTTTACTGAAATTTTCTATAAGGTTGCATGGGTCGTCCTAATCGACTGCGGGCCTACCATAGGGTCGGTAAAGGCTAGCTAAACCCTAAAACTATATGATCTGTTAGATTGAAATACTGTTCTAAGCATGTTTACATTTTGTGTATCTGTAATCTGTTTATATAAGCATGTTTAAATTTTTAATTTTGTATCTAATTTTGTAACCTGATATCTGAATCTGGATCTGTATCTGTTACTGTCTACGATTATAATCTTGTATGTTTGCATATTTAATTCTGCTGGGCTACACACCGAGTTTACGTAAACTCACATATGTTTGTTTATTTTGTCAGGTAATCCAGTCTTAGGCGGACCGGTGCTGCAGGGACTCAACAGTGACCACATATTTGTAAAACTGCTTAAAGTCATTTATTTATGGTTTGTCTATGATTTGGTAATTATTTTGAGAGTAGTAATTTTTGGGGACTCTCTGGACTGTATGATTTTTTTAACTAGTTAATTTTGATTTAACTGCTTTTGGTAAAACATTTTATTAAAAACAATGGTTTTATGCAAATAATGATTTTCCTAAAAACACGACTGCATTTTCAAACATAAATGATTAAAGCTTCCGCTGTAATAAGTGGTTGTCAAATAAACTGTTAAAATAATATTTTTTTTGTATTAAACACGAAGGAATTTGGGTTTTATAAATGATTAGTTAAATTAAATCAACCTGTTTTCAAAATCTTTCCATGTGACCTCACCAAATTTGGTCATAACGTCTAGGC
The DNA here is from genome assembly GCA_025698465.1 of Gossypium longicalyx. Lineage (NCBI taxonomy): Eukaryota > Viridiplantae > Streptophyta > Magnoliopsida > Malvales > Malvaceae > Gossypium > Gossypium longicalyx. The sequence continues at coordinate 91,908,005 of CM047000.1, read as the reverse complement.
CGGTTTGGGGTGTTACAATAGGCCCCTCAAACGACGTCGTTTTCGGCTTGGCTTTAAATGCCCAAAACGATGTTGTTTCAAGCTTGACCCGACGATTTGACCCAAACCCCTCCAGGATTCACGTGTTTTTAGAAGAAGGATCTAATTATTATTTTGACCCTTCTGCCTTTTTTTGCTATTTTTCAATATCGTCCTACAATTCATTATTTCACTTTTATTTTTGCCCTTTTATTTTAATCTTGTGCAATTTAGTCCCCATAACCCATTGATAATCCCTATGGGAATCACACGTGTAAATGGGATTGGGATAATTGCACTTTGAGTCCCTATATTTTGATATTTTATTTTAATTTGGTCTTTTATGTTCTTTTTTTTTTCAAATTTATGCTTTAACTTTTATTACATTTTCAATTTAGTTCATTTATTTAATTTGATTCCTTCACTTTATGTTTTTAATTTCTGGTTCATTCAATTTTATCTCAATTTCATTTTTAAGTTGTTATTTTATTCATTTATCTATATTATTATGATATTAATCATGTTATAATTATTAATATTTTCATCATCATTAATTATTTATCACTTACTAGTACAATTATTATTTTATTATTACTTATTATGCTATCATCTTGTTTTTACCCTCGTAGTTATTTTATTTTTACTTTTGCCATCATCACATTATATATCATGTTTAAATATATTTGTTCATCTTCACCCCATATTCAAATAAATTGATCGTGTATTGTATTATATGTTGTATTCGCTCCCACGTAACACATAAGAAATAATTAGAATCGAGAATATGTTCTTTAATTAGGGAATTCGAGAAATCGTGCCCCTAACTTACAGAGTATGACTTTCTCCTTGAACCAAAATAATCGAACATCCTTTTAAAATTCAAAACATATAGGATTTAGGTAATAATTAAACAATGAGTGTTCTTATTTTCGATATTTCATGCCTCAACTTACGAGAAATGATTTTTCGTCTCGATTGACTCGAAATAATAAAGCTTCCTCCATCAACTTAATTTAGATAGTAATATTTTCAATACCATCAAATAACATCATGTAAAAGGGGATCATATTTTAAATTCTCTTTAGATTCTTAATTTTCGATGCTAAGATATCAAGTAATCAACTAGGTACCAATTTTGGGCATTATGGGAGTGCTAATCCTTCCTCATACGTAACCGAATCTCGAACCCATTTTCTGGATTTTGTAGACTGAAAATTATCATTTTAATAAATCTAACCTTTTTATTAAAATGATTAAGTTTCGAGGTGACCCAATCACACTTAATAAAAGGATTGGCGATGACTCGTTTTCATTTTAAAATAAAAGTCGAGTTCCAAAAAAGGTTTCGGCAACAACATGTAGGTAGGTAGGTAGTTAGGTACAACACTTTTGTTTGTCTTTTGTGTTTTGGAAAATGCATGTGAAATCCATGCATATGCAAACATTTTGTGCAAGGAATTTGCATATCAGTACTGCATAAAAGAGTGACTTTGTTGTTATGGAATTATTTGATAATATTAAATATGAAATAAATTAAAAACAAAAGAGTGGGTCATTAATCCAAATTGGGAGGAGGACAAGTGTTGTGATGGACAAAGAGGAAGACAAGGTGGTTTCCGATAGAAGCAAGAAAGCTCTAGCAAAAGGCAGCTAGGTAATCCTTTTTCAAAAAAAGAAGATAAATGATAGAAAATAGAGGGTGGTGGTCGAAGATAAATAATTATAACAGCACTGATATGATCTATTTCGCCTTCTTCCACGACCTCATCTTTATGTTTTTATCTTGATCATGACTCACATTGGCCTTCATCTGCATGTGTTGTCAGTCTTACTATCGTTATTGTGTTGCCTAGCTTCTAATTCTATGTCTTAGGGTATATTTGAATGTGCGATTTGTGTTGTGTAGCGGTGAAGTTAGAAAATTGATTTTAAGGGTCGAAGTTAAATTACGTATCTACATAGTTTTTAAACGTGTTAAATCAAAATTTATCATTTTTTGGGATAAATAGTAGTTTTCCATTTTAGAGGGTATAAAGAACAACTTTTATTTGAAGGGGTCATGACTAGACTTGATTATGGGTTGGGTTATTCGTCCAAACTCAAAGACCCGCTCGAAAAGTAGGAGGGTTTAGATAAAAATATAGGCTCGCAAAACAGGCTTGAACAAAAAATAAGGCTTGTTTTCCAAATGGGGTCTCGAGTAAGATTTTTTGCTTAGGCTCGGCCCGACCCGAATTTGCTTAAAAAAATTTCCTGTTGCTGTTAACTACTGTTTTGCTATTATGTTGCTACTACTTTATTGTTATTGTTTGAATATTATATAACTCTTGTTTTATTATTAATTTTGCAACTATTTTAAAGTCATTTTCTTGCTAAGTTGTAACTATCTTAGTGTTATTCAAGTATAATTTTTTTTAATGTATTTTCAATTTATTGGGAAGCATTTATTTTAATGTTTTTGGTGTATTTGATGTAAGATATTTTTTTAACTAAAAAATATAAAAAAAATTAACACGGGCGAGCTTGACGGGGCACATGTTTGGCATTTTTTTATCTGGATCGAGATTGGGAAAAATTTTAAGCCCGAGCCTAGAAAATGGGCCTAAAATCCCAGCTCGACTTAGCCCATAATCAAGTCTCGCCACGACCCTATATGCTCTGATCACCACCTCTAGCGATGAGATTAATTCTAGTGAGATTAAAAATAGTGATGGCGATGAGATTAATTACTATTATGGTAAGATTAGTTACTATAGTGAGATGCGTGTTAAGATTCAAACACAACAATGACAGTAAGATTGTAACACCCCAAACCCGGCCCAGAAGTTATGGCTGGATCCGACGTGTCACATTGAAGTTTTTAAGAAAACCCATTCCTCTTTCAATGTCCTTCTCAGTGTTTTAAAAGATAGTCTTTGCTAAGTTAATAAAGTGAATGGAAGTGTGCACCCAAGATAGGTTCCGAAACAGAGGAGGTGAGCCTAGAAGGCTGCTTAAGTACCAAGCTCTTGATTGGATCCAATCCTAGACATGCCTACAACCATTGCCACACTTTGGTGCTAGGTTAGGTTTTGAGAAAAACGAGTTGGAATTCATTTAAGTAGATATTTTTGATAAACCGATTAATTATATTGTTACGTTATTTTGAAAACAATTATCATTTTGGAAACACGCCTAGGTCTAACTCATATTGTTATCGAGAAAAATATAGGGTATAAGATAAAATAATCCCCAGAAAAATAATTAAAACGGCCTTATTACAACCCAAAACCAAATAATAATATTAATAAGATAAAACTTATAAAGAAATAAATCGGCCGCTTATTGCAATTAAAAGAAAAAGAAACAGTAAAACAGAGTGTGGCCATCTCGAGTCCTCATGACTCCAAACCATCTAAGCTTAGGGATTACCGCACGATTAGAAGCGGGGTGAGTTTATTTAAAACTCGAGTGTGGAATCCCAATAACAAAAAAACAATAAATAACACGGTATCGGTACAATCTGGGCCAAAGCCCTATTTAGTCTTGACATATACTTGGGCCAAGCCTTTCGTTTAATCTTCATCGCGAAGCCTTTTCATAAATCATATCATCGGGCCAAGCCTTTATTGTAAACTGTGATGGCCCTTAGGCCCATTTCAATATCACATGTAATGTCAATGAATGTATGCAAGCCCATTTCAATATCACATGTAATGTCAATGAATGTATGCAAGCCCATTTGGGGAGACTACTCGACCCACCATCCGCTACTCTCCACCCGTACCAACCAAGCTCTCCATGTGGGAATAACTCAACCCACCCAACCAAACTCTCCATCGGCAAAGATAGCCGCTTTATCATATAACTGGAGGCCTTGCCTCTTTTTAATAATCGGGGCATAAGCCCTTTTCGATGGCGGGGCATAAGCCATTTTCGATAAACCGGGGCATAAGCTCTTTTTTTAGAATCAAGGGCGAGAGCCCTTTAGCACTTCCTCCATCAATATAACCCATATCCCATGCAATATGTCATGTATGCAGAATGTCATGCCCATATTTGAATCAAACAATCACAATCAAGTCATTCATATCACCAACATATATTCACAATCAAATCCGTCAACCACACAGTCCAAGTCAGTCAATTGCCCACAAGGGCAAAACAATCATTTTTCATATTATAAGGGTATTTTTGTAATTTTACCAAAAATCAGGGTTTTCCATGTTCATTACATTTGTCAATATTTCTGAGTGTTTAAACAATGATCCTTAACCCACTTATCAAATTCGGGCTTTTGGGCCCAAAACCCCTAATGGGCCCTACGAATGCTGATTTAGCCCACTAAGCCTGCTTAACCCAAATTTTACCATAATACTAACCGTGTTAACATGAAACTTTTCCAAATTCCATTTTCTATCAATTTTACCCAAATGGGCCCATTTGGCCCAATTCTAGCCCATTGAGGCCCAACTTACCATCGTGCACAAAATTGAGTTCTTACCCGTTCCATCGATCCAAACACCGACCTTATCGTATTTATCGCATCTATACCCACACGCAACATTACAAGTTCCCGAAATGCCGGTATTTTAGCATTTTGGCTTCTCAGCAGATATTAATCTAAGCTACTACGAGGGTTAGTACACACCTGTTATGGGTTGAAGTTGAAACGTTTCCATAATCAATCACCTACGATAACCACCACCTGTCACTCAAACTTAACTAATCCAATATCAATATATGTAAATCCTAAGCACATCAGTCATACGGAACATAAGGGCATATTCGTCATTTTACCATACAAGGGTATTACGATCACTTTACCCTACAGGGGCTTTACGGTCTTTTTACCTATTAGGGGTATTTTAGTCATTTCATCCTACAAGGGTGTTTTGGTAAATCTACAAACCAAGGGTATTTCAGTAATTTTGTAAACCAATGGTATTTCTATAATTTTTAAAAAGCCAAGGGTATTTTTGTAATTTTGTAAATTAGGGGTATTTTGGTCATTTTACAAATTGAGGGTATTTATGTAATTTCACAAACTAGTGGTATTTCAGTAATTTTACAAACTAGGGGTATTTTGGTAATTTTACAAACTAGGGGTATTTTGGTAATTCTATCCTACAAGGGTATTTCAGTAATTTCACAATCGAGGGTAAAACGGTAATTTTGTAAACTGAGGGTAAAATGGTAATTTTGTAAATCGAAGGTAAAACAATAATTCTATAAATCGAGGGTACTTTGGTAATTTTACAAGTCGAGGGCATTTCAATAATTGGTAAACTAAAGTATTCTAAACAGGGATAACAATACAAATGGCCCTAAAGCCCATTCTCGGCCCAAATGGGCCCACACGCTCGTGTGACCCTTTTAGCCCAAATCTAGCCACGAATATGAGATTCACCTAGCCTAGTCCAATATTTACTACACAATCAAACAACTTATCCAATTGGGCCCGTAGGCCCATTGAGCCCAAATGGCCCCTTTCGGCCCATCGCGGCCCGAAGTAGCCATCATACAGCTAGAATAGTGAGAAATACACACCTGATTGGAGACTGGAGTTAATCCACGCTCCGAGCACTCTTAGCCGATACCCAACCCAAACGAGCACGCCATAAAGCGAAAGGGATCAGCCAAGAAAAGGTATCTTTACTCTCCTCATGGTTCTCTCTATTTAAAGCTAGCTTCCCATCCACTCTTATGTTAGCTTCCCGATGTGGGATCCCTCCAACATCAAAGTTTAAATTCAACACCAGCTCTTGCCACCCCTTGTTAGCAAAATAAATGCTCTTTGCTTGCCATGGGATTCGAACCCATGCCTCCCCTCAGGTGCTCCACACGCTACTTGCCACTAAGCCACAAGGCTTTTTGTGTCATGTTTTATCCCCAATTAATTGTAAGGTCTAAAGGCCAAAGTCCAGGTTCCCTTAAAAAAAAACCAAAATAAATTGCAAGAGCCAAGGCTTGAACCCAGGCTCCCATACAACCTTAATGACGCCACAACCACTAGACTACAAGCTTCCTTGTGTCATTTATTTAACACAATAATTTAAAAGCCCTCATCCAAGCATCCAGGTTTTTTGTTTTTTTTTTTCACTTAATACCAAAATTTTTGCTAAAGCCCAAGTTTGAACCCAAGATTTCTCTAACACTTCTCAGGGCCATTAACCACCAAAGCAGACATTTAATTATGTCATTTCATTGCACAATTAAATACCTATATACAACCTCCTTACGGACCCGCACTCAAGGCCCAATACTTCTAGGCCCAAATTCGGGGTGTTACAAAGATAGATTATAGATTTATACTAACAATGTAAAATGACCTTTATGGACATTACACTAAAGTATTTTACACCCTTCCATATGTTTTTGTACAAGTATTATTTTAGTGATAAAAATGTCATATTTAATATTTCATTTATATAAGTCATGCATATCTTTAATGTAAATTAAAATTTTCTAATTATTTTTTTTATGTATGAATACTTTTAATTATTTAATAAATGTTAATATATACAATATTTTAGATCGATATGATAGAAATATCGAATCAATTTAAAATTTTACATGCATGAAAAGTGCAATAATATCGATAAATTCAATGGTTAGATTATTAAATTAATAATCATACAAAAATATATGAACGCGTATAAAATTACTTTAGTTTCACACTAGTGTAAGCATATCCCTCCCCTTTTAATGTATAAAATTAGTTATATCTTCTAAATTAATGTATTTAATAGTATTTATAAATATATTTCTTTATACACCGTAAATAAAATATTAAATATGATTTGAACGTTGAATGGAATTAATGTAAACATTTTCAATGAATCGAGCTTTTAGAACCCTACACTCTAAAGAATGGACTGTATGAAACTGTGATTTCAAGTCATCCTTATTCCTCTCCAATAATAGAATGACAAATTAGAATCTCTTCCAAAATGAAGATCTTGGATTGAAGCGTATATTTACCACAAACTATTTATGGTATAATCGAACCAATTTAACCTAGAAATCACTCTCCTAGTTCATGTTATTTGGAAGGTTATTAATGAAGATGGTTGAACACCTTGAGTTTTTCCACTTCATTTTTCTAATGTCCAACTGGAAACACAAAAATATACACACTTTTTCATGCCCTTTTTAACCCAAATTCATGCAAGTTCGATAAAATTCTTGTCGAAAAATATATAATTATTATAAAATAATTATTTTGTACTTAAATTATTAACATAATGAATTTTAATTAGTTTTATAATTAATTTTGATTATTTTCAATAGATTTGCACAAAGGGCGAAAAACAGCTCGGCAGACACAGCTAGAAGCGCAAAACCAAGAAGCAATTTTGAAGCATTAAGGCGAATTAATTACTCAGCTTAAGACGGTCCAAATTATGTGTCTTAATTCATAATATAATTAATTTTAATTTATATCCAGTTTAATATGGGTTAAATAAATTATTTTTTATTAATTATGAAAAGTGGCCTAGTTGAGCTAAACCGAGAAAAAACCGAACCGACTGATTACTGAGCAACCCAAAACCGTCCCACATGCTGACCCAATCAGCTTGTTTGACTGATTAATTATCTTGCAAAATGGCCCTTGAAGACTTGTTCTAATTGCAATCAAACCCTTCTACTATTTGTGCCTTTCTAGATTTGCCCCTACCTTAATATAGCAAGTTTGAAAACTTCAAACTTGCCACATGTGTGTCCGGCCATGGGAGGGCTCTTTGGCTGCTGATTTTGGCTATTTTTGGCAGCCCTATCAACCTATAAAAACCCCCTTGGCTGCTCATTTTAAACACACCTCAACTTTCTCATCTTTTTTCTTCTCTCTCAATTTTCTCTCTTCATTTCCCATCCATTTTCCTTTATTCTCTTGCTGATTTCACCTCTTGAAAAAGATTCATTCATCCGCCATTTGGAGCAGCATTAAAGTGTTCATAGCAGCCCCGGTTCGACAAGAACAAGCAGAGAAGGAAGAGTGGAGCAAACCAATTAAGCCACAGAGAAACACCGGATTTGATTCTTGTTCCCTATCCTTTTAATTTTTGTTGTTGTTATGATGAACATGTCTATGGATATTTATGATGTGAAAAGGTTTAATTTAATTAATATGGCTTAAATTTAATTCGTGTTAGGTTGATTGCATTTCGTCTACTTAATTTATTAAAATTGTGTTTGTGTTGTTATAGGCCTCGGTAAGATGTTTAATTAAGTAAAATCATGACTAAGTTATTCTTGTATTACAATTGTAAGGTAACTAATGAATTAATTATTTAAACAGATTTAAATTGTAATTAATTGACACGATACTTAATCAATGCATGTTTAATCATCTGATGTAGCTGAGGGTTGAATTAGCAACGGTATCTAACGATACATTTACCTTGCATTACTTGCAAGATTATTGTGATTAAACTGTTTCAAGGTAGAAATACATTGTTACCTAACGTAATCTTTTATGTGCTTATGAGATTGAATTAATTGTTTGAATTGGCATAGAGATATGTACAAGAGATTATTTTAATTTCATAAGTATGTATGTGCATTAACACATTTGCTTATTAAAATATGTTTAATCGGTTGAATTGACATAGAGGTATAGTCAAGAGATAAATGGATTTTGGTAGGTAAGTATGTTCATAAGTTAGCAAATTATTGAGTTGTCGTGAATTTATTTGTAACAACATAAACATGAGTTTAATAATTCTAAGTTAAGAAATGTAATTAATCTAGCACAATTATGTCATCTTGATTAAAATCATCTTTTGAAATCGTGCATTGGAACTTTATTTTATTTTATTTTGTTTTACTTTGTTAAAATTTTAGTTTTTAATCACCTTTCAAATCAAAATATTTTTTCTTCACCAAATTGTTTTAAATTGTATTCATAAATAATTCTTTTCACAGTCTCTATGGGTACGATAACTTGACATTTACTTGTCACTTTATTACTTGTTGCGATTGTGTACACTTGCACATTTTCGTCGTTCCACCAAGCCCCCTTGGTTATAACAATTCGTGACCTCCCTTAACCTAACTTATAAAATTAAAAAACTCTATAGGACAAAATAAGACAATAAAAGCTTTTATTTATCATTATAGCATGATGCACATTACAAATAGGCATGAATAAATAGACATATACTAGTGGCATAAGCTTGAAGACCTGACTTACCAATACACTATAATTTCACACATAACAAATGCACACTATATAACGAGATGCATAGGAAAACAACACTAGGTAGATATAAGCCAATTGGCTGTCAAATTTATTCTAGTAGTGCAAAACATAGCATATTATTATTAATGACACTAACAGCCTGAGCACCACCATTTTGATCAGAAATTTAAGTAAAGCCACCCAAGAAAGTTCTGTTTGTATTCTTATCACTACAATAAAGGCAAGGGTTCTGCTTGAATCCATTGTCCTTCAAATTCATGGCAGCCTCAGCCATAAGTTGTTTGTTGCTTATTCCAGCACACATATGCTGATTGAATTGTTAAAATAATAAAATAATATATGATATAAAACTTTAATAAATCATAAATCAGGATCTTGTCATGTCAAATCATCAAGAACAAAATAAGAATAAAACTAGATGTGGAAATGCACATGAATCCATGAATTCCTTGAAATCTACGGATCTTGGGAATTTGATTTTCCAAATTAGCACATAAAAAAATTCAGAGAATATTTGCTCTCTCTTTCCTAAGGATGGATATTAGAAAATATATCTTGTGTGTAATTTGGGGACTATAACCCAAATATTTATAACTTTAGCATATTAGTTGTAATTCCTAATTAGCCCATCATTAATTAGAATTTGATTAATACTCAATTACTAGAGTATCTACACATATTTGACCCATACTTTATTTAATAATTAAAGCCCAATAAAACTTTAACCAAATTAGATCACTTTTAATTTAGGCTAACCTATCATGATAGTAAATAATAACATGTAATTACCCTTATTATATATGTGATGTCCATGTTTTTCAACAATCTCCCACTTGGACCACATATATACTAATTATTCTATAATTACATGTCATTATATAACCTTATGAGCTCAAAATTTTACTATCATATTCAAAAGGTATTCCAAACAATGTCATCCATTACTTATGCTAACATAGAACCAAGGTGACTTTCGTTACATATATCGTAACTAAATCCATCCATGATCACATATATTAATGCAAACAAATGAAATTGATCAAGTATGGATGTGTAGCTTGGAAATTACATGCAATATGATCTAAACATGTCTATTTCCAACTAGTCCTCTTTAAACTTAAGTGAGGTCAATATCAAAATAATAAACAAAGTGAATAAACTGAATACTTCATTTCAGATCAGAAAATAACCAAACACATAAATGTCTAAAAAAAACATAAAACAAATAAAATATAAACTCCCACTAAATCATGATATCCTCAAACAATGTAACACCCATGTGAGCAGCGTGCACATGAAAGACCTTGGGTGGTAAACCTTTTGTGAGCGGATCCGCTATCATGGAGTTTGTCCCAATGTGCTCCATGGATATTTGACCATTTTTCACTCTTTCTTTCACAACTAGGAACTTTATGTCAATATGCTTTGACTTAGATGAACTCCTGTTGTTATTGGAATACAGCACTACTAACTTTGTAACAGCCCGGTTTAGACCCTAGTCGGAACAGTGGTGCCGAGACCATGAATCCAAGTCAAAAAATATTTTAATATTATATTCTGTGCTTAAAGTATGTGAATTGATTTGTGTGAAATTTTCGTATGAAAATTTCATCGTTTGAGTTCCGATTTGTGAAAAAGGACTTAATCGCGTAAAATGAAAAAGTGGCCTTCTATTTGATAAAGTGTCGAATTGATGTGTCTTTTTAAATATGAGGTCATTAAGATGTAAATGGACCATTGGAATAATGGATGGACATGAATGCTTAGTGTAGTGGAAATTTTAATGTTATGAAATAAGGTTAAAATAGTAATTAATATGTTTATAATAAAGAAAACAAAATAAAAGCATGCAAAAACATCTTGTGCAACCGAATATGGAAGAAGAAAGAAAAACCATTTTAGTTTTTAAGCATTTGTCACATTGAAGATCAATTAGGTATGTGATTTTTTATCTATTTTTTGATAATTTCTACGTTTTTGCAATTGTTGCTTTGTATTCTATCAAGCCCATGCCTCAATTTCAAAATTTGATGTTGATTTTGAGTTATGCCATTGTTGATTTTGTGAGTTTTGAAATGTTAATTGATGAAATATGGAAGCTTGATGATAGATAAATATGTTTTGTTTTTGAATTTTTGATGAATTTGAGTAATTTGGGCTAAATTGTGAATTTTGTAAATTGAGGGGTTAAATGTGAAATAAATGAAAGAAATGGACTGCTAGAGACCTTAGTGAAATTTGGCCAAGCATGGGTGTGGTCAAATTTTGAATATTTTGTGCTTTGTGAAATAGGGACTAAATTGTAAAAAATGTGAAATGTTAGGGGCAAAAGTGTAATTAGCCCATTTTTGTGTTTTTGGATGAATTTGATTAAGTATATGATTAAATAAGTCGAATTTGTATTGAATTAGACCAAGAAATGAGGAAATCATATTTGGATCGGGGAAAGTAAAAAATTATCGAATAGTTGTTCCGGTCCGTTCGTGTTAGTACGAGGGAAGTTCATAAGTAAATAAATGTTGTTAAATTGAAATGTATGTGCATTATATGTGCTAAATTTAGTTGTAAAGAAATATATATATATATATATATATGATGTCGAATTGGATCGAGCTTTGGAGAATCTGTTCTGACCATAGATTAATTGAATATGTGAAATTGAGAAAGTTTCGATAATGTGACAACGTCTGAAAAGTCTCGTATGAACCATAGGAATAGTTAGGATACATATGTCATGACATAGGATTTTGATATGTGTTATCGTGTAAGACCACGTCTGGGACGTTGGCATCGATTTGTGATTTACTTGTAAGACCATGTCTGGGACATTCGTATCGTATTTGATTTCATGTAAGACCCTGTTTGGGACAGTGGCATCGATATCTGATTACATGTAAGACCACGTCTGGAACGTTGGCATTGTACGAGCTTATGAGCTATCCGAGTATCCTTATTGATTTCAAATGGTTCAACGGGCATTCCGAGAAATGAATAACCATGTGAAATTGTATTTGATTCAGGTATGTGTGATTTGTTATGAAATTCAGAAATGAAAGGTGAGTATGTATCATATGACCATATGTGAAATATATAACAATGAATGATAATGTATATAAATGAATGATGTGTTGTATATGCTCATTATATGAAATTGTGGTTCTATGTTTCGGATATGAGATATATGAAATATGAAACATAGCTTTGATGTATGATTTCTTAGTTCAAAAACTTGAACAGTTAATGAAATTAAAATGGTTGAGTTGGCTATATGGTTCATCTATTCAAATTTGGTTTATGTGAATAAGGGAATTATGGATGTTCGAGTTTAGAAGTGTTTATAAAGAAGTTGATATAATCTTATGTATGATTTGTAACAAATGAACATAGTTTGATTGGCGATGTAATGAATATGTGCGAGCTTGACTTATATGATTGAGTTAACGTCGTTATTAGAATTTGAAAGCATGGTTATACGTTCATTGATTAATAAGATAAGCGGAGTTATTTAATGTGGTTATATGAATTCACGAGTACAATAAATGTATATGTGATTGAGATTTGATAAATTCAGTTTAGTGATATTGGTTTATAGATATTATTGAAATGATTTATTTGCTTATGGCTTACTAAGCTTTCAAAGCTTACTCTGTATGTTTTTCCTATGTCTATAGAGTTTCAGAGACTTGCTCGGGTTAGAAGTTGTAGGAGACGTCATCACACTATTTGGTTATCACTTCGGTAAATAAAAGCTTTGAGTTTTGGTTATGTGGCATGTATAGGCTATTTTTGAAATGGTTCATTTTGACTTGTGTATTTATATAGCCATACAAAAATGGCTTATTCATGATGCTAATATGGTGTATATTTGGTTATGTATTGAGCTCATTTTGGGAAGTATGATTCATGGTTTATATGTAGGGTATAATTGGTTATATAATTTGGTTTGAGCATTGAGGTGAAATATTGGATGTATTTTCGACTTATGGTTCATATTCTTATAGGTAAAATGATGAGTATAACATTGATGATGCATTAGTTATTTGAATACGGTTTGAACAGGCAAATAATGTGATATGTTTAGAGATATATATATGTATATGGTCAAGTGAAATGCTCATTTTGGTATGTTCATAGTTGGGAATTTGGTATTGTTTAACATGTGATTTTAATATGCTTTGATATAGAGAATGAGCATGAAATTGGTTTATGATATTATGGATTGATTGATACATGTTTGGAGTTGAATATGGTTGAAAATGTTGCATATATGATGCTTGATTTTGGAATTGTAGGGAGGACCCAAATGGGTGGCACATTGGCCTTGTCAATAGCCTATTTTTGCCCACATGGGCAGAGACACGGGCAAATGTCTCTGCCGTATTACTCGAGGGCCATTTTGAAATGAGCCTGGGTAGACCACACGGTCGCGCACACATGGACGTGTGCCAGGACGTGTGGCCAAGTACATTTCGACCACAGGCTACAAACACAGGCGTGTCTTGTGGCCGTGTGGATAAGTCAGTATGTGTAACAGCCCGTTTTCAAGGTTAATCAGAACACTGGCTTCGGGGCCACCAAATTCGACGAGTAGGTTTGTAAATATTATATTTAATATTTACGAGTTAATTGTGATTTTAAAAATGTTTTTGATATTGTGATTTTTGTTTTATAAGCGATCTATTAAGTTTAAGTGGTATGACCCTAAGGTCAAGTGGGTTTAGAAAATGATGTATCGGGACCTTGTTTCTATAAACCGAGTCGTAAATATTTTTATAAATATTTACGGAGTGGCACTCAGATGGTATTAAAGTTTTGTTGAAAAATTTTATCGCTTCGATAGTTAATTAAGCAAAAAGGACTAAATCGCGTAAAGTGCAAAAGTTGTGTTCTATAAGCTAAAGATATTAAATAGCTATAGAACTTTAAAGTGGAAGTCCTTATTTGGTAATTATCCCATTAAAGAGATAGTGGGATATGATGGCTTGGCATTTGGTGTAATAAATAAAGTGTATAAAGGTTAATATTGTAAATTGGTTAAAAATAATAATAAAATGAATAAAATAAAAGAATCAAGGTGTCATATTTTTCATTCTTTTTTTACTAGCCGAATATGAAGGCTTGAGAAGCCATGGGAGAAGCTTCCAACTTTCGGCTAATGCATGATCAAGATCAGGTGGAAAATCGAGGAAAATGGGAAAATTACCAAAATGCCCTTGAACTTTGGTATCTCTACAATTTAGCCAGGTAAGTTCGTATGCAATAAGCATTGTTAAATTTATGCTTTTAATGCTTTAATATCATATAAATTGTATATACGTGAATATTTTAATGTTTGACGACATATCGACTAAATATGGCACTTAGTGTGCGGGGAAATCAAATATGACACTCAGTGTACGAAATATTGAGAATGACACTTAGTGTGCGAGATATTGAAAATGACACTTAGTGTGCAAAATATCGAATGATTCAAAGGGCAATTATAAATTGTGATTGAATGATTAAATTGAGCAAAGTGAACAGGTATACATGCTATATTATATGAATTGTTTATAAGACGACTTTATAATGGTGATATTCGGGCTTTGAGCCTAGCAAGCCTTGTGCTGGTGAATAAAATCAGGCTTATGCCTAGCAGGCTTATTGCCGGTGTATAAAATCAGACTTTGAGTCTAGCAGGCCTTGTGCCGGTGTGAGATACAGGCTTAGGTCCAGCAGGCTTTATGCCGGTGAATTATTATAAGTTTATGCCTAAAAGATTTATTGCTGATATGGTAGTTGAATACGTTAAACAAGCTAAAACAATCAGGTATGTGATAATTGATTACCTATTTGAAAATAAGGTAAGTATATGTGCAAAGAATGTATTCTGATGTATGTGGAAATGAAATATAATTATGTTCCAATGAAACATAAATGAATGAATAAGATGTGATTTGTAAAGTTGCATATGTAAAATTTGTCAGATGCTATATGAATGAAAAGTGAATTTGATTATAACTAATCATACGAGATTCATATGAGAAAGATATATAATTAAATGTGTTATTTCTCATAATGTGTTCATTTGGCTATATGAAAGTGTAAAAGGGTTGATGTATGAAAATTTAATTGAATAAGTTTGTGAAAGTTAAATTTGGTTAAGTGAGTAAATATAATATTGAATGATGATAATTTGATATGAGAACATGTTATGAAATTTAGAAAGGTTGTGTGAGATAGCATATTATGTTTACAGCATTGTAATGAAAGTATTTGTTATGTTAAGTTTATTAAGATACGAGCTTACTAAGCTTAAAAGCTTACTCTGTGTTTTCTTTTTCTTATGTTTATAGATTTTCAGAGATTTGCTCAGGTTGGAAGTCGATGGAAACGGCATCACACTATCCTATTATCATTTCAGTAAATAATATTTTGAGACTCGGTTATGTGGCATGTATAGGCTAGTATTGGAGTTAATTATTTGAATGAGTATGTATTTAAAGCCATGCGAAAATGACTTGCTTATTATGCTTAAGTTTGGTTTTACATGTTCTTAATTAAAATGTTTAGTGAGTTTGGTTTTGGTAGTCGTTTTAATAGTTAGCTCATTTTGGAAATATGAAGTATGGTATAATTAGAGTGGTAGATGATGGTATATTAACTTAACTGGTTCGGTTACTAAGTGGTAAGTAATGAATATGTTTTATGATTGTTTTGGTTGGTTGTATTAGTATGGGTTCAAATGGTTAATGATGGCAATGATTAAGTATGTTTTGGGTTAGTTAATAGGATAAAAATATGAAGTTAGGCATATTAATATAGATATGGATTAGATGCACGCTAGAGTGTTATTTGTGTTCAAGTGTTAAGTATGGCTTTTATTTTTAGGATGAATTGCGCACTTGTATATATATACATCATTAGTATGTTCGGCCATGTTATAATATATTTAAATTTCATATGTGATTGCATAATAATTCATGTAATATGATTCAATTGGTTTTATTATGAACTTGTGCAGAAGTTATCGAATGATATGTTTGATGTACGATTAATGAGATAGAAATTGGCATATATTCGAAGTATGAAGTGTAATGATATATAATGGAATATGATTTTAATTATGAAAATGGCATTAATATGATGGATATAAGGAACTGAATATTGAAAGTATTAAATATGTGAACATGTCTTTGATATATATAAGTTTGGTTCGAATTTAGTAATTATGGAACATAATCAGTTGGGTTTTGATATATGTTCATACTGAATTAGTTGGAATTTTTGAAATGTGCTTATTTACGATATATGTTCAGTAAGGTTTGATTATTTCTGAATTGGAATTATGACCCATGTATTCGAATCTATAATAAGTGAATTGTGGATATTTGAAATTGACAAGTTTTAAATGTTTATTAATTCTTGGTGTATGAAAGGTGAGGAATGAGTGTGCTGAACTATGTTTTATACAGTAATGTCTCATAACCCTAATCTGGTAACGAATACAGGTTAGGGGTGTTGCATTTGATTAGTATCAGAGCTATAGTTTAGTCGATTCTAGGACTACTATAGCGTATGTGAGTCTAGCTATACATGCCTCATTTAACCTGTGATAGTGCGATATCTCCCGACTCTGACGAAAATTATTTTGATGAGACATATATGCTTTCCAACTGAACTAATTCCGATAGTACAGAATGCTATACTCAAGCGTTTGAGTGAAAATGTGTTGGTGATGAGTTGAAACTCATAAAGGTATAAATCAGAATGCATGATATTCTGCTATTGATAAATGTTATAATTATATGAGTATATGAGTTGTGATGTTTGGTATGTTATTGTTACGTGAATATTTTGATTGTGAATTAATAATTTGATTTCGTGTATGAATTATGTGTTGAGTACAAAAGTGATCATAAGTAAAAGATGGTTAGGTGTTTTGAGAATGTGGAATTAGTAATGAATTGGCCATTCATAATAGTATATGTGATGTACATGTATATATGAGAGATAAATTTGAGGCTTTATGACCCTCACCCCCTCATCGGTAAAGTATTGTAATGAAATCCGTATTATATGGCTTAAATAAGCTTACAAGTGTGGAATGACAGAGTTTCGTGATTGAAGGATTAGTACTGTGATCAGATAAGAGAATGAGTCCATAAGTGAAGACAGTAACAGAAAAGATATTGGATCGTGTTGAAGGCCATTTGTAATATGCAAAGTCACTGTTAAAAGAAAAGTTGAATTAGATGAAACCAAATATTCAGGTATGATATCTAAAGAATATATTAACTGGAAGTTCTTTCGAATTGGCCTCTGTTAGTGTTGGGATAATGAGAAATTAGTGATGTCAGAGATAGATAGTAGAATCATATTTGAATTATAAAGATATTTGAGCACAGCGATTATAGTAGAATGGTTTACGAGAACTCTTCTGGGTACTCTATTTGTTCAATTATCCTCAGAGGTATGTGAAGCTGTATATATTCAGATGAAATTCTTATCATATGAGAACGTTATCTATATATATTGATATATGAAAGCATTGTTGGGCTGTTCGGGTTACAATCGGCATTATTGTATCTTTCTCTGGTATTCTATTTCATTTTATTGAAACAAAAGATCAACGATTAAATCTGTGTGATGCTAGTATTCTGTTCGTACTGGTTGTTGATCTGCTTAGCATACATGAAGATTATATTGTTTCTGTTACTATTGATTCTGGTGCATATGAGTGATGTTTTACTTCTGGATTTCCTCTAAGACATCACTGAGATATCTGTCATCTGATATGGGTGCTTTCTTAAAAAGATTAGTATAGTGATATATCTGAGATTACAGTATCTCTGCTTTCTTATAATTCTATATGGTTATCTGTGAAAAATATCTATTGAATGACTATAATTATATTTCAATTTCTCTTATGTTCAAAATGCATTATTGATAATTGGGACATTATATATCTATACGGTTGAGATGTCAGCCTTATTATGGCACTATGATTTTAATTTATCTGATGGTTGTGGCTTCAGTATGGTTCAAAGCTTCGTTGATTAATAATTGAAAAGTTATTACTTGACAGTCGAGATCGATTCAGTTGTCTAATTTGATTGGATTAATTGCTTGAAGGATTAATCAAGTTACTTGTATCTGAATCTATCCACAAGGTGGAAATAAACTTTGAATGTTCATAGATAAATAGATGAATATTCTGAATGCCGGATTCATATTCTAGAAGATATGATACAGAATTATATCCATCAAAATGGTTTTATTGAGAAATGTTCTTGTAGATTGCGATTGGGAAGTCTGAATGATGTGATATTTATTAATAAAGTGGTAAACAGTTGAAGACATTGTTAATTGAAGCTTTAGTTCTGGTTTAGCTTACATCAGGTAAAGAGTTATTCGGCACAAGAATTAAAGATGGTTTGAACTGTTGAAAGATTATAAGTCAGTGATTGATTATCAATTTGGGCAAACGATTATAGTCTTTGGGGTTCTGAGCGAGAATCTTTATGTGTTTTACGACCGATAATCATGTCATTAATCTTATCAAATGATGAGTAGTTATTGGCTGAGCTAGAAACTAAATTGATGTTTAATTAGCAAATTTGTGAGGCTAAGAGGTGTGTCAGTGAATTACAAGTTAAAAAGGGTACAACGTAAATTGATTTCTGATTTAGAATTTCAGATTGGAACCGACAATCGTTCGTTGTGTCGAGATAGAGTTCGTGTATTGAGAAATTCAGAGATTTTACAACAATTGTGACATCTAGCACAGTGGTAATTATTTGTCTATACGGGGAGTACTAAAAAAGTGCCAGTTTTCATTGTTCAAATGGAGACATGAGGATTATATCGTGTTACTGAAATAAACTATTGTGAGCTTTAGGTATGGAATTATGTTGTAACACTATGTTCTAGAACTTGAAAGCAACCGAGAAAGACATTTATTGTTGGTTAAGTTTACGTATAATAATAATAGTGATGAGATGAATTTTAAGATAGCATTGTATGAGTGTGGTATGGTTGCAATTACTGAACTTCATTTTATTGAATTGAACTTTTATAAAAAGAATTCTAGGGTCGATGTGATTGGAAAGACTAAGGGGAAATGAAAGTAATTCATGACCGTCTAAAAGCAGTTTTAGATTTGCATAAAATATATGTGGGCTTGATGCGTAAAAGCATTGAATTTTCAATTAGAAAATTGAGTATTTGTAAAAGTATTATAGTGGGGATAGAATTTCTCGATTTAGCTATAAAGAGAAGTTGAGTTCGCAATTCATCGGATTGAATGAGATTATTATCAGAACTTGAGAAGACCCGTAATGTGTTTCTTATATATATGATGTGATGATACAAATAAGATTCTTTATCTATAGTATCTCTTACAAAAGTAGAAACTCAGCTTGTTATGATGTATAGCAAAGAGTAGATCATAATCTTAGCTCATGAGATTGAAAAGTTGAGAAATTTGAGGCTAGGTTAGAAATTGATGAGGCTGGTGAAAGTAAATCACTAATTTATTCTCTGGTAAGATTTTCGCGGACGAAAATCCCTAAGGGGGAAGAGTTGTAACAGCCCGTTTTCAGGGTTAATCGAAACAGTGGCTTCGGGGCCACCAAATCTGACGAGTAGGTTTGTAAATATTATATTTAATATTTACGAGTTAATTTTGATTTTAAAAATGTTTTTGATATTGTGATTTTTGTTTTATAAGCGATTTATTAAGTTTAAGTGGTATGACCCTAAGGTCAAGTGAGTTTAGAAAATGAGGTATCGGGACCTTGTTTCTATAAACCGAGTCATAAATATTTTTATAAATATTTACGGAGTGGCAATCAGATGGTATTAAAGTTTCGTTGAAAAATTTTATCGTTTCGATAGTTAATTAAGCAAAAAGGACTAAATCGCGTAAAGTGCAAAAGTTGTGTTCTATAAGCTAAAGATATTAAATAGCTATAGAACTTTAAAGTGGAAGTCCTTATTTGGTAATTATCCCATTAAAGAGATAGTGGGATATGATGGCTTGGCATTTGGTGTAATAAATAAAGTGTATAAAGATTAATATTGTAAATTGGTTAAAAATAATAATAAAATGAATAAAATAAAAGAATCAAGGTGTCATATTTTTCATTCTTTTTTTACTAGCCGAATATGAAGGCTTGAGAAGCCATGGGAGAAGCTTCCAACTTTCGGCTAATGCATGATCAAGATCAGGTGGAAAATCGAGGAAAATGGAAAAATTACCAAAATGCCCCTGAACTTTGGTATCTCTATAATTTAGCCAGGTAAGTTCGTATGCAATAAGCATTGTTAAATTTATGCTTCTAATGCTTTAATATCGTATAAATTGTATATACGTGAATATTTTAATGTCTGACGACATATCGACTAAATATGGCACTTATTGTGCGAGGCAATCAAATATGGCACTCAGTGTACGAAATATTGAGAATGGCACTTAGTGTCCGAGATATTGAAAATGACACTTAGTGTGTGAAATATCGAATGATTCAAAAGGCAATTATAAATTGTGATTGAATGATTAAATTGAGCAAAGTGAACAGGTATACATGCTATATTGTATGATTTTTTTATAAGACGACTTTATAATGGTGATATCCGGGCTTTGAGCCTAGCAAGACTTGTGCTAGTGAATTAAATCGGGCTTATGCCTAGCAGGCTTATTGTCGGTGTATAAAATTAGACTTTGAGTCTAGCAGGCCTTGTGCCGATGTGAGATACAGGCTTAGGCCTAGCAGGCTTTATACCGGTGAATTATTATAAGTTTATGCCTAAAAGATTTATTGTTGATATGGTAGTTGAATAAGTTAAACGAGCTAAAACGATCAGGTATGTGATAATTGATTACCTATTTGAAAATAAGGTAAGTATATGTGCAAAGAAGGTATTCTGATGTTTGTGCAAATGAAATATGATTATGTGCCAATGAAACATAAATGAATGAATAAGATGTGATTTGTAAAGTTGCATATGTGAAATTTTTCAGATGATATATGAATGAAAAGTGAATTTGATTATAAATGATCATACGAGATTCATATGAGAAAGATATATAATTAAATGTGTTATTTCCCATAATGTGTTCATTTGGCTATATGAAAGTGTGAAAGGGTTGATGTATGAAAATTTAATTGAATAAGTTTGTGAAAGTTAAAGTTGGTTAAGTGAGTAAATATAATATTGAATGATGATAATTTGATATGAGAACATGTTATGAAATTTAGAAAGGTTGTGTGAGATAGCATATTATGTTTACAGCATTGTAATGAAAGTATTTGTTATGTTAAGTTTATTAAGATACGAGCTTACTAAGCTTAAAAGCTTACTTTGTGTTTTCTTTTTCTTATGTTTATAGATTTTCAGAGATTTGCTGAGGTTGGAAGTCAATGGAGACGACATCACACTATCCTATTATCATTTCAATAAATAATATTTTGAGACTCGGTTATGTGGCATGTATAGGCTAGTATTGGAGTTAATTATTTTGAATGAGTATGTATTTAAAGCCATGCGAAAATGACTTGCTTATTATGCTTAAGTTTGGTTTTACATGTTCTTAATTAAAATGTTTAATGAGTTTGGTTTTGGTAGTCGTTTTAATAGTTAGCTCATTTTGGAAATATGAAATATGGTATAATTAGAGTGGTGGATGATGGTATATTAACTTAACAGGTTCGGTTACTAAGTGGTACGTAATGAATATGTTTTATGATTGTTTTGGTTGATTGTATTAGTATGGGTTCAAATGGTTAATGATGGTAATGATTAAGTATGTTTTGGGTTAGTTAATAGGATAAAAATATGAAGTTAGGCATATTAATATAGATATGAATTAGATGCATGCTGGAGTGTTATTTGTTTTCAAGTGTTATAAGTATGGCTTTTATTTTTAGGATGAATTGTACACTTGTATATATATGCATCATTAGTATGTTCGGCCATGTTATAATGTACTTAAATTTCATATGTGATTGCATAATAATTCATGTAACATGATTCAATTGGTTTTATTATGAACTTGTGTAGAAGTTATCGAATGATATGTTTGATATACGATTAATGAGATAGAAATTGACATATATTCGAAGTATGAAGTGTAATGATATATAATGGAATATGATTTTAATTATGAAAATGGCATTAATATGATGGATATAAGGAACTGAATATTGGAAGTATTAAATATGTGAACATGTCTTTGATATATACAAGTTTGGTTCGAATTTAGTAATTATGGAACATAATCGGTTGGGTTTTGATATATGTTAAATCTTGAATTAGTTGGAATTTTTGAAATGTGCTTATTTGCGATATATGTTCAGTAAGGTTTGATTATTTCTGAATTGGAATTATGATCCATGTATTCGAATTTATAATAAGTGAATTGTGGATATTTGAAATTGATAAGTTTTAAATGTTTATTAATTCTTGGGGTATGAAAGGTGAGGAATGAGTGTGCTGAACTGTGTTTTATACAGTAATGTCTCATAACCTTAATCTGGTAATGGATACAGGTTAAGGGTGTTACAGTATGTATGCCCTGTTTTGCCATGGCCTAGACACACGGACATGTCTAATGCCGCGTGAGGCACACGGTCTACTCACACGGATGTGTGGCCTTTGTAACTTAAAAAAATTATTAAGTTTCGTAAAAATTTTGTATGTGTTCGGTTTAGTCCCAACCTCTTCCTAATGCATATCTTTGGTCTCATTGACCTAAGAAAGGGACTTAATGTTGATGTTTGATTATGATATGGCGATTCATGACTTTTGATTTTGAAATGATTACGAGATGTTCTGATATGTCCGGTAATACCTCTTAACCCTAGTCCGGCGATGGATACGGGTTAGGGGTGTTACAGACTTATTGTCACAAAATAATTTGAGTGGTCTTTCTATATTCTCCAAAATGCGCAGTCTTGTGACAAAGTTCTGCAACCATATTCCATGGTTTGATGCCTCATAGCATGCTACAAACTTTACTGCCATAGTGGACGAAACTACAAGTGTCTGTTTGACACTTTTTCAAGATATAGCTCCTCCAGCTAACAGGTAAATATAGCCTGATGTAGATTTCCTACTATCTTGACACCTAGCAAAATCAAAATCAGAATACGCTACGAC
The DNA here is from genome assembly GCA_025698465.1 of Gossypium longicalyx. NCBI lineage: Eukaryota > Viridiplantae > Streptophyta > Magnoliopsida > Malvales > Malvaceae > Gossypium > Gossypium longicalyx. The sequence goes on along the minus strand of CM047000.1, from coordinate 91,884,661 downwards.
CTTTAAAAGATCTGATCTCTTATAAGTAGGCATCTAATCTTTTGTTCTCTGAAGATATCTCATAACCCTTTTGGCTGCTATCCAATGGTCTATATCAGGATTACTTAAATATCTGCCTAATCAGGATTGCTTAAATATCTGCCTAACATCTCAACAATGTACACAATATTCAAACGCGTACATACTTGAGCATACATTAAATTCCCAATAGTTGATGCATAGGGAATCTTTTGCTTTTCTTGAATTTCAAGGTTACTTTTAGGGCATTGAGTAAGAATAAATTTGTCTCCTTTAGCGACAGAGGTGTCACCTAGTCTACAATTTTGCATGCCAAACCTTTTGAGTACTTTATCGATATAGCTCTTTTGTGATAATCCAAGAATACCTCGAGATCAGTTTTGATGTATTTGAATTCCTAAAACAAAATAGGCATCCCCAAGATCTTTCATCTCAAAATGCTTAGATAAAAACCTCTCGGTTTCATACAATAAGCCTATATCATTAGCGGCAAGAAAAATGTCATCGACATATAGAACCAGAAATATGTACTTACTCCCATTGAATTTGTGATACACACAATCATCAACAATATTCATCTTAAAACTGAACAAAACAATTACTTGATGAAACTTGTAGTACCATTGACGGAAAGCTTGTTTAAGTCCATAGATGGATTTTCTCAATTTGCAAACCATATTCTTTGAGTCTTCCAATTCAAAGTTTTCTAGTTGCACTATATAAATTATTTCTTTAATGTCGCCATTAAGAAACACAGTCTTAACATCCATCTGATGTAACTCAAGATCAAAATGAGCAACAAGCGTCATGATTATCCTGAAAGAGTGTTTCTATGAAGCTAGAGAGAAAGTCTCTGTAAAATTGATGCCTTCTTTCTAAGTATATCCTTTAGCTACAAGATGCGCCTTATGGCTCTCCACATTACCATTTGCATCCCTTTTGGTTTTAAATATCCATTTAGAACCAATTGGTTTTGCACCTTCAAGTAATGGGACAAGTTCCCAAACTTTATTGTCTTGCATAGACTTATACTCATCTTTCATGGCATCAATCCACTTTTGGGAATTAGAACTTTTTATGGCCTGATGAAAGTTTGTTGGATCATCTTCCATCATTCCATTATCATCATCATGTTCTTAGAGAAATACAATATAATCATCTAGAATAACATTTCTCCTTTCTCTTGTGGACTTCCTTAATGGCACTTGTTCTTAAGGTTGTTGAGTTTGTTCTTCTGGAACAATTATCTCATCTTGAATAGGGAGTTGTTCAACAATGTCTTGTTAAGGTTCTGGATACACTTCTTGATCAATGATAAGTATGAGAACCTGTACATCATCAAAAGTGATAGTAGGAACTAAGTTAGAATCCAATTCCTCCTCAAAAGTAATGTCTCTAACTTTATTTCTCCCCCCAAACTCAACATCCTCAAAAAATGTTACAATTCTCGTCTCAAAAATATTCCTTATTATGGGATCATAAAACTTGTAGCCTCTATATTGCTCAGAATAACCAATAAAGTAGCTGCTCATTGTTTTGGAATCCAATTTCTTTTCATGTGGCCTATAAGGCCTTGCCTCAGCTGGACTTCCTCAAATGTGAAAGTGCTTTAGACTAGGTTTTTGACCTATCCAAAGCTCATAAAGTATTTTTGCAACTATTTTATTGGATACTCTATTTAGAATGTAAGCTGTTATCTTTAATACTTCTCCCCAAAGGGACTTAGGTAAGGTAGAATGAGCAATCATGCTCCTTACCATATCCTTAAGAGTCTTGTTTCGTCTTTCAGCTCCTTACCACATTCCTCTACGAATTTCGCAAATGGTCTTGGACATTATTCACCTGAGCCATCATATTTACCGTAATACTTACCACCATGATTAGATCTGAAGTTTTTAATCCTTTTGTTGAGTTGATTCACAACTTCAGCTTTAAAAGTTTTGAACACATCCAGAGACTAAAATTTCTCATGAATGAGTTATAGGTACCCATAATGTGAGTAATTATCTATGGATTTTATGAAATATTATTGACCATTCCAGGATGCCGTAGGGAATGACCCACAAATATTTGTATGAATTAATTCCAAGACGTCTGAAGATCTGTTGGCACCCCATCTCTTGGTTTTGGTCTGTTTTCCCTTAATACATTGGACACAGACATCAAAGTCTGTGAAGTCAAAGGACTCTAAAATACCATCAGACACAAGGCGTTTAACCCTACATTTTGAGATATGACCTAAGCGTTTAATCCATAATGATGTTGAATTTTCCTTGTTTAATTTATTTTTAATTCCACATGATTCCACATGCAAGGTTTCATTATAGAATGCAATTGTTTCTAGCAAATAAAGGTTGTCATAAGTATTTAAATAACCAGTCCCAACAACATTTGAATTTAAAGAAAAATGAAATTGATTACTTCCGAATGAACAATAATATCCAAATTTGTCTAATGAAGAAACAGAAACTAAATTCCGAATAAATGACATTACAATAAAAGTGTCTTTTAAATCCAAATAAAAATCAGTTCTTAATAACAATCTAAAATGCCCAATTGCTTCCACTTCTATTGATTTTCCATCGCCCATGAAGATATGTCTTTCACCATCACTTGGCTTTCAGAAACTCAAGCAACCCTGCATAGAAACACTTATATGAGTAGTAGCACTAGAATCTATCCACCAAGTGTTTCTAGGTACTGAAGCTAAATTAATCTCAGAACAGACCAAATTAAGAATTATACCTTTCTTTACACGTCAAGCATGATATTTGGTACAATCTTCCTTTACGTGTCCAAACTTGTTACAAAAGAAACAATTCTCTGTAGCTTGCTGTTGTTTCTTTTGAGCTGGACCCTTAGCAGCTTCATTCTGATATTTTCTTTTCTTGCCCTTGTCTTTAGGGGCATTAGCCAAATGAGAACTTTCAGACTTATCACGCTTCAACCTTTCTTCCTCTTGCACACAGCGAGAAATAAGCTCATTTAGAGTCCATTTCTCCTTTTGACAGTTATAATTAATTTTAAATTGATTAAACTGTGCAAGAAGTGATACCAAAACCATAAGAACAAGCAATTCCTCAAAAAGCTCAATATTAACTGTCTTAAGTCTTGAAGCTGTATGGAACATCTCCATAATGTACTCCCTTAAGTTTCCTTGACCCTTATACTTCATAGACATCAAAGAAGCCAGAAGTGATGTTATCACAACCTTATCGTTTTTAGCAAAATGTTTCTCAATTTCATCAAGGAAACCCTTGGCCTGAGTAATCTCTTCAGATTCTGTGCCCCTAAAGGTTTCTGGAATGCTATGTTTCATGATCATTAGACTCATGTGATTTGAACAATCTCACCTCTCAAAATCTCATGCATTAATATCAAGTCTTTGGACAGTAATACTAACAGTAAGTGATACTCTTGTTGTAGCAATCAAACATTGAAAATAAATTATGTCAAACAATTAATTAATCTTTGGACTAACTTATTACTCACATAAAATACCTTATAATTGTCACACATTTATCACCACAGATGTCGTTGAAATTCTTCCAAATATTAACTTACCTTTAGGTCAATCAATAAATGCATGAATCACAAAAACATATAATCATCTCGATATTTCAAATAAACTAATCTACACAAAAGAGGTCACTTTGGCGGCATTTTATTTCAACTAATCTATTTAAAATATTAGACATCTTTAATTAAAAGCCAAAATTTAAATTTATTTGTTTCAAAATATTTATCTTAATCTTATCTTTTAATCAAATTAAAAGATAACCGTATATATATATTTATCTACTTTTCCAAAACAACATGCATATATTATATATGTATATATAATAAAATATATATTAATTAATCCTTTTTTTTAATCCATCTATTCAAAATTTCCCAAATTAAAAATAAAAAATAAAAAACAAAACCCTAAAATTAGGTAACAATTATAACCGAACCTTAATCGCACAAATAAATAAACAGTGCATCAAAGCACCAAAGAATTATGATGAAATAAGTAAAGTTATGAAAAAAAAAAAAAAAAGCGCAATCAACATTACCAAACATCTGTGCAAGCATAGATTAATGTATAATCGTGAATAGGAATCTAATCGTACACCTTTTTTATATAACTAAATTAAAAATTAAAACCCTAATCAACATAAATCCAAAATATTTGACATTTATGATTAAAAAACACCAAATCTAAATATCAAATTCATAAAATTTTAAAAAATAAATCAACTCAAAAATAATAAAAAATTAATTTGTTCTCAATGGTTCAACATGACAGAGGCTCAGATCCACTACAGCAAAATAAGTTTTTAGCGGCGTTTCGAAGAAAAATGCGCGGCGTTTTTAAAAACCGCCGCTAAAGATCGATCTTTAGCGGCGTTTTTAATAAAAGCGCCGCTATAGGTTCACATTTAGTGGCGCTTCAAGAAAAAACGCCACAAAATTTACGCTAAACGTTGTCGTTTTAGTGGAGCTTCAGTGGCATTAGCGGCGTTTGTACAAAAACGCCGCTATAGATCAGTATTAGTGGCGTTTTCAAAGAAGCACCGCTAAAGGTGTAAAAACGTAGCAAAATTTTTTTGCAAGACCTTTTTAGTGGCGCTTTTATAAGAGACGCCGCTATATGTCTTATGTAGAGCTTTTAGTGGCGCTTTTATGAAAAGTGCCGCTAATACTGATATTTAGCGGCGTTTTTTTACAAACGCCGCAAAAAATTTTGTGAAACGATGTCGGCTTGTGTAGAGCTTTTAGTGGCGCTTTTATAGAAAATGCCGCAAATTCTGATCTATAGTGGCGTTTTCTCTAAAAACGCCGCAAAAAATCTTTTCATCTTTTTTTTGTACTTTAAGTGGTTTATTTATATTAAAATACAATTTATTTTTAATTGAATATTTATATTCTTCAGAAAAAAATAATGACACGTAGGAAAAATTTGAAAGTAAAAACATAGAAAAATATTTGTTAAAAATGATAAAATACAATTATTTAAAATAATTTTAAATATTTTTGGTATATGACTGATTGTTTTTTAATTTATATGTCAAATATTTTCTTATATAATTGTAAAAAAGATTGTATTAATTTCAAAATATTGAATTAATTATCATTATAGTTTAGGGTACTTTACGGTTTAGGGTATATGGTTAAGGGTTTAAGGTTTATGAGTTATTATTTTAAGGTTTAGGGATTATGGGGTTTAAGGGTTATGGTTTAAGTGTCAGGGGTTATGGGTTTAGAGTTTATGTTTTATGATTCAGGGTTTATGGATTATGGATTATGGATTATGGGTTTAGAGTTTTAATAATTAATTAGTATTTTTTTAATTTATATATTAAATAATTTTTTTATATAATTGTGAAAGAGATAGTGTTAATTTTAAAATATTGAATTAATTATCTTTATAGTTTAGGGTTTACGGTTTACAAATCAGGGTATATGGTTTAGGGTTTTAGGGCTTATGAGTTACAACTTTAAGGGTTTGTGAATTATGGTTTAAGGGCTGGTTTTTAAGGTTTAGGGGTTAAGGGTTATGGGTTAGGGGTTTAGGGTTTAAAGTTTATGTGTAAGGTTTATGGTTTTAGGGTTTTAGAGTTTAAGGTTTAGGGTTTTTAGGGTTAATAAATTGTGGTTTAGGGTTTAGTGTTTATGTGATTAATGGCTACATGTTATGGGTCTGGGGTTTAGGGTTTAGGGTTTAGGTGAAGGGTTTAGGATTTTAGGGTTTAGGAATTAGAGGATTAGGGTTTAGATAAATTAGTATTTTTTTAATTTATATATTAAATATTTTTTTATTTAATTGTAAAAGATATAATATTAATTTTAATATCTTAAAATATTAGAGTAGTGGTGTTTTTGAAAAAAATGAAATTATTTTGATTAAATTTTTAGATTAAATTATTTAAGAGATAATAGACAAACTTTATATATTTAAATATTAGATTTAAAAAAAATGATAACAAATAAAAATTAAATACAAAAAAAATGAATATAAAATGGAGGTTAGTGGCGTTTTTGAAAAAAATGCCACAAAAAGCATTTATCTTTAACTAAAACGCATTTGTCGTTTTAATTGAGTGGAAGGGGATTAGTGGCGCTACCTTACAAGCGCGCGCAATATATGGGATTTAGCGGCGTTTTTCCAAAGCGCCACAAACGTTTAATTTTTTTATGAAACGACGTCGTTTTCTTTTCTAACATTTTATCCTCCTCATACCCGACACTTAGCCATTTCCAGCATTAATTTCCACCCTTTAACAGATTTTCCCCAATTCCCCTAATCCCTAAATTTTCCCCCAAATCTTTAAGCATTCGAAGCTCCTGAGTCTACCCGACCACCTACTCGTCGCCGTCCGCCGTCCACCGCTGCTCCGAGATTTCCCCCAAGTGCCTTTGGAATTTAGCACCCGAATTTTTTGGCACCAACTTTCTGCTCAACTACGCAACAAGTAAGTGTGTGCTTGTTTGTTTTCGGTTAATTTCTGTAAATCACCTACTTGTTTGTTTGTTTTTCTTTAAGTATCTGCTAGTTTTTGATACGGTTTTCAGGAATATTTGTTTTTCTTTTTTTCAAAATCGTGTTTGGATCTTTGGGTTCGTGTTTGGTTTCTTGTTTTTGAATTGGTGGAGATTGGGTTAGTTTTATATTTAATGCAGCGATGTTTGACCTTTGAAAGCTAAGCTTTTACAATCAACTTTGCTTGAATTCGATGGACATTGCTCCTATTTCGCGATTTGAATATGATTTTCAAAAAAAAAAATTATTTTCTTGATTTTTGGTGGGAGACGTTTTCTGGATTTGGTTTCGTAAATGAGAAAGCACTGTGACTTTAACATGCTTCTTGTATAGAGTGAAGCTCATTGTTTTTGGTTTGAATTTTGATAAAAGATTGTTTTGATTCTGAATATTTTACATTTTCATTTGCTTGAAGTTCAAATGTTGTTATTTCTCTTATATCTCTGTTGTGTTGTCTTTCTCATTTACTTGTGGTTCTCACATCTTTGGTTTTATTTAGTTTACTGCTAATTTTAATCTTCATTTTGTTTTGCAAATGTTGAGAAATGATTGTGTTTGGATAATGTTTAGTTGCCATCTCTACGTACACATGCACAATCAATCAGTCTTTTTGTCCATGTTCATGTATATATTTTTATATATCTTTATCTCTAGTTTGTAAATATTATATAAAAAAAAGGTGCAATTTATCTGTCTCTTGTTTGAGTATTGGAGTTTAAGGCGTGATTCCTGCAATTTGTTTTGGGAATTTTTAAGTTTATAGTGCTGAAATATAACAGTATGAAGCTAATTTATAAAGTCTATGGTGCTTTCAATGTATTTGCATACTTTCTGAGTTACATGTCCAGCAGTCCTTTTTGTTTGAATCATGTAGAAAGATATAGATTTGTTTTTCACTTTGGAGGAGGGAGTTCAAGGAACTTTGGACTGCATTACCCTTGAATTTGGTCTGATCTGCAGACTATTGTTCTGCTGAAGTATGTCTTATTTAGATGAGGCTAAAATATATTTTTTAAAAAATTATTCATTATAATTTAAATAAAAAAGTTAATCACTGTTAAATAAAAAAAATATTCCTAATTAGTACTAAATAATATCAATTAGATTTAACTCTCTGTTTTAGCTTCAAAATAAATTTGCATGTTTCCTAATCATTCCTTCTAAAAAAACTCAATATTTTCTATTCGTTTTTATAAAAATATATATTGTTTAAAATTTATTTGATACTTATTAACTTAGGATTATCAAATTCTGTTTGGTTTCCTCTTGAATGGGATAAATAGGATTTTTAATGTTTTTGAATTTGAGTTATTTAACACTGTTAACATTTAATCTAAAACTTTCTCACTCTTTTTTTTAAATATCTAAATTGAATATAACTTTCTTCTAGATAAATACATTGAATAATCAAATAAATATGATAAAAGAAATGTAATTGTTTGTACATTCTTTAATGAATATTCAATTTGATTGTTATAGCAATATACATTATCAACTTATATTTATAGATTTCTATTGTAAAAAAATTGAAATTTTAAATAAAGATAGTCTGTTGTCTTTTCAAGTGGAAAGTGTTGTCAAAGTAGGAGAAGTGATGCTCACATTTGTGATGGTTGTAGTTAGCATCTTGTTTGTTCTTTTAGGTTGACTATTGGATTTCTTCAAAAACTCATCCTTTTTCCTGGATACGGAGGCTTTAGAATTGAGTTGAGTGGGACCTGACTTTTTTGTACATCGTTTTTGAATTATATTATTATTTATCTTAATTTTTTGTAAAAATAAATCAAAAGAAAATATTTTTATAGTTAGAAATGTATATAAATAGGAGTAATTCTCACCTTACTTTGCATTACACATTACAAAGATGAAGAGTTCATTTGCAGCCTTCCTATTTCATCTTCTGGCTATTTTGATCACCTTGGGTGAACAAGGTGTAGCAGCTGGCCGATGGTGGTATCCATCATCGCCACCACCTCCGCCGCAAAATGGTTGGGTTTGGACATGGCCATGGCCTGTGTATAGCTATCCACCACCCCCAACCGCCGTAAAGCCACCTTCACATCATGGTAAAAAATCTCCTCCTCTTCCTCCTCCTCCTCCGCAGCCACCGATGGTTAATGGCAAGTGCTTGGGTACAACCACTGGCGAGCAAACTAACTCTGTCTTCAAGATGTCATAAGTTCAATCTCGATGTTTAGACCTTACGTTAGTCCGAATGTTGTTATTTCTTTGTTCAAGCGACTCATGAAGATTGCTTGAACACTATTTTCGACGAGTTTAATAATCCATTCCTCGCTCCTCTAGTTCAACAATAGTGTTTTCAAACACCCAATCCCAATCCTAAGCCTAAGCCCCACCATGGCGGCCATCACCGCCATGGTGGGCACCATCACCATGGCGGGCACCACCGCCACCACCATGGCCACCCTTAAAAAGTTTCCACCATAGGTGATTAGATTTAGTTGTTAATAAGAGTTTTAATGGAATAATTTTATATAATCTAGATTGCTCTATTAGTTCTATTAGGTTTGTTCAGATTTGAATATGATAATCTTTTAATACAAATTTATTTACTGTTTTCATGCTCTCTTTTTTATTTATTATTAATTTTATTTTCATGTTGTTCAATCCTTATTAATTTCATAATCATTTTGATATTATGTTTAATTTGTAGCTTAATTGATAAATTAATAAATTATTAGAATTTTAAATTCTGGTTAAAATGCTTCAAAACCAATTATTTCATTTATAATTATTTCATTAAAATTTAATGCTCATAATTGAAATGGTTTTTGGAATGTGATAGATGCTTGTTCTTGCATCTTTTTAACAACTTTGAAAGTTACTTATATAGTTTTATTTATCTCTTCTTTTTTCTGTTTTTTCTTTAACTTTTAGTTTTTTTATTTTTGAGAAACTGCAGGTATGTGGGAAACATCCATTCACAAGTGAGTGAACCACTACTCCAAGAGGTTTTTGCAAGTCTTGGTCTGTTGAAGGTTGCAAGCTTATCAAAAAGGAAAAGGTATTATTTTCAAGATTTTCCCTCTTCTTTTTAGTATATTGATTTCAAAGTGTGTATTTTACTTTTTAGTATTATTATATTAAAAGAAAATTCTTTAGTTATTTTATTATTAATTATTTACTTTATTTTATTTTGGCTTAATATATTGATTTCTCCTTAAACTTGTCAAACTTTTCTCACATTAGCTTCTAAACTTTTTTTTTTTTTAGATCATACTAGTCCTTAAGGTTGACAAGCTCATTACCTACATTAATTCATGGAAATCGAGCTTTGTATAAAGAAAATGAAAACCCATAAAAAGCGGGTTTAAATATATTATTTTTGGCTTTACATGTTCACTATATACAAGGTGATGCATTTTTTCTAGGCTTTTGATTAGACATTTGCGATCATACTTTTCTATTTTAGTGTTCTTCACATATTTTCAGACAAAAAAAAATTGAACGTTGATTTACAAATATTTGAAGATGAAATTGTTGTTGGTAAGTGCTCGAAACTTTGGGCTAAAAACTGACCTCCACTTAGTGAAGAGATGAGTGAGTAGCTAGTTCGAGGGAATTGATTCTCTAGACTTGTAGATGAGTGACAAAAGATCAACAAGAGCTAGAAGACGATGGTAATGAAATTATTTTTTGAATTTTTATATATTTTTATTTTATTAAATCAATTGATTTCTAAAAAATATTTATTCAAAACTTTCACTTTACTTTATGAGACAAGATAAGAGTGGGTTACTTTGAAACAAAATTAAAGTAAAAAAATATCGTTACAAAACTAAATTAAATATTAATTGACCTTTTGAGAGAAATATTCTCTCAATAAAATAGTTTAATTCATTGATGTTGAAGTCATCATTTTTAGTTATAAATGTATATTATTGTTTTTAAAGTTATTCTTTGAGAAAATTTAATTGATATTTTTAGAAAAATAAAATAATTTTAATTAGTACATGATAATGATGCCATTACTATATACAAAATCATTTTGAATTTGGTCAAAATTTTACTATTAATCATTATATTTTGTATAAATTATTTAATTTAATATTTATATTTTAATGATTATTTATATTTTTTTGTATTTTTTGAGTTGTTTAATTTTAATTTTGGGTTTTTTAGAAAAATTGATATAATCTCTACGTTTATTTATAACCTTTCTTTAATTCTTAAAACGTAAAAAGAAAATGTTTAAATGCACTTAAACTTGTATTCTCGAAATTGCTACAACAACAATAATACCAATTAAATAAAAGTTGAATTCGACTTCTTTAGAAATTTGAAAATTTAATATTAAAAATAAATTAATATTGTGATATCAATGCCTAAAATAATCAATTCATGTGATTTTGATATTAATAAAAATGGACTATCTCACCACACGGATCCAACAACAAGGCTCGAAGTTGGAGAACAAAATTTATTCATGTGATTTTTTTTAAATTTATTTAAATTTTATTTAATTAAAATAATTTTTTTAGCTTGGGAAATAATATTTATCTTAATGTTAAATATATATCATATAATAACTTACAAAACTTACATAATACATAAATATATATCATATAATAACTTACATAACTTATATACCTTACAAAATACATAAATATATATCTTAAATATATATCATATCATAACTTACACAACTTACATAATACATAAATATATATCATATCATAACTTACATACCTTACATAAATATATATCATAACATAACTTACATAACTTATAAAGCTTACTTAACTTACGTAATACATAAACATACACTTCAAAATCCCCCTGCCTAAATTAGTTTACACTTATTAGATAATTTATACTTGATATATATTATCTATTTTAGTAAACGCAATTTATTGTCAACTTTAGATTTCAAGAACTACGAAATGGATAGGAGTTGGATGAAATTGTCAAGGGTAAGCAACGCCTATCGAAATGGAGTACAAACTTTTCTAAATTTTGCATTTCAAAATGCAAGCCAAGAGAATATGATTCTTTGCCCGTGTAAGAAGTGTGGCAACATCAATTGGCATTTTCGTGAAGTTGTCTACGAGCATCTAATTGTTGATGGCTTTATCCGGGGGTATAAAAAATGGATTTTCCATGGAGAGTGTACATCTAGTGGAACTTCTTTAACGATTAATCCAACTTATCACGATCATCGATTACCACAGTATGTTAGACAAGATGACATGGAAGGTATGTTGCGGGATGCATTTAATATGCACAGTCATGGTGAGCAATCGTTTCTACCTAACTTTATTGCATCCGACGATTGTAATATTGGTGGAAATATTTTTTGTGAAACGGGAACAAGTGCACCTGATGAGGAGCCGAATGAAGAAGCGGCGAAGTTCTACAATTTACTTAACGAAATGAACGAAAAACTTTACGAGGGATCAAAATATTTGAAATTGTCCTTACGTATTCGTCTATTTCACTTAAAATGTTTGGGAGGGTGGACCGGAAACTCTTTTACAATCTTTGCTAGAGTTTTCGAGAGAGATGTTTCCGTTTGCAAAAATCCCCCAGTCTTGTCAAGATATGAAGAGGCTAATAAAAGATTTGGGCCTTGGGTACGATAAAATTCATAGTTGCCCAAATGACTGCATGTTGTACTGGGGTGATCAGAAGAACCAACAGTCTTGTCATGTTTGCATGTAAGTCTCGTTGGATGAATGGGAAATACGAGAAGATGTGAATGGGGATGAAGGTGGGGCACATTTAAGAAAAAAGCCGGTGAAGGTTATGCAATATTTTCCCTAATACCAAGACTTCAAAGGCTTTTCATGTCGTCAAAGACGGCCGATTCTATGAGGTGGCATAATGATCAACGAACCGATGATGGATTATTAAGGCATCCTGCTGATTCTTTAGCTTGGAAATCGTTTGACAGTAAATTTCCAAGCTTTGCAAGCGATCCTCGAAATGTGAGGCTTGGGCTTGCAGCTGATGGCTTTAATCCTTTTAAAATCATGAGTACTTCAGATGCGATTACTTGGCTGTAGTGCTTGTTCCTTACAATTTGCCTCCATGGATTTGCATGAAGCAATCTTCATTTAGTTTATCAATGATTATCCCTGGAGAGAAAGGTCCTGGAAATGATATTGACATCTATTTGTAGCCACTTATTGAAGAGTTAAAACAGTTATGGTCGGTGTTGAGACATATGATGTATTAAGAAAGGAGAACTTTAATTTACGTACAGCTTTATTGTGGACAATTAATGATTTCCCGGCTTATGCTAATTTATCGGGTTGGAGTACTAAAGGACGTTATGCCTGTCCTTGTTGTGCTGCGCAAACTTGTTCGAAGTGGTTGTATAATGGGAAGAAGTTCTCTTACATGGGCCATCGTCGGTGGTTCGATGAAAATCATAAATTTAGATTTCAGAGGACTCTATTTGGCGGTACTGAAGAGTACAGAAGAGCTCCTGAGCAGACCGTTGGATCAGAAATCTTGTTTATGTTAAAAGATATCAACTTTAGTTACGGGAAGATGAATCAACCACCTATCACGCAAACAAGGAGAAGATCGAGGGATGAATCTAATGATGAATCTGACGAAGAGGATGATCCTAATGAGGCGGACTTATGGAAAAAAAGGAGTATTTTTTTTGAGTTGCCTTATTGGGAGCACAACATTTTACGCCACAATCTTGATGTCATGCATATTGAGAAGAATGTCTGCGAGAACATAATTGGGACAATTTTAAATGTCGATGGAAAATCAAAAGACAATCTTCAGAGTCGACTTGATTTAGTTGACATGAGAATTCGGCGTGATCTTCATCCTCAAGTACTTCCGAATGGGAAAAATCGGTTGCCGCCTTCTATTTTTTCAATGTCAAAGAAAGAGAAAGAGGTGTTTTGCATGGTGTTGAAGGATATAAAGGTCCCAGATGCATATGCGTCAAATATATCTTGATGTGTGAGTCTTAAAGATTGAAGATTATATTCATTAAAATCACATGATTACCACATCTTGATGCAAGATTTACTCCCAGTTGCTTTACGGTGCTGCATGTCAAAAAATGTGACATCCTGTATAATTGAACTATCCAATATAATGAAAGCTATTTGTGGCAAAGTTTTGGATGTTGAAGAACTTAAAAAACTACAGGATCGAGCTGCATTGACTTTATGCAATTTGGAGAAGATCTTTCCACCTTCCTTCTTCACTATTATGGTGCACTTGGTAATCCATCTCCCTCACGAAGCAATACTTGGTGGACCAGTTTTTTATCGATGGATGTATCCTATAGAATGGTGTTAATTTATTTGTCAAGTATTTATTCATTCGCCTCTATATATTTAGTTACAACTTTTGATAAATATTGTATATCATGTTTAGGTTCCTAAGCAAATTGAAATCTTATTGTCGCAATAAGCGTTATTCAGAAGGATCAATTGCTGAAGGGTACTTGGCAGAGGAGTGCATGACCTTCTATTCTAGATATTTAGAAGATGTTGAAACACGATTGAATAGACCAACTAGAAATGCTGGGCTCAATGATTATAACTTGGCTGAAACTTATTTATTCCAAAGTTATGGAGAACCAATCGGCAAAGTTGAAATTGCAGAATTAGATGATATATCGTGGATACAAGCACATCGATATGTACTTTTTCACCACGATTTAGTTGAACCGTTACGCAAGTAAGTTCTAAAATTTCCTCACATATTCGTCGTTTTGATTTGTTTATCTTCTAACCAATTAAACTTGTTTTTAACATAGTGAGTACAAACAAATTTTGAGATCTCGTGTACGCTCTCGAAGATTACATCATCGAGAGATTAATAAGTTATTCACAGAATCTTTTCATGAATGGTTAAGCCAAACGGTATGTAACTAAAGTTAATAAGTTACATATAATCGCGAAATTTAGTTACACATAATACATTTATAATTCTTCAATTTACTTTCGATTCAATAGGTTTGGAGTGGGAAGAACGTCAATGACGAAGTTATATGGCTTTTCCAAGGTCCGAACAGAGTAATAAAAAGATATAGTGCCTTCCTCATCAATGGATATAGATTTCATACAAAGTATCGCGAGAGAATGAGGAGAACTCAAAATTGTGGAGTTGTTGGTAATTCTTCAATTACAAGTTATGCTAGTGCTAGGGACAGTAATCCGGTTGAGGGTAATGTGGAGTATTATGGACTTCTTACCGACATTATTGAGTTGGATTACTATGGCAGATGGAAAGTTGTCTTATTTCGGTGTGATTGGGCTGATGTTAATACTGCTCGAGGAATTAAAAAAGATCAATTTGGTTTTACAATGGTGAATTTCTCTCGCTTGATTCACACTGGACAACAATTGATGGACGAGCCATATGTATTTTCCTCTCAAGTGAAACAAGTTTTTTATTCGAAAGATCCAACTAATGAGGGTTGGTATGTTGTACTCCGGAACACCCCTAGAGACTTGTTTGACATGAGTAATGGAAGTAGAGATGACATCGTCGAAAGATCAGAAACATTACCTTTTCCAGAACAAAACTTAGATGAAAATATCCCTAGTACTAGTACACAACATCAATGGGTTCGACATGATGTGGATGAAGATATTTACGAATAATGATGTAGTAAGATTTTACGATTTTTTAATTATATGTACTATTATAATTTTAATCTTGGTCATGTTATATAATTTACCTATTTTATATGTACTATTATTATTGTAATTTGTTACTAAAACTTTAACTATTTTATGTGTATTGTAGGAAATAGTGAACAGCAGATAGTTGTTGGATCTTCGAATGTGCCGGAGACACTTGACGAGCCTGAAGAATTTCAAAGTAATGTTAAGTTAATTTTCCGTGTGTTGACTTTTATTATTAATTTTTTTGTAAATTTTAATATAATAATAGTATATCATTTTTTAGCTGAAAGTGGTGAGACGCGCAGAGTTCGAGGACGTACGCTGCTTAGAGATTTATACGACTTAGATCCTGTCGAGCGTGTCAAAGTAAGTAGAAATACTCATGGTCAGCCTGTTGGATCTGAAGCTCGACTTTTAGCAGGCTATTTGGGCATTTTAGCACGAAATGCCAATATGTTGCCCATCAACTACGAATCATGGCATCACATGCCTGATAGCAACAAAAATCAGGCTCTCGCTAATATTAAGGTAACAAACTGTAAATGTAATTTATAATACTTTGGTTTAAGTTTCATTTATATTTACATTCTAAACCTGTGTTTTTTTAGGAGAGATTTGCTTTAGAGGTCTCCGATGATTATATCAAGAAGGCATTGGGTAAAAAATGGAGAGACAATTAAAGCACTTTAAAAAACATTATTTTAAGAAAGACATAAGCCTCGAGGAAAAATTGAGAAATGTCCCGCCGGGAATGCTGAGGTACCAATGGGAAGATGCGGTCAGATTCTGGAATTCAAAGAAAGAAGAGGTATTGTGTATTTCCAAACTCTTATATATAATGTTCACTATATACGTAATAATAATTTCATTATGTAGGACCGTGAGCGAGTTGGAACAAGCAGCAGGCAAAAACAAAAATTCACACACACAGCAGGGTCGAGAAGTTTTGCTTCTGTAGCTGAGGCCGAGGTACTATGAATTTATTAATTCTTTCAAATATTAATTACTTTCTACTATTAAATAATATTTTTACTACTATATTGTAGGAAGTCAAATCTGGACAAAAAGTTGGACGCCTTCAGCTTTTTGAGATTACGCATAGGAAGAAAGATGGATCTCCTATGACATCTGAAGCTGGAGAAATTATGGTATATTTACTTAATAATATTTGATTTATTCTAAATATTTATAATGTTTAATTATAATTGTTTAATTCAATTCATCATTACTAGTTTTAAATAATGTTAAGTTATGTTGCATTCATTTTTATTATATATTTCGTTTTTAACTGTTTAATTGATTTTTTAGGAGAAACTAAAGGAGAAGAAGGCGGAATATGAAGCGATTGCTTCGACTGATAGTTCTGTTAATCTTGAGAACATTGATAACAGAATTATCACTGAAGTTTTGGGTCCTGAAAAGTACGGTCGGGTTCGATTTCAAGGATGCGTGTTACCCGACCCAATATTTTGGATCCGGCTCCCAGCAATACATGCCTTCCGAAAGTCAAGCTCAAGCTGAAGTTCAGAGCTCAAGCTGAAGTTCAGAGGTTAAGAGACCAGATAGCTCAGATGCAAGCGAACACGGTTGAGCAAATTGCCGAGGTTCAACGAAAATATGAAGAACTCCAACAACAACTTAGAGCAGAGACAGCAGAGAGGGAGGCAGCGGCAGCAGCGAGGGAGGCAGAGGCACGAGCGAGGGAGGCAGACGCAGCAGCGATGGCAGCAGAGCAGAGCAAAAAGTACGATGACCTCCAGTTATAGCTTCAGCAGATGATGCAGATGTTTCAGCAATCGCAAAAGCCGCCATCTTAGACATTAGTTTTCTCATTGTAAGAATGTTTTTAACTTTGTCACGTTTAACATTATTGTAAGAATATTTTAAATTATACTTTATTTTTTAATTATATCATATATCTTTCATTAAATTTGAAGTATTATTTAGAATTAATGTTTTTGGTTGTGTTTTTTATGCTAAATTTGTTGTTTTTGGCTGCATTCTATACTATATTTGTTGTATTTGGTTGGATTTTAATGCAGGAAGGGCTAGATATTGGTGAAAAAAATATATTGCAAATCTGCCAAAATTAGCGGCGTTTGTAAAAAAGTGCCGCTAAAAGTAATGGCTTTTAGCGGCGTTTGCAAAAAAGTGCCGCTAAAAGCCATGACTTTTAGCGGCGCTTTTCCCACAAACGCCGCTAAAAGCCATGACTTTTAGCGGCGCTTTCCCAATAAACTCCGCTAAAAGCCATGACTTTTAGCGGTGCTTTTTTAAATAAACGCCACCAAATTTTTGTGGCGTTGCCTTTAGCGGCATTTTTTGCGGCGTTTTCAAAAGCGCCGCAAAAATTTTTAGCGGCGCTTAAAAGCGCCACTAAAGGCTAAATAAAGCGCCGCTAAAAGTCTAGATTCCACTTGTTAGAATAATAAATTAATATATATATAACTTTAATAAATCATAAATCAAGATCTTGTCATGTCAAATCATCAAGAACAAAATAAGAATAAAACTAGATGTGGAAAAGTACATGAATCAATGAATTCCTTGAAATCTACGAATCTTGGGGATTTGATCTTCCAAATTAACACAAAAAAATTCAGAGAATATTTGCTCTCTCTTTCCTAAGGATGGGATATTTATATTTGCTCTCTCTTTCCTAAGGATGGGATATTAGAAAAGATATCTTGTGTGTAATTTGGGGACCATAACTCTAATATTTATAACCTTAGCATATTAGTTCTAATTCCTAATTAACCCATCATTAATTAGAATTTGATTAGAACTCAATTACTAGAGTATCTACACATATTTGATCCATAATTTATTTAATAATTAAAGATCAATAAAACTTTAACCAAATTAGATCACTTTTAATTTGGGGTAACCTATCATGATAGTAAAAAATAACATGTAATTACCCTTATTATATATGTGGTGTCCATATTTTCCAATATGAGTACATTAACCATTGCATCAGTGAGCACCCCAAAGGCTCTATTCCCCAAAACCAAGTCATATGATGTCTCATTGGCTTCACACCCACTTAATAAAATCCCATCATCCTCCTTCAGTGGATCTAACACCATTAACCCATCTACCTAGTAACGATGGAATTTGAGACTCACATCTTTCCCGAAGATTCTGAAAATCTTTTGGCCAATATTTACTGCATTATGTAAGAGGCCTCACTACAAAAAAATAGGTTTTTAGCGGTGTTTGGATAAAAAACGCCGCTACAGATCGAGCATTAGCGACGCTTTTTGAAAAACGCTGCTATAGATCGAGCATTAGCGGTGCTTTTTGAAAAACGCCGCTATAGATCGAGCATTAGCGGTGCTTTTCAAAAAATGCCGCTATAGGTCAACCATTAGTAGTGCTTTTTAAAAAACGCAACAAAAAATTAAGCACAACGCCTTCGTTGAGCTTTAGTGGCATTAGCGGCGCTTTTCGAAAAACGTCGCTATAGATCGAGCTTTAGCGGCGCTTTCTAAAAAACACCACTATAGTATGAACATTAGCAACAGTTTTTGAAAAACGACACAAAAAAATTAAGCACAACTCCCTCGTTTTATGTTGAGCTTTAGTGGTATTAGTGGCGCTTTCTGAAAACGTCGCTATAGATCGAGATGAGCATTAGTGGCGCTTTTTGAAAAACGCCGTAAAAATATTTTATCTGTCTATTTATTATTTAACTGATTTATTAGTATTAATTAAAATACAATTTATTTTTAATTGAATATTTAAATTCTTCAGAAAAAATAATAACTCGTATAAAAATTTTGAAAGTAAAAATATAGAAAAATATTTGTTAAAAATGAAAAAAATTAAAATACTATTATTTAAAATAATTTTAAATTTTTTCAGGTGTATGACTTATTGTTTTTAATTTATATATTAAATAATTTCTTATATAATCGTAAAAGAGATAGTATTAATTTTAAAATATTGAATTAATTATCATTTTAGTTTAGGGTTTATGTTTAGAATATATGGTTAATTTAGGGTTTAAAGTTTAAGAGTTACTATTTTAAGGTTTATGGATTATGGGTTTAGGGATTATGTTTATGGCTTATGGTTTAAGGGTTGAGGTTTAAGGTTTAGGTGTTAAGTGGTTAAGGGTTAGAGGTTAAGTGTTAGGGGTTTAGAGTTTATGTTTTATGATTTAGGGTTTAGGGTTTATGGTTTAGGGGTTAAATTAACTAGTGTTTTTTAATTTATATATTAAATAATTTATTATATAATTGTATAAGAGATAATATTAATTTTAATATATTAAAATTATGATTATAGTTTAAATTATTTAAGAAATAATAGATAAACTTTATATATATTAAATGGTTTAGGATTAAGGTTTATTTGAGATTTGTTAAATGATGAAATTTTATACAATCAATTAATGCTTTTATATTTAAAAATATTTAATCTAAACCATTTGATATATTAAAATATTAGATTTAAAAAAATTGATAAACAAAAAATGCCACTAAAATGTATTAAAATTTTTACAAATGGCACCGTTTAGGAGGAAAAAAATTTAGTGGCGCTTAGCCCGAAAATGCCGCAAATTTGTTTTTATTCGACTAAAATGAAGCAATTTTAGTTTATAGTATTAAATTTTTAGTGGCGCTTCTAAAAAACACCGCCAAATTGCATTACCATTTGGCTTAAACGATGATGTTTCACAACAAGGACATAAAATTTTAGTGGCGCTTGCATAAACACCGCAAATTTGCAAAACCAATTTGCCCTGGACGACGTCGTTTTGAGTCAGGGAATTAAGTTTTAGTGGTGTTTTTAAAAAATGCCGCAAATTTGCAATACCAATTTGCCTTGGACGACGTCGTTTCACGTCAGGGAATTAAGTTTTAGTGGCATTTTTAAAAAACGCCGCAAATTTGCAATACCAATTTGCCCTGGACGACGTCATTTCGCGTCAGGGAATTAATTTTTTAGTTGCATTTGTTATAAACACCGTAAATTTGCAACACCAATTCGATTTAAATGTCGTCATTTTATTACAAAGCATTAAGGTTTTAACTTAAACGTGTTCGTTTTGTCATCCCCGATTTCCCCAAAATTTTTCATGAAACACTTTAGTTTTTCCCCAATCCTTCGCCCCATGCATTGCAACCCATCTCCTCCGTCACCTTTGCCCCGTGCATCGCAACCCATCCCCTTCATCGCCTTCGCCCCGTGCATCGCAACCCATCTCCTCCATCACCTTCGCCCCGTGTATCTGCTGCATAGCCGTCGAGTGTCCCCTCTGCTGCGTCGCCATCCTCTACTACAACCAATCGGTAAGTTTTTTCCATTGTAACTCCTCTGCTGCATATTTTTTTTAGGGTTTAATTTGAATGTGATAATAGTAAATTAGGTCTGTTATAGACTGTTTATAATCCCATCTTGCAAAGTAAAAAAAATAAATTGTACATTGATTTGAATTATATATAATATGATATAAAGTGATGGTGTTTAAGAGTTTGAAGATGATCTATTTTGGTACAAATCAGTTAGATTTTGGTGACATTTAATTTTTAAACTTTTTCAGAGTCATTCTTCTGTATCTGTTTTTGAGACGTTAAAGATCGTTACCTGCAAGTAAGTTTTTTACTTAATTACTTTTACATTTATGTTCTGTGTATTGAATCTAATTTGATAAAGCAATGCATTCTAGGGAGCAATTGAAAAAATTATCAGCCATTCAGATTGATAATTTTTGTATCAATTTGTTAGCAGCCTTATCAAGTATCAAATGGCTATCTATTACTTCTTGTACAATGCAAGTTGGTTATATAATTCCTTCTTGTTTGAGTTATTCTGTCAAGATTTACTTCTGTTCAATTTTACTATATTAACTAATGTACTAACTTCTTGATACCGATTGCCTATTACCAAATTAATATATCATAGTATTTGAATTAATTTTGTACAAAAATATTTTTTAGACTGCTTTTAACCAAAACCTAATGTTGAAAGTGTGAGTTAAAGTGAAATTTAAGTGACTAATATTTAGTGATACTGAAAGTAAGCAAACCTGCCATGCCCTCACTTGCACCTTGACACCTAGCAGCAAAATCAAATGTTTCTCTAACAGTTAGCTCTGGTATGTGATTATCTGTTTGGCCAATGTATGTTGAAGTCCTTCTAACATAGAACTTATCAAGTATTGTTTCATTGTATGTAATATCACCACTCACATTCACAACGTAAAATACAACTTTTTTTTTTGTATTGACTAGAGCTTAAGAGTTAAGAGCTACTTCACTTTCCAACAGCCTTTGGTTTATAATTTCACACATAAAATAGGTTGGGCTACACAATCAAGCAGACCCAAATCCATACATGCAATTGGTTTTAAATATAAATTTTTACAAAAGACATATATACACTGAAAAAAACACATACATTTTCTTGTAGTTTCTTACTTATGTGTCCATAACATATAAACTGATGCATATATATCTCTCTGTGTGTGTGTGTGTGTGTGTTTAAACAGGCATATGTTCAACAACTATAGTCGAGTAGAATAAAGCTAACTCAACTTGAACAAGAACTTCAGAGAGCACAATATCAGGTTTTTATTTTTTCTATATTATATTGATTACTATTTATATATTTTTACTGTTTGGAGTTAAATCTATTTGGACCAGATGATAGTAGTTAAATTTGTTTTTGGATGAATTAAGCAAGCTGAGAATTTGAAGCAATCTTTGGATGAAATTGTGACAGATCATAAACTTCATTGTTTGCAGGTGTAATTTAATTTGCCATCCAATTTAATCGACTCTACCATCCAATTTACAATTTCTAAGAGGTATGTATATTTAATTTGCTAAATCTTTATTTGATGTCTCTCCATTGAAATCTGCCATGAATTCCATGAGCTAAGTAAAAGCTGAGAAACAAGAAAAATGATATAAAAAATATGATAAAAAATCAAGAGAGTAGAGACTTGTTATGCTGTCGATGAACTGTTAATATTGCTTACAACTGCAGAATAGAGACTTTTTATGTTGTCGATGAACTGTTTGTCATTGTTTTCCTCTACAATACATAGATATAATAATACCCAAATTTACAAGTCATCAAGTACAAAACTTTGGTTCATCAAAATTTACATGTACACCAACTTCCACTTCATTTGCCTCGCTTCGCTTGAGGATCTTTGCTACTGGTTCCAATGCCTATGTTCTTACTTACATTAATACTGTAAAAGGGATCATTCCTGCTCAATTTGCATCCTTTTAATACTATTATACCTCTCTACATGTATGCTTGCCACATGAATTTTTTCTAGCCTATTTTTGTACTATGATGATTTTTAATAAATTTAATTATTAGTATAATATGTCTCATCTCCTATACAAATATTTAATAAAATATTTAATATATTTTTATAAATAAATTTAAATTATTATTGAAATACTCTCGTTCGTTTTATCACAAATATTATCGTCCGTTTTATCATTTAAGTTAAACTTTTTATTCAAAATAAATTATAGCTTTTAAGTTAAATATGGATGTTCACACAATACTTTAACATGTACTTAAGAAAATATGACTTGTAAAATATAAATTAAATAAAGTGTGGATTATTGTACATCTATATTTAACAAAGTTCAACTTATACGGTTTTCAACTTTTTATATACAATTTTTTAAATTACATAATTTTTTTAAATATACAATTTATTTAAATATTATTTAATCAAAACAAAATAATTTATTTAAATATTATTTAATTAAAATAATTTTTTTTAAAGGGAAATAATATTTATCTTAATGTTAAATATATATCACATAATAACTTACATAAATATATATCATATAATAACTTACATAACTTACAAAACTTACATAATACATAAATATATATCATATCATAACTTACATGCCTTACATAACTTACACAATACATAAATATATATCATATAATAACTTACATAATTTACAAAACTTACATAATACATAAATATATATCATATCATAACTTACATACCTTACATAAATGTATATCATATAATAACTTTCATAACTTACAAAACTTACATAATACATAAATATATATATCATATCATAACTTACATAACTTACATAATACTTAAATATATATCATATCATAACTCACATAACTTACAAAACTTACTTAACTTACGTAATACATAAATATACACTTGAAAATCCCACAACTTACCTGAATTAGTTTACACCCATTAGATACTTTATACTTGATATGTATTATCTATTTTAGTAACCGCAGTTTATTGTCAACTTTAGACTTCAAGAACAACAAAATGGATAAGAGTTGGATGAATTTGTCAAGGGTAAGCAATGACTATCGAAATGGAGTACAAACTTTTTTAAATTTTGCATTTCAAAATGCAAGCCAAGAGAATATGATTATTTGCCCGTGGAAGAAGTGTGGCAACATCAATTGGCATTTCCGTGAAGTTGTCTACGAACATCTAATTGTTGATGGCTTTATTCGGGGTATAAAAAATGGATTTTTCATGGAGAGTGTACACCTAGTAGAACATCTAATCTGACTTATCCTCATACTGCTTACCATCAGTATGTTAGAGAAGATGACATGGAAGGTATGTTGCTAGATGCATTTAATATGCACAGTCATGGTTTGCAATCGTTTCCACCTGACTTTATTGCATCCGATGATTGTAATATTGGTGGAAATGTTTTTACCGAAACGGGAAGAAGTGTACCTGATGAAGAGCCAAATGAAGAAGCGGTGAAGTTCTACAAGTTACTTAATGAAATGAACGAAGAACTTTACGAGGGATCAAAATATTCGAAATTGTCCTTCTGTATTCGTTTATTTCACTTAAAATGTTTGGGAGGGTGGACCGGAAACTCTTTTACAATGCTGTTAGAGTTTTTGAGAGATATGTTTCTGTTTGCAAAAATCCCTTAGTCTTGTCAAGATATGAAGAAACTAATAAAAGATTTAGGCCTTGGGTACGAAAAAATTCATAGTTGCCCAAATGACTGCATGTTGTACTAGGGTGATCGGAAAAACCAACAATCTTGTCATGTTTGAGGTAATTCTCATTGGATGAATAAGAATACAGAAGATGTGAATGCGGATGAAGGTAAGGCACAGTTAAGAAAGAAGCCAGTAAAGATTTTGTGATATTTTCCACTAATATCCAGGCTTCACAGGTTGTTTATGCCATTAAAGACAGTTGAGTCTATGAGGTGGCATCATGATCAACGAACCGATGATGGATTATTAAGGCATCCTACGGATTCCTTAGCTTGGAAATCATTTGATAATAAATTTCCAAGCTTTGCAAACGATCCTCAGAATGTGAGGCTTAGGCTAGCAGCTGATGGATTTAATCCTTTTTAAAATCATGAGTACTTCGTACAATACTTGGCCTGTAGTGCTTGTTCCTTACAATTTGCCTCCGTGGATTTGCATGAAGCAATCTTCTTTTATCTTATCAATGATTATCCCTGGATAGAAAGGTCCCAGAAATGATATTGACATTTATCTGCAGCCACTTATTGAAGAGTTGAAATAGTTATGGGCGGGTGTTGAAACATATGATGTCTTTAGAAAGGAGAACTTTTATTTACATACAGCATTGTTGTGGACTATTAATGATTTCCCAGCTTATGCCAATTTATCTGGTTGGAGTACCAAAGAACGTTATGCTTGTCCTTATTGTGCGGCACAAACATGTTCAAAGTGGTTATATAATGGGAAGAAGTTCTCTTATATGGGGCATCGTCGGTGGCTAGATGGAAATCATAGATTTAGATTTCAGAGGACTCTATTTGACGATATTGAAGAGTTCAGAGAAGCTCCTGAGCAGACCATTGGATCTGAAATCTTGTTCATGTTGAAAGATATCAATTTCAATTATGAGAAGATGAATTGACCACCCAACACGTAAACAAAGAGAAGATCGAGGGATGAATCTAATGAAGAGGATGATCCTAATGAGGTGGACTTATGGAAAAAAAAGTATTTTTTTTAGTTGCCTTATTGGGAGCATCACATTTTACGACACAATCTTGATGTCATGCATATTGAGAAAAATTTTTGCGAGAACATCATTGGGACAATTTTGAATGTCGATGAAAAATCGAAAGACAATCTTCAGAGTCGACTTGATTTAGTTGGCATGGGAATTCAGCGTTATCTTCATCCCCAAGTACTTCCAAATAGGAAATATTGGTTGCCGCCTTCTATTTTTGCAATGTCGAAGAAAAAGAAATAAGTGTTTTGCATGGTGTTGAAGGATATAAAGGTCCCAGATACGTATGCATCAAATATATCTCGATGTGTGAGTCTTAAAGATCGAAGACTATATTCCTTAAAATCACATGATTATCACATCTTGATGCAAGATTTACTGCCAGTTACTTTACGGTGTTGTATGTTAAAAAAGGTGACGTCTTGTATAATTAAACTATCCAATATAATGAAAGTTATTTGTAGAAAAGTTTTGAATGTTGAAGAACTTGAGAAAGTAAAAGATCGGGCCGCTTTGACTTTATGCAAATTGGAGAAGATCTTTCCACCTTCCTTCTTCACTATTATGGTGCACTTGCTAATCCATCTCCCTCATAAAACAATACATGGTGGATCAATTTTCTATCGATGGATGTATCCTATAGATAGGTGTTAATTTATTTGTAAAGTATTCATTCATTCACCTCTATACCTTTATTTACAACTTTTAATAATGTTGTATATCGTGTTTAGGTTCTTATGCAAATTGAAGTCTTATTGTCATAATAAGCGTTATCCAGAAGGATCAATTGCTGAAGGTTACTTGGCAGAGGAGTGTATGACTTTCTGTTCTCGATATTTAGAAGATGTTGAAACAAGACTGAATAGACTAAGTAGAAATGTTGGGCTCACTGATCATAACTTGGCCGAAAGTTATTTATTTCAAAGTTATGGAGAACCAATCGGTAAAGTTGAAATTGCAGAATTATATGATAGATCTTGGGTACAAGCACATCGATATGTTCTTTTTCACCACGATTCAATTGAACCATTACGCAAGTAAGTTCTAGAATTTTCTAAATATTCATCTTTTTAATTTGTTTGTCTTCTAACCAATTAAACCTCTTTTTAACATAGTGAGTACAAACAAATCTTGAGATCTCATTTACGCTCCCGAAGTTTACAACATCGAGAGATTAATAAGTTATTCACAGAATCTTTTCATGAATGGTTAAGCCAAACGATATGCAATTGAAACTTTCATTGACAAATAATAATGTATTCTCATAACATTTTTAATTACTCAATTTACTTTCGATTCAATAGGTTTGGAGTGGGAAGGATGTCAATGAAGAAGTTAAATGGCTTTCCCAAGGTCCAAATAGAGTAGTAAAAAGACATAGTGCCTTCTTCATCAATGGATTCAGATTTCATACAAAATATCGCGAGAGATTGAGGAGAACTCAAAATTATGGAATTGTTGTTAATTCTTCAATTACAAGTTATGTCAGTGCTAGGGATAGTAATCCTGTTGAAGGAAATGTGGAGTATTACGGACTTCTTACTAACATTATTGAGTTGGATTACTATGACAAATAAAAAGTTGTCTTATTTCGATGTGATTGGGCCGATGTTAATACTGCTCGCGAAATTAAAAAAGATCAATTTGGTTTTACAATGGTGAATTTCTCTCGCTTGATTCACATTGGACAACAATTGATAGACGAGCCGTATGTATTTTCTTCTCAATTGAAACAAGTTTTTTATTCGAAAGATCCAACTAATGAGGGTTGGTACGTTGTACTTCGAAACACCCTAGAGACTTGTTTGACATAGGCAATGAAAGTAAAGATGACATCCTCGAAAGATCAGAAACTGTCTTTTCCAGAACAAAACTTAAATGAAAATATCCCTAGTACTAGTACACAATTTCAATGGGTTCGCCAGGATGTGGATGAAGATGTTTACGAATTATGTTGTAGTAAGATTTTACAATTTTTTTAATTATATATAATATTATAATTTAAATCTTAGTCTTGTTAAATATTTCAACTATTTTATATGTACTATTATTGTTGTAATTAGTTACTAAAATTTGAACTATTTTATGTGTATTGCAGAAAAAATGCCTAGAAGAAGATTACGAGATCTAAGTATTGTTCAAAATAATCCAAATTCACAAATAGTGAACAACAGACTGCAATTGGATCTTTGAATGTTCCGGAAACATCTGACGAGCCTGCAGAAATTCAAAGTAATGTTAAATTTAATTTACATGCGTGTTGACTTTTATTATTAATTTCTTTTTCAAATTCTTATATTATAATATACCATTTTTCAGCTGAAAGCGGTGGGTCGCGCAGAACTCGATGATATACGCTACTAAAATATTTATACGAGTTAAATTCTGTCGAGCGTGTCAAAGTATCTGGAAACAATCTTGGTTAGCCTATTGGGTCAGAAGCTCGACTTTTAGCAGGATATTTGGGCATTATAGCACGAAATGCCAATACGTTGTCTATCAACTACGAATCATGGCATCAAATGCCTGATAGTAACAAAAAAAAAGCTCTCGATAATATTAAGGTAAAAAAACATTAATGTAATTATAATACATTGGTTTAAGTTTCATTTATATTTATTTTCTAAACTTGTGTTTTTTTAGGAGAGATTTGCTTTAGAGGTTTCGGATGCTTATATCAAGAAGGCATTTGGAAAAAAATGGAGAGACCATAAAATCACTTTAAAAAAGAATATTTTAAGAAAGATATAAGCCTCGAAGAGAAATTGAATGTCCCACCGGTAATGCTGAGGTACCAATGGGAAGATACGGTTAGATTCTGGAATTCAAAGAAAGGAGAGGTATTACGTACTTCCAAACTCTTATAGTTATTTTGGTTTATAGTATTGACTATATACGTAATAATAATTTCATAATGTAGGACCATGAGCGAGTTGGAACAAGCAGCAGGCAAAAGCAAATATTCACGCACACAGCAGGGTCAAAAAGTTTTGCTTGTGTAGCTGAGGCTGGGGTATTTTGAATTTATTAATTGTGTCAAATATTAATTTTTTCTATTAAATAATATTTTTACTACTATATTGTAGGAACTCTCGTCTGGTCAAAAAGTTGGAAGCCTTCAGCTTTTTGACATTACACATAGGAAGAAAGTAGATCTCCAATGACTTCTGAAGCTAGAGAAATTATGGTATATTTACTTAATAAAATTTGATTTATTTTAAATATTTATAATGTTTAATCATAATTGTTTAATTATAATGGTATATTCATCGTTAGTAGTTTTAAATAATGTTAAGTTATGTTACATTTGTTTTTATTATATATTTCATTTCTAACTCTTTGATTGATTTATTAGGATAAACTAAAGGATAAAAAGGCAGAGTATGAAGCGATTGCTTCGAGTGATAGTTCTGTTAATGTTGAGGACATTGATAACAGAATTATTACCGAAGTTTTGGGTCCTGAAAGGTATGGTCGGGTTCGATTTCAAGGATCTGGTGTTAACCCAACCCAATATTTTGGATCTAGCTCGCAGCAATACATACCTTCGGGGAGTCAAGCTCAAGCTGAAGTTCAGAGGTTAAGAGACCAGATGGCTCAGATGCAAGTGAGCACAGTTGAGCAAATTGCTCAACTTAAAGTGGAGGCAGCAGCAAGGGAAGCAGAGTAAAACAGAAAATACAACGAACTCCAACTACAGCTTCGGAATATGGTGAAGATGTTTCTGCAGTCACAGAATCCACCATCTTAGACATTTATTTTCTTATTGTAAGAATGTTTTAACAATATAACTTTTAACATTACTGTAAGGATATTTTGTTATTTCATTTATTAATTTAGATAATATATCTTTCGTTGGATTTTTGAAGTATCATTTAGATTTACTGTTATTGGTTGGATTTGATGTTACAGGAAGGGTTGTATATGAATGAAAATAGGATATTGATGTGTGTGATAAGTTTTAAATTTATAATTGATTGTACTTGAAAACTAACTATTATCATGATAAAGGCAAGCGCACCTATCGAACAGTAGTATAGCTTATAGCAAGACCGGAATGTCGAACCCACAGGAACTACAGGTACTAGTATTAACCTTCTTTTTATTATCTAGCCTAAAAATAAGGGGATTTGATTCATCTAACTAATTAACTAAACTAAGATTGCATAGAAAGTAAATTGGGGAAATACTTTTGGGAAAACTGATTGATTTGGACAATACCCAAGGAAAAATCCACCTAGACTTCACTTGTTATTTAACTCTGAATTGGCCAATTTATTCACTTGACTTGATCCATAGAAATTCTAAATTTATATTATTATCTCTCTCGAGACTAACAACATCTAACCCTAGGTTGATTGATTGAAATCTCTTTCTAATTAAAACCCCTAGTGTTGCATTAACTCGATCTATGGATTTCTTTATTAGGTTTAACCTTAATCCAGCAGATTTATGTCCCTCTATGTCTAGGGGTGCAATCAACTCCGCTTAGTTATGCTAGATCTTCTCTTAGACAGGGACTTTTGCTCCTCTGAATAAGCACATCAATACTTGAATCAATATCCTGGAATATTAAAACAAGAATTAAGAACACATAATTAAGAACAAATCAAGTATTTATCGTATAATTCAGAAAATAGTAACAAGATCCATCTTAGGTTTTATTCCCCTTAGGTATTTAGGGGATTTAGTTCATTAGTGTAAAAGAAAACATCTTAGAAGAATAATAATAACAAAACATAAAGAAACCCAAAACCCCCTCAAGGAAATTTAAGGGAGATCTTCAAACTTGGAGGAGAATCCGGCTTCTGAGATGGATTAATCGGCTTTCTTCGAGTAATTCCTTGCCTCTTACTCCGTGTGTCCTCTTTAATCCTCCTCTAGGGTGTTTATATAGGCTTTAGAATGCCTTAGAACCCTCAAAAGTGTCCTCTTCTGAATAGAACTAGCCTTGGGCCTGACAGGGACACGGCCATGTGCCACGCCCGTGTGAGGCAGCTTAAGTCGTGTGCAAGTCTGTTAAATAGGCACGAGCATGTGGTCTACCCATGTGAGGAAGTCCAGGCCGTGTTAGAGTCTGTTAAATAGGCACAGGCATGTGATCTACCCTTGTGAGGAAGTCCAGGCCGTGTTGATTTCCCACGTTGACCCATTTTCTCCGTTTTTTGCCCGTTTCTCGCTCTTTTTACTCTCCTGTGCTCGCCTAAGTATAAAAAATGAAATTAAAGGATTAGGAGTATCAAATCCCACAAATCTAATGATAATTCCTCCAAAAATGTGCTAAGCATGGGATAAAAATATGTATAAATTACGACTTATCAAATACCCCCACACTTAAGCGTTTTCTTGTCCTCAAGCAAAATCCTCAATTCACAATTAAGAATTCATTTTTCTCAACTTATAACTCCCATCAATAATGTCTCAAAATAATCCATAAGTAATCATACATTAAGAATTCAACTAGAAGAACATCA
This sequence comes from Gossypium longicalyx, assembly GCA_025698465.1. Taxonomy (NCBI): domain Eukaryota; kingdom Viridiplantae; phylum Streptophyta; class Magnoliopsida; order Malvales; family Malvaceae; genus Gossypium; species Gossypium longicalyx. The sequence continues at coordinate 91,854,010 of CM047000.1, read as the reverse complement.
AAGTTTCAAACATTCTAAGTTGATTATTTTATCACGAAAACATAGGCCTCTCCCCTCATCTAAGTAATCACCTTTGATTCAAAATATCACAGAGTTTAACATCCTCATTAAAGATTCACTCAAATCACTCAAGGTGTTTAAGGAAAAAAAATTTAGCACTCAACAGTCAATATGAAAAGTTATTACCATAGGCTTGCGTGAAAATCAAATCTCCACCACTATATATTGAGATGATACATCAATCAAAAGGTCTTTAGAGGGTTGTAACGTGGCTTTGGTTAGGGGGTGTGGTCACAAGCTGAAAGAGAAAGTTAGAATCGAGATTGAATTGAAAAATTACCTAACTAGAAAAATACTAAAACTGACAAATTACATTCATAATTAGATTATCCTAGAATTGAGCTTTTCATAATGGATATATTACAACATTTTTTTTAAGAACAAATCAAGTAACATATAACTTTGCTAACTATCAGAAATAAAACATAGCTAAGTAATTTATTCAAATCAAATCTCGACAAAATTAGGGATCAAATTAATTGAGGGGATTTCAACAATAATGGGTTATGGGTTAATATTGAGGGTGAATCAATGAATGGCTCGTTAGGCTCAATAGGGTTCACTAAGGGTTAATTATGAAGGTAGATTTTATGGAGTGAGTAGGTTAAACCTAAGTGCCTTTATCATCTCAACATATCAAATCAATTGTGTAGTCTTGACATGCATAATCGAAGCAAGTTCTAGAATAACAAATCAATATTGACGCACTCATAGCAATAATAAAAATGAGCATGAAAGAATTAATATATGATCTAAAGGCTCAAGATCTCACAAAAATTATAGCTTTTTGATGTTAACTCTGTGAATTCAAACTTCAAGATAATAGCTAAACTTTGGGAAATAACCTAAAATTTTGAATTCTCAAAAATCAACTTATCATGCTTGATTCTCTAATTACTTAAAGTTTAAATAATCAATGCATAAATGTCTATGTTTTATTTCAAGACATATCAATAAGAATAATAAATTAATCAAAATTCATTTTAATAGTGATATGAGTGAGTCACGTGAGAATAAGAAAAAATTCAGGGATTTTTCTGATAATGATATAAATAACCCCCCCCACAATTAAGATGTACATTGTCCTCAATGTACAAAGATAGATTTTCTGCAAAATATAGATATAAGATCATAAGATAGGGAGAGAAGGGAAACTTCCTGAATGTTTCATAAGATAGGGAGAGAAGGGAAACTTCCTGAATGTTAATGGAATCCTTGAATTGGTGTCATGGAAAGTAATCGGCTAAGGCAAGGGTGAGATTGGAGGAGGATACCCCGGTGGTGGTAGAGGTTGTTAGTCCACAAGTGCTGCGCCAAAAGAATATTATAACTGTTGGTAGCTGTAGTCGTGGTCGAGCAGGGCATGGTAGTCGTGGAGAACCTTTCCCAGTGGAGTTGTAATTTCTTAAGAAATAGTGAGCTTTGGAGCTCTTCTTAACTACGATAAAATCAATGACTCTTTAAGAAATATAAAGTAGCATGATTACTCGTAAAGAAATGGCCAAAAACATAAATTGCTTAATATAAATTATAAAACCTAAAAATAAAGTAAAAATAGTATCAAAAAGAAATAAAATAAAAAGTAATTTAAAAAAAAGATAAATAAAGATAAAAATAAAAAAAATAAAAGTCTTCAAAAATCCTCATCGCCAGATGGTTCGCAAGGTGGGGGTGGCTATGAGATGTGAAGGTGCTGACAAATTTGATGTAGGGTTGCATCAATGTGATCAAAGTGCTGAAAATATTGCTACTCGAATCGAGTGAGACACTCGGAAATGTCAGAGAGTGAAGTAGCCGCATGAATTGGATGATGAATAGGTGGTGGCTGAGATAATGGATCCTCGTGAGGTGGAGGAACATCATCAGTAATGTCCTTTGAGTCCTCCTACTCAGCTGACTGGACGAGGCGGTACTGGGGAGGATCATATCCACGTCGTCGCTCGATCATCCTCATATGGAGCATACTTGAGATGCCCTGTGGGGACATCTGACCAATGAGGACGAGGGAGGATGATTGTGCCACCGTACTGAGGAGACCGAAGTGTCGCGCCAAGTAAGTCACATAAGGGCCAATGGAAATGACTCCCTTCCTATGTCGCTTTATCTGATGGCGAATGGCTAGGGCGATGAAATAAGCGAGGTCGAATATGTGCCCATTCGCCATACTTCATAAAAAATAGACGTCGTTAGTGTTGACGATGCCGGTACTCTCTCGACATCCTATCAGGGTGTGGGCTAGGATGGCATGTAGGTATCTCAATGATGGGGCGAGAGCTGACGCCTTAGAGTGGCTAGGATCATAAGTGGCCGAAGCAGGGACTATGGCCTTCCAGCAAAGTGAAGGAGAATAGTGGATATGGCGATGGAGACTGTCAAAGTCATCGTCATCCATGAACTTCTCTGTATATAATCCTAATGTAATACTGAACTCAGGTACGCTTAACTGACGCACTAAACCGCCGATACGGAACTGGAATGTTCCAGAATCATCAAACTCTATCATAACGGTTTGAAGGTAGAAGGTCGAACAGAGTTCTAGTGTGAGCTCGGGATATGTTAGCTAGATGATATCGAAGAAGAGCCTCTATGGGTCAGTAGTCAGGAGAGCTCGGACTGCGTCAGTGAGTTGGATCTGCTCTAGAGCGGTCCAATCAATGCAATGGCCCACACCTAGGGGTTGGGCCCGTAGTATCTGGAACAGTTCCTCCTAGGGTCCCAAGGGGAACTGTAGGAAGGGGTGGCGCACTTCGACAGATGCGCTCGCTGATGTGGCTCTGGGTCTCTTCTGTTTTTTTTGAAGCGGAGACGGTGGTTTTCTTACCACGTGGATTTGACATGGTATACCTGCAAGAAGAACGGTTTCATGTCTTAGTGACCGGAGAAGATAACATATGCTAACAAATCCAAAAACTAATTAACCATGAATTAAACTAATTTGTTCAACCAAAAACTAATGACACTAATAAGGATCAACCAAAAGCAATCGAACTTCATAACATAAATCAATTGACAACAGAGATTTTATGGCAAATGGCATAGCAATAGCATGACTAAATTCAACACAGAATGGATGAAAGTAACTAATAATGGTAGTAAAGGGGTACCAAATGCATGAAATAGATCCTAAGAATGAGGATGATATGATAAGCAATAAAAAAATGTAAATAATATGCGAAAATTATGATAGTAAGCATCAAAAGAAAGTAGAAGGGAAAAGAAAACCAATACTAGAAATTCAGTGGCTGGAGGAGCGACAGCGCGGTGGGGCTGGTGCGATGGTGGGGCGTGGATGAGTGGAGAAAGAGAGAAAAAGAAAGGAATGTGTAGGGGAGGGACAAAAAGAGAGAGCATTTTGATGTGTATGGAGGAAAAGGGAGGAGGAAATGGTGGATTTTAGGTGATGGTCGGAGCTTAGGTGGCGACGGCAGCGGTGGAAACGGTGGCTAGGGTTAGGGTATTAAGGAAATGGATGATAAATAGTGGGGGATTATATAGATATTGGGGCACACGACCGTAGGGCACGCCTGTGTGCCCTTACTTCAGCCCGTGTGTTTCGTGGTTTTCGAATTTGGGAGTGTCTGGTATTCGGCCCACGCCCGTGTTCTTTGGGGGTGTTGGTGCACATGGTCGTTTCGCACGGTCGTGTCCTGCTTCGTTCGCTTCTGCCACGCCCGTGTATATAAGCACACACCTGTGTTATTTTGTCAGTATCAGCCACGGATGGTGGGCACGAACGTGTCACACGCTCGTGTTATTTTGTTAGTTTCTACCATGGCTAATTTGGCAGGATTGCCCATGGTCATGTCGCACGGCCGTGGCAATGTATCGAATCTCGTATTTTGGACAATTTTTTTCTATTTTTACACAGCCGTATCACACGGCCGTGTTGCTGCTCGTGGTATGAGCACGGCCTAAGACACGCCCGTGTACCTGGTTGTGGGGATTTGGAAAACCTGTGTTCAAGGACTCAGTTAATGGTTTAGATGTTAAAAACTAAAATTTAAAGAAATCAACACCGTTAGTGCTCGGGTTGCCTCCCGAGAAGCGCTTATTTAGAGTCTAAGCTTAACTTACCTCTTATTCATATGATTACGGTGGATCATGGATTCGAGACTCCTCTTTCTTGTTATTAGTTCTATTATCCATTTAAAGTTTAAGTCGAGTAATATTTACCTTAAAAGTGTCGTATTGAGAATGATTTACCTCGACTGTACCGTATGGAAAAACATTCAATACCGTGAAAGGAGTTGCTCCATTTGTATTAAGCTTTAAAGTAGTAATTTGGGGGTCTTTTTCATCTATCAATACTTTATCTCCAACTTTAATTTGCTTTGTTACATCCCTACGCTCATCGTGGTGTCGGTTTGATTTTTCGTGTGCTTTTGGTTTCTCGGGACATGTGTTCGCCATTCATCTAGTTCATCGATCTGAAGTCTTTGTTCTTTGTGAGTCACTTTATTCTTGTGGCATGGATTAGAGTGAGGCTTCATCACGTTCTTCCTAAGGGACTCCTACAAAGAAGTTTGAGTTGCCACATTATTCAAATTAGCCGAATCATCTCAATTACTAGATATTTTAGCTGAGTCACAAGCTTGGAGAGTAATCGTGTCATCCCCTACACGAAGTATTAGTTCACCTGTGCCAACATCTATGATCGTTCTAGCAGTTGCTAAAAAGGGCCTTCCTAAAATTAAGGGTACGTCAATTTCCTCATCCATATCTAAAACAACAAAGTCAACTGGGAATATAAATCTATCAATTTTAACGAGTACATCTTCAATAATACCATTAGGAAATCTAATTGTTTTATCTACCAGTTGAATGCTCATCCTAGTTTGTTTGGGTTTCCCAAGACCTAGTTGTTTAAACATTTTATAGGGCATTACATTAATACTTACCCCTAAATTAGCCAAAGCATTATTAACATTTAAACTACCAATTAAACAAGGAATCATAAAACTCCCTCGATCTTTCAACTTGTTGGGTAGCTTATTTTGTAGAATGGCTGAGCAAACTGCATTCAGCTCCGCATGCGACACCTCATCCAACTTCCGCTTATTTGCTAAAAGCTCCCTTAAAAATTTAACTGTGTTTGGCATCTGCGAAAGAGCTTCAATAAACGGTAAGTTAATATGTAATTTCTTAAAAATTTTAGGAATTTACCAAATTTTTCGTCCTTGTGGTCTTTCCTTGTCGCACTGGGGTACGGCACACAAGGTTTATATTCTCTACTTACCAGCTTTTGCTCACTGTGGTCCACCTCATCCTTACCTTTACTTACCACAATTCCTTGCCTCGGTTCTGGTTTAGGTTCAACTAACCCTTCTTCATCTCGAACAGCGATTGCATTGAGTTACTCCTTTGGATTATTTTCAGTGTTACTCGGCAAGCTAACTTGTGGTCATTTAGAAATCATCTTTGTCAACTGGCCTATTTGATTCTCAAGCCCTTGAATTGACGCTTGCTGATTTTTAAGAGCTGTCTCGGTGTTCTGAAAATGTGCTTCGAACACCAAGATGAATTTCGTTAGCATCTCCTCAAGGTTCAACTTTTTTTCTTGCTGGTAAGGTGATTGTTGAAAACTTGGGGGATGTTCGACCCCACGAGAAGTTGGGATGATTCCTCCAACCTGCATTATACATGTTACTGTATGGGTTATTTTAAGATCTAGAATTATTATTACCCATTTATTGAACTTGTTCCTCCTCGGTGCTAGGGTTGAAGGTTGGATAATCTGTGTGCACTCCTCCTCCACTTGAATTACACCTCATCACTGGATGTACCTGAGTAGAACCATACAAACCGTCAATCTTTTTATTTAAAATTTCTACCTGGTTAGAGGGCATAGTAACCGCGTCGAGGTTGAAAACACCAGCAGCTTTCGTCGGCTTCGTTCTCATGACTTGCCACTGATAGTTATTCAGTGATATTTCTTCAATAAATTTGTAAGCCTCCTCAGGTGTTTTGTTGTTTAGAGTTCCATCGGTGGCTGCATCAATGAGTTGCCTCGTTGAGGAGTTCACACCGTTGTAAAAAGTTTGAACCTGCAACCATAAAGGTAACCCATGGTGAGGGCACCTTCTCAATAGATCCTTGTACCTCTCCCATGCATCATAGAGCATTTTTAAATCCATCTGCACAAAAGTAGAGATATCATTCCTTAATTTAGCTATTTTAGCTAGTGGGAAATACTTAAGCAAAAATTTTTTTTTCATTTGTTCCCAAGTAGTGATTGACCCTCGTGGTAACGAGTTTAACCACTGTTTAGCTTTGTTCCTTAATGAAAAGGGAAATAACCGAAGGCGAATGACATTATTAGAAACACCATTTATTTTGAATGTGTCACAGAATTCCAGAAAATTTGCCAAATGAGTGTTTGGATCCTCGTCCTGCAAACCATCAAACTGAACAAACAGTTGTATCATTTGAATAGTGTTAGGTTTCAGTTTAAAATTATTTGCAGCAACAGAAGGCCTAACTATACTCGATTCAGTTCCTATTAAAGTAGGTTTAGCATAATCATACATAGTACGTGGAGCAGGATTTTGATTTACTGGATCTGCAGCAACCACAGGAGGGAGTGGATTATTTTGATTTTCAGCCATCACCTCGGTTGTATTATGGATATCGTCCTCTTGCCCTTCCTCTATGTATTGTAGGCTTCGCCTTATCTCTCTTCAATTTTTACGAGCTGTGCTTTCGATCTTCCTATAAAAAAGTAGAGGTCCTGACGAGTTTCTTCTAGTCATAAACTATAAAAACCTGCCAGAAATAAAGAAAGAAAAATTAGACTAAAAATAAAATGTAAGTTGCAATAAAAGTAAAAATGGCTAAAGTAATAAAAATTAAGCATTCCTAATATCTTAGTTCCCCGGAAACAGCGCCAAAAACTTGATGTGTGTGATAAGTTTTAAATTTATAATTGATCGTACTTGAAAACTAACTATTATCACGATAAAGGCAAGCGCACCTATCGAACAGTAGTATAGCTTATAGCAAGATCGGAATGTCGAACCCACAGGAACTAAAAGTACTAGTATTAACCTTCTTTTTATTATCTAGCCTAAAAATAAGGGGATTTGATTTATCTAACTAATTAACTAAACTAAGATTGCACAGAAAGTAAATTGGGGAAATACTTTTGGGAAAACTGATTGATTTGGACAATACCCAAGGAAAATCCACCTAGACTCCACTTGTTATTTAACTCTGAATTAGCCAATTTATTCACTTGATTTGATCTGTAAAAATCCCTAATTTATACTATTATCTCTGTCGAGACTAACAACGTCTAACCCTAGGTTGATTAATTGAAATCTCTTTCCAATTAAAAACCCTAGTGTTGCATTAACTCAATCTATAGATTCTCTTATTAGGTTTGACCTAATCCAGCAGATTTATGTCACCCTATGTCTAGGGGTGCAATCAACTCCGCTTAATTATGCTAGATCTTCTCTTAGACATGGACTTTTGCTCCTCTAAATAAGCACATCAATACTCGAATCAATATCCTAGAATATTAAAACAAGAATTAAGAACACATAATTACGAACAAATCAAGTATTTATCATATAATTCAAAAAATAGTAACAAAATCCATCTTAGGTTTCATTCCCCTTAGGTATTTAGGGAATTTAGTTCATAAGTTTAAAAGAAAACATCTCATAAGAATAATAATAACAAAACATAAAGAAACCCAAAACCCCCTCAAGGAAATTTAAAGGAGATCTTCAGTCTTGGAGGAGAATCTGGCTTCTGAGATGGATCAATCAGCTTTTTTCGAGTAATTCCTTACCTCCTATTCCGTGTGTCCTCTTTAATCCTCCTCTAGGGTATTTATATAGGCTTTAGAATGCCTTAGAACACTCCAAAGTGCCCTTTTCCAAATAGAACTAGCCTTGGGCCCGACAGGGACACGACCGTGTGCCACGCCCATGTGAGGCGGCTTAAGTAGTGTGCAAGTCTGTTAAATAGGCACGGGCGTGTGGTCTACCCGTGTGAGGAAGTCTAGGCCATGTTGATTTCCCACATTGACCCATTTTCTCATTTTTTGGCCTGTTTCTCGCTCTTTTTACTCTCCTATGTTCGCCTAAGTATAAAACATGAAATTAAATGATTAGGAGTATCAAATTCCACAAATCTAATGATAATTCCTCCAAAAATATGCTAAGCATGGGATAAAAATATGTATAAATTATGACTTATCAGATATTAGAAATCTGCTAAAATTAGTGGCGTTTCTGAGAAAAGTGCTGCTAAAGGTCATGTTCTTTAGCGGCGTTTGTGTGAAAAGCGCTGCTAAAGGTCACGTTCTTTAGCGGCGCTTTCTCAAAAACGTCGCTAAAAGTCATGTTCTTTAGTTTAGCGGCATTGTCTTTAGCGACGTTTTTTGCGGTGCTTTTACAGTTTTAGCAGCGCTTATAAGCGCCACTAAAGTCCCAAAAAAAGCTACTAAAAACTTATTTTGCTGTAGTGCCTGCTGCTGTATTTATTGCACCATGTATGATATCAAATGGAAGACTCTTAGCCTTTACCTTAAATGGTTTAGGCTTGTTGAGATTTACTAGGACTCTAATTAATCTAAACAGAAATAGTTTTAAACTAAACTTTCTTGGTGACATAAAACTCCTAAATAACTTAAATTACTTAATAATTATTAAAAAATCAGAATAATAAAATAATAAAAGCTGACAAATACAATATTAGGCTCATATATAATAAAAATTAAGCCCAAAACCCGAACTGAATATTATTTAAACTAGAATTAAAAGCCAAAAACTCGTAATTTCCCTCATAATCCCGTTAAGGAATTCTACTCGCGCAGTCTTCACTAAAACAGTCATAACTTGAGCTTCCAGACTCAAAATTGAGTTATTCAAAATACGCATTGAAGCTAAGAGATAGATCTTCAAACACTATGAAGACATCTCAATCTAGAAATGTCAGGATCCCATCCAAAAAGTCATCGTAAGTTTGATGATTTCCCAAGCTTAAGAACTGACAATTTTGATAAATGAAATTTAATACATTTCACCACATCCGTGCATGTATCATCTCTTGCTTTAGCATTGCACGCCATTCTATTCAGTGCATCACTAATGTTTGCACTAATAGGCAGAACTGACGACCCTAGCGCATCGACGAGGATATTAACATCGCTTTTCTTGAACCCAAAGTTCAAGATCACATCTCTTATGGCTTTCACATCATTGATGCATCCATGCAAGCCGAATTGGGTCTTCTGATAGTTGCATTCCACCAAAACCGCTCTCTTCGTAACCTTAGCCATCTTGCTTTGCTAATTTGACTATTTTGTGTTGCTTGTAGCCTTGTATTAATGTGCTTCCACTGTCTAACTAAGAACCTATATATATACGCACACAATAATTTGTAGATGTAATTTAGTCATACAAATATTTTATTCTTTAGTCATAAAAACATTTCATAAGATGTGATTGACTTTCTATCCATTGTAAAGCACATCAAACAAAAAAACAAATTGATACACCTATTCTCCACGTCAAATAAAACAATTTCTTGATGGGTAGAGTGAATAAAATCACTAAGTCATTTTTTATTTCATTTAAAGTAGATCCAATATAAAATAAGTCCATTAGATCTATGATTTTTTATTTATTTTTTATATCATTTAAAGTAAACCCAATAACAAAGAAAGTATTTGTTTGAAAAAAACTTATATATTTTTACTTCTAAAAAACCTTAAATTTTGTTCTCCAAATTTCATTTGCTTCTTTTTGTTTTTGTCTAGCGGTGGTGTGAGCCTCTGGGCTAGCTACCGCCCGCCTTTTTCTCCTGCCCATCAACCTTTTTTTTTTCTTCTCATTCACTCCATACGTTTTCTCTCTTTTCAGTTTACAGATCTATTTTTTAGGTATCTTTATTGTCGTCACAAGTTGTGATGGACAAATGACGGTGCCTATCATTGTTGAAACACCACCTACCACCGACATTTTCTTTTAGAAAGTTGGTACTTCTATGTTGACTTCTTAATCTATTTTTGTTTTGAGAGTTTTAGAATAATAAATGATTTCATGAGTCGGTTTGGACTAGTGTTATATTAAGTTATATTTTTTTTTTGTTTATTTTTCCATTGTTTAATAAGTCTTTCACTTTTAGAAGTTTTTTTCTACTCTTGTAGTACGTTTTTTAGTCTTGCTTTTGCGAGTAATTTTAGGGTTAGTTTTGTCGTCGTCCCCTCTCTAGTTTAGTGGATGCTCGGTTCTTTTGCTGATTTATGCCCGCCGCTTTGGACCATCCGAGATTGATTTCCTTATTGTATTAAGTGCTTGCAATCACTCCTTATATATTGTGCTTGAGTTGTGACATAGCCGATTATCAACGTGCCATAATGTTCTATTGATGCTGAAGTTGAAGCTTTTGTTGTGTTGATAAAGCTTATCCTTTAATGCGTACAACAAATGTTTGTTATTTTTCCTTCTGAATTATATGGTCTTATTCATTGAATAAATTAATGAATTTCTCTTCAATTTAAAATAATTCAATTAGATCTATTTTTTTATTCAATTAGTAGGATGGATTAATTTGATAAAAAATAAAATATAATTTTAATTTTAAATAAGTATTAAAAATATTAATGATGAATGAACACATTCATTTCAATTAATTGTATACTCTAATAAATGGTAAGATGTTGTTTATTATTAATTTGAAAATTTAAGTCTGACCTCCCCTTAACACTATTCACACCCTTATCCTAAATAAAAACTTAAAGTATTATCACAACTACAATCAAGAAAAAAAAAAAAAACTAAACAAAAACAAATAAAAAAAAAGTGTAATCTTCTCAAATGTTAAACTCGAATTTAAAAGATTACATTAGTCACTAAAATAGTCTAGTAGAATTATCAGAGTTTAAAATCAGTTTGTTTAAAATATTTGCTTTAATTTCGAAAATCGAATAATCTTTAATAATTGTTTTATAAAGGTTGAATTCTTGATTTATATATATATATATATATATATATATATTATTTTTTTTTCAAACCTCATTTTCATGTCCATGAAGTAAAAAAGAGATATCGAACATAGTTTTAATGAAAACCAATTTCATGCATAAATAATTTAAATATGTATTTCGACATAAATGTTATGCTATATAATCAAAACATACAAATTGATACACTTATTATCCCGTTCAAATAAAACAATTTCCTGTTAGGTAGAGTGAATAAAATATTTTGACACGTAAGTTATTTTTTATATCATTTAAAGTAAATCCAATTTAAAATAAGGTTCAAAGTCAAGTGATCTATGATTTTTTATTTATTTTTTATGTCATCTAAAGTAAACTCGATCTAAAATAATGTTGAAGTCAAGTCAATTAGATTTATGATTTTTTATTCAATTAGTTAGATGGATTAATTTGATAAAAAATAAAATATAATTTTAATTTTAAATAAGTATTAAAAATATTAGGAATTTTGAAGGAGGTCCTTAAAACTTTCAAATAGTTTAGTGATTAAATTGTAACTTTTTTTAAATTAAGTGGCCAAAGTGTAAACTTACTAATATTTACGTGACTTTGGGTGTAATTTATCCTATGATGAATATGAGTTAACGACCACATTAGACATCCATTAGCAAATTAATGATCTAATGACTTAAATGATAACTTTCAAATAGTTCGATGATCAATTTATAACTTTTTAAATTGAGTGGCCAAAATATAAATTTACTAATAGTCAAGTGACCTTGAATGTAGTTTAACATCTCTTATTTAACTTAAAAAATCAAATACAAGATGGACTTTTCCACAATAGACCAAGATCAACAATGTGAAAATAGCACACTCCATACCTATAATTATTGATATCGAAGGAAGCAAAGTTCAATGACTAAATGAAAGGAATATAATATAGAAAAAGTTAATATTTTTTTTTTTGAAAAACAAGAGACAATTATTACATCAAATTAAATTGAGTAAAAGCTTAGTTAGCTTTGTCTTGTTGCAGAATTTCCAAAACTTCTTTTGGCACATCATCAAAGACATGTAGACTTGACCTCCATGCTAAACACAACTTAGCCAAGCAGTCAACTACTGAGTTGTTTTCTCTAGGAACATACCTTATCCTCTATTGCCCTTCAGTTTTCATAATTCGTTGAATCCTTCTAAGTACTTTGAGTCCTAAGTCAATTGTGACAGCATACTGCAAGATTCTGACTACCTCCCGGTTATCTAACTGGATTGTTACCCTTCTGAATCTTTTGCTGAGAAAAATAAGAAGACCATCTAAAATGCTCCATAACTCAACCTCAAATACAGTTGTGAAAATAAAATAAAATAAAATAAAGAACACACTGATTTTACGTGGAAACCCTTTCGGGAAAAAACCACGGGCAGAGGAGAAGAAAATTCACTATATCGAATTCGAATTTTTTTTTTACAAGAGGAATAGACTATGTCTATTTATAGGCTTGTAAAGCCATATTCTAGTAAGACTGAAACACCTTATTCTAATCAATATCAAATAGATGGAATTTAATAAGGTTTAAAAAATCTTATTCTAAAATAAAATAAAAGAAGTGTAATTCTATATGGATTCTTCTTTTATTTTATTTTACCACTGTATTTTATTTAAATAAGGATTCAGGTCACTTAATTCTAACAATCTCCACCATGACACGAATTTTCAATGAACAAATTCTTCATCGCGAACTCTCAACGAACAAATTCTCCACCTCTTCTATAAAACCCCTTAAGGGTTTAGCTTCAACAATGAACACCAACCAAGTCTAAACAATGTCAAACTTGGTTATAGGAAGTGACTTAGTCATCATATCTGCAGGATTTTCATGAGTACTAATTTTGCTCACAACAATATCACCACGAGCAATAATATCACGAACAAAATGATACCGAACATCAATGTGTTTTGTTCTCTCATGAAACATTTGATCTTTTGTAAGAAAGATGGCACTCTGACTGTCACAAAATACTGTGCCGATTTGAAGGTCTTCATTGAGTTCACTAAAGAGTCCCTTCAACCAAATGCTTCTTTACAAGCCTCAGTAATCGCCATGTACTCAGCTTTAGTGGTAGACAAAGCGGCTGTAGTTTCCAAAGTGGCTTTCCAACTAATTGCACAACCTCCGATTGTAAAGACATAACCTGTGAGAGATCTTCTTCTATCAAGGTCTCCAGCAAAATCAGCATCAACATACCCAATGACTCCATCTCTAGTTCTTCCCAACTATAAGCAAACATCAGTAGTACCTCGTAAGTATCTTAAAATCCATTGAACTGCTTTTCAGTGTTCTTTACCGGGATTCGCCATGTATCTGCTAACTGCACTAACTGCATATGATAAATCTGGACATGAATAAACCATAGCATACATGAGAGATCCCACTACACTAGAGTATGGAACATGTGACATGTACTCATTCTCATTATCTGTTTGTGGAGACAAAATCAATGAAAGTCTGAAATGGGCTGCTAAAGGAGTGCTAACAGGCTTAGCACTCTGCATATTGAACCTGCAAAGAACTTTCTCAATGTACCTCTTCTGACTTAGGTACAATTTACTTGCTTTTCTATCTCTGAGAATCTCCATTCCAAGTATCTTCTTTGCTGGTCCTAAATATTTCATCTCAAATTCTTTACTTAGTTGAGCTTTGACCTTTCTTATCTCTCCTTTATCTTTTGCTGCTATCAATATGTCATCAACATAAAGAAGTAGATACACAAAAGAACCATCACTGATTTTCTTAAAATAAACACAACTATCAAAACTACTTCTTTTGAAATCATGAGAAGTCATAAAGGAATCAAACCTCTTGTACCACTGTCTTGGTGACTGTTTTAAACCATAAAGGGACTTTTTCAGCAAGCAAACATAGTCCTCTTTTTCTGAGACTGTAAAACCCTCTGGTTGTTGCATGTAAATGTCCTCCTCAAGTTCTCCATGCAAAAATGCAGTTTTTACATCTAACTGCTCAAGCTCCAAATCATGCATGGCCACAATACCAAGCAAAGATCGAATCGAACGATGCTTAACAACTGGGGAGAACACATCTGTGAAGTCCACTTCTGGAATTTGACTATAACCCTTTGCAACAAGCCTTGCTTTATATCTGGGTTCTTCAACTCCTAGAGTCCCTTCTTTCTTTTTAAACACTCATTTACAATGAACAATCTTTTTACCTTTAAGAAGTTTCACAAAATCCCATGTTCTGTTTTTATGGAGTGATTACATGTCCTCTTGCATAGCAAACATCCACTTTTCTGAGTCTTCACATCTAACTGCCTCAGAATAATTAGATGGCTCTTGATTCACATCTATATCTTTAGCCACATTTAAAGCATAAGCAACTAGGTCAGCCTCGACATACTTCTTTGGAGGTTTAATTTCTCTTCTAGTTCTATTTTTGGCGATAGAGTATTGCAGTGAAGAAGTAATTCTATTCTCAATTTTTGTACTATTTTGATGAGTCGACTCTGTATTAATCTGATGCTCCACCTGCTTTTGATTTTCTTTATTGGAAGAGTCTTTAAGAGATAAGTTAGGTAGCATAGCAGTTTCATCAAAAACAACATCTCTGCTAATCATAACTTTTCTATTTTCAGGACACCATAACTTATATCTTTTTACACCAGCTTTATAACCAAGAAAAACGCATTTAATGGATCTCGGTTCCAATTTTCCATTATCAACATGAGCATACGCAGGACACCCAAAGATCTTTAAATCAGAATAATTAGCAGGATTACGAGACCATACCTCTTGTGTAGTCTTTTTCTTAATGGTAACGGATGGAGATCGGTTGATCAAAAAATATGCAGTAGAGGTTGCTTCTGCCCAAAAAAACTTCGGTAAGTTGGCATTTGACAACATACATCAAACCTTCTCCATGATCGTTCTGTTCATTCGTTCTGCAACGCCGTTTTGCTGTGGAGTATGATGAACTGTCAAGTGTCTCATGATCCCTTCTAACTTGCACAATCTATTAAACTCATCAGAACAGTACTCTAAGTCATTGTCTGTGCGGAGGTATTTTATTTGTTTTCCCTTCTGTTTTTCAATCATAATTTTTCAAGACTTAAATGCAGAAAACACATCACTTTTCTGCTTCGGGAAGAACGCCCAAACTTTTCTGAAAAAAGTCATCAATAAAGGTTAGCATATAATTAGCTCCACCTCTCGAAGGCACTCTGGATGGCCCCCACAGATTAGAATGAATATACTCCAACGTTCCCTTTGTGTTATGGATTCCTCTGGTGAATTGAACTCTCTTTTGCTTCCCAAACACATAGTGCTCACAGAAATTTAGTTTGTAAATTCCTTGCCCATCAAGAAGTCCTCTTTTGCTCATTTCTACCATGCCATTCTCACTCATATGCCCTAGGCGCATATGCCAAAGTTTAGTAATATCATCATCTGACAAGGAAGAGGAAGCGACAACTGCATCACCAGTAACAGTAGAACCCTGCAAAACATATAACTTGGCAGTCTTTCTTTGCCCTTTCATCACAACAAGGGAACCTTTGGAAATCTTTAAAACCTCACTTTCAACTGTGTATCTGTATCCTTTTGAATCAAGAGTACTCAACGAAATTAAATTTCTCTTCAATTCTGGAACATGTCGCACGTCACTAAGTGTTCTGACAACTCCATCCAACATCTTAACTTTAATTGTTCCAACACCTGTGATTTTACACGAAGCATTATTTCTCATCAAAACAACACCTTCAGACACTGTTTCATAAGTTGTAAACCAATCCCGATTAGGACTCATGTGGAAGGTGCAGCCTGAATCAAGTATCCACTCCTTGCTTACTTTAGAATCATTGACAGAAGCGACTAGAAGTTCACCATCGCTGTAGTCTTCTACAACATCAGCTTCATCGGAATTTTCTGGTTGTTTTCCCTTTTGATTTGCAGCCTCCCTTTTAATCTTGTTCTGTAGCTTATAGCACTCAGATTTAATGTGCCCTTTCTTCTTGCAGAAGTTACAAGTTTTACCTCTGTTTGAAGACTTTAATCTACCCTTAGATTTACCACGAAGATTCCGTTCCTGTGTCTTACCACGATCATCATCAGCATTCCGATCTTGTCTCCCACGAACAATGAGACCCTCTCTCTGAGAGTCGGGTTTAACCACAAAATGCTTTATCTAATCATACGAGGTTAAAGAATCATAAACCTCATCAACTATGAGAGACTCGCGGCTATATAAAATCGTGTCTCTAAAGGTTGAATAAGACGAGGGCAATGAACAAAGTAGAATCAACCCTAGATCGTCCTTATCATACTGAACCTCCATGGCCTCTAAGTTTAAGAGAATTTTTTTAAACACTGTTAAGTGTTCGTGTACAGATGCACCTTCCTCCAAACGATGAGCATAAAGACGCTGCTTCATATGCAACTTGCTTGTTAGAGTTTTCGACATACATATTTGTTCTAGCATATTCCATAATGCAGCGGCAGTCTTCTCTTTCATCACATCCTGTAGAATTTCGTTAGACAAATGCAGATGTAATTGTGTTAATGCCTTTCGATCCTTACGCTTCTTCTCTTCATCTGTTAATGTCGAAGGCATCTTATCTATCCCTAGTAGGGCATCCTCTAGATCCATCTGCGCAAGAACTGCTTGCATCTTAATCTGCCACAACGTAAATCTGGTGTTGTGATCCAACAGCAGAATTTCATACTTCAAAGACGTCATTACCATGATCGAGATGAATAACCCAGAAGCTCAGATACCAATTTGTGAAAATAAAATAAAATAAAATAAAGAACACACAGATTTTACATGGAAACCCTTTCGGGAAAAAAACCAAGGGCAGAGGAGAAGAAAATTCACTATGTCGAATTCAAATTTTTTTTTTTTACAAGAGGAATAGACTATGTCTATTTATAGGCTTGTAAAGCCATATTCTAGTAAGACTGAAACACCTTATTCTAATCAATATCAAATAGATGGAATTTAATAAGGTTTAAAAAACCTTATTCTAAAATAATATAAAAGAAATGTAATTCTATATGGATTCTTCTTTTATTTTATTTTACCACTATATTTTATTTAAATAAGGATTTGGGTCACTTAATTCTAACAACAGTGCACCTTCCTAGGTAGTGAGTAAACCCCACTAGTAAAGGTATGTCCATTGTCATTCGTCATTGCCCCATGGATGAATAAATGCACCCATGTTCTTCCCAAAATTAAATGGGAATCAGAAGAGTGAAAAGTGTTAGACAAAATACGTTAGCGAATAAATATAAATATAAATATAAATATTTATATTAAATACAAGATCTAAACAAATAATATAAAAAATATTTATATTTATGTAAAAACAGTAGATCTAAACAAAAAAATTAAATAAATATTTATATTTATTTAAAACATTATATTTGAAAATAATTAAATAAACAAGATTTTTGGAAAACCAAAAATCGAATAAGGTAATCAAGTTTTACTAGATGTTGGGGCCTATTTTCACAGTCTCCTTAAGACAAATTTGGCCGCTCCTATGGTACTTGAAGAAATGTTGGTCATCTATCTCCTAGGACACAACAACAAGATGATCGCGGCAGTAGTACCTCTATAGTGATCAATGAACAAATCTTACCTTCTTCTATCACCAAAACGTTTGAAAATTTGGAGAGAAAAAGAAAAGAATTTTTGAGAGTGAAATAAATTCGTTGTGTGTATGTGTATAAAGAATTCTGTAGTATTCTTTAGGCTTTTATAGGCATTCAATATGGAGGAATTTTGAAAATTTCCATGAATAAAGATACAAATCTGCATTAAAGGAGTCTTTAAATCAATTTGAATAAAATTGTAACATCTTCAAAACCCCTTTATAGTAAATAATATGAGATAAAATCTTAGTGAAAAAAAATGTATAAGATAAATGAAAACAAAAGTTGTAAGATATTAAAATAAAGTTAAATCAGGAAGAAAGGCATAATGTATTAAATTAAGGAATGAACTAAAATTTTAAATATGTGAAAAGTTTTATGGCATAAGTATAAATATGGAAAAGTTGAAGTGAATGGCCAATAGTGCAAATATCTTAAAGGTAGAAGGATCTAGAAATTAAGGAAAATAGATTAAAAAGGACCAAATCGAATAAGCAAAAAAAGAAAGAAAGTATAAGTGACTAAATTGCAATTTTATCAAATTAAGTGATGGTTCAAGGATGAAATTTTAAAAGATCATAAAGGGAAAAATGGTCAATTAAAAAGAAAGGGAACTCTAGAAGGTAATGATGATGTTGGAGATATTTTGATGATATTTTATAATTATTTAATTAGATAAATATTACTTTATTAATATTTTAATGAGATATTTTAACAATATTTTATTTTATATAGCTAGTATAAAAGGAGAGAAATAAGAAGAAAAAAAGTAAGATCCTCCCATCTTTCCAACATGAGTGAGGGGAAGAGAAAAGAAATCTTTGTTGTATTTACAATTTAGTTCTTCCACAAAAAAAATTATCATTTTCACCTAGAATTTCAAAGAATTTTCATAATCACCAAGAGAGAAAAGTGATAAGGAGACTATGGAGAATAACAAAATCACCTTGAATTTAAGAAAATAGAAGTTGGATGAGAGAGAAAATCAAGTTACAATTTGAAATCAATAGGACAAGGTAAGAATATCAAGATTTTAATATATTTTTAAGTTTAATATTATTGAAAAAGCACGAAAATGATGTTAAAGTAGAGTTTTCTTATATAAGGTTTTATGTTCTTAATATGTTAGTGAAGGGAAATAAGAGGAAGTGATGAGAAATATTGTAGAGAAAGGAAAGGAGGGTGTAATAAACTTGGTTATCAACATTTTGCACTAAAATAGTTTTGGACAGCAGCAGTAGTCTGACTTTGAAATTTCACCAAAAATTTTATAAATTGAATTAGAGGTTAATTAAAGTATAAAATTAAATCCTATTGAGTCTAGTTTTACATAGAAAAACGGTGTAAGCAAAAGAATTTCATAATATGATATATATGAATTTTTGTGAGACAAGGTCAGATTGATTTCGGGTTCCCCTATTCTGACTTTGGAAAATCATCAAAAATGCAAAAAAAAATTATTATGGGTTTAAATTTAAAATTTAAAATTATTAATGAGTCTATTGTCAAGAGAAATCATCCAAACCCTATACTAATAGATAATTAATTTTTAGTAAAGAAAGGTCGAAGTTATCAAGCAGCAGAAGATGGACAAATTTGAAAAATTTACTGTACTTATTGGCTAAATTATAAATTCTGAAATTTTAATGGTAAAAATATATTTTAGTCTTGTTTCAAAAACATAAAGCGGATCTTAATTTCGAATTCTATAGCTCAAGATATAAATAATTTAGTGACTATGACTCAAGTGGACAGCTTTGATATGAACATATAAGTAAATAGTGAAATTATAGATAATGTTACATATAATCATGTTATATACTAAAAGCTAAAGATTTTAAAAAATATATACATAAAGGATATGGAATGGAGAGGAGGAGGAGGAAAAAATATATGAATATATATATAGTAGATGAATTTGAAATGTTCCAAAATAGTTGTAAGTGATGGAATGATTAATACATATAAGTATGTTTAAACGAATTGATAAAATAATAAGTGAATAATTGTTAATTGATGTGATATTGAATTCTTTGTTAAAATTTTATGAAGAATTAAATTGATTGGTACAATTTAGAAATAAATATGAAATATACATAAAGTGGGTAAATTAATTTTGCAAGTGCAAGTCCTCTAATGATCTTATTTGTAAAACTTTAATATTTGTGTTAATTTTATGAACTTTGTTTTCTTTGATTGAATATTATATTTTTATGAGGACTTGAGATTAGAAATAGATGTAAGTGGATAATATGTAAATGGTGGCGGTTATGACATCTGAATACGGTTCAAGTAATGATATAAAATAAATAACAATAAAGCATGGAACTTGTAGGAAAAATGGAGACAAAGTCACGATGACAAGTTTACCATGTCACGACGTGGAAACCCCAACGTCACGATGACAATTCAAAATTTTTTATGAATTTTACAATTTGGCCTTTGATCAATTGTGGATATTTTAATGAGCTCCTTTAACTTATAATTAGTTCTATCGTAAATTCAATTATTACTAAAATCAGTTAATGATATACATTAATTAAATAATATGATAAATTGATCTGAAATTTTCAGTAGTTGCTTTGGCAACGAATGTGACATCCTAATGCCTTGACTCGATGATCGTGTCGGGTATGGGGGTGTTACAAAAATCAAATCAAATCAAGATATTTATCCTTTAAAAACAAATTCTATATAATATCTGCTGAGAAAAATAAATTTGGACTAAAATATCCATAGGTCATTTATTTCGCATGTAATACCCCGAAAATTTCTACAGTAACATATTATCTTTGATATAGTAAAATAAGGAAATAAAGTGACAAAAAGAGAATTTTTGAGTTATGACAACATTGAGAAGTAATTTATGATATCTTGATTCAAGAAAGGACTAAATTATAAAAGTGAGAAAAATTTTGTTGCCTAAGAGTAA
Organism: Gossypium longicalyx; assembly: GCA_025698465.1. NCBI lineage: Eukaryota > Viridiplantae > Streptophyta > Magnoliopsida > Malvales > Malvaceae > Gossypium > Gossypium longicalyx. Next base: position 91,833,391 of record CM047000.1, on the reverse strand, counting down.
ATACTCAAAACTTGAGGGTTAAAGTGTAAATATGAAAAAGTTGAAGGACCAATAGTACAAATATTTTAAGGGTAGAATGATCTAAAAACTAAGGAAATGGATGAATTAGGACCAAATTGAATAGGTGAAGAATTATAAGGAACTAAATTGTAATTTTACCAAATTAAATGATGACTCTAGTATGGAATTTTAAAAGGTAATAAAGGGCAAAATAGTCAATTGGAAGCGAGAGCAATCTAGAAAGTAATAATGATGTTGATGATATTTTATAACTATTTAATTAGATAAATATTATTTTATTAATAAGATGTTTTATTATTTTATTATTATTCCATTATTTTTTTTATTAATTATTTAGTATAAGGGAAGGAAAGATGAAGAATTTTCATCATCTTTCCCATGCAAAACCAACGTGAGAAGAAGAAGAAGAAAAGAAGTTTCATTTCTTTACAATTTGGTCCTTCTACCAAAAATTCACCATTTTCACCCAAAATCAGAAAAATTTCCATAGCTACCAAGAGAGAAAAATGTTAAGGAGACTATGGGAAGTTAGAGCATCAAGTTGGATTCAAGAAATGGAAGCTGAAGAAGAGAGAAAATCAAGATGAAGATTGAAATCAATAGAACAAGGTAAGAACATCATGATTTCAATATATTTTTAAGTTTGATATTATTGAAAAAGTATGGGATTGATGTTAGTGTAGAGTTTCCTTACATATGGTCCTATGTTATTGATATGTTAGTGAAGATAAAATAAGAGAAAGTGATGAGAGATAGTGTAGAGAAAGAAAATAAGGGTGTTATAAACATGGTAATTAATATCTTGCACTAAAATAGTTTTGGACAGCAGTAGTGGTCTAACTTTGAAAAATCACAAAAAATTGTGAAAATCGAATTAGAAGTTGAATAAAATATGAAATTAAATTTTATTGAGTCTATTTTTTCATAGAAGAAACGATGTAAGCAATGAAATTGTAAATTATGAGATATAACAAATTTAGTTAGACAATGTCAGAATGATTTCGGGTTCCCCTGTTCTGACTTTGGAAAATCATAAAAAATTAGATAAAAATAATTAGGTTCTTAAAGTTACATGTTTAAAATCCTGAATGAGTCTATTTTAATATAAACAAATGATAACATCATCTGAATCTTGTACGATGAGATAATTAATTTTTAGTAAAGAAGAGTCATAACTGTCAACCAGCAGAATAAGGGTGAATTTAAAGAATAAACTATACTTATTGGCTTAACCAAAAATTATAAAAATTCTATGGTAAGAAGATACGTAAGTCTAGTTTCATGGAAAATTAGCGGATCTTAATTTTGAGTTTTATAATTCAACATATAAATAATTTAGTAACTATGACACAAATGGACAGTTTTGAATATACATATAAGTAAATTGTGAAATTATAGATAATATTACTTATAAGAATGATATATGCATTAAGGATGTGGAATGGAGAGGATGAGGAGGAAAATAAATATATGAATTTTCAGCTAGCAAGGGTTTTGTTGGATTTTTCACACAGGAAGAAAAATAGAACCAAGTTATCCAGATGAAATATGAAGCTCTTGTTGAAGCTAGAAAACAAAGTAATAATCTCGGATAAAGTATGAAGTAAATTTGAGATTCAAGGACTTGAGAGTTGCAACCAAACAAACAGAAGCAAAAGGGATGAGAAATTGAGAGAAGTATTTCATCCGGGTAACATACATACTGCTATTTGTTGCCACCTTTAACAGGTTTACATTCAAAATGGATAATTTGTATGTTTTAGACTCAGGGACTAAATTAAATAAAAGAAGAATTATAGGGGCAATTTTGTAAAAATGTCAAAAATGACCAAAATGAAGGAAATGAATTTTTTTTTATTGATTAAATTAATAAATTGAATGAAATTATTAATTTGGATCAAGATTGGGTGAAAAATCGAGGAAAATGAAAAATTTACCAAAATGCCCCTGAATCTTGATATTTCTGCAATTTCGCCAGGTAAGTTCGTGTAACTTGAATTATATTCTTAAATGCTTGAAATGTATGTTATTGATGTGAATATGATTTGAATGTTCATTGTATGAAAATTGATGAAACATTGATATATTTTATTAAAATGGGAAGAAATCCCGTTTGAATGAAAGGAAAATTTGATGGATCTCTGAAAAGGAATTGACGGTAAAAAGGATCTTGCCCAGACGGGTGATCCTATCCTGATATAGCCCTTCCGAAGAATACGTGTGAAATGGATTTAGCCTGGACGGGTAATCCGAATTAGGGTCTGAATTTAGCCTGGACTGGTAATTCAGATCCAAGCTCATTAGAGTAATTGTCGTTGCAGCGGATTTAGCCTGGACTGGTAATCCCAACAATACTCTATGAGTTTATGCTACAGGGGATTTAGCTTGGACTGGTAATCCTGCTATAAAGGTGAGGTTCGTGGGAGTGTGCTTTCTGAAATGAAATGTGTAAGACCATGGTTGAAAGATACCATGGCAATATGATATGAAATGTGTAAGACCATGGTTGAAAGATACCATGGCATCGTAATATGAAATAAATAAGACCATGGTTGAAAGATACCATGGTAGCATGGTATGAAATGAATAAGACCATGGTTGAAAGATACCATGGCAGCATGATGGGAAACGAATAAGACCATGGTTGAAAGATACCATGGCAACGTGACATGAAATGAGTAAGACCATAGTTGAAAGACACTATGGCATCATGTCGAAGATAAATAAGATCGTGGATGAGAGACGCCAAAACATCTGTTGAATAACTAATATTCAGGTAATATGTACCAGATGACGAATGGTTATATGAACTGGTTATACAAAATGGTTGTGTGAAATGTTTACAAGAATTGGTCATATGGAAATATATGTACAAAATAGTTGTATGAAATAATTAAGAAGATAGATAAATGAAATAAGTATAGGTACGTGGAATTTAATTTATGTTAAGTTTAATATGAACTATTACCGAAATAAATATACATAATATATATGGAAATGATGGTGCATGAAATATTGATATAATGAAATGAATGATATATGCTTATGAAGAAACAATAAGAGATTAATATGTTTCGTGACATGTACATATATGATTATCTTTGATATGCTGATACAAGGAAATTATGTAAGTTGAGACTATTATTAAACTCAAGTGTGATATGTCGAGAAAATAGGTATATCAATGTTGAAATTATATGAAATATGTACAAGTATACTAACAATGTTGTTGTTTGCTACTTAGACAAGTGCCAAGATATTGATTGAACAGTAATATGTTTATTTATATGATGCATTGAATCGGTAAGTATTTAATTGAATTTTTTGTTAAATGATATGTAAATCCTAATAATGTCCCGAAACCTTATTCCGGCAACGGATACAGGTTAGGGGTGTTACATCGCATCAACCACATCGTGTGAGTGTGCCCCTAACTTGGCGGGTTTAGATTTGCACCCCCACTACGCGCAAGGGAAGATTTCAAGCTGAATCATTCAATAAATCTCATATGGTATTGATACCTATCAGAAAAGTATCAATAACCAATTAAGTATTGATATCGTTTTGGCATTTTTTTTGTTTGAGAATTCTAATTGAATTCATCTTATGTTCACCAAACAATGTAGGTGGAATGGGATTTTGTGCAATGAGGGACTGGAATCTTATCCTATTAGTTAAATTAGGATGGAGATTAATGGTCGAAGTGGGTGCACTATCGGCGAGGGTTGTTCATGCAAAATATTTTGTAGGACAAAACACGTTAGCGAATAAATATATAAATATAAATAATTATATTAAATATAATATCTAAACAAATAATATAAAAAAATATTTATATTTAAAATATCAGATTTGAAAGACCAATTAAATAAACAATATTATGAAAAACCAGAAATCGAATAAGGGAATCGAATTTTACTAAAAGTTGAGGCCTATTTTCATAGTTTCCTTAAGACAAACTCAGTTGCTCCTATGGTATTTGGAGAAACGTTGATCATTTGTTTCCCAAGATACAACAACAAAATGATCGTGGCATTAACACCTCTTGTAACACTCTAAATTTCAGTGATGTCGGAAACAGTGATTCAAGATCACTAAATCCAACAAACAAGTTTTAAAATTTAATAAATAAATACATATGAGTCAAGTGTGATGAAAAGGGAATTTTTGGATTAGTGGATTTTGTGATTAAAAAGAAATTAATAAGTAAATTGGGTCTAAACGGAGGTATCGAGACCTCGAGTTCATAAATCAAGCCATAAATATTTTTAGAAATATTTATGGAGTGTCATTGAGTTGGTATTAAAATTTCGTTAGAAAATTTTAACGTTTGGATAGTCAATTGGTTAAAAAGGACTAAATTGAAAAAAATGCAAAACTAGTTAAATAGTGATTGAAAAGCTTAGGTGACTATTAAGGAGGGTTTTAAAAGGCAATTAGACCCAAAATGTTTTGGGCTGGATGGCAAGGGGCATGAAATTAGCAAGAAAATTGATGAATTAAGGGCAAAATTGGAATATTGCAAAATTTACTTAATAAAGCTAGGACTAAAGTGGAATTATCTAGATTTCTCTTTATTTTTCTTCATTATCATAAGCAAAAACACCATAAAAGGGTTTCCTTAAGCTGATTTTTTCATTTTTTTACTGCAAGTAATTTCAATTCTTGATTATTTCTTGAAATTTTTGTGTTTTTGTGACTTTTACAACTAGGTCCACTTGTTAAATTCATTAGTTTTTGATTCTATGAAAGAAATTGAAAGTTTCTATGAATATGTGCTGGAATTATATGATGATTTAGTATGGAATTAGGGCTTTAAATTGTTTATATGCTGATTTTATTGAAAGAATTGAATAGAAAGTGAATGTTTGAGACCTAATTGTAAAAGAGTTTGAAGTTAGGGTTTTTATGTGGAAATTATGAATTTCAATAGTTTTGAAATAACTTATAATGTCTAGGTAAAGTGTTAATTTATAAAAATTATCTTAATTGAGGTGTTAATTGAGTAAGGACTAAATTGTATGAACTGTGAAATTTGGGACAAAATGGAAATCAATATTTGCACTAAAATAATTTTGGACAACAACAGTCGTCTACTTTTGAAAAATCACCAAAAATTGTAGAAATCTAATTAGAGGATTAATAAAACATGAAATTAAGTTTCTTATAGAAGAAACAGTGTAAGCAAGGAAATTGTAAATCATGAGATATAATAAATTTTGTGAGACAAGGTCAGAATAATTTCGGGTTCGCCTGTTTTAAATTTGAAAAATCATCAAAAATTGGAGAAAAATAATTAGAGGCTTAAATTTATATGTTTAAAATCTTGAATGAGTATATTTTCAAGAGAAATAAACGGGAACATCATCTGAATCCCGTACGAGGAGATAATTAATTTTTAGTGAAGAAGGGTCGGAACTATTAGATAGCAGAATAGAGGTGACTTTAAAGAATAAAATGTACTTATGGCTAAACCAAAAATTCTGAAAATTTTATGGTAAGAAGATATGTGAGTCTAGTTTCAGGAAAAATTAGCAGATCCTAATTTAGAGTTTTGTAGCTCATGATAAAAATAATTTAGTGATTATGACACGGATGGACAACATTGAATATACATAAGTAAATAGTGAAATTACAGATAATGTTACTTATAAGCGGGTTATAAACATTAAGGATGTGAAATAGAATGAAGGTGAAGTCAATACTGATAAGTGAATGATTTTACATTGATAGATCGGGAACCCAAAGCAAGTCGAGGAAAAGAAAAAGTAGTTGATTAGTCCTTGAACTTTCACAAATTTTGCAAATCGACCCAGGTAAGTTCATATGGTTGAACTTTCATAATTATTTGCTAAACTAAGAATGGTTAAATGTATTGTTGTATATATATTTGTTATTGAATCATGAATATTGTAATAATATGAAAATCGAAGCAAAAGTTCAAATTTAGCAGAACGTAGGATTGAGTACGGTTGTTCAGTGAATAGTGATGAATTGATGGATGAAACAATGATTATATCATGGAAAAGTGCAAGTGTTCAAGTGTAAGACCATAGCTAAGCTATGGTAATGTGACAAAGTGTTCAAGTGAAAAGTGTGAAAGTGCAAGTCCATAGTTGAACCATGACAAAGTGATAAAGTGTGTCAAACATTGCAAAGTGATAAAGTGTGCCAAATATGGCAAAGTGAAATGTGACAACAAGTGAACAACGTACTCAAATCCGTAAGACATTCTCTAATTTGACAAGTGTTGGTAAGTGATAGTTGAAGCTAAATGCTGGAATACGATTTTGATGTTTGAAATTGAGCTCAATGAAATGAATTCATCATGTGAAATTGTGGTTGACAGATGAACTTATTAATTGTGTATATTGTATAACTGTATGAATGTTTAGTAAGATTTATGTTTTATGCCTATGAACTTATTAATCTTTTATAAGCTAACTTGAGCGTATTTAATGTCTCTTGTAGATTGACGTGAAAACATATGGAGGATTGAATCAACACTGAGGATCACGCTATCCAGATTATCTCCGGTAGCTTTTGTATATTTCCTTTTTAATTTATATGGCATGTATATGGTTTGATGATTATATAAATTCTAAGACTTGTTTAATGAATATGTATTAAAGTAAAGAGTGATGAATGTGCTAAATGGTATAATTATAATAGAAGTATGATTTTGTATCAAATTGGTTGAAATGGATTGGCTGGTTTAGATTGGTTTCGATTTTAAAATTGTAGGGAAGGTTGGATATTTATAAAGGGGTTATATTGAGCTTATAATAAAAAAAACTTTGGGATTTTACGAAAAATTCCCTATGGTTTCGATTTAATTCTGGTTTGGTCCCGAAGTATGTTTTAGGCTTTAGAGGCCCATCTAAAGGACGTCATGACATGTTTCGGTAAATGAATAGTATTTAACTCGTAATAATGGAAAATTAATTCAGTAAACTTTGGTAATGCCTCGTACCCTATTCTGGCGATGAATACAGGTAAGGGGTGTTACACCTCTGCAGTGATCAACGAACAAACCTTGCCTTCTTCTATCACCAAAACGTTTGAAAATTTGGAGAGAAAAAGGAAAGAATTTTTTAGGGTGAAATAAATTCACTGTGTATGTGTAAAGAATTTTATAGTATTCTTTAGGCTTTTATAGGCATTTTAAAACATATTATGTATAATATCTGCTGAGAAAAATAAATTACGAATTGGGCTAAAATATTCATAAAGTCGCCCACATCGAGCAGGTGCACCCCCAACCCTGGCAAGTTTGAATTTGCACCCCTTGCGCGCGAGGTAGGGTTTCAAGTTTAATCATTTAATAATCCTCATGTGGGTTCTCATATATATGCATATCTCACACTTGGTATTTAACCAATGTGAGATCTAAGTTTTTCTTTTCCTCAACAAATATTCACAAGTGGCTTACTTTATGCATCAATTTCTCATTCATCACTCATTAATTTTGACCATATGGTATACCGTTATAAAGGCCTCATGGAGTATAATTTAAAACCATAATTTTATAATTCAACTCTCCACTTTTACCAATCGAGAATATGTCTCAAAGTTTCCAAAAAAGTACATTTTTTTTCCAACATATCTTTCATCTAGGAACTTTTTAGAGGCTATTAAACCTCTAAATTGTTTTCTTACATGGAGAAGTATGTTGGCTGGTAGAGAGGTGCTTAACAAGGGTCTTCGGTGCCAAATAGGTAATGGATCTTGTAACATCCCGTTTTTTAGTCAAATTGGAATAGTGGTTTCGGGACCACAAACTGAAGTCAAAATATTTATTTTATTATTTTATTAAAGTTTACAGAATTATATAATTATTGTGTGAAAGTTTCGTAAATAAATTTTACTGTTTGAATGCTTAATTCGGTAAAAAGGACTAAATCGCGTAAAGTGTAAAATTTGAGTTCTAATAGCTAAAAGTATTAAATAGCTATGAAATTAAATTTTGGAAGTCCTTATGTTGAAATTAGACAATGATTAAAGTTAGTGGACATTTATGTCCATGGTTTAAGTGATTTTTAAGTTATATTGATAAGGTTAATTTAGTAATATGTTTAATAAGGTTATATTAAATAAAACCAAAATCATTTTTTATTCATCTTCCTTAATATTTTTTGTTGAAATTGAGGAATAAAATAAGCTATTCTTTAGGTTTTCATTTGGTTTCTTTGGAAGCAAGATTAAGGTATGGTTTTAGCTTGGTTTTTAATGATTTTTACGTTTTTGAGATTGTTGCTTCATATTCTAGCTAGCCCGTACCATAGATTTTGAAACTGTTAAAGATTTAACATGTTGTCATTGTTGAATGCTTGATTAATTTGATGGTTAATGATGGATTTTAAATATTTGTTGATAGTTAAACTAGTTTTGTAAAGTGATTTTTGACAAAAATGTCAAAAAGGGGTTAAATTGAGAAAATATAAAATTTTGTGGGTAAAAGCATGAAGAAATTGGAAATATGGACTGCTAGTAATATGAGGTAAATTCAGCTAAGCTTTGATTGTATTAAATTGCATGAATTTGCAATTTTATGTGATAAGGACTAAATTGTAAAAATGTGAAAGTTTAGGGGAAAATGTGTGAAATATCCCTAATGTGTATTTTGGACCAAATTGAATAAATAGTTGCTTAAATAAGCTGATTTTGATAATATATAGATCAAAATAATTCGAGATCGGGTTTAGATCGGGGAAAGGGAAAGATTAATGAATAGCCGATATTTTCTATCTAAGCGATACGAGGTAAGTTCGTATAATTAGAATCGAACTTTTAAATACTTGTGATTATATGAAATGAATGTATATAATTGATTAATTGATTTAATTGAACTATGAATGCCTTATTGATATATTTTGATGGTTATCGAGCCCTGTTTGAACCGTATGAATTCGTAAGATACGAGTGACATATCACTAGAGTTATCGTTTTGGTTGAGATCTTGCATGTGTTGCAGACTCACAGTAGCTCGTATGAGCTTACCGATATATCAGCTCGTAAGAGCTTACTGTTCTCAGCTCGTAAGAGCTTACTATTTTCAGCTCGTTAGAGCTTACCGTTTTAGCTCAATAGAGCTTACTGTCCATCAGCTCAGAAGGAGCTTACTGTTCATAGCTCGAAAAAGAGAAAAATGATAAGGAATTGAAGGATTGCTGATTTATATGTATTGTATACCACCCAAGTATCCCTCGAGATTCTAATAGGTTCAACATGTATAAATTCTGTGATATGGTTAAGTACTGTTTATACGAACGAATTACTGTTTATACGATTGAAAGTAAAATGTTATAAATGATGTATATGTTGTATGTGAGTTTAATATTATACAATGTATTGAGTAATTACATAGAGTTAATGGATGGTTTCATGAATTTATGTGACTAACTTATGGTTAATGTTTGTGTTTAGGCATTTAGTAATTGAATTGAATACATCTTAATTGTTGCCTTGATTACGTATAAATGGTAAGTTTAATTATGAATTATACGGGCTTACTAAGCTATAAAGCTTACTTTGTTTCTTTTTCTATGTTTTATAGAGGCTCGTTAGCTCGCTCATCTCAGACAAGTCGGGGTTACTCATCACACTATCTAGTTGCTGATTGGTACATTTGAACTTGTAGATAATTGTAAATATGGCATGTATAGGCTAGTTATAATGGTGATAGTCATGGCTACTTGAGATTGTGATTTTGGTACATTTTGTGTTATAAGTTTAAGCTATGTGATTTGGCTAAACTTGATATTATGTTTTGGTATATTTTGACAAGAAGTTGATTGAATGGAAATATGCAAATGTGTTTAGTTATATGGTAGGCTTATGAATGGAAAATGTATGACATTAGTTAAGCATTGAATACTATGTGGAATTGGTATCATATATGTATGAAATGTTATAGAATGGTTGCATATTGGCTTGTGAAAATGTTACCATTTGTGCTTCTGAATACATGTGAAAATAGGGTGGCATAATTGCTTTGCAAATAGCCTATTTTTGTCCACACGGGCAAAGACACGGGCGTGTGCCTCGTCTGTGTGTGACACACGGTCATGTTACATAGCCGTGTTTCCCTTGGAGTTGATATTAAAATGAAGTCAATATGCTCCACACGGTCTCACACACGGGTGTGTGACTGGCCGTGTGGTACAAGTCAGTATGTCCCCTAATTGGCACATGGCCTAGCACACTGGCGTGTGACTTGGCTGTGTTGCATAAGTCAGTATACCCTACAGGATTGGCACGACATAGCATACGGCCTAGCACACGGTCATGTATGGCCACTTTGAACGACACACGGGCTAGACACATGAGCGTGTGGTTGGCCGTGTGACCCAAGTCAGTATACTCTCCAGTTTTCACATGGCCTGGCACATGGGCGTGTCTTTGGTCGTGTGATGCAAGTCAGTATGTATCCTGTTTCCACACGGCCTGTGACACAGGTGTGTCTACTAGCCGTGTGAGTCCACGGCCTGTTCACACAGGCGTGTGACCCCTGAATTGCTGAAATTTTTCTAAGTTTCCAAAATTTTCATATGTTATCGGTTTAGTCCCGAACTAGCCTTAAAGCATGTTTAAGGCTTCGTAGGCCTTATAAAGGGACAAGACGATTGTGTTGTATAGTATTTGATTATGAATGTATGAAAGTATGAGATATGAATATTAAATGATGTGTATTGATCGGTAATACCTCGTAACCCTACTCTGGCGACGAATACGGGTTAGGGGTGTTACAGATCTATAGTGCGACTTTAAAAAAGTGGTTTGTTAATTTTTTTAGTGCAGTTTTGACCTCCAAAGTTTGTTGTTCTTCATTGCTTCTGTGGTGAAAAACACTTTTGGAACCCCAAACGTAATGAAAAACGAGCTTTAAGTCAACCTCTAGATTGTAGTTCAGAAGGGATCATAAGTCTTCTCCTGTTGCCCATGGTAGTACAACCTAAGATAAAAGGTAAACTACAATGGAAATCACCTTAAAATAATGACTTTTTATTTTGGTCACTCTAATTTTTTTTTCAATTTATTCATTGTCATTAGAATGATTTCTTAAATTGGTCGCTCAACCATTATTTCAGTAACAGGATGTTGATTGACCTACCACGTTAGCATTTTTATATTTTGTTTTGAAAATTATAAAATGAAAATTTGTTATTTTAGTCCCTTTAAAAATTACATTTTTCTTTTTCTCTTCTCCTCTTGTCTTCTTTTACTTCACTACTTGTAACCTCTTTCGGCCAAAGCAATTGTCACCACCTCCTTTTATTTATTTTCTTCTTCTTCTCTCCCGTCCCTTTTCTTGTTTATCCTTAGAAAGGCTGGTCTTTTTCTTTTATATATATATATATATATATATATATATATATATTATTGTTATCCTTCCATGGCTAACTCCTCAAGAACTTACCAATGTCTCCTTCACCTGCAAAACTCTTCTTTGAGTCACCCACTCAGTCACTCTCTACCGCTCCCTCGACGCTTCGAAATCCTTTAAAAACCTTCTTGTCCCCTTTCACAACACCCTTAAGCCAATTTCTTCTACACCCCTTATCAACTCAACTCTTCTTCTTTTTCCTTAAATTGCCAATTTTAGAGAACTAATTCGTCGCAAAGTTTGGTCCTTTCCAAATTAAGCTCATCGGATGTTAAAATAGGTTTTACTTATGACCATTTTCATGTGAATCAACCTTGTAGGTTACAAACATTGCCAAAGGCAATGGTCGTCTCCAAATACTTGGCTTTGACAACAAAAAGGGTTTTGGAAACCATTGTGAAAGTAGGAAATATGTTGATCATGACAAGGTTCTTAGTTGTTTCAAATATTGTTGATCCAGATGGGTTTTCATGGTTCTCAATTATCACTACTTCAAAGTAAGTTATTCTTTTATGAAGAATTTTCACGTGGATATCACGTCAACAAAGTTAACAAAATGTTAAAATAGGGTAATCTCTTAAATGTTATTGTTAAATATGACTCCTATTTTCAGTCAAATTTGAAAAATAGTCTTTCGGTTAAACTCTGTTTACTTATTTCAATCAAACACTGATTAGTTTAGATTATTTTACTATTATTTGACTTATGAATTTAGCCTATAAAAGGCTCTTTTACAACCTTAGAAGATATATACCCATTAGAGATTAGAACTCATAACACATTTAGAGAATTTTGTGTTTACGTTTTGTGGGTTCTTTGTTTTCGGGTTTTTCGGGGTTTAGTTTTTATCTCCATCTTTTGTACTCTTTGTTCTTTTGCCATTATAGTAAAATTATCTTTGCCCGTGGTTTTTTATCCTCTTTGGAGGGGTTTTTCTACGTTAAATTTGTGTGTTCAATTTCTCAATTTTTTCCGCTATTTTCTTATTCGTTGCTTAACCGGGTTGAAATCCTAACAAGTGGTATCAGAGCTAGTTCAATTTTCATATATCAGCCTGTTCAGAGATGGCAACAACAAGGTTTGAAATTGAGAAGTTCGATGGTGAGACAAATTTCAATCTGTGGCAAGTTCGGATGATGGCAATTCTAGTTCAATCAGCTTGAAAAAGGTCATGTTATCGGAAAAAGCCCGAGAATCTAAATAAAAGCAGAATGGGAAGAGCTTGATGAAAAGGCTTTATCGCAATCCGGTTGTGCCTCACGAATACTGATGATGCGGGAGGTATTGATGGAGAAGACCTCATCCGCCTTGTGGAAAAGGTTAGAAACTCTTTATGCGACTAAGTCTCTGGCTAACCGTTTAGTGTTGAAACAACGTCTATTTACGTTTCGCATGAACGAAGGTGAGCTTTTTAGAGATCACATCAGTCAATTCATTACTCTTTTAAATGATTTACAGAATGTTGAGGTCCATATTGACGATGAAGATCAGGTTATGCTATTATTGTGCTCTTTACCCCCTTCATACAAGTCTTTCAAGGAGACCCTGATTTATGGCAGAGACAAACTCTCGTTCGAAGATGTGAAGGGTCATTTGTTGAGTAGAGACAAACTCGACAATGAGCTTCATTTGGATAGCAAGACAGATAGGTAAGCTTCCGTTTTGGTAGCATCAAAGAAACGAGATAAAATGTGTCGCTATTGTAAAAAGTTAGGTCACGTCAAAGCAGATTGTTATAAACTGCGAAATAAAAAAGCTGCTAAGAGTAACGTGGAAGATGTAGCTGGTGCTAATTTGGCCGATGAAAATGGGGATGATTTCTTGTTAGTGTCAACAAGTGATAACACCAAGCTCACGTCCGAGTGGATCCTAGATTCAGGATGTTCTTTCCACATGTGTCCCAATAGAGAATGGTTCTCCACATACAGTTCGATTGAAGGTGGAGTTGTACGCATGGGAAACGATTCATCTAGTAAGGTAATTGGTATTGGTACTGTTAAAATTAAGATGCACGATGGGACGATTAGGACACTCTCGGATGTCGATATGTACACGATTTACGAAAGAATCTCATCTCCTTAAGTATTTTAGACTTGAAAGGATGCAAAATCAACATCAGTCGAGCGGTATTAAAGTATCTCGTGGAGCTCTCGTTTTGTTAAAAGGTAAAAGAACCGCGATCTTTATATTCGGAAGGTTATACGTTGATGGTGAAATCGGACGCCCCTCGTCCGTTACTGGAGTTGAAGTCAACTTGTTTGGAGCGGAGGCAACTTGGTCATAGGAGGGAAAAATGTATGATCTGCTTTCGTTGAAGAGAGATTCTCTTTTAGATGCGAGTTTTGAAAAGTTAGCAATTGTGTTCATGAAAATCAGACCGGGTTAGTTTTGATTTGTGAGTGTACAAGTCGAAGGCTAAAAGTCTTCCAGTTTCTAAGCACAAATTCGACTCAGTTAATTCCTTGCATAGTTCAAGATTGGCTCGTGGCGGGCTTTGGCAAAGATGGCGTTGTGGAAATATGAGTCAAGGTGGAGATTTGTTAAATATGACTCCTATTTTCAGTCAAATTTGAAAAATAGTCTTTCGGTTAAACTCTGTTTACTTGTTTCAATCAAACACTGATTAGTTTAGATTATTTTACTATTATTTGACTTATGAATTTAGCCTATAAATAGGCTCTTTTACAACCTTAGAAGATATATACCCATTAGAGATTAGAACTCATAACACATTTAGAGAATTTTGTGTTTACGTTTTGTGGGTTCTTTGTTTTCGGGTTTTTCGGGGTTTAATTTTTATCTCCATCTTTTGTACTATTTGTTCTTTTGCCATTATAGTAAAATTATCTTTGTCCGTGGTTTTTTATCCTCTTTGGAGGGGTTTTTCCACGTTAAATTTGTGTGTTCAATTTCTCAATTTTTTCCGCTATTTTCTTGTTCGTTGCTTAACCGGGTCGAAATCCTAACAGTTATTAATAGACATATATTTATACAATAGTAGTACGTAGGTATGAATCAAATTGCTAAAAGATAATATCTAATAATAATATCCTATTACGAATTAAATTGTGAATAAATAATATCTTATAACATACTACTAGAAATCAAATTTTTAAAAGATAATATCTATAATAATATCCTTTTAAGAATTAAATTATGAATAAATAATATCTTATAACATAAATCAAATTACTAAAATATAATATCCATAATAATATCTAAATTAAATTGTTATCTTATTAGAAATCAATTTAAGAGTTAATATGTTATTAGGAATTAAAAAAATCATGATAAATAATTTTATTATATGTATATAGTACATTCTTATATTTTCATACGCTTCCTATAGAATTTTTAGGTGGTTTCAACCCTACTCGCAAATTGAACTCTCTCTCTCTGTTTTTCTCTGCATTGGTTCTCTTTTCTGAACTATGGGCAAAAATGTGGTCTCTGACGAAGAAGGTGATACCGTTTTCATTTTTTTTGAGCTAAAACCAAAGCTCTTAATTCGGGGTTTTTTTTTTTTTTGCTAACGAATCCTTCAATTTTCATACAATTTTTTTTTGTTTTGGTTTTGGGGGTTCAGTTCGTGAAGAGGAGTTGGAACTCGACGAAGATGGAGAGCCCATTGAGGGAGACACACAACTCGACGAAGATGGAGAGCCCATTGAGGGAGACACACTCCATGATCGCGACCCTGACGGTGACGAAGAAGAAGACGGTACAGCTTGTTTCTGATATCCAATTTCTCCTTTCAATAATTGGGAATTTTTTTTGGAGTTCTGAGTTCGATTTTTTTATTTAAAATTTTAGAGAAACAATGAGAATGAAAATAAAATTATGGCCGAATGCCATGATGGGTGGTTTTTTTTCCTGTTTTGTCAGTGGTTCACGAATTCATTATAAAATAATTACGGTTGAATGCCATGATGGATGTTATATTTTGCTCATTTGGGAGGGAGGATGTTCTTCAGTTTCGTCTGGGTTCGTAAATTCGTTGTAGTTATTTGATTATTTATTTTTTATTTGAACAGATGAGGGGCAAGTTGAGTATGAGAATGATGGATTCATAGTTGACGTGGTAGATGAAGCTGAAGAGAGGGAAGATAGCGATGAGGAGAGGCGGAAAAAAAAGAAAAAGAGAAAGAAGTGAGTATTTTCCCTCCTTTGATGCTATGTTACTGCTACATTGTCTGTAAAATGAAGATGAGATATTATTAGTATTTTACTTTTAGTTTAAGAAAGCTTCATATCATTCTATTAGTAAGAGAGGGTAGTATAACTAATTTCTGATGATTTTTATATCAATGTTTTCAGGGAAACTGAGGACCTTGATGAAGATGACTGTGAGCTCCTCCGGGAGAATGACGTTTGTAGACACTCAATTTTACTCGGGCTCAGAAATAAGTCCAAAAATAAAAATAATAAACTCAAAAAAAAAACGAAGTTCAAGTTCAGTCCAGAATTACAAAAATAATTTGGCCCGATCGAAATGTCCCATTACTTGAAAAGATTTAAGGTCCATGTACAAGCTTGACGCATATGGAAATATAATCTTCAATGATATACAATCTTAGATATGATTGCAATCTTAGATGTGATATGCAATCTTAGATATGATACAATCTTAGATATGATTACAATCTTAGATATGATATGCAATCTTAGATATGATACAATCTTAGATATGATTGCAATCTTAGATATGATATGCAATCTTGAAGATATGATCTTGTAATCCTGGAGATTTAATTTGTAGATATCCTTTAATCTTAACCGTTGATATAATTGATCTGTACCGTTGGATTTGCAGAGGCTCAACTATAAATAGAGGCCTCTCCCTTCATTGTAAAAGGACTTGAGTTTTGGGAAGCAATAAGAATTCTTGAGAGCATTCACTCAAATTTCTCTCCCTCTTGCGTTCTTACTCTCTGCGGTTTGTTCTTATTTTATTCTTCGTCTATCTTAATTTTTAAACCTTTTTTTTTATTTTAATTTCTTCATTTTTCAAATATGTATATTTATTCTTATCTTTTATACATTTGATTATGTATTTTATATATTATAATATTTAACCTTTTTATATAGTTTATTTTCAAATATATATTTTCTATGCATGTATATATATTATATTATCATTTCATGTATTTTGAACTATTGCATTATATTTTTATAATTTGTAAATGTTTTATTTATTCATTTTTTTGTGTATGTCATTTATCTTATTTGTGCATAGTTTCATTTTTTTTATATGCTATGTTTAATTATTTCTTTTATGTGCTATTTTATGATATATATTGTTGTATAATTTTTGCATGTATTATGTTTTTCTTTTAGTTTGCTCATGTTTTTATTTGTTTATTATCTTATATTTACCCTAGTATGATTTTTTTCATTAAACTATGTTCATGTTACTTAGTGTTGTCTTAATGATATTATTTATGTTTGTATGGAAATGTTAGAATATTTTGTACATCTATGTTTCATGATGCATTAATATGTCATCCTAAAACGTCATTTAAAATAATATTCCAAGGTTTTTTTTAAAAAAAATAAATAAAAGGCAATGCTTGATGTTTGGAAACTTCGAGAAAGGTAGTGCCCTAACTTACTGGGTTGCGACTTTTCTCGTTGAATTTGAATAGTCAAGCACACTTCTAAGTGATTTTGAGTTTTCAAAACTTAAACAATTATTTCGAGATTTCAAAACATAGTGTCCTAACTTATTGGATATGGCGTTTTGTTGTTTCGAGATAAAAATTTTTGAAAGACGAGCTTAGTTTCGAAGGTTTTAAAATGTTGCATCCTAACTTACTGGATGTGATGTTTTGACTCGTTTGAAATAAGTGAGCCTTAATTTTCAAAATTGAGACATTCTAATTAAAAGAGGTTTGCATCTTAAAACTTTCAAATTTCCGACATTAAAGACACTTGATAATCAATTAGGTACCAATTTTTGGGCGTTACGAGGGTGCTAACCCTTCCTCGTACGTAACCGACTCCCGAATTCATTTTCTCAATTTTCGTAGACCAAAATTAATGTTTTAAAACAAAACATTTTATAAGGTGATCCAATCACACCTAAAAAGATTGGTGGCGACTCCCGTTTTCATTTTTCTTAAAGTCGATTCCCATTTTCCAAAACCCGATTTAAAAATGGTCTCGACAGCTTGGCGACTCCACTGGGGACAATAAGAAAGTCAAGCCGTGCAATTGATTATCTCTTATCTTAATGTCAGAAATTAAAATTTAATCCTCTTTGCATTACATGTGTTTGTATTATTGCATGTGTTGCTATATTCTGATACGCATTGCATTTGCATGACCGTTGTGGTCACACCCTTAAGTGGGAGTGAGAAACTATGCCTTCGTGAGGTTTTCGCCTCTGTGTAGGATAGTGGATCACTTTCGAGATACATCTGTACCTATGGTTTCGTGAGATTTTCATCTCCGTGTAGCCATAGGGAAATGTATTCCCCTGAACTGAACTCGTTTCAAATGAGCCTATAATGGGTGAGAATCGAGGAATCTGCTGGTTCGGGTACCTCAAGCTTTAGAACCAACCTCATATAGAAAAACCGTAAGAGCCCAACTTAGTTAGAGCTATACTTTAGATATTACCCTTATCGTTGAGATTTATTGATATCATGTGATACTGACTATTTCTTTTCTTTTGTTTGCATGTTATTTTGCATTTACAAAGGTATCGATTCACGGTCAGTTTCTAAATTAGGAAGTTTTATTATGGAGAACGGACTTCTTGATAGAGTGGAGGGCAACGCTAACGTCCATAGATGGTTTGAGCAAACTCAGCTAGGAAAAGGGGATAGCATAACTGTGGGATATATGTCAGAGCTGTCAGACTACACTCGTATCAGTGTCACACAGAACAATCTGCAGGAGCTTAAGGCGATTTGGGATCAGTGGGGAAATGAGACCAAGCAATCATTCTACGGTAATTACGGAGATTTTGCCTATTTGTTTGATATTCAGGTTAATGAGCACTTATTTCGAGCTCTCGCTCAGTTTTGGAGCCCAGCATACAGTTGTTTTACCTTTGGGTAGGTAGATTTAGTGCCTACTGTGGAGGAGTACACAGCCTTACTTCGGTGTCCTAGATTTCAGTGTGATAGGATTTATTCTCGAGCTGCTTGTGTCCCAACCTTTGGTAAGAAGTTGATGATCATTGCGAGGATAAGTGAGCAGTGGACCATGGCTAGAATTAAGGAAAAGGGTGAGAGTAAGTGCATTCCGTAGGGAGCTTTGAAAGATCTGATCCAGACACATCCAGACGAGGTGAAGAGGGTAGACATTTTTGCCTTAAGCTTATACGGATTGATGGTTTTCCCCAAGGCCTTGGGATATGTAGATGAGGCGACCACGGATCTCTTCTATCGAATTAGCAAACGGGTCACTTCTGTTCTTGCGATTTTGGCGGAGACATTCAGGTCCTTGAATGCATGTAGGAGGGTCGGTGCAGGCAGGTTTGTTGGTTGTGCTCAGTTACTTTTAGCTTGGTTCTACAGTCACTTCCGATTGATAGATAAGGTGGTTTGTCGGGTCTTCTTTGAGGATTACTCCTTGTTGAAGGACATAGCAGCTTCAACTAGGAGAGTTGATGTTCTCGAAAAAAATTGGATACCGCTACTTCAGAATCTGCAGTCAAAGGATGTGGAGTGGAGGGCTCCATGGATGATTCTTGGTGAGATTATTTATCGATGCGGCAGTTTTGATTGGGTCCCTTTGTTGGGAATCTGGGGTGCCATTGGTTATGCCCCTTTGCTTGTGTTGAGGCAACATGGATTGAGATAGTTCATACCGACAACTTACGGGTTGGTTTAGAGTGAGTTCGCGTATAGAGGAGCCGACTACAAGAGGAAGGTCAGTGAGATCTCTAGTGCTTAGAACAAAACTTGTCGATTAAAGGGAGTAGCTATTAGCCCTGCTACGACTCCGGAGTACGTCGAGTGGAGAGGTAAAAGGATTAATGATAACATCCCTAAGCCAAGCATGGAAGGAGCTCGACTGATGGAGGAATATTTGCAAGTGACGCCCTCGGAGTTAGAAATTATGAAGCAAGAGTTTGAGAGAAAGAACTTGGAGCTCGAGAAGAGGATAGTAAAGCACGAGGAAGAAAAGATATACTTGAGCCTAAACATCGATGTGCAAAAGATGGAGGTCGAGAAGGTAAAGAAGGAAAAGAGAAAGATAGAGGAAGGTCGAGATGATTTAAAGGAGCACTACAAAAGGGCACAAGTATCCTTAAAGAGAGCGGGAATAGGAGGGTATTCAGATCAGTTGCAAAAAGAGGTCCGAGGGGAAAAGTCCAAAGCCAAATATTGGAAGAAGAAGTTCCAAGAGGTGCAATTACGGAATTTGACCTTAGAGAAAGAAAATCAAGGGTTAAAAATTAGGGTGACTGAGCTTGGGCGATCCCTTCATCTACAACGAAGTCGTGATTCCACGGTAGAGGTAAAGAAGCTAAAAGACAAAGTTGAGGAGTTGGAATCAGTATTGCAAGATAGTAAGCTTTTTATCGAGCAGCTTGAGGCACAAGAGGATCATTTAAAGGGAGAACTGGGCCAGTCTAAAGAACAAGTCAGAGATAGAGATTCCCTTATTGGAGAAGCCATAATTTAGATCTGAGAGGTAGCTAAACACGTTCGAGACTTTGCAGTATGAGCTGACGTATTGAGTATGATGCATGAGTCATCGTCGGATGTAGGTCGAGAGTTAGCCCTTTTATTAGATAGAGTTAAAACTTTAAGCATTAGGGCGAAAGCGTATTTATAATCCATTTATATGTAAAGATATTCTTTTTTCTAAATAAAGTTTTCTAAATGAGATTGAATCGAGATCGATACCTTTTGCATTCATTTGCATCTTATAGCATTTCATTGCATCATTTGCATTCAAAATTATAAAAAGACCCTAATTAGTTAAAGTTATTAAAAAGAGAAAGAAAAAGAGAGAGAGAGAGAAGAGGGTCACGACTGAGTGAAAAAGAAGTTGAATGAGAATTAACGACGTTCCCTTACATATCCCCGACTTTTGTGTCAGGAGGGATAGCTTACCCGGAGAAGGGGGTGTTTGGAAATGAAAAATCATCCCATCAATGTCATACATGAGGAAGGGACTGAACAAAGAAACCTTGAGGGCATTCGCCCTTACGAACCGGGAAGTTCTTTAAACAATTGGACTGCAGAAGAACTTCCTGTAATCCTTAGGAATTTTACGGAGTAATATTCAGAACACTCTTGTTACTCTAAAGCTTAGGAGTACTGAGATTTCTTTTGAGAAGTGGGCTCATGTTCAGACATTTTTATTTTCAATAAAACATACTTTTATTATTTATCCGAGTAAATATTCTTTCATTCTGATTCTTTTGACCTTTGACATTCTTTATAAATTTTCATTTCATGTAAATAGTCATGCTTGAATTCATTTATTCCTTGTATATTCTTTTGTGCCTATCATGGGTCCCTAATTATCAATGACATGGGCAATGATACTACAGATTCAGAGTTCTTTTTTGAGTGCGATATGTGTTTAGAGGAATCTCAGTATTTTGAAGGTGACAGAAATTGTGACTTGCTTCTGAATTTGTTGAAAATGGTTTTTACCCCATAAAGTGGTGGTAGGAAATATAGCCCTAGAGGAAAGAAAGATTGTGAAATTGGAATTAGCTGAGGAGCCAAAACAAGACCTTGTTGAGACTATTATGAGAATTCAAAAATGTGGTGCAAAGACGCATGCAGGAGGATTTGCAATTGCCAGGATAAACATGAGGTTTTGGGGCACTGTTGGTCCACCATGGAAAGGGATCGCATCAGTTGTACAATGAATGCCAAATTTAAAGAAGTTAAGACTTATGGGGCATGTATGTTATGGGCCCGAGCTCATCAAAAGTTCCAAGCTGACAATGACTCATCTTTGTGGACGTCAACTACTGCATTAAGAGGGGGAGATAGCTTCATATGCCAATATTACAAAGTCAAAAGTTATCCATTTCAAAAAAAAAAAAAAAAAGAAGAGAGATTATATATAACTGCACAATGCTAAAAGTTTGCAGTCTTTTCAAAGATAATGCGCCATACCACAGTACAACAAAGGTTGCCAAAAGAAAAGAAAAAGAAGAAAAAATAAATTACAGAAGATGACCGAGACTGATAAAAATTGGCATAAGAAACTACCGCCTACTCTCTATGCTTACGCTGGGGTAAACACCTTCAATTCCAGTTGTTTCAAAGGTTCCAACCACCATCCTTGAAATGGGTGCATTGTTTGGCTTTCCTGAGCAGTCTGATGTACCGTCAATAGTTGCGATGGTTAGCTCCAAGCGGTGGCCATTGATTTCCAACTATGGGGCATCAGGCCGTACACAGTCTCTGAAGCTTAAAATGATATATTCTTTCTTCAAAACTAGTTTCTGACAAAGTGGATGAGGGTATCATGAAGGAAGCTCTCTTATACTTCTATACAAGTTCAAGGAAGAGAAAGTCTGATCAAATCATTATTTTCATGTATGGGGTTAGCGAGTCTCAATTCAATCAAGTTTTGATCAAATTATTGAGGCTTGCAAGTTCTTTAACAAGAAGTGGAACCCTAAAGATTGTGGTTATTATTGTACGAAAAACCATCATACCAAGTTTTTTTCAGCAGGGATCTCCTGACAATGTGCTACATGGTACTGTCATTGACAATAAAGTCTGCCATCCAAAGAATAATGATTTTTACCTTGGTACCCATGCTGAAATGATTGGAATCACGAGGCAGACCCACTATCATGTTCTCTTAGACCAGGCTGGGTTTTCGGCTGATGATCTGCAAGAGTTTGTTCATTCTCTATCCTATATGTATCAAAGGAGCACCACAGCCATATTTTTTGTGGCTCCTATTTGCTACGCTCATTTGGCAGCTTCACAGTTGGGGGCAATTTATGAATATTAGGGATGCTTCAGAAACATCATCGAGTCATGGTAGGATGTATGCTCTGGGAGTAATCTCTGTACCTCAACTTTCTAGGTTGAAGGATAAAGTCAGCAACTTCATTCTTGTCTGCTGAGAATCATTGAACCATCTTTTTGTAGGGTTTGACAAACAACGGCCCGGGGGATTATTCTTTGGGCAATCCCTTTCTCATGGGTTTATGAATCAAGATTTTTCCTCCAAGCTTTGATGAAGTCAAGAATTGAATACCTCTAGTAAACTTAACTTGAAAGTATTCATCCTAAGCAAATGTACCAAGAATGGATGACACAGACTTATGACAAAGAAGGTTCGTCCAAAAGAATTTCATAAAGGAAACCTTATGCTGAAAGAGATCCTTCCCATGCAAAAGGATGCCGAATTGGAAAGGGCCATATGTTGCGAAGAAGGCTTTCTCTAGAGGTGCACTGATTTTGACAAGAAATGGATAGGAAGAATTTATCTGATCCAGTGAATTCGGACTCGGTCAAGGAGTACTTTATCTGAAGGAGAAGGGAAGCCAAGGTGAAAACCCGCAAAAGGCACTTTGGGACTTCTATTTCAAAAAAAAAGGAAAAAAGAAAAGAAAAAGAGAAAAAAATAATAAAAAGAAAAAAGAGAAAAAGGAAAAAAGAAAAAATGGAGAGGCCAAGGTGAAAAATCACAAAGGGCGCCTTGTGACCAAAGGGGTTTTTGAGTTGAAAACCCGAAAGAGCAGCTCAAATTTTGAAGAGCACACGGTAATCTTGTTATATTTGATTCAATGAAGAATGAAGCGTGTTGCATATCGGGGCATCAACAAACTACTTTGGATATTTTAAACACATGTTGAACTCAAGAAAGTCTTCATGGAGCTGGCGTATAAACGCTGAAGCGGCGATATCTAGGGCATCTAACTTTTGTCCTATTTGCTATCTTTAGATTCTCTTTCTTCTCAAAGATAGGCTTTCAGATTAATTTCCTTTGTATTTTTTTGACAAATTCGTTCCAATCTAATTATTCTCAAGATTAAATTCATCTTCCATTATTCTTAAAGTATGTTGCATTAAAATAATGATGGATGAACTAAATAATTTTCACA
Organism: Gossypium longicalyx; assembly: GCA_025698465.1. Lineage (NCBI taxonomy): Eukaryota > Viridiplantae > Streptophyta > Magnoliopsida > Malvales > Malvaceae > Gossypium > Gossypium longicalyx. The sequence goes on along the minus strand of CM047000.1, from coordinate 91,809,935 downwards.
AATGAAGTTTTGCTCATTACTCTGGAAATTTCTAGATAATACAAGAAACTAAAACAAAACAATTGTTCGAAGAATTCACGTAAGTGAGGTTCGAAAGAACTCGAGGAAATTCTTTCTTTAGTCCAAAATGATAATTGGACAAATCAAACGATTCGATCCTAAGAGAGGATCATCTTACAGACATTTTTGGTGGGTCATAACATTTGAAGAATGGTACAAACCCACAGGCTGAGTAAAAATGATATGTCGAGAGAAATAAGGATAAACTTCGACGAAAGAATGAATGGTGACGTCTGGAATAGGGGTCATGTTCATAAACATTTTGAATTATAACAGGTTTATTTAGGAGCATTTGATTCACTTCGATCATAGCATCCTAATCATTAGGCATGAACTCATACACATTATACAGGTTATGTCCTTCAAGGGACAATGAAGATTGATGCGCCTTAACCCCCTAAGCAGTAGGGTAACAGGCTAAGACATAGCTGATTTGGTTTTCACGTGCTTACGATGAAGCAAATCTAAGATGATTTGGCATTTCTGTATTGTCAGAGAACAAATCGAAGTTTGGCGTCTCCATATTCAACGGAGAGCAGACACATAACAGATCTGGCCTTCAGATGTTTATACTGAAGCAAGATCCAAGATGGTTTAGCATCCTTGTGCTTGCAAGGAACAAATCGAAGACATAGCTGATTTGGCTTTCACGTGCTTACGATGAAGCAAATCTAAGATAATTTGGCATTTCTGTATTGTCAGAGAACAAATCGAAGTTTGGCATCTCCATTTCGATGGAGAGCAGATACATAGCAGATCTGACCTTCAGGTGTTCACGCTGAAGCAGATCCAAGATGATTTGGCATCTCTGTATTGTCAGAGAACAAATCGAAGAAACAAATTTGGCATCTCCATATTCGACGGAGAGCAGATCGAAGACATAGCAGATCTGACCTTTGGATATTTTCACATCGAAACAGATCCAAGATGATTTGGCATTCTTGTGTTTACAAGGAGCAAATCGAAGACATAGCAGATTTGACCTTCAGGTGTTCACGCTGAAACAGATCCAAGATGATTTGACATCTCTGTATTGTCAGAGAACAAATAGAAGAAACAGATTTGGCATCTCCATATTCGACGGAGAGCAGATCGAAGACATAGCAGATCTGACCTTTGGATGTTTTCACATTGAAGCAGATCCAAGATGATTTGGCATTCTTGTGTTTACAAGGAGCAAATCGAAGACATAGCAGATCTGACCTTCAGGTGTTCACGCTGAAGCAGATCCAAGATGATTTGGCATCTCTGTATTGTCAGAGAACAAATTGAAGAAACAGATTTGGCATCTCTATATTCGACGGAGAGCAGATCGAAGACATAGCAGATCTAACCTTCGGATGTTTTCGCATCGAAGCAGATCTAAGATGATTTGGCATCCCTGTGTTTATAGGGAACAGATCGAAGACATAGCAGATCTGACATTCCTGTGCTTATAGCGAAGCAGATCAAAGATTTTAACATGGCATCCTTGTGTTTATAGGGAACAGATTGAAGACATAGCAGATCTGACATTCCTGTGCTTACAGCGAAGCAGATCAAAGATTTTAACATGGCATCCCTGTGTTTATAGAGAACAAGTTGAAGATAGCAGATATCGCCTTCCTAAGTTGCAGTGAAGCAGAATGAAGTCGTCAAGAGGCCATTTAAAGAAGATCAAGGATCAAGAACTCAAGACTCGGCGAGCCCGAGCAAAATTGGTCCTTTTATAGTCTTTGCTCTATCCCTATTACACAACAATGAGCAAAGAGGGGTAGCTGTAGACACTCAATTTTGCCCGGGCCCAAAAATAAGTCCAAAAACAAAAATAATAAACCCAAAAAAAAAATGAAGTCCAAGTTCAGTCCAGAATTACAAAAATAATTTGGCCCGATCGGAATGACCCATTACTTGAAAAGATTTAAGGTCCATCTACAAGCTTGACTCATATGGAAATATAATCTTCAATGATATACAATCTTAGATATGATTGCAATATTAGATATGATATGTAATCTTAGATATGATTACAATCTTAGATATGATATGCAATCTTAGATATGATACAATCTTAGATATGATTGCAATCTTAGATATGATATGCAATCTTGAAGATATGATCTTGTAATCTTGGAGATTTAATTTGTAGATATCCTTTAATCTTAACCGTTGATGTAATTGGTCTGTACCGTTGGATTTGGGGAGGCTCAACTATAAATAGAGGCCTCTCCCTTCATTGTAAAAGGACTTGAGTTTTGGGAAACAATAAGAATTCTTGAGAGCATTCACTCAAATTTCTCTCCCTCTTGCGTTCTTACTCTCTGTGGTTTGTTCTTATTTTATTCTTCGTCTATCTTAGTTTTTCAACCTTTTTTTTATTTTAATTTCTTCATTTTTCAAATATGTATATTTATTCCTATCTTTTATACATTTGATTATGTATTTTATATATTATAATATTTAACCTTTTTATATAGTTTATTTTCAAATATATATTTTTCTATGCATGTATATATATTATATTATCATTTCATGTATTTTGAAATATTGCATTATATTTTTATAATTTGTAAATGTTCTATTTATTCATTTTTTTTGTGTATGTCATTTATCTTATTTGTGCATAGTTTCATTTTTTTATATGCTATGTTTAATTATTTCTTTTATGTGCTATTTTATGATATATATTGTTGTATAATTTTTGCATGTATTATGTTTTTCTTTTAGTTTACTCATATTTTTATTTGTTTATTATCTTATATTTACCCTAGTATGATTTTTTTCATTAAACGTATGTTTATGTTATTTAGTTTTGTCTTAATGATATTATTTATGTTTGTATGGAAATGTTAGAATATTTTGTACATCTATGTTTCATGATGCATTAATATGTCATCCTAAAATGTCATTTAAAATAATATTCCAAGGTTTTTTTTTTTAAAAAAAATAAAAGGCAATGCTTGATGTTTGGAAACTTCGAGAAAGGTAGTACCCTAACTTACTAGGTTGCGACTTTTCTCGTTGAATTCGAATAGTCAAGCACCCTTCTAAGTGATTTTGAGTTTTCAAAACTTAAACAATTATTTCGAGATTTCAAAACATAGTGTCCTAACTTACTGGATATGACGTTTTGTTGTTTCGAGATAGAAATTTTTGAAAGACGAGCTTAGTTTCGAAGGTTTTAAAATGTTGCGTCCTAACTTACTGGATGTGATGTTTTGACTCGTTTGAAATAAGTGAGCCTTAATTTTCAAAATTGAGACATTCTAATTAAAATAGGTTTGCATCTTAAAACTTTCAAATTTCCGACATTAAAGACACTTGATAATCAATTAGGTACCAATTTTTGGGCGTTACGAGGGTGCTAACCCTTCCTCGTACGTAACCGACTCCCGAATCCGTTTTTCGACTTTTCAGAGACCAAAATTAATGTTTTAAAACAAAACATTTTATAAGGTGATCCAATCACACCTAAAAAGATTGGTGGCGACTCCCGTTTTCATTTTTCTTAAAGTCAATTCCCATTTTTCAAAACCCGATTTAAAAATGGTCTCAACAATGTTAATGTACCAAAGGTGGTTAGATTTGTTTCCCTGCCCAGAAGAAATAAAAAATGATGATTGTTAAGTTCTATGAGTGAAATTTTATCTCATTTAAGGTCTTTTAGTTTTGCTGAATTAATGTTAGATTTGATCATACTGATTATTTTTGTGTAATTTGGTTCCCTGCACAACTGTTTTACCTATATATTTGAGCTTTCTGCTTCACAATTTTTTCCAGGGTAGCAAGAAATTTAAGCGGCTAAAAAGGGCTCAAAGGGATTTAGATGAGGAACAATATGGGTTCTCTGATGATGAGTTTGATGGAAGCATGAATGGTGGAGCAAATGCTGAGGAAAAGCTTAGTTGTACCTTATTTGGCGATGATGATGGTTTGTATATTTAGCATAGTATCCATTATCATTATCATTTGAATTCAGTTTTGAATAACTGGTTGGTATATGTAATATTTTAGGGCAACCTCTCGAAGATATTCCTGAAGATGAAGAACAGATAGAAGAGGAAGGGGATGGAGATATGGGTGAAGAAGATGAAATGACAGACTTTATTGTAGAAGAAGATGATGTGCCTGGGGCTTCTGTTAGGTACAACCTATGTACTGCATGGATATGCCGATCCCTTTATACTTTAATTTTGGAATCTTGAAGTAACATGTTTTGTAGATGGAAGAAGATGAAGAATAAGAAATTAAGGCATGCATTTGATGTTTCACCATCTGCTTCAAAGGAAGCTCAAGACATATTTGGCGATGTTGATGAACTCCTGCAGCTACGCAAACAGAGATTAGATTATAGTGATCAGAAAGAAAGGAGACTTGAAGATCAATTCGAACCCACTGTTCTTTCTGAAAAGTATATGACGGTAAAGGATGATGAAATTTGGACGATTGATATTCCAGAAAGAATGCAGGTTTGTTGATATAGTTGTTAATGTTCTAACTATTTATTACCTTGATCTCTCTTAACATAAGTCGATTGGCTTCTTATTTGTTTTTGTAGATTTCTGAGGAAAGCACTGGCAGTCCTCCAATGGATGAAGAGAGCAACTGGATGCATAAACAGCTTACAAGTAGTGCAGTACCGTTATTTGGTAAATAAAGGACGGATCTTTCTATAAACAAGGATGACGTCATGAGGTTTTTGGACCTAACACATGTCCAGAACCTTGACCCTTACTATCATGAGGAGCGAAGCAGCATACAGAGTGACCAAGAGAAAGTTTGTAAAGAGAGGGAGATGGCTAAGAAACCTTTTATGCCGAGGATGATTGTCCATCCATGCTTTCAAAATATTACAGCTAATGAAGCTATTGAGGTATGTTGCGAGTAATGAACTCTTTAAGTTTACCTTTGATTGGGTTGAATTAATTTTAAGTTCAGCCTTGTCTGTGGTCATATAGTATATTCTGTAAGCTCAAAAGAATAAATATAAACTCTTCTCAATTTCCCTGTTCCAACTTCCAATCTGGCAATAATATTATTTCAACCTTAATGCATCTTTCGTGTGCAAAAAGAATATACAAAATTAACAAATGATGACTTGATTCTTTGTGATGATGTTGCGCATTAGGCAGCTTTTGGATTAATAACCCTGTTTTGATGAATAAATAAGGAGACCAGTTGCTGTAACCTGAGGTATCCAAACATCTAATAATACAATTAATCCCATAGAATATGCAAAATTAACAAATGATGATTTGATTGTTTTATGATGTTGCACATTTGGCAGCTTGTGGTTGTTTAAGCCATGACATCTTGCTTCCTTCTCAAATATGAAATATCTGCAATCTCATTTTGTTTTGCTTCTTTAAACTAATGGCTGACTATATATTTGGATTTAATCATGTTTTTCTTTTCTTGTGTTGGACAGTCCTTATCTGATAAGGATCGTGGGGAAAACATTATCCGTCCCAGTTCTCGTGGTCCTTCTTTTCTAACTTTAACTCTCAAACTTTGTGATGGAGTTTATGCCCACAAAGATATAGTTGAAGGTGGAAAAGAACATAAGCACATTATCAGCCTGCTATGCATTGGGAAGACATTGAAAATTGGGGAAGACACTTTTGAGGATTTGGATGAGGTAAATCGTTCTCTTAATTCTTGTTTTCCTGGGGTTTTCTGATATATGACATAAAATTTTGCAAGGGATGTGAATAAATTGGAAATAACCACATAGGCATTTTGCTGAATTGGGAGTTAGGTTGCAGTAGGAATCTTGTGTACTTGTAGAAACAATGGCTGATCATAAACTGGAAGACAGATTTCAGGGTTAGAACATAGATGCTGAAGAATTGAATGTTGAAAGTTTTTTGGTTGTTATCATCATACAAAAAACATGTTTGTCAATTCTGACCCTTTAATCGACTGTTGTTCTTGCATGGGCATGAAGTCATGGTTGCCCCTTGATGTTTTTGGCTTTAAAGCTGCATGGATCATCTTAGTAAAAATGAACTAATTGATACTCATTTATTATCTTTGAATGCAGAAGCCCCCTAAACAAAAATCGGACGAAACCATTAACATTGAAAATCTGTTCTTTTTTTTTGAATGAATTGCTGTAACATAAAATGATATATTGCGAGGCATAAGAATGCATGTAATGGATGTCTTTTGAATGCATTTAAATTGCAGGTAATGGATCGATATGTTGACCCCCTTGTGTCTCATCTAAAGGCAATGCTGACTTATCGCAAGTTCAGGAAGGGAACTAAAGTAGAGGTTGATAAGCTTCTAAGGATTGAGAAATCAGAGTATCCTAATAGAATAGTGTATTGCTTTGGCATTTCTCATGATCATCCTGGCACTTTTATTCTTACTTATATACGGAGTTCGAAACCACATCACGAGTATATTCGCTTATATCCCAAGGGATTCAAGTTCAGAAAAAGGATGTACGAGGACGTTGATAGTCTGGTTGCTTATTTTCAGAAGCATATTGATGATCCACAGCATGAGTCAGCTCCATCAATTAAATTAGTTGCAGCAATGGTACCAATACGGAGCCATTATAACACTTCTTCTTATAAGACGTGAATTATTTTTTATAATATAATTTTTTGAAAATTTATAATATAGCTTTAGAAATGTCATAATCATCCCCAACACTGGTACGACATATTTTCATAACTTGAACTTGTATTAAAAAAATATTTTTTTAAAGTTAAATCATATAAGAGTGCTTAGAAAATTATAGGGTAATTGGATTTGGTGTAAGTAATTGTGTTATTACTCTAATTTTTACATTTTTCTTAAAAATTAAAAAGTGTAATTAGAGTGTTTTAATTACACCCAATTTAGCGAGGCCCATTAATTATAATAGTTATCGAAGCATATCACCATTTTTATGTAATTACAAATAATTATACTAAAAATTAATTATTAAGTAACTTTTCAAATATTACCTTAAAAAATAAATCTAAATACTGAGTTTGTGCAACAAAGCTCCAATCCATTTTTTAAAAAAAGTATAATTATACAAATACTCTTAATGTTTATATCTTTTGACAATTTGACTATTCTTCATTTTCTTTCAAGTAATTTTGCTCTCAATGTTCCAATATTGAAGTCAGAATGTTTATTTTTTAAACAATAAAAGTAATAAAGTTGATGTGGCATGATTATGTGAATTTTTTTTAATTGGGTAAAACGATCCTAATATTTGACATGGAATTAAAAAAGAGAAGCAAATTAAAAGATTAAAACGTCGTTTGAGATTTTAGTTATCCGGGTTATGGCTTAGTCTTTTAGTCTTTTGTTATTTTATTCATTTTTAATTTTATGTCAGTTATTAGGATATCATTTTTTGTCCAAAATTATGTTGTTTTATTCATATTAACTAAAAATTTTCAGTCATGCCAAGTCAATAGTGTTACTTTTTCATTAAAATATAAGCAATTTGACTTGAAATTGAAATGTTGAAGGCAAATTTGCCAAAAAGAAATAAGAATATGAGTGAAATTGTTAAAATGTGTAAATGTAGATTTTTTCGTCATTATATCTTTTTAAAAAATAGTAATTAGCTAGACCAAATGAATTGTGTTATCTATTTACAAATAAAGATATATTTTAATAAAATTTGAACCGTAATTGTATAATCACTGTTAACTGGGATCTTGAGTTATACTTGAACCCATGACTGTTTAACCACCGTCAACTGGAAACCTTAGTTATATTTCAACTCGAGACTGTATAACAATGTGAATTGGGAGTCTAAGTTGCAATGCGATGGGTTTCTAAAGTGATGGTTACTTCTCCACACGGTAGATGAAATGTGTGGATCTCCGAACATCACGACATCACTGTGAAATCAGATACACCTTGAAACTATAATAATGTCTCCCTCAAACATAAATAAATATTTTCCTCTCGAAATTTCAGAAAAAGAATGTTATAGGATGTTGATAGTCTGATTGCTTATTTCAAGAAGCATAATGATATGGGCGGATTTTAACTTTTTAAAATTAAATATATTAAAATTTAATTTCCACCTAGTTTTGAGAATTTATTAGCATTATAAATCTTTTAATTTTTTTTGTGTTATTAATAAAATTTTTGGTCGAGAAAATACATAATTGCTGAATTAAGCAGAATAATTCAAAATAAAAAAGTATTGAACTTATAAAATTTCTCGACCTTGAGCTCAAATTAAAAAAAGACAAAAAGAAAACCAATAATCTAAACAAGAATTAAGCGAAGATGAAAGCTCAAAAATAAAGAAATCAAGATGGCAGACTTATCTCATTAATTAAGGCAAGTGGTAGTTTGGGAGCAAGTAGTACAAGGGGAAGCTAATATTGGGAAGATGGTAAGGGTTTAGATATTTATAATATTAGTTATTCTTATTTTATTACTTAATATAAATATTTTTAATTATTTATTATATATACAAATATTAAATTTATTTGAGAAGTTGAGTTATCCTTTATATTTGAAAAGATTTAGGGTTTGTTTGGATAACACAATATAATTGAATGAAAGTGTAATTACCAGAGTAGTAATTACAATAATTACACTCTCTTGTAATTATAACGAATTGTAATTCCTTACACCATATGCAATTTTTTCTAATTACTCTAACATTTCATATTTGTTGAGCTGTTCCCTCTTTAACATTTAACATATACTTACTATCGTTATCTATTCCTTGACAGAGTTGTCCATCATCTGAATTTGAATATGTATCATTAATATTATCAATATATATTTTTTCCATGTACTCTTCAAAATATGCATCATCTCAATTCCGCCTTCTCAATTCCATCTCAAGCATTTGCGACCTGATCGTGGGGTCTGTGCAACAAAATGTCACATTCGTTGCAAGGGTAATTTTGTCAAACATTTCAAACCAAACCAAATCATATGATAATAAATAAACATACACTCCAAATTAATTTAATCTGAACATACAAGGGCCTAATTGTGAAGTCCGAGCATGAAATAGGGTTGATTGTAAAGATTCAAAACTATCATAATAGGATCGATACCCTTGGATAAGTATCGGTATCGTTTTAGCTTCGATGTTTTAAAAATACTTCGTTTAAATCACAAGTATTGATACATGTCATGTGGTATTGATACCTATCAAAAAAGTATCAATAACCAATTAAGTATCGATATTGTTTTGGCATTCTGTTTGTTTGAGAAAATTGTTCAAATGGCCAAGTACCGATACCTATACCACGGTATCGATACTTTCTTGTCAAAATGATCAAAATCTCCCTCTACAAGTCCATTTCATGCCCAAACATAACAACATCTCAAATGGTGACTTAAGGCACCTCAAAAGCCTGTCTCTTAACTTATAACAACAAGCTCAAATATGCTATTTCAATTCAAACCACCAATTATACCATACCACATTTACAACATCAACCATAATGATGCGAGTCTCAAGGCCCAATTTCAAATCCATGGATGTCATGGGCTCACATTACCTCAAGGCCCAATAATGAGGTCGAATGCCAAGCAAATTTGAGCAAGATTGAACTGGACCATCCAAGGCTTTGTTACCAAGGCCCTAGATACGCACACGACCGAAAAAGAAAATCAAGATTCACTTTTTTGTTTTCAAGAAAATCAAGAAACCGAATCTTGCTCCAATTTTGCTGTTTTGCACAATTTCAAGAATCAAGAAAATCAAGATTTCGAATCTTGGAAATCTTGGTCCAACAAACCAAATCTTGTAGCCAAGGAGCATTGGATTTCATATACGAGCTTGAATGAGCCAATTTCGAGAGCAAATGGATCACAAGACCAAGTTCTTGAAAAAAATGGCCCATTAAGATGTCTACAAGCCCATTTTGAAGTTTGGAAAGTAATTTAATTGAATATCAGGTCAAATTATCAAAGTGGCCTAAATTTTAAAAAATCTTTTTTTTTTTTTTTTTTTGAATGTTGTTTTCTCCCTATTTTGCTTCCATTTTACTATTATGTTGCTACTATTTTGTTGTTATTGTTTGGATATTGTATAAAACTTATTTTATTGTTAATTTTGTTATTATTTTAAAGAAATTTGTTAATTTTGTTATTATTTTAGAGGCATTTGCTTGTTAAGTTACATTTATCTTTGTGTTATTTAAGTCTACACATTTTTTAAAATTTATTTTCAATTTGTTGAGAAATATTTATTTTGATGTTTTTAGTATTTTTGATGTGTTATATAAATTTAAAAATTATATAAAAATAATATAAAAAATTAATACAGGCGGGCCAAGTCAGGCTCGGGTTTTAGCATTTTTATTCGAGTCGGGCTTGGGCAAAATTTTAGGCCCATTTTTCAGGCAAGGCCGGGCCCGGGCCTAGTAAATGGGCCTAAATTTTTAGTTGAGCTCGACCCAAACCTGACCCGGCCCGACCTATGAGACCTCTAGTATCTACTTTAGTGTTTAAGTGTCCTAGAGGTGTGTATGAGGTCTTGGGATCAAGTCTCATATTTGCAAATTTTGTTTTTTTTTCTAATCCTAAGATTTTTCCTTGTTGAGTGGGTTTTTATAAAGTTGTCTGGTAATCCATATCAAAATAAGCCTGCCAATTCGAGTGGTAAGGAGTTAGTGTGTTGGAGGTATTGTGTTTGAATCTCAATGTGAGTGTGGATGCTATTTTTGCTCGGTTGCATTGTAGAGTTTTGGTAGAGTTGGAATTCTGAGAAAGTTGTTTGTTAGTGGGATAGTGGGGAAGAATTTTAGGGATTTATGATATCTTTTTTTATTTTACTTTTATTTTCTTTTTCAACATTCCTCTCTCTTTTCAGGAAAAACTAACGTCAATTTTCATTTGCCTTCTCTGCTCTTTCGTTCTTCATCTATGTTTTGCTACTTCTTTCTATTTTGTTTCAATCAGTCAACAAATCTCTATATCTTGCTTTTTCATTTCCTTCGATTGTTTGGTAAGTGGGATTCTAGTGTTTCTATAGTTTCGATTTCCAAATTGCCAGTTGGAGATTTATTTTCTATTTTGGCAGCGGTGAATCGTGAAAAATGGGGCTCTCCTCTCGTGGAATCTTAGTCGAAATCGTTCAGGGCATTGGGGTAAGCGTTGAACGCTTGAATTGGACTATTGTTGGGTTCGTGGTTTTGGTTTAATCATGAATTATGTTTGATTTTGGAGTTTGGTTTGTCGATTTTATGTGCTGGTGGTCTCGGGACTATTTTCGCATCAAAATCGTACTAGGTGTGTTCCCAAAACCCGAAAAATAGAGTTTCAGCAAAAGCTAAAAATGCTTACTATCGACGCCACACTGGCATATGGTCGGCCGTGTGGGTGGCCATGTGTGAGACACAGCCGTGTGTTTGATGAGGGCATGGCTGTACGCAAGATTTTTTCCTCAATTCCCATACCCCCTCAAAAGTATTATGAATATTCAATTCAGTAAAATACATCTTAGTAAGAGAACATGACATTTCTATCTCATCTAACTCCATAGATTTGAGGAAAAAATTCTCACTATCATCTTTTTCCGGTTCATAAAGTTCACCATCACATATCTCTTTTCCATTAAAGTAAGAATCAACAAAAGGTACAAAGTCATACTTACTTTCTTCTCTTGTTGGATATTTAATTGGACATTGGAAACTCTTTTTTATCTTTTGAACTACAGCAATAACATTATACGAAAGGTGATAGCTCAATCTTATTCTCTTTATTTGGATATTTAATTGGACATCGGAAACCCTCATGATATTTTGAAATACACTAATAACATTTCACAACAGCTGAGAGATCAATTGTACTCTCTTTTTGTTTGACCATCTCCTCATTCTCTAATAGTTGTAACAACCTGTTTTTAGTCAAATAGGAACAGTGGTTTTAGGACCAAAAAATTTGAGGTTGAAATATTTATTTTATTATTATTTTGAGGTCTACAACATGATAGTATAATTGTGTAAAAATTTTGTTAAGAAATTTTATCGTTTGAATGTTCAATTTGATAAAAAGGACTAACTCGCGTAAAGTGTAAAAGTTGTGTTCTAATAGCTAAAGGGGTCTAATAGCTATGAAACTTTAAAGTGGAGGTCCTTATGTAGTAATTAGACTATTTTTAATATGAGTGTACAGAGAGGAACATGAATTAAGTGTTTTAAGTAGTTAATTAATAAGGTTAATGTTGTAAATTAATAATTAAAGATATTAAAATTTAGAAAACAAAATAACAAAGCATGCATGTTCATCTTCTTGTTGAAATTTGAAGAAGACAAAGCCATGGGAGAAGTTTAAACATTCAGCCATTAATACATTGTGCATGTAAGTGATTTTTGACTCGATTTTTAATGATTTCTATGTTTTTAGAGTCGTTGTAGCTTAATCTAGCTAGCCCAGGGACTAATTTACTTGTTAAAGGTCTAGGGTTTTACCATTGATGAATATTTGTGTATTTTGATGTTTTATGATAGAAAATGAATGGTTATTGTTAGATAAACAACATTTGTTAAGTGATTTTTGATAAAATTGTCAATTAGGGATTAAATTGAGAAATGTGATAAATTGTGTCGTAAATGTGTGAAATAATGAAAAATATGGGCTGCTATGAGTATAGGTGAAATTCAGCTAGCATGGGTGTGTACTTAATTGCATGAATTTGCATTTTTATGAGCTAGGGACTAAATTGTAAATAAGTTGAAATATTAGGGGTCAAAGTGTAAAATTACCATAATATGAATTTTTGGACTGAATTGAATAGAATATGTTTTAAATGAGTTAAATTTGCTTATATAGATCAAGAAAAGCAACGTACAGATTTAAATCGGGGGAAAATAAAGTTTTGGATTAGTCGATCCTTTTCCGTCGTTTTTGTGATTGAGGTAAGTTTGTATGTTAATAAGCATTAACGTAATTGTATTTTAAATACTTTATAATTGCATTATTTGTGAATACGATTTTACAAAAATGTTTGACGAAGATTTGGCAACGTGTGAATTCCCGGTTGAACCTTAGGAATAGATAGGATACAAATGACATGTCCTTAAGGGTTACTGTGTTTTGGGTGCTGGTTTGTACGTTCTACCGGTGGCTGAGTTTTCTAACATGTGTTGCGGATTCTTGTCAGCTTGTGTGAGCAACACCGTGTAGTTATGTCTTGACCGTCAGCTTGTGTGAGTAGACCCGTTGATAGCTCGAGAGTGAGCATTACATGAGATATGACATTGAGATGGTTTCGACCATATATTTGGCACTTAGGGTGCGAGATTCCCGATTATCCAATATTATTACAAATGGTTCAATGGGTATATTGAAGATATGAACGGGTAAGAGATTGATACGTATCAGTCCAGGTATTACGTAAACCGTATAAGCATTAAATCTATGAAGTTTGTGAGTTACATGATCTACTATGTGGATGAACATGTATTAACCTTGTGATTAAGTTAAATTGTAGTGTTTGATGATAGTTAACTTACTTTGTAAATGAATGGAAAGTCATATTTATTAATCATACGAGCTTACTAAGCTTTATAGCTTAATCTGTTTACTTTTCCGTGTTATATAGTGATTTCAAAGCTTGCTCGGATTGGGAGTTGTCGGAGATCTCATCACACTATCCAGCTATCATTTTGGTACTTTTGAATATGTTTACTTGGTTAAATGGCATGTATAGGTGTTGTGGTTAATATGGCCCATATGTTGATAATGTATTTAGCCAATTGATTTGGCTTGTAAATGATGTATGTTTTGGTTATGTGTATAGCCATGTGATTTGGCTTATTTTGGTATACTTGGTGATGTATATATATATATGTGTGTGTGTAAATGGCCTTTTGTTATGTAGTTTATAATTGCTATGTGAATGCTTGTTGTGAATTGGTATTTTGAGTACCAAATAGTTGCATTTTGAGACATGGTAAGCATGTGGTTTTAGGCAAAATAATGCATGGTTGAAGTTAACCATTTAAGTGATTTTTTAATGTGAAATTGGTATGTTTGAATTGGAAAAACATGATATTATGAGCATTATAATTGTTTGTATTGAAATAGCATGATTTTAGGCTTGGTTGAGATTGGTTTGAATGCTATGTGATGATATGGTCATATTCTTTTTGACATGTTTAGGTGAATGCAAGTTTGGGTAAGAAAGATGGCTTGGAAAATAGCCTATTTTTGTCCACACAAGTAGAGACACGAACGTGTGTCTCAGCCATGTGTGACACACGGTTAGGTGACACAGCCATGTGTCCCCTGATGTTTATTTAAAAACCAAGTCAATAGCTCCACATGGCCCAACACACGGGTGTGTGATTTGGCCGTGTGGCATAAGTCAGTATACCCTACAGTTTTGGCATGGCCTAGCACACGGCTTGGCACACAGGCGTGTGGGGTCATTTCGAAGGGTACACAGGCTAGTCACATGGCCAACCACATGCCCGTGTGACCCAAGTCAGAGTGTTACACGTGGTCGGACATGGGCTGGGATACGGCCATGTGATTCCATTTCGAATGTCCACACGGCCTATTACACTGGCGTGTCTTTGGCAGTGTGAGACACATAGCCGGGACACACGTGCGTGTGTCCCCTGTACTTTGAAAATTTTCTATGTTTTCCCAAAATTTCCCTAAGTTCTTGGTTTAGTCCTGATCCGTTTCTAATGCATGTTTTAGAACTCGAAGGCTCGTATTAGAGACTATATGATTGATTGTGAATGACTTTTATTTGGAAATGAAAAATGTATGTGAAATGCATGATTGTTTAATTAATAAGTTTGGAAATGCTTCATAACCATATTCCGATGACGAATACGAGTTAGGAGTGTTACATAGTTCCTCTATTTTCCTTTGCAACCTCCCAATCATAGTATCGCGAATCATTATGATAGCCTAAAAAGAATACAACACTTAAGAACAGAAAAATTAAACAAACCTCACTGTTATGCACTAAGAAATAAAAATCAAATTCTTAATGAGGTAAAAATTAATCTTGTGAGTCCTTTAGGAGTATTTATGAAAATCAGTCAGAATGTTAAAGAATCTAGCTACCAAATACCCTAACGACACTAGGAGTCCAAAAGTGGCTAAACACCAATGGTTTTTGTTGCACGGAGGAAGGAATTTGCAACGTGCTTTAACCTACTAGCACAAGAAACAATAAAGTGTTAGAATGTGTATAGAAAAAATAAAAAGCAAAAACAGATGAAAAATTAAGGCTAACAATTAATGAAAATTGCTGAAACCCCAAAACCAAAAAAATTGCGATGCAACTTGACAAACTTTGTTCGAGGTGTTCCTAATTTCCAAAAATCACAAAATTTAAATTGGAGCATCCTCAAAGAATATAGATTTGATCTGGAAATTTTTGGCAAAAAATTTAACCCACAAAATATTTTTTTATTCTTTTTGTATTTTCTTTTTCTGTATTTTTTTGATCATTTTTTGTGGAAAATATTTTTTATATTTTAATATAGTGCCAAGAATTAATATATAAAATTTTAGATCAATTTAAAAATTTTTACCCACTCAAAATTTTTTCCCAAAAAGCTTTCTAGGTAAAAACTGCTTATGAACTGTTTTGCAATGCAAATCAGTTTAGAAATCAACCATGAACACACAAAACACCCAAATCTGATACCAAATGATAAATAATGATGTGGATGAAAGCGGAAGCAAATAGTAAACTTTGTTCAAGTTGCGGATGTATCCTAAATCTCTAGACAAACGTAAACTGAAACGAGAAACAACAAAAACAGATTAGTTGTCACAAAGGAGAGTCAAACAAAATTAAAACAAAAGAAAGATGAACCGAGTGGTAAAGATTTCAAAAGAGAATGAATTAAGGTTTCGTGGACAGAAAGAAACCATCCTTGACCTCAAGAAAATGCCCCAACCAAATCTGGAAAAACAAAACATAAACAGATTTGTTAGAAGTGATTTTAAAGAAAAAAGCAAACTGTGTTGTGCAAGAATGTTTGAAACGACAAGAAAAGATTAAAACTCCTAATTTTGATGTGTTTCTTTATGGAACAAGATAGGAAAACATCTTTCTTGAAGCAAATTTAACCTAGAATGAAAATCAATAAAATCAACAAGCCAAAACAACAAGAACTAACTTAAATAAGCAAAAAAAGATAAATTAATGATAGAAAAGAGAAGATGACGTCCTAAGAAGCCTTGGGAACATTAAGAATCCACAAATCCTTTCAATGGCTCTAATTCTCCCTCTAAGAAAAAGATCTTGGCAAGAAAAAGCTTGAAGATGATTCCCACAACTTGAAAGATTGTTAAAACAACTTTTAAAAGAAACTCAAGAGCAATTCTTGAAGAAAAACTCAAAGAGAATTATTATTAACTAAAAAAAAGTCAATTGTATGTGTATAAGGGTAAATGTCCATGCTACTTATAGGCCCCCAAAATAAGTTTTCCTAACCGTAATGGAATAACTAACATGACAACTGTAACAACCCATTTTCAGTGGTGTCAGAAATAGTGGTTTTGGGGCCACAAATCTGACGAGTAAGTTTCTAAATATTATTTACGAATATTTATGAGTCAATTATGGTTCTAAAAATGTTTTTGATATGATACTTTATGTTGTATAAATGGTTAATTAAG
Organism: Gossypium longicalyx; assembly: GCA_025698465.1. NCBI lineage: Eukaryota > Viridiplantae > Streptophyta > Magnoliopsida > Malvales > Malvaceae > Gossypium > Gossypium longicalyx. The sequence continues at coordinate 91,793,306 of CM047000.1, read as the reverse complement.
TTCAATTGGTAGGACCCTAAAGTCAAGTAGTTTTAGAAAATGAGGTATCGGGACCTCGTTTTTATAAATTGAGCCGTAAATATTTTTATAAATATTTAAAGTTTCGTTAAGAAATTTAATGTTTCGATAGTTAATTAAGTAAAAAAGACTAAATTATAATTGTTAAAAAAGTCAATCGCTATTAGTTTAAAGGTGGTAATTGATTAAAGAATTATAATTGGATGGCCTTAATGGGTAAATTACCAATTCTCAAGTTGGTGGACGGTTAAAGCTTTATTTTATTTTAATTTTATAAGTGTTTTATATGTTATAATAATATAATTAAAAGATAAAGATAAAATAAAGAAATAAAAGTTAATAAAATAAGAAAAACAAGAGGGTTTTCTTCTTCATTTCATATATTCATCACTGAAACACCATGGCAAGAAGAACCAAGGTTCAACATGCTTCAATTCAACCATGCTTCAATTCATAAATGATCAAGATCGAGTGGAAAATCGAGGAGAATGGAAAATTACCAAATAGTCCCTGTACTTTGACATTTCTGCAATTTAGCTAGGTAAGTTCGTATGAACTATAATCAATTAAATGTTGATTAAATTTAATATTTAATGTGTTGTTCTAATATAAATGAATCAATATATATGTTATTATGCAATTTAGCATGTAAAGAAACAATGGAAATACAACGACGTTTCGAAGATTATCGAGCCTCATTTGAATCTTAGGAATATATAGGATACAAATGACATGTCATTAAGGTTTTCATATTTTGGGTGTTGGTCTTGAATGTTCTACCGATGGCTGAGGTTCGACATTTTTCGCGGATACTTATCAGCTTCTGTGAGTAGCATCGTGCAGCTTACATTTCGACTGTCAGCTTGTGTGAGTAGACCCAGGTTACCATGTTCAGGGTGTTGGTCCTGAATGTCCTATCGATGGCTGAGTTCCGACATTTGTTGCGGATATTCATCAGCTTGTGTAAGCGACATGGTGTAGATACATTATGACTGTCAACTTGTGTGAGCAGACCTATTTGTGGCTCGAGTGAGCAATGATAAAAATGAATGGTTTCAACCATATGTTTAGCACACTTTGTGTGAGCTTTCCCACGAATCTGATATTATTTTAAGTGGTTCAACGGGCAAGAAAAGGGAAGAAAATGTAAGCATTCAATTGACTTATATCAATTGACTTATATCATGAAAACTATGAAAAGGGATGAAAAGAGAATGTTAAATGAAAGTATGTCCATGTTCATGAAATTCATGATTTCAAGTGAGGTTATTCATGTTCAATGACTTATCTTATGTTAATTCAAGTGAATTATGAATTGATGCACTAACATGTGTTGTTGGTAATGCTTAGGCTTGTGCCAAGCTATGGGTTGGATTGTATTATGTTTACTTTTAAAGTTATGCATTGAAATGGTAAGTGTCCAAATGGAAATATGTTTATGTTCATAAAAGGGTGGTAAGGATCAAAGTATGTAATTTCTTATGAAATGGTTTATTATGTAGTTGATTCCAAAAGAACTATGTTTAAATGCACTAGCTTGCAGCCATGGTTGATGTTATGCTTATGTCTTGTGTGTTATGCATATGGAATGGGTGAGGAAAGGTAAAGAAATGGTAAGTTCATAGCTGAACTGTAATATGATGAAAAGGGAATGATAAGTTGAATGATGTACTTATATGTGAGAAATTTATGTATGCTATGGATGAATATAACTAGTTCATGAACAAATATACTAACTAGTGAATTGATGTTGTTGTTTAAGCTAAAGTAAATAAATGAAATGGAAAGTAAGTAAATGGAGGATTCAAAGTCTTATAAAATCCTATTATGTTAGGAATGAAAAATATATGTGATATTGATGAACTTACTCATTTATGAGTTGATGGTTTTAAAGTTTGATAAACTTTGTGAGATTGGTATACCATAAAGTTCATTATTAAAATGAAATGTTATGTTTAAAGTTTATACGAGCTTACTAAGCACTCGTTTCTTACATAGTTATTTTTCTTTACCTTACAGGTTATTGAAAGCTCGATTGGGTTGGAAGCTAGTTGGAGATCTATTACACTATCCAGCAATTATATTGGTAGATTTTAATGTCTTGATCAAGGTTAGAATGGCATGTATAGGTGGAATTGTGGTTTATGTTAGTTGATGAGTTTGGCATGTATATCTCATGTTGGTTTATGTAACCTTGGTACTTTTGATGTCTTGTTGATGTGTGTTATTTTGACAATGTGTTAATGCGTGTTTGAATCGCCAAATTGATAGGTGATGAATCGACCTCAACAAGGTCAAGTTATGATATGCTTTGGAAAGATTTTGAATAGATGTGCATGATTGAAATATGGTATGTATATATGTTGGTACCATTTGGAGATGGCTAGATTTGTGTCATTTAGATAGTTTTGATACATGTAAGAAATGGTCCAAATGGTAAGATTATTTTGATATGGCATGAATCTAGTATGGTATGGTTGAAATGTGTCAATTTTGATATGTTTTGGCAGGGAAATAAGTTAGTTGATGAATGGTTAATTATGCACATGTTTAGGTATGTTTGATGTATTTGTTTGAGGTGCCTATATGGCATATTGGTTGTATGGATTATTAGCCTATTGTATGGACCTTTTTATGCAGGTTTTGAGCATGTTTAGAAGCCTTAATTATGTGTGAAAAAGTACTTAGGCTTATGCTTGAGAAGGGTGAAAGAAATGGCTTGATTTTAACCATTTTCTTGTCCACACGGCCTAAGACACGGGTGTGTGTCTCAGCCGTGTGTGACACACGGCCATATGACACGGCCATGTGTCCTCTGTAGGTTTTAAAGGGTTGCAAGTTAGGCAGTTACATGGCCTAGCACACGACCTATCACATAGGCGTTTGAGGCCAATTCGGTTGTTACACAGCCTGAGACACTAGCGTGTGTGTAACACCCTTAACCCATATCCGTCGCCGAAATAGGGTTATGGAGCATTACCAAAAAATTTTTAACTTAAAACATTCAATTATAACCATTTCTATAAAACACATCATAGGTCAATCAAACACAAGCATATTGTCCCTTTTACGAGCCCTCGAGGCTTTAAAAACGCTCAAAAACAATTCGGGACTAAATTAGAAACATTTTGAACTTTATAGAAAAAGATAGAAAATTTCACATTACAGGGGTCACACGGTCATGTGACTCACACTACTGAGACAAAAGCCCATGTCTCAGGCCGTGTGGGCATTCGGACTAGGAACACACGGCTGTGTCCCAGCCCATGCCCGTGCCTGTGTAACTCTCTAACTGGGTTCACACGGCCAAGCCACACGCTCGTGTGCCAGACCATGTAACTCTCGAAATGCAACCTTTAAAAATCTACAGGGGACACACGGTCGTGTGTCACACATGACTGAGACACACGCTCGTGTCTTAGGTCGTGTGGACAAGAAATAGGCTAAATTCAAGCCATTTCTTTCACCAATTCAAGTACACCCTTACAAGCCATTTGCACATATGACCAAGGTATTAAAACATGCCTAAAACATGCATAATAAGACCAAATCGAATAACCAATTTCATTCAACCAATATGTCATATAAGGCACCTCAAAAGCAAGCACTCAATTTAACTACACATAAGCATAATGGGTCACATTGCTACCATTTTAAAACATTCTATACTTAACTTATACCATGTCATTAGAACTTATCATTTGAACCATTATTTTCATGTATCCCAAATACACATATATCTAACTTATATATATTTGACCATATTTCATCTATATATATTTAGCTAAATTCCATATCAAGTTATACCATAATTGACCACATGCCAAAATCACAGTCAAACATACCAAATGAGTCATAATTCAACCAAACATACTTAACTAATTCCATATCAAATCATGCCCTAATTGATCATTTTGCAAACATGCCAACACTTACCACTTTGGCCATAAAACCATGCATCAATTTGATCATATAAACACCAACCATCAAGGCATCAAAATAACATAAGTTTCACAATTTCAAAGCAACACTACATGCCAATATCATTAACTAAACATTAGACATAGTCCATATATACATGCCATTATAACCATGAACAAAGCATCAAAATCTACCGATAAAATCGATGGATAGTGTGATGGATCTCCAACTAGCTTCCAACCCGATCGAGCTTCTGATAATCTGTAAAGTAATGGAAAAATAACTACGTAAGCAATGAATTCTTAGTAAGCTCATATAAACATAAACATAACATTACATTTCAATAATAAACATTATAGCTTAAATATAAACCTATGCCAATGCCTCAATATTTATTGAACCATAATCATCAACTCACAATGGAATAAGTCTATTAACACTATATATACTTATTGTTCCCAGCATAGTAGGATTTCATAAGACTTTGAACCTTTCCATTTACTTACTTTCCATTGCATTTATTTACTTTAGCTTAAATAACAACATCAATTCATTATTTAGCATATTTTTTCATGAACTAGATATATTCATCCGTAACATACATAAATTTCCCACATATAAATACATCTTTCAACACATCAGTTCCCTTTTATTTCATCATATTTCATTTCAACTATGAACTTACCATTTTCATTACCTTTTTATACCCGTTTCCTTTGCATAATACAAGACATAAGCATAACATCAACCATGACTTCGAGCTAGTGCATTTAACATAGCTCTTTTGAAATCAACTACATGATAAACCATTTCATAAGAAAGTACATACTTTAATTTATACCATTTTTTCATATACATAAGCATATTACCAATTGAACACTTACCGTTTCAATGTATTTCATTAAGACTAAGCATGATATAATCCAATCATAAGCTTGGCACAACCCTAAGCATCATCCACAACTCATGTTAGAGCATCAACTCATAAATCACTTGAAATAACAAGTCATATACATGAACAACATCATTTGAAATCTTCAATTTCATGAGCGTAAACATACTTTCATTGAACATTACCTTTTCATTCCTTTTCATAAATTCATGACATAAGTAATTTGAATATTTACCATTCCTTCCCTTTTTATGCCCGTTGAACCACTTAGAATAATATCGGATACACGGGAAAGCTCACACAAAGTGTGCTAAACATATAGTCGTAGCTCACACGAGCTGTAAAATGGGCTTGCTCACACAAGCTTTCGGTCAAAATGTAAGCTACACGATGCTGTTCAAACAAGCTGTCAAGTATCCGTAACTAATGTCAAACTTCAAGACTAGCACCCGAAACATGGTAAATTGGGTCTGCTTACACAAGCTGCCGGTCGAAACGTAGCTACACGGTGCTGCACACACAAGCTGTCGAGTATCCATAACACATGCCAGAACTTAGCCACCGGTAGGACATTTAGGACCAGCACTTGAAACATGGTAACCCTAATGACATGTCATTTGTATCTTATATATTTCTAAGGTTCAAACTGGGCTCGATAGTCGTCACATGTCGTTGAATTTCCATCATTTCTTGACAAGATAAATTTCATAATAACATATATATATATATATATATATTGATTCAATCACAATAGAATCACAGACTAACATTAAATTTAATCAACATTATATAGAATTCAGTTCATACAAACTTGCCTAACTAAATTGCAAAAATGTCAAAATACTTGGGCTTTTTGGTAATTTTCCATTCTCCTCGATTTTCCACTTGATCTTGATCTAAATTAATAATTTCATTTAATTTATTAATTTAGATAGTAAAAAAATTTATTTTATGCAATTTAGTCATTTTAGAAAATTTTAAAAAATGCCCCTAACATTTTACTTTTATTCAATTTAGTCCCTGATCCTAAAACATACAAATTAACCATTTTTATCCAAATTTGAGCTTAGCCGAATGTTCATAGCTCCCAATACAGCCCATATTTATAAAAATTTCACATCAAATACTTGTACTTTTATTATTTTAATAATTTAGTCGCTAATCGATAAATTCATCAAAAATCACTTAACAAAATACTTTTAAATAACAACTGATATCTCAAATTCATCATTTAACATAAAAAAAACTAGATTCATCAATGAAAACATTCAAAATCTTTAATAGTTTCAAAATCGAAGGTACGGGCTAGTTGGACCTAGTTGCAACAATCTCAAAAACATAAAAATTATTAGAAACGGAGCTAAAATCACATACCATTCTAGAATTTGAACTTGCTGAAACCTCCATGCTCAAAAATGGCTTCTTCCTCCATTAACATCCGCTGGAGAAGGATTGTAAAAGGTGATAAAGCATTTTGGTTTTTATTTAATTTAATTTAATTATCAAATTACCATTTTAACCTTGGTTAATTATTAAATTTAACACCAAATCCATGCCCATGATTGTCCACTAATTATATAAATGGTTTATTTACCATTTAAGTCATTTTTCCTTTATTCAATAAGCCATTTAATCACTCAAAACCAATATTGATCAAATTTTACATCTTTTACAATTTAGTCCTTTTTAATTAATTAACTATCGAAACGTTAAAATTTCTTAACGAAACTTGAATACCACCTTAATGACACTAAATATTTAAGGCTCAATTTATAGAAACGAGGTCCCGATACCTCATTTTCTAAAACCATTTGACCCTAAGGTCTTACCACTTGAACTTAATTAAATTAATCTTTCGAATCACATAAATTATCATATCAAAAATCTTTTTAAAATCATACTTGACTCGTAAATATTAAATGATAATGTTTACAAACTTACTCGTCGAATTTCTGGTCCCAAAACCACTATTTTCGACACTACTGAAAAACAGGTTGTTACAGTGTGGCTCAGCTGTGTGACCCTTGCAGTGTGAATTTTTTTAACTATTTCCTTAAGGTTTTATATGATTCTGATTTAGTCCCAAGTGTTTCTAAAGTGTTTCTAGGGTCTTAAAGGCTCGATTAAGGGATGTTACGCATGTGTATGAATGGACTTTGCTATGTTTAATGAAATGATTAGAAATGTATGTTTTTATGTTACGATTTTATGGTAATACTCTGTAACCCTATTTTGGTGACAATACGGGTTAGGAGTGTTACACCAACTCATCAAATAAAAAAAATAATTCTAAGTGTAGACTTTTAATGGGAATTCAGCCAAATGAATTAAATGAGCTCCTTAGGTTGAATTCTTATATGATGATCCACCTATCAAAATAAAATTGAACCTATAGTTTAAATATTTTACAATTTGGTCCACTTTGATAAATTGGCCTGATATTCAATTAAATTACTTTCCAAACTTAAGGATGGGCTTGTCGACATCTTGATGGACCATTTTTTTTAAAGAACTTGGTCTTCTGATCCGCTTGTTCAAGCTCATAAATGAAATCCAATACACCTTGGTTTCAATATTTGGTTTCTTGGACCAAGATTTCCAAGATTTGAAATATTTATTTTCTTAATTCTTGAAATTGTGCGAAATAAAAAAATTGGAGCAAGATTTAGTTTCTTGATTTTCTTGAAAACAAGAAAGTGAATCTTGGTTTTTTTCTCGGTCGTGTGTGCATCTAGGGCCTTGGTAACTAAGTCTTGGATGGTCCTGCTCAATCTTTCTTGGATTTGCTTGGTCTTTGACCTTGTTATTGGGCCTTGAGGTAATGTAAGCTCATCACATCCATGGGTCTAAAATTGGGCCTTGAGACTCGCATCATACACTTTCAATTCATATTAATACCTTCAATTACAAGCATCAATTTCTTGCTTCATACTTTACTCAAATGTTAAAAAATTTACCATATCATATCATATTATAAGTTCACTTTAATTATACTAGCCTATCTTTCATAAACTAACAGTCTAAAATTGGGCCTTGAGACTCGCATCATACACTTTCAATTCATATTAATACCTTCAATTACAAGCATCAATTTCTTGCTTCATACTTTACTCAAATGTTAAAAAATTTACCATATCATATCATATTATAAGTTCACTTTAATTATACTAGCCTATCTTTCATAAACTAACATATAATCAAATAATTTTTCTTACCAATTCTTGGAAATATTAGCATGTTATTTGCTTATCCATTTCACATACATTTCTCAACCATTTCACTACTAATTATCATTTAATTTATTTTATCTACTTACTCGTTTGCTATATACCCATTTCACCTTTAAGCACATTAGACACATATATATTTACAAGACTCAAACCATTATCATATATTGTTAATATATACATAAAACATATCAAAATACCTAATCATCCACTAAACATATCATTATATAAACATAAGACTCCCTTAGGTACATGCAATTAAACTACAAGAAACATCATCACTTGTTGATTCTGAGATTGCTGTTGGATGTTGATATTGCTAGACGTTCATGATCAAACCTAATTTGTGCACAAAAAACAAAATCGTACGTTGAGTATGAACTCAGTGATATTTTCATAATCCAAAAATTATAACATAATATAAGTTACTAAAAATACATAAATCGAAGATCATAAGGCTCATGTGCTATTCACATAACAATTCATGCCATTTCATCATATTTACTTACAAAAAGAATATCATAACTCAATCCATATCAAATTTGATATCTCAACCATTAGTTGTCACATTTCTATTCCAATTTCTGAGCTTTCTATATCAATGAACATCATCAATTGCCATATCAATTTATTTATCAAATTGTTATCCCATTTTACATTTTAATTTTCTATTAACCTGACTTGGACTCGAAAGGATACACGGATCCAACCAATCATACCAATTTGGCACCTAGTGCCTATCAGCTAAATCTCAGACTCACGAGGTGAAACTATTATTGTTTTCTCGATGGGTATTCAGGGAACAATCATATCACAGAAGTGTTGGAGGATCAACAAAAAAACACATTCACATGTCCGTATGGTATATTCACATTTAGGCGTATGCCATTTGGTTTATGTAATGCACCCGCTAAATTTCAAAGATGTATGATGGCTATTTTTACTGACATGGTTGAGAAGTATTTGGAAGTTTTTATGGACAATTTTTAGTGTTTGGAGACACTTAAAATGATTGCTTAGCCAATCTAGCCAAGGTACTAAGACGGTGTGAAGAAACTGATATGGAATGAAAGCGGAAGCGGATTGAATTCAAGTTGTTCAGCTCGAAAAGGAAAGATTTGGATCTGATCTGAAAAGAAAAAATAAATAAATTTATAATAAAGAAGTCATAAATAGTAAAAGAAGAAATTTAAGAAAAAAGAACAAATAAAAATAATAAATAAATAAATAGATGAAATTTAAAAATGAAAGATGGATTAAATAAACCGATGGATATGATGGATAGAAGGATACATGTCTAATTGAATCCTTTGAGATATAAATCCCAACAAACTCAATTAATGGCTCTAATCAACCCTCTAAGAAATAATCCTTGGTAAATTGAAGGATGAGGAATGAATTCCCACGACTCCTTGAAGAAAATCAAGAAGAAAATCAAGAAGAAAACTACCTCTAAAAATCACAAGAAATAAATCTTGTTCAAAGAAACAAACTCCTTGAGTTGAAAACTTTATTAATGAAAACAATTGTCTTATTTGTGTACAATGCAAATGCCTATATATAGGCTAGCTAAATAAATCTAAATAAAACTCTTAAGTATACTAGAACTCTAATTAATCTAAATAAGAAGTAGTTTTAAACTAAACTTTCTTGTTGACATAAAACTCCTAAATAACTTAAACTACTTAATAATTATTAAAAATTTAGAATTATAAAATAATAAAATAATAAGAGCTGATAAATACAATATTAGGCTCATATATAATCAAAATTAATCCTAAAACTTGAACCCAATATGATTTAAACTTGAATGAAAAGCCCAAAACTCGTAATTCCCGTCATAATCATGTCCAGAAATTCTGCTCGCACAATATTTATTAAAATGGTCATAATTTGAGCTCTTGAACTTGAAATTGAGTGATATAAAGTGTGTTTCAAAGCTAAGAAATAGATATTCAAACTCATGAAGGCATCTCAACCCAGAAATGCCTAGATCCCATCCAAAAAGTCATCGCAAGTCTTTCGTTTTCCTAAACTTGAAAATTGACAGCTTTGGTGAATGAAATTTAATAAATTTCACCCCATCCGTGCTTGTATCAGAAGAAAACCTTGTACTCAATTGGGAAAAGTGTCATTCCATGGAATGAGAAGGTATTATTCTAGGGCACCGAACAACAAGACATGGAATTGAGGTAGATAAAGAAAAGGTAGATGTTATTGAGAAACTCCCACCTCCAACACCTATAAAGAGTGTTAGGAGCTTTTTGGGAGATGCCAGATTCTATCGAGGATTTATCAAAGGATTATCCAAAATTACTAAACCTTTATACAAATTATTATAAAAGGATACGACATTCAACTTTGATGAAGAATGTTAAAAAGCTTTTAATGATTTGAAGAATCAATTAGTTATACAGTAACAGGAGCTCAACTAAATTATACAGTAACAGAGAAATAGTTACTTGCTATTATTTTTTCTTTTGACAAGTTTTGATTTTATCTTATAGGTACCAAAGTGGTTGTCTATATAGATCATTCGACAATCAAATATTTACTTTCCAAGAACAATACCAAGCTAAGGTTGATCCGATAGGTACTTCTACTATAATAGTTCGATCAAGAAATTCAAGATCGAAAAGGGGTAGAAAATCAAGTAGCAGATAAGTTATCTAGATTGAAGCCTGTAACGTCCCAAATTTTTTTCGGCTTTTGTAAATTTTTGACACAAATGTGTATCTACTTTAGTGGTTAAGTGTTCTGAGTGTGTGAGAGGTCCCAAGTTCAAGCCCTGTCTTGGGTAAATTTTTGTATAAGCTTTTATTTGATTGTCTGTAAAAACATATCAGAATGGACCTACTGGTCTGGTGGTTAAGTGGAGTGTTAATATGCTGGAGGTCATGTGTTCAAATCCCTACGTGAGCGTGCGTGACGTTTTTCCTCTAAGTTTCGGCTAAGAGTTGTGTCGGGTGGGACTCTGAGTAGTGGAGTTTGTGTGGGTTAGTAAGGAGAGATTTGGGGAGATGATAGGGGGATTATAAAAAAATCTGTTCATTTTTTCTCTCTCCTACAAAAACAAGTTTTAGTTTTCTCTCCTTCAAACCCTCTACCATCCCCCTCTTCTCTTTTTCTTCTTTTTCTAAATTTATTCCTTCCTTCCTTGTTTTGCAACACATTGGTGCTCACGCGGGTTTGGTCAGTCTCGGTATGTGTATTAAGTACAGTTATTTTGATTTTGGATTAGTGATTTTTGAGATTCATTTGTTATGGAGAAGGTTAAAGGGCTGGAGTGTTTCAGTCGGCGTTGAAGTGGTGTGGAAACGTTGTTACTCAATTTAAGGTAGGGTTTTTAAAGGTATTGGGTTTAACATCTCGATTTAGTTTCATTTTAAGTTTCGTTTTAACACTAGTTTTGGGTGTTGGAATATCAAATTTTAGGTTATGGAGTGCTTAATGATCATTTTAGCATCAATTGAAACGAGGTGTGTACTCAAAAATAAAGAAAATGAGGTTTTGGTGAAAGCTAAAAACCTCACTGTCGATGCCACACAGGCGATTGGGTTTAACATCCCGATTTAGTTTCATTTTAAGTTTCGTTTTAACACTGGTTTTGGGCATTGGAATATCAACTTTTAGGTTATGGAGTGCTTAATGATCATTTTAGCATCAATCGAAATGAGGTGTGTACCCGAAAATACAAAAAAATGAGGTTTTGGTGAAAGCTAAAAACCTCACTATCGATGCCACACGGGCGAGTGGTCGCCTGTGTGGTAGGCCGTGTGCTTGACGAGGCCAGGCCATGCGCACTAGACACGACTGTGTGATGGCCAGTTAGCCGTGTGCGACACACGGGTTAGACTGATTTGGGCCGTGTGGGCCAAATGGGTGTGTGGGCTCACACGGGTAGTCCACATAGGCATGTGGAATTTTGGCTAGGCCGTGTGATCCACATGGCCAAGGAAAATTTGGGCCGTGTGGGCCACACGGGCATGTAGGCCAACACGGGTGGGCCACATAGGCATGTGAGCCCATTTTCACTAAATTGACTGTTAAGGTTGCAAGGGTCGCCCTAGTCGACTGTGAACCTACTGTAGGGCCGGTAAGCATCACTTAGACCTTTAATTGTGTGAACTGATGTTTGATTTATATATATTGAGCATGATAATAGTATGCATGTATACTGAACTGGTTATATGTACTGATATCGTGAGATAGCATGTCATGATTTGTATGTTGCATTGCATGGGGTTGGGTTGATTATATTTGGAGGAAGTGTATTAAAAGGCTCTTAAGCCTAATATACTGGCAGCTCAGTTGCAAATTACTATTTTGTGCCGCATTTGGTACTACCTGGAGTGCAGGGATGGGTGGGTTTATTTAATCCCCACATAGACTGCAGGGTTGGACAGAGATGGTGTGTAGAGGCTGGTTAGGTAGGACATTGTTACTGAATACTGCATGATACTGTACTGTACTGAGATGGGCTAAGGCCCAAACCATTACTGATACTGAAAGGGGCTTAGGCCCAAAACTGTTTGACTCTACACTGTGATTACTGATTGTTTGTTGTTTCTGTGGGATTACACACTGAGTTTACGTAAACTCACCCCTCTTTGTTTAATGTGCACAAGTAATCCCCAGACTTGATAGATCAGGGCGGCGGAGGACTCGACGGTGGCCACATGTATTTTAAACTATTTTAATTTCAGTCTTGGTAATTATTCCTTAATTATTTTCTGGGTTATTTTTTATGTAAAGTGGAATTTTTGGATTGGTTGCTTTTATGTTGGATTTTAGACTATTTTCATAGATTTAGTAACTGAACAAACTCAATGAACAAACAGTTTTCTCTAAAAATAAAAGGGTTTTCCTAGGATAGAAGAATTCACCTAACTAACTCAGTTTTTCATAAAAAAATGATTTCTAAAGCTTTCATAATGAATTTTGTTTTAAAACAATCGATTAGATGAGTAAGCGATTTTTGGAATCAATATGAGTAATAAAATGAATACGATTTTATCGTAATAAATTAGTTTTCAAAATTTTATTCCATGTGACATCACCAAGATTCGGCCATAACGTCTAGGCTGAGTTTGGGGTGTTACATTTAGTGGTATCAGAGTTAGGTTGTAAAACTCGACTGTAGATTTTGGGTTTTAAAACTTGTTTTAAGAACTGATTTTCAAATGAATTAAAATAATTTGACCGAGTATGTGGTACACCGAATCTCCAGCGCCGATCCTGTGAGTATTTTGAAACTGATTTTTGAAAATATTATGATATTCTGAAACTAATATAGGTAGTAAACTATGAGAAAACTCTAGCTAGTATGTACTAGAAAGTGCAGTTAAACTAAAACTATAGTAACTACTAGAGATTGCGACAAACGAAAACAAACTCTGAACTTCTAGCATTGCTTTACATAAAATACTTGTTAATAAACATTGGAACTGTAACTGATTCATAAAATTTTTAATATAGATAAATTTGAATAGACATGAGCGCACGAGGTATCTGCTGACGAGGTAGAGGCCGTAAAGGGGCTCGAGCTGAGTCCTCTTCCCTGGGTAGAATACCAAATTTGGAGACGAGTGAGACGCCAGTGTCACCTATTACTGAGACTGGGTCTCAAGATCGTATGGCTGGGGACAATGCATTGTCTTAGGCTATGTTAAGGATATTGGAGAGGGTCGCTAGGCCTAATACTAGATCTAGGGGCTGAGGGTCGGTTACGAAATGACTCCAGTCCAATAGAGCTGAGCTCTTCAGGGGTGTTACTAGGGTCGCCTCTAATGTGGCTGAATACTGGATTGAGGCCATAGAGAGGATCATGGTCGATCTAGATTGCACCCCTAAGCAGAAATTAAAGGGTACAGTCTCACTGTTGCTGGACGAGGCTTACTAGTGGTGGCTGACTGTTAAGGAGGGCACTCAGCCCGAAAGTCTAACCTGGGAGTTCTTTAAGACCACATTCCAAGGGAAATATGCAGGAGCCAGTTATGTGGACGCTCGTAGGAGGGAGTTTCTAAATCTTAATCAGGGGGATCAATCAGTGGCCGAGTGTGAGGCTGAATTCCTGAGACTAAGCTGCTATACACGAGGTTTGGTGGCATCTGAGTATGAAAGGTGTGTCCGCTTTGAGGATGGCCTCAAAGATAATTTGAGGGTGCTAATAGCTCCATAGAGAGAGTGAGAGTTCTTAGTCCTGGTTGAGAAGGCGAAGATCATCGAATAGGTTAAGCGCGCTAAGCACTAAAATAGAGATAGAGAGAGGGTTAAGAACAAGAGAGATTCAGAGCCCTCAAGTTCTATACAAAAGCCTAAGAAAAAGGTTAGATCTGATAGGCCAATTAGAGCTGGGCCTCCTGTAACTACTACTGGACTGCAGCCATGTGCCGATTATGGTAAACGTCATCAGGATGAATTTTGGAGGAGGACTAGGGTGTGTCTGAGGTGTGAATCATTGTATCATCATTTTAGAGAGTGTCCGTTGAGGGCCGATCAGATGCAAACTTAGGGTACTGGTACTACACAGCCACAGAGGATAGCATAGCAGCCATCAAGAGGTCGTGGTCAGGCTAGGGGTGGTAATGGTATGAGCCATGGATAGAGAGCACCAGGTAGAGGTGCTGGACAGGCCGAGGCGAGGCAGCTTGCTCTTGTATGTGCTGCACATCACCGAGAAGACAGAGATACTTCAAACATCATCACAGGTACGTTTCTTATTTATGATGTGCCTTACACTGTATTGATAGATATAGGATCTACATATTCCTATGTAGCTAGCACTATGTTTGAAACCTTGGGGATTCCAGCTGAGAGTACCTCAAGTGAGGTGACCGTACTGAGCCCACTGGGGAAATCGGTTAGAGTTAGTAAATTGTATAGGGATGTTCCTTTAAAGGTTCAAGGATGGTATTTTTGGCTAACTTGATGGAGCTTTCGTTTGGGGAGTTTGATATGATATTGGGGATAGATTGGCTGGTGAAGCACCGAGTAAGTCTGGACTGTGCGACGAAGAGGGTCGTCTTGAGAACTGAGGAGGATAATGAGGTAGTCATGGTTAGGGAGCGCCGAAATTATTTATCTAATGTGATCTCTATGCTGGTGGTAGAGAAGTTGATTCGTAAGGGATGTGTGGCAATTTTGGCCTACATATCCTGATTCTAGGGACTCTACTGTTAAGGACATTAGAACGGTAAAGGATTTTTCGAATGTCTTCCCTAAAGAGCTACTAGGGTTACCTTTGAATTGTGAAGTGTAGTTTGGATTACAGCTCCTTCTTGGTACAGCTCCAGTGTCCATCGTTCCCTACTGAATAACACCGAAGGAGCTTACGAAGCTTAAGGCTCAGATTCAGGAATTATTGGATTGTGGGTTCATCTGCCCTAGTGTGTCTCCGTGGGGAGTACCTATACTGTTTGTAAAGAAGAATGATAGATCCATGCGAATGTGTATCGACTACCGTTAGCTGAACAAGCTGACCATTAAGAACAAGTACCCACTTTTAAGGATTGCTGATCTATTCAACTAGTTCCAAGGGGCTTCTATATTCTCCAAGATTAACTTGCGATCTGGATATCATTAGTTGAGGGTTAAGGAAGCTGATGTATATAAGACGACATTTAGGATTTGTTATGGTCACTATGAGTTTCTAGTGATACCATTTAGACTGACTAATACACCGACAGCTTTCATGGACCTGATAAACCGAGTGTTTCAGTCCAACATGGATTGATTTGTAGTGGTGTTCATTGATGACATATTGGTTTATTCGAGGACTGAGGGTGAGCATGACGAGCACCTTAGGATTGTTCTTCATATTTTGAGGGAAAAGCAGCTCTATGCTAAGTTCACCAAGTGTGAGTTCTGGTTATGTGAAGTAACATTTCTAGGCCATGTGGTGTCTGCTGAGGGGATTCGAGTCAATCCTCGAAAGATTGAGACTGTACTGGATTGGAAGCAGCTTAAGAATGTGTCTGAGATCCGCAGCTTTCTAGGGCTGGCAGGTTATTACTGACGGTTTGTGGAAGGTTTCTTACTGATTGCAGCACCCTTAACTAAGCTACTGCATAAAGGTGTACCATTTGTCTGGACTGATGCTTAGTGAGAGAGCTTCGAGAAGCTTAAGATAGTTCTGACTCAGGCTCCTATTCTGATACAGTTTGAAACTGGAAAGGAGTTCACGGTTTATAGTGATGCATGAGATGTCAGTTTGGGATGTATGTTGATGCAAGATGGTAAGATGGTAGCATATGCATCTCGTTAACTTAAGACTCATGAGGCGAACTATCCAACGCACAATTTGGAGTTTGCTGTCGTAGTCTTTGCATTGAAAATCTAGGGACACTATCTGTATGGTGAAAAGTGTGTCATTTACACTAATCACAAGAGCCTCAAGTACCTTCTTACTCAGAAGGAGCTGAATCCTACGCAGTATAGATGGGTTGAGCTGCTTAAGAATTACGACTGTACCATTGAGTACCATCCTGGAAAAACCAATTTAGTGGCCGATGCATTGAGCCGTAGGGCTATAACTGATCTGAGAGCGATATTTGCTCGACTTAACATGTTCGATGATGGGAGTTTGTTGGCTAAGCTACAAGCCAAACCAACTTAGATCGAGCAGATTAAGGGTAAGCAGTTGGAGGCTGAGTCTTTAGGTCATCGGTTCCGACAGATTGAGAGTGGTAGCACTACGAGTTTCAGACTGAATAGTAATGGGGTACTCTACTTTCATGGAAGAATCTGTGTTCCGAATAATACTGATCTGAGACAGTCTATATTGAGAGAGACATATAGTATCCCTTATGCTATGTATCATGGCAGAAATAAGATGTACCGAGACCTCCGTGAGTTATATTGGTGGCCAGGGTTGAAACGTGAGGTTACTGATTTTGTGGCGAGATGTTTGATGTGCTAGTAGGTTAAGGCTGAGCATCAGTTACCTTTGGGTTTCCTGCAGCCGGTTAAGATTCCCCTATAGAAGTGGGAACGAGTAACCATGGACTTCATTAGTGGGTTGCCCCTAACACCCACTGAGAAGGATTCAGTATGGGTCATCATGGATCAATTGACCAAGTCCGCTCACTTTATACCGATTCGTACTGATTATTCTCTATAGAAGTTGGCAAAGTTTTATATTTCTGAGATAGTGAGACTGCATGGGGTACGGTTTTGATCATCTTTGATAGGGATCCTTGTTTCATGTCTCAATTTTAGAGAAAGTTACATAAGACTCTAGGTTCAAGGCTGGATTTCAGTATTGTGTTCCATCCTCAGATCGATGGTCAACCTAATAGGGTGATTCAGATACTGGAGGATATGTTGAGGAGCTGTGTTATTGAATTCTGAGGCAGTTGGGAGGAGAATATGCTGCTAGCAGAGTTTGCTTATAATAACAGTTTCTAGTCTAGCATTCAGATGGCACCTTACGAGGCTCTGTATGGTCGTAAGTGTCGTACACTGCTATGTTGGATTGAATTGGGTGAGCAACGTGTATTTGGTCCTGAGTTGGTTTTTGAGGCAGAGGATAAGGTTTGACTGATTCGGGATCGTCTAAAGGCGGTTTCTGATAGACAGAAATCTTTTGTTGATCTGAAGAGGCGTGAGATTGAGTATTCTTAAGGTCTCTCCATGGAAGAAGATTTTGAGGTTCGATCGTAAGGGCAAGCTGAGCCCTAGGTTTATTGGGCCATACCGGATTCTGAAACGAGTAGGACCTGTCACTTATTAGTTGGAGCTACCTCCAAAGTTAGATCGTATCCACGATGTGTTCCATGTCTCGATGTTGAGACGCTACCGCTCTGATCCTTCTCACATTGTCCCTATTGGGGAGATTGAGGTTAGGTTGGACTTGACTTTTAAGGAGTAGCCGGTTCAGATTCTGGATCACGATGTAAAGGTTCTGCGGAAGAAGTCTATTCCTTTAGTGAAGGTGTTGTAGCGTAATCATAGTACCGAGGAAGCTACGTGGGAACCTGATGATTCAATGCGTTAGCAGTATCTTCATCTGTTCTAATCAGGTAAATTTTGAGGACGAAATTTTCTTTTAAGAGGTAGTTGTAACGCCCCAAAAATTTATTTTTCGGCTTTTGTAAAGTTTTGACACAAATGTGTATTTGCTTCAGTGGTTAAATGTTCTTGGTGTGTAAGAGGTCCCAAGTTCAAGCCTTGTCTTGGGTAAATTTCGGTATTTTTCTAAACAAAGCCTTGACCTTGATCAATAGGCTTTTATTTGATTGTTTGTGAAAACATATCAGAATGGGCCTGCTGGTCTGGTGGTTAAATGGAGTGTTAATATGGTGGAGGTCTTGTGTTTGAATCCCTGCGTGAGCGTACGTGACGTTTTTGCTTTAAGTTTCAGCTAGGAGTTGTGTCGTGGTGGGATTTTGAGTAGTAGAGTTTGTCTGGGTTAGTAGGGAGAGATTTGGGGAGGTGAGAGGGGGATTATCACAAAAAATATGTTCATTTTTCCTCTCCCAACAAAAACAAGTTTTAATTTTCTCTCATTCTCCAAACCCTTTGCCGTCCCCCTCTTCTCTTTTTCTTCTTTTTCTAAATTCGTTCCTTCCTTCCTTGTTTTGTAGTGCAGTTGGTGCTCATGCGGGTTTGGTAAGTCTTGGTATGTGTAGTAAGTACAGTTATTTTGATTTTGGATTAGTGATTTTTGAGATTCGTTTGTTATGAAGAAAGTTAAAGGGTTAGAGTGTTTCGGTCGATGTTGAAGTGGTGTGGAAACGCTGTTACTCGATTTAAGGTAGGGTTTTTGAAGGTATTGGGTTTAACATCTCGGTTTAGTTTCATTTTAAGTTTTGTTTTAACACTGGTTTTAAGCGTTGGAATATCAATTTTTAGGTTCTAGAGTGCTCCGTGATCATTTTAGCATCAATCAAAACAAGGTGTGTACCCAAAAATACAGAAAACGATGTTTCAGAGAAAGCCAAAAACCTTATTTTCGACACCACACGGGCGTCTGGTCGCCCGTGTGGTAGACCATGTGCCCTAAAATGGGCGTGTAATCATTGAAGCCAGGCCGTGCGCATTAGACACTGTCATGTGATGGCCAAGTAGGCCTTGTGCAACACACAGGCTAGACTGATTTAGACCATGTGAGCCACATGGGCGTGTGAGATTTTGGGCTAGGCCGATTTGGGCCATGTGGGCCACATGAGCATGTGGCCCTACACGGACGGGCCACATGGGTGTGTGAGCCCATTTTCACTGAATTGACTGTTAAGGTTGCACGGGTCACCCTAGTCGACTGTAAACTTACTGTAGGGTCGATAAGCATCACTTAGACCCCTAATTGTGTTAACTGACTGTTTGATTTATATATATTAAGCATGATAATAGTATGCATGTATATTGAACTGGTTATATGTACTGATATCGTGAGATAGCAAGTCATGATTTGTATGTTGCATTGCATGGGGTTGGGTTGATTATATTTGAAGGAAGTGTACTGAAAGGCTCTTAAGCCTAATATACTGCCAGCTTAACTGCAAATTACTATTTTGTGCCGCATTTGGTACTACCTAGAGTGTAGGAATGGGTGGGTTGATTTAATACCCACATGTAGTGTAGGGTTGGACGGAGATGGTGTGTAGAGGCTGGTTGGGTAGGACTTTGTTACTGAATACTGCTTGACTGCTACTGATATTGTGATGGGTTAAGGCCTTAATGCATACTGATATTGTGATGGGCTAAGGCCCTACTGTATATTTGATACTGTAATGAAATGGGCTAAGGCACTGTGATTACTGATTGTTTATTGTTTCTGCGGGATTACACACTGAGTTTACGTATACTCACCCCTCTTTGTTTAATGTGCACAGGTAATCCCTAGACTTGATGGATCAGTGCGGCAGAGGACTCGACGGCAACCACACATATTTTAAAATGTTTTAATTTCAGTTTTGGTAATTATTCCTTTACTATTTTCTGGGTTATTTTTTATGTAAAGTGGAATTTTTGGACTGGTTGCTTTTATGTCGGATTTTAAACTATTTTCATGAATTTAGTAACTGTACAAACTCAATAAACAAACGTTTTTCTCTAAAAACAAAAGGGTTTTCCTAGGATGGACGAATTCACCTAATTAACTCAATTTTTCATAAAATAAATGATTTTTAAAGCTTCCGCAATGAATTTTGTTTTAAAACAATCGACTAGATGAGTAAGCGATTTCTGGAATCAATATGAGTAATAAAATGAATACGGTTTTATCGTAATAAATTAGTTTTCAAAATTTCATTCCATGTGACATCGCCAAGATTCGGCCATAATGTCTAGGCCGAGTTTGGGGTGTTACCGAGCCGTAAGAAGGAACTTTTCAACTTATACCCATTTAAGAGACATTTCCAAAAGAGCGCATACTTAAGGTAAATCATGTCCATAACACCCATTGGTTTACTAATTTCGATAACTATTTAGCCTATAGTTTGATGCCTTTTGATAAGACGTATCGAAAAAAGAAAAAGTTCCATTATAATGTGAAGTACTATTTTTGGAAAGAGCCATGCTTGTTCAAAAAGTGCGCAAAATAAATGATCAGGAGATGCGTGACAAAAAATAAAGTACATAAAATTCTATACCATTGTCACACAGCTCCAAATGGGGGACACTTCGGAGGTTCACGTACTGCAGCCACAGTATTGCAAGTCAAATTCTTTTGGAAAACTCTATTTAAAGATACGTATGCTTACGTAAAGAGTTGTGATCGATGGTAGAGGGTTGGAAACATCATCAACAGAAATGAAATGCCTTAAACAAACATCATTGAAGTTGAACTATTTGATGTTTGGGGTTTTGACTTCCTTTGTCCTTTCCCTCCTTCATTTGGTCACAAGAATATGTTGGTAGTAGAAGATTACATATCTAAGTCGATTGAGGTTGAAACATACTCAATGAACGATGCCAAGGTTGTAATGAAGTTTTTGCAAAAACATGTGTTCACAAGATTTGAAACTCCTAGGGCCATCATCAGTAATGAGGGGTCTCATTTTGTGAACAAATGGTTGAAATGGTTTCTTGATAGAGAATGAGTGAAGCATAAGGTTGCCACAACTTACCATCCACAGACAAATGGGCTAGCTGAAATGGCAAATAAGGAAATAAAAGGTACACTCGAGAATGTAGTTTGTCCAAACCGAAGAGATTGGTCTAAGAGACTAGATGATGCTTTATGAGTTTATAGGATAACATACAAAAAACCTTTAGGGGTGTCTCCTTATCGGTTGGTTTTTGGGAAAGTTTGTCATTTGCCCTTAGAGATAGAACATAAAACTTACTGGTCTCTCTAATAGCTCAACTGGGATCTCAAGCTTGCTAAAGAGAAATAGATGCTTCAACTAAATGAGTTAGAATAATTCTGAACGTTCTCATATGAAAATGCCAAATTATTCAAGGAGAGATTAAAAAGATGGCATGAAGAGCACATTCGAGTCCAAGAATTTGAAGCAAGTTAGAAAATTATGTTGTTTAATTCCAAATTAAAGTTTTTTCCAGGTAAGTTAAAATCATGTTGGTTCGGTCATTCACTATTCACCATGTAACACCCCAAACCCGGCCCAGACGTTATGGCCGAATCTGACGTGCCACATAAAAGTTTGAAAATTCATGTTTCATTTTAGTGTTTAAAAAAAATTGACTTTTAATAAATTATCAAGTGAATGGAAGCTGGGTACCAGGTAGGTATCCGAAACAGAGGAGGTGAGCCATGAAGGCTGCTTAAGTACCAAGCTCTTCGATTGGATCCAATCCTAGACATGCCCACTGCCATTGCCACACTTAGTTATAACGAGTTGAAGTTTATTTAAGTGAATATTCTTTAAAGTTGGATAATCGTGTCATTGTGTTATCTTAAAAACGAGTTCCATTTTGAAAACGCGTCCTAAGCCTAGCCCATTAATTATCAATCAGTATAAAGTTAATAAAAAAAAATAATCCCGAAAATAAAATAAAAGGAAAGTTAAAATGGCCTTATTACAACCCAAAAATAAATAATAAGTAAATAAATAAAGAAATCTTAAAGGAAACCAAATGCTTAATTAAAAAAAACCCAAGGGCAATCACCGTGGCCACTCTGAATCCTCTCGGCCCAAGTCCCCTCATCATGGCTCTCCCGCAGGTTAAGGAAAAAGGGGTGAGTTTGGAAACTCAGTGTACAACAAGCCCCTTTCAGAGCCCAAAACAATATCGACTGTTGGGCCTTAGCCCAAGTCCAAGCTCAACATATATATTGGGCGTAGCCTTTTCATATTTCATATTCTTTGGCAGAAGCCTTCACATATTTCATATGCGGGCCAAGCCTTCATCAGAAATGCGGTATGGCCCATAGGCCCATTTCAATATCACATGTAATGTCAATGAAAGAATGAATGCAAGCCCATTTGGGGAGACTACTCGACCCACCATCCGCTACTCTCCACCCGTACCAACCAAGCTCTCCATGTGGGGAATAACTCAACCCACCCAGCCAAAACTCTCCACTGGCAGCATAGCTGCTTTATCATATAACTGGAGGCCTTGCCTCTTTTTAATAACTGGGGCATAAGCCCTTTTCGGTAAACTGGGGCATAAGCCCATTATCAAAACTGGGGCATAAGCCCTTTATTAACTGGGGCATAAGCCCTTTTTGCACTTCCTCCATCCATATAAAAACCCAACCCCATGTATTTATGAATTCATCATGTGCAAATCATATATATATATCATGTGCATATCATACATATCATGTGCATATCATACATCTCATGTGCATATCATACATATCATGTACATCAAAATCCTATGTAACAAGTTCATAATTAAACCCTAGGGGTATAATGGTCATTTTTACCTAGGGGCAAAACAGTCATTTTCATATTATAAGGGTAATTTCGTAATCTTACCAAATTTTAGGAATTTTCCATATTCATTATCAATTACTAACTATTTGTTTGTTTTAACCATGAATCTGCCCATTTTTAACTAAACCGAAGTTATTGGGCTAAAAACCCTAATGGGCCCCACATAGGTGATTTGTCCTCTAGGCCCATTTAGCTTTGTTTTCCATATTGGTATTACCAGTCTTAACGTGCAATTTAACGAGTTTTCAATTTCTACCAATTTTTCCCAAATGGGCCCAAAAGCCCATTGGGCCGATTTTAGCCCCTCGAGGCCCAACTTACCAAGAATGCCGAAATCTCATTCTTACCGTTTCCATTGTTCTCAATCATCATCTCATGGATTTTAACTAACTCGTGAGCGTTAAGCTTGCTCATAAGTTCTCGAAATGCGAATTTGGCATTTCGGCTTTTCGGCATTTATCGCTTTAAGCTATGAAAAAGGGTTCGTTACACACTGTTTGGCGATATTCCTTGACGAGATCTCCTACACGATTTCTCCTATAATCCATCATTAATAATCAGCTTCCCATAATTGAACTAAACAGAAATCATCTAATATTAATACTTACACATTCGCCACCATCCATAATGGCCTTAGGAATTTTACCTTGCCGCGATTGATGACTAGGCCTAGCCACTCCAATGATCCAAGCTATTTCAAGTCGACACTACTCCTTGCTGCTCCTTCACTAAATAAACCACAAAAATATTAAAAGAAGACCCCATAAGGCCTATACACATATTCGGCCATCTCCTAAATTATGGGGTTTGGCTTTTGGCTAAAAGTTACTCTAGGAATTATTTAGAGTTTGAACGCTTACCACCACCGTCTTTCTTCTCTAGAATCAGATGCGCCTAAAAGGTAAAAGAATTGAACGCCAAAAATTGAAAAGGAAAGAAAAGGTTGCTGGTCACAAGAATCGGCACCACCCTATCCTCACCGATTTTGTGAAGTAGAGATTAAGGAAAGAAATAATGGTGAATAAAGGGAAATAGTGGGCTGGTTTGAATGAAGGAGAAGGAATAAAAGATGGAAGAAGAGATGGTAGATTCGATTGCAAAAGAAAAAGAGAGAAAAGACTAATCCTCTAGGGAGAAAACGGCACACAAAATACCTATGTGCGAAAATCCCTTACTAAACCTCTCTCAGAAAATTCCCCTCCAATCTCCTTTATTCAGCCAACTCTATCTTCATATCAATTCCTAAAATCTCTCCCCTTATCCCTCCTTAATCCATGCATTTAACTGATTCAAACTCTCCCCCAAAAAGTTCCATTCAGCTACAACTCTTACATGCTCAAAACGTAAAAATTAGCATCCTTTTTGCCAACATAGGGAATCGATCCCGTGTCTTCCCCTCTATGCTCCACACGCCCCATTTTTAGGAGCTTAGTGGCGTCACCCTTGCCACTTTACCAAAGCTCTTTTGTGATACATTTTACCCACAACTTTATATAAGGGCACTCCGCCAGAGCCCCTAACTCCTAAGTCCAAAATTTAAAAATTCTACTGGTTTTGGCCAACTCATGGGCCTTCCATAAGCCCATTTACATACTTAAATTATGAATTCCATAATCACATACCAAATTTTAGAAACTTTACTAAAATATCAAGAATCGCGAAAAACCCGAAAATTAGGATATTACAACTCTACCCTCCTTAAAGAAATTTGGCCTCGAAATTTACCGATCCAAACAGTTGAGGTATTCTTTGACGCATTGCCTCTTCTTGATCTCCCAAGTAGCTTCTTCCTTGCCATGGTTCCTCCAAAGTACCTTTACTAATGGGGTGACTTCCTTCTCAACACCTTGACATTGCGATCAAGTATTTGCATGAGTTCTTCTTCGAAAGTCGGATCGATCGCGCCGATTTCGCAGAATCGCACGATGTGAGTTGGGTCGAACGATATCGCCAAAGCATGGACACATGAAAAACATCGTGAATACGATCCGATTCCGAGGTAACTCTAGCTGATAAAGCCACCGCCCTATCCGTTTAACAATTCGATAAGGCCCAATAAACCGTGGACTCGACTTTTGCCCTTCTTACCAAATCTCAATATCTTCTTCCAAGGCGAAACTTTCAAGAAGACCATGTCTCCAATCTGCATATTCAATATCCTTACGCTCGGATCGGCATAAGACTTTTGTCGATCCCGCTTCTTTAACCGATTCTCGATCACCTTAATCTTGTCTTGGTATTCGCTACCAACTCGCCCAAGGACTTGCCTTTCTCCTAACTCCGTCCAGCAAGTGGGCGAACGACACCTTTCGCCATATAATGCCTCGTAAGAGCCATCCGGATACTTGCTTGGTAATCGTTGTTATACGCGAACTCGCCAATGGCAAATAGTCCTCCCAATCGCCTCTAAACTCGATAACACTGACCTCTCTAACATGTCTTCTAAAATCTGAATGACCTCTCTCGATCGCCCATCCGATTGAGGGTGAAAAGCCGTACTAAAATCTAATCGCGTTCCCAATGCCTCATGCAACTTCGCCAAAATCGAGATGTAAACCTTGGGTCTCTGTCGGAAATTATTGATACTGGCACCCCATGTAACCGCATACTATCTCCGCCACATACGACTTAGCTAGCCTCAGAGTGAGTAATCGTTCGGACAGTATGAAATGGGCGAACTTCGTGAGCCTATCTACAATTACCCAAACCGAGTCCTTCTTGGAGGGTGTCAGCGGCAATCCACTTACAAAATCCATTGTTACCCTTCCCACTTCCAAAGTGGTACCTTTATCGGGTGTAATAATCCTCAAGGCGATTGATGCTCGGCCTTCACTGTTGACACGTTAAACATTTCCCCACAAATTCGGTCACTTCTCGCTTAAGCCTGAGCCACCAATATAGCTCTCGTAAGTCTCGATACAACTTTACTCTCTCACGGATGCATAGCACAAGGTCTATTATGTGCCTCTTTTAAAATCATCAATCTCAAGTCCGAGTCCTTTGGCATACAAATTCTTCCTCGAAAACAAAGAACTCCTCGCTATTTAATCCAAAGTCCGGATTCTCCTCTTCTCAACTTGCTTTGAAACCGAGGAACCAACGACTCATCCTCCAAGCTGTTGCTTCTTAATCTGTTCCACCCAAGTTGGTCTCACTTGTAATTCTGCCAATAAGCTTCCATCGTCATACAAACTTAAGCAAGCAAACATTACCTTCAATTCTGCCACAGTCCTTCGACTTAATGCATCAGCCACGACATTTGCCTTACCTGGATGGTACTCAATCGAGCAGTCATAGTCCTTTAACAGACTCTATCCACCTTCATTGTCTAAGGTTTAGTTCCTTTGAGTCAGCAAGTACTTAAGACTCTTGTGATCCGTATAAATGATGCATTTCTCCCCATACAAGTAATGCCTCCATATCTTTAGTGCAAAAATCACTGCTGCCAACTCCAAGTCATGCGTAGGATAGTTTACCTCATGAGGCTTAAGCTGTCGTGAAGCATAAGCGACTACTTTACCCTCTTGCATCAACACGCAGCCCAAACCGACACATGACGATCGTGTACACAACGAAATCCTTACGGACTCATTTGAATCAACACTGGCGCTTTCGCCGAACTTCCTTTAACTTCTCAAAAGCCTCTTGTTGCTTATTTGTCCAAACGAGCGGTGCTCCCTTCCTTATAAGTTTTCGTTAACGGTGCGCCGGCCTGAAAAATCCTTCCACAAACCTTCGATAATAACACCGCCAACCCCGTAAAACTTCGGATTTGATTCATCGACCTTGGTGGCTTCCATTCCGAATTGCCTCAATCTTCCGAGGGTCTACCTTGATTCCCTCTGCGGACACAACATGCCCTAAAAAGCTACTTCCTCAGCCAAAACTCGCACTTACTAAACTTTGCGTGAAAGTTGCTTTTCCTTAATACTTGCAAAGACAACACGAAGATGTTCATCATGCTTCTCTTACGTTTCCGAATACACCAATATATCATCAATAAAAACGACTACAAACCGATCTAAGTATGGCTGGAAAACCCGATTCATTAAATCCATAAAAAAGCTGCGGTGCATTAGTCAAACCAAAAGGCATCACCGAAACTCGTAATGACCATATCGAGTTCGAATGCCGTCTTATGAATATCCACTTCTTTGACTCTCAAGCGATGATATCCTCGACCGAAGATCAATCTTAGAAAATACCGAGGCTCCTTTCGGTTGGTCAAACAGATCGTCGATTCTTGGCAAGGATACTTGTTTTTATCGTCGGTTTATTCAAGCTGCCGATAGTCGATGCACATCCGCATGGTCCCATCTTTCTTCTTTACGAATAGCATCGTGCGCTTCTACGGAGAAACACTTGGTCGTATAAACCTCTATCCAACAATTCCACGAATTTGGGCTTTCAATTCTACCAACTCCTTTGGTGCCATCCTATAAGGCGCAATGGACACGAGGGTCGCTCTCCGGGCAACAAGTCAATTCCAAACTCAACTTCCCTGTTGGGGTAATCCGGGAAGTTCCTCGGAAATACATCTTGAAATTCCTTGATGGTCCTAATCGACTCCATAGTCGTCCCCTGCGGTTCAACTTGATTCACCATCGCTAAAAATGCCTTACAACCCGAATCAACTTCTCGGCTCTTAAAAGCCCGAAACTACATTGGACAAGTAATTCCTTCGCCTCCCTATGACCATTATCTCTTCATCCTTAACAGTTCTTAGCACCATTCTCTTGCAAAGCACAATCCAACGTTGCCTATGTTTAGTTAGCAGGTCCATACCCAAAATAAGATCAAAATCCCCAAATGGCAACTCCATCAATTCCCCTTCAAAAATCTTATCTTGTATCTCTAGAGGCACGACCCTAAAGAGTTTATCTACCTTGACCGAGTGTCCCAAAGGACTTATCACCGATACCCCACTTATAGTCTCCTCGGGAAGCATACCCAATGCCCGGATACCTCACAAGCAACATATGAGTGAGTGGAACCCACATCAATTAAAGCGATGTAAGGCTTGTTATGAATGAAGAACGTATCAGTTATAACATCGGAGGCGTCACCCTCCTCACGACGTCGCGCGTGCGCATAAACCAACGCCGGTGTCGAGCTTCCGCATGTCGTCCAGCACACGCGCTCGGTGCTCCACGTCCTCGTCCATTACCATTGCCACCTCGCTTGCCCATGACCCCTCGTGGTGGTGGTCCCCTCATTTGTGATTGGACATCCCTTTGTTCTCGCCGCTAGTTCCCGAAATGTTCTCCGAGGACATTCTCTCGAACTTATGTTCCTTTGACCCACAACGAAAACATGCTCCGATTCGCTTCGGCATTCCCCATATGCACTCGCCACAATCCCCGCAAGCTTGCGATCTAAAAGTATTCACTGGAGCTGCTCGAATTGGTTACGCCATTCTAGCTCTTTTGACATTTCTATTACAAAGACCGAGGTCCGTAATCCCTCTTAAACTGGGTCGATCCTTCTCACGATCTCGCCGCTCGGTCCGTTTTACCTCCTCGCTATTTTAGCCTTCTCTACCATTGCAGCAAAAATCGCGCTCCTCTGTGTGTAGCTATCAGCACCCTAAGCTCATCACGAAGGCCATCCTCGAATCGAACACTGCGCTTCATATTATTGGTCGCAACTATCCCACTAGCATATCGACTCTCACCTCAAGAATTGCCGCCTCATACTCGCTCTGATCTTATCACCCCGAGTCAAATTCAAGAATTCCTTCCGACGAGCATCCACATAGCTAGCTCCCACATATCTCCCCTTAAAAGCGATTTTGAACAATTCCTGTGTTACTCGTTCAACCTGGAGTACTCTCCCTCTGATAATCCACCACCGGTATGCCTCGTCTCGTAGCAAATGACACGGCCCCTTTTAGCTTTTGCTCCACAGAACAATCTAAATCATCCATAATTCGCTCTGTTGCCTCTAGCCAATATTCAGCCACATTTGGGGCTACCCAGATCACGCCACGAAAACCTCTCGCTCAGTTAGCCGGAGACGCTCGAGATGGATCCCTATTCACCGTCCCGATGCTAGCTCCGATAACTCTCTCTAAAACCCTTAACATGGCTTGGGACAAAGCATCATCCCCCCGCAGCCCGATCATAAGACCAGTCTCCGTTGCTTGAGGCACGATGCCTCTCTCGGTGGCCTATGCCCCGAGGATGAAGATTCAGCACTGCACCCTTCCGCGACCACGTCGCAGCGGCCTCGTCCACGAGTTCCTCTTGTACTCATATCTAATTACGAATTTTATGGTATTAGTATAATGTTCCACTTTGTTTATTAAGAAAATATCTTATGGAAATATAATGATTCGGGTTTGTTTTAGATCGTCGTCGTCGTAGCCTAGCTACGATCTTATTTCTACCGCTTTTTACTGACTCTACCCTATCTAAAGTATCATAGTAGGGTCTCAATTCTATTCATAGCATCATATCATTATCACATAACATAAAAAGAGTATACTTACAGACTTGGTGTGCAGGGGATTTCATGCGCGCTTCTTCCTCCAATCCATTTAAAACTCAAAACCATATTTTTAGTCATAGAGAATAGAAATTTTAAATTTTGATTTTGAAATACCCTTGTAACACCCTTGTTTTGAAACTTTTGATTTTAGCCCGTTTTATAAACCAGGCAAACTTGAACCATTTTAACATGTATACCTTGTAAAACATCTTTGAAAAGAACTTCCCAATACCATTTCCAAAAATACCCTTCTTGGGCCTAAGTTTTGGAAAAGATTTTTTGGACCGATCCACAGTAGAGTTGTTGCAACCGGGCTCGATACCACTAAATGTAACACCCCAAACCCGCCCGAGACGTTATGGCGAATCGACGTGCCACATAAGAGTTTGAAAATTCATGTTTCATTTTAGTGTTTAAAAAAAATTGACTTTTAATAAATTATCAAGTGAATGGAAGCTGGGCACCAGGTAGGTATCCGAAACAGAGGAGGTGAGCCATGAAGGCTGCTTAAGTACCAAGCTCTTCGATTGGATCCAATCCTAGACATGCCCACTGCCATTGCCACACTTAGTTATAACGAGTTGAAGTTTATTTAAGTGAATATTCTTTAAAGTTGGATAATCGTGTCATTGTGTTATCTTAAAAACGAGTTCCATTTTGAAAACGCGTCCTAAGCCTAGCCCATTAATTATCAATCAGTATAAAGTTAATAAAAAAATAATAATCCTGAAAATAAAATAAAAGGAAAGTTAAAATGGCCTTATTACAACCCAAAAATAAATAATAAGTAAATAAATAAAGAAATCTTAAAGGAAACCAAATGCTTAATTAAAAAAAAACCTAAGGGCAATCACCGTGGCCACTCTGAATCCCCTCCGGCTCCAAGTCCCCTTATCATGGCTCTCCTGCAGGGTTAAGGAAAAAGGGGGTGAGTTTGGAAACTCAGTGTACAACAAGCCCCTTTCAGAGCCCAAAACAATATCAGCCTGTTGGGCCTTAGCCCAAGTCCAAGCTCAACATATACCGGGCCGTAGCCTTTTCATATTTTTCATATTTGGGCGAAGCCTTCACATATTTCATATACATCGTCGAAGCCTTCATCAGAAACGGTATGGCCCATAGGCCCATTTCAATATCACATGTAATGTCAATGAAAGAATGAATGCAAGCCCATTTGGGAGACTACTCGACCCACCATCCGCTACTCTCCACCCGTACCAACCAAGCTCTCCATGTGGGAATAACTTAACCCACCTGACCAAAACTCTCCACTTTGGCAAAGGCATAGTTTGCTTTATCATATCTTGGAGGCCTTGCCTCTTTTTAATAGCGGGGCATAAGCCCTTTTCGTAAATCGGGGCATAAGCCCATTATCAAAATCGGGGCATAAGCCCTTTATTAATCGGGGCATAAGCCCTTTTGCACTTCCTCCATCCATATAAAACCCAACCCCATGTATTTATGAATTCATCATGTGCAAATCATATATATATATCATGTGCATATCATACATCTCATGTGCATATCATACATATCATGTACATCAAAATCCTATGTAACAAGTTCATAATTAAACCCTAGGGGTATAATGGTCATTTTTTCCTAGGGGCAAAACAGTCATTTTCATATTATAAGGGTAATTTCGTAATCTTACCAAATTTTAGGAATTTTCCATATTCATTATCGATTACTAACTATTTGTTTGTTTTAACCATGAATCGCCCATTTTTAACTTAAACCGAAAGTTATTGGGCTAAAAACCCCTAATGGGCCCCACATAGCCGATTTGTCCTCTAGGCCCATTTAGCCTGTTTTCCATATTGGTATTACCAGTCTTAACGTGCAATTTAACAGGTTTTCAATTTCTACCAATTTTTCCCAAATGGGCCCAAAAGCCCATTGGGCCCGATTTTAGCCCCTCGAGGCCCAACTTACCAAGAATGCCAGAAATCTCATTCTTACCGTTTCCATTGTTCTCAATCATCATCTCATGGATTTTAACTAACTCGTGAGCGTTCGCTTGCTCATAAGTTCTCGAAATGCCAGAATTTCGGCATTTCGGCTTTTCGGCATTTATCGCTTTAAGCTATGAAAAAGGGTTCGTTACACACCTGTTTGGCGATATTCCTTGACGAGATCTCCTACACGATTTCTCCTATAATCCATCATTAATAATCAGCTTCCCATAATTGAACTAAACCAGAAATCATCTAATATTAATACTTACACATTCGGCCACCATCCATAATGGCCTTAGGAATTTTACCTTGCCGCGATTGATGACTAGGCCTAGCCACTCCAGTGATCCAAGCTATTTCAAGTCGACACTACTCCTTGCTGCTCCTTCACTAAATAAACCACAAAAATATTAAAAGAAGACCCCATAAGGCCTATACACATATTCGGCCATCTCCTAAATTATGGGGTTTTGACTTTTGGCCAAAAGTTACTCTAGGAATTATTTAGAGTTTGAACGCCTTACCACCGTCTTTCTTCTCTAGAATCATACGCCTAAAAGGTAAAAGAATTGAACGCCAAAAATTGAAAAGGAAAGAAAAGGTTGCTGGTCACAAGAATCGGCACCACCCTATCCTCACCGATTTGGCTTTTTTTTTGGTATTTAGTGTAGTAGAGATTAAGGAAAGAAATAATGGTTAATAAAGGGAAATAGTGGGCTGGTTTGAATGAAGGAGAAGGAATAAAAGATGGAAGAAGAGATGGTAGATTCGACTGCAAAAGAAAAAGAGAGAAAAGACTAATCCTCTAGGGAGAAAACGGCACAAAAATACCTATGTGCCGAAAATCCCTTACTAAACCTCTCTGCCGAAAATTCCCCCTCCAATCTCCTTTATTCAGCCAACTCTATCTTAATATCAATTCCCTAAAATATCTCCCCTTATCCCTCCTTAATCCATGCATTTAACTGATTCAAACTCTCCCCCAAAGAGTTCCATTCAGCTACAACTCTTACATGCTCAAAACATAAAAATTAGCATCCTTTTTGCCAACATAGGGAATCGATCCCAGGTCTTCCCCCTCTATGCTCCACACGCCCCATTTTTAGGAGCTTAGTGGTGTCACCCTTGCCACTTTACCAAAGCTCTTTTTGTGATACATTTTACCCACAACTTTATATAAGGGCACCTCGCCAGAGCCCCTAACTCCTAAGTCCAAAATTTAAAAATTCTCTTTGGGTTTTGGCCAACTCATGGGCCTTCCATAAGCCCATTTACATACTTAAATTATGAATTCCATAATCACATACCAAATTTTAGAAACTTTACTAAAATATCAAGAATCGCGAAAAACCCGAAAATCAGGATATTACACACCAAGTTTTTCCATATGGAGCAGTTGAACTTCATGGTAAGGGAGGTAATTTTTTAGTTAATGCTCAGCGTTTAAAACATTACTGGGGGGGGATAAAATTGAGAGGGATAAATTCTCCTTCATTTTATCGGATCATAATTTTTCTCATTTTTCTTTTGAATAAATGACTTAGGCTATATTTTCTAGATTGATATGTTAAAATAAGTTTCATCTAGGAGATTGGAACTTAAGTGAGACCGCTTGTGACCCCTCCAATCTTTCTTGGGAATTACTTCTAACATAATCTTCCAAGAAATTATTTCCTAAATGACAAAATAAATTTTTAATTTGTTAAATAAAAGGGTCGATTTTGATTCAAGTTTTAGTTTGCAGCTCAATTTTAAAATTATCTTTAATTCCAGGTACTTAATTGAAATATTTGCGAAATTTAGTTATTCTTTTTGTAAATATTGAAATTAGCTGTCTTTTTTTGTAAATATTTTTAAACAGATAAAATAAAGGTTTTTAATTTTTAGTAAATAAGATGATAACAACTAATATATAATTATATTTTATATAATATATATTAATTGTATTAACTTTGTATAAGATTAGAAATGTTTAATATTTTATTTAAGTGGTTTATTTCTAATAAAAAAATATAATATCAAGTAATATGTTAACATACTTTATATTATATATTAATTGATATTGTGTTTACATAAGATTAGGAGTTATAGTATTTATTATTATTTCTTTTATCAATTTGAGTTAAATTTCCCCAATACCATACTTTAAATACTTTCTTCCCATGCACCCTTACCTCTACGATTCTTAAACACCATCCACCCATCAACTATCACCGACAATTGCCCTCAACACCTACCAACAACCGCACACCCAGCACGTAACACCCCTAACCCATATTCATCGCCGGAATAGGGTTATGAAGCATTACTAAAAAATTTAAAACTTAAACATTTCAAGAATCACATCGTACTCCATTCAAACATAAACATATAGTCCCTTATTTAAGCCCTCGAGACCCTAAAAACAAATTAGAAACGAATCAGGACTAAATCAGAAACATATAGAATTTTTGTGAAAAAGTTGAAAATTTTCATACTACAGGGGTCACACGGTCGTGTGGCTAGGCCGTGTGACTCACATAGCTAAGACACACTCTCATGTCTTAGGCTATGTGGACATTCAAATTAGGGACACACGGCCGTGTCCCATCCCATGTCCATGCCTGTGTTACTCTCTGACTTGGGTCACATGGCCAAGACATACGCTTGTGTGCCAGGTTGTCTAACTCTAGAAATGACCTCACACGCCCGTGTGCCAGGCCGTGTAACAGCCTGACTTACAACCCTTTGACTTGTAGGGGATACACTGCCATATCGCATGGCCGTGTGGATAAGAAATAGACAATTTTCAAGCTATTTCCTTTGCCCAAACTGTTTAACTAACTACAGTTGATGAACTAAGTAACTACTAACCACTTTCTATTCCTTAATATTCCTCCATCTACTAGATCTCTGCCTGCTATTGAGACCTTCCAAACACTTTAAGACAGGAACGAAATTTTGAAAACGAAGGAGCTGACAATGGCTTTGTAAAGACATCTACACTTGCTCTTGTGTTGGAATATGCCTCACACAGAGGTTACCAGCTGCAACCTTTTCTCTGAAAAAAAACAAGTCTAACTCAACATGCTTGAACTTCGAATGTAACACCGGATTCGCAGACACAGCAACAACACCTGAGCTATCACACTATACCATGGCTTTTTGAGAAGTAGACACATGCAGCTCAGCTAAAAGAGATTCAAGCCATACCACTTTTGTAACAGTGTGAGCGAGTCCTCTATACTCAGCTTCTGTAGTCGACCTAGAGTTACCTGTTGTTTCTTGGATCCCTAGGCAACCGAATTACCTCCAAATAATACACAAAACCCTGTAGTTAATCTCCTATCATCAACATCTGTACCCCAATTTGCATCTGAATATCAAACCAAGTCCAGGCTAGAAACAGATGTAAAATGAAGACCATAGTCTAAAGTACTGCAAAGGTACCAAAGAATACACTTGACTGCCTTGAAATGTTGATCAAGTGGTCTTCGTATGAACTGACAGGCCTTATTTATAGCAAAGGTAATGTCTAGCCTTGTGATAACAACATATTGCAATGCCTCTACAATGCTCCTATAGTCAGACTCATTGTCAATTGCAAAACCATCATTCTGAGACAACCTGGAGGAGATGACCATAGGTTTGGGAGAACCATTAGCCCGATCTATCCTAGCCTTTTTCAGAAGATCGAGAATGTACTTTCACTGACTCAAAAACAAACCATCAGTTGTGGAAGAGACCTCTATACCAAGAAAGTAACTCAAATGACCCAAATATTTTAGAGAAAACTGAGTTTTCAAGTCTGAAACAAAACTGTCAATATTGCTTGGATGATTACCAGTAACTATTATGTCATCAACGTAGACCAAAACATACAAGAGTACCCATCCAGTTTTCTTCACAAACAATGAGCCATCTGACCTGGCCAAAACAAAGTTAGAAGCAACCAAGAAGTTTCGTAGCTTGGAAAACCAAGCTCTAGGAGCTTGCTTAAGACCATATAAAGCCTTCTTTAATCTGCAAACCAAGTGCTGATTATTCTGCTGCTGTTCAAAACCAGGAGGTTGAACCATATAGATTTCTTCAGACAAATCACCATTAAGAAAAGCTTTGTTGATGTCCACTTGCCGTAGCTGCCAGCCAAACTTAACAGCCAAAGTCAAGACAACCCGAATTGTTGCTAGTTTCACAACAAGGCTAAATATTTCCTGAAAATCAACACTAGCTTCCTGAAGATACCCCTTAACCACTAAGCGCCCTTTGTAGCGAGCAATGGTACCATTAGAGTGTCTTTTGACCTTAAACACCCATTTGCAGCCTACTGCTTTTCAATTCGCAAGCAAAGGGACAAGATCTCAGGTGTTATTTTGCAACAAAGCAGCATACTCCTATTGAACAACCAGACTCCATTCCTTGCTGGAAAATGCTTCCTCAATAGTAGCTGGTTCAGACACACTAAGCTTAGTAGAAAATAACTTAGGCTTAAAGATCCCATTCTTCGATCGAGTCTGTATAGGATAAGAATTGACAGGAAAACACGATGGACCACCCTGAGGTTCGCTAAGAACAAAATCAGTACCAGTGATAGCAATCCCTTGTAGAGTGTTGTCAGCAGACTCTAAGGGAAGAGAGCCAGAAAATGGAGAAGTAGACCTGGACATAGCTTCTAGCACTTGCATAAGGGAAGGACTAGATGCACTTGAAGCACCAGAGTCAAGACCAAATTGCTGAGAAGAATAAGTCAACACTGGAACTTGGGACTGACAATGTTGAACTTGAGGCTGGGAGGGAGAAATAACAGTACCACGATCTGAGCTATGTGTACTCAAAAAAGGAAAAACATCTTCATCAAACACCATGTGCCTTGAGATAAAAATTCTGCTTGTATCATTGTCAAGACACTTGTAACCCTTGTGAATGGGGCTATAGCCAAGAAAAATACAAGGCTTGGATCGATATTGCAGCTTATGAGTGTTAAAAGGTTTAAGGTATGGAAAACACCTACAACCAAACATTCGTAGAGACATGTATTCAGGAGAAGTCTTATATAACACTTCATAAGGAGATCGACCAGTCAGAACAGATGTGGGAAACAAGTATCCACAAGATGCCTATGTTTTCTCTCCACTAAACCATTCTGTTCAGAAGTGTGAGGACAAGAGAGGCGATGATGGATCCTCATATGAGAAAGCACCTTAGGAAAGATCAAAATTCACTACCCCAATCTATTTGAAGAGTCTTTATTTTGCAACCAAACTGAACCTCAACAAATTTTTGGAGCTGAAGAAATTTGTCCTAAGCTTCAGACTTGTGTTTGATGAGATACAACCAGGTGTATCTAGAAAACGCATCAACAAAGGATACATAGTAAAGATTACCTTTAGAAGTAATCGAAGTAGGACCCCACAGATCAGACACAACTAGTTCAAAAGGAGCAGTATAAACAGTAGTAGAAGAGGAAAAAGGAAGCTTATGACATTTCCCAAGTTGACATGCGGAACAAATCAGGTCCAACTTACAATTACTTAAAATAATATTACATTTTTGAAGAACAGTAGTAACAGTCCTATTACAAGGGTGACCAAGTCGTTTGTGCCAGAGATCCAAAACTGAATCATTAAGAGGAGACTTCAAACAAGTAGCATCAGCAGTGACTGAAGAGGAGCTAAAACTTTGAGCCTTTGATAGATCAAACTGGTACAGACTATCATGAATGCGCCATACCAACAAGATTGTCCCAGTCTTGATATCCTTCACAAAATAATGGAAAGGATGAAACTCAAAATAGACATGGTTATCATTATAAAATTGAGTAACAAACATTAAGTTTTTGCATATTTGAGGAACATGTAACACATTTTTCAACTGAAACACTCTGTTGGAGCTGGAAAAAGAAGAAGAACCAATATGAGCCACTAGAACAGACACTCCATTACCCATGAGAAGTCTGTTGTTACCTGAGTATGGAGTTGCTTCACCTAAGATTTCAAGATCATTAGTAACATGATTTGATGCTCCCGAATCCGGATACCAAACCATTGTGTTCAAGGAACTAGCAGAAGGGTGCCCTTTTATGGAGACAGCATGAGCTTGGGACTCAAAAGTAGACACAAAGTTCTTGTGAGAACAACAATGAGAGCCCTCACATGACAGACTTCAAGAGTCTTGAAATTGATGACAATGCACCTGCATTGGCTGACTAGAAACACCTTCAAAGGTCTCATCAAATTGATAGCAGCACTTCTGAACTATGTGGCCAATCTTGCCGCACAACTAACATTGTAGTTTGTTATAAGAAAACTGTCTCCCTCGGCCCCGTCCTCAAAACATCCTAGAACTACCTCTGTAAGGTGGCTGAGAACCTCTGTCAAAAATTCTACCACTTTTGTCATTAGTGTTGATGTGCTGAGCAACATTTTCCTGCAAAGGACATACTCGAAACAAACTCCTGTTTTCAAGCTTCACAGTCAGTCAGCATCTCAATAATTTGATCAAGAGAATCATTCATAATGGAAGCCACGATGCAAATGGACTCATACTCTACTAACAGACCAGCAAGAATGATACTAACCTGTTTATGTTCAGATATAGCATTACCTACAACCAACAAGGTATCACACAAACCTTTAATCTTGGTAAGGTATTCTTTGATAGATAACTGTCCTTTCTTCTGCGAATACAAGGAATGCCTAAGAGCAGAATTCGTCAATGTAGAATTGGTAGCAAAACGATGGACAAATGTTGTTCAGACATTAAAACTCGATCGAGCTTCAGTAAGATACACCAAAACATCATCACCAATAGTAGACAATAGCCAAGAAGCTAATAGTTTATCTTGTTGTTTATGAAACAAGAAGTCGGGGTTGGCAACAAGATTGCCATTTCTGTCAACAATAGACTGTGGAGAAATATTAGCCATACCAAGAACAAACTCATAAAGCCCATACCCCTTAAGAATCAACAAAATTTGTTATTTCCATAACAAAAAATTGCCCAGTCAACTTCACTGTATCATGCTTGGGAAACTGTTGAATTTTCTTTGAGAAATCATAACCAAGATTAGGAGAAGAAGTAACCATTGGTGTAGGCACATCGAAGGACTGATGATTATCATCCTCATTGCCAGACACCATTTCTGTTGCCATGATTTGGAACACAAGAAGGAGAAAAAAAATTTTAAGGCTCAGATACCATGATGAAATAAGCAATAGACAGAATTAAGAAACAAGAAGTTGAAAACTTCTAACATCCCAAAAGAAGACCTAGTCGGAATAGTAGTTTTGAAACCATAGATTTGCAGCTAAGAAAATGTATTTATTAATATTTTCAGCGTTATGGCATGATGATGTAGATGCATGAAAATTTTGATGAATTGATTTCATCGATTGTGAGCCTAATTATGAAAAAGGACTAAATCGCATAACGTGCAAAAGTCCAAGCTAGATGGAAAAAGAGTGTTAAATTGTCATGGAATAATTTTGGAGGCTTTTAAAGGGCAATTAACCCCTTAAAAAAAAGGGTGGCGATCCATAGTAGTATAGGAGACAAGAATTTCGGTTTAGGTGAATTAGGTGGACTTATTTGACTTGAAATATTATAATAAAGAAAAGATGATATCATACTTCATCTTCTCTATTGTACCACTGAAATTTTCAGTGAAGAGAAGGGTTTTTAAGGCCTTAAATTTCAGCAACTCATTACTCACAAAAGTAAGTGATTTTCTTGATGATTTTTGTACTTTTGGAATCCCCTTTGCATGGGCTTGTTAATGAAGGGACTATTTTGCAAAATGGTAAAAGTTCTAGGGAATTGCCTTAAAAGCGTTTATGAGGTTTGCTAAGTTTTCATGAAAGAAATGAGTCTTAGTTGTTAGATAAACAACTTTTATGAAGGGTGTTACCATGAAAACACCTAATTGAACCATTACACAAAGTTTGCAAAAATTGGTAAGAAATGTATGAAATAGATGGATTTATAAGATACCATAAGTATAAAAATTATTAGGCTAGGCTTGAAGGATTAGAAAATGTGATAAAAATTGAATTACGAGCCGAGGGTAAACTCTTAATTTTAGCAAAGTTCGAGGGCAAATTGGTCATTTCACCTTAGGATGAGGTATGAACTAAAAAGAAATAAAATGTGTGTTGATAGAGTTATTTTGATGATATATAAACCTCGAGAGACGAAATCCGAAAGTTGACAGAGGGAAACGAAAGGTTTCAGAGTGATCAAAGCCCAAATCCGAAATGATCACCAAGTAATTTCGAATAACTCAAAGTAGACTTTTAAGGTACTTAAAATGTATACACTAGATTGTTGTAAATGGTCATTGAATATATAATCTATGAGATTTAATAAAGTAAGTAAATATAAGGTGTATAAGAGTGACCCGGTTGAACGAATAGGGTTATTCGATGGAATATCTCAATAATAAATTGACAGTAAAAAGGATCTAGCCCGGACGGGTGATCCTAAATTGATCTAGCCTCCCGAAGAATAGGAGTGCATTAAGGATTTAGCTCGGAAGGGTAATCTGAAGCAGGATCTGAATTTAGCCTAGACTAGTAATTCAGATCCGAGCTCGTTAGAGTATATGTCATTGTAAGGGGATTTAGCCTGGACTGGTAATCTGACATTAACTCTATGAGTTTGTATTACAGTGAATTTGGCCTATTTTGGCAATCCCATCATAAGATGCGAGGTTCACGGGAGTGCGCACTCGAAATGATCACTTGTATAAATTGACGGGAAATGACATATCTATCGAAAAACTGAGAAATTCAATAGGACTAACATGAGATGTAAATTGGGAATAATGATGTGATGAGCTCATCTAGACATGCTATTATCTTATTATGTCATGAGACTAACTTAATGGTTGAGTGCATGTGATAGGAAATCTAATCTATACTTGTTTGGATTGAGTATTTATTATGGTTACATGCTATATAACCCATAAGTTCATTTTCCCATTATCCGGGCTTACTAAGCATGTTAATGCTTACCCATTTCATTTTCCCCTGTTTTACAGCACTCGTGGACTCTTGAGGATTGGAAGACGGTTGGAGCATTGATCACACTATCAACCTAATTCTATTTTGGGTATATGGAAGCTTTTACTTTGTTATAATGGCATGTATAGGACATTTCGATTATTTTGCTTGATATATGTCAGTAGTTTAACCAAAGCAATGACTCATGATTGTGTTATTGATTCATTTTGTATAAAGCCATGGTTATTGGTTAATACTCATATTGGAATATTGGTATGGTAGAATGCCATGTAGGTTATTGTTGGCAAGAATGGCTTGAAGGCTTGGCAAGTAGCTTCTTTTGGCTACACGGCCTGAGCACACGGGCGTGTGTCTCGGCCGTGCGACTTCATCAGATTATGACCAATTGGTCAGAGAACTCCACAGGCTGAAGACAAGAGCGTGTCCTGGCCGCGTGAAGGGCACGGGCCACAGACATGGGCGTGTGCCTTAGCCGTGTGATTTTTTTGTTTTATAGCTAAGTTGGCAGTATGCTCCACAGGCCATAGACACGGGCATGTCATGGCTGTGTGTGTCATGGCAGTGTGGGGAACATGGGCCACAGACACAAGCGTGTGTTCTGGCCGTGTGAAGTTTGCACTTGATTTTGAAGAAATTATGAAATAAATCGACCACACGGGTGAGTTGCACGGGCGTGTCCCTAGGTGCTTAGGCCATGTGAGACACACGAGCCATTAGCACGGCCGTGTTGAGTGGGTCGTACAGGCGTGTGCCCTTGTTTTAGTGAAAATTTTCTTAATTCCTTTGAAGACTCGAGTTATTCCCGTATGAGTTTCTAAGTATGTTTCAAACTTCGTAAGCCCATATCAAGGATATTATGAATGTTTTTATTTTCGAACGTCTTTGTATGTGCTCAGTAATATCCCGTACTTCATTCTGGTCTTGGGTACGGGTAAGGGGTGTTACATTTATTAGTATCAGAGCTATGGTTTAGTCGATTCTCGGACTAACGTAGCATGTATTGAATCTATTTATACATGTCATTATACAAGTGATGATAGTGTGACATCTCCTAACCTTTTTAATTGTGTTTGAATATAGAAAATGTCTTCCGATCAAGCTCGAGATGAGTCTGAGAGAGCCAAGAGCTATGCTCCAGCTTCCGTACAGAGAGATAACTCTAGTAGTAGTAGAAGACCCATGTTTGGAGGTCGAGAAGAGGCAAAAGCTGCCTTCTCCGAAATGATGGATGAGTGGTTCGGGGAATATATGGGAAATTGTCCTGAGATACCTCTACCTCCTCCACCTGCTACCCAACATGAGGGAGCACCACAGGTCGTGGAACCTGTGAGATTAGAAAAGGCTCCGGTAGACAAACTCAGGAAATATAGAGCCGAAGAGTTCAGAGCCACCCTAGATGATGACCCAAAACGTGCAGAATTTTGGCTTGAAAATACTATGAGAGTGCTCGATGATTTGTCGTGTACTTCAGAAGAAAGTTTGAAATGTGCAATATCTCTTCTGAAGGATACTGCTTATAATTGGTGGAAGACTATATCTTTGGTGGCACAGAGAGAGATCATTACATGGGAATTTTTCCAAGCCGAGTTTAAAAAGAAGTTCATCAGTCAAATGTTTTTAGATCAGAAACGAAGAGAGTTCCTAGAACTCAAGCAGGGAGATAGGACCGTGTCTGAATACGAAAGGGAATTTGTGAGGCTAAGCCAGTATGCGAATGAATGGGTCCAAACAGAGGTTGAAATGTACAAACGTTTTGAGGAGGGTTTGAATGAAGAAATTAAACTGTTGATCGGGATTCTTGAGATACGAGAATTCACCGCTTTAGATGATCGATCCAAGAAGGCCGAGGAGCTCAACAATGAAAGGAAACAAGCCAAGAGAGAGGCTCGGGTATCGAGTAAGAGAACCAGTAGCAAGGCGTATTCTTTTCCTATAAAGAAATTAATGAGTCACCAAACCGCTCCACTTCATCAGTGGGATACTCAGGCAGTGCAAGGAGTTCCAAACGCCATAATCCGAAGTCTTTTTCTCCTTCAGCGATGAGTGTGGGGAGTGTTGATGATCAAAGGCCGAAGTGCTTGAGTTGTAAAAAATTCCACTTCGGGGAGTGCCGAATGAAGAGTGGGGCATACTACAAATGTGGTTCTCTCGACCACTTCCTTAGAGATTGCCCAATAAGATTGAATAGAGAAGTTGAGCCAACTCCAAAATCAAATGCTCCTAATTCTCGGGGTAAACCACCTAAGCCTCCCGGAAGTGTTAGTGATAGTCGCATAGTTGCCAGAAACTCCACTGCAAAATCAGAGGCCCGAGCTCCGGTAAGAACCTATGCGATCCGTGCTCGAGAGGGGGCCTCTGCTCTTGATGTAATAACAGGTATATTTTCTTTTTATAATACTCGTGTTATTATTTTAATCGATCTGGGGTCGACCCATTTATATATCTGCATGAAATTGGCGTCTAGTATGAACTTGTCTGTAGAACTCACCAAATTTGTAATTAGAGTGTCGAACCCTCTAGGCAAGTTTGTGCTGGTAGATAAAGTTTGTAAGAATTGTCCTTTGACTATTCAAGGCCATTATTTTTCGGCCAACCTTATGCTCTTATCTTTTGATGAGTTCAACGTGATTCTTGGCATGGACTGGTTGATCGTCCATAACGTGGTTGTAAATTGTGGTAGTAAGTATGTTGAATTGACGTGTCCTGATGGTGAGACTCTCCGGGTTGACTCAAGTGAGTTGGGTTCATTGCTGGTTATGATTTCCTCGATGAAGGCCCAAAGGTATTTGAAGAAAAGGTACGAATCCTACTTAGCCATTATTTTGAATACCAAAGAATCTGAATTGAGAATGGAGTCAGTACTGGTGGACCAAGAATATCCAGATGTGTTTCCCAAAGAGTTACTAGGGCTACCTTCTATTAGAGAGCTAGATTTTGGTATTGAGCT
Organism: Gossypium longicalyx; assembly: GCA_025698465.1. Taxonomy (NCBI): domain Eukaryota; kingdom Viridiplantae; phylum Streptophyta; class Magnoliopsida; order Malvales; family Malvaceae; genus Gossypium; species Gossypium longicalyx. The sequence continues at coordinate 91,750,006 of CM047000.1, read as the reverse complement.
AACACCCGGAACCACGCCTATTTCTATTGTCCCTTATAGAATGACACTGACAGAGTTGAAAGAGTTAAAGGTACAGTTGCAAGAGTTAACTGACAAAGGCTTTGCAAGGTCGAGTTTTTCGTCCTGGGGTGCTCTCGTTTTGTTTGTTAAAAAGAAAGATGGATCGATGATGTTATGCATAGATTACAAACAACTTAACAAAGTGACCATTAAGAACAAGTACCCATTGCCAAGGATTGATGATTTGTTCGATCAGTTGAAAGGGGCCATTGTGTTTTCCAAAATAGACTTGAGATCCGGCTACTACCAGTTACGAGTTAAAGAGTCGGATGTGCCCAAGACTGCCTTTAGGACAATATATGGTCACTATGAATTCTTAGTTATGTCGTTTGGTCTTACGAATTCCCCAGCTATATTCATGGATTTAATGAATAGGGTATTTCGACCGTACTTGGACAAGTTCGTTGTAGTGTTTATTGACGATATCCTATTTTATTCCAAGGACGGGTCAGAGCATGCGAAGCACTTGAAGAATGTATTACAGACTCTACGGAATAAGCAACTTTACACTAAGTTCAGCAAGAGTGAGTTTTGGCTCAATGAGGTAGGGTTTTTGGGTCACATTGTGTCGGGTGATGGTATCCGAGTTGATCTAAACAAGATCTCTGCTATCATGATTGGAAACCGCTGAAGAATATAACCGAGGTTAGAAGCTTTTTAGGCTTAGCTGGTTACTATTGGTACTTCGTGAAAGGATTTTCCATGATTGCAACTCCATTGACGAGATTGCTTCAAAAGGATGTTAAGTTCGAATGGTCCAAGGAATGTCAGCAGAGTTTTGAAAAATTAAAGATGTTATTGACCGAGACACCAGTTTTGGTATTACCCGAGTCAGGAAAGGAATTTGTGGTCTATAGTGATGCGTCCCTAAATGGACTGGGTTGTATGCTTATGCAAAAGGGAAAAGTGATCGCCTATGCTTCGAGGCAACTAAAACCACACGAGAAGAACTACCTGACACACGATTTAGAGCTTGCCGCAATCGTCTTGGTCTTGAAGATTTGGATGCACTATTTATACGGTGAGACATGCCGTATATTCACTGACCACAAGAGTCTAAAGTATCTAATGACTCAGAAAAAATTGAACCTAAGGCAAATAAGATGGTTAGAGCTGATTAAAGATTATGAACTAATCATTGATTACCACCTGGGGAAGGCGAATGTAGTTGCCGATGCTCTGAGCCGAAAGTCCCTGTTCAATTTAAGAGCTTTGAATACACAGATGGCACTACTTGATGATGGTTCAGTTTTGGCAAAACTGAGAGCTAGTCTGACTTTTCTTCAGGAAATAGGTGATGCCCAGATTAATGATAATGAGTTGCAAGTCAAGAGAATTCAATGTGAGACAGGTGTTAAGTTAGATTTTTGGACAAATTCTAATGGTTGCCTGATGTTCAGAGATAGGGTTTGCGTAGCCAAGAATGACGACCTTGTATGAAGAATGCTACAAGAAGCGCATGATAGCCGATTTTCTATCCACCCGGGAAGTACCACGATGACTTGAAGAAAATGTACTGGTGGAATGGCATGAAAAGAGACATATCAGAATTTGTATCGAAATGCTTGATATGTCAACAGCTCAAGGCTGAACACCAAGTACCTTCGGGTTTGTTACAGCTTGTGTTGGTTCCCGAATAGAAATGGGACAGGATTACCATAGACTTCGTGACCGGATTACCGTTGACCCCAAAGAAGAAAGACGTTATTTGGGTTATAGTTGGTAGGCTAATGAAGTCGGCACACTTCATCCCAGTATGAACTGATTACTCTCTTGACAAGTTGGCTGACTTGTACATATCCGAGATTGTAAGGCTACATGGGGTACCATTGTCGATCATCTCGGGTAGAGACCCGAGATTCACTTCAAGATTTTGGAAGAAGCTTCAGGAAGCTTTGGGTACCAAATTAAATTTTAGTATGGCATTCCACCCTCAGACGGATGGTCAGTCTGAACGAACGATTTAGACCCTTGAAGACATGTTACGATGTTGCGTCCTTGAATTTCAAGGTAGTTGGGAAAAATATTTATCATTGGTGGAATTTGCCTACAATAATAGTTTTCAGACAAGTTTAAAGATGGCTCTGTATGAAGCACTATATTGCCGGAAGTGCCGAACTCCATTATATTGGATAGAACTCAAGGAAAACCAGATTCACGGGTTGATTTAATCAAGAAAACAAAAGAAAAGGTTAAAGTGATCCGTGACTGCTTGAAAGCGGCATCGGATAGACAAAAATTGTATAAATTGTATGCTGACTTGAAAAGAAAAGAAATTGAATTCCAAGTTGGGGATAAAGTACTCTTGAAGGTATCTCCATGGAAAAAAGTGTTAAAAATTGGCCAGAAAGGCAAATTGAGTCCATGGTTTATCGGACCTTATGAGATCACTGAAAGAGTTGGACCGTTAGCCTACCATTTAGCATCACCATCTGAGTTGGGAAAGATCCATGATGTATTTCATGTCTCCATGTTACGTAGATACCGATCAGAGCCCTCTCATGTGATTTTTTCGACTAAGGTCGAGATTAGGCTGAATATGACTTATGGGGAAAAACCAGTCAAGATTTTGACTCAGGAAGTTAAACGATTGAGGAACAAGAACATAGCTTTGGTAAAGGTATTGTGGCATAGACATGTAATGGAAGAAGCCACTTGGGAACCTGAAGAAACTATGTGAAGCCATTATCCAAATTTATTTACTGGTAAGACTTTCAGGGACGAAAGTCCCTAAGGGGGGAGAATTATAACATCCCAAAATAGGACCTAGTCAGAACAGTGGTTTCGAAACCATATATCTGAGGCTAAGAAAATGTATTTATTAATATTTTCAGTGTTATGGCATGATTATGTAGATGCATAAAAATTTTGATGAATTGATTTCATCGATTGTGAGCCCAATTGTGAAAAAGGACTAAATCGCATAACGTGCAAAAGTCCTAACTAGATGGAAAAAGAGTGTTAAATTGTCATGGACTAATTTTGGAGGCTTTAAAAGGGCAATTAACCCCTTAAAAACAAGGGTGGCCGGCCATAGTAGTATAAGAGACAAGAATTTTGGTTTAGGTGAATTAGGTGGACTTATTTGACTTGAAATATTATAATAAAGAAAAGATGATATCATACTTCATCGTCTCTATTGTAACACCAAAATTTTCAGCAAAGAGAATGGTTTTTGAGGCCTTAGATTTTAGCAACTCATTACTCACACAAGTAAGTGATTTTCTTGATAATTTTTGTACTTTTGGAATCCCCTTTGCATGGGCTTGTTAATGAGGGGACTATTTTGCAAAATGGTAAAGGTTCTACGGAACTGCCTTGAAATGGTTTATGAGGTTTGCTGAGTTTTCATGAAATAAATGAGTCTTAGTTGTTAGATAAACAACTTTTATGAAAGGTGCTACCATGAAAACACCTAATTGAACCATTACACAAAGTTCGCAAAAATTGGTAAGAAATGTATGAAATAAATGGATTTATAAGATGCCATAAGTATAAAAATTATTAGGCTAGGCTTGAATGATTATAAAATACGATAAAAATCGAATTACGAGCTGAGGGTAAAATCATAATTTTACCAAAGTTCGAGGGCAAATTGGTCATTTCCCTTTAGGATGAGGTATGGACTAAAAATAAATAAAATGTGTGTTGATAGAGTTATTTTGCTGATATATAAACCCCGAGAGACCAAATCCGAAAGTTGATAGAGGGAAACGGAAGGTTTCAGAGTGATCAAAGCCCAAATCCGAAACGATCACCAGGTAAGTTTGAATAACTCAAAATAGACCTTTAAGGTACTTAAAATGTATATACTAGGTTGTTGTAAATGGTCGTTGAATATATAATCTATGAGATTTAATAAAGTAAGTAAATATAAGGTGTATAAGAGTGTCCTGGTTGAATGAATAGGGTTATTCGATGGAATATCTCGAAAATGAATTGACGGTAAAAAGGATCTAGCCTGGACGGGTGATCCTAAAGTGATCTAGCCTCCCGAAGAATAGGAGTGCATTAAGGATTTAGCTCGGAAGGGTAATCTGAAGCAGGATCTGAATTTAGCCTAGACTAGTAATTCAGATCCGAGCTCGTTAGAGTATATGTCGTTGTAAGGGGATTTAGCCTGGACTGGTAATCTCAACATTTACTCTATGAGTTTGTATTACAGGGAATTTGGCCTGTTTTGGCAATCCCGTCATAAGATGCGAGGTTCACGGGAGTGCGCACTTGAAATGATCACTTGTATAAATTGACGGGAAATGAGATATCCATCGAAAAACTGAGAAATTCAATAGGACTAACATGAGATGTAAATTGGGAATAATGATGTGATGAGCTCATCTAAACATGCTATTATCTTGTTATGCCATGAGACTAACCTAATGGTTGAGTGCATGTGATAGGAAATCTAATCTATACTTATTTGGATTGAGTATTTATTATGGTTACATGCTATATAATCGGTAAGTTCACTTTCCTGTTATCCGAACTTACTAAGCATGTTAATGCTTACCCATTTCATTTTCCCCTGTTTTACAGCACTCGTAGACTCTTGAGGATTGAAAGACGGTTGGAGCATTGATCACACTATTGACCTGATTCTATTTTGGGTATATGGAAGCTTTTATTTTGTTATAATGGCATGTATAGGACATTTCGATTATTTTGCTTGATATATGTCATTAGTTTAACCAAAGCAATGACTCATGATTGTGTTATTGATTCATTTTGTATAAAGCCATGGTTATTGGTTAATACTCATACTAGAAATATTGGTATGGTAGAATGCCATGTAGGTTATTGTTGGCAAGAATGGCTTGAAGGCTTGGCAAGTAGCTTCTTTTGGCTACACGGCCTGAGCACACGGGCGTGTGTCTCGGCCGTGCGACTTCATCAGATTATGACCAATTGGTCAGAGAGCTCCACGAGCTGAGGACACGGGCGTGTCATGGCCGTGTAAAGGACACAGGCCACAGACATGGGCGTGTGCCTTGGTCGTGTGATTTCTTTGTTTTATAGCTAAGTTGGCAGTATGCTCCACGGGCCATAGACATGGGCGTGTCATGGACGTGTGAGGAACACGGGCCACAGACATGGGCGTGTGTTCTGGCCGTCTGAAGTCTACACTTGATTTTTGAGAAATTGTGAAATAAATCGACCACACGGGTGAGTTACACAGGCGTGTCTCTAGGTGCTTAGGCCGTGTGAGACATATGGGCAATCAGCACGGCCGTGTCGAGTGGGTCGTACGGGCGTGTGCCCCTGTTTTAATGAAATTTTTTTTAATTCCTTTGACGACTCGAGTTGTTCCCGTATGAGTTTCTAAGTATGTTTCGGACTTCGTAAGCCCATATCAGGGATATTATGAATGTTTTTATTTTCGAACGTCTTTGTATGTGCTCAATAATGCCCCGTACTTCGTCCCGGTCTTGGGTACGGGTAAGGGGTGTTACAAAACTAATCCAATACACTTATTTTGCATGAGGCTAAGCTCTGGAATTTATAATACAAAACAGTAATTGTTTAACTAACTACAGTTGCTGAACTAACTAACTACTAACCACTTTCTATTCCTTAATATTAATCAATTTAGTCCTTATACTAGTTTTATTAACCAATTTAGTTCAATTACATTCACTCATTTGACCTTTCTGATACGTATTTAACACGTAATTATTCTAATTTAATTATCTACTAATTCTATTCAATAAACTTGGTCCTAAACCGAATTTTCTGGCACCGTTGAAAACTGGATCATTACAATACAATATTCAAAAATTTTAATTGTATTTATCTCGATTCAACATGAAATTCGAAATTGAAAATTCCAGGGCGTTAGCGAACAAGCCTCTTATGCATATATGTCTAATGACTTGTTTAGGTTAAAAGGTATAAACTATAGAGCACACCGATTAGGAATTGTTTTTTTAATGCAAAAATTGTAAGTAAATTGAATTGTGTTCACTAATTTACATCTAAGAAAAAAAAATCTTATCATTTATGTGATAATAGAATGTCAATAATGGTAATGTATCTCAAAGAAAAGAATGAAAAATATAACACACAAATTTTATGTGGAGACCTTTTCGGGAAAAAATCACTGGTAGAAGAGAAAAAATTTTACTATGTCGAATTCGAATGATACAAGAGGAGAGACGACTACGTCTATTTATAGGTTTCCAAAACCATATTCTAATCAAAGTCAAATAGGAGTAATGCAGGAATGTTAAAATACCTTATTCTAATCAACATTAAATAGAGGTAGTATACTTTTATATGGATTTCACTTGTGCAGCCTGTATTTTATTTACCGGCCATCGCCCTCGTAGATCTTCCTATCTTGCCACTTGTATTTATTTTAACAAGAATTTTGGTCATGTATTTTTAGCAATTTATATTAATAACTTTTATAAAATTTTAAAATTATATAATTATTCTTTCATACATTAATTTAGTATGACTTTATCCATAAATTGTGTTAGAAAACTTTCTTGCAACTAAATTTATAAAAAAAAAAAATTTAAACTTTAAAACTTTAAAACTTAATGTTTTAATGGTAAGTTAACAAATTATATTTTAATTAGATTGAATTATTTTATTTTATGACATTTTTAAATAGATAAAAATTATTAATTTAAATTTAAATAATTTAAATAAAATTTTATAATTAAATTTTTTAATGTTGAAGTCAATTTCTATTTTGAAATATTAATTAATTTAAGTTTAACTAAAATTAGATAATATAATTTTATTAATTTTAAATATTTAAAGGGTATTTAGGTGTTTCATTTAGTAGTTAATTTGAAATTCATAGATGGTATATATAAAATTGATCTCCTAATACGAACTATGGAGGCATTGTAGAAGAACCTATAACTCGCTAGAGACTCGCATAATGAGTCCAAGATAAGGACAATAGTATATAGGTAAATTACTTATACATAGAAAATATAGCACCAAGTAGATAGATGAATTGCCAAATGTGTTCTAGGATTTTGATTGAGTTGGGACCGTCAGAGGCTGAAATCCGTGCTTGAGGCATGCTTCCCAAACTTTGTCAATGTTAGAGATGGTGTAACCACATTCATGCTCCTCCCATCCTTCCAGAGCATGCAATATCCCAGCTATGCGCCATACGCTCATCACTCTCCTTGGCAACCAATTCTGCTACATGCATTCATGTTGTTACTCTTTAGTACATATATTTTAACAAAGTAGAACAAAAGCTTTTGAAACTTTTAATTAATTTTAGAGATAACGGGACATATGGAGTAAGTTTCAAGGCCAACCTCGCAAGAATCCACATTCTCAAGGGACTTCGGAATCTGCATTGCTGGTGTTGTGTGATAGAAGCAGTCTTTGCGCAAATTTTTCAGTGGAAATTGCGAAAAGGGAATAAATAGTGTTCCTTTATTTGCCTTTCTTTGCTCTTTTTCAGTCAAGTCATCTCCCACTAACCATACCTGCAACATATCAATAATTCATCATCACTTGCTAGCCATTTCAACTATTTTTATTTGGAAAGGCCTAGGTTTGAGGCATGAGACTTAATTACCTTGCAAGAGCTATAACTCTTTGAGATAACCAATTTACCCTCAGACTTGGTGCCTAGTGATTTATCAAGCTTCTCATATTCATCCTCACGCAATACAGTGACCTACAATGAATTAAAATTAAAGATTATGATATCATAAAAGAGGAAAATGATTACGAAAACAATGCAATATGGAGTTAGAGCTTCAAATTTCCTTAGAAAAATTTAGACAGTTGAGAATTTGGCAAGCTAGGCACTCTTAGAAAAATTTAGACAGTTGAGAATTTGGCAAGCTAGGCACTGCTTATTTATGTGGCTATCTAATTAATGAGTAAGCAATGGGATGGGATGGTACCTGAATACCCTTTTGGCATAGGGAAAAGGCGACTGCAAAAGCAACTTTAGTTAAGTTGCCTCTAAGAAGTACTTGGGTTGTTCCCTTTGGTATGCTATTTAGAAGAACTGCAACTGCCAAGCTGTTCCCATCCACTAATTTCACTTTAAGCTGGGGATGTTTCTTCACATACACCTCACCATATCTGTTTAGCTCTTTACCCTACATAGTGTTCATTTTACCATCATACTTCGTATTTTCTGTTAAAAATTATTTTTACCTTTTCTTTAAAAAAATATTTTTAATGTAATTTTCCCGCAAGCATGGTGATTGATTTGTGGGAAGAAGGGGAAAAACTTGCCTGATTCATGAGGCCTAGACTCAACACACTAGCACCTTTTTCCTCAGCCTCTAATACGGCTTCCTCAATCATGTTATTGATGGATTCCTTTTGCCATTTCAAGTGGTACTGAAAATTAATTGCAACACTGTTAACTACTAAGACTATGCATGTATGCATATATTCATTTTTAGTTGCACCAACTCACAGCTGCACTAATAAAGCTTCCTTACCTGTTCTCTGAAATTGGGTATGGCCCATGCCTGTAATCTAAGTTGATGGAATCGGTTCCTTTCAACAACAAAAGTGCGACGATAAATCCTGGTAAGCATCATGAACCACAATGTAACAGGCCAGAGCAACCACAAGTACCAAGCTGATGAGTATGGTCTAGAGGCCAAGTAGGGAAATCCAACGCGGAGATGATAGATTGACTCAGGTGTGGTTAGGTGCATTAGATGCACCACGTTGGGCGTTTCCTCTTTTCTTTGGAGTGAAATTTCATACAAAGTATCCGAATATTTGTCCATTGTGCCATAGATGTAATCATAGATTGGCATAAACAATGAATAGTTGGTCCTGAACTGTGTGTGGTGCAACGAGTGAAACCTGCCCAAAATTTTAACATTATTTTTATGTATGTCAAATCATATGTAGACATTTAAGAAATGTTATATTATATATGTTTTGCTTTAAAATAAGTTGTCAATTTAAGAAAAAAGGTTTGCATGAACCAATTACTTCATGTGTTATTTAATTATCACATATGATAGTGCAATAAATAATAGACTTTCTATATAAATGTGAATATGTAGCATGATTTAATTAAGGTGGCATTTTTTTAAATAAAAGTGGTATGTTGATGCTGTGTAATTGTTTTATACAATAATTTCTCGTGAGGTCTTGGTATAGTTGGGAAAGTTAGAAGCTGTGGGTTCTTTGAACCTTAGTTTGAGACTCATAATATGCAATAATATGTGTGGGTTAATCCAATTAGTTGATTTTATATTGAATTGTTCCAATTCTTAATTCGTTTGTGTTGTAATAATTTGATTCTTAATCCATCACTAAAAGAGAGAATAAAATCATATTCATAAGAAGCCAACTTAAAATCAACCAAACTTAAAATCTTTTGTAAAAATTGATTTTAATAAATTTATATGTATGTTATATTTTTTTTTTTAGCTTTCATGTTTATGATAAATTTTTTCTTTAAAATATTTTAAATTAACTTCAATGTTAAATGGATATTTTTGCAATTTTTAAAAGGTGTTTTAAGTATTAAAAAAATCATTCAAACTTTGTAAAAACCATAAATAGTGGAAATTAATGTTTTTGATTAATAGTAGAAGTTAATTGTGATAATTATTTTTAACTTAATATTATACGAAAGATTTGGAAAAAAAAATAGGAACATAAGTTAATAAAAAAAGAAGAAGAACATATATGATATACGGAAATAAAATTAAAAAGTAAATAAATTATTGTATAATATAAAATATAAAAAATATAATATATTGTATTAATTATAAAATCTAAATTAAACCTATTAGGTGAAATTGTGTTATTAATCTTGTACTATGTGTAAGTTGTAGATTTAATCTATATTATTCAATTTAATCATTTTTAGTATCTATATTTTTCGATTTTAAACTTTTAGTCATGGCTCAAATGGTAGTCAGTAAATCTATTAACTAAAATGATGTGGTTTTTATGTGAGTATTATATAAAAATAATAAGGTGATATGGCATTACATATGTGGTAATATATTTGTCACACAAGGTTTTAAAAATAATAGAATATAACTTAATAAATTTAGCGGGGTACTGTTAGGTGAGGACTAAAAATCTAAAATTCAAAAAATACAAAGATTAAAAATAATTAAAATTGGTACCTCCATACTAACATTGTTAAATTGTATTGATGTGACATTAATAGTCAATCCGATGATGACAGATGACAACTTCTTAGAATGTTACGTATCAAACATAAATAAAAAATCTTTAAAATGATATAAATTAATAAAAAAATAAGATATTTTTCATATTAAGAATGAATTTGGACAACATTTATTAATTTATTAATAAAAAAAGTATAAAAATTTTTCAACATCAAGAATGATTCCAGTTTCATTCTCCATTCTTGATGTTAAATTTTTTTATTAATTTATATATTTTATGTTTTATTTATGTTTGACACATGATATACTAATAGGCTGTTATATGTCACCATCAAATTAATTATAAGTGCCACGTCAACACAAATTAATTATGTTCATGCAAATGTATTATATTGTATAAAAGAATGTAAATTTAGATACCAATTAGATAAAAAGAATGGTACAAACTAAATACAAGTTGATAAACTAGGGGCAAAATAGTAGATAATGCATTTTTTTGGTAATGCATCTCCTTAAGAAGAAACAATTTACTCGCCGCGTCAAGTGCTTGTAATTTTAATGATCTAAATAGTAGATAATGAAATTGATTATGAAGAGAGAGAGAGAGAACGTACGATGGAGTATACATTATGTACTTGAGAGGAGGGAAAATGGAGAAGACCCAATTGGGGATGAGCTCAAAGTTGCAATGCCCCATGTTGTTCATCAAGTCGATGTAAGTGATGTAGCCAGCAATGGCGATGATGGATCCAGTTCCAATAAACACAATTGTAAACAATGGTAATGCGAACAGTGCAAAGTATACTATGTGTTCTGCAAATGGATGTATCACAGCTGCAAAACGCACACTTATCATTCTTAATTATTTCCTTTCTCTTAACAAGAACTATATTATATATAATCAAATGCTAATTATTACTAAATATAATCCCCACCAAATTACTATATTCATATTATATATTTATACAACACTTGATCTCATCTCAGAACGTAAAAAGGGCTGATATGGTGCCAATATGAGGGTGTCCGGCAGTACTGAAACCAAAAATAGCAACACAGCACTACAGACAAACCATTACTATTTATGCTTTTCACTATCATGTTGAACATTAAGTTTGAGAAGCAGTTTTGGAAAATATTAATTAAGAAGTGGATGGAGCACAGACAAAGCTGCTTACAAGTAATAGGCTCAGTGACAATGGAGGAATGATGATGAGAATGGTAGCGAGAGTAAAGATAATGATGGTGCAGAGCCCTATGAAACCAGTAGTAAAGGAACTCCACTGGACCGGCATGGAGCAGCATGGTTATAATCACACCATCCGTTCTCCATATGGGTATGTGTGAACCTCCTGGACAGTATTTGTTGCCCAAGTAAAAAAGGATTGCATTGAACAATATTTGATCATCCCTGCAATGTTCATGGTTCATCCCCAATCCAAACAAGTATACCCACTTTAAAAATTAATCTATTTTCGGAAACAAAAATTTAGCTTTATTTGTTACTTGGGCATATCAATTACCAGTTCCTTTCCCTGTCAACTTGGTCAAATTCGATACCCTTGTCCACAATCCTGTTGGTGCCTTTGGCAGTTCGATAACGAGAAAGGCTAATCCAAAGCTGGCTGTGCAACATTCTCCATAACATGAGTGGGAGTATCGCAAGGTTGAAAACATCCCACTGCTTTGCATCCTTAACTATAATCGAGTATATGCTCTCCGTAATCCAAGGAGCCAGGATTAGGTACTGTAAATATATCCATCCAACAACACAATGTATAAGCGCATGGGTCCAACAACACAATGTATAAGCGCATGGGAGAATCCCTGGTTTAGAATAATAAAAAAGTGAAGGAAGGAGACCATCTTACCTTAAAGCTTCCAAGAGGCTTCCATGGCCAATCAGTGAGAATTCCTGGTTTAGAAGCCATCGTTTGGTGAACTAGTTTGGATGGCTAGCTGCAAATGGCTTTGGAACGGGATCTTTTTACTAGTACGAGGCAGAGATGCTTTGCATGTGTAGGGGGTGGTAGTATATATAAGGTGCATTCAAGTTCCACTGTAGCCATGTAAATCAAAAATCTTTTCATACCTACAACACAAACAAGAATTTGTCCTTTTTTCTTTATTATAGTCCATCGTTTTTTCACCCTTCATGTAAATTAATTTTTTTGAAGAGTAATAATTTTATTTTCAAAATTTAAACTTAAATTATTTTTATGGAATATAATATATTTTATTACTACAATTAACACTTTGATAGGTATTGATTAAAATATATTAAATTATTTTATAATTTTTATACTTTTGCTGTAAAATATGGTAAAGAAATTTATACATAATATTTCACAAATAAAATATTTTCAATAGCTATGTGTAACTAATCTTGTAAAGTTTTTTTTTTTTTTTTAAGCTTAGACATTTAAGGTGAATTAATATTATAATTGTAAAATATTAAAATATTTGAAGTATAATAAATCAAATAATTTTTCCATTATTTTTTAACAATAAGGTCCATTTTAATATAAATGATGATGATGTATTTAATTGTTTGCGATGCACGGGTTTCTGTATTAATATTAAAAATATTAGATTCATATTCATATATTTAATAAACTTGTAAAAGAATAAAATTCCGATTAACAATTTTTCTAAAAAAGCTTAAGTATATATTTATAATTATTATTGTAGTGGAAAATATTATAGTATTATTTTAATTTGTTTAACATTAAAAATATTAAAATATTATTAAATATGACCTCAAAAAATTGAATTTCAAATATATTTTTAAAAGTAAATAAATATTTATAATTATTAGATTTTTTATCATCAAAATATAATGGTATCATAATTTATTAACATTAAAAATATTCATATTTTAATATAATTTTAAAAGGCTTTTTAAACTGCAATTAAATCTTTATTTATAACTTTACAATATTTGGTTGCAAATAAATTTGTTCATGGGTTAGTTTCGGACTAGGCCAAGTAAAAAAATAGGTCCATTTTTTAAGCTCGGTCTGACTCGAAACATGAGTCTAAAATTTTATCGAAACTCAACTTAGATAAAAATATTAAAATTCGAGTTCGGCCTGGCCCGCTAGTACTAAAATTTTTATATTATTTTTTTATAAAATTAAATTTAAAAAATATAATACAGTAGAACATTAAAATAAATGTTTCCTAACAAATGAAAAATAAAAAAAATACTTAAATAACACTAAAATAAATACAACTTAGCAAGTAAATACCTCTAAAATAGTAACAAAATTAATAATAAAATAATCTCTATACAATATCCAAACAATAATAACAAATAGTAGCAATATAATAGCGAAATGATAGTAAAATAATAGGGGAAAAAGTGGCAAACAATAAAAATATAGAAACAATTTTTTTACAAATTCGAGTCGGGCCGAGCTTAGGTAAAAAAATAAACTTACCCGAGACTTGTCCTATTTAGAAAATATTTTTTTTTTTCTAAATTTATTTTTGAAGTTTATATTTTTTTCTAAACCCTTTTATTTTTCAAGCGTACAGGCCCGAACCATAGCGAAATCTAATTACAAACCATACTAATTAAAAATAATTTAAATGTATCTAAATTTGTAATCAAAATTTAAGTAATTAAACTTTAAAAATAAAAATAGTTTCATAAAGGTCAATTGACTATAACAATATAGCGAAACCCAAAATGGCATTTCGGTTGGTAAAAAGTTCAATCTCTAGGTGTTAGAATATTTCATTAAAATGAATTGTTAAAACTTTTTAATGATTGATGTGAATAGGAGTGAAGTCAGAAATTATTTTTAAAGGAGGTACGGTTGTAAAAATATAATTTTATCAATTTAATAATCTATATTTTTATAATTTTTAAAGAATTAAGTCATATTTTTATTATTTTTAAGGGCAAAGTATAATTTTACCTTTACTAATTTAAAATTTTAAAATTTTTAAGGAGTCTAATTAAATAAAAAAAATCATTTTAGAAGGAATTGGAGTTCTTGTCAACCCCTAATTTCACCCCTGATGTGAATGAAAATATTTTCATTATTAAACACGTTTTATAATTAAATAAAATTATTAACTTATTTAATTTAGAAAAACTATTTATGTAATATAACATATTAAAATGCTATCACTTTTTTTTTATCAAGCAAAAACAATTAACATATTAGAGGGACAAAAATTGAAAATAAATCAAAATAATTAAGGAGGTAATTGCAAGTGTGCTTAAATTAGTAGACGTTAGTATAAATTAATTTATTAATCACCGAGACACGCAACATTACAATAGTCAAAATGCTAAATTGTAAGTCTAAGAACGATGACACTTGTTAGTGACGTAATTTTTTTTAAAATGTAACAAAAAATATAGATTAATATTTAAAAATAATATATAATAAATAATAAAATGTATAATTTAAAATTAATTGATAATAACATATTATATATGTATGATATTAAAATATAAAATTACACTAAATTATAAGTAAAACGAAATTTAAACACATAACTACATCATATTAAAATTACTGATTGAACACAGTTATTTTTCATGACATTGTCATCAATTTTAAATTAGTTTCGAGTTAATTTGTGACACAATTTCAAGCAATGACTTTATTAATATATATAATTGATGGAGGTATTTAAATATAAAAAAAAACTAATAAAATAAAATTTTAGTTGAATGATAAATTAAAAAATTTACTAACTCAATTGGTATGTATTTAGTTTTTATATATACATAATTTTATTAAATTTTTAAAATAAAAATTAAAATGCTCTTAAATAATATAATTTATTTTAATCTCAATTTCAATTTTTTTTCCTTCTAAATTCAAACTCAATGATTGAGCTCCACCGAAAACTACGAACCTGGATTGAAAAAGGTGCAGAATGTTAAACGATGGATAGCGATCATTGTCAAACCAATTACAAGTCTTAATGAAATGAGGAAGAACTGAAGATTTCATATTTGCCTGCGCTGTAAGATAGGATGCATGAATTCGTTGGATGAGAGATAGGATAGTGACACTGTAATAATTAAATACAATGTATAATAGGATGCATGAATGAGTTTGATAGGAGATGGGGTAGTGGACATCCTATTAATTAACTAGATGTCGACTTCTTCAAAGCTTTTCATATCAACTCTTGGGTTGTAATTATTCTATACAGTCATACCAATTCAGCAAGGAGGGTAGGTAGTGATTTTGGAGTTAATAAAATTGGTTGATTTATCATTTAGTTATTTACTTTTTTTTTTTTATAAAATTGGTAAAATTGTATTTCGTTGTTTCTAAATAATTTATGATTCATTTTTTATCTCTTTTAAAACGAATTTCTAATTTTGTTTATGCAATTCAATTAAAATATGTCTATACTTATATAAAATGTTTTGTTGAGATAACGTCACATGTCAATTCAGTATCAACTTAGTTAGAAAATTATTTTAAAGTCCTCTTTTAATAAAAATTTTTATTACTGTTTTTGGTCTCTTACTATTTTTATATGAAATGTTTAAATAAAAATAAAAAATACAACCTGTAAGGATTGAATTGAGTTGGTATCACTCATCAACCGAGTTCCAACTTAATCGTAAAGTTACCAAAAATCTTTTATATTTACAAAGCAATATATATTATTTTAATAATAATTTTGTCTTTTTAAAAATTTTAAAAAATATTTGTCCATAATAAAATTCAAACTTAAATCATTATAATCTTTAATATTTCAAGTTTACCAATTCAAATAAAATAATAGTTAATTGTTTCGTCAATTTTTTTACTTATATTATGAATAAGGTATAACTCATTTTTCCGCATAACTTGGTCTACATAATATTTACTTCCCCTCTTAAATCCCTCTCAAGTAAACAAGGGAATTCTTAAAAAAAGAAAAAGAAAAAAGTGTATGCTAAGTTGAATAAAAGGTTAAAGTCACATTAATTATGTTTGTTGTTCGAATTTTATCTTATTATTATAATT